>JAFREQ010000012.1:985000-3816250 GCA_025331565.1 Holacanthus passer | reverse complement strand
ACTGAACACATACTGTAAGCTGGTTTGTGTGTGTGTGTGTGTGTGTGTGTGTGTGTGTGTGTGAAATGGCCACCCGATAAGAGCAGTGGTGATAACAGTTTGCTACTATGTGGCACAAGGACAGATTGGGACAAGGACAGATACAAGAGACGTCAAATTGTGCCGCTGTAAATTGAAGAAAGGACTGTGAAATATTGATATTGGTGGATCATTATTTCACTTTGCAAGATAAATAATGTCAACAATAATATCAATATTCTACTGATTCATTATTTGCTTTGAGAGGTTCCTAAATCGTGTTTGATTAAGGTGCTTGTCTAAGTGCCTCGAGCATTTAACTGGAAGTAAAAGGACAGAGATAGAGAGTCGAAACAGCTGTGTTGTCTTTACCTTATCAATGTGTTTCTGTGATCCATGGTTACAGATACAGACTGTGCATGTCTAAACAAGAGGCCATAAGTGATCATCAGGTTTTAGCATCTGCTCCTGATAATCATGGAGCAAATGTTAATTACACACCAAACCATCAAACCATATACAGGAAGAAGTTAATTGTGCTGTGGTTGTAAAATATGTCGTGTTTTCAGGAGATTGGGGACATGCTGGAAAGCTCATTAACATACTCTGTGGCAAGCTTTCTACATTATGTTTGCCCTGCAACAAGTTGGCGTCTCTTCTGTGTGTTTGTGAATGTGGGACATGAGAACTAAACAGGGCACCCTGAGGCAAAGTGGGGGCTTCAAAAAAGTATATTACCCCTACAAAAGTCCTCATCATAATGAAATCTGAATACTTAGAAATGTCATAGATTAATCATATTTAGTCATGTACTGTCTTTGCATCCATTGGCTGTATATTGATATAAATAACTGGTGTGTTTGTCTGCACATGTCAATGCCCCCATGTTGATCACTAACATTTCTGCCAAACAAATCAACAAATCAGTACTTTCCTCAAGAGTTCATATTCAAACCGCAGTCCCAAATATATTTTGGGATATTTTAGTACCGTGTGAAAATGGTTTCAGCTAAGACTAACAAATATGGAAATGTTTTCCTGCAGTGCAAACCAAAAATAGACAGCATTTTTAAATGACAAAATGTGATGTTGCAGCAAAAGACAGTCACACATTCAACTGTCTAACTACAGAATATCAACTCTTTTTAAAAACACCTTAATGCCACTCGTATGACCTCGGTTTGTCAGTGAGAGAAAAGTGAGGCAGCGAGAGGTGAGAGAGAGAGATGGAGAGAGGGCGACAGACAGAGTTGTCTTTCCTTCCTCAGGTGAAACAGACTCACCGTCCTCACCTCTCCTCACATGACCATTCTTAAAAAAGCAAACGAGAGCGGATGATGATAGAGAGAGGGTAGAGAGAGATGGAGGGCAGAAAGAGAGAGAGAGAGTTCTTTCTCCTCAGCTTTCTTCGCATCGCTTTGGTGGCTCGCACAAAACACAAATTTAGAAACCTCAACAAGAAGACATTGATTTTATACCGGGGTTGTGACCGTGACCTTCGGTGTAACCGCAAAGCTTCTATCCACAGCAGAGACACAGCTAATCATTTCTGATTCGTTAACCAGTGTAGTTTAAATGTTTATTTACAGCTCATGGTTAAAGAAAATACTGTAACTGTGATCATCTCAGATGCTCAGTTATTAAAATCAGATCTTCGACAAAGTTTATTAGATCACTTACTAATCAATACGTGCAACAACAGTAGTTTTATGTCAGGAGGTGGGATGAAAGGAAGGAAATGTGCTCCATCCTTTTCTCCCCGGATCATGGCTGCACAATGAGGAGCATGCAGTCTGTTGCTGGCTCTCTCTGCTTGCCTTGTGGTTACCATGTGTGACTCATGGCTCCAGTATGCTCCACTCCCTCTTACCCTCTGTCTGTCTCTTTGTGTCCTTTCTCATTCCCTCTCTTTCCCAACCGCACTCTCTCCCGTCTTCCTGCCTCCCTCTCTCGTTCCCCCAGGCTTGAATTCTTCCTCCTCCCCGTCTCTCGCTCGCTCTTATTTCCAAACTTAATATCTTGTCTATGCTTTCTTTTTTTCCCCCTTTCTCCGTCCCTCTTTTGCTTTCGTCATGAGTGATTCCCCACCCTCTTCCTTTTTTTTGCTTCTTTTTCCATTTATTCAGTAACGGAGTCAACTCTTTACTAACATCTGTTGAAACTCATCTTTGGTCCGAAGCTGTTTTTAACAGAAAAAAAGAAGTCCACTTTTTAGTAATTCACGACCCCGTGTGATGTCATGTGCTTTATCAGTCACATTTCCAAAGAAACTTCATGTACTTCAGTCGTAAAATGACAAATTCCTGAGTGCTTTAGTTAAGTGAAGGGAGGAACAAGCAAAGTTAAGCTCAACTGTCTCCGCTGAGATAAGTGCAAAGCACAGTATGTTTAGTCCAGGAGACTTTCCTGTGTGTGTGTTTATATGTGTGTGTGTGTGTGTGTGTGTGTGTGTGTGTCGTAAAGGATGTGCTGCACACTGGAATCCAGTGCTGCTAATTTAGGAATAAAAAATGTCACTGAGAATAGGCAGCTGTCTTTGTAGTGCAGTACAGGAACACACACACACACATACACCGGGGTCCAGCATTCACACACAGTGAGTGTGTGTGTTGGGGGGGGTTAGAAAATAGAAACAGGGACTAAGCCACACATGCATGCTGTGCACACCACATCCTGGAAACACACAGTCATGTGCACACACAAAATAGAGGAAGCACAAATTGAATCTCTGTTTTTTGAGATAAAGCAGCATTAAGGCCACACAAAATATACATTTATACAAACACGCTGTGTGAAATATTTGCTTTTCATGCACACATAAGCCTACTATATGTATTATATTATACCTACTATGGACAACATTTGGTATTTCAATAGTTTTAAGGGACAAATGTGATATAAAGAACTCGGCTGTGAGTGTTTGTGTGTATGTGTGTTGTCACCTAACTTGGTCTCTAGAATAGGACATTTGGTCAGCCATTTGCCATCAAGCCATTCAGATAGTTTTGGTCTTATTTGACCAGATTTGAAATAAGTGTCTCTGATATTTCTGACTCCACAGTACAATGGAGGTAAACTGATTTTGTACATTATTTGTACATTTGTACACAACAGTACATTTTATTCATCTCACCAGGTGATACTCTGGATAACCAACAGATTTCTGTGGGACACATTTTTATGGGAACTTTCCATAGCAACATTTAAACATTGAAACTTAGTCAATAAGTAGTGGGTGGTTTCCTGTCTGACTGATACACAGCTACATTTAGTTAGTGCTCTTTCAACAGCACTGTAGCTTATTGTGCAACCTTACTGGTGGATAAGAGAGGAGAAGAAGAGTGGGATAGAAAAGAGAAGATGATTGTAAGAGCGTGAGACGGGCATAGATCCTAGAAAGCCTGTACTCCAGGGACAAATGAGTGGAAAAGACCTAACAAAAGGAGAGGACAAGGGACGGGTCGAGGAGCAAGGATGTGTAGGAGTGTGTCAGAAAAGGGAAGTAGTAAAGGAGAGGTTCAAAGAGGCTGGAGGGGATTGGAGAGGAGACAGGAGCAAAACAGAATCGGACGAGCAGTGCGAAACAGTAGTTTTAACAGTATTCTGAAAGCTTTACACATAAGTAGGAAAGACTGAGATAGAGAAGACAGAATGAAAGAAGTGCAGGGTGTAGAGACACAGTGAGAGACAACAAAAAGTAGAAAAAGAGTCCCAGTGACAGGAAGAAAAAGAGATGCAGCAAGAGCTGAACACAAAACCGAGGGACAGTCGGAGACAGGCAGAGTAGCATGACAGAGCCAGAACAGAAAAGTCTTTATCCCTGAACCAGGCCGCGCCAGACAACTGGCTCCACAGGGAATTTGTACTCAGGGGGAAAATAATATACTGTTTACATGATACGAGTCTTCACAAATTCTTTGGCTAAATGAAGATTTCTTTGGCATCATCCTATTTCTGACTTTTTGCTGCAGCAGATTCTGATTTATGTTTGTTTTGCAAAAGTCAAGAAAATCAATCTGCAACTATTTTGATAGTCTACTGATTGTTTAAGTGACATTTTAAGGAAAAAAAACACTTGGCAGTTCTTGATATCTTTGAGTTTTGGACTGTTAGTTGGACAATCACAATCAGTTTTTTGAGCAGGTTTTCACATATGAGGAATTTCAGTTGATGTTTTGGTGCATAACAGTGAACCAAGTAGAAAATTATAATGAAAGATGAAAAAGCAAGTCAAGTCAGGAAGCATAAATAAAAAATAGAAAATTGGCAATAAAGTAGTACATTTATTATAAATTGATATTAAATATCACAACATATGTGCAATATGTAATTTCATATGTTATTTAAATCAAACCAGCCATGTGAATGTTTTACCTTGGGCTCTGGGACATTAAGCGAAAATGCATTTTTCACTAATCTCATTTTTCAGACGAAACAAAAATAATCTGCAGATTAATCAACAAATATTTAGTTGCAAGTGTGCATGGTCAGAGAACCACTGATGTTTGGTGTCGAATGTTGTCAGCTTAGCAAACATATACAGCGTGCTGTACTCATCCACCAGGGTGCTGTGACTTTGTCTCACACACCTCAGGGGACTCACCTCCTGGCTCCACCTTATACTAACATTTGCTTTAGAATATGATCTTCAAATTGGAAGAGGGAGGCGCCACCTCTTTTATCCTCCTCTGCTTTCTCGTCCTCACGCTGTCCTGTCTCTTTACCCACCTTTGCTCTCCTCTATTCCTCCTCTGCATCCCCTGTCTAATCCTCTCACCCTCAGTTTGCCCTCGCTCTCCTCTCTGCTCTCAGCGTCTCTCTCTCTCTCTCCTGAGGTAAACCATTCTCTAGTGGCTCTTGGCCTGTTTCCCATCCTCCACATTCCCCCTGCCTCGCCTTGGGTTGCTGTGGAGAGGCACCAGGAGAGAAGCGCTCGTCCTGCTCTTCTCTCTCTCGCTCTCTGCCAAGCTCCAAATGCCATCAGCCAAGGAGGGAGACACATTATTTTACTCACATCCTCCTTTATTGAGATCGGAGTCCCAAAGGTCACTGTTGTTTGTGTGTCCTTACAGATACTTTACAAACTAAACTACCGAGCACCACTTGAAGCTAGGAGCTGAATGCCTGCTGTATCTTGGTGCATTACCGCCACCCACCAGCATCTTTGTGTGCGTGCATGCAAAATGGAGACACACTCATTAAAAAAAAAAGAAGCTCCATAGTTCTACCAGATGTCAAAACCTCCACCTTTAACCAACAACACTGTGTTGACTTATATGTTCTCTTCTATTAGTACTGCTTCTCAAAAAGGAAAATCTTTAGACAAAGGTGAGAAGATGTTTCCAATTTCCCAAATGATTGCCATAAAGCTCATGTTCAAGTGCACAGACAGATCATACTGCTGTAGCTTCAGTGGGAATTCAGACCAGTGCGAGATGCAAACCCATTAGTATCAGGATCACCTCTTAAATACAGTACAGTCAGTCCATCAAATGTGAATTTAATGTCGTCCAGGTGATGCATTTTTCTTGCAAGCGTGTCTGTGTTTGTGCGAGTTTTCACTCACTGTGTGTAAATGCCAGTTTGCACGGGGGTGTTTGCTCTTCACTGTGGGCGCGCTGAGAGCGGAAAAGTGCAGTAAGTGGAAAATCACTGCTGTGTTATTTAAGGTGTGTCTCCTCCCAGCGCACATGTTACCTCTGCTGTTTCAACATGGCGGCGTACACAGCATGGACACAGAGACTCAGTCAGTGTGTGGGATGTAATTGTGATCCTCAGGACTTTAACAGATTCAGTAAGGATGATATAAATGAGATGATTGTAAATTCTGACTCAGTGTCAGGAGACACCTCTGACTGGAAATATTTAAGTCAGAGCTTCAGTCTTTAATAATTAGCTGGCATTGGAAAAAATAAAAATCTCTCTCTCTATTGACTGATGGAACTTCAAAAAGCTAACCATCCATAAACTAATGCACACTAGAAATACGATTGTAAAGACATTACAGACAGGAATAGCTTTGGATGGAGGGGTGGGTGCACTTTGATAAAATTCTCATGGATTTTTTTCTGCAGCAACTGAAATCTAATTAAACAAAATAAAATCTGCAGCAGGTGGAATAAATCATGGAGATAATTAAAAGGTAACATTGAAACAAAAAAAAAGGAGACTGAAGCTTTGACATGGCAGCAGTGTAATGCATCACCCAGAGAGATCTGGTTCTCCTGTTATGGCTCCATTAGAGCACTTTGTACCAACATCAGATCAAGTTTCCGTGTGTGAAAGAGAGCGGGAGTGAGCACTTTCTGCCTGTCTAAATTCGATCAGATTTTTTTGTGAGTGCTGCAGAAGGAACGGATGCATGTATTGTGCGAGTGAGGAGTTCGTTTCTGTGTGTTTACGTCCTCTTAGTGCCCTTCAGAACACACAGAAAGGCTTAAATGTTGCATCAGGTCTCTGTCGGCTGTGTTGGCTGGTATGAGCCAGTTTGGACTGTACTGTAATCAGCTTTCTAACATGCACACACCCATTTCAAATTTGATTATTTGTGCCACTGGGACTGGAGATAATGTTATTTACTCTTTGTTAATGCAACTAGAGCCTTGTTCAAATGGCCTGTCGATGAACCACAGTTTGAGTTAAAGAAAAAAAAGTTAATGACTTAAAGATCTATATTCCTGGGGTTTTTGCTCTGGCAACTAACTTAAAATGTAAGGCTGCATACAAAAATAATATTAGTATAAATAAGTTTTATTACCACCATAATTGTTGTCTGTATTTATCTCCACAGGTAAACAGCCTCAAGCTTAAATATGGCAAAGATCTGTGCGTTGGTGCTGATGACACGTGAGTAAAAGTCTTTAAAGTCTCATTCATCTCATCACAATTATTCTTAAAAAAAACATGAAGAACTCAATTTAATTAGTAATTTCCTCTTTTTAAGAGTAAGAAAGCAAAGCGATGTAATTTTTATTGCCCGTTGGACAGTTTTAGATGATCAAAGAGTCATTAAATGTTATTAATGTCATGTCAGTAAAGACTTGTGACCTGTTCCGCTTCCTCTTTTCAGAGGAAAAAGGAGATCTCTGTTTCCATCAGCACATTGCTCAAGTGTTTATATTTCTGTGACATTAAGTAACATGTCTGACGTAAGACACAAGGCAGCAGGGTGGATGATTGGTTCGAGAGATCATCTTGTCACTGGCTGTCTGGGTGCCCCCTTCACTCAACATTTTTATTGCGTCTGGGTGTCTGATGTGATTGTCCTATATTGACACGCTATAAGAAAGCAAATCCCTAACACTGTAAGTAAGATGGCCAATGAGGTGCTCTGTAATTACAGTGCTGAAAAGGTGAGGCGAACAACATGCACAGATGTTGCAACAGAGGAAAAAATGAGGGGAAAAAGAGGACGAGAGACGAAACAGACAGAGTTTTATGTAACATTTTTAAACAGATCTGGATTTCCAATAAACACAGCCAAGATTTAAGAGCTTCTTAAGTGGTGTTTTTATTCATTGACACTGAGCAGACATGGTCATTTACCCGTCTTTCCTCATAAGATAGAAATGAAAAATAGAAAGCTACAGCAATATTAAGTGCACAAAACCAATATATGTGTCACTATTTGAGGTATTTTAACAGTTTACACCACATTTTTCTTTTCCTTTCCACCCTAATGATCCCTAATAAACAAAAAGAGATACCTCAAGCTGTGTTTCACCATTGTAAAGTGTGTCTCTCTTTCTTGCAGTTGTGTCGCTGGTGTTTGCAGAAGAACAGAACTGTAAGTCCACTACAGTTAATGTTTGAGTAATATGGTTAATAGCTTTCATCCATAAAAGGACTGACCTGACAATAACAAGATAGTAGAACCATAGAGCCATAAGAGCAATCTTTTTTTCTTTTACATTTTTCCCTTAAATTGGGTAAAATATTAGAAAGGTATTGATTTGATGGTCAGGTATGTCAATCATTAGCGAGAGAATCAAACTAGGCCATTGTGTTTGCTCATCTCACTTTGTGCTGTTGACTTTATTATGTCACTGTTTGATATGTGGATGTGTCTGTAAGTCCTCATTTATCTGCTGTTCAAACCAACCTTCAACTGAACCTCTTCATTTCTGTTCCTGCAGCGGAAGATGACCCATTTACCTTTGGTAATTCATTCTTACTCAACTTATTTTCACTATCATTTGTAAGTTAATGAAACTCTGATCTGTGATCTGTGTCAATGACGTAAGGAAAGTTTGCTTTTTTTTAAAACTCACTTTTTAAAGAGAAAGTTTTGTGTAATAATATTTCACCGCTTTTACCTGACCTTACTTTTAAAGGTGTTTCTCATGTATGTTTCTTTACATAGATGCATTACTTTTTTATTACTTTTATGTATTTATTTTCTTTCAATTGGTAACCATGACCTCTCTGTACAGACTACCACAGACTGCGCGTTGGAGGCCTGATTCTAGCTGCCGTCCTCTGTCTCATTGGCATCACCATCCTGCTCAGTAAGATGCAAATTACACACACCCTTAATCGCACACACACATAGTGATAAACAGACGCTCAAATACACACTGATATCATAACAACATCAATGCTTCTTTTCTCTTGTTCCAGGTGGCCACTGCAGGTGCAAGTTCAACCAGGACAAGAGGTGATTCTTCATACAGTTAAACATGAAAACCCTTTGTGTAATTGCTTATACACTTATACTGTAAAAGCAGTGTATATGACCATGCTCCAAAGAGGGTATACCTTTAGTTAACAAAGTAATGGTAGGTCAAAATCATAGACTGTTTTTCTCTTCTCTTACTCTCCTTTGTGTCCCCTTTGCAGAAGGAGGACAGGAAGCAATGCTCAGCAGATGCTCGCCGAAGGTAACGTCTGTACACTCGAACCCTCCTTTACCTATTTGAAAGGATGTATTATATGTTGATGACATCCTCAAGAGGTGAAACTTGGAACAGCTGAATGAGTAAAAGTTATTCACCAGTTTCATTTCAGTTTATGGTAATTCAGTTCCACTAAAATATTTATTACCCCACAAAGGAAACTGGGTTTGTCATTATGGTTTTATTGTAAATGTCAACACAAAAGATGATCATGTCTAACCACAGACACATGACACGAGCAACAAGGGCGACAGCTAAAAAAACCAATACTACATATGTAGTAGATATATGTATGTATACTTGTGTGTACCAACATACACAGGTTCAAACATTCAAGATTTCATCACCCGGTTGACGTCCTGCCAAAGGTCTAAAGTTATATTTACTCTGTCCATCTGTTTCACTGTAAATGGCCTCATGTCACACACACACACACACACACACACACACACACACTGATACAATATGCAAAGCTCCCAGAGCGCTGTGCTCAGATGCCATGGACCTCGCTGTTCAACAGGTGGTGGGACTCTGGGTGTCTGACAGGCAGAGGAGGAGGGAGATGAAGGGTGGCTTTACAGGCAACTCCTATTGTATGTAGCCGTAGAAGGTGCTCTCTTTGGTCTGAGAATTACGAATCAAATGTGGAACAGCTTTAGTAAAATATATGAACAAGTAGATAAACAATATACATGTGATCTACAGTCTTTGTGTTATATCATGAGAAAAAAGTGTTTATGAGTGTTTAAGTGTTTTTATGACGTTAAGACAACTAAAGGGAACATCGAGGTTCTAGTGGGTAAAACACACTCAACCACTAGAAGGCTTTATTGTAGGATATTGGATTGTAGATGCATGGTGGAGGACTTTTACTATAGCTTCTGATAGAGGAGCTGAGACTTAGAAGTCCTTAAAGTTGAGAGACCCAAACGTTTTTTTCTGTAATATGGGTCAAACTATGGGTGAGACAGCTAGTTTGATTTTAACAGCTAGTGTACACAGAATACACAGGTGGCCCATATGGAAAAACACGTGTGTGTGCAGTATGTAAGCAGCTCAGCAGGGGCCCACAGGGACATGCTGCTCTGTGTGTGCAAGCAATTTCCACTTGCATGGGCACATGCACACACACGCACGCACACACACACACACACACACACACACAAACATACACACACACATAAACTCACTCACTTACATTCTTACATTACGGTCACTGAACATTGAACTTAAATATCAGAGTCACCTCTCATCACTAATTTCAGCTGCTGTATTTTAATGGTCGTCAAAGCCTAATGTCAATAAACACTTAAATCAACACTTCTCATGATGGATGACTGTCAAAAGATTCAGTTTGGATGGTTTTGCAATGAAAATTAGTGATTCAGTATAAATATAGAGTTAGTTCTGGAGTAGAATAAATCAATACTCTAATGAGGTTATAGTGACTTGAGTACAAAATGCCTGGAACAGTGATTTCTTGCAGAAAAGCAGGAGATCAATAATAAGATTTCCAAAAATAAAAAATGTGTTTGTAGAATTTCCTGAAGATGGCGATGTTAAGGAAAAGTCAGTTTAATTATTTGGTTAATATACTGTCAAGATTTCATACATTGTAAATATAAATAAAGCTTTAAATATTATTTGAATCATGTTGCCAGTTAGATGAATAATTCTTTAACTTAAATTTTGGAGAAGTAACACGTGTTTGTATAACTGAGTGCATTATGTGACTGATCACATTTTCGAGCAGAAGATTTACTGTGACTTTGGAAACTTACCTTTCTGTCTGTCTGTTTGTCCGCAGCTCGTGCCTGCGAGTGCTAGATGTCAACCAGAACACACACCGACTTCCCGAACCTGCAAGCGACAGATAACACAGAGGAGCAGCGGCGGGATTTGATACATCCAACAAGAGGCTTTTGTTTTATTGTTAGAGAGCCACAGAAAATAGTCTGTGTGTGCTTGCTGTGAGGTGTGATGCTTTCTGCCTGATAACTGAGCTACTGATCTGCAGCCTGCACCTTCACGCATACACACACTTGGACCTACACACACTTTTACACACAACTCTTGTCACTTTCGTTTCAGTCAGTTGATGTTGATAGTTTAGGTTGATTGAGCTGAAGGTGACTTCATACGACAGTAACCCAAACCTATTACCAAAAACTTCCTTAAGCGTCCACATACTATAGGTTGTGTCAACGTCTCGCACTACTTCTGTGGTCTGTACTATATGTGGAAGGTAAACACTATTGTAGATATTAGTCGCTTCCTGTGACTGACCTAACCCACTGTCCATGCTTTAATGTCAACTATATGAAATCCAAGTAGTCATGAGTGTTTAGAGCGGTGTTGATAATTCATGATAATCTGTTAATCCCCATGTTTAGCTTTATGGAGGAAAGTAGCGGATTGCACTGTTCAGAGATACAGAACGACTCTGTCATGTTTCTATAAAAGAATTATTGAAATAAAGTATGAGCTGTGGAGTTTTATTTCAGTGTGTGTGCGTGTCTGTGCATTTTTTTCACTTCAGTGGGACCTGTTGTCCAGTTGTCAGGACCAGAGGTCCTAATGAGGCAAAATGTCATTTCTGAGGTCTTGATTAAGGTTTGGGTTAGGCTGCCCTGATAAATGGAAGTCAATGCAGTATCCTCAAAAGGAGAGTGTGTGACTGAACAGTGTGTGAACTTGTAAAACTTGTCTCCCAAAATTCACAAGTTTTAATTTACAGCAAAATATGAAATATAAAAATATCTATTTTAGACTTTTAACACTTATTACAAATGCAAAATTTATAAATTGTTAATTTTAGAATTATCTTTTGTGTATTTCATTTTTCCAATCCTTTTACTTTTATTCTACTTATTATTATTGCACATTAGCCCTTGAGCACATGCCACCACAGCATTTCACCCCACATATTAAAAATCTGAGTGTGTGACAAATAGAAACTTTGAATCTTGAATGTTGTAGTTCAATGGTTATTGTTTTTAACGTTTTAAACTTTTGTGGTTTTGAACTACATTTGTGTTTTTCACCAGCTAGATGAAACATTGCTTGTGTCATTTTACACTCTTAACTCTGAAGTGACTCAAAAACATATCTTTCAAATAAATCACAGATTAAAAACAAAACAAATTCATAAAAACTGAATGATATAGATGTTAAGCGACACAGAAATCCTGGCCTTGTGTAAATAAAAAAGTTGGGAAGGGGGAAATTATACATATATTTATATATGAAACCACTGAATCGAGGAAAGAGTGCAACCGCTAACTTTCAAGTCTAATCAGGCACAATAAGTAAAAATACCTGCGTGAGTATAAACTATAGATGTTTAGGGGCTTTAAGTCAGCACTTAATAGGCCTTTTTCAAGGTCAAGTTTAGTTATCAACCATTTTCTCAACCATGAAAAATACAGTTAAAAAAACATCTACCATCTGTGTATGAAAGTCTAATGCAGCTGACTTGTCCTAACAGGAAAAGCACAGGTGTAATTACTACCATTTCAGGTAGTTTCACCTGTGCTCTCTCTGTTATGACATGTTCCAGTGTCTGCCTCCTCTCTGAGCCTTAGAAAAACCTCTGGCTCCATCTAGTGCACACTGCTCATCAAGCTATTCAGTCAGCCCTCAACCCTCTGCATTCTTGGTGTTTTTTTCTTCCACAGATATATATATATATAGAGAGAGAGAGAGGAGTGACGTATAGAGAGGAGGAGGATGACTTGATTGTTTGTCTAAGAGGATCTTGGCCGTACTTAGGTTGACTGTAAACCACATGATCATAACAGGAAACACATTATATGTAGGGTTTTTTCCACTTAATCTGAGCCTGAATGCTGTGAGAGACCCAGCCTCGCCTCCCTTGCCCCTCCCTCTCCACTTATTGGCTGCCTGTAATGAGGGGGACAGCAGCATCAAGTCAGCCATTGGTAGCCAGAGTAGGACGGGAAATTAAGTGAACTCGTGTTAAAAATAAAAGCTTGAAATATTTAGGACTAATGACAATATGCATGAAATGTATTGAAGCTGATGGGACCCTCTGTAGAGGAGCATTCAGCAATAGCAGAATCATTTGCATGCAGCGAATGCTCATGATGATTTTTCTCTGGATGGATTATTATTTCTACCTTCGTATGCTCTGTATATTCATGTTTGTGTTTTGATAATTATGTGTATGTGAGAGGCTGTGAGAATGAGTTTCAAATGTGGTTGCTCTCAAGGAGATTATCCTCACAATAACATGCCCCTGGATGGAAATTTACATATACACAGAGTTGAACATATACATTGGTGGAAAGCTACCAAGTACTCACGTACTGTTTTGAAGTACAGTTTTGAGGTACTTGAGTATTTCTGTTTTCTGCAACTTTATACTCCGCTATATTTCGGAGGCAAATATTGTACTTTTTATACAGCACATTTATTTGATAACTTCATTTGCTATTTTTTGGATTCAGCAAACTGGATCAGCAATAAAATGATGATGTTTTATTATGGATAAAATCCTAAGGTGTAAGTTCACAAGCTAACCAGTGGCTTTATAGATTAATTCAAATGAACTCAACCTTTTCCAGCTCAAACATTAAAGCGACACAAAACATATTAATGCATAAATATTTATAATCCTAAAATATAATCCATATTATTCTGAAATGGAATACTTTTACTCTTGGTACTTTAAGCATATTTTGATTCTAATACTTTTGTACTTTTTACTTTTTGAATGCAGAACTTTTACTCGTAAAACCGTATCTCTACACTGTAATACTATTTTTACTTCAGTAAAAGATGGAGTATTTCTTCCACCTCTGGACATAGGTAACAATGCAATACTGACTTTGTGCCTAAAAGGATAAATAGATAGTATATTATAGATATATAATATTCCAAATTATTTATATATTTAGTAAAAGTTCTAATAAACAATGCAACTGTAGTAATTGTGGCAATGACAGTTAGGTAAAGTCCATGCTCTGTTAATTATCTCCCCTCCATTTTTATTAATTTATTTTATAATTTAAATATATTAATCTAGATTGCTTGTGTTGTATTTCTTTGCCATGTTTATCTCACCTCACTTCATCTCATATCACATGTAGCTTCATTGCGAGATTCAAAAACAGCTGTGCTTTTATTTTGAGAGGCGCGACCGGATGTTGTTTGTTTATTCTGCCCCAGTGACACTGATGAGACAATTTGATCAAAGCTCCCCATTTCATCATTCACTTTGTAGCAGCAGGGAAGAAGCAGACAGCTGGGCAGCGGTGGGAATCACTTCACAGGAAAATACTTTGGTGAAAAAAGGCAGTTTGTTTGTTTTTTATTCCAACATCCATCTGTTGCATTATGGACCCCAACAAGACGAGCGCTCCTGCGGCTGGTGGATGGTCCGGTGAGAAGACCTCCATGGGCCAGTCGCCCCCTCCGCCCTACCACGACAACCCCCAACCGGGGTACCCAGCCGCCTACCCGCCGCAGCCGCAGGTGAGTGGCCCCGCACCGGGCCCCGCACACACACACACACACACACACACACACACAAAAACATTACAACAACAAAAATCTTTTCATGGTAAAAAAAAAAAAAAAAGTTATAGATTTCGTTGTATTTTCTTCCATTATACTGATAAATTCGATAACAAACTAATGACAAAGCACTTTAATGACACTTCCTTCAAAAGAGTTTTCACTTGTTTTAATGATCATTTTTCATTTTTCAATAATAATTGCCTTAACAGTCCTTTTCTTGTCTGTCCTCCTGTAGTCCTATATTATTATTATCATTATATTTGCTAAAGTACTCGGTTGGAAAAGTTTTTGAAATTTGATATTAGGTTATTTATTATTGTTGATATTGGGTTATTTATCATTAATAATTAGACGTTTGAACTTCGATCTTGTCAAGATAATGAATAATAAGACAATAATGTGCTTTCATTTATATATGGCTGTGGGATCTTTTAACATAAAGTCTTTTTCTTTCTGTCCTTTCTTTTCTTTTTCCCCCAACTGTTTATAAAGAAATCACATTCTTGTGACTGTGATCTAATGGCCTGTTCAATGTAATGCTGATGAACGGTCCAACCTGAGCCTCACTGCGGCTACTAAAAGCACCATAAATCAATTGTTAGTGATGTTAACCACACCCGGGGTTATTCAGTTCAGCTCCACTTCCTATGGGCTCAATCACAAATCGCGAGCAAAGACTTGTTCTCGCCAAATCCAGTGCCTTCATTTCACCATTAGGACATGAGTTTCGTTTCAGGTGAAACGATTCTTCATTAAGTGTATCACTCCTTCACCCCCCTCTTCCTCAACTTTTGGCATCAACTTCACTTTCACTTCATACCTGTTTTCGTGCCTTCATCCCTTTTTTCGTGCCTTCATTCCTTTGACTTAAAAAGTGACTTTGGTTTGTGTTTCCTGTGTGCAGGGCTATGGAAACCCACCGCAGTATGGAGATGCACCATATGGACAGCAGCCATACCCCATGGGTCAGCAGTACCCGGGGCAGCCGGCCACCGTCGCTGTCCAGCCCACAGTGTACGTGACTCAAGGCCCACTGGTTAACCCTGTCAACGACTACATGTGCTACTCCATCTTCACCATGCTGTGCTGCTGCCTGCCACTGGGAATTGCTGCCCTCATCTACTCCATCTCAGTGAGTGTGATAAGTAATTATAATCTTTATGGACTGAGCTATAGAGCAATATTTGCCCATCCCAGATCCGAGTCACATAATTCTGAATATGGGTCAACATTCTACACCTGAATGACCAATATTTCAGAGTACATTAAATGTAGTAAAAAACAATCCCACTTAAGTACGAAATACAAAGAAAAACACACATTTCTTTATTGTTTTAAACTTTTTAAAATATAGTGAAGAATAATTTAAATTGCATTTGCAAATAGAAATAAGCACTGACCAGAAAGTCAGAATGCTCCAAAGGATGACTGTAGGTCATTTTTCAAAATGAAACTGCCACCTAATGAATCGTCATCATGCAGAGATGGAAAAATGTGTACTAACTCCGGAACTGATACTGCAGTAACAGTGATTAAAGTACTTTGTGTTTCATGGTAATGACCACAACAGTTTGCATCAAAGCTGCACACTAGACGATGGGGGGGGGGCATCTTGTCAAAGGTGAATACGTACATTGTTAATTTGGCCTCGTGATATCAGCTCAGATGCGTAATGTCAGAGTGGCATTCAAGTTCAATTTCCAGCACTTGTAAATTATTAATTGAGGTGAGTCGGAGGGAGTGAATCATAGTTGCCGGAAGAGGTGGAGGTCTGTGAGATAACAGGGAGGATGTCAACAAGAAAATAGAGGAGATGTTTTTATGGTCCTGAATGTTGAATTAGCTAAGAAGTACTCTGGCCTGAGGTTGCTGTTTCGATAACTAGACTCAGAGACAATGGCAATGGAGACTTTGACTTACCTGACAATACTATGGCATCAAACTCTTTACCCTTTTAAATCAGTTATTATAATTGTTTTTTCTGTTTCCTGTTTTGTTCCATGAAAAGTCGGAGTAATGCAGTGCACTCTCGCCTGTTTCATCTGCCAGGCATCACAGTATCAAGTTTCCTCCCCTCCTCCAGTAATCACAATGAGGAAAATTAATTGTGTAATACAAAAATTGCTGCTCTGTATTGTGAAACTCCAGACAGGATTTAAGCCAAACATGAGCCATGTGTCTGACCTGGAATGCAGTTTTAATACCTTTAAGGCTATAAAAGTTTTACACCACGTTACTTTAGGGCCGATCCTTCAGTTTATAGGCACTCGTGTTTTTGTTGTGCGAGGTAACTAAAGAAAGTTGAGTCTGTTCTTCAACTGTGTCTCATTAGAGCGGTGTGGTGCGAGGAAAGTACACACTTCTTCAGGAGGGAAGGTTGGCCGATTATTTCCATGTGGTTCTTGTTTCCTCCTCGGAGTGGAAAAACTTTTGTGTTGCCGAATTAAAGATTTATTTGGCTCTAAAACATTGAAGTACATTGACTGAGAGTCTTCCTTGCACTTGGAAAGTGGACGTTTTTGACACGTTAAAGGTGCTATAAAATGTCTTTCATATGGTGAAGTTGTGGTCTGTCTTGTTTCCGCACAATGTGTGGGATGAGTTCAGAAGTATGCAAATATATCACGCTGCAAAAAAAATCTTCTGACTAAGTCAACTAGAAACAAATGCAAAAAAAGGTGAGATGAAATTTGAGATGTTTACTTGTTTCTACATACATGTACATACCACATGTGCGTGTTTGTGTGTGTGTGCTAGTGCCAAACTACTGACTGTGGCATACCTTCTATAGCACCAGCTGTTCAACTCTATTTTTAGATCTAGTCCATATTAAGCATCTAGTATTTACCTTGGATGTTTGAAAGCAACACATGAAATAGAGCGCCACAGCCAGACTGTTTGCATCTCCATTGTTTCTTTGTAACACAGTCAGTTCTTCCCACAGTTTTTCTGAGGACAGTCCTCTCCTGCTTTTTGTGGAACAGGCTCTGGTTAATATGTACAGGGGCAAGCCCATTAAAGAAGCCATCTATTCTTAAATCATAGCCATTAGGTAATTTGACTGGTGCCTGTCTGCATCATGAGACAAAATACTGACTGTAATTTGCTGAAGTCACTCAGCCAGCAACCTAATTTGGCCTTTGCTTCCGGGGCTGTTACAGTAATGAACAGATAGCGCATGAAGTCCAAAGCTGCAGGTCTCAACTGAGTGAGCCATGATGCAGTAAAAGGTAAATCAAACTCAGTTATGTTTGTGTGTACCTTTTGGAATATTGGATGTGGGATTCAGCAACAGTGACACTATATGTTTTTGAGGAAGCCGCATTATGTCTGTATTAAATGACAAATGAAAGTTTAGTAAGTCTATATTTTTGGACTGCAAAACAAATTCAAAATCAAAGGTTAATTGTCATGCAGGGACATCAACTAAATGGACGTTGTAATCAGTGAATTAATCTCCTTTTGGGGTAACACTAATTCAGACATTTTGTTTCTGAATTATACTGTTTTGTCTGTGTTGATCCAGTCCAGTTGATGTAGATGCTATAAAATGGCTGCCTAAAATGGCAGCATCAGTGACATCATACATCACAAATGCGTTGATGATATGGTGATCACAAAGACAATAATGTCCTTACCCAACCAGAAAGCCTGGATGAATGGAGAGGTGAGAGCTCTATCCAGAGCCAGAAAAGCTGCATTTGGGTCAGGTGACAAGGATGCATCCAACTCCGCCAGAGCAGAACTGAAGGCTGGCATCAAGGAAACAAAATGGAGACATAAGCAGAGACTGGAGAGAGAGCTTAAGAGGCCCTGTCACTGTCAGTATGAGTGGATTTGAGAGTGAACATGAGTAAAGCTGCTGGGCCTGATAACAGCCCTGGCCATGTGCCAATCATCTAGTTGATGATATTTCTGACATTTCTAACATAACTCATAGGAGAGTGTTCCCACCTGATTCAAGACAGTCACCACTGTCCCTGTAATTAAAAATTTTTCAGTGTCTAGTCTTAACACTGCCCTGTGGCACTCACCTAGAATCTGATGAAGTGCTTTGAGAAACTCTTTCTCCAGCTTATCAAAGACAACATCCCAGCCTGCCTGGACCCTGACCAGTTTGCATTCAGAACCAGCAGAATCTCCAACTGAATGGCAAATGTAGTACTTGAGTTCAACTTTCTGCAACTGGATATTGGACTTCCTCACAATCAGACTACATTTCAGATTAGCAATCACACCACCGCTCTAATGTTGACCACCGGAGCTCCCCAGGGCTGTGTGCTCAGCTCTGTTGAGAAGTTAGTGGACGATGCCACCATCATCATCTGCATTTCAAATGACAAAGAGAATTCATATCATGAGGAAATCAACAATCTTGTAGAATTTTGCACAGAGACCAACTTCCTGCTCAAAGTCAACTGCAAAACGAAGAAGCTGATTATTGATTTTTAGAAAAAAGGAGGCAAGACGCACACCCCTGTATACATCAATGGAGCTGAGGTGAGGTTTTAGGTTCCTGGGAATCAACGTCACAGAGAACCTGTCATGGACAGAATATCTCCACCGTGGTGAAGAAAGCTCAGTGTGAAATTGTGACTGTGAAACTTAAGAAGGCAAAATTCCTGTGGCCCATGGCCCTCCAGCTGTTGTTAACTTTTACAGAGGAGCAACAGAAAACATCCTGACTGGAAACATCACAAATTGGCATGGGATGTACAGTGAATGATTAAAAACCACCAATCTCCCGAGCATCAGGCTGTGAGACTCCTCAATTCATCCTCTGCACTCCACCATGTTTGATTTTATTATTGTTTATTCATCCATCCAATTTTTATGACTACCATAAAGGTACTGCAACTAGCATTTCATTACATAGCCCTCTGCTGTTGAAGGATAAATAAATGAACCTTGTACCTTTTAATCTACCCACGCAGACCTGTTTCCTCCTCTCCTGCTCTCCAAGTCTTGCAACATATTCATTCAACTTTCTGCATACTTCAGATCTTATGAAGACACTTAACATTTCTGAAATTAGACTTGTGTGTACCTGTGTGAATGAATAGCAGATGAATGAATAGCATTACTGAAACAGAATATGTTTGATTGTCCCAGAGTCACCTCCTCTGAGATATTTTGGCCTGACGTGCAAAACTCAAAAACTAGATGACTTGGTAAAAAGGACAGTGAAATGTTGAAATAAATGGGTTCATGCATAGTGCACATTTTGTTACCAAGGTGACCAAAAGTGTGTTTTGACATTTGTATCACATTTTAAAGTAGCAGCTTCCATACGGTTCCACTAACTAAATTTGCAGTTTTTAGTCTGGGACATGAACAGAACAGTACAAAGTCATGGGTACAAAGCTGTGTACACACTATAATATGTTGGCTGCTGTGTACACAGCTGTATCAGATAAGACTAACCCTGTAAAATTGAATGAGGAGACAGTGGCTGCTGGGTGACTGTAAAAGCTGTTCTGCTTGTATGATTGGTTGGAAGGTCAGTAGAGGTGTAGGTTATCATCAGCAGGTGTCAGTCAACATACTGTATATGTCCAATAATAAAAAGGCTTACTTTCAACATGGTGGTCGAAAACATTTATTACCTAAGAAGCACAGAACTAATAATTTATCTTTTTCTGATGTTTTTCTTTATATGTATTGGACCATGTGGACATTTTTGCTGCCTTTAGAAGAACAACAGTGCTATTTACAATTACAATACGTTTTAGTAGGTAGTATTTACCAAGATCACCATTTTAATCTGCTAGCATGCTAACATTTCCTAGTGTTGTATTGTAAAAAAGTATGGTTAGTTTTGCAAGGATTTACTCTTTAAGTTTGTAAAAGTAACATTTTGGCATAATGATGGCACTAGATTGTCAGAGCATCACCAAAATTATTTCAATTTTATCTGTATTTTGACATTATGGCAAATTTCATGCCAATCCATCCAACAGTGGTCAAAACCAAAAATGTGAACCTGGTGGCGGTAGAGGTAGAGGTAGGGGATCACCAAAGTCCTCATCTGGGGATCATGAATGTCGGTAAAAAATTTTACGGCAATCCATCTGAATGTTGTTGACATATCTCGGTCCAGACAGGCATGACAACATGGACCCACACCCCGACCGACAGACCGGCACTGCAAACAGAGCTGTTTGTTAGCGTGGCTAAAAACATAGAGCCAACTGTACTGAACAGTTTGATCCTCTTACAATGAAGCCTGTTAAATACAGCCAGCATCCGACCAGTTCCACAGTCCTGACTGACCTGAGGTTATCACTGGAAACGGTAGAAGGAAAGGGAAGTCCGTCCCTTTCAGCCCTTTTGGCGTGTTGTCCAAATACTTGGCCGCACTGTTGAACTGTAAGCTTGGCATTAAAAAAGTCGCTGGGAGGAAGTTGAGCCACTTGTTTTTCTGTATTAACAGCATTTCAAGGTGGGGCTGTAGTGTTGAGCTACAGCAGTTGCATGGTAGCATTAAAGATGTTTGGAGCAGGTGACTGATCGATCATCCTCAGTACGTGGACATACAGGTGCACGCAAGGTGTTCAGCCCTGCAGGGTTTACACTGCAGTCAGCAGTAGACTGATTTTGTTTAACAGTACAGAACAGTTGTTGATCTTCAGTACAGCTCCGTGAGTGACATTACTTAATCTTCCTGTAGTGTTTCCTGAAAATCTGGCTCCTCTTTCTCTCTTGCTTTTCCTGTCTCCTCTGGATGTGTCTGTCTCTCTATGTTGCCCTTCCAATCAGGACAGTCACCCACTCGCACGCCCTGATCTGAATGAATTCCTTAGTATTAACGGACGCACACAGAAGGGTTCACAAATGTATTTCATACAAATGTACGTACAAAAAAATATTTTTCAATGCACACAAAAATAATTATTGCTGCATATAAATGTAAAAGAAAAGCCCACATATAAAAACGTAAGTGTGAAAAATATATTTGTGGTACACGCATAAATATTACTTGTTTTTAATAAATGTTTGCATATTTACTTAAAATATTTGCAGTTCTCATCAAAAACATGTTGGAACATTTCTATACAAACTGTTGAACCTCTGTTTACAAACTGTGAACTTCACTGCATTTTTGTGTGGGTGTTTTGAGACTCCCCTGACACGGCTTGATTCACAAAGGCATTTTTTTAACGGGCAACAATTAGATGGTTCCTTCCACTTGAGTCAGTCATGTGAGTGCAGATCATGGACTGTATATGCATAGTCTGCAGTTTGAACATCCTAAAAGGTTTTGATGAAAATACATATATATTTATGGATTTCTGCTACATTTGTTTAAAACCAGAAATATTTGTGTGTGCATCAGAAATACATCTGTGAACCTTTTTTATATGTGGATTTGCTTTACATTTCTGTACAATATACAACATAAATATTTGTGTGTGAATTGAAGAACATTTTTGTGGAGAGAGGCATTTATATATAAATCCTGAAATACATTTGTGAATCCTTTTATGTGCATTCATTAATATTGAGACTGATCTGACTGTAACTAAACTCTAACTCTGACACCAACCTGCTACGACCTGAAATTTGGAATTTAAGTTGTGTAATTGTATAAATTCACATTTAGTGCTAAAACAAATGACCAAATGAGTGTTGCAGAAACATAGAGAGAACCTGATTGTTCTATCATCAAATATACAAGATCACAGATAACACTGCTTCCACATTTTCAGTGTTCTGTCTATTTGATTTGAATGGAGTTCCTAAACACCACATTTTTGCTGTGTTACATAAGGCATCATATGCAGTTCTGTCCTCCCTGCAGTTCCACTCAACAAACAGTGACCTCTCAGAAATGCCCGACTCTTTAAATAGCATTTGAAATAGCATGAATGATGGCCATCGCACGGTCATGAGGATCTAATCAGTCTGGGAATAAAGGACCCTCCCTTGATTACCCTTGAAAACTGAAAACTGAGAGAAAAGGTGGGAGAGGAAACAGTGTCTGCTAGTGCTCCTGTCAAGTTATTTAGTATAGATCAGTGGGAGCGGATGGCTCATTATGTCTCCATTATCCTCTTCTGTGGCTACATAATGAGGGAGCTGGATGAACCGGGAGGAGATGAAGCCTAGGGAGATGCAGAACAAAGATACAGGATAAAGAATAAAGTGGAAGAACACAACAAGAAGATCTGGAGAGAAGAAAGAGACAAAGAGGGAGAGTGGTGGTTTGGTTGGGGTGTGTATCAAACTGTATGTGTTCTTGCGTCAGTTCGAGGGTTTATGGCCTGAAGGCCAAACAGAAAGGAAGGCAGAGACGGAAACAAGATAGAGTGGAAATAACAGACAAGGAGTGAGGGAGTTGTGGACAGATAGAGAGCTGGCTGCTGGAATCTGTCTCACTTAGCATTCTTTCTCTGGCATTTTCAACCACGGCGGACAAGAGAGCAGAGAGGCAAAGTGGCACAGGCCTGTTTGCAAAACTGACTCAATGTCAAATTCAAGCTCAAATTTTTCTCCATAAAAGCTTTACTGCTGAGCAAAACAATGCTTTGATAATGTCTAGAAAATGACGTTTATTTTCTGTTGAACCAGAATGAGTTGTTGAGAGTTGCAATGTTCAACACTGGAGTGCCCAGACAAGCGATGCTTTTGTTGGGACCAGACACCAGCGCTCTGTGTCTCCAGCGCCAAGCCACGCCTCGCTCCTGTGACAGCGTCATCAAATGGTCCTTTGTTTTCCCAAAACATGAGCTTTTCCCCTCAGCTTATCTCTTATTGACAGTGGATGAACATCCAGACAGCAGCTTGCAGGGGCCCGTACAGTGTGCAGCCATGTGTACTTCCTGTTGCCCCTCTGCAGAACCACACTGCTGCAACAAGAGTGACATTTATCATCAAGTTTAGGAAAAATTCGCCATATTTGCATCATTTTGCATCATTTCCTCTTGCTTTTCTTAACACATTGCAACAAACACTGTACACATGAACCACGGATGAACATGTGAGAGCTCTCCCCTGAGCTGAGTGATCAAACTGAGCATGCTGGCAACGAAAGGTTGTCTGTTATCAGCTTTTCCATCGTAAGAGTTCTTCCTTCCCCATTTATAAACCGATGTGATGTCGTATTCCACATGGATGAAAGATTGAATACAGACTTGTAAAGCTTCCCAGCTGACTATCAGTTTGTCCAAAAATGAAAGCATTATGGAATGAACAGCTTTTCTCGAGCATTGCATGCTGTTATCCTGCCAATTTCATGGTTTCATGCCCCACTGGAGGCAGCTATGTGTTACTGTAAACAACGTTAAGGTGAACACCTGTTGCCTGCCAGTCACGATGACCTTAAGGTCAGTGAGTATATGAAGTGCTGTCAGTGATGTATACTGAAATATAACAACACAGCAGGCTAAAGAAAAGTCTCCTCACCTTATTTGAACCTGAAGAAAGCTCAATTCAAGTTTAAGACAAGCAATGTTCATCTTTATATACTATAAGTAAAAGGCACAGTGAAATAATAAATGAACACAAATATGTGTTTGCAGTTAATGTAAATATTGGTCCAACAGGTTTTTCCCTTGCTCTGTATGATTCATTAACCTGACAGCAACAGGATGACATCATTGACCTTGTGTCAGAGGTTTGAGATTCTTGGAAATAACAAACCACAGTTCCTCATCTCAGCATTTCACAAGAGTAAAGCTTATCTAAAATGTCAATTTGCAAATGTAGCAAGCCTCTGGCAAAATGTAAGTAATGTGACTACTGGCAGTGATTCACACTCCACAATTACTGTAAGAGATTCACAGTAAAAGCTTTTCACTCCGGTAGTGTTGAATTTCTTTTGACCAAAACCAGCAGTTCATTTCTTTATACTCTCAGACAACGACTGGAAATCATCATAATTTATGTCATAACTACCATTTAATTATTATTTTTTGAAATTACCATCTATTTACATTCTTATTTATTAAAGCCGTATTTTTATTTTTTTTTGGAGGGCAGAGAAGCAGAAGCTGTCAACATTGACATATTCTCACTTTATAACAATTTTATTGCAAACATGTGAGGAAACAGCTGCCTATTTATACACAGAGATTAATATCAGCATTCATTTGGAGATGTGGACTCAATATTGGACTTGATGCCTATTGGACTTGATGCCCTGATTAATTATTTCAATTCTACCAACTCCTCAGAAAAAAAATATTGAAGCGCCTAAAACTCTGTTCACCAGCTACCTGTGACTGTGTGTCGTTAGATACACATCCTACAGTTGGTTTATCAGAGCGATACAGCTACTTGCCAAAATATTGATTAGTGCAGCTTTAAGGTGAAAGGAGTAATCCACCAATCCTAGCTGTGATGCCTGACCTCACATGGCCAGTGTTTAAATATACCCACAGTGTTTGTCCTGTGCTGATAACGACATGTAGCACCTTTTTTTTCTCTTTGGCATCAGCACCAGACTTGTTCCACTTGTGGACCCCACCCCAAAAAGCTACACTATAATAAACCCCAGATGGGGGATTTTTAAACACCTACCTTTGAAGTTGCAAAGCACACAGAGCTCACTTTGAGGAGGCAGGCCCTGAAATAGGATGCGGTCTTGAGGCTACACCTGTTTAGCCTACATAAGCAACAGCAGCCACATGAGCCCTGATTACCCACAGAAATGCCTGCAGCACACAGAACACTGTGTCCCTGCATCTGTATGTAAGTGTGCTCAGTAGGAAAACAGGTCAACGTGTGTCAACGAGAGGTACAGAGAACAGTCACAGAGAATGTATGTCCATCGTTGACCTCACCATCAGCCAATCAGATGAAGGCTCGGGGTCAAACTGCGGGAGTGAAAGTTCGGGGCAAGAGATGAAATGTTCCAGCAAATTGTCAATGTGATACTGTGTGAGGTGAGTGACATTCCGAGTGGAAAACGCAGTGACATGCGACAGAAATGTTGCCATGAATTAACAGGCTCGACTGTTCGGCCATCATGACTTTGTCTTTTGTCTCATCGTGTGCGAGAAAGGCCCTCCAGGCGTTTGATATCTGTTCCAACTTCTCTTTCATCAGCTCTATTCACTTCTGCTCTCTAAATATCAGCCCCCTCCACCCTCTCGTCCCCATCGCCACCCACAATGATTCCGACTGCTCTCATGCAGGAGGAAGAAGGCAGCAAACCCTGGACGGACACACGGACAACCTGACGGACCCTCTCACATAGACAGGGCACACAGACAATACTGCAGGACCAACAAGACAGGCAGACATGAAGACAGACAGGCAGCCGGGCAGGCATTAGCGGGAAAGCTGAGCCAATCTGCAAAAAGCATCTAATACAATTTAAGCATCAGTGCATCAGTCTGTATAATACAATTTAAGGATAGTGGCTTGCAGTATATGAAGATGCATTCAAGCAGCTAAAGAAGCACTTTACATTCAGCTGAGTCACGAGCTTTTTTTTTTTTTCTCATAGAAAATGGTCTCATTAATAAATACTACAAGATATATGGCATTTCAGAAGTATTTCTCTAAGAGGCTTCAGGAGGTATTCTTTCATTCTCTGTATCTTTTCTATCAAACTAGAGATGCAAATAGAGGAGGCATCCTGCAGTATTTTCTTTTCCCAAGACTGTTCTGCTCAGTCCCTCCCTACGGTGCTGCAATCGGACAGTACTCGTTTTGGCAGAAAGCCTTTAGGAAGTCAGGTGATGTTGTATGTCCACATAGGGAGGAGGTGGTGCTAGATTAATGGGTCAAGCACAGGACTTTCACCCCGGACGCTGGGGTTTATGTCCTGAGTGAAGTCAAACCTTGACTTATTATTTTTAGATTAACCAGTAGTTGACTCGTTATTATCAGGCTTTGATTTATTATTTTCAGTTTTTAGTCACAGTTTGATTCGGTTTAGGCTGCAAATCTACATGGTTCAGTTTAGGAAAAGATCAAGGTTTGAGTTTCACACTGACATAAAGGCAACGCACAGCAGCCAATCACAGCAGAAGGGCAGGACCAGGAGAAACAGTCTTGAGAAAACAAATACTGATGTTGCTCCTCCTCAGTTTCCTGGAACCAGTTATGTAATTTGGTCCTAATTATAGCAAAAGAGCTTTTTGGCTTGTAAGAAAAGCTCCATTTAAACCTAACTTAATATTCATTTTTTTATTCATTAGAAACTTGACTCTTCACATAGGTTGAATTGTACGCTTGCATGTGAACAAATTTCCTGTGGACAGTTGTTTTTGTCTGTTGAACACTGTCTCATTACCCAATTACGTACTTCCTCTCAAGAAACTGCAAGAAAATGATGATGAAAGAAATTATGGTTTATGATTAGGAGTCACATCCGTATTTGAATATCAGAATCAGCTTTGTTGCTCAAGCATGTGAACACATACAGGGGATGTGACTCCTAATCACATTCTTTTTTGTCCTCCTAATGAACTTACACACGAACAGACATACAGCAGAACAAGAACAACAAAGCTTAACAAAGTCAAGTCAAATTAATTTTGCATCCTGAGGGAGAACAGTCTGCTCTGTCCCTTCCTGAAGAGGGCTTCAGTGCTGGGAGTCCAGTTTTTTATTGATTTGGACCACAAGGTACTTGGATGAGTTCACCCTCTTCACTTTCTCTCCTGGAAGACAACCAGAAGAGGGGGCCTGCTTTTACTCTGGTCGTCCATCACCAGCTCATTGGTTTTGCTGACACTGAGCTCCAGGTGATTGTCGTTGTACCATGTGATGAAGCTCTCGCAGTCCTCTGTAAAAACAGTCTCTAAGTGAAGACTCTCACTAAAAATTATTCATTGGAATCAGACATGTCAAAATAATGATAATTTCCATTTTGTTTCACTACATGTATTATATGAGTCTGGACAACTTGACTCTAAGAAGCTGGCTAAGGAAGAAGTCACTCAGTGCATCCACACATGGTTGTGTGGTTTACAGACAGTTGTAAATTCACTTTCACTTACTGAAATCAGCCTTTGATTGAGGAAGGTCATCTATGGGGTTCCCAGCAGTATCTTTTCTGTTGGTTTTGTGACAGCCAATTACAAGAAATGCCTTTTAGAGTTGCAGCATGAATTATAGTTTCATATGAATATATTCCTAAAACAAATACTTTAAGTTGTCAGTGGGTTTTGTTTTGTTTTATTAATATTGGTATATTTATTCTTAGCATTTCATTTAGTTTCTCTGCTGCAGAAATGCACTCATAAGACATCACAAATCATGTGTCTGCACTTGTTGAAGATAGTTTTACTTTCTGCAATCCAACTGCGAAACACTCATTGTTTTAGGAAGTGTCCAAATGTCACTCACCATATTCTGTTTCACAATTTTTGAAGTTGTTCTTAGTTGGAATAAAGCTAAATGACAGTTAACACTGTGAGATTTGCTCACTAAAAAAGTTCCCACCTTGCTCCAGCTAGACATTTTGCAATATGGTCTTATGTAATTCACATCCTTCCCTAGCATTATGAATAGAGGAATGTGAAACGAATTGAGTTCTGAGTGTAGAGTTTCTGACAGCGCATCAGGACAATTTGGGGAATTTCCGCAGCCTCTCTGTATAAACACATACTGTACACAGCAGCGATACACGACACACGTGATGGTCTGATTGCCTTGACTGTAAGTGCTTCCCCTGTTAAAACAACCTTGAACAAGACTGAATACAAGAAATATAATGTCAAGACAAGGAGTTTTAGAAACATACGGATACGTTTCTCTCTGGGACTTTCCATAGACATATGTGTTCCTGTGTAAAACTGGAATCAACGTCATGATCCTGATCATGATTCATAGTCCAATAGTGCCAATAATCCTGTTAAGTTTACACATTTACTGTATTTCAATTTTACATTTCAAGAATCAGTAATAGCGTTGTTTCCAACTGTATTGAAACAATGTAAAAATGATACATAGGTGGAGGATAAATTGAATCTAATTGATCCACTTTGATTGGCTTGTGTAATATAGTTGATGAAGGGGGGTCAATTGAATGTGACCCCAGTATTAGGGATGGTTAATCTGTCCGATTTCCCGATTCGATTCGATTACGATTATTGAGGTCCCGATTCGATTACCAACCGATTTTCAATTTTTGATTATTAACGATTCTCGATTAACGATTATTGATTTTCGTTTTATCGTTTACTAGTACAATGTTTTTCAACCACTGTGCCACGGCACAGAGCGTCTGGTAGCTTCAGTTATTAAAGCTGCTGAAGTCAAAACGTAATAACAAGTTATATAATTTGTGTGAATACTTTAGAATAAAAGGCGTCTATTGATGTTGGAAAATAAAAACCCTCCATGTTTGTTAACTAATGTTATGTAATCTTAAACTGAACTAACTAACTAACTTCAAAATATTAACGTCTCATTTCTGAATGTTTCAGAAATAACCTTAACCCAGATGTTGTTATTGGTTCAGCTGGAGTTGGTTATTGAAGCTAAACAGTAACATAAAATTTGAAGATCCACGAACTCAAATGTAATTATTTATATTTATAGTATTGCTAAAATAGAAATTTTAAGTTTATTATACTCCAGAAACTGACTGATTGTGATGGGCTGGAGGCTGAGATGTTGACATATAACGTTACACCGGCTTATTAAAGTACCGTAACCGGTACCACTGGGTTAGCCGGCCGGTACCACCGGGTTAGCCGGCTAGCTTGGTGGGCATGTTTCATTAAACAGGCTCTGGCCGCTGCACGTACTTGAGGAACTGAGCGTGACGTTCAACTTCCGTTGACCGCGGGATATCATTTGTACAAAATAAAATAATGCCAAAAATAATTGATTTTTGAAAATTTAATAATCGAGTCATACTCGTCCATAACATAATCACGATTAATCGATAATCGATTTTTTTCACCACCCCTAGTAGTGAGATGGGAATATTTTTGTATTTCTGTGAGTTGCGTAATAATTCTGCACACTAATAGTTGCCTAATAATTGTGCACACACAGATTTTCTAGTACAAAAGCCAAAACCTCTCTTTCACTTCCTTAAATATTCAGGCTTGAGGTTTATTAACATTTTGGACTGGCCAAGAGCACTGTTGTTGTTAAATAATCTAATCCTCAAAAATGCAACTTCCCTAATAATTGGGCACACAGTGTATGTGTCAAAGTGTCCTTGGGCAAGATACTGAACCTCAAATTGCCCCCAATGGCTGTTCCGTTGGCATGTGAATGTATGTCGCTTTGGATTAAAGCACCTGCTAAATGAAATTGTAGAATTGTAGAATTGTAATCCATACAAAAATCTGATCTTGATCTTCCTATCTCCCAGTGCAAAAGTTGCTTATGCAACAGGAAATATAGTAATATGTGAGGTGTAAAACAAAAATTCTAGAAGCTTCTGAAATGCAGATCAATAGATAAAACATCTACTTGTCTACACAACAAATGAGGAATTACACATATAATAAATGAAAAGGGGAAAAAGAGGGATCTCTTACTGGGACATTGTCCTGTACAAATGGTGCGTGGCCGTGAGGACGGAGCCACAGTTTTCTGAGCTGAGCCATGGCTCAGAGCGATCCAGACAGCTGCTGGTAATCATGACCAGCTGGACTATAGCAGACTGGGCCTTCTCACGACACCTATGAAACACACGCACATCCACACACAACCACATACACACAGAGATGTGATAGGGGTGTGGGAGTGGGAGTCAGATTTGATTAACACTGTGGGCTGGTCCCTCATTTACAGGCACAGAGCGGCCTCGTACGCAGACCATTCTTTTAGAACGGACCTGGAAGGAAATTATTTGTTTTGATGAAATTGAATATCAGTGAACTTCATCGTTCGCTTTTTAAGAAAACAATCTTCTCGTGTCCTTTTATGGAGTGAATATTGAGATGCACTTTTATTATCACAACATGTGTCAGTTTGTCTGAAAACATCTGTATTCAATCTTTCTCTTCCTCCTTGTTTGACAAACTAAAGCAGGGCTGAAGAACCTTTTTCAAGGGCCATATTTCAATTTGTATAAAACATCCTTCGAGGGCCATAATAAATTACAGAACACATATATTCTAGGCATCTGATGTCAGATGTTAGTGATGATGATGCTACTCACAGCTGATTTTCCAGGTTTGGATCAGTCGGTCTTGAGCAGAACTGAGTCTTTACAAGAGTCATTGTTGAAAAGAGCTGCTCATGGCAGTAGGTTGTCCCAAACAGAGATGCAAACTTCCGTGCATGTCTCCTCAGAATGGGAAAATCCTCAGGACATACTGTACACACAGTTTACAGAAATGCAGCAGAGGGAGGTTGTTGTACTTTGAGCTCATCCTTACTTTGCAGCTCAGTGAGTTCATGTTGGAGGTTGCAGGCTCATCAGTTGGTTCCACATTAAACAGCGTAGCAAATATGTCCAGTTCCTGGCTCGGGCTCCATCTGTGGCAAGGCCACTTAACTTTACAAATGGGAGTTCAAATTTGTTCAGAGCCAAAACAACTCTCTCTAACTTTTGGTAATACCATGCATGGCAGCAATTCTTCCCTTGTAACAAACTCAGCAGTAATCCCACACACAGAAATGTTGTTTTGTCTGTCGTTCATCACAGGCCATAGAGGAAAAACTGGAAATTTCTTGTAGTGTCCTGTAGTGTTTTTTCAATATTTCATGGTGTATCAGTAATCATGATACAAATGGATCAATATTACTTTGTGTGGTGCTGGCAGCTCCACAGTGGCAACAAGGCACTCATAAATGATCCTGAATGAGATTTCAGCTTCTTGGCTATTAGCTCACTCACTATAATTATCTCAACATTGTCAACGTGTCTTGTGAAAGCCTTAACTCTGCTGAAGAGTGTTTTGCCATATCCAAGCATGCCTGTTCTTGCAACTCATCCGGTTTAGCTCGTTCTGAGCTGTAATGACCCTCGAGATTGGCCTTTTTCCATCGCTCCGTCACCACAAACTGTCTTGCGTTCTACTTCAAGAAAAAATAATCATTTGTCTATTTCTCTTGGGAAACATGACATTCCACTCTACTTTTATTTTCAATCACTGTCTGGATTTTTTTTTTTTTTTTGTAGTTCTGAATTGCTTTTTTTTTGTATTTATGAATTGCCTTGCAGGCTGGATCAAACTGTCTCACAGAAGCCAGACTTTCCCCACCCCTGTACTAAAGTGGTTTTCAGTAGTGGAAATAAATAAGAGCTCTGCTCGGTTTGTATTGTATGAAAAGGGATGGTATTCTTAATGTTGACTGCATTCAGTATAAACTGTACTATATTTTGTAAATCTCACAGACTACAGTTTATGCAAAGGAACATATAAGCAGTAATAATTACTTTCAGTTCCTCCTTGGCAGAAACAGCAGAACTGTGTGCATCACAGCCACAGGTTGGTGGTGGTGGTGGTGGTGGTGGGGGGGGTTCTCTTTCACACTGCATCATGTCACTGTTGGCTAATGTTTTACTGTAACAATTAAGCAACCTGGATGTTTTTTTTTCTGCCAATACTACATCTTTGCCCTTTTTTACAGTCAGGAAAATGAAACATTTATTCTACTTAAACCTGCAGTGTAGAACGTCTCCTCTTCTGGCATTGAAAGTAATTACACAAACACTGTTGACGTGTTTATGACACCACAGCCTCTGCTATAGTCGTAGCTGCTGTAGAAGTGTTGCTCACTCAGCTTTGGCAAACTAACCATTCACTGTCAGTGAGTCAGCGCAGCAATGTCACCACAGATTCCAGATTTACGCAACTCTGGTATACTGTGAAATACAGAGGGATGTCTCTGGGAAGATAGGCTTGAGAGCGAATATTGGACTTACAGGTGGCCAGTAACACAACTCCAAACAAATGATGAGGTTGTTCCTTGAGGTCTGGATATGTAAATAAGCAACTGCTTGTTGCATGTTTTCCATATCCACTTGATATGTTAATTTTGTGTTCACAACCTGTGTCCACTCTCCACAGGTGGAAAAATAATTGTTATTGCAGACCCATGTTGTACTACATACTTTGATAATGTGATCATTATCACAGATTCACTTCTGCAATCTAACCTTATGTTAAAAAGAGCATTAGTTTGATTACATTTTTGTTTTTTTAACCTCACTCATTTCTAATTTTCAATATTTTGTCTCACCCTCAGGCCCGTGAAGCCAACCACATCGGGGACCGGATGGGGGCAGAGCGGAGCAGCCGGACAGCCAGGACACTGAACCACGTGGCCCTGGGACTCGGCATCGGGGTCATCATCCTCTCCATTGTCTACGTGGTGGTTGTGGCATCTTTGGTTGCCCAGTAAATTCATTTCGACATCTTTTCCATATTTCTAGATGCCGTTCTCATTCGACATCAGGTCATCAGACAGGAACATTACAGGTCATGGTGTAACCCTAAAGTCACCTCATTGGCTAAAAGAACTTTGAACAGTTATTGATATTACTATCAACAGTAGATTGCCATTAATTCCAGAGAGACTGCAGAAGCTCTTTAATGTAATGCATTACTCTCCAACACTGTAGAGAGCAACTACTTCAACTTTCTAAAGATTCATACTTCAGCAACATATTTTGCGTTTGTAATTCACTTTCTATTTTGTTAAACATAGAAATCAGCATTTTTTGCTTCATAAGATATTTTTCAACTTTGTTGCCTTAGGAGTTCAGCCTCAGTACAGTGGCGCTCCACAACACACACATGCAGAGTTCAAGTGTTATCCAAAGAGAATTTCAAATATTGTGTTCAAATAGCAAATGTTTATCAGTGCAGCTTGTAGTGCGTCAGATTTGATTTTGAGTTTCGTTCGGTTCTGTAATTGAAAGAGATTTGTCTGATTGTATGATGGGTGAAGTATTACTGCCTTTCAACTGCCCTGTTGGCTGTAAATATGCATGAACACCCTCCAACCCTCTAAAATGTATACTAACATAGTATTACATAAGCATTAATTAAAACAAAAACTAACCAAGGATACCTTAAAATCACTTGGAGGAGATTGGAATTTGTTTAGCTCATGCTGACCAAGTTAAATAAAACAAAGGGTGAGGCTGTTTCTCATCAAAGTGTATCTGATTTGAGATGTGCATGCTTTTTGAGTCCTTTCCTTTATTCTAGCTAAATAGGAATGTAAAGCTTCACACAAAATCAGCGGAAACTTGGCACCAGTGGAGCCAATATGGCCACACACAGCCACTTGCTCAATCAGTGTCTCCGGTTCACCGATTTTGAAATCTGTATTGTGTTACGTGTCACCGGCCTGAGTGTTGTTTGTCATGCGATGTCTGTACGCTCTCTTCTTAACCAAAGCTGAAAAAGTCAGATTTTACTGTATTCCAAATTTCTTTATAAATAAAGTATATTGAAAGAAAAAAAACGTGTGCTGTCTGCTCTATTGAGATGATTTTTATCTGATCTGTGTCAGAGCCTAATGAGGTTTGTCGCTGTTACGTCCCCGAAGGGTCTAGGAGTAATGGGGAGCAACACATATATATAATGGCAGGGATTCCTTTGAAAGAAAAGAGAGAAACAGAGTATATTAACATAAATATTTATTTATGAGGAAACGAAAAGTTCACCAAAAGGGAGAAACGGAAAGGGACTTCTTCAAAAGGAAGACCAGGCTGAAACACAAACACAAATGGTAAAATCAGGAAACACCGTCAAACAAAATAAGCGCTATCACTAGCTATAATTCACGCTATCACTCTGCACTCTGCTGAGGACAACCACCAGCATATCACCAATCTTCTTCTGTCACACGCACACACAGCTCCACGCTGCCGACTGGCCCACTGGCACCACACCTAGAGTCATCAGGATTTAAATAGCCAGGCCCTGATGACGAACCACTACCACCTGCAGGTAATGGGGAGGGGAGGAGGAGACAAACGGCTCAAGGCCGTAACAGTCGCAATACGTAAGATCCTTTATCTTGCTGCTGCAAAGCTGAGAGAGGACCTGCAGTATGGAAAGGAAAAAGATTCAACTTGATAACTCGATCTGCATCTGTCAAATATGTGACGGCCTCCAAAGATTGCTCTTCAGCAGTGCACCAGACAATTTACTTTCTGTAATCAAGCAAATATTTACTTGTGTATTTTCAAATATTGTTGCCTCCAGATGTATTCACATGTTGTGGTGCTTATGTATGCAATCGAAATATTAAAACCTTTTTTATAAAGCACATTTTCAAAGGTATGTTCCACCTGTCCGTAGCCACTGTTCCTCAAGTTAGAAAGGAGAAAAAACACGACCTGCTGTTTTAGGTTGACAGCAGACTTTTTGCCTCCTCACCTCCCCTCAGCTAATTTATACTACATGTTTATAGTACATCTGCAGTAAGCTCTCCCTAATTTACCTTCTCTGTGTCTTTGATCCGTTTTTTCTATTATCCTGAGTTGGTTTCATGGAAAACTAAAGGGGAAGTGACACAGGAAATTGATTATTTTTACTGTATGACTTGACCACATAACCTGCAGGCACTTTAGGGTGGTTACCACTGTACTGTTTTAAATTTCCCAAGAACTGCATGGTTGGTTATTTTCAGCTATTTTCTTTTTCCACACGTCGGTTATGAAGAAAGCACTTGGCTGATGATAAGTGGTCTTGACCTTTAAAAAGAAATAGTTTCTTATGCAATGCATCTGCAGGTCCTTGAAAAGTCCTTACAAGTATTGAATTTGGTTTGCCCTTGAAAAAGATATTAAAAAGGCTTAAATTTACTTGATAAAGGGCTTTTTCTCCCACCTGCCATAGAGAGTAATGTTAGCTGTGAAATGTTCAGCTGGCTGTCGGGAGACTAAAAGTGAGAAAGTCATGACGGTGGATTGTGCTGCAGAAGACTGTTCAGTCCATTTTTGTGGAGTTGTTGGGAAGTACTGAAAAAAATGTAATGCAATAATAAATAATTCTAGGTGTTATCATCCCTGCTGGTTTTCGATCATACTACTGGCCAGTATGACTGTTTTTTCAAAGTTCAACTGGGTAAACCCTGCAGAAACCCTGTTATGGAAGGAGATTTCTTCCTGTATTCAGTCAACATGACAGCCTGAAGCTGCAAGTACCGCATTTAAAGTGCTGACACTTTAACTGCTTCAGTGATATTAGTGTCAATACAGAACTGTTTTCCCACGTTGGTCAAACGTGTCAGAGAAAGAAGTGACATGACTTCAGTACATTAGAGGCGTTTTGGCTTTGGAGCAGAAAACGGAGGCGTATCAGCACGGTCAAACATTTGGGAGTCATTAGGAGTTACTGTAAGCGTTCCAGGGCCGTTATGGTAAATGTTTTGTCTGCTTTCCTGCTCGCTCGGCCCCACCCTGACTTCCCCCTTTTCTGTATTCTCCCACTTTCGTCACACTTTTCTCCTCTTCCTTCCCCATCACCCTGCTCATTGCTCTGCTGCACATCCCAAATCTCACTCTCACGCCTCTGTACTTCCCCATTTCTCTTCCCCCTTTTTAGCCCCGTTGTAAAGCTCTTCCTCCATTCTCACCCACTCCCTCTTTGCTTTTTCATCCCCTCTCTCTTTCATCTTCTCTTCTTCTCCTGCTCCACCACATCTTCTTTTATTCATCTTGTGGGTTTTTTTGTAATTTCAAACCTACCTTCTAGCATAGCCTCAATTGCAGGCATCGCTCCTCCAGGATTTGCCTTTACAAAGCCTGACATGTAATGCGATCACTGACACACATACTGGTGAAATCTTCCGGCCTTCATTGTTTCCTTGGGAACAAATGAAAGAAAAATAGTGGCATAATACTGCAATACCACTGTCCACCACTCAAACCACGATGAGGCCTTTTTGTTTGGGACCAGAAATGAGCATCTGGCCTGTTGACTGCTCAAAATATATTTGATATTTTGCTTAAAATATCTGCTCTGGATTGGTTTGTTAACATAATGAAGCAATGCAACTGGGTTGTCCCTATTTTTTAACAGATTAATAGCTTGTTTGATTTTTTACTCACAGAACTCAGTTCCCACATCATAAGTGGGAGCATTTGTAATCCACGTTAAGAGTTTTTCAAAGAGTGATCAAGTCTGTATTCATGGGTGATTATGTGGCTTTCCCTTTGACTTCATCTAGTCTATGGTTGATTCTTTATAATCAGTGTTTTCTGTTTAAGTTGTGTTTGTTTAGCTGTCTATGTATTTTTATCGCACTCTATATTCAGATATGTTTTTATGGCTCATGTAGGGGCAAGCATTGCAAATTAGCTTAGGATATTAATGGATATGATTTTTCTTCTTCTTTCTCTGGCTCAGTGTTTTAGTCAAAGTGCAGTTGTTTATGATTAATGATTCTCTGCAGGCCCACATCATCTGCCCTGGAAGCCATCAATAACAGCCAATATCTGGTGTTTAACCTTAAATGATCTGGCAGACTGAGTGTGCATGAGGCCCTGCTTCTGCTGATGTGAACCAGCCTAAGTGCTGTGGTTGCACTGGTTTTTCATCAAGAAGCGTCAACCTTTCTTATAACCACTGCTCTCATAAGTCATGTGTTTGCTTTAATGCACATGTTCTGAAAGAAGAGCAAATCTGCAAGAACCACACTGTGGTGTTGACACTGAACCTTCACATAACATCTCCTTGTTGTTGTTGTTGTGATACTGGGTTCTAGTAGATAGAACAGGAATGAAAGTCATTTTAAATGCAAACCTTTAAAGAAAATAGTTAAAGTGCTAACGTGGGTCAGGGTGGGAAGCAAATGAGTGTAAAAGTAGTTTTCATGTTCATTTCCAAATCTGCACTTTGACTCTTTACTCAAATATTTTTAGAGCAGGTGTTTAACTTGGCTGTATTTGCTATTTATAGTTTCGAGACAACAAGTCTTTTATCTACTATGAATTTTGCCACATTAATCCGAATGAGCTGTCATCCATTTGTGTCTGTGTTGGAAAGCAGCCTGCACCACTCTGTCACATAAGATAAGATGTTCCTTCATTAGTCCCACAATGGGCAAATTTGCAATGTTACAGCAGCAAAGGTGGGTAGATAAACAGTGGGTACATTTACAAGAAGTATAAAAAAAAAAGTGTCAACAATTTAACTAGAATAATAAATATCACAATGCCAGGAGGAAACACTTTCACTTTCCATGTGCAGAACATGTCGGCTTCACACTGTACAAACACTGAAGTCAGGTGATCACTGGACTGATTCTTATATATTAACAAAATCCTCTCATTGCGCACAGCATTGCTTTATTTTGATGGAAATAACTCCATTTATTTTCTCTCATTTGCACAGGTTGCTTTTTGTTTTATAGAGATGCTTGATGATTAATTCACTAAATAGAATATGGCCGATGAAAAAAAATCATTCTGAGAAGCATAGAGAGAGTAAACATAGATAAAACTGTCTCAAGTCTCTCCAACTATTTAATTCAACAATGCTCTTCTCCTAAGTTATTGCCACAATAATGAATTATGTTCATAGATTCTTTAGTTATAATCACATCATATTGGGTGCCTGTGCTATAGGAGAATGCGAATCATGTGCTGTTAAGGGGTCTGGTTGGCTCCAGATAACAACAGATACAGGCAACGATAGGAGGCTGTGCAGCCAGCAATTAAGATACTAAATTAATTATTAAAGTGATTGAAATAATAAGTTAATGAAAATGCAAAGAAAAAGAAAATTGCTTGCATAAAATGACTTGTGAAGATCTCTGGCCACACAAAACAATATTAAAACACAGAGTAACTTGTACTCTGAGCAGTTTATACCTTTTAATATAATTGTTTCATTTGTACTTTGATTTGAGTAAAGATTTTCAGCAGTGGGTTGCATGATACATGACATGTTGCATGTTTTTTCTTACTCACTGGTGCTGTAAGGAAATTGTTCATGAATGGGATCATTGTTTCAGAAACTGTTCCATACAGGTACAGATGGTATCAAACAGCTCGTTCAACACGGGGAGTGGCATAAAGGTAAACCCTGTATTGTTTTTCCTTTCTTTCCCCATAACAATACCTTCATCTGTGTTAATAGGGAGGATGCCAACTACCTCCATCCCTTTCAGCCCTGACCTTTCTGGATTTGGCTTTTACAGCTGGTCAGGATATGAAAAGGGCTCAGGTTACTTCAGTGTTTGTTTAGCGATTATTGATTTCCTCTGTGGAATTTCCAGTAATGTGAAAGCACTGTTTACAGCAGGGCAATTAGAGAAAGAAGTGCACCACATTGCTTATTGTCAGAATCATGTTAAACTGTAACTTTATTGTGGCAAGATGACAGCCATTTTAAGTGAGCAGCCACATTAACATGCTGTTCATCAACAATGTAAACCTTCTGCAGAACTTCCTGGTCAACAATATGCTTCTGCTGCCCCCTGGTGTCTTAAGCAGGCATTGAACGCAATAAAAGCTGCAAGTCATTGCAAAATTAAAAAGGACATAGTCCAAACACAACTCAACATTGCTACATACATTAACATGATTTAGTACAGGGTTCTTTGAACTGCATGGCATTAAAATATGCAGCTGTCCAACCACCCCACCCCATTGCCATTTAGACAAAGACAAACCAAGAGATTTTGTTTCTACGCATAGTCTACACTTTATTAAACATAAGAAAATAAGTACAAATGGCAAAACCAGACGAGAATTACCTCAAACCTTCTTTAAAACAGGCAAATAAATTAAGTCACCCTTGGAACGATTCAGTACAAGAAACATGGCATGTGAATTTGTTCAATGCGTCAGGTGACAACATTGAGTACAACCTTTATGTAGTGGCAGAAATTGTTGGAAGTTGCAGGTAGTGGGGGTCATTCCATCAATTCTACATCACAAGCAGCTTTGCTTGAATGGAAACCACTCTGATCTTGAAGTACTAGGAGCTGGCACTGGTGTTGGTGCTTAGAGTAATTCATAACTTCTGGAAGAACACTAAAAAGCCCAATAACTCAAAAAGCTCTGTGCACTTCACTGACCCTTAATGAATAGTAACCTCAGTGTTCAGTTTTCAGAGAAAGCAACAGACACCAAAATGTATAGAGAAGCCACTGTTCCAATAGATAATCACCGTAATGTGGCTTAATAACAACATGCATCAAGCTACATTTTTAGTGAAGAACTATGTAAAGCTTAAGCTCAAATATGTCTATCAGCTGATTATCCACTGAACATGAGCTAGATGAAGATGCACTTTATAATTTTGACCACACACAAAGTACCACAAGAGGTAAATACTATCCAAGACTGAAGGCCATAGTGAATGAGTATCTACCTCATACTTCAAGAAGTACATACAGTATAGCTCGCCATGTTTATTGTACATTTATGCAATATTTACATACTTAAAACTTCCCCCTATGGCTTGATGGCAAAATGTGCATTTCAAGTTACAATCATTTCCATAGAGAAGTCATAGTTAAATAAGCATTTAATGCAATGCAAGACAAAGAAATGAGAGTATGGTGTCGTCACAAAAGGCCAAGCTTAAGTGGTGTAACACATAACTGTTCTTTTTTTTTTTTGTTCTTCAGCTGGAGAATGGAGTCATCCACTTGTCTTGACTGCCTTATGATATATACAAGGCCAGCTCACACAGAGTGAGAGGCCACAGGAACCATGTTGAAATCAATCTGCACAGAGATTAAATCAAGGCAAAGCACACGTGAAGGAGAGGATCGGGAAGGTGACACGAAGGGATGAAGTTTAAAGACAAGTCAGTTTTGTATTCTAAATGAATACAGATGTGCAACCATAAACATATTTTGTCCCAAAATAGCATCTCTATTGCAGGAAAAGTATCTCATAAATTGTAAATAATGAATGAACTGGATGTGAGAAGAGAGGGGAGGAGAGGGAAAGACGGAGGAAAGAAGAGGAGAGATCTTCTTAGTAGGAGCGGATGGCAGGAGGGACGTGGGCGCAGTCCTGCTCATCCAGAGAGTGATCAATAACAGGGCGGTACTCCAGGGTCACCTGTGAGATGACAAAAAAAGAAGAAATCATAGATTACATGTATACACTGCCTACTTGCCTTTAAATCTAATAATGGTTACTAGAGCAGCCTAATTATATATAATAACTAGGGGTGGGACTCGATTAAAAAATTATTCTGATTAATTAGAGGCTTTGTGATTAATTAATCTCAATTAATGGGATTTTAATGGCATAACAATATTTGCCACAAGAAGCAACATTTTTCAATTTAAATGGATTTGGTATATGACTGAATCAAATGATAGACACATACATACATTTAAACAACAAAACATTGTTTAATTTACAAATTTGGCTTTCTACAGTGCATCCAGTTTTGCTTGTTTTTCGGTGTCATAAAGCTGCTGGATTTTGCTCGAAATAGTCTTTCTGCACGGCAGTTGGATTAGACGTCGCTATCTGTAGCACATTGTCTAAACCCTTTTCTTCTACCACCGAAAGTGGTCTACAGTCCAGAGTAATCCATTTTGCCAGCAAATTTGTGAGTTTGTCAGATGTCGACTTACTTCCGTTTTGTCTGGAGTGCAAACTGCGATTAAATGCGTAAATTTTTTTGACGCGTTTTTTCTGTTGTAATTAATTAATCGTAATTAATGCGTTTAAGTCCCACCCCTAATAATAACACAAATTCATTGTACCTTTCCAGTCTTTGGATCGACGTAGGACATAGTGTGTTTCCTCCAGTGCTGATCGAAGGGCTTCTTCTCCTGACCCTGCAGGGGCTTTGAGTAGTCATACTCATCCACACGGTCCTGATAAATAGTCAAGAAAAACGATTTCAGAGGAGAAACTGGCTACAACTCAGAGACAGAGATTGTATTACCTTATTTAGGCAATTATCCACAGGTACAAAAAGGGCAAAAATGCAAGTTATTTTAGAAAATAAATTAAGAGAAAGAAAAAAAATAAGTGCAAACAGAAAGGACAGAAAGGAGAAGCAGAGCAAAAAACACTGCAAGGACAATAAATAAAGAAACACATATAGTCAGATAAAGTATGGTAAAAACTGACCTTGAAGTCCTCTCTGGCATGGGCTCCCCTGCTCTCCTTTCTTTGCTCAGCAGAGTGAATGGTCTGGACGGCATTCAGCATCAGATTCTGCAGCTCCAACGTTTCCACCAGGTCTGTGTTCCACACAATGCCTGGAGAGAGGAGAGGAGAGGAGAGGAGGCTTATTGTAAAACTTTTATTGTAACACTTTGGCACCTTTCAGCACAATCATGAGGGAGGAACTGTAAACAGGCACACAAAGTGGTGCAGTACCTCTGTCAAAGGTCTTGAGGTCTTCCATGGTCTGGTAAATGGCGTCCATCTTGTCACATCCCTCCTTCAGAACAGAGCCGGTACGGAACACTGCAGCATGTGCCTGCATGGTCTGTAAGGAAAGGCAGGAAAAAACAAATGTATGTATGTAGTCTAAAGATGATTTCTATTATCAGATGAATATGCATATGAATGCATAATCTGTAGGCAAAAGAGAGCAAAAGAAAGATTTTGGTTTTCGTTTGTAGCCCAAGTAGTATTGACCAATCACGTTTGAGGCTTTGGTTGCATGCAGGTTAACAGTGCATGTTGAGAGCAAAAGAGGCAGAAGGCATTCAAAATGCAATTTCAGAACCCAGTGACTATATCCCGACAACGATTTAGCTTTCTTACTTCATCTGCATTCATATGCAGATATCTGTTTGTAGAAATTAGCCAAAATGTTGTTAAATGGACTGTAAACAATGACTGGCACACAGATTACGAAGTCTTGGCCAGGATATACCTTATTCAGATATCTGATGGCTACAGAAGCCCTAAAACACTGACTGCATCATGTGCTCATCATCATCTGATGATAGCCAGAGGGTTCCAAGATTGAAAGTTTCTGTGGGTCTTAATAAAGGAAACCCAGATCAACTAAGGCCAGATGATAACATGAGGGACCTCAAAAGCACTTAAAACAACAGCAGAATGCAGCTTACTACAGCAGAGCATTTCATGTACAGTGACTAAATATGCACGCTTTTGTGGCATTTGATAACTACTACGACTAACTACATTTGTGTCAAACATGTTTCCAAATATTTTTTTCTAATGCACAATGTTACAGGTCCTATCCAGTATTTGTGTGCATGTTTGAGTGTGTACCTTCTGCATGTTAAGCCTGATCTCTGAGGTTCTCATGCTTCCATTGGCAAACCTCAGCTTGTCCAGGTTGGCCACAGACTCCTCTCCTGCACTGGGCTGCAGAGGAGACAGTTTCTCTCCTGAAGAGAAAATAAAACACAAGTCAGCATTGAAGCAAGTAGCCAATGTGTGCTGCTGATATTATCCTACTTGTAGAGCACAGTAATGTTGACAAAGCAGTGATGTTATTTGATCAAAACAGAAGGTGAATTCATGTTTCCCAAATATGGCACCTGATATTTTTCTCTGATACAGACGTTTTTGCATCATAATGCTCATTCTGCAAAATCATAAACAAAGGTCCTCACCAGGTTTGTGCTCCTCAGCAATGGTGAGGGCGCAGGCTCTGCCAAACACCACCAGGTCCAACAGAGAGTTAGCGCCCAGCCGGTTAGCACCGTGGACACTGGCACATGCCGCCTCACCACAAGCATACAGTCCAGGAACCACCTTGTCATTTCCATTGGTATGAGTGATCACCTGATGGCAAAATATTAAAAGATGTGTCACTGTTGGGGGGATGCTCACAGTGAAGCACTTAAAAGAGAGTGAGATGGGAATATGTGTGGATGCAGACAACTGTGCACACTTTACCTACCTGTCCCTTGTAGTTTGTGGGTACCCCACCCATATTGTAATGAACAGTGGGCAGGACAGGGATGGGCTCTTTAGTGACGTCGACTCCAGCAAAAATCATGGCTGTCTCTGAGATACCAGGCAGCCTTGTGGCCAGCTGCTGGGGAGGCAGATGGTGAAGCTGCAGGTACACGTGATCCTTCTCTGGACCAACACCCCTGAAGATACAGATAGGAATTAAACAACAGTTAACAGTTACTCAGTTGTTTCAAGACTAAAAAACTTAAAACAAAGTGATCATCTCAAGTGCGCATGTATCATTAAATTTTTGCATGCACATTTAGATCACACACATATTTTTGTTCATACCTGCCCTCTCTGATCTCTATGGTCATGGAGCGGGACACCACGTCTCTGGAGGCCAGGTCTTTGGCGTTGGGTGCGTAGCGCTCCATGAAGCGCTCTCCCTCGCTGTTGATCAGGATTCCTCCCTCACCACGGCAACCCTCTGTGATCAGACAGCCAGCTCCATAGATCCCTGTGAGGATTCACAAATTATAAGGGACTTACATTTCAGAATGGAGAATAAGAGATACAGTTTACTTATTATTTATGAATACAAATATTGCAAACAATGACCCCGAATAGATGTGTTGTAGTAAGCTATCTTTGGGCATAATCCCAGGCTTTTAGTCTGGAAATAGTCCGTTTTTTGTGGGGTACATTATTCCCTGTGTTACCAGGCTATTGGATCAAAATGTTGTTGAATAAATAAGAAAAGTACAAGAATAGTTATATAGTAAACTATTCAATAACACTATTCTTCGCAATGAAATGCTCAATAAGATTCATAATTTATGTTAAAGATTCTGACCACATTCCCATCAATGAAGCATGGTCAACATTGTGAATATAAAATCCTCAAAGTCTTACTGTTATGACACAATACGGCACCAATAAAAGTTGTAATAGTGTGCTTTATTGACTGAACAGTGATAAGTCTGTTTACTATGCCATTTACACTGTAATTTTACTCCTGAAATCCTCTCGAGCACCAGAAAACTGTTACTTTTCACCCTTAACCTTATATTCAGTGTGTTAGTTAGAAAAATGAATACAAACAATAATCAACTTCCCTCTAATATAAAACTCTTGATGACAACATTTTTACACAATCCCCTCAGCTTTTTTAAGCTACTGATTTTATTGTTCTATCATATTCTGTAATAAAAAGCATTTTCGTATTCGTCATGGTGCAGTGTTATGTTAACTAACACATCAGAGTACATCTTATCAGGTAATGAGAGTCTAAGATAATTCTGGTGATATTCTCCAATCTTCATGGTCAAAGGCTTTAATGGTAACTTATTTAGAAAATGTAATATTTTAACTATATAAAAAGGTATGCTGCATTTATGTAACCAGACACTAAAACCAAATCTCTTGCAAAGTTAGTGCATCATATATTAAAGGATGAGAAAAAAAACCTACAATCTAACTCAATGAACTGTGGCTTAGCCTTTCGTGACCTCCCAGAGTCCGGTGTCAAATGTCCAGCAGGAACAAAAATAAAGATGACCACTTGTCTTTATGTGAGGTCTGTTATTGGTGCTAAAAAAAAACCTGGATCACAGACCACACTGGACCACAGACATGTAAAATTGAGTGACTGGGCAAACAGTCATACAGAACTACTAGACAAAAGGACAAACAGACTGAGAATGAAAGAGTCTACACTATCTACACAGTGTCTTATCATACCTTTACTGCAAGACAATAAAATAATGGACATTGAACTGTCATTGATAGAATACCTTTACTAGCTGAAATTACTGTGAGAAATCTAGATATGCCATTTAAAGTATGAATGTAGCTGTGGAGCTTTAACACTTCACATCCGTTTCATGACTTGGGTTTAATAAGTCAATATGTTTTCTCACCAGTGGGATGGAACTGTACAAACTCCAAATCCTGGCAGGGCAGGCCAGCTCTGGTCACCATTGCATTTCCATCTCCTGTACTAGTGTGGGCAGATGTGCAGCTGAAATAGGTTCTTCCATAGCCCCTGGAATGAAAGATAAAGCTCATTCAGTATTATAAATAAAGACAAAGGGTCTATTTTTTTCTGTTTTTGCAAAGAGTGAATGTGTAGCCTACCCAGTAGCAATGACAGTGTTCTGGGCTCTGAAGCGGTGAATAGATCCATCCTCCATGCAGAGAGCAATCACTCCTTTACATTCTCCATTTTCCATCAGCAGGTCCAGGGCAAAGTACTCAACAAAGTAACTGGTGTCATAACGAAGTGACTGAGTAGAAGACAAAAGGGTAGACAGATAGATGAGATGAGGTTAAATTTCTGTATGTATGGACTGAGCCGCAGAAATGCCAGTGAATTACAAAGTTAATTTCTGACACTGTGAACAGGTGAGTGGACTTACTCTTCCATAAAGTGTATGCAGCAGCGAGTGTCCTGTCCTGTCTGCTACACAGCAGCAGCGGTGGGCCTGGCCTCCTTTTCCATACTTGAGACTCTGACCTCCAAAGGCCCTCTGGTAGATCTTCCCATCTTCGGTGCGGCTGAATGGCATGCCAAAGTTCTCCAGCTAGGAAAAGGGTACAGCAATATGAGGTCCAGATTTGCTGATGTGTCATATATGTATGTGGAAAGGGCAATTTTGACAGTGCGGTGCAAAACTGAAAATGTGTGCATTAAAAAAGCCCCACAAAGTAGAATTCATTAAGACTTAACCACCTGCCAAATCCTAAACCATAAGAAAGAAAATTATGAAAAATTGTCAAATAACATTACAACAAATGTTAAACATGAACCAAAGAAACGCTAACAAAATCAAAACAATATTACCACAGGTATAATTTTATGTAATTATTTTCAAAATATGTAAAATAATCATCATAATCTAACTATGTTTTCCCCCCTAAATTGTATGTTGCATTTTTGGAGGAATGGCTTACAATCTGTGGATTTCTTCCTTTGGTGCCAAAAAGCCAGTAACTGCCAGCTAACATAGTGCATGTGAGACCCTACCTCTACTACAGCTGCAGGAGCCTGCTCTGTCATGTAGTGGATAGCGTCCTGATCTCCCAGCCAATCAGATCCCTTCACTGTGTCGTAGAAATGCCACCTCCAGTCATCCTCCTCCATGTTACCCAGAGCTGCATTGATCCCACCCTGTGAACCAGGTTAACATTCAACAATTCAATAAACGAAAAAGAGACAGCACTACTGTTGACTATATTTATATGAAGCGTTGGATTTACATAACAAATCAGTATTGTGACTAAAAAACCAAAACAATGAAGAGATAAAATGTCTTGTTTTACCTGTGCAGCAACAGTGTGAGACCTGGTGGGGAAGAGCTTGGTGATGCAGGCAGTGTTGAAGCCAGCCTCTGACAGGCCAAAAGCGGCCCTAAGTCCTGCTCCTCCAGCTCCTACCACCACAGCATCAAACTCATGATCCACAACTGGGTACTGAGTAGAGATCTGAAAACAATGAAGGAGAGAACATAGTGGAAACTGAATCACCGACTAAGATAAGATAAGATATTCCTTTATTTTATCTATATCTATTATCTATATTTCCTTATTTGCCCCACAAAGAAATTTCCAGTGTACAGCAGCAAAGGGGATAGAGCAGATAAATAGTAAATAGCTATACTGACTATAGTCAGGGAGTACAGTGAGAATGCATAGTTCAAGACCAGTTTGATCTTGTTGTATTGTATATTATCATAAAAGTAGTAACTTTGAACTTAACATTGAATGATGCAGTGAACAAAACAAGAATGAACAGAATCACATTTCCACCCATCTACAGTACTGTATCCTATCATGAAACCATAATAACAACTCTATTAAATGCTCTATTAAAAGCAAATGTGACTCACATCATCTGATACTTTGGCATTTTTCTTTTGCCATAGATGGAGAAATGAAAGTTCCTGGAGCCCTGAACTGCAGCAGCAGGAACCTGGTAGAAAACAAGACGATTTGCATAAGAGGAGAAATCAAACAAAAGAAGCAGTGGTGCTCAAATGCTAAATATTAACCACAATGATGGATACTTACCTACAGAACATTAACTCTGCTTAACAGCAAATTACGTTTACTCACACATTGAAGGCAGCTTTATACACATATTCCCAACAACGCTTTCATAACAATCCACATGAAAGCATTATTATCAGTATCATTCACTGTGCAAATTTTATGACGCACTTAATGTTAGATGATAATTTCCAAGCACCTGTGGCACCATTATAAGATTACTTTAGTCTAAAGCTGCCTTTAAATATATTCTCATTGTATCCTGCTAGTTAGCATACAGTAACGTTAGCTAAACTGTTTGCCACAAGGGCAACTGAAGTAACTGCAATAAACACGTTGGAATACCGCAATTAAGTTGACAGTTTACTGAAAACATTACTCTATAAGTATATTGTGAACCAAATAGAGATGGTAAAGCTAGAAATAACTTTCTGTTGGACTGAAACAGCTTTTCTTTAGTGTCACATTGAAACACCCGAAGCTACATAACACAGGTTACGCAAGTCAGACTCCGCTGCTTACGAAAGCTGAGAGAGCTGCACAATTCTTCCTCTCAGCGTTAAAAAAGACAACAGGCAAATATTAACAGAGCATGTGTATGTGTGTGAAAGAATAAATATTTAATAGTTGGTACTCACTGCTTTTGTTTTAGACAGGACCCTCCTGGAGAGGAGACGGGACGCGGCACGGACACTCGCCATGTTGTCAGTTGAAGGACCGATTCTGGGAGACACGGCGGAGGATGAGATAGTCTGTTGCACTGGACGAGCCCACTTTCCTAAAACGGGGGTGTCGCGTATGTTACACCTAATAGTTTAATCTATAAAACACATATTAACAAGTTTTTAACAGTACAAATGTCTTGAAGTTGTCTGATAAGTCAAAGTACATGTACACAGACTTTAATTTCAATACACATTCTGACTTTTATATAATTGAATTTCCATCATTTACCCCCAGTCGGAATAGATGGGCTGCTAAAGCGTAAAAATTGTATAATCTGCGTGTGCAGGAACAAATGTATAAGTGACCTAGACTTTTCATTCAAGGTGAGACACAGCACCGTGCATTTATCAGACATACAGTGACTTGTAGTCGGCCTTAAAAACAAGCTGCTATGCTTTGTGTTATGTTTGTATGAAATACTCCAGAGAGCATGAGCCAGCGAGCTAAAATGTTAGCTAGCGCGTTAGCTCACAGCTAGCCTTGTTTGTGGTTAGCCGGACTGTCAAACTTACAAGTCACGTCACACCGAGGTTGCTGCAGGGTTTTGGTCAATGCTAACAAGCTTATTGCTAGCGAACTTTCACATCTGCTGCTTATTTGCAACACGATTTCTAATTTACACACGTATTGTCTAAACATGTTTATAATTTCAGCTCCTTAGTGAATCAAGGGTTAAAGTCGCTTCCTTCTATTAAGCTATAAAATCAAAACACGGACCTCCATTTAAAATCGAGGTTTCACAATTGGCTTCATAATCATGTTGTTATGTTTATAAGAAGGTCGCTTTCCAGATGTTTAAAACAGCTGCTGCTAACATTTACTGTAGCTGCTGGCACCTTGTAAGAAGGACCTGTTGGTTGCTGCAGTATCTGTGGTAGAAGTGTCAATTAAAAGACTGCAGCATCAGGACCACCCTTCAGTGTCAGTGTTGCTGCATTTACCATATTGTACATGTAAAGAACTCAGATATGACTGATGTTTTTTGTTCTGCCCTGTGTGTGTATATATGACAGCAGCCTTCATGAACAACTTGAATGACCCCCCCAGATGGAACATCCAACCAGACCCTAGAGGAAGGGGGGCGGGGGGCGGTGATGGGAACCAATGGAACTACGCCCTGCTTGTCCCCATGCTGGGACTGGCTGCGTTTCGTAAGTGATAGGGAAGGAAATGTGTCCTTAGTGTGTTTGTGGATGATGTAACAGACAGAGGAGAACATTTCTGGGATATTGAATATGTAATTAATGGATGAGAGCAGTGCATCTAATTTGACTGGCTGCAAATGCAAATTCCAGGGTCTTTGCCAATTTAAGCCAATTTAAGCAGAAAATGCTGTGGCTAATTGTGGCTAAAAGAAAAGAAAATATTTCAATATTTGCAAAGATGTTTTTTGTAATGTCTATCCCTAGATTAGTTTGATTTATCAATCAGAACTTGATTAAAAGCAGTCTGAAAATAGGTTTTAACTTAGTGAGTACAAAGGCATCAAGATTTCAAAAGACAGTTATGTATAAAATTTAAATTAGAGTGAGTTTTTATTGTCTTCTGACTCTGCCTCTCTTTTTGTTTCGAGGTGCTACCATTGTCATGTTAACTTTTCTAACCCTTCAAACTTGGGAGACAAGCAGGATTGCTGCAACTGTTGTGGGCTCCAGGAAATTCAGTTATAGTTTATGATCATGACAGTAAAAGTTAAATATTTTCTCTCTCCTGTGTCTTATTTCCCACCGTGTCTTCAGGTTGGATCTGGACCAAGGAATCTCAGAGGGAGATCCAGAAGGTCAAAGCCCAGTATGACAAGGATGTGTCCACAATAAAAAGCGAGATGGAGGCACGATACAGGGAGACACTGACAGAGCGACACAGGGCAGCGGCTACACTAGAGCTGGAGCTGGAGAAGGAGAGACAGAGAGTCAAAGGCTACAAGCAGGCCCTGATCTCACAGAGCCAGCAGCTGGTGGAAGAACGGAAACACTTACAGCAGGTAAAGTCTCATCTTGCTACCAGTTTGACTATCCATTTCTGCTATTGTGCTTGTTTCCCTTCCAACCTGTAGCCTCTCCTGCATAACCCAAACTGTCTTCTCCATTACAAGGAGCGTGAGGCCTTGGAGGGAGAGAAACAAAGGGTGGTAAAGTCTGGTGCTGCAGGGGCTGTGCTGAAACACGCCCTGGAAAGAGAAAACAACTGGTACCATCGGGCCATCGCAACTCTGAAGGAGCTAGAGGGCCTGCTGGTAGAGCGCCAGAATGCCTACTGTTCCCTCATCCAACCTCGAGACCAACGGCTGGAGATGGAGAAGAACATGCTGCTTAAGGTCGTCAAAGAACCCCTCGGGGCAGAACTGGATCTAGAGTCTGATCTGAAGGATATTTTCAAGAGAGATAAGCACTGTGCGGACCTGCTAAACATGGACAAGAGGAAAAATGGAAGCCTCATGTGGGTGTACCTCAAGTACTGGCAGCTGCAGGTCACTGTCCAGAAACACAAGAGAGCTGAAGAAGCCATATTAGGAGAAAAAATCCAGTGTCACACAAAGTGACAAAAGACAGACACAAGCAAGTGTTTTTCATTTGACTTTGAAGAATGTTGAAAGTATATGGACCAGGAATGGAAATGCATGAATTTTTCACTCTGTGTAATTCTCTGTACTTGATCAGGATGTTATGGAAACGCACAAAAAGTAATCTCAACAATATAATGCTGTCGGAAAGTTGCTCCCTTAGTTTCCCTAAACCGTTGTCAGGTTTTGAGCATGCCGAAATACAATTTTGCCATAACTTAAGAAGCGCCAATTAGGATTTATTAGCTTTAAATGAACTGTGTGAAAATGTATAATGATAAAGTTGCACTAGAATCATTCAGGTGATATCCATACTAGATACACAATTTCCCCATTTAGCCCCTTTGGAAAATTTTGTCAGAATATTTGTAACTCACAATTTCTGAGTGCCATGAATTACTGCCAAGTGCATATACATAAATTTTTGTTACTCCATCTCAGCTATGAATTTCAGCTCCCAATAACTGTTCCAGTACATTAATATGTGGATGGACGACTGTGCAAGATTTTTATCTTGATATCCATGCGACTTAATTTGTTTTCACCAACATGTTTCTCTATAATTTGGGGTTTCATTTAATCTATGACATCTCTCCTTACGCTGATGTTTGTTGCTATTTATGATACATGGCCTGAAGCCAATGGCCATGCTGATTTGGGGGAGCTTTTTAACTATCAGGGAGGCAGGACACTGAAGGTGCATGTGAATCTAAATAATGAAATAGAGCTCAAAGTAGTGCTCAGAACGGCAACACCTTACAACAGCACTGCAACAAAAATAGTCAGGCAGCACCCTTTAACGTCACACTACACTCCTATAATGAAAGGGTTACCTGAAGCTGTAGCATTTTACTAGGTTTCTCCACACTGTTTTGACCATAACTTGGTGAATAAGTGCTGGATATAATTCCATAAATTCAAATGTACTGACTCCAACCACTCTGTGAAATCCTAATAAATTTCTTGGTGAAAGAAATTCATTTAGAGGCTGTTTTTTCCTCAGAATCTCAAAAGTACTGCTAGATTTACCAAAGTATATCTGCTCACTGATGGTCCCCTTTTGAAAAGATTTGGCAAAAGATTAAAAAAATCCTCTCTTGAAATTGTTTATGAACAAAAAGAAAAAGTGAGATCATCCCTTGAATACTTAAATTCAAGAAGGCTATGGTAAGCATTTTGATTGATACTCACCTGTGGAGGTCCAATAAAATGTCATTATATTGCTTAGTGAATTGTTTCCGTGTTTTCCAAAAGTGAGAACTAGGCCTAAAATGAACCCAAAAACCAAACCAGTCAACAATGGGAGTGTAGGCAAAAAAGTGTGTAAGAGTTCCTATGAACAGTAATAACTACTTAATAAGTGTATTATATATAATACTTATTGTACAACATTTTGTAACCAAACTATTCAAAATCCCAGACTTCAAAGTTACACTTGTAACAATAATCTGTTTAACTCAAATGAAAATCAATCTGTTTGTCGATCGAAAGACAATTAAATGACAACTATTTTGATAATCAGTTAATCGTTTCAGTCAGTTTTCAACCAAAAATGTCAAACATTTGGTTCCAGTTTTCTAAATGTAAGAATTTGTTGAGAAAAGAAAAAATGTATGCACTACCAAATTATCAACCCTAAGATCGTGCATGTGTGTAAAGTTATTTTGATGTATTTTCTCTAACAGGATGATTTTATTAACTTCAATATAAAACAGGAGGCAAAATGAGGTTCCACACTCTGTTTCATGAAGCTTTGTTAGGCATGAAAAATCATGGACGCAGGATTTCTTCCTAGTGTAAAATCATTATAAAGAATCTGTCTTTATATCTACGTTACAGCATATCATTATCATTATGTTATCATTCTATATATTAAAAGATTAATTTGGTAATTTAACAGCGAATCGCTCCTCAGAAGAAGAATACAAGTCTTGATTGATTGGTTGATTTTAAAAATGTCAAGTTACTAATACATGAGATATTAAGGCTGTAATTTTTTGAGTCACAGGCTAGATTTTTTTTTACACCATACAGCAGTATTTAATTTACTAATATGTAAATTATAATAACAATGGCTATGTTCCTTGCTTCACTCCCTCCTCTGCACCCGATGAGAGACGTCCCTTGGTGAGGACATCAGGCTCGAGGCTCTATAGTTCACTCTGACTGGCTTGCTGAGGTCCTGAGTTGTGGTAGTCACTTCCTGTTTATCCACTGGTTGTTCTTTGCACCCGAAGGCGGTCGTGGCACGATGTAGGTCCCTGCTGGAGTTGAAGAAGGGTAGCTGATGTTTTGTCATGGCTCTACTGTCGCTGCCCAGCCTCAGTGTCTGGCTGGGACTCCTCTGGACCATGAAGTGGGCCACCTGTTGCTGCTTGTAACTCTCTCTATGAGTGCTGTCTGTCTCTGACACAGTCAGCCTGGAACACATTAAACATACCACATCAATGATTTTTAGTCCAGTCTCTTTCAACTTCTGTCAGATTTCTTATAGAATTTAGAGTACATCCACATTGATGACTCAAGAAGAAAAAAGGGTTGGTTGTTTGGTTGCCTTTTTGATCATTCCATATTAGTGGTGTGTTTCTTTAGTGATCACAGGCAACATACCTGTGGTGACCTCACTGATGAGGATGAGGTCATGAGCACAACACAGTATAAATCTACAAATACTTCACAAAGTTCACATTTCAAGTGAGAACGACCTACCTGTACTGCGGTCTCGTTTCCAGGACCAGGCTCAGCCAACATGCTTCGTAGCTCTCCTTCTTCCACTCGTTGTCCTCCTGGAGATCACAGTAGGAGTTCACCAGGTAGCAGCCTCCTCTGCTCACACAGTGCATGGTGTTATTGTGTCAAAAGAGTGAATGACTGGTATAAAACCCACAGAAAAATGAATCAAATCATGTTGTCATCACCAATGCATGTGTCTGTGTGTATCAAGTCGTCTGAGATGTGTGTGTGTGTTAGGCAATGTCTTAAATATCCAGTCTTGTTTCTATTTTTACTCCTCTGCATCACATTGTAGTGAATGTCCTCCCTTCAGGCATCCTGAAGGTTGGTTTTCATTTGAAAATGAGTTTTGTCTTTCCATGACATGAGTCCACCAGATGACACCAGATGAACTGTGAACCCACACTCATTTCATGTATTGAACATGTTTGTGTTGTATCATACACCTGTAGATACAATACAAGAAATCATCTAAAATAAATAATACAAAAATATAATACAAATGACATTAATGTATGAAACTTATTCTAGTATACATTAAGGTTTTTTGGATTATGGTTTTGGTTGGATTATGTGTATGTGAGTACAGGTCTGGGGAGACGTACGTGTTTATATTTATACTACAAGTGTTGACAGAAATATAAAATGACTAATCTGTTGAAATGATGTGGATCTAGGGTTCATCCTATCAGGTCAAAGAAAATATCCTCCCACTCCTCAGATGTCTCTCACATAGACCACGTGCTACAAGAAGGAAACAGCTGAGGGCAATCAGATCACTGACAGTCATAATCCAACTCATTAATCCAAAGATAGGTCTGTTTCTGGGACATGTTAAAGACAGCAAAAATAATGTTTGTGACTGACTGAATTTTAGAAACGTTCTCTGTCACCATCGACACCATCCATATGTGAATGGTACCTTTCTGTGAATGCAGAATAATAGAGAGAGTGATGGATGGTGAGAGAACAGATGTGCTCCCAAGATCATTTCATTTCAGTTATGATGGATGGATGTGAAAAAAATTTGGGAGGCAAGTATAAGAGCTTGCTGGATTTACACTACATGCTTACTATGACAGATAAACATAGCAGGATTAGAGCTGCTACATTGTTTGATTTTGAGGAAGATTCTTCCACACTACATTTCTGCGACGTTTTCTTACTTTCCACAGACGAAAGTTGCACCTCCACAAGTTACTTTTTTGTTACCTCAGTGCTCTGTGAATATTTGAAACTCCTTTACAGATTAACACTGTAAACCTTGATTACTTGTGCTGTCATGGGAACATTAGCAACACCTGGTCACATCAAACTGTGCGGGTGAAACTGAATCAGACGGTGCATGATGGCGTGACTGAGGCAGTGGAAGGTATGCTGGACACATCCCAGCAAAAACAGTCTGTTCCAGCGACACAAGAACTGGTATCACATGACTTCAGTTTGATGCTGAATCTTAACGAATAGACGTTGTGGTGGCAACATGAACGGGCATTCATAAACAAAAACTGGCATCTCTTCAAGTTTGAGCTTAGGCAGTTAATATGAATGTTATTTAATATGAGCAGGGACATTATTGTGACACTAGCATTCATTCATAGTCATCATTTGTTATCTATCAATTGCACAGATTTTACATTAAATGTTGGGAAATGTCAAGAAATCAGATACCTTGTAGTTTCTCTTCCATGTTTGACTACCTAAGACTATGTAGTCTTAATAAAAAGGAGCATGCTAACACTCAGTCCTTCTGTATTATGCAGATAGCATTGGAGCACTGTTAGTAAGTTAGTAACTGTTTTGCTGTTCTTTACCCTTTTTATTGTAAATTGTAACAAAGTAGATACATAAGATTCTTTTTTTTTTTCAAATTTATTGTCAAACATTTCAAATATTACACAGTAAATTTCTTTCAGATGAAAATCTGACAGACTTGGCTTCAAGTCTGAAAATGTGTTGAAACAATGACAAAAACAAACCATGATGTCTGATACGAAAAACTGGAAAGGCCTAAATCTTTAGACTTTTTCTATTCACACTTTAATGATATATTACAGTATGTTCACGGAGATAATTGAAAATGCATGTTTGGTGTCAGTATGGAATTTGTTTGTGGAAACAAAACTGATACATCAACCTCTTTCATTTACTGAACAGACTGGATATGCTGTTTACTACATGAAATAAAGAATCAGTGTGTAAGTGACCAGACCTGTATCAGACTGAAGGTATGTATCACACACAGCATTAATATCTCAGCATCAGTAGCTGAACCAGGCAGGCCTCTTCCTGGCCCTCTCTACTATCCTCTTGTCTTTGTCCTGCTGGTTGGCTGTCTCACCCTCATACAAGACAACAGTCTCCACAGACGGGGCCCTCAGTGGGCCACCTTCCATTGCGTTTGTCTGTCGACGAATCAGAGCAGTCTCCTTGCAGACCTTAGCATAACAGAAGCCACACAGGATATGTTTCTGCTTCAAGTGGCCACACTCTGGACATGGCTCAATGTTGTTCTGAGAGAGGGAGACAGGATGAGACAGAAAGTGGAGGTTGGGGGTCAAACAATGTGATGGCAACACTGTTTCTAAATGACTTCTGACATATTTTTGGTACTTTCTTGTTACTTATTGGTCAACACATACACTAGTTGAGTTGAGTTGGTAAATGCCACAACTTTGCTAAAATTGGACCGCTGACCTGGAAATACTGAAAAATCTTTTTTTTAATTTTAAGATTGTTTCCAGTTATACATGAAACCATTTCAATCAGGTCTCAGACAGAGCCAACTGTATATATGGCAAACTTATGCATATGTTGATGTTGGTAAACTGTTGTTGCAGCAATCTATCCAACTTTTATCTGAGCAAACATTTGATTATATTTGCAAAGAGACATTTCTGCAGAGTTCTGTAAGTGCAGTTCTTAATGATTCATACGGCACCGTCTGTGTACCTTGACTTTTATGAGTTTGCTGTCAGCTCTCCTCCTGGTGCGGTTGATCTCTATAGTGCGTCTCTTCTTGGGTGCTGCCATCCACAGGATGCTGTCTAGGAGGCCAGGAGTCTGATCCGGGTTCTGCTGCTCCTCAAGCTCATCCTCCTTGTGGAGTTGTGGCAGCAGACTGGGGCCATTCACTGCCAGAGCTGGAGCTGCACACAGGAAAACATAGTGCCCTTTTAAATCAAGCCAACCTAAGTCAATCAGTTCAGTATGACCAGAAAAAAGATGCTAATGTGGAGAGACAGCAGAGTGAAGCAGACAAACTTTGGATGAACTCAAATTAAAATTGAAATGAAAGGAGATAGTGTTGTGTGCGTGTGTGTTTCACTGAGAGCTTGTTCCTGTGATTAGCATGTTAGCTAACGTGACCGTCCTGATCTCCAGTCAGTAAACTCACCCAGCTGTCCGTCCAGTCCCGCCGCCTGCAGAAGTCTGCTTTCAATGTGTAGCAAAGAGCATCTGAGCCTGTGAACTAAAGCGGCTAAATTCATCATGTTTGTTGTCAGCACGCTTCCTTTCCTTCCAACATGTCAAACAGCTCACGGTCACTGAGATTCAGTGCGTCATCAAGCTGCGACAACAAACCGTACTTCTTCTGCAGCACACAAGATTAAGCGTTTAGGCGTCTTACTACCATCTAGCGGTAAACTCTCCAAACTGCACTCTTTAGTGCGTTAGGAGTTTAAGAGTTAGTGAAGAGTCGTGGTTTGATGGTTCAGCCTAGATTATAATGAAGTTATTATTTGCCACTAAATCTGCATAAAAGAAGATAATAATTTCTAAATGTGATACCAAAAACAGAGAGAAGAATAACAGAAGCATGTGTTGAAGTCTACCAAGTGCAGATGAAAGTGGGGGAGAGTCTCATTGAGTATCATCAGCAAAAAAGTCGACAAGGACATAGCAACAAAAACTACACTGTCCACGACTAAAGTTCATATCTTTATCAGCTTTATCAGACTGAATAATAAATGTACAGTAAGAATAGATCCACTGTTGAGTCTTTATAATTGTGCCATTGTTGCTGGAAGCAGCCAGAGAGGGTTAAAGAGTTTTAGATCTCCTTGACTGTTTGTTCAGAGGGCCGGTACTACAAAGTCATAATTACAGTATGTGCTGGTTTATTTATTCTACCATAGTAATTATAAGATGAGTTGTATTATTCGATGTTCAATTTACCACAGTAATGGCATCCATAGGCGGAAATGAATTTGAGCAACTGAATCATGAAATATGATCACAGCCATAGAATAAACATTACAGACCTGGGCAGAGGTTTCATTTAAGTCTTTATCGCTAGGTGGCAGTATGCTCTCTTAAGTGGATTTACGAGCCTCCCGTCAACACAGAGTAGAAGAAGACGAACAAGATGGCGGAACGAGGCTACAGTTTCTCCCTCACCACATTTAGGTAAACTTTGTGAAATTTGTAATGAAATTTGAAAAAGGCATCTAAGCCTGTAGAGGTTGTTGTTGTTGGGTAACAGTTTGATAAAGTTTATGCACGTTTTTCCAGTTTTACCGGAAAAGGTGGTTTTGGTCAGCTATTGTAGTTGGTGCACTGTCATTGCCGGCTATTAATGAATCGGCTAGCGTTGACTGTTAGCATGTCAGCTAACGTGTTTTAAAATGATGAGATGAGACAAATCTTTGCTTCTGATATCGAGAATAAAAACTCGCCAAATTGTTTAATTTGTGAGCTTATTACTGAATAGACCGAAACAGCCCGAGTTTACATGCTAAACTAGCTTAGCTAAATTAGCTCAGATGAGTCAGTTGTTTTAGATTTTGCTTTCAGTTTCGCTAGTGGTTACACGCTAAATCAGACAATCAGACCATAATAGTTGCTATATTTGCATATAATTTAATTGATTTTCCTTCTCCTCAAGCACTGTAATGCAGCATCATGTGTTTCTTCCTGCAGCCCTTCGGGTAAACTGGTCCAGATTGAATATGCCCTGGCAGCCGTAGCAGCCGGAGCTCCCTCAGTTGGCATCAAAGGTATGTAGTCCTGTGTGGAACATATTAAACTGTATTGTTGATCAAATAAATGAAATGCTTTCAGATCAAAAGTATTGATTAAATGGGATAATAAACTACATCAATTGGATGTCTGATCAGTTATCCGTTAATGCAACAAGACTCTGTTTGGAATGATGTGTAATCTGAAATTGCATTCATTGGTGAAGGGTAAATGAACACAGAAACACATGAGCTAGAAGTCAGCAGTTTCTGACATATTGCCTCTGATTCAGAGTCATTTGTCCTGCCTTTAATGTGGAAAATGGCAAGAAGGCAGTGTGACTGAAAAGGTTTTGTAAGTCTGATCCAGCCTGGAAAAAGTAATACCATACTATAGTTTTGCCTTTTTGTCTGCAGTATATTTTCCCAATCATGAAGGATGTGCTCTTTATCCAGATCAGTGGACCAAGCTGACAGACACTGGTGCAGCAACCTAAGCAATCACCAGCATCCTTAAAGGCTATGCATTACGTTGCATAGTTGAAGCTGATTAGAAAAAAAGATCATTGGTTAGTATTTGTAAAGACACTAATTGTGGTATTCTCTTTGATTTTCAGCTTCCAATGGAGTGGTCCTGGCAACAGAGAAGAAACAAAAGTCCATTCTGTATGATGAACAGAGTGTCCATAAAGTGGAGCCTATCACTAAACACATAGGCATGGTCTACAGCGGGATGGGGCCTGACTACAGGTGGGGATTCTGTCTATTGTTGGGAGAAAAACCAGCAACTTAAATTTCTTTAGTGATTAACTTAAGACAAGAAGTATCTTTGTGTGATGTCCAGCAACTTCCAAATGAGTAATAGAGGGGTGAAAAAGTGAAAATGGGCTGGGCTTAGATTGTTAGATAGCAGCTTAAGCCACAATATTTCAGATCTTATCTGGTCTACTTCAAATGGATACTGTGTATTGGAGGTTTTAGATGTTTTAACTCTTCAACAAATTAATAGTTTTTACATTTTCAACCAATATGTAAAGAATGCCATAAAGTTTTTAGATTGATTTCTGACATCTGAGGTTTCAACACTCATCAGCTGAAAAGTGACATTTGTAATACAAGAAACCTAATATCTTGATGGATACTAGTGTGAACTCATGACAGCCTGCGTTCCTAGTGGTCTTTTTCTCTGGTGATTGTAAGCACAAGGTTGAAAAAAAAACGTTTGTATGATTGCTGACATGTACAGATAAATTAATGCGTGTGTCATTCTTGCAGGGTTTTAGTACGACGAGCCCGGAAGTTGGCACAACAGTACTTCTTGGTTTACCAGGAGCCAATCCCCACAGGCCAGCTTGTCCAGAGAGTGGCCTCTGTAATGCAAGAGTACACACAGTCTGGGTAGGAATACACACAGACACACTAATACGCTGTTTATAGGTACATCATGCTTGTATTTTACAGGTAAGATGTGTTCACTCAGAATTTTTACTTTCAATATGTCATGTTTTTTTCCTCCAGTGGAGTGCGTCCATTTGGCGTTTCATTGCTGATAGCTGGATGGGATGAAGACCACCCTTACCTGTTCCAGTCAGACCCATCTGTATGTTGTATTACTAACTTTCATATTTGTGGAAAAATGATATTTGTCTTGAATTATGATATTCTTTCTGGCTCAAAATGTAATAATTGTTTTTTTGTAAGACAGTAGAGTAACCATGCCTCACTGTATTAATAATCCTGCTCATTAATTGTCTTACATAAACTCATAATTTGATATTTTTGAGATGTCAGAGTACTCTAATGCCTGTCACAGTTAAGCCCTTTAAGTAACTAGTTAAAGTATTGTATTTAGTTACACATCTGTCTTTGGGAATGTGCTCACCATTTATTTGGTCACTCTCCGGCAGCAGTAATTCTAATGTAAGGAGTCTTTATAATTCTCTCTCAGAAGCATGACTTCTTGCTGGATTTTTATTCTTCTGTTTCTGACTGGCAGGGTGCATATTTTGCATGGAAGGCCACAGCCATGGGAAAGAACTATGTCAATGGAAAAACATTCCTTGAAAAAAGGTAAGATTTTACAATTAAAGGCATGTTTGTATATTGCATAGAATAAAGTTTTGTCACGAGCAGCAAATGTATAGAAACTGATTTTGATCTTTGGGCTGAGCTTGGTACTTGTTGTATTTGACATTCAGTGGCCAATTTGCCACAGCAAGACCTCTGTATGTTTATGTTTATGGCTGTCTCAATGATTAAAACACAGGTGTAAAAAGCATTTGTTTTGGTATATTTTAGAGATATGATACATTCAAATTCATGAATGTTTTTTAGCATAGTTGTGTCATTTTGAGCAAAGTCAAAATGGATATAAATGAAGGTTCTTTAAATGTCGGTGTGTTTGATGTGTAAATAAAACAGAAGCTGCACACAGGGAAGATGAGCCAGAATTGTATTTGCTTCACTACAGTTATGGAAAAGATTTTCAGTTTTGCATGAGGATGTAGAACCTGCTTCGCATGATTCCTCTTTTCAGCAGGTGGCCTAAATGGAGTGAATTGTGTATAACCCCAGCTCATTTATATTATATTAGCACTTAAGTCTCGTATTTAAAAGGGCATTTAAAAAGCCCCTGTTCCAGTTTGGGTCCTGGAGCATTGTTTAAGAAGTTGACATTATAATATAGTGTTCAGCATGAATGCACATGTTTGGTTGGGTGGGCTCTCCGCCTACTGTTCTTCTACATGACACTACGCAGATTTCAGGATGACCGCTTTGTTTTTTTTTCTCCAGGTATAACAACGATCTGGAATTGGAAGATGCCATTCACACAGCCATCTTGACATTGAAGGTATGTTTGTTATGAAATGCCTGAGGAATGTTTTTGTTTGTTTTTGTTTGTCATTTACACTTCCCTATCTGTTTTTCAGGAGAGCTTCGAGGGTCAGATGACAGAGGAGAACATCGAGGTGGGAATCTGTAACGAGGCCGGCTTCAAAAGACTCACCCCAGCGGAGGTGAAAGACTACCTGGCAGCCATTGCGTGAACACACCCTCCCTGATGACGAGGCTTTCAGGCCACATTTCAAGACAAAGACATAACAGCACAGTAGCCAACAGTCTCATGACACATTTTTGTAAACCACAGTTATTCAGATAGAGTTTGGCCACTTTATGTTATGGCCAATCTGCCCGGAGAACATAAAAGAATGCCAACCATAACTTCATTACATTCAAGATTATTAACATGAGTTGGCAGAATCAGACACCCTGTTTGGGATTATGCCCAGACCTGTGACAGCATTTGTGTGTGTGCAGCTAATTTGGCTGCCATTCACAACTGCATCGACTGAGCTCCATGGGTGGCAGACTCGTGTTATCACATAACTAATTGGCTTTGTTGTCAAACACATACCCTGCTACTCTGAAATGTGGCTGTTGCCTATTGTGCATATGAACAGGAATGTGGGCTCTGATGAGTGATATCTTAAATCTTCCATTGAATCCTTCATTTTTCTTATTTGTCACAGCTCTTGCAAAGGCAATGCTGTCAGTTTACAAATTAAGCACGGTTGTTTTATGCATTTATTCAAAAAAATTGCTTGTCATTAAAATGGTAACAAGGTTATTAGAGATCAGAAAGAACTTTGGTCTCTGGACGAAACTCCTGGCTGCACTTATTAATATCCCACAAAAACACACTAGAAAGGAGGATCAGCAAAAAGGGAGCAAGTAGAGAGGATGCAATGGAAAGTTTAGAGATTTTACTGTACAGCAGTTTTACACAATGTACTTTTTTTTCCCTACTAGAATCAATTCTAGAGTTTGTATTTTCTCTTCTGGTATCTGTCACTTATTCAAATAAAAAGATGATGAGCTGATGTTGACTACGTGTTTTAGTTGTTATGCTAATGTCTGGAAACGTCAGTTTAAAGTAACTTCATTCATGATTGTGTGCAGCATGAAATTGTCAGTACATGGTTTGTGTACATAATGAGCGCGCGCTAGTATGCAGTTTAGAGCAGAGCGCGCTTTAACATCAGCCGGAACACCTTTTCACATTTCACACACATCCCTCCGCTTGTGTTATGTTTAAACAAGTAGTATGACATCTTAACGACAACAAGAGTGACTAATAAAATGTGCTGCGTCGTCGGTGCGATGAAAATAAAGTTACTTCAACAGCGTGACCTTACTTACGATTCTGCTAAGAGATCTATTTTTCCTGGCGGTAGCTCATTAGCTACTTCACGTTACCTCATAACCTCTGATGACGTTTATGGCGCCAGAAATCAAGGGTTCAGTGAGGAGCTCGTGTGTGTGTCAGCTGGTTGATATTCGCCGTTTTCTCTGCCATGTTGGCGTTACCGTGAACGTTACACAGCGTAGGGCACAACAGCGGCTGGTTATCCGTCATTCAAGATGGTGATGCTACGCAGCAGCGGCGGTGTCGGAGCCGAGCCGGCGGCTACAACTCCGAAGAGGAGGTCTGTGGAGTTGGATACGAGCTCCGAGTTTCTGTCGCTGCTTCCCGCGTCGCAGAGAAAGTCCGCCCGGTTGACCCGGTCCTCCCGGGCCCTGGATGACAGCTTCAGCAGTCCCGAAAACAACACGGCCAATGTGAGCATGTACACCCGGACAGCTGCTTAGATAACCAGATAGCTATTTATTAGGTGTCTAAATTATTTACGAACGCAACTTTGCTCGGCTATTTTTGCTAGCATGCTAGGCTAACTAGCTACCTTGTCAGCTTGTCACTTAACGTTAACAAACAAATGATGCGAATGAGCAGCCGTAAATCTCTGCTAACATTTTACGGAGACTCCCATGTTTATTTCACATCGGTTGATTCATGTGTAACGGCAATCTATGAACTCTACAATCACAATTACACAATTATTAAATCATTTCAATTTTAATGTCTTGTCCGGTGTTATGTGTCAGGGTCATATGACAATACAACAGGTTATTAGACCAGGTTGTCAAGTAGCTCAGTGTCCCACATGTCATAAGATAAATGACTAGCAAGGTGGTGTGTTTTTGTATGTGTTGTTTTGGAGGGAGAGTTGAGGGATCTATTCATTCATTCATTCATTAACTGAACTTACTTACTTACAACTAAATGTGCTTAATAGACTGTAACATACATTTCCAGAAAGGCACTATTTTGTAAAACAGACTGCAGGGCGGCTTTCTGTAGGATTAACCTCGACCTCAGAGCTCAGAAGCTTTATCTGGTCCATACATGCATTCCTGACATGGATGTTAAGTTGTTGTGACCAATAACCAGTTGTTAAAGTATATTCTGGCAGTAAGCAAGTTTTGCCTACTTTTAGGACACGCTCTCTGAGATGCATAACAAGCATTTCATCAAAGTGCCTGCAGACATGGTGGTCAGCAGCAGCAGCAGCAGCAGCATCCATAAGGCAGATAGTGGTTTAGTGACTGAATAACACTGAAGATTATGTCACATTTCATTGGACAGTCACTGCTGCACAGTAATCTGGTCTTGGCAGTCATATGAAATTCATTTTTTTTGGATAGAAATTTTAAATGAATAATCTACATATATTATTCTAAGGAAAGTTCATGTTTGAAATGTATGTATGTTGTGTAACATTTACAAATTGTAAAACAGAATTTTAAATCCAATATACTGGCACTTAAGCTGGAGCAAATTAACAGAAACAAATGAGTTTTTCATGATAATATCACATGTGAATAGCGATCTCACACAGTTTGGGTCACACTCCTTTTAACTTGGTAAACACTGCAAAGTAGAGGGTCATAGTGGTAACTAATTTTTATAAGTTTGTCCTGTACACTTCAGTTAAACTATAAATTCATAATGTGACTGTGCCAGGGGCATGCTGATATGAAGCAGGACGGAGGAAGCGGTCTCCATCACTCTCTGAGGACCCGAGGACAGAGACTTAAACTAGAGGTTTCTTTTTCGGAGATGGAACCAAAGAGCAGCTCCCCTGTGAATGAAGACAAGGCTAGAGGATGCTGCACCAGGTAATACAGGCTCAATTACTTTAATATTAGTGGGGCTTTTTAACCAGCTACTCTCTAAGTGGGTAATTCTCCAGATGTATGCTTGCCATGTCAAATTTGATGTAACTTCTATGTTGCAGGTATTTTACAGTTTTTTGTAACTGCACATTTTAAACACTAAAATAATGGGAACTGGTAAAATAGTAAGTGACACAAAAAGATTTTGGATTTTGTGCATTTTCTCTCCTCAGGAAATCTTCCAGGCTGCAGAGAGAGGGAAAAGCATCCATTGGCAAGCAGCAAGCAGGTACAGTTTGCTACACTGTCATTTCTTTACAAAGAGCACTGAAGCTCTTTTTTTGTTTAGCACATAAAGAATGTTGAGCAGCATTTCATTTATGGAGGGTCCATGCTATGAGTAAGCCAACAAAAACTGTTTCCATTGGTGCCCCAGATGTTCCAGATGAAGTGGAGGGGTCGTCCACTCCCAAGAGGAGCCGCTTTAATTTACAGAGCAGAGAAGTGGAGGAAGAAGACGAGGAAGAGGAGGATCGCTCAGTGCGACGTAGTTCCCGAATCACCAGATATAAACTGAATTCTCGTAACCAGTCAGTGCTCTATGACCGCCTCATCACCAAGTGAGTGCAGCATCATTCACTCCAGGTTCTTTTGATCTCTACCTCGCTACTTGATTTTAAAATAAACTGATCTTTCACCTCAAGTAGTATCTAGCAAATAAATTGACAGACACAGTAAATTTTAAGTTAACGACTAATTAAAGATGAAATCTGAACTGACAAGTTGTTCAACTGATTGTCCCTCAGCACTGCAGAAGCTGTTCTCCAGAAGATGGATGACATGCAGAAGATGAGACGCAGACTGAGAGACAGAGACACTAAAGAAGAGGTAATGACCACACAGGAAACTTTTTTTTTTCATTTCAAGCTCTATATTGTGTTTTTAATCCTAATTCTAATTGTAATTTTGCTGTTTGATAATGTGTAACAAGCTTACAAACAGTGAATTAAGCAGCATTTAACCTGTGTCCTCTGAGCAGCTCGGTGTGTACACCAGGGCCAGAATGAGAAGGTCCCTGAGGACAAATGTGGACAGTAAAGACACAGAAGAGGAGAACCAAGGTGAGATGGAACAGGTATCATAGCTGCTTCATAGTTGCTTTTTACCTGTTGCAGAAACCTAAGTCGATTTTTAATTTGTAATTAACAGAAGGGGATGAGGATGATCATGATGAAGAGGAAGATGAAGATGGTGATGATCATGATGATGATGATGAGGAGGAGGAGGAGGAAGAAGATGATGATGAAGACGGCGAGGATGAGGAAGAAGAAAATCAGAGGCGCTACGACTTCAGACAGAGAAAGACTGTGGTTCGCTACCAAGCCCCACAGGATGGTACTGCTTCTATTCGTATTGATTATGCTGTTTAAACGGACGTATATGTGATGCATGTGAAAGGCTTGAAACACTTAAAATGAGTCCTGAATGCAAATTTTGGTCATTTCCACCAGGGTTTTTTTTATTTAGTGTTTTTAGTTTCTACCAATATTACAACTGATAGAATTCAAATTTATTTCAATGACCCTATTGCAAGTAGCACTACCTATAATACACACCCATGCAGAAACTGTGTGATTCATTAGAATTCTTGAAGCAGATTAGTCACAAGAGACAAAAAATATATGAAATTCAATATTTAGCCTTTCCCTGTCCCCTCAAGGTCAAGTCTTATTCATGACCTAGTTGAATACTTACTAAGTAAGTATTACTTAACTATACTAAGCTAGTAGGATTAGGAGAAGGATTCTTAAAAGCTGATCCTATTAAATACTGTACTTTACAGCATTTCATTAAAGTTTGATGAAGTTTGTCATTGCTTTTTGCAGAACCTAGAGAGCCCAGGAAGCGCAGCATATACTTCAAGGACCACTCGTCTCCTGCCAGACGCAGGTTTAGATTCAGCTCCACGGCCCCCAGGAGCCCCTACAACAGGAGAGCAAGCAGGCTAGTATGACAGTACAGCCATGAGCCATCACTCTAAAAATGAAATATTACAGTAGAAAGTATTACATCTGCTTTTGAGGGATGTGTTTTCTCACACTTAATGGTCTGATTAATTCCTTGTGAAATACTGTTAAAACTAACTGTAGCAGTCAGCAAAAGTGGTCTGACTAATACAGGATCCAGAACAGGATCACACCCATAACTATTTCTAAATTTCTACATATCTTTTTCTTTCTGATTCTCTTCATTGCACCCTCAGGAGTAGTTCTGAGAGGTAAGACTACTTGTCCTTGTGTTCTTGTGTTAGTCTGCATTTTGTTTTGGGGGTGCTGTCTGTCTCTGGTAGCACTGTCGTTGTTGGTATGCGAGGCTTATTTGGGTGACACTATGGTTGAATTATTGAGGCAGTGAACCAGACTTCATCTAGTTTAAAGCTTCAGCCTTCTTTACAAAACTGTTAGAATATTAGTGCTCAATTTGTTGTATTGAGCCTTAAAGGTGGATTTTGTAAGTTAAGTCCTCCTTGTGTGTTCAGGTGGCGTGTTAGTCAGGTCTCATTTAAAGTGGTTGGATGAGTCACCTCCGTGTTGTTGCACATGATACATAATCAAATGCTGCTGTTTTGTCTAAGTTTGTGCATTATTACTGTTCTATGTGTATGTCAGTAATGTGTGTGTGTGTGTGTATATATATATGAAAAAACTGTAGTACTTACTGATTGATTCCTCCTTGATTCCTTTTTTGCTGCTGAGGCACAACAAAAAATGAACGGAGCAGTTGCAGTTGGGATGCTTTGTTGTAGATGACCTGATAGTCCCAATGATACAGATAGGATTAGAGATAATGTTGTTGCATCCTTTGCCTTTGCAGAAGGAGACACGCCATCCACAGTAGTGACTCCACTTCCTCGTCTTCAGATGATGAACAATTCCAGAGACGGAGAAGTAAGAACAGGAGCAGGTCAGTCAACAGGTGAGAACATCAGCAGCAGCTGTCACAATGTACAGGTACAAGTAGACAACACAGCACAGCACATGGTAGAAACACAGAGGTGGGTGACAGAAGGATTAAATATTAACAATTATTATGTCAACAAATTTACAGTCTTCCAAAAAAGTATTGAATGAATCATACTTGATTGCTCTGTCTCTTCTTGGGCCCCTTTAGTGATAACATTTTACATGTTTCCACTACCCACCATCCTGTTATTTAATGATTATTTTCTCTAATAAGTTATATGGATAGAGTGGTGTCACTGACATTTAACACAATATATTCTAACTTTTATGAACATCCATAATATCTTGACAAAGCAACCAGAAAATTTATAGGTTTTTTTAAATGTTTTTCCTGCAGATGTCTGCCTATGAACCTTGTGAAAGAAGACCTGCTGGGGATCCACAAGGACAGGATGAAGATTGGAGCCAGCCTCGCTGATGTGGACCCCATGCACATAGACAAGACGGTAAGCTGCATCAAATGGATGAATGTAAACACAGTAGAGAGTAATTTGATAAACATAACACTATTTTTCATCCAGGTGCGGTTTGAAAGCATTGGAGGTTTGAGCAGGCACATCTCAGCACTGAAGGAAATGGTGGTCTTCCCTCTTCTCTACCCAGAAGTCTTTGAGAGGTTCAAGATACAGCCTCCCAGGTAAACAATGTGTGTTTGTTGAGAAGATAAAATGTAATAATATAATTTAACATTCTGTGACTCAGTATCTAGATTCTTTTATTTAACTCTTTAAGAGGAACTGTGACCATAAATGACAGCACAACACAGTTGTGAAAGACTCATACAGAGCTGAAATAACATGTTGGGATTGGACCCCTGAAACTGGTTTCTTGGAAAATTGACCACAACAGGGCTCTGGTCAGAAAACCCAGTGAAGTGTCTCACTGATGAAACTGGGTAGAACTTGATAAGGTTTCACTTTATGATTGCTGCATATACTCTGTTGTAATGCCAGTGGAACCTGAATAAAATCCTGGTCCTTGTCATATTTTCTTTTGTCTTTAGGGGCTGTCTATTTTACGGTCCTCCCGGCACAGGGAAAACTCTTGTAGCCAGAGCACTTGCCAATGAGTGCAGTCAGGGAGAAAGAAAGGTGTCTTTCTTCATGAGGAAGGGAGCTGACTGCCTCAGTAAATGGGTGGGAGAATCTGAGAGACAGCTACGACTGCTTTTTGATCAGGTAAACCAAACTCCTCATCAGCATACAACATAGGTTTTGGGATCAAGTAGATGTCAGTTTGTTTGTTTTTTCCCCTTTGTTGGAAGCATGATTGGTTCCTGTTGCTAACAAAAGATAAAACCATCAACAAAGAATAACTATATTTTGACACATTACCATGTTGATTAGAATAAACTAATTTAATGTCTGTATATTAACAAGTCAATCAGGTCTAAAAGTAATGCAGTCTGTAACTGCATTCCTACTGTAAATTCCTATTGAATTGTTTCTAGGCGTACCAGATGCGTCCATCCATCATCTTCTTTGATGAGATTGATGGTTTGGCTCCAGTCAGGTCCAGCCGTCAGGACCAGATCCACAGGTGAGCAGCACTCCTGTTCTTACTTTGTACATTACATGTGTGGTGATTGGAGGTTAGTGAGTGTAAAATGCAGAGAGTGGAACCGTGAAAATTACTGTCTGACCATCTGGTGGGTTGCCAGATGCCAACATTTTTCAGCACATCACACACACACAAAACATTTATGGCTTGACTATTGATGTGATAGTGGCCAATCAGAAAATAAAGCCTCTTTTAAAAATAGAATTCTTTTGAATGATTGGACAAGTATTATATTTGCAATTTGAATCTTAATTGCTCCAAGTGATCTTGTATGTAAAAGGAAAATAATGTACTGTAGCTACAGCAGCTTTCAATGAGAATGTGGGGGTTCACTATCTGTTTCAAGGACAGTATGATAGTGGCCTTGAAAATGACATTGTTGTTGTTGCTTCAAGGACTAAATCTGTGACCTAGATATAGTGATAGTCACTACAATCCAGCAAAATTAATTTGGCTCAGTACACTGCAGTTATATTGTCTTTGTTACCGGGAGGTAATGTTGACCAGTAAGAAAAGATAATCCAAGTCTTTTTCTGTCTCTGTAGTTCCATTGTGTCGACACTGTTGGCTCTTATGGATGGATTAGATGCCAGAGGAGAAGTTGTTGTGATAGGAGCTACGAACAGGCTGGACTCCATTGACCCAGCTCTGAGAAGACCAGGACGCTTCGACAGAGAGTTCCTCTTCGGCCTCCCAGACAGAGAGGTGGGAAACTTTAGATGCCCTTTATTGCTCAGCAGAGATAATAAAAGAGAAATGTGAGTTGCAGTCAAATCAGAGCACACTCAAATTCTTTTAGGTTGAAACAGTAGAAAGCTTTTAGCTTGCAAATATTGGACCTGAACTTTAACTGTGATCTTCTTTTGTATGGCAGGCGAGAAAGGACATTCTGAAGATCCATACCAGGCAGTGGGCTCCACCACCTTCTGACAATTTTCTGGAAGAACTGGCAGATAAATGTGTTGGTATGTTTACATACAATAATGCAGAAGTTGTCAATAATGTAAAACTTGGTATAAACATCAAAGAAGACATGTTTTCTTTAAGTGTAACATCTGCTGGAAATGATAATGATATGAGCATAGGACAAACCTGTGTCTGACAATCAAAATGATCCTTTATCTTCATCCAGATAATTTACATAGGAAACACTGGCACAAAGTTTTGCCCACTTACTTCTACAGATTGCATACTGATTGTCTTAGGCCTTGTCCACACGTAGCAGGGTTTTTGTAAAACCGAATATCCTGCCCCCTCCGTCTAGAAAAATTTTTACGTACACACCACCTTGTTTTTAGAAAAAAATTTATCCACACCTAACCGCATAAGTGCGTTGTTAAGCACATTCACAAGCATGCCAGACCTTTAGGTGGCAGTAGTTCCCCAAATCCTATCCAATCAGAGTAAGCTTGTGGCAAGGTGTTGGAAAATAACCGTCCTTAACGTTGTCCTTCGCCTGTGTTCGTGAATGTGGAGCAGTATCTGGGCTTGTAAAAGCAAGCAAGCAAAAAACGCCTGGACAAGAGACAGTGCCAAAACCCTTGTGAGGGCATCCATACTGTTTCTGAATGTAAACACAGGTCGCATATGTGACGTAAGAACATATTTTGTCGCAGGCAGTGACGTTTCGAAACGCAAAACCCCGGTTATTGTTGTCCACATGCAGACTCATAAACAGAGTATTTGCAAATCTTCACTTTGGTCGGAGGTTTTTAAAAGAATCGTTTTTAATGCCGTAAATCTGCGCTTTTGTGTGGATGACAGGCCAAACCGTAGAAAAATATCTTCGTTTTGTGAGATACCCTGCTACGTGTGGACAAGGCCTAAGTGAGCATTATGTCAGTCAGTCTGTCTTTGTTTGCCAGGTTATTGTGGAGCAGACATCAAGGCAGTGTGTTCAGAGGCTGCCCTGTGTGCACTGCGGCGTCGCTACCCACAAATCTACTCCTCATCACAGAAACTTGTGCTCGATGTCAACGCCATCGCTATAACAAACAAAGACTTTATGTCTGCCATGTCCAAGATGGTGCCAGCTTCCCAAAGGTATAACCAAAATAACTGTATAGTATATTTTTTTATAGTGCTGTCTCTTTTTTTAGAGTGTAAACATTATTGTTAGATTTCTGGTGCCTGGTTCTTGCATATGGTTCTTAAAATATGATGCTGATTGTGATTCTTAGGGCAGTTGTGTCACCAGCCAAAGCCCTGATACCTGCCATTCGTCCCCTGCTGAGCGCCGCCCTGCAGGACATCCTCAACACAGTCAACAGAGTGTTCCCACATGCTGAACAGGGCTTAAAAAGGAAGAGAGAACAAGGTTTAGTCTTGCTTATTCTTATTCTCTTGTTCCGTTTTGCATTTAATTATTCTGACCCTCACCTGTTCATGGTCATGTTTGTCCCTAAGCAGCTACATGAAAGAACACACGTAGATTTATTGTATTATGTTGGCATCAGGAGTAACTGCTGTACTGTGTGTTTGTGCATGTGTGTTTATTTCCAGATGTGGTCTGTGGTGTATCTGAGGATGATCTGAGATTCAGTGAGGACGAGGATGAGGAAGTCCTCTCCAATGGGCAAACATCTCATTCCCAACTCAAAACACCTGCTATTAAGGGCCTCCTCAATCTCAACAGGTTGGTTAGTCATTATTCAAAAACAAATATTATGCTTGGGGTTCGTCTGTCTCTTCATTCTTTCGCATCATTTTTTTTTTTTGGTTAATACATTTTTCTTAGTTTGTACATAGTTCTATGTATGGGGAATAAACTGCTGATGTCTCCGTGATGTTTACACTATGTAGTCTTGGGTCTTGTGGTTGTCTTGCTTCTGTTCCCATGATCTTTACTTTACTGTACAAGTGCTCTTAGCTGTCTGGTGTCCTAGTGACCCAAATATTTTTCAGGACCTGGCAAATTAATGAGCCCATTCCAGACAATGAAAATACATCTGAACGTTCCTACCACTTTGCCCATCTTGGTGTCTCTGTCATCTCTCCTTGTGTAGGAGTGTGCTGAGCCAGCCAACCTCCTATCGTCCCAGGCTGTTGTTGGAGGGCAGACCAGGCTCAGGTCAGAGCTCCCACCTGGCTCCTGCTGTTCTCCATGCTCTGGAGAAATTCACAGTGTACACACTGGACATGGCCGTGTTGTTTGGAGCCAGTGCAACAGCTCCAGAAGAGACTTGTGCTCAGGTAAATGCAAAACAAAACACATGTAAACGTTAATGTATATATGTAGCAGCATTTAACAATTTATGAAATGTCTTTGTGTCGGGTCATTTACATTTAAACAGACCCAAGATCCATAAAATCAGGCCTCATACAGAACTGGGGTAGACCAGAGGCATTCTCTACTTTTGCAGCCTTGTCAAATTCAGTGTGTTCTTTTCAGTAGACTTCACTGGCCAAAATGGCTGCCACAGAGACTGTAGTTCATGGGCCCCACCTCCTTACATTGTGGAAAGTGGGGATAAATATGTACTACAGACAAATCCTCGTATCAAAGAGCCATGATGATGGCAGGGGTGAATGAGCAATCACGTTACCAAAAGTGATTGCTGGAAGTTGGAATGTACCTGTGTGTGTCTTTTATGTTCTCTCCATGGCTTTGATTTATGCATTTAACCATTGTCATCCCCTGTAATATTGACCTACATTTTATGTTCTGTGAAAGTGCCACAGACCTATATCCAGTTTTAGTAAATACTCATACCATATAGTCATGTTTCCATGTTGTGCAGATCTTTGTTGAAGCGAAGCGGACCTCTCCCAGTATCCTGTACATCCCTCACATTGGACAGTGGTGGGAAACTGTGGGTCCGGCCTTAAGAGCCACCTTCCTCAGCCTGCTCAGCTCCATCCCTGCCTTCGCTCCTATATTGCTTCTGGCTACGTGTAGCCTGCGATATGACCAACTCAGCATGGAGGTATGAAGGGAAGAGTGATGTTACATTACAGTACAGCATTTAAAATAGTAGTTGTGGAGTGAAAATAAGATGCATCTACATTTCTTGAATATAAAAGGATTCTCTCTGAGAGATAAACACAATAATCTAATCTGCAAATCTTCTCTCACCTTTCTTTTCTCAGGTGCAGGAGTTGTTTCGGGTGGAGTACGGAGAGGTTTTCCATGTCAAGGTCCCCACCAGCAGAGAAAGAAGAAACTTCTTTGAAGATCTGATCCTCAATCAGGCTGCCAAGGCCCCCACCTCAAAAAAGAAAGCTGGTGAGAAATAGAAATGACTGTGTTGATAAAATGCAGCACTCAGCTAGCTTGTGTGATCTGTAGTTGAGGTGGGCTTCAGTGCCTCTTGGGGTTAGAGTAGCATTGTGTATGTGTGTGTGTGGGTGTGTATTTCCAATGTGATGTTGATTGTTTCTTTCTGGAAATTTGTAACAACGACAACTGCTGTCTGTTTCTACTTTAAGTTCACTTCACACTTTGTGTGCGTCTATCAATTTTTCTTCAGTGCTCCATGCATTGGAGGTGCTTCCTGTTGCCCCTCCACCTCCCGTACGTCAGCTGACAGAAGAGGAGACCCAACGATTGGAGGAGCAGGAGGAAGATACCCTCAGGGAGCTCCGTCTCTTTCTGCGTGATGTCACCAATCGCCTTTCCCAAGATAAACGCTTCAAAGCGTTTACAAAGCCTGTTGATTTAGAAGAGGTAGCCATTCTATCATATACAATTGTCTCATTTCCTGTTATCCCCTAATATAACTGTTAACTGTTTACGGCTTAACTGAGAATAATGTCTGTACTCCATCAGTTTTGTTGCGTTACTGTCTTTATTATTCCCATTGATCCCCATTCACAGCGGCCTCTTTGTCTTGTGTTTTAGGTACCAGATTATGCTGAGGTGATCAAGAAGCCTATGGACCTGTCAACAGTTCTCTCCAAGGTCGACCTCCATCAGTATGCGACGGTCAAAGAGTTCCTCCAAGATGTGGATCTCATCTGGCAGAATGCCCTCGAATACAACCCCGACAGGGACCCCTCAGGTACACACTGAACAGCAAAAAACACAATCACCATGCTCACAAAGAACATGTACAGTTTTAATACTTATAATAACTGATTTGGATGATACAAGTGTTTGAACATAAAATTTGCATTTGTTTGTATGTGTGTGTGTCCTACAGACCGTCAGATCCGCCACAGAGCATGTGCATTGAAAGACACTGTCCATGCTATCATCAGAGATGAACTTGATGAAGATTTTGAGAAGATTTGTGAGGAGATCAAAGCATCACGCAGCAAACGAGGTGAATGATGTCTGTATACATACATATAGTTAGAAGGTTTGTTTATGCTTTTAATTTAGTATTACTAAATTAATTTCAGTTCCCCTATTCACCTATTTTGTCATTTAAGTCACTCAACTTGTCACAGAAATAACTTTAGCTTGTGATTTCAAACCAAGACTACATAATTGCCATACCATCGGTTTTAGAATACATAGATTATTTAGGTGAACAAAAATGTTTTGACAATGGTGCAGACTGACAAAATGCATTGTGCTTTCTTTACCTCAGATTGCTCCACTGTCCGGTTTGCGCCCACCTTCTACCACGTCCTTCCCAAACAGTCCAAACCTCCTGCTGAGGCCAAGATCTCTGTCATGACCCCACAAAGAGAGCCGACTGGACCCACAGTAGCAGTTACACCCACTACAAGTGCCTCTCCTGTTACAATGCTTAAAAACACAGGTAAAGTTAGATGTAGATGACAAAAATGAAATTATTTAGTTAAAGAACTCTAACAAAAAGAAAATCCTTATCCCTTTTTGTTCCTCCAGCCCAGAAGAAGAAAAGACGGAAGAGTCGCTGGTCCGCTGGCTTCTATGCAAAGAAAAAGTCTTCCTCCTCTCCTCACACATCCAGGGATGACGCACACTTCGGGTCTGATGAGGAAGGCGAAGATGGGGACGACGAGGAGGAGGAGGTTGAGAGGGGAGGAGGAACAGAGTGTGATGAGGGGACTGGAGGAGAGGAGGATCAGATGGTGGTTGATGCAGAGGAAGGTAGTTGTGGGCCCACTGAGAACGAGCAGGACAGTCAGGAGGGAAGAGAGGAGATGAGACAAGCTGCAGAAGACAAGATTATCCTGTGTGAAACAGGGAAGTCAGAAAATAAAGACCAGACACAGAATGACAAAGAAAAGTTGGATGAAGCTGTCACAGATCAACCAGGTCTGTCAGAGGAAAACAACAAAGTGTTGACAAAGGCAGGAAGTGAGAACAGTGAAACCATTTCAGTGAACACTAACCAGGGCAGCCACACTGAGACAGAGGGAAATACCCAGGGACAATCTAACACAGAGCAGAGTGGTGCAACTAATAGCCAGAAGCTGACAGAAACTGAGAATGACAAATGTCAAACTGCAATAGAGGCAGACAGGAACAACAAGGTCGTTACTGTGGAGGAGGCAGAGCAGAACAGCCCTGCTGAACCAATGGAGGTGGTAGCAACAGAAACCTCAACCACAGATGCCTTTGAAGCTATCAGAGGAGAGGAGGACACTGGCACAGGTTTGATATTTACACTATCTTCCACTTGAAGTTTGACTCTTTCTTAAATTTAAAGTGTAGAGAAAATATCAAGAGGAATGCAGATGAATCCCGAGCTGAAGAAAGCCAGTGTAGTGTTTCTAGAGATGGCAAGATGCAATCACAGCCTTTGAATGTGAATATGTCAGCGGACTGTAATCTTTTATAGAGGTCTAAACACTTTGTGTGCTTTGTGTTTTTTGCCTTAGAGCGGAGCGTGAGGCGCATTACTCGGGCTCTAAAGAATGCTGTGCAGCACCAGCAGATGATCGATGTGAACAAGGCTCTGAAGATCCTAGACCAGGAAACTCCTCCTCTGGTGGTGGACAGAAACAAATTAAAGGTGTGTGGGATACTGTGGGTGTCAAGCTTGTTATTGTTACTGGTCAGATGGGATTTCTGCATCTTGACTTAACTCATAGAAGCCCTAAAAACTCCTCTGTCCTGCACTCTGGACTTTTTCCCCACAGGACGGTATGAAGTTTGATGACTAAATGTATGTAACCTGCTTGTCATTCACCTTTCTCTCGCCTTTCTTCCTCGTTTCTTTAGGAGCTGTTAGAGAGAGTAGTGACCAAGACTGAAGGCTACGAGGTCTACAAGCTAGAGAAACTCTACGCTCTGCTCTGCCAGAGCATCTATAGACACAGACGAGACTACAACAAAACTGCACTAATACAGGTTAGTATTGGACTGCACTGATGAGCAGATGCAGCTTTTTTTAACTGCAGATATTGTGACTTGTCATAGCAAGAAAAGCACAGGTCTAACTAATGACCTCAGTAAGCTGTGCCTGTGAACTCAACAGCAGGGTCCTGACAGACCTGATCATTAACATTATTCATTATTCTTTTCCTGGTATGATGCGTCAAAACATCTGCAGTACAGGAGCTTTTGATACTCCAGTTTTCTATTATTATTGGCGACGTTATCTAAGGTGACTAAAGGGTAGTGATCATTACTTGTAGCCTTAGCATAGAATATTGCCTGTTATTCACTGTTAATTGAATCTATATTTCATGTTTTCAACATACTTTGAACTTTGTTTCTAATCTATTGTCCTTTCCCTGTCTTTTCATTTGATTAGGAGTTGGAACAGGAGGTTGAAGACTTCTGTTGACTTTTCTACAGGAACAATGTGACCATTTTGTTAATTATTATGCTCATCATCCTCTTAGTTGTGTAAATATACAAACACTGGTTCTATTTTCATAGAAACCTACAGGCACCTCTATTTGTGCATTAGCTAAATCTTTGTATTACCTCTTTTGTTTGTATTTAATTAAATGATTTTCCTCTAAATATCATGGTGTGCTTTTTGTGTGCTCACGATTTAGTTTTCAGTTTGTGAAGAGTCATGCCATAACTGTGATAGCGTGACCTTGGCCACAATCCTGGCCACAACAATGTGTAGGAAATTTGTAATAGAGGGTCTCATTCTTACTTTCTCTTCCTCTTTTTCACTGCTACAAGTTTTTCCCAATGGTTATTTGTTGTGCTTGATTTTAAAGCACACATTTGTCACTGAAATGTTGATTATTTGAAGCCCAGACTGGCTGAGAAAACCTCAATGAAGAAAAAATGAACATGCATCTTAGCTCTTATAATAAATGATCTTATTAAAAACTAAATTAATTTACAATAGGAGTTTTACACAAAGTGTGAAAACAGTTGTATTTGACATCACCTAAGTTATCTATCTTGCAGATCTTTCTAACAGCTTGTATTTGTGCATCTGGCACACAAGATGTTGGCATGTACCTGGTATATGTAACAAAAGATACTTTCGAGATGTATTGTGGGAAATGTTGGATCCATGTCTGGTTGAGGTCTGATTGATTTTAGTGAGTGTATCTTTGCGTCTGCTGTATTATTTTTGATAACTTTCTTTAAATCTGTCCCTCACACCCCCTCTACACTTTATCTGATTGCTACTCACAAAAATATACTAACAGTGTGTGTAAATCCCACAGTGATCTTCCAGTCATTCACTGCTTCCTTAGCTGATGCTATTTGGGATTTTTGTTTTCTTTGCTTTATTTTAGCTGGCTAAATTAAATTATCTTCTGTTATTTGCTCATCTCTCTCAGCCAATGTAGGATGATACGAGACAGATTTTATTGTGAAATTAGTAACCTACAAACTCAGCTCGCTTTTTGTTTTGGACATGTATTATTAATATATAATAAGGCGTGTGTGTACAGCAGCTTGTAAACAACATGTTGAAATCAACAGCGAGGTCGTGAACAGCAAGACAAGACAAGACGAGTCGTACTGACAGGAAACTTTGTAATGTCACTCTCTGCACGTAGCTTCTCATATTCCTGCATTTTTTTTTGCTAAGTTTCCCAAATTAAGAGCACCGAGAGTCGCCGAGGAATGACGTCAGGACGTATCACATTGAATGATGACGCCGTTTGGTCATTAAAAAAAATCTGCCGTTAAAAAAAATAGCAGAGAATTAGGTCAGCAAACTAACACAGTAACGTTCCCGACGGTCACGGTATGAACGTAAGCGCCGTGTTTTCCATCATATAACTTGTTCAAAAGAGGCGACCTGGACATGAAATAACCTGCTGGGGAGAGGGGGGTCCGAGATGTCCGGTGTTTCCAGCATCTGCAGACGGGGGCCGTAGCCGTTAGACCGGTCCGTCTGTGTGTCTGTCTGCCTCCCTCCGCTGGCTTCGGGAGACCCGCGAGCCCAAATTACGTTAACGGTGCCGTAGTGAGGAGGGACACCGACAGACGGGACCCGAAGGCTGCTCCTCACAGACCCAGGAAATTACTTCTCTCCTCGGCTCGGCTGCCTGGTAGCAACACAGCGCACATTTCAGTAGTTCCAGTAAGTTTACCGCCAGACATGATCAATAATAATGACCGGCCCGGCTAACACTAGCTCGTTGGCCCAGCTCATATACATGCTACATGCTTTGGAGCTAACTTAGATGTGCTTTTGTGTTCATTCTTTTTTATCGCTTTAATGCTACTTTAATAATAACGAATTAGCTAGCTCACACCTCCAAATTATTATTGAGGAGCTAACTGTTAATGCAAATGATCTCCTGATGGCAGCACAGCATAGTGAACACAGTTAGCTTGATGTTATTGTTAACACTGTGCAGTGTGACTTCAGGACAGTTGTCTGCAGACATATTGCAGTGTTGTCTCATAAGTGCATGTTACAGTTTGCAGCACCTCTATCACACTGAATGACCTTGTCGTAAATGAGGCGGCAACCGTCAAGTGAAGCCACGACCTGTCTGTAAAGGTTCATCATTAACACACAAAGACACACATGAGAATTGAAATCAGGTATTTGCACTAACCGGGAAATGTGTGTCAAATGTGTAGTTGTAATCTAAATCATATCCTCATTATTGTGGTGATATAATTTTGGCTTCTGTTGGAAGACAAATAAACTGACTCCCACTCCCACCCCATTGTGAATCAAGTGGAATAACACATGCATGACTGTAGGTTTGGAGACAATTCAGTACTATAGTTAATGTCTTTCATGTGGAATTTTTCAAAATTCATTTTGGCCAAATTCATGATTGCAAACAGGGCTGCAACTAGTGATTCCAGTTAGTTAGTCCTACTTCTTGACTTGTGAATAATTTAGTGCATAGAATGTGAACAAAATTCAAACTGAAAAAAGGTACTCGTCGTCAGGTAGCTTCTTGTTTCTGACCATCAGTTTAAAGGTATTCAAATTTGCAATATAATAATAAAACAAAAAAAGAAATAGCAAAAGCATCCATTCAAGAAGATGGAACCTTCAGCTGTTTGGTATTTGCTGCTCTATAAATGACTGTAAAAAATAATAGATGATAAAATGTAGTGATTTTCCGACTTATCGATTGCTTAACATTCAAACACAGTTCATTGCAAAGTAAATGGACTGCATTTATATAGCGCTTTCCATGTCTTATTAGACCACTCAAAGCGCTTTCACAAAGCAAGACAGCATTCACACTCACATTCACACATGGTGCCTGGTTGGAAACTGCCACCATCATGAACCATGCACACAAACTCACATACAAGATACTGTTTGGGGTTCAATATCTTGGTCAAGGACACAACATGCAGGCCAGGGATCGAACCACCGTCCAATTGGTGGATGACCGTTCTACCTCCTGTGCCACAGCCTCCCCCAAATTGCCAATCAAGTCTTGCAATTTTTAGCATACAGTATATTTGTAATTACTTACTTTGATGGTAAATGCAGATCACATACAAAATTGCACTTGTTAAATCTGTTTACAGGCCCACACGTATCTTGCTATTAGTCATCATGCTGGATGAAGTGCAACATCATATTTCCTCCCCCTGAGCACTTCATGCAATCCAATGTCAGTGTTCATTTGTGTGCTTGGTTGCATAAACACTGCGCTTGACACACATTATTATTATAACAGTTTAAAGGTAAAATGGCATGGGTTTAGTAGACATTCATTCTCTATGAATTGAAAATGCACAGTCTTTATTAAATTCCAGAAATAGTTGTATACATTACAGTATATGTATCTGTTGCTTAGTTTTGTAAAAGCTGTCAGAAATCCTAAAGGTATTCAGCTGCTATTGATAAGAAGGAGATAGAATAGGTTACTCCTCCAAGTTGTGAAACTGCTTTTTATACAATTTGTAGCACTGAAGGAGCCATGTACGACCAATTCTCAAAAAAAAAAGTATTTGAGGATAAAACATCCTGTTTTTTACAGTTTACTCTTTTGTGACAAATCATGGCTATGACATTTGCATATTTGTTATATTTCCCCCACCAGAAACACATAAGTCAAGGCCTCTAGCATGTGAACACAACCACATAAGACATGTGAGCCTCGACACTTCTGTCCAAGATCTTCTTTACCCTGCGCAGAAGTAAACACAGTTTGGTTTAACAATGTCAAGCCGCCGCAAATCGACCACGCCTTGCATGGTGCTGCCCTCTGATGTGGTGGAGCAGGAAGAGGTGGAGGAGAAAACAGAAAGGACAAAGGAGGAAGAGGCGGAGGAGGAGGAGGGGAAGGTGAAGGAGGCAGCAGAGGAGGGGCCAACCGCAGAGGAGCTGGATCAGGCAGTAGTGGTTGTCCCCACCCCTCCAGATACAGGTAAGATCCTTTTTGGCCCATTCTCCCATGTACATATGGTACTTTAAATACAAGGACATGGGAAATATCTGTCACAATGTTGTGTTGTTATCATCATAGATGAGCCCAGTGTCTCTAATGCAGAAGACAATGAAGTCCTCAGTCCCTCACTGAAGCGCAGCGCTACAAACCCTCCTGAGGATCCGGGCAGCGACCAGCCGACCCAGGACCAACAGTGCGATACACCCGAGGAGGGAGGAGCAGACCCTGCCACGGTTGCTGCCATTTCTCTCAGCAAGACCCCCATCATGAGGATGAAGACCAAATCTGAACCCAAGAGGATCGCTGTGTCCCTGAAATCAGCAGACGAGGCAGTGGAGGGTTTTGGAGCGGGCGGTGAGGGGGAGGTGGGAGGAGAGCAGGAGCCCATCGAAGCTCCTCTGGGGCCGATGACGCCTGTGGAGATGCTGCTCCACGACTCCATGAAGCTCGGAGGAGGGGGCTTGCTGGTCAGCCCACCCTCAGAGCAGCAAAGGAAGTCATCCAGTGTAAACCCTACAGTTCTGCCTGCTGGCCTGGCACAGGTAGGAAGTCTTGATTATACAAGGGTTTAGTGGGCTCATTGCAACAGCATGGGTGTAAGAATACATTTACACCTATCTGGGAAAAGTGATTATAGGTTTTCAGACTCAAGAGCATCCTTGACAACTAAAACCAACTGGCAGGCTTTGGATAAAGGGTGGCTGTAATGGTAAATATCCTCAACAGAGAGGTTAGATGTCAACATTCCCACAACTGATTCATTGTTCATTGTCTTCTTCAGAAGCAGGACAGCAGCTTGCCAAACAGGGCTCAAGCAGTGTCTCACATTTGCCACTTTGTAACATTATTAGTCCAGTCCTTTCTTATCTCATCAAGATAATTCATTCTCATTCTCTTCCTTTATTTCAGGTGCTTTCTGCTTTCCAGGCCCAGCACACTGCAGCAGCTGCAGCAGCAGCAGCTCAGCCTCAGCTACTGATTCCCCTTAGCAGCATCCCCTCCTACAGTGCAGCTATGGACACCAATCCCCTGCTGGGCAGCACGTACAAGAAGTTTCCTTACCCCTCCATGGCCGAGATCAGCAGCCTGGCAGCACAGACCCAGTTCACAGAGGAGCAGATTAAGGTAGATGACAGTTGTTTTAAGTAGATTAACTGTGCTGACAAAGGTGGTAAGATAAGATGGTTCAAGAAGCTACAAGTAGAAGGTTCTTACTCTGTATATTTTATTGAGTAAAAAGCCATCTCAATATGAATTTAAAAATACAGTCTGAACTAAATATTACCTTTTTGCATCAAATGTACTTGATCTACACCCAGGTGTGGTTCTCAGCCCAGCGGCTGAAGCACGGTGTGAGCTGGACTCCAGAGGAAGTGGAGGAGGCCAGGAGGAAACAGTTTAATGGCACAGTACACACGGTGCCTCAGACTATCACTGTCATACCTGCTCACCAACTCTCAGCCGCTGCCAACGGCCTGCAGTCCATTCTTCAGACCTGCCAGATAGTGGGCCAGCCCGGCCTGGTGTTCACACAGGTAGGTAAGGAAAGAAAACACGCCATATCTAACAAGACTCGGCCTTGGACTTCAGACTGTAATGACTTTGACATGCTTTAGTTTAAATTACAACCCCAATTCCAAAAACGTTAGGATGCTGTGTAAAATGTTGATAAAATCAGATTTTGATGGTTTGCAAATCATTTAAACCCTATATTTAAGGACAACATATAAAGTGTTGAAACTTAAAATTTTTTAATGTTTTATGAAAAATATATGCTCATTTTAAATTTGATGTCAGCAACATGTTCCAAAAAAGTTGGGAAAGGGACAACACACACTGGAAAAGTTGTGTAATGCTAAAAAAAAACACCTGGAGGAACATCTCCCACCTAATTAGGTTCATTTGCAACATGTTTGTAACATGACTGGATATGAAAAGAGCATTCCAGAGAGGCTGAGTCTCTCAGAAGTAAAGATGGGAAGAGGTACACTACTCTGTTAGAGACTGTGTGAGCAAAAACTAAACAATTTCAGAATAATGTTTCTCAGCGTAAAATTGCAAAGAATTTGGGGATTTCATTATCTACAGTCCATAATATCATTAAAAGTTTTAGAGAATATGGAGAAATCACTGTACAAAAAGGACATGGTCGAATACCACTACTGGACGGCTGTGATCTTGGGGCCCTCAGGCGGCACTGCATTAAAAACAGACATGACTCTGTAGTGGAAATCACTGCATGGGCTCAAAATCTTTTTAATATGCTTAAAATGAGCATATATTTTTCATGAAACAAGTGTCAGTTTCAACATTTGATATGTTGTCTTTGCACTATTTTCATTGGTTTTAAATGGTTTACAAACTATCAAATTCTGTTTTTATTAACATTTTACACAGCGTCACATTTTTTTTTGGGAATTGGGATTGTAAATTGACTCGGGTTGCTTGGTTTGGTTTGATTAGACTTTGGTTTAGCTAAAGTCAGCTTGGCTTAAATTGATTTGACTTGGAACCATTTGATTGACTTTGACTTGAATTTCACAAGTTTTGATTGGACATGGACATAACATTAACTTTTCCTTCTTGCTGTATGTCGCCTTGCTTCAAATATATTGAACCAGTTTAAATAGGCAGTAATGTCTTAAGAGTGGAGCCATAACAGATCATATATGCAGGATATATATATATATATATATATACATATATATATAAACTCCTCATGCCACCATATGTTACACTGAAGATGTATCTTATCTTACATTCTTACATTCTTACATCTTATGAAACAAGGTCTTGCACCAAGTAAATGTGAATAAGTGAATTGTTACACTCCACTTGCTGTGTTGAGACTGAAATCTTTTTCAGTCAGCTGGATGTTCTAATCTGTGTTGGTTTTGGTCTCTGGCCAGACTTATATTTTTACAAATTAGAAGAGAGAGAAAATGTACTCTCGCCAAAAAACACAAGTCCAGTGACACAAGCACATGAATACATTACTGCAGTTAAGCCCCCGAAAAACAATTTTAGGGCCCTTTCCTTAGAGTCAAGTGTTATAAATAATGACTTCAGTGGCATTAAACAACAAATACTTCTCTGGGTGGCTTAGTGTCTCATCCTCACATTTAGTCATTATCTTCTGACTCTGTGTAGGTCGGCCCAGGGGGGAACCTTCCTGTGACCAGTCCCATCACTCTGACAGTGGCAGGGCTGCCCAGCCAATCCCAGAGCTCCAGCAGGGTTTCCTGCCAGCCCACCCCAATAAACAGTGAGCTGAAACGTGCAACTACTGTCCAGCCTCCCTCTCTTTCTCCACAGGTGGGGACAGCACTGGCTGCAGACAAATACTTTCTTGCTCTTGTTTCTCAATTGCTAACAAACACAAGTTTATTCATTATTTGAATGTTTGCAATTATTTGCAAGATTATTCATTATTTGACCGCAGCCAAATGGTATCAGTCTTATATATTGTCTTTCTCCTAGCTGGTATTTATTACCTTTGTGTGCCAAATGATACTGCAGAAACCCTTGATTAATATATAACTCTCCCCTTTCCTTATAAAGGAGAACTCGGCCCTCAGCGCTGATACATTCAGTTTGCGGCCCAAGAAGTCCAAAGAACAGCTGGCAGAACTGAAAGCCAGCTACTTGAAAAACCATTTCGTCACTGATGCGGAAATTGCCCGGCTGATGAAGCTCACCAACCTCACAAAGGGAGAGATCAAGAAGTGGTTCAGTGACACCAGGTACAACCAGCGCAACTCCAAGAACAGCCATGTCATTGTTTTCCACGATGGAGGAGGCAGAGGAAGTGTCAGCTGTAGTAGCAGTGCTAGCACCACCATTGTTATTGACTCAAGCGATGAGACCCCCACATCTCCCCTTCCTCCACGCACTCCTCCTGTGAAAGAGAAGGAGACTCGGCCCAAAACATGGAATCCGTTCCCAGATTTCACCCTGCAGAAGTTCAAGGAGAAGACTCCGGAGCAGCTGGTGGTGCTAGAGGAAAGTTTCGAGAAGAGCAGCACCCCATCAGATGAAGAACTGAGCCGACTGAGGACAGAGACTAAACTGACACGGAGGGAAATTGATGCCTGGTTCACAGAGAGACGAAAAATGCCATCGGTCAGCACTTCCTCCCCAGATTCTTCAGAGGGAGGAAAGATGGAGACAGACGGGACAAAAGCAGGAGAAGGAGGAACAGGAGCCAGCTCTTCTTCTCCTTCTGCCTCCTCATCTCGTAAAGGTAGTCAAACTCCTCCCAGCGGGCGCAGTAAGCAGCTACCCAGCAGCAGCAGCCACAAAGACCTGAAAGATAAGACTAAAAAGACTCCGGAGCAGCTCCATATTCTGAAAAGTGCCTTTGTTCGGACCCAGTGGCCCACACCAGAGGAGTACGACCAGCTGGCAGAAGAGAGCGGCCTTCCTCGGTCCTACATCGTCAGCTGGTTCGGGGACTCTCGGTACTCGTGGAAGAACAGTAACCTTAAGTGGTTCTTCCAGTACCAAACTGGCAATATCGAAGGGCCAAATGGTGGAGGTGGCAATAAAATGGGAGGCAGCAGCAGCGGTCGAAAAAGACGTGTCCGAAATCGTGGTTGGGGGCGATCCCGAACCAGAAAGCAGCCAAGAAGGTCTGCCTCCTTCAGTACAGATGTCAATAGATCTCCCCCGTCAAAGAAATTCAAGAGTGGGAGGGAAATACTGAAAGAGTACTACCTGAAGCACCGTTTTCTCAATGAGCAAGACCTGGATGAGCTCGTCACTAAGACCAACATGAGCTATGAACAGGTAATGACAGGATTTTTTTATTAGGATGTGAGAAAAGGTAGGTATGTGCCATTGTGTCCTGTTATAATCAGCCTCTGACCTGTCAACCAAGTCCCTGTTTCCTGAAAGCTTCTTAGAGTACCTTCTATCCACTTGTAGAAGGCTCAGAGTGGCTTAATATATTTGATGTAAAATGAGTGATGATGTTTAAATTAGAAAATAAAAAAAACAGACATACACTCGCATACAGACAAAAGAATTGGAATTCCCCAAGTTGTCGCTTTTCACCTAATACATTCATGGCTTCAAGCCAATATCCCGCTTTGCTTTATTTTCAGTTTCCATTTGCACCCTTTTCTTTTCATTTAAGGTTGTTGTTCTACAGTTACTTACACTGTATATTCAAGTCAGTTTTATTTATAAAGTCCAAAATCACAAATTTCCCTCAAAGGACATTGACATGGCTTCATATTATACAATGAATGATGACAGAATGACATTCTCAAAACATTACATGTACATATTAATAAAACTAATGTCTGCCAAGAGCAGAACCAAACTTTTGAGTATTTAAAAAGAATTTGAAGTGAATTATTTAATCACTCAATTATATTTCATATACATTTGGTCTCCCTGCATTTTGCTCTGAAGGTTAAATCAAAGTCTTCTTTAAAATGACTAAATCTTTTTTTTGTTGATTTATTGAATTTTTTGCCTAACACAGCCAAATTTTAAGATGTTCAGTCCTAAACATTATCAGAACTGGCCCTAAAAATCTAAAAAAAAATGTATTAGGTGTCTAATTGTTGAATGCAGTTTCTTCATGTCCTTAAGTCCCAGCAACATTTAGTAGTCACTACAAACGTCTTACCCTCCAGAAAGCGTTACAGACAGGTTCATTAAATCATAAGCTCACACACACATTAATCACTATTTCTCCTAGTCCTTCATCAGGTAAAATTTGCATGAATTCCCAGAAGTATCACAGAGGACATGGCCTTGGTATCCTCACTGGTACCTACAATGCTCTAAACATGCAGTTAACAGGTTTCTCTCTCCATCAAAAGGTGAGGGAGTGGTTCGCCGAGGTCCAGCGACGCTTGGATGCCGGCTCTGATCCCTTCCACGAGCCGGCCATGCGAAGGACAGTTGGAGACGAAGGTGAAGAGGACGAGGGAGCGGAGACGCAGGGAGAGGCGTCGACGGCCACAGAGGAGCAGAGCGGCGCAGGGATGGGAGAGGAGGACGAAGATGAAGGAGATGAGGAGGATGACGGTGATGATACGGACGACAGTGAGGTTTGGGAGCCGTCACGGAGCGTCAGGAAATCCTTGTCAGTTTCCGAAGACTAATGATTGTGGGAAACACGGTGAAACATTACAGAATGTTACCAGAGAAATACTGGTATGCTCAATGCTGGACGACAGTTAGCTAAACCAAGTCTTTTTGCCACTGATTTGCATGTGCACTCATCTGCAACATTAATTCACTGTTTTTTCAAACTATTTCTGAATCAACATCTACATGAGACGAACAGATGGACTATTAGCTTTAGCTCACTCTCAATACTTATTTACTATAATGTGCAACAGTTTAGACAAGAATCATGGTAAAGACGGAGTCTTTATCAAACCCTGCAAATCTTAAGTGGCACACCAAACATTGATAAAGCTTCAAAAACAGCAGTTACACAATATTTTGTCATGAAATACCATGAAGTGCAATCTTCAAGCTGAGCTGAAGATGAAAACCGTATCCAAAAAGGTTGTGTATGCACACACACCCATACGTCCTTCTTTAGAAGCAATTGATAAAAACTGACTGTTGTAAAAGACAGATTTTAGGAGGAATTGACAGTTTTAATGTGCACCATGCCCCTTGTTAAATTTGCACTCCTTACTTGCTGTATTGAAGCAGTGAAGGAAAATTAATTTACACATTTATGCTGCATTTCCTTGAGAAGGCGTGTTGTTATGAGCGCAGGCCTAATTTCAAACTATCTCCAGTGTTATGAATGTTTCACCCTGGTCCCAAAAACAGTGCACACAGAAAAAAAAGGACTTATCTGTTGTGTTTACAAAGGTGCTTAAAAATGTATCACGGCTAGATGTCACTCCTGAGCCATGTCCCCAATGAAACTAGCATACATCCCTTAATGGAACTGGCTGAATTTTACATGTTCCAGTATCTTTTTTTTTTCTTGCACTTGTGAAGATCACCGCAAGGACCAGGTATGGATCAGCAGGTTGTTTGAGCTGACATGGGTTGATAATGACACTGAAAGTCAGGCATTTTATCTCAATATGAGACAAAGTACCTTAATGCTGAATGAATGCCATGATGCTTTTAAACAACACAGGATGTCTACTTAAGTCTTCCCTTTATAGTGGCTTGTTGTTTCATGAGTATTATTAGTGTTATAGATTTTTAACTGAACGCCTACAGATCTGATGGAAAAAAAATGCCACAGTATGTGTTTAATATGCACTGTTATAAATGTTTTTAAACTAATTTTTCACCTTTTGATAGAACATCCTGTGCTATTATGACCTTTTTAAAGGTTTTCTTTTTTTGTTATGTAGATACAGACAGTGTGAGGCTGTTGTCCCAAAGTTGAATGTGCTGTCTCCTGAGCAGTGAGCTACAGTTTGAGGGCGTGGCACAGTTTGTGAACTAAATAATGGCCACTGTGAGGCAGACATCTGGCTCCACTGAAATAATAATAGAAAGTGAAATGTTTCGCTGCAGCCTTTCGCTTCAGATTTACTCGTGGTGGCTTTCTTATGGGTTTAAAGGATGGACTGAATGCGGCATTGCAGAGTTTTGGCCAAACCATGTAAATGTAAGCACCAGCTGCAGCTCCATTGCAATTTTAGAGTAAGTCAAGCCACAAGTTATCACCTTGACAAGGCTGCAATCACCACCAAATCACCGACACCTTGCCTTTAGGTTTGGGCTCGTCTGCCCATATCAAAAACAAGGCCTGTGAATCATTTTGGGTCTTGACCCATACTTTAAGGAAAGACTGTTTAACAGCACTCAAATAATAATTTGACCCCAGTCTGCACTGAAGAGAAAAACGTGAAGCACCTAAACTAAACCTTTTAAAAATGCACTTTGTCCACTTGTGTACATTGTGGACTAAATCCTGATTAGGCACCTTAATCTCTTATTATACCATAAAATGGCTCTGAGAGACCAAATCTGTTTTGTATGACTACAAACTGAACCAGTGTTTTGCCTTTTTTTAATCCTCGGTGTGTTTTCCAGAGGAGGAATCGATTTATCCACTTTTCTAATATATATGTTGTTTCATAGTTGGATGTTTATAAGGCTCAAAAAAAAAAAACTAGTGGAACAATCACCCACCGCTTTCTTTTGCTAAATTGCACAATTTGAGCCCCATTTTTAATCTTTTTTTTTTGCTTTTGAAAATGCACGTGTTACATTTGTCGTTATGTTCTGTATCATTGCTTTAAATCGTGGGAATTGTCTCCCACCTCTCCTTCTGTGCACCCGCATAGCCCTGTCTGACTCTTTACCCCCTCTCCTCTAGTCCACTTTTGTAAAATGAATGCCTAGACTCTTGATGTGCACTTCCCGAGATGTTTCAGCAAATGTTAGTCGTGTCCTGTTGGTTGTCTGTCTCTTTAAATTGTCTGCAGCACAGGGAGACGGACAGACAGACAGACGGGGACATCTTCAAAAGACTGAAACTGTTCAGAAAAGGAAAACAGACATTGTTGGAAAATTCACTTTCTCTCGTGGAAGGGATTGTTGTGATGCCTGAAGAAACAGCACAACATTCCCTCTGTGGTGGGAAGTCTACCAAATAACGCTCCTCTTTCTAACTGTTTTCTCACGCTTTACCGCAGTAAATTGACAGGACAATAGACTGAGAACTGTCTCCAGTACAGTTCTTCACAAATAGGGGGGAGAGACTCTGATGAAGCTTTGCAGATAAACCTATGTGCCTACACGGCTCGTACGCTTGTTTGAACAGAATTTCACCAACTCTCGACAGAAAACGGTGAGAGAGAATTTGCTTTGGAAATCACACACTGTTGGGTGATTCTTAAGGAAGGCTTGTTCAAACTAAGTTGTGATACATGACCGCTAAAAGATGCCTAGATACTCTGAAGTTGACATTGGAAACTTCTGTCCTTAAACAGATACCTTGGTGTTCCGAACTTTATTGTATTGTTTTTTTTCACCCGGCGCTTGTCACACTACATGTTAGCACCTTTATTTTACCGAGCATCTTTGAAACCAATGTAGTCTGCTAGCTAGTTTATAGCAACTGAAGGAGAGCTGAAACCTTGGTACATTTTGCCGTAATGTGACAAGTGCCCGGCCATGAAAAATAACAAATTCAAAATGTTAAGGTATACTTTTTGTCTAATACTGCATGCAATAACCAAGACGAACAACTGCTCATTTAATATTTTGGATTGGTATACTTGGCACAGTAGAAGCCTAATCTGGGATTAATTCTTCATGTAGCTTTAATAATAGCAGTTACTTTTCTTCACTGAGTTAACTGCAACCATGGACCTGTTTTCCGTTTTCTTCAATTCATGGACTCTAGATACGTTTATTTGTCTTGTCACTGTTAGCTTGGACTAGGCTGACTTCAGTTAGCTAGTTCCATTTTTAGCAATATTTTAGGCTAAGGGTCCTTTGGTCTGAATCTTATCACCACAATTTGCGGTCATTATACAGCAGCCATTTTGTGCCCTTATGAATCCTGCTACTCCACGTGCTAATCTTCTGCACAGGCTACAACACTGGCTGTCTGCAATTAGCTCGCTTTAGTCCACAGGTTAGGCTTATACCTGACCCCCAGGTATCCAGCCCACAGTCTTTTTACCGTGCGCTCTTTCTTTACTATAGTCAGTCTGTTTTTGAATGGTTTTATATGTTTCTATCTATGAAAACTGTGTCATTACAACTCTTTCCAGACATCAGTGGATTGTTTGTTAACAAGACAGACTCAATATGTACAATAGAGTAGTGTTTTTGAAATAGAATCAGTTTTAGAGTTCAACCAGTTGCCCAAGTGGCTTTTTGGTACTTTTGTTGCAAAAAATGTAGAATCAGAACTCAATGGAAAAGACATGCACTTTTGTTGGAATTGCAAAAATCAGTCTCCTAACAGTACTGGGAAAGCATTTTCTTCTTAATAATATGTCCAGATTTAAGGCTTTATGGCTAAACTGTTTTCTGAACATTGAAGTACATTAAATGGAATTAGAGAGCACTGCACAACCTATGAAAACAGCTGTATAATGTCCTTATGGCTCTGGAGGGACCCTGATGATGTCATCGTGTTGTCATTAGGGTCTTGAGACTTTTTTTTTTTAAAGAAATTTGAACAGTGAATCTACACTTGTTGGAGGAATGCATTTAAAAAACAAATCTGCCGCATTATAGGAAATGTAGGAGCTTGACTCTTACTACCACCTGCACAGGTTTTCAATCTTTTCATCTGTCTCCTTGTCCTCCAACTTTATGGAATGAAAGTACTAAATCGCACTTCTGAAGCTACTACTGTAAAAGAATGCACCCACGTCAACAGTTAATATTCGCCCCATATCAGGTTAATGATAAGCCTAATAAATCATGTATTGAAATAGTTTTCCCAGGCTGCTGAGGTGCCGTGTCCGCTCCCTGAGTTGTGATTTTATGTCAAAACAGTCATCATGTATCCCAGTTAACCTTGTGCAGTAGAGCTAAGAGCTAACATTGTGATCTGAGTAGTTTACCTGCTGTCCTGTTGTGCACATAATGTCATATCTGTATCCTTCGCTATACTTCTGCTAAAGTCCTCACTTGTTTTCTGTATTTAGACAGGTAGTTGGTTGAATGTTTCTTACAGCAATCAGAGATTCAAATGTTTTTGCTATGTGGCAGCCAGCTTTTGGCAAAAAAAACAACAACACAAACACCTTGTCAGAATTGTAATATACTGTACGTATAAATGGAAATGGTTGTTTTTTTTTAACTCATTTACCGTGGAATTTTCACCTTCTGGTTTTTCTTAACTATATTTCATCTGTTGACAGTTTTTATACCAAGTTATGGCTTCTGAAGAGCGTGCTTTGCTTTTAAACATAATATGAACACTTTTCTCTTTGTTCCCGCTTCAATACAAATCCTGACCTGTTTTACTGGATGACGGCAGTGATTTCTTAGCTGTTAACTTACAGTTGACTCCGTAGACACAGAAACTGATCTAAGAGTGCACACTACTTTAATGAATGCTGAAGAAAACACATATTTACTGTGCCATTTGAAAATGTCACCCCTGACCTTAACTGACGTTTGGCCCCCAAAATTTAGCTTTTTAGCAAGCAATCTGTGTCCTGTAAGAATCCACCTTGAACTGGTACACCTTACTTCTGATTGAAGACTAGAGGGGGTTCTGGAACTTACTTGAAGTTGGACAAGGGAAAGTGTAAATTCAAATCTCCTGTATACAGCATATGTGATGAATATGGGTAAATATTGAGGCAAGCAACAATGATGTTTCATGACCTAAAACGTTTCAACAAACCAGTTCAAATTAGTGTTATTCTGTATCTACGGAGCTGACATTTCCATCTTCACCAAGTAATTTCTACAATCTGCCTGTACATCTGAAATGTGTTCAACACTGAGTATGTGTCATAAACTTTGATTAAACCCGGTATGTATGTTCGTTGGCCTCTGCAGGCTTGCTTTAGAAAGCTATAACTTCCTTTAGTGACACCTGCGATCACCAGCTTGTAGCTACCAGCTGTGAGGCAGACAATTTGTGCAATGTTAATTTAAAATCCCAGCTGTTATTGAGACTCTGGCTTGATTTCTAGCTTGATTTAGAAAAGATTTATATTTTATACTTGTTTGAGGACAAAACCCAATAAATTTTGATCAAAACGTGCACTTGCGAGCAACATCTTGCGTGTTTTGCTTTGAATAAATGTGAAGCAGTCTGGACTAAATGCAGATGCAGAGAGGAAAGAAGTGCATCGTGTCCCATTAAAGTCTAGACCCTACCAGTCAGTCACCAATTGTTACTTTTGAGGTTCAGCTCCTCAGCACCGTAGCTGCTTATTAGTTATTTGATGAACTAATGTTTTGGTGAGACACTTTGCAACACACTCCATGACAGAGATTCATTTATGGTCATTTAATATTAACTCAACCATCAGAGATGTAGTGTCCATGGTTGAGAATACATAATTATTAGTATTCTTTTGATCTTATATTTATTGAAATGTAACATGGGATTGATAATCATATCCTTTTTGCAGCAAGCCCACAAACAAAAGTACTTTGTAAAGAAGCAGGGAAAACTGATTTGGATATGAAAATGAAATGACTTTATAGATGTGACATCCTCTGTTTAAAGAAGACATATTTGCATGTGTTGGAACTTTCATACCTTCACGGAACTGTCTGCTATATAGGCAGCGGTCAGAGCAGAGATGTAAATACAAATATAGCAGTAGCTGGGAGAGAGCATCATATTAAAATAATTGTGGACAGAGGGAAAAGGCTGACAAGGTAAGGGAGGTTAGTGCAACCTAAATTGCCAATGTTTCCTTGCCATCATATGTAATGCTATAGAATCCTTACAGTCTTCTTTTAAAGGCAGGTAGCTACATTTGTGCAGTTTAAAAGAAACTGAAAGCTTTATATCCGATTTCATTGTCTTCATCTGTGGTCATTTGTGTAGAACATTGAACTTCTCCCCACTCAGCTGAAGTTGCTTCAGTATATGTTCTCCACAGTAAAGATGCTGTGGGGTCTGTTGATCATCTTTCTGATTGGTAAGTAGCACTTGAATGTTGATGGTCATTTAGATGATCAATATACAGAATGAGATGGAGGGTAGATACCCAAAAATGTAAATCATGGATAAAATAATCTTGTTTTACTGTAAATTGCTCTTTACTCCTGAATGGAACACAAATAATTTCACTGTTTATAAAGAGGATTTTACTTATATGCCAGACAGGCCACAAGAACTGAATGAGTATCCTGTGCTTACTGCTGTATTACCAAGCAATAATACCATAGCTGTCAGTAACTTTGCCATGATAAAAATTTTAAAAAACCGAAATGGGAACAGGAATTCTTCTAAAATTCTTTGGCGTTTCACAGGAAGTGCACACTTGGATAGGAATGATGTGAATAACACAGGTAGGACTAAAATAATTTCTTTACACTCATCAGTATAGTTTCTCTCAAGTCATGTGAAAAAAATGAAATCATATTTCTGTATTAAATATATAAAGGCCAATATTTAAGTTATTAAGTTCATGTTTCTATGATTTTTTTCTGTTTTCATATACAGCTGTCTGCAAAGAATGCTGCTTCACACCAAACGGGACAGCATCTCAGTCATCAGACCACACATCTAAATCAAGCTGCTTCAATTACACTGCTGACAAAGCATTTGATGGTCAAAGGGAAACATGCGCTCACACCTTGGAGGAGTCCATGTCCTGGTGGAATATTGACCTGCTGGGTGTCTACAACATTTCCTGCATCTCAATCTTCAAAATTAAGGCCGACAACAGTAACATAACGGGTTTTCAGATTCACATTGGGAACTTGCGGGAGAACAATGGCACTAAAAACAGCATGTAATACCTTCATTTTACTTTGATTTGCTTTATGCCACATTTTTTCCACATTTTTTGAGATAGGTCATGTGTGCTTGATTGTCCTCAAGAAGCTTCATGCTTTTCTCCAGTGGTGACAAAAGAGTCACCACTTTGACTTGGTTTCCCAGAGTGAAAATTTAAGATAAATGTCACAGTGTCAGTGCCTCAAAAAAGGAAATATTTTCAGCTTCCACATCTCCAAAGGAAGCTAAAAAGAGATTTCATCCCATAGAAACACAAACATCACTCTTCCTGCCCTTTCTGTGTCTCTCCCTCTTATCCTACTGTATGTTCATCTTTTTCTCTCTTTCAGATGCAAACACAATGGAAGCATCATTCAAGGCGATTGGCGTGACTTTCCTTGTAATCAAAGCATGTTGGGCCGCTACATCACTGTGTTCACACCGAACAAAAATTTTGTAATTCTGTGTGAAGTGAAGATCTGCGGCACACGAAAAGGTACAATAAATGTTCTCACCCACAAAGTGAGTTGCTTATTCAGTGGGTGCACACATATATTGACTGATGAATAGCCAGAAATGAGGTAATATGTTACTGAAATATTTCCTTACAGTTTAATGTGGACAAATTTTTTTTTATAGAATCACCCTTTGAGCTGATCAAAGAGAATAAGACATGGGAAGATGCCCTGTCCTACTGCAGGGAAAATTACAATGGCTTGGCTTCCATCCATGACCAAGAGAACCAGAACTGGGCTGAGCTGGAGGCCAGAAGGTCTGACACTCCCTTTGTGTGGCTGGCCCTTCGCTACATCTGCATTGTGGAACTCTGGTACTGGGTCGATGATCGTCGCTTAGAATTCAACCGGTGGGCTCCAAATAATGAAACAGGCGATTGTGACATGAGTGGGGCCATGGAGAGAAATGGGGACCACCTCTGGTTCAGCATGTCTGACAACAATACGTTTAATTTCATCTGTGCAAAGTAAGAGATATCAGTGTTTCGTTTTCTCAGCTCAGTCATTGGTGTCATTGTTGTGTTTTGACAAATTCTCCTCTCTTATGTGTTGTAGGTGATGGACCCTGTGCAGCAGCAGCTTCCCAGATAAAAGTGATGGAGCCTGAAGCTTAAACCTCACAACTAAAGAGATCTTTCTTGTTTTTAACCATTTGCCATTTGTTTGTATAATGTGTTGCTTTCAGTATATTTTAGGCCATGCATGCACTCTGCCATTGTGACATTGTGTTTGTTGCAAGTTGCCTCAGTGTATTCTTCATTTGTAATTCACCAATACTCTAATATGATGATTGTATGATACTAAAATTATTACCTGTTGTGAGACTTTTGCTCAACTTTTTTTCTAATCAAAACATAATTTGGGGATATTAAGAAAACGTTGCTGAAAGTGGATGCTTGACGTTTGAGTGGGCCATCCGTTTTTTGTTCTGCTATGAAAAAAGTGTATGAATACATCAGAAACATTGAGATGTCAAATTCACAGAAAATAAAAGAATGAAGAATCTGATCATCTGTATAGATATTATGTGGCCACATTCATTTAATATACCTTTACTTTGCTAACACAGAACAATTTTGCAGCCTTCCATGTGCATTTACATTTAAGGACATTGAAGTTAGTTATTATTTGTTATTTCCTCTGAATGTGTAGAAAATAAATGAAAGTACTGCTTATATTCATGTATGAGTTTGTTTGTGGGATGTCAGTAAAAGTTCAGATGTAATTGAAACGTTTCTTCTCTTTGTGTTAATGTGTGCTGCATGCTGCGCTCCCCTAATTTCATCATCCGCCGAACCTTTCTGCCCGGAACCATTGAGCGGGGGGACGCTGTGTTAGTCGGGCATTTTACACAGAAGGACTGCGTGATCACGAGGGTGTAAACAAACAGGGCATGAGCTGCAAATAGTCGGACACGCTTATTTATTAAAGTTGGGGTATTGGTTGTATGTTTGGGTTCCGGATGGAGATTTTAGGAAGCACGTTTGACGACTCTGTGTTTTCAGAGGCCAGAGATCGAGTCTCGGTGACTTTGTCTTCTTATAACGCCAAACTGTGCGAACCACAGGTGAGAGTCTCTGTTCAGACTGAACCCATCTGGTTTTACATTACTTACATATGCTGGATGAAGTGAGACTGAAGGCTTGTCGGGAAAAAAGCTCTGAATAATAATAATAATAAAAGCTGCTGGCTAGTTAGCAGCTAGCAGTTTGTTTTGACTATTTTTTTTTTTACAAGAAGAAGAAGTTTTTTTTGGAAGAAGAGAAGAAAATATAGAGAATAGAAGAATAATCACAGATTCAATCCAACACGGGACAAAAATGTATAAGATGGATAAACCAAACTATTATTAGTATGTAACACAAAGAAGATGCATAAACAGGATTATTACAACACTAGAAGTTCATGGCTCGTTGACTAGACTGTAATTTTTCAGGTATATTTAAGATAAATTACCTTTAAAAATCCAGTTACTCCCATGTTACTGTGACTAAATACTTATTTTGGCCACTTAAATTTAGGACCTGAAAGAGAAAGACATGTCAAAAAAAGAAAAGAAAAGAGAAACACTGTCTTAGTTATTAGATTAGACCATTTTAAATGACATTAGCTGGATCTGTAATGTGTTGCTGGATTCAGTGAAAGTTTTTAATATTGCCTCACCTTATATTCATGTCACTGTATATGTGCATATGTGTTTTCACATTGTCATCTTCCCTCCTCTTGTTTCTCTCTGCAGTGGTTTTGTGAGAGTGCTGCTCTTGACACAGACGATTCTTTGGAGAAGCAGAAAGTCTATAAGTTTAGAGGGGACCTCGCTGTGAGACAGGGGAACTATCAGGTAACAGTCAGTCATCTCTAATTTCAAATACTTGCTAAAGACCATTTTGATTTTTCATTAATGCTGACAAGCCATCAGTGAAGTTGGTGGCAAGTTGCAGGACAAGAAGTGGAAGAGCTCAGTTCAAAGTCCTTCATGAATTTACATTTTATTAGCCAGTTGATCCAAAGGTACTATTATAAAATACTGTTGTTATGAGCCAGTATTTGAATGTTAATTTTAGATAACAATATACAGGGCTTGAAGACAATAGGCTTAGTCAGGTTGCCTACACATTTACATTTCCTATCTAACAAAAGTCATGTAGAAATGTGTGGCATGTATCCAAAAGAGCACAAAGGCAACATTTTCCGACACCATGAGAAAGACCATTGAAACCACATTTAGCCACATCACACTGAAATACAAGCAGGTTGGATTGTCGAAATGTTAAATACAACACACTTTTTGCTATCATGCTCGATTATCTGAAAATTAAGTTGTTTCTGAAGCTGACACAAGCTGCTTGAGGTTCATGAAACACTTAGTTTGCCTTTGCTCTTGCTGTCATTCATCCCACTCTCCTTTGTCAGTTATGAGGTGTGCAATGGGAAAAAGCCTTGCTGTGTTTCTGTTCTCACGGGCTGGTGGGTATAGAAAGCCCTGGATGCATACAGCAGCTGCCTGGAGTGGATTGCTGACAACAATCTGACCATCAGAAGAGATGTGCTGGAGGGAATGGCCCGATGCTGCACCAAACTGGGACAGAGAGACAGGGCACTGGGCTTGGCGGACTTGCTGGTAATTCCTCTATGAGCTTTTCCTGAAAGGTTTTCCATGCAGAAAATGTCTCATACAAGTAACTGTAACTGGAGCAACCTGCTGTCATCAACCTACTGTCTTATACATACAGTATATCTTGTGGTGTTAAAAAAAATCTCAGATGTCAGATTAATAACATTAATTGCTATTTTGTTCGTTTCAGTAATGTTTATGTTTGCTCCTACTCTCATGAAATTGACATGTACAATGTCACAGTAATTCAACATTCAAGATATTTTGTTTGTCAATGAATGTCAATAAGGTTCTTACTGTATATGTTTCAGTACACCATAAATATAAGTGTAGGTTTAAAACACAACTCTCAACTGTTTCGATAATTATAACTTAATTTTATTTTTACCTTCCAGTCAGCCACTGACTAACATTTGGTTGTTTATGGCAAGGAATGTGCAGATGGATTAAAAAAGTAATTCTTGTTGATGCTTCTATAACTCAAAATCAAAAAAGTTGGGATACTGTGTAAAACATAAATCAAACAGAATGTGATTATTTGTTATCCTTTTTGAAATATACTCAATTGAAAACAGTACAAAGACAATATATTTAATGTTTGACCTTATCAACAAGTTACCACATTTGCTTAATGCTGGTCTTCTGGGTTAAATCGTCCACTTGTGTAGCTCATTATTGCTGAAGTTTCTTACTAGCACATGAACACTGTAGACTTTTTCATTAGTGAAATAATAACATAAATGAAGCAAAAATTGATTTTAAAAAACTCTCTGTGATAGACAGCCTGGTGGAGCATTTCTTTGTTTACTAAAATGAAAGTAAGGAATCAGTATAAAAGTTTAGGATTAGAAAACAGCTGGCACTCACTAGTAATCTATTCATGATCTTTCTACAGCGCAAAGAAGCCTCCAACACCTGTCACCTGACCAGCCTCCTGCTGCTCAAGGTCTGCATTAACCAGAACACACACAGAGAAACAAATGCATTTCCCCCCTTTTGTTGCCTCCAAATTGTTCCATAGAACTGTAACATGATTATTCAATCAAAATGTAAACTTTTACTAAAGGTCACCATCTACCAGCATTTTGGAGCCATAGGATCCAAGATGTTGTCTCTGCAGCAGCTGTGTAGCCTGCTGCCCTTCAACCCCTGGCACTGGTACAACCTAGGACAGACGTGTCTGCAGCTGCTGGAGAGCAACAGAACCACGGGTAGGATGGACTTCATTTACCGTCCTAACACCCACCTGTTAACCTGTTGATGAAAATTAATGATTTGTCCTGTCTGCTGTTTACCTATATTAGGATCGTGTTCCCCACAGAGATGTGAATTAACAGATGAACAGAATAATGGAGAGCCTGAGGAACAACAGGAGGAGGCAGCAGAGCTCGACAAGGACAGAATCTGGCTCAAAGCCTGCACCTGTTTCGTTAGGACGAGGTACATCTGTGATGCCACAGTTGAATGTGTGCAATTTATGTATTTATGATGAGCTTAAATAGTTGTTTTCTGGGGACTCCCTGACAGGACCTTCAAGGGACATTTTTCTATTTGCAAACATAAAACAACAATTTGACATTTGTCTGTGTTTTATTCCTTTTTTTTGAGGCTGTTTTACACAGATTTTTAAAAAGTGGCAGTTGTCAGTGGCTGATGTGTTCGACCAGTCAGCATATGCTTATGTCATGTTCCTAGTGTGTTAGTTTCTACACTGAAGTCCACTGTTCCTCCATCCCAAAACACCTAATGTAAATCATAGTGTCTGAGTACCTCTTTGTCTCCTCTGTCTCCATCAGACTCCTATTGAGAATCCTCCGGCAGCAGCAGTCCTCCTTTGTGCTGCAGCGCAGTGAAAACACCCTACAGATGACAGATGAGGCGTTAGAGCGGCTAAATCCCAAAGAAAAAACCCTGCAAGCTCTCACTGAGGTGAGGAGACGCTCCTGGCTTTGTGTATAGAAGCTGTGTCACAGCCTGAATTTCAGGCAGTTTAGGGTTAGCCTAGGTTTGGGGCTGAGATAAAGTGAGTGAACAGTAACACATTTCTGGTTTCTCTCTCTCTTCCATCTCCTAGGTGATGTCAGAGGACCTGATCCCGGAGAAGATGAGGGAGGACTACCAGGACGGGGAGAGTCTGGCCAGCGTGTGTGTGCAGAACTTTAAGGAGCGCTGGTGGAACAAGATCTTACTGACTGGAGTGTTAGAGACTGATGGCGGCCAACATCAGCTGCAGACAGACACAAAGTCCTGATGCTCCAGTAATGACTTTTTACAGAGTTGTCAGACAGGGAGGGACTGGAGAACATGCTGAAGATGCTTCTGTCACTGTGTAGATCCCATCAAGAGCAAGAGAAACCGACTGGATGAACTGAAAGCCAGCCCTAAAACAAAAGTGGGCATTAGGCTGACATCACCAGTGCAGGTACAAATGCTAACTTTTAATGCTGACAATCTAAAAAAAAATACCAAAACAAATCACAATATTTAAAAGTGTAAATCACACTCTTCACACTTCATGTTCACCTCTTCACTTAATCTAAGCACAGGGAGAACTGCAGTGAATGTAGCTGCTGCTGATCCTGCAGTATCAAACAAATCAGTCATTTTAAAGTCTTTGAATGTTCTGCCTAAAATGTAACGTATGCCTTAACGTGTTCACATCTTAAAAAGTAATTTGAATAAAATACTTAAAGTTTGTGGTTTTTTATTCTGAAATATCATCAAATGTGTTCTGCAGAAGTAGCTGAAGACATGATAGTCTAGCAGACATTTTTACATAGCAGGAAAAGCACAGGTATTTGTAATAGCAGCTTCATAGGTGTACCTGTTCCAGCACCTTGCTGTTGTACATGCAAGCATTAAGTTCAACCAAATAACCTTTAACATTACTAGTTCCACCTGTGCCTCTGCCATGACAAAGTCAAACTGACTGCTTTGAAAAGGGTCTGTTATGAGATGTTGGTAGATGTCACATTTATCTCCACGTAGCCAGGTGGTAAAGGCTTTTATAGCTTGATTAAAAAAACATGAGAATTAATTAAATAGCAGTTGGTATGGACAGATTTTATTCTCTTATTCTACACGGATAACGAAAGTGTTTCCACATGGTATACTTGCACAAGTGTTTTCATGTAACTGCCTGATTTGACCTTCAGTACTGTGCAATTGTGTATAGACAGAACTTGACTGACGTCTCCCTCACCCTGTTAGTTCTGTTGTATTTGTGATGGCAGGACAATTAACACCTGATTTGTTCTGGTTTACTGACACCATGCAACTCCCAGTGCAGCTCCACCCAATGTCTATCTGAGCAGAGGTTTAATCTACTGACCTGTGTGTGTTTGTGGGTGTGTGTAGGGCCTTTGACAAAAGAACCTGAATATCATCTGAATATTCTGCTTTTTAAATCACATTTTAGATTCTATAGCCTTATCAGGTTTAAAAACATTTAGTGAGCCAAAATCCTTGATTGTTTTGCTAAATTGAATCAGCATTATGTTTTTAAGAAAATATACTATTTTTTTTACACACATTTACATCTTAACTCATAATTTTGTAAATAACACACTAATATTTCATAACCATACAGAGTAGAATAATACAGTCCATTTCCCATGAACAGATGAATCCACTGTTTCATTGACCTGGATGATAATGTCTCCTGTGTGCCTTTCTTTCTGTCAGGTCTTGGTTATGTTTGGATTAAGACGCGCTCCTTTGAAGCCCGCCGAGCGTCCATCAGTCATGCTCTTGCTCCTTCCTAATGACATATTCATGCTGCTGTGAAACGGCCTCCAGCCCGCCTGCTGTCCCATCCCGTAGGCGGGGCCGAAGGAGCTGTGGCGAGCCACAGGTCTGGATCTTGCACCGTGGCCCTGAGGCATCCAGTTTAGTCTCGGAGGGGGCCTCGCCTGCTGGGAGGCGTGGGGCTGCAGATGTAGTTCGGACTGGAGCTGAGATTTAAGATGAGTTGTCGGTGCTGACTGTGAACCTGGAGCCTCTGCAGCTGGGTGTGACTGCAGGGGGGGTTGGTGGTGCCTCTGGGGCTCATCTTGCCTCCTGGTTCCTTGAGAGGACGCTTTTGTTTGAAAGCCAGATATGTGTCCTCTTGGGTGGGTGATCGGGAACATGAGGCCTGCCTTTGCTTGTGTCTGCTGTGATGTGGAAGGAGACAGGACTTTAGGGTGATCACATAGAAAGTCCACCTTTGTTTTAAAGTTTAGTGAGCAGTACCATTGTCGCCTTTGTGTGTTTGGAGCTGCAGGAATCCTCAGAGGCTGCACCAATCTGTCTCTGTTCCTCTGCTGAAAGAAATGACCCTCAGTCACCTCATTATGGTGCTCCAGATTTGAGTCAGTTTTGAAAGGTGATTGATAACGGACAGTCCTGTGCTGATCATGTGCAGGCGAAACAGTGTGTCGAGGATTCGACTCCTGAACTCTCATGTTGTGTTCAGCTTTAGTGGTGACCGTAAGGCTGGTGAGCTGTGACTGAATGTAAGAGACATGGGTCTGACTGAGAGGGTTTGAGTGGCTCTGGATCTGGTTTTGATTCTTCTCCAAAGGCTCCACCTTTGATTGTGCACCGTGCTGGGTGCAGACAGCTTGTGCTTTATGCTTTGGCTTTCCCACAGATACACTCTGCAGTGGTCCAGGTTGAACCTGAGGTTTTGGGTACAGTTGTGGGGGTTGTTCATGTATTTGTGTAGCAGTGCCTGCTCTGTGTAGAGGCTCAGTCATGACTTTGCTGTGCTCCAATTCTGGGCTCTGTGGATTGGACAAAATAGGCATTTTTGCTTTAGTCTGTGTGTTTTGGGCATCTTCATTCGAAGTCCGGTGGCTTTTGGCCTGGCTTGATTTTGGCTCACTGACGTCAGCGTTACTGTTCTGAGCTGCGTGTAATGTGTTGGACAGAGGGAGTGTGTGAGGCACAGTGATGTAAGTGACAAAGCCAGGGACTGGTTTGGAGCTGGAGTGTAACCTGTGGAATTCCTGATGAAAAGGTGTGACTGCGCTTCCCTTCAGAAGAACAGCAAGACTGCGATGGACCTGCCAGGACAGCCAGGAAAAGCTGAGGAGAGAACACACACAAGCGCACACGCACACACACACACACACACTAGAGCATTAATGACTTAATAAACGTAGACTAAAAAGAGAATACACAAATGCATTAGATATACACATTCATATCACAAGATTTGCTATTTGAATGTGTGGTCATATATGTATGTTCGTGTGTGTGTGTGTGTGTGTGTGTACCTGTATGAGCCAGTCAGCACCTCGGTCCAGTCAGCGATGATAAAACTCTCAGCAATCTGACCAGTCAGCTTCCTGCCTGTCTTAGCACAATAGGTCCGTCCATCGACACTGCACACTGACAGTTTCTATACACACACACATTTAAGACAACACTTATTCAATATGTATAAATTGTAGTTGTAGAAATAGTTTTTCACTTGTGGGAGCAGAAAGATATTTTGCACTAAACAAACTATAGATGTTTGCAAAAATAAGCAGTAATTAAAAATGTATTAAAATTTAAGAAGATAATAGTGCAAAAAATATAGAAATACAGTAAATTAAATATGGAGCATTACCATTATGGTATTGAAGATAATACTTCACTGTAATTTAGTAGTCAAATGTTTATTGTGTGCATCACAACAGTGACTGTGAAAGCATTTATTTAAAATGAAATTGTCCCCTGACATATTTGGATCCCAAACTATGGTGAAAAATAGATTTTTCACAGTGTGTGAAATTGGCACACACTGAGGCCCAGCTGAGTGTCATCAGTCAGTTTGGTTTCATGCGTCAGTGACACTGCATTCTGAAAAAGTCCCCTAATTTTCCAAAGCACAGACTCTTCAACAACAGAAGATCAGAGGCTTGAGAAACCAGAGATGTCAAACGAGACACAGAAGACAGCAGCATGGACATCACATACTTTCCATATACAGCAACGTTTGTAAAAAGAGGCTGATGAACAGAATACTACTGTTGGGATTGGCATGTACCACTGAACCACAAGTGGCATATTATCAGCCACTTTTCAATCTCGCTGTCACGCTGGATTTGTGGATTTTCAGAGTGGTGTGTGTGTATTTGGGAAGTAGAGATGTGACAGGTAGGTGGATGGAAAGATGGAGAGGAGCAGACTCACAGGGAAGTTTTTGCTGTTGAGTTTGAGGTCCTGCCACATGCTGACGAACAGGTTCAGGTTGAGATGATCCAGCAGCAGGTGAACGGACACGTTCCTCTTCCTGCTCGCCTCCAGAAGGTCACACAGCAGCTCCACGTCGCTGAAGCTGTCCATCACTATGGCCAAGGCCTGCACAGACGCACATCACTCACTGAATCTGATTTTTCAACACGCAACCATCCCTCACATGCACAGGCACGATTGTCATGTTCCTTTTTGACAAGAAGACACACACACACACCATCGTAGCCTTTCTGATGAACTCTCTGACCAGGTCTTTCATGCCAGCAGCCCTGCTGTCAGACTGGAAATAAGCCTCAACAATGGACTCATCCTGGACACGATCAGTCTTCGTCACATCTGGAAGGGACCAAAACATGATCAGAAATGACAGCAAATGAGAACATTGAATACTGATTTGCTGAGAAAGTGCATTGGGCTGACTCACAAAGCAACCTCAAATACTAAGAGTTTAAACACCACAAAGATTGTACTTGAGCACTACTATCAGATTATTTGCTTCCATAAAGTGAGACCTCCTGTAATACCTTTCAGGCTGCTCAGGTCCAAACCTTCCACAGTCAGATCACTGTCTGTGGACAGTGTAGGACGTTGCGTGGCACACTGAGAGCCAGCAGACAAGCTCTCTAACTCTTTGTCATCATCATCATCATCATCAGATGCACCAGGATCAACTGTGTGAAGCACAAAACCAGGCATAAAGCTATGACAAATAATACAACCAGCAATACTTTTTTAATCCATCTAATGAATCTGATGTCTATTCTGTTTTCAAACACAACAGGTGGTGTAAAAAAAGGACAATAACATTTACAACCTTTGCTGCCATCCCTCCCATTCTCTAGGATGTAAACCTTCTCTGGCTCTGACAGAAAGTCCACTTCTCCCTCTTCATTCAGCACCTCGTGGTATCCCCCTAAGCCCCGGCTGAGCAGGGAGTCCGCTGCCAGCCGAACGCTCTCGTTGTGGCTCAGATCCAACGTGGGTCTGCTGGCTCTGAAGTCATGGTAAGAGGAGAGGATGTGGAGGTCTTGAACCCGTCGCTTCATCTTCCCCTGGGGTTTTGACCTCCTGTACCACAGCATGGACACGCTGTTGGCCTCCATGGATGATGGACTAAATTCAAGTCCTATTTGCTTCTCAAACAATCATCCCATCAGCCAATGCTGCAGCTGTGCCTGATCATCAGAGCCTGAATCAGACTGTTACCTGCAAGTCTCTGACATTAATGAAAGAACTACTGGTTGAAGTAGACAGAGAAGTCAGGAGGAAACAGTGGACCCGCCCCAGCTTAGGGCAGGATGGCTTCACACATGACGTGATGGCAAAAGTCAAGCAATTAGATGACCTTTCAGGAACCAATGCAGGAATGTGAAGACAGAGAATAAACAAGAAAGTAGGTCCATGTATAAATGTAGCAAATATAAAAAAAATATTTAGTGAAATGTGGCTTCCAGACATCTATATTTCTATGAAGCACCAAGTGTGTGATTAATCAGGTCAAGACTGATAACGTGTTAAATAATCGACTGATTTTGCAGTTTTGCTGACACAGAGTGATTCTGAGCAGGTGAGCACAGATAAAAGATGGGCGGAGGGAAAGAAAAGAATGAGTGACAGGAATGAGGATGGCTGTCATTTCGGCTCATATCAAGCAACAACTGGATGTTTAAGGCAAAGACAGAGGCACACCCAGACAGAGCAGAAGCACACAGGTGCTCATCTGTAGCCGAGTCCAACCTGATCTGCGTTTGTCTTTTGCCTCCGTCTCTTTATAAACCAAAGACTTGACAGAAGCAGAAACACAGACTGTGATCACATTGACACAAACTCCACAGACCATGATACCTCTAATCAAAATTATAAAGCAGTGGAAGTGGAAGGAGCTGGATTCGCATATTGTATGTTGTCTCATTTCTAATACACTATCTAACAAAAGTCTGAAGAGCTGCATTAAAAATCAATGACTGGTACAAACACTGTACTGTTCCAAATCAACAATAACGTATAATACCCGAAGTAATGCATGTATATCTTAAAAGCATACTGAAACACAAGGCTGGATCAGGATTTTTAAAAAGGTTTTATCCAAAACTGGTTTTAAATAAGACAAATATAAGATTCATTCAAATAAAAATTCAAAAATGGAGCACTGGTGCAAATATTTCAAAAACGACAAGCATGAATATATATAGTGTACAGCTGAACATTAAGTGGAATGTGGTACGATAATGAATTCAGAGGTGTAATGATTATAGGGATATTGCGCCCATGCACTGAAGGTGGACTTGGATCCTCGAGGACTGACACCAGCTGAACAACCATGTGCACCTCACGTGAAGTTACAACACAGCCAAAACCCAAAAGATTAACCAGGGGGCTGGTGTTTTTTATGGAAGGTATGGGTTTTCATGAGATAGTGGTTGATGATGTACAGTTAGCATGTTGGACTCTGTTTGGAGTTGTCAATGGAGGAAATGAAGGTATATGAGCACATGGAAAGTGGTCAAAAAAGAGAGCAACGAGCCGATCTGCTCCTCAGTCTGAGTCACTGTTTCTGCCGTTCTGGCTTGCTTGAGACGAGAAGCTGTTTTTCTGACACTACGATGACAGAGATGTGGTCACTGGGAGACAGAGGACAGTGTGTGGACAGACTGTGAGGAGGCAGAGCTGCCCTCTCTGGCTCTGGCCGCCAGCTTCTGTCTCAGTTCTCTGATTTCCTTCAGCAGTTCTCTCTCGCTGCTGTCCAGTTGGGCCCGGCCTCGGTCCAGAGAAACTGATGGAGAACGAAGACAGGAGGAACATTATTTATACAAAAACTCAAGACAATGATGGTCATATTATGTAGAGCTGTAACAATTGAATGATAATTGGCAATCGATGCCTCGTGTAAGTTGATTCTCAAGCAAACTGACAAACATTTAATGGTTCTAGGTTTTCAACGATGAATTGATGATTTTCCCAGTCTTTAAATATCTTTGGGTTTTAGACTGAATTTTTTTTTGCTGTTTTACTGACCAAACAACTGATTGATGATTTGAGAAAATAATCAGCAGATTTATCAATAATGAGAATAACTGTTAGTTGCAGTCCTAATTTTTGATGAAAAAGGATTTTTAAATGGCCACTGATTACACAAAAAAAACCCCTGTGCTGCTGTGCATCTGCTTTACAGGCAGTAACCCCATACCAGAGAGTCCTTTCAGCAGATACAAACTCAGCAGAAGCTGTCTTTATAGTCTCTTTTCAACAAAGTCTTTAGAAAAAAACCACACATCTCTACAATGACTCACAGTTGGTGGAGGTGCTCTCCGAAGGTGAACTGCTGTTCAGACACACCATCTTGCTTCCCGCCTGCTTTGGGGAGGTGGCAGAGTTGGGTCTGATTGCCGGACTGGCAGCTTCGGTTCCAACAGGAACAGCAGTGGTGGCACTGGGTCTGTGAGGAAGCCCTCTGGTCAAACACGGTGGCCTTATCCTCGTCTGTCTCTGCCCGTCTGGCACAAAGAAAACGCTGTAATGTTAAATCCACAGCTGGATAAAGGCCACAAACAAAACTGGTGTGTGTGTAGTAATACCTCTGTCTGCTGAGGACGGGGGCTGCCGCTGCTCCTGTAACTGGGCTCTGGTACTCATCACTTCATCCCACTGCACATTAGCAAGAATACAATTAGGCTACAATTACAAGGAACAGTATTTCACACATTGAGAATCAGACATGATGTTTCTTAGCAAGGAACACACATATAATTAATTTTGTTTAAGCTTAAGAACTATCTGTAATACAGATTTCAAATGTAACAGAAAGGGTCAGAAATGGTGGATGTCATAGTTACTGTGCATGCACGGGCCAATACATCATGTAAGTTGATGCTTTACATACATACTCTTGTTTGTCTCACCTTCCTTCCTGCCACATCTCTCATGGTGTCAGCCAGTCTCTCCTCCTCTGCCAGGGTTCGCCTGTGAAGTTCCGCCAGTCTCTCCCTCTTCTTCTCCTGCTCGGCATCCACCTGCTGCAGGCGCTCTGCCACCTCTCTCTGCCAGTCTGACTCCAAGTCCAGCTGGCACACCTCCGCCAGGGACTCCTCCAGGGCCTGTGTGTGTGTGTAGAGAGAGAGAAAGTTAACGGATACAAGAGGGGAAGATGACGGGTACCTGTGCCAAAATCAGTGTTTGGATGACTGTGTGGCTTTGATAGTTTCTTGTGAAGCCAGAAGATGCACGAGTGCATTGAGATTGTGAATTGACATATGTCAGTTTTATTACTCTGTCTCCAAACTGGAAAGTCTCACGGACCTGCATGTTTGTGTCAGTGCTGTGTAGCATCTCTGGGTAGCTCTCCTCCTGTGTTTCTGCCCTCCTCATCCTCATCTCCACCTCCTCCTCAACTTCTCGTCCTACGCGCTCCTGCTCCTTCAACAGGTGCTAAGATAAGATAAGATAAACCTTTATTCGTCCCACAGTGGGGAAATTTACAAAGGTGCTGAGGGAAACGGTTATGGAAAAAACAAACCAACACACACACACAAAAAAGTTCAGGCTCACAATTAATATTATTATTACTTCAACTCAATATTTCTTGTTTCACTGATCTCTCTGTTTGATTGCAATAATCTTATTGTATGCCACCTTAGGCAGAATACGTATATTATTCATTCATCATGATTAAACCCTTGTGTCAACAGGAGGAAGCTACAACACTGAGAAGTCTTGAATTAGGCACAGCTGTGAGTGATTGTATTTAAAAAAAACTTGGCTTTCATGTATTTTAATATCAAACTGTCCTCGAGGTTTCGAGAGGGACAAAGGGAGAAACAAGTCACAGAGACACTCGAAGGGAAGGAGAAAAGAGTCAAACGAGAAGGAAGGTTGTATGTAACATGTTTGTCACCTGTTCAAGTCGTCTCCTCTGAGCCTCCAGCTCCATCTGTCTGACTTCTAGATCCTGAACTGCCGCAGCTGTTTCTCGCTCCCTGAGATCCGTCTGTAGCAAACATAGAGGTTATTGTTGGGTTAGTGCTCAGACATGAAGGTTAATAAGTCAATGACAGATACAAGAGACAAACACATTAACAAGCACATTAATCATGATAAACTGTTAGCAGCAAAGCTTGGTTTACAGCCCTGGATCTCTGGTGTAACAAGCTTCTCCTTTAGTAACCAAATAAAGCTCGAAATGATACAACAGTCAGTCAATGTTGCAGTCAGGCAAAGTTTTTGCTTTTAGTGTCTGTGGCAAAAATGGAAAATAACATGAGTAACAGATATGCTGCACTAGCTAATGTGGGCTCCTTTATATAAAAAAAGACTACCGTAAATCTAAATCATCTGGTTACATTTACCTTTCTACTGATCTCCTGTTCAAGTCCCCGGAGCTGTGTGGCTCTCAGGTCCTGTTGGTGTTTGAGAAAACGTCTTCTCGTAGCGTCCAGCAGCTGTAACTCCTTGACCTTCAGTTCTCTCTTCATTGCTGCCAACCTGCAGAGGACGGAGTAGTGTCAGAAAACAGTTCTGCTAAATCACATCATTCTTTTTTTTCCTCATAACTCAACTATGGAGGGAAGTGTGTGGTGCTTTTTACTTTGCCCTCTGCTGCGTGAGTTTTTCCTCTTCCTGTGCTAGGATGTTTCTGCGCTGTTCCTCTGCCTTCTGCAGCAGCTCCTATGTTCAAATCAATCAAAGTTCTACAATTCAGTTCACTTCATTTCCACAAGGTTCATACAGCTTTTTGAGAATGAAATTCAAGCACTTTTCAAAGCATTTCAAGGTACCTAAGACAAAACTTTCCAGACTCTCAAAGCCTTTATCATCACATCTGAATTGTTACTATAAATGCAATTGCAAAAATATGAAGTTAATAGAATTCCTTTACTTCAGGCATATTCCTGACCTTAAAAACATAATGGTTAAAGTCAAGCATTTTCCAAACTTCCAAGACTTTGTATGAGCTTTGTTTCCATTGTAGGCTCATATACTGATTAACTGTATGTGCAAGGCAAAATTACTACAAAACCTATGTCTAAATTGAATTTTGAAAAATCACATTGACCTGTTGTGCATAATAGGCCTCCTCTTCAGCTTGGCGACGCACAAAATCTGCACGCAGGGCTGACACCTCCTGCCTGATGAGACAAACACATTTCACCTGTTGCATCTTTTTTTCACTCATGACTTTGAAATGTATTATCCAACACTGATTTTAGCTAATTAAACATGCATTTCTGTGTATCTTATTAACACTGTCAATACACTCTCTGTAATCTCACCTCTCGTGGAGATACTCCATCTCCTGCAGTCTTATCTTCTCCCTCTCCCGGCTCTGGTATTCCACTATGAATTCCGGGTAGTGGTTGAACACGGGGTACTGGCCTTTGGTCAGTGGTGTAAAGTCAGAAAGCATAGTTCTGGGATGGATGTCAGCTGGTGTGTTACTCATGAGCCGGTAGGCCTCTTTTATCATGGCTCCCACATCCAGGTTGTTACGGTGGTGGAAGAAATACTGAAAGGAAAAGAAAGAGACAAGAAGAAACAGAAAAGAGACATTTTACAGAGAAGAGACAGAAAAGTTTACTGACTGACTATGGGGCTGTGGGGGTGTATTTTCAGATGAGAGGAGAGAGTAATTACCTCAAAGTCCTGTTTCTGGGAGCAGAGCAACAAAGGCTCACGGCAGCAGGTGATGTAGGCCACACAGGCCATGAGCAGGAATGATGGATGGTTTGAGAAGATGGAGTCAAAGAGTCGGAGCCACTCATCACGAGTCAAAACCTCTGAGAACAAAGTCTCCAGCAGCGGCCACACGTAGAGCTGCAACAGATATGGAAATGCACGATAAAATGTGCAGAGACATGTGATCACATGGGTGTGAAACTGAGCCTGGAGTATCAGGACAGCCTGTCTGACCGCACGTGCACCCGTCTCCACCAGCAGTTACCTGTGATGTGATGCCACAGTCCACCAGGTGCTGCAGCAGCTCCTTGTCGTGATGAGCCAGAACGTTCTCTGCCATGCTCAGGATGTTCAGAGGAGGGTTGGGGAAGTACTCAAACCAATGCTGACACCAATTCACTGGACAACCAAACAACAAACTGAGACTTGTCTTTCCCTCAAAACATTCAGACAGTTCATTCAGACATTCAGCAGCCCAAAACAATATGTAGCTTTTAAATGTGTGTAGTTGAACTATTTCAAAAGCGTAGGTACCTATGACAGTGGCCACCACCTCGAAGCAGAGCATTGGGTTGTTCTGGAAGAGCTTCACGAAAGGGAAGGCTACCAGAGGAAGGTACTCCACCTCCCCAAAGATGGCTGCCCAGTGAGCCAAGGCAGACAAAACCCTGTGTAGTGGAGGAAAGGACCAAATTCTTCAAAACTTCTAAATCCTACAATTAAAATGTGTTTAAGACAATGTGTGTGCTTATAATGAGTTGTGTTATGTGTGCGTATGTGTGTGTGTTAGAGAGACAGGGTACCTCTGCAGTCCCCTCTGGAGCTTGTGACTTTTGATGGGGTATTTATCATGCAGAGTGAGGTAGGCTGAATGCAGGCCTTTATCAGTCAGACTGCTGTACGCTGCGTGGTTCTCTGGGAGACACAGCAAAGACCGCCATACAAACATCCTGCAAAATGCATACACAATTCACCCATAACACAAACAAGTGTTAAAAAAGTTGCCATTTTTCAGCCATCAAATCCATGCATGGATCTTCCTCCTATGAAAGCACTCTTTACCTGTACTTAGCAGGATATTCTCCAAACGTCTTGAGCAGGGCCACCAGTCTCTTCTTATTCAGACCAGCAGGCAGTTCATTCTATTCATAGACACAAAACTTTAATCTATAGTCAGAGGAAGGGAAATGCTTTGTGTGTATTTATGGTTGAACATCTCTATGATGAATAAAATGCTCAACATACATACAGAAAATGTACTAGGCCATTGGTGTGTGTTGTTCCCACCTCTTTATCCTCAGCAGTAGACCCAGGAGGGGGTCTAAGTATCTTCACCTGTGTCCGCCTACCTAAGCTTCTGGCTGGTCTCCGAACAACCTCTGACCTGACTTTGACCTTTAGGTGAGACAATTCCTGATCGGCTTCACCACCAGAGACTACTGCCACCTGGGAGGGGGGAGGCTGGGTGAGGACGAGAGAGACACACACACATAATATGAATACACATGCAGTATAATATCTCATGATCAACAAATCAGATAATGCTGCGCCACTGTGTACATTGTTGTACTGATCCCAACTGACTGTCACCTTGTTTAATTCCTGTGTGAGACTCTGAACACTGTAGACATTGATGCTGCCGTTATCCATGATGGCCACAACGTGTCGGCCATTAGGGCTGACTGTCACTGTGGCGATGGCGTCATCGTGGGAACCCATGTGGAACAGCAGCTTGCAGGTGTGAATGTTGATGAAGCACATCACACCATCCTGGCTCAGTACACCTAGTGTCTACAGAGACCAAAAACTTAGACAGAGGACACATGCTTGCTTTGGAGAAATGTTAACATCTTAAACATATATATACACAGCAAGAGAAGAGAGGAGGTGACAGAGAAGACCTGTTGTCTGTGTACCTGATTGGCTCCTCCGTCAAAGCTGTCAGGCAGAAATTCCAGCTGTCGGACGGTTCGGACCTGCGTGGGCATCTGAATCACCCTGACCAGCTGTTTGCTGTCCAGACACCACAGGTGCAGCAGGTTTGAGCGCCCCCCAGCAGCAAGGCTCTTACCATCACTGCCAACACAAATCGGGGATATCAGTGTTCGATGGAGTTTTCTGATTCCTATTCACTTTAACTTTTATTGTGTTTTTGAAATCTTTAGAGGCCAAACAGGCTGGAAAATATATGTAGTGATGAACAATTACACTGAAAACTTGCATTATCAGTGAGCTAGTCAGTGGTTGTGATGTAAAAAACTCACCGTGTGACAGCGAAGGCCTTGTAAGAGATTTTGGGTCCACAGTCAGGGACTGGGAGCTGGTATTTGCAGAACAGTGTGTCACTTTCCCAAGCAAAGATGGAGTCATCACTGAAACAGCTGAGGATGGTGTTACTGAGAGGCAGGAAAAACACCTGCGACATAAGCAATGAATCATGACAACAATGAAAGGACAATTAAATATACAGGACATAGAGTATTACAGCTTAAAATGAAGCAAAAACATATTTATTTGATAAAACAAATCAATCCTCAGGTGAATGGTTACCTTTGTGAAGTGATCAAACTACTATTTGCAAATGTTGTTTTCATTTGGTATGGCTGCATATTTACCCTCTGAATGCCAACAGATTGTCTGATGTTGAGCTTCCTCTTCCTCTGGAAGGTGTCTAGGTCCCAGAGCTGAGCCGTGTCTGAGGATGTGCTGATGGCATAGCGACCTGAGCTGTGAACAGAGATGGATGAAACTGCTCCCTCATGACCCCGCATCCAACTCACGAGCTGTTTTGTGTCTGAAAAAAAGATAATGACACAAGTTTAATTGAAAATGCACTTGTGTGAAAAGTCATAAGAACCTAAAAACAGAGGACACCACTAAAAATGACTATTAAAAGAACAAAGCAATGTGTGGATGTGTCCGCCCTACCTTTGTCAAAGCACTTGATGGTGTAGTCAGCCAGGGCCACAAGGAACTCTGTGGTCCTGCGGAGGCTGAATGCCAGAGCAGTGCAAGCCTGTCCGGTCTTCTGCACCAGCCGAAACCTGCACCAAGAAAGAAGGAATGAAAAACACAAGCTCAGGCAAATGCGAATGCACGCTGAGTTTAAGGATGAGGGCTGTTCTAATGGTCTACTCTAAACAGAAAGGAAGACCATTTATGATTGAAATGCAGTCATGTCCTTGTCGATGAAAAAAAAACTGGGAACAAAAATGAAGTGTGAAAGATTTTTTTTTTCCATCTTTGCTCTAAATAGAACATACTTAGGTAAGAGAAGAGTGGCCCATAATAGCAGACCACGATATTTGTGAATATGTGATAATTCACATGTAGATAAGTGTTGTAAAACAAATCATATAAATAAATTATAATACAAGCAGACACTTAAAACATTTTTGGGGGCTTTCGAGCACAATCAGACCTGTTTCTACTGATGTCAAAGACATAGATGTGGCCATGATGATCCCCAGCCAGGAAGGAATCTCCTGTGGTGTCAAAGGCCACATGGAGGAAGCGCACCGTCTTGGCCTGCTGAGCAGTGCGGACCACCGTCACTAACACACTGAGGAAGACAAACAACACACCTTAAAAGGGGGAGATACAGACTCAAACTGAAAAGCAACACCTTTCAGTGAATCATGGCTGCTCTCTAGTGGTTAGAATATAGACTGAATAAAAGTGGCTCAACAACTAAACAAAAGCTTCTCTCATCGCCAAATACATTTTAAGGCTGCTCAGCTGCAGAGGAGCTACTCAGCAGCACAAATTAATCACATTATCAAAATGATTGCTAATTAATTTTCTTTTTAGAACAACCAATCAATTAATAGACTAAACTTTTCAAGCTTGACAACAACTGGTTCATTACTGACCCATGCAGTTATACCATATATTGAATAATAATCTGATATTAAACTAGATATCAGTTGTGATTTGATTTGCTTTGTTTTCTTGTGATATAATTTTCTGGACAAGATTTGACTCTTAGTTTTAATTAAGTCAGTTATGATAAAAAGATTTTACCACCAGCCACAACCTAGATTAGACTGAACACTACATGAAAGTACCCACAGTTATACTAAAAATATTATCACAATACTGATATCGAGGGACTGACTACAATACATTCTAATATTTTATTCAGTCAATATTGTCGCTGTTTCCCAAAAACCAAAATGATCTTAGTCAATATACTTATAACACACATTTAGACAGGTGCTTCTCACAGTGGGTGCTAAAAACAGAGCTTTCTTTATCCTGCAACCTAAAATATAATCACATAATCAGTTGTGACTATACTATAGAAAACAGCATTGTAAATAGCCAACAAGAACAATCATTTAAAGTAGTATCCATTAGAAGTATAACTTTATGACCATCCAAGTGTTTAGAGCTGGTGTGAATGTACAAGAAGAGCAACAAGTGTGACTGAACTTAATAAAGTGTAAACACCTTGTAATGTTATTTGAGGCTCAGAAGTCACAGAAAACTCTTACACCATAATGCAGATACACCTGTGACTATCAGGTGCACATGAGAACTAATCAAGCATCATCTAGCTTGTTCAGACCTACCTCTTCCCCGGTGTTGGTTTTCGATGCCAGACTTTCCCCTCTTCTTTGTTTCCGATGTCCGTCACCTCCATTTTAAAAGGCGCCTGAAGAGGCTCAGAGTAAATTTAGAAAACAGACGAACATGCTCCTTTATCTAACTTAATGTTACGGGCCCAGTCCACAGCAGCACGGCTAGCTAACAGGCTAACCGGCTAATCTCTTTACAGGCGGGGCAAACAGCGCGAAATTTGAAAGAGCAACATTCAGTATATTTAGTTTGAAGCTACGAGCAGAGAAGCCGTAAAACTCAGCGCCATCAAATGTTAGTCAGGGTCCAAAAGGGAAGTTTAACAGACACGACCACAGCAGTTTTCTTCAACTTCAGTTTCAGGAGGTGTTTGTTTATTTGTTTTGAAGACGGTTGTTTTGTCGCTTAAAGTTGACGTAACCGGTAACTAGAAGCATGCATTGTGGGAGTTGTAGTTCAACACGCAGCTCTTTAAGAGAGGCTGTAAAACAAACTTTACTGTCTCGTATTTGGAAAAATGTCTGAAGACTTGGAAAAAAATCAATTATACTGATTTATGATGCCACCTTAATATATTTCTATTCAATGCTTTACTCCTGTGCTACAATAATTTAATGTTTTTGATTTAAAATATCTTCATTTTGGGGCTTTTCCAAGCAAATATTTATATATGTAATTGCTTGTGATTAAATTAACATATATTTATATATAACCCTTAAAGTCTCCATGCCTCCATCTTGCCACCCCATGAATATTTCTAGATCATAGAAACATTATTGAATTATTGCATCAAATTATGATACTGTTTACTGCAGATGCTTACAAAGATATGCTTCATGTATCAAGATGAATACTGAATTATTTGAACAATTATGTCACATCTCTTCATTCAAAATGGACCTGAAACCTAAAACCCACCATGAGAGTGATGAAGTGAAGTGAAAACATTTGGGCTTCATAAAAAAGGATAATTTGCATCAGTGTTGTTTCTCAGTTTCTCTCATTCCTTCCCTCTTTCACAGGTGCTGCTGTCAATCAAACACTGTTTCAGTTTGTCCACCTCCTTCATAGGCTCATCACTCCACCATCTCCCTCCACAAGTGGCTGCTGACACGCCTCTTTCCTTTGCTGGCTGCCTCCGGATGGTCAAGTGACAGTTTTTTGCAAATCTCACAGGAAGTACTATGGTAATGCAAAGCATGACCAAAGCGTGTTGGTGTTAAATAATAAAATACATCCGGTTCTGACATTTTCCTTCAAACTAAGACTAAATTGTAAATAAGTCTCCAAAATACATAAATAATGAGGTAAATAAATGTACAAGTCAACAAGTTACACAAAAAAAAAAAATGATGAGAAGATAGGCGTTCATGATGTTGCCAGCTTCTATTGTCAGGTTAGTGTTCATTGTCAACATCCTGAATAGTATGATCAACACAATGATTATTATCACGTGTAATAATGTGATAAGAATAAGACAAAAAGCCCAAAGACAAAGGTACCTGTAAATTTACTCTAGATGTGATACTATTCTTAACATTTACTGCTTAAAGTGAATATGAATTATATGCAAATAACTCGATTTACATGACCAGAAATGTTTGTAACATTTTTCTGAAATCTGTCAACAGTGGGTGAATCACATCATTAAATACACATCATAAAATTTGAGTTAAGATATTCCAGTCCTTCAAAAAAAGTTGTGATTTCTTTTGTTACTATGTAATTTTAGCCGTCCATTTCATTTAACAAACATTATTTATTTCCCTGGAATATCAATCAATATTTTCGCTTTTTATTTATTTATTCTATTTTTGCTTTCCCCTTATCACCTAAACAACTGTTTTATTAATATAATTATTATTAGTAGTAACCGTCCATTCGGTTTTACTTTGAAACGTTGCACCGGATGTGCCCGCTCTGATCAGTAACTTATGTAAAGCTAGCTGCTCTGATTAGCCACGTCATGTAAACTTAGCAGTGGAGCAGCTCTGGTATAAAGACAGCGAGTGGTCTCACTTTCTGGGGGGTTATTAGGTCATTTTTAAAAGAGGAGCTCTTGTTTCAGGGTTTTAACTCGGCAGTAATCGTATGGAAAGATGTCAGATATCGGGGACTGGTTCAGAAGCATCCCTTTCATCACCCGGTCCTGGTTCGCTGCCTCGGTTTTTTTCCCCTTCATTGGGAAACTCGGATTGATAGATTTCAGGAACCTCATACTGTTTCCGGAGCTGGTCATTAGCAGATTTCATGTAAGTTTGTATTGACTCCGTTCACCTGTGTGTATCGGAATAGCTGATAAACTCTTTGCTTGTTGTGTTTGCTATGTGCTTGGTTAGCTAGCAGGTGGCTAACAGGCCTGAGCTGTGTGATAGCCAATGAGAGGGCGAGACGCAGGAGATGACGACTTCCGGATGCTGTCAAAGTGCAACTTAATTTAGCGACATTGAAATAATAAATGCAACGAGTACAAAAAGTAATTTTAACTAGCAGAGATGGTAACGTAGCCGAGATGTTGCCTTTAGGTCTTTGATGGAATAAAAGCAGCCCGTTAGCTTTAGGTGCTGTTGTAGCGCATGCCACAAGGTGGAGAAGCTATTTAAGATTAATTATAAAGGGACTTTCCTGCTCTGAATTGATGACCTCCGGCACCGTTTTTACTGTGTTTCACTCCACCCGCAACGAGCTTCACTATCAGGTTAACACTGTGGTTATACAAGATTAGGAGGCAGGATGTGAATATGTATGTATCCTAAGAGATCTACCTCAGGGCTAAATAACTCCAACAGCCTAGTTACTTGCAGTGTTTGAAAGTACTTAAGTACACGTACTCAAGTTAGGAGTAGTTCTTAGTACTTCATTTATTTCAGAGGGAAATATATTGCTTTTTTTGCTTCACTAAATTTTAAATGTATATTACAGTCGTAGTTACTGGTTGCTTTGAAGAACAAGATTTTATTTTTTACCTTAAATATGTTGACAGTTTATAAAATATGATCAATTGTTTTAGATTAAATTCCCCAACAGTATATGAAGTACTAAAAATGAGCTTCACATTCACCAGCCACATAAGTCAAATACTACTTTCACAATAATGATAACCCATTCTATAATAATATATATAAAAATATTAAGGTCATACACACTTTTGAGCCTTTACTTTGATACCATGAAGTGCATTTGTCTATGGATACTTATGTGGTTTTACTAAGGTAAGATTGTGAATGCGGGACTTTTACATGGATGGGACTATTTTTCTGCTTGAGGCATTTGAATACTACTTCCACCACTAGTTAATTGAGCAATCATTTACACTTTGTGTAGTGTTATATGACTGTGCACTGTTTAACCAGCCAGAGAACAAGCTGGTGTGTCAGTGACAGTAGGTTACCGATATCTCAGAGGGACACAGGCAGGGCGGCAGCTGAATAGCTTATTATTGTATTACTCGATTTACATGGAGTTGTTTTGTCGCTCGACAACCAAATAAGAAATCGAATCTCGGCCTAATGACATAATGCAGGCTATTAATCTTAGAGGAAGAAGAAAACTATAGTTAATTATTACTAAATGGCAATTCAGTAAAATGATTTAATATCCTGAATATACTTTATAAACCTTTGAACCAACTGATTTTCAAAAACTAATCGTGCAAGTGCCACACCTGTTCCTTTTAAACGTCACCCTGGTTAGCTTCACTGTAACTATTAGTCTTATGTGACTCCAGACGGGAGCTGGTGGACACAGAAGCCCATTTTTTTTAGACTAACCATGGGTGGAAGTTTATTGCAACTTCAAATATACACAGTCTATGTCAAAAACTGAAGACCTAATCATATTCACCTATTGTGGATATATCGACAATATTAATAAATGGCAATGCATGTACAGTTGGTAGCTGTTATATATATATGTGATATTTTGATTTGGGCTGCAACTGAGGATTTTTTTAATTAGTGATGAAGCTGTTACATATTTTCCCCATGAATTGATTTATTGCTTTCGTCTATGAATTGCCAAAAATAGAGAAATAAGGTGAGGGAGTCCAAGGTCAGATTTGAGAGGCTGGAATCAGAGAAGGTTTGGCATTTTTCCTTGATTAAACAGCTGAAAAAATTGGTCGAATATCAATATTTTTACAGTTTAATCATCTAGGTAGCTGCTCTAACTCTATTGTACTAATATAAGATGATAAAGTAAATAAAATAAACATTTTTACATCATATCTACTTATAACTTAGGCACTTGGCTCTGCTTCAGTACTGTATGTTGTAATTGTTATCCTGTCATTTCCCCCTTGATTAAAATTAAAATACACATCACCCCCTCAAGTCACCTCTTAAATACTGTATTGATCTGATTTCTGTTGCCATCAAACAGTCTTTTTGTGTCTAATTGCGAGGTAACAGACTCTCCAGAGGAACACCGGCTGTCTGTTTCAGTGCTTAGAAGTTACCATTTACAATCCACATGAGACTTCATGTGTGTTATGAGCACAGCTTTGAAAGTCTGGATCTGTGAAGCAAACACAGCTATGTTGATGTCTTACTACATTTCTTAGACTAATGTCTCCTCTGTTTGTTTCAGCTCTGGAGACCAGTGACAGCTACCTTTTATTTCCCAATAACTCCTAATACTGGGTTTCTGTACCTGGTCAACCTGTATTTCCTCTACCACTACTCCACTCGGCTAGAGACAGGTGAGACTGCTGCTCTCACTAATTTACACACACATGCAGTCGCATATGCTGAATGCTCTTTTTGTCATGCTAATCTTTTTCTTGGTATTGTTTTCCAGGAGCATTTGATGGCAGACCTGCAGACTATATCTTCATGCTCTTCTTCAACTGGATCTGCATTGTTGTATCCTTTGATTGACATCACAAAATCACAAAACCCTCTGTTTAAATGATAAATTGCAGTCTGCCTACAGTGAATCATTCCTTCCACATCCAAGGTTACATCCCTGTTAGCCTGTTTTCTTCTCCACCATTGATTCTAGCTCTCTGCTGCTTTCTTTGCCCCCCCTGCATCACTCTTTCATCTGTCTTTTCTGTACCTCTCTGTCTCTCTCTCTCTCTCTCTCTCTCTCTGTCTCTCTCTCTCCCTCCTCCCTCTATCTCTCTGCAGCACTGTGCCATGTCAGGGTGGCTCTGTGCCAGTGGCCCAGTGTCAGTCTACCCCTGCAGAGCAGAGAAACCTAATCTAGGTCACATGCAGCACCAGCAGTGCAGCCCGGCCCATCTCAACACTGTGTCGTTTTGTCAGGAGTTCAGCTCTGATTGTCAGCTTGTCGGACTTTTCCAACATTTCTTGTTTATGAGACACATTTGGGCAAAATCCTATTTTCTTTAAGCCAAGTGTTCAATTTTGTTGCTGCAGGAAAACTGTGGGAATGGATGAAAAAAAAGCGAGGCGTGGGAGGTTAGGCAAGGTCTGATCTTCTAGAGTCAGATGCCTTGCTTTAGGGTAGAGGAGGTAGAGGCTGCTCTAATCTTAAGGCTCCAGCTGTGATTGCATTGGGCCACAAGGTTGTTGTCCTTGACTCTAGCTGTAGATAACTGGGCTGCTGATGGACATGCAGGTGAGAATCCTCTTTCTCTCCCTCTCTCTGTATTTATACCACAACATGAAATTATGACCAATGTATTGTATGAAGCTTAAAGCAATTGTTTGCAATTATCACTTGAGATCTTAGAAGAGTTTCATAATGCAAGAAGAACACTTAAACTAGCCTTACTTAAAGGAGAGGTTTGATATTTTGGGAAACACACTAATATACTGTACATTACAGACATGGGCGTGGCATCAATCTTCTCATCAAGCATTAGCTAACGTTAACTCTTTGACAGAAAGTGAATAAGCATTTTTCACAATTATTACAGAACTATTTCTCAAAGTTAATCAGGCTTTTTTTGGACACATTTTCAGGTTCAGCTTCACCTCAGACTTAACCAGTGTCACAATCAATCTGTTCAACTAAAACTAAGAGTGTTTTCTTAAAGCTTCCTCAGGTTTGACGTGAACTGCACTTATTGCATATTTAAGTATCTGCACAGTATTCTTGTTATGCACTGCAGTTAAAGTAAGCTAATACTTATCTTAGAGCTGAACCATTTTCTCCATTTGTTTTTCTTTAAATGTCACAAAATTAAATAATCAGACAGAAATCCACCTTTTATAAATAAGCAAAAAATTCACCTATTTGATATGTCAAAGTTGTTTAAAGTCATTCTGTGTTGTAGATGTCTTGTGTATTCTTTTTTAGCACTTACAATAAAAATAATATTACTCACACGTCAGTTTTTAAACCAGGCTTGACTTAGACTGATCAAAACCACTTAATCCTGGTTCAGTTTGTTTTGGCTCGGTCAAGACAGGCTTTTATACAAATACACCCTCCTTTCCACACTTGCAGAATATCAATATAAAAAATAAAAAACATTTCAACAATCACTGGAAAAACCTTTTATACACCTGTGTTGTTGATGTTGTTTCAATGGATTCATATATTGTTGTAAATGTTGTTCTCAGCTGCTGATGATCCCATTGATCATGTCAGTGCTCTACGTCTGGGCTCAGTTCAACAAAGACATGACTGTGTCCTTCTGGTTTGGAACACGATTCAAGGTATTTATTGTTTTATCACCAGCACTACATCTAAAACATCTTATTAAGGTACCTAATATTTCACAGTAATGTCAGAACACATAAAATAATATTTACTACGTGAATGTGAAGCCTTCTTATTCTCAACATGGAGATAATTCTAATAGTCATATTAATGATAATCTTCTATATTCTGTTGCTCTGTCTTAGGCACATTATCTACCTTGGGTCATCCTGGTCTTCAACTTCATCATTGGAGGCTCGTAAGTAACTATTTTTAATAAGTTAAACAACACTGAGTAATAGTTCTTTTTTAAACATGCTGCACTAAGCAGTAAATGTAAATTCAGTGTTTTTAAATGAATAAGGAATAGTCTCTGTTTCTTTATTCCAAAGTAGGAAATAGCCTGAGAAGCAGCCTCATAGCGTAGGTTTAATTGTTAAACTGAATGTGTAACAGTAATGTTGTTTCTGTGAGGTGTGATTAATCCTCTTCTCTTTGCTATTATTGTGCAGTTTTGTGGAGGACCTGACAGGGAACCTTGTGGGTCACCTCTACTTCTTCCTCATGTTCAAATATCCCATGGACCTGGGAGGCCGCTCCTTCCTCTCCACTCCAGAGTTCTTGTAAGCTTTTTTTTTTCCACTTCGGGTTTTATTTTATTTGTTCTTTTTAGTTAGAAAAATGTACTCACCAACTTGACTGCTGATATTTGGGGATGTTGAGGATGTGCTGTACATGGCTATAAAGCAAGACTATGTAACTTTTGAGTGAAGACATATTTTTTCCTCTTACATATGAAAAGTTGAATTTACAAGACACACTCATCTCTCTCCTCCTCTGTCCAGGTATCGGTACTTCCCTAACAGGAGGGTGGTGTCGGGCTTTGGAGCCCCGCCCACCAGGAGAGCAGCTGCCCGGGAGGAGGCCAGAGGAGGCGGGAGAGACGAACGTCACAACTGGGGCCAAGGCTTCCGTCTGGGGGGTGAATGATAAGGAGAGAGAGGGAGCCCCCCCATTTGCTCAAAGTAACAAATGGCCGTGCAGTTGATGTTTCAGGTTGAAATGCTTGCTTTTTCACATTCATTCCTGTTTAATGGGAAAACTCTGTCTTAAAATTTAATTCATATACATGTTTAGTTTTAAAGGATACAGCAGGAACAAATTTGAAGAAGCAAGCATTTTAACATCGCACAGCAGGACTCAGACTCTGGCTATAGGCTCAATTCACCAAGTAAAGCCAGCTCTGCTATTACTACTACTGCGGATGTGTCCATGTGAAGCTGATAGAAGAAAATATGAATAAACTGATTTTTTTTTTTTTATGATCCTTCTTCTGCCCTCCCCTTTTCTTCTTCCTTTCTGTCCTCTTCTTTTTACCCCCCCCCAATCCTCCTTGTCTCCATACCCTGCCACCAGACTGTCAAGACAAGAGATGTTGCAGCTGCACACCAGCGCGCTGTTGATTTTGATTCTCGTGTTCCCGTCCTCCCTCTCTCTCTCTCTCAGTGATGCCATATCAGATTACATTGTAATTACCAACGCACTGGGAGTGTGCTCTCAGCCATCCCTCTGCAGAACACGGGCAAAGCTAAATTCGAGAGCACTGTTTCAGGTCTGAATTTACATGGGTGTAAAATGTTTTTTAAGACTCTGTGGCACAGACTTGATCTTCCTCTTGTCTTAAGAGCCGATCTTAACCAAAATGAGGTAAAGATGGAATTTTGCTCCGTTTTTTGTAAATATAACAGTTGTTTATTGAAAGGATAAGCGAGTCTGAGTGTGTAATTATTGTACTATCCATGTTTTCTTAATGCAACACCAAGGCAACACTGGGATAAAGTCTTTTTATTTTCTCAAATCAGGAGAGCTCATCCAATTATGTGTCAGTGTGGCTGCTGGTTGAGAGTCACTGTTCACTATGTACAATATACAATTAGAGCTGATACTGTTATTGTCATTATCAATTAATCTACCAATTAGTTTTATGATTAATCACTTGTTCTATAAATATCAGAAAATGTTGAAAAATGCTTTCCTCATTTGGTCCAAAACCCAAGGATATTCGTTTTACTACGACACACAACAAAGAGATGCAACTTCTCACGATCTAAAAGTCCGAACCAGGTGATGTTGTGCATTGGTGCTTTAAAAATGACTTCCACAATGATTTATTATCAAACCAGGTCCTGATTATTTTTCTGTTAATCGACTAATCGTTTATCAATCTTTTTATTGGCAGTTCATATGTTTTTATGCAAATAATGATGCAACAATGACAATGATGCAAATGTGCTCTGATGCTCAGTTGGATTTAATTGTCTTTGAACAATGTGCCCATAAAACTGGAATTATGTTTCCCTGAAAATAGACATATACGCCTCTGCAAACCTACGCAGAGAAGAATGTTATGGATAACTGTAAATTATCAACTCATGCTTGGAGTCCGGTTCAAAACTGAGACCAAGACGAACGTAAACTACAAACAAGTATAAAAGAAACTGCCACACAAACGCATCTGCACAAACTCTGTTGGAGAAGCATCATTTTTGGCCAAAGAGAAGAACAGGCATGAATTCTGAGATAACAAGACAAAGTTGTGTTGCTCAGGCTTTAATTGTCACTGCCATCTAATCCAGCATAATGAAAGCTGTAACAAAAGTTTTTTAGACCTCTTGAGTTACTTACCATACAAAATACTTCAATATTTATTGTAATTGTTTTGAACAGCTTTTATTAGTGTTAGAGGCTTGAAAGTGATCTGGTAGTCAAAAGCTTTTTTTTTTTTTGCCTCACAAAAGGTTAAAAGTAAATGTTCACAATCTACAATAATTTATAGTGAGTGGGATGATGGCAGGAAGATTTTTGATACATGTTGTTCCACTGACAGTTCTGGAGTTGCCACTTGATCTGCAAATAGCCACAGACTAAAATGTGTACAGTGACCCCAAACAGGGTTTTGTGATGCACTAACACATTTGGTCAAAATCAAGTCCCAATGGGACTGACTAACACATGATGAGATGGAATAACTGTAGCTGCTTCAGTGTGTTAGTTAAAATGGGCTGCATCACTTTACAGATGTCAAGTGCAACCAAACTCAGATATAACATTGTATTAAGTTTAATTGACCTCACAAGCCTGTGTACAGTCTAGCAGAGGTGATTTTTCTCTCTGGGCTTCTGTCTGTTAAACTTGTGTTGATCAAAATAATTTTATATTGAAGTAAATGAGTAATCCTAATCATTCTCCCCATACTTTGCCCAGCCTTCTCATGCACACAATTTCCACTGGAAGACCAAGACAGTTTTACAGTTGGTTGTGTATTTATTGAGTTACAGCAGACTTAAAGTAGAAAATGAAAATGCAAGCGGTTTTCCATTCTAGCCAACCAAATGTACAGTATCCCAGATACTTGTCTGAACATGGAACTAAAGCATCAGCAGCAGCAACAGACATTCAGCCAGCAAACAGCCAGAAACCTGCTGTTCAAACCAGTTTAAAATGACAACTCAACTTACCCATAAATCACAGATGTCCCTTTAAATCATTTTTGAAAATGAAAATTGTTGAAGCACATGCAAGAAGTTCATGAGTTTTGGCTGTTGTGATATTCCAAATGCTTTTAGCCATTTTTCAGAAAATCAGCACAGGTCTGATCATTCATCTCCGTAACTCGGAGATGCGTTTCAGGTGTTCTGAACTGACTGTACAGAAATCAACGAAAGCCAATCCAGCTTTAAAAAGAAGGACCTTCCTAAAGACAGAAAGCATAGAGAGAAGAAAAAGCGATGTGTTCACAGATCACAGCTGAGCAAAACGGATATCTGACATGGCTCAAATAAAGGAGCTTCAGTTATTTTGTCATTCGTGAAACACTTTCACCAAAAACGTTCTTGGCAAGTTTTTCAAACAAAGAAGTAAAATGCTGACGTCATCATCCCCAGCCAGTACTGTACCCAGTTCTGTGGCAGACAGCAAATGTCAGATAAGAGAGCTGAAAAGGCAGCATGGTGCAATCACACAGACACTCCACTCTCTTCTATGTGATTAATCATTTCTATATCAGGCAAAGGAACATTCTGTGCTGTTTAAGCCTCTGAAACATGCCTCAGGTACTGATGCAAGGACCAGCTGATTAGAAAGGATACTGGAAATTGGGATGTACAGTGCATTCATTTATCCCATCCATTCGCCCTAATGCAGCTTTTCTTGGTCTGCCCATGTGGCTCTTTGTGTTCGCCCTCTGGCCTCTCAGCAGTGAGGCTGCAGCTCAGTTCAGAACACTGTCACTTCTTCTAACTGCCCCTCTAGCACTTCTGAGTGATTTCCACCTTCACTGGTGTAATTCTCTGAGGGCGAGTTCAAGGTGACGCTGCAGGAGAAATGGAAAAGTCACTGTTTCCTAACAGTTTGAGATGAAGTGGCCTAGCATGTAGATACCTATCACTACCACGGGGATAAATGCAAGTGCCATCAAAGACTACTCATAATGAGTAGTACGTAGGTATGATTTTCAAAAAATAGGACTGATTTTCAGCAAATAACAGACTATTATACACTTTGATCTTAAAACAACAACAACAAAGAAACATTCCAGGTTTTGGGGCATCAGTCATACTTTAAAAAAAAATGTAACAAAACTTGCCCTCCCAGTAAAACTGTACAAAGGTTTTTTTCGTAATACAGAAAAATATTTACAAGGGAGCTTCTTTTTTTAACAAAAGGTGTAGTAGTAGTAAGAACAATGCATCAAGTCCAGCTTTGGCACTCCTCTTAACGTCAGCCTCCGCACCACACATCAGTGCTTTAACTGTGGGCCACGCCGCTTTGTGATGACATCACAGGCAGACAGTTACATCACTGGTTCCAGGGTTGGTCATCTTGAGTCGTCGTCTGATGGTCGGTGACTCAGCAGTCAATGATTTACTCAACCTGGAACAGAATCAGGAAAAAAAAAAGACTTTAAATTAACACACTTGCCAATTTCTCTTTACACATTTTTTCAAGTAAAAATTCTCTTGAAATGAAATGCATTTCATTGTTTTATTAACACTGTTTCCAGATTACAATTATAAGTACTCATTTGATTGCAATAACTGAGAAATTGAGAAACCATCTACTGACAAAAATATGTTATTATGCACAAAACTTTGCCTACAAAAGTACAAACGATTATAACAGAACTAGGAATTTAACACCACTTGCACCCTTTGTTCTGCCTTCCTGTGACAGTAACACTGTGTGTGTGTGTGTGTGTGTGTGTGTGTGTGTCTCAACATCTTCAATGCTAATGATGGTGTGGTCCAAATATCATCCTGCCATCCCAGTATGCCATCTTTTTGAAGGACCAATCAAAGGTAATTACACCCTAATAATTTCCTGGGTAGCTGCAGCTGTGGCATCTTAAAGGAACAGTTCAACATTTATTTATCTATTTATTCAAGTCACACAGTGACACTTTGAAAATCACCATCTTCCATCCATTCATTCTCTACTGCCAATTATTCCCTCCAGGGTCCTAGAGGGCTGGAGCATATCCCAGCATGCACTGAGTGAAAGGCAGGGAAACACCACAGGCTATACAGCAGCAGCCATGTCCGACTTGTTTTCACCTACACCTGAATCATTTTGTTACTGCTATGTAGAGGTAATAAAATCTTCATTACAGACTTTAAAGCTGCACTAATAAATATTTTCAGATTAACAACGGGTCAAATGATTATGTGTGATGTGAAAGGAGCTGCTCAGAGACGAATCCACAGAATAATCCCTTGACTATCCTTCATTTCAGCATCTTTCAGCTCATTGTTTTGCTTTTATGATCTGCAACTTTGGCGTTTTGGCGAAGGTAAACCCGCTGTATGCTACCAACCCAGCACCAAACTAGCCAGACAACGTTAGTGACTAGCTACTAAACATAATGAAGCACCTAGCAAGCTATATGTGTCTCTGGACATTCATCAAGTGGCCAGAAACACAACTTTGAATGAATGCTAATGTTGCTCCCTGTTTGCTGAACGTATAAACAGGCAATAGATTTCACATTAGCCATATAAGCTTTTAATGACTACGGAATGACAAAGGAAGACCCTAAAACAGATTTATGCTTGTAATCGAGCTTTAAACTGGATTCATCTCATCAGCGTTCTTTGTAAAGAGAAGAAATGTCTTCAATATTTCGGACATCCTTTGATGCTTTTCTTAACACTTTGACTCATACAGATCACATATTAGTTTTCTTTAAAAGGATATTTCACCACAGTCAGCCTACCATCAACCAGTGACCCTCCCAGGTTGCTCCAAGGTCAGAACATCAGTGTCTGTTGCCAGCCTCTGTCTTTCCACTGCGTCTTCATTCTCCTCCCCCACTGCCACAGTCACCTTGACCCACCTGGCAAGGAAACAGACAAAGTTTAAAGAGCAGACTCCTTCTAGGAAACAGAAACAAATATTAAAGAAAGATGATTATTTGCATGTTGAATGGTTCTGTGAAAAATGACACAAATATGTATGAAAATGCAAAAAATAATGGAATGCAAAGAATGGAGTGTATCAGCATCCACAAACTGCAATGCCCATACGGTGCTGTATTTTTAGACAACAATTCTTAAAATAACTCCTCAGATATTCCTTAAAAATCTAATACTGGCAGTGAGCTGATCTTTCTGTCTTTATAACATGAATCTCACACCAGAAAATAAATATAGGATAAAAGATCTGTTTCTTTCTCCACCCACCTCCCTTTGTCAGCAGTGCTAGAGCTGTTCTGGTCCGGTTTGGTCCGGCTCAGGTCTGTCACACTGTGGGCTAATCTGTCAGTCAACCACTGGACTTTGTCTTGGTCGGACAGCTTAGAGTGCTCTGTTGTTGCTGCAGTGTTCTCACCAGCCTTCTCCACTGCACCAATGGTTTCAGAGTAAAATGTGCACAATAGAGAAAACACAGTCAAACAAGGGTAAAAAACACTTGAAACAATAATCTACTTCATGCTCCTCCAAAACTCACATTTCACAGCCTTGACTTCCAAGGAAAGACTCTGGCCTTTCTCAGAACTCTGGCCGTTCTGTTCCTGGCCTGCTTTCTGCTGCTCTGCAAGGTTTTGGTTTCGCAAACCTTCCATCCAGTCCAGAGTTTCGCCGTTCTTCAGCGCCGAGCGGTGGTCCTTGAACCAGCGAACGATGTCGGTGCGTCCCAGGCTTGTTTGGACCTCCAGCTGGCTGTACTCCTCAGGAGACGGCCACTGAGTTCGGCAGAACATCTGTCAAGACAAACATAAAACATTTTATACCATAAAAATATATTGATTTAATTCAGTGGTATATAGCAAAAACAAAATACTTTATTGGGCCTGTGTAATTAACAAAGCTCTAAATTCAAGGATTAGCTATTGGGGAACGGAAAGAATAGTTTCTCTTTGTTCATTTTTAGCAATGCTAGCAGCATGGCTCAAGGGATAGCAATGCTGGTTGGTTCATCACTTTGGTCCAGACAAATATCTATGTCTCTCTGAGGATGAATCGGAGTAACTTTAATGATATCAATTTGTCCAATACTTTGGTTTATGACCAAATACCTGCAGAACTAATGGCATTCCCATCAGCCTCAATTACTATGTCTTTAGCACTAATTAGCAAAAGCTAGTATAGATGTACTCAATGGTGGAATGTAACTAATTGTGAATTTCCCCATATTCTATCTATCTTCATTCTATCTTATCTTATCTAACTAAGTACAAATTTGAGGTACACGTATTTAACTTGAGTATTTTAATTTCACTTTGCTTCTACTCCACCACCTGCAAAATATTGGTAAATTGTGGGTAACTTGTAGACAATGGCAGGTAAAACCGTCAGGCCAGATGCCACATTTGTGGACAGGGAATACTCAGAATGGAAAGACAAAATTAATAAGGTTTGCTTATGATTGGATAGAGCTACTAATTTGAATGTTGCTTGCCACTGCCATATAAAAGCATTTTCTCCATCCGTTCATTATCATATGTATTAGTCCATTATTAGATTCCAATGATTCTATCGAAACAAAAGATTTTGCAATCGATCATCTGATCCACATCCTCAATACATGTACTTTCATATGTTTTGCTCCAATGTGTCAATTCTTGGCAAACTCTTTGAAACAATTATGTTTAAAATCCTACACATTTACCTTTATGCACTACATGGACTTGGGTGATAAGATAAATACACTGGCTATTGTTTAAAGCCTCATATATAGCTAATGGACTTTCTTGGGCAGCCATCAGTAGTTGAAATATATGGGTCATCTTTAACAGACAGCCTGTGTCTGTGCAATCTGTTACAGAACAGAAAACAAGCGATATCTCATGGATATATGTTCCATTTATAGGCTTTGTAATCCTATGGGATGCTGCTGCTTTGTAGACACAACACTACTCCAGCGCCTCCGCTTTAGTTTGTCAGATGTGACCTTGTAGTCTCCTGCCATCTTATCTCACCACTAACATGAAAGAATCGGCAAATCTCATTATATAGCGTCAATCACACAGCTTTTCCTCAAGTTCAGGTAAAATACTGTCTCATAATGAATCAATTATAAACAACATCTCACTTCAGATTATATTAAAAAGTTGCAATCTCATCAGCTCATCTCTTTAAAGTCACAACTCATTAATGTCTTGATACCTTTAGCAGCTCGTCAGCAATTAAAATTCATCTTTGTATCATTACAACTTCTATTTAAGTTCTAACTTGTGTCGCATCTGAACATGTTGTCGTCTAATTAGTGCTGGTGTTGATATGTTTTCATCAGCTTTTCGTACCTCTCTGAGCAGGGTGAGGGAGTGGCTGGTGATGGGAGCCGGGCTCGTGGAGGCTGACAGGATGGGAGGGTGGGGAGAAGACGAGGAGGACGAAGTGAGGATGGGTGGTGACGCAGAGGAGGAGAGGGTCGGCGGATGAGGGGAGGAGGCGGCGAGCACGGGAGGGGAGGACGAGGAGGATGAAGAGGAGAGGACGGGTGGGTGAGGGGAGGAGCGCAGAGATTTTCCGTCCTGCTCCCGATGATTGGAAGCCCCGTTCAGCAGCCCTCCTGCCCGGTCTGCTTTGTCCTCTGTGGTCTTTGAAGCCATGGTGAGTAAAGCCTTCTCCATATTGTCCCTCAGCCCCCTGCGCTCAGAAAACCAGCAGTCCACCTCTGTCTTGGACAGCCTGGTCTCCTGGGCCAGCTGGTCTGCAGCAGAACAGAGTTCAGTAGATCAGAGGAGCCGTGTTACCTTGAAGTGGAAGGTTTTTTTGGAAACCTGGGATTTCGGTCTCTCTCCAGGGGACTTAAAAATGGGCTCATTAAAAACATTTCTGCTATTCCTGTCATGCAGGCGCCCACCAGAGACGGGCCTGCAGCTCCTTTGGGGTGAAAGAAAATTAAGTCACATGCTGTGAGCTAGTATAAATAGAAGAAAACACTACTGGACTTCTTTAAGTAATTTGAACATCCACTGCTAATTTGACCAGCTGATTCTCACCCAATTTATTCTACTTCAGGCACAAAGTTTTTAACAAGTAGTTTAAAAGTTCTGTAATATTTTTTCTTTGCAACGTCACAACATTGCTCTTATGTCATATATACTGTATAATGAGCTAACACCAAATCTATTGGTACCTAGATCTGCCTCTGTTGGAGAGCTGCTCCTTTGGAAACTCTCCTCCAGCGCCTTCAGCTGCTCTGATGATTTCCCCTTCACCCTCTCCAGCAGGGGGAACTGGCTGGGGACCGCCTTCTTTACAGCGCCATCTTTGGGTGCTGGTGTCACCTCTGCTTTCACCAGCACTGGAGGTGGAGGAACGCCTTCAAGAGAGACACAGACAGAGAGAGATAATTAATATTCCCAAAGGACACAGCACAAACAGTGCTTAAAAGTCATTACTGAGAGATTACAGAGTATGATTAAACACAATTTGCTTTCTCAATATGCATTCCTTTTGAAAGGTTTCAGAATTAAAACCCACCTCTGAGAACCAAAACTAGCTTTTTAATCTCTACAGAAACATGCATGATTAATCACAGTTGGGGTGTTTTATCATTTTATCCGTGCGGCTCTGATCATGCCACATACCTTTGAGATTAAGAAGCCTCTGTTCACTGAACCACTTCTTTATCTCTCCTCTGGACAGCCCGGTGGTCTCTATCAGCCTGTAGATCTATCACATGACAAGATGCAACATAAAATGAAACAGTAAGTGTGGGTGTTTATCAGTGACAGCAGGGTGTATAAAAAAGCAAGGCAGTGGCACTAAATTAGAAAGGAAAAGCAGCTACACAAATCTCAATGCCAAACATCCTTATGGCACAAAAAATGTCATTTCACTCACTTATTCTTACCTCATCTTCCTCAGGGAAAGGACACTGTGTGTAGCTGGACCTCAGTACTAATAGCTGCTCAGCTGTTTTATTGGGGTCAACTGTGAAACTCAGCACTTTGGGCGAAACCAGCTTGGATGTGGCCATGGGCGCCGAGATGGTTTGAATGATGGAGGGTCGTTTACTGTCTGTGGCGATCACAGGGGAGGCCAGGGGTCGTTTGAGCGACTGCGCCACCTGTGGCAAACATGGTGGAAACATTAGACTACTTCCAATCATATCTCTGTCACGTTAAATCAAGCATGGTGCATGTACATCCATTGTATTTGTCTTTAATAACCAATTTATTTTTCATTCCAGGGTTCCCACAGATTTTCAAGGACAAACTTACAAAGCTTTGCCATGTCTCCCTTCTCCATAAATTCAGTCAGCAGCCTGCTTAAGTTTTTGAATATCTGACTAAAGTTGTTTTCTTTTTTGCTTCAGTTCAACTGCCAAGCTCTTCTTTTTGTCAGCATATGATTTCCTGTCTTCAAGGTCATGTCTAGCGCATGAAGCAAACATCTGAAGCTCCTTGGTGATGGTGACTTTCTCAAGGCCACCAGCAGCCCTGATGCCATCAACAATGACCTGCTGTACAAATACTGACTCTTCCTTCATATTCTCCACCATGACTTGCTTGTCCTCTCTCCATACTGACTTCTTCATGGGACATCACCAAGAGAATTCGGATCACATCCCAAAGATTGGGTCTCATGGAGAAGCACATCAAGACAGTCAGACTTGGGTTCAAAACTAGCAAATGCTGCAGCAACATAAAGGAATTCTCTGTATTCTTGTAACACTGTCACAAATTGAGGCACCCCACTTGGCTTGCAGCAACCAGTGTATGAAGGACTCCTTTCATCTTTTCCACACAGTTGCTTCATGGAAACCATCACCCCAAAGCGCATCTGCTACGTTAAGTGCCCGATGTATTACATTTAATGTGTAGCTGTAGAAATCGTACTCTGGTTGGAGGCAGACCCTGGTCCACTTGCTGGTCTCGCTGTGGTTTCTGTCAAGTTGAAAAATGCCTGGACTGGTAAGCCATCTCCCACAGTCTTCTCATGTTGGATGTGCTTTATTCTCTCAGCAAGACTTGTGAGGGCTGCCGCTGCCATATTGCTAATATCCGAGATCTTTTTTGCAAAGCTTTGGTTTGTCATTCTCTTGTCTTGTCTGACTTTGTCATTGTTTAGTTTCTAACCAAGTTTGTATCGGTCAGTCATATCAAATTCAACCTTTTTCGCAGAGAAAGAGACGGAATATGGGGAGAAAGTCAACAAACTTGCGTACACATATCAGAGTTAGCTTCAACAGCTACAGAAAATAAATTCACCTTTATGTTACATTAGGTGGACGGTTATTCACAGATGATTTCTACAACAATAAATTTCATTAAACACAACGACCCCGTAACCAAATGCACTGAATTCATGTCAGTTTTCTGCCCTGCTTCACTTCACAGTTTTACATCAACATTCGTATGGTGAGAGGCGTGATGTGTTCAGACTCTTTAAAAGTTTATACTATGGGGGTGGAATTCAAACTAACAACATTCTTGTCACAAGTCAAACTATCTGCCCTTGCCAGTGCTTCAGCCCAAAGCTGAATACATATATAGGTTCCTGCATCTGTAAAAATGTTTTGTACCTGGTTAGCCACAGTGAGCGCCAGCGGTGCACAGGTGACAGTGGAGCCGTTAGCTACGGGAGTGAGCACCAGGCTGGTCTGTCCCAGCAGCTGACAGGGGAGGGACTGCAGGACAGAGGCGCCCGGCTGCAGGGCTTTGGAGGCTGCAGTGGGGCCAGACAGGTTGGTGGACGACTGGGAGTTGAGCTGAGGAGCTACCACGGTGAAGGTCTGAGGCACAGAGGAGATCGTGCCGTTGAACATTTTCTTCCTGGCTTCTTCCACCTGTCGTAGAAGGGAAGTACTTTTTATATTTGTATGTTAAAAAGCAAATCCTAAAGCCCTTATAGCTCTTCTCCGTATGTGTGACTGCCACGCTGAAAAGCTTTGGATGAAATTACAGGATTATTATCTGCAGCAATTAGAGTACCAAATTTATTTCACGCCTCTTCTTCTTAACATCTTGACTACAATTATACCAGATAATCAAAAGGCTGAACCTGCATGTTTAAAAATGGAGATCGTTTTTTAAATTTTTATTTATTTATTTATTTTTTGCTCTAGTGCAACATCTTGTGGCTGAAAATCTCATACAATTTACAGCCCAGGTTAATTATTCTCATTATTTGGAATCAAGTTAATTAAGAACATTTCAAACATAAGGTGCTAGAAATACAGTTTCTATCACCATTATTATTTTCAGTCTTTGGCCAGTTGATGCCTTATTTGAGCTGTGTTTTGAAAAAGGTAAAATACACTAAACCACAATTCCTACCTCCTCAGGAGACCAGCTGATGCCCTGTTTGAGCCTCTGTGTGGTGAACCAGACTTTGATCTGCTCCTCTGGATGTTTTGAGGCTGCGGTGAGCCAGGAGAGCTCAGCCTGCGTCGGGTAGGGGAACTTGTTGAAAGAGGAGATGAGCGTCAGGTTGTCGTCCAGCGAAGGGTTGTATTTGGTTGTATTGAGGGGCACTGCGATCTTCGGCACCTGAAGTGATACAGTAAGTAAGTTCTCGTGTTGACAAAAATGGCATAAAATTTAGCATGGTCAATATTAAGAACCAAACCAAACTGAACCAAACACTTAAACGAGTTAATGAAACTAGATAGAAATAGGCAATTTGGCATCAATTATGGGGAAAATTAGAATTTCCTTGTTAAAAAAAAGCTCCAGTTAAACCAAAGTAAATACTAATTCATAATTAATTTATTATTGGTAACTTTATTCTCCTTATATATTAAATTGTAGGCTTGCCTTGTAGATACATTTTGCATGTTAAGATGAGCTGCTGTGAGCCGATTCTCTATGTTACATTTGCAATTAATTCAAATGAATTAACTGAAATACACCAACTACACCACTTTACATTAGCATTAAATAACATAGTTCTTTTCCAGGAAACTTCTAATTAAGAAATTACAGACCCATTAGCATTACAACAAAACACTGAAATGTTCATTTGACAAATTGTGAACTTTTCCAAAATGTCAAACTATTCCTTTAACTGCACAGAAATAGTACATGAAAGAAAATGAGCGTCCTCCCTCCACTTTGTGTCCTACCTGGGTATAGTTTAGAGGCCGCTGTAGGGAAGGCATGATGTGAGAAAGGCCATCTGCTTTGAGTAGCGTCGACTCGGGGATGATGACCGTCCCGTTCACGTTGAGCGCTGTGATTGGCTTCTTGGCCAGATCCGGGGTCAGTTTACCCAACTCTGTCCGTTTATTATCCGACGACAGTATTTTTGGTTTACCGATCTTGACCGTGGTGGGTTTGCTGAGTGGCAGAGTGCCCAGTTCGTCCCCTTTGCCGGAAATGGCACTGGAAGTGTTGTAAATGACTGCGCTGTTACTGCACCCCTCTATTGTCTGTTCCAAGATTGTCTGATTGTTCATTTTGATGCGTTTGAATTTGAAGTTGCTCTCCCCTGGGTGACACCTCTCGTTGTGTTCCGTCAGGGTGTCGAACTTCTTCGTGTTGAAGTTGCAGACGGCACACAGGTACAGGGGGTTGAGGATGACGTTAGGGTGGTTGGCGTCGACGTGCTCTTTGAAAGTGTTGAGGTTCTGTGTGGAGAAGGGGCAGTATTTACACTCGTAGCCCCCCTGCTGCCTGCGCTGAGGCTTGGAAAGGTCTGGGGGCTCGGTAGCTGGTTTGTCTGGAGCTGTGGGAGGGTCTAATTCCACAGAAGGCTCCGTCTCTGCTGAGAGATCCGTTTCCATAGGTCCCTCCTCAGTATGGTTCTCTGTTGTTGTCTGGCAGAGAAAGAAGGCAGTTTTCAGATTAAAAGGAAATCGTATTCTCAACCCTGTAAACATCAAACACACATGAATATTTTAGTTGTGTTTGCAACATCTCATAGATTTATGAATTTAATCTTTCTGGAATCAGTAAGCACGCCCTGAAATACACAGAACAACAAAAAAAAAAAAACACATTAGGATAAACTAAAATGACAAATTAAAGGGCACTGTAAGACACCAAACCATTTTAAATCACAGGTTACAAACTGTTTTCATGACTTTGTAAATTAAAAATATATAATCAATTCACTTCCAACAACAGATCAGGATCCGTATTTGTATTTGGTTCAAACTACTAAAGGAAAACCAGCCATGTGTACCTCCATGTCATGTGATTCCTCTGTCTCATCGTCCAGCTCCACCATGGTCTGGTCTGGCCGGATCATACAGGGAGTGGAGGCCTTCCGTCGACTGGACATGATGATGGTGGTGGTGGTTCGTCTGGGTGGACAGCTGCCCTCACTTGGTGCCTGCGCTTGGCCAGTGGTGATATGAGGGAGGCTGAGTTTCCCAGGATGTGGGACTACTGTCACAGAGTGGTGGGCGGATAGACAGACAGTCTAAGGTACCAAAGAATAGCCAGGAAGGCTGGCTTGTACTAGGACCCAGATACAGGCTCTCTCTTATATTAAGCAGAGAGCGCAGAACAGTCTCTGGGACGGGATGGAGCAGCCCAGGAGCCTGAAGAACAGTTTTCCCCTGGGGTAAGATTAGTGGCTGGAGAGAGAGGAGGGCAGTGGAAGGTGAAGGTCTGGTGGAGATGGGACTGCTGTAGTGTAGTCTAGACTGAGCTCGCTGACAGTGTCAGCTCCAGTACTGGCCGACCTCCTGGAACTGCATGATAGGATGCTACCTGGATGGAACAAAAAGAAGAGTAGAGCAGAGGAAGGGATTATTATAAAGATTAGACATTAAACATTACATTTTCATTTTGGCCTACCCTTATTTTCCCTTATTATACACAAAGGGAGAAATAACAAGTAAAACACAGGTAAGGAAAAAAACAGAGAAAACCATTTTCAAGGGCACCAAACAGGCTGGTTTGAGCATGTCAAGAAATGCAACATGCCGGGTTATTTAAATCCAGCAGTGTCTCATGTTGATCTGCAGCGAGCCACCACCCAAAAGAGGGAGAGTCAACAGTCAGCTGGAGGGCTAAAGAGGCTCCGAACGAAAAAAGGTCAAAGGAAGCTGACAAACAAACAGTGCAGCGGAGCAGATGGTCTACAGGTGGTCTGCTGCCAAACAAGTGCAACACTGAAAGGAAAATGTTTTCTCGCCAACAACCTGAAGAATTAGAATCTAATTGCAGTGGGCTGAGGACCAAAATCACTGGACACTAGAGGTCTGAAAAAGCATTGCCCTGTTAAATGAGCACTTGTCGTTTCACACCCATGGAGGGAAGGAAGAGTGTGTGGAGAAATCCAGAATGCATGCATCCTGCGCTTGAACCAGCAAAGCATGAGACAGTTTCAATACTGAGGTGAGTCAAAACAAAAAAACTAGGAATGCAACGATAGAACCATGCCGATACAACTCCACTTGATAGCACTGTCAGCAATTTGGAGATATTTTGGAACAGCATATACAACATGCTACAGTCTCTTATTGAGCAAAAGCGGGCCCTTGGAACACTTGAGTCCGAATACGAGCTCCCCGACAATCTCACCACTGTAATGCTTTTATTAAGTACTCATATTGGTACTCTGTATCGACAGACACCCAACGTAAGTACTTGTACTTGTTCTGAAAATAGTGGTATCGGTGCATCTCTGAAAAGAGCCTGCAACTGTAGGCAGATCTGGAGACAAAAAGCAGTAAAAGGCAATGTTATCAATGATCCCTTGTGATTTTGTCTCAGTAGATGTGACACAATTTTAAATGGAAAAAAAAAAACTCTACTAGGATGTGGCAGACTTGATGGAGAATAGACAATACACAAGTCACTGATTATGAAATGAAGAGCTGGAATGGTTAGTTGATCAAAAGAAAATTAATTGGCAACAAATTTTATCAGTCATTTCTTGAGAGAAAATGCCAAAACATGCACTGGTTCCCACTTCTCAAATGTGAATATTTGCATGTTTCTTAGTGTTCTACAATAGTAAATTAATATTTGGTTTTGGGACTATTAGTCAGACTAAATGAGTTACATGATTATATGAACTTGAGGTCTGGAAGCTTCTAATAAACCCTATTTTCTGATGCAGACTAAATGACTGATTAAATGTCAAAACAATCATCAGATTAATCAATAATGAACAGAATCACTTGTTGCAGTCCTAGTTCAATGGCTCTTGTATTTTCTGTGTTGTCTGATCTCAGCTATATTTATATTTTCACTTTAACACTGAATGCCACTTTGTGCACGTATTAATGTCTCAAACGTTTTTTTCCCCATCTTGGGTAGTGATGGAAAACAGCTATGCATATATTTTGGATGAATTAAATCTAACAATTCACTGATCAGTAAACACGTTGCTTGATAAAAATTGGCACATTTATGTCATCTCACCTTAAAACAGTTTATTTCAGGTTTTCTAACACACGGTTGTACAATCAGTGCACAATATGACCACATGCACTTTGCCCATTTCCAACAGACACCTGATTTAATTGCAGTTTGTCAGTTTTACTTGGCTGTGACGAGTTCAGGTGGTAGCTGGATTTTACAGTTTCACATCCAAACACTTCACTACCATCCAGCTTTTTCTGTTAGACAAGTTGTACGCTCTTCTAGTGTTCTATTTATGTGGAGTAACTTTTATCACCAGTTTGATAACAGTGGTTTGATAACACAGCTGGTATGCAAATGCATGCAGTTGACAGGTCTGCGGCTGTCAGTAAGAAATATTGACTAATCATGAATCACATCGTGCTGTGGAGTGTGAATAGAGTGAGAAAGCAGAGACAAAGCAGCTTCAGACACATATCTTAAAAAGCCAAGAGCAGCTTTATTTGGGTTCTGTGAAATGACACCTCCATCAAGAGAAGGCAGTTACGAAAAAGCTGAGCGAGTGTAAGCAGAGGAAACTTTCCTAGGGTAATATTATAATGAGAGGAGAGAGAGAGAAGAGAGAGAGAGAGAGAGAGAGAGAAGCTTATCTGAGAGAAAAAGTCTATTGATATTCTGGAGGCCTCATGCAGAAGCTTCATACTCATATTCACATGAGTAAAAATCAAATGAGTCGATGCAGCAGCGGTGCTCTTCTATCAGGACATAATGAGGTTCTATAAAACCAAGTTGGCACAGAGGACGAGGGAGAGTGTAAATTAAAATCTCCTGTATACAACACTGCTAAAATATGTGATGAATATGAGTAAATATTGACAGGAAATAGGTTTAACCTCACCAAACAAAAATCCTGTTTAAGAGTATCATATTGACGCCTGTACCAAGACAGTGGGAAAGGGTGGGGCAACAGCAAATATGTGGAAAGTGAGACTTGAGGGTCTTCTGTCAGCTCAGTAGGTTACGACTGTACTTTGTAATCACGTCGAAGTGTCACACACTTAATTTGGGCCTCTACGCATTAATCACATGGCACTGCACCCTCCGAGGCTTGAAGGCTGTCATTTGCTAGTCGACTCATTGTCCCGAGATATGTCAACTCCTCAAACAACCCACTGAGGCATCATTAGGATGCAGACTCATTACCATGGTGTCGCTATAGCAACCGCGGACGTAGAGCTGTAGTCAAGTAGCTGCTACATCCGTGTCACTGACAGAGGCTGTATATACAGGGATGACCCGGCTGCATGTGGGACTGTGTTTGGTGGTTTTAAAAATACAGAAAAAAAAAAGAAAGAAAAAATTCTCAGGAAAACACAGATCTTGCAGAAACAACTGACAAGGCTGTGTGTCTAGAAAGCCTGGAAACCCCCATTCTTGCAGGATGTGGTGCATTTGTGAGGTTTATTAACTCTCAGTGAGTGAAGGTGAAGATCAAGAAACAGTCACAAGAGCTAGTCATCACCAGCACATAGAAAATATTTCGTAGATAGCAAAAAAAGCTTCCTGACTATCCTACTAACTCTGTTTTGGGTGCTGTATAGACTAATGTCTTCTAATAGCACACATGGTGGAAACTACTCACACTCAGCCTTTCACTCACTATAACTCTGCCCCCTTTAAAGCCTGCCCAAATCCAGCAGTGTGGCCAACATCTGGCAAGCTGGACCCGGAGCCGAAGTTGCATCTGTCAGCTGCATCTGTAGTGCCACTTCACATGACCTGCTGAACTTCTGCTGCCTCACTGCTGACACAGCCTCAACGCTTTCTGAATGTTCGGCCTGGACGAGGATCTGACTGTGAACAGAACGGAAGAGAGAAAGCACCGTAGCTGTAGCTGGACTGTGTTACCTCCCACTGGCGTGTTGAACCCACACAAGCAGAGGGAGAGAGGATGAGCAGTTCCATTTATGCGGCATCTATATTAGTAATCCGTAAACACAACTGTTATATAGTTTTATGATGCTGGTGGCTCCTCATTCGCTACAAGTCGCTGGATGACATCAGAAGCTGGTTGGAATATTAAACAAGTGCCCACTGAGTCATTTATAGAAAAAGTGTTCACAACATGACAAACTTCGAGCAGAGGCTGACTCAGAAAAAGGAACATCATCTTACACAATAATAAACACCGACCGCTCTGCAGTTTGAGATGTTGCAGGCGAATTTAACTCGTGTGCGCTGACTGTCTCAAACAAAGAGAAAAGCCTGTGTAAAGAGCTCTGAACACTGAGGATACACTGGCAGCAAAATCCTCTTCCTCCCTCTATTCCTTCATTTACATTGGAGGAGGGAAGGGCCGCTCTCCTGCTGCCTTAACTGGCTACTTGGGAGTCAGCCGTCTGAGCTTTTCACATAATGACTTTCACTTTATTTCCAGTATAACAACTAATTACCTAACTAACTGTGGACTTCTGTAACCCGGGTCAAACAGTCAAGTCTCCCACCTTTTCATTAGTGTGTCTAACCTAGTCAGCCAGTTAGCTTCTGTGTGCACAGAGAGGTCTGTGGTGGAGCCACAAACTCCCTACTGTCTGGATGCTCATTAAACTTGTATGAATCCTCAGCCTGGCAGCCCCTTGCCAGCCCGTCTGTCTGTACTCGCCTGTTGTCTGGCTGTCTGTCTGATTGGTGCATTATATTAATGGAGCCATCTTTCTGAAGGAGTTACCTTTAATACTGCCAGGCAGCAAATACATTTCACAGCCCTGGCAGTAATCAGTTTAGGCTACACACTGGCATACATACTGGAGAGAACGCAGTGGAAATCAATACACATCCTCCGTACCACTGAGTCTGTCTAATGTATGAAGACAGGCAGATGATCTAATACAGCAGAAACCTAGTGGTGCTATAGGAAGGACATCTATCCAAACAGCAGTGAGGAGAGAACGACGCTGAACAGATGAGTCACAGCAGCACACTAGACTCAGCTTCTATTTCTGTGTATCATTAATGTAATCTCAAAGTGTAGTAGGGGGGAAAGCTCAGACTGTGCTATCAGAAACTGGAGTTTTGGAAAAAGCAGTGTCGCACTCTGTTCAAAAACATCCATCTGAACCAAATTACCCCCATACCAACCTGTCAATACACATGCCCCCGGCCAAACTTTGTCATAACCGAAGTTTATAATGATGTAATTATTAGGAAACAACTTTTCTTATGAATCACTGTGGTGGCTGCAGGACCTGTGGCTTGCAGCTCTATTTTCAGTCAGACAATAGTAAGAAAAGCACACGTGAGGTTAAAAGCCTGCCCGTGCGTCACAGAAAAATGTAAGGTGACAAGTGCACGCTGGTGCTGTGTTGTATGATGTAGAGGTGGGTCCAGTTTGACTTGACAAATATCTAATATGCATATATATCCAGCTGAACTGAACATGCCACCGCCTGACTGAGAGCGACTTTGGGCAAAAACAATACCGCTGTAGGGTGCGCTGGATTTATAACACAAGACAAAATGAGAGCACAACTAGCGATGGGAATCAAGAACCGGTTCCAGTTGAGAACCGGTTCCAAATTCTCCTTTTCCGTCTGAATTATATGCCTCCGAGCCGATCGATTATTGTTATCGATGCTGGCTTGTTCATCTGACAGTTGCCTGTTGAAAGATGGCAGCAGAACTAGCTGCAATGTCTGAAAAATGATTATTTCAGTAAGAGTAATGCGCTGAAGCATCTTTCTACACAACATGAGCTTAAATTCCAGGAATGCCTGGGATTTGACACTCCCAACTGAGCAGCACGTCTGTTACAGAGGGTAAAAATTCTATGTTGTGACATTAGTGTCATGCAGGCAGGCTTAGCAGATTCTTCGACTAAAAAAACATAAATGAAACAGAATGCTGTACAAATATTCTCTCTCTTCATCCATTTCAGTTGCTGTTGCTACAGCTAGCTCTGAGGATACCGCAAGCTCAACCTGCCCATCAGCTCCCAGCACTTTCACACTTGGTGCACAGGGAGGGAAAACGAGCGATGGTCAGCGAGGGAATCACTACAGAATCAGATTGATAAGTAGAATTGATAATGGCACTGGCATCAATAATATCCTATCAATTCCCATCGCTCAGACCTAGTATATACAGTCATATCGCCCAACCCTAGTATATACAGTAAATAAGAAATTATATAATGCAGCCTGACGGATCAGGTGCTTTCTTGCAAGGCCATACACTGCGTAAAAACGTGAAACGTGTCTGTGCCACAGCTCTCTCCTGAACAGGCTGAACAAAGATCTGACTGAACAACTGGCAGATTCTGCTGGGGTTCATAGTTGTCGCTGAAGAAAGGAGGAGGATGGAGAAATGACTATAGAGACACAGACGACCGAGTGCCAGAGTTTTCGGGCACGCAGTCATCACAAACACAAAGGGATATGAATGACAACCTCTGCGGCTGCTACACTTGAAGCCATGCATGAAGTACAAACCAGCCAGTTACACTAGAGCCCTAAAATAACAAGCACAACAAGACCGGAGTGCAGCACAGAAAGCAGAAGCTGCAGAAACGCCGACTGTAGCACTGACGTGACTTTGCTGTTACATCGAGTAAAACTTTGAACCTCCGCAACACATTTTATATCACAAGTAAGACAAACATATTGCACAGAGGGAGTGCACACATGGCCTTGTTGGCATTGCTGTATGGGGTGTGTTTCTCTCGCTCTCTCTGTCTGTTTTGAGTGTGTTTTCCCTCCTGACTGCTTGTTCCACAAGTCAGCCACTGCAGTGAGGACGACAATGCGTGTCTGGATTGTGTGGGTGAGGAGAAGCACCACCACCATTAATACAACGTGTCCCAGCAGGGGTGGTGCAGGCTGAATTTCGGACCGTCGCAGAATTAATTTAAATCTCATCACGTGGCTCCTCTAGAGCAAAGCAGTGCTGCACTGTGTTTGAGTGCTTGGTATGTTCTGCATGGCAACAGAGCAGCGCCACTTTTGCTGGGCTGGGATAAAGACTAAACGTGGATAAATGGTGAAAATGAGTTGATCGTCACTCGAGCCAAACCTATGCTGGATTTTTGAGGGTGATGCTGATAGACATTGAATATATTGGTCATTTTTTTTTGTTGAGAAAGAAACAAACATTTAATATATGGATCCCTTAAAGGAATAGCTCCACCTTTGGGGAAATGCACTTAAGAGTTATACCACATTCACTCTAATATGTTTCAATAGGATGTCCATCCAGGTGAGTGTTTTAGACAACAGGCGACAATAGACAACAAGGTCAGCAATGCCTGTGATTCATCATCCATGTTGTCGAGACAAATAGTTACATACAGGCTGATGTCATTTGATTTTTGGAAAAGGGTCATGTGATGATGCGTGACGAATCAGGGGAGGACACCAAGTAAGAGACTTTGCTCCACATAACTCTAGCTAAGCTACATATTTAAGGTACAGATATGAGAGTGGTATCAATCATCTTGTAACCCTCTAACCCTCAGAAGCACATTTCCCAAAATGTAAAACTACTCCTTATTACTATCATTACTACTCTGGGACTTCCTAAGAGTTGAAGAATAATCTTGTCCGGTTTCTCTGGTGAACAAACTAATGGCAACAAGGTCTCTTCTCATACATATCTTTGGCATTTCTGTACTGCAACATCTTGTTACTTACTGGCTGACATATACACTCATACTGTATCAGAGTGACAAAGCAGATTTTAATAGACGTCCTCTCGAAGACTTGGTCGCATCAGCAAATTTTGGCTGCTGCAAATTGTTTATATTGCACATTTTCACTTTTTTTAAGATCGATTTTCCTCTTCAGTATTTCAATCAATCTACTTGAGTTGCAGCAGGGACAGCTTTTGTAAAAATCACATACCCAGCAGCTTTTATGACAAGTTGCAAAAGTTTCACATGGAAGTTAGAGAAAGCTCGACCGGTTGCCGCCACTGTGGCCTTATTCAAACTCCAACTGTTGTGACAGACACAGTGGCCTATATACAGTAAAATGGAAATACTGTCAAGCAGGCTCCACTGCATTCGATGAAGAATCCAGTCTTCCCCTTTATTCTGGTTCGCATAACACTGAACACATACACTCGTGTCACACTGCCAGACCTGTCTGCTCACTGAACACACACAGGCGCACCGTCACACACACAAAGGGCAAAGCTATAAAAAATACCCAAGTGTCACCCACTCTGCAGCTGATGGTTGTGTTACTATGGTAACACAGTAACCAACAGAGAGAGCGTGTGTGTGTGTGTGTGTGCGCGCTCGCATCCAGGAGCAGAAACCCAACAGAGGTCAATCAGTCACGACAGCAGCGACGTTTAAAATCCAGCTCAGTTTCACTTTTTCTGCATGATGGTAAGTTTACAACATACGACCAAGACTGTACACATTAATGAATATTTGACATTATTAGCATTTCAGACTGGCATATTGAGATGTAAGAACCCTTATGTCTGACTTTGTGTAAGTCAGCGTATATGTTAAACAGAAGGGATCTGAATGCATTTTCAAATCTAACAGTCCCTGCTTTAATCCAGCAGCTGATTCAAAAGAAGCTGTTTTACACTGTAGTCAAACTATGGAGGGCCCAGATTTTTGCCTGCTCTACATCAGGAACTGATGTGAATCCAACATACATAAAATCATGGAACATCTAAGGCTGCCTCAATTCAGTTTGTTGCTGCAACCCCATATAAACTCACACAAAGTGACCCCAATGACGAAGGCCAGCGCGTCAGCGAGCATTCACTTGATCCAAGGGCTGCGAGCAGGAATGAAAAGCAGATGGGGTGCGGGGCAGGGTTTCATTACAGCAAATGGAGTAATACAGGGGTAAACTATCCCTCTTGAACATTTTTATTTAGCTTCCATGATAATGTCCCCCCCTTGACTTGATTTTGCTGTCCTATTTGCACTCCCTCTGTCCAGCTCTGTGCTCCTCTCTTTCACTCTCCCTAATGGCCTCGTGCACAGACAGCCACACTGATAGCGGTGTATTACCCTCCCACAGAAACATTGTACTCCACGGTGTCAACTTTTAAGAGCTTGAACCACTGTTAAACACAATTCTTTTTTTTTTGTTTGGGTGGGGTAAAAATGTGAGTTTCTAGTTCCAGTAAATGCACAGTGGGACACGAGTGGAGTAGGGCAAGGGTCATCTTGCACCCAAGCAGCAGCCTGCAAATTAGGTCAACAATGACAGGGGACATGGGAGGGGTTCTGCAATGCTTCCAATATTTACCACATTGTAAACACTGCAAACGATATCTGATATACTGCGTCTTTCCCCGCCTCTCGTTCTAACTCAAAGGCAGGTCACCTTTGTATTGCTGACCTCTGCCTTGGTTGAACATTCTGACAAAAACGCAAAGGGTTTTTTTAATAACCAAACTATCCAATCTTTTATTAGCAACTGCTCTGATGCTTTTATACCCAGTGGACGATACGCGTGGCACCCAAATGTGGCGACAACAGAGGAATGGCACATTCACAATTTCTGCAAGATCAAGGTAATTGATGAATTGCTGTTATTCATGAGGCAAACAAATGTGTTCGTAATGAAAGCGAGGTTAATCTAAATTAGAGAAGTGAACAGGACTGGATATTAACCCTCAGTAGCCTGGTTACTTTTTGAGTGCTATAAATTACCATTTAAATGACACAAAACCAATGTTATTTTCAATACCTTTGTGCTGACCTGCCCATATCAGTGAAAATTGTGATGAAAAAAATTGGTCTAGATTGCTAATGTGTAATTATTTTACATATTTGAAAAGAACAATTGCAGTTTTTTTCAATAGCTTCCATGTCATGTGACCCAGCGACTCCAAATCAATACATAATTGTATTACTATACTTGACAGATAGGACACATCTCTTTTAGTGCGTCTTCTATCTTATATTAATATTTTAATGGAAAATCTATTATCTATTATAAAAGAGCTTCCATGTCATGTGACCCACCTGTTGGTATCTGTTCACTGATCACGTTGGAAAGCTCATTTCCTTCATCATTCTTGTCTGATTTTTTTCCATCAGGCTCTGTGCCCTTTTCTTTTCTGCCCTCAAGTTGGTGAGCAAAAAGTGAAATTATGATTTTTTCCGATAAGTTCATGGCACTCAAAATGCGTGCATAAACTGTGAATGCCAAGCACGCTCTCCAGCCTCTGTCACCTTTGTCTCAAAGAAATAAAACTCTGATATAATAATGCAATGTGATGCCATGTGTAGGGGAAATATTTATATCTTTGCATACATCCTTACATGTGTGCACACGAGAGGGAGAGAAGCTTAGTTCAAATGAGAAAGCCTGGAGACTTTGGCGCCCTTTATTTTGTTTGTTAGAGTCTCAGCGAGCGTTTAGTGCTCCTGTACGGCCAGACTTCCAACCTGTCAATCTCTGCCTTCCCTGCAGTGGGTGTGGCTTGTGAACTGTCTCCAGCCTCTCCTCATTGGCCTGGCGCTGGCAGGAGGGGTGTGCCGGTGCTCTGCCAGCAGCTGACGTGGTGCAGTGCAGAAGGCCTTTCAGTAAGCACTCTCTCTCTCTCCCTTCTCCCTCTTTCCCCTTTTCCCCAAACTTGAAATTTGGAGGATACAGTGGGACAGGAGAAGGGGAGCTACACTGCGCACACATGCTCACACAGGCATGTGTGACCTATATGACATACAGACACTGATTGAGTGCAAGGGTATGAAACTTTTTCAGCAGTTGCATGCAGTAGATATGTACAGAAGATTTAATTTGTGAGCTGCAGAAGAACTTCTAAAAGACCTCAGCAACGACAAGAAATGAGCCCTCTGACTGCTGGATGATATACACGAGGTAGATTAACACATGCTTGCACATGCAGGAGCACACCGCTGTGCAAACTGCTGTACGCCCATAGACTTAAATAATAATCAATGCGGCAATGAAGCAGTGAAATCCTTCATAAAATACTCGGCTTATGAAATTACTTACTTGGAGAAAGAGCAGGTACACGGGACCTCGCCATTAGTATCTGCAGGCATACACACACTTATCTTAGAGTCTCTCCCTCCAAGGCCGTCTCTTGTTTCCCGTGCACACACACTTCGTTCTCGTGCCTTTTCTTTTCTTTGTCACTCTCCGGCTCTCTCTGTGTCACTGGTTTTCTGACATGTTAAGTGCCACAGAAGTGCCTTCAATTCTTTATACTACACCGCAATTTTCTGTTAAGATTTTCAAGGGCGCCTCCATCTCCAGTGGAATACCAGAGAGGGGGATTGCCTTTGTGGTCACGTAAAACTATCACACGTAAGAACGCTGTGACCTTTTATTTTACCTGGATATGTTGCTGCTTTTGTTCCCACTAGGGCCGTGGTTGAAGATTTCCAAAAATCAAGTCCTGAGCTAACCAATCACGGCCTTTTATACCCAATACTGATCTGATAACTACATGAAAATTTGCTTTTACGGGTTAAGGCCCATGTAGGGTTTAGTTTCCCTCACTTCTCTCTTCCTCTCTCATGCAGTGTCACTCAATTGTCTCTTCCTCAGTATCACTCTGCCTCTCCAGACATCAAACGTACTCTCTCATACAGTGTTGATTTCATGCTCCCCCTCCTTCAGTCCCTATGTAACTCTCCAGCTCTGCCTCCCTAATTGTCTCCTTCCTTCCGTCACGATCTCCCTCTCAGCCCCACCTACAGGTGATGAGCTCATCTCTGTGGTTGCCTTAGTCACCTAACAACACGTCTGAGAAGCCGGCGGAGGCACAGCGGAGAGAGGACCTGAACCGAAAAACACTGGAACAAAGCACAGCGTTAGATGTTGGTGACGTCATCACAGAGCCGGGCTGGGCACAACAGGCCGTGATGACAACAACCTCCGTCCTCCAACCCGTGATGACTCACTCCGGTGTTTCACCTAGAGAACGGGCAGTCATTATGGAACCGGGGAAGTGTGATGTGCAGTCAGGAAATGCTGGACGTTGGTGATGAATGTGAAAAAATAAAAACTTGTTGAAACCCACCATAGGTCAGGCTAACGCCACTCTAAAAACAACAGCAGCATATCATGGAATAAATAGGTGTGAGCTTAAAAGCATTGATTTATTGGTCCTAAATTTTTCTGTTTGTCTTAGCTCACATGCACATTTACAGTATTTCTATCAGCAAAGCCTAAACAGTAAAAGTGAAAGTAAAAAGGGGGCCAGAGTTCACAGAGATATACTCTTATAAAATCAACCACAGGCCCATTATCATCAGCCAGAATAACCGCATGCCACCGCAACAATGTCTCAATCAAAACATGAAATGTCCTAGCACTAACCAGTCTGCGATCAACTGATAAAAATCAATGGCATGATCAATTCTGCCGGCATGCTTCAGATTTTATAAGCTGTATGAACATTTATTTTGAGAGTTGGCCAAACTTGGAAAAGATCCGTTGGCTGTTATCTGGTAAACCTGCATCACGAGCCCGTACACCTGTACTTGTTTTTGCTGTTGACAACAGTGATGAGTCTGTTGGTTCATAAACAATCTAACATCAGTGCTGGACTGCTGTGTAGAGACAAATAGATCTGCTCACCAAAGTAGCTCCTGTGAGGAGGATTATAATGCTGTGTAATGTTTGGAGCACCAGGCTCTTCCTCAGACTTCTGATTAAAAAATAGTGCTGCAGTGCTGGTCTGCTAATATTGGCAGACAGAAAACAATAACTGGACAATTGCACAGATCTCATTATTATCATGAGTTGAAAACTACATAGCAGTCACCACTTAACATGAAACTTTAGCATGTAACAAATCTATCCAATTTATCAGCTATTATCACTAAATGAGTACTACAGCAAACTGGTCTGGTTTTCTAGGCGCAGATAGACTTTGAAACTGACTGCTAGTAAAATAGGGGGAAATTTTTTTTAAAAATTATCATGTCCTAGAAATTCTAATTTCTTTAGTGTGATTGAAAATGAAAATAGTTACAAGTCTAATATTGCATGTCTGATCTCATGTCTTGTCTTCGTCCCTTGGTCTACAGCTTTCACAGCGTTGTTTATTGTAAGAAAAGGATGAATCGGCCCATTGGACGTCCTCTCAGTCACACCTGGCTCAAACACTGGACAGATTTAACTTTGGCAGGAGACACACCTCATATAGTTTCTCCCACAGTAGTAAAACAGGACTGCCTGCCACCACTTTCATTTATCACAGACAAGCAGAATTTCTCAGCGTTTTACTGTCAATCTTGCGCTCCAGGTTAGTTCCATTTTGCAACCAGAAACTATTTCAATGGCCGGTTCGAGCGTGATTGACACATGCAACACCTGGCGGCGTGATTACTGTCAACAATTAGATCTCGCACGTCATTTACACGAATGACATTTGACTATACTGCACTTTCTTCACTGTCAGCCCATACCAATTGTTTCCATTTAAATGGATCTGACAGACTGAGTCTTTTTCATTTTCCACCATCTGACTACAGTAAACGAATAAACACCTCCAGGAACAAATAGAGCGGATCGCCTCACAGCTGGATGTTTTGACTGTGACATTCTAAGAGGTCACAGTACATTGAGATACGCCGCATGGTTGAGCAAGACTGGAAAAATGGGCAATTCAATGAGGGCAGATTTATTTTTTTCATGCCACTTTGTCAAAAAATACCTGCCAAACTGCCGACTGTAAATAAACCAAATGATTTTAGACTGTACATAAAAGCCCTCTTCACTACGATGCTCTCTCGCGCTCTCTCTCTCAGTGTCTCAGTGTAGTGATGATGGGACAATCACTGACGTTATGGACAACAAGGTAGGTTGGTGACATCTGTGCATTCCTCTAATCCCTTGAGCGATACTGAGAATAACAATTTCCCCTAAAAATATTTAAAGACAGACTTAATCTTGCATGTGGCAAGCTGCAAAAACAATTCACTAATGTCCTATATACCTAACACTGAACAACAAAAGGGATTTTAAGATTTTATATCTTGATATCCACCACTTTCTTTGTGCACACCGACTGATTTTTTTAGCAGGTTGATTACATAAATTAATGCCGTCTACATTAATAATATTCCCTACGCTGTTCGGCAGAAAAGCTTGGCTACACAGTACGCTAAGCAACTGTCTGTGTGATTTGAAATGTGACTTTTATCAGCAGAAGCCTTTTGATTGTTCAGCCACCAATGAAAAATGAGCCGGTTGTCATTCCAAATTATATAACATTATCTGCAATTTGGCAGATCACAAGTGGAACCCATGAGAAGAACAAACATGAGCCACATTTTCATTCACATGGAAAGAGCAAGAGTGCGCGGCTTAGCGAGCGAAGCCAAGTTTATACCCAGAGGAATCGCTGGTAACGGGTTTGATGGGAGTGTGTGTGGGGGGGGTTAACTGCGCTGTGATCAAACTCACTTACATCTTTTACGGATTGATCAAGGACTATTTAGAAATACAACACAACAGGTCATGCCAGTATGAAGGGAATATCATCTAATGAACAAGATATTTCATCAGACGCGCCATGAGAAAGTGAATACAGACTACGGCTGGGTGACAGCTTTACTTAGAAAAGCTGCACACATGACAGACACTAAACGCTTTTCAATGGACTGACCCACCTGTAGGGACTGAAGAGTGTCAGAGGTCTCAGACTGTACGCTGGTGAACAGGTGCACTGACTGACAGCATAATAAATCTGTGTCAGGGGCTGTTTAGCATAACCAGCAATATGTAAGATATGAAATGCTACTTTAATCTCAACCTACGTGCTGTCAGAGTCAATATGAGATTGTAACTGGCACCGGGAGCCAGCTGCTGCTGCTACTGTGTGTGATTGTCTCCGTTCTGGGAAATATCATGGTGTTATTTTTCATTTTCCTTATTGACATTATCATCACCAATTCTTGGGTATGTATATGTTGTTTATGAGATACTCAGATTAAACCATTATTATATGTCCATGCACAATACAGAATAGAACACAATTATAGGTCAATAAATACCAGATGTTTAGCAGTTTGTAGAGAAGTGTTCTGTTTTTTCCAAAATCTAACATTTGTATAGCTCACTGCAGGGAATAATTTTCATGTAAGGTAACATGAGGTCAGGGACACATGTGGTACCAAACATTGTGTTGGCTGCCGTCTGTGACTGAATGAATGAAACTAATAGAGGAAACTTTGAACTTTATGATAACACTGACAAATCAACTGTGTTCAAAGTGGATCCGTAAAATTATGGCCAATACCCAAAATGCTTAATAAGGCCAGTATCAGCACCAATGCCAACCCACGATATTGGACAACTGTCTCTTGATTGCGCTTAGTTCTAACATAGATAAAATAAGATAAACCTTTATTGGTCCCACAGTGGGGAAATTTACAAAGATTATGATAGATATATAGATTATGTCAAATCTCCAAAAAAAAGCAACAAGAGAAATGATGCAGGCCTTGATCTTAATGAACTCAGGTCTGATGAAGACGTGCAACTTATCTGGAAAGTTAGTGACATTAAAAGAAACTTTTACAGCCTAGCCTCACGATAATAAACCTATACAACACAGTGCTATATGTGAGGTTTATTGTTATATGTCACAAGCAAAACTAGAAAACTAGGTAGGAGATTATATAAAGTGACCTACATTTCAGGAGCAGGCAGTGTGTCCCTGTGTGAACTGTGGCACCGAAGAGTATGACGGCATGTGCTGTGATCTGTTAATGTTTATGCTGCTTCTCACTAAAGGACATCATGAAGGATGCAACACACATATGATGTAAAACCAAACCACCTCTGTATCTTAAAAGTTCAAATGTGGGTTGATTTGACGGAAAGTGGATTTGATTGCAGCTGCTGGAAGATGCATCACCTCTCATCCAACATCTTCTATTTCAACCTCTCAGATTATGTAGTCAGAGGGTTTTTAGTTTATTTCCTGAAAAGTAGTTGTAAATTGCACAGTGTGGCATTTTATGACATCCTGTTATTTAATGTGATAACTGCTGTGTCCAATGTCTATCTATCTATGTAATAGTTATATAATAGCTGCTCTGCTGGTATTATTTGAGCACCATGACCTGGATGACTGAGACCTTCACTGACACCCTCCCACTGGTGTCACATACACAGTGTTGACAGACAGTCAGGGGGCTCATAACTAAACTTAATAACGTGCATAAGAACAACCGGGCCTGACTTGCTCCAGCTCTGTCAGGCCTCCACAGGAGTCAGCTGCTGTGCTCCTCTGCCCGCCTGCAGCCGGAGCCTGCTCTCCGGCTGCAGGAGGAGGAGGAGGAGGCGCCACCGGAGGTTCCGTTCCGCCTCCAGCAGAGTCGCGCAAATCAAAGTCTATAAACAACGTCGGAGTCGAAAAGTTGCGCTCAAAAGCTCAGTTGAAGGAGAGAGGCTCCGGTGGAGAGGAGCGGAGTTCCCCCCCTCCGGACCAACCCGAGATCCGGCTGAGGGGCTCAGAGAAAAACACACACTCCCCCCCCCCCTTCAAACGTTCCCCCTCTCGCCATCGACGTAACAACATGTCGGCAGAGGACGGCCATGTTTTGCTGGTTATGTCGACACGGGGAGGAGGAGGAGGAGGAGGAGGAAAAGTAGACACGATGTCTGAGCTCTCCGCCGTCTGCCGACGCGAGCACAGCCGAGCAAAGTGAACAAAAACACGGGGGGCAGAGAGCGAACGTGTCGGCGGGGAGGCGGCGGGAGCGGGCAGGTGGAGGAGGAGGCAAAGTTGAGGCGGACACACAAGTTAAAATATTGACACGGGGAGACAAAAAAAACAGAAAACAACACGCACCCAACTTGAGGGACTTTTGAAGGAGGAGGGAGGAGGATCAGCTCGAGGAGCAGAGGGGAGAGTTGGGGGGCTTTTCTTACCTGCCCTCCGTGTTCGTGGCGCGATGCTCCGGCGCTCGGCTACAATCCCGAACCGACAAACGGCCGCGGTGTCGGGTTAAAGTGTGTCCCGGCGCTCCGGCAGCCCAGCAGACAACAGGCGACAGGAGAGAAAAAACTGGCGATCACAAGGAGGATCTACGCCAAAAGCCACATGATCGCCGACGTCAGAGGACGTATTTGCATGCCGTACCGGAGCGCCGGTGTCCGTCCATGGCGGGTCCATAGTAGTGTTAGAGCGGGGAAAAGTTGCGATCCAGGCGGAGGAGGGTGGAGCGGGTGTGTGTGCCGGAGGCTCCAGGAAGCATGTCTGCCGCCGCTACAATGAATGAACTGCGCCTTGTTGCCGTCAACTTGTCCCACTGCTGATGCCCGCCTGCCTCCCTGCTCCAAGCTGATTGCATATGAAAGTATCCGAGGGGGGGGGTGTTTGTTACCCCAAAAGTCCCACCCCCACCCTCCTCCTCCACCTCCACCCCGCCCACCCCCCTCTTCTTCCTCCCTCTCCCTTGCATGCATGTGCGGCTGAGGTGTGGAGCTGCTGCAGTGCTTCCTGCTCTGCAGTGGGGGGAGGGAGGGGTGGAGGGGGGGGGGAGGCTGCATGCATGCATCCATCCAAGGCTTTCATCACACACTGAAAACACACCGACATCTGGATGCACAAAGGTTAGTCTGAGGTCAGCTAATGCTCACAGTTTATGTTGCTGAGAGAGAGTGTGTCCTGACATGACACGCGCAGCTCAGTGAGCTCACACACACACACACACAACAGTGACCTCCACTGGATTCACTGAGGAATTGATTCTGACCTTGGCCCTGAATGCATCACAGTCTTCATGGAGCTATAATGGAGTCATGTACAACATTTGTGCTGCAGCCATTCTTCTGGTGTTTATGAAACTTTATGTGGCATTCACGAATAGAGAATATTACAAGATCACAGTGAAAATTGTTGTTTTAATAAAGTGTGTTTTCTGCTGCCCTGAAAGAGTGAAGGTTCAGCTACAGCACAGTGATCCTGAGCTTATTAAGGTATTTATTCTGTTGCTCAAGGACTCTTCAGCAGTCCTTCTTGAGCCCTTATCAAATAAGCAAGTGTAGACATCTCAATTAAAAGCAAGCAAAAAGACAAATCAAGTGAACTCTGACATTGTTTTCCAAGACTACACAACGTGACTATTTTATCTTAAAGAGGTTCTTCAGTTATTATGTTCTGCACTTACATAAAGTTGGGGAAAGGTTTTTATAAAAGAAAGCTCAGTACTGCAGAGGTGGAGATTTGCTGACTTGACAGACTATAACAAAATCTGGATCCTGCAATTCCCATGATGCATTTTTTACATCCACCCTGCCTGCAAAAATGTCCAGGTCTTTCAGACTACTTGCCTCAGTTAACAGGCTTTCTATTAAAATTTTCTCCAACCCCAGGCTCAGATAACCCTGATCACATCATGTGGGTTAAACTGACCTTGATGTTCCCCTTTAACTTACTAATACTAATACATTCTACTGTATCTGTGTGTCGGCCCTTTAAGCCAGACTTAACACTTTTGACACTTTGGTGCCAAGTTTGTATGTTTGTCAATGTCTGTAGGGGTTTTCTCTGGTACACCAGTGTTAGCCAACACTGCAAGACATGCATGTCATGTATAAAGAATACTCCTGCTCCCAAACAGGGTACTGGCCTCAGAACTGGAGTCAGGCCCCTGCCCCTGTACTGCTCATAAATAATTTGGATGCATCAAATGCGGATGATCACCTAAAACAGACTATAAGAAGCATGGCATTCGGAGATCACAGACCTCCGCCAAGGCCACTGGTCTACTCATCTGTGATATGCAAATCTGCAAATGCCACCACTATATGTATCTGGGTATATTTCTAAAACTGTAAAGAATTATGTCAAAATATGTTTGTGCCCAGCTGGAGCCTCATCTCATTTAAAATACTTAGCATACATTTGTCAAAACCAGATTTATTACGATGTTTCTTATGCACAAACATCAAATGCTAAGGCTGAAATAACATGAGAAACATGGCAGCTTGTTCGCAAAAGCATTTGTTATGAAAAACTGTATGTTCACAAGAGAAGCTTGTGACTGTGCAGCGTTAAGTTTGAGCATTTTCCCTTCTTGTAGCTCCAGTGGAATTTATTACAGACAATTCATATTTGGATGTGAGTGAGAATATAATTAGTTGCATATGTCTTCCCCAATAAAACACTTGAATGGCTACTCCTAGCTGGTTCCACAGACATGATAATGACATTAGCTAATGAATTCTGTACTACTGAAACTATTATACAAAGCCTGCTTCTGTGTGTGTGTATCTTTATGCAAACATAGAGTCCAGGCAAAAACAAATCCTAATTAATAAAAAACATGTGGCAAGATAATGATTGACTTTCGGTGTTTGTGCATGTTTGTGCAAAAACAGCATGTCTTTATATAACTTTATCCATCGCTTGTCTCATATTACTTGTTCAGTTTCTTCATGTAGTGCAGCTCTCCCTGATGTCATAAGTCAGACTGGGTATATTGTGGTTGATATTCTGCTTGGCTATTTTTACTGCAGCTCTCAGACCAGAACACCAAGACAAATTCCCTTGGCTGGATGAAAACAAATATAAAAGGAAAGCTGATGAATTGCATGTCTCAGACAATACAATATGAAGGGAAAAAAAGATCAAGAGTAGTGTATTTCTCCAGCCGTCTTTTGAAGGACTATTTTACCTCCAGAATATTTTACTATGCTGTTGATTCCGGTTTTCACATCTGGTCTTCTGACACCTACATTAAAGCCTCCTTTGAAAGTTAATAATTATTAATATTCTCTGAGGAGCTTATGAAGTCATCTGCCTGTCTGCTCTGATACTTCTGATTCTTTTACAAGCTATTTGAATGAGTTAAAGTGATCAGTTTATCTTTTAAATCTAGATGTCAGTTCACTGGTGTTTCCCCTGCAAGCTTATTCCTTCCTTGCAGCAGTTCTGTTGAGTCTTGATACCTTAATTCGGATGGATGTTTCCAATCAGGAAGGCATCCGCTTGGATGATGACACTGACAAGGCTCTGTAGAACGCAGTTCACTGAATATAGAACAATCTTCTTCTCCTTTTAAAATTTTAGACAAACCATATGTGATTTTTTTACAGCAAGGTGAAAGCTAAAATAGTTGTGACTAGTTTGGGCATCACAACTGCTTCACAGCTGATGGTCACAGATTTGACCTCCACAGACCTGAGCAAGCAGGAATGAGCAGTCACATCTTTAAACCACATAATATTTTGTTAAAACATTTTATATCATATTTGAATTACTTGTACAGTGTTCTGGAAAGGTCAAATGTAGCAAAACAGTCAGTGCACTATGTGTGCACAGTGCTGTTTCAGTCATGCTCCAATACTGTGTTAACTGAGGGATGTTGACAGTGATGTGGCACCTGCAAACATACGTCAAGAATAATTGGAAAACAAAGATGTGCAAGTATTTATGACAGTGGCTTAACATGTCTTATCAAATAAAAAGGCAAGCCCTGGAAAAGCTGTGTGTTCAGTCAGTTTTGCCCCCCATTCACCAACAGTGGTCCTGTCCTTTACATCAGAAACCACACCAAGACTCAGTTTTGAAACACTTTTAAGACAATTTTTGTTCTAGTTTTTGTCCAGATACTGTAAAATGTTGTGCTGCAACCAGTGTTTCTACTTTACAAACTGAGAAAAAACTAAAAGAGAACTTGAAATAATACAAAGTCTATTTCTTTTTTCTTCTCTTTAAAAAAAACTGGTCCTCAGTATTTCTTAATGTGGAAATATGTTGTGTAATTAGAATCATCTTCATTTTCTACATAGGCAATGTTAGGTAACGTGGCATTCAGGGCTTGTGTGGGCATGAAACTCAACAGGTTAAATCATATAATAATCATCATAAATCATACAAAAGATGAGCAACTGTGTTGAAAATATCTGGTTCTTTGATAAGAAGTCAAAGATACAAACATATGTAAATAAAAAATATAAGGAGAGAATTTAGCTTTGACTCCCAGGGTGCATTTTGGCATCACCATCCCCAAGCTTAAAACTGTGTTGTGTATGCTGCCAAAAGTTTTATGGAGATGCAGCATGAATCATTTCACCTTCATACCCTGGATTAAACTTCGAATGACAATGGTACAATGTTTTGTTTCCAAGTGCAATAAAGAAAATTTTGATTTCACCATGTCTCTGATTCACGTCTCTAACTTGCTTCTTCTCCATAGCAATGATGGCTCATGTGTACTGTAATATTTAAAGCTATCCACCATCCCCACCTGGCAGAAAGATGAAAAGAATAAAAGTGATGGCCTATGACATTAGTCATTAGTGGGAATCTGTGTTCATATACATGAGAACTGTTACAGTAAAATTTATCCGATTACTGTGACACAGGCAAAACAAAAGTTTGCTGCAGTTTTTAAAAAAGTAATGAAACTGTTCAAAACAATTTTAACTTGAACTGAACAAACGCTCAGAGCAGATTTACTGTAATGCAAATGGGTTACTTTAAATTTCCTTGATGAAAATTACTTACAGTGAATTTTGTTAAAAAAAAAAAAAAGTAAGCTAAGAGGGCATACATTCCTTTTAAAAGATCACATCCAACCTGCGAGGTGATCAATTAATTAGTTAATTACTTGAAAATGCTGATTAATTACTATTATTAATTACTTACCAACATTTAATTACTGACAGACTCAGCTTCGTCTTTTTTCCTTGAGTGGCAATAAAGGTAAAAAACTATATTTTCTAGATTTTATTGTCACATAGAAACTAAATTCTGTATCAAGGTCTCAAGAGCATGACCTTTCCTGAGGATAAACGTGATTAAAATGAAAGCTCACTAGATGGCGCCAAATAGCTGTATAATCACTCCAGTGTAGCTTCCCAAACCTGTGAGGGACTGAACTGGACTGGTTGTATGCCTGTTATCTTAACTGAAAATATGGTGGAAGTGCTACCAATGTGCAGTACATCTAATAATAACTTTGCATATATTCTTACCATCTTTGAACACATTTTTATAACCGCTATCAATGAGGGTAATTCATCTTGTTAATTTACATCATACATTTATAAAAGTCTTCACCCACTGTGTTTGCTTTGGTAAAAAAAAAAAAAAAAAAAAATAGCACTGTATGGTAATGTTAAGTTAGTTCTTTCCTTTTTTTTTTTTTTTTTTTTAAAAAATATTCTTTTTATTTAACAGATAATAAGTACACAACAAAATAAATCCTCACCCAAACCACAACTGACCCTCCCCAACATCCAGTCACCTTCACCTTATCCAAAGAGGGATACACAATTCTACAATTTCATTTAACAGACACTTTTATCCAAAGGGACGTACATTTGAGAGATAGAAGAGCCATTGGGGGTAATTTGGAGTTCAGTGTCTTGCCCAAGGACACTTTGACATGCAGCCTGCAGGGGCCAGGGATCGGACCACCGACCTTCTGATTGGTCGCCTTTGGTAATGACAAAAAGACTATACTGATCCAGAGGTGGAACCTATTTTCTAGGAGTCCTTTATAACATTTAAGTTATCAAAATAATTTAAAAAGGTCTCCATACATACTTCACTGCAGAGTATATTTTATTTTAATAAACTTTAAGTGGAACAGAAACATGTTTCAGCCATCTGGATCTAAAGGTCTTAGACCCTTTCCAGCTTAACAGACTATGGTGGTGTGCCAGAAGTGTTGTGAATGCAGTCACATTTTGCATATTAGTTGACCATTTTGCATTAACAAGGCAGCACCATTCTTAAGAAATGGCCGATTCTGAGAGGATTAAAATCACTAGAGGAACTGGAAAGAGAATAAGGACTGGAAGTGAGGAGCTTGAGAGGCAGAGAGGGAGGTAGAATCACAGAAGTTAAATGAAATTTAAAAAAAACTTTGTCGCAATATTTTATTAGGAGTTGAAGTGTCAGTTTGTGGTCAGGAGGAAGTTGGCCCATAATGGATAGTGTGCACATTGACACAGAGAACACACCCAACAACTGCTTCTTTCACCTTCATTTATGAGTTCCCAGGATGACATCAGTGGAGAGCTTTCCGTCTGTTCACTTGTTGATTTGTTTGCCCATCAGCCAGTTAACTGTCAGCTAAACCTCTCCTGTGAACCATGAATGTTTAGTAACTGTAACTCATCATTGCAGTCCTGTCAAGCTTTGGATTCCTCCACATGCACTATGTAATGGGGGATGCTGTCGTTCAAATGACTTTTGGTGAGTTAGTATTTGTGAATGTGCTACGCGTGCACGTGTGTCTGCAGGTTGTGTGTGTCGTCCCCCGGAAAGCAGTTTTGGCTCATTCAGACAGTAGACACTTGGAATGTAGTCAATAAGCTTTTTGGTGATGATGCATTCACAAACAGCCCATCCAGTGGGAGTTTATAAATCTTGTTATCGCCGCTGCAACCTCAAACCGACTTCCCTTCCCACGTTCAGGTTCAACCATGACACAGCTGTTGATGCAACCATGATACAGCAAATGAAGAGGAGGAGAAAGCAAGAGCGGGGAGACTGTAGGGAGGGACGAAGAGTAATAGGAGGACAGGAGAGGAGAAGCACTGAGAGTAGAGAGGATGAGCATCAAGGATTACTGACTGTGTCACAAGAGTAGAAGAAGAAGGAGGAAGGGATGACCTCGGGGCAACAGACTCCATCCTGTCACAGCTGTGCTCCCACAATGTGTCCTGGCAAAGTGATTTGCTGAAGTGTCTGATTGCTGAACAGTCTGAAGAGCAAAACAGCACAGCAGATTCAATTTTTTGAAAAAGTCTGCTTCACAAAACCACACAGGAAAGGAACGCTTAATTAAATCCAGGAATTCTGGAGGTCAATTAAGTTCATTGTGCTGTTTGATTTAGTAGAGGTGCCATGCCAATAAATTGAAGGCCTTCTGGACCAAGTAGTTTTGATGTTTGCGACCATTTCTCAGTGCATAAAGCACATGTTTCTTATTATTACCATGATCACGAACGTCTCCTGACTGTGACGACAAAGGTCACCTGATGAAGGTCGCCTGACTTTGCCCTTTCCTGCATGTCCACATACACTAAGATATTAACGTGACAAACAGCAGGGAGAGTGTGTATTTTCAGAACAACAGGACTTCAGAGCAGTAGACCTTTGTTTTCAGGATATCGGGCTGTTGGACAAATGGGCTTTCGTTCAAATGAGACATTTTTCTGACTATTGGGGTTTTGGACGAGATGTCAGAACAATGGGCAGTCCCCTCAGTAAATACACAGAATCACTGAAGGCTAGTTTTACAGAAAAGGACGGAGCCTTATGTTGGATTAAGCTACTTTATAGCGGAGATCTGCTTTTCAAACAACACTGAAAATTGTCTTGTTGGCTCAGGTTGAATCCAACTCTAAACTCTTTGGCTCATCTCTCTGCTGTGCACTGTTCAAAGGCGTAGCTGATGATTTCCTTGGATTGCATATTTCATAATAATGTAACAACATATAAATACACTCTTACTTAGTGTTTTTGAAGCATCCCATCCCCTTCAATTAACTTGATGAATACAATTGTGTGGTTTAGCCCAAAAAATCAGACATTACAGTCATTATAAGGAAGAAACCATTTCATTGTTCTTTCGGCCTGTCCGCTCCTACGTACCTCTCTTCTTGTTTGACTCAGCGTTCTGTGATTTAAAATCTACGCAATTCTTTTGTTTTACAAGACAAAACCAGCATTCTTTCTACTTGAGCAAGGCAGCAACACAATGGACAAAGCTACGCACTATTATGTTTTCCCAAGGCACTTGAAAAGAGGAAGAGGGCCATTTACCAGATGATCCATCACCCCATTTCCATTTCTGTGAAACACTTATTCCTGTGGTTTATGGTATTGCCACTTCCCAAACCATGATATGAAAATATTCATCACAGTTACGTGAAATGGGAGGAGATTCTTTGAAATTGCATCCTCTCTCTGGCATGACGCAAGTGTATGTGCGTGAACACGTGTTCACGTCAGTGCCACCTCTACGTGTTAGACTAAAGTCTCTCACAATCTGACAGAGCTACCACTGTAATCATCAAACACACACATGGTTACAATTCCACCATATGGCTTCAAGTAACGGAAGGAGAGAGAAAAAGGAAAACAGAGAGAGAGAGAGAGATAATGGAGGCAAAACAAATAAGGTAAAGTTAGAGAGAGAGGTAAGTAGAGGAGGGGAGTGAGAGATGGATAGAAAGAAAAATGAAGGTAGAGATGAAGACATAGGAGTTGAGATGGAAAGATAAAATGAAACAGGCAGAGGAGGAAAAGCAGAGAATGAAAATAAGATGGATGGGGGAAGCTGGAAAAAAAAATAGGGCCATAGAGAGTGAAAGGCAGCTTCTCTTTTAAATCCTCTACTTGCCTTCAGGTGTGAGCAATAAAGTGTAAAGATCTGCTCCATTAACTCATCATCGTTTAACTGAACCGAACCCACTTGTGGTGAGTGTGTACACTTTTGTTTCTGACAGATGCTTTTGCTTTACTTACCAAATTGCTGTCATATAAACTATATATTATTCCTATATTTAGCAGGAATTAACTTCCTGCATGTGCATGTGAACCCTGACACCAATTCTATTTGTGATGTTTATGGACTGAATCAATATAATATGCAGTGTGGTGAATACTGCTATGGTGGCCTCAGGATTCATGTCAGCTTTTTGCTGATGATATGGTTGTGCTGCCTTAACGAGACCACGACCAGCAAGTCACTGCCCCATGTGAAGGAGTTCAAGCATTCGAGTTCGAGCGAGGGTCTTGTTCACAAGTGAGGATAAAATAGTACATGACATTGACCAGCAGACTGGTGGCTCATCAGCACAAATGTGGACATTGTGTCATCTGTAGATGACTGTCGCTGAGCCTCAAGATGAAACTCTCGATTTAACAGTTGTTCTTCTTTCCAACCCTCACCTGTGGTCATGACCAAAAGGCTGAGATCGCGGATACAAGTGACTGAAATTAGTTTACATCATGGTGTCACTTATGCTCAAAACAAACCAGTTTATTTGACATGTCATCCCACCAAGACAAAAAGGTTTATAGCTGTTCAGAACAGCCACTCAAAGGTGGTGATAATAACCTACTTTCATAGAGAGAGACAAGACACAGTAATCATTCAACAAGGCGCACTTTTGGAAAGTCTTTGCTGGAAGACATTTATAGTGTTGCTTTTGTCTGTACACCTAAAAAGCTGTTGTGTGAAGAATGAATAAAGAGAACCAAATCCTCAAGTCTGTTTTCTCACCTCCATGAATTTATGAATGTACAATCATCAGTTTAGGGAGGTTTTCTTGGACACAGCCCCACTGGTTCCGACATCACAGTGCTCGGCCATCAGACAAACATTTTGGTTTGGAGCATGAAGGTTAGATCATTAGATGGCATTGGCAATGCGCACACGGAGCACAGAACACAGTTGTTGTGGTGAGGATGAAGCTCTTGGCTAACCAGATGATCTATGTTCCAACCCTCACATATAGTCATGAGCTTTGGGTATAACTGAAAGATTGTGGATACAAGAGATCAAAATAAGTCTCTTTGACAGGGAGGCTGGGCTCACCCTTCAGATAGGGTTTGGAGTTTGAACAATCTGAGGGAGCTTGAAGTAGAAGTGCTGCTCCTTTGTGCAGAAAGGAGCCAGTTGAGGTGATACAGACTTTTGATGAGGCTCCTGGACACTTCCCTGTGGAGGTATTCCAGCAATGTCCAATTGGATGGAAACCCTGCTGCAAGAAGTATTACATGACCTGGGAAGGTCTAAGGATCCCCCAGTAAGAAATGGAGGGCACAGCTCAGGAGAAGAACATAGTGTAACCTGCTTCCACCACGAATCAGACTCAGATATGCAGTGGAAAATTGATGGATGAATGGACAAAGGCTTGTTCAGTGTGCAGGATGCGGAAGCCACAATAATATTCTTGCAACAACCACCACCTATAGTGTATTATACAGTTGACTCCTAAACCCTCAATTACATTAACATACATTTTATTGAACAGCATTAATTTTAAAAATGGCACAAAGCCAAAAGAGGCTGTAAGTTTACCTCAGGAAAACAACATGCACATAGTAACAATGCTCTCTTTTGGTTTTTCAGTACAACAGTATAAGCATGGCTGACAAAAACAGTTACTGGTTATATCAAATCATAATGGCCATTATTCTATTCTGCAACTATCCACTTTATCCACTGATACTCAGTTTCCTGCCCCCACTCGTTTGTACATGCATAAATGCCTCTTTCCCCTTGGTTTCAGTGTATATCTGCCAGGTTTACATATGCACAATATGCTTGGGCTGTTGGTCTGTAATCAAAGTACACAAGACCAACAGCATGTTATCTGTAGCAATGTGCTGGCTATTATGGAGCATGTTTCCCCTTTCATTTCTGTGTATATAGTGTAAGCCTCTTCTTGCTTGTCTGGTACTTAACATGCATCCAGCAGTAGAATTAAGATGGGGCTGTAAACAGTGCCATGGATACATTTAGTAAATAGTTTAGATTAAGTTTTTATTGCAAGGTTTGGGGATAAGGCTGTAATCTCCTAAAGAACACTACATCGTCACAGCATTTCTCCATTTTCTCTGTCTGGCTCTTTCTGCCTGTTCTTGTATAGATTTCTCAATGAGTCATTAAAGAGTTTCCTCGTTCGCTCTGTCTGCCATCCTCCTCTCCTCTGTTATTTGGAAGCCACATCATTATTTTAGTCCTTTATCTGTTTATCTGTGTTATCATTCTGGTCCCTGATTACAGATCTTCACTCTGTTTGACAGTTTTAACTTTCACATCCTACTGCACTTCACAAGAGGGAAGAAAATATTGCACCCACAGTGTTACTAGGAAGGTCTATGGGAAAATACCATCTACACATTGCTCTGTCACCTCTTGTTTTTAAACCTACTTCATTTTGCCCTCACCTTTTAATTCCCCTTTATGTCTTGTAGACTGATGTCAGTAATCCGTAATCATTAAGACTGAAAATATTGCAAATGACCGTGGGATACAGAATGAAAACACCGAAGTTCTGCTTCACCGCCTCACTTCCTTTCCTCTTCCTTTCCCATTCCTCCCCGACTTGCCTTAACTTTTTCGATCTCACCTCAACTGACCTTTCTGCTTCTCTGTTCCTCCTCATTTCCCTGCCCTTCCTTTCACTCCTTATGTCTTTCTCATCCCCACCGTAGCACTAACCTTTGCACCAAAGGATGCTCATGTCAGTCTTTAATTAGCACATCAGCACCCACAATAATACGCTTTGTGCTAAATGCAAGATGAAAGGATGTATATGTAAAAAAATATTTCCATGTCTCGCCCTCCTCTCTGTCTTCCTCTCCTTTTCTCTCTGCAAAAACCCAAACATGCGCCTTCCAGCTGGGTGTGTTGCGTGTAAAGGAAAGTTAATTGGCCTAAAGTGGCTTAACAACCCTACCAGCTAATGGTGTCCGTTTACAGCCAAGCGAACCAAACCCGGCGAACGAGTGAATGGGGGCACTGCTGTGACCGCAGCCTGAGCCGGTCAACTTGAATCGGACTCACCTGGGAAGCGGGATTTATTCCAGCTTGATTCACTCAGATTTACTGGTTTAATTGAATAACTGACCCATGGTCACGGACACAGGTTAAACAGCTTCCTTGCATAATGGACGGGAACAGGAGTGAATGGATATGCGGCTGCTGAAGTGGAAAATTGTTTGAACTCTGAGAACACTGTTTGATGTCCAGTATGGGATCTGAAGTGCTACCTGATTTCATGCTGTTTCCTCTTGGTGTTTTGTAACAAGTTCAGCCTTGGCTGGTCATTTAGGAGGTCAGCACAGTGCTTAGAGGGATGGATACTCTGTGCTGTACACCTCTATTATACTGGAGACTGTGTGCAGTGATAAGTATACCTGTGTGGTTAAACTGTTGCCACCTTGTTGTGCATCGTTATAAAGTCATAATTAAATGTTTTTTTTAGAGAATATGATAATATTGTAATGAACTCCTGTAGTATCCATATTGGGCACACTGGATATACTGTAGAGGTGAGTAACAGAAATGCAGTATAAGATCACATGTTTTGGTGGTAGTTGACCATTTCACATGGTCATGCACAAAATACCTGGGACAAGTGACTAAGTGGACATTGATTGGGGATTGTTTTGTCCACTGCTGTTTCAAGGTCAACAATGAACTGTCAAGCTCAACTAAAAGTGCTCAAAATAATGGAAGATTTCCACATTTATAGTTTCATGACCACTGAGCAAGCGTGATGTAAACAAGAGCTCCAAAGCAAGCAAGCAAGTGGCCCTTGAGTGTAAACTGTTAAGTCAGTATTGTTTTCTAGGTTTCCTTCATTCACAATGAACCATTTAGTTCATTTCTGCCTGAACAGACTTTATGCCATCAAGATTTCTTGGCATACATAATGTATTGTGAAGTTTTTCATGTGTTTTTTGATAGGCCGTAATGATTTTCTGTAACAGCCAAATTGCCATTTCTTCGATTATGGACTGAGAGGATTGTGCAGCCTTGATGGAGGTCCAGTATGTGCTCTCTGGATGATGTCTAGTTTAGCTCACATGCTGCCATATTTTGTCCACACACAACGAGTGTGTTAGAAACCTTGCCCCCCTGAAAACATCTTGTGAGATAACACATATCATTAATCCTTGAGATGTTAAGGGCCCCCTGTCCAGTTCTGGGCCCCATGAATCATTGAAGCCCTCCTCCAACAGCACCCCTGACCAAAACACATTACCGTCACAGGCTGCTCCTTCTCCTTCATTTCTATTTTCTTAGATAACACAATAACAAATCTGTGTTAGGAGCTGATAAGATCAGAATATTTGCCCTTAGTAGGATATCCACTAACCCAAAAATGAAATATAATCCCTCCTAAATCTGCCTGGGAAACTGAAACTGGAGGCTGCTGTTGAGTCGGGCCTTCTTGTAAATGCGACCGCAGTCAGTCCCCTCCTCATCACTTTATAGTGGCGCATACTGTGTGTGCGCGCCACTGTGTGTGTGTGTGTGTGTGTGTGGCAGCTAGAGGATGTTGAGTGGCATTCTGGTTTCCTTTCCCCAGCTCTATAAAAGCTGGGAGACAATTTGTTAACTGTCTGTTGGTTAGCCTCTGTCCCCACTGTAACCTAAAATAAAAACCACTGGACATCTGCACCAGCTTTGAGAAGGTGAACCACACTGCTGTACCTTCACTGTCTGCAGGCGGGAGCATTTTATGCCATTTGGTGGTTTCTTTGATCCAAAGTGCTTTCTCAACATTGAGTTAACCTTGTCCGCAGGCGATTCTGCTGTTACTGAATGTTGAAACAGAGGCCGAGCATTACAATGGAGAGTGATTCACGTCCGTATTTGGTCAAAAATGATCATGGTCTTTTGGGCATTGTACTCAGTGCCAAACACATGTACTTCAGACTTTTTTCTGCTGAAAACCAAATGATGTCAGTAGACAGAAAAATGGACGTAGTGCTCACTGCATGAATGTTATTAGTTTCTTGTTGTAGTTCACTCTTTGCGTGTCATAATTATTGCTGAAGCCATTGTGGTGTGGGACAGACGTCATTTAAAAGAGGCCGTATGACACATGATTTACAGTTTTCTCCTTCACACCTGACTGGATAAAATGACCCCTTTCTGGGCTGGCATTGATCTTTGCTTCCTTCTTCCTTTTCCGCCCAACTGAAAAATCATGGCAGCAGTTCTTGAAAAAAAAAATCTCCTATGCAAGATGATTTTCATATTGTATTGAAATATGTGAAAACCACTGGCTGGCAGGAGGATACATCAATCTAAAAACTACAAGGAACTGTAACCCTTTAAAGATTATGTTAACTAAATGGCAGGGTTATTGATGCAGTTTGACTTGTGTCCAAAAGAGGGCAACAATCGCCTGCAGGGTCTATAGTCAGCAGAATGGAGGGAAAAAAAACATTGGAGGGGGCGGAGAAGGAAGAAGAAATTAGCGTGAAAAAGTTAAATTGTTGATGAATGTTTTTCTAGTCAGAAGGGGGTACCAAAATAAAATAAAAAATTTGTAGTTGACAAAAGAAAATAAAAATTAAGAGGAAATTAATAAGGAATAGAAAACATATTTTGGTTGGGTATCTGAATTAACAGAGCTCTGAACAATACATTTGGCTTTATTTGTTTTATTTTAGCTAATAAGGCCTTGTTTTTTGTATTATTTTTTCTAAGCAAAAGTAAAGGCGCAACTCACATAGTTTTCGGAGAGTTGCTTTTATTTTGTAAATTAATGTGTTGTTATGTTTTACTTATCATCGTCCTGATAGAACCCAGATTCTAGATATTGATGAATTACTATTCTTATTGCCGTCTAACGCTTTTCATTATAACGGATGGTTACAGAATGTAAAGCAGACATGATTTGTTGTGCATGAGCTAAACTAACTGCGTGTCCCTGATGGCATTCAAATAGGGTATAAATCAGTAAAGTCAAAGTAAAGCCAAATTTATCAGCTGGACTCACGTTCAACCTTCTCTCCAGTACAAACATCAGAACTGCGAACACGACTTGGGATTTATGGTCCATCACTCATGACTCACTAAAACCTAGTGAGACTTTAAGTCCCACCTGTGTCAAACCAACCAAAGCTGGGTTTTGCTTGGCGACTGTTCATCTTGTAGTTGGATACCGCTGACCTCCTCTACTTCCTCCACAGCTGTTCAGTCCCAAAAAAGAGATAAGTAAAGACATTATTAGACAGAAATTCCCAAACCAAACACACTGCACAAACACTTTGAAACTTTGAACAATAATACATAGTGACTCAACACATTAAAGCCATTAGAGGGAACAACTCTGCAGTCGTAAAAAAATTCTACAGTCTCCTTTTGAGCTGGACAAAGATAAGCAGGGAAGGAATGTTTCATAGACCATCGGCCTCGAGGTCTGACGCTGCCACAAACTGCTTTAATCTGACCTCAATCTGGGATCAGCAGCTACCACAATGAATGATGTGAAGCCAATTCTACATCTGCTCAATTGGCACAAGTATAAAAAGCTGATTGCTTCTTTCAACTAGCTAAGTTTATTTGCTGATGATTTTTATCCATGCTACCAGCGTGGAAATGTTTGTACAAACATTCATGTTCACCAGATGATGAATCCTACTGATTTTGGTCATCCCCTGACTTGTCCTGTAGTGCCACCATGAGGTTGCCCAACTTTCTTCACAATTGCAAAATTGCTCCACAAGTATTGGATGGAATGCCATGAAAACTGGTAGAAATATCCACGTATCCAGAGAATGAATCTATCATTTTAATCAAGTTTTCATTTGTTCAATATTTTGCTCATTGTTATTGTGAGCATGGTAGCATTTAGCTCACAGCTGTCACTGTGGCTAAATTCAGCCTCATTCTCATCCTATCTGAGGTTCTCAAAATTTTCACCGTGAAATGAAGATTTAGCAACCACATACCTCAGATTCTCAATTGCGTTTCTCTTTCATGTGAAGATGTGACCTTGTGACCTTTTCTATTGATATTAAATATTGATTGAGGAACAGACACCGGGGAGAGAAAGGGTGTGACGTGCAGCAGGAGTAGGAGGTCATGTGCACTATTCATCGCTGGGTGGTGGATTCCAAATGACTCAATAAGAGCTCATCCTGAGGGGACCCCAGACCAATCAGAGCGAGTGCAAACACCAGCAACCAAGAGAGAACCTGAATTAATAACTCGGCCGTGGATGTGTGTGTGTGTGTGTGCAGGGTGATGTCATCTCGATATGAAAGGTCACTGCAGTTCAAACAGTCAATTAACGTGTCACTTACAGAGTCACGCTCTGTAAAACAAACACGTTCCCATACACCCACGTGGAGAGAGGTAATTGATATTTCAACTTAGAACGATGACATGACGATTGACCACGTGCATAAACATGTGACATTATTATACTGAAACTGCAAACTTCTCCGCACTAACAAACCTAAATTGGTGTCAAATTAATAAAAGTAATGCTGCTATCGGCACATATTTGTGTTTGAGATGTTCACAGTTAAAAGTAAGATTCTGCTGTGGTGCTGTTTCTTTCATGTGAAAATGGACCAGTGAGCCATCTTTTACTCTGACATGTTGAAATCCCCGTAAGTCCTCATTATGCCCATGCAGCTGGGGGAAGTATAACCATTTACAAACCCCGACCCCTGTGCAGCTCAGTGGACTGACTGACTAACTGTGGGGGCTTTGTTCTGCCTGTGAGTGTGTGTGCTTATGTCTTAAAACAGGCAGGGGGGGGGTCTGCCTTAGTGGTGGCCTATTACGGAAAAAAGCAGCAGGAGGCTAGGTACACACACACACACACACACACACACACACACACACACACACACACACTGTACATGTGTAATCCAAAAGGGACGCAGATACGCATGTGCACACGGGCAGCCTGATCAGAAAGGCTACTGGAGGTAATTGTGTCAGAGATGTATGGTGTTGTGAGCCGAGCGAGAGAACAGAAGGGGAAGGAGAGGACGGAGGTAGAGAATGAGAACTGGAGCTAGAGGGGGCTGCATGCTAATTGGAGCCAAATGGGCGGCGGACGAACCGAAGCTGTTTGCTCACAAATGCTCGTTTTCATTGATCCTTCTCTGTCTGTCTTTTTCAATATATTCATATCCAAATTTACATTTCCTCTTTTGTTCTCTCTCCACATGTGGCATGTGAATACGTCAGCAAGCAGACACTCACTTGAAGTTTTTGGCCACCCAGCAAATGTTGAGAATGACAAACATACAACATTACTTTCCTTTCTAGCCCTGTTTTGGTCTCCATTACCTTCTGAAGAAAATATCGGGCTCTAGCTGCAAAATGCCCCCCTAAGTTCACCAGCTAGACACTGTTGCCCATTACAGTTTTAAACCAGGTTGATGAGAGCAATGACAATGAATCAAAATAATACAACCAAAATAATGAGCTGAAAGGAGCTAAACCCTGCAGAGCTCAGGGAAAGTGTAGAGTTAGGCAATGAGTCAATGTGAACTCTACGAGTGTCACCTTTCACATTATTCATCGTCATTTGATCCATTGTTAATATAAAATTATTGATTCATGCAGCTTTAACTGCAACTGAAGAGTTTCTGTGAATATTATTAATTGACCCCAAACTTTGGGATTTTGCTTTTATCGTTGAAAATATGAATCATCTGGTAAATATATACTTTTATTCTTTGTTAATTTTAGTTTAAGAGCTGCTGAATTAGCCTGGTGGTTTTCTTTGGATGAATTAAAGTGGTAAGTTTAAAGCCACATTTTATGCTAAATTGCCAATATATTCCATAATACACCTGGAAATCTATTTTGAATTACAAAATAATAATAACTAATAAATAAATGTTAACTGCATTGGTATTAGTCTGTGTACATCAGATCATTTGTAACATTAACTGTAAAATAAGAAACCAAATGTATATCGGCATGTGATTTCTTAACTCTCATACTGAAATTCAGTTAGGACTTTTGGTTTTGGTGTCACACCCCAAGGTCAAGAAAGAGACATGTTTGTTTCAGTGAAAGAAATCAAGGAAGTGCAAATACAAAAACATGAAACTGTAGAGGAGAGAAAAAAGGGAGACGGTGGAAAAGGCTGCTTAAAACAAGACATAAGTAAGGGATTGTAAAAACAGTCAAACCAGAGAGGTGGTGAAATTTTTGGCATGTTGGTTTCCCAGTTGTGAATCTGGAGTTGAAACAGGACTTCCTCTAACAGTATTCGGAAACATCTGTCCTCCAGGGATGTGAGACTGTTTGATCCAGCCTACGAGGCAATTCATAAATACAAGAAAAGCAACTGAGACATACAACAAAATTCTCTAGAGAGCAATTACTTTTTTTTCTGCCATAAAAGAAAATAACATAAAATAGTAGACAAACACATCCTTCCAAGTGGGTCCTGAACGCAACACGCACGTAGATGTTATATGTCATGATGACATGCATCGTGGTGACTGTCAAAAAAAAGAAAAGTAGATGGGGAAGGTCGTACTCTACAACTAGTCTACTCTATTACAACTCTAAACATGCTAAACTGGATAAGCTGCAAAAACAGCTTTTGCAAAACTGCATTCTGAGAAAGACAATTGTAGGCAGACAATTTTTGTGGTGATCGTGCTAATAGCCGAGAAACTGAAAACTCATTCACAAGGAGAATTTGAGCAGTGCCTTGTTGCCAGCACCGGACAAAGTAATATTGTTCCAAAGTATCAAAGTACCTCAAGCTCCCAGGTCCCAAACTGCTTCTCAGCTCTTTGCTTTCAAAGGTGAAATCGCTTGAAGAGAAATTAAAGCTGTGGCAGGTGCAACTGGTGCATTTACCCACTCTGCAAGAGGAAAAACCTGCTATAACATGTGAATATGCCGGCAAGCGTACAAAACTCCCTCAGGTGTTTGGCTAAAGGTTTCAGACATTAAAAGTAAAGAAAAGGAACTGAACATATTTGCTATGCCGTTTAATGTGGATCCAGCTGATGTGCCTAGACGACCTACAGCATGAAATCACTGAGCTGTAAAGTAACGATGAGCTCAAAGCTACAGTAGTTTCAACAACCTCCCTCCGCTCCATTTCTGTGTACAGTATGTCCTGAGGATTTCACCATTCTGAGGACACATGCACAGAAGTTTGCATCTCTGTTTGGGACAACCTACTGCCATGAGCAGCTCTTCTCAAAAATGACTCAAACCTGACCAAAATCTGGAAAATCAGCTGTGAGTAGCATCATCATCACTTCCATCTGACATCAGACACCTTGCCAAAGAGAAGCAGTTCCAGCCTTCACATTAGAGGTTAGTGTGATATATGTGTTCTGTAATTTAGTATGGCCCTCGATAGGAAAAACGTTCCCCACCCCTGTTCTATAAGCTCAGGCTGTCAGCAAACGACTTAGCTGACTGTTTTGTTTTCCCACTCCACTTAAATCTCTACTTACTAAGCATATGAAATTACAACAGTACATTATCATCAACCAAAAGTACGACCAACAGTATGATGATGAGATTTAGGTCAGAGATTACAATAGCATTTGTGTGTGCGTATGCAAAGTTGTGTAGAAGTGTTTGACTGCACGTCTGTGTTTGTGTGTTTTCACGGAGAACCCTTCAACATGGTAAGAATGTAAGTAATTGTGCTGATCCAATTAGCGGCTGACCTGCAGTGTCAGAGCCAATCAGGACACAGAACGCCATGGGGTCGTTAGACAAAAACCAAAGGCCAAATACTAATTAGCCTGCTAGCTTTTAGTTCTCGTAGGCTCTGTGTGATGAGGAAGAACAGGCGGCGGTGCACGCACACAATCGACTCACGGGCACACACACTTCCTCTCGCGCAGACAGACACACTGGAAGCAATAAGTGTGCACACACAGCAGGCGGATGCTTTGTGATTTCTGAGAAGCACGCATAATCCACCTGTTAATGCTTGATTTCATGATTCTATACCAAATATCCCACTGCGGCAATGAAAAATGTCAAAACTGTAGGAAAGAAAGTGAAACCTCGTCTGTGTTTGGCAGAGCTTAAAAGCAGATAATCCTAATGATAAAGTTACTGTCACATGTCAGCTGACATTTGTCTACTATTCATATTTGTACTGGAGCCATGATGATAAATTATTTGACAATGTTATATGTATAAATGTGTGATTTAAAGGTAGCTAAACAACACCAATCACATAAATTCCAATAATTATTTTTTCCTCCAACAAGACAGAATTTAACTCATTTAGTTGTGTGAATTAAAAAACATAATTATTGTGTCATTAATCAAAATGGATACTTCAATACTAACAATAACATCCCTCTGTCACACCGATCATTTTATTTATGAGTGAATTTTATTGCAAGAAAACACATTGCAGGAAATTGATACCCATCATATTTAGCAGCTCCGACAGATAGATGTGTCCTGAACCCTGACCTCTGACACTTCCCACTTCTCTTTGGCCAACAACAACTTATACATTTCCCCACTTACCTCTTGTGGTATCCCAATACAATTGAGGCAAGCATGTTGCTCAATGCACTGACAAGTAATATTTAAGAAAATGACAACATGTCCTTCCAGAAACAATGTGCACGTCCAAATATCTCTGGGGATAAATGAAAATATGTTTTGTTGGAGTAATTTGGGAGAACTGACCCTTTAAGCTGTCCTAGTCTCTTCCATCCAACACTTCATGCTGCACTTGTGTGCTTCACTTGGCTAAAACCTCCCTTTGAGTTCACTGAGGCCGCACCGCCTCTACAGGGAGATCATTAGTGACAGTGCCAGTTCTTTAGTGGATACATTTTCACTTTGAGTGTTTTATGAAACAAAATACATCACATTAGTTCAGCTGGTTTTCGGTGGTTGAAGAATGCACGGCACTGACTGCAACCATAATGAAATCACTCTGCAACAGAAGCAGCACATATAATCCCTCCTGATTCTGGATTCTGCGAAGTTCAGTTTTTCGACCGTTCTCGATGTCACCATCCACTCTCCAGCACTTCGACATGGTCATTTCAGTCGGGTAAAATCATGGCTTTCGCTTTGTGTATTTGATGAGTAAGTCCCACAGCTGTCATTGTTTGTGTTGTCAGCCCTGAGCTTCACACGCAATATCAATTGTGGCTGGACAGCAACCAAGACACTTTACCACTTAGAAATAAGAATGTAAATTGAGATGATGGTGATTCCTCTTCCTCTATGTCCCTCTCTCTCTATCTCTTTTTTCGTTGTCTCCTTTGATGTGCAGGGATGCATGACTGACTTTCTTCCCCAGTGTCTCTAAGAAAACATCCAGGACACTTAAGCCAATTACATGCTCCCTGAGCTCAAAACAGAGATGCAGCCAATGGAGGAAGTATAATAAATCAAGTTTGAATCAAGAAATGATCAGTGTCTGATCACGAAAATCTTTGATTCAAAAAGGAAGTGAGTCACAGTGACATACCTCATCAGCAGTATTGTGAATATCTATCACCTGCTGTGATAACTTTGACTCTGCAGACTTTAAAGACTGATTGCCCTGTCAGCTTTTGGGCATCAAGGTCAGTTCAGGAAACGTCATAAACAAACAGTAAAAAGCAGCATCTGCTACCATTTATAGCTTTAAACCTAAACTTATTTAAGTGTTTGTATCACTCTTCTGCTGTAAAACGGTAACATCGTCTGACAGTTAAGAACTAGGTTTTGTAGCGTCTGGCCAAGTTTTTTACCACTGCAAATGTATCAATGATTAGGGTGTGTCCAAGATGAAACTGTTACTGAACAAAATGTGGAACTGTTTGCTGCAAAGTCCCAATCAGCTAAAAAGTCATGCTGCGATTGTGTTGATCCCTTCTATTTTGCAGTGTCCAATTTTCCACTAAAAGACTTGGTTTAAACTTTGTCCTCTTGCTTAACTCTGTTCCAAAAAAGTTCACATCCAACAATGATGTCTCGTCTAAAAGACAAGTTTGGCAACCCTTAAATGGATACCTTGATTCTTAAGTTACTATATTACACCCTATACACTAATTAATTTCAATGGAGCACTCAACTCCTTGGTTGCAATTCATAAATTCATACATTTTTTGTGTGTTTGTTATTGTAAATAACAAATTCTGAAACATTTACAAGCAATGATTGTGATTTATGCCTTTACAAGTGCCAGGTTGCTAAATACCCCAAGTGTTTGAAAAAGCATCAGCTCATGTATCAGTGGGTGCAAAAATGTACTTCAATGTGCTGACTTTGATAAATGCCCTCTGCATCCAGCATTTTCCCATGATGGGTGCGATGGGGGATGTTGTGGGAATATGTTAATGAGCACAGGCACCAAAGTCAGTCTAGTGGTGAGACAGTGATGCACAATTTAAGACAGATGTCGTGTTGGAGGCGCAAGATCAGTGCACTTAAAGCATGAGAAGAATTTGTAAGGAATGAGAAATTTAATAGATTTGAACAAAAAATGGTTTTCAGTGCTGCTGGTTAAAAAACCACTTTGGGTTAAACTGGAATCCATTTCCAGGCTGGTTTTGTTGGACTGAACAAATGCATTCGTTCTATGTCCTAATTTTTAAAACTAGTCTTGGTTATAGCAGGTCTCACTAAGCCCCACTGTGGATAAGCCACTAATGAACATAGTTAATGATGCAGCGAGGGCTGGGGGGTCAGATAATTCCTGGATGCCGGTAAATTGCTGCTAAGTATTTGGACAGGCAAGCGAACTGTTAAAAGGCAGAAACAGGAGCGTGAGGTTTTGGAAGAGGGGGTAAACCGCCTGTGTTTACATCATGATCAAGTCTGACCAACGGATTAGTAACTTCCTGCAGAGATCGGGGGAATAGGTGGGTGGTCACGGATGGAGACAGAGAGGACTGTGTGTGAGAGTGTGTGTGTGTGTGTGTGTGTGTGTGCATCTGTGTTTGTGATAGAGAGAGTGAGGGTCTGGGTGAGAGTACGGCTTGAGCTGCATAGTTCTGTCCTGACCTGAGTCTGAGAGATGAGTAACTCAGCGCGACCAGAACGCCCCCGACCCCACCACCACCACCACCACGCGCACACACACACACACACACACACACACACACACACACACACAGACACGCACACTACAAAATCTCATTTTACCATTTACAATTGTCAGGTTTTAATCTTCATGAACTCTTAAACTCAACTTCAGTCCTGACCATTGTTAACTGTAATGTAACTATTACAATGTAACTAACTATTAACTACTACTAACGGTAACTATTTACATAATCCAAATCATAGTTTGGTTTTGAGTTGTACAGTAAGATATTTGATTTTATGCATGTCTGACTTTAACATCACCTGATCTGATATACTGTTATTTTGGGCTATTTGTAACTTGTGGTTCAGTGAAAAATATTGTGGTGCTCAAGCCTCAGTCTATGTTTTACAAAGACCAATGAAAAAGATTATTTTCAGAATTTTAATTTTTCTCTAAAAACTCAAACATTTTATTAACAACTGTGCTAACTTGATTCTAACTGACAAAGTACAAAGTACAAGTTCCACTGATTTATTTAAAGATTCTGAAAGACAATGACAGGAAGTCTTTGTCATCAGAATAATGAACAATGGTTTTTAATTGAGAATTCCTCTGGAGATGGGGTGTTACTGTCACTGTCAGCAAACTCATGTCAGTGTCTGGGTTGTTTGCTGCCTCTTCCATCTTCTTCGTCATCCTCTTCCTCCTCCCTTGACCTCTTCCTGGATCCTCCAGGCACTGGGCCAGAGGAGGGCGCTCACACTGGCTCTTCTTCTTCAGCGTCGCTGTTGATATCGCTGTCGGAGACGGGGTCAGATGATTCATTACAGTGTCTGAATCGCTTCCTGCTCATCTCGTCATCTTCATCCTCCTCCTCTCTGGACCTTCTCCTGGATCTTCCGGGCAGAGGATGTTCTGCTTCCTCAGGCTGGTTGACTTCTATGTCAGCTTGAGGCTCAGCAACAGCGTCTTGGACTTGTTGAACTTCATCACCACTGTCGAGATTGTCATCAACAACGGCAATGTTGCCAACATCATTAACTCTGAGCTGCTGTTCACCCATTATTTCTCTCAGGAAATCAATGGCTTCGTTCTCAAGTCTATTGACGATGACAAAGTGCAGCCAGTCAACTATTCCAGCGTCAAATTGCTAGTGTTGTGCAACCGCATCCACCACTTCAAGCCACATGATGACATCTGGCAAGATCCTTCAAATCCCATCATAAGGTTCAAATGAAAACACAAATTTCAGAAAAATAAGATTTGATTGGTTTGATTTTGACCTTTTTGAGTTCAAGAGATATTTTTCAACTTGGTCTCCTTCAAGTTGTTAAAGTTATTTTACCATAGTTAAACCTTTTTAAAGTAAATTCCACCTTCTCATTAGTTCACCTTGACCAGTTTAGAGTTTGCTGTAACACACCGTTTTGCATTAACAATTGCCACAAAATGTAAAATTAAAATATAATTCAACACAGAACCAAGTTAAAACACTCAAAATACATATAGATATATAGAGCAATAATAATATGATAATAATAATATAGATCAAATGCTACAAACCAATATATAATCGGTCCTGTTTCTGTTAAGTCCCTTAATAGTTCATGAGTCCCACTGTAAAACCATGTACGCACATTTGTATGAGCTGTTACGGCATTTAAGAGACTCTGGCACTCAGCTCTTACAGTTTCCATCAGCCAAGCTTTTCCTTGCCACATGGAATCGAGACAGAAAGTGTCTCTTTTGGTCATTTTGTTGTAGCCACAATCTAGAATCTAGATTCAACTGGTTGTTTCATTATATGTTCATCACAGAGGTACTAGACACTTCAGTGTGTATTTTGAGCTGTAAACTAAACAATACGACTGTACCGTGATGAAACACATCAAAGCTGGTGTTAATATAGACACTCGTTGCCATCCACCGCCGTCTACTGCTGTAAATCATCGTCAGCCTTGTGAGGTAAATGCTGACACAGAGTCAAAAGTTTGGGACGAGTCTGTGTCATGAAATTTGAAAGAATGCTAACACCCTCTAATCACAGTAATCAGAGTACACACCCCGTCAGCCGAAGAACGAGCAGCTGCAGACTGTCGTTCAGTGAGCTATCCCAGTCGCACAATGCACACGCCGGGAAGGCGATTTGAAGTGAAGGACTGAAAAGCACGTTCATGACGGCTATTTTGCTTGTGTTCATTTGACTGTGGCATTTTACAGAGTTGTTTGTTTAATAGACTAAAAAGCAAACTTGCATACATCTTCCAGCTGCAGCTAAGTATCCAATCATCTCTGGCCATTGTGTCACCATTGTGTCATCATCAACACACGTATCATATTTCTGAAGATGCTTCATTACCTATGTGAATCATTAGTTCTGCAGGTTTAATCTATTCCTAAATTTCCTAACACTCAACTTTAATTTAACTAATCAATGCACGTGCGACAATAACCATTAAACATTACTGTAGATCAAAACATACACATACACAAGCACACACTATCACTGCCTCGCTGGAGCGTTCTGCCATGATTGCCTAATGGTGATGAATTTGTATAATAAGACATAACAAGGCCCTCAGAGGACTGGCCTTCACTACCAACAATACAGGGACTCCCACTGATTCTATACGGTTTAATGTGCTGAGTAGGACTATAACCACAATGTGTATACAACCCACTCAGAGAGAGTGCCGGGGTGGACGAGTGTGAGGCAAATGAGAAAGAGAGAGAGCAGGGGGTAATGAAAGGATGGGAAAAATGTATGTGTGTGTGTGTATGAAAGAGAGAGTTTAATGGCTGAAAAAACAGAATTGAAAGGACATGTTACCCTGTCGCTCGGCCAAATAAGACAAAGGCGCTCACACGCTGTAAGTAACCATCTATTTCCTGCCAACATACACATAACATTTATGAATCTGCACCTCAGGAGGGAGTTTATATTGCATACTTGGACCAATTACTTCAATTACAAATACAGTTAACTTAATCTGCCTCATAACTTCTTAGATTTGTTTATAGATTTTTGTGTTATGTTGCTTTCATTCCTTTTGATCATTGATTTGCTTGTCTAAGGCCAGAATAGAGACTTACTGTAGACCCATATAATAAGTTACCTCATAGATTTTTGGGAAACTTTGGGGCAGCAGAACACTCTGAAAAGCACATAATCTGACATATTATCATTTTGCCTATATACAAGCTACTATATTCATTCATTCTTTTGGAATCACATTCATGTTAAGAATGTGAGTCCAATATTCCCATTCCCTTCCTTATCACAGCTTCTTTGCACAACTCAGCTTCATGTTGCGGCTGGAAACATAACTGGAACTCCCCCCCCCCAGTAATAAATACAGCTGTAATTACTAACTGTGAGTTCCTCTTTTGAGCCTGGGTTTTGTTATATATGGTGTTATGTATATTTGTTTAAGTCTGGGCAAATTGGCACAAATAAATTACAGTAATAAGCTATTAGCACTGTACCCAGGGATGTAAAGACAATGATCATCATTACTGAAGAAACCTTAAAAACCTGGATTTGACTAAATATGCAGTTCCCAATGGTGCCATTACAATATACAATTCCCCCTAATTTCAGTGTTTTTAGAAAACCTCTCTTGTGGACTTTCAGTTTAGCTAAAACAAACTTGGGGCGGTGTCGCACTGAAAAAGCTCCATTAACAGTTACAGCAAAGTTGAACCTGTTAGTAGTGTTGAATGATGGCACATCTGGAACGTCCGCACTATTAGACACAAACTCAGCAGAGTGAATGTTTATAAAAGTAGAGTAACTTTTACTCCTTCTCTTTCTCCCCCTCTCTCTGCTCCTCCCTGGTAATTCAATCAGAGGATTTAATGTTGCAACATCGGCTCCGGATTTGGACAATATTCCCTTTATTACTATGGAGATGGTTGCTTGATAAACAAAGGGAGAGAAAGTTGGCGCCTCCCTAAAATGTCACACACACAGAACACAACCACCTCATTTGCTGACATTAAACAAGAGGTATGAATTTTGCAATACGGCTGCTTTGTGCACATGTGTGTTCAAAACTGTATGATCAGATCAATATAAAGATTGTCTCCTTTAGCAATCTTCATCTGGGCCACTCGTGTAACTTTCTTGTGAGCAGCATAGTAACTATAGATTCCTCTTGAGCTATTAAATGCCATTTTATGCTGGAATACAGTAAATTAGTTCTGAGGTTTTGTCAAAACTGGAACACAAGTGCTTGGGATGTCCCAAGTGACACATGCATGAGTTACCAATGCAGCACTTTATTTCATACGCAATGGACAGATGGACGTACAATACAGTAACAATGCCCCAAATCCAATTCCACTTTACATTAACTGGAACCAAAAAAGGCTGGAGAGATCCCTGACTAAGCTCTTAACTGGGACTCCTCTCCAGAGAAACAACAGCCTCTCTCATTTGTTCTAAAGTGTAAGGCGATCTATGTTTGTCTTCCTGAGAAGTGACCTCTTGAGGTTGTTTAAATACTGACTGTCTTCTCTCAGTAGCAAATTTGTCTTTGATTATACAAATTCTTGCCGTTTGTTATCCTGTTGCAAAGGCTTTCAAGGAGGAACTCGGGGTGGCTGTGATTTAAACAGTGGATTTTCTATTGGTTATAGAGTATTCACACCAATGCATCTTATCACAGCCTCCACAAAATCCACGCTGCACTATGAGATGAATGGGTGGGGTTGTTTGGAAATGTGTAGTGTGTTATTGTGTGTGTGCAGGGAGGACTCACACTAACGGGGAAGCTCTAACTTAATCAGTGTAGTAGCGATGGACCTGGTGTGTAAATATGACAGCTCTGTGGTGTGATGTCACTCTCACAGTGGACCCCATCCAGTCAACATCTGGATTTAGTTAGAAAGTGCTGAGTGAGCGTTGCGCTGTGGGCCTGACCTGAGAGATAAACTGATGTCGAGCACAGCACGAGTGTGGCCTCGTACCTGCATGTGCTGGCATCTTCAACACACCCACGAGTGTTATTTAGGATAATGGACGGTGTGTGTTGTGATTAATGCAATGTGTGGGAATAGCCATACATATAATTTATATAATATATGCTCTGATAAATGAGACATAATATCATGGCTGGGGAGGCAGTTTTTACTGGATGAAATGTTTGTCATAACACCTAACACCTTAAGACGCTGACGGCTCATTCTGGGGCCTCAAAGGTCAAATGTCACAAACCCATAAAGATGTCCTACTGATTTAAGAAAATGTCAACTTTGCTGCCCTGCTTTTGACTATGTTACATATTTTTAACCATGATAGCAACATTTTTGACTCATAATCAAACGTCTCTACAAATATTGGATGGATTGATATGAGAGTTGCTACAGACATTAATTAAATATATCCATTTGTCTTTATACCTCTCTGTGCTTATGGTGCTGCTGCTGTGGCTGTAAACTCCTAGTCTTGTTCGTTTGTCAAATTAATGGATGGTGGACATAAGTAGCAGCCAACAAGGCTGAACTTGATCCCAAAGAAGAAGCAGTTCCTCTCATGTCAGCTACACAGTTCAAAGAAAACTCCAAATTTTCTTATGTCAATATGTTTTCCTCTCAATAAGATCAGGCCTTGTCGCTAATTTTACTTCCTGCCTACAAACAAATAAATACAAACCCAAATCCAAGCTTCAAAACATCATCTGTTTAAGTTTTTCTCTCTATGAATGAGATTCATTTTCTCCCGAAAATGAATTGTGACCCTTGTCATGTAGGGAGCCACAATTTTGGGGGTCTTGACCCTTAATTACAGAAACCAGAAGTGAGCTGGAGTAAATGGCTTCTTTGTTGACAGCCTTCAGGAAGCTGACTGTAAATCAGCTTCTAATAGCCTGCTTTCTGATGGCTTTAAGAGCACCTCCTTGTTTATTTCTTCCTTTTAAAAGCTCTGCTCGCTGCAGCTCTACATCCTAAGATTCACAAAAGCAAAACACAGCCGCAGCAGCGTAGAGCAGGTTCACATGATGAATGTGGAACAAGTGTTATGTGTGGAGCTGCAGTCGGCTGCGGGCCAGCTGCTCTACAAACTGCTTCATGTGAAGTGACAGCTTGCTGGAACGCAGTCCATACTGAGACCACATCGGATCAACTTGTGATTCATAGTAAACGGCTGAAACACAGTGGAGAATGTAACGTTAACTTCATTTGTCACAATGATTGCAGATTTAATTGCAATCATTTACCTTCTTAGTTTGTCTTTTCTTTTGTATCCCACAGACACAGGAGGTCTAATGTGAAAATGGCTTGTTGAGCATCCACACAATTTGCTGGTCACACAATTCACTGATAGGCTCCACATGGGGAAGAAAAAGATCCACTGTTTTCTGTGATGTTCCAGACAGAGGCACTCCAAACACCACCACGAATATGACGGGGCAGATATTGGGAAGGAAACATGATCTTTGTAAAGACACTAAGCTCAATGCAGGACACTGTGACACTGCTGTTACACAAAGTGATTTATTACAAACTGTCATACGAGTCCAACATTAAAAAATTGCATTGTTCAGTGTTTGTGATGAAAAATGCTGGTCAGGGGCTTTTCAGGACAAATCTGTTTTTTTTTTCACATGTTTTTATAATTGGTTTCAATAAGTTCCAAAGAGACTGTTGCCTGAACTGACACTAGAAGAGAGCTCTTCGGTATAATTAGTGGTATGTGTTGCACAACTCATACAAAACAGCTGCAAGTGTAGGTATCAGCTGTGTTAGGATAGCTCCAAGAAAAAGCGCAACATGTGATGTGAATCATTTTTTTTATAGGATTATAGCAGTGGTGTAATGAAGCCGCTGGGAACAGCCCTGAGATGAGAAGCGATTTAGACGTATTAGTCAAAGATGGCACTGGAGACTGCATAATGAGCTACTGCCATATCAATCCATTCCTCAACCTTACTGTTAGTAGATAGAAAGTAAAGGATAAAATACAAGTGCCATCCTAATAGCCCCCTGTGGGTATTAGGATGGCAATGTCAGTCTGTTGTTTGGTTGGCTCACGACTTTGGTCCAGACTGAAATATCTCAACAACTATTGGATAGATTTTCATGACATTCATGATTCCTAGAAATTGATATTGATATGATTTGGGGTGATCCCCTAACCTTTCCTCTAGCATCGTCATCAGGTAAAAGTAGTTTAGTAGTTGGTCCAGTACTTTGGTTTATGGTCAAATACTTGCAAATGTAAGACAGCGAACATGGTCAACCTTATACCTGCTAAAAATTGGCTTGTTAGCATTGTCATTGTGAGCATGTTGCATTACTCTCACTGTCTTCTTTAAATTAAACTCAAGGGACACCATAACTCAGAGTATGGTACACTTAGTGTGGACCAGAACTGGTGATTCACAATCGTTTGTCTCTGGTAACTGAGGACTAGGTTCTTAGTGGACCTCTTGGAATTTAAAACTCTTAATGCTCACCACAAATATTCAATCCCCCAACTCTTTTGTCTCCGACAGTCTGTCTTCCTCACCAGCATCAGTCACTGTCACTGTAAGAGTTACGGGAATGTTCTTTGATGCTTGATGATTTTTACTGCAGCTGAAGCGCTGGAAGTAACGTGAGAGAGTTTGTGGTTGCAAAGTAGCTTCGCAAGAATGATGTGCATTTAGCCCACCTGTGAGCGTGCACACACACCCCTGGACGCACACACACCAAGTCGTGCCTTTATATTCTTGTGTGGAAACTCCATTGCCATAATGCAATCCCCAACCCCTTACCTTAACCATCACAACTGAATGCCTGACCCTAACCTTTACCCTATCCCTAATCTAATTGTAACCCTAACCCTAAAACCAAGTCATCATAGCATAATCCTTGGGTGGACCATATAAAATGTCCTCACAAGACAGGTTGTTTGTCAAGGGTTGGTCCACAAAAGGATAGAAAGACATGTACACACACACACACGCGCACACACACCATGGTTTTGCAGTTTTTCTGTCTTTTCCTTTGTGTATCCTTTTTTCTGTGTCTCAAATTTTCTTTCACTTGTCTTCTGAATGTGAGCCAGTTAAAGCTGTAGTTCTTGTCAGAAAACTAATCCTACTCTCCATCTCTCTCTCTCTCTCTCTCTCTCTCTCTCACACACACACACACACACACACACACACTGGGTCATGGAAACTAGGGCAATGGAAAGCCCCTTTTCTCCCTTCGCTCTCTCTGTCTGTGTCATTGAGTCGACTGCAGCTCTGTCACTCTCATGCATCAGAGCTGCTCGCAGTTATGTTGTAGTTACACACTGGCAGCACGGTGGAAGCTCTCCAGCCTCCGTCAGTGACGCAGAGACCTCTGCAGCCTCCTGCTCATGTGTTTCGAGCTGAAACTTCACAATCTGATTTTATGAAGAATTCCTTTGTGAGGCTGGAGAAGTTCACCGTGGACCATAAAAGAAAGGCATGGAGTGGTTACATCTGCATAATGTAGTCTGTTAGTGTATAAATGAAACGAAACGCTTTGGGCACTTCTTCTGCACAGCGGTGTACCACATGGAGCTGCACAACAGTATAGACATGTGGTTGCTCAGCAGGTCATTGTTTAAATAATGTTTAGTTTCAAACCTCTCATTGCTTCTATTCCACCTCTTCTCATTTGAGCTGATCGGGTGTGAAACCTTAAAAAAAAAACTGCAACAAGCTGTTGAGAAGTGACGTGAGTTTTATGCTTTAATCTTTTTAACATTGTGCTTTTGATTCCTCCCATATGCTAATATAGAGCCAGTGTTTTGGCTCAGACATCTGTGGTCAGTGTTGTTACTTTCAACAGATGCTGAGCAACATAAACACACAGGGAAAACATAGCATTTCCATATGTGCCTCCAGCTTTGGGCTTATCTGTGATGGAGACCAGAGTGACAAAACAAAGGATGCCAGTCAATAAACAACAAACCACACTGTACTACTGTCTAAGTTTAATGCCCCTGCTTGAGGATTTGCTTTGGTTTATGATAGAACATCACTTAATGAACCTTATGCCTCTTTCCCTTGTTCTGGCTGCAACAAACTTCAGATCATTGTTTCATGCCATCTATCAAACTTCATCACAGTTTATACATTTTTAATGCAACTCTACTCAACTGTGCTGTTACTAATGGAAAGGACAGGGTTGTAGGGAAATGTAACAATAGATCTTTATTCATAAGCTGCAAAATCTCTCACACACAATTTTCAGTCAATATCATGATGTCATTGCCATAACTTTGACATGACACTGCACAGAGCCCGTATTTTTGGTCAGTGGTGCTGAAAAATAGAAATACTTACTGTATTATTCAGTCACTGTTAAATAGCATGTAGCTGGTCTGGCAAATGCAGAGTATCCAAATGTTTCAAACCACCTGCCATGCAGCACCCCATTTTGCACAATACACATCTTTGTTGCCTCTTCAGTCTTTTTCTGCTCTGTTTCAACAACTTCCCTTTTTATTTGGTGAAATTAATTCATAAAATGAAAGCCATTCGACCCGGATAATCCTGACCTCTCTCTTTCTTGTAAATGCATGTGATGTTTATAACTTGCGCTGTCAGTGTAGTTAGTCTGTACTGGTCAGGTCTGTATTGTATCCCAGATAAACTTGTTATACTTTAATGCCTGTTAAACTGGACTCCTTATCTCACCATTTCCTGTGACGCAGTGAGAGGGGCTAGAGGTCAAGAACTTCCGATCAACAGCAGAATAGTTATGAGTTATGCCTGAATGAATAATGATGCATCTAGACTTCTTTCAGCCCAAATCTGATGTTAGCTCTGAGATGTGTAAGGTCAGTACTTCCACATATTCCTTGTGTTTCCTGTGCTCCCCTGTCTCTGTGTTTCTGAATGTGTCTGTGTTGTGGGCGTGATTCTCCTTTCACTCCCAGCTTCCTGATTGCTGTCCAGCCTACACACCTGCATCTAGCTGCTCAACTGCAATTCATCAACTCATCAACTCTGCAGTGCATCAACCCCGGTACTTCAGCCACTCATTGCCTGCCTTGCTGTTTTAGCCTTGTGTGTTTGCTCATCTTCAACTTTGTTTCTTGGTGCTCTAGGATCATCATCTGCCCCCTCAATTATCTGCTGGCCAGCCAGTCATCCCCTTTGCTCCACCATGCTTCACCAACCACCAGCGAATCAAACATTTGTTAGTCATCCACAATCTGAGTGGTTGTGACAGTAAGAGTCTGAGAATTGAACTTCATCATCTCGTTAGCTGGCCGGTTGTGTGGCTTGTCTCTCAGATAGGCTCTTGACCAGTTATCTGAGAGACTTCTAAAAATGAAGTTTATGATAAGAATGAAAACTGCAAAGATCACTCCAAGAACTTTGCTAGTTTTGGTCTTGCACAGAAAAACAATGCTATATTTGACTTGTATAACATCTATCACTGTCATGCCTTCTAATCAGTTAAACAGATTTATGTGAAATCATTACATCAAAAATCTCAAACCATTTTTAGAGAAATGCCCAATTTGCTGTTCCTGTTTTAAAGAACAACTCTAACTCACATACTGCAGAAATCACATGCTTCGCTTCAGTGACATCACAGCAGGCGTTTTGCATTTAACAGTCGATAGGAAACACCTGCAGCTCAACTCTGAACTAGGTTTAGTCAGACATTTCTGCCCTCTGTGATTCAGTGCTGATTTACCCTTTAAAATGGACATTGTGACAGATTCCTACCTATGTGAGTCTGATGTGCTTTCCTAGCAAAAAGAGACACAGAGAGAAGTTTAGCCTCCATACATTTTCTGCATTATTGCATTAATGTAAAGGAGAGAAAAAAAATATTGTTTGTGACTGCACAACAAACCCCTGTCGCCGATAAATATTATAGCGTGAACCGTAAATCTGGCAACACGTTTGACAGATAAACTGCATCTCCTTCCACTCTAATCTAAACCAATGTGATCTTCCAAGTAACCAGGCCTGTTTTCTGGGAAGCTTGTCAATCCACAGCACATTGTAGACAAACCACACAAAGACAAATTACCCTTCATTTTCTGGCAGCCTTTCACCATCACATGAAGGCTGCAACCTGCCATACATTTGGCTTGCTGACACAATAGGGTATTGTTGCACTGGAGCACTAGGGGGTGTTGCTAAATCTGTATCTTGAAGGAATAAATAATGTTGGCAAAGGGAATGGGGAGAAAAGAGTAGACCTTTTCCACAACTGCACTCTCCACTAACATGCTTTTATTTATTAAGATACGCTCCCTGACTGCTTTAGTTCTGTGACTCTGCGGCTCAGTCTCTCGTTGAACTCACTGACTCACACACATACAGTATATACGCAGAGATTTCAGGGTTGCAGGTCAGTTAAACACACAACCACTTTCATGCACCAGTTCTGAATCACTGGTGTCTCAGATGAGAAGTGTCTCAACCCACTCCGATCATAAATCACACAACCACATTCATCTGTGTTTCTGACCCTTTGTTAGATTAGAAGACGCCAGATGGGCCTGTTCAATATTCCAGGACAGGCAGTGTAAAGGCTGGTGGTCTAAAAATCCCCACTATTGCACCAACATTGCATCATTCCACTTTCACCGTGAGAGAAAATTCACTAACAACTTGATCCATGATTACTCTTGCAGTGAAACTGATCATTTGTGAATTTCCCGACTGTGGGACGAATAACGGTTTATCTTATCTTCTCTTTTTAGCCACGTTAGCAGCATGGCTCTAAGGATGGGAACATTGGTGTGTTGGTCTTGGATGTATTGCTAATGGAATTTGGTATATTCATGCATGGTCCCCAGAAGATGAACTAATTGCTACTCCTGTAGAGCCACCAGCAGGTTGACTGTGGCGACTGCGGCTTAGAAGGTAGAGAGGCTGGCCACCAATCGGAAGGAAGGTTAGTGGTTTGACTCCTGGCCCCTGCAGGTTGCATGTGAAAGTGTCCTTGGGCAAGACACTGAACCCCAATGCGTTCTCACTCTCAGATGCACATCGCTTTAGATAAAAGTGTCTGCTAAATGAAATTGTAGAATTGTAAGTCCAAGTTTTCACTTATCCAGTGAAATATCTCAACATCTCCTATGGATTGGCACAAAATTTGGTCATTTTGGAGACTGTAGTTTATGGTGCTGTTGAATTACAATGAGAATTGTTTCAAATCTGCTTTCATCGATATAAACATGCTGGACAACATCTTAGTATAATGCAACACAGTGCAACAGCAATACAAACTACAGCCTCCAAAAACGACCATAAAATTTAATCTTTTTTCAGTTTAAACTAAAACGGAACATATAATCTTCCTGAAAGCAGCATTTATTTCCAGACTGTTTAGACTAGATTGTCTTAATTCTAGCTAGGTGTATGTGTCTTACCCTCACGATGAATTGTAACAACTACGGTGAACACGGCAAATTTGTAATCAGCATGTTAGCTTTGTAATTTTGAGCACGGCTGTAGACTCATAATGGTGTTTCTCTTTTTCTAGGTCAGTGGAGGTGAGTGGTTCCTCCGTTCTGTCACTACCACTTATAGGATGGATATCTTATGTTACGACTCAGTGACCCACAAAAAGCACCCGTGGCACCTGCAGAGGATCACAGAAAGGGTTTCTGCACTGGGGCATCAAAGACAAGACGTCTGACAGAAACGAGGGAAGGACGCCAGTTTTATTAAATACAAGCAGACGCAAATCCAAAATCCAAAATCCAAATCAAGCCCAACTCAATGATTTCCCAGCACTAGGCACAAATAAACATCTGCCAAAGGGATCAAAGAAAAAACAGATAAAGCAGAAACAGAGTCATTTGCATCAAAATAGTTGCCCATTGGAGTGTATTCTGGGGATTTCCACCACAGCAGGGTTCCCAAATCACACACATGTTGCATTGTTAAAATCAATCAAGATGTTTTTCATCTCATTGCAATTTTTTTTTCTCTCGAGCTCCATCCTGTGCAGCCAGTTGTGACTGATCTGTTCACTCCTGATCTGTGCTCTGCAGTGATGTAAACACAATATATGTTATCAGTTAATTTAGCAGATGTGTTCCATTAAAATGATCCTCCAAGGTTGATATACGCAGAAAAAGAGGTTTTTCATTTCATAGAAACATTACATTATCATCTCATGTCCTCGTGTTGAGGCAGGGCTAAATGTTGAAACAACACAGGATACTGCGTTCAAGGTTTCATCAAATATTCATTCATATCCTTGTGTGTGTGTGTGTGATGATTGTAACTATTCTCATCTAGTTTCACTTCCTCTTGAACAAATGATCTAATTCCTCCCCTGAAGTAGTCCATATGTGGTACGCTGTGTCATTATCAGTGTTGTTCCTGAAAACAAGACATATGCAAATTGGAAGTATTAAATAAATAATAGGAAACATATAGCCCATAATGTTTGCTCTTGGTTTCATGACACTTGCGGCTGTTGTTGATTTCCTCATTCAGACATTCGCAGATTGATTTAAACACATCTGCATGGATGCACACAAATGCACTTGTGTTAATCAAAGGCAGATACGGTGATTCTATGCAAACATAGTATTCTCTCACACAGACGCTAAATGAAGTCGACTTGCCTCAAGACCCTGCCTGTATGTCTGCAGATTTGAAAACAACACACTTATGTCCTCACATACTTGCATTTCTTTCTGACTTTTGGAAAAGCTGCTGAAGCCTTTTTAGTCGCTTTTGGAAACTCTGGGACAGGACTGTAGTCTCAACTTGTCAATGTAGAGATTAATGAGTGAAGGAGGAATCCAGCCTAACATCTGATGACACTGTTCAGCACCTCTGGGTGATTTTGCTTTCCTGGGCTATATATTTTGGTATATGTATGTTTTTGTATTCCCTGGACTACACTGCCCAATTACAGATAAAATGAAGTCTTTGCAAAATTTTCAATGCTGGGGGCTATGATAGACTTTTGAAAAAAAAAAAAAAAAATACTGCAAAGGTGAAAGGTTTCAGCAGTTGAAACCTTAGTCAGTCCATCAGATGAGCTGCACTGATGCTCAAAAGTCACACATGCAACTGACACATTTTCACAGAAACTGCTCCCTTCTGTCTGTTCAAATGTCCTTTCACTGTTGTGGATTCAAGAACAAAGCACTGTGGGAAATGTAGGAAAGAAGTAAGTGAAGCAGAGGGTAGTGTGGTAGAGGTTCCTGAGAAAGACAAATACATAATAACCCTTGGACTGGATTAAGCGGTGGGGCAGTAAAATCAAATATGGATAGTGAAATTTGACAAAAATATTTCCTTGTAATCAGGAGATCAGTGCACAGTCCTGTTTGTGTATACTTTTCTGCACTGGGCCAGATTCACAGTGATCCTGTGACACAGTTTTGAGCCGTGCACTGGCAGCTCATTTAGGCTGAATGTTACTCATATGAAACTAAAAACCCTCAATGCCAGTAGATCAGGACTGATTAGGGCAAATAGTTTGCTCTCTGCTGACCCTGTTTCTCCCAGAGTTTTCCCAGAGTCCAAAAAAAAATGCATATTACAAAATTCTAAATCACTTAATCATTTCCAGCCCCTAGGTATTCTCTCCATACCCTCGAGGGAGCGCGCTCTCTCTCTGTTTCTTTTATAAATCCCTCTCGTCCACATTCTCTGCTCTCCCTTCCTGTTGCTTTACCTGGGATGTTAATATAACGCGGGTCTGTGTGAAGAAGCGAAGCCTGCGACTCACAGTGCGCCGCTGTAATTACTGTAGCTACCGCAGCTTTTCCCTGCTCTCGCTCTCTGCCCCCTGCAGAGCCACGTTCAGCGCTGATGGGAACCACATTGTGGGATCTACCAGGTTAGACAGGGACTTCAAAGACGCTTTAACTTTCTACTTCTGTGTTGTATGCAATTATCCGCACACACGTGCACACACACACAGACAGTCAAATTTAAACACTGGATGCCTAACAATAGATTCACTGTGGGAACAAAGCTTGGCAGGTATTTAGAAATTAAAGGACAAAATTGGGGAAAACACAAAGCCCTGCACAGGCTTTGGACGACAGTGTCTGGACAAACAATCTGAAGACTTTGCAACATCAATCATCATTGCATGACTGGTCTAAAACATCACGTTTGTTTGTGCTGCTTTGAAGGCGAGCTTCTCATTTCCTTCCCCTGTTCATCGCCTTTCTCTCAATGCTGTATCACTCATCTTCTGGTTTGGTTTAGCAGATGTTCATACCATCCTTTTCTCTGAGGTTTAGCTTTGGTTGTTGGGTCATCAACCCAGTTGGCAGACAAAAACACTGATGTGAGACAACTTTGCAAAACCCAAAGATCATATTCAGCCACAGTGTTTATTCTAGAATATCTGTGCATGCCAACTATGATATGCTTAAGGTTAGGGAACTACAATGATTGGTCAAGGTTATGAAATAATTGTGTTTGCAGGTCATGAAAGGGCAAAAAATACTTCATACAATACTTTGGACATGAACTACTTATGACAGACGGGCTGCATGTCTGTCTGTAAGATCAACCTCTGCACTTTCTGCTTTTTCCTCTACGTAAAGGTCACACTGCTTCCTGAATTGGCACTGGATGTAAATTGTGACATGGGGAATTGCCCAGCATGGGTTTAATTCCTAGATTACTGAGCTGGGGTAATGGTTACCCCGCATGAGCTCAGCGTATCACAACTGATCTCTACCTATGTGGATGGAAACTAACCAAAACAAACCGAATCTTGTTATAACCTAGGCCTTTCTCATTTTGCAGCGGCTTGTGGCAACATAGTACAGTTTGGAAAAAGGTATGCCCAGGCATACTTTAAATAAGAACTGATGCATCTGTCTTTTTGAGCAGAGGCTGATGCAGCAACCCAGGCCTGTGCTGGCATTTTATGGGTTAGTCATGACCTTCAGCTGGCCTGAATCCTCAGTCTGAACCTCCACAGTCACTGTAAATAAACTCTTCCTTTAAGTAACAACTGACATGCTCTCATTTGGGGATTTTCTGTCTGACATTATTCTGCTCACACGATGTAAAACAGTGTGCACTTTGTGTCTATTGTCACATGCCTGATACATCAATATGCTAAAAATGACACTCGTTCTTTTTCCAGATGTAGCTTTTATGTGGGCATCCGGCAAACACAGGCGCATCCTGTCTCATCCTTGAAACAGAAGATATCAGTCACGAACGGATGTTGGTCAGATCTTGCCAGTAGTGAAGAACATTACGGAGACTCTGGAGCACACAATAGGTTTCTCAGCAGGACGAGCCTTCCCAGGGTCGCTGCTCCGTCTCCGTCTTGCACACAGGGGTTCCCTGCAAAGAGGAGTAGCGGGTAGCTGTGTGGAAATCATTTCACTGTGTAGAGAAACCGAACATTATAATTCACAGGAGAGTGGAATCAAACCCTTATGTTGTCTGTGCATATGGTCTATCCCTCCTCTGTCTGCCTTATTCTTTATCTTTATGTGAGTATAATCCACATGTCATAACTCGTAAGTCATCGGCCCATGAAACCTTTTTCCCCCCTGTCTCCTCTTCTCTTTCTAACCCGTGTGTCATACATACTCTACATACATTCTATTGCTGGCACACAAGTTCGAATAATCTCAAAGCTGAGTCTTGAAAGCCCCAAATCAAATTTTCTCATGGCTGTCCACACACACACACACACACACACACACACACACTTAAACACACACCCCTTCTCTTCGTGGTCTCCGAGTTGCGTTCGCTGCCGAGAAGACAGGATGTTTGGACGTAAACCAAAGTGGGAATATGGGCCACATCTTAGCATGAGGTCACCCTATGGTTTCACTCACTTTTGGCTGTGATAAGGGGTACTGAAGGTAAACATCGTGTTGATCAAAGTGCAGAGATGTTCACGTTGCACTGTGGAACATTAATGTAAGAGCTTTGTGAACACGTACACAGAGTTTGGATGTATGGTGTGTTTTATATGTTTGTCATTTGCATTTGTTTCGGAGAGCAAAATGATTTGATTGTAATTGTTTATGCACGTTTATGCATCTAGGCCAATTAATGAAGAGGTTTTTGACAGCCATCGTCAAAGCAGAGCAGATACAGACACTCTATAGGAGACGGCTTGGAGTGTTAAGTACAAATGTATGCAAAGAGGCTCTGTGGATTTCCTCTCTCAAGACTTATAGATGAGTTCATTTAGGCTTAAACAAAATAAGCTTAGAAAGATGCCATATGGTTATAATGAGACAAAGTCCACAGGATCTTAAAGGCCTCGGTTGCCACATGCTCATTACATGCATGTCGACATACTGCAGAGTATGGGACATTCGTCCAGATGCACTTACAGCAGCATGGATGTATGAATTATTACTGAGAAACAAACATCTATTTTTGCAATGTTACACTGCAAACAGATATCATCACCCTTAACAATCATTCATTATTCACTTTAAGGAGCGCTTTAAGGTCTGTATATGTTTACTGGTCACAGATACAAGCGCCTCTGGGACACACCATATTCCTGTTTGGGATCATGTTCTGGTCTCAGTGTTGAATTAGCCAATGTGAAGCTTGAATGTTAGACCAGAGAACTTGCTATCAAGGGAATACAATATTGCATCATACCATGGCCAATTCAGTGCAACAAAAAGAGTCTGTTAAATGGCTTTCCATTCATGCACACACACACACACATATACACAGGTGTAAAATATACACTGTCATCATTGTTTATATTCTTTGCCATGGTCTTTATACTGAAGTACACATTTTATTATCAGGTGAGCAAAAACCACCAAAGGTAGAAGGTTTATTTGGCAATGTCATCCAGAACAAACGATGCCAGCTGACCTTCATCATGATGTGGGAAAAGGGACTGTTTGGGTTGTGCACCACAGCCTCAAGGCTTTGTTATAGGATAACACTACCAACTACACGGTGAGCTTATTGTATCAGCCATTTCTCATTTATATTAAAGGTAAAAGTCTGGTGCCTCAAAACCTCAGTGCAATGTTATGGCTAATGCGTTGTTTGGGCTCAATTTTTATTTATATAGAGAAACTTATACTGGTACAGTACACTATATCCTGTATGATATTTCATCCAGTGGTGAACCCAGCCCTCGCCAGGTCCAGGCTGCAGGGCCCCTGTGGGTCAAAGTTTGACCACCAGGCGCTAACCTTCCAGCCCCCCCTCCCCCTCTGGGCAGGAGGCTGAGAAATAATGAGACTACACTGCAAGCACACCCTCAAAGGTCTGCTGCGCTTGTGGGAGATTCAGGTGTCTGTGATGTTAAATCGAGTATCAACACGTGCCTAATACACACCGTGGGCATGTTTAAGACCCAGACAAAAGTTGTGTCACAAGCCTGACACCTGTAATCTCTCCCTAATCCTTTGTGTATTATGATGTGACATAATTTTAAAATCTGGCCAATGGAGTGAAAATATGAACAATTCAGTATCTTTTCTAAGCAACACTTTCATTCTGAAGGTGTGACTCCTCATCATTTGCCTGCGATCTGAGCTGACTGTTTGACCCAGTCACGTCTTCGCACGCTTCAGACTAAACATGGTTAATGAGTCTCTCATGACTCATCCTTTTGTTTTGAACCATCCTGGCAGGTTAATGAGAGCATTGGGCCAACCTTTTGAACTTGAAAATAAATTAGGTATCCTTCATGGAACAAGTGACAAAAGTCAAGAAATTATAGTATTGTTATAGAGGGGAAATCATAACTGAACCCAGAAGAAAGACATTTAATTTAAATTAGGGCAATAACTTGGATTTGGATTATATCAAATGAGCCACAGTGTCAAGAATAATTTTATTAGAATTGCTATTTTTCACTTAAGTACATTATGTCTACATACCTTCTTGGCCTTTTGTCTTGGATAAGCAGACAGCTCAGGTGTGAACTACCTGCTGAGTCGACTGTAAAAGCCGACACGTCACTTAGACTATGGCTCTATATCCCTCTCCACAGAATTTAATACTAATGAGATTCCTATAAGTTTTTCCCTGGAATCATCCCTCCGAGTAAATGTACTGTGAGACAGACAGCACAAGCCAGAAACACGGAGTAAGACAGAGTGAGAGAGAGTCAGAGGTGGGCAGACAGTCTGCCAAGCAGCCAGCCATGCGATCATTCATCCAGACTGCCAGACAGACAACATGCCCTGTTACCGTTCACCCTCCAGGTGAATGAGGTCAGCGGCCCACTCCTGTTAGTGTGTGTGCTTCACGGAGGAGAAACCGTTACTGAGCGAGAATATCTGGAGGAGTGTGCTGCTGACCGAGCAACAGACACTACAGTGTTGCGACAGGGGTTCACGTTGTCTTTATAAAGATCTGTCCTTCACCTAGACCAAAAATATTTTCTTAGCATTCTATGAGCTGCAAACTCAAAAACTATTTGGTTTGTGGACCTGAAAGTATTTCACATGTGTTAAACTCTGTCTACCCCAGGGCCTATAAAAACACTGGTGTTATTTCTCCTTAGCTAAGTATTTAGAAGGCATGTCTGTGTGACCTGAGCATGCTTTTATTCTCAAAGCAATAGGCTGTGAAAGTAAATAACTTTAAGCCAAAGCACTTTTAAAAGCCTTTGACGTGTGATAGCAGCAGGAGCCACATCTCGCGCTTCACTCCGGCAGATGTTGATTGCTTTAAGCCACAGCACATGTGCTTGGTGGATGAAGAAGCCTTATGCTTTGAGGAGAGGGCGTCCTCGCAGGGTTTATAGTTAGAAAACTTTTGGCTCATGACTAAAATGTTGACAGTATGTGTCTCCTCAAAGGAAACACCTGCATGGTGTCCATGAGGGCCTCAGGGGCCACAGACGGCCTTTGAAGTAGAGGAAACTCAAACACAGCCACAGACAGAAACATATACAGACCTTAACTCAATGCTAATCCTAACACTATCTGCAAATCAGTTTGTGTCATTGTGGGAAGTCCTTGAAAGTATTTTTTTATTGTCCCGCTGAGAACTTCTGGACCTCACAAATAGATTTAAAACCGGTGAGGCAACGCGTGCACATATACTGCATATGCATATACTTTTGCAAACACACACCCACATACACTTGCCCGATTTCTTTTATTTTAGTAAGTGGAATAGTTTATGGAAAGATTAAAGAAAATATTCAGACAATGTTAAAGGAATAGTTTCATATTCTGAAAAAATGCTTGTTGGGTTTCTTGCTAAGTTAGATGAGAAGATCAATACCACTCACATTATTCTCTGCTGTTATCTTTTTAATTGATAATCAAATTTTGAAGCAAATTTTTTGCTTTCAAATAAGCAAAAAATATTGAACTATTCCTTTAAGAAATCACATTGAAAATCTTAGGATTTGCACCTGGATCCACTCTTTAACAAACACTTTAATTCCAAATTACATAGGAATATATTGACAAGTTTTTTGAGATAACCTACTAACAAACTAACAAGCAAGCAGAAAAAGCAAAATACAGACATTGTGCAGTGTGACTTTACATTGTGTGGCTACAGAACATTCATGATTTGAATCACTGCCTTCAGACTCATTTTCATATCTCATTAAATCTCTCCTCATCACTCCTCTCCTCCTCTTCTCATCTCCTCTCCTCTGGGTCAGTGGGTCAGGGCCCCAGATTGTAGCAAGCAGTAAACACCGCCTTCAATTTGTCTTCAAAACTACCAAAACATACTTCAAAGCTCTAATGACAAATGATAAGAATTCAGTAAACACTTCTCCTCCATTTGTCTAAGTTTAAAACAGCAGACTTCCTCATATGTTAATCTGAAGGAGTGCTAGTAAATACTTGCCTTTTTGACCTCATAAGCAAAGGAGCTTTCCAAGAAGAGATGCGACAGGCCCTTCTTCTCTTGTCGACACTAATAATCACAATGGCCTATTTAAAGAGTCAGTAATAATTCATCATGTCGAACGGTCTGATGGTAAACAACAAGCTTTTTGACTTTTAAGTGTCAATTGGTAAAGCAGTGATTAAAATCCTATCACAATGCTTCATTAAAATAATAATCCAAATTTATTGACATTTTCAACAGCATCATGGTCTCTTTACCTAAAGTGTTACTCTGAGGGAAGATAATTAGAAATAATTAATACAAATAGTGTCTTTAATATGAAGCACTGCCAATCAACAAATCAACATCAAGTATTTATCCATTTGAGGTGAGTAGTTGTTCAGTACCTTGCTGATGGGTGAAGAAAGTGCTTTGAGCTCAGTCACATCTGCCACAAACAGACTTTTCCAGTATTTCCTGGAATCGAAGTCTGCTACATTCCACGTGAATGTCTCTTCTACTAATCATCTGGCTACTGCTGCCCCTAAATGCATTTCAGTAGTTTGTTGCCATCCCGTGATTCAGCCGTTAAAGGGAAGCCAGAAAACCAGCTGGGATCTGCAGACTCTTTGCAAAAGATCAAGGTTTTCCATGAGCTCACCAGCCTTTCCAGAATATGTTTGAAGCAAAACCCATTACATACAGGACCTCATGTCAACCTTCTCCCAACGCCACACAAGTTCACTTTCCAATGTCGTCCTTGCAGCCATTATAGTGTCATTTCAAAGTTTGGATTAGAAAAACACAACTCTCATTCAACTCTCAAATTCTCATTCAATTTGTTCTGTTTTCATTGAGTAACACTAAAAGTAAGACAGCCGGTCTTTGATGAGACTCAAGCAGCTCCTTGTGTTACCTCTGGTGTTGAAATGGGTTAATAATTCAAACTGTTCCACGGCTGCAGTAAAATCTTCATTTACGCCCCAGTGGAAACGCAGCTCTTGACTGTCTACGTTTAACACAGCTTCAGCTGAGTGTGTTAAAGGCCATATCACATTTTATAGCTTTGACCAGAGAGGAGATTCAGGGTGTGCAGTGTTTGTATGCTTTCAGTTACATCATTTCCACTGGCTTAAGAGAAGCTGCATGTGTGCTTTCACAGTATCCTCGAGAGGACCGAACGTCCATATGTGCGCTTGGACGTATGCATTAGCACACTTGTGCTTTTGTGTGTGAGTGCATTTGTGTTTGTATCTGAGCATGGCTGTGTGTATGTGTGTGTTTGAACCTGGATAGTCTCAGACAGAGGGGTCCCGGGAAGGAACTCTTGGGAAAACATGGGTGGGGACTAGAGACTACATGTTTTCTCACCCCCTTGAGTCTCTTTTTGACTATCCCACCGAATCGAACTGTGACAATGCATTAAAGGTCAAGTCTGATTAGTCAACACCATTAGACAATTTAGACCACAACCTTACTAGTACTTTGGCACAGATACTGTAACACAGTCATCCTGCTGGATCTACTGACAGCCTTTGATATGGTGAATCACCAAATCCTCCTGTCCACCCTATCCGAACTGGGCATCTCTGGTACAGTGCAATTGCTCAGCAAGGAGTCCAAGCATCACTTTCTTTCCACTGGGGCAAGGATCAGTGCTTGGACCCCTTCACTTATTATAAACTACCTCTCTTACTGTAATTTTCCATGTTTTCTTACCCTGACTATGCTGAGGACACCCAGCTCTATCTGTCATTCCCACAAAACAGACCTACTGTCTCAGCGTGGATCTCTTCCCCTCACTGATATGTGAAAATGGTTGAACACCATCTATCAATCTCAATACAAACTGTTCTCCTCTCTCTGAGAGAACATACTCACCTAATATGCTCTTTCTCTCTTATGTTCTTGTTCTCTCTCTCTGATTTTCAATGGCTTCTCCCTGATCAAATGCAGTTTGGATTGTAACTGTGACTAGATATTAGAGACTAGGTAAAAAGCAAATTAACATTGGTCACTGCTTAAAGATTTATCTAAGGAAAACCATTTATGTACTGTTGAATTACTCATGATGATGTTGTGGCTTTGATATGGTAAAATCTGACTTATTCTCTCTATGTAGGCTACTGTATATAAAAAAAATGAAAAATATAATTTTCCACAATCCATGATGATAGTCCAAGAACTTAGTCTTCAAACTGGAGACTTTACCAAAGTGGTCTATCACTCTTCCTCAGCCAAACACACCTAAAATGTTTATACATGTCCACTGATTGAATCACGGACCTAACAGAGTAGGCCTTAAGCACCAGCACTTTCACAACCGTACACGTGCGCTGACACTCGAGTCATGAGAGGTTAACCTTCACCTCGCGAAAACAGTGAGCTGAAGTGCTGCGACGTAATGCTGTAATCAGTAGGAGGAATTTGACACGAGGTTATGTAAACTAGTCCAAAATGCCAGCAGACAGTAATACGCCACAGCTTGTGATGAGGTGAGTTTCCTTCTAATGACCAAACTAGGCCTGAGCAGAGCCTGAGACATCGTGGAAGCCAAGTGACATCTTGAAGAATGAATCTGTGGGAACTCAACACTTCGAGTCTACTCATAGTCTATTTTAGTTTTCAGTTGTTAGATAAGACGACCTCTGAAGAGCATGAACTCTGCATTGGCTTTAAACAAACTGTGGGCTAACATGAGCACAACAAAAACCAGTGGAGGAAAACACCAGACTCTTTGGCTTTACAACAGTGAAACCTTCATACAGTATAGTGGCGTAACCAAAAAAAGTCTTATGTTAACAATTTAAAAATGGCTTTACGTTAATATGATATTTAGAGTCTGATCATTGGTTCCAGATCAGCAACCAGAAAACATTTGTCATGAAGTGTTTTCATCATGCACAGTAGCTGCAGCTCAGTCAAACATTGTGGAAATAACATTGTAAACTCATATTAAGCTCCTGCAATCTGAATCATCATTGCAAGTAGATGCACATTGAGAAGCAAGTCATACTGTAGCTGGCCAAAGCCTCACTTGTTTTTCTCATCTCCAGGGAAGGACCAGGGAGTCTAGAATATGAGACCACCTTTAACCTCTTAACCCTGCCACACCTCAGTCCCTCGGCTCAGCAGACTCCCCACAGCATGATCGCACACAGGCTGCACGCACGCATTAAAGCCAAGAGCCATCAGGCGCTCGTACATGGAAAAATCAGTGAGGAATATACTGTGAGATAAATTTCCAACACACACACACACACACACACTGTACCAAATCCCTCACACACCTTCAGCCTTCATAACCTTGACATTTGTTACGTTAGCCAGACGTCAGCCTCGGTCAGGTGGGTGTCAGGGAGCAGAAAGTAGGTGAGCTCATCTGGGAAAATCATACAGAGACAGCTTGACGTAACAGAAAAAACATTAAGGTTCCTGCTCCTGAAAAAAGCGCGTTTGGTGGCACACAATCGCACAGACGATCACCGTGACATTACTTTTTTAAAATCCTCTACCCAACCAAATGAAATAAACAGACAGAAATGAAAACATCAGCTCTTTGAAACTCATTAACAATCATATAGCATGAGGCAACTCTCGCAGCCCAGGGATTTTCAGAGGTCCTCCTTCTCAGAAATGATGCGCTCTTTGTGTTTTCCTGGGACTTTGAGACACGTGACCATGGCAACAGTGTATTTGTTATGGCAGTGCTGAGTCCAAACTGTCAGGAAAACACCGAAAAGCGAAGAGAGACGCAGGGGGAGAGTGAAGAGATAAAGAGGCGTGTAGATGGAGGGAGAGAGAGAGAGAGCGCTGCAGGGTGGAGGAGGGTCGCTGCCCTGTCAGCTGCGTTTCAAACACCTACAGCAAGCTGAACCGAGTGGAGCTGTTGTTTGCACTGATGCCTCCACATGACCTTAATGTGAAAATTAGATGACAAATGCGAGCAGGTGAGTTTTCTCAAACCTGGACAAGATGATGACAGAGGAAGAGAGGATAAAGACTGGTGCTCTCATGTCATCGTGAGGCTATTTAGCTGCCTCGTCTTGGCCACTGGGAGAAGGCTCTTACTCAATACTATACAGCAGAGGTGTGAGCTCACATGACTTGGATTCGAGTCACAAATCCGTCGACTTGACTTAAATCAAAAAGTACTTTTGGAATAAATGGACTGTCTACAAGCACACAGATGTAAAAATGTGGCCATTGGGCTATAAAAGATGAATTATTATATAAATGGATTCAAAACGATGCGAGCCACAGACGGCTGCAAAATCTTTGATCGGGCCTCATCTTAACTCTTTTCAAACCCCTTATGGTTCAAAGTTGAGTTTCAAAACATCAATAGTAGAAGGAAACAAGGGGATTGGGGAATTTGTGGGCACTGTTACATATTCAGCAGGTTTACTTTTAAAGAGCAATACGATCTCTTCCTGTGGTTTTAAAAGTCTTAGAAGTCTTCTGTTGCATTCAGATGAATTCAGGCAGACGGGCAACACCTGGACAGCACGGGCAAAACAACCTTGCTGAATGGCAGGACGGCAACACGCAATAGAACACGACAGTATGTTTCTATTGGTGTCATATCATTTACCAAGAATTATGAATTATGAATTATTAGCTTCTCGTTGCCCAGATCACCCACGTTTTCTCCTTGTGTGAGGAAGCTGTGTGACATCCAGTTGTAAATTCTGCTGTGAAGGACAGCAAAACTCAAAAAGTTGTCTACCATTACTGTTGCAGGTATTTTCTCTTGTCCCGCTCTTGTCCAGTAAAATGATATCCAGTTTGCGATTTACCATCTGTCTGAATCAAAAACAGCATTATGCAGCATTTAGTAAAAACTGGACAGAGCTGGACCCAAATGAGTGTTTTTGGTTTGTTCCTTCAAAGACAAAGCTCTGCTGTGCCAAAGTACAGCCTCACAGAGACGCATGGCTGTGGACTCATTTCTGACCATCACTTTGTCTAAGCAGCAACATTACAAAATACAACATAGTCAATGTTGCTGCTTAATCTCCCGTCAAGCTTATTAATAACTCGACTCTACTTACATGCCTCGCTGCACGCTCCTAAACAGCTGGCAGGGACGGGCAACTCATCTCTGGTCAAATTAAAGGACTGTAACAATGCTTTTCAAATCACATACGCATATAAATATACTGTACAATTTGCATCAGTGCAAATCATTTTACCAAGCATTCAGTGTTTTTTTTTTTAGATTTTTAATTACAGACATTACAGTAAACAAAAGGAAGTGAGTTTAACATCCTACATAAACACTAAAAAGCTAGTAACCCATCGTGGCTGACCAATGACCTGAGTCAACACAGTGTGGCAACACCTACAGTATGTTTTTGTTGTTCAAAGTCTTGGGTCTGTACGCTGTGGTCTGTTTCATCCACGCTACGCTTGCGTGTGTGTATCTTTGCGTGTGTGTATCTTTGTGTGTGTGTGACTGACTTCAGGGGACTGACTGCAGAGAAGAAAGGGTGGGAATGTTATTATTGATCATTGTCATGGCAATACATGAAGATGTTTGTACTGTATGCTGGAAAGGGTGTGTGTGTATTGTATTTGTAAGTAAATCAGTGTATCTGTTTGCTTTTATCAGTGTGTATGCGCAATCAGCTGTGCACTTGTGAACTTGTGGGCTCTGTGTTTTGCGTGCACTTAAGAAATGTTGTTTCAAGTTTACGTGTGTGATGTGTACAGAGGTCCGACAGAGGCCCAGATGTGAGGGCTTGCTTGTTGGTGACACCCACCATAAATCAAAAAGGTTTAACTAATGAACAAACAGAAGAAACAGAGAGTCTGATAAACAGAATCACAGGGAGGAAGAAACGGAGAGTAAAGCAGATGAGTGGGAAGACAGATGGGGAAAGTGAAAAGTAAGAGCTGGGTAGAAGAAGTGGAGGAGAAAGCTGAGGAGAAGAGAAGATGACAACAGCTGAGAGATGGTTGAATGATCTTTATATGGCCTCCCTTGAGCCTTACTTTAGATGATTAATACATGACTTACTGGATCAATTAAATTTCAAAAAAAGGTCCAAACAATGGGCTGGCTAATATCACACACTGCATGGAAATAATTGCTCTCTTCAATGGACAAAACAGTTTCCAGTGCATACCTTGTGTCATCAGTGACCCATGATGACATTACATCCTGTCTAATTCATTCATTTCATCCGATAAAGCAGGCGACTCCCTGGTATTAGTCACACTATTTGTTTTTTTAGCAATGTCCTGGTGTTAAAATGTCCAAAATGATAAAAAGCACTGTTCTTCTTATGATTTTTTCCAAAAGGGTCACAGGGTCGTTAGAGACATGAGTTATGCTGGATGCAAGTGAGAGTAGGTAATGTCTGTTCGGCCTGATACTGTTGTCTCTCTGTCACTGTGAGTAAATACAAACTCACTGATGGAAAAGTTTGTGGCCTTTAGCTTACTGTCACACCCAGGAAATGAAGATGTACCTGAGGCTACTGATGATGATGTGAATCAACTAATTTAAAAACTGAACAGAACTGGATTAGTGGAACTTGTATTATGCTACTGTATGTTCTCTCTCGTCCCGCCCTCTCTCTCTCTCTCTCTCTACCTATTTGGACCAGGTATAGATGACCACCCAACCAGGGCCCGGTTCTGTTCGAGGTTGCTCGAGTTTTTCTTCACCGCTGTTGCCAAGTGCTTGCTCATGATAGAAACGATCGGCTCTATGAAAGCGCCTTGAGATAACGTCTGTTGTTATTTTGCTCTATATAAATAAAACTGAATTGAACTGAATTGGAGCATGAGAGTGACGAAACCTGCTCAGACAATATGAGCTCTGACAATGGCCAAGATACCGTCCAAGTAGCGGCCCCGAGAGACGTGGGACTGATGAGGGAACCTTATATAGTTACCTCAACTGCCTCAACTCTGCTGCTGTAAATGCACAAGTGCTTTTCCTTGCCAAATTTCCAACTTGGGAAGCTAGAATATCTCACAAGTGACAGACTTTCCTGGAAAACTCTGGCCATCAGCTGTTATGGACATGGCTGCAGAAAAGGAAAGAGGGACCATCACTGCCAAAAACTGATGGATGCTCCAAAACTCGCTTCTTTATCCAGGAACAGAACTGCAATGTGAATTTTTTTATTTTTAACAATAAATTCTTAAGTGTTTACGAGCAATATCATTTTAATGTCTGGCTTAATCAGTGTTATATAAGTGCTAAAGAGGAAAAGTCACTGAAACTACAAATCCTGGCATTTGGTTGATCTGACTTACCCATAACTTCACTGACTGCTGTATTGGACACTTCTACCTCTTATTGTTTACACTTCTGCTTTTTATCTGTGTTCTGCTGTGTCTGATATTTTATTGCCACTGAGGGGGTGAACCTTTCCTCCTGCTCTCCTCCATCTGACTAATTGAATTAGGCCTTACATGTGGGAACTACCCCATAGATCTGTCACTGTGTTTCAGCCTCTCTTCCTCCATCTGTGAAATTATCATGCTCCGTAAGTCAGCTGGTAATATGAACATTTGGAGACTTTGTGGTTTTGTTTGTGTTTGGAAGTGTAGGAATGCACATGTTGACATTTCTGACATGAGCACCTATGAATTAATATGTATGATTTCCTCCATTTACATGATAAATATTTATGTTTGTCATGCTCTGGTCTCGTGATTGACATGAGACACACTGACAGTACAAAAACACTGACCTGTGTGCCCACATTCCAGCCCATCATGACTATATGATCACAGTTGACTGAGGGGATTGGAGAAATACATACATTTGTAGACAATGTAGACATTTGCACACATTCCTAAATGTCAAGTCAAACATCTGGCCAAGATCTGGGTGGATACATCCTTCTGTATTTTCAAATACCTTAAACCTGGCAGCTTGTTTATGACTAAGAGAAAAAGACACATTGCATTTCTCTATATTTACTTTCATTTAGTGACTGACTTTTAAAAAAAATTCCAAGATGAAAAAATGTGTGATGTGTGACATTATTCTCATCATCCAATCTCCTGTCCAATCACATAGTTTCTGAGTGTCTATAAAAGAGCTGTGCAGCACTGTGATCCTTTTTAAAATGACATCAAGTGACATTAAAAAAAACACTTTTACTTTCCAAGGAGGTTGGCAAACACAAAGATATCATGGAAAGTAAATTCAGTCCAGCTCTAACAACTCAAGATAAGAAGACCATGCAGAAAGTGATCTCAGAAATTAGAATCTTTTCAATTTGTCTGAACATATCCCCACAGTTTCGCCATCACTAATCTGACATACAGTACATCTGCACATTACCTGAGGTACTGTATGACTGATGAGATTTTGATTTATTATCATTGACATTGCCTATTGTGACGGACCTTAATCATCACTGTTGCAAAGTTACATATACACTGTTGCCAAAAAGCAGTTGTGAAGACTTCCAGCATACATTCTCCTTGAGATGGAGCATTTGCACCCTGGTCAAAGTCCATCATAAAATGTATTCCAGTTTTGTCGAAATGGTATCTTTTTATGAGCTCACTGTCATCAAGAAATATGACTCCTCTCGCTCAATGCATGTCTCTGCCTGACCACCATCTTTTCAGAGCTCATAACAAGGCGGGACTGATTTCCTGCAGAAAACCAAGAAAATTTACAAAATGCTCAAACCCATAGTCCTCAAAGAATGACCAAAAAATGTGACACTGAGAATTCCTGGTCACGTTTGACCAACTTCCTTTTCTAAGACACGTGATAAACACTGGTCCAGATGCTGATGTAGGTTGTGATTGACTTCGTTTTGAATGTGGGCATTCAAACTGGAAAAGTGGCCAAATTAAGTAAACTCAGAGATAAAACTTAAACTGTGTCCCCAAACCACAGTGTATACTAATTCAGATTTTGAGAATGTTGTTCATACACACTGAAAAAAGTATCCTCAAAACAGACAGTATGCACACTAAAAACACTTTCAGAGCATTTTGTTGATCTACACAAGTAGAAAAGAGAAAAATGGAGAAGCTACTGCAAAAATTAAGATGAATTGTGGATGACACCTCAGAAAAATTAACAACTAAATTTTGATCTCTCTTTAAATTTAATTGGCAGCAACGCTGTAAAGACTGATTGACGTCTGACAATACAAGTGACATTTCCTGTTTGCGTAAAATGGTTCCGTATGTCGAATTCTTGCATACTAATGGACAAACAGTAATATATAGTATATAATGTACAATTTGTTTTATCAGGTATGGATTTGGGACACAGCTCATAAGTTGTATGATTTTTGAGTGTGGTGCTGATGGACATTATTGTCTCACTGGGTAAAGCACAATGGAGATAAGACAATAGTGAGACAACTACAGAGACATCTTGGAAAAGAAGAATAAATTCTTAAATTTTGAAGACATTTTGTATTTACAAGGTTTTCATCAGCGGTAGTGTTCCAAAGTTGGACTGACACCATCTGATGTGAACTTTTATCATTTTCTCTTACAAAATGTATTACTCTGTACATTTCCAAATACAGAATAAGTAATTCCTCACCTGTCCACTAGGAGTGCTGCTCCTGTCCAAACCTGTAGCTGTGACCTGCTGTCTGCTTCAGCAGCTGTGCAACATTACCAATTAGTCTCTTTGCTGGATTGAATTAAACTTATAATTTTGTTTTGCCCAAAATTAACAGAACAGACAGCCTCTTTTTTTTTTAAGGATATCTGGACAAATGCTAAAAACCTGCGTCTCCTTGACGGCAGCAGAAACAGCATGGTTGCGAAATATTCGATTACTTCCTTCCAAATGGCTTTTATTTAATGTTTTTAATGTACCCGGTCCCCATGTTTTTAATAAACAACGTCAAGCCTTTTTCATTAGTCATGCACTAAAATTGTGAACAATGAAAATGATCAATGAGGATATTGTCTACATCTTGTGGGGGAGACAGAATAATGAGATCCATTTCCAAAGAGTCTCCATTTACAACCAGTTTTCATATTTTAGAGAGACAAAAGCAGTTGACTGAGCTGAAAAGAGCTCAAAAGATCCATATTACAGACTAAATATTTTGTTATCAGAATCAGTATGAAACCCATTTTGTCTTTTAGAGAAGCATAGAAGTTTGCTCTTTGCTCCAACATGTGAGATTAAATTTACAATCTCCAACCTTGGAAGATTGTGTGGAATTATTATTCAATGCCAAACGGTTAGAAACACGAAAATTCTTTGCTGAAACAGGACATTAATTCTGAGTTATTTCCCATTAATTTAGGATATAAGATGCTTTTATTTCCATATTTTAATTAAGATAAAAATTGCACATGTATTCTGGCTCTGTTTCACATTATGTGTAGTATAAAGAGATGGACCATGAAGTGCTTGTATGGAAAGCACATGGAGCATATTTTCACTTGTGTTTCTGAAGTTGGCTTGTGTCATTCAAAATAAACTCCAAGCTGTTTTTTTCAAACCTTCAATGTGGCACCTCAGTTTAACATGACTGCTTTCATAAGCTCGCCTGAGGGATTTCACATTGTCTCTCAACCCGCAAAATCAATACATTATGCTTTCATTATAGCCATACAGTACCACTCAAGCACAATATGCACCATCTCTGTGGGCACTTAAACATACAGAACTATCTTTTACTGAAGACTGAACTTATTTGGGGCGGCTGTAGCTCAGGAGGTAGAGTGGTTGTCCACCAATTGGAAGGTTGGTGGTTCAAAAAGTGTCCTTGGGCAAGATACTGAACCCCAAATTGCCCCCGATGGCTGTTCCATCGCTATGTGAATGTGTGTCGCTTCGGATAAAAACGTCTGCTAAATGAAATTGTAGAATTTGAGCGCGACTTTTTACTTATTTTACACATCAGCATTAAACGAGCAAAGAGGTCAGACGCCATAATAAAGTACAAGAGAAACAGACATAAAGAATTAAAATATTACATTACAATGTTATCAGTAACTTCTCAAACAAAATGAGACACTGCACAATAGATTTGAAAAACAATTCCTGCAAGTTATTTTTTCAATTTTTTTAGCTGAATTATTTTGAAAATGTGAGTCCCTCAGAAAAAACATTACTCTGCAGCATATGGAGCATTTTCATGGACGCTGACCTACATCTCTGCTAAGAATTAGCAAACACCACTGAATTTTGTCATGCTTATCAGACAGACAGGATGTTGAGGCTTTTTACTCACTAATGAAATCTGATTTCCTCTTCGAGGGTCTCTCGTCCGTCCACTGTGGCCCTCTATTTGCTGTAGCCCGCCACATGTTTCTGATGCGATGATTTTCACGGCCCCGGTTGAAGTCAGTGGTTTGTTTAGAGAATAAAGTGAACATAAGATCTGAAGTACGCTGCCTCTTATCAAAAGGAGGATGCTCGGGCGTCCTGCCAGCTCTGTGTCCTGGGGCATGTATCAAGCACAGGGATCATCTAGAGTTGATGTCTGGCTCCTTTATTATATCTTGCGCTTGTGGAGATGATATGAAGAGCTGTCAGGCTAGTTTAATGCATATACGGCAATGTGCTGCACATGGATGGCATTAAATGTTGAGGAGTCAACCTAACCCAAATCTTTTAGTCCTAAGTCCCACATTGTGACAAATAGGTCTTTCTTTTTCTTTCTTGGACGTAATCATAACAGCCTGCTGATGGTGCAGGCAGCAGCTTGTAATCCAGATGTGTCATTAAATTGTGATGCAGCTCTATTGTGTATTCCCTGTGGACCTTTTGAGCAATGTTTTAACGAGCGGGTCACTGTTGGTTAACTCGAGCACGAGGACGCACACGCATAATAATACGCATTGCAGCCAATGGTTCACACTATTCCACTGAGGTACAGGTGGCAGTAACATGTCAAGAAACAGAGATGCAAGCCAATAAACATGGATGTAAACGATGAAAAACTTTTAAGAAAAAAAACGACTTTGCAAATGTTTTATGAGGAAAGAAATGCATTCACCACGTTTGTTAGACTTTGAGGATACACACAATGCATCTTGGTGAGTAATGCTGCATGTAAACAGAAACTTTGTTTGTTTACAAAAAAAACCCCTCCACACACACTTTATGTCATGTTTGCACAGATGTAGGAGTCCCACCCATTCATACCAGTGCGAAGAGCGCAGAGAGGAAGAGAGAAGCAAAAACAACAAAAATTACAAATGTGAAATAACCAAAACCGTTCTAACTTTAGTAGAAGTAGAAGATGATGTTTGCTCAGGTCGGATCCCGTCACTTATAGTTAGAAGCTGAGAAATGCATTTTCACAACCTTTGAGTTCTTTGATGCCGTACAGTCTGGTGAATCTATTTTCCTCATGAAGGCCATTTATTCTTCAAACCATGATGCACTGCAGTGTAAATAAACCAGTGCTCCACAAACCTACTAGCTGCAGACTGTGAAAAGTCAAGTTTATCCTCTGTCCATGGGTGTGTGATTTATTAAGAGTTGCTGATGGCACTGATGGAGCGATATGGTAATAATGTGAAAGTTCAAGCCAGTAACATTTGCTTTCAGTTACGTGATGCTGTGGTGATATGGCATTAAAGCACCAAAGCCAAAAACAACATCTGATATGGTTTGTTTTTTCCTTTACAACACAACAATGGTATCTGCCTCCACAGCTGCTTATTTAAATGAGTGTGTGGAAAGTAACTGAATGAAGTAGAAGGGATAGTTCATTTTGAAGTGCTGTTGTTTGAGGTACAGCCACCGAAAAGAAGGTCCACCTAAAAAAATAACAAGTAATATTACTTGCAAACATCATGTTGTGTTTGTTTCATTTATTGCTGAAATATATTGATTTTTTCTACCAACAGATCAGATTTGCAAATTATTCCTGCCACAGCTTTATAGATGACAAAGAAAATAATAACGTCTGAGGTGGTTCACTTTCAGTTTGGTTCATTTTGGCTTTGCAAACTGATTTGATATGTGTGAATTCACACATGAAATATGTATTTGTCTCCATAAGTGTGTTACTGATGTTTTTTTGGCATCGTGATTTGGATTTTCTGTTCAGGTTTCCGTGACCACAAGCTCACCTTCAATGGAGCCAGTGGGCTCCTGCAGGGGGTTGGATTGCTTGCTACAGGCCGTGCTCCTTCAATACGGAGGATCATGTGTGAGTCCTGACCTGACTTCAGACCAGATCAGATCAATTTGATCCATCATATGTATCAAATGGTTTGTGTTGCTTAGTATTGTTTTATGCAACCTTTGTTATAATATGTGAATTTATCAGTGGCTACAAAAAGAATGTGGCCCTGTTCACACCAACTTTGTTTGGTCCAGACTTCCAGGCATATCAGTTTGATCCAAACCAAAATTACAGGTGAGAAATCTCCCCTAGACCATGTGCTCGACCAAACAGATGAACCTTGATCTGACCGAAAAGGGGGTCTCAGTTCAGATCAAATTGAACCATGGTCTATCAAAATGGCTCAACAGAACCAGATGAGCTGCAGCAGAAATGGGGAGAGGGAGAAGTTTTGAGTGTGGAATCTTGATTCAGACCTTCAGGTGTGAAAATGCCCTGTATGTGAGACGCTGGCATCCTCCGATTCAGAGGAGTCCTGACATCGTCCAGCCGTCCTGAAATTGTGTTGTAACCAAGTCCCACTCATGGCAGCAGCAGCTCTCTGGGTCCATGAGCATGTGCTTACAGTTTACACATCTGTGCCACCAGGTAGCTTGTGCTCTTTCCTGGTCTTCAGCTCTGCCTCCACTTTCCACAGAAATCTTTCTCTCTCTTTTTCGGCTGTTCAGTCTCCATCTGCAAACATTCTTCTTCTGTATACTCTGGTTCATAAAGGTATCATTTTGTCATAGCTGTCATAATCACTCATTTTCATTTTCTTGTATTTGATGTCTCTTCCATGAATCAATGAAAGTCTGACCCTAACAGCTGCGGTGTAATGCAGTGCATGGTTGTGGTTATGTGTAGGAATACTGAAGTTCTACGGTTGAGGAAAAGTAGTGCCAGAGGAAAGAGCTGTCTGATGGCAAAGTAAAGTGCTGAAAATATGAAATAAAGTAAAAGATTAGATTCCCTGTGCAAAGACTTTTGTGTGTAATGAAGCATTGTGAAACACACTCACATGGTCAGTCTCTTCAAATGCAACTGACACCTCTTATTGAAAGCACGGATAAGAAGATGAGTGATGGATTAGATGGTTGTCATGGTTTAATGAATAAAGCGTGTGGTGACATTGGATACCAAAGTACCGACAAGGGTATTGAAACAGTGACAGCGTAATAAAATATGTGGCAGACAAATCCCTCGAACCTTCTAATTAAAGATGAACAGATGGACTGGCACACTCAGAAATACAGTCGATGGTACTGGATGTTCTTTTCAGGAGGGTTTCAGAAAACAACTTTTTTCTATGTAATGGTGATGAGACATAGGTGTTGGGCAATGCTCTGTGTCTATAACGCAGTGCCATAAAATGTTTGTAGCGTGGAGTTTAGTGCTCTGAATCCAAACACACAGCATAGTAAACTTAACAGCTTTGCATAATCCATTCCATATCAGCACAGTATATACATCCTCTTCTTTACAAGATAACCAACAATAAATGAGCGGTCAGGACAACAATGGTCAGCTTACCATTTTATATTACATCAGGCGTGTCGACGTCTAAGTCCCCTCTGGCAGAATAACACCGAGCAATCAAAATAATCATGTTAGTCCGCAGGACAGCCGTGACACTGGTATGGTTTCTCTCAGAGAGCAGAGAGCCACCGAAAGGCTCCAGCAACAATTATACGATTGCACAACCAGTCTACATAACAAAAGTGATACAATAGAAGAGATGTAAGATCGAATAGAGTCAGAAGACAACATATCAAAACTAAAGAAACCAGCAGCTATAAACCAAACATTCATTCATAATCTCAAGATGTAGCTGGAGATCCCCAGGCTCTAAATCAACTGCATCATTTCTATACTTGTGCACAATACAAAACCATGTTAATGAACATTAGTCAAACAGACAGATTAGATTGTGAAAAAACACAAGGAAATAAAAATGATGGTTAGAAAGTTAGTTAAAGAGACAGAGAGAACAAAGTGATCCTCGGGGTGATGGAAAGAAGCTTCTTTCAGATTGCTCAACTGTTTGGGCAGGCCCTAAATCCCCCCCACCCCCACACTCATGTACAACCACATACTCTCACACACACACGCACACACACACACACACACACACACACACACAATCACAATGATATAGACTCCCAGGGCTCCCTCGAATCTGCTGTGTGGGTGTTCTCGGTCGCACTGACTCACGGGGCGACACATGTACCCAATGCCGATGACGACTGCTGACGTGTTTATTTTTGTGTGTGAGGGTGTGTGTCTGTAGGAGGTTACCCCCAAAGACTCTCATGTAATGCCATGGACATGGGGTGGATTCAGACTCTCATCGGTTCGTGTAATTCCCCCTGCTACCGAGACAGCTTAAAGCCAGAGTGTGAGCAAAATGTACGAACAACATCCATCAGGCAAATGATGAAACTGCAAAGGATATAGTGTTAATTTTTAAGTACAGAGGACATAGGTGTATAGACCAGAGTGTATTTGACCAGATCGAGGAATGAGACAGTTCTTGCATGGGAGATGGAAGTTGGGGTAAAAGCAGGTAAGATGAACTCTCACAAATCCATTAGTTTGTCCATTACAATGATATCAATGATGTGGATAAGCCTGCTACCACACGCTACCATCATGACTCCAGGGATGGCACCACCTCTTTGGTCCAGACTGAAATATGTCATCAACTATCGCCATGGAAAATTGTACAGATTATTCATGGTGCCCAGAGGATGAATCCTAACTTTTTTTCAAAGTGTTCATGGATCACGCGAAATATCTCAACATCTACTGAATGGTTTGGCACAAAATTAGGTCATGACATTCGTGGTTCCCAGATGATGAATCCTAATGACTTGGTGATCCTCTGACATTTCTTGCACTACACATTCAAGCCCAGCTCAGAATGAATTGTTCTCACTTTGGTGATTGAAATACCTGCAGCACTAATGAGATTCACATCAGTCTCAGCTGTAGTTGTTTTTTAGTGCTAATTATCAAAGGTTAACTTGCAGACGTGCTAAACTAAGATTGTGATATACACATTCCTGCTTAACATCAGCATGTTAGCATTGTCATTATGAGCATGTTAACGTGCTGATGTTAGCATTTAGCTCACAGCCTCACAAAGTCACTAACATGGCTGCAGACTCTTGCTTTATGTTGATTGGTGCAAGAGTTAGTCTTTGGTTCAGGTTGGAGTAAAATTTCTCAACAACTCCCGGGCAAATTAGAAATTAGGTATTGGTATTCATGGTCTCCAGATTCCTAATCATTTTCACAGCCCAGTGATCTTTCCTCTAACACCTCTGTCAAGTCAAAATGTCTCCATGGCCAAAACCTTAATTCTTAACGAGGTATCTTGAAATCTGATTTCCATGTAGATTTCCTGTGGGCATCATTCGTCCCCAGATTAATACTTCCGGTGATCTCTTCCTAATCCTGCATCACAACTACACAATTTCCACTCATACAGAGAAAACAAATGTCAAATCTGAGGTGCCGTAAAAACAGCTGAGCACATTCATGTGGATGAACTCTTGACAAAACCCCATTTTGGACTCACTCTTTGCAAACAATTAAAGCAGCTGCCATGAAATTTACCGAGTGCATTCATATTCCTAATGACATTAAATCTGTTTAGTGACACAATGGCCCGTCCTAATATCACCACCATAAGACCAAATTGAACAAGAGAGGTAGCGTTCGTTTGCCAAACACCAAGTATAATATTGATGACTTCAAGTGGATACTGAATATCTTAATCATATTATACACTGGTTCACACGATACAGACTGTCAGGCTGGCAAACCCTCAAGGATTTCTGACATCACCGTGAGACTGTTCACCAACTACAATGAATCTGTGTGACTCCTCATCATTAAATTTGTTTATTTAATGATTAATCGACTGGCATAGCTCTCTGTCTTTCAAACCACACGTTTATATCTCTCAGTACAGCCACTTTAAAAAATGCCAACTGTTGGATCACTCAGGCAGTATGACTCCACTCTATTCGATATCCATGTAGATTTGTCTGTCCCAACTCATTTCTGTGACATTTAGTGGTGTTTTACTCTGCTGAATGGATCTCAGCCAAATGTAAGTGCAATCGTTCTCGCTGTTGCCCAACGTTGGCGTCCTTGGCATCAGACGCCTGCGCATAGCAATAAGAGCTTGGGTGCTGAGGGGGATGTGACTTTTTTTTTTTTAATATATAACTAAATAGCAACATGTGGAATACAATACACATAAAAACCAACTCCATTACAACACATGGCATAATACCCAACTCTTCAGAGACAGAATTACAAAACATAAAGTTACCATTTTGTTGTGCCTGCTGAGAATGTTTTTGTGGACTGAAACCTCAAAGACTGTTTTAGTTGCCTTGTGCACAGATTATTGATGAACATTATGACAGGGACATAAACTCTCAATGCACATTTGTCTGACTGAGTACAATGAACTATACGGTGGTCCCAGCTAATTGTTTCGACCTCAGTATAATCACAGTCGCTCCCACTACATCAGCCTATTTGTCAGCACGTTTCCACGACGATGATTACTCAGCTACGATTGGCCCGCGCGCTGGATGGGATGCTCGCCACGACTGGAAGCGAAACTGAAGGTGAGCTCACACCCTGTGGTGAAGTCATGCTGGTTGCAAAGTTGTTTTTCAATATATCTCACCCCCCCCCTACACACACATGCACATACACCGCTTGTATGTTTCCAATTCAGTGATGTTGAACAGAAAAACAGATAAAAACGCATACATGCTCTAAAAACATGGCCAAAAGCCACCCACATCATAAAAAGCATGTTAACAATGTTATAGGATTTTGACATGCACAACTGCACAAAATCTGAATGTTTTTTGACTGGGAGATTCAACACAATAAAAATGTTGCACAGCAGGAAAAGTAGACTCATCTATTGACAACTCTGTCCTCACAGTGGATGGATGCTCCACCAGGGAGCAGTGATTTCTGCATCCACTACACAGCTGGTGAACGGTCAGCTGTGGATTTCTCCCGTTCCCATCCAATGGTCAAGGTCTACGCGTCACATCTCAGCCTTTTTGTTCTGCGTCCCACATGATTTCAGTTCACACAGCTCAGCTTTGTGGGAGTCTGGGACGCCACACAGGTTCTTTAGTTTCGCAGCAGCATAGCGCTCCTGTCCAAGACACAGTTACAGCATGTAAAACCACCACTTCATATTTTTACATGTCCTGCTGTGGGCTGATTATCTTGTTAACTGGTGAGCTTTAGAGGTGTCGTTAGGCAGATCTTTGCCAGACTAAGATGATCATTCACTGGCTACACCTTCCTGACATGTGAGGGGTATGAATCTTCTCATCTTACCTCACCAGCCCCCTTCCAAAAAAAAAGGTTCTGATTATTAATGACTCATCATTACATAGTTTGTTGATAGAAGCTGGACTTGCGTCATAGTCTCATGATGCATGTGCAGAAAGTTGACCACCTGTCAGTTTGGTGAAAGAATTAAAGTGGCCGCCTTATGACCCAAATTTAAAGGTCACAGTTACCTAATTTTACTCTACAATCGCTGCCACCAAAGCGTGGTTTAATCAAGTCCTGTTTACCGGAGGAATATACCTCATGCTGGTGTTGACCCTGTCCCATGATGTCTTTCAGCTGTATCTCAGAAGGGAGGGGTCAGCCAGATAACACTGGATGGTCTCTCTGTCTCCTCTAGTGGAACAGAAGTGATCGTAAGGAGCCACACTTTGGTCAGGGATAAGAAGCCCAGTCAGACCAGTGTGAACTATGTCACTAAGTGTTGTGCCGTGGAGTGAGATCAGGTCCTTGAAGATCTCAGTATATGTGAGAATGAGCAGAAACAGTCAAAATGGCTGTGGTTTTACATTCAGTAGTGACATTATTAAAATGGGCTGCAGACAAGGATCAGACTTGCTGTGTGTGTGATGGTGAGATTAAAAAAACATGCAGAGTTGGAGAAAGTGAGAATACTGGGTTTGATGTTATTGGATTTAAAATAAAACATATCTTGGGACAAATACCCTCTATGACCTCGAAGACAAAAACAGGGGACTTCACTTGCAAGTATGTGTGTCTAAGTGTGTGTGTGTGTGTGTGGATGTAGGTGAGTGAACCATTACTTGCTCCTTCTAAAATTACTTCACGGACGGAAGTGGATAACACTCACACACACACACACAGACAGAGATAGGCAACCATTGTGACTCTGTTCCAACTGGTGATTAGCAGAGGCGGAAACTCACATCACGCTGGAGCGCCTTTACGTCCGCGCTCCTTGTCTCGTGAGCTCATTTTCCAGTGGAGACGCTTCCTGTGTGTGTTTGCCTCTGACCCCACTCCGGTCCAGATCTGAGGGAAAATTAAGGGCGGACTACTAGATCGGAAATAACGTACTACATCTACTGTACGTGTGTGTGTGTGTGTGTGTGTGTAAGTGTGTGAGAGGAGAGAAGAGTTGACTTTGAGCTTGATTAAAGACATTTTTGACTCATCGATCAAGTCTTAAGTAATAAATGTGTTTTGAGTTGTGATTTAACATTGATTTTGAGTAAACATTAATCCATGGAAAACATGGCTGACTGATACAGTTGTTTCAAGTCTGGCATGAATAATGCTGGGCAGGGAAACACACGCACACACACACGCACACACACACACAATCTCCTTGTTCCCACTGCTTTATTGAGCATCTGGGCTCAATTTCACACTTCAAAAACATCGGGAACAGCACAACCAGTGTTGGCTGGCTCTGTGTGTGCGTTGGACAACAGTTGTCCGATTGGAGGGAGACTCGAGTGTTGATATTCTCCTGTGTGTTCATGGTAAAGAGGCCACCGCCAATAATGCCAGGGACGAGAGCTGGCACATGGATTTAGAGCAGCTGCTCTGTAGGGGGTGGCCCTGCATGATGTGAATGTGTGTGTGTGTGTGTGTGTGTGTGTCAGAGCTGGAGGGTGTGGAGACGAGAGTCGGCTGCCAACTCTGACCAGTTATACAAATGAATACAGGAACTCACATGTACACACTAAATTTCTGCCTTTATCCTAGAAAAGCAGTACCTGTGACACACATACCTGGAGCATCCATGTGACCGGCGCCAATCTAATCTTAGCTTTAAACAGAAATAGACAGACAGGTAGACTCATGCCTCCAGCTAATACGCAGTCTAAGTCTTAACGAATGAGTCTCACTCAGGGTCACGGGACTATTTACTTTAGGATCGACCTCTGGCTGATTCCACCTTTGATCAGCGCATCAGTGATCCTCGTCATTATTTTTAATATCATCTTCATATCCACATCATCATTATTCAAAGCTTCTCTCTGCTCCTCCTTCATCTTCATTTTCATCTCCATCATCTCTACCGCTACCTCCGCGCTCATTATCCAAACATCATCCTCTCTTACACGGTCAACATCGGCTTCATCACCGTCCTCCTCAGCCGTCCTTTAAAGTTTAAAGCCCTCCTGTAATCAGCTGTGCGGCTCAGGGGGGAAATCCCCTTAAAATGACTACAGGAAATACTCCAAAAACTAATCTCACTTTTAGTCAGAGCAACCCCCCCGCACCTTTTCCTTTGCTGTCTCTTTCTGCTTCTTTTCTTTCTTCCCCTTTGACCAACATCAACTTTGGTTTTTAACCGTTTATGGCCGTTGTCATGGTCTTTATTTGTGTGCAATTCAACAAGACACCTTCTCCTCAGCTCTCGAACATTGGCTAAAAACCAGCTTTTCAAAGATGTTGATATATACTTCAACAAATGTGGCCAAAGTTTCACTCAGCAGCAACATCAGTTTCTGCAACTCATCCCTGTAGGCGTGCAAGGTGCTTGTTAGAAGTTGGCAGGTTTGTCCTTTATGAACAACAGTGGCCGTAGTCAGCTGAAAGGAAAAGTTTAACATCTTGGAAAATAGGCTTATTTGTTTTACTTGCTGAGAGTTAGATGACACGATAGATACCACTCTCATGTCTGTTTGGTAAATATGAAGCAAGAGCCTGAAGCTTGTCACCTTGGCTTAACATGAAGACCAGAAGCAGGGGGAAGTCGGACAGCTACCTGAGAAAAATCAGCCTACCAGCACCACTAAAAACCATATATTAACAATCTATATCTAATTTCTATCTTATCTGTCTTATCTGACTATTGTCAGTTGTATGAGACTGTTTCTTGTCACTGACGTCTCTCTTCAACTCCTGCTGTTAATTGCTTGAATTTTAAGCTACTGTCTGTCAATACACGTAATCACATAATAGCTGTGTTTTCAGGGATAGAGCACTGTATTATGTATCTGTTGTAAGACAAAGACACAAGGATGAAAATAGGGATTTTATTTAGAGTCTACACTTACCACTCACACTGTAGCGACAATGGGGAGGAAACTGTAAATATAAAGCTGAGATGAACTTTGCCGGGATGTCCCTGCTTCTCATCTGAAAACATTCAAATATTTTCAATGACCAATGAAAGTTATTGATTTTGAGGTTAATGTCAATACAAACCAACTTCAGTTTCAATTGCACATTGTGAAAACTTTGAATGTTAACCTTGAAAGACACTTGACCCTGACTGAGCTGCGGTGCCTGAAGGCAGAGAGAGCTCAAACAGATGGATCTGAGAACCAGCTGTTGCACGCACACACACACACACACACACACACACACACACACACACACATACACACACAGCCTGCATGCATTACACGTAAGACACACATATATGCCCACATACCAGGGCTCTCCAACCTGGGAGCTCTACCCTCTGAGAATGAGATGACATTTTGCTGTGTATGAAAACCATTTTCATCTTTAGAGGAGAGGAAGCAATCACACAGAAAATTGCAGCCATGAAAGCTGAAGGAGGGATGTGAAGAAGGCTGTGGTCATTATGGCTGTAGGATGTAGGATAGAATGGAGACCAGCGTTTTCACCATTTCACCTGACTAATGTCAACTCAGTTCACAAGTCACTGAACTTAATGACATAATTTTGGGTGGGTGGCCTTTTGGGAAAGATTCTTCTTGGAAAAAGAAATTCACTTCTCAGAATACTACTCAGTGCAATTTGACTTTATAATAATAATGGTGATAATAGTAACATTACAGTCCACTAACCTGGAATTAGAGCGAGTTAGTGAGTTTATCCACTTATTTAAATAAGGTTCCACAATCCACAGTGACTTTGGTACTAAATACAGCAATTTGTCTGTATTTAAACCAATGATCACTCCCAAACATTGAAATATCCTTTATGCAACAATAAACATACATCATTTTTTCATTGAAGTTGTGGTCAATTAATTTAAATCAATGACCAATATGTTCACAAAGGCTACAAATTACACTTACAATTTGAATCTAATCAAAGGAAAAAAGATGAAATACAAAGCCTTCAATTTCAATTGACACTTTTGATCTTTTCTCATCAACCCTACTTATAACAAATTCTTTTTACGTTGACTCCAATTAATTTAGAACCAGTTAATAAAAAGGTACTGCTGCAGTGCATTTGGAGAATATGCATTCATCTCCTGAATTCAGTCTCCACTGTGTTGAGGTATTAACGCATTTAAGGGTGTGATCATCTTAAGAGACTCAGCTTGAATTCCAGTTATTTATTAGCCCTGGAGCCTGACGGTGTTAATAACCTTGTATCGATATACAGCGTTTGACAAGAGCACTTTTGATTCCAGATTCACTTCTGAACCAAAGCTGTGCAGGAACACGTTGGTTCCTGTTAACTTTGGAAAGGACATGGATTAAGACCTCTGGCTTGAAAGGGAACACCAACAACAAGGACACCACATGAATGCTGTGTTTCATTCGGCTCTTGAATTATCACAGCTACCAGTCATCTGGTTCTCCTTGTACAGTAAATGTTTGTGTGTGCGGCAGACAATGAAAGAGGTAAACAGACTCGGCTACCAGCCCAGTGGAAAAGTGACTGCTCCCTATCTCGTGTCTCACAGAATGAGATACAGAGACGTTTGTGTGTGTGTGTGTGTGTGTGTGTGTGTGTGTGTTTTGCTCCCAGGGTGGTTATCAGAAGCAGTAGGCGGCAGGAACAGCTGCAGTGACCCTCAGCTGATAGACCACTTCAGTGTAAAAGGGACAAAATTGGACGCTGTGTTTGTGTGTGAGCGAGTGCGTGAGATGAAGTGTGTGTACGTGCGTGTGTGTGTGCGTGTGTGTGTGCGTGTGTGTGTGTGTGTGTGGGCTGGCACAGAAGAGGCAGGGTTATTTCTGTTGGCACACAGTAATTAGCTCTAGGAAGAGTCACAGCGGTTTCCAATGTTGAAACATCCTGTGCTCCAGGAAATTTTCTATGCTTTGGCAACTTTTAACACTGAGCCACAATTCTGTGTCAGAGATTTATTTAAGGTTTCTTGCTTGGACTTCATGGTTTTGTCACATGCACAAAGAACAATGAGACAGCAAACAGCACGTGTAAAAACTGAAATTTGAAACCTCCTTCTTTTTTGTGCAAGAAAATATTAAGTATAATGATATTGCAGCTATTTGTCATGGGTGTCAAACCTCTGGGGGGCCTTTTCCTACAGCAGCGAACGACCAACGTCTAAAGGTTGACACTGATAGAAATGTTTTTGGTGCTGTATTGACTAGAACTCATCATCGCTCTGTATTGCCTGTTCTAATTTAACATGTCTGACTCTACAACCGTCACCATTTAGGAGGAACCATCATAATTTTAAGCTTGTAACACAGTAATTACAGTGTTAATTTTGACAAGAATCTTAAATTGAGTTTCAGTCTTAGTCACTTACTGAAAATTCTATCTCGTTAAAAGTCACATTTTAGTCTTTTTTGGTTTGCTTTAGTCAAGAGTTAGTCATACTAGCTTAACTTAATTTTAGTCTAATTTTAGTCATAATTTTCTCAGACAGTTCCATGATGCCGTAATGGATTTTGCTGAAGGATATTTCTCCTTGCTTTAAACATTTCGATGAGAAGTAAACATACTTTGAACTATGTGCATAGTCATCTCGGCTGTGTATGAGTTACTGACTCACTGTACTTTTTTCGTATCATATAAAAATGAATGGCTGAAGTTTGTTTGAAAAAGTGCAATACAATCAATTTCTTTCAGAGGTTGCATTTATTTTCAGCATATGTACACTGTGTTATTATAATGTTTATTACCTGACAAAACAGACTTTTCATATACTGCTGTGGTCTTCTGCAAAACTGGGCGTGCGTCACTCAGTAGAACTCTGATTTAATAAATCAGCAGTTATAAAAATGTGTAAACTGCATCGTTAAGGCTGACGAGCATTTTCTGGGAGACATGACATTGAATCACTTTACATGGAGCTAAAAATAATACTGAATAATGTGAAATGTTGGCCGAATGAGTTAGTGTTGACGAGTGGGAAGAAAAGAAGAAGAAGTAGCTTTTATTGTAAGAATTGATTCCAAAGACAATGACAGTATTCTGTTGCAGGAGAATGAGATGTCTGAAGGGTGAGCACTGAACTGTCTGAGGCAAAAAGGTGAGACAGAGCTTTTAACTTCCTTCGACTGCAGATTTTTGAGGCTCTGCCCATGATTTATGTCTGTTCAAGTCTTAGTCACTCCCAAGAAGTCAGTAAATGGGGCTTTGGCTCTTGCATGTCCGATTCAGAGACGCCCGTGGTGTTTTTTTGTGTACTAGTGTTGGGAAATTTTCTTTTCTGGCATTTGATGATCCGGCTCCATTTATAGCACTGAAATAATCTCCATCCTGGGAGCAGGACAGACGCAAACACAGAATTTCACAGAAACAAAACTTGATCTGTTCACAGCATTTTCTAACTGGGGGGTTGTAATTCCCTGAATTTGAACGCATGAACTCTGTACACATGCAATCATAAACGCAGACGCACATGCATTTCATTATCAGCAGAATTAAAGGTGTTAATTCTGTTTTCACAAACTCTTTACAGTTGACCACAGACGGGGAGGATGCTGGAAAATATTACAGTATTGGCGATGATGAGCTAAAACCGCTTTAATGACTCTTTAATTCAAAGTCAAACTAATATGTCTTCACACTTCATAGCAGGTCGTGGTTTCCCTTCCAATAAAAGAGGATGACACTGTAAAGCTTAACCAGGAAGCGCAACCATAATTATAACCAGTGCCACTGTGGATTTGTACGTGCATGCTTGTAGCTTTGAGGTCCTGGGTGGCGCTCGTCACATGAAATGAACTGAGAATTTATTTTTGACATTCTCACAATGAATGGATGAACTCACAATACAAGGGCGCACTGCACAAACACTGCACTGATATGCTTCTCTGTTAAATTCATCCGCATTCATGTTTGACCTGTAGGAAAACGTGAAATCTAAACCAGATTTGGAGACGTTTGGCAGTTGCAGAATGTGACAAATAACTACTTAATCCTTCAATGCAATTACTAAACACAAGTATTTAGTGTGTCACTTTCTGGTTCACAAACAAGGACAGATGGATGGTTCCATCTCTGGTGATGATGGCGTGTCCTTGCCTCTCTTAAAAAAAAAACACTGATCGACCATTTAGAAAGAAGGGTTCATTCCCTTAAATGTTGTAATTTTAAGTTAAAATTCTTGATGGCAGTCAGGTTTTCTCAATCAGCCGTGCTTTGTACTTACATTTAAAAGGGTGTAGGATCAAAAGGTTTACACTTCCATGCTGTGAGACCCTAAATGAATCGACTTTTACCTCTCGAAAAGCTGCAGTAGTTAACCCCGCGTTTGAGGGAGGTCAGGCTGAATGAGGACATCAGAGGCACGAGGGGGTTAATGAGGTTAGCTGTGGCTCATGTATCTGTTTTTCAGCATCTATCCATCACAGTCAGTTTACTGCTGCCTGGTGACAGGAGACAGGAGGGTGCTGCTAACAGAACTGGGCCCAATTCTTTACCATTTATCTAAGATTCATTTTGACCACGGTGAGCTCGAGACCACCTGAATTCAGGTCGAAGATAGAAGGGAGTGACTCAATAGAAAGACTAAAGGAGAGTGAGATAGTTGAGACTGAGATCAAATTTCTTCAACTGAGGTCATAACTGTCTTGTTAAAAAAGCGTTGATAAAAAAAAAAGTCCAATGTCCAAATTAAAGGATAAGCGCGTTGACATGTTTTCTACCTGTGCAGATGCCTGTGATATCATATCACTTATCTTCCAGTAATACTGTGAAAGTTGTGGACTGATCCAAAAACACCTGTTTGGATCAGTCCACAGGTAAACAGGTTCATTGGTAACAGGTGATAGTATCACGATTGGGTATGAAAGGTTCATCCTGGAAAGACTCAGTCGATCACAAGCAGGGATGAAAAAGCAAATTTATAAATGTATCTATGTCAGGACATGAATATAATAGGATATTATTTTAGCAAACATTTATAATGAACTGAAAATGAAAGAATTACCTGAACACAACATTGTACCATTTTAAAGAGGAGCTTTGTTTAAAGACATCTTTCTCAACAGAACATCCTTTCCTTGATTTAATATCTTCACATGAAGTGGACGAAGGGATTCTAATGATGTTGACAAAGAGAAGCCAGATGCTTTGGCACCAAGTTTTCTTTGTGTTAGTATGAAATGTCAAAAGTTATGGGAGCCAACGCACCAGTGTTGTGAGTGTGGCTCTTTTCCATTTTATGTGAGAAACATTTTTTCTAACGATGACAGTTCTGATGTTTCTGCCTCTAACAGCATTTACAGGGTAGCGCTTTTTGGTACAGCCTGAGTGAGCGCAAAGGTGACACATCTATTTATACAGAACAGCTTGTAACTTTCAAATACTACATGATGAGTGCGCAAATTTTCAGATCTCATCTCAAGAAAGATTTTTGTCATATCTGAGAAAATCAGCAACTATTGTATTTGTGCCAGACTTTTTAATGCAAAGACACGTTTTTAAAGCTGTGGTTTCTTTTATTCAGCGAGTTTATCCCCAGAGGGTTTAGGGTGAGTCACGGCTGAAGCATCAAAGCAGCTTTTTACAAAACCCTACAGAGCTACAAGCACATGTGCACACGTTTGTAAGAACATTGCATGGACTTCCAGTCATTGTGGAAAGCCTAACCCGAATCCCTAACCTTAACCTCGATTCACACTTAACCCCTAACCTCAACCAGGAGCTCATAAATGAAGTATGTTTTGCCCAATTAGGACCGAGCTTTGGTCCCCATTAGGACTCCTGCATCTGACAAAGGTAGGTAACACACACACACACACACACACATATACACACAGAAAGACACACGTAAATGCTCGGAGAGTCTCATTCATCCACACACAGGCAGGGACAGGCATGTGTACATCTACAAGCACTCACACCAACAGATGTGCTGTCTTGTATTATGGCGTGACGTCACAGTGTGACCCCCACCCCTGTTATTAATTGATCCAGAATGTTTTGGATCCGCCGGCTTCCCAAACCACCGCTTAAGACCAAAGTTTGTCTGTGGAGTGTTGGGGCTGCACTTGAGCGAAAGAAAAGTAACATTATGTAAATCATTTTAACTGCTCAGGACCCGACATGTTTTTCTTCACGATAAGAGAGATTGAATAGTTTCATTAGGCCCTGATCCTGAGAGGAGACAAAATATTTTCAATGAGGATTTGGAGCTAAGAAGCCGTACATTAGAGGATAAATGTTTCAAGGAAGCCTTGAGTGTTTGCCCAGTGATATTGAGTAATGCTGAGTATTTCCAGGAATAACACTACTGCAAACAACAGGAGCAATTTGCAATAAATATTGTCAAAGCAAGAGTTGGCACAACCCACATGTTCTTTTTAAATTTTTTTTTATTAACATCTAAAATCTGTTCTCTTTGTTCCTCTAATGCCACATCCACTGAGCAAAGACAGCAGGGGTGTAATCAGCCTTGTTATATAACGTTTCAAATGTTTCAAAGACTAAGTTTTATGTGTAGGCAACTGTATTATGTATTGGCCCTTTGGCGACACAGAGAGGGTAAAAAGGTGGTCAAACTGAACTTAAATGCACCCTTTTTCATAAATCAGAACATGGGGCCAGCAGGTTAAGCCAGCAGGAGACTGAGTGATCAATGTTCATATCTCACCTCCCAGCAGTGGTCGGACTTTGATGAATTTTAAGTCGCTGAAATTGAGACTTAATGACACTCTGTAAACCACTTTTACATTAGCTTCATCATCTTCGTTTTGCTCCTTAGCTTTGATTTTTTTTTAAACAAGCAGAAGCCAGCAGGGGTTATGCACAGACATAATTAACTACTCATACATTAATCAAAGGAGCTTGGCTCAGTGGCCACATTGATTTTAAAAATGATTCTTGTTAGTGTTTTCAAGTGCAGATTGTGGCTCATGATATTCATGCAAAACACTACAAAATTATGCTTTTTTTGTTGATGAAAGTGTGATGATGCACATTGTAACAGAGCTTTTTATGCACAGTGTAACTTTTTTGGTGTTTTTGTGTGGTGGGACAAATCACAGGACCTTTGCTCCCCTTCACAGCACCCACTGTACCTTGGAAAGGGAGGGGGTGACAGATGCAGTCAATCTTAACATCGAGCGGTTCGTGTTATTTTCTTGGTTCCTATGGGAAGTTTGGTGTCTCACTGATCGACATGCATGTTTCCTGACCCGGCAGTGTCTAAGGCATCAAACACATGCAGATGGTGCAGCAGGAACCTGAATTCTGCTTTGACAACTCACTCAAAAACCAAAAAGGGTGAAGAATTGGCAAATAAAAATGAACAAGGCTCAAGTGTCAGATTGTAGACTAAATTTGCTGAGGCACACTTGGAGAATATTATCTCTTGTTCTGAAAACATTTAATTTCAGATGGCACAGATGGCACATGTGGCTCTTTGTTGGAAGCAGCCTCCGTGTCAGGCATGTGGAAGTGACTCAGTAAGGATGATAGACTCTTCATGGTTGAGTCAGATCTTTTAGCAGGTCATTCAGAGGTCAAAGGGTTAAAGCAGATCTTTATGTGCTTAATGCACCACATCAAGAGTGCAGCAGGTTAACATAATGTGTGAAGAGATGGTTGTTCAGCTGAAAAGGCTCCAACTCCCATTATGGCTCCGTGATCAGGAACACAAGGCGAGCAGTTATGGGCGGGACTATATTGAATGCAGATGGTTCCCTGCTTCTATATGACTTGATAATATGCAATTAAATGCTCTGTCAAATTAGCATTTTACAGTACATTTAATGGCAATGATTAGTAACAATGTTGGAAGTAGTATGAATGTATAGTTCAAAGAAAACTAAAGGGGTGGAGGCTGAGTGATGGTGCTTGACTTGGACACTGCCAACGAGGGTTTGAGCCCTGAACCTTGTGGTTGGTGTGAACCCTTTTTTTTAGCCAAGACCATTATTATTATTATTATTATTATTGTTATTATTATTATTATATAAAGATTTTTACTCACCTAACAAACACACCTACATTCATACATTTAATCCTATGTCTAAAAAATGTGCATTAAACAATATCAAAAGAAGACAGCATTCTGGGATCTAAGGAAAAGTAAATGCACATCATCAGTTAAATTAACCACTAGAATCCGTATGAAATGTTTATTCTATTTTACGCAATTCCTCAAAACTCACTTTCAATCCACAGCTGAAACTGGATCTAAAAATACAAACGTCAGCTTCAATAAAATTATCGTTCCAACAAAGACAAGCAGTTGTCACAATCGTTGCCGTTCTAGTCCTGTCCACCACACGCACTCTGACTTTTTCTCCTGTCCCAATCATCTCAGTCCCACGTCCTCCTGCCCTGCAGTGACCCCTTTCCCTCCACTCCCAGTCACCTGACCTTCACCGCCAACCTGCTCACCTGTTCCCAATTTCCCTCATCAGCCCTGCAGATACCTAACCAGCCCATTCCTACTCATACTCTGCCAGTTCATCATAGTTGCTTGTTTGTTTTTTGCCTTTTGCTTATGTATTTGAGTTTATATCATCAAGAAATCACTGAAGTCATCCTGCTGGCTCTTCTGTCTGCGTTTGGGTCCTGTCCCTGTTGCCCTGCATAACCAGCCTACAACTATGGACAACGAACACTGCTGTATGGTCGATTTTATAAAATGCTGTATTTTTTTATTAATTGATTTATTTTTTCAGTAGCACTTACATTTTTGAATATGCCCATCAAAGTAGGGAAGCCATCCCTCAACAGGGGAGGAGATCCCCCACCTACAATGTTGTCTTTTCATCTCTTCTTAATTTTAATAACTATCCACATTTGGCCTCATGTGACAACTCCAAAGACAGTCATTTACACTTGGCCTCAGGCGACTCCAGTGACTCTAATGATGGTGTCATTACACCAACCAGGAGCACTAATGGGCCAGCTGGTATCAATGACCTACTGATAACCACCCCACGGAGGTTAAATACCTAATATCCCCTGAAGAACTGAAGAAGTTCCCCTGAAGAAGTTGCTTGGATGAGAGACGAAACATTTTCAAGTATTTACAACCAAGTCCTTGGATAACCATGACCTGCATTACTGAAAATCTTCACAGACATTATGCCCACATCATATTTTTTTATACCTAAGTATATTGGTATGTTATATATTAAATGAAATCTAGGGCATCTCCAAATCACTTTTGAGATTTAATAATGTGGTTGGCTGAAAATATAGAAACATAATTTTGGCCCCGTGGTCTTTATTAGGGTGTGTTTTTACTTTGAGAAATGAATACCAGAGAAGCCTACAAGCACTATTTATCATTAAAGGCATTAACTCCATGTGTGTTTTTTTTCCCTCCTTGGCCCACTTTCAGATGGCGGCGTCTCACTGAGAGAGAACGAGGGGCTTTGAGGATAAGGGGAACCACACCACTGACCCTCGCTTTCTCGCTTTCACTCAACAGCCGTTCTCTTCTTTCTCTCATCCTATTCTATCTCTCAGTGAGAGGTTGACACAAATTTTATGTGCCTGCACCTGGTTCCCATTTCCCCTTCCCTCTTTAGACCGTTGCTTTCTCTGTTTCGACTTTCCCATCCCTGTCTCCAGTCCTGTTTGTCTCCCCTGTCTCACCCTGTTGCTCGTGCTTTTTTCTGCTACTCTGCTCCACTTTTCCTTCCAACTACCATTCCACCTACTATTCTCTTGTCATTGTCTTTTTCCTCAAACAAACTTAATGACAAATACATTAGATTGTCAAAATGACCCATGTGAGTTTTTCTAATCAGACACAGCTACCGGACACCTCTGCCCTATGAATGATGGCTCCATTTCTGATTTGCTTCTGTTACCCACATGACGGATGAGTTCAAGCGTGAGTTTCCTATTTGATCTATGTGATCTTCAGCTGAGAGTTCACCTTTGTTGAACTTTGATTGTGTCGGTATGTATGGTCGGCCATTAGAAACGGTGATGCACTGTGAAAATAGAAATGGGGAAGAAGCATCATGTCTAATACAAACCTTTTGCATTTAAAACGCTGTTGTAAAATTAGAGGGAGGAGCGGTGGTCTAGAGTCCGTGGACAGCTAGTGGTCAGTGTCAGAGAAGTGGGGCATCGATTGGAAGGTCACTAGTTTGAGGCCACGGACTGGCAACAGGATGCCTGGACCGGAGGATGGACCAGACCAACCCTTGAAAGCCTGGGAGAAGCCACAGATGGACAGTCTATTCCCTATCCTGTCTAAGGATAGAAATACTGTCTAAGTGCACCAGAGCAAGGCACCTTACTCCCCTCTAAGATCGGCTCCCCGGGTGCTTCCAATATATAGCTGCCCACTGCTCTGTGTGGTCACTGCCATTGTGTGTTGTTTTGTGTGCAGTGCACCTCCGGATGGGTTAAATGCAGAGGTCAAATTTCCCAGTTTGCATGTAGCATGTTTGTGTGTGCATGACTGAAGTGGGACAAAATAAAGAATCTTAATCTTAAAAATGTTCACTGCAGACGTAGCCTTAATATGGAGAAATTTACAGCATAGAAACAAATGCTGATCATACACAGCCATACTAGTTCTCAACTTGTATCACTTGTATCATCAACTTGTATCATTATGTTTAGGCACTCACAGAGCAGGTTAAGGTCAGCGAAAGACTGTGGACTAAAAGAGTCAACAGTGACTTAAAGACAGGACATATTTACTGCATTAACATGTAACCCCTCAAAACTTATTTGGTCATACAGCTTCGTAGTACAAACCTTCATTTGTATGACACAGGGTTGTTAATGCAACATTACAATCCCAGATTACAAACGGCAGAATCACTCTCACAGATGATGAAGGTTTATGCAATAATATCTTTTGGTTTTGGTATTGGTCTAGAGGTTTTGTGACAGCATAAAAACTTCTTCACCCCCATCTGTCTTTCCTTGCATCCCCCGTCTTTGTTCCATACCCCATCCCCATCTCTGTCCTCGGGCCTATCCCTTGCCCTGCTTCCAATTTTCTCCTTCCTGCCCTGCCACTTTAATTCCTCTATCCATCCCTTTCTCTTCCTCTGCTGACTCTTACCCACCCTCCATTTCCTTCGATCCCCTCTTTGCCTATCTCTCTTAATGGGATATGTAAGCCAGGCCTGACAGTGTGTGGTAACACAGAAGGCAGCTTAGGCCCCCCAAACACACCAAGCCGTCAATCTCGCTAACTCAACACAGGCAGCACCTCAGATCGACAGAGCGATACCAAAGGGAAAAACTAGGTCATATTTGGGAGCGTAGCAGAGTTATTATGGAACCAATATACACTAATATTGTTATCCTTCAGGCAGGTCTATGCAGAGCTGCATGGAGAAAGTGTGATCTGACAGTTTGATATGAAGAAGGAGAAAATAAGAAGAGCCCAGTCCCTGAAGTGAAATGGATATTCTGCACCCCATGATCCAAAGCTGAGCCTGTCTGTGTCAGTTATGTAACGCGAGGTCACCTGTGGTCCACTGGGCCTCAGCGAACAGCAGGTTGTGTTGAACATGGAGGTCTGCATCAGAAGTAACGGTGGTCCCAGTGATCACTGCTGGTCCGATTTCGATTGTTTATGCATGAATATGTGCTATGTTTTCGCAACAACAGCTTACATGCCCACCCCAGGATTTAGGGGTGGTAATGATTATTTTGAGCAGACGCATTTGTGTTACCTTTAAAACTGTACCTTGTTGTGTTCTGAGAATCTTAAAGATGAACGGAGATCGACTATCTCACCAACAGACCACAGTATGTGAGGCTTCATGACAGTGTGTCCGACACGGTGGTCTGCAGCACAGGAGCCCCACAGAGCACAGTGCTCTCCCCCTTTCTCTTCAACCTGTACACATTGGACTTCTGCTACAACTCTGGGAGCTGTCACCTCCAAAAGTTCTCTGATACAGCCATCGTTGGGTGTGTATCTGGTGGGGACGATCAGGAGTACAGGGAGGTCACCAGGGACTTTGTCGACTGGTGTAAGCTTAATCATCTTCAGCTCAACGTCAGCAAGATGAAGGAGTTGGTGATCGACTTCCGACTAAATTTAATAACAAATTAATTTCCCCTGAGGGGGTCGATAAAAGCTATCTTGAATTCACTTCAATTTAGGCTATAATGATGCATCAAACTGTATATTCTTCCATTTTTCAAAAGAAGATAAAACTGTTTTTGAGCATGCTTATGAAACTAGTGTCTAAGCTTGAGACATTTGGGTGGATTGCTGACATTTGAAGTGGACCACTGTCAACTTCTGAAGTCTGCTAGTAACTGGAGCACATCTTGTTATTACTACTGTTCACTCTGTGATTGGTCCCAAATTTTAGGTCCAGTTGGGGTGACAACGAAAGCAACTTGTGGAGTCACGGAGTAACATAGGGAGTGCTCAAATCACAGATGGTGATAAGCAATGATTAACAATATTGGTGATATTACAAACAATTTTTAATTCCAGATATTGAACAGATTAAATAGGACATAAAAGACATCATAGTGCCAAAAATTCATGTCACCTGGAGATCACTAGTGTCGGTGATACTATCACTGCAGAAAAATCATTTAAACTTAAATTTTTTCTCCTCAAACATCAGAACCAAATATACAGATTTCTTAGCAATTTTGATTTCAGTTCAACTAATGAATTGTTAACAGTTAAGCGAATGACTTGAAAAATAACCAAGGTTAAAAAACAGTCTAACTTTCCTTTCCCATTAGTATTTTGTCTTTCCCTCTGGCTAACATAATGATTTAGTTTCATTTGTAAAACCATGGGATTCATTACAAGGCTGCTTTCTCAAAATACTGTTGCACTGTTGTGTCTATGTTTCTCAGTGCACCACATTCACGGCACACTTAGCACTGTCCTCTTTCTGTCACATAATCTCATTCAGTCTCCGTCTCACACTAAGTGGACTTACAACTCTCTCTGCTTTCTATGTCTGCGCTAAATTGTATGACGGAGGTCGAGCCAGACAGTTTGACTTTATTTTCATAAACACGGTCTATGTTACAGAGATGTTGAGGATAATCGATTCCACCGTGACGAGGAGGAAGGTAATTTGCCTCAAATGTCATCGTGTCGAGCCAGGTTACAGTTGTGGGGGAGGAGGCCTGGAGGTTTGGGTTATTTCTGTCCTTAAAAATCTGCTTCGTTCATCAGATAACCATGACTCTCTCACTCTCTTTCAGTGGCTCTCTCCCTCCCTTCTTTCTGCTTTGGTCGCAGGCTGGGTTTTACACACATGCATATATTTCTTTGCATGCAGACAAAAAATAGGTCTTAGTGTACTTGACTTGTATTGAATTGTATGGGACAGTTCTAAATAGCTAAACTGTCAGCGACTCCCAAAACGACACATGACTGTTGGAGAGTAGCAGCGACAGGTAAACAGGACCTTCGTCATAAAGTGGTTAATATTATGAACAGGTCACAGTTTGTTAGGTTGGGACACCAACCTTGGGTTAAAATTAGTTTGGGTTAAAATTAGTATGTTAATTAGGTATGTGATGTAAGTTAAGTCTTAACTTTAAGTTAAAGTTAACTTTTGTACTTCAGTTAAAATAAGTCAGTGTTGACTTGTGGTCAGTCTCCTCGGTCAATGTCCCGTGTTTGACCCATCCGCCCTCCTCCCTGAAAAATCCCTTTTATTTCTATGAAAATGTTGGCCTGCAGCAAAATTGGATATAGTTCAAGAAATTTTGCGGTTCACATTAACGCTAACAAGGCTGAACAATCCTACAGGAGTGAAGTATTTCTGACTGACTCACATTCACATGGTTTAGTCCTGTTAAAAGTCTTTTTAATGTCCGTCCACGCATGCTCCACGGTCGACTTTCATCATGTGTGAAATCTGTTCAGAGCGTGAAACCGTGTCAGACATCATCTGCCTAACTGCCCTTAAGCATTTGTAACTACCTACAACGACTACTTGCAGCTTAAACAAACAAGGCAAGTAATAATATGTATCCAGTGTCCAATAAAGTTAGCCAACAAAATCATGTCCGCAGAGAACGGTAAGGCGGGGGGGTCGGGAGTAATAAGCGTTGTGAGGGTGAAGGCGAGGAGCAGAAGCCTCAGAAGAGGTCAAAGGATTAGGTCGTCTCACGGTGGAGTCGACTCTGCAGGATTCTTGTTTCACTCACACACAGGGATTGTGAGAGAGAAACAATACATCATCACATGTATTGTCTATGCATTACTGACATACATACTATAGTTACTGAAGCCTGTAAAGAAATATACATTAAACGGCAAATATCACTTCTGTCTTACTGGGAAACACCAAAGGATCCATAATTATATCTTCAGTAACATGAACATCTGATGTGTGATTTACTGTATTTGTTATCCAAGTTAGCTGGTTTACACGTTTTTATTTCTTTACATTGAGGCTATTATGGTGACTTTGAGGGTTAATAGCATGTATTCATAACGTATATTTGCACTATTTATTTATTTATTATTTTACATTTTTTTAATTGATAACAACAGCTATACTTGTTGTTTCAGGTAGGCCCATGGATACGTTTGTATTTTATAAACAGAGATCACATGGTTACAGTAACTGTATTACACATATTAAACATACATAAAATGAAGCAAGAAGTCTCAGAAATACATCCAGGATTCCAGAGAAGGCGTGACATTACATAAAATGTTACTTAAAACTGAATGCAATCATTTGCAAACAAGCTGCGTTTACCACCAACAATTTTACAAAGTGTTCCTGAGCCCATGTAGTAATCTCCTTTATACAATCATGTGTTTGATTAAGTGTTGAACCTCTCTCCATCCTTGCTTGTGAACGACTGAGTCTTTCCAGGATGAACCTTTCATACCCAATCATGATACTATCACCTGTTACCAATGAACCTGTTTACCTGTGGACTGATCCAAACAGGTGTTTTTGGATCAGTCCACAACTTTCACAGTCTTTTGTTGCTCCTGTCCCAACTTGTTTGAAACATGTTGCTGCCATCAAATTCAGAAAAAGCAGATATTTACAAAAATCAATTAAACTGAGGAGGTCCAACATTAAATATATTGTCCTTCTTGTGTTTCAATTCAAAAAGGATGAGCAAATTATTACATGTTGTTTTATTTATGTTTTACACAGCGTCCCAACTTTTTAGGAGTTTGGGTTGTAGATAAAACAGTTAAGCTCCACTTGTTATTTTGTAATGTGTTTATTGGAAGTGTTTGGATCCTAAAACGTTCAATATACACTGTATATATAATCAAAGGATTTATCTGATTTTTGCCACACCCCAACCCACCAGAGAGATTATCATGTCTAGCCACCAACTAAACGTCTCTCAAATCATGTGGATCAGTTATAAAAAGGCATTATGTAACCCATCATAAGGTCCAAGCCTCGCTCTTCAACAGGCTGAGTGTCCGCCCTGCTGAAGTGTCCTTGAGCATCATTCCCATGTAAATCGAACCCTGGACCCTGAACAGCAGAAGCTGTCAGAGCATGGGTCCTGACCTGACCCACAGTTTGAGAAACAATGTCTCTCTCCACTCTTTAAAAGTTTCTCACAGTTATCCAGGAGAAACACCCTGGTGAGTATCTCTCGGCCAGACCTCTACATATGTTGGCCAGACAGCAACACACACACACACACACACACACACACACACACACACACACACACAGACTTTTAGTCCAGGTCGTGGAAGCAGTAGCACCACACCCTGCAAGACAACCAGCTTGTCAATGAATTTGCCAGACTTGGTTATACGTAGGTTATTGTGCACAAATGTATCCTTTATTCTCTTTGTTTTTTGTGGCTTTTTCAATTAACAGAAGGGAGGAAGACAGGGCAAATCTGAGGTTTTACAGAAAATACTGACGCACCAAGTTTAGGGTGTGTGCAGGGGGAGGGGTGGTGGTGGTACTGTGGGACTGAAGGTGGAGGTTCAATGGTGACCTCTTGAAGTTGTAGCCAGCCTCCAGTAGACTGGCAGATGTAGGTTAGGATGACAGCAGCAGACAACAGAGTGGTTTAGAGAGGTCAGTCCAGGGTTAAAGACAGGCAGGGTGGGTCTGTTTTTCCCTGCCAGGAAAATATCAAAGCTCACATCTGGAAACCCTCCCTCACAAAACAAGAATAGCTTTCAATTCTTCTTTCACTTCTAAATAACTTGTTAATATTACCCTCTTCTCTGGTTGTTTGTGTCATATGAAATCCTTGGCACTTTGATGGTTGTTTGTCCACTTGTCAACTTAGACCATTGTTTTTTTTATTATTTTAACATGAGGCAAATGATATTTATACAGCTTTCACAGGGAATAACGTGACACAGTTCCACGTCACCTACTAAGAACACGATACAGGAAAAACACACAAATGGTGTGTTAACCAAAGTAATGATAAAACAACAGATGTGATCGTAGGCCAGGGGTGAGCTGTAGGAAAAAACAGTTTCATTGGCGCGGCCAGCTGTGAGGCGAGCGTTCTGAGCAAGCAGGCGACTGATGATAAGGAGGGGAGCAGGAGATAAAGAGCTTTAAACTGTTTGATTTGGTCTGGTCTGTCCTGGCTCTGGGATGGGCCGGGATGGGCTGCGGTGCTAAAATAGGGCGAAGAGAAAGGAGCCAGGGAGATAGACGTTTGTGAGAAAGAGAGAGTGAGACAGACTGATATAGACCAGAGGTGACAAAACACACACAAACACAAGGAGCTGCAGAGTCCAGAGAGCTTAGTGTCAGCAGCCTGCTGGCCTTTTGGTGTTTTAGAGTCCCACTGAAAATTGTTTTACAGACTTCCCTTTGAAAAGTACTGACCACAACCTCTGTGTGCATCTGCTTGGTTTATGATCAGTATCTGGTCAGAAATCTCTGTCCTCTCTGCTGAGGAAACTAGACCAGCTCATTTATCACTGGAGAACTAAACAAAGAAAAGAAACAACACTCACTGATAATGCATTATACAATAACAAAATCCATTTTTTACTGATTACTTTAAAAAGGATTCACATAACTAGGTTGCAAGAGTTGTTTAGAAATTTTCAGATCCCACCCACCTCTTGTGGGAAACCAGTCCGTAATGGCTCACTCTGCCTGGCAACCGACCCAAAATAACAGTCTGGATTGAGGATTAGGAAATTGTGTGAGATTTGAAAGAAGTCTCCAACTCAGTTCTGCAACTGGACCGGTGCAAGAGTTGTGGTTAGTGTAATTTGGCCCTTTGAACATCATACTGTTTGTGGTTCCAGGGCAGGTCCCATGAACAGCATGTTTCCTTACTGCTAAAGCAAAGCAAAATTAGTCCTAATTGACCTTTGCGATGATGCGATGATGTGCAAAAGAGAGATGATGTGCACATTGTGAGAGGGATGGAGAGTGATTAAATGGGATAGAGCAGGTTTAGAGATACAGCATGTCTATTAATTGCAGGGTCAGTTGTTGGATCCCCAGCTCATCCAGACCGCATGAACCCCAAATTGCTTCTGATGTCCGGGCCAGCTCCACCGCCTTCAGTGTGTGAGTGTGTGTGGGAACGAGCGAATGAGAGGCAAAGTTTGGAAGCACTTTGCCCTCTGAGGTACAAAATGTGCTATATAAATGTAGTCCATTTACCATTTACCATGGAAAGGTGAGATACATGTGTATTGTATAGATAAACCAATATTTATAAAAGCCAAAAGGTTGTGTTTCAACCCCACTTCCTAGAAAGTTGGGATGCTGTGTCAGGAACACTTTGTGAAACCATTGTCAAGTTTGTTTGCAAATGATTGAATTCTGTTATTCTGTTATTTACCTTTTTGCACAACATCCCAACTTTTTTGGAATCAGGGTTTTAATCTTATGCACCAATTCTGTCATGATGCAGATGAATGATGATGTTCACAGTGTCAATATGTGGACTCACTTCCCATTTAGGGACAAACACAGGTCCCCATAAAGCTAAGCATCAAAGGAATAGTTTGACATTTAGGGAAAATACGCTTCCCTGTCAAAGAGAACTGATACCACTCTATTGTCTGTATGTTGAATATCAAGCTAGAGCCAGCACTTGGTTGGCTTAGCTTAGCATAAAGACTGGAAATAGAGAGCTTTGTCCAAAGGAACAAAAACTGACTATTGGAACTTCTGAAGTTAATTTCACTAATAATCATTAATTAGCATGCGTTGTTTAATCACTACAGTACAAAAATTAAATCAAGAAATGTGTGCCGGACTATTTCTTGGCGGGGAGTGGTGACTTCCTGCAGTTTTTGCTGGTTGTTTGTGAATCTCACTAGGATGACAAGACATCAGCTAAGCTATTCATCTCCTGGCTTCAGCTTCATATTTGACGCACAGTTATGAAAGTGCTATGTTCGATCTTCTCATGTAACTTTTTGTATTTCTTGAAATGTTCTACAGGAATTGGTTTAAGAGTTAAGATCAGGATATGGTCAGGTTAAGTCTTCAGGGAATTAACACAAGTCAACCAATTTCACTAATGACAAAAACAAATGTGTGTGTGTCCAAGCATACATGTAGGTCCATAATATTAAAGTTGGGTGGATGTGAGCTGTGTGCATGCAAGAATTGCACAATCTGTCGCTGAGTGCTTGGCCATGTTGGCATATAGTCACATTAGCTTTTTATTGATCCCCTTTACTGATTTGTGCTGGAAGTGTTTTTGAGCCAATCTGTGAAAAGTGATATTACCAAAGAGCTGTGCATTGGCTCTGATTGATGAGACTGTGGGGAGTAAACCAAAAAGTAGGTCAGGAGTGAACATAAGGAAAATGGCAGTGGTTGAATGTAATGGGTAAAGCGTGGTGTTTATGCCAGGAATATAGTATATACCACTGATAGAGTCAAGACAATGTAAGGATGTGGATGTAAGAGAAGAGTAACAGTGTCCACAACCTTTGATGTTACTGGACAATAGTAAGAAACTGAAATGCCCTTTATGCAGTTTATACTAATGATCAGATCACATCTGTTGTACATTATCTGAGAACCTAATAATAATTAACTACTCATTTATTGACTTTAGTAATAGATCAATAAATGGTTTGTTTTATTGTCAATAAATTATAAGTCATTTCAAAGCATTAGAAGTAGTTATAAACATTTGTGAATGATCGATAAATAATTGAATATCATGTGGTTGAAAGATTTACAAATGATTTACAGATGCATAGAGGTACTGGTTTTTACTTTGCCAATTTCCGTGCGCAGTTTTCCTCCAGCTGGAACAGTGTTGTATAAAATATTACATTTTAAGAGTGGCATTAGGTCAGTATGTCTCACTTGCACGGATATCACAAAATCACCCTCAACTGTGTAATTGGGTAGTTAACGCAGACTTTGACAAATTCTGAGTGAATATCTTTTAACACTAAGCTCAAATCTGTGATGTTTATTTTCTGTATAAATCTAGGGTTTGACATTTCTGCCCCCTTTCCCCCTCCTCCAAAGATCACAGCCATCCTTTTCAAACATTTCAACACTGCTCATCACTAGCACTAAGACATCCAGGACCCTCGTGTTGTTCATGCTAAATCTGAAAGGATTTGGCCACAGTTCAAATAAATACGCATCAAAGATAAGAAGAAAAATAAAGGTTAAGAGGAAGCAGTGTGGCAGAGTCGCTCAGGGTTTCCTAAGTCTTCTTTATATCATCCTCTGTGATGAAAGGATGCAGGCTGAGTGAGAGTGTTGTGGATCTAAACACGCTGAGGAAGCTGTTTGGCCAAAGCTGTGCAGGGACTCTACAATAACTGACGGCGCGCAGCTCAAGGTCGATCAGATCTCGCTCTTGTAAACACTGATCCGCTAGTGGCCTCTTCTGCTTATTATCTGGGTCCTGTGAGTCAGAGCTGCATCTGTTCACAAACTTCACCGTTACGCCAAACAAAAGACAGAGGCCTGGAAACACTGATGAACATCATGTGTTCTGTTGTTCTGTTGTACTGGAAGATGCAAACTTCATTATACGACTTCATTATCCCCACCACACACAATAAAGTTGATGGAAAAAACAAACAAACAAACAAACTAAACAAACAAACAAACTAAACAAACAAACGGACACACCCATACAATGCAACTACGCATGCAACAGGCCTTATTAAACTTATCACATGTGACTGTCATCTATCAGTGACATTATGGTGAACATGGTCAACACTATTTTTCTAACATCATTCAGGCTCATCCCCTGTTCAGGCCTGTCTCTGACCCCTGACATCCAGGAGGGGTCAGAGACGGCCAGAGGGGAGACCTTTGTCCTTTCTGTTCAGACTGAGGTGCAGTTATTACCATGTCTGACTTTTACTCAGTGATGTCCTCAAACCATTGTTTTTTTTTCAATAATGTAAGACATGTAGTCTTATAGTACCTACACAATACACCTTACAGTGCACACTTAGCTAACAGTGGGTCCATGTTAAAGGAAAAGTTCACCATTTTGAGAAATATGTCCAAAGACATGCAGGTTTACTAGTTACTCTAAAGTGTCTGTAGATGTGATGTGACTGTGAATGGTTGTTTGTCTCTATGTGCCAGCCCTATGACTGAATTTTTTTTTCTCTTAAATCACTTAAACCTGCATGATGAGTTGATGGAGTGAACTTTAGTATTTATTTGGAGTTTTCCAGGTCACACAATGACTGTACATCAAATATTTACTCTCCTTTGAGATTTCAGTTTCCACCAGCTTCTAAGGTAAATATCTGGTTCTTCAGCTGCTCAATGCCCCACTATGTTCACCAACTAGTCACTAACTTTATCTGATGTTTGATGCTGGGATGGGTTGAAAAGAGTTGCGTGCTGGGGCTAGAAATTTACCCTGATGACAACAGTGAGAGTGGACCAAAAGTTGCAGACTGGAAAACCAAAAACTGTGAGCTGAAAGATGCAAAAATGCACAGTCGATCTGAGGGGAGCCGCAGAGCCAGTGACAGTGGGTTCTTCAGTACGAGCAACTTGTTCACATTGCATGTGGTCATTTGTCACTAGTTATTAGAAAAACACTGACTAGAGCAAAAGTTGAGAGAATAATTACAGCTTTTGTTACTTGCAGGGAAATTCTTTTGCCATTTGGAAGTTTTCTGAGTGCTGAGAGGATTCTCCTCAGTCAGCAAAAAAGTCGGCATTGGCGAACTTGCCTGTTGTTACTCACGCTAATCCCTGCTCATCCCAGCTGGTGCATGTTCAAATCAGAATCAGCATTAATATTGTTTGGTCAGCGTGATTTTTACCAATGATGTGTTGGTAGTGGTGTTAAGTGGAACCATGCCGTGAAACAAGAGTCTCCTTACCTCCCCCACAATCTTCACAAACATTACAGTTAGTGTAAGCCACTCCATAAATCTCATACCGGGGGTAATTACTACATTACAGAATGCAGCCAGCAAAGGAGAAGGAGAGGGAGAGAGAAGGAGGTAAAAAAAAGAGATGATTCCCCAGTTGCATTAGTCATGTTTTATATCTGTGGGGGTTTGACAAGCTGCCATCTTTATGAAAGACACACACGTGCTCATGTGCATGATTGCATGTGTAAATACAAAAAGGTATGTGTGAACATGCATGGTTTGCTCATTCTGTGCATCTCTCTCTCTCTTTCTCTCTCTCACACACACACACACAGACACACACACACACTCGGCCAGTGTGTTGGTTTTGGCTGATGCCTTCTCCTGCGCTGAGAGACGAGATGCGAGCCTAACGCCTGCTGTATGCTCATGGAAAACTGAAACCTGAATTAAACTTGAACAGCTGTGAGTGTGTGCATGTGTGTGTGTGTGTGTGTGCATCCATGCATGCTTGCATCTGTGAAGTAATTTGCTTGAGAGTTTGCTGTATGTATATAACAGATGCATCCAAGTTTGTGGATTTCTGTGTATTTCATGGCAGTGAAGCACCAACTTCCATGAATTACTGGCAGTTACTGGAAGACTCTCAGAAACACGCACACACACACACACACACACACACACACACATGCGCTTACATAATATCTGTCTTTCTCGCACAATGTGTCTTTCATTCGGCGCCAATATTATGGAGGATTCCAAAAAATTCAAAGTTAGGCTAAGCTATAGTACTGAAATGACCATTCTCATTCTTCTACATCAAACATTAAAGATAATGTAATCAAATCATCGAGGACCTCCGTCGTTTCATGTTTGTCTTGCAGGGTCCTGTATCTCATAACGAGGCACTGAATGTACGGGGTGCCAAGAGACATTAAATGGGATGGCTTGCAAACATTATTTAGTTACATCCACAAGCATCATGCTCTTCTCAGATGGGGAATTCATTTTCAATGAGAGGCGAGCGGGCAGGTAACGAGGAGCACAATCCTGTGAAACTATGGCGGCCGTGCTTGTCTCGTGTGCGTGCCTGCCAGCTGCCTGAGTTGAACTTTTGTCTATGTAACATGCAATTCAAATCGATGGACGGATCCTTGCCATTTATGAGTTCCCTGAAATATCTAACCGTTTTCTAAACAGTTATCGGGACATAAACAGGAGTGTTTTCTCGTGGCACAGCACTGGTGCAAGACTGGATGTATCAGGAAATTTTACGTATAGATTTAAATTAAGCTTGACTAATCTAATCTCAAATTACTAGTAAACTTACTAACTGAATAATTATAAGATATTAGTTGGGCTATGCTACTTTGTCATACTAACACATTCTGTCAACATTTACTAGAAGATATATTTAAATATGTTGCTGTGGCCTGTAAAGAAAGTGAAAGCGCGGTGATACTCCACTCCTTTTCAATCAAAGCATCAAAGCTCCATCCACAAGGATCACAGATTGGCTGCTTTTTATAGGGCTCCAGTACTAAACTATCATTTAATTGTCAGGGTCAACAGCAGCTCAAGTCTTGTTTACTTGTGGTGTCCATCCTGACTGAACTGACTCGGAGTGTGTACTAATATTTTAGCACGCGAACAACAAGTATTTTAGCAAACTAAACTAAAAAAGCACATTTTTAACTTTTCCATGAACTTCTCTGTTAGCAGAATGAATAACACAACATCAACATCACCCACAACAAATATCTGCTTTACTGGCTCTTACACACCTTTACCTGGCATAGAAAATTTTAGTGGTGGTATCCATAGCAACAAGCATCATTGGGTGCCCTAGTAAAGTAGGTGGCTGAATGTGAAAATAGCTCCCATCACTCATACTGTGTGAGCTTAATAGACAATCTGGCATGATGTTTAAAAGCTGGACTTGTTTGTAGATTTTACAATAAACAGTGGAACCTGCCTTCATTCACCTCACCACAAACACACAAACACACACGCTCGTGGTAAACATTGTCGGATCGGTGATATTCAGCACCATTGTGCAACTCTGAGAGGGATGATGACACACGCACAAACACTGAAATACGTATATACAGACACGCAGAGCAGTTGTGATGCTGAGTCCCAGAGTGACCTCTCTTCGTTTGGTCAGCCAATCAACAGCATGATGCGATCAAACCGTAAACTACACAGCTCTGTTTGACGGAGTGTGTCTGCTCCGGCAGCAATCCCACCCACACTGACAGCGTGTATGCGAGTGTGTGCACATGTGCAGACCCATTTCTCTGTGATATTGTGTTTCAGATTTGCTGCCAATCCATTTTGTATTGTGATCATCGTCAAATGAGCACATGTGGGACTGACAAGTCTTGTCAGGTTTTTTTTTTGTTTATGATGATGTGATATTCATATTTGACGCAGTTGTAAATAAATCATTCAGATGTTTGTGCCTGTGTGTTTTCTGTGTGAGTGCCTATGTGTGTGTCAGACCCCCTGCAGAGAAGAAGGAAGGTATTTTTCCCACATATGGGACGTGACAGCTGTCAGTGAGAACATACATGCACGTGCACACACACACCTTACGTTCAATACATGCACCCGCCCATTCACACAAACACATACGCTTCCTTTCTCTTTCAAACACAAACACGCACCCACAGGTATCCACACCCAAACACACAAACTGAAAGTGATATCACTGTCTCCTGCACAAGAAAACCTAAACAGCAGGAAATGATCCACAGAAATCAATTAACACTCAATCTGTGTACAGTATGACGTTCTAGACAATTAGACTCTTGCCCTGTGTGTTTATTTCTGTAAGCCTAAACACACACACATACATACACAACCATTCAGATTCACACTCACCAGTTACTGTGCATTATTGCATCTGTTTTCGATTGTCTTTCAGGAACCATAACAAACAAGCACCACACCCACCAGCGTGGCTTCACACAGGAAGAGAAACCTTCCGTCTGACCTTTACTTCACAAATAATTTGCATCCCAAGTTAAGCCTGTGCTCAAACAGGGTTTCTACTGCTTTTGAAGATGCTGCCAAAATTGCATTCTTTTTATATCATATAACACAGATGGATGTAAAACAACACATGTACAGTAGCCTTTAAGTTTACACAAATATGAGTCAGCAAAACCAATTTCATGACCCTTGCTGCCCTGTAAACACACCTACCATGTATCACAACATGCAGAGTAACTTAGAGTGAGTACATAATTGGAAGCACTAACACTACAAGTATATGAGTTTCCAGCGCCGTGTCCTCGGTCTAGAAAAAAGCAAACCCGCAAGTTCTACACAATTTATGTCTCACCAAGTGCGGCGAGCTGACACGTGTGAAACAAGCATGAATATGATGCTTGTTTCGAGTTCAGCCTGGTCAAAAGTGACGGCACATTTTTGTTACTTTCTTCATGTTTATATTCTCGACTAGATTGTATGAGTTTGAGCTCAATCTTTGGTCTTGTTGTTATAACACGGCTGAGACCTGTAGATGGTTTCCATTATGTCACTGACCGCTATTTACACAAATACTGCTAATTGCAATTTAAATGGTGCATAATGGTGGTCGGAAGGAAACCTAACAGTTCGGAGCTTTGAACCTCATTAATGTGCAGCAGTGTTAACATGTGTTAGTGCATCATATGTGGCTGCACTGTTCAGATGTAAATGCTACTGCACTTGTGTGCAAATCTGTGTGTGTGTGTGTGTGTGTGTAAATGCTAGACACAATCACTTAATGTGCCCCTAAACACACTGTATCACTTTAATGTTAACCAGGCTCTAATGTTTAGCATGTGACATGACCACATGCTTAACATTAGAACACAACATGTTTTCTGACAAATTCAAACCAAAAACAGCGTAAGTTCATCACTGCAACACAAACCTCTGACTGGTCGATTATGGGATGGCTCTGGCCTGTTCAAGAGAAATTCAGGGTTAAATATCTTTCTCAAGGGATTTCGACATGTGGACAGGATGAGCTGGAGATCAAACCATTACCCCAACAATTAAGGGACTGCTTTACTATCTGGGCTACAAACATCCCCATTAGTTTTTACCTGTCATCTATCTAAGAACGAATGTCTCCAATCAGCAAAAGTACTGTCACATGAAGGCTGTCTTTGAGTGATCTCAGAAGACAAGTAGCAGTTTCTAAACCTCTTCCCTGGAGGGGAAACAAGGCCAAACACTTGGGCCGGGATGAGAAATACCAGCATTTCACAGTGGATGACCAGAAAAGTCCTACTCATGAATCCAAGTTTGAGATTTATGGCAGTAACAGAAGGGTGGATGTAAGGAGACAAACAGGAGAGAGAATAAAACTGGAACCAACAGTGAAACATGATGGTGGGAATATTCAAATCTGGGGGTGTTTTTCCTGCATCAAACTGACTACACCGTGACTAAGAAGTCCCACTCCATTCTTCAGAGACATGCTATACCCTCTGGTTTGCATTGTTGTGGAGAAGGATTCATACTGGAGCAGGATAATGACCTCAAAGCTTTGCAAGAACTACTTAAAGATCAAAGAAGACCAAGGAGTTCTGACTGTCTTGGACTTTCCTCCACTGTCACCTGACCTCAACCCTACTGAACATTTATGGGGGCACTTGAAGACTGAGAAAGCCGAGCATTCAGTGACAACACAACTAGTCATTCTGGGATGACACTGATCATCAGGTTTTGTACAAACTTCCAGTCCAGGACTGTATGAGTGCGTGCTGTCATTAAAACAAAAGAGGGACATAAGAAATACTAAGACACTCTAAAATTCAGGTTTTTAAAGATTCAACTTTTCATAAAAAGTTGTTACACTGATATTAAAAGGAATAGTATTGATTTCGAAACAAATGCAAAATAATATCTTGACCAGTGGTCTCAGACTTTTGGACCCAACTGTATATAAATAGAACTGAGATTGATAGATTGCAATTATTGTGAGACCAGGCAGCTAAAATACAACCAAAGGATGTAACATGACAGTGACTCGTGATAGCATTTGTATACACAAGTTTAACAGCAGAAGTACATAGTGTAAATATGTAAATATAGAAAAAAAAAAGCAACAGGGTGAAAAAAAATTTTAGTTAAAGGGGAGCAAGACGAGAGGAGATCTGTTCAACAGCTGGCTCTACGTCCACCTTATGTAAACTGAGATGTGATGTTTCAAAACTCATTAATATAAAAGCTCCAACACACCATTCCCCCCTTTCCTGCTTCTTCATGCTCTCTTTCTTCTCTCACTCACTCTAACTTCTTTCCCTCTCTCTCCTGCAAAACATGCCAAATTGTTATAGTAACGGGGCACCATTGGTGGGCTGTCCTCTTCCACTTAGATAATTTATGACGGCAGTGTGGGGAAACAGCTTTAACATGCAAGGGAAGAGAAGTGTAACAGTAATCCACCGGCTATGGTTGAACAAAGGCAACGCGGCCATAAGATGTGGTCGTAAAACGGGAAGTTAAAAGACGAAATCCTGTGTCGTCCATGAAAGTAAAAGGTGGTCACGATGATGAGGCGGTTAACGTGGACAAAAGGAGCTGAAAGCCGATCCAAATATTGCTTCTTAACAAACGGAGCTCTGCAGTTAAGCATGGCGGGACGAGCAGGATGTAATGGGTGATAGATTTATATTGCTTTCACATTATTTGGTTAAACTGCTGGACTCATCTTTCTAAGCTGAATGATTGTTGATATATTGGAACTTGTATGCTGCAGTGAAATGGCCATGGAAGAAAACCCCTATTATAGTGTTTGTATCAACAACATTGTCAAGTCAAAGTCCAAACCCACCATTATTTATGCCACAGTAAGCAGCTGTAACCCTGCACATTTGCAGTTAAAATTATTCCTCGCCACGCTAACAGCAGCACTAGTAATGGTGCTCGGTGTGTCCACCACATTAGTCCAGACTGGAATTAAGATAAAATAAACTACGATATTCCTTTATTAGTCCCACAATGGGTAAAAGTGGGTAAAAGAAGTATAAAAAGTTACCAATTCAACTTGAGGTAAAAATGTATCAACATTTTAACTAGAATAAAAAGTATCAACAATTTAACTAGAGTAAAACTATTAACACTTAACTATAATAAAAGTAATGACAAATTAACTATAGAAATTTACATGTATACAGTATTAACAGTACAAAAACCAGGCTAGACGGTATTAATAAATTAACAGAGAATATGAAATATGAGAAAATGAAACACTATATACACTATAAAAAATGAAATGCAATGCAATGAAATGAAACTATTGCACAGAATAAAGTACAGCACATAATGAGATATTGCACGCAATAAGAGTATTGATAAGCGTATTAAGAGAGATGAGTATTGAAATGAAATATTGTACAGTGTTGATCTAAAAATAGCGGAGTGACCTAATTTGAATTTGAATGATGTGTCCTCTCATCTCTGTGCATTACTGAGCAGATTCATAAGGACCAACAATCCATGCAAATGTTTCACATCAATTTTCACCACCCTGGGTGAATAAAGGTCCAATCTTTCCATCGACTTTGTCTGGGATCAAGCTGCCACTTAAATTATCTTTGCTTTCTGTCTGAACTCATCTTTAATCTTGTTAAAATGTGCACATACGATATTCTATGTTTCTACTACTGTATATACTCTAACTTCATTTTAATGATCCATCATTTAAAGCAGCACCTGGATTTCATTCCCTGACTTTAATTTGACATTATTATTAATAAATCATAACTATAAAGCAAGTGGACGTGAAGATATCAGTGCAATATTTTCCTCCCAGTCTTCCTGAAACAAACATGATGCACACAGGTGTAGACGTGAACACACTGTGACTTAATTGACACCTACCTCATTCTTTTGTCGGAAAGATTCTTGATATTTGAACTCAACAGTCAAACAATCACGGCCCTCGATTCAGTACTCCTTTAGAAGCTACAACAACCGCATTTACGGATGTGTATTGCAAAGGCAACAACACTAAGAACTGGGCTAGTTGACCAAAACAGCACACCAGCTCCAGACAGTCATACTCACAACTCTCCTGCTACTATAGCTAACATGACAACAACAGCATATCGAGTCCATTTTGGACTTTTCGACTCCCCGTCCCCTCAAAGGTCAGCATTCATTTGCTTGTCAAAGTTTACCAAGTTGAACTCTGTACGGAGCATTTGTGCAGATTAATTTCGCCTCCTCGAGCAGATTTGGAATGAGCTGATTTTGACCCAAAATTTTGCCATTTGAAGGTGTGTCATTGTGTGCCCAGGCGTATATCAGTCTTACTGAATCATGGAACTTGGTGATCTCACTAATCTAATTGCCCATCATCAACCTGTGCAGAGGTCTATTTAGTCAAAAGTACTCAAACACCTGTGTGGCTGTAGAGGACTTTTTGCCTCTTCGCTGCCACTAGAGGTAAGTTACTGTGCTCTGTAATGGAAAAAGTGATCCTAGTCACCATTAAATTTGTTAATTAGCTGTGTGATTAAGTCATGCTAGGAAAAAAATGCAATACATGTGGCGCTCACTGTGATGTATTACATGAGTCAAACAGCTGCATGCTGAACTACAAGATGTTTTCTAGGAGACTTTAAGAAACAACTGTGAGCCTGTCGGAGCCATAGCAAACCTACCTTCCCTCCAACGTCACATGGGAGACAGTTGCAGCTTCACACTGTGGCAGAATTTATTGGTTGGTTTCAGGTTTTCATGGGCAACAAGTGAGAAAAGCGTAAAACTACACCAGTGTCATCTTTTAATTGCGGGGTGCACAACAGTAACACAACCTGGCACAAACTCCTGTTGCAGCTGCTAGTGTATACAGTGTATTAAGGCATGTGGGCCTTCTTTACAACATGTCTAGGTGTGGTCCGCAGTGAGACTCGCTACAGCTCTGCAGAGAAACACTAATGGAGGCTCATGTACTGGGCTCATGCATGCACACTTTGCTTTATGCTGAGCCGACTGTGGTTAGTTTCTCATGCTGCTGCAACAAATCTCACTAGTGTTGATGGACCACATCATTATGATAAGCGAGGCCCATGTATCAGATCATGACATTAATAGACAGCATATGCTAGCACTGACTTAAATGCTTTTAAATGATGCACTGTGGTTGTGCTAGTCTACCTACTTTTTTGTAATAAAGCCGGTATGGTCTCTTTGAGAGGATTTCCTCACATGCAAATTATAAATCACTGCGCTGATTGGAAGCATATGTTTATAATAATGCCGTCCTCCATGGAGCATTGTGCTTTAGGTTTTTTATTATATTATCCTAGTTAATCCTTTGTGACTGCGTGTAGCAGTTGAAGAACAAATATAGTCTAATTTGCCTACATAAAGAGGAATTTAAATGCACTGACTCCCAGGCTCATGTCTCAGCTGCATCTCAAGGGCTAAACCACAGATTCTCAGCATCCATTGACACTTAAGTCATTCATACGGCCCATATAACTTAAGTGTCAATCGTATGCATCAGTGTCAATGGAAAAATTGATCAGGAATACTCACACACATCAAAAGGAAACTGCACACTGCACAGAAAGTCTGCAAGATGGAACCAGTGTTGCGTGAACATCGTCGTTGTCACTTGAGTGTGACGATGATGTGACAGTTTGCATCGTCAGTTCAGTTTGCAGCCAAGACACGTGGCCACCATGTACATTGTCCTGAGTGGAAACAAGACTCAGTTGTTGCAATCGTTGATCACTTGCGACCCCCGCTGGCAGGTTAAGAGGAACGAGGAATCGCCGATATAGAATGGAACAGTCAATAAAAATATTTTTTCTAAAAATTGTGAATCACTGCGACCTCAAGAGATCCTCCTTTTGACTGATTGGTCCAGTAGGATGTGAGATTAGCTGCTGACAGACAGGTACAAGCATGCACACACAACCAAATGCATGATGAGCGATAAAAATCATAATGTCGAGATGGACCCAAATTATACTGGTTTTAATTACCGCGAACTCTTTCCAGTCAAGTCGAGAAGAAGAATTTTTCACTTTCTGATTTGTGCTGTCAGCGTACGGGGAGAAATAAACCATGCTCACAAGCACATGAGGATAAAAATGTTTTTCTGTTATGGAAACTACAGTGGATCCTGAGCACAGTAGCAGACGCTGAGTTGACTTTCTCCCAAGCTTCTGTGAGCGCTGTAATATAAGTCTGAGACATTCTGACCAAAGGCCTTGTCATGTTGGAACACGACTCACGCTGTAAAGTTACTCCCCATGTCGGCGCTGATTAAACGGAGCTGAGGACTTTAGCAGGTTGACCTCGAGCTGCATTATTGCACTTACTCATGAAGAAGGGAGGACTAGCGTGACCCAGTGCTGTCAGCTGCAGGATCGAGGGAAGCCGACCCCCTCACCAATGATGTTTCTTCTTCTTCTAAATGCAGGTTTCAAGAGTACTGTGCAGCACTAACCAATAAGAGCTCGCAAAGAAACCAGCGAGAAGACGTGGAAGCTAATTATCAATTATCAAATGGCTTCATGATGTCCCTTCATCCCTCCCTGCAGAGCAGACGCGTGCTGGCACATCCCCCCAGCTGTTTACACCTCTGAATTTGAAGTTCTTTTTTCCAGTAAGTGTAACAAGCTGTTCCCTGTGATTTGTGCACACTCAGGTGAAAAACAAGCCACTTTCACAGTTAAAACTCTTTGATGCCATTAGAAAAAAAAAAACCCCCTATGAAGTATTATCTAAACGAGACAAGGATTTTAAAATGTAATCTGTGGTGAAAGTGTAATTTAATAAAACTAAAAGTGTCACATTTACAAATATATTCAAACATGAGCATTGTGTATGAAAGGAAACCTGCAAGCTTGTTCCTCACTATCAAAACCTCTCCTGTCTGTTTTCCATATCTTTCTTCCTACTATATGGAAAATATAGCAGACTAATTGTAGGAGAGGATCTGAATGGCTTCCTTGTCTTCTGTCTGATCTCTTCTGTGTTTCCCTACTATTAATGTTATTGGCGCCATATGCTTGGCTCCTGTTGCTACAGTTTACTGTGATGTATGTAGTCCAGGGCTGAGAAAGCCAATAAACGGCAAACTAGCTGGGAAAGCAGGGAGGCGATGATGACATAACGTTGCCTGTGCTACAAACACTGAACCTATAGCTACTATAAATCTGGAAAAACAAACAGCAAACAGCTGAGCATTACCGCTGTATCCTGGATCTGAGCATGGACTTCTCAAAGAGAGGCGATAACTAGATGATGAATTTATTCCATTCGTACATCATTACACAATATATAGAACATATCCCCTGAACATAATGCATCTGATTTATATTATCTTGATAATGACATGGACTTCCTATGAAATGTCTTACGTACTGTATGAAAACATGGAGGATACACAGAGAAAACTTTTACAAATATCAGAGGGTCTTATGCTCATAACATATGCTCAAACCAAGAAGAAAAAATAACTGTATTGAACAATTTATCATCCAAACCAGAACTGGAGGACCTTGAAAATATATTTATGCAACACTCTAAGGTAGTTGAAACATAATGGACGTTTATCCTTTGACTTGTACCATAGTTTTGGATTTATGACCTTCAGCTAAAGCAATTTGAAAGATTTGTTTTATGGATGCAAAAGAGGTGGGAAATTATGAGTGGGATTTAAGGCAGAAATCAGACGAGCTCACAATGCTTTTCGCAGAAGATTTCAGACTCTGGGAAGGCTGTTAGAAAATGACTGTTTCTGTCTAGACAAAGTAGTGAAAAGCAACTGGAGAAGTTGGACTGTTTTATTGGCTGTAGCCATTTGCTTCCTGGTTGTTTTGGCTTGAGTGTGCCTCATGGGAATGTAGATACACACACACACTGAGCAGGTGTATGTAGCTGGAGATTTTGATTTTGTGTCTGTGCTTGCTGATGGGTGTGTGTTTGCCTGTTAGTGTGTGCAAATAGTGTCCTGCTGTGTGAGCGACTTCATTAAACTGTCACCATCTAGAGGTCATTGGAACTAAATATATTGTGTCCTTAAAGGTAGCGAACTGATTCTTATTGGACCAGCTGCTGAGAGACAGAGGAAAGTATTCAGACACAGCAGCGCTTATACATCATTATATAATATAAAAACTCTTCCACTGTAGGTGTATTAGAAAAGCTGAATAAGCCCATTCTCACACATTACAGTGATAATTCTGTTCATCATAAGCTTTTGGTTAGAAAGGTAATAACATAAAGAACAGGGTTGTATAAAGGAAGCCCCACACTGATTTATAAATCTGTCCTGCTCACTCACACTAGAGAAGACCACGAGCTAAAACAGCCAACTACAGTGCAAAGGTCCTTCCAAGTCCTGTGGTTTTACATAACGAAGCACGCGGGAGCCAGAGCGACGGCAGAGCTCTGAAGGTAGACCATCTGATTACTTGAAAGAGAAACATCTGTTGAATAGATGTGAGACTTCAGTGAAAGCACTGTTTGAGAACAAGGTGTAACAAAGTGTGGCAGGAGTCACCATTTGGCTGGCTGGTGCCTGTGTGTGTGTGTGTGTGTGTGTCTTTCTGCAAGTGTCAGCATGTATGCATGTGTGTGTGTGTGTCCAGGTGTTATGGGAGGAGAAGACGGTGACAGGAAATTCTTCCTGATAGCAAGAACCAAAAGGTGTTGACTGACTGGCCGGCTGGCTGGTTGACCCGCCTCCTCTCTGGGTGGCTGACAGGCTGAACAACTGACCTGCTGGTTGGCTAACAGAGTGCATTATCAGCCACTGGGCGGCCAGCTGATCGGAGGGCTCGGACAGTGACTGGCTGGTTGATGGATGGTGTTTGCAGACTGTCAGTCAGCTTGGGAACAGAGAGTCATGGGTGGTGGGAGATGTCCCCACTAATGTGTTGTTAACAAGGCTGAAACAACATGATCACCCACTTAGTTTCCTCTTCATATCTATTTACAACCATGCCCTACATCCCAAGGAGCCATGCAGAAGACTTTATCTAAATGATTACAAAGGCTTAACAATGAAAAAAAACCAAACCTATCAGCCTGTTCTGCAACAATTATGCTACTTCAGAAACCGAAGAAGTCAAGCTTTCTATGTTTAAACATACTAATAGTAAGAAAATTATTGGTGCCATTTAGACTTATGTCTTATTTTGCCTTCTTAGTATTCCCCTAATCTTTTTCTAATGTCTATTTTAAGTAAATCTGTCATTTTCAAATCTTGTTTTCCTTAACTATAAAATCTGAAAAATGACTTAATTGTTGTCGGCAATAAAAAAAGAAACCCTGAGTAAAAATGGATGTGACAATTCAGGCTGCAAGACGTCGTGTTGTGAGTGATTATTTCCTGGCAGACTCTTCCATTTCTTCCCTCGGGTGATTAGCTGTAAGCAGAGCGTAACTTCACGCACGCGCCGATGTAAAAACACTCAAAAAACGGAATAATGATAAAACAGAATCTTTGACAAAACAAAATAAAAGCCTCGTCATTGCTGTGATGGATTACGGAGCTCAGGCAATTTCAAGGTCTGCGGGAGTTGTTTTGCCACTGTGCAAGAAAGGAGAAGCAACAACTGGCTTCTGAAGGCAAGAAAACAAGCCCTGATATCTCTGTTGCTCTGCGAACTAGGATGTCACAGTTCTGCCTGCTAGGCCTCTGTTTAGTTTTTGTTCAACCTCACATGTTGTCCTGCCCTGGTTCTGTCTTAGTTCAGTCTGCCTTAGTTCTGTCTTAGTTTACCTGCCTTAGTTTTCATGTCATAGTTTTCTGTCAGTGTCTTAGGTCATAGTTCAGTCTTAGTTTCTGTTTGGCCTTAGTCTGTTATAGTTCTGTTCATGTCTTAGTTCTTTCAGTTCTGTCAGCCTCTTCTTAGTCATGTCGTAGCCTTGTCATGTCATAGTCCAGTCTTGCCTTAGTTCATTGTCTTGGTCTTAGTTCCTTGTCTCTGCTGTCATGTCTTGTCCTAGTTCTGTTTCTTAGTTCTGTCTTGTAGTTTTGTCTTAGTTCTGTGTCTTGGTTTTCTGTCTGTGTTATGTCATATTCTGTCAGTTATAGTCCTGTCATGTCTTAGTTTACCTGTCATTGTTTACCTGTCTAAGTTCTGTCAGTCTGTCACTATTCACCTGCCATAGCTTCTCACCTCAGGTCCCGGTTCTTCTCTACTCACCCCGCCTCTGCCTCACCTTACCTGTCAGCCACTCCCACCTCATCTAGTCACCTGTGTTCCCAGCTGCAGCTAATCACCATCAGGACATTATATAAGCCACTTCATTTCTGTCAGCCCTTGCTGGATTGTTTGTGTGCGACTACTTGGATCAACTCCCCATTTCATGTTTGGGTTTTTGTCTGCCTGTCCCTGTGCTGCTTTTTCACTATCCTGGATACTACCCCGCTGAGGTTTTTTTTGTTAGTTAAGATTTCTTTTGTCTTCATTAAAGACTTCATTAATCATCTTTCCCGGTGTGTTGCGTTTGAGTCCTTCCCCACTCCTCGTCACATAGGAGTGATGCACGAGAGCAAGCATTTGTCACCTCCCTGTCGTGAGAATGACCACACCCCCTTTTAAATGAAAGCAAAAGCTGTAAAAGTGTCGGCGCCAAATTGAATAAAACTAGTGGCACCATTTTGCATATCAAACAATTAAACAAAAACCCTGCTTCATAGTTTCTCTTTACTTCCCAAAGAGTGACAATCAAAGAAGAGCTGTGTGGTTTCAGGCCATTTGCAGAGAGGATGAAAATGGTAAACTGTGGGACCCAGCCGGTCAATACATCTGTGGCAACAACTCCATGATGTTACTGACTAAATGGCATGTGTGACAATTGTGCCTGTTGATCAAAGCAAATCAGAGCAGTTAAAAGTTACATTGAGAAAAGCCCCATCCATGATCAGTTCGTCCACCGTGTTGAGGCTGGTCCATTTGCCAAACACAGTGGTTAGTCTACCCAAGCCTTAACTCTGTAATCCACACTGCAATACAAGAATAATGCCTTTTCTTTATTTCTTCTTAATGGATCATCATCCTGTACATGCAGCTTTATCCTTTTTGCACAAAGTTCTGCATGTAGGCATCAAAGACATTTAAAACTTTTAGACCCTTTAATGGGATTCCTGTTTTAGGGTTATCTGATACAGCATTTTAATACATGGACCTCATATAAGCTTAATTTACTAGATAACTACAGCAACTACAATGCAGCAAATTCAGGTCAATCTGCCAACATTATCATTGTGAAGTGCATATGTGCCGTGCAGGAACAGAAAGCTGGCACGCTTGCAACAGTGGGCTAATTAAAGGCTGCAGGGCTCAGTGAATGGAAAATTGGCATACCATACTTGTGTAAAGTAAAACCAACGTTTGATCTAATGTAAGCACTCCATAGTAGCTTGCATTTGTTATACTCCTAAATGAAACCGCTCCTAATTTGATTTAGCAAATCTATTCCATGTTAGGAGCTCACAGGGTCAACTGTAAAGTCCAAATGTGACCACAATAATCACACTGAGTGACAAGCTGACCGCGGATGAAAATATCTGTTAACAGTCGCGAACCTTCACTCAGAATTACAACAGTTCTAACAAGATGGTTCTCTTGTAATCACTTCATATTGATTTGGCAAAACATACTTCCTCCTGAACAGCAGGGGTTGTTTTTTTTTTTAAAAACCCAGCTGGATTGGCTTCTGTCTCGTCTGCAGGGAGAAACACAAATTGAACAGCTTGAAGTTTCCTACTGCTGTTTTATTTGAATAATAAGAGATCTAATTTCTCACTCTGGACAAGCTCACAGCGAGCTGACAAAACGAAAATCGCTTCAATTTGTCTGCGTCTTCGCTTTTTGGACCGGCTGCCAGTTATAACACAGCGCTTGATGAAAGGGGCAAGAATGGCCAAATCCTTGAATAAATAGGACGGACACAATGGAGTTTGGTGTTGGGTGGCTGCGCAGGCTTACGGTTTGTGGTTTGAATGTGAAATAGAGACTGAAAAACTTCGTCCCTCCAATCAGTTTGCGGTAAAATCCAAGCACTACCTCAAAGCGATTGGTTCGATATAATGCCTCTCCGGTTTCTGTATCAGGAAGCAGCTCTCTGTTCTTATCAGACTTGTTGACAGCTGCGTTGGAAAAAGCTCTGAAAATACTTCTTTGACCCTAATACTTGTCTCCTGAGGCCGGTAATTTCAGACATGTTTATTTTCTCTCTCTGTCTCTATGAACAGGCTTCTTTGTTAGTTACTGACAAAAAACATCAACCCCTGTTTACTTGCACACAATTAGCTAATGTTTATACCTATTTTTTTTTTCAATGCATAAGACTAAATCAAGATATTTAAATACTACGCGTGCACTGGATACACTTTACAGACAAAGGCTCATTTGTTCCTGAACTACACGACTCCACACACTCTTTGTCCTCTGTGATAAGAGTAGGTGTGAGGGGAGCCTGAACAGCTCTCTGGCCAGACGTTCGACTTATTTAGATAAATTGGTCCAGTCTCTGCTGATAAGATTGCGCAGCACCGCTCTCACTGAGGCGTGTCTTTGCTGCCATGTGCATCCCCAATGCTGTGTGTGTGTCCACGTATGTTATCAGATGCCAGCAATTAAGAGCTGCACTGGCCTCCTTCATTTCCTACAAGATGGTGTAAGAACAACAAGGGGGTTACTTTGGGCAGCTGAATGCGTTTAGAGGGATGAAAGGTTGTGTGCGAGTGTACGTAGGTTATTGTGCTACAGGCCTTATTCGGCATACTGATGCTTTGCTTTGAAGCTTACAGCTCAATGATCTGACTATGCTGTTCGGTCTGCGTATGTGCGTCATGCTCTCTGCTGCTATTGGTCAGCTTTAAACTGGTGCCAGGTGAGAGGAGACTGTAAAAAAGTAAACACACAAATGAAGAGAACAGATATTAGTAATGTAGATGGGTTTGGATGTCATATTAAAATACAGACCATTTCATGGTGTCTTGGTTTTGATTAGAGTTGATATGAATTAAAACTGATTTTGTCTCTTTGCTAAAAATACAAAATGAATTGATCAATATTTAGCAATCTTAGTTTAATGGACATCTCACTGTCCACTTGGTCCTCATCAGTCTGTGTTTGCAGGGGAAGATACTGAAGTTTATGTGCAGATTTTAAAAACTGAACAGCTACTGTTTTGTTTTTTCTCCTCTCTGATGATTTGATGTTGATACTGTTCCAACTGTGACAGTATGAGTTACATGGCACAGGTCCATCTACAACATCACAGTGAGACTGATGACACTGGGACTGCTGCCTGTTAACATCTGTTATCTAAATGAAAGCTGTCCAAAATGTTGCAGTAAATATTCAAGGTATTTGTGTGTCCGAACTCTGCATCTTATAAATGTGAAACTTAATCCAAATACATTTAGCCATTCTTTATAATGTTGGTTGTGATATGCAGTAAATCGTTGAGATCTCAGATTCTGGTTACATTGCTAGTGCTACCAGACTGGACTGACAAAAGTACATATACAGTATATAAGTTTGGAGACTCATTCAGTGGTTGATTGTATTGCTGAGAAGAAGAACTAGATCCCAAACTGGGAGAGCAGCTCCAGCAGATTCAACAGCTAAGAAACTGTACAGAACCCTCTCACCCCTCTGGTAGAGGACTCGAGTCTGTGTGTGCATGTGTGTGTTTCTGTGTATATATACTTTGACCTCACTTGCTGTAGTTAAGCATACACAATTCCTATGCAATGAGGGAGTATTACATTATTGTGCATAATGTATTTTGAATTGGTGCATTCTCTTCCAGTTTATCCTCCAAATAAACAGGCTTGCAACCAAGCTGGCAGATGTGGCTTTTTGATTGTTTCTTGATACGCTGGACTATATTCCCAGACCTTAGCAATTAAACTTGGTGAGTAAAGTGTTATCAATAGAAACCATGGCCAAATGTACAGAAACAGCACCCAGGTCGAAATAAGCAGAAACTTTCCTTTAAGAAACCTCTAACATGGAAGACACGTGCTCTTACTAACACAGAGACATAAATGGTATAGTGTCATTGGATTTATTGTGTGATATCTGTCATTGTGATATTCAGTACCAAACCTGTCGACCGACCTACGGAATGAAAGGTCAGCGCTTTGACCAAGACATACAGTGTTTGGATTGCATCCCATTCTAGGCCCGTCCATATGTAACTGTAGCTACAGCCTCAGGTGCAGGACATTACCTCTATGTAAGCCCCGTCTAACACAGTAATCTGTCATCGTGCCCCATGTGGAGAGCAGCCCAACATGCTAAAGTATTTAGCAAAAAATATTATATCGCAGTGAGCCGGATCAACAGGCTCTACTGTGCATCATGGGAGCGGTTCACAGATGGTATTCACACCATGGATATTAAACTCCGCAGAGAGATAAATGACTCAAGAAATGGTACACCAGCGCATGTCAGGTTTTTTTCAGCTCCTCACGAAACATCACATATGGCAGCATTTCTTTAAGTATTTATCTGAACATGAAGACGACCACAGATCTTTTTCTTGTGCTTTCCAACACAACAGGCATCATTTTCAGAGTCTGGATCCCACGGCTGCACTTGATACACAAATCACTCATATAACTGAACACTGGATTTGTATGTTCAGATGTATTTTATTTTAGCACCCCAAAAAGTCTTTAAAAATGCATGGCCTGCCTGATATTGACCTTTGACCCTGCCAGCTGAATGTTCTCCAATCATGGATCAAGCCAACAGTGCAGCATTTTTAATTAAACCACTTTTTTCAGGGTTTCAAAAGCCCCTGTCTGCAACAATCCTGCAGGATCTGAAGTCCTTTTTATGTCCTGCACACTGCCGAACACATTTAAGACTTGAGTGAGTGAAAATTCAGCATGTGCCAGCTCTTACCGTACCGAAGCGCAGATATATTTGCTTTGAGACAAAACGATCCATTAGTGTAACCATTTTATGCAGCTTTGGTTTGGATGCGGACCACCAGCAGATGCTTTGTGTATTATTATCATCAGCGTGGTCGTAGCTGTTCATGAAACCTTTTAGAGCTTGGCCATGAGAGAGGCTGTCCTCAAGTCCAAAGAATATAAAGGCAGGACTGGACTGAAATAGAGATCTATGATTGTGGTTAAACACTACTGGTAATAAAATGTTTTCAAGAAGTCACAGATTGTGGTCAATTGCTCTCTAATTTTGCCAAAAGACTGAACGGCTTCTGCACAGGAGAGCGAATCTTGGTCTGGCAGATCTGTGGGAAAGCCAGGTGGGTGGCTAAGTGCTGAAAATTATCTACTGGAGCTGAGCCACAGATTTCTCCCGTTGCGGGAGCTCCTTGTCAAGATTCATTTTAGGCAGTTATTGCTGTTACATTTTCATCTCATATTTTTCATTGCCAGACATTTGTCATAGAATGATAAAACATTCGCTCCTGTAACTATATTCAGTGGTTCCTTTAGTGTTATGTCGTCTTGTGAATAAGGGCATATTTACTGTACACGCCAATCAAAGTGCTTGTCGGATGGTCAGACAGTCAACCAATCAGACAATCTGGCATTTACATCCACTCCAGACAGAAAGCATCAAAATACTTGCTAAAAACTTTACTGTTGCATACTTTGGACAAAAAGTGCAATAATCAATCTGGTTGCAAAAGAGATTCTGAGTCAGATTAATTGATTTACCCTCAAAACCAATGTGACAACAGAGAGATTTAGTTACATCTCTACAGTTTATGCCTCAAACAGACACACACACACACACACACACACACACATATTTCTTCAGATGACAGATATCTGACGGTATCAGTGGAAACAAAACTGCAGCTACTAACGTTAACATTCACTGCAAAGGAATGTCGAGCTTCAACACCCCAAAACGTCATAGCAGAATTCCCAGGAAAACGACAGGATGTGTGAACATAAACGCATCATATGAACGGTTGAAGTCTTAAGAAATTTGGGAAGCATAAAAGCATTTTTTGCCAGATTTCAGCGTCACATATGTAATTTATTGTGCAGATCAGTGATTGTGCATCTTTGACTCATTCCTCACAGCCTTACTGACCAGGAATTTGAAGATATGATTCAGAATAGCTGCTTCACTCTGGTTCTGTTCAGTGGCTGGTTTCGGTGTAATAGCCCGAGCTGTGTGAGTGTTATTACTGGTGTCAATTCATTTCACTGGCAATAAAATTCACTTGTATTTAACATCAAGACAATTTTATTCAGTCTATGTTTCCTATTAAGTAGCTTTAAATATCAACCAAATCTGGACCAAGAACATATTTCTAATTTTAACTCTCTCAAAGTATTTGTCTCTTTTAGTTGTAGATACAGGGGGAACACCATTACATCATAGCCAAATACTTGAATTTTCCCTCTAGAGGACTTGACAAGTGTCTGTGTCTAAAGCAACACACTGTTATGTTTCTTGGCACCAACAAATCTCAATGTAATTCCCTGACTCAACTTTGGCTGCCGTCCCGGAAACATATGCAGCATATGGCAGACATGACGACGGAGCTTTGGAACAGAGCTGAAGGGAAGTGAAGAAGAGGCAGAGATGAAAAGAGGAAAGGGGAGAAGAAGAAGTGAAAGAGGTCGGGTAGAAACAAGAACACAACAAATACGTGCGTACATTTTAAAGTAAACATATAGAGCTAGTAGCTGTGATACTTTCCTGTGGTCACACCAACACTGGTATGATGTGACCAATCATTTAAAAAAAAAATGAATTCACAGGGATTAGACGCATAATGTCGGTGACGTCTTCCATTTTGGCGCACCGTGCACATGGTGTTCTGCAGAGCGTCACTGAAGCTTTGCTTTGTACGCCTAATGTACAGTAGATGTATTTTTGCCCAATAAATGAGTTCCCTTGTTAAATGTGACAGTTATCGTCCCTGTGGAAACATCCAGCATCAGGATGTGTGAACGCCTCTTTTGAAATGTAGCATAACCACAAGTCCAGTGACAGCATTTTTAAATATAATAAAAAAAAAAATCACAGCACAGATGCTAAACCTGCCTCTGCAGCAATGAGCTCTGTTAGACTGGTTTCTAGACATAAAACAAAAATAAGACATATACGATATAATATAAATACAATAGCTGTATAGTATAAGTATGTTTTCATCACTGGTATTATGCAAGAACCTCTCTAGATGCACGATACAAAATACAAATTCATGGCACTTGGCAGTATATTCCCAAGTGCCTAGCTATGTTGTTGAGCTTGAAGAAAGTTTTGATTTGAATAGGCGGGAATGAAGTGCAGATGTTCCAGGTGTGACAGGCTGTGGTTTGCTGGGATGCTGAAATCCAGCCTTATACACATCATACTGTTCACTGTGGAAGCTCCTCCGAGCCAGTCAAGCAAGTCATGCCCCTGATTGGGTTGACTATAGCATAAAACCAACTTGACAGTCTATAGACAATGGCTATGGGCGATCATACAGAATCATTCAGTGTATCCACATAAAGACATGCACAGTAGTCCAGACTTAGCCGACTACAGTAACAGTTGCTTGTGCAAACCTTGAACATTTGCCCCTTTAAAGTCTCAGCATTTGTCTTAAAAGTCCTTTTATCCGCTACACACTGTGCAATTTGAAGCTGTCCCAGATAAAAGTTGACAATTGTGTGAGAAATGTGGTAATTATTGGTTGTCAGTTGTTGGTAGTTGCACGGTGACACACATCCACCGACAGTCACTTTACAGCTTCAGCAACCAAAGATTATAATAACTGAAAACACCTGTGTGTGGGTGCAGTACATGATCATATAGTAATGCATACAGGATTCCCCTCAGTTATGCCAGTGTGCAGGCCAAATTAATCAAACCTACCTACAAATCTGCTATCAGGTAGGAGGATGTTAATAGCTACAATAAATGGTTACAGATGTTAGCTTCTTATATATACAGTATATAAAGTGTGAACGAACTACAGAGGAAATATATAGTCTGTATTCAGAAGGCTGAGTCAACCCTAGTCAACATATTGATGCAACTCTGTTAAATGATAGCATCTGATAAAAAAATACAGTTTTATCCATCTTGTGCAACAAGTGCACTCTGAATTCGGCTTGAATAATTACTGTTGACATATGACAAGACAATTACACGGTACGGGAGTCTGACAGTAGGTGCTGATCAGAAACAGCTGTGACAATGTAGGTTAATAAGAAAATACTACCTGTATGATTTAGGAAAACCACACCTCCTTATGTTTTCATTAAAGAAGATCAGCAGCTTAACCTTACGGAGCCACTCAAAGCCTGAGAATTAGACCACCCATTGATCTATGTGAGGATGGTTTACTTGTTTCCTAGGGCGCAGCAAGTTCCTCTGGCTCAGACTCTGGCACTAAATCTGAGATTTGGAGTTTTTTATCTAAATCCTGTTCTGATTCTGAAGGAAAAAATGTTTCGATTTTCACTTGGCTGAGGCTCAGACTTGGATTTGATCAGTGATTGTGATGGATAGAAGGAGTTATATCTGTCTCTCCCTGAGTTTCTCTCTCTCTGTCCCTCGTGGATCCTTGGAACGTTGATGCAATGCGATGAAGCCTGGTGCTGAGGGTGGATTAACATGAATGGGATGAACTTAATCAGGGATGAACACTTAATCAGGAAACTGCATCTGCGAATAGTTATCAGCTAATGACAAGACGACACATGGAAAGAGCATCTTTGAGTGTGCAAAGTTGTCAGCTGACTCTCAATCATCTTGGTAGTTCATGAATGGCGTTCTACTATAATGGGCATAGGTGGCCTTACATATGCAGTTTTTGCAAAATTAAAAATCAACAATGTGCATTGCTCTATGTTTTCAATACACTTACCTACTTTCAAAATTGCATATTACCAAATGGTGACATTGATCTGTGTGGGTGACATAACATGGTGGCATGTGTCTCCTGTATTTTTTGCAATGAGAGGCATAGCACAAGTTTGATGCACCAACTTTCCTTGAAATATCTTTAAGTAATAAACATGATTCTTATCTTTTGTAAAGGTGCTCAAAATAGGTGTTTTTACAATGTGAGTTTTCTGGTCAGTGTTTATTGGTGAGATGTGTTTCCTCTGCTAAGCAAAGGCATGAAGACATTGTCCCCACTATGTATTTTCAGCAGTTCTTTCAGGAGCTTTTGAGTTCATCAGCCTTAAGACTTAAATAAGCCTCATGTGAAACCAAACTATGAAAATCAAATAAGACTACATGTCTACAGCCACACTAGAAGCCCTTTTGGCACTGGATGGAAAATTGGTAATCACCAAAGTTAGTATGGTTCATTCCACGAGGACCATGAATGTCTGACCAAAATTTCATGGAAATGCCTTCAGTAGTTTTTGAGATATTTTATTCTGGACTAAAGTGGTGGACTGACTGAATCACCACCCGCAGCTAGCATGGCTAAAAACTGGAGGCACTGGAGGTAATTATAGTGGATAACATGACAAGAACGAGAACAAATTTCTTTGTGCAACATCTCAACCAAGACAGCTACTGTGTATGATGAGTCAAATGTGTTCATTTACTGAGGATGTGTAAATTGTGAGCAAGGATCAAGAAACTGAAAAAAAAGTTCATGAACCATGAACCCTAACCATTTTTCACAAAATAAATTCAGATTGTATTAATAGACTTTCTGAGGACAAACAGCCAAAAGGCCCCATGCACACAGGACCTCCACTACACATGTGGATCAGAGTTAAACAGAACCACTGTTCGTGGGCAAAAGGTGAAGATTCTTGTGCAATATCTGCTTTTTCAAAGTCTTGGTCTCAGGGTTACCCTGTTCCCCTAACAGACCTGATGGGAAAGATAAAGAGAGAAGTGGGGGGTAAGAGCACGACAGAAAGAAATAGGAGGAGAGGGAGCTGGGAAAAGGGGAGGAAATAGATGAGTGAGTGAGGGAGAAAGAGGGAGAGAAGGAGAAGGACAAACAGGGACGTGGAGGTTTGTGGAAGAAGTCAAAATGTGAGAGGGTTAACACAATTTAAGAGAGGCAGAGATGGTGGGGGTCAGTGTCAGGCAGGGAGAGGTATAGTGTGTGTGTGTGTGTGTGTGTGTGTGTGTGTGACTCACTGGTAGCAGGCAACAGATGTCAGTGCAGGGGGTAAGGCTTTCTCCAAATTGAACAGCCCCCCCAGGAACATTAGTTACTAAAATACCAAAAGGAGAGGAGGTGGGGGTGAAGAGGGGGAGGAGAGGAAAGGAAAAGTAGAAGAGAGAAGGAGAGAAAAGTAGCAGGGACGGGGCAGAGGAGAGGAGAGGGAGATGTGGAGCCAGAGCGGGGGTGAAAAGAGAGAAAAGGGAGAGGGGAAGGAAAGGAGACATTAAAACAGGAGATCACAGGAGAGGATGTGGCCTCAAAAGTGGGGCAAAAGTCACAGTGTCAATCCAGAGGTCCTTGGAAGTAGATGCATCGATTATGGACCTAAAAGTTCCTCAGATACAATCATATTTAATTTAATTCATCAGAAATGTTTTTCATGAAAGGATTCTTGTATCAGTGAGTTCAAATAATATAATAAAACATACGTAGCTTACCCATGAGTTCTTGATAGATTCTTGATAGCACACTTAAAACCTCTTTCCAGAATAACAGAAAGACTAAAACGCTCTATCTTACAAATTACATTTATATACTACTAATTTGCAACAAAAATCACATTTTGACAGAAACGTAATGCCAGCCAAAACATTTTTTTATCAACAAAATGAAGAAACTTTGTTAATTAACAAACTCGGCAAGTTGCCAAATGTTGATAATGTGTCTGCACAATGTTAACTGACAATGTATTTAATCTGTTTTCTAATATCTGCTCCTGCAACACAATATCCACTTGTACATAGTACTTGCCAAAAGTGAATAAATCTTTTTCTACTCATACTTTTGCAAGTTCATTCCGTACCAGGTCTACACTGAAAACATACTGCAGTTATCACCATATGCTTGCTCAGTAAGTCCAAGAAGGATTCTCGCCCGCTCCCACCTACTAGGCTTTTACTGTGGGCTATTGTTGTCGCTGTTACCAAAGTATCAGCATCACAGCTATAAACAGTGTTACAAACACACCTGTTTTCTCATGACACTTGGTCAAGGTCAGGGAAACCTCATGGCTTTGGATTTGGCTTCTAAATACAGAAGTATTTAGAACAAAGGTGCCTAAAGTTTTTCCCTTGGAGGACCAGAACTGAACCTTAACAGTGGACCACGGGCCAAGAGACCTATTGTATTGTAATGGTAAGATACAAAATGGTACTGAGATCCCAAGTTCCTTTAATTGACTGACTTTCTGCTGTGTTTTATGGACTCCTGTGGCTTCATCCGTCCTTGCCAAGGATAATATCTAGTCAACATTAACAGACTGAGAGCAGAAGGTCACTGTGCAGAGTCCATTTTCAGTCTGTTCCTCTTGCGGATGCCATGTCTAGATTTGCTTTGAAAGAGTCACAGCCAGCTGACCATGAATCACATCAACCCGTTCATACACACTGAAACCACTAATGTTACAGTTCAGGGGACTGTTGAGACTAAAAATATCTCATGCAGCCAGCTGGTACAAGTACCATTTACTTTTGACTGAATATAACCATATTGTGCACGTTAACCTGGGAATAACAGGAATGGGAATAACCCAGTGACTTTCCCAGTTGATAAGACATTGACACATTCATTCCTGCATGTGTGAATAACGTTTCCTTTCAGAAGTTTTGGTACATGCTTAAAAGTCTTTTTTGAGTTACATCATTTAGGAGGTGGGGGGAGAAGGTTGAAGTTTACTGAGATTTATTGCTGCACTAATTTGAAGTTTGGAGTTGTGGCAAATCATGGATGTTAGGAACAAGTTCCACAGGAGTCCATAACTTATACAACCCTGTGACAGCCAAATGTCACCAAAGGTCACCAAATATGCTGCATCACTGTGACAGTAGTCAGCTCCTCTCAGTCTGTGGTCAGTGAAAAAAATTAAGCTCCTCCATTAGTGTTTCAAAGGACAGATGAAGCACAAAATGTTGAATATAAAAAGTTCTATTAGCTTTATAACTATGTCATTGTTTTGTGATTAGAGTAGTGTCTTGTTGTGTTTCCTCTGTGCTCATTAGTTTGGCTTTCATGTAATTTACTATCTTTGTTTCACACCATCATTCTCTCTTTGACGGTGATTTCAGAGAAATTCTAGAGACTTGACTTGAAAATGTGTAGGATCAGCTACATTATCATCAACATACATTCACAGTTATTCAATAATTGCTCATTAAAGCTTCAGTCCTGATTCATTCCTTAGTAACTACAACTTGTAGAGTGTTTTCGACTCACTCGCTGAACAAGCAAGATCAAATTCACTCACTCAAATTAGAATTACATCCACTTTATCTCTCAACAGCCTTCAAAATAGAAATGTTAATCTGCCAAAGCCGAAAAGCGAATTATGCTGATCGTCACTAGTGGTGAATAACTGTAACAGAGAAGTCAGCCACAATACCACTAACAGTGGGAAATCAGTAGTTGTTGATATCATATTGTAAGTAGTGTTGCGACTTATATGTTCTTACTGTCAAATATGCTTCTGCTTTTGCCCCAACCTCCTCCTCCACAGCAGATTGTCAGACATGAAAGCAGAAATAAATCTGAGTGACATTTTCATGAGAAGTTTTCATGCTGGATTTTCATTTTGTAATATGAAATAATTTCTAAATGTGAATCAAATGAATCGACTTTGAATGCATCTGAATCTGAAACTGATTTGCTTGAAAGGTTTCTCCTGTTGACTATAGGTAAACCGCTCACTAAAGGACCTTCTACCTCTTCCAATATAACAGAGGTTGCAGGTTGTAAGTGAGTTAAACAACTTTTATGTTAAGTTGCCAGTAATGACATGTGGTGATATAAGTGACATTCAAAACATAACCTCACCTCTCACAGTTCATTTGCTCAGTACAAGTAGTGGTCTGAATATAGTTGTATATTTCCATGACTTCATAAATAATCAGTGTGCACACATGGCCAACATAAGGTAAAGCAAATGAAAACAAAAGGTATAAATGTAGCCATGGGGAAATCCCATCTCTTACTTCTGTCCAACATTGCTGAAGAGAACATGTTATATAGAGGTCAGCGGTAAACACCGGACATATAGACCGTCCAACCACCCCACACACCCTGCAAGAATGGGCGGCTCGGCACGCAACTCATGACCTCCAAAATAAAAAAACTGTACACATTATAGTGAAGTATATTGTGTCAACTCATTTGAGACCCATCAGTAATTTCATGCATTACTGGAATGATTGACAGGTTGTTGCTGTTGCACAATGAAGTTCAGTGAGCAAAAAAGCATCCACAGAGACGACCAGATATTACAAACTGAATCACTGATGATTGATGATCACTGGTGACTGAAACAAGAAGCGCAGGATCCTCTTCCGAATAGTGCGATCACATTCACAGTCAATACAAGCACAAGTATAGCTTTCTCTGCACATGAGCCACCACATACACAACATTACACTGACAAATGCATAACAGACAGTATAGTATATTTGTGCCTGTGCTGATTCACCATTGCATGTACCGAGTTAATGACTCTAATGGCCGGTAGTTTTTTTTAAATGACCACACCCCATCTGAGGTAAACTGAGATTCTTATGTTTTATTATCACTCTAGAATGTAACTCCATATTAGCAAAGTGCTCTGAACAATCACAGGGCCAATTACAGAGCTGCCCATGGCAAGAATTGAGGTGTGGTTGTGACATGTGCGAGCAGACAATTACAATTATTTGAGGGTGGAAAAGCAAGGACTATCTTTAGATGCACTAAATAACGTGCTCTGAAAATTATGCACAAATCTTAGTAGAAATGATTTTTTCCATAGCTTGTCGGCCAGGATGGTGATTCATTGATTTCCAGGAAAATCAGCTGAATGTAATCTGATGTGTTGGCCAGCCTGGAGAATAACTAGGCTACACCTGTGTGGCAGGAGAGAAGCTTTCAATAACACAAAAAGAACATATTGAGCGCATGAAAAGGCCTGTTTAATTCAAAGGCTGCAAACCTCAAGTAATCAGCACATGGTTTTGGGAAAGGCACATACTCCTATTGTGTTCATTTGAGCACCACAAATAAATAGGCTTTTTACATAACAATCATAGCATATGTATCCAGGTGTCCAGCCTGCATGATACCAAGACTCTGAAACTGAGCCAGTCGTCCTTCATTTCAGTTTTTATTTTACACCTGTGATTTTCCTACATTGACCTGTCAAAATGTCTTCTGTGAAAAAGGTCTATTCCCCTTTACCTCCTTTGTATTGAGTGGCTGCAGAAGTGTAAGATTTACTTGATTTGCAACAGTGTAGTGCAAGAAGAAAATACCAAAAATACATTGAAGGTAAAAAAAAATGTCACCAACCTTTCTTTATCTCAGTCACACTTCTCTCTTTTACCAGCTTCACTCAAACCCACTGACTGACACGCCCACCTCTACCCACCCAGACGCATCCTGACAAAAACCTCTTAACCGCAGCGGGAGCAGTTGAGGTATGAGACACATACCACCATCCCGCAAGGGCTGTCTAATCCTTTAAAATGACTGCTTCACAGCGTGCAGAGAGCCTGCTGGAAAATGTCTATCTGAACGTGGTGGCCTGCCAACTGCAGCGCCTTGCCCTTGTCAGAGCCGTGATTAGCAGCGTAAAATGAGTGAGATTAATGACGTGACACGATGCGATTTCGACTCCAGGAGTTTTATCCTCGGATCCATTCTCCGGTGTGTCCTGGTTAGGAAGGTGCTGGACGGTTGCTGGTTTAGCTCCAGCTGAGAAAAAAGAATCTGGTTACAAGTGCTTGCTGTAATGAAGTCAGTGCCCATTATGTATGAAATGAAATGAGTGAATTTGCTGGTTCTTTACCTCTGTAGCTCCCTCTCTCCCTTCATAATTACATCCAACAACCTCAGGGCCAAACCAGACCTAACAATCCAGACCTCAAAACCCCTTCCCCCTGTTGAGGTCCTGCCCTTGAGCACCATCAACTGCCCATATTTGCTCAAAGTGCTCAAAGCCAGAACTTGAGCCACCCTCCCCTTCCACTACTAAATCAATCCCATCTCCAGCTTTTAGATGCTCTGCCGTGCCTAATAACCTTTGCTCCAGCCCCAACTACCCCAGACCTAAAATGCCCCAGCCTCAGGTCTGGTTACATTCTCCTCGTCACACCTCCGGGTTTCTTTCCCCCTGATCCTCCCTTCTGCAGTATTAGTTTCAGCTTAGCTCAGTTCATAGCTCAGCCCAATCCAAACAAGGCCCTCGCCAGTGTAAAACAGGGTGCACTTCATAAAAAAGGTGATGTCAGCTAGCAACGCGGACAGACGGGACTCTGTACTCGGAGCGTTTGAGCGTGTGTGTCGGTGCATGAGTGCCTGGATGTGTGAATGTTGTGTATGTGTGTCACCCTGACCCAGTCTCAATCAACAGACAGTTTTCAGTGGACTTCGAAGCAGCCTTTGAAGTGATCTCATGGGAGCCATTAGCCAAGGCAGCAGCCCTGCTAGAAGAAGAATGGCATCATGGAACGGAGAGGGGTGACAGCATTCAGCAAGCACGTTTCTGGATGACAGAAACAGTTAATGACTGCTTACAAGCTGTCTGGAACCAGGATAGTGCATTTCATTACACTGAGTTGCCTACTTTCAAATCGATCATAAAATGATCTTGACGTCAAAACAAAATATTGAAACTGATTCACTTGTAAAAAGCATTTACATAATATTGTTTCTTAAATTCTGACTTGACTTCTCTTGACTTTCTGAATTGACTGAATTAAGAGATAATACATTTCTTTTCAGTCTAAAATCTGCAAGATTCTTAATTTTGCATTGCATCATTCTCTGTATTATCTTTAAAACTGCTAATCAATATCATTATTTTAACAATAGATCAAATGACCTGATATGAAAGAGATCACTGTTTGTGATGAACCCACAGAGAATAATCACTCGACTCTGCAATTCCCTTAAGATCTACAGAGCTTTAGCATCTTTCAGTCCATTGTTTAGGATTTCCCGTCTGCAACGTTACTGTTTGGGTTCACTCTTGTTGCTCTTGTGGTGCCATTTTTGGTCACAACAGGCAGCTGTTTTCAGCGAAAAAGCTCTAAAAACCTACAGTACGTGAGCTGTTCTGTACCAGACAGCAGACAGACACACTTACCTGGTGAACACAGTGGAGCATTGTGCAGTAACAGACAGTTAGTTCCCTCAGGAACTGGTGGAGACCAAAACAGAGGTCTATGAAGAGTGATAATTTGACTTAGGCCCATCTTTGTCACTGAGCCAGAAACATGACTCCAAATAAATTCTAATGTTGCTAATGTCTTTAAATATTGTTCTCAACTATAGACTGTGACCATAATTAGTAAAACCAAATCTAAAATATTGCCTCTCGCCTCTCGGCCGAAAACAGCACTCAGGTAAATAGGAAACAAAAGGGGCTGCGTCGGCTGGTGTAGGTTGCTTCAGCTACCTATGATATAATGAAATCTAAACAGGTTTAAGTTTCAAGACTTATCGGATGCCAAAACACCGCACAATGGTTTACACTATGAGGCAAGATTTTACAACTCTGGAAAGTCACCTTGGTGGCAATTATTTTACCCTCCTGTGTTTTGACGGTTGCACGGTAAACAGTAGAATTACCCCGCTATGTCCAGACATGTGCCCTTGCTTGTTCCTTGATTGGCCAACACAGCACCAAGCTGATTGATGTTGCCCTACGTTGTGGAAAAAAAAAGGTTAAGCCAGGTTCAACATTTTTTTTTTTTTTTTTTGTTGGGCTACCCTGCGCTGAAGCCCACTGCGTCGACACCCCAGCTGTGCCGACGCAGTGCTTCATTAAAAACGTCTGAGGGAGACGCATTCTTTCATGCAGTGCTAATGTTAGTCTGAACATGGCTGGAAACATCTGTGCTCTTGTCCTTTAAAGAATTAGTTTGGGAAATATGCTTACGCACGTTTTTGCTCAGAGTTAGATGAGAAGATTGATACCACTCTCATGTCTGGATGGTAGATATGAAGGTGCAACCAGCAGCTTTCCAGGCGTCTGAAACTGTTTTTGTTTTCTGATCGTAGGTTCTTGATATTTTTGAGGCAATTAAACAACAAATCAGTCTGTCACTCAGTGAAGTCACATCACAATGAACATGTTTTCTGCTTCCTCTCTGTTTCTTCCTTCTCTTCTCGTCTGTCCCTCTACTCTCTTCCTTTCCCCCAATGCTCCTCTCCTTCGCCGTGCTCCTCGTCCTCTCTCCCCTGTTCCCGATCTTTCATCCGCCTCGTCGTCTGCCCCCTCCCTCTCATCCCCCTCATCTTTCAAACACCCTGCAACACACAGATTGAGACACACACACACGCAGTTACAGATTAATTTGCACAGCGATCGAGGCGCCACACCCCGGCAGAGTCACGCCTTGATGCATTATGAGGCTACACCCCTGTTTGCTCTGGCTCATGTTCCAGCTGGACGCAGTTTTTTTCCTCATCTGGTGATATCGATGAGTGCGATTTTAGGCAGCATTCGCACAAACCCACACAATGAGGATTTGCTGACAAATGAATCATCAAACACACCAAGTTGCTCAAAGACTTGTGAACCCACGTTTTCCTCTTTTTTTCTCTTTTAAGCGTCTTGTAGTTAGCTCAGTATTGACTTCGTTCCAGAAGTTGTTATCATTTCTGCAAAATAAAGTCGATTGGTAAGTTCAGTGAATTCAGACAGTCTGACACACATGGCCTCTGTCCTAATTTCTGACAGCTGCAAAGTTAGAGGAAATGTGCAAAATCTTTTTAGACATATGCAGCTTTTGTTTCCTGTGTTTGAGGTAAATCTGTTAAATTCTTTGACCTAATAGTAATTGTTATTAAAGAGAGAATGTTTGAACTTCATTGCATTAGAAAAAAATGCTTAATTACAGAAATACTGGGGGGAAATTGGCAAGAATGACCAAAGGAATGCAGTGGATTCTAGATAATTTGAATGTTACTCATTAGGAAACAATTCCCTCTTGAAAACAATAAAGGAGCAACAAAGCGCCTTTATGTGGTAGTAATGACACACTGTATATGCTTGAAGCGTGCATGTGTTTCTTTAAAACGTTTGGCAAGCTAGAAAAGGTTGGAGCAGTTACTCTCTTTCTAAGAAGTGGGACATTTTTGCTATTTGGCTCTCTCTGCTCACAGCTGCTGCTTTGTGCATGTGCAGAAATGCATCTGTGTGTGTGTGTGTGTGTGTGTGTGTGTCAGCCTACACACATATAAACCTGCATGCATGTATATATTTGGAACCTGAAAAGTATTTGAGGTTTATTTATGTATATTGTTTGAAACATCTGCACACCGCAATCTACCCTTGTGCGCGCTTCAGCCTGTCCAGCATATGTGTGCATCTTCATACGTGTGAGCACGCAGGCACTAATGTGTGTACGAGTTTCCACCCAAACACAGAGTGTTTCCTAGAAGGCTAGCTAGCTGATGTGAAGCGTGGTGGTCTGGCTGTTTGGGCTGAGAGCAGGGGATTTTCCCCAGCAACCTAATTAGACCCAGCGATGATGTCATGAGGCAGCCATGGGTCAACCCAGAGCCATGCAGACACAGTTTAGTTAAGCAACTGCAGTTTGCTGCAGCAGAAGGTTTTGGGAGAAAGTCCTGCTTAATGATGCTTGATAACAACCAAAGTATTAAAGGTCACCTGTTCCTTACATTCACTCTTAGTGTGAATTTTCAGCAAACAAAATGACATCAAGAAGTGTTATGACAGAATTTTTAAATAATTGAAATCCAGCTGCAGCGACGCAAACACAGAAGTAATGTGTTAATATGAAGTGTTAGCTCTCCTCCACTTACCTCTCCACTGAAATACTCCAATGCATGAATATGTTCTGGTAGTGCAATCACACACACACACACACAGACACACACACGCTGCAGGATGTTTGTGTGTTTTAGTCTAATTGCCTCAAAACAATACTGTCTTTCTCTGTGCTGAAGGAGCTATAAAGGATGCATGGCCAGATGTTGCCAGGGTAGTTGTCTACCAGTTTGGATTTAAACACACACACACACACACACACACACACACACACAGTGTTTTCCCTCAATGTGTTCCTCATTTGATCAGGCCAAGTGACACACCACAGACCCACTATCTCCATTTAAAGGCTCACACAAGACGCACCGATGAATAAGCTCTCTGTCCAGATTTCTTGGAAGCGTGCACACACATATGCATGCACACAAAAGACACATCCCATCCGCGTTTTACATACAGCACTCGTGTGCCCGTACGCATTGTGTTTAACATGCTGTCAGCACGGGGCTCGACGCTCCAAACATCCTTTTCCTATTTGAGTTAAGGTCAGTGTCCTGAGAAGAATAAGAGCCTTTCACAACACAAACTGCAAAGCACACGTTGGCTTGATGAACGATCTCTGTGAGGCAGAGTGAGGTGTTTCCCACTGCTGTCTTATGGGAAACATAACATATTAAGCCATGTAACAGAAAAAAACTGTGTATGTTACCTCCAAAGAAGAAACCCTCAAAAGCGATTAATGATTCATTCGACTAACAACCAACCAACTCAAAGTAAATGGGATTCTGGGAAGAGAGAAGAAGAGGAGACATCGCTGTTTATCACCCAAACACAGACCTGGCCAACAAACTGGAAACAACCTGGTAGTGATTTTACAAGACAAAAGGTGGTCTGTCTTTTCCTTTCACAATTCAACCTCTGCTGTTGGACAATGCGCTGCATGTACATGATGATGATGATATAATGGTGTAGCTGGAGAGCAGAGGAGATCTGGCAGCGCGTGAGGGGAGAGGGAGACGGAGAGGTGTGGAGAAACAGAAACGAGAGCTCCTGGGGAGTGGGATGGAGAAATGAGAGCTGGAGGGAGATAAATATGAAAGTCAGAGAAACTGAAAAAGACTGAGAGAGATGTAAAGGTACAAAGGAGCGAATGAGTGAATAAAACATGGAGAAACTTGTGGAGAGAGTTGCTGTATTAACATGTTTGGTGTGTAGTGAGCTGCATGTCAAAAAAATGTACATCTATCAACTTGCAATCAGCCTGCACAAACAACATGGAGATGCAATGTGAGCTGATTTGTTGACAGAGCGATATAGAATAGAGGCTTTACATTAAACATATTAGCTGCACTTACACTGTAAATAGAAGAGGAGAGCCAGCAATGTAACACTTTACTGCTGTGAAACTTTTAGTCTTTCTATATCAAGTTTTAATGTCAACGGCTGTGTATGTTGTCAGTTCCACTTCAGGTAATTTCTTGAGGCAGCAGTTTGTTTAATTATAGTTTGGATTTCTTTACACTATATTTATAGTGTGTGTAAATGTGATGTGCGTTTGTATTTTGTTTCTCATTTGTTTAACCTGAAATCATGTTCATGTTAGAACAATTCGAAATCCAATTCAACACCACCACCTAACCTAACATAGACTTAAGTAAAGAAGAGAAAGAAGAAGGAAATGGTTTAGTAAAAATGGTTGAAGGATCCACAATAATGCAAGTAAGTGGACCTTGAGTTCAGACTCTCTGAGTTAAGAATGAATTCAACCTTTAAGTTAACATGGATGAGAAACCCTAAAAGTGCACAAAAATTGGGAGCTTTGAACATCTGCAGCTACCAGCACGTAGCAGTCTCAACATCTGCTCAACTTTGTCTTTTATTTAAGTAATAATCAGAAAAAAATGCATCATATAAACACCTTGGTCACGATGAGCTGTTCCATCTCAAAGGAAATGTTACTATAACCAGATTATCATGTAAACAATCCACTTACTCTTGCAATTACTCTCTCTTTTCTAAATATCTTTATTTTTAGTACGCTTGCACATGTGTCTTCTATTCCTTTCCATTAATTTCTGGATGCACGATGAATGTCGATGTATTTTTACTTAGTGAAAAACATGCATGTAAACCAATATTAGTGCAGTCAATTTAATTGATTTTCTAAAGCTCGCTCGTGCTGCAGTGATGGATTCAGCAGTATTATGCAGGAGCTCCTGTTCTAATTACCCACTGTAGAGTATGTAAACAGGACACCTTATCCCATCATTTTATTGAGTGCTCATGTAAATACTCTGGTGGTAGTCATCAATTATATTTGGACAAAAAAACATCTCGCTCGTGTAACCACAGCAAGTCTTGAGTTGTTTCCACCTCTGAAGCCAGAATGAGTAAGTTCAGCGTGTCCCGGGACTCCCGGGTCGTTAACACTTGCTGAAACCCCCTCGCATGTTTGGCCATAACACACCCACGTGCAAACCTATCATTATTCTCCCTGCATCTCCCGAGCGTGAGCCCCGGGTTCGCTTACATCCACATACATGCTGCACTTCCTGGCATCTGTAATGTGTCACCTTTTTAGGAAAAAGCTGCTCAGTTTCACTGCGGACCTCAAAGATTTTTGACGTGGGACAATGCATCATCACTGCACACGCAGCACCTAAAAACAACATTTCTTTATTTATGAAGTCACATCTGCTGCGAGATCGAGTGAAAAGTAATCGGCAGAACTTTGGTGTATGGGGATACTGTCATCTAATTGGTTCCCTAATGCATTCGCATGTCACAAATTAGCAGCGTGAGGTTCCAGATTAAATTGCTCTATGAGGGAAATTAAGCAGGTTAAGGTTGAAATGGCCTGAAGGATACTCTGCGGTGGTCAGGTCTTCCTACGTAAAATAAATAGAGGCCGAGCAGTTTATTTTCACTGTGGCTAAATAGGGGGGGACTGAGAGAGAGAGAGAGAGAGAGAGAGAGAGAGAAAGAGAAAGAGAGAGAGAGAAGAGAGAAAGTGGTTTATTTTCACTGTGGCAAAATGGGTTTGTTTTAACTCTGCAGTGTTTGGAGTTGGAGTTATCCCCTGTGTGAGCCAGGCAGAAAGTCAGAGAGAAAGAGAAACAGAAGAGAGAGGAAGGTGGACCGAGAGACAGGAAGGAGTAACACAAGAAGGTAGATGTGAGACTCAAGGAAAAGTTGGGAAAGAGAGAGAGAGAGAGAGAGAGAAAATGGTTGCGAGGCTCATATGTTCATGCTTAGTGTTGGGAAATCAGAGGATGAAACAAGAGATCCCAAGTGGACCACTGCTGAGCCACGGCCAACTCTCTTATCCTGAGTCCTTCTATTAGTCTCTGCCTCAGTCTGTCACACACACTCACACACACACATTTCCCTGGTGTGAATGAGTTTTATCAAAGGCAACTCTGCTGTTGATGCATCATGACGTCACTGGTCTAATTGATGCCTGCGTCAATGCACAGAATAAAGGATTCCTTGGAAACATGAGATCTCGCTGACTTTTAAATAAAAAAGCAAATAATGATTCTGATCATTGGGCTTTTGTGACAGACATTACATAACTTCTGTACTTTTTGGAGACGAGCATAGCATATTTTAATCAATGCACTGCAGTTTATGCTTCATTTATTTCATTCATTACTTACATTCACTGGCTTATTAAACTGCTTAGTAATCAGCTGATTACTAACATCCAATCAATCATATATATTTGTACAGGTGTAAAGTGGGGCCAACATAACATATATATTACTCACAGTTACCCTGCTGATATGCTTATGCCAACACGGCTCCCTCCATCGCCCCAACCTTCAACTTTACTGATATTCAATGTTCACGTATGTGCTTAATAAGAGGGATCCAGTTCTCCACGCTTTGAGAGCCCCCTTTAGGAGCAGACTCTTTTTCCTTTTCTTTAGTCTTTTAATAATACTGCCATTAGAAACTTGCCTCTGAGCAAAAACCCCGATTGCTCAACATGGTGTCTCAAAGAAGTTATGGTTCTAATTATAGAGTATCATCTTAGGAGCAGTATTGCATAATTTAAAATACAACTCTGCTGGTTATGAAGAGCTAAGTTTCTCTCCTGAACACAAACTTCAATCCAGGTAGGTCACATGTTGTCAGCTGGTACCCAGACCTGGCTGTGAACTTTAAATACTGCTGCACTGCTGGAGAGCCGTGCCCGTTTCCACAGAGGGGTCTGAACAGTTTTCTGTCCATTTTGTTTTACTCTAAAACATCCAGCAAAGAAATGTCAGGAGAGGCCAATGCAAGATATAGTGTATTTAGTTACATGCTTGCTGTACAGTACAACTCCTCTTGAAAAAGAACCCCTTGGAAAATCCTCTGGGCTTCGTACAATAAAACAGAGCTGAAGTAAGTTTGGAAGAACATTATTTGGACTTATGAGACATTCAAATCCAAACTGTGCACTTTCCTAACATTTTGATTTAATCCTGATTGCTATGTAAAGAGTTGTGAGTGACAATAACCAGGATACTTTACTTAATCTGCTGTCATCTAAAGTGGGACTGATAGGTTCCTAATGTAGAGCTTACTGAAATGATCCAGTGACCCTCGGTAGGTACAAAGAGTAAAAGATCATAAATCTCCATGTGCCACATGTGCTGAAAGATACAAATGAAATGACTGTTGACCTGATGACAATCAGGATATAATAGATCTCTTTTAGCACATAACATCTGATAAAGACAATCCTGTGTTAATAGAAACTCAAATCAGTCCTGTGGCTTATATCATCTCATAGAAAACCCACAGTTCTTTATTTGAACCAGCATTGGCTGATCAGTGGTAAAATGCTCATTGACTGTAATTAAAAACATTCCCTTTAAATTACTTTGGAAAGCGTTTTCTTGGTTTTTGGTTTAAGGGCTGATACTATACATCAGCTAAACACAATTTAAAAATTTACTTTTGCATTCAAAGTTTCACGTCTTGAAGAAAAACAGGCCTGTATCGTAGAGTATATCTGTAGCACCTGAAATGTTAGACACACCCTTTCAACATTTGTATTGGCAGAGCTCTTGGCGAGTTCTGGGTGAGTGTCCAGTCTGCTCTTCATCAATCAATGATACATTTCACTGCTACCCAGAACATTTGTGTCAAACCTCAATTGGACCACAACTCATGTAACCAAACCCGACTGGAGAGAAATCATCTGTAGCGTCCTATCAACGTCTCCACCCCAGACAGGCTGATTTCCATTTTTATTGTGTTGGGCGTTCACGTCTAGAAACACAAATTTATTCATCAAGAGGGTCACTTTTACGTTTGAGACGACAAAACTGAACCACAGTGCTCACTGAACCTCCAGGATATTCATACAACATGTTTTCTTTGATCAAGTCTAAATGAATCTGGTAAATCTGTAAATGACAGATGACAGTGTTTTTGTTTGTTTTAAAATAGTTGATTAATCCATGAGAAGAGCAAAAGCATAGATTAAATCTCTGTCTTTTCATTGGCTTTGCAAAAAACTAAATTGTGCATTGCATCTTTTTTGCATTTTCATTGTTTCTGTTTTCATTGACAGACAACAGAACACGTATAGAGCAGTGATTTCATTGCTGCTTATAAATGAATAGTAGTTGCTGTACAGCTGGATTTTTGTCAGTCAAATCACTATTTTACACTTGCAAAGTTAAATACAAATGCATTTTTGTGTGCGTAATATTTGTGTGGACAAAAGGCCTAAACAGAGGTTGTCAAGTTTTCTTAGTTTAGACAAGGGTTAGGTAAAGTATTACTCAGCAAAAAAGACGTGTTTCCCCTCTAAACTGACTCATACCATGTCTGACACAAAATGAGGATGGATTTGCCCTGAACGTGTTAATAACACTCTTCAAAGGACACGCTAAGTCAAGGTAAACGGAAACATGATTCACTTTGCTTACCGCAAGATCCACTAGCTCACTACTAAGCTGTACTTCCACTTACAAAAAAAAAAAAGAAACGTCCCATCACTTGTTCACAAGACAGTTTTAGACAACGAACAAGAGAACTGAGGTTGATAACAGCCGACCTTTAACCTGCCTCCAAAGCGAAGGTTAAACTAATGCAACCAGAACCACTTCTTCAATGGAGCTGTGATCCATTTGCGTCAACGTCTGACTCTGTTGTCTGGTGGTTAAATAACTGGTAAAGGTACTTAACTCAAACTAGTAATCAACAGATCAGAGTTTTGCGTCACATTTTCAGACGGTTTGTGCATCATTGTGTTGAAATCGGTATATATGGTTGACTAATATGCTGTTGGAATCGTGAGTGGAGCTAACTTAATAAAATCAATTTGAAGGCACTGTGAAGTATTAAGATAAAAAGTGTAATGATGAGAGAATGAACACTAAATACAAGGAACAAACAGAGTCAGAGAGAATTAGCTTGAAAGATCAGTTGACGGTGAATGAGAAGGTCTGAGAGCCACAGATCGCCAGGTCGATCATCGGGTTAGCGAGGGGGTGGGATATGGTGGCTGGAACCTCTGGATTATTGATCACTGCAGGCACCAGTCCATCTCACCCGAGACAGCTGTGGCTCGTCCACTCTGACCTCTGGATGAAATATACCTGCGCCTCCACAGCGTGGCCTATATTCTCTCTGCTTTATCTCCGCCGGGCCTGCTGGGAGAGGAATGAAAACCGAAAGATTGACAGGCCTTCTCTTTAAAGGCTGTGACAAGACAGGACTGCAGAGCCTTTAACATGAAAGCTGCAAAAGCGCAATTAACCCCTCCCCCCCATTAGTAGCCCTGCATTCTCTGTCTATAAGACATTGGTTACAACACCATGGATGCTCTATTAGCCTCTTATCACTAAGTTTGCAGGTATCTTGAAGGATGACTGGTGGGAATGGCAGCACTAAAGGATTCTCTTTGTAGTGTAAAAGTGGGAAGCAGGCTTTACAAATGAGTGACAGTGATGTATCTGGGAGATAGGCCTCTCTGTGGGTGTCCTTTGGTCTCTGTGGTACTGTCCTGATGGAGCATTATGGGTTAGGAAATCACATAGGTGTTACTTCCTGGTTAAGATACAATGCTCCATATGCAAATGATTGTATTTTTTTGCTGTGTTAACTAAATTTTTAAATGTTATGTCCTCATATCACACCAAGATAGTGTTTAAAGTTGTAAAGTAGTTAAAATTGTTGAGGCTGATTGAAAACATCCTGCTTTTGTGAAACACAGAATTTTACAGGAGCTTCTAGGGTCTAAGTCAGATGGATGTTAACATCATATTACATTATCCACCTCCATTTCCATATCGACAGAGCTTCTAATCCCTGCATTGGGAGATATTCAGACCAACGGAAGCAGAAAGCAGATGACTTCATGACATGCAGCTGGGAAAGAGGATTTTGATTCCTAATAAAACAATACAGGCAACATGCATGCCAAAAGTTGGAAGTGTTGTCTCAAAACAGAGAAGAAATGGTGAAAATGTGAAATCACCGTGAAAACGACATTGTTGCAAACTGTGACTCAAATATTCATCTGGAATGAAAATTAAAATCATCACCACTTTCTAAATAGACCACTTGGCACCACAGGCCAAGAAAGGTCCAGACCTCTAAATATTGCAGCCTTTTCAGATGTTCAAGGTTTTCGCTGGAGGCTTATAAAGGTTCTGGACCCCTTCATTTTGCAGCTCTTTCATACATGACTTTCCAGCTGGTTTTGCGACCGTAGACCTGAAGGGTCAAATGTGACCCATGAACTTCTGGGATCCTGGACCTGACATTCTGCACTCTGACCCCCGAGGCTAGAGATCACGCAGGCGATTATGTCTGGCCACTGACCACGTCTGAATCAAAGGAAAAACAGGACTTTGCTTTATGTGTGAGTGTGTCATGGAGATAATTACAGCCAGTCCAGTCAACAAGTCAACTTTAAGATGAAATGAGGTGGTTGGTGCTTGTGTGTGAATTTCTGCATGAGAGAGCTGCTGTGTCTCACACCAAAGGTGGAGGTGTCGCAGAGAGAAGAATTTGACCAAAACCTCCTCTGATCCTGGACCAGCAGGGGTCCAGTTCTGTCACATGCTCGCCTGTCTGTTCAGATAAGAGCAACTGGCGCAGAGAAAGGTCCACAGAGTGTTAAACAGCAGGATATTCTGATAATGTAATGGGTTAAAGCCCACATATCACATGCCAACATCATCAAAGGCTCTTTTCCAGATCTGAATGAGATGAGAAATAAAATTAAGAGCTTTTATTGTGCCACTGCAGCAGCAGAACCAGAAGCTGAAAATCCTAAAATTAGGACAAATAATTCAATTGTTGAAATAGGGTGCAGATAACATTTAACCTACAACAATCAAGCTAATACAGGAATAAAGACAGGGTTGATAAGCAGCAGGTTTATTTGGTCGCACCACTGATTTTCTATCACTCTCTGCTCATAAAGCAGATAAACTATGAAATCAATTTGCATAATAATAAAACCACAGTATATCCCTTTAATGCAGGCTTCCAATGTGCACATTGTGTACACACATGCCATTGTGTGGTGTCTCCCATATCCCCCATCACAACCCGCTGTGCAACCAAGTGGTGAAGGAAGTGGTCAAATGAAGAAAGCCACTTCCACGCCCTCTCATTTCAAACATCGACCTGCCTTTACGACGGTCATGGTTTACACTGCAATTCATGGTAAACGTCTGATTCACAGACAAGTAATACATTCATCATTTCTGCATGTCTTCGGATTACCCTCGCGAAGACCTCTTACATAAGGCGCTTTGATGGAGGGCAGGGCTCTGGTGTAACATCGGTAACTAATGTCATGCTTGTGATCGTTATTCACCCACCGTGTGCTCCGTGGCTGTGGTGCAGCGGAGTTAAAGCTTGGTGAAGTGTGTGCACCATGTGTTGAAGTCTTGTGATCTACAGTACGCGGCAGGACATCCTTCACCTGTTCTTCAATCTCCGGTGTCACAGTGATTGTTTTATTTGTTCGCCGATTCCTCTACTGGTTGAACGTATTGAACGGATTCATTTGATGAACAGCTCTGAACCTTTCACCCAGTTAAATCAAAGGGCACAGACAGTCCTTCGAAAGAGAACTCCACCCCTTGTCATCAGTGATCAATCTGTCATCAGTGATGTCATAATCAAGTTTGTTGGGCCCTGATCCCAATCCCAGAGTCTCTGAGTTTAATTCAATACTATTTACTATATGTATGCCAATAAAATATGTATCTGACACATTGAAATAACATCTGCAGCCTTCTAAATTTGGCATGCCTCACTTGTCATGAGCTGCTTGATCCAAACACTGAAGGTCCTGGTTCAAAACTGTTAAACCAATCAGCTTAAATTATCAGTATGATTTGAAAAAAAAGATTAACTGGGAGTTTTTTGAGGACCCTTTTTTCACACAAGTTTTATCATTTCACACATTTCCCAGAATACCTTTCAACAACACTCTGACTAAAGTAAGACATAAAGTAAGAGTACAAGTGTTTTTCTAACTGTGAAACAACATCTCTGGTACCTAGTTTGTTTCTGAAGAGCAAAATCCAATCCAAAATCATAAAATGATCTCACTGAATTTAACACAACACATATTAGTCCTGTGCAGTAGAACATTACAGCTTGTAGTATAAATTTACCTCGTCCACATACAGCAGGCAGTGCCACAGGCTGTTACGTGAAGATAATGGAGTAGGTGACTGACAGTAATGAGGGAGAGCTGTTTGCTGTTTGAAAGTATTCTTGTGGTTTTTGTGATATGTTACATGAAGCACAAAGTTTCTTAAAAAAAAAAAAAAAAAACCATAACAAGAGAAGCAAAATTGCGATCATATGTTTGAGATTAGATTTTGCTCAGTTAGAGTTTGGTAACACGAGGTTAAGTCAGGGCACATTAATCTGTATAGCCTCACAATACCAAGGCTTGGTTAATTGAAAGGCAAATCAAATTGCGTCCACAGGTTTTGGTACATGTGATGATGCAGATTGAATCATAAGCAAAAAAAAAAAAATGCAAATTTGAACACAAACCATCCCGTCACAAACTCTGCTGAAGAAGATTGTGTAAAATGATTGAAATCGAAAAACAGCTACTAAATGAACCTTGCGATATGACATTTTTGTCAGTGTTCATGTGAATTTATGAGTTCAAATAATAAAGAGCGGGTGTGCCGTTCATTGGCAGTAGAGTGGGTTGTGACACCACATCAGTGGTCAGATCAGTTTCTTTTACAGTGTCATATCCTTTCTGCCTCTGTGGCACAGAGCCATGACATCCTGTGCTGTGATCTGCAACATCTCACTCCACCGTCACCACTCTCCAGGTCTCTATTCTTATCATTTACAATCAGCTGACTGCAAAAACAAAGCAACAACAAATGTAGACGTTTACTTAGTAAGAAAGACGTTTACAGTTCAACCTATTTTACAGGAAAATAACTCCTCATTATACCAAAGAAAATATTTAATAGATAACACATGAGAGACTGTGAGGTCATTATGTCATCCAACACTCACAGTCATCATTTAGGTCTGTAATAAAACTCATAATTCTAATGTAGTGTCCTTTGTTGCATCCATTACAGGAAGCAACACACACCCTCTGAGGCCTGTTTCTCCTTAATATCCTCTTCCAGTCTCCCAGCTGTTAGTGAAAAATGTTGTCAAGCTCATTTACCAGACAAAGGCTGGAGTTCCTCTGCAGTGTCTGGAAGTGTTTCAGCTTTAGATACAAAACTGAACTCGAGACCAGAGGTTGATTAATGATTAATGTGTTTTTACCGAGGAGAGTCAGGTAGAGAACGATGTCAATTCAAGTGTTCAAAATATCTATTTGTCGGCTAAAACTGTAATGTCATTTTAAGTGTGTAACTGAAGGAGCTTGAAACAGGGTGGAACAGATTTTGAATAATCGAAAATAAAGGTGAAATCTGTGATTATGAGTACAGATTACAAAGAAGTGACTCTAAAGAATCACTGGCAATTACTACCATTTATCATCTGCTGTGCAAAGCTTCTCATGTTCAACATCTCTTGGCAATGAAAAACAGTCTTGTGGCCAATTTGTGTAAAAACACAACTTAAGCAATAGGCCATCCTAAAGAAACACATGATTCATAATAGTTTTGATGATACGAGGCACATCTATGATTTTATTACCAATCACTCCACAACCAACCAACTGATGCCATTTATCACACCATTTCCAGCCACAGTCAAAAAGAAACCTTTACAGCTTACAGCCGTCATTTAGCTCTCAGATAAAAAGCCACTTGGTCCCCCGAGTGAGACCATTACTCTGATAATGAGCTCTTTGAAGCAGAGGAGGGGACAGCAGAGGCAGTAAAGAACGACCGGGACACTTCATGCTTCACACGGGTCGTTCAGACCTGCTCGGTTATATGAGTGTATATTAGACTGTGGCAGTCTGAGGGAGGTGTGAGGAAGTGTTCATTAATCAATCAATACTCAGCAATACATTTCTTTATTCTTCTTCATGAAGAATGCACTTTTCCAATGCACACATATTTTTACTGTTGAATGCATTTTTTAAATAAATGGTCACAGTTTTGTCATATTTCAGTTCAAAGCATGTTACAGCAACATTATAATAATACTCCATGTTTTGACTTGAGGAGGTTTTGATTTTTGGGAAAATTGACAAGTCGTCTAATAAACTTGTAAAGCAAAGCCAGTCATTGTAGATAAAAGACAAATGAATGCTTAGTAATTAAAGAGCAACTCCAGCAATTTAATATTGCACCTTCATGGCTTGCAAGAGACAGATTCAAAGTGACATCCTACATTTCCCATGATGCAACTCAATAGCAACTTTCTGAATTCCCATGCTTTCCAAACTCCACACATCCAGTGTGTAATGCAGGGTTTCTGTTCACAATGTTGCGGCCGTGTCTGAAACCACTTCCTCATTCACTGCGTCCTATATAATAAACACTAAATCATTTACTCATTAGTGTGCAGTAAATTGAAATTACTACTCATCATCATTTTGCATCCCGCAATGGTAATTTTCTCATCTGTAAAATGCAGCGCATTGCATTATGGGATTGATAGCAGAAAGCAGTGTACATGTCATGGACATAAGGACTCGTAAAGTAAAAAAGTCAGAGCTGAATTTCTTGGCAACAGAATTGTGAAGTTGTTAAAGAAGATGGATGTCTCTCAGAGGACAATAAGAGGGGGAGGAAGCTCTGATAATATATTTCATCTGGAATTATTTATGGAACAATCAATCAATTCGAATCTTTAATCCCATGTTGTAGAATACTCGCAATCATCTTAGACCGATCCTGAATGTTTCTAAGTCTCAAATCACCAAAACAGAAGGTATAAAAAATTGGTTAAAGAATATTTGTGCCTCAATTGGTCTTGAAAGTGATAATTGAAGGGTCCATTTGTGAATAGATATCTCTGTTTTATCTGTTTTCCTGCATCATATTTTTTGTGTATGCATTCCAGGAAATATCAATCAAACTGGTCTTGGGATGTTTATTTACTTCATGAATGGCTTTACTCTGTTTTTGTACATGAACTCTTCATTTGAAGGACACTGACAGTCATAAATCATGGCTTCTACAAATCTAGAATAAAAATGATCAAAACACAAACTGTGGCTATAGTCCCAGTTCTACCCGTAATTTAAACTGCGCTGTGAAATTAAAAACATTCAAACACCCGATTTTTTGAAATTCTCTATTTACAGTAAAATGTAAATACAAACCTAAACAGTAAAAATACCAGCTTCATTTAATTTGATTTTGCATTGTGCGCAGGCCGACCAGTCAGGAAAAGTTACGGGAGCAGATGACCCAGATGTGATGCTGGTGTGGTATTTAACACAAATGACAACATGGCAACAGTAAAGATTCATGAGCACATCCCAGCATCCTCGGCTCTCAGCAAACAAGGCTCTGTGTAAACATTTATAAACAATCCGAACCAAACCTAATCATCATCTGTGCTGGAAACCACTGAAACCATTACTTTAATTTGATTATACAAACAAATGAACTAAACCCTAATTAACTTCTTTTTGGCTCAAAAAACATGCTTGTTTTCTTTTATATCTTTTCATCATGTTGATACTGACTCTTATTCATTTGATGAGATTTTGAACTGGTGATATTCTTCAAAAATCCACTGCAGACAATGGAAATCCACCTCTGTTTGGCATCAGCTGTGATATGTTTTATGATTTTATTTTTCTGTTGCATTTTGAACTACACACAACACAGACAACATTACATGCTGCATATGTAACTAAGTGATTCATTAGGAATTAATACATTACATACTGCGTACACCAGAGTTGGCGAAACTATTTTGTGTTACGAGTAAGAAAGATATATTTAAAACATGTACAAGCCAGTTTTTCAGACATGTTTCTAGGGATATTGTTCCACTTTGTTTGTTTAAAATAAATAAATAAAATCCAGTAGTAGATGACCAATATACTGTGCATAATCTCATATGAACCAAAGTTCAGTCAGGGTCACTTGCGCCAAGGAACTGGCGTAGAACTAGATTTGGTAAAATGGCTCGGCTGCTTGTGGGCGCTCTCGATGAATCCGAGCTGCAACAAGGATTCTTCTGAGAGAGTCGATCCCTCTAAATAAACACATACATTAACATTTAATCCAACTTAAACCAACAATACAAATTACCACATACTGTAAAGCGGTGGTTGGGGTGGAGCTGTGGCACCAACACCGTTGGCATGAGCATGATAATGTGAGTTGCAGTGATTAGTATAAGCTTGTAACGTCCACATGAAGGATGTTCATTCACGCAGCTGTGAATGAACCAATCACTGTGAAGCATATTGCAAACAGCTGATGCCAATCAACCAATCCAAGTGCGACTTCGCTGCTCTGCCTGAACTGATGCTACGCTTCAATGATCTGACATGCTTTGATGAGTAGTGAGATTGCATCTTCATTGATGCGTTACATGCATTTAAATGAAAGTTTCTAAGAAGAGAAAACTGCATTAATAAGATTATGGTAAATGATTGGTAAACTTCTCAAAGCAAGTGAGTCTGACCTTGTTTCTTTAGCTGTGCTCAGACATGAATCTCGTTAAGTAAATGTGATGGCAATTTAACAGTCAGTCTTATGTCTAAGTAAACAGCAGAGTAATGATGAGAAGGTTCATTTTGTTCACCCATCGCTGGCGAGCTGACTCACGAACAACTCTTATGTTTTTCTTTATTAATCATTAACACCCCCTCCCCCCATCTAGTCTAATAAATACATAAATACACAATTCTGAACTTACTGCACCTTTCAGTCTTCCAGTCCAAATCGGCCACCTGGTCCTGGCCCTCTTTAAGAGTCATTCAAAAAGAATAATCACACATCTGAAATGTATATCGTCAGACAAATTAAAAGCCCACATTGTTTGCCTTATTAATAGCATTGTAATAAACATATCACTTTATTTCAGGGGATTCACTGAGGAGAATTAAATAGATGAGGTCAGCAGTGTTTCATATTCCATCCTTGAAAATGGCTTTAATTACATTGTTAATCTCCGCTGAAATGCGCTTTCAGCAGAAACTGTGCTGCCAGTCACGTCGTACACTTGTCAAACACATTTGCCACACATGTACATATGATTACCTTTTGGCTTGTAATAGTATAATCTCTCTGTGCTGCCATGTTGCAAACATATGGAGCTGTTGTTAAATGCTGCTCATTGTCCTGTGAGGGGGGGATGATGATTGAATACATGTCAACTGTAATTCTCACAGGCTGTGGCCCTGAGGTCTGCGTGACCTCAAATACCACTGAGCAGAGGCTGAGACGTCAGGCTGAGCAGGACGGGGGCTGCTGGAGGAGAGAGTGTAACAGTATGGGGAAATAAAGCGAGAGGGATAGATCGACCCAAGAGAGGCAGACGGAGGGAAGTGTATGGAGGGAGTTATCCTTAAAAGCGTTTAAATTACTCCTCTAATTCTGCACGGTGGTCTGGTTTTAGGAATCACCGTGGTAACAACAACCACAACACGATGGGTGGGGTATCCCTGTCCAGACCCTCTCTCCCCACACTTACTGTCTCTCAACATATACACAGTTTCTCCGGCGCTGAGGCATTCATGTCCCACCACAGCTCCCTAATGAGCGCACACGCTCACTCAGCAAATCAACACAAGTACCATCCTGATTGCTTCAATCTTCAGCTCCTTCGCTCTCCTAAAAATCAGCTCTCTCCCCGGCCGAGCTGATGTTTGTGTGTGTGTCTGACTATAGGTTCCACAGATGACAGCAGCTGACCAGCTCATCATGGCACGAGTGGAAACTCTGAGCCTGCAGTCAGAGGAAGGAGGGAGGAGGAGGAAGATGAGGAAGATGCTTTCCTCTTTGAGTTCAAAGGTTATTTCTATCCATTACCAACACTGCTCCACCTCAGCCGACTGTCTGAGCGGAGGAAGAGATTAAAGCGTGTGTGTGTGTAGTTTATCCCCGTCTGATCCGGATCACTGGTTGCACACAGCGTCTATGTAATTCAACAAGTCTCTTGTAATTGTAGAATTTAGCAACTACAAATGAGTCAGAATTGCACCATTTTTAAGGGAATGACATTGAAAGAACTGCATTAAGATGGATATACATTTGATGATTTTTCATCACTTTTGTGGAAAAATGGAAAAAAAAATTAAATCTACGAAAATTTGAACAAGGCTAAAATAATCTATTCTCTCAGTAACATTACTGTAACTGCATACTTCTACTCAAGGATTGTAGTTATGTATAAATGCAAACATTTGCAAACAAACTGCGTTTACCGACAACAGTTTTAGGAAGTGCCCCTAAGCCCATGTAGTAATCTCCTTTATACAATCCTGTGTTTCACAAAGTGATGAACCGCGCTCCATCCTTGCTTGTAAATGTCCTTTTCCGGGATGCCGCTTTCATACCCAGCCCACAGGTGTTGATGATTTACAGTTTTAGTTTGCTCCTGCTGCTAACACTAACACTACTGTAAATGGTTGTATCATCATCGTGGCTGAGACTCGTCAAATATGGTAGCTAGGCCAGTGGCCCTACGCTTCAACTTTAATCCCCTATAGTGTCTGTTTTGCACGTGCAGGGCTCCACAGTCAAGTTACGATAATAAATTTGCAGCTTCCAGTTAGACCTTTAAAATAATGCTTGCTGAGAACATTGTGACTTCGTTGCAGTGGTTTGGTTCGGTTTAGGCAACAAGACTACTTGGTTATGTTTAGAAAAAGATCATGGCTTGGGTTTAAATAAGCATGTTAGTAATGTACGTTATGTAACCTCAATTAAATACATAAGAAAAAAAAAGAAGTTCACTTCTGGTTTCACACGAGACACAAACCCTGGTCTCCTGGGTGAAAGTCCTGTGTCTGAGCCATCCAACCATCCCAGCCTCCTCCTCCTCCTCCTCCTCCTCCATATGTGGACTTGCTCTTCAACAGCATATCTCCACATGCCTCCAGAAATGACACCAGAGGGTTGCCTTCAGCTTCATGGTTCAAAGCGTAGGGCCACTGACTGGGCTGCCATATTTGACAGTGAGAACAGGCTCTTGAGACATACAGTACGCATTAATCGTATTCCCAGTAGTGACTGTATTTACATGCTTTCGTTCACTTTTGGATACTGAGTGACAGTGGGAAAGTCCACGCATATGAAGATATATGGAAGTATTCTGTGCAGTTACAGTATTCATTCACTGTAAAAGAGTGGTGATTGTGGGAAAAGAGTTTGCTTGACTAGATGTGTGTTACTGAAAAAAAAAAAAAAAATATGGTGTTTTTCAACTCACATCCTGTCATCTTCATTCACAACAATCTCTACCAGCATTGGAAACTTGTTGGAGGAAACAGAGCTGACCAATCAAAGTGTTTTCTCCAGGTAGTATCTCAATAGCTGCCATGGCACTGATGTGTCGTTACATGTTTACATGTGTAATTACACCAGCTATGACATAGTTACGGCATAGCTTCCTTTTAATCCATGGAACTTCTTCACTTTCTGTTTAAAATACGTTTTCACATCAATGTATGGTTCTAACGTGGCTCGTTGGTCTAGGGGTATGATTCTCGCTTTGGGTGCGAGAGGTCCCGGGTTCAAATCCCGGACGAGCCCACAGTGTTCAATTATTGCAAATTTCCCCACTGAGGGACGAGTAAAGGTTTATCTTATCTTCTCTCTTATCTTAAACTGTTCAGATGAGGTTGGATGTTGCATTTAAGGAAACTAAATGTCACCATAGATGACTGAGTGGTTTACCCGTTCTTACTGCTTTTGGTCACACTACCGTCATAAATCGGGGCTTTCACCATGTCTTGAGGGGGGAAACTGCTGGATCGACTTTTACAGCCAAATGAAATTGTAGAATTGCAGAATACGACACCCATTCCAGCTGCCATTCGATCATTACTTTGATAGAGTCCAGCATTAATCTGAGCAAAATCATGACTTATCCATATGAACAATGTGGAGCCCTCTCTAAATGTTTGCTTCTGCATGCTGTATCTATTAAAGCGTAACATAACAATCAAATTTACTGTTTTTTTCTGGTGTGACAAAATTGCTGCTTGACTTTTGCCCTTTCTAAACATTTTCTCTTCCTGATGAGTGATTGCATTTTTTGGGACGGACAACAGAGAAGATTTCCCCCATTTTCTTAAATTTGGGAAAATCACAGCTTAACATATAGCCCTCCAGAGAGATGTGAGGAAATCATAGACCGAAGGCTGCGACGTATTTAAGAGCAGAGACACATGGTACCAATTGGACCTAAACTCTTGGAGTAACACTCTTTACACAGGAGAGAGGAAGGGAACCCAACATAGCCTGCTCCGTGTGTGTGTGTGTGTGTGTGTGTGTTGGATATCATAACGGTGTCACGCCCGACTCAATCCATCCCCAATCCTCAATCCACTCAGTCTGTGCTTGTGTCTCTGTCTCTGACATAATCCCACTAGTCACAAGGCCCGATGTCAACATCCAATCAGCGGTCTGTTTTTGGTGGTTTTCTGATTGAGCTGTCTAGAAAACTGCACTTCACGCCCTAAAGCCACGCCTCGAGACTGATTTGCGACTGCGGTTAAACTACAATGAGCTCTGATTTATACCACCCACCCGTTCAACTACACTCAGTCAAATTTTCAGCTTCTTCGAGGCCTATCCCTCGGACATGGAGTCAGTGTCTGACCCAGTTTAAACCCCTGTGTATTGAGTGCATTTTTAACATGAGGGAGCTTTGAGTTTTTGAGACACAAACTGACGTTCGCCTCCTACGATAAATCCAGTGTTGAAATGTGTCATACAACGAGCAGACTGTGAAACTGAGCAGCAAACAAATCAAATCTGGTGCATAAACATGATGGAGAGCCTTGTCTCTGTTTACATTACAAATTTGCTATTTACTACTCTAAAAGCAGAGGAAACATTTGGAAAAAGTCATGTCAATGTCTGAGTTAAATTGAGTCACAATACTTGAGGCTTTTAGTTCACAGTGTCCCGTCTTTAATCATCCTAGTAGTAGTAGTGATTCCCAACCAGGTGTACATGGACTCCAGGAGACCTGTTGGCCAAGTAAGTATGCACACACACACACACACACACACACACACAGAGTCTTTACTTATGTGACTTTTGGGGAATTTACATAGACTTACATTCATTTCCTGGAGACTAACCTGAAGGACTACCTGACCTTAACCTAACAATAACCTTAACTGTTGACCTAAAAATAGTTTTCCAAATTGAGGACATCACTTTTTGTCCCCAATTGCACCGCTGTCCTGAATCAACTGGTCTTGAGTCTGGTGTATATCCCCAATTTGGACATAAGCGAACCCATACACACACGCACACACAGCGAGAGAGAGAGACACACACACACACACACACACACACCCTAATCTTAATCTAATTGTAACCAAGTCTTAACCCTCAAAAAACAGTCTGGACCCATGGGACCTCAATTTTGTCCCCATGGTGACAGGATGTCCCCATGGTGTGTAGTCAGGTTAGTCCCCACTGGGATATAAAAAAAAAAACATACAAACACACACACACACACACACACACACAGATACACACAATACAATGTTAACCCGACTGACTGTTGCAAGTTCTGTTGCCTGAAAAAGGTTGTAACATTATCCACTGTTTCATATAGTTAAAAGTGTTACATAACATCCTGTTTAAAATCAACTCAAAGGAACACATTTGGGACCCAACAGGTGGTGTCGATGAAGCGGTGCTTTAGTTCATCCGACAGGGCTATGGCTGTACATCAGAGGTGATATGTGTGGTCCTTCACTTCAAAAGAAGTAAAACAGTACACACAGACACACAGATAGAAAATATGTGTGGTAAGAAGAGCAGGAGAAGACAGCTGGCTCCAGTGTTTTCAGCACCATAACACACCTGCAACCTTTCATCCACACACCTGAAGCTGAAATGCTCCAATCCTGGCAACACTGATAAACACAGCTGTAAGTGAAATGTAAAATGTATTTTCTATGATCTGAGCTTGTTGGGGAGCATCTTCTTTTCTGTTTTTGCACTGTGGACAGGCAATTGGACCATTTAAGGACAAAATCTCTTGGATCATAATACTCAAGCTAAAAACTCTAAGCACCTAATTTAAAACCTTCTGGCATGGAATGGAATGGCTCCCCAAAAACGACTATAGATGAGATCATGTTGAAATTGTTTGAAAAAAACCTTGCAGTGACACCAAGATGGCCTAAAATATGGATCCACATAACATTTAGTGGAAACATTCAACAGCTCCTGGCAAGATCTCATTAGAAAGAATTTACCTAAAGAGGTCAAGTTCATGAAAATATAGGACTATAAGAAGACCACATATTTCATATCCAGTGAAGATGCTTCACCTAAAGTGTTCAAAAGTTTAGTAGTGAATCACTTCACGTATCCTGGTTCTAAGGATGATTGTGCTGTTTAATTTCCAGATGAAGTCACATCGCTGTGTATGAACATTTAACATGATGTAACTGATTCAAACATTGAACAATCAGACTTGAAACCTGGAGCACGCGTCCATGGATAATATACAAAAACAGAAATAACTGATCAAAATAACTACAGGGACGTTTTACTTCTTAAAGAAGTATTTGCCTTCACTAGAAATAAACTTTCCTTGACCAGTTGTCTTAAAACTTCTAAGGCACTAATTGGATGTTGGATGATTGGATGTTGATGTTCACGTTGATGATGTCTGTTGATGTCTAATAAGCAGTGTTGGCCTGAACGATCAGTTGGCGCACGCATCATTGGCGCCTCTATGTGCTGCTGCTGATGCTTTTGAAGTAAAACTGAAAGCTAGAACCTGCCCTTTTTTTTAGACTAACTCTAATGCATCTGTTTCTGTCTCTGACACTTTGCAGTAGGTATTGCAGCAATAGATGTTGGAGAGAAGAGAGTGACAGCTTCACCACCCCTAGAAAAGCCCTGTCCAACGTGTGTGTGTGTGTAGATCCGGCAGGACAACACTAAACCTGAATTTAATTTAATGTGCTGCAACATGGGGTTAAACGCTTTTGTCCAAAGAACTACTGACAGCAGTTCACATGGGAAGAGCATCACTCATCCAATCCTGCCCCACTGGGATGTCTCTCAGCCGATCCAGGGATTTGAATCAGCCGTATTATATTTTGTTTGTAATGTTAAAGCTACACTTTTTGGTTGAGGGGTGGTTGTGTCAGCGTGGGGGATTTGTGTTCAATCTCAGGCTGTTATGCTGGATAAGGCAGAAGTAAAACAAACCTCAGATTGACAGTGTGACATGTACTGTGAACGCAGTTAACTATACCTCCCAGGATAATTGCTCAATATATTCCCCCAGCGATCAGCTGCTGTTTCCTGCCTGTAGAGTCTCACAGCAGTAGACGTAGAACATATAGAACGTGTGTATTTCCAGATGGATACTCTGACTTCACAATAGGTGTGTGGTCTGTTGATTTCTATGGAAATGTAAAATAGCACTTTTCATTCTTGGCCCACAGTGTATGATAGCCTACGTTAAGTATTGGCACTGACAGCAACATGGCATCGAGAGCACAGCTTTTCTTCTGCGATGAGCGTGATCTGATTTTACCGTTTGCTCCCATCAGCCTTTGCTGTTTTCTGAGTCATGTGTCTTGTTGATACTCAAACAAATGGGAGATGAGGTGTCCCAAATTATTCAATTCATAAAGAGGCACCCATGCCTCACTAAGCTGTAACTTACTCCTCTAATCCTCTAAGTAGAATTAAAACTACTTCTGCTTCTTTGACAGTGTCTTGAGATGACTTCTGTTGTGATTTGTGAGTTGAAATGAAACTGGCAAAGACCCAACAAAATATGAAATTTGCCATGGATGCTATTCAAATTACAGCACAATAACATAGATAAGGAAAGACTGAGTTCAAAGATGTTCAAAAAAAACTTTAAGTACTTATCAAGGCCCTCGTTTGAAAGATTCCTGTGATGCCAGGGACATCTCTCTTCTACACCGTGTTAACTCCACAGCCTCCTTCCAGGAAGCCTTGAGGTCTGCATGTGATTGTGTATTTCCTTCTTTAAATAAATACTTGAGCAAGCGAGCTTGTGCAAAAGTTTAAAAGCAAAGGGCAGAGGACTAATTTGGTTCCAAACAATATATGGCCCCCATGACAATAATGTTGCTCACCGGCCGGTACAGTCGGGGATCGACCCACTGGAGATTGAAGACTGTGTGTTTTTACGGCACCACACATAAACAATGCAGGTCCGCTGGGGGTTTCCTGACACAGGCCCCATTTTTATTCATCACCTCGCCTCATATCCGCTCACGTTCTGAAGGTGATGTTTTGCAATAAAGGATGCTTAACATGTGAGTTTGGGTCTGGGAAAACGTCCCCCAGTTGGCACAAAATATGACATCATCACGAGCAAAAACCGCTGGGTTCATGCCAATATTATCAACATCACTCGTTTTATTTATATACTCCAAAATCACGAATCACAAACCCTTTGTTCTATCACCTTGCTGCTGGCACTTGTTTCCCTGTACAAGACCTTATCTTATCTTATCTTATCTTAATTTGGATGATGGAAGGCTTGTTTCAGAAATAATGATCTTTATTAATTAAGGTGACACACTGATATGTTCAAACCTCTCCATGTTGATTCACATTCAAGGAAAGACTTTAAAGTTCAACATGCTGATATTTTTAATATTACTTGTGAATGTTTTAATCAGTGCATCTGTGTATGTGTGTATGTGTGTGTGATGACTGCTTTGTGTGACTAAAGTCTCTCTTGTAAAAAAAAAAATCTTTCCCTCAGTGAGAATAAATAAATAAAGCTCAAGTATATTAATATGCTTCATGTTTGTGCACTTGTGAATTCACATATATTGTATGTCACTGATAACCATGTATCTCCAAATCATCAACTTTTCATGATCTAAGTGAATCAGTCTTGTTTTCAGCTATGTCACAAGCATTCTCAGATATCTGAATGGAGATTTTTTTTGCAGCCTATAAAGAAACATTTAGTCCTCCAGATTATCTGAGCAAATCAAAACCACCAAATTTGGAGATCTGTGGTTTTCACTGGAAGGCAACAATACACAATCCCTTTGTTTCCTAACATGAGAGTTTTCCAGGCATTATGGAAGAGCCCCTGATGATGACGGCAAACACTTTTGTAACGGTGGTGGTAGGAGGAACATGAGTCCTGATTTTGGTTGGATATTCCCTTTAGACTGCCTTTCACAGGAGCTACTGTACATTTCATCCCCCTGGCTTCTCTGTTCTGTATTACACAGCACTGCCTGCTGGTCAAAGTGGGGAACTGCTCTCTGGTGAATCAATGAAATGACTGAAATTCCATAACATCCAAACTGTAGCTTCCACGTGCAAATGTGCACCTCTTCTACAGATGACTGTTTGATTCTCATACTGCTTCCAGCTGTTTCCTCACTGTGTAACTTCTCCTCACATGGTTTACTTCTGATTATATGTATCATTTTCAGTGTCAGCCAACATAGGCTGGCTCGATCTAAAGCTCAGCACTGGGCTTTGAGCTGTGCCAGTTTTCACACCATGGCTAATTAAAGACAAAAACCTGCAGGGTTTAACTGCCTCTCAGGAACATGCCATAATCCTGCTCTCTCTTCTTCTCTCCAAGGTTTGAATGGGGGCATGGACAGCCAATGCAACTCACACACACACTCACACACAGACACACACACCCCTGGAGTTTGAATGAGTTTGGATGGGTGTCTCTCCCTCTCTCTCTCCCCCTCTCTCTCTCTCACTCACACACACACACACACACACCTCAGGAGCTTGAATGAGTTTGGATGAGTGAGTCTCTCTCTCTCTCTCTCTCTCTCTCTCCTCTCAGTCGCTCCTCCTCATGCCCCCAAACCATCCCCTCTTATTAAAACAACACGCCAATCTGTTGTAGGCCGGTAAAAGGGCTTTGGGAGCCGCAGCAGCCGTAAAGGAGGCTCCACACTCAGCTCGTCTGGAAGACATTACACAGAGACTTTTGGCCACTTCTGTGCGCTCTGTGCTGCAACCTGGATGCTCGGGGAAACTACAGATTTTTACCTGCATGCCCCTCAAGACAGATCTGACTCAGACCTGATTGTTAGAGTCATTGCTGGAAACTTTTTTTTTTGGCACATTTTTTGTAACTTAAAAAAATATATATATGAATGAAAGTGTCAGAAGTTGATGGAGAGAAATATTTATGATTTTTTTTGCATAGTTGACTTTTTATTTATACTTTTTTTTATATGAATGATGCCAAAGTTGACTGACATGATGTTTGTGTGGCGCACACTTCCAAACTATTGAAGACGGTTTTTGCGCATCCAGCTGAGCAAACTTAGAGGAACCTGAGTCAGTCTGATTTGGTTTTTCCTTATTAATGAGGATCAGCTTCAGCGGATTCATGAGACTCCTTGCTGCACAAGTGTCCAGTGAAACTTTGTCGAGGCTTCTTGTCCCTGCGGAGCGGCACCAGAGCCGCCGGAGCTGACCGCATCCCTCCTCCAGGACAGACACACAGGACAGCAGCTGCTTCAAGGTAGGCGGCCAGTGATCATGTGGTGCGGTGACCATGCAGCCTGTTGACAGACAGAGATAAATGTTGTGATGAGAAGTCAGTCATACTGAGGGAGAAGTGGTTTAGAGACTGATCCAATGCGTAAAAATGATTCTTTTGGACATGTTGATGCTGCAAAATGTCAATGCATTTTATACATATATGTGAGGTTTCTGTCATGATTTTAAATAATATGAATATTGTCCAGTATTTAAGCACAATAAAAGGAGTGATGCAGTGAAGTTGGGATGCATGCCAGCTGTCACTACAGCAGCTTTTTTCTCCTCATGCGCCAAACGGGTCGTGCGTAAAAGGCGGACAGCATCTCTTTTAAGTTGAAAAGCCATCACGTTTTTTTCCCTCTACAGATGTTGGCCACTGCATTAAAAGTGTTATTACATCAAAACTAATGAAATATGTGTCTCAAATACTGAATGTGCCCAGACTGGCACGAGCATGTCTCCCCGTGTCAGCTGTGATGAAACGTGCCACACAGACTCGCCTTCTAACCAAACCAAACTACACACGGTCTGTGCTGAGCCCGGTTGATGCACCCTGAGAATAAGCTACACGGATGACGTCACACGCCCTACGTCATTCTTTGAACTAATGGGAAGGCTGGATTTGGACACGTTCAGCCTCCCTCCTGGTGGGAGCGCGTAATTTGACGCCCGGTGTGAAAGATCGCTTTTTACGCACACGTGAACACAGGATAGCCTTGAAGTTTTAGACAATAATTTTATTGATTATTGATAATGATGAACTCTGAATGGCTGGCAGACACTTACCGAAGTGAAATGTTCAGCAGGTCATCCATCCTCTCCAGCTTCAGACCATCCTGCACTCAAACAAATCAATCATTGGATGAACCTAATTTCATAATTCACCTCTATTCCATCTAAAGACATCAAGTACAATCAGTCTGTCTTGACTGATGTGGATTTGTGGGTGACAGGTCATGTTAATGTCTCAATTTGTTCGTCTTTAATGGAATTAAAAAGTTTGTCTTTAGTTAATCTAGTCAAATTAAGTTAGTTTAGCAGAACAAAATTTAGCCTTGTTGTATGAAGTGCATACAACAAGGTTGCAGGTTTTTACAAATGTCAGTTGTTGAATGAACTAAGGCTTTTTGATAGTGTCAATCTTATTTTTCCAATTAGTTTTGTTTTTGTTGATAGTACAAGCATTAATTTCAATCAAATTACCAAAGGTTCTTGAATCTCCAACAAGGACAGCACAGGACACGGTTTTAACATTTTATTGAACATTTGGTTTTAACATGCAGCTCCCTGTTCTTCTCAGCCTTCTCCCCTTTAATCATACATGATGCCATACATCCCTTCAGGTATCTTAGCACTGCAGGCCTCAGTTTACCTTCATGCCACCTAAGGTTGCAAACCAAGTCCTAATTTCAACCACACTGTTTTGAGGGATGGATGACCAACTTGTCAACGGTTACAAACCAGCTGAATGAGAATGAATGAGAGTTGAGCAAAGGGCAACAGGCAAATTTAGAGCCGTGCCCCCCACAGCGATGCCTGCGGGAGACTATAGACCTTCCACAACAATGTTTATTTAGTTGAAGCAATAGTCTAAAGCATTATGCAAGTGGACACATTCCTCTTGTTACTACTGCCAGTCATGTCAATGTCAATGTCAAAAAGAACTGTCCAGGTAGTAAAATCCTAAAGCATTTGTGTTCGGAAACTGTGTGCCACCTCCACCCAAACACAAATGTGGGAGACCTCACAACCTAGGAGACAATAATCTTAGCCTCAGTCCATTTAATCCTTTTAAACATTTCAAATTTTGAACATTCAAAGTCAAACACAGAGAAATCTGTATCGCAGGAATATGGACAAATACTTCAGGCTTCTATAGATCAAACCTCGATTCAAACCTTCCCACTGCTGAAGCTTGTTTTTTAGGAACAGTGCCTTTGACAGCAACCTCTGTCCGTCCAGATCTAGAAGAATCTTCTGCAGGACTTCAAATGCTCTGCTGGGTAGTTTAGGTTCAAACAGTATATCAGTCCAAATAACAGAGCACAAGCAACTGCAGTGCTCCCCAAACCACTGAGGACCTCCACACCTTTAATCAGGACACTGATGTCCTCTGGGTCACCTCCAGGCTCCACACCCTCCTTCTCTATGACATACACCCCCATCACAGTTTGTTCCATGGATGTTTTGGCCTCTGTGTCTCTGTCCTGTGAAGCGTTAAATATGCTGATTGCAATGTGGGGATCTGGAAAAGCCCACATTCACAGTTGACATTTTTGTGAAAGTACAAATTAAGAGCATCTTGTGGAAGTCATACAGATGTACAGAAGTATTTAAGTTGCATACATTACAAAACTAGCACAAAATGAAATCTAAGTTTGGACATCATAATGAGTAGGGCTGCAAAATTATGGCTGGAATGATCACAATTACTTATCACAAGTATTCATTGATTTTATGGACAAAATATTTGATTACACGTCTATTAACCCATTAATGACATGATCAAAAGGAGCTGTTTTTTGTGCTTGAGATCAGGAATATACATGCATGCAAACATGACAGAAATCTTATGCAGGCACCACCTTAGGACGGCATGTTTGCACACTTCCTGCTTTCTTTTGCCATTATAACTTCCCCACACACCCACTACACACATTACATACAAATACACAAATGCAAATGAACATCTGTCACACTCCTCTGACATACTGTCTTCCTCTGTCCTCCTACTGTGACCTCTCAGTGTGCAGATACCAATGTTGGCTCATATAAAGCCCACGCAAGGAATGCCCATCTGTGAGCTGGGTGTCTAATGCCTGTCATTTATCTGTGATGTACAGTTTCTTTCCTACACATGGTATCTGCTTCCTACTGAGGGTTATCTATGCGTGAGGCATTTTAATGCTCATGCAGTGCAAGCTGGAAACATGGTGGTATCCACCTGTGAGGCGCGATGAAGCATTTCGTCCACTGTCAGTGTTAATGTATGAAAAGAAACCCCAACCTTCTACTTGCTAAAGCATAGATTCATCATCACATCTTTTGCTTTGGTTTACTGATGTAGAAACAGCTGCAAAGTCCCACCTTTTTACATTAGCTGCTCTATATTAATCCATTGCGCATAGTCTAAAAATATGTCCAGTATTACTGTGCAGTAGCTGCAGAACTAATCAGTTCGTTAGTATGAAATGCACATATAGATTTTATAGTTATAGTTATAGGACACGCATTCTTCATATAATCAGTGCATGTGTGGAACTTCTGTCAGTACACACATGCATTGAGACTAATGGCAGCATACTGTCCCTAATCTCAGGCCTTGAGGGAGTTCCTCTGCGACAGTGAGGAAGGCGATCCATGTCTGCACAGTGCAACAGAGATTTGACTCTCACGTGCAGCAATATATAACTGGTGATGCTCAAAAAGTAGGGTAACTTTTCAGACTCTTCAGTGGGTGACACAGTTATACAGTTTACTGCAGGCTCATTGCCACAGGATGTTCTCCCACACAGCGCACAGAGCAGTTTACTGCTTAACAGAGGAAGCCGTTCCATGACTGGTCTCCATTAGAGCTCACAACAAGTCTCACGTGCCGTTACTGCTCACAGCGAGGGTCCTTCAATCTATAGGGCCTCTGGGCCGGCGAGGTATAACTACTGAAGTTAGGAGAGCATATGTGCAGCCCCTCCCGAATGCACAACACCGACATCACCACCTACCTCATCTATGCTGCATTAATGCCACAGTTCTTTCCAGCTTCCCTCGGTAAAGAAGCAGTGAAGCGGCACTAAAACCAGTAAAAGTGAAAATTTGGATGTTAGTGAGTTAGATTCCCACTACCTCATACTGAGTCACAGTCTCACAAGGAAGGCTGATGCCAGTGCTAATGCACAGGACCAGGCATTATAGCAAACCATAAAATAACCCAGGAGCCGTGTTGAGGAAGCTGTATTTAAGTAGCTGCTCAGTAGATATTGTCACATCTGTTCTGTCTTCCTCAATACCTCCAACCATAATTTCATTCACTCACTCAGGCTGTTTCTGGGTTTCTGTTTGTCACGTTATCTCTTAGCTGTAATTAACTGTGATAATACGGAGAGCTAGAATAGAATTTTCTCCCATGTAGGGAGGAAGCCGGTTATTTTAGAGCACTGTTGATAACTGCCTGTGGTCAGATAAGGGAAAGCGTTGGATGAATGGACGATAGACACAAGCCGGGTTTATAAAAGGAGAAAGAATTTAAACCTCTATGTGGAAGAAATTTGGTCTTTAGAAGCAGGAGAAACAAGTGCAAAGTGCTAAAAAGAATCCTCTTTGCTTGTCGTTGTGAAGATGCAGGAAGAGGGGAAGAAAATCAAACAAATAATCAGACAGAGAAGTGGCCGGAGAGGGAAGCATTCGCAACTGAGCTGCATCTGTAATTTGGCTGAAAATCTTGGAGCCTGCTGCAGTGGAGTAAGTCCCGTGCCTCAGCTGGCAGCAGACTGAGCCAAGTCCACCACCGGGCCTCCAGTCTCTTCCCCCTCCTCCTTCTTATGGTGTCTGACATCCCTCCCTCCCTCACTTCCTCCCAACCTACTTTCTCTCTTTTCTCCCTGAACACTGTAGTCTTTTCCTCTCTCCATCTTCCTCTCTGTAGTGCTTCCTTCTGCTCATTGACGGAATAAGAGAGCTAGGGATAAGTCAAAGGAAGAAGACATGAAAATATCAAACGGCATCATTTGGCTTCAAAATTGAGATTTACCATAGTGTTTGTCAAATGATGAATTGCAGCTTCACTGCCCACCATTTTAATTGCATCAAACTAAAATGATGCAACCCTCCCTGATGTGGTCAAAGAACGAGATCGTGCACAACAATGAGAGTAATAGAAAACACTTTTCTAGGATGTTGTAACCTTTGTTCCCCTGCCAGTTCGAACCTTATCGCACCTGATTCTAATAGCTTACAGAAGGAAATAAAGAGACACAGGAGAAAGGGGGAAAAAGGGGGGGATGTAAAAGTCATCTCCCTTGTAATGTTGTAACTTTGTACCTTCGCCAGTTGTGGCCCTGTCCACCTGATTCCAATCATGCAAGGGCTGGAGCAGTGTGGCACAGTGGGTGGTGTTACTGTTTAGCTCTGGTTCTTATAACGACAACGCTCCCTCAACAACAGCGCACTGTGACCACATACAAGGTTTATGAGAGGAAGGGGGAAGAGGAGGTGAAAGAGGAGGAGTGACGAGGGTCGGCCACTTCCTAGCGATGCGTTTGAAAACTCCCATGACCTTTCAGTTCACTTAGAGTCTACAGTTTCATTCAAACTGGAGCAAATCGCCCAAAACAGCACAGCATCCATTTAACTGCAGAAATAGAAGAGGATTGATGATGATGATTTTATAACCATGTATTAAATATACTGTCTATATATTTTATTTTAACGCTTTTCTTTTGATACTCATGTCATTAAAATTGGATTGTTTTTCATAGATGAAAAGAACATATTTCTATCACACACGCAATAGACAAATATCTGAATGCAAAGTAGGCAGGAAGTGACGAGCCGGCCTCAACTGCGTCTCGTCTAAGTCAGCACTAACTCAAGTGTCTCCCAGCTGCTCCCTCTCCTCTGCCTCATCATCTGCCCAGGAACATGTGAGTCTTTCCTGCATCGCGCTACAACCGCCGCCACGAGGGCCAGCTCTCAATTTAATACCTTTAAAAGGCATTCTGGCCTTTTCCAGCCGCAGGTGCGAGCCGGCTCACTCTTCAGAGTAACATTAAAGTTTGATTTGTGAATGAGACTCATCTGGCCGGGGGGACGCTGATTTGTCAAAGCTACACTTCCAGTCACTGACTGCTGAGTCACAATAACATAAAGATGTAAGCTTCATCTTATCTGAGCTCCACACAGACCAGCAAGCTGCGTTTTCTGGAGAGCATACAGTAATGACACACACAAATATTCACATACACATACTGTATAAAGACACACACATAGAGTCTGGTGAGCCTTGTTAAATTTTACGTTCCATCGCAGGTCTTGGAACTGGGACCCTGCTGACAGGGACTCCACTGCTCTCCTGGGAGTTCAGTCAAACCATGTCTTCCTCTCTGCAACACACACATACACACACACATCTCTTCTTGTGTGCTTGTATGCACACTGGCTATACACACACACACACACTGCACATATCATGCTTAGCTTGCATATTTGCACGCAAACGTTCACACACATGAACACATGGCCAGCAGAGACAGCAAGACTTGGAATTTACATTTACTCAGACAAGCCACATAAGTATATATCTGACAGCTATAAACTGTTACGAAACATACATTAGGGTTATGACAGCATGTGGTGATTCAGCCGACTATGCTAAGTCACTTACTTAAAGACCAAAATGGGTCACAGAGACACTTCCTTTAGTTCCCCACACACCAGGAGCACTAATGTGCTCAATGTGAGACTCTTGTTCTCATGAAGAGTGTTGTATTCTAACTGGCTGAATGCAAAAGGGTCCACTTTGTTATTATATAAGATTATTGAATGGCATTAACAAACCTTATTACAACTCTAAAAGCAAATATGCATTCAGCAGTTGGAGCACTCGTCATTTAAGCAGCAATTGCTTTTCCTAATTGGGATAGTGGCCACTACAGACTTTCAATTAAAAGAAGAAGAAAGAGTGAAGGCATTTTGTTTCTGCTTCATCCATGATTAGCCATGCTAGTGGTCTATTGATGGAAGCGTCATTCTCTCTACACTTTGGTCCAGACTGAAATATTCCATAGACCACAGGCAGGACTGGCATGTAATAAACAATGTACAGTTAACATTAAGTATGAAAGATATGTGCAGGTCTATTCATATATAATTATTAGCTCAGATCATATCAGTCAAATGAATGAAACAGATCACATCTTGTTTTCTCAACTAGTACAGGTGTTCAAACCAGTTACCTTTAGCATCAAGGCTGTTGACACACCATCCATCCATCCATCGAGCTCTGTAGTGTTTTGATTGTTAAATCTCTCTCATTCATCCATTCATCTCTCTGCTAGCTCACATCCATGCAAGACATAACATTACTGCATTATTATCCCTGAGACAAAGCCAGTGGGATTTTTACTTAAGAGACTGTTAATGATGTCAGAGTGAGACTGATGAAGCCTCCAACCCAAGGTCACTATAGGTTTAGACACACACACAAACAAACACAAACACAACAAAGGCCAGAAGACAGTGACGGGGTTCTATCATTCACGTGTGCCAAGATACAAGAACAAACAGAAAGCTGGGATGATTTCATCCACATGTGCTAATGACACCTTCACACACACGTCATACACCGACATGCACACTACTCTAAAGTGACAACATCCACATGTGTCGATGACATACTCACCGTCACAGATGCTCCTCTGATTCGAGGCTTTACCTCTCAGAGGCCGGGGCCAAGTTTGGATGAAGATCATATTGGTTTTAAGTCTGAGCTAATTGTGAGTCTTGATGTTTGCATTGGATCACACACCCATGAAGGTGTAAAGGTGACTCTACGAAGAGCAAAGCATCCTGACAAGAGGCAGCGTCTGAGCTGTTTTATTGCACTGAATCACTTGAATTCACAGAGCTGAGTGTGTTCAACAGCATTCAGTTGTTCTGCAATGAGAAAGGAGCAAACGCTTCATGTCTGTGGATCATGACCTGAATTGAATTTCACAGTTTGGTTTTGTATTTTAACAAATACAACCACAAACTTTAAACCAGAGCGAGCATTTCATGTCAGTGAAGTGCGGGTCATAAATAAACAAGTCGAAAAGCAACAAACACTGTTTGGAGTTTGCATGTTCTCCATGTGTCAGCACCGGTTTCTCCCAAGATTTCCTCTTACAGCCCAAAGACGAGCAGGTTAGATGAATTGGAAACTGTAAATTTCAATGTGTCTGTCTGCATTGACCCTGTCACACTCTGGTCACGCAGGTATAACAAAAGATTTATGGTGACTTCCTGTCCTGATACCAAAGATTTGTACGACATAATCTACACCAAATACTCACATACCATTAGGTACACACCATATATTCTGATGGCACATTTATGGTGAAACATGTTTTCACCTAAGCAGTTGTTGGGTTCATTCAAAGTTGATGCAGAGAGACAGGGTGAAAGAGTTTCTTCTGCACTACCTTATATAGTTACACACACATATGTGCGCAAAATAAATGAGCTCCAAGGTGAAACGCTGTCTCAGCTTAACACAATTAAAAATGTGTATTTTTACAGACACACACTCCTCTCTCTCTCGCTCTCCCTCCCTCTCTCCCTCTCTTACAATAAGCTTTTATATGTGCATTAGTGTGTATGTGTGTGTGTGTCAGGGGTCTTGTAAACGAGCGGCTGACGTTAAGAGCCTTGCCACGTGCCAGAGGAGGCCTGCTACACTGGTTGTGGCCTTCTCATCCAACGATCAAATGAACAAGGCATTATGTCTGAGCCAAGGGGTGTGTGTTCGTATTCCTCTCCCCCGGCTCAGCCTCTCTTCTGCTTCCTCCTCTATCTCACCGTCTCTTGCTTTGTTTTTCTCTTGCAGCCTTCCTTGATATCTGTCTGTCTCTTTTTCTGCCCAGTGCTTTTTATCCACTTTCTTTCCGTTCATTCTCTCCGTCTGTGCATTCCTCTCCCCCTCTGCTCAACTATCTTTACAATTCTTTCACTCCATCCCTCCATCTGTCTTGTGTGTTTAGGTGTGGTGTGTAGAACTCTTGCCAAATCACAAATACTGCTGGACTTTGTGTGCTGCTCTGATTTACATGTCTTGCCGGTCTTGACTAAACTTAAACGTATAACTTACATGCAAAGATATATGATGATGAAATATGGAAGAAGATGAAATGTTTGTGAGGCTCAAAAAAATCTTTAAAATACAGCTTAAAATAATGTCCCACAAGGGGGTGCTTCACTGACTTGCTGACTAAAGAAGCAGACTTTGACCTTCATAATGACAAAGGGCCAAACCCTTTGTGGTCTAAACAATTGCAATATGCAAAAAGCATGCTCCTTACAATGTTTAAAGCAATACAGTTCAAGAAATGATTTTTTTTTTTACACTTTCTATGTGGAGTGAGAGAGGAAGAAGCACACGTGCAGCATTAAAAAAAAAAAATCTAAAAAGCTCTTGTCTTCTTCTTCCCACGGAGATATAAACAGATGACATCACAGGGTGGTCCGCTCTGCGTTGAGCCGAGCTGAGCCACGCTGAGTGGGTCTCCGCTGGTCTGCCAAACAGATGGCGGTAGCAGCATAATGAGGGCTGGAAACAAACTTCACTCTGAGCAGAAGATTTTGTGCAGCCGGGTTCAGGTTTATAAAAGACTGTCACTCAGAGTTTAGACACAAAAGCACGGGATGTTCTTCATTGGTCGCCACATAAAAACACACAGAATAGTCTGGATCTGAGTTCCTCATGTGGGATGCTTGCCTGAAAATGTTTTTGAAACCCTTCTTTACAATACAGAAGGAAAAAAAAAATCATAATAGTTTCTCCCGGGCATTCAGAGAGTGCTTGGAGTTTGGACGTTTGGCAGGGGCAGCCAGCTTGTTGGTTAATTAGGTCAAGAAATCTTGTAATGTGCGCCCACCCACACTAAAGGAGAGTTGGAACAATCGGCTACTCACAACTGTCTGACATTTAGACAGGGATTTTGGGGAGGGGTAGAGGGAAGGAGAGGGGGGGAAAGAGAGAGTAAAAAAAGGGGGAGAAACTTTACTGCTCTCTCTACCTTGGTTTGTTATAATAAAACAAGGTTGTGTGTGCCACAGAAGAATATGCTGTAAAGCTGTGAATAAGCACTTTTCATATGCTGCATCTTATTAAAGCTTAATAAATCCTACTGCTGGTATTTAGGGCAGTCTTTTCATTTTATCACAAGGGTTATTGTATGCCTGTACTTCTAAATCACTTTATACATGTAAACATAAGTGTTTTTCATTCTCCTCCAAATCTCAGCTTGGTCACGATGTTTGCAGGAGGTCACTTCCTTCTAGTTGTTTAGTATTTTTAGAAGAAAGGCTTCTAATCAATGCACTAAAATCATATATGTTTTGTACTTCATTGACTAAATGCAACCCTTTTCTCTACATTCTGCCCCTAGATGAGGTGTCATAGAGTCCTCACCTACCTGCGGATATTTGGGACCACCATGTTCGGTGTGTCCCTCCTGGTGGGCATCTCCACGGCCTACATCATGGGCTACCAGTTCTTCACCACGGCCCGCAATCACCTATCCTTTGGCCTGTACGGTGCCATCTTGGTGGTCCACCTCATCATCCAGAGCCTCTTTGCGCTCTTAGAACACCGAAACATGCGGCGGTCCCTAGAGACGCCCATCAAACTGAACAAATCCTTGGCGTTGTGCATTGCAGCATATCAAGAGGACCCAAACTACCTGAGGAAGTGCCTGGTGTCAGTGAAGAGGCTGACGTACCCGGGGATCAAAGTGATCATGGTGATCGACGGGAACTCGGAGGACGACACGTACATGATGGAGATTTTTAAAGAGGTCATGGGACGGGACAAGTCGGCCACGTACGTGTGGCGGAGTAACTTTCACAGCAGAGGGCCAGAGGAGACGGACGAGAGCTACGCCGAGAGCGTTCAGCAAATCTACAGGCTGGTGCTGAACAACAAGTGTGTGTGCATCATGCAGAAGTGGGGAGGGAAGAGAGAGGTCATGTATACACCATTTAAAGCACTGGGGAGGAGCGTGGACTATGTGCAGGTAAGTCAGCAACACTAGACATGGATATTAATAGAGGGGTTTAAATGAGAAGTATAAGAGAATGGTGAATGAATGAGAAAATTAGACAAAAAGAATCGAGGAGTGTCAATGGTGCAAATTAGACACCAGTATATAACAGGTAAGATATTCAGCAGTATTTTCCTGTGTGCATCTTTTTGTGGATGTACACACACAGGTAAGATAAGGACAGTTGACATAAGTGTGAGCTGAAGATAGAGGGAAAGGGAAGAGAAAGAACGATGGAGAGAGAGATGGCTGGAAAGAGGATGGGGGGTGGGGGGCCAAGCCAAATATGGGGTCCACAAAGAGTCTTTTGTGCTGCTTTTAGATGGACGGTGGCTGTGTGCATCGTGTTGCTAAGTGTAGCGTGAAGAGGGGCAGTGGTGGCTGATGTCTAAGTGTAATAACAGAGCTGACTGTTACATCATCTACATGAGTGGTATTCAGAGAGAGTCAGGGCTCAAAACTGTGCCAAAAAAAGAGTAAATTTGGTATGTGTTTGCCTACTCTCAAATAACGTTACGGTTCACTCGAATGAGACACACGTTTCTGTTGGGCTAAAAACTATATTAGTCAAATGCTGTTAGTGAAACAATAATAAACTGTGTAATAAAAGTGTATGTTAATGGCTCTTAAATTATATGTTTGGAAAAGCCAGTTCCCAAGGGTGTATCGGTTGCTGATATAATCAAATCATTCTAACAATATCTGGTAATGTGACTTAAAATATGAACAGGAGCTAAAAACATTAACCGCGGTACCAAGGTTGGAAACACAAGGGCTGATGTAGTACGAGGAATCCTGTTTTTTTCCTGTCGGCAGTAAATGATCAAAGAAATACTCTTGGCTGTTGTGGAGGTAGATATTATGATCATGAACCAGGAGCATAGTTCTTTTCCAGCAAAGCAACACAATGTGACTTTTGGATGAAGAACACGTTGTACCTGTGACGAAATGGACACACTGAAGCCCACCTTTGCTTAATTCAATGCACTCAGGGGGTTCGCTGCTGCGGCCTTATTTGTTCTGGTATAACTTTCGGTAGACATTAGTGTGTAAATGACATCATTGTGTTGACTTTTTGACTATTATGTAAGCTTGTGCTACCGGTACATAAAATGTCAGCAAAATATCTATCCAACAAAAGTCACATAGTCCAGCTTTAACTTGTATTTGTCCAAAGAATAAATGTAATTTGAAGGGTGGAGTCATCACATGCTGTCGTCTGGGCCGTACGACTCCAAGCCTTTTCCTGAAATCTACTTGGTTGTACTAAATAGTGCCATTTAGTGCTCTTTCCCATGACATTTTTTCTGAAGGAATGATTGTGTTAAACTACAGGGAATATGGGTAAAACTGCACCAATAAGATTGACAGATTGTTTTCATTGCAAGCAGTTCACTGCAAGACTGTTTAGCTGAGACAGGTCCAGCAGGTTATGGTAATAATGTCAACATCTGTGTTTGGTGATGGACTGATTAGCTACAATCTGAAAGTGTGTTTTTCCCTTTTACTCTCTCTGTTCTGTAGCACTGTGAGCAATTTCACATCAGCTGAACTCAACCTTATTATGTGCTGCACTCTTGTTTTATTGGATGCCAAGTGGTTTGGTAAATGATAAGTGGGCAATTATTTCAGGAAACAAGAGTTTCTCTGTGTCGACATAGGTCTGACATAGGTCATCAGGTCAACCCCTGAATGACAGTCTGGATTAATGTAGTCATTACCATTGTACATTTTTTACTAGGTTTACAATTCAACCTATTTCTTATAAAGTACATTAGATCATTCTTTGTGGGTTTTGTTGTGGGATACTGGAAGAAACAAGAGCTAAAGTGCATGAATTCCTTTGAGGTTTATGATTAATGGTACATGTTAAACTCTAAAAACAGAGAACATTCTAATTTCAATGTCAATTTTCAAATTTTCAATTTTCTATAGACTTGAGAACAAGTCATTTTCAGGATTACTTTGACTTTATTTGTCATTAAACAAATGTACAATTCTAGTCTAAGTATCAAAGGAAAGAGACTCTGTCAAATAGTCCATTGGCCAAAACACATTGTGTCATCAAGTGTCATCACCTGCTGGTGTTACAGAAAGACATCTTGAACAATGAACGAGAACAGAAACCTCATTGCTACAATAAAATTAGAATTGGGAGCTTGCCTTACAAGTTTGAGGTTAAAGCCCTTTGATATGATGCTGTCTAACACCTGCAGCCGGTTCCAGCCTGCCAGAAACCTCTTGTTTAAGAGAGATTTCAACACAGCTCAGTGCAGTTCATGCTAGTACCCTTCAACATGGAGAGAAAGGAGGGACAGTGTTGCATGCCTTTTTACTATCATCAGACTCTGCCTGTAACAGATGTGCTCTGTTAATAGGGGTTGGACTCTGGGGTTGTTTTCATCACCTGATTTTGTTGGGGAGGAAAATTACCATTTATAGTAGAAAATGTAGAGAAAATCAGAAAGACGTTGGGTGGTGATTAGAGCTGTTACTCTTTGTTGCAGGGGATTATCCACTGGCTATATTGTTAATCAGACTATTAAAATTTTTAATTGGGTGCATGATTATCTTTCACTTGTTCCACATATTTTGTTTATCTGGACCACCAAATAGTACCCTGAAAGAAAGAGTGAGGAAAAACAGACAGGCGGACGGTTAGATGGGGGAGACTAATCATCATAATAACTGTATACTAACCTCAAGTCAAGTCAATTTTATTTTCCAATATCACAAATTTGTCTCATGGGACTTTATAATCTGCACAGCATATAACACCCTCTTGCCTTAGTCTCATGATTCGGAAAAGCTCCCCAAACTGTGTGCCATTTTACATGACAGTAACATATGACCTTTGACCCTAAGACACAGGAGACTCACTATTTATTTTGTGGGTTTTACTCAGGTGTGTGACTCTGACACTATGTTGGACCCAGCATCATCGGTGGAGATGGTGAAGGTTCTAGAGGAAGATCCAATGGTGGGAGGTGTTGGAGGAGATGTGCAGGTTAGTTCCAAATCTATGAATATTTTCATATTCCTTGTGACCAGTTTTACAAACTGACCATCACATCATTGACCTCACAACTTTTTCTTTTCCTCCTAGATCTTAAACAAATACGAGTCGTGGATCTCTTTCCTGAGCAGTGTACGGTACTGGATGGCCTTCAACATCGAGCGGGCTTGCCAGTCCTACTTTGGATGTGTGCAGTGCATCAGTGGGCCTTTAGGGATGTACCGGAACTCCCTCCTGCACGAGTTCCTCGAGGACTGGTACAATCAGACTTTCATGGGATCCCATTGCAGTTTTGGGGATGACCGCCATCTCACAAACAGAGTGCTAAGCCTTGGGTATGCAACTAAATACACAGCGCGATCAAAGTGCCTCACTGAGACGCCAATTACATACCTGCGGTGGCTCAATCAACAGACTCGATGGAGTAAGTCGTATTTCAGAGAATGGCTATACAACTCCATGTGGTTCCACAAGCACCATCTATGGATGACTTATGAGGCCGTGATCACAGGCTTCTTCCCCTTTTTCCTCATTGCCACTGCCATCCAGCTCTTCTACCAAGGAAGGCTCTGGAATATTCTGTTGTTTCTGCTCATTGTGCAGGCGGTGGCGCTGATCAAGTCGTCATTCGCCAGCTGCCTCAGAGGTAACATAGTCATGGTGTTCATGTCTTTCTACTCTGTACTGTACATGTCGAGCCTGTTGCCGGCCAAAATGTTCGCAATAGCAACAATCAACAAGTCCGGATGGGGGACCTCTGGGAGGAAAACAATAGTGGTGAACTTCATCGGTCTGATCCCTATATCAGTTTGGTTCACCATCCTCTTCATCGGGATTATCTACACGATAGTCCTGCAGACTAGAAAACCTTTCCCCGAGTCCGAAAAGATTGTTCTGATCGTTGGGGCAATCGTCTATGCCAGTTACTGGGTCATATTGTTGACGTTGTATGCAGTGCTCATAAATAAGTGTGGGAAGAGGAAGAAGGAATCACACTATGATATGGTGCTCGATGTATGACTTACAGACTACAGTCATCATTTACCACTGAAGTCTCTTTTTGGGTCGTTTTCACTCGCACCACATTGTTGCTATACAGAATGTTTTTCAGATGCAGAGCAGCTCTGGAGGCAAAACTAGTTGAGTTTAACCAAAATTGATTTTTTTCAAACTTGAATGGCAAATAAATAAATGACAGTGGCTGCTTCATTCATAACCATAGCATTCACGATCTTGGAACGTGAGCATGCAAGTTAATTAGCTTATCTAGATTTCTTCAGTCTCACATTTTTTTTTGCTAAATATCAGCTACTGTAAGAGCTATAACTCAGTATGACAAGATTAAATGTATTGGAGTTGGTAGCAAGAGTGCTAGGCTTTGTAATATTAGCTACCTCTTACCCATGTCATTTTCACTGGGCTTCAGTTTTACATTTGCAACTGAGCCAAATAAACTGTGGATTTTTAAAAATCTCCACCCATTGGGGTTTAACTTGACCAGTAAGAATATTTTACCTCCAGAGCATCGAGCCTCCAAGAATTCTGCACATTACCCCCATAAAAGGAAATCAAAAAACCCCACCACCACACAGCAAAGTGAAACATCAAGGATCACATTCTTAACTCTAAAAGATGTTGAGAGAGGCTACCACCACTGTATTCTGCAAGTATCTGGATGGTCTATGTGGATCCTTGAAAAACAAACCGAAAAATCCATGTGAGGTTCTCCTGCATCTGTTTAATGTTTCATGCCACAAGTTTTTTAGTTCTGGGCACAATGCATTGACGTACCCTTCCAGGGGTTTTCAAATCTTTTAGGAAGAGGTGCAGTATCAATTTACAAAGAGTGAAACGGTGCAGAAAGGGCTTTAAAATGGAAAGCTGCTCTCTTTCTTTTGTTGCACTCATGTCATATGGGAAAGATACTTCCTCTTGGCCATCACAGATTATAATTGTATTTATAATGCATCTGTTTCAACTAAAGTCAGTTGATAGTTGCAACTCCTAACTTTCAGTGGCAGCGCACAGCTATTTGATGCAGGTTGCGTTTTTGCTCGACATTACACGTCTTGATTCGCTATTCAAAGTGAATCCGAGCACATCACTCGCTGCGGTGCATGTATGTTGAATGTGAAGTGGTGCAAGATCCATGGAAATATCCAATCATGCTCTTAACAGGCGACAGATCCGTTGTGTTTGAATGTGTGGACACTTGCAAGTCTTGTTGTTATTCCCATGTGACGTGAATGCAGTATTTTTCCTCAACGTTTACAAAGTGAAGAATCTCAAGCTGATCACTGATTGGTAGATATGATCTCCACCGGATCAGGTGAGCAGGTGAACATGTGACCAGAAGAGAGACGGTGTATCATTGCTGCTGTGACTGTTTTATTTTTACAGAAACAATGCCTTTTGTTTTTTTTTTTAAATAAATATGAATAATGGGTGTATGTTGCAAAAAACACTATTATTGTTAATGTATTTCTTTCTACAAAGTTGAATGATAACCACCAAGTAGACACGGTGGACATGTTCCAATCCAAAGACTTTCTCTTCCCATGTGCCCTCGCTCTCTTCCTTTCTTCACACAGCTACTGTATTGAGGGTAACGTGGCTGCATCTCTCTGCCTCCCTCCTTGCATTGCGTTAAAATGACCTGCAAGGGAAGGAGCAAATGTGAGAAGAAAACATTAATGTATCAAAAGTACCTGATAACAGGATAAGGACTTGACGGAATAAGGGCACTTGACGGAAGGGAACCGCATGTTGGAATGAAACAAGTCCTGTGTTTGCTGTAGACGACCTGGAGCAGACATGAGTTTAATTCTTATGCACTTTTATGTCTCTCTCGTTGTCCAGCGCGATGCTTGACGAAATCAAGATGAAATACCTCAGTGGTTCTCTTTGCATTGCATCAAGGCGTCAGGATGCCGTCCAAAGACTGATGCATTCTGAAGGTCTCAAGTAATTTATGATCTGTTTATGATATTAAATTTAAAAGTGTCCTTTTTTTTTTATACACGGTTCCTTATTAAGTCAAAGCTGGATCTCTCTGCCTTGTCGGCCCTTTGCTGTAGCCGTTTACTTATTGTTACTTCGTATTTCAATGCATTTTATATATAGACAATTTTATTCTATTTTTGCTTAGCTACCAAAGATTCTTTATTTTCACTCATGTTTTTATAAGAAAAATGGGAAAATGTATTTGTTGTGCTTTCAACTGTTCTGACAATGACTTGTATATCTGACCAAACAATGTGAAATTATGAGCTGGGGGTTTTGTCTGCAATAACAACAATAAAAATGCAATTTGTAGGGATAAGTTATTGATTACAAGAGAGGTGATAAACCTGTGTTTTTGAACTTTGTAGGTAGATAGAAAACCAGCATATTTATGTTTGTAGGATTCTGTACTTAGTAAGATATTTCCTTTATTTGTCCCACAACAGGGAAATTTCCAGTAAGATGTCCTCTGGTATACATGTAAAACCCTTAAGGTCCCATATATCTACACTGCAGCAACAGGAAATACATTTAGAAATTATTTTTAATTTACACAACATGTGAAAATAATTGCAAACTATGTGGAGTTGTGCTTCCTATGTTCAATTCTTAATGTAAAAGACAATAAAGCCAAAGCAGACTGAAAACTTTTGTCCAAAACACTTCAAATAGATTTGCTCAGAAATGTCATGATCTGCAAATTGTGTGTTTTAAAATTGTAAGGTGCCTTTCATGAGCAATAATTTTAATACAGTTTTGAGTTGAGGTTTTATTCCGGGGGTTTAATGAATGAGACCAAACAATTGAACCATGAGGTTGTTTTCATGCCAAACTAGTCATGGGCAGTGTTATCATAAAGCACTTTTGTGTTGTGCCAAATAAAAACTATTGTTTTCATTTGCTGGTGTTCTGGAGTTTTCATTTTAGTTCTTTGATCTTAAACTGAGCGTCTTGCTGACGACCCTGAATGTGAAATCCCTCGCTCCACCCCAGACCTGGCCCTCTTCCTCTCACTGGACTCCTCCATCCAGTCTTCATAAGGAACAGTGAGCTCCAGGAGTCCAAGACCACTTGGTACTTACCTTATTTAAAGTGCAATAGCTCCATCCCATAAGCATTATAGTAAGAGTCCATAATGCAACCGAAGGGCAGCAAACCACAATGTTAAACACTTGTTATGGTGCTCAGACAGAATTAACCAGATTCAGGTTCTCAGTGAACTGGAGCGGATTTTCTTTCTCTCCAGATCAGATTTGAAGTTGTGTTGAAAATGTCTTCACAGCAGCTCAGCCTGTAGCTAATTGTGTATCAAAGAAGCCACAATTAAAGAAAGATTTTCCATCCCCAACTTTAACTAACCATTTGGACTGGAAAGAAGCCATGATGAGCCTCGCATTAAATGCTATCATTGCCAAAGTCCAATACAAAACACTTAATGTTCTTTAGTTTTCCCCCCATTTTTTATTAATATTAGCTTTTGCCAATCTTGTCTGAACAGTTTTCTGAGCAGGAATCCATGCATGTATCTGCCAACTTAAAAACAGCCCACTCTGGCAAAAATGGACAATTTCATTATGGAGGGTATAGTCCTTCTTTCCAAATGAATACGGACATCCATGTGTGGGAGGTGCAGGATTGGCAAGAGACTGTTTGAATGAAAAATGTTGCATCTTAATTATTATTTGACTTAATACTTTAATTGTCAGTTATTCCAAAATCAGACCTAGGCCTTTATCATCCACCAAAGTCCATGAAAGCCTCAATTGCTAAAGCTATTTTAAAAAAAAAAAGCCAGCAGCAGTTCTTTATTGGTCTTGTCTGAGCAGGAGTGTGACAGAAATACAAACTGTTCTGTAAGAGAGCAACTTCTAAGGCTTGAGATATTTTACAGCGTCCTCTTCATCCTCTGTATGTGTATGTAGACTTTGAGCTTCTACCCTTGCGATGGAGATTTAGACCAAAGGCCAAGTCTAACAGGTTGAAGAATTCTTTTATTTCACATGATGACCCAGCTGATAATTATTTTCCTATTCTGAAGATGGTCTTCATTCATGCACTTCATCAAGTTAATTGAATCTGAATTTGTCTGTCTGCATCTCTGTGTGTTCTATATTTTAAATGGCGAGACAGATTTCCCCTCTGGGACAATAAAGTTGAAGGTAGCGATCAAACCGTCCTTTACTGACTCTCCTTCTGTTACACATCTTGGCCAAGTCAACTCCTCGGGAAGCCAACAAAAGACACAAGACCAACATTCAAGTCATAATTCTGATTCTACTTGAAGTGACAGATGGAAGTCAAGCTAAATCTTTTTGGACTGCTCCGTTTGATTCAGTAAAGACAGTCTGTATTTATCCTAAGCTTAAAGTATTTAATCTGTGATTTAACAATCCAATGTTTTACAGTATAAAACAATATATATATACAATGTGAGCTTTACCATGGCTATTACTGTCTTTTATTCCTCATTCCACAGATTTCTGTTTATTTGAGTTCCTGTAGATGGCTGCTTTTGTCTGGACTGAGCACACACATAATGACACATCACTTTCTGAGTATCAGAGGGTTTTCCATGAAATGCTGTAAAGAGACTTGTGGGAATTTGGTAAAGTTTGAATTATTCGGCTCTTGGAAAAAAAAAAAAAGATAAGCGGTCAGTTAATGAGCCACTATATAGTGAATGCAGCTTTCAGTTATTAATTTTAAAATGAATCAATATGCTACCATTAGTCAGTGAGTTGTGAGAAAGCATGCAGGCCAAAGGTGGGTCAGCCCATCTGAATTTTGCCAGACGGCCAGCCCAGGCACGGATTTGGATCTGGGACTCTTAAGAGGAAACTGGATGTGTTTACGTGTGTTACAATAGGTGTGTGCAAGCAAAGCTAGGGAGGGAATATGGATACATCAATTTATGGACATCAACAAAAATTCTGCCCAACATGTGCGAACACACGTAATTTGGCAAACAGTGATCGCAGTGATTTGGCTGACTAGTTGTAGCCATTTGGCCAAGGAGTTGATGTTGTTGCTAGAAAATGTGTGTGTGTGTGTGTGTCTGTCTGTGTGTGTGTGTGTGTGTGTGTGTGTGTGTGTGTGTGTGTCGAATCTGATTCATTCAAGAGAGGGAGAACAGAGGTCCTTTATCCACCAGTGTATCAGAAGGTGGACGGTTGTCAGGGCAGAGGTAAACTTATTTACAGAACACACACACACACACACACACACACACACACTTACTCACACACATAGTATCAGGAATATGTGTTCAGGTCAGTGCAGGAGGATGACGGTGATGTGAATTAGCATGTGAGAGAAATCTGTCTGTCCGTCTGTTTGTTTTCACGTCTGTCTTCATTCACTGTCAGACTTCCCGCGCTGGCTGTGTTTGCTGGCACCAATAATGGAAACTTTACATGATCAACATGCTTTGAAAATGGTCATGGTGAAATGGTTTTTCCATTGATGTTACCAAGTGTTTACTGCATGGCCATTGCTATTTATATTGGGTGAGATTATCCATAAACAGCGTTAAAGGAGAAGTCTGGCAACATACAGTACATGAAAGACCAAAAATGAATTGATCCAACTAACAAGTGTTACCTGTGCAGCCAAAGCCTGCTATGTTTATTTCTCCGTGCCATAGAATTCCATTGTGTCCAGAAACTATGACAGACACATCAGTGAGCCAGACTGTTGCACTGGGTGTTCCCTCATTACCATAAACATGGGCACCGTAGTTTATTTTGAGTCAATCCCACGTAAACTGTGCTTCTGCCAGAAATACTCACAAGAGCACCAAATGTGTATTAATCCTCAGGTAAAGTTAGTCCCCAACAAATACTCTATGTACTCCAGTTTGAGTAATGTTTGCTAAAATGCACAGCTGTTGTAGGTAATGAATTAGCCTATAATAAAATTAATCTATGTATTAGTGACTCAGAGATTTACATCTTCAGGTAGCGCCACACACAGGGCAGGGAAAAAAAACCCACCTGTCATACTTTAATGACGCAAAACATAAGTTTAAAGTTTGCATTCTAATAATTTAACAACCATTATTCATAAAGCATAACATTTTAGCCAGATGGAACTGAAAGAAGCTGAATTTATTTTGCCTGCATTAAATATTATTGATGTCTCATTTATATTCAATTCGCTACTTAGACCCCCTTTAGGAACCCAGGGATTCCCTCAACGCCTGGGTTTACATCAGAAAATATCAGTGCTGATGTGGAAGTCCCAATGACACCTATGCATCCATCCATCCATCCATCCATCCATCCATCCATCTGTCCATCCATCCATTCCTCCATATTCATCCATCTGTCCATCCATCCATTAATCCATCCATCCATCCATCCATCCATCTGTCCATCCATCCATTAATCCATCTTTCCATCCATCCCTCCATCCCTCCATCATCCATCTATCCATCCGTCCCTCCATCCATCCATCCATCCATCCCTCCCTCCCTCCCTCCATCATCCATCCATCCATTCTTGCATACATTTCAGTAAGCTAGATCTGTCAACACCTGCCACACTATACTAACTATAGTATTTTCTCGAGACTTCAACCACAACTTGCCGCTGCCTTGTGTCATTTCTTTGCTATAGCTGAAAATATCTTAACAGACTTTTTCTCCTATTTCACCCCAAAAACAACTCCCACACTGCCTGATATTAAAAAAAAAAACTCAGCAACTCTTTGACAAACTCTCTCTGTTTCTGTGTCTCCTCTGTTTGCGTTTCTCAGTGAAGTAATTCTCATATCCTGCAGAGGAGAATAGCACATGTGGGCAGAGCAGCAGCGCAGCCGAAGCAGCCAGACTTTCCTCTCAGTGCATCAGCAGTCAACACCATCGCTGCTTTCTCTCTGCCAAATACATTACAGCACTGCTTAGTTCGGTCGCTAGTCAGCTAATGGTTCCCTACTGGCAAACAGTCTCCAGCAGCTGACTGAATCCTACCCTGCTTGTCCCTCTCAGCTGGTCACTACTTCTCTCAGAGTTTTGCAACTTCACTCTCTCCCCATAACCCAAACTTAACCCTATCTACTAACTGTCACAACCATACACTTCTTTAGGACAGATTGCACCACGGATCCTTCAACTTTGAACAACTTGGCTGACATGAAATTCTGTTAAGTCTCATGTGACAATACCACTGTGTGTCTAATGCATTTTTTAAGGATTTGGACCACAACCTTTGGAAGGTTGTAGCACAAACTTGTTTTCCTTAGAAACGTTCTGCAAAACAAATGATCAAATCAGAAGAAGACATCGCCGTCACTGATGTGACTGTCCTTTGTATCCTTATCAGTGTTGCTACACATTAGTGTTGAGCAATATTACAGTATATGTTGTGAGATGATAGAGATGTGTGAACAGGGCATACTTTGCTCTTCCATTTATTTATGGTAATTGTGGGCAAAATCAGCAACTGAGACCAATTTATAATAATGTGGGAGTTACAGTTTTTTGTTTTTTTAAAATCAAGGTGATCAAGTACCTGGAATTGTCAGGTATTTATCTCAAGTTCACCCTGGAAGAAAAGCACTGCTAATGCGAGTTTGTAGGCTATATAGCTTAATACTTATCAGCTGTAACATGCAAACGTAAAGATTGGTCTGTTCAGATCGTTGAATTGTGAGCTCCTTTTCGTAGCCTAATAAAACAGTCTGTGTCTTGCCAGCTGTAGTTTGTAGTGCATTGCGTGTCTGTGCTTCTGCCAGCTTAGCTGTCAGCCAAGCTAAGCCAAGACAGCACTTCTGATTTATGTCACTGATGATGATGTAAGAGCTTTTATATTTCACCGCGTGGTTTGGATCAGCCGCCAAACAGGACAGACTACAACGGACAGTCAGGACTGCAAAAAGAATCATCGGTGCAGAACTGCCCTCTGTTCAGGACTTATACAGGTCCTGAGTCAGGAAATGTCGCTGCAGATCCAACACACCCTGGACATAACCTCTTCGAACTTCTCTCCTCTGGTAGGCGCTACAGAGCCCTGTGCACAAAAAAGCCAGACAAACAGAACTTTTTTTCCCCTCAGGCTGTCACCTTGATGAACAGTTATCCTGTGCAATAACCCAGCAACAAAACATTTACCTGTAAATAATACTATTACATATTGCATACTCTCATTGTTTATATACACAGCGTTGTTACCATGTAAATATCATCTGCCAGCACAAACCATGCACACTGTGTATACTGTGTGTCATATCCACCTACCTCATGTATATAGAGAAACCTGCTACACTAATCATATTTATTCTGCATCCTTTGCATATTTTTGGATTATTGTCTCACTGTCTAGTAGTTAAATACTTATGTAAAGAGAAACCAGAGTCAAATTCCTTGTATGTGTACACGTACCTGGCCAATAAAGCTGATTCTGATTTCTTCTTTACATAATCAAAATAGCTAAATACCGTAAATACTAAAAAGACAAAAATAATAATCCCTTCATAAATATAATGCTTTAAACACAGACAGGGGAAGCTTGGCACCACACCAGGGTCAACACCTAATGAGACTCTAAAGTGTCATATCACAACCTGCTCCTTAGGTTATATTGTTATTGTTTCATGTTATACATTTATTGTTTCCTGTTTTATTTTGAAATATTCACCTCTCCTCTCATTTCAGTTACTTCACTTCCTGCCCTTCTGTGAATAATAATTCACAATTCATTGAACTGTTTCCCTCTTGTTTTCCTGCCACCCCACACTTGCATAAATGTGACACTGTGGGCCTGCAAATGATGGTTGTACTATTAATAAATGAATTAGAAAGAAAACACTCGCCTTTGCCTAGGTGAGGGAACTTGAGGATCATATTTATAACACAATTAAAAACACATTACATCCATGATGTGCACACCCACCTGCACACTGTGTGACACATTCTGGACGGAGCAGGAATAACGTCCATCCATGGAAAAAAAAAAGCATTGACCTGCTGCCTTTTTCCATTCACACCAGTCAGAAGAATAACTGGTAGTTCATCTGAAAGTTTGCAGGCATGAAACATTTGCGATGCGAAGTACACTTAGAACCACCTACATTGAGAATATGCTCCATGAGAATGAGAGAGAAATCCTCTAAAGTAAATGTATGACTTGATGTTTACTTGCTGAATATGATCTTGTCGTTGCTCCAGTAGGATAACAGCATTAGTGTCTGATTGCTGGCGTGCACCATGGTCTTCTATAATGCTATATTTACTCACAGGTTGCCAGGAACAGCGGTGTATAACTCAGGTGTGCCAAAACAACACTGTGAAACACAAATTCCAGTAAAGACTTTGTTTGATACAAATTGTACATAAAAATATTGTCATTTTCAATTGACATTCTCGTAACTGGGTTTGCGTTGTGTGCAGTGTAATATCCCAAATCTAAGAACAAACTAAATACTGTAGTCAAGACGTGCGAAAGGATGGCTGTAGATTACACAGTACATGGAGGCATGCGATGGAAAATTTTAGTCTAGGAAGAGTTCTCAAGTTAAATTAAAGGTGGTGCCTGGAAAAAGAGGTGATAGCAGCCTTCTGTTTCGTGAAGCAGAGGTTTATCTAAACAGGACGCAGTGAAATTGAAAGACAAATTGACCGCCATAATCAGTCACTTCCTGACTGAGTTTGTGTAATTAATTAAGTTTTGAAGTTTTAATTATTGGCATTAACGATCGCGATTTATTGAATTTTTTATTTCATTCTGAGTGAAAAATATGCCGCAGCCACTTCATAAAGGGAGTGTGACATGAAAGTGGACAGTCACATCGGGATGCACATGATCACTATCAATAATAAAAAAAAATTCTTTATTTGACAGCTGCATTAAAAGAAGCATGAGCGTGATTTGCTGATGGTGAATCTGTATAACTATAATCTTGCACGAGTGACCTGGACGGCTAAAATTAAGATCAGGACCGGTTTCTTCTCCAGAGTCTGCCACATGTTTTCAGGGGGATGACGGGACCACATCACCACCAGAAACTGATCCCTTCAAAGTCTGCTTCCTGGTTCCTTGTTTTCTTTACTGATAAACATTTGTTCATACTTTTCATTTGTCCAAACTCTCAGCTGTTTAGCCTCCTTATAAACATGATTCATTTTTCAGACTGTGGATTTGAGATCGCCGCGTGATGTTAACCGGTCCGGGGTTAATCGACATGTCAGGGTGGGGTGTTTTCCACAATCTGATGCATCCCATACACCCCTGCCCTGTGGTGTTTCTCACCATGTCTGGGGGTTAAGAAACTTTAATTCGGATAATTAAGCAGCCTCCAACCTCCTCCCCCCTTCACCTCTTAACCAGTCCTGCTTCCTTCGCCACGATTCTTCCTCTTCCACATCATTTCATTCTGCTTCGGCTCTTTTCTCTTCCTCCCATTTCTGCTGTTCTCTCATGTCTTTCACCTCATATTCCCACATCTTCCTCCTCCTGCTCCCTTCATCCTACTCCATCTTACCTTTCTTTTCCTTTTCCTCTCCTCTGAACCCTCTAACAACATAATGAGCCTCATTTAGGAGGGCTAATTGTTTTAAAAACTCCCATGTGTTCCTATGCCTCAGAGAGAATTAAAGGAGTCATTGATGATGATTAAAAAAAAAACCTTTCCTTTTTGCACAGGCATGCACCAAATATTTCAAATTGCACTGTCACATTATTTGTTTGGCAAAGAGTTCTAAATATAATATAGGTATATAATGTACAATGTTAATGGTGGTTTCTATCTGTAATCTGTATCTCCTGTAAAATGCTGAGTGGAGCTTTAATGGGTGACGTTGGTAGAGTCCAGACGTCTGTTGCCCTGCAGCCAAATGAATGGCCACCCACAGTTTAGCAGGCTCTATATTTCACACAGACTCAGGTGATGTAAAGCATGATTTATTGTACTCTGCTGTCTTCGTTCTATCCGTTCTGAAAAGATGTTATTCACAACTTAAATTGCTGCAAAGTTTCCACACCCCTGCATCTCTGTATTTCAATTGGGAGGTAAATTGCTATTAAAGCTACTAGGATTGATACAAAAAGGTCTGAGGACAGTAGATATTGTTCTATAGGCACTTAACTCACAGTAGTAAACACTCACATTACTTTATAACAGTGGTTGTCAGTGGTGATCACAGATGTGCTGCCACCAACCACTGGAAAAAGTACTCAAATCCTTTATTTGAGTAAAAGCACCAATATCACAATTTAAAAATACATTGTACTCCATTACAAGTAGTTTGTAGTTTTGTAATCAAAATTTTAAAAAAGTACAGAAGCCAAATGCACAATTGTGCAAGTAGCACTTTACTTTTGTAGCTGCTTGAGGTGGATCTAACTTCTTTATATATAGCTTCATAGTTTAGTTCAGTCAGACTCCTCCAAAGAGTCACAATATAAATCTGACGGGTCATTCATTAAGAAGAAAAGTTCGGAGAGACAAATCTGTTATTGATGGTTTTTTGTTTAATATTTGACAACGCAATGTATTTTAAAAACCTAGCATATATGTTGTTAATGTGAGATTTTGTTTGGTGAAAAGACTTGAGAAAAGTATGTAATAACTACAGCTGTAATATAAATACAGTATAGTGGGGTAAAATGTACAATGTTTGGCTCTGAAATACAGTGGAGTGGATATATAAATTAGCATAAAGGGAAATACTCAAGAAAAGGACAAGTGCCTCTAGTTTGTTCACAAGTACAGTACTTGAGTAAATGTATCTAATTACCCTCTACCACTGACAACATTTGTATATTAATCACCATATCTGTGTGTGTGTGTGTGTGTGTGTGTGTGTGTTCTGTCTGTATATACATGTACTCGATTTGTGAGCAACAGGCAGACAGAGAGAGAGAGAGAGAGAGAGAGAGAGACATCTCCAGCTGTGGCTCTATTCCCACGAGGGGGAAGTAAAACAATGCATTAATGCCTGGAGAGGAGTTCACAGCTGGAAAGATGGGGCAAACAGAGTGTGTGTGTGTGTGTGTGTGTGTGTGTGTGTGTGTGTGTGTGTGTGTGTGTGTGGGGGGTGGGAGGGACTACAATGACTAAGTGAGTGACTGAGAGACTCGCTGCCTTTGGGAGTGTAGTGAGTCATGTTTCTGGACTGCGATATTGTGGGTCAGAGTGTGTATTGTGGAAAAGTCCATTTTAATAATGAACACAATTTTCACAGTCGTTTTCAGATCATGGGGACGTGAACTTTTCTCCTTTTGATGTATTTTGCGGTACCACTTAAACTTCACCGAAAAGATGTCATCAGCAAGCATCTTTGGTTAATTACTACATAAAACACTATTAAATGCAGGAGATATACAAAATCTGAATGATCTATTTAAGAACTCAGTTTAATTAAATATTTTTTTTATTCTTACAACCCTGCTGTTTTTTTAAGCTCTGTGCACTAATGGTCACAACTGTAGATAGCCAAGTTCAAAATTGGACCAACAAGCAAGTAATGAGACGGCGGCTGGCAGTCGTATTGAATGCTGTGCACTAGCTCTCTGAAGGTGGGGATGCAATTTGTGCAGTATATCTGCATCAGCCAAGCCTTAACACGACCCGTGTGTCTTCTTTCTTTTTATCTCTCTGTAATTCAGTTTCTGTCTCTTGTTTGCTGTCTGTCTTACACACACACACACACACACACACATCCACACATACACCACCTGAATCCCAGAGGGCACATTGCACACACACTCTAATCTAATAAAGCAGAGTAAATTTGACCTCTCCCAGTCGAAGTTGATTAAAGAACCACTGACTCTTGTGAGGGAGGGTCTCCTCGTGTGCTTGATGACCAATTCAGGTTCTGGATGGTGATAAAGATGACAACAGTTTGCAGACAGCGTGGACATACAGTAAAAAAGCAAAGGTGCTGAGCAGCAGTGAGTGACAAAGCCTGAGTAGGTAAAGCGTTCATTCTGCATCACCGGGGTCTTGAACTCACAACCCTTGCCACCAATGGCATGTCACAATCATGCATCCATTACGGAATAAAAAAAAAACGCATGGTATCGCATAATTCGCTGTGTCACTTCTTGTCACTACTTCTCATAGTTTGGAGTCATCAGGGATTCTTTCTAGCGATAGATCTTTTAATGTGTGACCCCCTGTTGCTAATCAGTCATGTAGTGTGCAAACCACAAAGACTTCAAGAAGGTTGTGTAGTGTGAACAGTACAGTGATCTGATTACTTTGAAAGTCAAGCAGTGTGACCAAGGCATGAATGAAAGGGTATTTTAAGCAGCAAGATGAGGAAGAGAGGGGAGTAAAAGCGAAAAAAGAAGAGAAATGACAAATACACGAAGGTCTTTCAGAAGAACTGCCTGGACCATAATTATTTAAAACTTCTTAAATTAAACATATCTTTGACAGCATGTGTCTCTAAACCACACAGCACACTGTCTGAATGGGCAACAGCATGTACAGGCAAGTCATGACTTTGATGAGCCACCTGAGAAACCACACATGGCTTCACTGTCTAACCTAGTCAATCACCAGGGTTACATTTAAAGGCAGATTTTAAACTAGTGTGTAAAATGTAGTCATCAAGACAACTAGATATGTCAGTGATGTAATTTATCCATAAGTGATGAGCTGATGTATAAAGATGTCTTATTTCCATTGACTGCAATAGCTTACATGAGGAAAGAATTCAAAATAATGTCAAATATTCTGTTTTTGAGATACAATTCTGCAAGTCAGAAAATGTGGAAGAAGTTTAATTAAGTTTGCAGTTTTGAGAGTGATGGACTTCATAAGTCATGTCAGCTATGTTAGACCTATGACTGATTTGTTATGAATTTTCAAAGTTTAGACTAGACAGTTGCTGTAGTGCTGCCATCTGGACTATTTTGGCTCTAGTAGGAATATTTTTTACCTGAACTATAAGCAGAACTTACTGTTTTTCTAGCACAATACTGGGGTTTATCTGAATCATCATTTTTTCCTCTGCAGATACAAGAATGTGCACGATTGGTCTAACATGAGCTATAAAACCATTAACCAATGTGGCATTTTTCTAATGCGGTCAATGATGACAATGAGTAATGAGGGTGGGGTTGACGTTATGTTTTTGAACACCAAAATACCCTCTGGGATAAACAGCGAAACCATTATTATAGCAGAAAACAATGTGGAGTGCTGGGAAAGCCCTGAGATGAAGGGAGCAATGGTGCACGCACATCTTGACAGCAGACAGTCATAATATAATTGTGAGGGACAGATTCTGCTTTGTTTAATGCAAGTCAGGGAGCACTGCCGCAACCTCGACTCCTTGACTTCTCTGGTGTATGAAAAAGCCATCAGACCATGTCTGAAGACTCCGCTCCTGCATCAGACGGACTCTGAGCTGCACCAGCAATAAGAACACAGCAAGCATAAAATACTCTGACCGAAATTCCCTTGAGTTTTGTTTTCCTTCTCAACCTTGGAAATAGCTATTTTACACACACACACACAGAAAATCCTAACTCAAGGTTAACTTAACAGCTTTTTAGGGGCTTTTTACTGCATCTCATGGTCTTCATGGGCAGGACTTTGTTCCTTTGTCATGGAAATGTATCAGTTTAATATCATATGATAGAGACTGTGAGGTGTGATTGAAAGCTCCAGAAAAAGCAAGTAAGTGAACTTTAAGTTAATATTCTTTGTTATATCTTTCTTTCTTATCAGTTCCTACTTTTATTACTTTTTTATTTTGAAGTTTTGGTCTTTGGTTTCACTACTTCTCCGTTATGTTATAAGGAAACAAATACACAAGCATCAAAAGTGTTGCACTTTACTGCACTTTAATTTTGTGGCCACGAATGCAAAATGTGTATTATGTTAATCTACTGCTAAAATGTGTTTCATCAAAATCCTCACAGTCCACCGCAAACAGCATAATAAAGCAAATTTGTCAAAAAAAAACCCAAAACACATTTAAGAGAATTTCCCTCAAATTACTAATTTGATTAGCACAATTATTAGACTTATTATATTAGATTAGACTAACATGCAACCTGGTTTCACTCTGCACATTACTTTGAAGTTGAAAAGTTCAGTCAGCTCTGTTCAGTTCTAATTAAACAATTACACTAAAAGGAAATAAATAATCAAATGAACTTATTTAATTATGCAACTTTAACAGATCCTAAATTTGACCTTGGAGAAGACAGTTGCGTTCATAACATCAGTGAAGTTGCTATGTAACATATCTGTGATTGCAGCTGAGAAAATGACTTTCCCTTTAAAGTATAGATTTTAAAAGATAAGTAGAAATATAATCAAGACCATAACACAATATTCTGGAATCAAAGACAGGTGAGTGTGAAAGGTTTCTGACCAGCAGCTGAGGATCTCAGGGCGTGGGCCGACACCGACGGAGTCAGAAGGTCAGCGATGTCGTGAAGAGCCAAACCCAGCTGTGTTTTATCAGTAGAATGTATGACCAACATGTCAGTGTATACACTATAAACTGCTACCCAGAACACGAGGGAAGAATGCTTTAGCCAATTCCCCTTAATCTAATGGTGTCTTATTTGCTGTAATTACAGCTTTGTAATCTTTATGGCATTCCAAACCTGCGCACATGTATCAGAAAGATGAACTGGACACTAAGAATTTACTCTGTGTCTGCAGGAAATTAACCTAATGCGCCAGATGGTTTGTTACACAGAACATCTGAGAAGTCATCCTTGGAAGCTGTTTGGAAAAGGGCGGGCACTTTGGAAAAAATACTTGGCAGGTGATTGGATGAACCATCAGATCAGTTAACCATATGATGCAGTATGAGAGTGGTCAGGAACAGAATGAAAACATGTTCCCCATTGAGAAAAGCCTTCATCAGTGTCAATCTTTGCTCTTCTTTCAATAAAGAAATAATGTCCAGTCCTTATATAACTGATGCTGGAGCAGCATTTGTGCTTGTGATTCTGATGTTGTTAACGAAACGACAGGCCACATTGTCGTCACACCTAAACCACACCCACAGATGCCAGTAGTTCCTCACATGATGCTGATTGGTCTTGGCCGCAAGTGCATAACCTGTAACCTGTCAAGATGGATTCTCACATCATGTAATCTAGTATGATCTCATGTGATCTTGTGAATCCAGTTATATTACGTGAGCTAAGGTAAGTATCTTCTCCATTAGGTGAAGGTTTCACAATACTACTTGATGTGCTCATATATATGCATGCACTACACGTGTGAATAAAGTGAGGTTGGATTCACAAACTGACCAGGCATGCACTGCATTCTCCTTTCTCAGGTTCCCATGTAAACACACACACACACACCTCTGTCTTCCAAGCCCTCTGCCCTCTTCCAGCCCTCTCTCCAGAGGTCAGATGCCTTTTCATGTCACAAATCAAATTTGGCCATTTTTCTGTTATAGCTGACAGCCGGTTTCAATAGTCACTCAAATGGAAATCACAAGGATCATGCAGAAGAGCAATGTATTCACTCCAAACGGAAGCTGCCATTGACCAGTTACAGATGTTATAGAGGACTTGAAAGACTTGACTGGATTGTCACATGAGCATGATCCCTATAATATGTACTTGGCTCTTGGCTCAAGGCCAAATGATTAGTATAGATTACTAAAGGTGCAACATGTGTAGCAGATCAAAGAGCTACAGATTCAGGTGAAGTAGCTTTGGTGGTACTGTGCAGTACTGAAGCTCTACCTCTACCCTTTCCATATTTCCCAGAATGCTTTCCACCAGTGGTGCGATGATCCAGCAAGTAGCACTTTGATAATAGCTTTTCAAGGTTACCGTGCTTCTCTCTCGCTTCATTCAATTTGCTCAAAATGAATCCAATTTACTCCCCACACACAACAGCCAGGGCTTAATTATAAATGTGTCATAAGATCACATTTCAAGGAAAGGTTCAACATTTCAGGAAAGATGCTTGCTTGCTTTCCTGCTGAGAGTTGGATGGGAAGAATGACACCATTCTCATGTCTGTATATTAAATATGAGGCTACAGTCAACAGCTGGTTAATTTACCTATTAGCTCAGACTGGAGACACGGGGAAAGAGCTAACCTGATTGCAAACCTCTAATGCTAATGAAGTAACATATTATATCTTCTTATCTTGTTATATCATATTATATCTTGTTTGTTTGTTATTGTTGTTTCTTGGCCAGGACCAGTTGCAAGGCAACCAAAGTAGAGTCCAGGAAATTATTGGTCCATGTGAAGAAATAGTCCACTGAACTGTGAATTTATACTTTGTTTTTTGGATAAATTCAACATATGAGATGCAAATTAGTAAGCTTATCTTTAGACAGAGATTCCACAGTGTTCCCCAGACTTTCATTGCACATAATGGGAACAAGACGAAGACTCCTGTGTTCCCAGGGTTCTGTGTTCCCAGAGTTAGGGTTATGGTTTCAACCCAAAGACAATATGAGAGTTAATGTGTGTTAACAGAGTATTGAACTGGGAACATAGATACCATAGTTCCTGTTTCATACTTAACATACAGGCGTTTGAGTGAGGTTAATCTTCTCATCTAGCTGTTGGCAAGAAAATTTCAATTCAATTCAATTTGATTTTATTTGTATAGCACCAAATCACAACACAAGTCATCTCAAGGCACTTTACATACAGAGCAGGTCAAGACCATACTCTTTATAACGTTATTTATAGAGATACAACAGTTCCCATCATGAGCAAGCACATGAGTGACGGCAGCGAGGAAAAACTTCCTTTTAACAGGCAAAAACTTTGGAACAGAACCGGGATCTGGATGGGCGGACATCTGTCTTGACTGCTTGGGTTGAGGGAGAGAGAGATGGTGCAATACTACAATCCACAACCGTGATAATAACAATAATGATAATAGCAGAGACATGTGGGCAGTGGGAGGCTTGTAAACATGGGCCCAGACTCTGCAGCTCCAGTGACACATGTACCTGCAGAGATTCACAAAACATATAACTTTTCTAAGTATAAGTAATGAATTAAGCACAAATCTCCCATCAAGTAATTCATAAAAAAAACTACTTTTCAAAAACTTCACTGAAGTACATTTAACATATGATGGATAAATGGTCAAATGTGTTTTTAAGAAACACAGGACGAGATCCGACATAAATTACGTTACAGATTTGCAAATAGCAACTTAACCATGGCTGCTCTTGTGTGTGTGTGTGTGTGTGTGTCTGCTTTTACAAGGGACGGCCAGTGGAATGAGCGTGGCTCGTGATGAGTGGCTGTTAAGTTGCAGTCGTCTGCCAAGAAAAGCTTTGTTAGATTAATGTGCCGACTTGGCCCCTGGTTTCGAGAAGAAAGACGTGCCTTAACTGCTGTAAACGTGCCACAGCAGAATCTGTCAAAGTCTCCCCAACATCTCTGTCTCTGTCACGCACGCACACACACGCGTTATCTACTTAGCCTATAGCCATTTGGAATAAATCAAGCAATAAATACTTTATGCTGGTGCTGTTTTAATGTCTTTGAAATAATGATTTCTCTCCAGATCACTCAAAGAAGCCAATAGATAGCATATTATTTTCCTCTGGGAGAAAAATAGCGCAACACACATTGTAATTACTCACGTAAAGCTGGCATCATCACAATGGGTTTACTGTTAGTTGGTGCTGTTATGAATAATTGACCTTTCATGTCTAAATGCATGAAATTGGGCTTTATTTCCTCAACTGTATCAATGATCTGGAAGTGATTACATCTTGTCATGAGAACTGAAGTGCTTGGCTTTGACAACAGATTTACAGTCATTACATACTGTACATCACAAGATGGAAGATTATGGCTTTGTCTTTAGTAGAAGTAATGCCTTAAAACTCTTTTTTTTAAAAAGGAAACACTCACATTCAAATAGTTACGTGCACACACTCTCACACAATGATACAGCATCTCTTTATTCTCAGCATAGAGACTTGATTTTAATCCTCAGAGAAATTAAGAACCTTCAGATGAGGTCAGATGAAAAACGACACGATTATATTGATGAGATTTTAAAGCGGTTTCGTTTGCGGCCGATGGTTGGGTGCTTCACCGTGATCCTGGCTCTCACATGTCTCTGTGGTGTGGCTCATGTCATTTTGACTCCCTTTTGGAAAGGATGAAAGGAAATGAGTCAGAGACACAGGGCTGAGGGGATGAGAGGTCAAAGAGACTTCAGTTAATGGTGAATCTAATAAATACTGAAAAAAAATTGCTTTTTTTAAAGATCCTTTTTGTTCACAACATATTTGGTTTCCCACCCATTATGTTGTGAACATTGGCGGGCTTTTAATGATGCCACAAAAGTATGTGTAAGAAAAGGAAAGGGGGGAAAAAATAACACTTTGACTTTCTCTCTGAGGGGAGTAAAGAGAGGGAATTAGAGATGAGGCCGTCTGGCTGTTCTCTCACAGCGAGGTTAAGAGTGGATGGCTGGGGTCAGACGACCGGGAAACAACCTCAGACTCACTGCTTCCATGTTCCTAGGGTCAGACATGCCTCATTTGGCCTGCCACTGCACACAGGAGACTCATAGAAACTCATAATTTCTTTCCTTAATAGGGTCTTTGGAAATCATTTGACTGCAAACGCAACAAAGTTACTCATATTTGGGTTCCTGGTTTTGAACACTGAAGCCCAAAAACGAATTTAAAAAGTCACGTAAGAATGTACTTTTCACTTTTTAGGAGAAACCTGAGCACACATTTCCTGTGTGCAGCATCAGTCATGTTTGATTTATTGCAGCATTGTGTATCTTTGTTGATTAAACTGAGTGATTCATAGCAGGGATGCACACACACACACACACACACACAACCAGGATGCACATGAAATATTACACACATGAACAAAGATGTAACATCCCCTTTTCTCGTTCTCCCTTTCCCTCCCTCTGCCTGTCTCTCTCTCTCTCTCTCTCACACACACACACACACACACACACACACACACACACACACAGGGCAGGCAGTGGGCTGTTGATTTAGTGTTGCCAGGGGAACCCGGGATTCAGGGATTCTGTGCACCAGATGTTTCATAAACAACAAGGGGACTTCCTGGTTCCTGAAGGACTGACAGTGCACGTCAACCTTGTATTTGTGTGTGTACGCATGTGTGTGTGTGTGTGTCCCAGCATGCATGCACGTCTGTGTTTCTTAGAAGGTTCAAATGCTCGTCAGCTGTAACTCCACCAGCATGTGTGTGACATCAGAAAAGACCTTTTTTTCAAACCCACACCCTCCCAGCAGGACAGGACGTTTTCTTCTCTCTCTCCGCACAAGTAGGAGAGTATTAATTGTAACACACCCACATACACACACTTACATATGTACAGAGAATAGGGAAAGACTGACACAGAGAGAGAAGTAATTAAATTGAAAGAGAAAGAAACAGAAAGAGAGAGAGAGCAGTGTGCATCGCAGTCGGCAGCAGCCTGTGCTCTCTGCAATGCTACTGAAATGCAGATCTGAGCAGAGACCTTGAGAGGGCAGGGCCTCAAAGTTAAAAAAGGCACGTTGAACAAGACTTCAAAACCATCATAATTTACAGCATAACCTGTTCAATTATAGCAACACATATTCAAACATTTTATTTTAAGTATTTTGTAACAAAGCACGTCTTTTTTTCTGCCCAGCAAATTAAATTTAAAAAGTGATTAAATACATATTTTAAATACATTTAATAGAATTTACTAGTTTAATGCCCCTGTGTGTGTGCCAGCTGAAATGATCTTGTCTCACACACCCACACACACACACACACACACACGCTTACATCTATCATAAAACACCATTGCGTGCTTCTCCAAGTGGGTGGGTTCAAGCCACAAGTCTGCCGTGTTAAAATATCCCCTTTATTGCATTTCTCCTTTATCAATGGCAATAAACAGGAATGGGAAATGAATGGGAGCATTGAGTAAACACTCCGTACATCAAAGCCGTGAGCTGGATGTAAATGTGTGACATTTGCGTCATAGGGTACAATACGCACTTTAAAGAAATGAGCCACAGCAGCTATTGGATTTACTTAATTATATCTAGGCTTAAGATCCCATAGTCTCAGAACCTTTTTATGTCTTATCCATAAATCTGCACTGTAAAATAGAGTAGATTTGATATTAAAAACAAGAAAGAAAGTGCTTAAAACTGTACTAATCAATGACCATAAAGCCCTTTGAGGTAAATTGTGATTTGTGATACTGGACTATATGAATGAATTTGACTTGGCTTGACATCAGTAGATAATTTGAATGAATGGCAGATATTGTGCTAGTTAGGAAATAGAAAGGGAGAAAGAACTACTAGAGTACTTTGGTAATCTACCTATCTATCTATCTATCTATCTATCTATCTATCTATCTAACTAATACAGTTTTTTAATTTTTGATTAATTAATGTGTCATTTAGACAAAGTTTGCTACAGTTCCCAGGACAAGTGTCTAGCAAAGAAACAATGTTCAGTGGACTCTTTCTGGACTAATGCCAGGATTTGAAAGATAATCTCGATGCTTGAAAACCTCTGAGAGAGACTGTCAGTGAAGATCTGTGTGTCTACTCTCTGTGATAGTTCCACAGGGGAGCTGCTCCTCTCATGTAGCCTTCTACCCTGAATCCACTGTCCGGACTATTCTGTCAGTATGTGTGCATGAATGCATGAAGGGGAAGTCAGAAATATCACAGGGGTGAATAGTGCATTTCAAACTTTTCAACTTAGCACTTGCTGCTTATTGTTTTTAGCCTTATTTTGTGATGTATTTGCTGTTTTCAGCATGTATTAACTACAGAAGCTGAAGTCTTACTTTACTTTGATGTAGCTGTTCCTGCTATCTATGTTTATTCTGAAAATCCATTTAATATGATTTATGACCTTGATTAGTAAAATTGATGATTAACTTTGTTGCAATGTCCATATTGTCCAAGTTAAGCAATTCATCACATCCCATCTCCATTTAATCCAATGTTTTTGTCTTGTTTCTGTCTGTTCTGTCATCATCAAAATATTTTAAAAAGAACATTTAATGATTTCCGTGTAGTGCTCAAATCTCTGCCACGTCACACAAACCGAAAGATTCAGAGTTTTGTGGGTCCAAATGGACAAGAGGTTACCCTGTTGGACACCAGTGAGCATTCTGCTCTCAGGACAATGTGTTCTCTATAATAACATAAGAGCAGAAACAGATTTCATCATTGTCCTGCAAGAATATGACTTTTAATGTCTTTATTTTATTTAAATTCATTGCCGACTTGAAAATGTTTGATCCCAGTCCCTAAAAAGTTTGCATTCATGCAGATGCAAAGTTATTTCAGAAAACTTTTCTAAAGAAAAAGACTGACTCTACGATCCATCCCTCCCTCCTCCCTGAAAACGACTCAAGCACAGTTGAGCAAGAGAGACCTTAAGATCACAAGATCACAGTGACACACTGCCGGCAATCAAACCATTGAGCACAAATCAAGCTGCTTTTTTAATCTCTTCACCATCATTTGAAACATCATTTCATTTGAGCTCATCTGTGAGCTCTTAATTCCCCTCTGAATTACAGCAACTTTTAATCTGGGCTGTTATCTTTTTTTTTTCTTTTAATCGTTTCCTTTTATGCAGTCATTTAAATTCAGACTGAGAACAAAGACGTGCTCACTTTAAGCTCCAGAAAAGAGAGATGCACGGGAAGAGAGGTTGGATGGGGAGCTCAGAAAAGGAAAGGAGATATACAGTATCTCCCTTTTGCATTTGCACTTTACAGTAAAGGTTCAGAAGCTTAACGGGGAGTACTAAAGCTTTTCCACAATGTCGTCTCCAACAAAATATTCCCACATAAGACAGACATCTAAACCTCTGGGCACTATTTCATCCTCAGACAGCTCAGACTTACTGAGGGCTGTCTGGCACATAAGTCACAGTCATGTCCTGCAAGGTCTCCATCCATCCTAACTCTCTTCATGTCCTGTCTTTGAACGGGATCCGAAGTATTGTTTATGAGTATGTGTGTGAGAGGGGATACCTTCCTCATTCCAGGTCAAGTATTTTTGATTCTTTATGTCTTGGCACAGCAGAAAAATAAGCCAGGGAGCATCAGATAAAGAGTAAAACAAGCTCTTACTTACTGCGCTAACTTCTAGATATTAAAAGTAATAATGTGCAATTTTGCAATTTCAATTGGATCATGCAAAATAAACTGAGTGTGTTAACTGTATTTTCTCTGTATGTTTTTTTACACACATACTGTAAAGTAAGTTTCCTTCATTCCCAAGGGGAAGGCGACTTTCCCAAAAGCTCAGTAACATTATAAACCCTTAGTCCTCCATCCGTCGAACAATGGACTGAAAGAGATCAAGGCACTAAATCTGTTTGGGAAAATCACCCCTGCTCTCTCTCACCCTACCGGACTCCAGAGAGGTGTCGGTCTTACCTGCTTATTTAACAGACTCACTGTGAGTGCCTTACTTTACTTTATTGATCACAACATTTCTCCTTGTGACAGGAAAAAAAAAGCTTTAGCTATGAAAAATTACTAGCAGATGCCCCTTGTTAATAAACAGTTGGACTATTTTCTAGCGGAGCTTGAAACAATCTTTTCTCAAACCTGCATCCGTGATCTGAAAGAGTAAATATTAATCAAAGTCTTTGGAAGTACTCGCACGCAATTTGGAGAGAAACCTTTGCCGAGGTTTGAATTGGTGATCAAAGGAATAACTTCTGAATATCATGTAGTCTTCTTGTCATCCAGTCAAAACATTCATTGTTGAAAGCATTTGCGAGTTATGCTGCATGAAAGAAAGAAATCACATTAGGCTGGCATCTTTTTTTGGTCGTGCTCAAGTTCTCTGTGTAGCTGTCCAGGGGCGAAGCAGGCTGCGACACACTTAAGCTCTTGGACTGCTGGCCACTTTTTGGTGTTATTCTAGACTAAACACTCAGTAAACCACAGCGGATACAAACATTTTCGCAGCCAGCGTAACACAAGTGAGTGTGTCTATGAGAGACAGAGGGACGGAGAACAAGACAGAGGTAGATTGTGTCCTATGTCCTCAATAAATGAAGCTCACACCTCTGTCAACTCCCCTGATGGTAACTAATTCCTGTATATTTGATAACCTGTAAAGAGATAACGTAGACCAGAGACTTTGGCGTGGATTCTGCCTGTGTCAGGAAACCAGATGCATGGTTTTACACAGATTCCTATGATGCAATGTTACATGTTAACAAATCAAAAGCTGATAAGGAATGCTGAATGACATTCACTGCTTCCTGAGGCGTGGTGCACAGTTTTTAGAGTGATAGGCCACATTGCAATGTGACAGCAGCAATATCAAAACCAGACATGGTACCATACAAAGTACCATACTATACTATACTATACTATACTATACTATACTATACTATATACAAATACCTGACTTGAGAAAATAGGTTTGACGTTAGATCATACTATCAAAAGTAAAGCTGATGAAATTCCGGCCTGTAAATGAAAGAAAGTGAGTTTCCTGACTCATACATACTTCCCAGATTCCTTTAACGTAGCACCATGACTAACCACAGATGCTTATTTCTAAAGGGTCGAGCACATATCAAGCATCTAGGAAAGATGGAGATGAGTCACTGTTCTGGCTTCAGCTACTCAGGAACTTACGAATAAAGAATGTAGACAAATTCTGCACTTTGAACTCAGCAGGCTTATTTAGCTCAGATGTAAAAATGTGACTTCAGAATCTGTGCCGATTGAAGGGCGATGTCGCTGATGCATAGACCGATGACTGATGTCTGTGACACTCAATATCATCTACATGCAAACAAATGTATTTCGTGATACATTCCTCCGTTTTATTTCAACAGCACAAAGTAAATGCTCCTTTAAAAACCTTAAACATGCAATGTGATTACATAAACCTGTTAACATAAACCTTTATTCGTCCCTCAGTGGGGAAATTTGCAAGCAACTTATTCAACAACAATTATTGCATACTTAAAGGAATAGTTCTGCTTTTTGGGAAATGCTTTCATTTGCTTTCTTACCAAGAGTTAGATGAGAATATTAAGTCTCATGTGTCATAGTTCTGCCTGCTAGGCCTCTGTTTAGTTTTGTTTAGCCTTAGATTTTCTCTGCCTTAGTTTCAGTCTCTGTTCTAATTCTGTCAGTTTTTGTCGTAGTTCTGTTAGTTATGGTCCTTGTCATGTCGTAGTCTTGTCATGTCGTAGTCTTGTCTTGTCGTAGTTTTGTCATGTCGTAGCCTTGTCACATCGTAGTCCTGTCCTAGTCCAATCTTGTCTTAGTTCATTGTCTTGGTATTTGTTCCTTACCTCTGCTGTCATGTTGTGTGTCCTAGCTGTTTCTTAGTTCTATGTTGTAGTTTTCTGTCTGTGTTCTATGTCTTTGTTCTGTCTGTTACAGCCCTGTTATGTTTTAGTTCAGTCTGCCTTAGTTCTGTCTTAGTTTACCTGTCATAGTTGTCACTCCTCACCTGCCATACTCACTCTGCCTCACCTTACCTACCTGCCACTCCCACCTCATCACACGCCCCTACCCCCAGCTGCACGCTATCTGTAATCACCATCAGGACTCTATATAAACCACCTTTCTCCGCTCAGCCTTTGCCGGATTGTTCCTTTCTTTTCCTCATTTGATATTCATCGATGCTCGTCAGTTTTTTGGATTTGTTCCTGTTTTTCTGATTTTCTTTGATGAGACCTGTTGGACATTTCTGGACACTATCTTTGCCAGTGATTTTTGTTGTTTGAGATTTTGTTTGCCATTCCATTAGAAGACGTATTTATCGTCAATCCGGGTGTTTGCGCTTGAGTCCTTCCCCACTCCTCGTCACATCATGTTCACATTTCATAAAATGTCAAACTTTTCCTTTAATTTCTACTCTTACCCATCATCCCCTACACCATTTCATGTTCATGTGTTTTCATGTGTGTACACTTCATGTCCGTGTGCACATGAGCAGAAGTGTGTGGAAGTCTTTATTGTAGTTTACCACAGTTTAGTGCACTTTATTTCTCAAGGTCACAAAAGCAGTTTTCTTAGATCGAGACTCACCATCGGTCACATATACACTGTTTATATGTGCACATACACATCTGAAACATAAATACATATACACTGAGTCACAGTCTCTCAGTTGGTTCACTTTCAATTTGATGTGGCTGTTACTGACAGAAAGCTCTCCAAACATCAGCTGTCGAGGATCTGCAGTCCCCCTAAACACACTCACCCACTATGAAGACCCATTTAGTGGTAATCACGTGTGTGAGAGTGTGTGTGAAGTGTGAGTCCCCTCCTGTATGTGTGTTTGAGTGAGGGAAGCCAGCATGTGTGTGTGTGTGTGTGTTGGGAAGGGCCGTGGTGGGGGCTGCTGTGTTTAAATGGTTTCTCGGGTTCAGCCCTAACACCAGCAGACGTCATGACACCATAATCACCTTCACACACACGTGCACACACACACACACACCCGTCAGTGCCATGACGTGAACCGGCAAAAAAAAATAAAAGCATTCAAAGCTGTAGGCGGAGACGTCATAACTCAGACAGGAGCTCTGGATAACAGTCAAGTTTTAGAACTGCAGTCTGAAACAGAAGACATTTGTTATGGTGGGACAGAAAAGTGATGAACTTCACATTGATCCATTGTGTCATTATTATACCCTGGCAAACAGTATATACATCTATTTTTGGTCTCTCTTTGGTGGTGGCAGAGTTGTACACTTTTCAGACATGGTAATATCTTATATGTCACTTGTGAATAAATGTCAATAAATCTGCTTTGAAAACCACACTCTGGGGCATCCTGGTGGTCTGGGGGTTTAAGCACAGACCCTGGACTGCAACATGCCTGGTTCTAAGATAGCCAAGGACCTTTGTTGCATGTTATTTCCTGTCATCTCTCTACTATCGGCTCAGGAATAAAGACATGAAGTGCACTAAAAACAACCTTAAAAAGATTCTATTCATGAATCTCAAATCTTGTCATGATGTTTTTTTCCAGTATCAAAAGTAATCTAGTGATAGTTGTTTGCACACTCATAGCTCCAGGGCAAACAGGACCTGCTGGGCAGCTATAGAAAGAGGCCACAGCCAACTGATTTCCTTGACAACATTTTACACCCAAAACATAAGAACACAGGTGGGACTCCTGATGAGAGTTTGCCTTGGGGACCATCACATCCACGACTGCCACTGCAGGACACTATTTGAGCTATTGACCAAATTCATGTGTGCCTCAGCTGCACTTTATCATTAATGAGTTCAGGCCGACCTATCATTGTGTGAAAGAAGCCACAGCCACCTCATTCATTTCAATGAGACTGCTGCGTTGAAACAGTGGGGTTGCTGACAAAAGTGGGCTCCCACAGAAAAGAAGCTTATTATTCATCAAAAAGTTGAAACTGGTTCAACTTTTGCACAATCATCTGTCAAGGCGGACACATTCCTTCCAAAAAAGTTGGGACACTGTGTAAGACATAAATAAAAACAGAATCATTTGCGAATGAACTGTGTTTACGGGCAACAGTTTTACAAAGTGTTCCTGAGCTCATGTAGTAATCTCCTTTATACAATCATGTGTTTGACAAAGTGGTGAACCTCTCTCCATCCTTGCCTGTGAACCACTGAGTCTTTCCAGGATGAACCTTTCATACCCAATCATGATCCTATCATCTGTTACCAATGAACCTGTTTACCTGTGGAATGATCCAAACAGGTGTTTTTGGATCATTCCACAACTTTCACAGTCTTTTGTTGCTCCTGTCCCAACTTGTTTGAAACATGTTGCTGCCATTAAATCCAGAATAAGCAGATATTTACAAAAAAAGTTGATGAAGCCAAATATATATATTGTACTTTTTTCAATTGAATATATGTCAAAAGGATTGTCATTACATTTATTATTTCATATTTTATTTTACACAGCATCCCAACTTTTTTTGGAAGAAGGGTAATTCAATTCAATTCAATTTTATTTTTATAGCACCAAATCACAACACAAGTCATCTCAAGGCACTTTACATACAGAGCAGATCAAGACCATACTCTTTATGATATTATTTATAGAGACCCAACAATTTCCATCGTGAGCAACCACTAGGTGACAGCGGCGAGGAAAAACTTCCTTTTAACAGGCAGAAACCTCGATCAGAACCAGGTTCAAGTTAGTATTTTAAACAGCAAAATTTGGTTTACTTTATGAGACAAAGGACTCAAAATGAATCTGATAAAGTATTAAATGACAAATCTAAATTATGTGTATTTTTTAAATCCCCATTATAAAATCAGCTTTGTGCAGGTGCTGTAAATGGAACGGCAGACACGCAGTACTGGAAGGGGTGAGCTGGATCACAAAGCAAAAAGAGAGACCAGGATAGAGACGATAAGAGCGCGAGGAGGAGAGCATAATGAGCACGTGGCGAGAGACGTTAAGAGAAACCACTCTCGGTGTAATTTCTCCAGTCTCTTTGGGTGGGCCCGGGGAGGCACTGAGATTTAAATCACGGCTGTTTGACCGATGTTATACACAGCCACTCTCATAAGTCTCAGCCCCGTGGATGTTTAGATGACCAGCAGCAGTCATAATGTGCTGACTTATTCTCTCTGTATTTTATGGTTTTGTTAACAGCAACCTCTCCTGTAAGAACAGTGAACTCCCCTTTTCTCGTACTCTTCGTTTAGGTTACTATCAGCGAAATCACAATAATTTAAGCGTATCTACGGACACACCCTCCACTTTTACTTTGCTGTAATAGTATTCATACACTACAGAATATTTAGCAAATTTCACCATATTATATGAAGGTGGGAGTGAAATGAAACACCTCTTGGTTGTAGGTCATGGGAATAATTATGCGGGTGCTGAGTGGTTGTCTTGCTGTTTGATGCTGTGAGACTGGTCCTTGAGCTCAGATGATCCAAGGAACACGCTTTAGTTACATGATGTTAAAAGCTTGTCTTACAAAAGCTTTTTTTTTTTTTTTTTTCCTGTTTCTTGTGCTTTAGTTTTGTTGCAAAGCCGTCTGTCCACTTTGAGACAAACATCTCAAACCATGAATGTTTATTATCAAGGAGAAAAACATTTGCAGGATACATGTTTACCACATATTTGAAATAAAACAAGGAAAGACTGATCTTATCCTGCAGTGATTTGTCCCTACACATTTTTGTGGCTTTGCAAGTGAGCTGAACCCGGAGAGGGAAGAGAAAGAAAGATTAAGTCTGCTGTGCTCCACCCAAAGCTGTTTAAATGGCACGTTTAAACAGAAACGTTTCTTCCTCTCTTACTTTCCTTCTCACACACACGCACACACACAGATACAGAGCACACACACACACAAAATGCACTCCCCAGGTGATACCTCTGACTCGGCCTAATGTGGTGTGAGGTAATGCTTCTAGGAAAGGACGGGGTGGTTAGAAAGGCAGAGATGGGGGTGTCCGGGGTGTGAGAGAGAGCGAGAGAGAAAGACCCCAGAGAAAGAGTGTCCCGCAGCTGCGTGGCTCGCATGTGTTGTCGTGTTCGGTGCCAGAAAACCAAGGAGCTCCCTTCATGAATTCATCATCAGACTGTTTCAACTCAGACACTCCCAGTGAGCACAAACATGAAGCAAGCGACCTTTGATTGTGTTATATGTGGTCGCCCTTCTGTTTCCACCATGATTCTGTTTTAGGCTCTGAAAAATGCTGAAGCAGAAATTGGCCTGGTAGTAGCAGGGGTAGTAGTTATAGTAGCCTTTGAATAACTGTTTTTACTCTGATCCCACATGCTTCTTCATCCTAAGCATCCTAAGATAGAAAGGCAGCCTCATTTAGATCCAGCGGAAACCTGATCTGTGTATCAGTCCTGCTCTGGCCCAGATCTGCCGAGGGAAATGTCAGAACTTGAGTGACAGGGATTAGTGGGGCTAGTCTGAAGGAATGCTACTGCACATGCCATCCATCTGGGATGCAGGTTTACTACTGACAAAGGTACAGAGAGGAGAGGACCATGACTGAGCCGAGGACAGAGCTTAGATTTAAACAGAGCTACCAAAGAGGTGGGCACATTTTTAAAAAACATTCTCTTTGAGACTAAATAAAGACCAAAATTTTCCATTATGTGTCCTCGAAACCCTCAATCTCAGCCCAAACATCACTGCGCTCCATTGTGAGACTCACCTTTAAAACACGGCCCCGTGTTTACACAGTGAGGTGATGCATTTCGGGGCTGCTGTGACCTCATGCTCTCAGACAGCTGCTGGTATGATGATGATGATGATGATGATGATGAAAACCCTGGTGCGTGCACACACATCACAGAGAGAGAAAAATGGTTTTCTAGGAGGGGAAATATCCACTGCATTACAGTGTATATGGGGGGGTGGGAAAATGCTGCACATGCAGAGTTGGTCTTTATGCCACTGGACTGTTGGCAGGACTCCTTGCAGCTATTTTCATACCTACAAACCACCATTTATTATTATTTATGCAATATCTCATGCACATCCCAGCACTCATGGCAGCATGTTAATTAACACATTTGTATAGATGATGTGGGATACATCTTAAGTTATGTCCTACCTAATGATACCTTCAAAAACATCATCAAGACCAGGATCACACCTGGAAAATAATGTGGCTCACTCACTGAAAAAGTTTGAGGATTAACACGAAACACACTGACAACAGAGTAGCGGTATGATGCTCTTGACCCACATCCCATGTTCACATGTAAACAGCTCGACACAGGGATATTGTGGGACATCAGGTTTTGGTTTAGAAGTCACACAGGTCAGCCCTGTGCAGGGAGGTTTTACAAGGGTCCAAGGGTTTAAGAGTCCTGGCCAGACAGTCCTGCAAGACATCAAACTGGCTGTCTGTCAGACATCACTGCATAGTGTGACAGATACACATCAGTGTGCCATCAAATCCATAACTGAGTCACAGCTAAAGAGCATGATTCAGTCGTCATAATTACCACCATGGCATTTGGTTTCTTAAATGCTACTGTATGGAGAGACCTTATCTGTTAGAAGAGCATAAATCAGAATTTAAATAATGTGTAGAGCAGTTTATTCATTGCAATATATTCATATGCATGCATGATTTGTTCTGTGGGAAAAACTGCAAGATGCAGATCAACAAGAGGCAGTTTCCTTCCATAAAAAGACGTCTAGGCCTATTTAAAGTCTCAGTAAATTCAAAAAGATCTTCTCTTGGTCTCACTGTCCTCTGGGCTAATTGTGTTTGTGTTTGAGTTTTCTCTTTCTTCCTTTACTTCTGCTCCCTTAAACACTATTACAGCATTATCGCCTTCTGGCAACAGTCTCGTCTTTCAGCAAACCGTTTTGAGTTTTTTTGCGAGATGTGTCTTGGGTGGTTGCCATGGCACCGCACACATACACACACACACACACACACACAAATACACAGTTACTTCACTCACTTTTGGGGAATTGACATACACTGGCATTCATTTTCTCAGGACTTACCTTAACTCAACACTCACCCTAACTTGCCTAATCCTTACCCTTGCCCTGACCTTAACCTAACACTAACCTTGAACCCTGACCCTAAAAATCAGTGTTTTCCAGACTGGTGACATGGCTTTGGTCCCCAGTTTTCCCCAGTTAGCTGGTCTTGAGTCTGGTGCATGTCCCCAAAAGTAGCATCAGACACATACACACACACACACACACACACACACACACACACACACACACAGTCTTTACTTATGTCACTTATGGGGAATTTACATAGACTTACATTCATTTCCTGGACACTAACCTGAAGGACTATCTGACCATAACCTAACCCTAACCTTAACCTAACAATAGCCTTAACCAATCAACTGGTCTTGAGTGTATGTGTATATCCCCAATTTGGACATAAGCCAACCCACACACACACACACACACACACACAGCAGCTGTGGCTGAAACCCAAGTGTAATACATGTGCAGATTGCTCCCTCTTGTGGGGTCTAGTTAGTCTCTGTTACAGTGAAACCTGTTTCTTTTACCTGTTAGGCGCAGATGTGGCAAACATGCTCTATTTATCCATCTTCAGTAGGATGCCTCAGGTAGCATGAACACAGTGATCTAATGGTGAGCAGAACAGAATTTCTGTGAAGAGAGACAACAGGTTCAATCTGTGTAAAAATGTCGCCCACAAGCTTGTTCCAACTACCGCACATGTGTCCTAACAACATAATACTGCTCACACTTTTAGTGATCATGTTTTCCTATACAAGCATCAAAGTTTGATTGAAAATGAATGTGATGCTGGGTCTTTGCCATACCAGGTTTAGTGAGCTGATGGCCCATGGGATACACAAGTGTTTTCAGTTATTCTGGTGATTAGATCTGCTCAATTTACAGTGTTTTGTGGTACCCAAACTCTGAATAAGAATGACTAAGGTGTAATTTCATATAGCATATCCAACAGTAAAAGTAAAGTCAAGTCAAAGCCAAGATGTCAATAGCTCTTTTACACAGAAGACATTTTAAGTTGTCACAGTAAGAAAACCAGTTGTAAATAATCAACGATGGCTGAATTCCATTTAGCTGCTTCAGTTTCAGGGTCCTGGTTTTGTGCATGCTGGCTCACTGTTGTGTCTTACTGGGACACTCGAATAGAACAGAGCCACTGTTCATGTTATTAGTAACACCTGTGCTTTTAGTAGCGCCCTTTGTCAAAATGTCTGCCGTGAAAAAGGCCTATCAAACACAGCCTCCACAGGCCCACAGTCCTCAGTAGAGGGCTAATTAGGCAACAAATTGAAAACATACATGTGGGAGGAACAAGACTGTGCAGGGTCTTTAAAAATAATTCAGGCCAAATATTTAAGAATGCTGACTCATGTTGTATTTCATTTTCCTGTTTATATATTTTATAGAGTGTCCCTTGGAAAAGCTTACAAGGAAATGAGGTAGTGTGTGAGAGTACTGCATATGCTTATAGGTACACTTCCAACAGTACATTGAACTGACATGTACATATTGTGTATGTATAGACTGATTTGGTAACTGTAACTTGGTGTCTTCATTATTCTTTTGACAAAGCACTGAAATCCATTAATAAATGGATGGATTGATAAATTCTCTGTTTCCAAGACAATTAAAACTAATCATCTGGAGATAATGCCTTGATGTCTGTGAAGAATAACGTGGAGACAGTGTCATGAAGTGATCTCTGTGTCTGCATCGATACAGTACATCATATAACTGCTGTTATGACTCTATAAAAAGGTAACTCTATAAAAAAGTGGTCTGGTCTTAGTGGCTACTTTTAAATAACAGAAGTTATTTTATATAGACTAATAGATAAAATATGAAAACATATTAGGGAACTCTAGTTACAGCACTACATCATATTTTATTGCAGAAAGTGAGCCCTTCTATAAATATTAACACAAAGTATAATCTGGTTACAATGAGCATGAGCGGCTAAGGCCTCTTAGGCCTCTTAAGGACAATAGATATAGGATCTTATTTGAACTCATGAAAACGTACTATAAAAAATGAGAGAGAGAGCCATGAAGATTGGAAAGAAAATATGACAAACATGTCAAACATTTTTGCAGGTAACAAAGATAAAAGAAATGAAGCAACTATGAATATTTACATCCACATTTTTATACTATATAGACTATATATAGACTATAGCACCGTATTTAGTGGTGTAAATTTTCTTTTTTTAATTTCTAACAGTAGTGGACCTAAAATAATGTATTCAATATTCAATATATGTATAATATGGCAACATTTCTATCTATCTATCTATCTATCTATCCATGACAAGAACATAAAAAATACATTTAATTTTATGTTTTTTACTTCAATATTCCAACTTGATGTAGTGTCTCTTCTGCTGTACCAAAATACTCCAGAGATGGCAGCACTCGTTGCTTGAGATGTCCCCTATATCTTATACAGTTTGGGTACACATACACACACTGCAAATTTACATCACATCAATGCCACAAAAAGAGATATCCCTTGTAAAGCATGAAGTGAAAAAATGGTTGTTCATAATTAAATGTTAAGCTACATGTAATATACTATTACTGATCTAATTGTGGCAATGATATACTGTATGAATAGTCCATTAAATGACTGTGGGGACAAAAAGTCCCTGTAGGGGACTTGTTTTTTCTCCTTTAATAAGAGCTCTCATGCTGGCATGTATGTACCTAACAATTTGCGTCTTCAAGCACTAGAGGGCGACATTTACTGATGTTAAATCAGATAGTGTTGTTGAGGCATTGATCACTTTTCAGAAGTTTGTGGTTAATTTGTGATTGATGCACTTAAATTGTTTACAGAATCTTCTTTTATTCACTGAATTGTGTTTCAGACAATTGAAGATGCCAAAAATAAGTTGTTTTTGCTTTTTTTTCTCCCCTGGTGTTTGATTCAGTGTTGATGATAGTGATCAGCTTCACTGTTAGGTAATTATAGCAGGATATGATATGGATAAAACATTTATATTAGGGAAAAGAGGCTGTTGATGACAAAGTGTCCAAAAATGACACTAGTGGGAAGGTGCAGCCAGATGATGTGGAAATGGAGGAAACTCAAAGAGACTCACCCAGTGGGCCTGCCAAGCCTGATGAAGCAGATGAGGAACTCACTAAGAGTCTGCAGCCAAACTCGGGATAACCTCTGCACAGTTTGTGGCTTCTTAGCCAAAATCACTGAATATTCACTAGGCACAAAAGCATGGAAATAACTCAAAGAGTACAAATAGAACTGCAAAAGAGGCTGAAAAAAGTGAAGTGACATGAATCAAGCTGAAATCCAGCACAATGTAGACATGGAGACAGAAACTGTTGGTGAAGTTAAACAAAAGCAGCAGCCAATGACAATGGCTTGAACACAAAGAGTGTAACTAAAAAGGAAACTGTATTAGACAAACAACAGGCAGATCAAGAAGAAGCAATCCAAACCCAAGAGAGAAGAGTGAGCAAGCAAAGCCCAAAAAACCTAAGATGATACATTCTTGTAACTACTGTGGCCAAGAGTTTAGGGACCCTCCAGATGTGCATGTCCACAGATACCACACCAAAGACACCCCATACACATGTGACCATATGCTAGTTCACTCAAAGTTGAAATCCAGCCTCATACTGACATGTTATTGTAAAGATGATAGAGAGTTCAAGGACAAATGTTTCATCAGAACATTGCTAGATTTTTATAAACCTTATGCATAACATGGTAGTTGTATCTGAATTCTTAGGGAATTTTCACTGAATATAATATGAGTAGGTCTTTAGTTTTAATTAGAAATGTGGAAACATGCAATGCTAAGTTTTCATTTTCACTATTCCTGCATTTATCTTTATGAGTTAAGCTATGATAGCACACTTTTTTGAAATGTCTTCCAGTCGACGCTGATGAGAACATGGATAAAGAAGAGGAAGCTGAGGATCCTGGCTGCGCTGTGAAGGCAACCTCAACACGAGTGGTGGCCAAATGTACACTCAGCAGGTTCCAGCTGAAGTGTGCAAACTGTGATCTTAGGGTTAGCACCACGCTCGAGTCAAACACCTGGACCAGGAGTCGTACCGTTGCAAACAGTGTAACCTTTTCTCAGCCACATCTAAGTGGAGCTGCAGCTCACCTGTCCTCAGATGGCCACATGCAGCAGGAGAAAGGGGAGAAAAGCACAGAATCTTCCTGCTTTGGATTTTATGTTGAGAATCTAAACAGAGACAGAGCTGGAGATGGTGCTATTGTAGATGATATGGCTCAGGTGGCTGGAGGAGGAGGGGGAACCACTTTGACAGAAGGAGATCAGGAAGCTGAAGAGGCTGTGGAGTAACTTCTTCTATCTCAGGTGAACTACATAACTTCAAGATTTGGGAACAATCAAGGTGATCCATCAACAATTCCACCTGTGATCAGTGCCACTGAGACAGCATCATCTTCTTCACTTGACCCAGACGGCTGTGGTTCATTAGCATCAAATGACACAGTGATCCTGTCAACTCCTGATTCTGTGTCATCTCGAACCCAACAGTGGTCAAATGACTTTCCAATTCCCACATTTTTGTACGACACTGAGCTCCAGCTAGAGAAGGAAAATTATCAGGTCAGCTGGAAAATGTTGACTGTCAGCTCCTGACTGAAGTCTGATATCTTGAACACACTATTTGTTATTTTGCTTGTGTGCCTTTGTATTTGTGTGCAAAAGGGGGATGTAGGTGAAACGGCTCAGATTTGGTTAGAGTAATGTCACAACAGATGCTGGTGGCTCTGAACACCCTCAAGAGCATCGGTCTGGTGAATTCAGATGGGGCTGGGCCGTTCCTGAAGTCCACAACCATCCCCACTGTCTTTAAAGCATTGAGCTCCAGGTCATTCTGCCTGCACCAGGATACCAGATGGTCAATCTCCAACTTGTAGGTTGACTCATTGCCACCAGAGATGAGCCCAATGAGGGTGGTGTCATCCGTTGATTTGAGCGTTTATGTAAAATTGACCTTCAAGACACAGCTTTAAAAATATACAATTTCCAAAACATATGGATGATCAAAAATCAAAAAAATGAAGTTTTGTCTGGGGATGGTAATTGGTCAAAAAAAAATTGTAGTAGGAGAAGAGAAAAAAACAGATTTGGCATTTTGGCAAAAATACGTCAAGGCACCAATGGGCTTAGCTGACATGGATAAATGTGTCTGGACTCAGAATCCAGGAGAAAAAGAGATTTATGGTTCAAAAGTTATAGGCCAAAATATAATTTGTTTTTGATCCTCCACTGTCTGGTAAAAAGTCCTCAACTTAATCAAAGTGCTTGCAGGCACTTTAAAAAGTTCCATTTGCCAGCTAAAAGCTTTTTTTGACCCCCTGTGAGTTTTATTTCCATGTGAGTGTGACAAATCCCCAGGTTCTTGTCCTGTCTCACACTGGGACACACTGAAAGAGACAGGAAGTTTTTACCCAGTACAATTTATCCAATGAGCATGAAGAGGTGATGGGATTAAATATTTTCAGACAAACCTGTCTTAGGGTAATAATCTAATATAGCTGCAAGTCAACAAGGAATGTTTCAGAGTGGCTCAAAGTTAAGTTCAGCACAACGGGACACCTGCCTAATATGGAACAAGAAAAGCCGCTCTACTTTTGTGTAACTGGGGGTCAGCTTGGAGATTCCAAAACACAAACAACAGGCATTCGGTTCATTTCCCCATGCTGCTTTTATTCCTGCTGAACAATGGTGTGCATTCTTGGAGCGCGATCAATAGATTGAGTGTAATTCTTGTGCCTGTCAGCAAGAAAAATTTAATTTGTCAGCTGTCTTGGCACTGTGTCAGGAAATGTTTGACTGTGTGACCCCGGGGCCCCGTAGGAGCGTGATATGAAGGGGGTATATAAATGTCCAGGCAACAACACAGAATCACAGTCGGCCTGCCTGAGAAGACTGTCACACACACCTTTGGCAGAGAGAAGGTAAGACCGACTTTCAAAGTATTCACAGGTGAGTGTGAAGTTGATTTTTTTGGGAATTGCAAGGTTTTAAAGACTTGAGGATGGGTGTCATTTCTGTAATTAAAGATAAATTGCACATAGTGACTTTGAAGGATTTAAATGAAAATGACACAAGTCACACATTATATCCTTCCTGTGCAGGGCTGGCTTTGAAACAGCATTTAGACTAGAGCTGGAACGAATTAATCAATCAACAGAAAACTAACTGGCAACCATTTTGATAATCAGTTAATGATTTAATTTGTTTTTCAAGGAAAAGTAGTGAAAAAATGCCAAACATTGTCTGGTTCCAGGCTCTGAGATGAGAGGAACTGCTGTCATATATCATTGTAACTGCAACATCTTTGGGTTTTAGTGGAACAAAAGAAGACTTTTTAAGATTTCACATTGGATTGAGGGAAGCTGCGACAGGCATTTTTCTACTAGACTAACAATTACCTGAAGAACAAAAATAATTCCAGCTCCAACATAGGCCATTGTATGAAATTTACAGAAAATATAACTAAACAGGTAAATCTGCACTCATGGTCTACAGCCCTGTTTACTGTACTGGGGGACTGTTCTGTATAGTCAGATATACTCTAACAAAGTGGGGACATTGCAGTTATCTGTAGTATCAATGATTCAGTTTCTGACTCTTCCAACAGATGGATCTTTCAGTTCTTCCCTCCATCCTGCTGCTCATTTCTACTGTCCATGCTTTCCAGTATACGGAGCTGGTGCAGTACATTGACAGCCATCAAGAAGAATATGTGGAGGTACTATATCTTTTCTTTATTCCTTTAGCAACTTTTAAGAGTCCAAGCACTGGAAATGCTGAAATCTAGTTGTTTAGGATTAGAATCACAGATTGTAAATCCTATAGACAACCAAATACGCTGGAAAAATTCCAAGTACTGACTGAAGAAAGTTTTACTAATTGCATGGAAATCAAATAACTTTAAGTTATAGCCAATAACTGAATTGAAATTATTATTTTATTCAGATGAATCCGCTGCACATGGTAATGTAACTCTGATTTCTTGATGGTTATTATACTTAAAGCCCTTTGGGTGAGAAGCATGCTATAGCTACTGTTTGAATTTTGAATATTATCTTTAATCAGCACCAACACACCTACAGTAAAGCACAATACAGTAAAGCACACAAACTAAAATTACCCTGTTCCACATCTACAATAATATCATTATCACTGAAACTACTTGCATATTAATCTTTAACCATCCAAAAAAAGAGGGGGATGTTTCCAAATAACAAAATTCATTTGTGTAGTAAATTTTATATTAGAGAGTACTGTACAGCTTTATAAAACAATAAAAACAAGTAAAGTGATTTTAAGGAACTGAATTATAAAACAAAATAAATTTTATTTTCAACATGATAACTTTTCTGTTAAGAAAGGAAAATGGAAAACCTTTCTTTACTATTATCCGTACAAAGCAACATTTTAAATTAAGAAAAGGAAACCTCGATGGACATTATTGCATTTTATGGTGATAAACAGAGCCATCTCATCAACATTCAGAAATGTTGTTGCTTGAACACAAAACAAAAATCAAGAAGACACACACTCACCTTGTCTTGTAAAGATATTGCAGGACAGAATTCAAGTAATTGAAATAATGTTTCTCCAAGTGCCCAGCAGAAATGAATCCATGTTATCATTTTTGGAAACTAGGTGGTGCTGTTCCTCTCCAGTCTTTACTTTTCCTACAAAGTTGACAAACTCCCTTAGACGTTTGCACACAGCATGTGGGATTTTGGACTGTGGTTATTAGACTTTATTTTTGTAAGTTTAGTTTCAAATACTGTATTAGCAAATGTCAACTTCTTGTTTTTCTTTGTTTTTCTTTACCTTTGACTCCTTGATTTAGACTGAATCACAAGTGCATTTTGGCCATTAGACACTAGTACTGTGCATAAGTAGTACCGTAGTGTATTGTACAATATGGCAGAAGGATTAGATAAAGTTCAATGCTGATGTTTTGAACTCTCTCTCTCTCCCTCTGTGTGTGTGTGTGTGTGTGTGTGTGTGTGTGTGTGTGTGTGTGTGTGTTAGGCTCTGCGGGACTGGGTTGCAATTGAAAGTGACTCCAGCAACGTCTTGAAGAGACCAGACTTACACCGCATGATGGAGCTGGCGGCTCAGAAGCTGAGGCTGATGGGAGGGACTGTAGAGCTGGTGGACATCGGAGAACAAGAAGTGAGTGACGGAGCAAAACGCCTCCAAACAAACTGCTATCTTCAAAGACATGGCAGGGCAGTCAGACTCAAACTCATGAAACATATAGTGTGAGGTCAGAGGTCAACAATCTCAGCTTCTCACCAGTAAAAAGGATCAGCATAGCTTGAGCTGTGTCTCTGCTTTCCTGCAAGATTATCACTAATAAAAAATTACACACTCTGAATCAATGAAATTTGTTTGATATTTGTGAAATATACACACAGACTGAGGTTGTGCACAGTGTGCAGAAAACTCAGCACTGAAAATCAAAGTGACTGAGGGACGGAAAAATAAAGTACATGTATCACTACGACAGTTCATGCTGATGTTAACCCTCCTTTAATGTCTGCAGCTTCCTGACGGGCAGACGTTGGCGTTGCCTAAAGTGGTGACAGCTCAGTTTGGCAGCGACCCAAACAAACACACAGTGTGTATCTACGGTCATGTTGACGTCCAGCCAGCGAAACTCGAGGATGGTTGGGCGACGGATCCCTACAACCTGACTGACATCAATGGTAACGGCCTTTAAGCTCTGCAGTTGCTATTACGAATTCATGCTGTGCGGCAATTTTAAATTCTAGTGGTTTCTAAAATTTCCAAAGTTACCGAACACATCAAGCAGAATTTGGGTGAAATGAGTATAAAATGATGCACAAAACATCTACTATATTTCCAAATGATGTAATGGTGCAGCCATAAAAAACATGGAGTCTTGAGTTTGAATATTTAATTCACTGTAAACATCATATACATTTAAGCAAGCACTTGTGATACTAAGGAAATTAAATCAAATGATTTTTCATGATTAGCTTAAAGCTGTTTAGAGGTTACTGCTAGCTGATATCAATCATGATAATCTGATGCTCTGGGTTTTGCAGAACAATGTGGGTTTGACTGATGTGGTTGTTTGAAGACCAATATGGATATTTTGTGCCAATGTTCAAAATTTAAAAATTGTTGAATGTTTCACTCCAGAGTATAAAAGTATAAAAAAGAGCCTATGCAGCATTTTAAACTCACACAGCATTAAAACTAATGTATAACAATAATTCAAACAGAAACAGCCGAATTAGTTTAAAGGTTACTTTACATAAGTGAATAAATTGTGAATAGAAATGAAATGGTACTAAAAGCAGACTGTTTCTCTGTAGTGCTGCTGCACAGTGGGTGAACAATGTGTTGGTTACTTATACTTGTCAGTGGGAGTGAGACAGGCTAAGACATGTTTTTATGTCTAATCCTTAATCACAGTTAGTCTCAAAGGGCCCCACAATGTCCACATTAATGAAAATTACTTATTCAGTCCATAATGGTGAATACATTAAGCAGAAAGACACCCAAAATGTTATTTTGAGACTGTGGTTGTTTCTCATTCTGACAGACAAACGCTGGCTGATCTGGTAAAACTAAAATTGACATGATGACTTTTTTTACACGTATGTGGCACAGAGTTCTGATTTGTGTGCGACTAAAAGAAGAGTCAAGGCCTGGTAATAACAATGTAGACGATAAAGATCATCACAATTAAGATTTGGATTCTTAGCTCTCTGCCTTTGTAGAGTATATCATGTGTGGAAATGTTAACTGAATCCTGTGTGTGTGTTGTGTTTTATGTTGTTTGTTTACTATCTTTTACTGGAGTTTTCTTCAGTTGTCGAGCAGATGACTGAGATGATGTGACCTACGCATGCAACTGGAGTCACACAATAACAAGCCATTAGATAAGATTAGATTTCTCTTTAATGTCAGATTTCTGTTTACACAATGTACATAACTAAAGAAATATTCATATGTTTCATATTCAGTGGTTCACTTACAGAGGTACACAGGTCTGGGGCTATTCCATTGAATCTCCAATGTAACATGACCCCTGACCTACTGAGAGGTCATACTCATTTACTGATTGTTGTACTTGTAGGTAACCTTTATGGAAGAGGAGCATCTGACAACAAGGCCCCAGTTTTAGCCTGGATCCACGCGGTGGAGGCTTACCAGGCCCTCAATATGGTGAGAGAAAGTTCCCAATACGACAGGATAGCTTTTCATGCCTCAAGTGAGACCAAAGGACAGACTAGAGCACTTACATTCGAATCATCTCTATCTTGAAATCACTTGAAATATTAAGATCGTAAACAGAGAGAGGCACCTCGGGCAAGATAGAGCTAAAAGATAAGTCCCATTTTTTTGAGCAGACTGTTTTATTCGAACAAACTACTCGACACATTTAGCTGGAACAAACTGCTTGTCCTCAGGCTAGTGAGGGAGACGAGCTGAGCTCCAGCCAAGCTAACTTGCAAAGTCACTACTGTTTCTGCAAAGTCACTGCGGTCGTCTGTTCTCGCTATCCTCCCAGCCACTTCGCCTGGTGAAGAAATACACAGCTGAATATGCACATCAAAAGCCTCAGCCAGATGCTCGATGCATTAAGGGGAAAGGAAATGTGTGGGTGTTGACAAGACTAGTTTTACACGCAGCTGAGATTCCAACTCCTCCAGCTCATCCTCCATCCTGACCACATGCTGTCAGTGTGACTTACTGCCATGCAGATGTAACAGAGCCGCACTGTCTTTCTTTCAGGAGCTCCCAGTGAATGTAAAGTTTGTCATTGAGGGCATGGAGGAGACGGGCTCTAACGGCCTGGACGCCATGATCCTGGCCCAGAGAGACACTTTCTTCTCTGACGTCGATTACATCATCATCTCAGACTGCGGCTGGCTCAGCAGGCGGCCCGCCCTCACCTACGGCACCCGAGGCAACTGCTACTTCTATGCCGAGGTTGTGTACGCACACACACACACACAAACACCAATCCAAAAGTTGTGCCTGATTCTTCGCTCATGCACGTACTCATTCACTTGGGCATCACTCAGCTCTTCTAGGCTCTTTCATGGAGAACGTTCGTCTGGTGTGTTTGCAGGTTGAAGGACCTAAACAAGACTTACATTCTGGTGTGTATGGAGGCACTGTGATCGAACCAATGACTGACCTCGTTGGGATTCTTGGTGAGTGTATTTTCAGGAAGCACATGTTCATTCAGCCACTCACATGAAGATAAGATACTGAACCGCTGAACCCGGGTACAGGCAGGTCATTTTTTCCTTTTATTTCTATTCCAGCTTAGTTTAAGCAGGAAATCTCATGACATGCATTATCGTTGTAACAAGTGAGACCTGACCCAATTTTTTTTTCTTATTGTCAATAAATAGCAAAAAAAAAGACAGAAATCAACATTGTGTTAGTCCACCTCTCAATACTTTCTGACTTCCCTACCCTGTCTATGGCACTCAGCTCCAAGCCCATTGGTCCCTACTGTAGACATCAATCTTTAAAACAGTTTACCAATAGTTTTACCTTTCAAAAAAAAGGCTCCGTAAGTTCCTAAAACAGTGAGATACTCATCACTCAATCAGAAGGAAATAGTAATGGTAGGATCAACTATGTGTGACCCAGTCAAAATAAAATTCAGTGTGTGTGTTCACAGTAATGTAGGAACATATGTGGATCATTAATGTGTTCATAATAGTTTTTGGACTGAACTATGGTGCAGAGGAAGAAGATATATCAAACTTTGGATACACACACAATACTTCACTTCACATCAAATTTATTCAAAATGCATTAAATGAAATTTCTTCTTTCACTTCTTGCCTTAGACACTCTGATCAGCCCCAGCGGTAAGATCCTGATTCCTGGGATCAGGGAGGCTGTGGCTCCCCTTTCTGACGAGGAATGGAGAATGTACCAGGACATCCAGTTTGACATCGACAACTACAAAGACAAGATCGGCGTCAACCAGCTCATGTACAGCAACAAAGTAAGAGTATCATCCTGAAAATGGTCAGAGTAATCTACGTTAAGACAAGGTGGACACTACAAGATGAAAGCTTGTCATCGTGTGTTTCTTGTAGGTGGACTTGTTGGCCCACATGTGGCGCTATCCCACCGTCTCCATCCATGGCATTGAGGGGGCCTTCTCTGACCCTGGCACAAAGACCGTCATCCCTGCTAAGGTTACTGCTAAGTTCTCCATTAGACAAGTTCCCGACATGGACCCTGCTATGGTCAAGAAACAGGTAAAACAGGATATGAATGCTCAGCGTCAGTTTGTTTCAGAACAAGCCAGTAATTTCTTCTCATTAACCACCTCTGCTCTTATCTCGTTGGTTCGATGCTTTAGGTAACAGACTACCTTCACTCCGTGTTTGCCAAGAGGAAGAGTCCTAACAAGCTGAAAGTCACGATGGTGATCGGGGCCAAGCCTTGGCTGGCCGACACACAGCATCCTCTCTATGAGGCTGGGAAGGCTGCCGTCAAGAGAGGTGAAGAACACACCCATCGCCTCACAGCACCTGTCACTGCATCAAAGTCCTTTATACTTAGAGTATAGAAACCACATCAGAAATAGTCCTTTTGAGCGATCCACCATTACTATATATTCACACACTTATTCACTTGTTTTGGCCTCTTAAACATTTCATTCAAATAATAGAAATACTATAAATTAGTACTATAGAATTGATTAATTTTTCATTTTAATTATTTCTTTAATTATCAAAGACATGACTTTGTTTTGCATGAAGTTGTATCAATGACCTTGTGACCTGTAGCACTGTAGCTTATTATTCATCAGGTTCCTGCTGTTTTGTTTGGGGTTTTTTTAATTGGAGTGTGATTTGTTCTTTTTCATCATGAGCCTAACCCTAACCTGCCTGAGGATCTCAGCTTTGCACCACATTTTTTGGTGGTTGGAGATGGTTTCATCGAGTAAGAAGGAAATCCTTCTTAAGTGACACATGATGCATAATTCCTCCACATGTCCAGCCGTTTTATTCTGTGGTAAGATACCATGTCCATTACATTCTAATATAAAATGTCCTACCTCCTCCAGTTTTTGACGTGGATCCCGATCTCATCCGTGAGGGCGGGACCATCCCTATTGCCAGAACCTTCCAGGATGTGACGGGGAAAAGCATCATCATGATGCCCATCGGTGGCTTTGACGATGGGCTGCACTCCCAGAACGAGAAAATGAGCAGGTTTGATTCCTCAGATCGTGACTCCTTTATTTCCTGTCATTTTACAGGAAGTTTGAAATAAAACCTTTATTGGTTGATCTTTTCTGCTGAAACTAATATGAAGTATTACTAGCTGGTGGCAGCAGCAAAGTGGAACAGGGACTAGATTTTTTTATGCCTCGGGGACTAAGCAGGTACAATGTAGACATCTGTTGCTGTGAATAATGGATTGAGTTTGGAGAAAGTGATTGTGAGACTCACATGTTGTTACATGACTTTCTTTGACTGTGCGTGTCTCCATCAAAGCAACAGATTTTCCAAACCCAGTCCAACATTCTGATTTGTGTCTGTCAGCTTTTTTTAACTTTCATCTTCCTTTTTTCTACCAGGTACAACTATATTGAAGGAACCAAGTTATTCATCGCCTACCTGAATGAAGTCTCCCAGATTAAGAAGACCAGTGTGTGATGCTGGCCTCATTAAACGACCTCCTAAACCATTCCAGCTACAGTGAGCTCTCCCTGACACGAGCCTGGTTTCATATTTTCACTGTGCCTTTATCTTTCTTTCATCCATTTCTTGCCCAGCTTTTATTTATCTGCATCTCGAGCAAGCCTTCCCGCTCTCTCTTTTCCGATATCTCTCCTTCTTTCTCGCAAGTTAGTCATTAAAAATATTAAAATAATTCCTATATCTATATCTATCTATCTATCTATCTATCTATGTATCTATGGTCAAAATGACTGAACTCCTGTTGCTGTTCTCATAACTTACTTACATTTGCATATGTGGCATATTTTTACCCTCCATATACTATAATGTCAGACAGTACTGTAAGTGTGTGTGTCGTGTAGTAAAAGCTGTACAATGCAACCATTGTGTACTTTTTTTATTAGGTGTCAAAATGTTCTTTCATGACTGTTAATAATGAGACAAACACACAGATCGTTCCCTCAGATATGAAACATTTATTTACCACTTTTACCACTTACCATAACTTTTACTGATTACTGAAACCTGTTACTATAAGTAACTCATTTTAGAGCCAAGACTGAAAATCTAGATGAATAGAAGCTGCACAGACAGATGTGCTGCTGCGAGCAGTCACTGTATGTATGGACAGAATCCAGCCATTGTCTGATGTAGACAAGGTCCTATTCAGGCAAATGCATAGGCTTTACTGTGCATCTAATCGTCAATGTTGTTCAATAACAATGTTGTAAAATAACTTGTGTAACACAAGAAACAATAATAATTCCACAAGTTCAGAGTGAAGTTTTTCTATTATGTTTCAGGATTTTTCTTGAAATGAGTGTCACTGTCATATTGCAAAACAAGATATAATAAGACAAATCACTGCAATACTTTACTAAAAAAAAAGTTTAAAAGAAAAACAGATTTAATAAGAATGAGATTTTTGTTATGGCACATTGAAAAGCTGTAGTTAAATGAATCTGGACACACTGGTAATAATACAAAGATACATTATTCACTTCCTAAAATTACAAAACTTTGCAGGTCGCAGTTGAATACAGGTGTCACCCCTCCCTCTTTTTCCACTGCAGCATTTCTTAAAAGTACACACCTATATTCTGATCTGCACTGTAGCGACATTACTGCTATCTTTTACAAGTATCACATATGCCAGCAGGAAGTGGTAGGGAGGAACCCTGGTGTTGTGAAGAAGCCGTGTCTGACACTTCAGCGGCCTGATTCACAACACCAGCTGACCCTCCCCACCCACACACACACTCACAGTCCAGAGGCAGTGTGAAGGCTGAAGTCAGGAGCTCATCTTCAGTGCCTCAGTGTCAGAAACGGGCCGCTGACAAGACCCCACCCAGTGTTCACAGTAACTTTATTGTTCTCAGAAGGCAACAGACACAGTGGAGTCACAGTGGTACATGGAGTTCACCGTTGACCTTTGACCTATGAACCATTTCAACAGAGACCATCAACCTGCCTTATTAGCATTAGAAGTAGAGTAACTGAGAATACTTACCTCCTGTCCATAGTAGAGTTACGTCCCCTGTTACCAATAATCAATAGAAAGACTCTGACTGGACAATGAGACTGAACTGGCAGAGCAGTGTGGGCGCAGTACATACTGTCTCCACTGGAGGGCACCTTGAACACAGCACCTCTCTTCTCCCTGCTTACTTCGAGTGAGACCATCTGATGCCAAGCTGCACACACCGAACCTTAACCTGCAGAAAGACAGAAACAGGGAAATAAATTTAAAAGCTGGAAATTTTGCTTTCAAGTAATTACGCTGTTTGGAAATTAGAGTTTAAAAACTGGATGATTTGACCCAAGTTGAGCCTCACGAATCACATGAAACTCAGTGACACAACTGTAAAATGCAGGTATTATCCAAAACACAGTAGGTGATTATCTCCAGCAAATGTCTTACAGAAACTGGGTGTGACTGCACAGTGAAACACAAGACAGTCCTCAGATGTAACGGTGCTCTATTTGGTTGCCTATTTATAAAGTGCTTTGGTATTGAGGACAGGGCCGTGATGGAGCTGAGAATAACTTTTGGTTTCACAGCGGCAAGCCTTAATCCACCTTGAAGCAGCCTGCGGTGTTTGCAAACTGAAATCATGTCATAGTGAAGTGGGTTTACAGTTAAATGATCTTCAAGCATGTCATCTTCCTGTTAGGAGAGATTCAATATTAGGTCTGTGCACTGAGATGATCAACAGAAGGAGTGTGGACAAGTTTGTCTGTTGGGGTCAGGCTGGTAGGATTTATGACCTGAGCTGATGATATCAAATAGCCACAAGCAAAAGAACATCATCTGAAATAACAGAAGTCATTTTGAGTCATTCTGTGAAAATTAAAGAAAACTGACAAATGAAATTAGAGATGCACAGCTAATATGAAGCAGTGTTGGAAGAAGCATTTAGATTTTTTGCTACAGTAAATACTCAATTACAAATAATAGTATTGAATTCAAGATGTAAAAGCAAAACTATGTAATTATTATGAAAAAAAATAAAGACCTAAATCACCTAAAGAATCAAAATTAAAATAAGAAAAAGCACTTATTATACAAAATGGACCCTGTTGAGGTGATACTATTCTCTTATGTTATTGAATTATTAAGTTAGGGGTTAAGGGCCTTGCTCAAGGGCACCTCAGTGGCGGTAATGAGAGAAAGCAATTGCTGTTTTTCACTTTCTCCTCCTAGAGTCGTGCTGTCCATCTGGGGATCAAACCAGCACGTTTCCAAGCACTAATTACTATTTTACATACTGTTACTACAAACATTGTAGTGTGGTATTTCTAAGCTAATCATGTAAGTAACTAGTAACTATAAATATGTTACAAATGTAGGGGAGTAAAAACGACATTATTTGCTGTTGAAATGCAGTGAAAACTAAAATAGCATGAAATGGGAAAAACTCAAATAAAGTACCTCAATATTATATTTAAAAGCACTGACAGATTTTCTTGACCACTTGGGGACAGAACAGGAACGAAGACAGCACTGACATACTATAACCTCATAAGGTCGACTGAACTGTCATGAACATTCATTTGGAGTCTCTGGTTACCTGAAGTCCAATATTCACTCTCTTTTAGTTTTATTTTAGTTCACTAACTCCAGAGGGAATTCTTTAGCTGCTGAATGCTTCACCATAGATCACCAGCTCGTCTCTCACTGTGTCTGTCTGCTGCTTGGTGCTGAGCAGGTTGTGTGCGGTGGGTTTGTCAAAGCTGAAACAGCTGCCTGCTGAGGCTGGAGACAAGGTTGATGAAAGCATAGTTGCAGGCTGTGAAACTAAAACAATAAGCAGAATAAAGTAAGGTAGTACTACTCATTTGATCAGAACAAAAAAATGTTTCACCAAGTTCCACCATTGGCATTTAGTATTTAGCAAATTATATTAGTACAATGCAGCTGTATTTTCTTAAACCTGAGGTAAACCCACTCTAAAAACAGTCCTCCCTCATCATTCTACTAATGGCATGAATCAAGCTGTTGTGCTGTTGAGGGTTATTTGTTTGGATCCGTGCAGACAGTTATGTTGCCCTAAAGCAAACCAACAGCAACAATTAAAGATTAATGAGGACACCAAAGAGCTGAACACCTAAAAACACTCCAGGTTTTTCAGGCACACTTCCTGCTTGGCGTCTGTTGGGTAAACTCTGCACCCTCACAGTGGGCGACGTCGCATAATGTCCACCCAGCTGTTGGAGAGAGCTTTGTTGGGCCGTAGGTGAGAGAGGTGGTTCACTCGCGCTGCCGAGTTGGACCGGTGTTCACAGCTCTTGTTGTAGCCACACAGCCTTTGACCGCTCTATTAATCACTGGTTTGTCCTTCTGCCTGACCAATCCACGCCGGTTTACTAATTCCTCCAACAAGCTGCCGTGTCACACTCGACATAATATCCCCGCAATACATTTCTCCTAATCCCTTTTTATCAGGTTCGCTGGCCTTTCTGCTCAATCTAATTGTGACAAAGCCCACACGAGGGCTTTTGTGGCGAAAGAAAGTTCTTTTACGCTTTCAATTAAACGGCCGGGCCGGGCCCAGCGGAAGCTCTTTGCCCAACGCCAGTGTCCTTCAGACAAAGAATGTCACTGCGCATAATGGATAGAAACACTTCAGTGAGGGGGAAGGAAAAGAGGTGCAGAATGTGGAGGGAGAAAAAGAAAACCCACCCGGCCGCTCGCCTCACAATTTAGCTCATTTCAGAGCCAAAGGTTCTGGAGTTTTTTTTTTTTTTCTTGGGGAAGGAGCACAAAGATTTAACTAACAATCAAAACTGGCCTGAGGGATTATGAGCCCTGTGTGTGTGTGTGTGTGTGTGTGTTGGGGAATGGAAACAGAGAGAGAGGCTCAGTTAAAGTGAGTTATTTGAAGAAGTGCATCACAGTTGGTGAAAAGGTGAAGGCAGTCAAGGATGTGAGCTTGAAGCTTTTGGGCTACGGCTTATTGAAAGGCCTTCATTGATTTCCATTGTGTTTGATGCTCCACCAAGTCTGGAAATTCTTTTTTTTTTGTCAGCAAGGTTTGTCCTTGTCTTCAACTACTTACATTAAATCAACAGAGATCTGGTTATTTACAGCAAAGCTCGCACATTTTAATATGTTAATTCCAGTTGCCTCCATCACCAGCAGGAGGAACTCTGATAAAGTCACAACTCATCCATCCTAAAATATCCAACCACGTTACTCCAGAGCTCCAGCGTTTCCTTATGATCTTAAGCTCCTGGTCTAGCTAGATGGCTTTGCTCATGTGGATTTAATATCAGGTGCCTACAACACGTCTTGATGTAGCACAACCGCTTCTGGCTGTGCACAGCTATTTAATAAGTTGTTGATTCTGTTGGCCAATAAAGGTCAACTGTGATTTCCCAACACCAACAGCAAGACTTGAACAAATAACAACATAACAATTCATATTGATAGGTGTAATGCCATTCTTCAGAGCCAGTGGCCTTTATTTACTGCAGAGAGGCAGAAAAAAAGGGTGTGGATGTCGGAAAAGGTGGATGGATTTTGTCACATTGAAATATTGAATGAATCATCCTTTCTCATATTATAAATTGCTGCACAGTGTTTCCGTGTCTGATAAGCCTTTAAAATTTATGGATTGATAAGAGGCCTGTCTGGATAATATTTTATTGTCTCCTGAAGAACAATGTCACAGTGACACAAACCTTGCATTTGTTAAACGCAGGGCTGTTTTCAGTCTGACCATCTTTACCGGGTCTTTTAGTTGTTTAACCCTAACCATACCTTGACCATGTCTATTTGCCTTAACCACAAGCATTCCCAAAATCTTAACCATGTGGAGATGTTGTAGAAGGAGAATCATTTTAAAATAAAAAGTGGACCACAATCTGATGTTTGAGGTGGTTTGGATGAAGGATTGTATCTTTAAAGTAAATTTTCTGCTTAGGTCAAAAAATAATTTGATTTATTTGTTCTTCCTTGGAGAAAATTAGTTGGGGTTTTTTTTATAGAAAAGTACTTATAATACTTTGCATTAAACAGTGAGTACATACGCTGCATTTTGGAAAAGGAGTGAACTATATTCACAGAAGCTAATTTGAGCTCCAAAAACATTTATATCGGATCTTTTTCTTCCAATCTCACAGCATCAAAGCAAAGAACAAGAATGATGTTACTCCTTTCAAATTCATTCTACATTTTATCCAAGTGCTTTCTGTGTTTAGAAATCTAAAAATCTGTTAGACGTAATCTATGAATTCATCTTACTGGTCTGCTGTATTGGTCTGTCTGTCTGTCTGTCTGTCTGCCTGGCTCTTGCCTCTGTCTCTCTCTCTCTCTCTCTCTCTCTCTCTCTCTCTGACAGGCCTGACAGCTCTCCTGCTGGTTTCATCTGTGCTCCATTCATCACAATATTTTTGCTTAGCAGACACCTTTGGAATGATGACTCCCCCTGAAACAAGACAATATAGGTGTGAATTCATTTAACACAGGAACTGAAGAACAATGTATTTTCAAGGTGAGGATGATGCTTATCTTATGCATTCACTGCAAAGGGATGACATATGGAATAAACAACTCATGTATGTTTTTTACAGTTGGAATTGTGTGTTTCACGATGCTGTGCAGTGCTATATGTCTTGATCACAATCTTTACTTGACTGTATCTGTTTATTTAGAGATTATTTCCTATAATGTCCTGGCATTTATCTTTTTTCTGAACGCAGTGACAAAAATGGATAATTTTTATGTATTTATTTGCACTTTGCACACAATGAACATGCAGCCTATCCAGATCTATCTCTCTCTCTCTCTCTCTCTCATTATACTATATCTATATCTATACTATACAATATCTCTTATTATTGTTCACTTTCATTGACATTGCCGCATGGTTCATCTGGCCTTGTGGATAAATGCCATACGTCTTAAAATCCAGTAGATGGTAGTAAAGTTTAGTGGCGACAATGTTGCAGACATACAATGACTCCATATTAGAGTCCACATCCACAGGTACCAGTTATCCTCTGAGGTAGCCCTGACATGTACATGCTCAAACTTCATACAGTTGTCATGGAGCACAGGAACAGTGACTTCATGGGAGAACTGGTCCAATTGTGACAGACACAGATAGTGGTTGCACTTGCAGTTTGCATTTAGAAAAGTGGATTGTTGGCCTTGGCGGAGGTCTGCGCTCTCTGAGTGCTCTTCTAGTTTCTGTTTTTGTTTCTTTCTATAGGACCGGATCACCTCTTTCAGCTTAATATGAAATGTACTGTTCGGTCTTGCCATTCAAGTGTGGCAGCAGGAACTAGAACACTTTCTTTTGAAAGCAATACTTCTTAAATGTTTTGTCTTATTTGCTTCATGCGCAGTGTCCTCTGCGTTCACTTTCTTGTGACCTGTCAAATCCTCCTGAAACAAATTCGATCTGACTTTCACAAAGAAATAGAGGCTCTGAAAGAAGCCGAAAGTCAAAATCAAAAGCCTTCTAACTGTATAACCTGCTCTACTACAGCCCCTGAGCTGTAGGTATGCATGGCATTCAGCGTATTCAACCTGCTACACACTAAACAACCTTATTAAAGGCCGCTCGACAATACTGACACTATTTTTTCCTGTAAAGGGAAACATTGACTCACAGTCAAACTGAGTCCAGGCAATTTTTGAAACTTGAAGTTCCTGAGAATCAACATTGGCAGGACAGGATGCCCTTGAGCAAACCAATTAATTCTGTTTTACTACAACTTGTGTCTTACTTTCGTCATCATCGTACTCACCAAAGTCGTTCCCAACATCTGGGAATGTGGCAGCATCGCTACAACAACACTTTGACCTCCAGTTGGAGGTTGGTTGCAAACAGTTTTGCTGTGCAATAAGGATTTATTACTGACATTTGCAGAGTGCTCAGTTTTGCCTTTCAATAAAATGGTTTAGATAATACAAATATACTGTTGGCCATTTTAGATCTTCCTAATCATCTGCTATTTAACTACTTATGTTACTTAAAAAAAAAAACCTTGTAAAATCAAACCACAAGGCCCACTGAATAATGTTCAATGCAATTATATGGTTTAGACATTTTACTTAACTGTTGTCTGAATTTTTGTGATTTGAATTTCAGTTATTTAAATTTTTAAAGAATTTTAAGTTTTGCAATGTCAAATATTGTCTGAGGTTTTCCTATCAGAAAGTCTCTTTCTTGGCCTACATGACTGACCAGATAGGCCAGAGGTGATTACTTCCATTCAGGCTCCATTGGTTATCCCTGGCAGCTCGAATGCTCAAGTTCTTGAATTTTTGGTGTCTGAATTCATCATTTTAATTTTAGCCACTTGATTTTTTAACTTAAATTTTAGATTTTAAAATGGCCAGTGAGCATCTTCAATAGAGAGGAATTGAAACACCATAAATTCAAATAAATGTTTCTGGTTATTTAAACTTTAAAATTAAATATTGAGTAGTGACTACATTTCACAATTATATATTTAGTTAGTTAACTTGTAAGATTTGAATTCTTATGTCTTTTTTTTTCGCTTCCATACTTGCCAAGCTGAGCCAAATCTATGCAATGACCCATGTTCCCAGATTTCATTTGCTGATAGCAATGATGGCCAAAAAAGTGTATTTACTCAAGTGCTATACTTAAGTATAATTTTGAAATACTTGTACTTCACTTGAGTAGTTTCATTTCATGCTACTTTATATTTCTATTCCCTTGTGTTTCAGAGGGAAATTTTGCATTGTACTCCTATACATTTATTTGACAACTTTACATACAAAATATATGATTTAAATATTATGTAAATATAGTTTACAAGATATGATGCATTGTTATAGATTTAACCACCTAACAGTATAAACTAAAACCAGCTTTACTTGGACCAGCTACAACTCAAATACTGCATACACAATAATACATTTATAATAAGAATCCAGAAATATAATGCTTAATAATTTTACTGTTGATACTTTAAATATTTTTTTCTGCAAATACAGATGAACTTTTACTTAGGTGCATGCAAGACTTTTACTTGTCAGTACAATATTAATTCACTAATAACTGGTTTATTTCAGTAATAAACCAGAGTTTTAACTGTGGCCTGCAGTGTGTTTGACTTTGGGGCTCATTCTCCGTCAACTTTCCCTCAAGGAGTAAAGGTAAGAGGTAGAAAACTCAGAGTAGCTGTCTCACTTGTTCCCGACAGTGTTCTGACTTCATGGCCAACAGCCAGATGCTCAGTGGCAGCGCTGCAGCTTGGCCACAGCTTCTCCCAGTGCAGCAAAAAAAAGGGAAAAGAGGACGAGAAAAACGGGCCATGCCACACCCAGTTAACACTGCCCTCCCTCTGGTCCCTGTCTCCCCACCTCTCCCAACACCCCCCTCCTTGTTGGAGCCGTCCATCCTTCACACTGCTTTCAGACAGCTGTGCTTACACTGCACTCCACAGAGAGGGTGGGATGGAAAGAGACGGGGAGAGAAATAGAGTCTGCCTGCTGCTGGATAAAAGCAAGCTTTTTGTTTCCTAATGGAGCCTTGCCTATTTTATTTAGATCAGTCATTCAGACGGCGCCTGACATTGGCATCATTGATTTAACATCACTCATTTTGTAAGGAGGAGGAGGAAAATGAGGAGATGAAGGTGGCTGACACTTCTGAGAAATGAGGAGAGCGACAGAAACGCTGCATTCAGTCAAGTCATTCATTAAGTCACATTCTCTTTTTTTCCTTCTGTGTACAAATCTTCTTACTGTGTATAAATTAAATGTATGCTTTGTATAATCATAGAGTCTTTTGATTTAGGTTTACCACCATTTCTAAGCTCTTTGTCTTTGCTTGAGCAGATGTTTTTAAGTTTTTTTTGTGAATCTATTCTGACTCAAATTTCCATCACACGCTGTTTCTTTAACTCTTGCAAACTGAAACAGACTTGTAGAACTTAAATTGAAGCTATTTCACAGCCGCTGAGTAAAACAGTAAATGGGGGGAAAAAAGCACAAAAGAGATTTACAAACAAGCTCGTTCCGCTTCGGCCCTGACTGACTGACTGACTGACTGACTGACAGCGAGGAATATGGGCTGCAGTTTGTGAGGAGACAGAGAGGCTCAGTGATCGGCGGACAGCCAGATTGAGTCCAGTATTTTCAGCCCCAGAATAAACTCAAGTCTTATCACAGGAGGAGCAGCTGGCTGCCGAGCAGGGCAGGTGACAGAGATGATGCTGACAGCAGCCCGGCCTGCCAATCCAACATCTCTGTGGATCCCCAGAGCGAGGGGGGAAAAAGAGCTCCACTGATAGACGTTTGAAAGGAGCCGTGCAGTTAAAGTAGCGGTCATCGTAAAGTCAGAGCTATGGGAGCGATTTGGAGATTGGCTGAGTTGCTCCTGCTTCATTTTCAAGGGAAATGCAAAATCTGACCCCTCGATTTAGGTATGATTTAATGGGATCCTTATAATCATACAAATAATTTGGAGAATCTTTTTACATTAGTGGTCAAGCACATTTACTCGAATACTGTACTTGAGCACATTATTGATGTACTTTACTCGAGTGCTTCCACATGTCACTTTACATTTCAGAGGGAAATTTGTTTTACTTTATCTGACAGCTATTACACTTTGTCACTTTGATAATAAAGATTTTACATCAAGCAACATATAATCAGCCTGCACAATGTGACTCACTGTTACAGATTAAACTACCAGCAGTATGTGATGTAGTTAGAATTAGCTCCACCTCAACTAACTACAACAGTAAAATGCTACATCCACTGCATGCCACCAATGCATAAATACTAATAATGGCCTAATATAATATATTATAACAGTATAACCATCACAAGGGCTGTTAGTACTTTTACTCACTTTAAGGACATTTAATAACATTCTGCTGCTAATAATAAGGTACACTTAGGTAAGCTGTTTAATGCAGGACCTACTTACTTAGTATGTTTAAACTGTTGGTATTAATATGTAAGTCAAAGATCTGAATATTTCCTCTTTTTTACAAAAATCAATGCCATTTTTTGTCACCATATTTAAAGAAATTGTGGGCCATGCAGACTCAGCAAGAGCCAAAAACAGCTGCAGTGGCAATATTCTTGCCATATATTATAATAATGTATTATATAATGATGATATAAAGTGACAATACTCAAAACCACTGAGTTTTGATGTCAACAGATCCATCTTCATGACAACTAGAAATCTTCACTCGAACCTTGGGACTGTCTTGTCAAGCTGCTGTTCTCAAGGTCACAAATTTACTTATTTACTAAAAAAAACAGGCATATGAAATGAAAATTTAAAAATATGGACAAATCCATCTCAGTAGCATGAAAACATGTTTGTAGTATGTTTGCTGAAATGATACAGTGATTAATTGATAAGTCGATTGATTGTAATATCAGAAACCTCTCTGGTTCCATCTTATCTAATGTGAGGATTTGACATACTAACATAACAGAGTGAGAAATTAATTTGTACATTAATTGATAATGAACATAGTTGTTAGTTGCAGCCCTAGCTGACAACTCATTCTGTATGCATTCAAGTCAGTAGTTTCAAGCTCACACTTTGAAAGTTTGAGCAAACAACTGTATAGTGACTCGTCATTCTCCAGGCTCCAGACTGAATATCTGTAAATCAGCATGGGAACGATCCACGTTTACTTTCCAAAGTGAAGATGACAGTATCTCCAGGTCCATCAGGACAGTGGCAGAGCAGCAGGAAGAATAATTAATGCGTATAAATAGGAGATTGTTTCTTTCTTGGGCTGGTATACAGCCCAAATGTGAAGCAGCCTCAGCCATTACCAGACTGTATCTGAATGCAAATGAAAGATAGGGACGGAAAAACTGCATGTCTTTGTCTCCCAGTGGTTTTCTTTGAGCTGCGTATAAATCTTGACTTTCTTGTCTTAGAAGGCAACTTTTAGCGCTTAATTAGTTCATAAAATCTTGTAGGGTGTGCCAGCCCCGAAGCAGGGTCCCCACGGCAGACCAACAACAGTCTGCTCATTAGAAGAAGCCACTGGTCTGTGTCTGTCGCTCTGCATGGTCTGCTATCAAAGTCTCTGTGGCTTAGAGGAAGCTACAGATGCACTGACGAACACACATGCATAAGAACTATAGGTACATGGACACTCGTGCACACACACACACAAAACCTTGCCATTAAGGATGATGTTCTATATTTAAATTATTGGTAACAAATCTCGTGAAAATCAACTATAAGTTGATCCTGCTCACACATATTGTATGTGTATCAAAGCCTGGTGCTATATATCTTTTTCCTCTCTACCATAGAGCTCCATTGTTGTCCAAAAACTATTAATACTGAACTTATATACAGTTCCAGTTCCAGCACCAATTCTGGACGTGATGAAGGCATGGATCAAAGTGTCGGCAGCAGAGGAGGAGAATGATGGGTGGAGAGGTTTTTTTAGTTGGAAAAGGGCAGTTCTAGTGATTTGATTGATGTTGTGTGTGTAGGAGAGGTTTCTGCAAACCAAGCAGCAAACCCTGGGGGACACCGTGGGACAGAAGAGAAGAGGAGAAGGTGCAATTGTTGATGTTGATTCATTGCTGCCCGTTTATGGGCCCGTTATGCCCGAGATATGACCTCAGCCAGGAGAGGGCAGTACCGGTAATGTTGTGGGAAGGTTCTAGGCGGGAAAGAAAAACAGTTGAAGGTGTTGAAAGCTGCAGTGATATCGAGGAGGATGAGAATGCTGAAGCAATCGGAGTCAGAGGAGAGGAGGAGGTCATTGATGACTTTGAGGAGGGCTTTGTCTGTGCTGTGCTGGTAGCAGAAACCAGATTGAAAGGGTACGAACATGTCATCGGATGAGGTGGGCTTTGAGTTGACAACACATTCCAGTATTTTTGACAGACGGGGGGATGTTGGAGATGAATTTACTCAAGATATCAGGCTTGAGTGCAGGTTTTTTGAAGACATGGTGACATCAGGCAGTTTGAGAGTTTGGAGGACTGAATCTGAACTCCAGGAAGAGTTCATGGTTTCTATGATGAGTGAGGAGAAAGCTGGGAGACAATCCTGAGTCAGGCACTTAGTAGTAAAGGTGGGGCAGACATGTAGGGAGGTGGAGAGGGCTGAGGAGGTCAGGTTGTTCTAGATGGTGTCAATTTTTGTTTGGAAAAATTAAAGAGTTGCACTGTGAAGGAATTGGAGGTGTTGTCTCTGGGTTCAAGAAGTTTGTTTATTGTGGAAAAGAGAGCCTTGGGGTTCGTGGAACCAGTGTGTATGAGGTGTGAGTAGTAGGTGGGCTAGACTGTGATGAGAGCGTCTTTGTATTGTTGAAGGTTGTATGTGTAGGCACTTACAGAATTTCATTTGGTGCAGTTCAGGAGTCTACCAGGGAGCTGAGTGTGTGAATGAAGCTGTTTTAGTTCTAATGGGAACAAGCTGATCAAGACAGTGGGAGAGTAAGTCATTATAATAGTTGACAAGATCGGAGGGATTATCAAACAGTGGGGGAGAGGGGAGACATTTTACTGGCAAGAGAGGCTTAGAGGGCTGTGGGGGAGATAGATTTGGGATTTCTGGAGGATACTGTGTATTGATCATTGGGGTGGGGAAAGGGATGTCAATATCTGTAGTGACTGCCCTGTGGTCTGAGATACTGAGGCTGAGGCTGGAAAGCTAAGACCAGTGGAGCGGACCAAATTCAGGATGTGGCCGCGGCTGTGAGTGGGGAACTATTTGTAGCAGTTCCAGGAATGCTGTGCAGATTTACAGTCAGTGTCAGTGGCAAGGTGGTCAAAAGAATGAGCATCAGGAATGGAAATGGTGGTTGTTTTAATGTCCTTCCTGTAAACTGCAGCAACACCACCCGTCTCTAAGGATGTATGAATCCTGCAGGTGTAGTCTGGTTTAGTGAGAAATAGTCCAGAGGTTAGTGAGGTGGAGAATCATCACAATGAGGCTTTTAGTGTTTGATAGGTTGTTTTGTGGAGGACTGAGGAAGGGGACTGAGATTGGACAGATTCACGTGTTGTTTGTTGGAAAGTTGGTGTGCAACAGGACCACAGGGATAGGATGGTGTTTGGGGGAAGTGAAGCAGGTAAACATACAGCAAGTGAAGCAGGTAAAATACGGCCGGAGCCTCTGCAAAGTATTCCAGCTCCCTTGATAATGTCCATGCAGTCCGGACGCAGGTGGTCATTGAGTTTGTGAAAATCAGAGGTAGCAAGGTTAGCTTGTGACCAAGAGTTAGGTATCTAAGGAAGGAGAAGTGCAGGTAAAACTGCTGATCTGGAGATGCTAATCCAGTGAAAACGTTTATCTGGATTGGAGCATAATAGGTAGCATGTAGCCACAGACTCGCAGGACAACTCAACCGGACAGTTATAGCATCAAAGGCGTAAGTAAACTGTGACATGCATTTTTTATAAAGTGAATTCCTGATCACCATATGACAGTAGTTCAAACTCCAAAAATACACCCAAAACTACAAATCAGCTTTTTGCATTTTACATCTTCAGTATGAACCAATGAGCTCGGTGCTGAGTGCAGACAGGGTAGAGAAATCAGAAAGTACTGAGGGACAAACTAACATATTGTGATTTGATCGTTGATCTATTCTGTTTACTGTAATTTATCATAAAGCACGATACGGTTTCATATTATACGTATTCTCTTCCTCTCTCCTATTTTTCTCCATTTCAGGATCTCAGCGCTCGAAGCCCAGCACGAGCGCAGCAACATTAGTACCACCTGTGCCTTCAAGTCAGAGGCACAATATAACAAAGTGGCATGTCACTTCATGGCGAGGCGAGGCCGTGGAGTCACTGATAATTTCATGATGGGGGAGCTATTGTATTGCAGCTGCAGAAAGAGAGAGGGGGGAAAAAAGAGAAAGAGAAATGACTCTAGACCGGTTCGCCTTTTAGGCTGGCTGTTTGGCAGGCGTGGCACACTGCAGCAGCGCTGAACAAGCTGGCATCCACAGGCAGACAGGAAGAGGGAGAGAAGGAAAGGAAGATGGGGATCCGAGTAGCAAGACGGTTAAGAGACAGATGAAGGGTTGGAGAAAGAATGAGGCAAGATTAAGATGGATATAAAGGGAGAAAAGAGAGGAGGACAATCACTCTTTGCACACACACAGGCTTGAGAAATGTAATATCTTGCTCTGACTGACAGTGCAAAAGCTCGCTCTGCAGGGCCGCACCATCATCTCTCCTCCCTTGCAGGTGATGCTACACAGCATCCCATTTCTCTCTCTCTCTCTCTGTGTGTGTACGAGCAGCAAATTGAGTTGTCATCCGCAGAGCCGGTGGTGCTGAATTACCGGCACCTATTAAATAGTTGCTTTTCCTAATTAGCTTCCACGTGAACTCAGCGGCTCGGCGTCCCAAAATGTGTGTCACTTTTATAATCCTTCCCACAGAATAATTTAAATCGGAGGTAGCTACCTTTAGGCTGCGCCGTGGCTGGAGTCATTTCCAGGCCACATTAAATGATAGGATCTGTAATAAGACTGAAATATAGCTTAGTTGATTGAGTCAGGTGAAGGAGAGAGCTCTTGTTATATTAATCCTAATGTGAAAATGATGGAAGAAAAATGAAGTCAGATAGTGATTAAATGATTAATCCCACAAGGAGCCGCATGTGTGAGTTGCGTAACTAAAATTATATTGATGTATTTATGCAATTATGTAATTTGCTAAATAAGGGTGCAAATGCAAATTGAATACAGTGACTCATGGCTACTAAGCAGGTGCACACAAGTAGAGGCAGGATTATCAGATTGAATCCTACCCAGAACTCAAAACTAATTAAAACATTCTCAGACACGAGAGCTTATCGCTTAGTCTTTATGAACAAGTTTGTTGTATATTTAGAGGAGATTTCGCGAATAAAGTGAGAACTTTTAGGGATAAGAGTGAAAGCGCAGGATTATTTGCAGGAAGAAAAAAAAAAGAGGTTGCCATGGCGTTCCTTGAGAGCTGCGCAGTGTGGCCGACAGTTTGCTTATTCCCTCTACTTAACTGAGTAGGATGTCTGCCAAGCTCCCGAGGGACTCTGCATGTGTGTGTGTGTGTGTGTGTGTGTGTGTGTGTGTGTGTGAAAGATAGAAAAAAGAGAAAGGAAGGAGAGCAGTTCCAGTGGGGCAGGATTTGCTGAATGGACAGATTGACAGCCAGAGACTTCCTCTGTGCAGGCTGCACGCGGCCGCGCCAGAGGACGGCCCGACATGCTCGGGCTTTGCACCTCAGCTGGTTGGCAAATTCAATTTCCATACGATACGGGCGAGGACTGTAAGTCCCAGAGAGAGGCCACCATGCTATGTAGGTCACAGTTCTGAGAAACAGTAAAGCAGCTCTTCCAAACATATTCAGATACATGTTTCCATGTACATGATATCTTTAGTCTTCAGGGTCAGTCGGTAGCAGAAAACTCACCAGGAAAGTATTTCAGGCCATAATAGGCTCAGAATGAACAGAACTCAGGGAGAAAATCAACAGTTCTTTACCTTAATGACTTAATGGAAATGTTTAAAATAATCGGTTTATTTCTAGCTTCTTTTAATTTCTTTAAGTATTTGCTGGTCTATGACTTTGTAGCTCATTTCCTTACAGGGCCATGTATTTTGTACTAAATATAGCATGGAGAAAATGTTCTGCTGCCCTCTTGATAAATACCCACTTATTATGTTTGACTTTAGGAAATGATTTACAGTGGTTTGTGATCTTGTCACCATTTGTCTGCATCTATCAGCTGTTACAGTTCAGCCAACCAAAGAGTGATTTTTGTTTTATTTGAGTCATATTGAGAGGCCTGAAGATGTGAAATTATAAATTAAAAAAAAAAACACACACACAATAAAAATGAGAGTTTTTGAAGTTTTGAAAGTTTTGAAAAAATGCAAAAACTTTGATTAAATGATCTTTATAATTATTTAACAAAAGTAACTGCAGAATTTATACATTAATATATTTATATATTATATATTCATTTGGGGACCCAGACCAACTCAAGACCACAAGTCAAAAGAATTGGGACACTGGGCTTAAAGTGGCAGCGATGCACTTGTTAAAATAAGTCAGTATTAATTTGTAACTAATTCTTATGCTCACACAATTGATTGGACACAATAAATTGTATCCATCCAATCATTTATTTGTTAGTTAAACCTGCTTGTGCCATCCTGTAATTTACTTCGCCAGAAACTTTTCCGTTTTGTGTTTAACTACATATAAGGATTCTTTTCTTAAAAACCCTATAATGAGACAGTCCAGTACTTACCAACATTACCAACTGAACGTTTCCCATGTTCCTTTATTCCCTTTATTATACTTTTGAATTACACAGACCTTTTGCAGGAAATTGACCAAGAATTACCAGTCACATACCTGCTTCTTTGTAGGAAAGCATTAGGAACATTTGCAGGAAATTAGCAGGAAAGTGCAGAACCAAAGTCCATTTTAATGAATTAAACTCATAATTCTTGACAGTGTGACTTCAGTCAGTATTTTTCTCTTCATCAGGCTTTAAACAGTTCCCACACGTCTCCTCAAGTCTCCCTGAGGTGGCTTGTTAGTGTTACTTATTAACAATAAAGGGACAATTCTAAATGTCAGAGCAACCCTTAAATAGCTTTCATGCCTTGTTTCAGCAGAGTCATATGAGTCTCAGGGACGAGAAGTCGCAGCGGCCACATGGCCTCCTAATCAAACCAGCCCTCACTGAACAAACAGGCAGCTTTATGCTTAGAATAAACAGGAAGAGATGTAGAGAGTGACTTCTTTACTTACAACCAGGGATAACAACAATCCAATTATTTAAGTGAGTCTTAGATTGTTAAATATATAGAAATATGGCTCCAGTTTCATTAAGAAAGTATTTAATGACGAGTGACTAAGATTGTTATGTCAGTAAATTTAAATGACTTTGTCCATGTTGTAATCTTGTGCTGTCTTTTCCTGTACAACTGCTCTTTTTTTTTTCTTGCCTTTCAATTCTTAATTTGTAAAATGAACAACAAGATGTAATTAAATATCTTCACGTGAGAAACACAGTCGGTCGGTTAAAATGTGCCACGGTTCCTGCAAAGGCTTCACTCCTCGACGAAATTGAAAAAGAGAAACTGAAGAACAAACAAATTTCAATCCGATCAAATCAGTGCAATCAAACCCAAATGAAGCTGACCTTTATCTCCACACTGTTGAAGTAAACAGGCAGCAGAAAGGCAGTAAACAGTTTAATTTGCAGTAATTCCCTACCTCTTAGCTGATTCCAGGGCTGCAGGTAGAAAACTATCTGCTCTCCAAATAAAAGCTGACAGCCGGCCTGCAGGAAGAAAGCAAATGTCAAAGTAATTAATTTGTTTTCCTTTAAGAATAATAATAAAGGGCCAGTGGTGTGTGTTTCACAGGACGGACTGTATCTCCTCACACACACTCACCCTCATAGCTTTTTTTTTTTAATTCAGTGCAATAAATCACTTAAGAGTTGTCAGTAAACACATACAGGCATTTGATGCATAGGTTTGTGTTTTTGCACGTGCATGTTGCTTGTACGTTGACTTCTTGTGTGTAAAGGTGTGTGAGAGTGTGTGTGTGTGTGTGTGTGTGTGTGTGTGTGTGTGTGTGTATTGTCCCTATAGCCCATCTGTTCGTGCAGCCTCCCTATTGACTTAGTCTCTCTCCCAGGCGGTGCGGCTGTGATGAGGTCCACTCTGCGTTGGTAATAAGCTCATTAATCATGCAGCCATACGGCCCGCAGCTCCCCGTCTATATCCCAGCTATGATTATCAGCATTGATTGGCTCGGGAGAAAGCGGCCGCTGCCTGTGGACCAATGGAGGCAGAGGTTGTTGGAGCGTAATAGCGGACGAGCGGACGACTATCGATTTAAGCATGAAAGGAGACTAAATGGAATCCGAATGTTTTGCCTTTGAGATGAGACAGTTATCAGTGGCACGCGAGGTGTCAGGAGGAGATAAATCCACACAGGACGGACTCAGTTTAGCTTTAATGCAAGATATTGTATGAGGACACAACTGGAGGCACGTGTTCTTTAATATTCATTTATAACGGCAGCCTTAAAAAGGTAAGTTTGACAAACTGCACGAAGAATGTGAGAATATACGCAAAGTCCCAACTAAAGTAGAGAAATTATTGATAGTACTTGACAAAGATAAGGCAGGAAGAATGTATAGATGTGCAACATACAGTTCTTGAAAAACTATGCGTTATCAAAAATTTTTTTATCTGGATTGAAAATGAATTTATTTAACTGACACTTGGACTCAACACAGAGATTAACAATGGAACAAAGTAGTGGGAAGGTGAATGTCAAGTCCAAATGTATTATTTTAAAGCAATTTTTAAATACAATGGTTCATAAGTTATTTATATTAAAGAAGGTTGATGGGGGACATGTCATAATCTGGGTCTGCCCAAAAATCCATGATTATTGTTCCAAAATGTTTTATCTTGTGCGTCCTCACTGAAAATACACCAGACAATAAACTGAGTTGCATATTATAGATTTTTCTTCAAAAGGAAAATGCAAATTAAATAAATAAATTACAGGTTTCTATGTAAAACCTCAACCTGCACAGCAGGGGTGAGGAAGGGTTAAGGTGGTTTATGTCACCTAGAAGATTACGGCCAAACTTCAGTCAAGTATTTATGGAAGGACTTGTAACAGCTCTCTGTAATGATCATCTCTTGCCACACACACAACACAAACCACCACATACACACCGCCACAATTCATCTCACATTTTATGACCCTGACTGTACTATCGCTCTATTGTGCTGATTTCCATCCTATCTAATGTTCTCCTTTAAGTCTACAATGTGCCTTTGTTATGTCACATGGTGTCACTAAAAAAAGATGTCTGTGGGTTATGTGTTCAGTTGATGTAACTCAAAAATCTTCCCATATAGCTAATGATTATTTTTCAGCACGTTCTACAACCACAGATGACAGTTATTCCGTTATATAACATAATACCCAATATGTCTGTAAATAGGCTGTGGTAATTGAAATAGTCAAGACATGAGAACAGCCACAATTACATCATTTGAAACCAGATTACCAGCATTAACAAACTGAATACAATATTCAAATAAGGCAAAGGCAAATTAACTGCTATTTAAATGCATAGGATTTGAATGTAATTACCTATTAGTCTGTTTCTATATATTGTGCCTTCATTAAAATATTGATAATACATTTGGCTGAGAAACAAGGAATGACCCCAGTTTCCAGTCAGACAGTCTGTGAAGTGTGCTGTTGTCCCCAAAGTCATGCACACATCATCTGACTGATCACGCACACACCAATTATTGTATTTACAAAAAGGAAATACACACATCCACAGGGAACACTTCACAAGGTTTACAGAGGCTTTACACATAATGCCTGAAAGGGCTTCCACATTACTAAAACAGTTAAAGGGTCAGTTCACCAAAATTTCAAATGAAACATATTTTCTCATTTATACCTGGTGCTCTCCAGTCATGCACACACTTATGGTTTCAGCTTGAGACGTCTGTCTCTGAGAAGTGTGTTTGCACCAGGATACAAAGGCAGTGAACGGAATTTAGTTTGTGGTTCCAACCAACTCAGACGTGTTATTTTTAAAAAATCAAATGGTAACTTCTCTTTCCAAAAAGCAGTGTCCCTGTTAACATGTTTACAAGTTACAGTTTTCGCTGGAACTAGTTTCTACCAAAATATAGCGCTTATAGCTTGATATCTCAAACCTGGGCAAATTCATAATTTGAGGAACTGACTCTTTAAACTTGGTGAAAACCACTGAGCTGTGTCAGCCTATGAACTATAATAAAGCCCTAACATGTAACTCTTTGAGGTGCATTACCTGAAATATATCTTAGGAAAAGTCATGCTGAATGCTGTACTTTGTGTTACAACAATCCTTCACCTCCTCCACAAGAAATGAGGATATGGAATTAGGGCAGCCTAAAAAAAAAAAGATTGGAATAGAAAGATGAGCGCTGAGGCTCCAGGGTCTGGTCAAAATTACCTCAGTCTGCTCCTCAAATGAAAGCAAATGTGTCCTCACAGCTCTGCTAAAAGCACCAGACAGAGGTCGCTTACTGGCGCGCACACACACACACACACACAAGGCCTTGAATAGCACAGTGCATTAGCTTTCAACCGCATCACTTTGAAGTGACAGGAACATTTGAGTATTGACTCACAAACTAGTTACCACTCGATCCGGGCATCACACACATTCTCTCATGAAGAATAAGCTGAAAGGATTGATTTTTGTTCTTCTTTTCTGAGGTGATTTGAACTGTGTGAGAATCTGAAGATCTCCAAGAAATCATTCGGGTCCTTAGAGCAGTGACAACCCCCCCGCCCCATTGCCTGAGTGTTTTTTCAAAGCCCTCTGATTTCAAGTTTGTGTTGGGATCAAGAGGCTTTTCACACAGCCATTTATGCTGATGTTCTGGATGTAATCATGCACCTGGTTCACCTCTCCTCACCCTGCAGCCTCCAGCCTCCCACGAGACGCACAGCTCGACCAAACAGGACGAGAACCAGCAGAGAAAGGCAGAATTAAAGAGACAGAGAAGAAGAGGAGGACTCAAAAGACCACGCATATAAATCCTCTCTTTCTCACCAGCCTGCACACACACACACACACACACACACACACACACACACACACACACACACACACACCTCCTCTGATAAAACCCACTAGCAAACTCTGTCACTCAATTAATGTCTCGTTTTATCTGGTTTTAACATACCTGCCATCCTCAGCTGGAATTAAAGCCTCACCTCTCCCCCTCCCCCCCCCAAACACACACACACTTTTTTTCCCCTTTCTAAGTAGCTAAGCACAGTGTGCGGGATTAGGCGCTGTGGTAATAACTTCCATATTGAAAAATGCAAGATTGGGCTTCCTCATGTTCACAAAGACTTTAGCTTTTATAAATAGAATTGCCTTATACTTCGCATATATCCCCAGACTTAAACCACGTCTGTCTTTTTTAGTTTTATTTCCAGTTCTATCATGTCGAAATAGCAGCATGCTGTTTTTCTGGTGCAGAGTTTCTTTTTTTTTTTTTTTTTTTTTTTTGTGGATTCCATGATGCCAAGCGGGGCTAATGCCATGAACTGTCTTGTACAGTGTTTTCCACAGTGTTTTGCAGTTCAAATGGCGGATTGGAAACTGCTGACATTCCGGTGGCAGATATTGCTCTCTTGCCCGCCAGCGCCCTAAATCCCCTGTTGCGAGGAGTGTGGTGTGAAATCCATTTACCACAGATTCCTGCAGAAAGCTTGTCATCTCATTGAAAAGATCCCCCTGAAATATGGAAGAAGCCTTTACTGTAGATGTAGAAAAAAAAGTAATATTCTTCTCTTGCCATATTTCTCTCCCTCTTTGTCTATCAGTCTGTTTCTTTGTCTCTTGTTCAATTTCCTGTGAGAAAGAAGTGTCTCCTGGTGTTAAACAAAGATGGCTGCTCCGTCACAGTGGGGTTAATCTTTCATAAAAGGTGTCAGGAGACTTTCAGTCCTCGTCCCTGAGGCGTAAGTGAGGGTTTATCGTTTCTTTTATTTCAGCGTGAGTAGCTGCTGGTGCACTCAGACCCTGGTAATGTACGCAGCGTTTAACCTATGACTGCTTTGATCAAAAACACACACTGGTGCATCAATCACATTAGTCTCACGCTATTACTCTGGTCTCATTGTTACCAAAAGCTGCACAAAACATGACTTTCTGCATTGTTCACGTCTGCAAACTGCACCATATGCGCTCTGAAATTCTGCGTTTACCTTGAATCTATACATGTCAAACCTTCTTTTTGCCGCCCACAGCAGACGGTCCAGCTCTGGTTTCTGACTACAAAACTGGCAACAAAAAATCGATCGCTGAAAAACTGTGCATTCAGCCAAACGACTCATGTCATGTCTCGACAAAAAATCCCAACGACAGTCGAGCCACATTGCCTCAAGAGGAGTGGTCTCTGATGTGCTCTCCAGAGTCAATACTAGGTCTTTTGTCTGAGGAGCAACAAACGTCTCATACAGCTGCTGGTGAGAGCAGCACTATCATCACTGATGTCAATGGAGTCTATAAATTCTCGTTCTAATCAGAAACATAATTGACAAATTTGCTATTTAATCAAAACCGTTCTTTGATGGTTGTAGTTTTCTCCAGCATCAGCATGAAGCCCAGTCTAAGCCAATCAGAAGTGGTCCTGATGAGAGTGTGTGTGCGCGCTGTGCCTCTGCTCTCCAGTACTATTTCAGGTCCGGATGCCTTTGTGTGCAGCTATATGTCAAACAAAGGGCCGCTACGCCTGCCTGCCTGCCGTCCATACACCCAGGCTGGGGGGAGGGAGGACAGAGATGCAGTCGTTGTGCGTTGTGTGTGTGTGTGTGTGTGTGTGTGTGTGTGTGTTTTTGGTTTGGATTGAAGGGGGGGGGGGTGGCTGTCTGCAGGGAGCAACCAGGCGTGTGAAAATACTCCACTCTCTGACTCTCTCCTCCTCCTCCTCCTCCTCCCTTCTCCGTCATCTTCACTCCTTTGTGCTCTATTTCTTTCATTTTGCTCTTCTTTTCCATCATTTTCATGTGCTCACCTCATCACCACGACCCTTTACCTTTCAACCCCCTCTCTTTCTACTGTCTGCCCCCTGCTCCCTCCTGCGCTTCCTCTCCGTCCCTCAGATGTCATCCAACACACAGCCAGGAGCTAATATTAGCCTGCCAGAAATTATAAGTGAAAGTTTACCGCCCATTACAGCTCCTTTGGTGGGAGACAATCTTTGATATGGAAATGTTGCCGCTGCCGTGTAGGATACATATATGTGCAATGCATTTGATAGTACATGTGTGCACTTCTGTGTGTGTTTGTGTGTGTGTGAGCTGAGTGTGGGAAGACAATAAAAACGGAGGGTGTATCCTCAGGGAACCCTGTCGTAAACCATTTTGACAAAGTGGGACATTATCTCTGAGGGTTTGTCGCCGCCAACAGCCAATATACACACACATCAAACTGACACATGACAAATGGTAGGTGTGGATGATGGAGTTACTATGAGCCAATAAGCTCTTTAATGTATTCAAACCCGCTTAGCCACACTAAGTACCTAAGTGCTCAAAGTAGAGGAAGGTTAGCAGGCGCTAACAGTAAGTCTGGAGATGGGAACAAAGAAATATGAGCGTACACAGTTAACATCTATTGCTTTGATAGTTACAATTCAAATACGACGGCATGAAGAGATAGAAGAGGAAGAAATCTAAATGTTTAAAAAAAACCTCTCACTCTCATGATCAAATGCATCCAATCACTAAAGGAATCCAGCAACACAAAGACAGAGAAAAAGAAAAGAGCTTACCTTTCAGTTCGACAGCCACATGTGAGTCCACTGCTTTTCACACACACACACACACACACACACACACACACAGTCACACAGTCATCACACATGCGCTCCCATGCGCTCACACACACCGTGTGCGAGGAGAGAGAAACGAGAACCCATCATTGTTCTCATAACCCCTCCCACACGGATGCGTAGCACTGTCTGGATGGAAACATGTAGGAGTAGCACTCTCTCTCACACACACACACACACACACACACACACACTCTAACACACACACACACACACACACACACACACACAAATATTCTCACAGTGTCTGGCTAAAAACATGCAGCATCAACAGTCTACCTTGTTGCAGCCTCCCTCTTCTCCTGGAATTCCAACACACACACACATTCACACACACACACACACACACACTCGTGCTCCACTCCTATATGCTTACGGCACACAGCACACAAAGACTCCCACTCACAGACCATGTGATCATGTGATGTGTCTGATGCGCGACGCATGCATGCATGTGAGAGCATGTGGTGTCTTTCCACCGCCTGCTCCTTCTCAGCTACTTTGCGTACCCTGAGTGCATTTGTGCATCATGCTGTGATAATGTCTGATGTGTATTTTCCATCCGGGCATGTGTGCATCACCACACGCTGTAATAATGCCCCAGCTCCTGCGCCCGTGTGTGTATATTCACACATATGTGAGAGCGTGTGTTTTTCGCCAAAGGGGTTAGGTGTTAGGATAAACAAACAAGCACCTTTAAAACCCCTCGTTTCTGCACGGCCATCGGGGAGGAAACAGCTCTCACGTCCGTTCTATTAGTCCCGAGGGGCAGTATGGTTACATGTACTTACCCCCTCTGCATTATTGATGGCTGGTAATGGTGCCATTATAAAAGGATAGCAAGCTGGTGGATGTTTTAACACAGGGCTGATGAGGACGTGTGAGGAATCAAAGTCCACCGGGCCAGGCTTGGCCGATTTCTGCTCTTCACAAAGGGAGGGAGCAGAGGCAGAGGGAGGTGCTTTAACAGGAAATGAAGGATACTGTAGAAACCAACCAGAACCAATACTGGCCCAGGCTACTTTCTACTAATTATACAAGAAAGGAAGCTGATAAAGGCTTTAGTATGGCAGTATAGAGGCACAGAAGGGCAATCAAACTGTGTGATAAGTTGGCCTGGTCTGACCCAGGCCGGTCTGGGTTATTTTCTGCTGACTGCAGGTGTTTGAGTCCAGCCAACTCACCAACTTAGCTGTCTGTATTTTCTGATTGTGCAGACTTGGTGTAAATCTAAAAGCAGCACAGGCTGGACGTAAATCTTAAAAACAGTGGGCTACTTCCTTTTAGCAAGAGTGTGTGATCATGAAAATGTGTGTGTGTGTGTGTGTGTGTGTGTGTGTGTGTGTGTGTGTGTGTGTGTGGCTTCTTGTTTAGCCCCGCATACCTGCTGTGTTTGCACAGGAGCTGCGCTGCTGTGAAAACAGAAATGGTCGTGAGGTGAAGATTCTATCGGAGTAACATTTACAATCTGTCCAACTAATTAAGAAAATACACACACGTACACACAAGCATGCGATGCGCATGCATGGACACTTCCTCTTTCTCTCTACACATAAGCACCACATACATAGTGTGCTTTCTAGCGCCAAATTGCTTTACTTCTTGGGGTTTTTATTCAACTATGGCATCTTTAATTGGACAAAATGCTTCTTTGAAATCACTTTAGCAGTTAATTTGCACATTTGTTATATGCTATTTTTATTTGCAATGTTAAAATGCATAGAAAGCAGTATTAACAACGCCAAACTTATTTTAACAGTATTTGATAGTTGAATGTTGGAATTTAATTTTTCAATTACAAAATTAGAGTAATTAAAGTTCCATCTGATATGCTTTCTGTAATAGTTTTGTTAAGTACATTTTCAAATGATATGTAATTAAATCAAATAAAAGGGTGCAAATTAAGCCACATTTGCAATTATTAACACCACAATGAAAGTGACATTTAAACAATTTTACAACATGTTTCGGTGTTCGATAAAGCAATTTGCTCAACAAAAGTCAGAGTACAGATGTGTTAAAACACTCATTAAAAATCTAATTAAATTTGTTGGTAACTGTCTTTGTTATCGACTCTGTGATGGAGAACAAAGGATTTCAAAGTGATGCACACGTGCATGCATGAACACACATACACACACACACACACACACACGGTCTGATGTGTGCATTAAGTTAGTGGTGAAGGGTAATTATTTGCCATTTGAATAGTCGATGCACCATGTCTTGTTCATTATTTTGTTGCACTTTAACAGTAATTTTGCGTAGAAGTATTTAATGCAGCAGGGTGGTGAAATAGTATTACAGGCTGCATTAAGCATTGCACTGTCATTATTTTGCTTCTGTCACCCTCAACTATTGCTGAATTGTATTGATAAAAAGCATTTACATTTTATTTTTGCCACACTTGTAATTAACTTTAAATAATAGTCGCTTATCTGTATGAATTCTGTTATGTTGCCATTGTCTCTATAGGCCAGACGTGTGTATTTTAAAATTCAATGTTGATATTATAAAAACTTGATATACAAATGATGAACAAACATATTATACAGTATTTGGGGTAAAATACTATTTATATTTTTGGTCGCTCTTTATGAAACCGTCTCTCATTGGTTCACTGTCTTTTCCACCACACTACGCCAAAAGTAAATTCAGTTCCTTCAGGGTTTGTATGTATGATTATTACTGAAACGGTCATGTGACAGCGGAGTTCATGGCTAAACACATGAATGAGTTTGTTGGTAATTAATGATGCTTTCAGTATTTGTATTAGTTGTCATGTCCATAAAATACAAATAACATTTCACATTGATGCTGATGCACAAAATATTTAATGCTCATCCAAGGAAGAAGTTGGGATTCTGACATAAAATGTTATTTTCCTTCTTACAGAAAAGTGACAAAATGTCATTTCCACCACAATCCTTTGCACTGGGATGAAAAATGAAATAAAAAGAAAAACAAACTAAAAGCATATTGTTAGTTTTCTTTCTCTTAATACTGAGCTATGTTGAACATGACAAATTGATTCTTGGTAGAGGAAATAGCCATTTTACAAAAAACATCTTCACTGAAGGTCAACTTATTATTTTTTTTGTCAAAGACCATAAGATGCAGTTAAAAGCTCAGGGGGGAAAAAACACTCAAGTGGACTCAAGAGTTACTTTTTTGTGAAGTGTATTGCTTCACTTTTCACTTTTTTTAGAATTGATTTTTAAGTTTGAGTGTTAAATTGCAAACTATAAAAACTGTAAAATTGTAAAACATCTAACTCCGTGGTGAGGTGGATTCACCTGTAGAGAGCAGTGCAGAGGCATTTATCTACCATCTAGGCTTAAGGGTAAATTTATACTTTTTTTTTTTTAATTTGAAAATTTCTGGTCAAAATAGATGGTGGTCACTATCATTTATAAGTGCACTCATAATTATCCAGCATTCTATTTGTCATTACCTTTTCCATCACTACACTCATTTCTGTGTGTAATGTGTGTAAATATGATCATCATCATGATATCATCATATAAACTGTATTTTTTTGTGCATTATTGGCTAAAATAAAGTCATATATGAAAAAAAATGTTTTACTGAATTATTCAAAACAATAGAAATTTAATGTCCTGTCTGCATTTTGAAAACAAAAAAAAATGAGATCGAAATTGCAAAAAAATGAAATTTGGAAATGAGTGTGTGAGATTTTATAAAATACCTTAAAACACAAAGTATATAACTAACATTGTTTAAACAGTGTATGTCAGAAATGATGACTAAAATAGTATTTCAGCGTAGTCTTTATCACGAAAAGTTTCTAGGCAAAATAAATAATAATATCAATATGTAAGTGATCAATACTAAAATGTCCCATCATTGATGATGACCCTTACATGCATTACATCTATGCTGCGTTCTAAGGTTTTTCCAGTGAATGCCACACCCAAGGGCCCTTGCTCATGCACACCATTTGGATGCTACACCTTTCTCATACCATGACCAGCCCACACACAGCCACAGGTCAGCGGCCAGTTCTCCTATATGAAGAATCACAACCAGCTCTGTGTGTGATGATATTGCTCTCTCCTCACATTATTGTCTGCAGAGAGAGAAGCCACAGCCTGGCTAACACGGCCGGCGCCTCGCAGCCTGCTGGAGACAGGGAAGGATGACCGAGCATTGAGCAAGAAAGCCAGGCTGAATTACTCCTCATCAAATCAAACAAAACAAATTGAATTGGGGACGTCTAATTTTTTTTTTTAAACGTCTGCTTTTCTTTAGATTTTTAAATTCACATACAGCCTTTTAACCGACTCGGAGCACAGGTTTGCTTTTACACACTGAATGGATCTGACAAAGCGGCAGGATGAGATGAACTATGAAGATGGGAGATCTTGTTTTACAGCGTGCAGAGTTTGTATGTGTTGATAATGATTCACAGCTGAGGGGGGTTTGTTGCATTACATGGTTGCATACGCTAACTGCTTTGTACATTTAGATATTCAAATTATCGCCCGCTTGCTGGCATGTGAGAACGCAAAGGCTTCAGGGAATGAAAACCGGCCAAACACACAAACTCGTGTGCTATCAGTGTCAACGCTTTGGGCAATTATTAGCACATAAAAGAAGCTGCTAAACGAAGGAGGGGGGAAAAAATACTGATCACCACTAAGATAAAGGCAGGAAAGAAAACAAGAGAGGAGATAAAATGAGTGTGTGTGTGTGTGTGTGTGTGTATGAGTACTGAAATATCATCCCAGAGGGGAGGGGGTACATGTACAGTACCTGCTCTCTCCTGGCCTGCTGATGAGCTACTCAACTCTCCTTAATGGCAACACACTTCCTCTTCTCTGTGCCATTTAATGCAAATAGGAAATTTCCAGCACAACAAAAGATGAAAATCATTGAAAACATGTTTGAGATTTCACTGTATTCTGCGTTCCCACACGTCACTCAGTTTGGATTTAAACAATCAAGAGAGATCAGGTTTTTAAATCTGCACCTTCTCCTCCCATAATAATCGCCAGATGCTTAAACAGAGTCGTGTTTTTCCATAAAGGGTTAAAGACTGCTTTCTGTTTCAATCTAAATGCAGCCGAAGTTAATGAAAGAAAAGCGGAGAAGCCTTGAGCATAATTCCATTTAGTTGTGGATTCATTTATGAAATACACATAACAGAGCTGTTTCAATACTTTGTTAACAAATGTCAACACCAGCAGAAAGCGTTATGACTTGTGGACTTTAAGAGCACAAAGTAAGAAAAAAAAAAAGAGAAAGAAAGAGCACTGACCCCGCCTTTTTTGACACCCAACTATGCATTTCCGCAATCCCTCTTTTTCTGCGGAGCTCTTGGAGAAAAACAAGCAATAAACACGCTTTAAAACGTAATTCCACAGAGGATGAATAAAAGAAGCTGCAGGTAAGAATATGAGCATAATGGTCTCTTCAGACCAGGTGAGCCCCATCCACAGGGGTCCCCACCCGCTCGGCTCCATCACCACCACATCCATAATCTCCATGACAACCACTTACCATGACGACCCCCCTCACCATGACGACCTCTGTCACCCAGCTGTCCTCCTGAGACCTGTAACGGAGCTAATATGGCTGCAGCGGAGCCCCCCGTGAGACTGAGACCACCACCCTCTTCTCCTCCTCTCCTCTTCTTTCCTGTAATTCCTCCACCCCGGGGGGGGGGGAGGTTAAAGCAACTAAATCTGCGGAAGTGCCTCTCATTCAGACGATAAAACCCACTCTATCCTCATGGCTCCTGTGGGTGAAGCGACCCTTCGCCTCCCGGCGCAGGAATCAAATGGATCTACAGTGCTGCTAAACAAGGACTTAACAACTCCCTGGAACTGTAGCTTCTCTCTTTCTCTCGTAGCCCGGAGAAAATTCAACACAAGACTCTTCCGGCTTAGAAAATTCCTTGAATTGCTGCTGTAACTGGGTTTAGGACCCAATTGCTTGATTATTTTGAAATTGAGCTGTTTGTGTGCAGAAATAAGAGGACGATTGTGCGCTGCAGGAATGTATGTGTGTGCACTTAAGTGTGTGTATTCGTGCAGAAGTAGGCTACAACCCAGACACTCACATGGACCCACAGACACACATAGCTTTGTAAAGCATCTCTTTGTCTCCGGGGGTTTCATAATGATTCCATAACAGCCTGTCAGACATCATTTGAAATTGATTCCATGCAGCCGAAGCTCCCCTCTCCCTCTCTACGCCATTATCCGTATCCCCTGACGACTCGGCTCTTGATCACTCTCTCTTATCTTTTATTATAAAAAGGCCCACCTCTTACTATCCTGGGCCAACAAGGAGAAAGAAAAGTGCTGATACGAGTGGAGGATGTAAAAGTGGAGAAAACACTGTCAGGACCTCTTTCAGAGCGGACGTCCAGTTATCAATGCGATACCTTTGAGGTGTTCCCTCTTTAAAAGCACCGTGTCGCTTTTTGACCTGCAGGTTTGGCCATATCAGAAGAAGCTCTACTCACCGGTGGAAAACCAATCAATCTGACTGGAGCCATTATCATCCCATTCCACACCGAAGATCGTACATTCAAGCGCCCACTATGTGTGAAATGCAGCCTCTAGGCCTCACAGACAGGGGTGCAGTAGACATACATTAAGATGCCGTAGTGTGTAAATGCATGAATGAGTGTGTGTGTGTGTGTGTGTGTGTGTGAGGTGGCGAGTGTGTGCGTATCAGATGCACATGCATGTGTAGCAGAGTAGTGTGTGACTTACCCCCGGCTGTCCCTGAGGGTTGAACAAGCTCTGACAGCGCTGATGCTTCTCAGCGTCCTGCTCCTCTCAAAGCTTTCATCTACAGTATGTTCGCTATCACTCAAAACTCCCTCCTTTTTTTCCCAGACACACTCTCTCTCTTTCTTTCTCCTGCTCCTGTCTCCATCCTCCCATCTTCTGCCTTTCACCTCCTTCTCCTTCTTTATTTCTTCTCTTCTCAGTTCCCTTGCTCTGCATCTCCTTCTCTTTTTTCCCCACTTTCTCCCTCTTTCTTTCCTCTCCACTCATTCCTCCCTCTCCCTCCCTCTCTCATCCCTTTCTTCTCCTCCTCTCTGTCGCCCTCACCAGTGCTCCAGGAGCTTGGTATCGCTGTCTCTCGGCTGGCACAGAGAACAGGCAGACACATGGGAGGGCTGTTTTGTAATCCAGCAGGTCATACCACCCTGGCACAGGAAAGGGGGGGCTGATGGGATGCAGGGAGGGAGGGGAGGGGGAGGGAGGACTGAGCAGGCCTATACTACTATCTTCCAACCTATACCTTTGCTGCATCCCTCTGTCTGCGAGCTGATGGTCTCTCCCTTTTTTCCCACCGACGACAGGAGGTCTCGCCTCGCTACATACTCTGTGCACGTTGAGGTTTTAGGAGTAAGCAGGGAAGGGGAGGAAGGAAGGAAGCGAGGGAGGGAGGAAGGAAGAGAGAGAATGGGAGTGGGAGGAAGTGTGGGAACGATAGAAGAGATGAGAGAGAGAGAGAAAAGGAAAGATGAATAGAGGATGGGTACGGGGGGAGGGATGTCTCGAGCGGTTGTAGATTGAATCAATGGAGCCTCTTAGCCCAGGAAATATTCTTGAGTATAGGAATAAAATGAATGATAAAAAAATGAACAAAGAGCCCAGTCATGAATTTGTGATGCTGTATACTTTAGGTTACAACCCAGCCGCGCAGTTGGCGCCAGCGATTGTGTGTGAGAGTGTGTGTCTAAAGCAGACAGACTAGCAGAGGCAGAGAGGGAGCTGGTGAGAGACAGGAAAAGACAGAGGTTAGGTCTCAGGGTGACTGGCGGGCTGTCTGCCTCGCTGTGAGCTGTCATCTCACCCACAGATGGTCAAATTGCCATCCATTCATCCTCACTTTCACCTCAGTCAGCTCTGGAAGATGCTGTTCCTCAACAGTCAGAACGGTGTGGATATGAGAGGTTTGTCCAGCCCTAACACCACACACAATGTTGATGCTGCACAATTCTGCAACACCAAGGTCTATGTAGTAGTAACTTTTTATAATGTTCTGTTGCACAATGCAAATGTGAAAATCAGAAATACTGTATGTTTGCATCAAATTAATTTATTGTGTGTACATTAATAAAATAATGATTTTTTTGTTTGTTGTACATAAACCAAAGAATCTTCTGATGAATTAAATGAATTTATGTCGATCCAGTGAGAATGAGGTACCTGGGATGACTCTGATATTGTGCATGATCTGTGCACAATATCTCCTACTTGTTTGGCATCCTTGATATTAAGGGTGAGTAATGAAGATAGTATATCATATTAACGTATTTACTTCAATAACATAACGCTGATCAGGATCTGTTCCAGTCCAGCTCTGACAACCCTGGCCAACAATATGATCCCCACCATAACTCTATGGTCATTTCTGAACCAGAAACCATGGATCAATGGATCCATCCATCCTGTTGTTCGCAACTTGGGACTCACTCCCGAAAATGTTTAGGAATACAAGTTGTGTCCTACAGACTGATACTGAGACTATTATTATTATCAACATTCTTTGCTATAACAACTCTTTCCCTAAATTAGTAGTTGACATTTGCTGATTTGCTGAGTCATGAGAATTTGAAAAATGTTTACACTGATAACTTACTGTATTCTAGGTAGGCAGCCAGTTATTGATGTTCTTGTCTGTTGGCAGGGTAAATAGTGAAGGCACAGTTTAGCTTAGACAACTGCAATGCTTGGTTATTGAAGGGGAAAGATCATGTTTCTAGCTGCTCTGGACAGACACACTTGGAGGCGGGACAAAAGGTCTGCTGCATAGAGAGGGGCAACAGACAATAATTGTTCAAATGGGTATAATGATGCACACTTCATCACAGAAAGTGATCAACAGAAAAGTGACAGAAGTAGTAAAGACAGAAAAAAAAAGAAGAGCTTGAGTGAAAAGGTCACATCCTGACTCACCTCTGCACACCTGACCAGTCGCTGTGTCAAGCGGCTGTGATCGTCGGATTGACAGTTGACAAAAAAAAAAAGTTATGCAAATTCTTACGTACACGTCACCAATTCTGACGTAAAACAAAGTGTGGGGGGTGGGTTTCATGAGCTGTTTGACGACCCATCAAACACTTTGTTTTAAGTGCTGACACCTTTATCCTTCACTGATCTCTAACATGGGACGGGTTGAGCTGATGTTCTGAGCAGTGCACTCATGTAATGAAGTGAGTACATAAAATGTGCACGTACGTATGGACATAAAATATACAGTTATTACTGTTGAACAAGTGCTTTTAAATATTAAACAGTCAATGTCATAGATATTTTCATATATTCTGTAATTTTTATAATGATCCTCTTGGTTTTTCTTGACCTGCCATGCAGTTTCTTTAATGATCGAGTTTTCTTCTCTACACAATTAAGACTAATGATTATTTTGTGTTAATGTAGTGCTTAATGCTGCTTTTACACTTCTTTGAAGGACTGACACTGCTGTAATTTTATGCATTTCCTACATGCTATATTGCAGCGGGGAGAACAGGGTCACAGCCAACTGAGCTACACATAACTGCCCATGTTAATACATATGTAAGCACATTTTAATCTGCTGTAATTGACTGAGCTTTACCTATATGTTACAGTAGGCTGCTTCGAAATGCTGGAGTGGGATATGCTAATGTGGCTGTGTCAATGTGTGTGTGTGTGTGTGTGTGTTTGAAAGAGTGAAGTTAGTGTGATTGAATGAATAACCACTGAACCATGAAGGAAGGTGATCCAGAGGTGTGTGTGTGTGTGTGTGTGTGTGTGTGTGTGTGTGTGTGTGCATGTGTGTGTAAGAAGTCTTGAGCAGCCGTCCTGCTTTTTTTAGCTTGTTTGAACTGTCTGTCTGACTAAGTGATCATCTCGTCTCAAAATGAAGAGCAGACGAAATGGCTAGGTCGGCAGAAATACAGCATAACACATCATACACAGATTTATCAGGACAATTTAAGTCTCTGTGTTTTCAAACTTATTATCTGAAATTGACTAAGAAATGTATTTCTGTGATACTGAAATTTTGGATTTGAAGAATGAAGACACTCACTGGGAAAATAAATCTATGCTTCAGATGCGTATCTATTTCCTAATCTATCTCTTTTCAGTGACTAATCTCTCATTACTAGTGATACAGTTTAGATAATAATCATCATAATTCAAAAATGTCTCAGTGGTATTAAGTTGTCAAGTGGCATCCAAGAAATATGCATTAAATCCAGGCATTGGAAAACAGAAAGTGAAAGCATAAAAGCAGTGACAATGGGTGGATGTGGGGTACGGTATGGTGCTGAGAATACAAACAGTCTTTGATGTAAAGACGAATCCTTTTGTGGCAGATGAAAGATATGAATGGAAGAAGAAGCTCACGCCGTCCACGCCTCCATCCGGCGTTAACGTCTCAAACAAAGAAGACGGCTTTGACCTGGAAATGACTTCAGTAGGTAAATGAAGGTAAAGTTTGGAGCAGATGGGTGGAGGTTTTCTCTTTAGTGCTTCATATACGCTGCACTGGACTCATATCGCTCATCAAACCTTTGTGCCACATATGAATTGATGCAAATTCACAGCTATTGTTGAAGTAGGTTAGCGTTGCCTTTGAGATGGATTGATTAGCTTTCTACTATGGGCTGTCACAATGCACCATATGTTTCACCGACAGCCTTCAGCTCTCTTCATGTGCAGTAATCATTTTGTCAACTCATTAACTAACTAACTAACAAAGCTACTGTGGGTGCTGGTTGTACATATATACAGCTTTGAGTTTTTTAGTAATATCATTTAATAACGTTTGCTTTTAAAATGCTTGCTGGATATATAAAAATATTTGTTAAATTTTTGTCTCATTTATTTCCAGATTGTGGAATCTGCATGCACATATAATGCGTGCCTTTAGTGCCTTTAGTCCAGAAATGCATGCTGCATTTAGGTGCTGGTGGAAAACTGGGATTGTCTTTCAGTATGTTTTAGTGCTGAGATTAATTTATTTCCATATTCTTGTGTATCCAAGGAATGTCACACATGCTACATCCTTACTAGAGACTAATATTTATGTATTGTTTTATTACACAATGGATTCATGTAGTGTTGCAACTGCCTACCTGTAGAGCTTTGCAGTTTAATAAAATATTGCTGAAGCATTTAGGGCTGTAGATATTTGTATTTTCTTTTCTATTTTCATTATTGATTCATGCGTAGATTTTGTTTTCAATCATTTCGTCCATAAAATTTCTCAAAATATTGCCATCTCAAAGCCCATGTCTATTTTCCAGAGGCCAGGATGACCAACAATCCAAAACCCAAGTATATCTAATTTACAATGAAAAACAAAAGAGAAAAGTAGCAAATCCTCACACGTAAGAAGCTGGAACTAGTGAACGTGCGGCGTGATACGTGACATATATGATTAATTATAAAAGTAGAACAAAAAACATTAATTAATTTTCTGTCAGTCAACTGTTTGTCTCTTGCTAAGATTCAAAAGCAATCATAGACAGTAGATATAGAGACAGAAAAACTGCCTTTATTTCTCTTTTAAACCTAAGATGAAAGTAGGTGGACAGATTTGATGTATGTCACTTAACGCACACAAGTATGCATGCAGCAGATTCCTGCAGCTTCTAGCACCATACAGCGCGGCTAATGGGCACCGGGGCTCATATTGACAGGCTGCGTGATTGACAGATGCACAAAGAAGCCCTTCAGTCAAGGCTGAACTCGCTGCAGCCATATTCTATGCGGCTGCATTTACATGCCGCCATGCGGAGTAACGTGCAGCTCGGAAACCAATTTTTACCACTACGCTCGTGTAACAAAATGAATCATTAACCTATTTCAGCATCATAGCAGCATGGTAAGCTAAGTAGCTCTAACCGATCGACGCTGTTGGATGCCACTCAAAAAATGTGAAGTGTTTCCTAAAGCCTTACGTTCATTTACACAACATTGCTTTAGTGTTCCGTTGCAAATGGAGAAGCAGAGCTCAGGCGCAGATAACATTTCTATGCAGCAGACTGTGCATTTTGAGGAATGTGTGAGAAACCATGCACATCACAGGTGTGTGAATGTGCACATCTTCAACCATGTGTTTTTGTATGTAGCCGCGTCAAGAGTGCTGCTGTTTCTCAGTCTTTGCCTTGGTCTGAGTGAGTCAGTGTGGGTGAGAGCAGCCAGATGAGACATTCCCTGATCCCTCATCTTCATAGCAGCTCCTTGACAGCTCGCTGTATGTTCTGCATACATGTGTGATGTGTGTGTGTGACCAGGTTAGTGTGTACCCATCTCTGTATGTCTGTAAAGCAATTGCACATTAGACACTGTGATGTGTGTGTGTGTGTGTGTGTTTGTCTGCTCCCTGCCCCCAGCTGAAGCGACATATCCACACACATGCATTTGTTCAAGATCACATTCAAATTTGGACATAATGTATTGATGACTCAGAAATATTATGTACTTGTGTCATTTTATAATCACAGACAACAATTGTACACAGAATCAAAATACAGTGTTTGAATGTGCCATTATAGAAACTGTACCTTATCAATGCACTGCTGGCATAAAATACTACAGCCCCATGACAGATTCACACAGAGGTTGTCTCCGTCTTTGTCAGAGAATTATGCAGACTGTGCATCTGCTCCGACAGTGGGGGTGTACTGTGGCTCCATGTTTCTCCTTGTGCACACACCATGCTCCGACACACACATACACACCAGGCTATGTGTCTCGTACATGAGCAGACTTTCATAGTCCCCTGTCTCAGTCACAGAAATGTGCCAAATTGCTCACATTATACACTTCACATACCCTCCATGAGTTAAGATGAAACAAAGATTTGATCATGAGGCTTACATTTGTGTAAGGAAATCTGAAATTGAGAGCCAACATGTTGAGTTCGTGAATGGACTGACTTCATAGCTTATGGAGAATAGTACAAAGTATTTTTCCCACGTAACATTAGCAGTGTCCCATTACAATGTTCGGAATTTAGTGGGAACCATTGTGCTCCTGAGTTTGTATTCCACGCAGAAAATGAAAGCTTTTAAGCCTAATTTGCCAATCTTATATTTGATTCCCACCAAATGTTAGTTTTTGTGTAGAGTTCAGGTGCAGGAATAGCAGCTCTCTATGAGGCATGCAACTGGGGAAGTGCACAGGAGAGCTGGTTAAACTACAACAGCACTTACTTACAAGTTACGAGTGATTTATTTTACACTTTAGATGCACACTGTTTTTAAGATGTACATAACATCACTGTCAAACATAAATCTAAGCACACTGTGTACACTGTATACAGATACAGTGTATGTGTACAGAGATGAATACATATACTGTCCACAACCACCCACTTCATGTTCAGAAAGTAATCTATTACATTTGCCCACTCAATATTTATTCCAGCACTCTTTGCACTCTGCGCCCTTGGACTATTCACGTTTACAACTTACAGAAGCAGTCTGACTTGTATATTGACATTGTTTGTTGTGATATTTATATATACTATTTACAGTATATAAGCATGACAGTTCTGTTCATTTTGATCTTTCTTTGCTGGACCTCTCTTTCTTTTTCAGCCGTATGTGTATAGCTTCCTGCAAACTGTTCTTGGGACTGTGTGTAACACTGAGAGCAACTTAAAACCAGACTCAGATTTTGTGTATATGTACACATACAGTACATGGCCATTAAAGCTGATTACTGTACTTTTTTGCATGTTATGTTATGTTGCATATTTCTCACCCATTAGCTGCTCATGCATACTCTGAGGATGCATTGCGTAAAGAAAGCCGGGTGCCTTAGCTTGTGTTAGCTGTCTTCTCATGGGTCCAGATGTGGCGGTGGAAAAATAACCAAAAAAAGACTCATTTCAATTTCACTTTTAAATCTGACATCTTATTTACTCTTATGTCACAAAGTGTCACATTGACACTTTTGAAGCACGCAGATGTTTTCTTAGCGGCTCCTCTCCCGTGTCGAAGAGGGAACAAAGACTGACAGAGACGCGCAGGCAAAGGATGGAAGAAAATAGAAAAATCCAGATGCAAAACATGATTCAAGTCGAGTATAACAAGATCTGGACAATCCAATAACCATTTAGAATCATTACTGATTGTGGAGTCTTGTAGCTTGTAGAGTGGCGATTGTGTCATGAAACCTCTAGGTGGAGAGCAATTGAAGTTGAAGAGGCTCTGAGAAGGAGGGAAGAGAAGAAGAGAGGTGTTATTTTTACACAACCACTGATACACAGCACTCAACACAGCTCCTGTCTGTCCGTCTCCATCTATGAATGCATACACAACCACCAACTGTGGGCAATCATCTATATGTTCTCACTGAATATCTGTTGCACGTTTGACGTGAGGATGCAATTTTGAAAATTGCAATTTCATTTGCACATCTGTATTGCAGCACAACTACAAACTGGAACTGAACACATTTACAAGGTAAATACCTAAAAATACCTAGAAGTTTAACATCACGATGCTAATCCACCAGGAGGTATTGGCTCAAGAGATAAACATTATTGTTTATTCATTTTTTTTGCTTTGCGTGTCTTTTTAATATCAAAAAATATGTATCAGTGTGTCAATATTTTTGTTCTTAATGTGCAGCATTAGCTTGTATATGTACCCACATTTCATCTTATTATGATCCAGGAGGTTTACATTGATGAGGCCATTAGAGGCTGTAATCCCACTCCTCTGCCTCTGTTGTGATTACATAAGCTGGTCACTATATTAACATACCCAACAATGCTAATGGGACAGAGACAAGAGCAGCGAGACGCAGGAAGACGCCGCTAACGCTGTAATGGTGGATGACCTGATGATGGGCTGTTTGTTCACCTTTCTCGTATTTACAGAATGTGGCTTTTGAATAAAAATAAGTGTGTTGTTAAATTGGTCACCTGGGTTTTATTTTGTTTACTGTCGGACAGTCTAAAAGGCTTTCTTTTATTGAAATGAGCCATTCGAAGGTGGTCAACACGGTTTGCTGCAGCCTCAGTTCAAAAACAAAATGTCTGCCTTTTAAAAAACTGAGAGAAGTCTGCAGCACGTTCTCTTTTATTTTGGTGTGTTTTCACCCTCTTGTTTTATCTGTCCATTTTCTAGAATGAGAAAAATAATGCATGAGCCTCCTAATATTATACTATTACGGTGATACTAGACATCATGCTAATGTGAGACCATATTAGCAAAGCAAGCAAAATGCTCTATGCTGAAACACTTGACTTAACACGCCATGCTCTTATGAACCCAGTATGGTAAAGGAGTTATTGTATGGTTAAAGGAAATCAATTTTTCGCTCATTAATATGCAAATGTAACCATCACGGCGATCCAGAATTCAATCAGATTATCTCCTCTGTAGGGAGAGCACGGGTTTTCCTAGGAATAAGTGTTACACCATAACAACATTATGCAAAGACATGATTCAGGTGATGATGCTGTGGGATAACGAAGCAATATTTTTATTTAGCAAATTTCTTTTTCCATTTTTTGTTTTTTCGGCTTTAACCAAACAGGCAAAGCGGGCAACTGTCCTACGACCAAACTCCCCAAGTTCACTGTGTGCCAAGTGTTCTGTTGTCATTAGTTGAATTCTATTAAATTCTCATATTTTCTTTTGAGACTGACATGATAAAGGTCATATGGTGGGTCAAACAAATAGGCAAGGCCATAGGTTTGTATGCAGACAATAGGGACATGCCCTGCCAGTGTATTGGGAGGACAGAATATTTCCCACCAATATTTTGTCACACTTGTCCACATTATCTTTGCAGTGATGTCATATTAGATATTTCCGATGTGCCGTCCCCGACATCACGTGCTGAGCTCTTGTTTCAGAACCACGGACAGCGCCGAGAGAAAACCACAAACTGTTGTTTATACACGAGAATCGTTCATAAATTCAAAAAAAACATTTTGCGCTCTGCTGGTGCTGCGTTCTCATGTGAGGGCTCTGATGAATAAATTCTTTGATTTTGAAACAGGAGCCTTAGGGATTGTGCCCATATAGCGTTTTCTCTCTCGCTGCACGTGTGTTTCATCCTAGCTCTCTCCAGTGCCCTTCCAGCGCTTTTCTTCCAGAGAAAAACACTATATGGACACACACCATATGTTGTTATTTAGCCTTTTCTGAGGCTTGTGACTGGTTAAATCAATTTATTTTATTTTATGGGGAAAAAAACTTGCAATTTTTAACCGTCACTTCATCCTGGCACAGGGGAGTAGGGGGGTTGTTGTGTTCCTTGAAAACCTTTGTCAAAATCTTGTTTAAAAATCTTCTTTATTTCAGATGTAATATTATACCAACATAGGCATATGATACACATTGCACAGAGAGATGGAGAAACTGGTAGCACATACTGTATTTGTCCCTTGCAGGTTAATTCAGTCATGACCACCTACTCAGTTAAGAAAAAAAAAAGTGTGTTAATATTCATATTACAGCAAATCTGCTCTTACGCTCATCTGGACATATGGAGGTTGAGAAGAGAAAATAGGCAGGAATAAAAACTAATCACCGCTATTCATCAAGGCTCGAGCATGAACCTACAAGAGGCTCTTCACAAAATCTCCACAGAGTGGCTGAGTCATACAGGACACACAGGAGGAAGACTTGTAAAAGCTACAGTGGGGGGGTTAGAAAGACTAGGCCACTGACATACCAATTAAAGATGAGGAGAGATAAAGTGCAGCAGCATGAAGTGGATGTCTTCATCTGCGTGATTTCTGATTGTCTCATGTTCTACAGGGCTACAGGCAGTAAGCAAACAAAGAATCTCAATTACTTCTTTTCACAAGGTGGATTAGGTGTATTTGTATTGTATTTTCACTCACACATTTTCGTCATAGTTTCCTGTCACCAACACCAATACATCAGGGGAATAATGTGAATATATTCATATTATTCAGTGTTGGCTGTGCATGTATCACAAAATTATAGACGCTATATAATTATTTAATTGATTCAATATATAATGTGTCAATTAGCAGGTAGCATGAGCAAAAGTAAGATCTCTATTTTTATAAGATATGATAATCCTTTATTCATCCAACAATGGGGAAATTCACAATAATATAATGTATAGCTATGGTAATTTCATATTATGAGTCAAACATATTCTTGTAATGATGTCATAGATCAAGCCTTGCAGGAGGAGCTACAGCTTAACTGTGTGTTGCTGAAGTGGTTAGAGGAGCATCAATCCCTTTTACAAATGTTTGAAAATGAAATGCGACTCGTTATGCAAACTTAATTGCGTTTGAGAAATATAGACAAAGTTTGCTTTTGCAGGACGGTTGGCTGGTAGAGGAGGCTTGGAGGTGAACTTGGAGAGAGTTAGGGATTCCTTTTGGAGTCTCGCAGGCAGACGTTGAGGTCGGCATTAAAATGCTACACTTGACTATTAAAGCTTCCCCTCTCTCTCTCTCTCGAGTTATATCAGTGTGTGTAGGTGTGGTTGCAGGTGATATGTACTTAGGCTAGTGGTGATGATGGATCCTTTGAGGAGGCTGAGCAGTTTGGAAAATAGATTACTACTACTCAGTCTGAGCTTTCATTGGTAATGGAGCAGACACTGTTATGTGATGTCAGTACAGTCTCATCTGTACTCATGCTGCTGCCTATGCGTTGTGGTTGAAAATACAGCTATTACCACGCCGGCAGGTTCCTTTCATCTGTGGCTTTATTATCTATGTTCTCTAAATGAATTTGCTTTGTAGATATGGTCTTTTTATGTGAATGCATGCCCCTTCAAATTTTCGGGCGAAGCTGAAAAGATGTAGCTCTTTTTCAAGAAACGCGGCAGTGGTGGAGAAGTGAGTGAATAAATGGGGGTCATTTTCAAAAAGCAGCACAAATTATTGACATGAAAATCTGTAAATAAATATACAGTATTTACCTTAAAAAAGAGTTTTGACTTACTAAGCTACAAAAAGAAAGTAATCCCCAAAAAGTCTTTGAATATCTATCAAATTGCAGAGTCATTATTTTCCTTTTTTTTTCTGGGGAAGGACCCCCGTGCCCCTTGCTTTAATTGTGGTTCCCCAAAACTTTTTAAATGGCATCAATAGCAGATGAAGGCTGGCTGGTATGTGATGTGTTTGCCTGTGGAAGTAGCAGCAGCCTGCAGCCGCTAAAACGATTACATCCTCTATGGAGACGGATGTTTACACCAACAACTGTGTCTTGTCAATGTGTGTAGTTGCAGCTCAGGGAGTTGCTCTGTGTGGTGCTAATGACCTCTTGTTCCTGGATGAACCTACACTAAGATCCCAGTTTTTGCTGAATAAACTGTGCAACGTCAAACCAGTGAAATAAGTCATGTTAAAGTTCTGCTTAAATCTATGACAGTCTTGAATGGCTGTTAAAGAAAATGCAGGCCAGTCAGGTGTGATCAACACAGATCACCAGTACAACTTCACTACCACAAATTCAAGAGATATTTTCCTGATTTAAAACAGCACATCCATGCATAAGTCACGGTGCCACGTCTGTAATTGCTACACTACTTGCCCATGTTCTCTGTTTCACTTCAGCCAGCTGTAGCAAACTAGTTTACTTTCGCCGTCCGCTGACGTAGTTATGACGTCAATGGATGGTGGCAGAGTGACAGGCGGAGTTTGGCTGAAGCCTGGAAGACATCACTACAGTTCAATCAGCTGTTAAAGTGAAAAGAGGCACACACATTCTCACATTATATACTGTATATACAATAGTTTAACAATCACTCATCCAGGTCTCACGTGTGTTACTGGTTATTGTTATTATTGATTCTACCTGCACTCCATCTGCATGCATTGTGTTTTTCTTTCACCTGACACTGACATACAACTCCTGAAGTTTTGAACATTTTCAACTTCTCTAAGGTGGGTCTATATATTGGACATTTGTCCGAAATGGAGCTGAACAATCAACAAACAAACAGAAATCTAATCAGTTTGGACATTGTACAATCAAATAAATGTTCTATAAATGAATGTATGACTCATTCATCTTTGCAGGAGAATGACAGCTTTGTCCTGGAATGACATTTGTAAGGTGTCCAGACGGGTCAGGCTGAGAGCCAGACCTTGTGCTTGTTACCCATTTAAAGCCAGAACTGCAGGTTTGACTTAGCAAGAGACTATATTAACCATAATATGCAGTATGATGATTATCCTCGCGGTTGCAGAAATACTAACAGGAACCAGGACACTGTGCTGCAGTGATTTTCTCAATGGATTGTTAGTATGTCTTGCTGCTGACACCAGCACAGAGGGAGGGCTGGTGAGACAACAGGGGCTGAAAACTTTCTTCAAAAATAAATCAGAAGAAAGAAACACTAAGTCTGTGTGAACAAGGCAGCATTTGACTAGAGAATAAATGTATGTGTATATTATATATTATATATATATTATATGTGACATATATGACAGAGGCTGCAAGCACCACAAAAGGTAGCTATTAGGCCTCAAAGCTCTGGGTGTGTAGTTGATTTGTCACTGACCTGATCAGTTTATAATGGTTGATGTTTACACGATCACTGGTGGCAAATCTTAAACTCTGGGTCCATAAAGGTCTGTATCCTGTATCTGTAGCCTACTGAACATCCAACGTGTAGCTGCTGGTAAAAGAGTTGGAAATACTGGAAATACATTTAAGTCCTTAGCACTCGTCTTTACATGAACTGTTTGTCGGATGCTTATTTGGATACAAATAGAAGCTAGTACAGACACAGTCTTATGTCCCAGATAATTGCAGTATAATATATATATATATGTGTGTGTGTGTGTATATATATAGCCACAGGCAGGCATTCTGTTCAAAAATGGCTTAGTGGAAACACTATAGTCTCCCTGCTATATCAGCACATGTGGATAATTGCCCTTCTGGTTAACATAAAATGTTTTCATTACATTCAGATTACATGGCCTTTTAAATACGTTTGTTCATTGCACTGTAGTTTAATAAATGATAATTACAGTAGAAGCACTGTGTCATGCGAGGATAGAGTGACCACGGCCAGTGTCATAAAGTTGACAGTGAAACACAGAGAATTACATCAGCTGGATTCAGATGTGGTCCTTGGGCTAAAGTGACCTGGCCCTTAACAAGGACTCATTACCTCCCATCAATATTGCCAGTGTTTGTAACTTTCCGTTGGTGTTGCACTGGCTGTCATTGAAAAAGCGAAAGCACTTACTGTATGTGCACTGGCGTTTTGCAAACACCCCTCCATGACGAGTGCAGGTGGAACTTTCCTACATCTCTGTGTCTCCATCGTCATTAATATGACAGCCACCAGACACCAGCCACCAGCTGTCCACTTGTCATCTCCTTTACCTCCTTACCTACCGGTGAGTCAGCCTCCCCTCTCAGCCTGGATCTTTGCATCTCTCTCTTTCGCTCTCTCCGTGTCCAAGCACACCAGCCTCTGTTTGTGCATAATTTATCAGTCATACAGCGTGATTCAGCCCGAAGGTGGTGATCAGTGTAATTGTCAGAAGACATATCAGCATTGTCACTATCATCATTATCATCATAATCGGCATCATCGTCGCCAACAACAAAAACAACATCATCCGTGAGTCAGGTCACTGTGTCATCGGGCTGAAGAATCCGATGCGATCACTTTGGACTTTGTGTAATTAAATAAATGTGCTATAAATAAACATGACTTATTCTTACAGCAGAATGACAGCACCTTCCTGGAATTACATTTGTAAGGTGTCCAGACGGGTCAGGCTGAGATACAGAGCTTTTGCTTGTTATCCTGTGAGCTCGTGTCCAGCTGTGTTTCATGTCAACATCTGTCTCCGTCCACACCTTAGTGTCTGATCAGGCAGAGATGACACACACACTTCGGCTAATTACTGCTGCGTTCTTTGAACTATTTTCTTCATACAACAGTTACGATGCATCTTTATCACAGAAGACATTTTTACATGTCACAGTGTGTCAAAAATAAAATTAATGATGGCTGCTTTAGGTATTTTGGTGAAAGTGGCACTGCAAAATTCATCTGCACGTCTTTGCAAAATATTTAGAAGCTGGGTGATGTAGCGACTATTCGAACAGAGCTAGTGCTGCAGCTGGTGAGCTCACAGCTTCCATTCGTACCAGCTGGAGAAAGCAGCAGTCAGTCGCAGTAGCTCCTCGGGCTCCTTTCTATTTTCCCCTCTGCTGTTCTGTTTACTCCTCCCCGGCATTTCGTCCACCATCGTGCACCATTTCATTCAATGAAAAGTTATTGAAGAGGGAAAATAAAGCTCCCCGAGCTAATGAGCTCACTAATGGTTAGTTAGCACAGATTTGTACAAAGCACTCACGTCTCATAACTGTCTGCAAACCGTTGCAAATTTGCAAGTTTGCAAACCAAACCCCAAAAAATCTGAGTGATTTCGCTTTGCTCCACAATCAGATCCACTGCAGTGCATTTTATCACATCAATGCATTTCATTGGAATGAATTGAATTTGTTTCCCCATTTTTAACGCTTGTGTGACCAGACCATACGTAGAACAGAGCCTTTGTTCATGTTATTATTGACACCTGTTCTTGTCAAAACGTTTCCTATGAAAAAGCCTATTCAACCTAGCAAACAATAACCTACTGAAACAATAAGCCAGTGTCACAATGTAAAATTTAATGCACCCTAAGTTAGATTAGCTCTAATGGTACTCTTTGGTGTTGTTTCATTAAAGACTGGTGAGACAGAGCCGCTTATATGAAGTGTCTACATTGCAGGCCAATGTTTCTGTTGCCTACGTCTTTTTACGCTCAAGTATATGTTGTGTTTACAGTTTGTTTCTGCTGCCCCCGAAGTGACTGAAAATCCATTTAATGCAGTTTTAAAGTTGAAATCACGACAGAAAGAGCAGCAGCAGCTCCATCATTAGTCTCTTTTAAAAAACACTGATGCTGTCGTTGCTTGTTCAGAGTTTTGCCGTTGACCTTACTTCACATCCTCATTTACTGCCCCCAGTGTTTACGTGCTTTGTGTAGCTTTCATTTTTAAGGACACGACCAATGCTGTCAGGTAACACTGGATTATGTGAATTTGTAATTCAAAACAAGTATATATCTGAGGCTCAACAGAGCAACATACTACACATGATCATCTTATATTGGCTTTGCTGTATATTAATAGTCTTATTACAACTTATTATAGAAAAGGTAACTTCAGTTACAGTTTAATTTTTTCTCTTTCATAAAAGTTTTATCATTGATGCACAAATATTCTCTGCGAAAAAGAAGAATACTTTCTTTAAGTCCAGACAAGTCTATACACAGTGTGTATAAATTACAGAACAATTAACTGCTCAATGAGCAAATCAATTTTGGAGAGTAAAGCAAAGGCTTTTAGTGATGTACTGAAAGTGCTGAATAAATATTTGAGTGTAAGAAGGTTCTCATTTATTCCAGCAGCCACATTGCTTCTGCTTATAATCAGTGAAATCAAATATTCAGATATTAAAAACACAGACATTAACTAAAAAAAGTTGAGAATATTTTTTACTGTCTATAGTCCTGAACTGAAAGGTCATCATAAAGCATAAACCATACCACCTTTATGACATGTTATTTTGTCTGTAGCTGCAACAATCGATGTCATTCAGTGACTCGAGATATGTTGCATTTTCCTGTTTCATGCCTGAATGTGCATCAAGAAACACCATGGAAACAATCAATCAAGTCTGGCAACACACAGGGCTGCAAATTACCCCACTGTGAAGCACACTGTGTTTGACTGCATCTGTATTTTTCATGATCTAAACTGTCAGTTCATTTGAGACAGACAGCGGCTCCGGTTCCATCCTTTAGCTCATTTCACTGGAGCTTTTGTCTGAACTGAATTAAGTCTTAAGGCTTTAAAAGCTAACAAAACCACACAGGAAATGCTGATGAATAAATCTGTCAAATATTTCTGCAAGGCATCTTTACTTTTTTTTTATTTTGCTCTTAACATTAACATCATGCTACTCACAATTCAGAGGAGCCAGACTGTAGAGTAATCTATTAAATGACTAATTTTCTGGAACCGCCTCAGTGACAGTGCTCGGGAAACTGACTTAAACAGAGAGCACAAAGTTCATCTGCAGAGTCATCGTACAGATTAAATCTCTCTTGTTCTGTAATATGAGCGACCATATGAAAGGAATACCACATGTACATTGTTATGAAGGTATTTCCCTCGGTGTTGTGTTTCATCTGTTTGTAACTGCGAGGCTTCGGTGTGATTTTGAGAGACAGGAACGTTGGATCAGTGCAGGTCTGACTGGCTGGCACTGAGAAATGGCTGAATCACTGGAGCATGTCTGTGGGCCAAACACGTGCTGGAAAACACACACACACACACACACACACACACACACACGTTCTCTCTCTCGCTCACTCACACACAAACACACGCATACTCTGCATACCATTATCAAGCAATTTTTACCTTTTATAATCAAATCCTTGAAACACCAGTCACTGCGAGATTTATTGTTTTGCGGATGCCAAAGTGTCAGAGAATCAAAGAGAGCCATCTTCTTTTTTTGTTTCAAAACAGAATCAGGAATAATATACAAACGGGCTATATTTAAATTCCATCTTATTGTGATTCACTGTGCTCTATGGAAATGTATTGCTGCCAAAACGACAACAACAACAATTTGCTCAGTTATCATGTGAAAGGTTTATTGATTTATTGTGTTCCTTTTCATGTTTTAAAACATTTTTGATGTTATTCAGACATATTTCTCATGTTAATACTGCATTGCAAATATTCAGTCTTAAAAAAATTTCCGTTGGTTTAACAGCTTACCTCTTTATCTTGTTATGTAATGCAACATTCTCGCTATTACACAAAATTAACATATCTTGTTGAAAAAATGTTGCTTGTTGTAACAACATATCAACTTATCTTATTTAAGGATGAAACATTTCTCGTTATAAAATCATAAATTGGTGTATTATTATTATGACAAACTTCCATCCATTAGTTTTAACAAATATAATAAATGTCACTGTCATATATCAGGAAATCAAAAGTGTAATGATCACAAGTAAAAGCCAGAGAAAGAGTAGGATCAGACAGGCAGAGAGAGAGAGGGGTAGATTCATAGATGAAAAATTCAGGAAGGTGAAGACAGAGAGACGGGAGAGGTGGAAGACAGAGATTAAGAAAGAGGGAGACACAAAGAGAGATGGGGGAGGTGCAGCAGACTATAGGCTAAAACTGACTGCAGTGTTTAATTGCTGTAAAATAGGCAGTAAGCTTCTCTTCCCACCTACTCTTAGCGTTGTTAATATGCTGTTAGCCTCTTCTCCTCCTCCTCACCGCCAGTCCCCTGACACACACGTACACTCGCATACCAACCTACTTACATGCATTCGTGCACACATGCATGCACAAACCGCTCACAGTAGTAATCACTCACTTAAACACGGGTTCACGTGTGTGTTCATGGGGAGTCGAAAGGGTCATATTTGCCTGCTCGGGCTTTTGGCTTTCCACGCTCGCACATGCACACACTTATAGTGTCAGCGTGTGTGGACCCGGCATTTAGCAGCTGGGGGTTTGAGAGGCTCTGACAGGTTTGGGCTGTTCAGTGAGGAGGCTGCTGCGTGGCTGAGAGCAGCTGGTTGCTGCCTCTCGTGTCTGCAGCCACCTCAAGTTTCCTTTAGGTGCCCTCCTCGCTCCGTGCACACACACACACACACACACAGATGGATGCACATTTACATGCATTCAGTTCTTTTTTCTCTCCGTCTCCTCCTCAGGTTGCCTCCCTTACCCGTCACCCTCCCTCCCTCCTTCCCCAGCTCCCACTCCCCTGCATGTTAACTGAGCCACTGGATGCTGAAGGCTTTAATCAAGGCAGCACAATGAGCACAGGGCTCTGTGGTGGAGATCGCTTTCCATCAGTGCTGCACTGATCTCTGCTCATCTGTCTGGCTACAGTTGCAGCCATCTGAATTGCTTGTTGAATTTTGGGCTTCTTTTTATCCTCCATCTCTTGGCTCCCTGTGTGACATGGATCTCTCTGCATGGGACCAGAGAGGTTGTTCGAAAAGGAATCAAATTTTATAAATAAAAGCTGCATCAACACTGAAACTTAAGGGGATAGAGGCTAAAATGTTCATGTAACCAGTATTTCATTATCTGTATTGTATCAAAATCTGCTCCAGATATCTATTAGTCTGCAGATTCAAGACTACATAATGGGAAACATCAACCTTCAATCCAATCTAAAAGAAAAAAGCGTGAAATATGCAGAAAACATTTGTTACATCATCCATTTTTACTGCATTACCTTTGTTTGTAATATGGGTCCTGCTTTTAAAATAGCACACCAAACTATTTATAGAGATCCTCACAACGGCCCCTTACTTTCAGGAAGAGCCTTGTGCAGATGCAACTGTCATTTTTTTTTTTCATTTCACTATCATTGTGGTGTTTTTTTTTTCTATTCACTGCTGTGCCACCTTCAGCCTGTCTCCTAAAAATTACACCCACATACTCTTCATTTACAGCAAATGCATTTTGAAAAAAACAAATCAATGGCGAGACAAGACAGGGTATGTTTACAAGAAACATGGTGTATAGAAGTCCTGCCCTGTCCGCCCCAACCACCCCTGACACATACTGCTACAGGAATAACGCTTAGTGGACTGGAGTGAACATAATCCATGCAGCAATTACATTCCCTACAAAACATATATGGTAAAAACATTTAGTAGTATAGAAATGTGATTTCACGGTTGAGTACCTAGTTGCCCTGTCGCCTCTAATTTTTTAAAAGCAAAGAATTGTGCGCTGACCCCTTAGTGTATATCATTCAGTAAGTTCTCTCTTGGCTCTTTCATGTCACAGAATAGAAGGTATAATCAGTAACCAGAGGCCCGTCTCTTCTCCTTCTTGTTTGCACGGTCTCCACATTTGTATGAATGTTTTACAAAAAGCTTCGGCATAATATTTGAATGTCCTTATGATATGATAATAACAAGTGCGTCGCTAAAAATCTGCTCTGTGTGGGAAGCCTCACACACGTTATATATGATAAGAAGAGTGGATTTCAGGTGGGTCATTGACGGTCACAACGGTCACACTACAGCGGTCTGACAGGAGTAAACTATGCCAGCTTCCATAATCACTGCTCCTCCTGGTGGGCAGATATAGTATTGCAACTGGTTTACATGCATGGTGTCATGGTTTTGGGTTTTCAGTTTAGTTCATTCCTGTTTTGTTTTGAAAGAGTACATTCTCAGGTGCGTTTTGGTTTGTTTTCACTTCCTGTCTTTGTCTTTGTCTTTGTCTTTGATCTCCCCTTCCTTGTCTATTTAGTCAGTTTGTTCTCTCTCTCTCTCTGGTAAGTTTGTCCTTGTACCTAGTGTCAAGTGTTCCAGCCCTACATAGTGTTTATTCCATGTGTTCTACTCATATTTTGGATGTTTTTGCTTAGTATCTTGGACTTCACCTGTTTATTGGATTTTTGATTCTTGCCTGCTCCTTTTCGGATTTGTTTGCCTGTTTTGATTGGATTATCCGTTTTTGACCCTTTCCTTCCTGATCATCCAGTAAGTCTTTTGGTTTTGTTGGTAAATATGATTGAACTGGGCCAGATCCGCTTGGTGCAACGCTTTGGGGCGTTACGAGGCAGAGCCAGGTTCACCACATCATCAAGGGGGGATCGCCTTCCAGGGGAGGATCCAGCAGGGACCCGGCCAGGATCTTCTGGGATCTGCCTGGGACCTGTCATGGACCAGTTGCCAATTCTAGATGGCTGCATCTGTATTAATAAATAAATCAACTCATCAACTAAGGTTACAGATGAAGTCACGAGTCTTTCACTTGTAAATTTCCCCACTGTGGGACGAATAAAGGTATATCTTATCTTAGTCAGTTGTCTTGTATGACTATTTTACAGCTCTAATGTTTCATTTGAGTTGTAGTTCACCAAGAGTGAGAGGTCAGAAATGTTACAGCATCTCCTCTCTTGAAATTCTACCATGCACTGTGGCTGATACTGTATATTTCACACAGCCTTAGAAAAATAATATTTTGAAAGCAGATATCCAGAAATTCTCTCTGGAGGAAAATACTTCATGCCTCCAGACTCCCCCGAGTGTTTAAGGGACAGTTCCCTTTCAGAGATTATTTTGCTGCATTTCTGCATCACTGAACTGTTAATAGAAAAAAATGACACTGAAAAATGAGACAGAAGGGTGTAGTGTATCAGGCAGACCTCTCAGAGTCATGGCCAGATTAACCCACTTGGGGATCCTGTGGTGAAAGAATGAGCTGTGGGCCCTTTGACACCACCAAATTCTACAATTTCATTTAGCACCAACCTTCCGATTGGTGGACAACTGCTCTACCTCCTGAGCTACAGCTGCCCCACAACCTCTGCCTGTGCATTGTGTTATGTCGCCTTCAAGTAAGCAGGAATACGCACAATTTACTGTTAAATAATGAAGCTATTCAATTTGTTTGTGACACAGAATGCACCAGTTAGAGGAAGTTCCATTTTAAATTTAAAGTTAACTTTCATACAGTGCGTATCAAAATCATCTGCCAGTTCAATGTGCAATATCTAATCTTTACATGTCCAGAAACATTCTGATCATTTCTACATATAAATTCTTTGACCACTTGTGCAGAGACAGAAAAGCCCAGCCCACTAGTTCCACTTTTAATGATTGTGTTTGACATCATGTTTACAAGAACTTGTCTCCTCAACCATCCATACGTTATCAACGCCCACTTAACCTTTGCAGGGCCACAGAGGGCTGCCAGGGTTCCCAGCTCACGTTGGGATACACCCTGGATCATTCACACTCACATCCACACCTACGGGCAAAGTCACCAATTAACTGGTAAAAAAAGTGCAAACTCAACACAAAAAGGCCCCAGTCAGCCAGTAGGTGTGAGGCAACAGGACTAACCACAGTGCTGCCCCCCTCTCTCCTCCCACATTTTACTCATCTAACATTAAAGCCAGCAGGTACATTATTGCAGTGCTTAATCTTTACTGCTCCACGTGTGCCCGGATAGTTAAACTATTGCCATTCCCTCAGTCTGCTGTGCAGATGTCCATATAATTTGCAAGTGATAACCAGAGACATCAAACAGTTTATACGGTTTTATAGTAAATTATCTTCAGTTATAACGCCCTACTTCAACTCATTTACTTCAAAATAATTGCTCATCAGGTTTCATGACTCTTTTCTCGTATTCTGCTTTGTCGCAGCTGATTCTTTGCTTCACCGTTAACATTAGGATTTAACTCATAAAGTTTGACTAGTTGGTGTGTCTGACGCCTAAAATGTAATATTTTGAGAGTGTTGACAATGTTATGTGCTTTAACATATGATGTGATGTGGGACTATATGCATGTGTTTTTTTTTTCTTTTTTTTATTTCCTATAAAAAAAAATTATGTTTTCCAGATATGTACTTACATATATATATATATGAAATACAAATCCGAAAGGGAACTTCCTCAAAATGTCTGATCGACAAATTGTGCTGTTGTAATCTGGTAAGAGACCTGGTCATGACCCAGGAGGTTCCAGCACCAACTTCCAAACTATGTCCACTCCAACCAGATGCTGTTTCACATTAGTAGTGACGCAAAGAAAGAGCAGCAAAAAGACTGATGACTTCAAATTCATTGTGTGACGCCGTGCAGTGTATCCTGAGGAGAGTGAATAATCCTCAGGTTATTGTGCACTCGTGACACTTCATCATAATCTAAACCACAGCGCCTTTGTTGCATTCATCATCTTCCAACTTCCCGTCCCTCCTCTCCTCTCGTCTCCTTTCCACTCACCCCCCCATCACCCCCCCCTCCCTGCAGCCTTCAATCACTTCCTCCTCATCTGCAGCTGTAACAAAAACAAGCCTTCCTCCTTAACAGTGAGCCATTTCAGATTTAACTCCCAGTCTTTAGTAGACCTCTCCAGGGAGAAGCCTCTTATTGTGTAACAGGCTGTCTGCCCATCACAGCGCTGTGTGTAGGTGTAAAACACCGCAGCACAGGCCTGCTTGCATATATGAATATTTCACAGCTTACAAAAATTGCCCGGCCTACATTACATTTTGGATTTGTACAAAGTCAGAGAAGAAGACTGGAGGTTAGAGAGGTGGAAGGATGGAGGGTTGAAGCAGGGAGTTGGGGTAACATCATCCAAATAAACAGGAAGCTGTGAGAGACATTTTCAAAGGGTCAATTCTTCCAAACTAAAATAATACAGAATAAATAAATCTCTAATACAGCAGTTGTTCTGGTTTTATTTGTCCATATTTAAAGATGTCAGTCTCTGAGATTTCTGCCTCATTCGCAGTACAATGGGGGTGAATAGATTTATGTTTGCAGTGCACAAAGTGTGAGTGAAATTCTGGACCAAAATCAATTCATTTTAATGTGACCGCTGCACAAGTTCTTTCACATATAGATTCATGCCATTGGTCAATCCTACAGAGTTTAGAGGTTTTGCTGGTTTCAGTTTTAGTAACTATAATGTAATGTGTGAATTTCACATTGCAATTGCACTACGTGTTACTGAAAAATGTAATCACATTACTGTATCGTGTAACTAAATAATGCATTACAAATTGCATTGCATTTCATTGCCAAACACTGTTCCTCAGTTTGCGAATATATTTCATTATGCCACTAGCTAATGTTGCTCTAAATCATCCACTTCAATTTAGACACTTTTTATTGCACACAAATGAAAAACTTATGATAATTAGCAAACAGCTGCTATTTTTGTAATCACATTACCCAGTCTCACGTGTAATCTGGTATTCTAACCAGCTCAGTTGAATGTACGTATGTAATGTAATGTAGTGTAATGTATGTAAAGCTGATGTGACAGCGTTTAACACAAATACTAATTTTCTTCGCTCTTTTCCGACTCGATCGTGGTCAACTCATTTAACAGGAAAGATTGTAATCATCATTGTAATGTCGGGGGACAGTGGGGAGTGTGCAGAGAGGCAAAAAATAAGACTCGTTTTAGAGCCTAGTTTGTCAGACACAGTGAATCCTGTAAGTATATAAGGCCATCAGAGGTCTGGATGCTTCACAGCATTTTTCAGCACTCACATATTTGCTTTTGGATGTTATATACGCTGGTACTTGCATGGTTGCTTTTCTGCCTGCGTGCACCATTTTATGTCTAATCCTTTGAGGTGTGTCTGCCTTCCAAGAGCTACATCAGGTTTACGCTCCATAATGACCCCCAGACCAGCACTTCCTCTCCTCTTGAAAGCACCAGCACCGCTTCCGACATATTGGCCTGTTTCCTGGTTCATGTTATGGTCAGTGTAACAGCTCTAAATGTGATCTAGATGCTATTAAGATGGGATAAGTATTCCCAGCAGTAGAGACAAAAACTTGACATTGCAGGTCCCACTTAGAGGAAAAATGCCCAAGACTTTTCATTGGCTCAGTTAAGGCACAACCAACATCTCAATGTAGAAGAAGAGAAAATCCTCTTCTGTCTTTCTTTTTGTTCGTCGTCATTGTGATGCACGACGTGCACAGCTTGACTGAAGTGCCGTGAGACTCAAATGAAGCACGTGTGACTCGGAATGAAAGAAACGGTCCACCGAGGCTTTTTTTTTTTTTTTCAAAAGCACAAAATGGGCTACAACATCGCCGCTCCTCATCGAAGAGATGCGCCTGGACCTCAAACAAAGCCCTAACAATGCAATCAAAACACCATTGCTCGCTTCAAAGCCAGCTGGTATAAAACGCCTCATTGCGTCCGTGCCTGTAAGTCCTGTCTAATATGTGCCGCCTCGCTCGCTCGTTTCTCCTCTCTCTCTCTCTCTCTGTCTCACGGATCCCCTCTCTTTCTCACAAATCTTATTCACAGTTTGCATTCAGTGATCTGAAGGAAGATAAATAGAATATTTGGCTCCTCGTCAGAGCCGTGGGGGCCGAGCGGGCTGCGGCAGCGCTGCTGGCACCGCCATTTCGCAGCAGCCGGGGCAGCTATTTGGGTGAAATTATGGGGCTATTGATTGCAGAAAGAGAGCAGTTTTACTGAGAGCAGCAGAGGCAGCCTGGGAGAGGAGAGTACTCCCACTTTATTAGCTTATAGTGTGTTAGCTACACCGCCTCCTCCTCCTCATCTGTTGCCTACTCTTCTTCTCGTCTTTCCTCCTCTTTTTACCTGCCATATTTTCTTTTTTTTTTCTGTCCGTCTCCTCTCCTCCCACCTCTATTTTTTCCCCCTGACCTCACATAAAGTTTCACAGCAGCATTATTCCTGCCTTCATTTGCTAAAACATCTCCTCTTTCCTTTCGTTTCTGCTCGAAAAGCCATTATGATTCATTTGAGCCTGGGGGACATCAGCTGTGTCTGTCTCATTTCTCTCTCTGTTGCTCTCACCTCTCCCTCCTTTCCTTCCCTTTTCTTTGTCTCTCCTCTTTTACTCGGAAACTTTAAAGCTGTAATTTGTGCATCATTGGATAAAGGTTATCTTATTGCATGCAGCCAATTTCTCTTTCTCTCTTTTGTCAGGGAGCACAATTGTGCATCACACCTTAAGGTAGGCTACAACGAGGATGAAGACCCTCGCGCCGTGCCAAACAGTGTGAGAGAGTTTATTGCTCCCATATTTTTTAGAAAGTGCTTCAACCCAATCACAGTATGTGGTGTTTTCTGCGATGGGTTGGAGGACTGCTTAGGGCAGCAGGGAAGCAGTCAGACAGACATTCTCCGTCAGTGTCAGATGCTGAAACCCAATTGTCTGTATCCTCCCAGATATTGCATAACATGCAGCGAGAGAGCCGGAGCAGCCGCAGTAATTAGCCCATTAACCCTAATGTGTCTAAATCATCTGGACAGGGAAATGGCTTACTGTAGAGAACAAGCAGGCGCACCACTTTACTGGGCCTACTTCAACCTGAACACCCACTTTATGACAGACATAAACTCATCTTTGTTTTCATGTGAATTTCAATCCAGGTTATTTCTCCACATTCACTCTGCTTAGCTGAGTAACTGATTCGTTTCAGTCCAAAAATTTGACAGACAATACATGTGATAATTGATTAATCAGGTAAAGGATAAGGCTGAAGATGCATATCTTTAAAAAATGGCTCACAACTATGCAGTTTCATTGGTTCAATAATTTACTGATCACTTTCCACTCTACTATAGCGTTCATTATAGTTTTTTGCAAATGTTACTCAAACAGAAGTGCATTAGTGTGGCACTATTTTCAGAGTCGGATTAATACACATGTGTCACTCCATTTGGGGCAGTAGGGCGGTTCAAGTGGGACTGAGTCCAGATGAACTACAAAATGTCATCCAGTGCAACAGTGAGGCTCACTGATGTGTTTTCAATAGTCTCTGGACAATAATGGAGCTCTATGGCCCAGACAAATAAGATATATGATATAGACTTTGATGCACACACAATACGTGTTAGTAGGATACATCCATTGTTGGTTTGAGTCTTTTCATGGCATTTACAGTAAGAAAAACAAAGAATATTGTCGGACTTATCATCAGAGTCTCGTTCCCCCCACTGTTTGCCTGCTTCATAAATTTAGCACTGCACTCCTATGACATTGTCAAACTCATGATGGTCTCTTTAATTTCATGCATTCTTCTTCCCTGTCACAACCTGCCACCTACATTACCCACAGTGCAACACAGCCACGAAGTTCAGTCGGAGATTCAGGTGCATTATGGTAGCAACGGCTAATGTAACCTTGAGCTGTTGTCCTTAAGCAGAGATGCTCAGTTCTTTCTACCTCCATGCAGTGAGTCAACATGAGCAATACTAGGACCCTGAAACTGGGAATCAGCCACCATTCATTTGATTACACACCTGTGCTTTTCCTACGGTGACACATTGTAGGGGTGGACACTTGACACATATAAACTCATGCAGGCAAAGTTAAAGTTACTTTGATTGAAAGTTTGACAGTGTGCTTTACAAACTGTTGTTATTTATTGGTTATAATGAAGCCAATTATAGAAGCACATAATTACTGTTAGTTACAACAAAAACCTCAGATTTTTCTACCTATTCCCATACAACAGTTCCTTTATTTTCAAATAGTCCTAATTATTCTAAAAACTTTACAATGCATACGTTTTTTAAAAAGTATTACTTAAAAACAGAGCAGGAAGATTGTCATCCATATTCCATAGGTGCTACATTCCCAGCTCCCATACCAACTAATAAATCAATCTACAACTATAATCGCAACATATATAACATGTATGGAAACAAATGAAATCCCATTTCAGTCTTATACTTATATCTCTCCCTCTACCCATTGCAACAACAACAAAAAACACATCCACTTCAGATAAAACCTTCTGCACATGAAGTGAGTCACGAGTCTATAGTGTCAAAGATGTATATATTGAGATTGAGATCAACCACAGTGCCAGACTCCATCTTGTACGATTCAAAATACTACATAGACTCCATTACGGCAAGGTTAAAATACATTGCATATCAGCCATGTGTGATAAATGTTCCTCAGAGGCAATTTTTTTTCATGGCTTTGTATTAGAGTTGCATCTTTTTGGAACAATATCCAACAACATCCTCAACAACATCTCGGAAATTATTAATAGAACCAGAACCTTTATTAATTACTTTCAATTAAAAAAATTCCTCTATTACTGCCTCATCAAAAGAGACTTCGACTTATATCAAGGAAAGAAACAGTGGTTCATTCCTATGTGATCTAACCAGTATGTTACATATGTCTTAAAGGGCAGACAGCCACGATGTAACACTTTGTCAACCCCTCATATCACGACCCGCATGTAGAAGTGAGTTGTAGCCTATACTTAAACACTGAGAAGGGCAGGGGACAGGCAAACAGGTTCAGGGAGATAAGGAAGACCAAACGAAAAGATAGAGGTAGGAAAATAATGTTCCTCCACTGTCTTATCTGAGTTACATTTCTCTTCTTACATCTAGATTTATGTCTCTTTTATTTAGAACATACACATGTATTTTATTTTTGTCTATATTATTTGACTTAATTCTTATCTAATTCTTTTTAATTTGCTTATTTTTTTATGCTGCTCCAATCTCAAAATACAATCCTATATCTTTAATGTCATCTGTTTTATATGTGCGAATGTACATAAATATAATTCTTTCTGTCGTATAAATGAAAATGAGCATCGACACAACAATATACCGTATGTGTAATCTTCTTTGGTTCAATAAAAAATATTTCAGACGCAGCTAATAACTTTAATAGGCCAATACTTTTCTGTCTGAGCGAAGCAGAACGAAGTAATCTGTGAAACAAAAGTGTCAAACATATTACATATATGCATTCACTTTTTCAAAAATTAAAAATCTTATTTGTGAGATAGAACTCACTGTGTCTTCTCAGTCCAGTGCTTCCACCACCGGGTCCTCTGAGCTGCTATCAGAGTTACTGGCTGAAAAGAACAATGAGGCTATTTCCCTGCAGAGATAAGACAAATTGACAAGCTTTGGCCTGAAATAGATGGAATATGACATCTGATTGAGTAATCTAACCGAATAAACCCTATTAGTTCAATGATATAATCAACTTTGAATTGCATATTGATTGGCGCATCAACAATGATCAAGGTGCATCTACTGTAGCAGAGAAAAGATGATAGTAAAACCTATTTTCCTTTAAGCATTATTGCACTATAAGCCCCCCCCACCCTTCTAATATTACACACACGCACACATTTCCCCCCCTCTAGTAATGTATCCATTTCCTCTCCCCCCTTTCGTTCTCCTCTTAGTCGGGGTGTGTCCATCAATCTGTGTCTGGCCGGGCTCTTGGCGAGTAGCGGGGGCTTCCCATCGCACTCAGCGGCGGAGCTGTCCAGCCAGCACTCTCCCTCATTACCCCCATGCTTCTTCTTCCTGAAAATGCACTTTTAAAGCACCTTAATTGCATTGGGGAGATAACCCCGTGGGCGCGAGACAGGAAGCCTTGGCCATATAGAGCTTTAAGGGGCTGGATGGGTGGAGTGTGTGTGTGTGGTGGGATGGGGAGGGTGGAGGGCTGAAGCTCTTTGCGTCAAATCAATGGCCCATCCAGAGGCTAATGCAGCTCTGGGCAACTCCTCAGGAAGCATTAAGACTATTAGTGCAGGCCTGGCAGGAACACACACACACCGATGCAGTGCACACACACACACTTTGCCTATCTGTGATGCACACACACTGATGCATTCACATCATTTGAAGATGCAGAGGAGCTGAAGCAATTTGGATGTTGGTCGTAAATGCACTTGCAACATGTGTTCATGCTTGTTCTTGTGTTGAATTAGACTGTGTACGTGTGTGTATGTGTGTGTGCGTGTCTGTGTGTGTGTGTGAGAGAGAGAGAGAGAGCTTGTTCACAAGGCCAGTGACATGCAGACAAGGCAATGAGGCCAAAGCTCAGCATACCAGACCAGACTTACATCTGCAGGGTCAACACTCACAGCAGGGAGTGAGCTGTGGTTGCTTATTGTGTGCAAACGCGTGTGTGTGTGTACATATGTGTGTGCATGCCTGTGTGTGTGTATAGGGCACATGTTTGTACAGTGTGCACATATTTCTGCTTTGTCTGCTCCTGTGTGCGTGCAGGTTTTGTCTGTGTGGCAGAATTAAAAAAGAAAAAACAAGTGAACCTTTGTGTGTCTCCGTCATGTATGTGCTAGTGTGTGTGCACATCAGTATCTGAGTGTGTGTTTTCAAGAAAAAAAAGCAAACTCCAGTCTTCTTCCACCTTGCAATTAACTTGTCCCTGACACTATGTGCTGTGTGTGAGGGAATGTGTGCCTGCTGAGCTTGACACAAGCCAATGTTTTAGTCTGAGATTTCAAAAGTGTATTTCTATGGTAGATGTGTGTTTACATGTTGTGCAAAACTGACCAGAGAGCAAAAGACACACTAGACCTCTCAGATTTATCGGTCAGTGACTGAGAACCGCTGACATTGATCTGATGACATACGACTGTTATTTTTCCGGTCACTCGTTCCAATAAATATTCCTCACAATCTGACAGAGAGTTGCCAAAAAGTCGACATGAGAAAGGTGAGGTGAAGTTTGTCAGCAGACCTCATGAGACAATGCTACATTTTTCAAATTAGGAGGAAAGACTTAAGGGGACGGAACTTGCGAAACTGTGTCCAAAGTAATTTAATAAAATATTTTTCATGAGGAAAATACGATTAGATGACTACTTGCTGAAGCAATATCAGATGTATGAATAAAGTCCAGCTAATATAAATTGAGTTTTTCTTTTCTCTTTCTCAGGTTAATCATTTTTCAGAGCCTGATAGGTACAAGTGTGTGTGTGTGTGTGATTAATTTGTGCCCTTAATATACTTATTTCACTGCCTAAGTGGAGTTTATTCATCAATTTATTCCAATACCTCAAATTAATGGCGTTATCTTCTTAATTCTATTTTTCTTTGTCTCTTCACGCTCTTAGTGTGGATCGAAGAGTTTTACTTGGATCTTCTTGCCTCGGTTGTTTGCACTCGCTGTGTATCCATCTGCAGCCATGAAGTGCAGAGCCTTAAAGCTACACTCATCAATATTTTTGTGTAGAGTGTTTTTAGTGTCTTTCAGTTCATTGTTTTGGTTTTTACAGCCCACATCTTTACGGTTGTTGTTTCAGTCTCACCGCTCTCTTGAGCATAGTTTCCAAATGTAACAAGCAGCTGTTTTCCACAAAACACCTCGGATAAACCCACTGAATGTGTTATGGTGACTAATGCAGCCACTTGTGTGAAGTAGAGATGAGAAATGGCGATTTGTTGAGTTGTAACAGGGAGGATGGCCCAATGGGAGCAACCCCCCCTGCCCCTACGCCACCAACCAAAACACACACCCATGTGCAATTCCCAAGTTCCCACAAGGACATTGTTGCAGCAGCCATCCTCCAGGCAGTGTGTCTCTATGATCCTCTTACTCTTCCACAACTACACGTTGCTGCTTGTCACTTTATATAAAGGCTACAATATAGTGTAGTATTGAGTATTTCTAGTAGTTTTCCCAGGCTCCTACTAGTACTTGAACAGTCATATAGATAGATTTCAAGAAATGTATTAACTATACAATTTCTTAACCCTAATTGTTGCTTATTGTTTTTTTTCTTAAATCCCCATTTGTAGTTACCTTGGCAACAACTACTCTTCCTGAGGTCCATATTAAATGCATATTATTATAAGCACTTAGTGGAAATGCCTCTCACTGTATGTGTATGTGCTGCAAGCCAAACCGGGGTCAGACTGCTAAATGTCGAGCAGCAGCATCATGTCTCATTGTTTTGTTTCGACTGGAAATTCTCACAGTCCAGTAAGCAGCTCCCCAGATACCAGACTACTGCCTGCAGTTTAAGGAATGAATCATCTGTTTCTATGCTGGTGTGTTTTAGCCAGTGCATGGGCCTCAGCGTCTCAACTTGTGTGTGTTGGTGTGGGTTGGTGGGTATTTTTCTCTCTCTTTCTCTCTCTGTTGGTGGATTGTCACCCCTCGTCTGAATCACAGCTCAATACTTGCAGTGTCCGGGGTTGCGACATAGAAAACCACACAGCTATTAAATATGGACACTGACTCACTGGCACAGCAAATTAATAAAGTCTGGAGCACACACACACACACACACATACGGCTGAGGGTGCTCAAACACTGATGTCTAGAGCTGCTATTTCACCTCCAGTGGATGAAACATTTTTCAAGCGACAGCATTTCCAGGTTTTAGTTTTAAAGATGTCAACAGGTCTGCTGTCATTCTGTTTGTCTCTCGCCGCGAAGGTTAATTGTGCATGCACACTTTTCTCGCCGACGCCTTGCTGCACATTTGAATAGTAACATGTGTTCACACCTGCCCATCGTGAAACCAGCAGACTGGAATTTTAGTAAGAAAGACGTTTCTCTCTGAACAATGAAATTACAGCTTCAGGATGAAGAACATGCAAGACAATCAAACTTGATTTCCATGACGCATTTGCAGGTTCTTCAGTGTGAAATCAAGAGTTCAAAAGGATGATGGTTCATATTTTAAAGCTGCATGAATCAGTTCTTTTGGCCACCTGTGGAAAGAACTCCACAACGAGCTGAAAATCAAATTTACGTAATGTGAGCTTTAAGAGTTGGTATTGAATGATCCCTCTAGCTCTGTTTTGCTCTCCATCAACCCCCATAGGAAGTGGCTACATACAAAATATATTTTTGCTGAAAACACCTAGACTTGGAAAAAGAACAAAAAACCAAGGTTGGCGTCTCAGAGTGGCTGCATGGACAAAGACACAAAACTATCACATAAAACAGTCCTAGTGTCTAGCGAGACGATCGTGCTGCTTGTCTCTTTCACTTTCAACACACCCTCCTCAGCCAGTAGGCAATTCTCTCTGATTCTGACAGCGATACCAGGAAGGCAGAGTAAAGATTAATGTCTCATTCTTTCCAACACGTTGCATCCGTGTACGAAGGACTTTCTTTTCAGCTGATTAGCTCTGTTCAGCCATCCAAAGGAGGCAGGTATGTGTTCTATCTGCAGTCTCTAATGAGTGATACACATTGTCAAATCAATGTTACACATGCCAGATCCACAGTCGTGACCTTGATTAAATCTAGTGCAACCAGGAGCGGGCTGCTGGAAAAGAACCACGCCAACTTCTGTGCTCTTGTGCACATTGTCTGTACAGTAATTAAGTAGCCTACTATCATGTAGTTGACAGCCCACCTGAACTGAATATACTGTGTCATAGCAGTGTCTCACAGCCATTTTTAAATCAAAGCATCTGTTTGCAATATTAATACTCTTTGTGGATGTTCTTGTATGTTGTTGAGTGATATTCCTAAAAACAAAACAGGCTTGTGCATTTCTTGAGCATCCCATTAACAAGAGGCATATTCATCACATACTTTACATTGATTACTAATCAACAGAGCTGTGGCTCACTGCAACACATAGATATGACTTTATAGATAACATCTCTGAAATACCAGGACAGTTGTGTGTATGTGATGACTATTTTACTTCCACTTGTTGCACTTAACCTTCCTTAATTTTCATTGGTTAAAAACCCAGAACCATGACAGTTTGGCTGTAATCAATTTGGTTATCACTTCATTTTTGATCTAGTGCCACCATTAGATCAAAAATTCTATTTGTGAAATAAATTGGTTTGTGACCAAATACCTACAAAACTAATGACATTCTCATCAGCTTCATCTGTACTTTGGGTTTAGTACAAATGAGCAAATGCTAACATGCTAACACCCTCAAAGTTATAGTGTGCACACTGAACATACCTGCTGGTCATCAGAATGTTAACATGTTGGTATTGGCACGTAGCTTAAAGCAACTATGGTAGAAATGTATGGATATGGAGGAATGTCTGATTTATGCTTTGACATGGTTGTTAACCTGAGAAGCCTCAGAGTCCTTCACACAGCTGTATGTTGGGAGGTTCTGGGTGTCCGGAGGTACAGATAAGATGGGCCTTGGAGAAACTCCACACTCCCTAGATTATCACTTGAGAGACGACATTGACCAGGAGTTACCCGTATTGTTTGCCTCCTGCCAGGTGTCCTGGTTCTTTAGAACTTCACATGCTGTATGAAGCTGTGTGATATGCATCTTCTCTGAGATCTCTTTTGTGTTGTAATAAACATATATATTCAAATAAGAGGCTCTTGGAGTATATACTTTCACTCGTCAAGGTGAAGCTCAAACAGAAGAACATATTTTCCACATGAGCACCACTATGCCTAAGTACAGCCTCACAGAGCTCCAGCATGGATGTAGACTCTAGTTGTTTTCTTGTCTGTGTCAAAGATGTCTCAGCCAACAGGTTCTTTGATACTAAGTATCGGACTGTTTAAAGGACAAAGAAAATTCCTGCATTAGATTGATTGATAGAGTGCCATAATTTGTAAAAATGAATAAATAAAGAAATAAAGAAAACAAAACTGTGTTGAACAGTTTTTAAATATAGTGTTTACATCGAATTATCTTATATTTTTTTCTTTCTGAATTCTCTGACAAATATCATGTTACTGATTTGAGCTGAAACTGACTCTTTGCCTGTTTGTGAGTGGATTTAAACAGTGTTTTGAACCACAACATAATGGATGCAATTCAACATAATATCAGGGTTGAACAACTGAAGCACCATAAATACATTAAGCACATCCCACATTAACACAAAAACTGCAGTGCTTTTCATGATTATAAATCTGCTGCGTTGTTTCATTACTCTGCATTTTGATGTAAAAACAAAAGGCAATACCGAGTTTCCTTGTTAAGCTTTAAAAAAGTCAGAGAAGCACCCAGTTCACCTGCTGTGGAGTCAGCGGGGGGCCACGGAGGGCTGGACGCTCGGCTCTGGAGTCAGGAGTTGCAGCTGATGTCGTCAGCACAGACCCCTCTGCTTCCATCAGGAGAATCATGAGAAAGTCTTATCCTGACATCAAAGATCGCTTTGACCCCTGGCAACACTGAGCTTTGTACTTCAGAAATTCTATTTCAATTTGTCTTATTCTTTGGTTTGCATGTGTGTATTCATGACCCTCGGTACATTTTGTCAGCCTCTTCCCTGCAGCGTAGGTCTGAGGCCAGAGTTCAAAACAGGCCAAATTAGGAAAATGATCCATCAATGCAAATTCTAAAACTCTTATGTTTTGAGTGATTTACAGGATTTTTGCACTAAATTAGCTCCTACTGTGTTGAGTTGCCTCACTAATAACAAATACACACAATATTTAGCAGAGTAAACTGCTGCAGACTGGGTCAACCTGTCATGTGAGAATAGTTTTTGATCTGGAGGAGCATCAAACAGAGGAGGCTGAACATGGTTCTTCATTTCTGAGACTGTACTAAGTGGTAAGTTTGTTCATATTGTGAGGAACTGTGGCTGTTTGAACTTTGCACCTGCTGCAGTATTCAGGACAGCTCTGGGTTTTTTACCTCTTCATCAGCCTTGCAGATCAAACTGGTCCCTGAACGAGTTGTCTTTGTGCATGCGTATTGATGAGGCTTAAATGCAAAGTTAGTAAAGCTGTTTTTAGTTTTTATGGTCTTGGCTGTTGAATGCTCTGCCAGATTGCATCAGATGAGCTCCAACATCAACATCATTTAAAAGGCTACTTAATTAGCTTTGCTGTTGTGGTTGTGTTCTTGACTTCATTCGATTGTTTTAATTGTTTGAAGTATTCTATGCATGAATACGTTTAACGTTGTTGACCGTTTTTCTTGAAAGTACATTGTGTTTTCCTTGGAATTAAATGTATTGCTTGCTTTCTACTATCATTTCCACCTTCACAAGGCTCATCTTCTCTTTCTTGAGGATTCAAGTATGAAGTCTGCTAATATTCGTATTCTGGAAATTTGATCAGGATTTGTGTGAAATTTGGATGGAAGCTTAACCAGTGAGAGTGTGTAGATTGTCACATCCTAACATTTGCAACAATAAAAAAAATGGAAAAAGATGTTAGTCAATAAGTCTGTGAATGCCCACACAGTCCTGAGAAGAGGTCTAATCCACCCGTTTGCCACTTTAGGATGTAATGAAACTGAAACTTTCCTTCCTGGAAAACTCCCTAATAAATCAGCTATAAAACAGGTGTCACGTCCCTGCAACAGCCTGTCTGGAACAGGAATGACATGAGAGTGGTATTCTCATGTTGTGCATTAAGGGTGGAGTGAGAGCCAAGAGGTGTTTAGCGCGACTTGGCATGAAGACAGGAAGCACGGGGAAACAGCTAGTCTGGCTCTGTCTAGGTGAAAACTGCATTTAATCAATATTCTTATGTGCAAATGGATCAACTGACTTTCAGTTCATTGGGGGGGGGGTTCTTGTTTGTTTGTTATTGGTGAACATAGTGGAGTATTTAGCGGCTAAAGAGCCAGATATTTTTCTCTGTAGTTGTTGAAGGCCAAAACAAAGCTAAAAGGAGCGTGAGCATTGAAATGGCATTTGTTTGGTGGCCAGAAACATGACTCCAAATGAATGCTAACATCGCTCTGTTAGTGCTTGGTAGTTAAAACAGGTAGTTATTAGAACGACTTCATAAGATGCTTGTTGCGATGCTCTGAGGTGGCCAAAAATAAATAAATAAATGAATAAACAAATAGCAACAACACATCTTCTTTCCTTTAAAAACGCATTGTCAAAAAGCTAGCTGTTTACCTCTGTTTCCAGTCTTTATGCTAAGCTAGGCTAGTCGCCTCCTGGCTCCAGCATTACTTAATAAGAGTATTATTGATCTTCTCATTTTAGTTTTTGGAAACAAAGTGAATAAGCTTATACTGAACTGGTCCTATAAGGATGCCATTTCATTTTCAGTGAGTGATTTGAAGATGCTGACCGTGGAGAATATCGGAATCAGCCTTTTTGAAAAACAATGTGTAATTTGTTTGTAACTGTAGGATGTAAATTAAAGCGTGAGCTGGCGTCGATGAAAGCTACGTCACTTTCTGCCAGACGCAACTGTTGCGTAATTGTTTTGTAACTGAACAGTTTGGATCTGTAAGCGCTTGTGAAAGTTGTTGGAGAAGAAGAAAAAGGTCCGTAACAGACAATTCTCACCCCGCCTCTCTCTCTGATGTCTTTCCTGTCTCTGTGGCTGCTACCTGTCTCACTTCCTTTTACCTGCATACGTGTCTGCACACCTGCCTGTCTTCCTGTCACCAGCCAACATCCCTGCTTTCAGCTGGGACTCCCCTGGTTGCTATGGTAACCCCACTGGGGGGGAGGGGACTGTCAGCAGCCTCACCTGAGCCGACTGACGGACAGACACGCTGTGGGCAGATGTGCATCATCATCATTATCGCCGCCATGAAGATATCACCGTGGAGACCTGAGTGTACCTGGGCGTGTCCGTGGGTGTCTGCCTCGTCTGGCAGACGCCTGAGCGGGTGACTGCACACCTCCTCAACTACACAATATCATCGCCATCATGTATTATGGATCCCCCCCCCACCCCTTTGTTCGCCGCTCCCCTGCTGTCGATCGTAGACGCGGGGTATTTTTAGGCGTGTATTTCTGTTTTTCTCTCCGCTTGCACATAACCCGACACAGCCAGCTTCACATTGATTTTGGCATGCAAGATCTCTCCTGCTCCCTCTCTGTCTTCTCCACGCCTCCCTCTGCCTCCTTTCAGCGCTCCCTCTCCATTTCTCCTCCTTAGATTTCCCTCCATCTGTTCTCCTCGGCCACCATCCCCATCCCCTTCTATTCATTCTCTCCGCTTCTGGCACTTTGCAGTCTTTCCAGCGCTCTGCCTTTTCTTCTATTCATCTCTGCCTTTCTCTCTCCTTCCTCTGCTTTCATATTCCCGGTGCCATGTCACAGCAGCCGAGGCCTGCCACGAGCAGAATCTGTGGGTACCTGGATATTTGTGTGTGTGTGTGTGTGTGTGTGTGTGCAATAGGACCAACAGTCCTGTGGGGTGGAAGGCACAAACAACATCCACAGGGCAACAAACAGTATTTTTCCACTGGTGCTAAAAAACATTGCCATTCGACGAAGAAAGGATGGATGTGGAGGGGTGGGGGTGGCAGAGGGAAAGGGTACGAAAAAAGAGAGAGAGGGGGAGAGAGAGAGAGAGAGAAGGACCCTTGTATGGTGTTAAAAATACACTCTGTTCCAGATGCTTTTTATGCTTCTCTTAATTCTTCTGTTGCCTGTTTGTTGCTCAGGTTTTTGTTGGCATCAGTCGTGCTTTTCAAACTGTAAAATCCCACCCAGGATGGCCTCTGGATGATTTAGTCTCTTTTCACACTGCAACAGTCAGGACAAGACTAAACCAAGGCTGTATTGATATCTGTGTGTGTTGGAGTTAAAGGGAAAGTCCATCCAGCAACTCTTTAACACTGCAGAAAAAAACGTATCCCAGCTGTATACCGGTGCTGGAGGAAGTAAAAGTACTAATGCCACACTGTAAAAATACTATTATGTAGTACTAAAGTATTAAATACACTTGTACTCTTACAAGTGCTGCATTGAAAAGTATTAAAAGTAAAAGTAGTCAATGCAGAACAATGTCCCCTGTGAATGTTATATATTATATATCATTAGGTTATTATTACTCATGCAACATCACAACTGTGTAAAAGAGAGTGTTAAAGCAATAAGTACAAAAGCACTGAATGTGATAACCTCAATATTTAAATATGAAGGATACGAAAGCAGTTTTTGGAGGCACCTCAGTAACAAAGTTCAACTTAATCTGTTATAAAAGACACAGCAAATTCACGTCTTTTTTCTGTACATTTTCAAATGTCATTCTGGGAAATGCACGGGTAACTGAAGTAGAAAAGGCTCATTTAAGCAGCAGTAAAAAGAAAAACACAAGTAAACATAACATAGTGATCCGTGATAAAACTGTCTGAGTGTGGATTTTTCATTAATCCTCTGACGGAGAGGGTTTGTTAAATCCACGGCCATGGTCTGCCATTTTTCAACACTGAAAAATATCTGTGAGACTACTTTACCCACACACTCGCTGTCAGTTTTCCACTCTGGTGTTTGCTGTCTCTATTTGCATTCAACAAATCTTGCATATTGCAGCTGCCTGAATGTAAAACTATAAAACCACTGGTCGTTATGTCAGTGCTGCTGTTTGCGCGTCCACCTACATCAGTACCTCAGTGTTGATCCGGCCCTCTGAGAGGGCAGCAGTCTCCTCGGCCCTTCAGAGAGAGATCCAGCTCCATCAGTCATCTTGGCAGGAAGAGCATCTCACCACCAGCGCCTGGACTCCATCAGGGGGATGGACCCGGTATTTCATTACGCGGTGGCAAAACTCAGTAGCTTCAACCACGTGATAAAGTCTCAACATTTGTGTTTCACTCAGACTCTGACTGAGCTACAGTGTTGTTGTAGTCAGTGTTGTCAGGATCACAGCCTCACCCTGAGGCTGGGTCCTCAAATATTTTCTCCTCTCACATTTTCATTCCTTTGTCAGGGACAATTAAGTTTTTCTGAATGTGAGTACAAGACTGGGCCTCCTTAACTTTTGTGACTTTGCAGTGACTTTGTCTCAGTGCATTGTAACAATGTAGTAATTGTAGTTGACACGAGGCTGAGAGAAGTCTGTAGACTGCATTTACATCAGCATTAATCTTGCACAGGCAAAACTTATGAAACTCACAGTGGTCTGAAGATAATAATAATAATAATAATAATAATAAGGTTGTTATTAATGATGTTGAATGAGATCTATGGCATCAGAAGACACAACCTCTGGTTAGTTTGCTGTTAAAGGAATAGTTGTAGAAAATATGCTTGTTTCCTTTCTCGTTCAGAGATGGAAGAGATCAATGTTGTCATATCTGCATGCTACTTATGGAACTAAAGCCAGGAGGTGATCGTTGTATCTTAGTGTAAAGACTGGAAGCAGGTGGAGACAGCTTGTCTGCATCTCGTTTTATTCAATGTGAACACAAACACTATTAACACACACACGCACATTTACAAAGTTAAAAATGGCAAGTTGTGTTTATTGCAACACAAAGTACACAGTTAGATGAAGTGAATGTATTGTTTCTTTGGGTGCATCTCCACTGGTAGCCTGGGAACTTCACAGTGAAAATAAAACTCTAGAAAGTATTTTGTATTCTTCAGAGGTGTTTGGTGGACTATTTTTGAACTTTGATACTTTTGAACTGAACTCTCGCTGTTCCCCTCTGCCTGTAGTCTTTATGCCAAGCTAAGTTAGTTAGGTAGTTAGTACAAGGACATGATAGTTTGCCTTCTCAACAATAAAGTGAATAAGCATACTGTAATTCAAAATGTTGAACTATTCCTCCTTGTGTCTCCACAATTATGCAACCATTTTGCATTTCAGTCTCTCCAGACTTTCCTGAGTTTAGGGATATGGAGCTATCTGGAGCTGAGTTTAGAGCCTGTTTGAGATGAATTCCTCCTCGAAGGTCCCACGTAGTTTGGCAGCTTAGTTACTAATTCAAATCTCTTAACTAAAGGCGTTAACTTTAACCTGAATGGATTTTAAGAGGAATGGACTTAGCATTAGCATTAGCATTTTTGAGACACTCCGTTCACTCCGTGAGACGAGATGAGACACGACAAGATGAATTAATCCCAAAAAGTTACCCGCTCCAATTTAAGTTGAAACAAGACTTAAGCCACTGAGAAGTTCCACTTTTTTAATTGTTGTGTTTCTAACGACGGTATCGTATTATTATTGAAATATGATAAACAAACTTGATCACAATATTGACAAGATCAGAATAAAAAAATCTAATTCATTGAGCAATTACAATAATGACAAACTAGGCTAATTATGTACAGTAGAATAGAGGTATATTTTTCAGAGCAACATTTTGACACAAGATGCAACAGGTTGCAGTGGATTGCAGAGTTACTGATAAAGGTTGCATACAGTACGAGAAGCAATGCTGTGTGACAATTTGCCACTGACAGCACACAACACAAACAGAATCTGAGCCCATCTGCATGAAATGGATGAAACCTGATACAAAGTGACACAGCAGCTCGCCAGCCATCCCGCTGTTTCCCTCCGCAGGTCGATGCGGAGACGAGACGAGAAACTCCTGGATGTGAATTTAAATGCTTTTAAACAGAAGTGAAAGTAGCTTGCCATAAAGTCAAAGCTTAAGACAAGAGACGGGTTTGTGTTTTCGTGTGCGTGTGTGTGTGTGTGTGTGTGTGTGTGGCCAGTGAACTAATTCATTAATCTGGTTGACAGTTCTCTGTGAACTCGGCAGTACTGTCGCTGGTGAGGAATTACAATGAGACAAACTAGGCGTTGTTCAGCGGAGCAGTGATGCACCATTAACGGCTTTCAGAATGGCAAGATTGTGTTTTGGAGGAATTGAGGACAGACAAACATGACAAGAAATGGTAGAGTCAAAACACAAGACAACAAGACTGGATAAACCTTACTTAAATTACAATGACATTTGTCCAAAAACATGTCTACTTCCTGAAATATAACCTGATCTAAACAGGCTACAGCTCATCTTATAGAGAACATGAATGTCTGTTCCAAATTTCACGACAAACACAAAAGTGTCAACCTGCTGGTGCAACTATAGAAAAGTCAAGGGATCTCCAAAGTCAGAATGATTCATCCTCTGGGAACCATGAATGTCTGTACTACGTTTCATGGCAATCCACTAAGTAGTTTCCAGGATATTTCTGTCTGGACCAAAGTGGTGGACTGACCTACTGACGTCATCATGAGAGCCTCATCCACCTTTCATTTACTCATGACTGTAAAGCTACGTCTCTGCATGTAGTCCCAGCAAATAACTTCCTACCACTAAATGCAAAAGTTACCTGTAACACTCACAACTAAACATTTTCTAGACAAATGGTTAAACAACCTTTTCTTTTACTTTATAAAATGCCATTTACAGCGGGTCTGCAGACAACAGCTGGTCCTCCTTGTTTCAGTGCCATTAAGCGAGCTGTCAATCACCGGCCTAGATTACTGTTCATCTGTCATTTTTAGCTCAAAGAGGGGAACAAATACAAAATCAGAAAATACTTGAGCATTTGTCTTCCTCTTGACTAGTCGCTGTCTGTAGATTACTACCTACCTTTAATTAACGTGGTCACATGAGACAATTTACCTTGAGAGTAAACTCCATCTGTAGACAGATGTGGGAGACCACATGTTGATGCCAGGAGGTCAAAGAGGTCAAACTGGAAACTGAACTGAGGAGAAACATAAGGTAGTGTTTTCTGTCAACATCAGGGATAAAGGGTCCACCTCCATTTAGTCAGCTCTAGCTAAGTTCCCACATTATGGCTTTCAGATCTCCACTCACATGCACACACACAAAAAAGCACGAGCAAATACACACACAGATGGAAGCACACCCACACAAGCTACTACATCTTCTTATTCAAATTTTGCTCAAGCCTTCAGTTCCCTGAGGGCATTACAGCAGTGGGTGGGTATTATTTCTCTTTTTCATCACCCTCTGTCATACACACAGGAGCACCTACGGGTGGCGATGATTCATAGAGACCCGAGCCGGGGTGGAATGAAATGGGTGAGGGGACAGCTAAAAATTCTGGTTTAACAAGCATTTTAATGGCCTTTTATTCCAGGGTGTTTGATGTTTTGAGGCTTCTCATCCTGTCTGGGGCTGGGAGCCGGTAACGGCACCTCTGGGCAACCTGCTACCTCCCAGTTTGCTGTGCCACTGTGGCTGACAAAATGATGACTGAGGCTTATGTGCACGCAGTGGTGCCGCTGATCTCATTCTGCTGAGGTCACGATCGACTACACCCTTGATGATGAGAAGAACCACATTTCCCAGGGGGCAACTGTCTTCTTTCCTGGCAGCGGGATGTGAAGGGTAACTGTGGCTGACTTCAGTGTGATGCCTTGTACATCTTTTCCATTTTATGACTGTAGATTCCAATTATTATGTACATGCCAGGCTCTGTGTGACGGGGCAGAGTCAAGTTGGCGTGTGTGTGTGTGTGTGTGTGTGTGTGTGTGCGTGCGAGACAGAGAGAGACAGTGCAGATTATTCCACGAATGCTTAAACACATTTTGAAAAACTGAAGAGTGCAAGTCAGTCCCCACACACCCACACTGAAGGGGTGTGTGTATGTCATGAGTCACCGTGTTGAGATGCAAGTGTTCCCTCATCACACAGCCTTTCATTCCTCATGACCTCAGCTGACCAGTCATGGGAGCTGCTGACCACCATTTGAACATTAAATAAACTAAAAGAAAAAATATTTATTAATATATTACCGACAACTGACAAGACAAACAGTGTAGTTGAACTAGCTCAAACATCCAGCTGTTTGTTGGTTCAAGCCTGGTTATAATGCAAGTGTTTACTGTGAGGATTTATTGACTTATGCCTGGCTAAATTAAAAGGGGAAGCAGAACACACACTATGTCTGTGTACACTTACCAAGTGTATAATAACTCTTGTGCAGCTGACTAAACCAACGGACAAAATTAGCTTGCTATACAAAACACAATATATGAACAATTCAAGAGAAAAGCAGAAATGATAATATGATGCATGGATGGTATATCTGGCCTCAAACTCGCATCAAAACAGTATCTAAATCTGCCAGAATGATCAAGAAAGAAACCTTCTCTGCTGATTCGGCAATGCTGTTCACAAACAGTTGATATTCGCACATCCAGCAGATACAGAACATGATTATTATTACTGATCATGTGTAGCTAGTACAAACAAAAAACTGCATTTATGTTAGTTGGTGCATCCCATAATATAGGTGTCAGCCCTCAGCTGTTGCCCCTGTCTGCTCCAGTTTTGTGACGGTGAGACTGAATCACAGGCAACTCCTGGAGAACAACAATTTTATTCCCTGGTAAAGGCCCTCACAAGCATTCCTTATGTATACCTCGTCCTTTATTGATTATCTCGAATGTGAATGATCATTGATCGGGGTTGAAGATAGTGATGGCGATGTTGAATAATTCAGGCAATGAGCGCAGCAGAGTGCTTTGTAGTGAAAGGCTGATGCATCAACATTTATGAATCTAGACTCCAAGAGCAAAGCAAGACAAAGTCACAGTCTATATGGTAATGCAGTTTGTGTGTGTGTGTGTGTGTGTGTTTACGTGTGTGTGTGTGTGTGTTTTGTGTGCTTGGTAAGTCACAGAAGGTCTGGCCTGCCTGAGGGCGGTACTCACGGCTCGGTGTGAAAGATATGGGGGTGGCACTGCCGCACAGCCTGAGAGGATACGCTGTCTGAGGTCTGAGATGGAGGGAGGATGGGAAAGAGAGAGAGAGAGAAAGATACTGTATATCCACACATACACACAGACAGCTGGGGAGCCTGATAGAGAGAGAGAGAGAGGCAGCAGAGAAAGAGTGAGGAGAGGAGAGGAAGGGAGGGAGATAAGCGCCTTAGAGGGTGGGAAAGATAACGACAGATAGGGAAAGCAGCATGGAGGCCGAAAGTGAGCGAGCGAGACAGACACAGGAAGAGAAAGAGAGAGATATAGAGGAGGCGAGAGGCTGAATTTAATAAATTAGATCAGGCGCCTTGCCGGTTTCCTAGCAACCCAGACAAGACGAGCCTGGTCTGGCCTGGTCTGTGCTCCAGAGTAAAGGTCTGTCTCCTCCGCCTCTTCTTCCATCTCCCTCTGCCTTTCTTCCTCCCCCTCCTCCTCCTCCTCCTCCTCCTCCGCTCACTCATATCAGCACTGGACACAATCACTGTCCCAGTCATTGTTACAGACGAGTATATTTAGAAGCAGATTCATGTACTGAGGTAAAATGGTGCCACAGATGTACAACTCAGATACTTAGAGGAAACAGGCCTAGTTGTTTACTCCAAAGGCAAATCACTCTGTGCTTATTAGTCCTTTCCAAGAATACAATTACTTGTTCATTTGATACAATACTCATCCATATTTTTGCATCGTATGTTACCCTGAAAAAATATGTTACTGTCATGACCAACAACCATTTTCTTGTGTCCTGATAATGAATGGAACCAAAATATTGTTCATGTACTACTTAGGAAACTTAATGAAATTTAATGGGAAAATATATTTTTGTATAATATTTCTAAGGGATGATAAAAAAATCTGTTATTGAAGATTAAGTTTATACATGTAACACACTGCTTTGAACATCTTGATTATATAATATGTAATTTTGTACACGTCTAGACAGACAGACATAGACATACACAGTATATGTTACCGTCTCTGTACCAGCGGTACCTGCAGGCAGTGAATCACAGCAGCAGCAGAGGGACGAGGACAGGAGGAAGGACTGATACTGACTGATGTCTGTGTTCCTCATTCTTTCTAAACTTCACTCAGTATTTTAATGCCAGGAGTTATAATAGGGACAATATTTAGCTTTACTTAAAATATAAATACATTCTAATCCTGATCTGACATTATTCGTTTTTAAAAATTATAATTAAAAAAACAATTCTTCAAAAATGAAAAAGAATCTGTAAGATTACTGATTAAGAACAGAAACCCACCGCAACAGCTGGTTAGTAGTTTCACTCTGGCAAATACAGTTCAAATACTGTAAATACTGATACTTTGACTCCAGTTGTCTTCTCTACTTTACTCAATGATTTGATTACATTAAAGAAATTAATCTAACCGACACTGCAACTAAATAAAGAGATCCTCAAGTTTTAATAAACAATGAGTGGTGATTATTAATAATGGCTCTGAATTAGTCATCAAATCAATTTCTGTACTTTTAGCTTTTTAATATCTTCAAAAATGTTGAATGAACGTTGGATGAAATTACAAAATGTACAAGGCAGAAAATGACATCTACTGTGTAGTAAAATTTTCTGGGGTTGGACCATGGATGTTGGAGATTCACTGATGAATGACGTGTAGAGTCTGTTTTCACATTCATCTACTGAGTTTCTCTGTGCTCGCTGTGAATCTAGTAAAAAAGTGGACATCACAACATTTGGAAGCCAATCATGGACCAATATGCAACTGACAGTGAAGTAGGAGACGTGTTGTGTCCAGCAGGTAAACCTTTGAATTGAACAATATTTAACATATTCATGGGTTCAGATTTTTTCCATGAGGGAGAAGCAGTAGATGCAAGTTTGGGAACTTTTAGCACTGAAAATAATCATACATAAATTCATATATACGTATTTTTTAAAAATGCGTTTTTCCAAAAATGCGTGTTAGTCACAAGTTATCATTCCAAGTATTTGCATTTGTCTTAAAACATACGGCTCTGACCTTATCTCTACAAGAACCACATTTCCCAAAATGTTGAGCTATTCCTTTAATTACTGTTTCAAAGGCTCCTCTGCTGTAGGATAAAATCTGTGGTAAACTCACCTGCTGTGATGAAATAATCACATACTACTCTTATATACAGCACAACCTCAGTATTATAGACTGAAAAATGATCAGTCTAATGCATCTGTTCGGTGTAATCCACTATGACATGTCGAGTCATTTCATGTCATTTCTTCCTGGTCCAGTTGCAGATATTGTTTTAAACAAGTGAACAATGTCTACTGGTGTGGTGACATAACTTCAAGTGAATCAAGTGTAATTTTCAGATTCTGTCTTGTTTGAACATACTCTACCGACACCTATCTATTTCTAGTAAATGATACAGGATTTGTATTGATAAGAGGTTGAGCAGTGACAGATGTTTTTTTTCCACTTGTTTTAAGACACCATGATAATCAGTAATACACAAAAATGACTTGATAAGATGAAGATGTTTTGCAATGCACTAACTAGTTTTAATCAGACTGGTTAATAGTGGTCGAGGTTTGCATGTTGTGCGATGGGCTGAGAAATAAAAGGGTCAGGCTGTATGCATGCTTGTTCATGTATGTTCCATTCAGCCGTGTCTTCACCTGTGGAGGCCTCATGTGAGTGTCGGACCTGCATGGTTGCAGTGAGTCACATCACAGCACAGACTGCGGCTCGGATCTGCATGTTACAGGAGCCGTCTGCTGGAGGAGCTTCAAGGAATGACACAGCAGAACGGACGATTTCTGAGTGACTGAAACCGCTGCTCTCCCCAATGTCACTGGTATTCGCTTATATTGGCTGTGCCTCCATAACCGGTCCCTCGTTACCTCGGAGGATCAGCGGCCGCCATTTGGACCAGCTTTTCTGATAAGGAGGCACCTCCCATCTGACTGGACTGTGACTAGATGAGTGTTTGAAAACTCCAGTAATCAATCCTGTGATTCATGGGTGGGAGATTCTCAGTCAGTGACTCACAGGTCTGTAGTGGCCCCACCCCGCTACATTGGGTTTAATGGTCTCATGTCAGAGGGAGGATGGCGTTACTGTAGCTTTATGGTGCGTACCCTGAGACGTGCTCCAAGTTAATTGCTTGATATCCGACTAATGCCGCTGGTAAACCACCTAAGAAAGCCCCAGCTTTGCGGACTTAGTGGGTGGGGATGCGTTCCCACATATAAGCAACTGAGGCTCCAAATAAATTCACTGAACATGAGGCAGATTTCTTGCGTGATGTAACACTCTTATAAAAATGCACAGTCCTGATGAAGTTCCTTAATGAAATGAATGAGATTCCTCCTGTTTCCAAGGCTAATCAACAGCTACTGTACCAGCGAGAGGAGACTTCATTACACCCACCTCAATCATCCTCCAAACAGCTGAGTGGGACAAAAACTGCCCCAAGCAGCTCCATATGACTCGGAAATACTTTCACATGAGCTTGCATATTCCCCCCCGTATCGATCAAAGAGCAGAGAGAATAAAAACAGATAGGATGTCTTTTGCGATCAATATCTGTGTTAATGTCGAGTCCGGATCTGAGGACGGAAACAGAGGCGGAAAACAGCAATGCACATCCTCAGTCCATCGAACACTCCCCATTCACCCACTGGTGGTATCCTCAAACACCCTTTTGGTAAGTGGCAATGTGGAAACATATCTCGTGTCACGTGTTGGTTTCAGACTTCTCTGCAAATGAAATAAAAAGGTGGAGATATTAGAGCAAAAGTGGGAAGACTCTGGACATTTCCACAACCTCAACAGATCCTCATCTGCATATGAGTGCTCTCTAGTGGCAGACTGGGGGAACTACAGAGGCCCTTTGCTCAACACGGGCGCGTAGGAATCATTTCTCTCACTGGCAGAGGGCTGACAGCTCCGAGATGATAAGGGGGAGCTGGAGGAAAAATATTGATTCATCTGGCTCCATTAAAATGAAAAGCAAAAGAGTAGGAGAGGCTGAATCAAAGTGTTGCATCGCAGATTAAACATATGATGCAAACACAAGTTATACCTGCATTATTCATGCGTGACAGAAGACAGAGAAGCAATGGAAACATGATCATGCCATAGCACGCATTTTATTTGTGTTTAAGAAATATGGTAGAAATAGGAAAAGAGTCACAGGAGGAAAGATTTCGCAATACAACATTTTTTTACATCTCTACAATGAGCATTAACTTGAGGAACTCAGTAAAAATACAAAGACACGTTTCCCTGTGACAAAGTATTAATGCTCACAGTCATGCATCAACGTGACTTTCTTCCTACAGCCTCTTTAAACTCAGAGTCTCCGCCTTTCACGTTATAGACACAGATTACGTTAGAGCATTTCAATTAGGAAATCAGTTATGTAAAAACTTTTTGATAGGTCTAAATATATTCTTTCTAAAATAGCACCTGAAGAGGTAGAGTGAGATTCCATTGATCCTATATAGAGGCTTAGCACACTTTTCCACTGGTTTCTTTAATAGGTAGATTATTTTAATTTACATTGAAACACTGCAGTTACTGAGTTAAAGGCACGCTCCAGTGATTTCATATACACTTAGTCAAACTCAACGCAGTAGTTGTCAAGAAATCCTGGGGTTCAATTGCCAACATCACTGGATCCTTCACTTTCCATAATCCATCTTAATAACATCTTGAGTAAACACACACATCCACATCCTCAGTTTGCTTTCTGCTGTACATTTGTAGTATACAAGCTCAAGCTGAGATAACCCTGATGACACCAGCAGGCAACATGTTTTTCAGACAGCCACAGAAGACGTTATAGGCAAAGTGAAACTGGAATTTCTGAGTTTTGTTGCAGAAGTTAGAAAAAAAAATTTCAAATATACAATGACATTTGTAAAAACACAAATTCGTAATATCCAGCCTTGGGACATATCCTTGCTCAACAGTATGTTGTGCCGATCACTCCATTTGTCTGAATATGGATCGTAGATAAAATACTGTTGCTTTTTTAAATTTTTGTTTTTATACACGTAAGTGAGAGTCCAACTGCACAGTTGGACAGATGGCATTAGAAGAGATGTGTTTAAACTTATAAACCTTATTACTACAGACAAGTAACAAGTAAGTCCAAAGTATGTGTACAAACACCACCACCATGCGCTGGTGCTAAAAATGAACTTTGTTCTAAAAACACATGTGTGTGTCAGTGCACCTTAACACAGGAGAGAGAAGGACAAAAAAACAGGTTTGGTATCCATCCAATCCAAAGCCATTTGGGCTAACAGTTAGCTTCAAAATGATTATTTTTACGTTTAATCTTTATCAGGGAAAACCCCTCAGTGTTATTGAGGAAGCAAAAAAAAGTCATTACATAAATATAGTAGGGCAAACATGGCAAATATTATGTTTGTGGACATTGTTAGAATAATACTGTATGGATCATACCTGCTCAGCACAAACTCTATGGCCCCTCCAACTGCTGACACACTGTCACACAAGCAGGTTTCTACTAGGAATTCAATTGTGCATTGAAATGGTTGACAACCATGATTGTAGATTCCCAAAATGTTGGACACTGTGTAAAATGTAAATGAAAACAGAATGCAATCATTTGCAAACAAACAATCATGTGTTTGACAAAGTGGTGAACCTCTCTCCATCCTCGCTTGTGAACCACTGAGTCTTTCCAGGATGAACCTTTCATACCCAATCATGATACTATCACCTGTTACCAATGAACCTGTTTACCTGTGGAATGATCCAAACAGGTGTTTTTGGATCAGTCCACAACTTTCACAGTCTTTTGCTGCTCCTGTCCCAACTTGTTTGAAACATGTTGCTGCCTTCAAATTCAGAATAAGCAGATATTTACAAAAATCAATGAAGTGGATGAGGTCAAACATTAAATATGTTGTCTTTGCACAGTTTTCTATTGAGTATATGTCAAAAATATTCAGCAAATTATCACATTCTGCTGTATTTTACAGTGTTCCAACATTTTTGGAATTGGGGTTGCAAGATTTTTTTTTTTGACTGTAGTCAAATAGGTCCGAAGTCTGTCTCACTGCACTCTTCACGTGAACAGACAGGCAGACCAACGCTCCACTCTATGTGTGGTAACCATGGAAACGGCTTCTGTGTGTCTTTTCTTTATGGGCTGGAGCCACATAGTAAAAAATATCTTCTAAAGAATCTAGAAAGACACAGTCTATATTAAAAACCGTAACAACTAACTTTCAAATTAGTTCAGTTAGTAGCTGGGTTTACTAGTAAACTGACTTTAGTCTAGATTAAGTTAAAACTATACAGAAGGTTATACGATACATCCAGTCTTGTGCTGATTCTCTGCCATGTGAGCCCTCCTGTTTAACAGTTTTATATATCAGGGAACTCATAAACAGCAAGGATCAGTCTCTCGTCCATTCATTTGCACTATGTGTCACATAGAAAAATTTTCAAGACCACTTCTCATTGACAATGAATTATTATTTGTTTGAAAAGACCTTCAGAGTGTAAAACAGTCTTGTAGTTTCCAATTGAGCATTTCTGCCTCATTCTCAATCTGATCCGGGTTCACAGTCACAATTGATGCAATGAACTTCCGACTCAGACATGAAAGCTTAAAAACAAGCACAGAGGACAGAGGCTAGAAAAGCTTATTATTAGCTGCAGATAAATCTGTTGCTGCTTCCTGGTGCTGATACAGTGATGTACTAAAGACTTCCTGTCTGTATCAGAATCCTATGGAAAAACCACAAACCACAGGTCAAACACTATACAGGAAATACTGAGCACATGACACTGTAACTGAGCTTTTTGAATGCAGTGACATTGATTCTGTTTCAGTGTGGCATCATTTAAGGTGTGGCTGAATATAATGTCATTATATCATATTAGACATCACTTATTGCACATTGCATAGTCTTATTGCATTTCTGAACAAAAATATGCAAAAATACAGGTTATCTATTCGCACTTGAGGTATTTTCAAATGATGAAAATGAATAATGAAAAATACACTTTTTAAATTTGTCTAGTCATTTTTGCACATTTGCATCAGACGACTCCGGGAGCTATTAAAGGCCACATATGGACAATAGCGTCCATTCACAGAACACTGAGGCTTTGTGTTGTGTGCTCGGCTGAATATTTGAATTTCAAAATGCCTCCTTTCTTCACTGCATTTGAGAGAGGCTGTTCTGAGAAAATACAGTATAACTAATGCTTCAATCAAGTGATCAAGAGGCTGCAGGACCTACTGTATGTGTGTGCTGCACAGTGTAATATAGAAGGAGCATGTGATGCAGGCCCACAGGCATTTTTTGATCATTTTAGGAATGCTGGTAAAAAAAAAAAACATTCAAAAGGGGACTTGATCAGTGATGTCAGCTCAAAGTTTGTTCTAAGTTCTAAGAATATCATTGAATCAGTGGTCAGGTGACATAACATATGAAATGCAGCCTGTCATGACCTATGAGTCAAAGGTGTGACTAAAACTGCTCCTTTTAAATACGTACACACTCCTTATCCCTGCTTTAAAGAAGAGGGTGTGTTTTAGCAGCCTGTGTTTCCACACAGGCTGCTAAAGTGATGTTTGTTATTGATGCTCCCCTTTTTCTCCCGAGTTCAGTAACCAGCCTCGTCTCTTGCTTCAGTCCACTTTATCGTACACTTGCAAAACTCTGTGGTTGAAGTCCTCTGGCTGGTCAGCGTACACATAGTGTCCGGCTCCACGGATCGTCTGCGGGGAGGATCGAGAACAGGAAGGGAAGAGAGTGATTAAAAACAGGAAGCAATATACAAAGAGAGACCATAAAAGAAAGTATAGTTTTTACTGGAGAGCACTGTGTCTTTGGTTTATTGCTTTTATAAAACAAAAATAAAAGAAATGTTCAATTTAAACCATCTCTTGTAAAAACACTTATGTCATCACAAACCAGTACAGAGGACACTTTGTTTCATAAGCCTATATGGTTACATAAGAAATTTTCATTAACGCCCTAGTGAGAGAATGTATCATGGCGCAGCACATACAAAAAGTGAAATAAATAACTAGAATATGGAATTTTCTAATGAACTTTGTATCAAAAGAGATTAAAAATATGTTGTTTGTAGTAAAGATGAATTATATACTAAATTCTTTTTTTAAAGTATTATTTTTTGTATATTTTTGCAAATAATTAGAAATCCCCCTTTTCTGGTTCTATTGTCTTAAAATGTTTTCTTGTCTTGTAGTTCTTACTATGAGCATGGAGCATCATTTATGACCAACGGAATAGTGATATCAACTCAAGGTCCACTTACTAATCTTTGACTTGTTGTTGTTGTTAACTTGTTGTTGCTCACTGTCACATGACACCTGAGCCAGCTCTATTTGTTGATGAAGACCATAAGATACAGTGGTAAGGTCAAGAAAATCTAGGAAGGGGACCTTTCAGATGAAATTATTTTGCCACATTTTACTGTGTATGACATTATAAAAACAGAACGCGTAAACAAGGTGTTACACAATGCCAACCATAGAGAATCATTTGATCCTGTGTTTACATCTATCTATGCCCCATTGGTTATATAAGAACATATGACACGGACGTATAATAAAAATAAATACACTATTCTACATTTTTCCTCTCACTAAAAGATGACATGACCTCTCCTTTCACCTTTCAATGAGAAGTTAAAGTTCAGAAGTCTGGTGAATCCAAAATGAAATGAACACTTTCCTCTCTGTCATCCAGTTCACCACGAACTTACTATGATCTCCACACGAGAGCGTGGCCTCATCTCTTTGATGGCGCTCCCTGAGTTGCCGTCTATGCTGGAGCGGGATCCGTAGATGATGGTGATGGGGATCTCAGGCTTAAGCTGGTCCATCCTCAGCAGCATTGGTCTCTTAGCCCAGCCGTTGGGAACGGTCATATTCTTAAATGCTGTTTCCCCACTGTGACAATACAGACAAACACATAGCTCAGCACAGAGCCAATGCTGACAACAAGGCATAACATTAGGTAGTAAAGCTCTCAAATGACAGCAGCAAAGCTTATGAATAAATTGCTTTCAGTACTGTTATTAAGATAAGCAGCAGTAATGAGGCTCGACAGGGAAACAGAGACAGAGACAGACCTGGGGGTTTGCACGTTCAGGTGGTAGATGTATTCTGACACAGTGTTGTCACTGAACATGGACGAGAACTTCCTCTTGAAGTCAGGTCTCAGAGTCTGGACCAGAGTGGGACCTGCAGGGGCCACAGAGGAAACGCTTAAGTGTCAAACCCAAGCATGTAGCCATTAAGAGACAAGGCTGCCTCATTATATTTTACATGATTATTAACAACGGGGTGGGCTAGAGGGAAGGAAAAACAGTTTGACTTGATTTCTCTAACAAGGACCAAACCAATTCTTATACTCTCATGCTTATCATGACTAGTTTTCAAACTAGTAGTCAAATTCTGTATATTAAGAAAACACACATTAAGATAAAAAGAACAGAACTTAAAATAACATTACCAAGCCATTTTGACCAGACTCTCTTTTGTCTTTAGAGAGCCTTGATTCAACATTACTGTTAACACATTTTCATGTTGCATATATTTTCATATTTCTCATTTTCTCCTCAAATGCTCCAGATGCTCAGCTCCTGTTTTACATACACCGCATCAATATTCCTCATTTTCATGTTTCCCATTTAAATATACAGTGTATTAGTCTGTTCTACTGTTAATGTGACACTACTCTTTTCGCTCTGTTCTTACTTGGAGCTTGTATCCTGCTGTGTTATAGCCACTACCCACTTTCCCCTCAGGGACCATTAAGGTTTCATCTAATGTACTTTATGAAAACAGGTTGGGAGTATTTGCTGTAGTCATGTGCTATCTTTTACCACCTTATTGCCCCAGTCTTACCCAGTGGTCCAACCAGTCTCAGGCCAGCCAGGGGGTTGAAGGGACTGAACATGGCCCCTAGGGCTTTGATCCACACCGGGATGGGACGGTCTGACTCTACTGTGTCCGGGCGCTCAGGGAAACCCCAGGGCTCCACCAGCACAATGTGCTTTACTCTGTAGGTCAGACAGACATAGACATAAAAACATGAAATACACATTCACCTGCTATTTGGGTTATTTAAAGTTGCTACTAACCCACAAATACTTCAACATTTTGGAAAATTTGCTTATTTGCTTTCATGCCGAGAGCTGGATGAGAAGATGGATACCACTCTAACGTCTGGTATGTGTGTATGGTATCATGAGTGTGGTATCAATCTTTTCATTTAACTCTCAGCAAGAAATTACGCATGTTTCCCACAAAGGCCAACTACTCCTTTAAATATTAACCCTTTATCGGGCAAGTGACTATATTTCCACACACTTTACATATTGAAAAATTGTAAAAAAAAAAATAAATAAAAATTCAGAAATAAAGTTTTGTTATGTCCTCCAATAACACTGTGAGGTTGAATTCTTGAACTTCAAAGTATTTTAATGAGTGCACTATAAAGGATTAAGAAATTTACAACCTGGGTCTCGTTTGTGTCTTTTAGGCCATCTGTGACTAAGTTATGATAATATTTCTCACACCAATGTCATTGATAAAATCTGGGGAATCTGTGACTGTGTATGACCAGACTTTAGCGTCCATTAGGACCAATAACACGAGCAGTGAGATAATCAGACAGCTTGTTGAGAAAACTGAGGTTAGGTTAAACACATTAAGAATCATCCGTTATAAACATCTTTTGTGTTGCACAACTATGTACATACACAACTACGGTAGGTACAGTAAACTGAGGAGTAGAATTTAAACTTGTACCACAAGATCTACCTATCATTTACATTTTTTGTAACTTAGCAGTTTAGTTTTATTATCATTTCCAAGTAAGTGGTTTTGATATTACAGTTATATTGTGGCGCTGTATATAACCTGTTTAATCTCTTGTGTTGCTGCCCTGATGGACCTAGTACAGATGCAGAGAGTAGTGGTGCCACATTACTGTGTCTTTATGGTCAGTCTGGTAAGTAAAGTATCCTTACCAGTAAGAATAATGGCCAAAAATAAGAAAATAAAACAGATTGTTAAGACAACCAAATTTTCTTTTAAATCAAGGACATATATAAAATTATATTATAAAGCGTATGGTCTAGACCTGCTCTGTATGTAAAGTATGTATGTAAAGTATGTAAATTATTACCCAAACTGTCAACTAAACCAGTATTATACATTAGGAAAGAATCGATGTCAATAAATGTATCTGTTCTATCCACAGACAAAACCATCCTCATGTACACTGGGTGACACTGCAGTAAGGACACTGCCCCTACATCTGAACCAATCCAAAATCTATGCCAACTGCATCACACAGTCCAACATCACACAGAGGACAAATTGTTTGTAGGCTCTAAATTTGTATTAACTAAATCTGTTAGGGTGTATTATAAACGTAAAACCCTTTGGGCCCTAACAGGAACAATGAGCACAGTTCAGCTTAAATAAGGACATATGTCCCTGATTAAGAGCCCCTCGTGTTAGAACTTAAAGGCCATTTGGAACAGTGAGATAACAATAAGAGGACAGGAAGAGGGATTTTTTAGCATTAACGATGAAGGAGGGTGATAAGCGATTGAGGACATTTTATCAGACGTCCTTTGGGGAGAGCTGGGTGCCTGCTGGAAGCTCGGAGCTGGAGAGACGCAGCGAGAGGAGATGATTCAGGAGAGATAGAGTCTAGTGGGAGGAGAGAGGCTTTGGAGGACACTGCTGTTATCACAGGCTGCCAGCACCTACAGGCACACTGCTACAACTATATCCTGTACACATGCTGGTGTTTACAGCTACAGTCATGTTAACACTAAAGGGACACGATCATTATTCACGACGCTAATCGATTCAGAGTCATATTTAGCTGTGACCAGCTGCTCTATAGCTCGCTCTGTCGGTTGGTGGGCCCACAAAAATCCCCCCCCCCCTTTGGTGGCGACAGCTTTTGGCCTGGGGAGGCTGAAATTTGGCACGGAGGTCAAGCGTGGCATGTCAGTGGGAGGGGCCTATAACAGAAAGGCATGTAACTTCTAAATGGATTCAAGTAACATGACCAAATTGTGTAGAAAGACACACACATTTTGCCACATCCTCTTTGATAATCCATGTATAATTTGTAAACACTTGTGGGAGGCGTTATTAGACTCAGCAGAGTTCCTCTTTCATTGGAATGTTCTTCTGTGTTTATCAACAGTCGTGGTTAAATGATAATTCTGGTTTAATACAACTTGGGTCTTGACAAAAGAATCAAGAACATCATGAAATGATCGGGCAATCAAATGATTAGGTGGTAACTAGTTTGATAATTGATTCATTGTTTACATCATTTTTAAAAAGCAAGAAATTGCAAATATCTTGTGTATCCAGCCTCTCCATCCTGTAAGGATTTTACTACTTCTATCTGTCTCATAACACTTTAAACAGAATACCTCTGGGTTTTGGATTGCTGGTTGGACAAAACAAGCAATCTGAAGATGTCAGCATGAGCTCCTTCCTGATATTTTAATGACCTTTCTGTGATAGTATCACAATATTCATTTTGTCTCCATCACCCACCGCTGCTTCTAACAATTCATTTAATGAACAGCAATGAAAAAGTAAAATCATGAGCTCCCATAAACAGAGCATAATACTATAAGATATATATGAGATTAATCTAATAAAAAGCCAAGTAAAAACCAAATCAAGCTCATGTTGAGATTCTGATCTCAAAATATTACAAAAGCCTGCCACCCACCATCTCTAAGTGTCAGTCAAAAAGTCTAATTTGCTGAATGTTTCAAATTGAACTACATTCACATTTTCCTGAGTGCTGCTGTGCCCTTGGTATAACATTTATCACACTAAATGCAGCTCATATCAACAAGATCAGGACCAAAGGATAAAAGATCCCTTTTAAATTAAAAACAACACAACCCTACAGTAAGATAAGAGAAATCCCATAATCTGCACCCACCTGCCTGGGTATTTAATAGAGTATGACACAGCCAGGTATCCTCCCAGGTTGTGTCCCAGCAGTATCATGGACTCCAGACCCATTTTTGCCCTCCACTGTTCTATAGACTGCACAAACTGCTCCTCTGCCTCCTGAGCGTCTGTAGAGAACACAGGCCTGCTGCTCTGTCCGAAGCCCAGCAGGTCCAAAGCAAAGACGGGCCGATGTTGGGAGAGAGCATCCAGGTTCTGAGCCCAAAGGCCCACGCCACCTCCAAACCCATGGAGCAGAACCATGGGAGTTCTGTCTTTGACATGCTCACTGCTAAAGGTCAGGGTCCACAGTCGGTTGCCATTGGAAATGGGGATGTACTGTTTGGAGAAAGTGCTGTCGACACCTGAAAAAAAGAAAGGGCACGGAAAGAGGAATGTAGAGATAAAAGAGATGCTTTTGTGATTATTTGTTTTAACTGAAAGAGAGAAAAGAACATTTGGCCAAAGATACAGTTATGTTCACTATGCTCACTCTTGATTATAGACATATGTGAAAACTAAATGTTCAAGAGTCTGAAACCTACATCGCAGCATCATGTCCTCTGCAGTCTGTAGCTGCATCTGAGAGGTGGGACACCATGACGGCAGCCAGCTGGGGATCCAGCACCACCTACACAGACAGAAAAGCTCAACTTCAGTCATCAGGTTTATGAGCATCATCGAAGGCACATGGTGTCACTGCAGTGTGGGACTGTGCTTAAAGGATTTAGACAGAAACAGAGGAATAAAACAGCAGAAGTTACAAGTTGAAAAAGTACATTAAAAACAGCATATGACACGAAAGGACTGAATGTTTGCATTTATTGTGTTTCAGAGCACCTTATCTGATGAACTCTGCATCAGTTGCTCAGTATGGGTTACTCTGTATAAAACAGAGGGTAGTTCTCTAATTTCATAGGCAGGCTGTGGTGATGCAGTGTCATATAGGGGACAGAACATCAGAGAGTGCAAAGCTGCAACAAAAACACTGATGACCAAATTCATCTTTTGGTTATTTTGTTTAATCTCTATTTTAGGAAGTACGTAAAACAGAATACTTGTGTGCTGAGTGGCAATGTGTGGAAATAATAATAACATTAAGAGGAAACAAATGAAGAAATAAAACTCTGCATACTGTATATGATTCCATTTTCTCCAACCCACACTATTTTGTCAAATTAGTTTGCTCCACATAATACTGCTCTGGTATTCTTTATTCAGTCCATGTATAACTCTCTCTTATTCCCTAACTTTTGAGTACAAAAGCACAAACAAAATTCCCACTTACACACACACACACACTTTATATCCCCCTCATTGTCAGATCAATATACTGAATGATGACTGGGTCTGCACTACTGGCCAAAGCTTGCATTATCTACCTACATGAACTCACCTGCACAGTCACTCAGTAGTCAATGTGAATGTTTGAGCAAATGCACAAGTTAAAGCCAAATTTTCCTTTGTGTGTGGAATTGCATCTCTGTTTTAAATTCACAATTTATGAGTTTCAGATATGTTTCTTCTTCTGAAAAGTGCCTTATGTGAGTGCTCCAGTAAGACTAGTTGCTTGATAAACCAATTAGTTAATTAAAATAATGTTACAGGTTCCTGTTCTTTACTACTGTAAGCTCATTCAAGCCCAGTGAGTGACACACTACTGTAAGTGTGGGAATAGCTATATTTAAGATCCCCTACAGACAAGTGTGAAGAAATATAAAGAATAATAATTTGTGTCTGATACATTTCAAATGTTTACCTGCTCCTACTTCACCAACTCTATTCTGGGTGTTTCAGGTTTATACATCACACTTGTGTAAGTTTACATAATGGACCATGAATGGCTCCAAATATGTTGGTCACAAAATCCTGCTCATATGTATGTGTATTAAAGACCACTTACTTAGAGACTTAAGGTGAGCACCAAGAAACTTCCTCCTTCAGCAGATGAATGTGAAGGCACAGAGAGGCTCAAACATCCAACTAAAGCAACAATAAGTCAAACACATTTATGAGGAGTCTAGTGATTTAAGGGCTAAGGTGTCAGATTTACCTTAGGGTGGTATCCACATAGCCCCACACACTGCTGGCCAGGGTGTGGAGACCAACAACAGACAGCATCCTCTGAACAACCCTGAAGGAGAAAATGAAACAAAGAGTTGATGAGGGCAAAGGACACTGATTGACAGGTGAGAGAGCAGGTACAGTACTGTGCTGTGGTAAATCATGACTGGGTGACAAATGTATTTAACACTAACACATAGCTTTCTACTTCAGTTTCCTGTAGTGATGTGGAGGACATTAAACTATACCATCTCCTCTAAACCATCATCTGTGGCTGATGGCTGATGAAAATACTGTCTTGGAGCTCTCTTCGACACAGGAAGCACAAACCTCTAACATCCGTCAACAAGTTTGTCTTTCATGTAAAAGCCTCTTGGCTCCATGTTAGTGTGTGTTTACCTGAACTTCAGGGCAGAGCCTTTCAATGTTTAACAGCATGTTGTCACACACTCATGCAGCTATTTTAACACAGTATGGTCGTAATGCCAACACGTATGACACATTGAGTATCATTTGTATCGCGGTACAAACTTTCCCAAACAGAGACGTGGGTGTGTTAGATGAAATACTCACCCTCCGTTCGCTGTCACCGCTCGCTCGGCCATACTGTAACATCACCTCCGGCACTACTCGCGGTCACGTGACCTCTGAGACGCTGACGTAGCGTCAATACGTTGAAGGCACTCGATTTGTTTTTTCAGATAACTCCACCGAGCGGCGTCTTTACAGTTGCGCTTCTGTGACGCTCCTGTCCCGCTCGTCGCAGCGGCTCTTTTCTTACGTGTAGCACAAAACAAGCGCACCCAGCTCCAGAGCGTGAGGCACTGCGGAAGTGGTATTCCTGTCATATATCCAAACACTGCTGCTCAGCAGAGGAGAGAGCTTTGGTAAGTAGAGAAATCATACTAATAGTTCTCTCATCAAAGACATACTTTGTGCTTATTAAACTGTACACAAGGTTATTTTGTTTCTGCTGACAGATGTTCAGACACACTGAAATGTTATATTTAAAACAAAACGGCAGTCATTAAACCTGTAACCTGGTTAAAACTCTTACTGGACATGTCTTCTACAGCAGAGGACTTTTACATGTTCATTCATGTAAAAGTCCCCGTTTACTCCACTTTTAATATCTTACATCATTAAAAAGATAGAAGTCATAACAGTCAACTAACTTAAAACTCATGTATTTGTTACTATATGCAAAAAATATATATATACAGACATAAATCCTATGGATCAAGGTTATAAATAATTATGTTATCATGAGTATGATCATTTTAAACTTCAAGGTAATGTTGATGAATTAAACCAAATAGACCTCATTCACAGCAGCAAGTTTTGACTTTGCATGATAAGCACATGTGTTGTGCTATTGCCTGTGTTATCTCCCTGACACTGTTTACTGGGATGATAAAATGGAAGACTGCCAAAATTAATGTTAATGTAATATGCCAAATGTGTTGAAAAGTGCTGACCAGAGATCAGGTGGAACTTTTGTAATGCTTTTGAAACTAGTCAGTTTGTTTCTTCAGTGGGAAGATTTTCCTTCCTGAAGACATCACATCCTGATTACACTGTTTTCTGTGAAACTATTGTTATTATCAAGGAGGTCCTCAACTATTTTTTTTTTGTAATTTAATAATTTTTAGAAATAGTATGACAGACTATACTAACAATACTAGAGTTGTCTAAAACATTACTAGAGTTGTAACAATTGTGTTTACAAATGTCCCATACTGTACTGGTGTGCTTTCAAACCTCTTAGTAAAACTCCACGCAGCCATAACATTATGTTGAGAAAAGATTATGCAAACTTTCTCAAACATAGTCGAACGCTCCATTACTGATTACCATAATATCCAGTGCAGATGCATGCATTTACTTGTTGATTCAGTTATTGATACATATGCAACAATGGATGTATTAAAAGGAGAAAGGCGGCTGGAAGGGGACCCAGATTTTTGTGCCAGGCCCAAAACTGGGTAAAGGGCTTGGAAGATGCCTGGGATTATTATGTTGTACTAAAGATGATATTTCAGGGCCCAGATGTTTTAGCACCACCCCTGATGGCCAGAATTTGATCAGCATCAGAAATCTTTTCATTGCTAAGTAGGTTTTCACATATATACATGCATTTGACTTGGTGTTTGGGTGCATAACAGTCACAATAAACACAGTACGAGAAAAGAAAAACAAGTGTTACAAGAAAAATCAAGTATGGATATTTGAGGATGAATCTTATTGACTTCAGTGCCTTCTTGACCTTTGCTCGAGCACTGCCATCAGTCCATCTGTCAGGTTGGGCTGAAGTCCATTGAGCACATTCTGGTACAACCTTTCCTAAAATTAATATTTACTATATATTACTACTACTATACTGTAGTAGTAGTATATTGCATGTGCTCTCTCCTCCTACCCCACCTCTCTCTCTCTGTCTCTCCGTCTCACTCCCAATCCAACTGGTCAAGGCAGATGGTCCATCTAGAGTCTGGTTCTGTTCCGAGGTTTCTGCCTGTTAAAAGGAAGTTTTTCCTCGCCACTGTCACCTAGTGTTTGCTCATCATGAGAATTGTTGGGTCTCTATAAATAATTTTATAAAGAGTATGGTCTAGACCTGCTCTGTATGTAAAGTGCCTTGAGATGACTTCTGTTATGATTTGGCGATATACAAATAAAATTGAATGAATTGAACTGAATTATCTAATAATAAAAATACAATCAAATAGAATTAACAAAAATAAAATGCAGTTTTAAATATGTAGAATAGGAGAACATCTGTGAGAAAATATTAAAGATTATAGATGCATGCAATGAATTACTTAAAAAAACTAATAGATGTTAACAAGGTTTGCAGTGTTTTGATTGGCGCGTTAAAAATGCACCTATTTGTCTATGGCTTTCTTTAAAAGGCGCTTCTTGTAATATAAATAAAATTAAACAACTTGCTACTTGAAAAACAGGCATTAGTGCCTATGTAGTTCGGGTCCACATCAGTATCAGTAGCAACTGTGTTTCATACAGTCCATGATCACAAGCGTGACGTCGGTGGGTGTGACGGCTGAGGTTCGCTGCGCTGTTCCGTGACGTGGAACATAAGCGAGGTTCGGCGTCGTCTAACATCTAATCTGACTGTTCTCAGATCAGCCGGGCCAGCTCCCGCCCCGAGGCTGGAACAGAGCCGCTTCCTACACACACACACACACACAGAGATCCTGGTGAGTACCGAGCTCAAACACAGAAACCTCGACGAAGCAAATCTGAATCAGTACGAGTTTGTTCTGGCAGCTTTTCCACTCATGCCTGGTTAACACAGGTCGCTCCCACACAAGCGCCTCCCTCTGTGTGTGTGTGTGTGTGAGTGGGTCAGCTGTTTCTGTCAGTCCTCCAGGCCACTGCAGCCACAACATGTGGATGTGGAATAAACTCACTCGTCCTGCGTGATGAGTAGATTTATAGCAGGGAGTGAACTGTGCATACTGAGGTGGAGCAGCTTGACACACCTTGTTTCAGCCTGTCAGTGACATGACCTGAACATTTACTTTGTCCTGATCACTGCCATCTTTCGCTGCTCTGGACAAATGTCTCTTTGATTCTCTTTATGTGGGCTGCTACATCAAACATTCCCTGATGTCCTGAAAGCGCACAATAGCGCCCCCTAGTCCCAAAATTGTCTTTAAACAAAGTTTTAAATGTTGGAAAAGTGGGAGTGGATTTTGGGATTTTGTTTGTAAAATGTGTGAATGATTTTAAAATACAATTTAAACTTATAATTATTTTACGTTATATGTTTTGTTATCAGAATTGTATAAACAATAAAAAGAAATAACTTCTCTTTCATTTGTGGGGCAGGTGCCCTGGGAGAGGGGAAGATGTCAGTAGACAGCAGTGGCTCCAGGTTCACTCCTCTGGTGGTGTTGGAGCTGGCCTCAGATGCCAAGGAGGAAGCCATTGCGTGGCTACTGAGCAGGATAAGAGACCAGCAACAGAATGGAGGTGTGGGAAACAGAGCTGATCTACTCAACTCTCATTTTTGTTTCCACTGGTTGCCTTTACATTTAGTGTTGTTAATCCTGTGGTTTCCTCCCAGGTGCTGAGCTGCTGGTGGAGCAGCTGGGCCCTGGAGTTGGGGGTCAGGAGAAGGAAAACCCAAACATTTACCTGGTGGGGGCTACATGGCAGAGGCTGCTGAATGGTGCTGAAGAGGTGGGCCTCTTCAAGGAGTTCAACGATGGATCCATGAGAGGTTTCACCTGCGCCAACAAGCACAACTTCACAGACTTTAAAGGTAAAGTCCAGGTGGAGGAGGCATGAAGACTGTTGAATATTCATTGCTGTAGAATTACTTACTTACTTACTTACTTAAAGCAGCTGCAATCAATATTTTTTTAATAACATTTAACATTTACAGGGAGTCTAATTTATAATTCTGTAAAATAATACATACTGTACTGTCAGTAACTTACAGAATATAGCTATAATAATTATGCTAATAATTATGCTTTATGTGTATTATAATTTCAGTAGAAATGATGTAAGCATTTGACATAAATTCCTCTGATAGGCAGTATGGTCAGGTTCTGATAACCAGGTCCATTTTACATCTAGTTCAAAGTTGATAAAATATCCACATTTCTTAAATTCAGAATTTCAAAAATGTTGCGTTGAATCTTTTAGTCTCTTTTTGCTAGATATGAAATGTATCGTATGATTCTGTGCATCTTGCAGAACATAAGTTAAATGTCAATTATGGATTTTGATTTGGAACAAGGGGTTACTAGATATTTTGCTGAGTATGAAAATGATGTGAATCATATTCTATGGCCTTCGCAGTCACCAGATCTCAACCCAATTGAACGCCTGTGGAAGATTTTGGACTGAGGTGTTAGACAACGCTCTCAGTCATCATCATCAAAACTCCAAATGAGGGAATATCTTTTGGGAGAATGGTGCTCCATCCCTCCAGTAGAGAGACCAGAGACTTAGAATCAATGCCAAGGTGTATTGAAGGTGTTCTGGCGGCATGTAATGGTCCAACACCTACTACATTAATTTAAGTTGCTTTTTCTTTGTCACCCATCTGTATGTATATATACATCATGCATGTAGAGATAACTTCTGTAGAGCTGAAATTATTAGTTAATTAGTTGGTTGACAGAAATTGAACTAATGCCTATAAATATAAATCAGTACTGAAAATAATTGTTTCAGTCCTGCAGTATTTAACTTTAGGGCTGACACTAACAGCACTAAAGGTAAATGAGTCACCACTATTTGATTATGCCTGGCCAGATCATTGCTGCATTATAACCACTGTTCCAGCACGTAGCTGATTTTCAATCATTACAACTCCAAATCCTGCAAGGTGCTCCAAAATCAAAACAGCTGCAGGAAAATGAATTGTAGCGTCAGAACAAACTTGTTGTTGTAATTGACACACCCTGACTGCAGTATTGGTCACAGTTTGAAATCACTGGCATCATTATCACAGCCTTAGAGCTGCTGCAGTATTGCTCTTTAACATGCCTTTGTTGTGAATGTCAGGGTGGCTGTGTGTTTGCTGTTTGTGTCTGATCTGCCTCGTGTCTCCAGGGGATGGGGACGGCTTCCTCAGTATGGCTGAGTGTCAGTACATCATTAAACACGAGCTGGACACGTTAAGAGCCAAAGATGAGACTCATGTACCAGGACACACCCAAGCCAAGCTGTACCCTGGGAAATCTATCAGTGAGTGTCTACCCACCTCCCACTCTGTCAGGTTGAAGTAAAAAAATAGGCTGATCAGTTGTTTCCATTTGTTTTACTGAATTAGACAAAAGCAGACTTTTAAATTTGGTTATTTTAGAACCAATTTCTTAAATGATTCTTCCAGCAAAAGCCCTATATCGTGATATATACAGTACAGTATAGATATGTTGGCGTAAAGCTACATATATCATGATGGGAGATTTCATAATTGGTCGACTGACAGAAAGTTAATCATGATACTCAATTGTCTAATCATGCAATTCATTTATTGAGCAAAAATGTCAAACATTCTAGTTCTAGCTTCAAACTGAGAGGATTTGTCTCTTAAAAGATGTCGCCTTGGAAACTTGTGATCGACATATTTCACAATCTTCCTGACATTGTATAAAATAAACCATGAATTGTTTATTGAGAAACTATGTCCCTCATTAATTGAGAATGAAAATGATGGTTAAATGCTGCTCTAAAGGAATATCCAAAGCAAATGCTGCTGAGTGACTATGTTTATCAAGAGTACCAATTAAAAACAGCAGTGATAATTACATATACATTATATAAATGGCAACCAATTAATAAACAATAGCCACTGAATACTGAATTTTACTTGACATAATCATTGTGTCGTTCCATCTTTCTGTCAAAGATGTGGCAGGATTTTACAATTTCAGCAGCTTTGGCACATTTTCGTTTCTCCTCCTGTCTGTCTTCATGTTTCTTAGTGGTAGTGAAATGTTGAAGGCAGCACAACTCTGCCTCTCCTTCTCCTTCTCCTTGGGAGCAGGCTGAACGTTGCACGTCTCCCTCCCTGCTGCCTCTGTACCTCCCTCTCTCCGTGTCTCTCTCTCACTCTCTCTGTGGCTGCGGTATGGAAACAATAATTATGCAAATGTAGTGAAATATTCCCAAAGTGAGATAAGGAAGCAATGAACTTGCAGCGGAGATAGGGTGCCTCTATTCAGCGCCTGTGTTTGACAAATCGTGTTAAAGCAGAATGTAATCATTTTCAACAAATGATGCACTCAAGAAATGGCAGATGAAATGATAGAGCTTTCATGTGCTTGTATTTAGTCACTCCGTATTAGACAATAGGAATTATTGCTATAGACAGTGCAGTGTGTACAATGGGCCGGCTCCCAGCTATTGTTTGCTTGTCCTTGTTTTAGAAAATTAAGCTGCATGTTTATTTGGTTGGGAAAGTGACTTCAGACAAACAAAAGTGAGGAATGAAAATGCAGCAAGGCTGTTTTTCATGCCACCCAAAAGTCAGTGAAAGATATTTCAGACTTTAAGCAAATAAAGATTTACTCAACTACCTACTGTATACACAACATTTTTATTCATCATGACATGACATTATTATGGTATGACAAAAAATGACAACACACAAAATAACATGCTCTTTTGTTATTTCCATCTTAGTTCGCCGACTGCAGTCCAAGGGGATCCTGATCCAAATGTTTCCTCTTCACGAACAGGAGGAACTCAAGAGACTGTCTTTTTCTTGGTACAAAAAGGTGAAGTTGTCCTTTCAGCCTCTTGGTAAGTGGAAGAAGTACCAGTTATCTCTCATTGTCTTTCTTGTGAGATTAGCACACATAATCCACATTATCCAGGATGAACAATTGTGTTGATGTACAGATGGAATCTGTTCAGAGATTTTTCTATTGTTACTCCTTCCATATGCTTAAACACCTCTGCCTTTACAGTGATTATCATCCATTTTTCTTCCAGCTCAGTATTGTTCTCAGCCTTTGTGGATGTTTTCATTTCTCTTTTTTCTCTTCAATTCATAATCAGTTTTGTCATTTTTGACTAAATTTCAAATGCTCATCAATGTTTCTACTTTGTTCTCTGTTCTCTATCCCCAGATAACATCAGACACTACTATGGTGAGGGTCAGGCCCTCTACTTTGGCTTCCTGGAGTACTTTACCTTTGCCCTGGTGCCTATGGCTCTCATTGGAATACCTTACTATCTGTTTGACTGGGAGGGCTACGACAAATATGTGGTCTTTGCTGTGTTCAACTTGGTCTGGTGCACTGTAATCTTGGAGGTATGAACAATGATTGTGCCTACTTATGAACCAATGTCAGTTGAACTGGAATTACAGTCCGGGGAGTTTGGGAAGAAGAAATTTGACTATTAAACAATTTCTAAAAAAAAAAAATCATTGAAGGAATAATGCAGCCAGATGTATTACATCAGCTAGATTGAATAAGAATCTAGTGAAAGCTGAGTAACTGGCTAACTAAACCTTTCCTCCACCAGTTATGGAAGCGCTGCAGCGCCTCACTAGCCTATCAATGGGGGACACTGAGCAGGAAGAAGGCCTTTGAAGAACCTCGCCCTGGTTTCCACGGCGTCCTCGGGTACAACCCTGTGACGGGCCGCGAGGAGCCTCTCTACCCCAACGCCAAGAGGCAGCTGCGTATCTACCTTGTGTCCCTGCCCTTCGTCCTGCTCTGCCTCTACCTGTCCCTCTACGTCATGATGATCTACTTTCAGATGGAGGGATGGGCACTGATGGTCCACGATGAGGACCCCACATTCTGGACAGGAATACTGTTGTTCATCCCCAGTATTATCTATGCTGTGGTCATAGAGATCATGAACCTCATCTACAGATATGCTGCAGAGTTCCTCACTGAGTGGGGTGAGTAGTTGTGATTGAAACAAATCATCCATTATTCTTAAGTCAATCAACAGTAGTTTTGATAATTGATTAATTGTTAAGCGAGTGAAACATTATCCTAAATGTGAGAAACCTGCTTTAATCATCATAGTTAAATAAATATTTTTGGGTTTGGACCAAACAAACTATTTGAAGATGTCACCTTAAACTTTGTGAATTTGCAATTTTTTGCTATTTTCAGAAATTTGATATGTTAATGATTAGTCCTTAATCCTCAATGGCTAATTCTCCTGCAGATGTGATGTGGGTAAAAAGGACAGAGCTGAGGATCTCTGCAGTTCACTTGTGTTACTGGCATGCTCTAAATATTGTATTGTGTATTTAGAAAATCACAGGCTAGAGTCTTCATACCAGAATCACTTGGTCCTCAAAGTATTAGTAGTGAGTATGAATCACATATTTACGTACGTTTTTCAAAATTGCCAATTTCATCCTTCAGTGATGAGGGTGCAGCTCTTCTCGTCAACACTCCACTTATCATCGTTGTCTTGACTCTTTTCCTCGTAGTTCAACTTCTTCAACTGTTTCGCTTCGCTGTTCTACATCGCCTTTGTCATGCAGGACATGGTGCTGCTCAGACAGGTAGGACTACCTTCCCTCCATCCTTCCTTTATTCTTTATTTTATTTTCTTGTTTTGTTATCATCTTCTTTCTTCCCCCCCTTCCCTTTTCTTTGGATCATTGTTTCTTCCTTCCATTGTTCTTCTCACCTTCCATTTATCGTTAACATTGTCATCTTCCGTTCTCCTCTCTATTCCTGTCTGTATCTAGAGTCTGGCCACCTTGTTGATCACCAGTCAGATCTTGAATCAGTTCATGGAGGCCTTCCTGCCGTACTGGCTCCAGAGGAGACGCAACAAGAAGATGATCCGCAAAGTCCAGAAGATGAGAACTCTGGAGGGCAAAGAGCTTCCTCTGGCCGAGCAGGTCCGGCTGGAGGCTGACATGAGCACGTACCTGGTAGGTGAACGAGGTCTTTTCACTCAGATTTGGATAGGAACGTTGATGTCCTTATTTTTCTGTACAATGATTTATTTAATACACGAGAAAAATGAGTATTGTGTGTGTGTATTTGTGTGTGTGTAGATCCATATGTCTGTCTGTGCTTCTCCCTCTCTCAGGGCACATTCGATGACTACCTGGAGCTGTTCCTGCTGTTCGGTTACGTCAGTCTGTTCTCCTGCGTCTACCCTCTGGCTGCTGTCCTGGTGGTGTTGAACAACGTCACCGAGGTGTACTCCGATGCCTTCAAGATGTGTTGCGTGTTCAAACGACCCTTCTCTGATCCGGCAGCAAACATAGGAGTCTGGCAGGTGAGACATACCAACACAGCTTATTTGTGAACTACTACATCGGTTTGCTTACTTTAATGGATTTATCTGATTTATTAGGCACTTGATGACATTTTTAGGAAATGGAAAGCTAAAAAGACCTGATGCTCTTAAGGTCCAAAGTGAAGCTTCAGATATTATTGAACAGCTTAAGACCAATAACTGACACAAATATCCTCTCTTGTCGCCATAGTTTACTTCCTCCTGAAATCTTATCTGACTACACTGTCCATGATAATGTTACACCTCCCCAGGGACAAAATATTATTAGTCTTATTTTAACATGGTTTCCTAATCTGAACAGTGCCAGTTGATTAGGAACAAGGTATCACTTACTCTACACTGTGCCCAGCTGGCAAAAAGGTTTCCACCATTTTTATAAACAAGCCACTGACTCTTCCTGTCTCTCTGTCTCTGTGTCCAGCTCGCCTTTGAGGCCATGAGTGTGATCGCTGTTGTTACCAACTGTGCGCTGATCGGCATGTCTCCACAAGTCAAGGCTTACTTCCCCGACTCAGAAACACAGCTCATCCTGTGGACAGTGGCTATTGAGGTAATTTATATACGCACGTACACAAAGACTCTCCTATGTTCATGCTCCCATACAGTATCTGCATAGTAACAGTGGCTGTGTTGTGGTCATAACATCTGCATTTTACAGTACATCAGTGGTATTTTACTGTAATTGTTTTGGTGTGACTTACAGCCAGGAGCAGGGGTCAGTCAGTTTTGTCCAGAGTCAATCTGCTGGATTGTTATCGGAGCTGTGCAAGGATTTTTTTGTTTGATCCGTATTCGCTATATAAATACTAATCTACTTCTCATTTGTACCCACTGTGCTCTGGGTGCACTACCTACCCAAATGGGCAAACACATTTGCCCTGGTCAAAAGCAGGATATTCAATTCCTGTCCAAACCTTCTTTACATAGCAGTTGCACACTGACATTCCTCTCTCTACAGATATTATGTGCAACACAATAGGACGTTATATAAAATGCTATAGCAAACTACAAGGAGAGTTGTGCTTTTTGATATTTCTTTCAGAGCTGTTTACCATATCTTGGGTTTACTCAGTTTAATATTGTTTCACTTGTTTTTTGCACCGTGCTGCTACATGAACATGAATATTAAATTAGGACATGTTATCAGTAGGATTAAATCAGGACTTGGGTTAGGGTTCAAAATGTAGACAGTGATGACTTCATTGAATTTGGTTGAAAGTGAATAGACCTTTTTCATGGAGGACATTTGGCTTGTTATAGCAGGAGAAGCACTGGTGAAACTAATTTTGTAACAATGGCTCAGTTCCATCAAGTGTCTCAGTAAATCATGACAGTGAACCGGCAAACACAATACAAGAGCCCTAACAGTAGTCAGCTAAATAGTCTTTTTTTAAATGTTAACAATTCCACCTATGCTTTTCCTGCTACAACATGTCTAAATGTCTGCTATGAAAAAGGTCAGTTTGTCCAACTACAGTGTTCAGTGTATGAGCCACAGTATGAATACAATAAAAGGTCCTGACCGTCCACACTGGTGTTTTTAGTCATTCTCCTCAGGTTGAAATTAGTTGGAGTTATGATGTGATGAGTTATGAATTAAGTACAACTTCAACAAGTCTTCAAAAGTTGTTGTGCCTAAATGTGGACAACACTGGACTGAACAGACGTCAATCATGCACCATCTATGCTCTCCGACACAGTCCTGAGAGTGTGAATAACTCTCGTGCTGCTCCTCATTGAAATGAATAGGGAAATAAGTTTAAAAAAAAAAAAAAAAAGGGCCTTGAAACATGGAGGCTGAGTTGAGGGGCTGATGAAGAGTTTTGCTCACTAGATGGAGCCAGAGCCCAAACTAGATCTGTATGGGTGAGAGACCGAGGGAAGGGGAGAGAGATTTTGCGTGCATAAATGTTTTTGCACTGTGTGTATTCCTGTCAGCCTATGATTGTTTGGGCTTTTGTGTGTATGGTAATTCCAGCATTCCCACTCCAGATTTTTCCTCTCCTGAGTCCATCTCTATTAACGTTAGCGCCAGCCCGCTCTTCTTTTCTTTGTGTTCTATTCAGACAGCACCAACACTGACAAACACACACAAACATACACCTCATGCCTCCAGAGAAAAAAGCTTAAAATAACAGCACAAACAGAGAAATAGTGAAGCTGTGGTGAATAGGGGGATGATGCAGTGTGTGAGAGGTTTCTTTAGGACATTCATAGAGAAAACATTTGTATGTTTGTGGTGCTTTAACAAGCTCCTGAGGGATGACTGTTCTAACTATCTAGTTATGTCTCAGACTGTAAAACTCTCTATAAAGTCATACTGTACTTCACTGTACGGTGGGTCTCTGCTGATGCTGAGGCAGAAACTGGGTCATATTGATTGTCTGCATGTTTGATTGAATGTGTGGTCTGCACACAGTGAGCTGAATGATCAACTCCACTGTTCATGATAAAGTTGTTCCATGTGTGTGTTTTATCTTCTTCAGCCGCTGTCAGGATAACCTGGTATTTGATTAAACCTTCCTTTGGCGGGAGTTCTCTTTTGGCGAGAGATGGATTGAGTTGTGTTAACCTCGCTCTGCCTCACAGGCTAATGTAGGTTTGGAGCACTCACTCCCAAGATATTTAGTCCCAGGAACCCCCATCTTTATAGACTTTTGTTATTGTTGGGGTGGTTAGAGTGAAAGCTATTTCCTATATATTGCTAATTAGGAACAGACAAGTGAATTAGCAGATCCTCATTTTGCTGCAGACTCCCTGGCGGCCTTTATCAAGGAAACTCTACAGGCTCCACTGTGAGAACCACAGGTCTGATGAAGGTGTGTGTGTGTGTGCTCTATTGATAGCAGCCCAAAGCTTTTTACTTCATTGGAGGATTTTTTGCATTCTCTGCGTGGCTGACTGCTCACAAGGAGCTATGCTTGTGACCACTGAAAAAAAAACCAAAAACAAAGCATGGGACCAACTAAATGTTGTCCTGATAATAGCTTAATGATGATGGCTCGTGAAAAGTGTAGTATTTTCAAAATCATTGTAATTCATCCTGAAGGTGAGATGAATGAATTTCATGACAATTCATCCAATAATTGTCAAGACAAAACTACAAATGTGAACATGGAGGTGCTAGAGGAAAAGTCAGGCCATCACCAAAGTCATCAGGATTCACCCTCTGTAAACCATTCCACTGAATTCAAGACAGTTCATCCAGTAGTTGTTAAGATAGTTCCGTCTGGATTGACATTTCCATGCAGCCATGAGAGCATACTGAGAAACAGAACTGCATTTCAGTTATGATGAATTCTCAGTGGTCTGACTCTTATAAATGAATTTGCATTTATACAAAACACTACTCAAATATACAGACTGAATATCAGAATGGTGAATACAGTCTGTCTGTTCATCCACTCAACACTTTCCAGAGCCTTTCAGTAAATTTGCTGTGCACATTAATTGTCCTCAGATGATGAACGCCAATGTTTTTCATTCATTGAGCACATTAATCCTTCTTAGAGGGCAAGACCCTCTTGGATCCTTCCTCTAGCTCCCTCGAGAACTACACACCTTCAGGGACTTTTTTTTTTCTGTTTCATTTGCCCTGCCAATACGAATGCTGAAATGATGTAAGCCAGCCAGCGGTTAGTATCGAAACGTCACTCCTGTGCGACATACAACAACAATTTGACAGACATTTGTTCCTGTTTTGTTTCATTATTATATTAAGGCTGCCATTATAAGCTTTTGTTTTCATGGCTATTGTTTTACATATGTTTTTAAAAATGGTCGTTGCTAATGCTGTATTGGCTCAACCAATCACCAGTCGCACTTATGGCACTCAAGGCTCCTCTTGCGCTGACGGAGCACCCACTCCAAAGTATCGTTCCTCCTTCTTGCGGTGCAGATGCAATAACAGAGGGGGGGTCGTCCATCTGCTGTAAGAACTATGAAAAAGTTCCTCCGGTCCAAAAACACAACATTGACATTTACTGACCCTGTTTATGCTCCCAAGGGGGTAACATTTTTAGCATTTTAATGGCACCATGACCTTTAGTGCTGTCCTTAGAACAAGCTTTATGTTTTTAACCTCACTGCCTGTAAGGATAACAAAGTCATCAGTATGTTGTTTGCTCTGTCCAACACATGTGTATTGTTTGATTTGGGTTTAATGTCCAGACTCCAAGAGCTGCCAGCAGAGCTTTAGACTTTCGGTCTTGTTGATTAAAAAGAAGATGGTAAGAAAGTCGTGCTCTCTTGTGCTAACAGGGAGCATGCCACCTCTCATCCATCTCGACTCCTTCAACCTGTCTCCTGGGCTGAGTAGAAGAGAACATGACTTTTTTATAGCAATGGACTGCACGCTGGCCCCGGGGATGGTTTTCTGTCTTTGACTTATACTCTGCCCCCTCACCTGAATAAGGAGAGGAGGCGGTGCCGCTCTGGTGAACACGGAAAAAATGAGGGCAGCTCACAGCGTGCATTAGGCTTTTACTCACTTTTTCTGTGTGGTTGTGTGTGTGTCAGCGATCCATCCTGCCACGGCGGGACTGCATGTAGCGACACAGCGGATCTGTTACACCTGTCCAGCATACGTTTGTTTGTGCTCTGCTCTGTAGTGCTGTACCACAGGGCTGTGATAGAAGGCTCAGATAGAAGTGGAGATAGGCGGAGGCAAAAAGTGTCGGCAAACGAAATGAAGGTGGAAACGGACAGAGGGGAGGAGATGGAGAAACAGTTAGAGAGAAAAGGGTTGAGAGAAGAAATGATAGGTCTGAGGAGAGAAAAGCAGCGCATGTGTGTGTATGATGAACCTGAGTCACTAGCTGATTGTACATCTAAGCACGTTCCTCCCTGTTTCCATCCAGCACATTTCCTAGAATAGAGAGAGCAGGCTATTAAAGAGATGGGACAAGAAGAATAATGAGAGGCAGGTTTTATAATGTTCAGTGTACCAGGGGGAGCTGCACACAAATACATACAGATGTCGCTTATTGATCATCAAATATATTGCCATTGGAGAGCCACTTTTTTATCTACAGCCATTAACAGGCCTGTGAGTGCATGCATTTTTAAATATGACCACCTCCAGTGGGAATAAAAACCTCTAACTCTGACTCTATCAGTGCTGGGCTTCAGGCAGACTGAGGATCACAAATGTTTTCATCTAGCAGTTTAAAATGTCTCTTCTTAGGTCAGTCATAATCTTCATTCTTTGAAAAAGAGAAAGAAGATTTAAGCAGTTGAGGGTTAAAATCAAATTATTCAGCCTGTCTTATCTTGGTTATGGGGTTGGGGCGGGGGCAGGAGGGAGGGAGGGCAGCGCCTCGTCGCTTTCTCGCAGTGGCGCTATGATACCTGGGTAATTACTGTATATGGCTTACACACATGGGTGAGCAGTAACCAGGCAACCGGCCAGCCTGCTACAGAAACAGACAGACACTGTCTTTCAGAGTCACGGGTCTGTCTGTTGTAATCTACTCATTTCAGCGCAACAGAACAGGGACTCTGAACTGTGTCTGCTCACAAAGGCAGGCACCATCAAGGCCTAATGACAAACACGGCAGAGCGAGGGATTTGTCATTTCATGTGTGACCCAAGTTGAAGTTTACAACAAGCAGGTGTTTTTTTATTTGTCAAACCTTTACCACAAAATTTTTTTTTATTATGGACTTGAAGCCTGTGTAGTATAATTTCATGCTGTGGAGATGATTTGTTGGCCTCCTGCTGTGTCCACTGCACAGGTTTTTCCATCAGTGTTTGTCCATCAGTGCAAAAAGCAGCTTTGGATCTGCACACTGAATTGATCTACACATAACACAAGTCGTGCATGTCAACTACTTTTATAACATTTTCCACAAGCTCTTTTAAAACTGCCAAAGAAACTCAGAACGAAACTCAAATGTTTCAACTTTCACTTTGTTGAACTGCTCAGTTCAACAAAGTACTGTACTGTACTTATAAGGATTTTATTCATTAGTTATACATATTTTTTATAGTGTTCAAGCTTTCAGACCCTTAAGAGTTAAAGTCACATTAGTTTACAACGTAAACACGTTATGATTTGATAACGTTTTTATGGCTAAATTCAACTCCAATATTTCACCCTTCTTTTGGCCTCTACCAGTTCCTGAGTGAAATATCTGACTCTTTAGCTGCTGAATGCTAAATTGTAATCCTGTTTAATTAAGCCTAGACTAATGTCCTACAATATAATTCCAGCTAATAGTTTATCATTATTGTTAGTTGTACCTGATCATAAAGGTGCCCACGTGTGCCACTTTCATGTGGGTTGGCCAATTGTGTCTGTTTCTCCAAGGTTATTTTCAGCAGCCCACCGCACAGTAATCTCATTACACTGTTTTTCAGATAACCACATTAGCTTTCACCCACTGGCAACTGCAAAAGCATCAGACCTGGACTCACCAATTCACCAGCCCTGCCTATCTTACTGTGTGTATTGGCTTTGCATGTACTGAGCAGACTTGGAACTCAGAGTACCAGACAACTTTATCTTCCAACCTCACCTTATATAATAGGATGTTCTTGCTGTGCAGTTTGTTTTTGTCTTTTTTTAATTTTACCTTTAATAAGATTAGATAAATATTGCCTTGGGGTGGATAGCACTCACAGGAACCTCGTGTTATAACATGGATAATTAATTTTGGGTGACATTTCCCTGTACACTCCATGTGATCATAGCAGTGGAATAGTTTTTTTTTAGTTAGCTATGAGAGAAGTCATAATTAAGAACTGTCATTGAAGCTGCACTAACAATGGCTCAAATAGCTATATGTGATATGAAAGGTGTCAGCCACATTATCGTAGCATCACTTAACTCTGCAGTTCACCTCAGCTCTCATTTGGTTTTGATTCTCTCACCGTGCTCATTTAACTAATTTACAGCAGCAGGCAGATGTTTTTAGTGAAAAATCATTACAAATTTTTTATACCCAACAAGAACCAAACATCAGACAAAATTACCAACTACCTGGTGAACACAGTGAAGTGTTCAGCAGCTAAAGACCCAGATGTTTCTTTCATGTGTTGGTGGAGGCCACAGCAGAGCTACAAGGAAATATTGTAGGTGGTCGGAAACACAACAGCAAAAAAATGAATGCTAATATTGCTGTGTCACTCACTGTTTGCCTGAATGTTCACCATGTAAACTTTATTAGGTAGCGACATGCCAGTGTTATTTACAGCTTGTTTTGCTGCCCCAAAATAAAACCATTTAGTACAGCTTTAATTGACACTTTACACATATGTCAATTCGATTATTATCAAAAATAAGCTAAATAAAGTTGAAAATGAGTAATGTAATAAATGTAGCTTGTTACAGCCAATGTATATATATAAATATAATGCATATTATATATCGTACAGAAAGTCTTTGAGGATTAAAATGATGGATTGATTGATTATTTGATACTTATTTTGTATTTCAAAAGACTGTTGCGTCCTCATCAAACACATCAAGCCAGTTTTGTAAGTACTATGATCGGTTCCATAAGCAGCAGTATATCCAGGGAAAGGAAATCGAGTGAAGACCACAGTGACTTCAGAGCTTAGAGCCAAAGAGTCTGAGGTTGAATGACATTTTCTGCTTATGTCAGATCACACATGAAATGGTAGCATTAGTAGTTCCTCATCAGTTGGACTGGTGGTGAATTAAAGTGCTATTTTCCAATTAACAGTGAAGGGGTGTCATGGTAACAGCGTTAAGTGCTGAATACTGAATAGGGGAAAAAGCATTTGCACCGTGGTTCTCTTGATTTGTGTCAGTCCTGTCAGCGGTGTAACTGCATGCTCTCAAAGAGCTGTCTGCTCTCATGTTTTAAGATTATAGTCTTCAGGTTAGGACACCAGCTGGGTCTGGGGATTATTATTCACAGAAGAAAAATGGCTTAAATAACATTTAGGATGGTGCTAAGAACTCAGCTTTGCCTCAGTTAGAAGCTTTGTTTTTCATTTAGAGAAGGACTCAGTCATTGTGAATGCAGAGAAGGACACATGGAGGATCATATAGGTGAAGGAGAAGATCAGTCAAGTTCTTTGGCCAGATTATTGTATGCACTCAGCGTAGCGAGGACAATGACAGTGCCTTTCAAAGTGAGCATTTGAAGTTCAATCACATCCATTGTAATGGGCAAAACAGAATTTATTGTCAGACCTTGAAATGAACAACATTTCAGAAGTCACATTCTCCTCCCAGTCTAAACCAGGCGTCCTCTCGGTCTCAGCCTAACCTTGTGCTGCTGAACACTCAGAAATATAAATTAGACTCGAATAGCATTAGCAATCAACTAAGAGCTGGAGTGTTTATTGTGCACTTTCAATCAATATGACAAGTCACCAAGATCAGGGATTTCTTTGCTTGTTCTGCTTGTTAATTAGTGAAGCTGCTGTGCTGACTGGAATGACAAAACTTCTTAGTCTGTGCTTCTTTATGCCAGAAATGTTGCTCTTGTGACTGTAAAAAAAAATGCTTTGTATAAACTACAAAGAAAAGACCTTTAGACATTACCAGGGTTCAAATTGGCATTTCTTTTTATCAGCTCTTCTTGGAAGAAAATTGAGACACGTAGGTATTCCAAAAATTTCCCAGAAACCTCAATTAGTGTTGCCTGTGCACAAATAATATGAAACATCCCAGCTAATGCAAGAGGACAGATCCCAGAGAAAGATCACTGAATTCTTGGTCAAGGTACATTTAGTAAAATTAAAAGTGGAATTATGATCTGTGCCTAGATAAAACGATTTCTACGTTTAGATGAACATGGTGGAAGCTAATACTAACATCAGTGTTTGTGAGGATTGCAATGCTAAACTGTCTTGTTAGAGAAAATGTTAGACCTGAACATATTACCACGAGAAGCTCATGAGCATTTGTCTTACCCAAATCACTTAATTTGATAAGCCTGAAACCAATTTCTGTGGAGCAGTCTGGCCTCTTATCTTGCTCTCAGTCTCGCACCATTCGTTCCATCTACTGGCAAACACATGAGTCCATTACCATGATGAGGAAAAGGGCACTGAATCAAAGCAGCTGATGGCGGTTGGCCGTCCTCCAGATGAACTGGCACAGGTGTGTGTGTGTGTGTGTGTGTGTGTGTGTGTGTGTGTGTGTGTGTGTGTGTGTGTGTGTGTGTGTGTGTGTGTGTGTGTGTGTGTGTGTGTGTGTGTGTGTGTGTGAGCAAGGCACGCCCTTTTAAGTGTATATTAGTATTTGTGCGGGTTATGGTGGCCACTTGAGAACTGCGTTTGCTCAGCATACATGTAAGCGAATGTGTGCTGTCGTCTTCATGGGAAAACACACACCGTGCTGATTCAGACGTGTGCAGGTCAGCTGTTTCTGACAGAGGTCTGAGAAGAACATGTTTCTTTTTCATACAAGCTTTTCAAACAGTGTAAAGCAGCTGTGGACAAGAGATACTGATAGAATATTCATTTATAGATGAATGTAGATTTTACGGACGTTCCTGCTTTAACCACATTAAAAGTCATTTTTGATACTGATTTAAAGGCTTCTACTGGTACGAGAGTGTGAAAATACAATGATCAATTTACATTTTAAGCATTATTACATTATTGCTGTACATTTGCTCCCAAGTATTTAGTTTCACCAGGTTGGCAACAGAGTGATCCTGCACCAGAAACAAACGTGAAGTATTTATTCTCAGTGTAACATAAGTGTCCGCCAAAGTACCAACCACTGTCTTTGCATTGGTTATTGTGCCGCCACAAAACAGGGCCCATAGTCCTTTTTGTTAACAGCACACTTGTTGAAGACCAGGCTGAATGCAAAAAGGCAAAACAAGCAAGAAGTGAAGATGTCTGTAATTCAGCCACAGAGTGTCACCTGGGAATAATGTGAACCAAGTGTCTGACATCTACAAGCCACAAACATCAGCAAACAGCCACTGACATTGACCACTTATTAAAATTCACTTTTAAATCATGGTCATTATTTTATTTTGAAATCCGTGTGTTGGAGCGCAGAGCCAACACTGACTGTTCTGTTTAACCACACTGCTGTATTTCTTATCGTCATTCAGCTCCAAGGACATGTGTCCAGAGACTGTCTGTCTCACCCTTCTTCCTCATCTGTCTTCTCTGATTTTACAACACAGTATCTCATGAAGGACACCATCCCATAAAAACATAATCAATTTATATTGATCTCTCTTTCAAAGCATGCTTGCATCCTTATTATATTTCAAAAAAGGATGCAAATAAAAGCTGAAAAGAACTGACTCTAAATTTTAATCACTGTCATGTGTTTTGTTATTCTGTGATTTCAGCATGTGCTGCTGGCCTTCAAGTTCATCCTGACCTTCCTCATCCCAGATGTTCCCAAACACATCCAGATCAAACTGGCCCGCCTGGAGTTTGAATCACTGGAGGCCCTCAAGAAAAAGGTAAAACTGCATACTCTGACTCTGACTCTAGAAAGAGGCAGCAGAAAGTCACTGTAACTCTGAACACTATTTATTCAACCAAACAGTGTTAAAAATACAAACAGCAGCAGCAACAACACAGAAAAGAAAAATACATTTGCAGATGCCTCATGTTGAGAGTCCATTCATACTGCCTCTTTTAATGACAGAACAAGCCTGTCATATTGCAATGGGCCCTTTATAGCATAAATATGGGGATATGGGACTGTATTACAAAGATGAAAGGATCAAGGCAAAAGTATATATAACAAAAATATAGTTAAACAGTGTCAATAATGAATAAAAACAATGTAATAAAAAATATATATAAATTATACGAGCAAAAAATATAATGGTCAGATTGCTAGAATATAATAATTCAAGAAGTGACAGGCTTCCCATAAAATCAATGAAGGGAAACCAGGTTCTATTTAATTTTTTTAACTGATTCAATTTAAAAAAAATCTCAGTTTCTCATTTTGAAGACACATCATGACCTCCTTGATCCATTGTTTAAAAGAGGATGAATCATCCAGCTGACCATAAAGTCAGATACTAATCTTCGCTAAAACTTCTACTTTAGAAATGTCATTGCAGTATTGATTCCAAAAGAGTCCCTTTTGTGCTATATATTCAATTGAATACAGTACAGAGATGCAATATTTAATGTTCAAACTGATCAACTTTATTGGTTTTTCATTCTGAATTTGATGCCTGCAAACTTTTTCACAACACTCAGTAAGTGTTTGGGAACTGAGGACACTAATTGTTGAAGTTTTGAAGATGAAATTCTTTCCTTGATATACAATTTTAATTTCTCAACAGTCGGGGCTCTCAGTTCTTGTATTTTGTGCTTCATAATGCACCACACATTTTAAATGGGAGACAGACCTAGACTGCAGGCAGACTCGAGCATCCACACTCTTTTACTATGAAACCGTAATGTTGTAACACTCGCAGGATGCGTCTTGGCATTGTCTTGCTGGAATAAGCAGGGACGTCCCTGGAAAAGGTGTCGCCTGGATGGCAGCATATGTTGCTCCAAAACCTTTATGTACCTTTCAGCGTTAATGGGGCCTTCACAGATGTGCGAGTACAAACTGTGTTTACAAAGTGTTCCAGAGACCGTGTAGTAATATCCTTCACACGATCATATTGGTTTTTAATGTGTTTTTTAAAGGTCACAGGCATTGTGCATTACATTATGCATTGTACATGGTGAAACTGTTGGACTATTTGCCCACATAGTTTTGTTAGTTGTGAGCGACTGAGTCTTTCCAGGATGAACCTTTCATACCCAATCATGATACTGTCACTTGTTACCAATGAACCTGTTTACCTGTGGAATGATCCAAACAGTAAGTTGGGACAGTTGCTGGTATCAAATTAAGAATGAGTGTATATTTACATAAAACAATCGAGTTTCAGTTTGAACGTTAAATATCTTGTCTTTGTACTGTATTGAACTGAATATAGGTCGAAAAAGATTTGCGAATCAACACAGGTTGTAAATTAGCATAATCAGCGCATTTGTTGTGTTTCCTCTCCCATTTGTATCAGTGAAAACTGGGTCCTGTTTACTGTAAACTGTGTTGAACAGTGTCAGCAAGAAACACAAAGAACGGTTTGATGCCTGGGAACAAAACGTCTGGGAAAAATCTGTTTAAATGGTTTTTGAACCTTAAAGAGATGTGAACATCTGTAATTTGAAGTGAGTAAAAAACAAAGACAATGAGGCTTAAGCATGTTAAATTAATTATAATTAAACCCTCCACATTCACACAGACACATACCCTGAAATTTATTTATCAAAAGAAAACCATGAATAGATTTCAGCTGTCAGTCACAGCTGATAAACTGTGTGTGTCTGTGTCTGATCTGTCTTTCTGTGTGTGTGTGTGTGTGTGTGTGTGAGTGTTTATGTGTCTGTGTGTGCATGTGTGCATGCATATGTGTGTGTGTCTGCTTCATCAGCATTGTTGTCCAGCCCTGATCACTTAATGACCAAAAAACCTCTTCTTAGTCAACATCTTAAGAGATTAACTTTATGAGTGTGTTATAAAAAATAACATTGCAATATTTTATGAATATACATAAATTGTTACATCAGAAATTGCTACAGAAATTGTGCAGCTTTAAAACATATATAGCTCTATTTGTGAAGAATATATCATTTATGCAGTGGTCCATCACCAACATATTTATAACGCTTACTCCAAAAGAAAGAGTCTGCTGTGAAGGGGTAAACTGTGAAACTATACGTCTGGGTTTCCCTCAGAAAATTGTTCAGCCCAAGCGGCAGACAACACAGATCTTGACGCGTGTTGTCTTGTGATCTTTACAGTTTTTAAAAAACACAGATACAAATTAAATATACATTATTTGCTATATGGAATGGCGCCTCTGCTCTTTTCCCTGAAGCTCAGCGGTTTATTTCATAAAAGTGTATAAATTGTTTATGGTGTTAGTGTGCTCTTTATTTCAGTTGACTTGGCTTTGCACTCCTGGGTGTAAATCAAGTAAGTGCAATAAATATGTCATGCTGCCTTGTGCTGTGCCAACAGATGTAAGCACTGTGGGCTTCTTCTTACCTTTCTTCCTCCTCACCGATTTCAAATTTAGAATCAAGAGACGCTTGGTGGCTTGTTTCTTCATCATTTGATAAACAATGAAGTATATTTGGAGAATGATGATGGTTTGTGATCGGCCATTTACCATTTAAATGTTTGTCTTTGTCTTTGAATGTTTGATTGACTGTGCACTTTATATTTATGTGACTTTTCTTTATAATAGATCTTTCCATTCTTCCAACTTGGAAGCCAGAACCATTTTCATTCTTATGGAACAAACCAAATACAGCGACCAGCAGCTTAACATTACTATCCGACAGCTGTGTTTCATTGGTGTGTAATAGTGTTAAAACACATCCCCAGGTGAGAGCACTGCATTCAGTACATTCTCACATTGAACAGCTTTAATGCAGACCTTCTGTGAGCAGTCAGGTCTTCACCAGGCCCAGTTCACAAGCTGTTGGAGAAGAATCTGTCGTATTGCATCATATTTTAAGCAAAGTTGAAATCAACAATAAATCTTTGTGTGAGCATTAGTCCATTGTAAGAGTTAAGTAAACATGTTAACCAAGGTCTTTATGTGTGACCCATAAAGATATAAATATTCCATATGCACACATCTTAATGCTAATACATATATTGTCCAGCCTGAGTGTATGTTATTAATTAGATTTCACCTCTTTAACAGGTACGTATTTATCATATGGTGATTTACTCAAACATGCATTTGAGCACATGCGCACACACACACACACACACACACACACACACACACACACACACACACACACACACACACCTTGTTGAGGCCGTAACAACTCCCCACCCAAACCACCAGCACACTGTAGACAGAGTGGAGATCTCATGTATATGTCCATTACAACATGCCGGTCCATAGCTTCCCATTTAGCATTCAGAATGGGCTCTTGAAGCCTGTCCCAGGCCACTTTGGTGAAGACAAATGGTGCGCGTTATGTTAATAGTATTGATATGGCTCCACAGTAAAGCATTAGCTTACTCGGCACTGCAGCCATTTGTTTGATGTGGACTGACGGGGCTGAGTGCTTCTCTGATGAGCTGTTTGTCTTTTGGTTCATCATTTTTCTCTCGTGGGTTTTTTTTTTTTTTTTTTTTTTGCCAGACTTCTGCTGCTGCACAGTGTGTGGCCTTTTACAGGTTTTACTCTGTACACACACTTTCTCCATCCCCAAGAAGGACTGTTTACATAATGCACTCCTTCTAATTCAGGTTAGACACAGACATTAGTTGATTTCTGGAAGGTCATGGGTTCACATTGTTACAGGTAATAAGAAATGTGTCCTTGCTTACAGTAACCTGTTAATGTAAATGTCCTCTCCTGCACAGGCTGCGTTCATGACGTCATGGACTGGTGTATTTTTTCGTTTTTTGTTAATTCAGCCAATGATGTTTGTTTTGATCTGTGTTGTTCTGTGGTCTATTGGTTCTGCAGAGACAGCTGTATGTAGGGTGAGTATCTCTGGCTGTGTGAGTTGATACTGGTTTGGAGTGTTTTCACATTTGATCTTGAGATTATTACTTCATGTCGTTGACTCCTTGTCTAATATCCTAACACCAGTGGTTTGTTGTGAATCTGTGATCTAACATGAGTTGTGTTTGAAAGTTGGGAAATTTGGCGAGATTACCTTCTCCATAGCTGTGATGAAGAGCAGTTATTGGTGATTTAACAGTCAGCGTGGCGTCAATACTTACCTCATCACACCTGACCTGCTGTATAACTTTCTCAAGACTAAATATAAATCCTGGGTCTTGAATGTCTTCCTTTTTTTCTAACTCGTCAATCATCCCTGTTTGCAGTCCGTTTGACCTCAGAAACTCATCAGACAGACAGAAAAGCATTCAGACTGAGTTAGAGCCAAATGAAGGTAGTTAGACTGCTACCTAAAGCAAAGCATTACAATATTGATTGAAGAGGATCCAGTTCAGAAGGTTAAGAACAATCAGGTAGACTGCTTAGTTAGAAGAAACTGAAATAACACAATTGTTGCGGAAACATTTGGCAGATTTGAATTTGGGCTGTTATGTACTTTCCTTTTTATGGTGTGAAACTATGAATTTGTGAGCCATTTGTTAATATTTCTGTTCAGAAGGAACCAATGGGGTTGGGGCAGAGATCCGCAGGGTCGGGAAGAGAGTGTTGACGTGGACTAACAATGTCGGTTTGCATCTTTTCACTGAATCCGTTGACTGTAAGAAAGCACCAATGTGACACATGAATGGAAATGAAAGCATTAATGTGCATCACAAATACAATGACTGAAGTGGTCCACAGTCCAAAGTCATGCAGGTTAAAATAAGATATACCTTTATTCATCCCACAGCGGGGAAATTTAGGTCAGGTTAAATGGCGACTCTGAATTATGTTTGACTGTCTATGTGTCACCTGTGATTGACGAGGGTGAACCCCGCCTCTTGCCTAATGTCAGCCGGGATTGGCTCCTGCCCTCCGTGGCCCTCTAAAGGTTAAATGGGCATAACTGGATGGATGGATAGACAGTAGCTGAAGTGCAGCAGGGTGACAGAGAAATAGATCGGCTTGGTGAATGTATTCAGGAGTCAGGAGAGCTGTTTAACGTGCATGAGGTATGAATTAACCTGGAACTACAAGAGTGTTGTAGGATTTAATTACGCTGCGAGTTATCATTATCTCTTAATTACACTGAAAATTAGACTGGAGTGTTTGATTGAAATGTAACAAGCTGGCCTCCCCCCCATGTCGTTCTATAGAATATTAATGTCGCTGGGTAAATGCTGCGCCAACGTGAGGCACGGACAGTCCCAGCAGGGTATGACGGATAAAGTGGAGAGGGAAACTTGTGCAGACATCTCAGATTCCCCACAGGAGACACTCGATCAGACGGACGAGTGACTTTCTTGGCTGCACTTCACCAGCTCCAGGCCACTTATCTCTGCACTGCCATCTGAGCAGATCAATCACAGCAGAACAGCAAGAGCATCATTTCATACCTGAACCCTGACTTCATTAGACAGAGAAGCAGTGGATGCAGTCGAGAGCTTTGATGTCCAGTCAGTGAATACATATGAAAACATGACACACTGTACACATGCCTACATGTCTAGTATAAACTGCACACACACGGACATTAGTACTATATGTAGGAGTGAGAGTTGTTTATTTTCTCTCAGAGGGAACAAAGTTGTTGCTGAAGTGATCTCCAGTGATCTTTGTGCGAGCAGGTGTGTGTGTGAAGTGACAGTGACGTCGGTGTGAGTGTCACAGCTGAGGAGGAACAGACACTGTGAGAAGTGGCGCTGATGTTGTTATTGATTTTTTTTTTTCACATTTACACAAACATGAGACACAAATTTATATGCTGGTGGAGAATCCAGGGGACGGCTGGGACAAGTCAGCGGTTAGTTTTTTCCCAGTTTCTCTGCCAGATGCTGAGAAATCTTCCTCTCATCAAATATTAATGAGGGCCTGGACATATGTGTGTTGTCCTTTTTTTAAAACTATTCCTGGTTGATCCAGATGCTGTGGTACAATGGTGGTCAGTATTGTGTTTACTGTAGTCATCTTTGTCATGTCCCATCTGCTTGATTGATCACAATCAAACCAATCACAAGCCTCTATCAGACAGTCAGCAGTCAGACAGGGAGGAAGTCTCAGCTGAGCAGGTCCAACAAGCGCCACACTCACACCCTCACACCTTACACACTTCATACCTAAAGCCCAGACTTAGACGAGTAATTACAGTTTAGCAGTGTAATATGTCTCTGTCTCTGACGTGTACGGCTCCGTGACTCCTGCACAGATTATGACAAGTAATTACACTCACATATGGCACTCGTGACAGATTTCTTGACGACCACAGATTTGACCAGTAATCAGTGAGGAGTTGTCCGCAACCACACCTGACAGAGGATCACTAATCGTCTGGCTTGTAGCCTCAGTAAGGCTGACACAGAGTACTGTAACCTCAGTGAGTAGCCCCCACCCCTAAGATTAAATAAGCCCAGACCTACTGTAAATGTATGAGTTTCTGTGTGTGTGTGTTCAGGTGTACGTATGCATGTCAGTCTACAGCTTTGTGTGTATGTGTGTGTGATAGATAATAAGGCTGTGCAAAACTCTGCTTCCTCTCCTCTTTGATCAATACTGACAGATCAGGACAATTAGCAGGACATGTTGAGCAGAGAGCGGCTCTGGCTCCAGAGACAAGCCCCTGAGGACAGGGTGCACTGTCCACAACAGGCTGTGAGGTTATTGAGAAATACTATACAAAGACAAGAGTGTGTTATTTTTCACAACAACACAGATCAACCAACTGCATCATGATCACAACTGGGCTGGAACTGATTATTGTTTCCATTATCAATTGATTGTTTCGTCCTATAAAAGAAACTGTGAACCAGCAAATTTTTCCTACTAAATCAATCAAAATAGGTGGCAGTTTATTAAAGAGCTAATTGTTTCAGCACTGCTTACCAGCAATCAGAACATCAATATTGTTTATTCACTTTACCAGACAATTAACTCTTTAGACGTGTAAACCTGTTGTTGATGCTGTGGTCAGACTTAACAGAAGTAAAAGGTGAAACAAGTAAACTTGTGTTTCTAAGAGTTATTTCAGAGCTCTTGTGCTACATCAGAGCCATGTGGCTATTTGAAGATAATACACACCCTGAAGCCAATAGTAATCAATTTTCCTCTGTAGCCATGCTGTAATATGCTGAAGCCACCGCTCTGCCAGCTTGTGCCCAATTTTTGACCTTTTTTGACACATAAGCAGCTTTTTGTTGTTTTTTCAGTACATTAAAATTTTACATCTAGTCTGCTTATTTATACAGCCCAAAATCATAAAGTTGCCTTGAGGGTCTTAACAATCTGCACCACAGACGACACCTCGTCTCTATTCCTGCCTGTGCTATGGTTCTTTTCTCCAAACCCATCTGCTAAAAATCACTGAAGACAGAATAAATCCAGGCTGCAGACAAATTTGTTCATTAACTATCTGGACGTTCATTCTCTGGATTCTCCTCTGGAGGAAGGATCCAGTCTTTCTGCCTGTTATTGAAAGGATTTAATTTCCCCTTTATATTCCTGGGGGAGTCACTTTGTGTTTAACCCCTCTGCTGCCCCCCGAAGAATCGGCTCTGAAGCTAAACGGCTGCCTCAGCACAAACCTCCTGTGGATCAGTCTGTGGGACACAAACTTTAATAACATCCAATTTGCCTGCTTTGCATTTTGCCAGAAGCATGAAGGAATTAATTGATTAAAAAGTAACTCTGCCAAGATCAGCATCTAGGGAAGAGGGGCATCCTCAAAGTCGTGGAGTGTAATTTTTTAAAGAGCAGCCTGGAACTGTTGGAGGAGCATCGTGGCCAACTGGAACCAAACAGTTACATCGTTTTGCATGTTGACCTTGTGACCTTGTGTCGGACAGACGTCTGGTGTTTGGACAGCTGTGAAAAGATCCGATCAGGTTTTGCTTACGGTGTATCTCCAGCCCTCATCGATGGCGTCGAGCTCTGCTCTCCTGCTCCTGATGACCCGTGATCCTCACTGAGATACGTGCCGTCAGCAGAGCACTACAAACAATACCTGCCTGCCGTTCCTGTACGTCTGTATGATCCAAAGAGCCTGACAGGCTCCATCTGCCAGAGCCTGTCCAGAGCCTGCGGCCTGCTGCGGAGCTGCTGTCCTGCTCACATGTAATGCTATTTTAAAACCACTGCTCCACTCACTGCTCGGGACTTAATGTCATTTTGGGAAACAGAAAGAGACTCTCTGCCTCTCGGCAACTTAGAAACCAGTAACACCGGCCGCTGGAGAGATGTTGACATTTTTGAGTGTTAGGTTGAGCGGTTTGCTCTTTAGTAGTTATATTAGTAGTTCCTCTTTTCTTTTTGGCTGGCTGATGGTGGGTGGGGCTTATCAGTCAAATCTGGTGGCCCAGGTATGATAAGGCCTCTGGGTAGCAGGCCATGAGAACTAAAAGCCTACTGCAACTGTTGCTACCAACAACCATTAACAAAACCCTGAACAAGAGCAGTTCATTTTATTCACACTTTTCTCCTTGTTTCCCTCTTTCTCCCTCTTCGTCCGCTTTCTTCTTAATCAGCTGACTATAAGCATTTACTCTTTCAGTTAAACCAACCAGATTTCGCCATGATCTCCATCAGCCAATCATAATATTGCTGTCAAACTTTCTATCTGTTCTCCTCTCTGCTGCTGTCAGTTGTGATTTAAGTGTGAACCGTCGTTACCCTTCTCCGCCCTGTTCACCTCCAGCTTCATCACATCCAGCGCTCAGGTCTGAGCTCATCAGAAGGCCACTCCTCACATCCATCCATATCACAGCTATTCTCTTCATCCCATCACCACCACCAGTGTCTAGACTCCTTTTGGGGGTATCCTCCCTCACATTTCTCATCTTATTGTGCACAGCAAAAGAAAGAAAAGGGGTGACAGATGATGGTCAGACTGTCTCACTGCTTTCAATCTTAACAATGAACTTGATGCGGTTATTAATAACACAAATGAGGGCCCAAGACTACAATACGACTCAAATTCTAATAAACCAGAATAATCCTTTAAGGTTACCAATGAGACAAAGAGCCAAGCCGTTGGTGTTGTCCTGTAAATAGCACAAGGACACACACAAACTGCCCCCTCTTGGGTACTTGCACATTATCACATTGAGCCAGAAGGTTTGTGGGAAGGTGGGCTTCTGCTTCTTATTCCAGTAAAATGCACAGCTAACAAAGCAGGACGGATGCCAACTCCTCTCACCTCCTTTTAATAAATCTCTCACACACTCACACACACACACACACACGCTGCATTTTACTGTATTGAAATCCACATGAATTCATCACTGTGCTTCCTGTGTGTTTCAGAAAATGCTCGAAGCCTCGGAGCTCAGTAAGAGCGTCCAGTGAGGAGGAGAGGAGGGCCTACAGATACTGACGGGCCGCCGCTTCACGCAGCTTTAACTGATCACACTGTTTACAAGCATTCACATGTATGTATCAAGACAAAACGTTATTTTTGGAGTTTGGTTGTTTATCTGCAATATGAAAGGCCTGAGTTTACGGTAGAATGGGGTGAAAAGTGGTTAGAGTTTTAGTTTTATTCAGTCATATTCATTTGATTCATAGCTTTGTACCAGATGTGTTACATTGGTCTTTAAATGAGATGTACTGTACTGAGGTTTTATTTTGGGTTTGCTGTACACATGGAATAAATGGTGGGATAAATGGAACGAATTAGGTAAAAGCCAGGTGTTGAAATCACAAAAGAATGCTGTATTATGACATATTATACTGTAGCTAATATTGATTTTATATCAATGTGTTAATGAGAGTTCTATTATATATATATTCTTTATTCAGTCACCGAATTCACTTTAGTCGGGTTTAATCAGTACTGTGGTTTGGGATTATGCACATTCGAAAGTTTGTCCACCTACAGTTACGGTTACTAATGAGGTATAATCCTACAAGGTGGTGGTGTATGCACAGTAAACAAGCTTGACCAAAGCCTCCATCTAATAACTGACTGGCTTAAATGACAGTTAAACTGATGCTATCTTTTACTATTAAAGCTGCTTGTAATTGGACAATATACTGTATTCTCAGTTTGAGTTCTGCACTCCAAGTATGTAAGCAAATAACGGCCATAAAGATTTAAATCTCATAACATCTTTTTGTAAAATTGAATCAGCACTAAATACTAATCAAGCTCAAATCAAAAAATCAAGTTACTCAAGTCGAGTCAAGCCTGAATGGAGACATCTGTCCAATCAGGCTGCAGTCTGATGGTCATGTGGGCCAAGTGACTGGAAACCTGACAATCTGAATTTGTGAACCTGAGTTTGTGGCATAGCAAAACATGACATTGCTTTCTGGGAATTCACACGTTCAGATGGATGGTTTTCAGAGTAAAACGTTTAATGCAATACATTTAAATTGAAACATTAAGTATTCAGTAGTGATGAAATCTTCAAAGATTCAAATTACATGGCTTTTTTTTTTTTTTTTTTACTTCCACAGACAAGAGATCAGTGTTGATTTTATTTGGCTGTCTTATCTTAGCATGTGATCAGGGTATTATTTTATAACTAGTATGAGTTAGTAACAACATCAGTCTGTTACTTGACTTGAAGTTAAATCATGCACTCTTGTAACACCCGAGGTGCCTTGAAATGCAATGCCTCTCTGAATATGTTTTTATATGCTCTGCACATACAGTCCTGTGGTATTTACCTAATGTATTGAAACTGTTGGAGAATAAAGTAGATGAAAAACTTAGAGGCCCTCTGCATCGTAAATAAACATATAAAGGATGAAATGTGTATCCAGCCTGTGTTTGTAGTGTCCATGAAACATACTTCACACTGTCAGTCCAACCACTCTTAGAAGCTCCACAATGTTTGTGTGAGGAAATAAAAAGAGGCGAGTTCATAGAAAGATCAGCTCTGAATAAACTGTGCCATCTGGTCTGGAAGCTTCTGGGTTACTTGAGTGGCAAGCATAGAGTAAAAGCTCCCAAGTGTCATGTAGCATGTTAATCACCACTGACTGCTTTTCAACACCTTCAGTGACCTGGATCACAGCCTCGAGTCTCTGACCCACGTGGCTCACTGTCCCTTAATCATCCTGTTCCAAGATGAATTTAGTGGCTTAAAGCTGCAGGATCACATAGTGAATACATTTGTTGCTCAGCTCTGTGTCGCGTTTTAGCATCCTTCAGCTCATTGTTTTGGTTGACTCTCCAGCACCAGACAGCAGATAGCAGACACAGATAGCAACTCGCTGGTAAACACAGTGGAGCATTTAGCTGCTAAAGAGCCAGGAGTTATAGACACAAACACGATTTCAAATGAATCCTAATGTTTGTTTCTGCTGTAAATAGGCGACTGTTTGCTAACATGTTTGTCATAACTTCATAAGTGTTGAATTTATAGTGTTGTGTTTGCAGCTTGTTTTTGGTGCCCCCAAGTGGCAGAAAAGGCGACTGAGCTAACATGCACACAACAATTCCGACACGCTGATGTTTAGCAGATGTTTACCACGTTCACAATCTTCGTTTAACGTGTAAGGATGCTAACATTTGTTAATTAGCAGTAAACACAAAGTACGTCTTGTGGGAGTGTCGTTAGTTTTGCAGATATTTCATGATCATCAAACAAAGTATCGCAGAAGTTCGAATTTTGACCTGATGATTGTGCTAAGTGAGACGTTCAGGGATCACCAAAGTTAGAAGAATTCAAATACTTGATAAATGTGGATAGATGTATAAGTATGGACCAAAGTTTGGATAAATTGTCATCTATAGAGCCAAAGTGGTAACATGGCCAAAAAACAGTCAACGTAGATTTAAGATCTTACTTCAGTCAAAAAAAAAAAAACAGGCTCATTCTTCTCAACCTGTTTGAATCAAACAAGAAAGACCCCAAAGACCACATGTATGAGACAGTATTCCACATTTTATTTTTGGATATTACCATAGCTATATGTAACTTCTGACAACAGGTATCAACTACAGAATAATACACTGAATATTTCTGTCAGTTCCAACTCATCTTTTTTTTTTTTTTTTTGCCTTTTTTCTTATTCTTCTTCTGTTGTTTTTTGGTCCAGTAACATTTCTGTGGCTGATTCTCTCTCCTCTGTGTCATTGAATGTCAAACATTGAAACACATGCACGTCATTCACCTGGATACAGCTGAGTAAGACAACAGTCAAAGAGACCTGACAGTATGAATAGAATTCGTGTCGTTTTTTTCTCACACGGCTTTATTTTTAGCTGAGACACCCATACAGTATTACTATTATCATAAGGCTAGATTACTGTACAGCTATGCACCAAAGGGTTCACTCCGCTGTTCTAGATAAAGAGCACCATATTTACAACTCTATTTACATTTGGTTTTTTTAAAAGAAAACTCAGACAACAACCAAAGAAAGAAAAAAAAAAATTTAAAACATAGCTTTCCTTTTTTTTTCCTTTTAAGTCCAAAGTGGCCGTTGTAAGGCTGCACAAGTTTGGAATTTAAAAAAAATGAAACTAATGAAAATGTTTCTGTACAGATAGCTGCAACACACAGTATAGCTTATTGCCAATGCCCTTAAAGAATTTCCCCGCTTCCCGTCTTTCATTTGTTCATGTCTTGGCTTTAAAGCTGTAAGTCACGAGCTTTTTCTCCCGCACAGGTGAGAACCTACTGATCTACCCGGGAGCGCGCACACAGCTCCTTTAACCAACGAGAGGTCACGCAGGCCCCTGTCGACATTTTTCAAACAGCAGATCTTAAAAAAATGTACAAGTTTTAAAAATAAACTTTTACTTTTCAACATACTGTATATACATAGTCAATGCAAGAGTCGGCACGCTGCACCCGCATGTACAGTAAGCTTTGGGTGACGTGCGGGTGCAGGTGGGACGACAAGAAGCCAGCAGAGGTCAAAACAGAACAGACTACTTGGTATCGGTAGTGTGTTTGTGTTTCATACAGAGAGCCAGACACAACTAATGTTCTCGACCAGCAACTACAGCAACAATTAGGAATTAAAAAAATAAGAATACCTCATTTTAAATATATGGTCAGCAGTAACATTTCCAAACTTGTTGTCGATTAGCATCTCGCTACAGCATCAATATTATCACCGGTTTGCAGCCACGGAGGAGTGCACATGCTTCAACAGACCACCAGGTTTTCTCTCGCCGTCCCGTTTATCAAGCTAAAACTGTGCCGCCTCTACAAAGAGACACTCGTCCAAATTTAAAGGGGTTATGTTGCGGTTGTGAATGCATGGAGTGGAATTTATTCTAGTAGAAATAACTTTTATAAACCACTAAGAACAACATAAAACCGATTGTCTGAGTGCAATGTGGAGTCCAGCCTGGAGTCAAAATGAAAACCTTGACAGAAGTGGTCAAAGATACCCGCACGGATTCACACACATGTAATCCACTTTATAATGCAGCTGCGAGCTAACATTCAGAGGGGAGCAGAGGTCAGAGGTGAAGGAAGGATGTTGTTGGCAGGAGTGTTGACTGTATTAACATGGAGAGCTCCTCTTTCCTCCTCCTGTCAGCTGCCGGCTACAGTACTGCAACTATTCTGATAGATCTCTTTAAGTGCTCGCCCTTTCACTTACTCACCGATCTGCTGCGAGTACGACGCAGTGTCAGAGCTACAAGATCTGGCTTTTCAAGAATAAAATGGAATATTTTGAGAAAAAATATTTTGAGTGTGTTGAGAATAAAGCTGTCATTTAAAATAATATTATTTAATGTTACAAGAATAAATTTTACAAAAAAATCATGATTGAAGAGTTTAGCTATAATTTTACTAAAAGACATTTCAACAATTACCTTATGATTTTAGAAGGAAAAAGTCTTATTAGTGGCTTCAAGTCAGAACTTTCTAGAAAATCAGAATATTAAGAGAAGAGTTCGTAATTTTAGAAGAAAAACATTCTCATCTGCAATCTCATGTTATTAAGACTGTACACTTAACTTTAACTTAAACTAATACGGCTTTTTCTTGTAAGATTACAACTTAACCTCATAAATGTTGAATTTTATTTAATATTTCACAATTTTTGCAAAATGACTAATTTCTTCTTACATTGTTAAGACTTTTGTCTGACTAAATTGCCACTACTACTTTCTCATAATTTTGACTTTATACTCACAACATTAAAACATTTTTTCTCAAAATATTTAGACTTTTTGGGCATTTTTTTCCTACACAGTACTCTGTTGTAGCTGTAGTTCCCATTCCATAACCACTTACCATCAAATCAAACCCCAAATGTTCTAAAACCAGCATATTGTTATTAAGATTGTAAAACAGTATTAGTTCGACTAAAGGGCAGTTTGGAGACATAAAACAAGGATAAAATAAAACTAAACACACTAATAAATGTTAAAACCAACAATTAACAACATGCACCTCAGACATATGGACAGTAAGCAGAGCAAACAAAGAACACTTAAAACAAAGTGACAATGAGGTCAGTGGAGCCACGCAGTGCTGAGAGCAGAAGGCAGGTGTGTTGATGGTGAGCTGATGTGAGGTCAGCTATCTGCTACAGCTGAACACAAGACAAAAGTTAGGAGGAGGAGTAGTTTGTTCTAACAGACGATCTGAAGGGACGAAATGTGCAGAGGGACTGAGAGACAGGGTGGAGAGGTGAACATGGGGGGGGAGCTTGTTTTTCAGCTGGTTGTGGCGGGTGAAAGCTGATGGTCCACAAAGGGTTAAAGAGGACTTCAGATGACCTGGCAGCAGCTGGCCGGAGCTGAGGTACAGAGCAAGCCATCCCTGGAGCCTCCGCCCCGCTGGATGTTGACAGAGATGGTCTTCTCACACAGAGGTAGTTGAAGCACGCTGTTTTTCAAAGCGCTCAGGTTGCTGTGAGCGTCCCTGCTGCCCGGCCCCGCCAGGAGGCCGGAGTGGCCGTGCGGCGCTGCTTTGCGATGGTGGTGGTGCTGCGCGGTGTGGGTGCGAGGCAGGGTGGTGGTGGTGGTGGTGGGGAGGGTGATGGTGTCCAGGCTCCCAGTGGAGCCGATGCACATCCTCCAGGCTGATTTCTCCTGGATTTTCACGCTCCCTCCTGAGAGGCTGCGAGGGTCTATGATGAACTTTCCCCCTCCTCCTCCTCCTCCTCCTCCTCCTCCTCCCCCTCCTCCACCCCGCCCACGGTGGTGCTGCAGCTGGGAGCTGAGGCACAGACTCATCAGCTTCAGGCTCTCCACCAGCTCGGTGCTGCGGCTGGCTGACCGGGACGAGCGGGGCAGAGAGCTGAGAGAGGGGTTAGTAGTGCTACTGTTGTTACAACAACTGGAGGGGCTGTCTTGTCCTTTGTTACCCCCTCCTCCTCCCCCATTCCCTCCTCCACCATCACCACCCCCTCCTCCTCCATTCCCGCCGCCTCCAGGAGGACTCCCCCTGTCTGGACCGGAGGTTCCCCCTCCCTCTCCAGGAGGTTTACTCTGCCCCGAGCTGCTGCCTCCCCCGTTGCCCCCTGAGCTGCCAGGCGGCCCCTCACTGCTGTCCCTTCTGTTCCAGCCATAACTGAAGCCCGAGTCTTTATCCAGACGCCTCCGGTGGCTCTCCGAGTCGTCGTCGCTCGTCTCGGAGCTCGAACACGACGACCCCCTCCCCTGGCTCTTGCGCCGGTGGTAGCGCTTCTGCGTGGACCCCGGGGACGAGGACGAGCCGGCCCCGGAGCTCACATTGGCAGCGTTTCCAGCCATGTTCATCTTGAGGCGGCTCAGTTTGGGCGGCAGGCCCTCGTCCATGTCGAAGTCGTCGTCCGACTCCCCCTCCTCCTCAAAGATCTGATTGAGGACTGGGGCGCTTTTTCTGGAGGTGAGGCGGTTGGTGATGGAGGAGGGCTTACGGCGCAAGATCACCTGGGTCGGGAGGGGAGACGGATCCTGCTCTTCCTCCTCTTCCTCGTCCTCCTCCACCCTGAAAAAACATGAGACATGACTGATCTGATTTCATTTCCCACCTCAGAACAGGATCACAAAGAAACACCAAGCTAGACTATTTGGATTTCAAGTAGATTATATGTGATATCAATCTTCCTATTATCAATTGATTGATTGTTCGGTCTATAAAATGATAGGAAACTATGAAAAATAACAATCATACTTTCTAAGAATCCAAGGTGATGTCTTAGAAAATTGTTGTATAACAGCCCAAAACACAAAACATATTCAGTTTACATTTTATAAAAGAGAAAAAAAAGTAGCAAATCTTTACGTTTGAGAAGGTAGAACTGGACAATTTTGGCATTTTTTCCTTGAAGAATAACTGATTGAAATAAGTAATCCATTTTTTACTTGTGTCATTTATTTCCTTTTCATTCAGTGACAATAGATGTGAACATAAAAACCAACACAAAATAGCAAAAATTCCACTTCTGAACTTGTGAAAACTGAATCCATATTTATCAGACCTGAACAGGCAGGTTCGCTGCTTGGCTGCTGCCGAGGTGGATGGTGCCGGGGCCCTGACAGTCCCAGAACCCGAGCCAGGAGCCGGGCCTGAGGTGGCAGCACAGGCTCCCTGGAAAGACATGGAGGAAAAAAGATAATGCATAAACACACTTTAGGCTACCTTGAAGACGACTGACAAAAACAGAGCCAGAACTCCTTTTTAAATTTTTTCCAGTGGTGGAAACTGAACTAAGTAACTAATTGTGATAACAATAACCCTACCTGTGCAGGCAGTCCTGGAGAGTCGGTCACCGTTTCCTCTCGTCGGCCCAGCTCCATCATGCCTTTGGAGCGATGTCCGTTGAGCAGGTTCTCCGCGCTGCGGGCCGGGGACTGAGGGCCTCCAGCGTGGGAGATAGAGGACGCTGCCAGGCTGTCCTCTATGTCCTGGTGCATGTCCACTCTGGTGGGCCATGACTGCCTGCGGAGATGAGACAGCAGATTTAACTCTCAGCTCAATATTTCATTTAAAAGTTTTCTTAGGTCTTTGATGATTAAAATGTCTCTATTTGCTTTGGCAGGAAACGTCACTGCTTTAAACACAAGATTTATAGTCAGTTTCTTCTCTCCTTGAGTAAATAGCAGAGTTATCAGCTAGTAAAAACCCTCTCCCAGATGTGGTAGATTATACAGACAAATATAGGCAATATGCAAGGGAGCAGAGAGAGGAGGGGGATCACACAACTTCAAAGAGGCTCTATAGTAGTTGTTCCACTGAAATATTTAAATGACAGACTGCATTCGTTTTGACCCAAGATGAATAAATCCACATCGTCTCTGGGAAACATTGTGCTCTGTTTAATGGAAATCAGGACTCTGTATCTAATCAGCCCAACAGAAGTGATTCTGATTACAGGTCACGTGTGTCCATTCTCTGCTTTATTCAGTGTTTGTCATCTAATAGCACTGCCGCACAGAGGCAATGTCTCTCTATCTGTTTTCATTGTTAGCTAAACTGCAGCTCCTCCATTCACCGACTGTGAATGATGCACCAATTAAACACAGTCTGCCTAGACCTGGAAGAAAGCAGGTTTGTAAAGCCGATTAGTCGGCAGAGAGCTGTGAATGTCAGCCGCTGTAAAAGCTGAATATCATTACGCTTGAGCTAATGCAGGAGATAGTGTCGTCATGTGCACCGAAACCCAGCAGCTGACAGGTAGAAACATTTCTCAAACAACATTTCACAAAGCGTGTCAGCGGCCGCGTGTATTGTCTCTATTTACTGTTTGAACTCTGGAGCAGGAGGGCGACTGTCACCACTTCCACGCCACCTTTCACACAGGTTACAGCACGGTTGTTGTGGTGCACACGGTTACCACGGTTACCATCACATTTACGCCTACAGTGTATTTGTTTGATTTCAATTAACGGTGACTAACTGCAGGTTCTGTTGTGGCTTTTTAATAAGGGGAGAGGAAGGTCAGCGCTGGATACATTAGCCTTCCTGTTCATGTTGGGACTGAAAATTTGAGCTGGGGCACTTTTACACCTGTAACAGGTCTCTGTGAGAAAGTGGCTGTACTGGGAGCGTGACAGGTGTGAGGGGTTTATAATGCAATTCCACACTCAATGTTGGCTAGAGCCCAAATAATATTGAACTTTGAGACCCCATACTTTGTCAATATTTGACAGTTTAAAAATCTGAAATTGATACATTTCACAAATGCATGACATAAATCAGTTCTTTCATTTTGGCTATTACAGGACACGGTACAATGAAAAATGTTATGTTCTTAGTTCAAGTGGACAAACTATACAACGGAGATGCACTTTCTAAATGACCTTAGCATATCTTGCATGTTTGCTCTGCAATTTCTTGTTACTTATCTACACAGACACTGATACACTCTATCTGAATTAAGGTATCAATACAATATATTGGAGCAGCAGATATTTTGGACTACTGAACCTAAACAGTTGTTGAATACAGTTTCTTTCTTTTAAATAAATGTACTGTATTCTTGTATTTATGTTAAGACAACACAATTGAGTTTGGCATTGTTGTAAATAAAACTGGTGTATATTCAGTGCAGTAAGATATTGTAGTACTTTGAGCATTGAAAGGCATGTATCATATTGGCATCATATGGAATATGTAAACAGATACTTAAGTCGTCGAGACATTTAGAAAGATGCACAACGTTGCTTGACAGACTTAAAATCTATAGGACTGGTAATCATGTTTAAATAAGTATGTGTACAAGTGCACATAATCTGTAATAAATCCGTGTTATGGTTGAAGCAACCAATGTATATAGTGAAAAACAAACAATTCTACAGCTTGAGGACTTTCCTGGAAGGTTAGTGTTGACAGCAAAGAGCTGAAACAAACAGTGAGACTGAGCTATCCCCTGACAGCAACACAAGAGTCAGAAAACAAGTAATCACATGAAAGACGTTGCTGTCAGCTCGACACACACACGGACGCACGCTCACTGACTGGAGCTCGCGTTTGCATGGGGAGCACGTCTTACAAACACAGACAAACATCTGAGACTGCATTCGCACTAAGATGGAGAAATCTGAAAAGACAGTTTCATTTACACGTGGTTCTCAGTTCGTTTGCACAGTTTTTACTCTGTAGTGAAACACCAAAACAAAACATTGGCTAAATCTATTCTTCATCTTTCAGTCATCAGATATCAAAGTTATAGATTCTGATAATGACCGGGTAAGGAGTGAACCAGAAGTTTTAGCAGACTTAACATCCATTCTGTCATATCTTCTATGCTACAAAGTCATCTGATGACTTATACATGAATATAGATGAGAGATTGTTTGATTGACTGCACTGACATTAAAAATTAAGACTGCAGAAAGTGTGACACCTCATCTACAGCAGCTGTGCATCAACTGCAGCCATGCAACCAATTTAATATCCGATTTTGAGGATGGGATGTGGGCGTGTTAGTGCACATGTAACTGTGTGTGTGTGTGTGTGTGTGTGTGTGCCTGGCAGTGGAACAGCCCCTGGTATGTGGGTCAGTCTGAGCCAATCAGCAGAGGTCTCCCTTAAACACATTAGTCAGTATCTTCTAGACAGGGATCACAGCACAGGAGGCTAAACATTCATTTCACCCGAGCTCAGTAACACCAGGTTGCGGGGCCACGGCTCCACTACTGAGGGAACTCACAGGAAATTAAAGAAGCGCCGAGCATCAAGCACTTTGTAAAGCATGAATCGTACCCCTCGATTCTTTCCACATCAGCAAAGTAGAAACAGTCTGATTTCACAGAATGATGCAGGTATCATCACAGAGGCCTGTTACAGTGTTTGTGAAGGTAACTGTTGCTGTGCACACACTGTCCGTTCTTAGACTTAAAGCAGAGGGAAAGACGTGGAGGGAGCTGTTTCAGTGTTTTACAGCCACAGCTGAAGCCTCCTCACTCCTCTCTTCCTTATTTGTTCCTCTCCTCTGTAGCGCTTCCTTTTATAACTGTGCACCATCCAGCTCTCCTCTTCCCTTTAAGAGGAACAATGTTGGCAAGGAAGCGCAGAGGAAATACTTAGACAGCTAAAGGGATTAACTCTAATATATTTTCTTACTTTTTACCATCATGATGACAGACTGGAGCGAGACCTTTCTCTTTCACCTCACCAGTAAACAGGAAGGATGTAAAACACCACAGTGACTTTGAATAATGATGGAAAATCGATGAGACTGACGCTCAGATTGAAAATACTGTGAGGAATCTGCTGAGAGTTCATTCATTTCCTCTGCTCCATCTCCCCAGAGCCCGGCAGGTAGAGGCCCAGTGAACCCAGAAATGGAAATGAAACGTTTGGAGATGTAACCCAGTCTTAAGTGACTATGGCTGAGCTGTGCACAGTGGAGCCAGACAGGCTGCAGTGTGAGGCGGTGAAGCGAGATAGGTCAATTACCCTCTCATACTATGACTCAGATAGTCATTATGATGAGCAGTGATATTTCTTACTCACGCTCTTCCCTAGTTTGTTACAAAAAAAACAACAATTCTGCATAGCATGGCAATGGGTGCTCTTGTAATTCAAATATAAGCACTAATGGTGATGTTTTCATGCTCGCTGTGTCACTGCATCTTGTTACTGCTCTGACGGCATTGTTACTGTTCTTTACCTGAACTGTGCCTTGATGTTGCTGGGGCTGGAGGAACGGGTCTGGACGTCCTTCTCCTGCTTCTCCCTCAGGATCCTCTCTGCTAGCAGGTAGTATGTGGCTGTGATGTGGTTGTATTTGTTGGTTTCCAGGGCTCTGAAACAACACAGTCACATTAGAGACATGTAAAAATAGACAGTGTATTGTATAGAAAACAAGACATTAGGAAAAGGATGAATGGAGTTAAAGACAATAACAAATAATGGCACACACACATGCTGGATGTTTACATTAAACACAATCCAGAATATGTATATAGTATATGTCATTCTGTGTTTTTCAGAGCCTTAGTTAACACCAATTATAAAATGTCACAATAACTAAAGACCCCCTCCAATGAAGAGGAGAAATGGTGAGCCTTGATATATTACCACATCTGAATATCTGAGACAGAGGGGTTTGCAGTAGCCATTTTCCAGAGCACTGTTTTGAAAATTTTTCACAAAAACAGATGGGTTTTGCCACAAAATTTATACTGAAGCCTGATGCTGTTCCATCTATTTATCCTGGAGACACAGTGAGCACAATTAATTAACTAATTGTTGCAGCTCTACATCTGTCAAACACCATTTTAACACAACAAATGTAAAAATAAAAAAGGAGGTGAATTATCATCAACACAAGAAAAACAGTATCACACTGATGTACAGGGTTGAGATGAATTTCTCCTGTGGGGAAATGTAATTATGTACATAACCAGGAATGAGGGAAGAAAGTAGAAATCCTGCAGCCATTCAAACACCACAACACAACAGAGAGGGACATGTTTCAGCTGCAGCTCAGGGAAACACAAGCTAAAAAAACCACAGTGGTGGACGCACGTTAGGGTTGAGATTCTAACAAAGAAAATATAACAATATAACATTATTGAATTACCAAGTCAAACATTAGGCTTGTCCAGCAGGTTGTGATGCAAGAGGCATGCGGTTTTGAATGTCAACAATCTAACCACAATATTTAGATGAGCAAAGCTGCACCGGCATTCCAGCAGACTGTGGAGCTACCACTGCACACTAGAGCTGACATTTTATATTCAGAATTCAAACTTTTGTTTTAACATTGGGAAGAAATGAAATATTCCTGACTGTAATAATCTGTTAAAATCCAAAATTTGGTTCTATACCATGGATAGCAAAAAAACTTTGAATAAAGTAGATACCTCACTCTACAACTACTACAACCGAGTGAGGGACAAGGCTTTCAGGATAATGACACAAAAAGCCACACAGTGCAGCTATATAACACCACATGGGAAAATATAGAGATTAATCTGTATGGCTATGTGCTTCATAATGATTACATTTCCATTATAATACACCTATCCATTTACCCAATCATCATGTTTCTTCCTGAAAAAACAAACAATAATAACAACAACAAAAAAACTGTAGTGACCTCATAAAAAAAGACATTTTACATTCCCACACTTCTGACAGGCCCGGGCTATACAACCTAATATGACATATGCAATTTTAAAGTATCCTATTATATATCATCATGAAGCAAGACCTGCTGACCTCCGTGACCCCATATAACATGTGGAGTCCATATAAAGAGGAGCACATTTCTCAGACTCCCTGAGCAGCCAGTAGGATTAGAGCTTAATCTCTGCATATTAATGAAACTAATTAAATCCTGAAGCCTGCTGCCAACAGCTGTACACACAGGAGGAGTGAGAGCATTTATGCACTGTGTGTGTGTGTGTGTGCGTGTTTTTGAGCTTCAGTGTGTGAATAACCCAGTGCCTTAAGTTTAGAACTGTAGCTCCTTCATAGCAGTCATAACATGTTGTCTTCTGGTAAATCATTCAATATAGTTTTGTTAATTCATGAATGTTTTCACGGCATCTGATGTTCAACACTCATACAGGGCAGTGCTGCTGTCTCCTGTTCACTTTACCAGGTAGTTTTTGGTCTATTATAAATGGTGCCAACACTCACATTTACATGTTGTCTTGATAAATTGCCTTCAAGCTGCTCAAAGGGCACAATCCCTGCCTTTTCCTAACAGGTCTTTAATATGACTCATCTCAGGAAGAGCTGAGCTTTTCTGACAATGGTTTAACAAAACTGATAATTGAACCGAATGAAAACAATATTTCTGTTAAAGACTCACAGAAGCAGAGTGATGAGTATGACATGACTGTTTTACTGAGGGGATGTTTTTATCCAATGTTTCAGCCATCTTTACTTTGTGCCCGCTATTGTTTGAGACTGTCCATTTTATAATATTGGTTTTTACTTGAGAACTTATTGTATTCTCTTGTTATATTACAAGTATAGAGATGTTGCACCTGTGTAACCTGTGTAAATTATACCATCCATTTTTTGAATCATTACTTACACAGATAAGATGTGGAAAAAAATAGACAGTCAAGTTAGGAGACTAATAATGGAAACTGAGAAAACTTTAAATCTTCATATACATGTTCAATTAGTTCCTGACACTTCCAGCAGCCCAGGTTGTGATTAGAACATAACAAGGTTAAATATCTGCAGCCAAATTGTAATTTCCCTCAGAAATTGCTATTAATAATATGGCTTCATTTAATCAAGTGGGGGCCCGGCTAATTGACTGGCAGGCCAGAGGTGTGTACTGAACATGAGAGCCAATCAAAACGCCTTCTCTAAAGCTGACTTAGCACTGTAGTGAATGAAAACCTCCCAGATTTTTTGAGACATGGCTCGTCGTACCACACAGTCTGTGATAGCTAGGCAGGATCTCTGCTGTGTGACACTTCAGCTTATGAAACAGCTACTGTACCAGACAGGAGGAGAGAATGTAGGGTAAAGCACAACTGTAGTAACATGACATCACACACGCTGACATAACAGATCCATCAAAGATTGATGCTCAGTGGGGAAGCCTGGCTCATAAAAACTGCGAGCTGCAGACATACAGTTTATCTCTTGCGCTTACACACACTGTATCACAGTATCTATAGCAGAAGCACACATGCCTTCTGATCTGTCAGCATAAATACTCCCCATTAGGCTGATCACAGAAATATAAAGGTGAATTTGTAGTAGTGTTGTAGCTCTGAAAGGAGGGGGGGATACAAAGGCAAAAGGTGTGAGTGGAGAATGTCAACACTCAAAGTGGTGTGTGCGTGTGTGTCCGTCCCTCCATCACACCACAGGTAGCTGCACTGAGGAAGATAAAGGTGAACTGTGAAACAGGGCTGACAGGAACATGTGTGAACCAGAAATCATGACTCTGAAATCAACAGCTCTTCTCTCTTTTATTCCTTTAATGCCCTCTCATGCGGTTCTGTTTCTCTTTCTCAGCATGTGGCCGCACACCAGGTTTCTCTCACAGCTGCAGGGTAAAGAGTAGATGTTTCTTCAAGTTAAAGTCTGTCAGCACGCTTCAGTTGTTGTGTAAATGCTGTGTGTAATTAGTTATATGGCTCCTCATACACGTCAGTACAGTGACGTGAAGCAGAAACAGGTGGACATTTTACAGCAGTGTGACTGCTATCAAAGTAATTGCATGTGGCTGTATACAGGGTGTGGGTCTAGTTTTCATTGATTAATGTGTGGGTGAGTATTATTTACAGCTTAATTGCCAGATAATTTCCTGTTCAGTGATTTTGTACCAGGATTTGAAAATACTTGTATTTGCAAGTATGTGCAGGAGGGAATCAATATTGTTGCTGATTAGCTGATGCTGGTGTTTGATTGGTTCAAATCTTAAAATCCATTTAGTGTTGATAACATGCTACTGGCATTTACTACTGGTTAAGATGTCACATAAACTGGACCACCCAAAACACCACTGCAAGGTGTAAATAGGGTCTTGTGCAGACTGATGTTAGCACTGTGTGAAACAATGCACAGTAAGTCTACCAACGCAGAGAAATCCAGTAACAAAACAAACACATAGTTGAACCGAGCTCAACTTCTTACACTCAGTTGGCAAATCAAGTGTATGCAAGCACACAATCCCAGTAGATTATTTTGTAACATGTAACGAAAGAAAATTGCCAATATTTTAATTGTTTCAGCTCTTTAAATGTGAGGATTTGCTGATTTTCTTTGTCCTTCATGATAGTAAATAAAGAGCAGTTTTCACAATTTGACAGTTTGTAGACTACATGATAAATCTGATATGGGATATAAATCTACATGGACATACTACATTTTCATTGACCTGGCATAAGCATTTATCATGTTATGAGAACTTCAAAGTGTTATAACACCTAGCCTGCACGTGAGCAATCTCACAGAGCATTGATAACCAAGGACACTAATGTTACATTAAAGCATGTCTTTGTTGTCTTCTATACTAGACAGGAAGACAAACCTAGCACAACTTACTCGACTATGGCCTCTCGGTCTGCGATGTCTCCCAGCACCATGCGCTGGATGATGCTGTTGTGTTCCTCCTCTGACAGGTTCTTGTGGGAGACGAGGGGAGTGTTGTACTTGGTGGCTGGGGACGGGTCGACCCCCTGCAGCCAGGCGTGGCTCTCGATCTCCTCCAGGGAAGCTCGTCCCTTGGGATCCCTCTGGAGCATACGGTCTATCAGACTAAAGCCGGGAGAGAGGTGGTGGGGGGACAGGAAGAGCAAACTTAAAATTAATCTGAATTCAACTCCTGTAAAATGATTACACATCATCGGTTTTATTGATGCAAGTGTGACTGAGGGATGTCTCCATCCGACCAAGTGGACATTTGCTTCTGGTTGATGCTGGTTACTGTGGCAGCTTGATTAATGATCCCTGAGCATTTGGCCTAGTTTTGGTGTGTAAGAGAGCTGTACCCGGGTGTCATGTTCAAAGTGAGAGCAGATTAGATGAGTGACTTGAGGAGAAATAGATGCTGCTGGGTCTTGAAGACCCCATCTGCATGCTTGTGAAGTACTGGCACTGGCTGACCGCTTCCCAGGTGCTTCAAGGTCTCCACCTGCTCCACCACCTGCTCTTTCAGCCTGAGGGAACGACGCATCAGGTCCATGTTATCAGAACTATTGATGAGTGAGTGATGCGACTCTAGAGCTCTGCTTCTCACAGCATTAAGACCGTCATGTCACTCTTTCCCCACCAGTTACAAGCTATTTGTTCCAAATACTAAAGGTTCAGATTCAGAGCTGTTACCTTTTAGGCTATTGGCCTAAGTTACTGACAAAAGAAAACCTTACATATAGAGTGAAATACTCGCAGTATAGAGTCAGGCTACTGTAAAGGAGACCAGCAACACTAGCAGGCCGAGGTCAACAAAACAAAGTAGAGTATGGAACAGATCGGACTTTCACCAGCTTTATTTTAGCTGATGTTGATCCATTAAAATATGTCCGAATTGGTCCTATCTATTACTGATCCTTAGGATCGTTCGGGACATCTGTAGTAAATACCCAACTTGAATTGAAAAGACAGAGTGCTAAATGCTTTTACAGTCCTGACAGTCATTCATAAGAGGCTCAGTAAATCTGCCACCAGTCTCCCTGGGCAGGCACATTCTTTATGTGGTATAGCCAATGTTTCAGCTGTCTGCTGAACTAGGACTGGTTGTTCGAGTACAACCCAACCTGTTTTGTCGGTATGTTGAGGAAGAGCAGATGGAGGCATTGGATATATGGCGTATAATGTACAGTGACAGACCACACCAGACACTGGCTTTGACAGAACTGAGGATGTGGAGCTACAGCTGGTCAGCTGGCAGCTTAAATTCCACACAAATGACACTGTTGAAAGCTGAGATTGCAATTTAATAGGATTAGGTGGGATATGGAATCTAGTGAAAAGACAGGAAAAGCATGATGCATCCAGAAGTAGGCCATCTTTGTCATCTGCATAATAAGGCAGATAAATATGCATTAATCTGAGGTTGTACATTTTGTAGAGGACATACAGTGACAAAGGGGAAACAATGTGTGACAAGGACAGTGGAGATGGCCTGCTACAGATGAAAAAAAAGAATACTAAATGTCTACCAACATAATCTGGCCTGCCGAGGCCTTACACACTAGGTGCGGTCGACCCTGAACGACAGAACCCACGACATTGTGGGTTGACTTGGACCACATACAGTACGGTACTGTGTTTTTAGGAATCATGGAAAAAAAGCTAAATAAGAAGCCGTACTTTCCTGACATAGGTCTTGTGACAGCTGCACAGAAACACACCCATCCACCTACACATTCACACATACAAAGCTGAGAAACATGTGCAAACAAGCTGGAGCATTTCTACTCATTTCGGCTTTACTGAATTCAATCTTTCCAACTCCATCCAATCCCCAAGCGTATTTGTGCCGAAGTGTGAGCAGACCATGGGACAGAGGCTACAGGGCTAACGGGCTGGGCAGAGCTGTGCTCGGCTGTCTGTCAGTCACGCTGGGGATTAGTCGGAGCGAGCCGGGCTCCCTGAGGACTACAACCAGCGGCAGCAGAAACAGCAGGAGCAGTGGAGGGGAGACGGAGGCAGCAGGGGATGCCTGACTATCTGCACACTGATAGCAAACACTGCGCTGCTAAGCTCGTTCAATAACCACACGTACGACATTGTCACAGATTTATGTGGACACAGGCCCTTTTATAAATTAGTTGATATATACTTTTTTAGCTTATTGGTCAGGGTCAATACTCATGAGACTGACTTAGAGTAGAATCTGATCACCCCGGCTGGATGTTAAAAGACAGCCTAAAAATATAAGAAAACAACATATGAACGAAATGTACAAAAATGCTAAGAAGGTACAATAGAGTACACATGCTTACAAAATGACACACATTCAGCTCTCCAGGAGAGGAAGTGTGTTTCTTGCTGCCTCCAAACGAAAAAGAACACAAATGGGTCAGGGGAGGTGTTGTGATTGATCAATACCTATGAATCAATTGTTATTTCAAGTTCCAGCCTTCAAACCCCACTTTCTAGCCCATACTCTTTAAAAAGACTTAAACGGTTGCATTATTTTATTGATTTATTGATATTATTATGAACAATTCCCCTGGAAAGACCAAAACCAACTAACCTGTACTGTCTGTAACAGGCCTTTTGTTATCACAAAATTATCAACAACTATCCATCGACTGAAATGAAACACTGTATTGTGATATAGTTTTCAGCTATATCGCCCAATCCTAGTCTGTATAGACACAGCTGTGCCACAGCTTTCAAAAAGTGTCTAAAATCTATTCAAAACACCGAGGGAAAAGTGACATATTTTCTTTTTAACAATGAAAATGGTCAGTGCAGTTTATTCTGAAACAACTCACAGCTGCATTGTCAATCTCAGCAGACAGTCTCTGTGTCAGGCAGGAGTGACTGAGCATGCTGGTTCTATGTTTACACTTCACAGAGAAAGAACCTTCACGGCTGTGTTCGCTGTAATGAAGACATATGTCATTCAAATGCAATGGTATGACTTATGTGTTTTGAAGTCATTCTTGGATGACACTAGTCAAGTATAAAGCTGTGGATACACAAACAATAGTTGCTAGTAGGATTGATTCACTGTTGGCTTTGGTCTGTTCGTGGGAATTCATAGTAAAAAGATGAAAAAATACTAGCATTAAATCAAAAATCTGCTGGCAGAAAACTGATATCTGGGATGCCTATTATGGCACGTAAATGTGTCAGTGGACAAGATAGACCAGCTCTGTTGACTTGGTTTGCTGAGATGAATCTATACAGTAATGAACTCCTCAGAGACAGAGAGAGGCTATGGCAAACCAACAGCTGTGCATGTTTTTTAACCATGTACATAACTAAACTGCTTGCTCTCTCAAGCTATAGACTATGTGTGCATCAGCACCTATGCACCTTCATAGACCTGCATTCTATCAATAAAAGGAGCATCCATTTATAAGAACACGTGTTCTCACCCGACTGCAGACTGGGTGTGAAATGTCAGCATCTGAGTGCAGTTTACATGGACGTTATCAAAAAGTGCAGGCTGCTGTGAGACACCAACAATAAGCTGTTGTGTGGCTGTGTCCATATGTGACATCAATTGTTGTGATTGGCATAGCCTGTAAATTAACTCTCCCAAAAATACAGAGTGTATTTATATGAGTATACAGTCTGAGATGCATGTGTGTGAAAGGGGCTTTAGCAGTCACACAGGGCTGCCTGCTTTTATATTTTCTTTCAGTACAGGTTACACACACTCACATTAGTGTATAATAGATAGTCTGCACATTCCCACAGAAAGATGTGTGTCTTGATGTGTGACAGATCCCACCAACCCACGAGCCAGAGAAAGTGTTAGTGTGTGAAAGGGACCGCGAGAGAAAAACAGGCATGGATATTTTTCTGTACTCCTCCAGATTCAAACAATGGAAAACAACAGGCAATGAACTGGCAAAATCCCAGTTCTGACGCATCTCAGTGTCAGTGATGTGTGCGAAGCAAATAGAGGAAAAGAGGTTGAGTGTTTGAGTGAGCGTGCACTCCATATGGTTTTTACAGTAATGACAGGAAACGAAGGAACATAGTGTTCTGTTGGGTTGTGATTGGCTCGGGAACAGTCCGCGCCATCGCCATCCACACGTCACGCTGTGACAAGACGAGAGCTACAGTGCATTTGTCTGTCTCTACATTTGTTGATGGGGGTGATGGTGGCTGTGGAAGGGAGGAGTGGAGGGTGGTGGGGCTGTAAAACAAACATTTTATTTCGAGTCTGGTCCCTTGAAATTAAAATCAAGGATGACAAAAACAAACAAAGCTCAGAAGGAGGAGGGTGTGGGATTGCAAAAGCGAGCCGGTGAATAATTAATTAATTGAGGCGTGTAAATGCATTTTGGTGAGTCAACAGGGACTAGAGAGCAGAAAGAAGGAAACATCCACACACACAGATACAAGCGACAGAGGAAAAAAAAAAAAGCAGCCAGAGAACAGAACTGTGGACCTCACGGGAATTGTTATCTAGAGGAAGAGAGCATCCAAGTAGAGACTCACAGCAAACCTTGACCTCAATTACACCAATGTCTAAAATGGAGCCTGCTTTGAACCAAGAGCCAGTTAATAATTACTGGAAGACTGTCAAAGGCACACTGCACTCCAGAAACTTGTCCTTCTAACCTCATCACTTACAAGGCCTTTGACTCTTTGCTCTCCTTTTTCTTCTTCTGTCAAAGGATACAAGTCACTTTGCCAATTAACTCAATAGCTCACCTAGTGTGGAGCTACCTGCATTTACAACAGCAGTTCACTGGCTTTGACCACACTCCGCACTCAGTATAGACGGAGCTACCACCTGCTATCAGCTATTGTGAAAACTATTTACCTAATGACCAGTTTTGACCAGCGGTTTGAAGCTGCTGAGAAAGAAATCTCAATAAATGTTAATAATGCATGTGCCATGATTTGATAACATTATATTGGCTTGAATAAATGCATGAATGTGGATAAAGTGTCCATTATTTATGAAACCGCTTTGTGCCTTGCAGTTAAACTTTAAAAAAGATGAAAGTGAGAAGAGTGAATCAAGAACGAAGTGAATTTGTTGGCAAATACTACACACATTGCACCGAGTTGCGGAGTTTGCAACTATTACAAAGTCTGAAAAGAGGCTAACTAACAAAGCTACAAACTATGGAATCCACTTGACTTTGCTCTACAACACATCATAGCCTTTTTTTGTTTTCTAGAAAAAGTTATAAGGAGCCTGGATATCGTCAAAGAAAGTGTCTCCAATACTGCATCAACAGCAGCTTTGGATCTCCTGGCTCCCTGCTGTGTCACCAGTAAATAATCAGACAGAGAGAAGAGAGGAAGAGGCCATGACAGGTTTGAACTTGTTCAACATAGTTTTCACTTTGGTTCTGTTCTTTCATTCTCTGAGCCTCAATTCCTAGTGTCCACCTGTACTTTTTTTTTATCATTCTCCTATACAAACTATATCTTGCTCCTTGGTTTCCTCTATGAGATACACACAATATCTCTGCATTCGTGACTCCTGTTCTCACACATTGCAGAAATAACTTGTGTTCCTCCAGTGGCCACAGTGTTTACACTATCAGCTCTCTTTATTAAACATGATACTAGCATTTACCCAGTGCAATTTTGTTTCACTTGTGTCTCGTACTCCCGTACTGACAAGCAAAGGCCAGAACACTATAACTATACAATGACACACATTTGTACAGGTACACATTTGTAGGTTGCTGTTCTCCAGATTAGTCACTTCGATGTTCTCCAGATTTATCTTTGTTTAGAATGGGGCACCATTAGTAGTGCACCACCCATGTTCAGTCTGTGATGTACAATTGACCAGAATCTGTTCATGGTTTGGTGTAAAGCTTTTAGTTTTACCTGCACAGTGATTGTATGTAAAGTGTGTCAGTGCACTCCAAAAAATATGCCCAAAAGACATTTTTGAGGAATGTGAATCATTCAGCGGTCTTTCTTTTGGTGAACCGCTCAACCATGTGGCTGAAAATAAAGTTCCTACCAATGGAACTGCAGTTTACATCAGTATCTGTCCAGACTCATATAAGTAGTGAAGTCATTCAAGTTCAGTGAATAATTTCCAGTGACAAACATGCTGCCTTCACTTTCACTTATTTGACTATTTTTCCAGCACAGAGGACTGATAAAGAGCTTTCTCACATATTGCAACCACAATCACCTGAAGCTCAATATCCTTTAATCTCATTACAGAAGTCAGCTATTGTAACTCACCCTTTGCTAGACTTGTATGAAAAATGTAAAGTAGTGGAATGTGTGCCACTAATGAGCAAGTTAAGAAAGACGTTCAATTATGACAACACATTGCTATATAGTCATTTTATTATTAAGGATGTTTAACCAAGATCTGTTTCTATTTTGATTCCATGGCCCTCAACTTTCTAGTGTAGAGAAAAAGTTCAATATGCAAGAAAATACAATAATAACAATATCCCAACTGAGAGATTGTCATGGTGGCCCACATAAGCCCAAATCACAAAGAGTATGTGTGACATCCTGCAATTATTTTTCTTTCTGCCATCCCACCTCCTTTGTCATTCATGACCATATCCATAGCATCTTGAAACGGTTGATAATGCCTTGGTTTTGCTCAACTGCGTGAAGCCACATAAATCATATACTGTGTTAAGATGAAGCACTGCAGCATCAGAAGGGGCTGGTTGGAAATCCAAAATTGTGATATGGGAAGATAATTTACCAGTGAGTAACTTGGTAAAAATATAAGCCTGGAACTCAGCATGCAACAAATAGCTCTTCTGCTCTGAAGTCAAAGCCCATCAGATTGCTCACAGCTGCTTCAGCTTAGCACTTCAATCTAGTCAGATCGCTCCTTCGACTCAGAGGAGATAAGCGTTTATTTCCTGTGTCTAAAAATACTCTAATGTGCAGTGCGAGTAGAAATAAAGAATTGGCCTTCACAACATGTTGAGCACAGTGGCTCTGATGCTGTTGCTCATGCCCATGAAACCCACTCATTACCCACTGCGTTAATTCAAAAACATATGGGCACTGAACGGCAGCTTCTAACATGTGAAAAGCTTTAGTATTTAACAGTTTGTCTAATCTGATCAAACCCAATATACAGGATGTGTATGATTTTCACAATCAATTCTGCAAGAGGTCGTCTGAGGTAGGATGTCGTCAAAGCCACAAATTAAAGGTGTTGATACTCATGAAAAACACAGACAATAACAGCAGATACAAAATGATCTGGTCTCTAATTAACCTAAAAAAGAAATCAGTGTGGACTACAGATTAGGTCAGGATAAAAAAAAAACTGCATCATGAATATTTTCTTCATTAAACCTGGCCACAGTTGTTAGAAAAGCCGTCAATTTATACTGCTTCAAAAATTACCCCAGCATTTCTTGCGAGAATTAATTAGTACAAAATTAAGAGTGTGATTTACTAACACACGGTTAATTATGCAACTGCTAATTTATTTGCCTAACTGCCTAACTTATTTTGAGTGTGGAACATGTGTTGTTGTGAGCGATTGGACTGTACTGCTCTGCAGCTGGGCTGCTCACACTGCTGGCAGGGTTTTAGTCTCTGCCAGCTACTGGAGCAAATTGGTCTGCGGGGCCTGGAATAAATCAGTGTGGCTTCTGCCATGTTCCACTGCTTTCTCATGTATAATCATTGAGAGAAGGGGTTTAGCCATAGCTGATTTCCGGGATTTTGGGTAGATTTTTTTTTTTCTTGAATTGTATTTTTAGAACAGCAACATATTCATGATGCACTTGGTTACTGCATTAAGTTATTATTTATTATGTATACTGTATATCATGCTGCGTTTATTAATACAATTGATTATTTGGATATGTCACTTTATGATATATGTCATAATATGTCATATTATATCACAGCTCACATTCATTATAAGCTGTATATGAAGTTAGGCTGTAGTAGTTGCATAATCACTACAGAGCACTCTGACACTGTGTATAATTCTAGTATTGCCTATATCAAAGATAGAGCTGGGTCAAGTGTCAGAGATAATCAGAGAGTTATGCCAGGAAACTACAAAACTACAAATCGAGGCTTAAGATTTCTGAAATCCTGAGAATGTGTTTTCATCTTGCTGTAAATCCTAACCCTAACCTTCTGGGGGAAAAAGTATGTGTATCTCAGGTGAGTAAATACATTTTGCTTAATAAAGGCTTCCATCAAAAACAGAGTACACAGAGCAGTTCAGTAGTCGTGCTGTATGATTTCTGTGTGTGCATCACTCACTCTTTGCAGGCGCTGGAGACATGGGCCGGAACGGTGTATTTACAGTCCATGATCATTGTGAGGGTCTCGCTGTCGTTAGCCTCCTGAAAGGGTGGCTGGCCACATACCAACATGAACAGGATCACACCGAGACTCCAGATGTCTGAGGGAGAGGGAACCAAACAAAAGGCAATCAGAATCCATGTGTGCTGCCAGGCAAATAAGATTTTTTTGGTTAATTACAGCATACATGATCAAACCATAAGTAAATATTACAAGCATTTCAAGTCAGAATGGAGAAATCACATGACATGACATATAATAATCTCCATTTGATGGATAGACTACTACATTTTTTAAACAATATGAAACATCATAATAAGACTTCTAATTTAATTATAATTTACTATGCACAAAACAGAAAATCAATAAGTGCAGATGCAATGGTTTGCTGACTGAAGTAGCTCAGGTCAGCCTCTCACCCACACTCAATTTTTGTATTTTTTATTTTTCTGACATTTTAATGCGCTCAAACTTCTATCTTCTTCTAAGTTGAGGTATGAAATATTACTAAACCTTTTGTAGCATGTGAAATATACTGTAGTTGTAGCAATACAAAGTCAAAATAAGGATTTGTTGTGAATGAGTGTTTGACTGTCATGTAGGACGCTTGTAACATTGGTGACTGTACACTCTCATTCTTTGGCCTGAAAACTATATTATCTGTTTAAACATAAAGTGTAAGACAATAATCGATGCAACAGAGAAGTTAAAGCAAAACGACAGCTGATCCTGCTGTGCAGACATCATCACTAATTGCCAACACTTCAGATGATTGAGTGGGAAAGCTGTCTCTTTTTACAAATATGCTTTTCTTATGTCCTCCCTCTGTCTACGTCTTTAGAAAAGGTGACTACAATGGAAAACATCGAATGGAAACAAGAAGACAATTAAGGGAAGTGGGATGTACTCCAGTAAACAACAGGGATGAGTGAGAGGTATATCCTACAGTAAATGTCAGATCTTTCCTGTCTACTTTTCTCCCCATCTTCCTTCTCCAATGGCATTTAACCAACCCAAAACATGCTGTGCAACATTATGCTAAAGTGTGTGTCAGGTCAATTCATCTGTGTGTACATACGCTTATTCAAGTGTGCATATGTGTACTTGCTAGTTGCAGCCTGAAAAAGCAAACAGCATGCAGAAGCACTGGGCCATATAGACTTAAATAAACACGATACACACTAAGGAGTGTTACATATCGTATCATTAACAATAGTAAAAGATTACAATATAATGTAATGATGTCATGCCCTTATGCACAGCAACAACAAGCATGGCTGAAAGCAAAAGTAACATTGCTAAAGGCTCCGCGGTGGAGGAGTTTGTTCCAAATAAGGGAGCGACTTCAGTAGTGAGGAAGTGGTTTGGTTACAAAAGATCAGATGCACAATAAGCAGTGTGAAAAATGGTAACAGAATTAACAGCAGGAGGTTGAGAAACAGCCTCCAGGATGGAGCTAGGTCAGTAAACACCTTCATGTCACTGCTTATAGTTTACTGTGTCTTTAACTCTCTTGCAGATATTCGAACAAGTTCATTAAACACATATTCGAGCCCCACTTCTAAACAAACAGCACAGATACATGTATGTCCTAACATACAAACCATTGTTAATGTGTTTGAACGTTTCCATTTCCAGTCCCCTGTTTAGCAGAGAAGCAGAGCCAACTCTCTCAGACTGGGAGAGAAAAAAAGACATCACAGCGGCTCCAGTCAAATATTGGCAGCCCTTAAGTAATTACCATGATGAGGATTTTTAAGTAACTTTCTAATTAAGCTCAAATGCTCAGATGCCCTCAATACTTAATGGGTTGGCAGAACAGAGCCCTGATCAAGCACAAGAAAAATTCAGCTCACAAAAGTGCTTTTTTTTTTTTTTTTGTCCGAAAAGCATGACAAAGACTTTTCACAGGGATTATGAAATGCTTTTAGCTGCATGCTCAGCCTTCAGTTAGCTATCTGATGCATTCTAAATTGGGCTATCCCTATCTTTAGACCTGACTTTGTTGGGTTAGCATTGCACGACTTAGCCCTAGGTTCAGAAGTGAAGCAGCGCTGTGTATAATTAAACTAACGGACTGATCATGAAGGAAGTAGAATGAGCTGGATTGGAGCTCATAGTTATTTTAAAAGCACTCATTTCAGTGAAAGGCTCCATTGATTGAAGTAAATGTAGTTAGTTTGGTTTGGATTTTAATACAATCCAATCTCAAGACACACCTGCGCTCCACCAACATGGCTGACCAACGTCACTGCTCTATGGAGCTCTCTTTGGCAACCGTCCACAGTTTAGTGTCTCTTATGAGAGCAGAGTCCCCCACTCGATAAAAAGCCAGGCTCTGTAGCCGTTAGAGGATAATTCCTGTTTTCTGTCGGACTTCCAGATGGCATTTGTTCTGAGAGTACGCAAAAGTGAAAGGCATTAGTAACACTGAGCCGCTGCTAAAGCCTAACAAATGAGGTGTTACAGGGACAAGAGAAGCAGTTGATGATTTTGTCTAAAATGAAAAATGCATCAGTACGGTCACTGTTTTCCTCACCCCATTTACAAAGCACCCGCAATGGTTCGATTTGACCAAAGTTTGTGTAATGGCTATTAGTCAACCACACCAAGCCTTTCATTTTAAGCATGTTAATGGACCAAATATCTGTCTGAATACAAGACAATGAAACAACTGGTGTAAAGCATGTCCACAGAACAGCTGGCATACATTTCCAGGTGCTCACACTTCTGCAATATTTTCAAAACCTGAAACGCTCTCCTCCAGCCTGTATTAATGTGCCCTCTCCTGCTGAAACATGAACAGACATGGATGCAGAGAAAGGTTAGCTCAGCATGACATTAGTGTAGCATCTTGCTGCTCTGTGTACCAATTAGGTCTCTGGAATATGTTGACAAATGCAGGATCAGGCCTGGCTTCTGTTCTCATACTGAGGGAGGCTAAATGTGTGTTTCAGCTATTCTTAGGATTGGTATCAGGAAAGTCAGACTTCAGGCCTACAACATTGTCTAAAAGACAGGCTACACCACCATGGACAGATATCAATGTCAATGCTGACCTTATTAAGCAGATCAGCCATGACATGACCAACCCACACCAAACACAGTTTCTCTGCTGATGTCAAGAAACAGACATAAATATGAATATAAAAAAACAAAGTAGTAGTGAAAAAGTAGTAGAAGTAGTGAAAGCAGGTTTAGTTTATGGAAGTGTTCAGAAAGACAAAAATGGGGTTCATGCATCGCTTGAGAACAGCTTAAATGGAAGAATCATTTCAAACAAACAACTTACAAAGCTATAATGAAACAAATGCAGACAGTAGCCAGAAGGAAAGAAATATATGAGAGCAATAATTGTTTTTCAGAAGATAATCAAGCTATAGTTTCACATACCCACAGTTCATCTGTGAGCTTGCAAATTTCCCCACTGAGGGACGAATAAAGGTATATCTTCTCTTATCTGTCTTCCAGATGTGATGCTTAATTCTCTCGGAATGTGAAACGACAACTGGCAATATGGCAAAATCAACTTATCTTGTCTGTCTTCCAGATAAAATGTATGTACTCTCAGAACTTCCAGCACTAAAATCAAATACTTCTTGTATTTTCACAGGGCTCCCTGCCCAAATGCCCTTCTAGTATGCAGACATGGCAGCTTTGGCTTGAAACCCTGGAGCGATGCCAGAGCTTGTCATGAGTGTCTGCTGCCAGCTAAACAGTCGACTACTCACTGAAGTCCAGTCAGCTACTTTATCAGATTAATTTTGATCGAAATTATTTTGATTATCAACTTGCAATTAGCCGTGAGTACATTTTACGACCACTAGCTTTCGCTTCAAAACAATGCAAGCATGATGATAGAGACAAAGCTTTCATTTTTTTGCCATTGTCCAATTAGGTAAACTATTGTCAGATGCCCCAGATTATGTTTTCCACATCATACATTTTATATCTGGTTTACATTTTTGTTCTTTACAATAATTCACTACATGTTTACAAATAGGAAGGCAAACTCATTAAAATATGCAATTATAAAGATCAGTGTATATGATGGAATAGTGGCGTTAGAATGTGCCAGAGACCAAAGACCAAACTTGGGCTTTTACTTTTACAATTCTTTCTCTGAGGGGGCATGTACCTGGACCCCCCCTAGCTGGCTACTCCATATCATAGGTTATAGCAGAACAATTTAGTTTGCTCCTGTATACTTGGGACTTTATTAAAATCCTCCTCTGACAGTAGTCTTGCTTCACATTCAGGCTGGATAATCATCATAGCAGCAAACACAAGTTTAATTTCACTTTCCACTAATAGCTCCTTTCACACTAGAAAAAACAAAAAAAAAACTAATTCATCAGAGGCTAGTTAGAGGATAAAGTTATTGCTGGAATCATTTAGAGGTGTTGATTTTCATGATAAATTTAAATTCACAAAAGTTTACTGACACCCAGTTTACACAGAGCAGATGAATTTAACTTTTAGGAAAATTCAGAATCTGATAAAGCACAGCAGATAAAACTGGGACAACAGCCAAATCTATCAGCTCAGATATGCAAAAGGAGTCTGCTACAATTTGCCCATCACTGAGCTTCACATCACACAATTCAATCAATCTTCACATCAAATTTACAGCAGAGAGATTACAAAAATAAAACACACACACACACACACACACCATAGTAACATTAATGGACAGCAATTCTGGAGGCTGTCACTGACGTACGCAGCTGTCATCCGGAAGAGCACTCACACACCCTCAGACCCTTACACTCACACACACATGCTCTCGTCACATCAACATAAACGGTACTGTCACTGGCAGGCAGATAGTGGAGAGAGCACTCTGGATGACAGCTGTAGATCTTCTCAAGATCTCTATCACATGCAGACGGCTGCAGCTCCACCTCAACACCATATGTAAGAGACTGCTGTCCAGCTTTCCAGATCATAGCTGCCACCAACACGCTCCTCCAAGACAAGCTTTCAGCATTTTCAGCTGTATAACCCACTACGTCTTGGTGGTGGTGTCTACTAGGTCTGCAACACTGTCATTTTCATCATCAGTTAATTTGTTGATTATCTTCTCCACTAAAGCCTAATGGCCGTAGTGACGATGCCTCTAAACCCAAGTCTTCAGATTACTTGTTTTGTCAGAGAACACTTCAGATTCAATTTACTATAATATAAAATTAGAAAAACCTGAAAATATTCTGATTTGAAAAGTCAGTAAGAGTGAAAAAACATCATTGCTTAAAACAATTAATTATAAAAATAGGTGACAATTTTCTTTAAATTGAAATTCATTAATCAACTAATTGTTTCAGCTGTATTTATGCTGAAATCTGTTTCTTATTTTTGTCAAAACAGAACATCTTCTCACCTGCAAGGCAGACTGACTTACTGAAGCATGAGCCATCTGTGTGCTGCTTCCCAGTCTTAATGCTCTGGACAGCAGTTCAATATGTTTCTACCAAAAAACTCCAATAAAGCCTGTTCAAACCAGCAAACAATATTTATGTAACCTACAACCCGACAAGTCGAAAAAATAGATTCCAAAACACAGAAAGAGAGAACATGAGTGGGTGAGTGAGAGAAACTAAACTGAGACAGAACTTTTTTTGGACTAATTTCATCAGGGCTATTTCCAAAAGCATAAAACGCAGCAGGAAAAAAAAACACAGTGAGCACAAAGGAAGCAGGTCTGCACAGATAACAGGGACAGCCACAATGACTTTAGGCACTGGTGGGCTCCCTCCTTCCATCACACAAGCTGATTTTGCCAGATTTGGAGACAGGGCTCATTTGCAGCAGTCTGGTATGAATGGGTCAAATTATGGGTAGAACACATGGTTATTGTCCCATGTCAAATACAAGGTTTGTGTTTGAAAGCGATATTTTCTTCCTTTGTCTGATTGCTTGAAAGTCAAGGCTAGTTACAAAGCCTTTGTTAGTGACTGACTGCCCTCAGCGTGGAGAGCCATTACTGCATTTTACTTTCCTCTGCCGGCTTGTCTGAAGCTTCATCAAGCACACCTCGCCTTTCAAAGAGGGTTTGCACTCAGTCTGATGTTTCAACAGACTTTAAGCAATCAAAAAAGTGATTCAGACTTCACAAATTATACATTCTTGTATTGGCAAATACATTAAGAGAGCATGGTCTGATTCCACCTTTCTAGGGAAATCAATGGTTAAAAATGTCTCAATGGAAATGTATTCTTCAGTATAAGAGAGCATCCTGCTCTATGTAAAATCAATCTGGTTTGAAATAAACATTCTACAAGCATTATACAAGATGCATACAAGAAGTGTCCAAGATCTCCATCTCTACTAAGTTGTAATAGCAGCAATCACTGTATACAAGTACACTCTCCAGTACAATAACGTGGGAGTATAGGATTACGTATGTGTTCAGGAGAAGGACAGAGAAATTCAGGCAACAGCAGCATGGTCCTTAGAAAAGACAAAAAGATGAAATGCTTTCATGATGCCTCGTTTCATAAAGCATCCTCCTTACACATAAGTCCTCCTGACATGTCTCAATGTGCTAATGATTCTGCTATAACCGGCAGCAAATTGTAAAAACGCACCAACACATGCAAATACGGCTTAAAAAATTTGCTGGGATTGTCGGTGTGTGAGAGAAGCCTTGAAACCTGGGGGCAATAGAGTGGCTTCACACCTGAATTTCAAACAAACGCATAGTAATTATTTACATCCTCCTCCTGAGCCTCCATTCAGCACATTTTAATCATTCAACAATTCTAAGACACTTTTACTGCTACTTCTCTTGCCTTTAGCCAACTGTAGAATCTAAAGTGATTGGTAGTAATCAGTTGGCATCTAAATAATGCTGAGTCCGCTGGAAGACAAGTCTGTGATGTCTCGAAAAGAATTCTGGCAAAGACTGACCATACCCAACCCTGGACATGCAAGAGGACAGAAATAAATAGACAGAAAGTCTAGGCAAGAGAGCTCTTACACTCTACTCTATTAACAAGCACAAACCCCGCTACCGTGACTGACTAAGGCTCAAAAGGTTTCAAAAAGTAATTGTGCCAGCACTTTTCTTGTGTAGGTTTATGAGGGATTATTTTTCCTGGGTGATTCCAAATGTTAATTGTATCACCAGGGCATATTTCTCCTCCTCTTCCTGCCAGTGAGAGAAAGCGCAACAGATGTTGAAAAGAAGCGCGGCACACAGGAGCAGCCAGGATGCATCGATGCAGACAGCACATCAGCGCGCCACTGATCAGAGCAGGAGGACGTGTTTTGTCGTAGGAGAATATAAAATAATGCATGTATGTATGTGTATGATATCTGTGCACATGTCGGGTGTGAGCAAGTGACTGAGACAATGAAAGACAGGGTGAGAGAGTGAGACAGGGAGAGGAGGGAGAAGGGAAATGTGGTAGTGATGAGCAGAGCTGCTGTTGCTGAATATGGATGAGAGTCAGAGCCCCAGAATAAAGTGCAGCTCTCTCCCAGGCACCTCCTGCCTCATGTTGTCTTATATTAGCATGATGGCTGGGGGCTTCTCTGCTCTGGATATGAAAGAGACTAGAATCCTTAACTCTTAAACTACAACCATGGTTAGTCGTTAATAAGCCAATATTTTCTCGATTCATCATCTGGTCCATAAATTGTCGTAATTCCCTGGAGCCCAAGGTGACATATTTAAATGGAATATATTGTCTGTCCAACCCATCAGAACCAAGAAACATTCAGTTTACTGTCATGTAAGGAAAGAAGACTAACAAGCTTGCAGCTCTGTGAGGCTGTACACTGACACGGGAGTGCTGGGAGCAAAATGTTATCATCAGCATCTGCACACGCTCACAATGAAAACATGCTGATACTTAGGTATGATATCTACCATGTTCATCATCTCGGTTTAATTTGGCAATTACCATTAAAAAGCAGTGGTAAGTAACTGAGTCATGTACTTAAGAAATAACAATTTTGAGGCAATATTTATACTTTGCTTGAATATTGAAAGTTTATGCTACTATTAACTTACTCCACTGCATTTCAGGGCAAAATATTGGACTTTTTTAAATTGACATGGAATGAGGAGCAGGAGCAGGTACAAGTTACTCTTCAAATTAAGATTTTACAGACAAAATAAATGCAATAATAATAAAAAATAATAATAATGTGTCCTTATGTGGGATTTGTACTTGTAATGGAGTGTTTTTAATAGTGTCATATTGCTACTTGTACTTAAGTAAGAAAATGTCATTAGTTTTGCAGTTTTTTGGTCCTATACAAAATTTGGACCTGAACACGGTGCTAGATAGAGCTATGGATTACCAAGATTACAATTCATCTTGAGGGCAGGAATGTGTGTACCAAATATTAGGGCAATTCATCTAATTGAAAAACTTCAGTCTAGACCAAAGTGTGGGACTGACTGACCAACATTTCTATCCCTAACACTGTGCCATTAAAAAGGCCTTTGAGTGTTGTGAAATACACTCAGTGCATCTGTTAGCCCTATTCTGCTAATAATCATGATGACAGTAAAGTAGGGCAAACCTGATAGAAAGAACGATTCCAAGCAGAGCAATCATCCATTATTTCTCCACTGCACATCTAATTAAACAAACAGCACATAATTAGCCATTTATCCTTGGGTCCTGTCTAACAACAGGAAACCAAAACTAAACTTATCCAGGCCTATTGTGAGCTTGTATGGTTCATGCATACTAGCATTTACTATTACAAAAATGTTTGACAGAGGCTTGGCTCATGGAAATGTATTCTTGAAGCATAGTTACAAAAGAAGTGATGTATACTTCATGCTCCTGCTGCAGTTTTCCATAAACCATCTGTGCTTTTGATCTGATTTTATAAACATGTTTCTTTAAGTCATGGTTTAGCAGTGAAACATGGGTTATGTAACTATAATTATTATTATAGTATATACTATTAATTTGTGTGCGTGTTCAACATTGCCTCTTACATGAGTCCGCATATGCAGATACATGGCCAAGTTTGACCTAAGCCAGAGATGGAGAGGCGTGAGGAGCAGAGGCAGAGCTCCCCAGGGACCACAGGCGTACTACCTCACACCTGGCTCACTCGCGGCAGCATTCGTTACTATAGCAACGCTCCCTGTCTCGAATTAGAGAATGAAACGGGCCTCTGTCAGGCCCTCTGGCAAATCTGTCCACACATACACTCGGCGCACAATAACACAGCAGCCCTGAACATCAATATTTGTCTATAATGTTTGAATCTCACACAGTCTTGCAAATTCAGACATATAAGTCTATAATTATATTTCACATTTACATTTTAAGTGCTATGTTCCCAGGTGATTTACAAACAGAAGAAGCTCGAATTCATATTCACACCAGTAATGCAAGCAGTCAGTAATGACTACAACTCTGCTCTGCTTGTACAAATACAATGAGCAGTTCAAAAGGTATGAATATAGCACTTTCTGTATTCCCACCTCGGCCTCGACAAACAAACAATGCTCTTAGAGGAAGCAGGAAGGGGAGAACCCAGCCCCTCTTTCCTCTATCCTCCTCGATTTCCCTTCCCCCTCACCTACTCAACCCTACTTACTTCTCATATCTCATAACTTTTCCTTTTATATTTTTGTCTTTCTCTACAATCAAACTTAATCAGCTCAACTCCGCTAAATTCTCAAAAGCCAGTTCCAACATCTCCTCGGTGAGGTTACAGTACTCAACCTCTAACCACCACTCATCCTCTAACCACCACTCCCTTTTTTCCCTCACTTACCTTTCAAAAACTGTCTACTTTAGTGCTGGAGTCTTCCATGTTCCACTTTTCTTGATCTTCCCAATCCCCACTCCCCTAGTCGCCATAAATCGGCATCAGATTTGTCATATGTCACAAGCAAAATAAAACATGCTCACAAGCAAAATATATTATCATTATTACAATTAACACCATCCAACAACATTTTGAGCAGAAATCCATTGTGATTGTCAGCAAAACTACAGTATTATGGAAATGGTTTTATCAAACCAGGTCATAGCTCACATATTCAACCTGACTTATCTAATATATGATGTGTATTACAATGTTGTTTTTATTTGGTATATAAGTGTAAGAAAATTGCTGACTCATCTTTTCTGGCTCGTAACAGCTAGAATATCTTCACATCAGGATCCAAGTGGTTGCAGACTTTACTGGGTTTTTGCAAAATGACGGCTCATTTGACAGCATCATATCACCGCCACTGTTCCATCCACTGTGTCTTCAACTCCGAACTTGTTGTCAGGACCCAGTTGGTTAAAATAACAAGCCTCCAGCCAAACTGTCTGCCTGCTGTTCAGTTAACAGAAGCTATCAATCAAGGTACAAGGAGGTCCGTGTGAATGTGACTGCATTGAAAGTGACCCATCATAAGAGGGCCAATGCCTTCCTTGGTTTACACCCCCAAATTGCCAAAAGTCAGGTTGATTTATGTGAGCAGAACTCATCACTGAGAGCAGAGCTAACCTGTGAGAGCGTGTATGCCCTCCAGCACTCGCCCAGCAGAAACTCTCTTGCATGTTTTGGTGGTGGCTTTGTCTGCTGGCTACTTAGTTCTATACACGCCGGTGTCATTCTTTTGCTCTCCCTATGTTTTTTTGTTTCTCACTCGCAGCTGCCTGTACTAACTCTCGGCTGCTAAATTTGCATACAAGGTGACTCTCAGTTAATATCTGTGCACGTGAAATGATGCTCATGAGCATGTTTAATCACGCTCGTGACATATGACATAAATCTGACGCCGTGTTCCTCCTCCTCTCAGCAGCACCATGATGCTTTAATTAGTGACTGTGGGACTCTTGGCATCTTTTCCTCTCCTACTCTGCATTCAGGTGTTTTGCTCTGATAAACCACCAAGCAGCTTGAAATGACAGCAGCCACAGTGCCAATAACATAGTACCATGTTGAATGAACTGGACCAGATCAGCACTGGGAAACACTGTAATTAATAGTTTTAAGGATTTACAGTGTAGCTGTCGACGACAACAATGTTCTTTGCTCAATATTCATCCAAACTCCACAACCACATGACCCCCCCCCCCAACAGGAGGGGATCAACGTCAATTTATGCATCAGTGTTGCGATTATTATCATTTATTAAGAATATGTGTGGCAAGTCAAAACCACAGTCATCACAATGACCAGATATAAGTTAACAAACATGTTGGTCTGCATATCAACCAGTCAGTCAATTAGCATGCCAAACAGCCAGCAAGGCCTACCCAGTGGCCTGTGATGATACTGTGATGGGCCTCATTGCACACAGTAGCACCACCTCTCATTTGTCATGGATCACTGAAAGGAATAATTACACCTAATCACTCCGGTTTCCATGCCTGCTTGCCATCCTTTCTCTACAGTGGACTCATACTGTGATAATAGTTAATCCAGCCGCTCCGTCTTTGGTTAGAACTAAGGCCAACATCATTTCCTTTATCGCTTTCTTCTTTAAAGAGAAACATCTCTTAGTCCTTATTTAGTCTATGATTAAGAAAAGATTTAATAGAATGTGTCTGTGATAAAATACTCTAAAATCCTCACCACTTCCATGTCAGCTGGCAGTGGAAAGAGATACCGACAACAAATGAGAACACATCTGACTGAATCACTGTTTGGCTGGCTCGCCAAGTGCTCACAGTGCTGACTGCTTTATCTAGGATGTGAACTTTTGGATAAGTCAGCCAGAGAGTGCCTGTCCCACTCAGTAGCTCAGTGTGTGTATTAATAGCAGAAGTGTTAGATCCAGAGCAGACCAGACATCTGCCAGCTCAACTTGGACTGTTGTTAGGGGAGTGGAAGGGAATGGAGAAGATGACAGAGGAGGGGGACGAGCCAACGTGAGACGGCCAAGTCAAAATGGAAACATCTCACACTAAGGTTGAAAGCAGATCCTGGTGAGTATGGCAGCGAGCCCTGTGTGACATATCACACACCTCTGCTGCCTCCAGCTGATAACTGACTACCCAGGATGTAAACTATGGCCTCAAATCAAAGTAGTGGATTATACAGGCAAGCTGAATGGTAATATAAAATGCTGCATATTAAGATAATTAAGCGTACACTTCACCACTTCTATAGGTTTGTTGTTCATCCTAATCTAGATCTGGAAGTGACAGAAAAAAGAAAAAAAAAGTTTGAAAAAATTCAAACTGATTCATGCAGTATCTATATAGTATACTTCAGCAATAGTAACTTGGCTGATTACCAGACAACCTGCAGCAATTGGTAGCAACAGATCTTCTCTGACCAGCAGGCAAGCTGCTGTGTCAGCAGCCTCTGAGACAAAGAGTAGAGTGGTGTGAGGAGTTGCAACCTATAGCCATTAACTAACAACAGAACAGAAGTGTCCATCATCTAGTCCGAAATAAAGATATGCTTTCAAGAATAGATCAAAATAAAGGCGATATGATGCCATGAGACTTGGAACCAGGGAACCAGGGAAGTATGCACATACGCTAAAACATACGTACATACTTACAAAATTTGATTGTTCGGATTTGAACACAAATGAGAATGGAATTATATGAAAACTTAAAAAAAAAAAGGACCCGGCCTTTATACTGCTGTAGAGAACAAAATGATCGTTTAACGCAGGGAACGTGTAATTAAATTAATAGTTAAACCTGCAGTGTGGGACTTTTACATATAAATGAATGTCTGTTACATTGAAGTCCTTGTCAAAGGAGTTTATACAATGCTGATTAAGTCTATACATGCTAGGTAAATCTCTGTATTCTGCAGGATACCAAAATTTTCTGTGGTGATTTTGTGGCACCGGTAGTGATGCACTTTACGTCAACCAGCACTGATTGGTTTGCCAGAGCTGAAGGGGAAGAAGCTGTAGTGAGGCTACGGCCATTAGGAATATGGCGAAGCATTATAGGCACATTGACAGCGTTTGTGGAATCACTCTAACTGCCAGAAGGGGGAGACAAACGTTCCGCGTTGCAGGTTTAGCTAAACTAACTTTCCATATACAACAGTTTTCGATACTCTGTGCTAGAAGTAAGACACATATTTAGCGCCTCACAAAGCTTTAAAGCAAATACAAGCTGGATTTAAATCCACCTGAGCAGCATTCGCCAAGTAAAGCTTACTTTATACTGGTATTAATCCTGGGACAATCCTAGGTCGCGAGTTAATCCTGACTATAGTATAAAGCACTGTGAAGACACTCCCTGTCACAATCACCATCACATACCTGTCGTTTCAAATTCTCCAGGCCTTCTCCATACACCCATGTTAATAATTTTTAAGTGCACTTTAAGCTTGCAAAGGCCCAGGCTGAGTGAGGGTTTAAAGGAGAGGGTATCAGTGTAGAGTGCAGTGGCTTCAGAGGAATGAGTGCAGGCAACAAGAGCTCACCTCATGCTGCACTGTTCCTTATATGCCTTTGAAAATATGAGGCTCTGGAGCACGAAACAATAGAAACTTCACAGTAGGTACAACCCTGTCAGATAGAAATCCAAAGGGTGTCAATCCTACCTCCAGTAATCTCAAAATTTTCTGCTCTAATCCAAAAGCTAATTGGCACACTCTTGCCCTCAAAGTACCAACTGTGCAGCCTGCACCTGGAAACCTCCCAGGCCATAAAAAAAGTAAGCTACTGACTGGTAGTAGTTCTCCAACTGTCAGCTTACTTTTAGTGAAAATGAGGCAGTGCATTTCTCTACACCCTAGGGCTGCTGTGGTAACCGCATCACAGCAGGTGAGTCAAACTACCTGTCCCTGTCCAACCCCACACTTGGTGTCCCCACCCTAATAGTGTCATATTACTCATATTTTTAGCTGTTTATAGGATCGAGCATGTTTTCATTCAGTTGACATTGATGGAATAATGTTTGGCACTGCTGGCAAGTACATATAGTTGCTACTTGCAATTTTCAAAAAAAACACAGACAGCATGCACATAATTCATGTAATTGTAAAAGTAATTGTAATTCTCAATTCTCAAAACTTGAATGTTTTGTTGAATTGCCTAATTATGACAATTAGGGACAATTTGTTATTCATTTTCATACCATATGTCATTCAAAAAAGTTCTCCCTTAAAAAACAAGAAAAATCAGTTCTCAAACACCAAAAAATTTTTAGAAAAAAAGATTTCCACTACTCACCTGTAAGCAATGTTCTCTAGTGTAACAGTGGGGCCTTGACTCTGAGCATGTCCTCATGTCTTGAGACTGACTGCAATCCTCAACCTTTGCCACCTGTCACTCTATGCATTCGTGTGTGTCTCTCTCCGTTTGTCTGTGCCTCTTGGGAGCCAGGCTAGCTCTGACTAATCCCCACCAAAACTGACTGACAGCTGACCATTTGCTCTCTCAGCTACGGTGCCTAAGTAGGTCTCCATCCTTCCTTGGCTTTCTAAATCACTCTTTCCCACACACATATCAGACACAAGTCACTGTCGTCTACTAAATTATTATGCTTTGAAATTAATAGAAGTGGTGCAAGGGGCCACTAAGTATGAACATCTAGCCATTGTAGCATTACAAGCTCAAGAATTTGGGACTAGAGCGAGACACCAGAAGTTCAGATCTACAAGTTATTGTGGGAAGTAGAAGGAGCAATTCTCACATGTAGAGAGTTCCTGATGCACATAGGATTTTCATGTTATACCTGATATAAAGAACTAGACCAGACCTGCCAAGCGGCATCATTAGTCACACTAGTTTTAATGGAAGTGGAATGTAATGCATGTGCACAGACACTCCCATCCTCATTCACATGCAACAGTCCTCCACAGCCTTCTCTCTCTTGAGATTCACCTTCTTCTCCTGTCACCTCGCAGAGTTTAAGTGGGACACACACAGACACATTTCCCTTGGCAGTTTAAACGGCTACGGAGGCACACAGCTTCTCAGGCACTTAATTAAGACTGGACTATCTATTCAGCAATAATCCTAAACACATTTTCATACTGCTTCCATCCTGGTCAAAGAAGGCAACTATACACCAGACTGTGTATGGCAACCCCATGAACCAGTATGCCAAACATAAAGAAGAGCAACATTATGGATCAAACTGCAGAGCTAACCACTTGTCATTATTTTTCAGTTTGTTCATATTTATGTAAAGCCAAGAAAGCTACCGATACCTTATACTCAAAAACAGTGTTAAGGAACAACACAAACCACTTCTCAGTTTGATTCCTCATTCCCAAGATACTTTTTGAGTTTTAAATATCTTTGGTATGACAGGTTTTAGTAGAGCTCAGCACGCCATTACTTTGTACAATAGTGAAGCATTTCTACATGGTTAGCCTTTATCAAGGTGAAAAGACATTGATAACCGATAAGGGTAACTGTGCAGCAGGGTCCAAAATTAAGACCCAACTGCATATCTGACAGCTCTAGTAAGTAAAGGTTTTTGAGACAACATTTTGATATAGAGTAGAGGACGTCTACGTCTTGGGATGAAAGGGTTAAAATACATGAATGAATGACAGCGATTTTCAGTAGAAAAGGCACAGGCGGAAAGATAACTGATGGCTGAGTTGCATTTAGCTGCTATTGTGCATGCTGGCTTCCTGTCACATGATCATGTCTTACTGGGACAGAACAGAGTCACTGCTTATGTTATTAGTAATACCTGTGGTTTTCCTAGTCAAAATGTCTGCTGTGAAAAGAACCTTGTGATTAAGGCCTGGTTATCATTATTCCACTTAAAAGAGAGATTTCTTTTTTACCAGAATCATCTTCATGGAGTCAAAAAAGGCCCATCCTTAATGAGCATATTGTGAGAGTAAAGGTAAGTGTATTTTTATCCTATGCAAATAAAGAAATGAGAAGTAAAAGCAACCTGTAGCTCTAATTCAGAGTTCCTTATTTAAAGAAGGTGAACAGAAATCTTTGAAACGGAAACAAGCAATAAGTTAAAACTAATATCAAAAGGGTTATTTAGGGTACATTCTATTAATATGATAACTGTGTTACTACTGTTGTGTCACACTAAAAAAAAACTATGTGCACACTGTGGTGTTATCTAGCTGCTATAAGTCATTCTCCCTGGTGAACCTGTTCGTCCAGGCACAATTCCTACAAACTTTCAAATCGGTTACTCTGAAAGGTTGAGTTACGCAACTCATAGTATCTGCACACGCCTCTCTGTCACCTATAAGTGACTGGAAAGCTGTACTAGAGTGTGTCTGTACGTGTGCATCTTTCAGTCTTGGTCAGCTATCAGAAAATGCCTCACAGCAAAAATGCAGCTCAAAGACAGATAAAGGCAGTCAGAGGTGTAGAGAGTCAATGTGCACATTCACAGTCTAACCTACAATGCAAACTATGGTTTTGTGTGCATAGTCCAAATCCAACCAAAAAGAGGAAGTCCTCTCCTGACTTTGTCCTAAGGACATAACTCTTCATTTTGCATTATATAGTCTCCTATTCACACAATGGCTGCATTAAAGAACTGATGTTACTGATGTATTACTATTATACACCAGGGGACACTTTCGACACAGTGTTGCTAGACAGCTACCCAGCTAAAATCCCTATCAATTGGAACCCGCCCATATCCACGCTGACTAATCACTGTGCAAGGATCATCCATTCGACCAGTCTTTAGACACCATCAGAAGATTACAAAGGCTGCAGAAGATGGCTAACGTTACACAAGAAAGGGATGAAGGCAAAACAGTCGAATCAAAATCCATGAAATGTTCTTTTTCATCTGAGTCAACAGTAATTCTTATTGAAAGAAGTGTCTTCTTTGTGTTGCCTGATCTTATGAAATTTTTGCAAAGAGGGTTTAAATCAAATTGAAATTTATGAAAAAAGTTGACCTTAATAGTTAAGTAGAGGTTAAGTACATTTACTCAATTGCACCCTCACAGATTACAATGGAAGGATTCCAGTTAAATGGTATTACATTTCTGTAGAAATGCTGTTATAGTGTCAGTATGAACGTTTTTCTGTCATTATCAAGTCTTTCTTAGTCTATTGACATCATGGTATGACATGACATGATACACAGCATTTCATTCGGAAATGACAAATATGATTCAAGACAAAACGAATGTACCCAAAGAGCAATCATGTTAACTATTCCTGTTACCCAACCCTCGTAGAAACAATTACAAACCTTTTTGTTTGACGAGGAAAATGGTACACATAATAAGGAAGTTGGTCTTTGGCCCAGTGGTAGGAACCAGATGAATGAGTTCTAATCAAAGCAAACCAGTCTGTGTCAATACAGGACTGTGTAATCGCAGCATCCTGCCTCCCTCTCATCCTCTTCTGACCCAATCCAAACAATAGCATGGATTAACTGTTCTTCCCATCTACTGGCAGCAGGCAACAGTAACCAGGATGGCAATTAAGAGCCCCTCTGGCAGCTCTCTAGAGACACGGTTCTGATGCCCTCGCGGTGCAGACGCCAAGGCCTGCCAAACAGCTCCGCAGGGCACACATAGGTTGATATGGGTCACCGATGCTTACTTGTACACAGGAAGGCTTTTTTCAAGTCAAGCTTTCCATCAAGTAAAGCATGCCAAAAGCACAGCACGTTGAACTTCTTAATACAAGCTTTAACCTGTATCCACTATCAGATGGTACATGATTGTAAGACCTCACCCCCTGTAATAAAACTATTAATTGACATTGATTGCACTGCACTTTATCCTTTATTTAGACAAGGAATGCAGTCCTCACTTACGTTATACAGATTATCTTCATATTTATCTCCCATAACCCATAACATACCTAAAACACATGCCTGTTCTGGCTCCAAGAAAGTCTAGCAGATAAAAAGGACTTTGCTCCCCAGGGATGGCCACTAGAAAACCAAAAGTAAACCTTCCTGTGGCCTGGGCTACACATGTGCATACAGCAAGCACTTTCACCTCATTACACTCATTTTCAGAGCAACAAACACACAGGGCTAATGGCTCTGACCGCAGCACCGCAAGCCTAACAACAGCCACTGCAACACTTGACTGAACTGCACAGAAGAGTACAGACAAAAAACACAGTTCCAGAGAGTGGCCGTCAATGGCTCCAAGTACTCTCAGCACAACAGCTACAGAGGACTGTGGCTGTATAGCACAGCCAAAAGTAGGACCTGTAGAATTACTATTAGTCCCTGTAAGTGCATCGTTCACAACAGCCACCTGGTAGAGCACACAGATTATTAGGCCCCACAAACAGCCCTGCTCAGCACAATAAAGTATAGTGTGCTGCATATGGGCAGTGGCTATCAATAACTCTGAGTGCAGGGTGGCAAACAGCCTCTAAGAGCAACCAGTGCAGATGGTGGTACACTACAAATTCATGTAATAGAAAGAGAATATAAGAAAGCTCAACATACAGCTCATGGGGTAAACTTTGGACAAGATGCTCTGGATATTCAAAATCATGTTCACAAACATTCTGTGCATCTGTAGTTGCACTGGAACACACTTTAATACTGCAAAGAATGGTGCAAGATAACTGATGTCTCAATAGTGCAGTAGGTCTAGCAAAAGGATAATCTATTTACATCTGCTTCAACAAACATGTATGTTCTGGGCAAGCTCTCATAAGTTAAATGTCTAAATCTGTCTTTCCTTTGTTTTATAAAATAGTGAAATACTTAGTCAAATAGTCCCAACAGAACAGCAATGGAAAGAACCGATGCAGTAAACAGAAATGCTGATACATCTCAGCCACCAACAACTAAAATCAAACTAACACTACCTGGCTAACGGCTTAACAGACAGGTTTGGCTGCTTGTGGCTACTCAGTTCAAATATGATTCTGAAGTTTCAGTATGTTGAAGATGAAAGATAAAGAAAAAAATTAGAGGATTTTATCATAACTTGGAATATTAACTAATGTCCAATCTATTCTACCTCTTTTCTCCTGGGACAAATATTGTAACTCCTTGAAATCCATATTATGAAATCATAGAGTAGTCTTGCTCCCTAAATGGGAACCTGTTGATTAAAAAAAACAAAACTTCACATTCAAGAAAAACTGCAAAATCCAGTTCTACATAGGCAATCATGTCAACAGTCCCTGTGTACCACTTGTGACTAACAGCAGCATGGACAAGTTAACGTTCTTATCCAGCCATTTATTCAGACTCACTTCATGTTTAATGACATTCCCTCCATCAACCAGCTCAAACACAAGGTAAAGCTATGATTCATTCTGAACAATGGCTCAAAAATCACAGTGCAGTGCTGCATAGCAATACACTACTTCCTTCATTGTCCAGGTTAAAAAATACCATATAAAAGTTCTTAGGATGCATGTGTGTGTGCATGTGTGTGTGTGTGTGTGTGTGTGTATAAAGTTCAATTAGAAAGTAACCACAGTTTCCTCATTGCCTCTGCCGCACCTCTTAAGTTTGTAAGAACCATGACTGAAAAAGGGGAAGCAAATAATATCTCGTTGACTGCCTCTGAAAGCATTTTCTCCACGCATAAATAATCATGAGACAGATTTCAGACTCCTTCAGGATTAGCACCACATGAACAACCACACCGGCCGAAAAACAAGCTTAACTGGGCACATCTCATTATCCAATTCAGGAGCTGGACTTAGTCCCATGTTTGGGCCATCACTGAAGCTACCTGATGTGAAAGATATCATATCAGTCATGGAAGGACACACAATCTGTCTGTCTGCACTCTGTCAGCCCTTATAGAAAATCAATAAGCCAGTTAATTTAGTGCAATGGGACACCCACAGACATCAGTACTAGTAGAGCTGACCTTGTAGCACATGGCCTATGGCAGTCTGCAAAATGATCAGTGTTAAGTACAGTTAGCAACATACTGCTACTGGAACACAGCTTGATATTTAAAACAAGTCTAACTCTGCATATTCTGTTGCACAGGGCCCTGGCACATGATTGATGGCTGTGCTGGACAGAGGCTATCTAAACACAAAGCAGGCCATGGTGAACACGTGTTCAGTCTCTCTAAGCAAACTAACAGCCAAAGTGTTACAGCAAGGTGTGACAAAAATGTGTGAAACAGGTGCTAGCCACATTGCCAACCTCATTACAACACTGTGCTAAAGCTGGGTTTAAATAGACTTTGATAAAGATACCCTGTGTCGCTTGATGCCAAAACCCTGTGTTCTGACACAGAGACATGCTTTGCAAGGTGAGGTAGTTAATAAGAGGACTGGACACTGAGATGGTGCCACAGGCTACAGGCCGGGTCCATCCAACTAAAAAACAATCAATGGATCAATCAAAATATGATACCAAGTGTGCCTGTGTGAAAGTATCAGACTTTCTTAAATAGGCTGAATCAAAGACCTACCTCACATCCTGTTTGGTAGTACTACTGTAATGCTCTGCTATTTTCTAATTAACAATGTGACTCATTTCCTTATTTTAGCATCATTCATCAGTCTACATGTTTTGCATACCTACGGCTGGAGCATCATACTCATCACCCAGCAGTATTTCCGGTGCAGAGTATGCCAGAGATCCACAACTGGTTGTCAGTTTTTTCCCTGGCTGGAACTTGTTACTGAATCCAAAGTCAGTGAGCTTGACCAGCCCCTGTTTCTCGAAGAACACCACATTCTCTGGCTTGAGGTCCCTGTGCACCACGTGCAGCCGATGGCAGTAGGAGATAGCATGGACAATCTGGGCAAAATATTTTTTAGCCAGCTCTTCATTCAGACCCTCCTCATGTTTCATGATGTAGTCAAACATATCCCCTCCATCGCCTAGCTCCAAGATGAGGTAAAGCTTGGTCTGAGTATCTATCACTTCATACAGGCGCACAATGTTGGGATGCTGGACCAGCTTCATGCAGCGGACTTCCTGGAAAAGGTGGCCTGTGGCCACAGTGTCCAGCTTAGTCTTGTCGATCACCTTCACCGCCACTTTCTCCCCAGTGAAGACGTGGCGTGCCAGCTTGACAACAGCAAAGTGGCCCCGGCCCAGCGTCTTGTCCAGGTCATACAGGCCAGCGATCTTGCCATCATAGCCCCGCTTGAAGCCCGCCATAGCTGGAGAGGGCGATGGGGAGAAGGGAGCCCCCACTGCGGGCAGGGGCAGGTTGGCTGAGTCGTTTGGGTCCAGCTTAGTTCAGTTCATCGAAGGCTGAAGGAGACACCCATGGCTCCAGCTTCCTAAATGATATAAGACACATAAACAGGTTCAATAAACACTATTACACATTACATGAGCAAAGTTGATCATCAAACTGAAAGACATCCAAATAAAAAGCATTTTCCATAGTCAACTAACTGTGATACTGTATCTGTCAGACAATACTCATGTACCTGCCCCCTCCCTTACTCAGAGTCAAGCATTGAGCAGAATGATGCTTGAACATATTACTGAATGAAAGCAGTTCCGTTGAACAGACTGAACAAAGATATAGGGTGCAAAAAAATATGTTATTGTATAAAAACTTCCCAGTCAGGCGCCTCCCCAGGAGCCGTTGGGCTTGTTTTGACAGGATGTCTGCTGCACTAACGTTAGCTCATTTATCCTGATGTGCTGCCTCGTGCCGCTAGGATGAACCAAGCAAAAACTTTGCCAAAACTATAATAAATGTCTTCCAACAGTCGCATGTACAGGCCACTGTTCTGCTGGTTTGACAGACCGGTCCAGAAGTCAGCTGCATAACGGGCCCAGCGGTAGCACAAACAACTAACGCTAGCCTAACGTTACCAGGGGCTAGCTCGTTGTTCATTGATTGATCAGCGTTAGCTTGCTGGCTGACTAACGCTAACCGCTTTAGCTGGTTCACGTTAAAACGCCGCCCCCTAATTCACTAAAGCACCAAACGATAATCTCTGCACAAACACGTTCAGCGGTATGACAGATCGCTGGTCTTACAGGTACACAGGTGCTGCTTTAAATACCATACAGCTAGCCAGAGTTAGCATGTAGCAAGCTAAAGTTACTACGGCTCGCTCAGCTCACCTCTCCAGCTTCTCTTCGGTAAACATAGAGCCCCGAGTCCGGTCTTTACCGGCTATCTTGGCTCCTTCGGGTGCTCTCTACCTAAGCTTAATCATCGCACATTATGAGAGAAAGCGAGGATGGTAACTCACCGCCTCTTCGGGGTGACCGCGGCACTCAGAAGGTGCCTATGCCCGGGGTTGGCATTGCATCGTTGGCAACGGCTGCCCTGATCGGAATCGTTGTATCCTCCCAGCAGAGGCGGTGGGGCTGTGCTGCTGCCTTCACGTGTTCAAAATAGTGTTGGTCAGACTCCTGCCAGGATCACAATAAGACCTCATACACGTGTTCCAACATATTTCCACTGCTCAAGAGACATATATTACAAATGTTTAATAGATTGATTAAGTCATGCGGTAGATAGCCAAACGCTTCTGTTTAAATCTGCCATAAGGTGGACTGACATTTTTTCAGAAACAACAGGAAGCAAGAAAAAAATAGCTTCTTTTAATTTGACTAATTCGTTATTATTGTCCCTATAAAAGGTGCTGATCTGCCGAGCAGGATGTATATATTCACAATTTGGAAGCTCGGAGTGTGGTCTTTACGAGGACTACGTGAAGGCAGCACGAGAGCATCACCGACCGCATTCGCCTCTGACGTCAAACAAAGTCTTTTGATCGGGAAATGTTGCCGAACCATTATTCTGTTTACACACCAATAAATAATACTTTAGAAAAAATGTCTAATTAATGAAGGTGTGGCAGCTAGGCCTTAATGAAAGGGAGAGATTTAAACTGGTGTGTTGTGACATATGCATAGCAGGACGTCCTATATGACGCCCTAACAGCCTATAATTTAATACAAGGCGACATGATCCGACAACATTTGACCTGATGATCATCCTTAAATGTTTGTGTTTCATACTACAAGACTGACATTTGCGATGGAACCATTGTCTATCAGTATTGCTTCCCAATAAACGGCCCGCAGTGACATCTAGTGACGAATAAAAACACACATTTGTTTTGGCCTTTACTTGACTGACCTGAGTGTGTTTCTTCTCTGATTTAATGTTTATTGAGATTTTAGAAAAACAATGTGATCTGAGATTGTAGACATCTCTGCTTGTTCCCACGCAAAGAAGAAAAATGGAGAAATGTCACCCTGCACCCATGTCTGAGTTGCAATAGGTCAGGGCGTGTTACATCCTCTATGGTTACATCACAATATATTTGTGTTTTTGTGTGTTTCCTCACAACTGTTTGTGCTCATTCTTTTTTGCACGACGTGAAAAAGTATGAACATAATTTTGTACAGTATTTACAGTAGTGAACATGAACTAAAACATATAATTCAAAGGATGTCATTTTATTTTTGTCCAGTTAAATGCTGTGCACAACAACAAGGCTACAGGACATGTATTGGAACAGTAAGACCATGTAAGAGAGTAATAAGGTTTTGTGAGAGAACATACAGTATATTTCCTGGGGGCTGTTTGTCCTTTTACAAAGCATATATTTTGACTCGTTGCAGTAGGAAAAGCACAGGTGTAATTAATAACGTTAACGATGGCTAGTTTGACAGCTAGTTACTCAGTAGCCATGCCCATGAGCCAGCATCCAAAATACCAGCATCTGCCAGCTGTCACGCATAACTGAATGCAGCTGTAATTACTGTTATTAGTCTATTAAATAAAAAAACTGAATAAATGAGTGGAGAACCCTAACAAATGATGGTGCTTCCATACAGTCATGCTGAATGATGCAATTACGCAAGTGTAGTTGACCTTAAGATCAATGAGTGGCTGAGAAGATCTTGTGGATGAATGGTGTTCATCCTTCCAGTAGAGTTGAGTAGAGTACTTGAACAGTCTACAACAAGGCACATTAAAGCTGTCCTGGTACCTTGTTGTGGACTGACACCTTATTAAGACAATTTGTTATTTTTATCCTTCACTTTGTCTTCCATCTTTTTTAACTAAAGTGTGAAAGCTAAGAACAAGGTGGCCTGAACTTTCATTATATGAGCCATACCTTTATAATATTTGCATACTGACACTTCAAGTAGATATACTATTTGGGATATTATGTCATACTCACAGCAATAGGAACACTACTGGCAGTGGTGCTTGTTTTTCTTTTTTCAAACTCAAGATGGGAGTGTTGCTTTGCCTTTGATATATCACCACACTGAGTACTTATACACTGTTCTTAAAACAGGGATTAAAGTTGCTTCTCTGGAGATTCACAGAGGTTTGGTTATTTTTAAAACAGATGTGTTTGGGATTTTTTGCTGTTTTGTGTTTTTGCTTAATGATCAGCTTATTACCTCTTAATCACATTGCCAACACTAAGAGCATCCAAAAAAGGGTTCAAATTCGAGACTCACAAAAGGGTCACAACTATTTATTAGAGCTACCATAATTAACTTAAATCATAGTATAAGTTTGATCATAACTATTACATTGGTCCATCATGGATATGCAATCCCTTCATTTTCCTATTTCATTTCATTTTGCAAACATGATCGGCCTGTAGAGACCCTTGTCCTTTATTATTGAAGGATGAATGTCTCCATATTTACATTCCTTATACCAACATTAATAAAGATCATCATGTGCTTTTCTGACTGAGACCAGTCAAAAGGTCTGCTGTGGAAAAGGGCTATGTTGACAAACGCTCTCCTGTTAATATAATCAAATATTTCATTTAAAAAATATATATTTATTGTAATTTATATATTACTTGATTACTGGATCACTGAAATGAGCGATTTTACCTCTTTTAAATACATTTTGTTGATAATACAAACATACTTTTATTTAAATAAAATTGTAATGGAGTTTGGTTTTTTTTACATTGGGGTATTGGTACTCTGAATCAAATAAAGGATCTCAATCCTTCTTGTAAATGTACACAAAACGCAATAACGATGAACTGCACATGTGACAATAAGAGAGGTCGAGTGTCATCGCGAGATCTGAGCGCGGGATTTCCCTGGGCGGTAGGTGGAGACTGGACACAGCAGAGTGGAGTCGGTTTCCAGGCAGCTGCTCTGTGGCTGCCTCTCTGACAGCTAGGCTAGCTCGTAAACAACGCCGAAAAGCCCCGGCTGGGTCTCCGACAATGTAATGACTGAACACGCCGTTGTTTTTACCATTAGTCCCAGTATCCGCCGGTATTCTTCTTTCCATTCCCACTACATGTCTTGTGTTCCTGTCCAGGACCGTCTCTGCAATCTACTGAGGCACTGATGCTGCCTAAATGAGCTAACCTCTCAACTGTCTTCAAAGACAAAAGCAACATTTCCACTCAGACCCAAGGTAAGAATCACTGTTCCCATAGTGGCTTTTACTTGTTTATGTGGATAAAGAAGGTGTTGTATTGATCCGATTCTTGTGCATGTGGTTGGTATATTTCAGACATGAATGTGTCCACCTGCTACCTTGTGAGAAGCTTCCAGCTGACACACAGTTATACTTCAACATATGCTTGAATAAACTAAACCTAGTATTGATTTGTATTCTATAAATAATATCCAATTCATGTACTTTATAGGTCCCTTCACTTGTTCTGTGAATACAACTAAAAATGTTTAAAAATATACTTCAGATGAATGTATGAATAAATATATGAATGAATGAATATTTGTCAACAGAGCAGCTAGAAAGAATCTGTATGTCCAGTGTACAAATACAGATTTTTAATAATATTTCATATTTTGAGTTTAACACATTTTAAAACTACCTCAGACACGCAATGTGTTTTAAGTAGTGATGAAGTGGTTATTAAATGGGTGGTTTAAAGATGGCCTTTAGTCAGTGATCATTTAAGGACAACATCATTGTTTTGTTTTTTTCCTTCATCATTCATTCCACAATACACCCCTTTGTTATAGTCATCATTTGATAATAGTAACTACTATGTATTCTGTGGGTCTTTGCTTTAGACAATGTAGTTAAACTCCAATCCATAAATACATACACCTGCCTCACTGAATTGACCATTGTGTACCCAGCTCCTTAGTGTAAATCAGTAACATGTAATGTTAAGGTTTAGGGCACAAATCTAAGAAAGATTGCTATTAATCATTTTGCTTCATTGTGATGCATTGTAACTAAACAGTTTGAGCAAATGAAAACAGGCTGATGGCTTTATCTGTCTTGACCATGGGTCTCCTTGCCTGTTCCATAATAATGACAGCAGTGCTGTGAAAATGAAAATACCATAGTGCTGCCTGTGTGGTATTTACGGTCATTATTTCCCTGGAGTTTCTAATATTCTTCAGAGGGTTTTCTGACTCAAATATGATCTAGAGTTATGATAAACACCATGAAATCTCATGAAATTAGAATATTTTACTGATGTGGTTTATTTTAATCCCCCTGCTATTCAAATCTGGGCCTTGACCCCAAAATTGAAAAAGATGTGTTTTACAGGCTGTTGCATTGTCATACAAGGTCATTTTGCATCTGTGTCTAGATCTCGATTGGCTGCACTGGCTCACGTTAGGAAGATATAGCTGCAAGTTCATTTGAAATCTTGTCACATTCTGATAACATCACCACATGCAGTTTGATATCATTTGTCAATTTCTTTTGTTTTCCTGTCTTCTTTTATGTCTCAAATGAGTGGAGACGTTCAGCAGGGTCTTGTGTTACAGACCTGGAGCTCTCCCCATTATACCGTCACTTTGATCTACATTTCTGCTCTTGTCTTTGGGAATAATTCAAAGCCATTCTTGCAACTTTTCATAAAACTGAAATGCTGACTTGTGCAGGAAAAGATGAGTTTGGATCACCCTCTGTGAATACTCTTGCATTTTCCTGGAGAAAATACGCTTGCAGTCTCATCTCTAAGATAACTGATATTCATGTAATTCCACATCCCCTAACTGCTGAGAAGAATTGACTTGCATGTCTTTTCAAAAGTGTCACAGTGGATGCATTCGCGCACAGTATGGGGTTCAGTTTTTTAGAAAACAGCCTATGCATAAGGGTAAGTCTCAAAAACATACTTTTGCAAAGGTGCACATAAACATCTCTGCAAAAAGATTTGTACCATAAAAAGCCTTTTTAGGCAATCATAGTTGAGGAGGATTGTGAAGGAGCTGATGTGCATGAGCCTCAAATCTGCAGTCCTGCGTGTCAGATGAATGAAAGACAGGGTTTCTAGCACACTGGCCTCAATAAGGAACTAAAAGAGGTGCATCTAATAACAGGCCTTTGTCCTTCTAGACTGTATCTTTTTCTGTGTGAAATTCTACAATGCAACAAGAGACTTTTTGTTTTATCTACCGAGTTTGAAATTGCACCCTGTGGTGTACATGTGAGCGCTCTGTGCTGTTAGACGTCTATGAGTCCTGTCTCATCCACTGAGTGGCAGATTTAAGAGGCGCTGATCTTTAACTGAGGTGAGGAAATTTACCCAATGTACATTTGCAGAATAGTACTAGTTAGTCTCGTTGGTTCATTGTCGCCGCTTGTGGTCATTGGGGGGGACCCACTATGACCACAGTTCTTACCAACCTTCAAGTACCAGTGGGTGTTTTCTGCCCTCTGGCTTAGGGGTCAGTAATGTGTGGCTTGGTGCACCACAATGAGGCAAAAAATATGCCGCACTAGAAATGTTAAGCAACACAAAGGTATGATTTATTCCTCATCTGAAGTGTTTTCAAACAGTATTTTTCAGACTAAGTGATTAGTTTGGCAAACGTAAGCACATCTGGTAACTTCCCTAAGCTTCTCTATGGGAACCATGTAGGTCTCCCACACAGTGGAGGAGGCCTGTGCAGGTTCAAAAATGTGTAGACTCACTCACTCACTGTTCACTCTAATCTTGAATTAAGGAAATTCAAAACAGATGTAAGTTGACTGAATTATCCGATTGTCACAAAGCTGTTGATGCTGTGCTGTGAATTATATGTTAGAATTTGGAGACTTTCTCAAATTAATGATTAGGTGAAATGGTTTAAAAGCTTTTGGGCACTTGCACATTCTAAAGATTCAGGTTTCTGACTGACTTAATATTTTATTTGGCCTGTCTGAGGTATCAGGAACAAGGTGAACACAACTGTCAGAGGATGCATCCAGATAAGGAACTATCAATTAAGATTCAGATTTGCCACCAAACAGTGGCAATTATTATTTTGTGGTATTTAGTTATCCATTTTAACCCCCTCAAGTCTTGCTGATGCCCTGGTGTGTCAGTCATTACAAACTGAGGCTGTTCACCAAACCCACACAACTTGATTCTAAATTCTAGTGGAAGTCCCAAAGCTTCCCAAGATACCAGATATGCTAGGCAAAATTTCACTGAGAAGCATTTAACTCATTGCACAGGACAACTGGAATATTTCCATTATCTTTTGAGCATATGATGACATCATTTTAAACTTCTAACCTTAAGCGCTCTGAATTAAGACCTTCAACATTCAAAATCCCAGATTGTCCTTTCATCAGGTGTCCTTAGACTAGTATCAAACCATTGCCTTTAGGGACAAATTTTGTCATCTGCCCATGGCCTCGACAGTCTGCAGACATGGGACTGTACTCACAGACAAACATGTGCAAACATGTCAATATTTGCAGACACTTTGTGTTGTGTTATAAACAGACCTATGTGTGTTTTGTGTCCATATCCATTTTGGAATATATCCGTCCCTAAAAGGTAGTTATACACCAGGGGATGCTCAACAAGCGCTTTTTCCCACTGACACTGCCATATACAAATTTTAACAAAATGAAAATCCTTTTGAATTCTTGTAGTTACCAGTTACAAGTTTCCAAAATGGATGGGAGTAGCAACTTAAGAGCTTGAGCACTTGCACATATCTTCAAGAGTACATCAGCCTTTGTATTCTATTTCTGTCCCTTTCTGGAATAATGCCTGTTGTCCTGGGGCAGTGCTGAAGTGCAGTTCTGCTGTGTTTTTAGAGGATGTCCTTCTCACTTTGTTCTTCTTTGTCTGTCTGTCACTTCCACACAAACAGACAAACACACACACGCCGTCTGCAGATTGTCCACATCAGCCTCTGTTTCTCTTGTGTCCCTTGGGAGAAGAGACAGCACAGTGTTGTGTAGAGTCTTGGGCTTATATCTGCTGTATTTCAGAAGGCACAGTTGGTCGCTGTTCGCAAATGATATAGAGAAGGACACAAATGTTATTAAGTAGCAGGCCATCAATCGGACAAGTAATCAGTCTCAGTTTGGACTAGGCCTGTAGTCAGACATGTGATGTGTGTAACATAGACCAGGGGCATTTTCTGACACTCACTGCCAGTCATTATGAGGCAGCCAGCTTATTTTTTTCACCACTAGACTGGCATTGCACTGCATTTATGTAATAGAACAGTGTGTGTGTGTGTGCACGCATACGCATGCATGTGCGTGTGCCTGTCTGTCCAAATGTGTTTGAGAAAGAGATGCAAAGTGAGAGAAAGGGTATGAGACTTGTCTTTGTACAGCCAGATAATGGCTGCTGGGCCATTAATTCTCCCTAGTGCCACACTAAGCTCCAAGCAGCTTGATCCAACCTGACAGGCCACATTTGGTCCAGGAATAAAGATGAAAATGAATTTGGGTGCATCATCACGGCCAAAAGAGATCAGCAATCAAGTGGCCAATGGGAAAGAAAAGCAGGTAGAGGGAGGAAGAAAAAGGACAGAAGTGATACCGACAATATTCTTTTTTTTTAAAAATTCCTCTTTTGAAGAAGCATGTTGGGGCACTCCGGGTTGATTTAAAAGGAGGAGAAATATAGAGAAAGAGCAGGGACAGTGAGTTGCAAGGGATGATGAACACCAGGGGCTGAATGAGCTGACACAGCGCAGGGCTACTGCCGCAACTCCCCTCCCATAGCCCCCTTAGCTGTGGTTTTCCAAGATTCTCATTAAAATGCATTAGACTTTCCAGGCTGCCCCGCACCACCTTCCACATCATCATCGGGGTGCTTATCATCTCCAGAGCAAACAGATATGCTAACCAGTCACACTGGGGAAGCCAGAGCTTCAGTGTCAGCCGGGAAGGCAGCTCTGAGAGATGGGTGGCAGTTTACGAGGGGGTGGGGTGGTCTTCAACCAGTTTTATTGAGGATATTGAGGAATTAAATGTTCAAGGAGACGTGGCAGTTACAGGTCAGTGGACTTGCTCTTGAGCTGCAAAGAAAAACACACACTCCAGAGAAATTTACACTGACTAAATCATGACCCTAAAGGTGCTTTCACAGGAAGCTGCTATGCCGCTGTATCCACTGCCCGGTGAAGTGTTCTGTATTTTGAATGGGTATCAGCAGGGTGCAACTCTACCTCTGATCCTACCATCATATTATACTTGCTGCTGCTATCTGTCTACTGTAATCTCATCATGGTTTGCAGCTAACAGTTACAGCCAGCTATCTTGGAGAGCTGTCGTGACCGACTAGCGCTAGCACGTTCTCAGCTGGCTGGTTTGTTAACTTGCCAGTTACAAAAGTTCTCAATGCAACTTACTTTGCCTTGGGTGGGTTGCATTGAATTGCATTCTGTGGATCACCTTACCTTGACGCTGCCCCCTACATCCGCTGAAAAACTGCTGCTGTGGAAACAGCAGAGGTGGCAGTGGTAAACACTTCAGGTATTAGTATGTACTGCTCTGACAATAATCATTGGGAGACAGTGATGAATCGGTCACAAGAGGGTTAATTTATAGGCATGAGGACATACAGTATAGCCTTGCAAAGCCAACAGTAATCTTTTATGGCCTGTGGTCTATGGTTTTATTCTCAGTATCCACGGAGAATTGACTGGGCTTCTCAGCTGGAAGCCATAACAATCAGAAAACTATGGAGAGTCTTTATTTGATGGAATGACTCAATCTCTCAACTATCTGAATTTGGCTTTTAGATGTAAAATGAAGCATGAGTTAATCATTTGCGTAATCATGCTTCAAGTCTGACCTTTTCCTCATTTTAAACATGGTCTTGTTCTCACCTTAGATTTATCACGAATTGATTTTATTTGATGGTGTTCAGAATGATCACCATGTTTTTCCATTTCAAAAATCTCAAGCTAATTAATGGCAGGGTAGACAGTGGTGTGCTTGTCCAATAAGGATTAGAAAGGCTCATATTGTGCCTTTATGTCTGCGTGTGGGTCTGCATGTCTTCCTATTGACATCTGTCCCAAAAAGATCTGTGTTGAACCTTGTCAGACATGGACAGACTTAGAGCCCTTTGAGTTATCAAAACAGATCACATATAGAGGGTGGTGTCGGATCAACTCCACTCGAACTCTGGAGCGGTTTGTTTCCAGTCAACAACTGTGATGTCCTATTAAAATTCGTTATGATGAAAAACATGAATAGACTTACAAAGATAATCTAATCAATGTTTTATTCATTTAATGAGCTCTAGTATATTAACCATGTAAACACAATGAGAACAATTAGCAGTGCTTGATGCTGGTGCTCCGTAATGAAGAAGAAAACAAAAGAAAGTTGAGGAACTGTTTTGAGGCAAATCTTCCCACTAATATTTCTGACTCAACCAGAAAAACTCCTGAATGTTGACATGTGAATACAAACAAACCAAGGGGCAAATACAACTAATGCATCAAATTAGTCTCTGAATTGGAACAAAGCAAACAAACTACAGGTCTGAAAAGTGTCTCAGTTTCAACCAGTTATCTAAGGGACAAAGTATTGACTCCATCTTTTGGATTTTCATCCATTTCCCATACCTCATACATCAAGTATAAATTCATCTGTGTGTGTTTAAACAATTTGACAATTGAGACCAAATGGACCTGTATTGTACTCAATTTTACTTTGGGATTAGAGTTCTAGAAGAAACTGAAAGTTTGAATGTACACACAAACATTTGCTCTAAAATGTCCTGTTTGTCTCGCTCAGAAAATATAATTTGTACATGCTTTATGGATGTTATTTCATGCATACTTTAAGACAGTTGGAGGAGAAGTATTCCACATGTAGGCGGGCTGCCTCAAGGACTATTGGGCAGAGAAAGCCAACTGCAGACGTGTTGATGTACAAAATGGTTGTGTGTTTTCTAACTTGCCTGGTAGCCTATGGTGGTTCTCAGATCAGTGTGTGTGAGGCATGGTGGTGTGCAGTGAAGTGTGCTCAGCTCTGGTCTTGAAATTTTATTGGAATGTTAAGATTTGTGTCAAAACTAGTGCATTAATTTCATCATAATGAAATCAGCCTTTGACTACCCCCCAACCCTTGCGTTTATTAAATCTCTTGTAATTATTTGCCTGTTAGGAAATGATAGTCAGTACAAAGTCAAATGTTGATGTATCTAGGCTAACAGGGGGCTGGTAGGGGTGTTGTTCCAGGCTCACACAGCTGCCATTCTACAGCTGAGACTGCTGTGTCGTTAGAAAAAGGATCCTGACTTCAGACAATTTATTTCAGTACAAAAGTGCTTTAATCAAGGATGCCTTCACAGCTCTATTAATCAATATTTTCACATTAATATTAAATCAAATGGCTACAAGTAATTTGAACAGGGTGTTGTTCCAGGCTCACACAGCTGCCATTCTACAGCTGAGACGACTGTGTCTTTAGAAAAAGTGGATCTGGATCCTGACTTCAGATCATTTATTTCAGTACTGAAGCTTTAATCAAGGGTGGCTTCACAGCTCTATTAATCAATATTTGTACATTAATATTAAATCAAATGACTACAAGTAATTTGAAAGGGGTGTTGAGTAAATTTATAGCAGCACATTTTCTAATAAAGAGCTCTGATAAATACACTACCTGAGCAGCACCAGATGACAGAAGTTAGCAAGTGTTTTGTCAATTAAACTGTGCTGAAAAGGGAGTAAGAGTTTTCCCTCACTCAGCCAGCTAGGTGCTACTTTTAGCTATAGGATTTTTGAGTATACGGCCCTGGCTTTCTTGGTTATGCATATGCATAACCATGTTTCCAGCAGGATTGGAAGAGTGAACGTGCATGACTTTGTCAGCAGTACAGAAAAATGAAACAAATCAGCATCACTTGTCACTGTGCAACTTTCTATTTGAAAGCTACAATAAGTCTTATTATATCAGTGTCCATAGCTTAACAGTAGGCTATCTGTAAAATTTAACCGCAAAAGTGAGAAAAATGTGTTGTCTCTCACTAGAGCCCACTCAGTCCATGCGTCAAACAGGAAAAAACTCTGCAGGGTGCAGGGTCTTACATCACTAATACACTTAAAATATGCCTGCCTTACAGTAATTATGTATTATTGCTGAGGATAGGTCAATAATCTGATCTACTGCTGCATGTAAACGTGAGTTTTACAGTAACCAGGCAAACATGTTCCCTAATTATCTGCCGTAACCTAATTTCCCCAAATAACCTGATATCTTGTGTGCATTTAAAGTAAGAGACAGCATGCACTTGTAGGAGAGTAGCCATGGTCAAGTGTGAGAAAGTAAATGTAGGAACAGGTGATATTCAGCATTATGTTTAGCAATAACGTGTGTGTAACTGCAGTTGCAGACCATTCAGAGTCTGAATGGTGAGAAGCAATTAACCTCTAACAGCAGTAATGAATGGGATGAAATGAAGACATTTTGGGAGCTCAGACGAGAGTTTTTGCTTAGTTCAGATGGAAGAAGCTTCAGACTGGAGAGATCTGGACACACAATCAGTGGGTTACTTAATAGCATGCACACTCATAAGTAGAATATGGATATGAGACCATTCCCCGGTGTCAGAATAGCTCAGGAGATGGATCTCATCTAACATTTGATTATATTTGAAACTGCTGCGACCTTTTCCTAATTTGAACATTTTTATTCTCGGGCAGTATCTTGGCTCGCTCCTTCTCACTGCTGACAAGATACAAAAGCCACTTGTCTTCAAGGTCAGTTTAAATGACTGCATGTGCACACACACACATATATACACACACACACACACACAGATGTCAGACTCAGGAAAAGTGCCCTCGTATTTTGAGCATCCTTTAGCTTGATTTTAACCTGCGTGTTTTAAATACCCCGACGAGAAACAGAAAACAGCTCACAGTGGCAGGTCTCTGTTTGTAGCCTGTTAAATGTGGCGATGCAAATGAGGGTGTCTTGTGCGTGCTGTGGTGTCTTGCAGGGGCTTTGACATTTCGAAGCTTTCGGTTGCTTGGCTTGGGCAAATTGCAGAGGGCATTCACATGCGTCCCTGTGGGAGCCTGTGTGCAGTGAGAGGGATTAAGCAGCACTGCTGGCACTGTTAGCCTCACGCTGCCCTTGTCCTTGTGGACTGAAGGAGCATGCAGGATGCCTGCCTAACGTTAGTCTCACTGGCAGCCCACTCTTCACACTTCATTTCACTTTATTGTGGCTGCTGCGTCAGCATCAAGGCGATACTATAGTATATGTGTGTCTATGGTGCTTCGATTCACATTCGCTGTATTTTGTCATGGGGAATTAATATAAGCTTTTTTTATCGGCTTAGTATGCAGCGAGTGATTTCTGAGGAGGAGAAGTTAGCAGTGGTTAACCAATATATCCTTACTGTGTGTCTGTGGCCATGGTCATGCCAAGGGCACTGAGTGTTGGTGTGCACAGTGTAAAATAACACAGTCAGCTGAATGCAGCTCTGTGCCTGCTCTGTCTGTACCTGTCATGTAAATGAGGTGGCACACAACGCATCAGATAGACGGGGGTTTTGTCTGTATTTTTGTTTTGGGTTTTTTGGCATGGCTAATTTAAATGGAGATCAAAAGCAGTCTCAATTTTTCTGACTTTTCCTGCAGTTGTTTTCAAATCTTGGAAGCTTGACGAGGTCCAGTGTAGAACTGCAGCAAATAGTCAATTAGTCAATGAGTCCAGCAAATTAATCAGCAACTATTTTGATAACTGATCAATAATTTAAGTCCTTTTTTAGCCAGATAATTTCTATTTCCAGCTTTTTAAATGTGAGGTGCTACTTGTCTCTCTTTATATCATGGTAAACTGAATATCTTTAGGTTTAGTGCAAAACAAGACATTTCAAAACCTCACCATGGAGTGTAGAAATATACACAGTGTATAGATATATATACTTTGTATATTTCCACAGTGACCCAACTATTAACTGAGAAAACAATGAGCCGATAAATTGATCATGAAAATAATCTATGACCATGTATGTTAACCCTGTAGCACTACAGGTTAGCACTAGAACAAACAGAAACACTGTGCCACAGGGATAAAAAAAACCCAAAAAACTACAAACCTCAATTTCCATTATATGTTCAGTAATATTAAATGTGAAGGTCAGAGAGGAACTATATATTTTTGGCAAGTCTTTACAGATTGTCCACTGACATGAACTATATTGTAGCACAGTGAAATCCTTTTTCAGAGCAGACCTTTTGTCTTGCCACAGGACTAAAAGCACGGGTGTTACTAATAACATTAACGATGTATCATCGATTAAGTGTCTGACTAAGCCATGACAGGGTGACAGTGAGCCAGCAGGACACTGAAACTGAAGCAGCTGAATGGAATTCAGTCGTCATTCATTTTATTATTTACGCCTGTGCTTTTCCATCTGCAACAAGTCAAAATTGCTTCCAAGAAAAGGCCTATTTGAAGAAATTTGAAAAAAGAAATTTCCACCTTATTTGCCTAACAAATTCGATGTGAGACTGTTCCTGTTTGTCTCTCGTGAGTGTGTTTTCGGTTTCATTGGTCTAGGGGGAACAGTTGGTCGTCCTCTTCTGGCTTTGTCTAGACTGCTCTTCTATTGACAACAAGGCAAATGGCAAAGCTCCCAAAATGTTCCACAGTCAAAAACAGCAAGTCAACCAATTCACCCTCCTGAGATTATATAAGTATAGTACAACTGAACATCCCTGCTGTTGCTCCTCTGGCATCTCTCCCCAGCTGTTTTGCATTAATGAGTCAGCACTGATGAGCCTCCACTCTCTTCCTACACAAGCTCTCAACTACTAAACCAAAAGACTTACCCCAACAATTAGCTACAGAGAAATCTTTGTTAGCCGCTGCTTTTCTCTAAGTTGTATTCTCCTTATTGAACACACAACTTAGTCTTGGGCTTCATCATCTGTTGTTTCTTTGTAAGGCTTTTATCAACAAAAAAATCACTTATCTAATGTCTCTAATGACATGTCTCTGAGTTTCATATCCCTAAAACCCTGCTAAGATGTGTACGCATGAACTGTCATCCTTTGGGAAAGAAAAATATTAATCAGTTTTCTTATTTAAAGCTTTGCATGTGAATAAGTTATGCTGCTATTATGTTCATTCTTGGGCCAGCCTAGACATCATTCTTAATATTTCTCATCTTTTCTATGACCAGTCTTCCTGCAGTACAGCACAGCATGCTCCTCTCACAAACATTATGTGTCCATAAGCTTGATGAAAAGCACATAAAGTGTCTCTCATAGTCATTTCCAAATTTTAAGCATGCAAACTGCCTCTGTGGGTGGTTAATGAATTAAACACTTGTGCAGTCATTACTAGTTTTCTGGGCATCCAGTCTCAGGGTCAGTGAAGGCAACTCAAACATTCAGTTCAATTTAAATTGTAAAGAAAGTCAGATTTATGATGCAGAGTGATATAAAGTAGACAGTAGATGTATATTTCAGTGACCAGCAGTAAGACCTACTATTTTTTTAATGCATTTTAAGATTATGTCTTTTCAGTTGACATTGTCTTGGGCAGCTGAATATAGCTGCATTTTGAACTGCCCGTATTGTGCCTATGTGTATTCACTGAGTTTGATCACAAAGAGTGACCCTGTTGCCGGTGACATATTGTACTTGCAGGGATGTCAAAAATAGCCCAGGGACTATGCTCGGCTCCTGCAGAACAGAGACGGCACTCGAGAAAACGGAGGAGGAGCGGAAAGGAAAAGAGCGTGACAACTAAGGAGCAAAAAAGCAAAAGTGCAAATTGTGTAAGACAAAAACTGGGAATAGAATAAAACTGTACAAGATAAAGAGAATTATTAGGAAAAAGTTAGAGCAAAACAGAAATATAGAGCATTATGCTATAATATTGACCCAAGAGAGAGTGAGACAGAAAGAAAACAAGTGTGTACGTTTCCGGTCTAGACCTGTGTCAACGTGTCTGCTTGTATGAATTTGTTGTGCAGTGTGTGTGTGTGTGTGTGTGTGTGTGTGTGTGTTCACCTAGAACTAGTTCGCCCTCATGTTTAGTTTGACCTGATTTAGTTTACTTTCTGCCAGAAGGCCAGTTCCAAAGAAGGAAAGAGTGACTCCCTAAATCCCATTTTATCACATATTGGAAGTCATACCAAAGCAGAGGCTTGAGATCATCCCTCTGCCTCCTCTCAGCTGCATGTAGGTGCATGTTAATATATGCATGCTCCTCAAGCACTCAGAAAAGTGAGGAATAAAATGGCAAGTAATTAATGTGGTACCTTTGTTGTAAGGTAGTGAGGCTAGCCCTCAGATGGGTATTTAGCATGCTAGTTGCCTCGTGTATGCAGGCAGCTGCTGGCCGTTAACCGTTGGTTTGATTTAGAGCCTCTCAATGACTCACTTGTTCTCTCAGTATGCAGATGAGTAGAGTTGAGAGCAATGCTCTTGTTCTTTTCTCTCTGCCTCCCCACAGTGTAATTTGTCTCGACATACATATCCAGGGAGGGTGACAGGGAATGTAAGGTTAGGAAAATGTCTCATTTGTTCACCAAGGTAAACAACCACAATTCCCAAAGGTGAGAGCTGAAAGCTGCTCTGATGAAACGCTGGATTGTATCACTTACATAAGAGCACTGCAGCATTATAGACTTGACTATTGATTTGTTAATTATATCAGTGCTCATTTGTGTCTGCTGCACTGGTAATCAGGTATTCGGACATGTTGTTGTTTGTAGGTTAGCTTTATGTTAAACTTATGTCTTCTTCTTTTCCCTTCTATTCTTTCTCCTCACCTACCCTTCCCTGTCCTCCTTTACCCCCTTGGTCAACTCCTGTTCTATCCTCTTTGCCTCCTCTTCTCCCTTTCCTCAGTTGTTGCCTGGCGGCGGATGTCTCGCCGCCTGCCTCTGAGGTCGGAGGCCAGTTGGAGTTGGGAGGCAGGTCCTCAGCAGCAGCAGTGATGCGGGCTTCAGTGGCAGGCTGCAGGATGAGTGTGGGCGCTCTCCTTAACGGGCTGCTGGTCTCCGTGGTTGCAGCTCTGCTTTGGAAGTATTCCAAGCTGAGCGAGCATGCCGCCCTGCTGGAGGAAGAGCTGCACATGACACGGCAGTCCCAGGAGCTCTCCCAGGCCCGTATCGACTACCATGTCGCCCTACAGGCTCTTCAGGAACACGGCACACGCATGGTCTGCACCGGCAAGATGCACACCGACCGCATCTGCCGCTTCGACTACCTGTGCTACTGCTCCGAGGCAGAGGAGTTCGTGTTCTTCCACTCCAATTCCTCTGTCATGTTGCCTAACCTGGGGTCGAGGCGCTTCCAACCTGCCCTGCTGGACTTGTCCTCAGTAGAGGATCACAACACTCAGTACTTCAACTTTCTAGAACTCCCAGCTGCTACTTTAAAGTTTATGCCCAAGCCTGTGTTTGTACCAGACGTGACACTGATCCTAAACCGGTTTAATCCAGACAACCTAATGCATGTGTTCCATGATGACCTGCTCCCAGCCTATTATACTATGAAACAGTATTCAGACCTAGATGATGAGGCTCGTTTGGTTTTTATGGAGGGCTGGGGTGAAGGCCCACACTTTGACCTCTACCGTCTTCTCAGTAGTAAGCAGCCGCTACTCAAAGAACAGCTTAAGAACTTTGGCAAGCTCATGTGTTTTACAAAATCTTACGTTGGCTTGTCCAAGATGACCACCTGGTATCAATATGGTTTTGTCCAGCCACAGGGGCCCAAAGCCAACATGTTGGTCTCAGGAAATGAGATCCGGCAGTTTGCCAGAGCTTTGATGGAGAAAATGAACATCACGAGGTTGGAAGAGGTGGAGAAGGATGGAGGGAGCGCTGAAGATGAGAAGGAGAAAGAGAAGAAGGATGAATACATTGTTGTTTTCAGTCGTTCAACAACGAGGCTGATACTGAACGAAGCGGAGCTAATCATGACGCTGGCCCAGGAGTTCCAGATGAGAGTGGTCTCGGTATCTCTGGAGGAACAGTCTTTCCCCAGTATCGTCCAGGTGATCAGCGGTGCCACCATGTTAGTCAGCATGCATGGAGCTCAGCTTATCACCTCACTCTTCCTCCCTAGAGGAGCTGCTGTGGTGGAGCTGTTCCCCTTTGCTGTGAATCCAGAGCAGTACACCCCGTATAAAACCCTTGCCTCCCTTCCAGGCATGGACCTTCACTATGTCTCCTGGAGGAACACTAAGGAGGAGAACACCGTCACCCACCCAGACAGACCCTGGGAACAAGGGGGCATCGCTCACTTGGAGAAGGACGAACAAGAACGGATACTGTTGAGCAAAGATGTCCCCAGGCACCTGTGCTGTCGCAACCCAGAGTGGCTTTTCCGGATCTACCAGGACACTTTGGTGGACATCCCTTCCTTCCTGGAGGTACTCAGAGAGGGCATGAAGACAAGGCCAAGTTTGAAGAAGTCGAAGCCAGCCAGCTCAGTCCACCCTGGTCGGGTCAGAGAACCCCAGTGTCAGACCTCAGTACAAACCACTAATGAGGCTAAACTCACAGTCTCCTGGCAGATCCCGTGGAATCTGAAATACCTGAAGGTCAGAGAGGTGAAATATGAGGTGTGGATCCAGGAGCAGGGAGAGAACACCTACATGCCTTATATCCTTCCCCAGCAGAACTACACTTTTTCAGAGAACATTAAGCCCTTCACCACCTACCTGGTGTGGGTCAGGTGTATCTTCAACAAAAACCTCCTGGGTCCCTTTGCAGATGTTCTTATGTGCCGGACTTAATACAAACACTTTGCCAGTTTGTTACTGTGCAGTTTTACACAAAAGTTAAGTCGTGCTTGTTCCAGACAATCAAATTGGAAAAGTGGACTGTTTGATTACAGTCACAGATTTGATATGGCATATCTCTACAATCCAATAACAGGCTGTTGAACTCTTGCACAGTGATGTTTCCTTGGCCAGCACAAAATATGGAACATGGAACAGACTTCTGGATGAACTGCAAAGGACTTAAACTACAGGGTCAGAACTCAATGGCAGCAGCCGTAAATGAATGGAAAGTATATTTCCTGTACCTATGAAAGAAAGTGCTAAACCATGACTTTACTGAAGATATCAGAATTCAAATCAGCAGATTTATTTATGTGCAAAATAATATAGAACATGTTTTTTAGTATTAGTCAAAACACTGGTTCTTTACCTTTTACAGTATGCAATATAGCTTTTCTGTGGAGAGCAAGAGAGATTTTAGAATAGCAAGATTTTTTATGTTTTCTGACTTGTCCAATGTCTACTGTGTGTGTGATACCTGTGTGGCTTAGTTTACCTACCAATTGTTTAATTACATACACTGTTATTTGCAGAACCTAGCCAAAACCAAAGCAACTTTTTTCCACATTGTTTCAGCCAATCACCATTCATGCCATATTCCTTTGTCATGTTAAAGATTTCTCATACTTCTGATGTTTGATAAGAACCATACAGTTTTAAACCTGTCTCGAAGGATCTGTGTAAGTGTCAAGCAAGAGCTCTCATGAATGTCACAGTAATTAATGTCTTTGACTCTGAAAGCAAAGATATGGGTAATTTCAGGAGACTTTATTTTCTGGTGGAAGACCTGTTCTTTAACAGCACTATTTTCAAATTGTTCCTTTACGTGTTATAAATATAACAACACACAAGCGCTGTTTCCGCAGTGCCCAGCCACGAGTAATTTACATTCATTTTACAGCATAAATAAATGATTTTTCTCTAATTGGCCCTAATTACAGCTGTAATAATTCTAATTTTCTGTGGAGAGTGAATCTATTACACCAGGCTATAATTAGTGTAAAACAGTTTCCTTTCTGTAAGCAGCAGGATGCTGCTGGACAGTCAGATTTAACTGCCTTGCATAAAAGCAAGATAACAAGGTATGTTGCTGCACAGGATTCCACTGCCTTGTGTAAAACTCTTAATTAAAATAAAATTCCCAGCTATGTGTCTTTTTACTCTCCTCAGAGGCTTTCTAGCTGATAAGAAGTCTAATGTTGGATTTTACATCCAAAACTGGGCTTGGGCAAAGCTTGAAGTTGTTGGGGGTTTTTTTGTCTTTTGCTAATGAAGTGCTGCTTGTTGGTAGCTAGACTGAAAAAATGTATTTATTTTTTAGACACTCAACTTGGAGGTGTTAGTATGTGGTATTAGACATGTAGCAAGAGATGGTTTATGGAATGGCACAAGCTAAACAAAACACTGCCACCAACATATTGTGTTATATATTGTGACATTATTAAGATAATGTTGTGCTTTTTCTTTGACTTTGCATCTATGACCAGTCCTCTAAATATGACATTACCCTCTTTGTAATGTTTTGACTGCTGGCCACTAGGTATCTCATTTTCCTTTACCTGAGATGTTAAATTTGCCATATAGTATAAGTTTTTTCAGTTTTTCATTTCACTGATACTTTTTTTTGTTCCAGAGTTCTCTGATGCAGTTCTGTTTATCGATGCACGTTTAAGAGATTATTTGAAGCCATTGTTGTGTGTGCAGGATGTGATGGTTTAGATATGTATGTGTTTGTATTGTTGGTTAGATTTCTATGTGCCCCTGCCCCACCTCAGTAGAGACATCATACTGTATGTGCTGAGTGACATGAGAGTGTACAAGCCTCTGTTTTCTACATTAGCAAATAGCTGGAGTTTCTTTTTCAGTGACTGTGATTGAATAAAGAAGCTTATTTCTTACAGTATCTGTTTTGTTTCAGCAGTTTTTATCAATAGATTGATAACAATGCTTAACACAAAGTCATATATTACGGGGCTGAGCATTAAGAGATCTTTACCTTTTATGTTGCCACTAAATGTTTCTGTTTGAAGAGAGAAAATTCCTAAAGCCATTTTGTTTGTTGGGGTGACTTTATTACCTGATCTTGAGGTCCTATTGAAAAGGGGCTTAATCTTAATTTTAATACTTGTTTTCAGAGCTATTTCAGATCCATGCTTATGTTGCATATTACTAAAGCAAATCTGGGGCCAAATAGCATTGCAGCATAGAAAAACTGTACAAATTGAGAGGAACGGGGGCCCAGCAACTCATTTTCGCCTTGGGGCCCCCCTAAATGGATAATCCAGCCCATTTTGTATTTCATTTGTCACACAAGCCAAAAGAGCTTGGAAGAGGATTTCTACTACTACTTGCTACCACTGAGTAATTTCTACACCTCAGAATGAAGAAGTGATTTGGGGAAATGTTTAGAATAAGTGCTGATTACCCTGAAAATGAAAGGGTGAAAGTTATTATCCAATTATTTTGGCAGTGTTTGGAATCATTTATAGGATGTGTGTTGGGGAAATCTCGGTAGTGTTGATCTGAATGTACCATTAGAGTTGATGATAACAACTTGTGAGCCCAGGGCCAATATTTACCACTATATGACTTTGGGCCTTTGTAACTAAATTGAGGGAAATGGTTATTAAATCACTGTCTCAACATGACACCTTAATTGTAACCTGCAGATAAACGGCCAACTGGATGCTTTCCATAATCACTCTCTACTGCAGGGAAATGATGTTTTTTCTTGCCGACTGCCCGCACTGAGTGAGATGAAGGAGCTGCTTCCGGTGGCATGATCAGGTCACTAAGTACAGCAGAAGAATCTGCCGCTCCTGCCCTAAGAAACAATTTCATGCGTTGTCTCCTCACAGGATACGTCTGCTAACATAGTAAAGAAAGAGATGTAAAACGACAATGAGTAACCGCTTATTCTTGTAACAGAGTCTCCAGTCCAACTCATTTGTTAGACAGGGGGTGGGAACACACAGGGACACAGGGATCACTTTTATAGATTTAGCCATCGTTTCTATCAGTTAAAATATCATTTTACACTCACAGTTACACACTTTAATTGCTGAAATCATGGAAATATTGCTACAACAAAGTCTGATTGGGCAGAGCACAAACAGACAATCAGACAGGTTGAAGTTTATCCAGATTCTAAACCACTTTATTTAGAGGTAAAACTGAAAGTGAGCACATCTGAAGTAATGCAAATAATCCCTCACTGTACAGGGAAACCATATATGTGCATGACTACTAAGCTAAGTAAGCCAAGTATGGTAGGTCAAAGTTTAACCATAATATCGGCCTGTAAACTGAGACGGCTCGTGTTTCTTGCCCTATCTGACTTCTTTTCAGCCATACTGCTACATTCTTAGATCAGATTTTAACTTGTTTAGTACAGTCTCCTTATTACTGTTAGAAATGATGACCAAAAGTATGAAAATAACATTAAAGTTGTGTGAAACTGGAGAATTTCCCTTTAAAGTTTGAGCATACATTGAGGCAAGATGCAGAGTTGCACATAATGCCAGTTATACTACCCATGATATTCAAAATATCTCTCTGGAGATACTGAGTACTTTACTAACAGAGCACATAGTGAGAGAGGTCAGCAAGTTTATTCCATGTATTTTTTTCCAACTGGAAGAGACAGAACATCTGGATAGTTTTGGACTTTGTGAATGAGCTGTGCGAGCCAGCTGAGCACCTTTAACCAATTTCCACCGCTGACCAGGGGATGCAGCCACACTGACTGACACAATTCTTGAAGAACTCACAAAAAAAAATTTGGAAAAATCCTTAGTCAGATGTATGATGGCACCTAGCTGATGCTGGGGCAGACACAGAAACTGCTGCTGAGAGATACCATATGCCCACTATTTTAACCATTAGCTGCATTTGGTGGTCACTCATGCTCTGGCAGCACATCCACTGTGGATTCTGAGTTTGTGGTGGCCTCCCAGTTCCTAAGCAAATGACCGAATCATCTCCACCTCATGGTGAGAAATTAAACAAGCGATCATCCAGAAGCCTCTAGAAGCAATGCCAACAGTGTTGACAGCACTGAAGCATGCAGTGACCTTTGGAGTCAGCACAGCACTCTGTGAGAATGCATACATGATGTCAGGGACTCAGATAGCGCTAACTCATAGGCGCAGCCAACAGCGTTCCAATTTAATGCTGTAAAAAAAATCATTAATCACCTACGCCGGCAGTGTGGTTACTCTGTAGTACAGATAGGTCATAATGTCGACGGAAGACTCAGACTTTTGCCTGAGTTGAGTTCGGCAAATGGAGAGATCCACAGGAGATATATATCCATTTCTGTCTTTGTTTTTTGAAAAAAACATTGTGCTCCTTGGAGAAAATATAATTCCCATCCACAATTGTGTTTCCCCCACCTGGTCTGACATTATATGTCTGACAGTATATTTATACTATATTTCTATATCAATATAGTCACCATTAATTAATCATATACATGTACGGTTTACATATACTATATCTGGCTGACTATGCAGCTACTTTGTCAGTATTGCCTTGTAATTTTCAGTTCAATTGTTCTTGTATAGTTTCTATTTTTAATTCTATTGCTATTCTAGCTTATGTACGTCTAATTGGTATCTATGTATATATGGAGCTGTTGTGATGGAGACTGTTAAGCGTGAAATGTAATGAGACAGTGTGAAGTTTTCGATTGTATTCAGGCAGGGTTACCCCTCATTTATATCCCATCATATGTATGTAGGGAGCCCAAATGTATATCATGGGAGTCAACATTTTGTCAAAGTGCACATTGGCAGAAAACACTTTGAGAAGTAATTGCAGTGAGCCATCAGGTCTCCAGGACAATGGGCCGATGTGCACAGTCAGAGCTGAGACTGAGCTCGGCCTGGCTCCTCTCCTCAGTTCCCATAGTGCTCTCTGTTCCCAGGGCTATTTTCTGCCAGCTTAACCGCAGAGACAAGATGCCGCCTGACAGGTGCAGATGGGCAGCGCTCAGCTAAGTGACAGTGGCCTTCTCTGGAGCAGGAGAAGAGGGAGCTCACAGCAGCACTGAGAGATGGACTGTTGTGTAATTGACTGTGTGTGTGAAGAGGTGTGTGGGTGTAATAAAGGACATAAGGCACAGCCACGTATTGCACATGATGGCTAAGGAGTTAAATCGACCTCATCTGGCTGATAACAAACACGATCAGGATGAGCATGATCTGGGCCTCAAATGAATTTCAGACCTGTTTCTAAGCCTGACAAGAATAATGGTGTGTTTCCTTGAGCCTTGGGAAAGAAGATGTTTCTCATTTCCTTCGCAGGAGTTGAATATTTGAATAACTCCCCAGAGTGCATTTATCATAATTAAGGATGGAATTACATGAAATCAACCTTACAAGGTGTTGATGTTTTTTTCCCCTCCTCCACCCTCCATGATTGATTTATTTGCTTTGGTGTTTGGACATATAGGAAGAGCTGTGACAGACTGTGAATTCTATAACATGTTTTTATTTTTTACATTTTTCTGTATTATGCTACGTATACAAAGACAAACAGACAATTACAGAAATAATATGCTGTATATATTTTTCACAAGGTTCAGCCGTGCGGGGAACAGCGACATGACATCAAAGGGATCATATTTTAATCCCTCAGCCGAATGTAAAGCATTTGTGGCTAATTCACAAAGACACATTTAATACTAACAGGTTGCAGTAAGATTTCTTTGCAACCATCGCTCCGAACGCGAGCCTTTCTTTCTTTCTACTCTTTGAATCTCTTTACATTTTCCGACCGCACTAAAAGTTCCTCTTATCAGTCGCCTTCGCTGGAGAAAAAAAAAAATTCTCCTCACTTTTGTCCAAGGATAATGCGGCCTAGCTGTGCACCAGCAGTTCAAAACTAAATCGCTTTTCTTTTTTTTTTTTGCCTGGCATTTACGGAGCATGAGTGGATTCTAGACAGCTTTCTACTTAGATTACATCAGACATCTGACCCTGCGGGCGTCCTGCAGGCTGCTGGCAGATAAAGATAGAGTATGAAAGAAACAAACAGAGAAAAACAGTGTTTGGAAAATGAAAGCAAAATGTCATGGGAACAGGTGACACTTGTTTAATTCCAATGTTTGTTTCTTTTCGTTTGAAAGTCGAGATAATGGGAGATTGACGCTCTTTCTTGTTGTGTAGCAGGACGAGTGTAACGACACCAAAGATTTAAAGCCACACTCAGAGTCCTTATGGGCCTCAGTCTATGTTACAACCCACAATGTGGACATGTTTACTTTTTGTGATATAGTGTATTCAGGTTAAATGCAAAGTAAATATTATACTTCAACTGTCTGTGTTAATTTGCCACAATCAGCTGTAGCTGTTGCTGCTTGGTAGAAAAGTATGCACTCACTGTATTTATGCGGAGTGTATGCCCTACCTGTCCTACCTGTGTGTGTGTGTGTGTGTGTGTGTGTGTGTGTGTGTGTGTGTGAGAGAGAGAGAGAGAGAGAGAGAATTGTCACTGTTGATGGTACAAAGCTCATTAAAACCACTAATGATTTTCTCTGGGAACCATGAATATCTAAGTATATATGAATATAAATTTTTGACAGATCCACACCTCTAAAGCTTAACAATTAATATGTTATCTTGTTCGTTTAATCCACACAAACAGATATTAAGATGACATGTGGGTTAATAGGGATTCACATGCTGTACATGTTGAGAATTTTTCATAACATTTTTTTGAATCTTTATGCAACCACATGCAACATACAGACATTAGAGTGGTATTGATCTTCTCGTATAACTCTCAGCAACAGAGTGAATAAAAACATTTTCCAAAAAGTATCCCTCTAAAACCAGCCTGAAAAGCACTCGCGTGCTGTTTGTGCTCTTCTTTGCTACTGTTCTGCAGTGGGTTGCCCTTAAGTGTCTTCTTGTCAAATCTCTTATCTGTGCCCTTTATTCTGGGCCTGCGTTGAATAGTTGCCTTTTCTGGGCCAACACTGTAAATACAAATGAACTGTCCCTTGTTCAAACATCAGCTCAAACATTTCAGGCACAGATAAATCCAACACAGCCAAGAGAGAATATTCCCTTTTCATTTCACACAGAGCCAAATACTACACCAAAATGAAACTTTCATTCTACATACTGGTAATTTCTCTCATCTATTTTTACACTTCCTTTTTCTTTACAATTTAATGCCAAACCCCTGTTTAACCCTTCCTTCCACTGTGCTGCTTCCCAAGACTCTCCTCCACCATCACTGGTCAAGATGACCCGATGCAAACATCCTCTCTGCCACAAGCTCAAACGACATGTCACGTTCATGTATTATTCTGTTTTTACTCAGGTTAATAACTGCGATGATAGATCCAACCTTAACAGAATTCACGGTACATTTTGATCCTTGAGCTCCAGCTCCAGCTGTGTTAGTTGTCCTTTCACTAACAGCAGAGCAGCTCTCGTATTTACCTCTTGATGACACCACTGATAATCTTGCTTCTCTTTTTACCCCACCGGTTGACCCGATAACGTCGTTGGTACAAATGTACACATCAGTACAAATCAGGCTTCAGCTGGCATCAATGACCTACTGTATCTGAATTGAGTTTTCAGGTGGATTATTTCCAGTAAGCTTTGTATTCAGACAATGTTGCCGTAACCCCCGTCACGATCCTCCAAAAGAGAGCTCGGACTCACTAATGGGTTTCTGGCTTTTCACAGAAACAACGTGCCGCTGCAAGGGAGGGTGTAAGGTTAATCTCTGTGTGTTTGAAGTCAGGGTTGTGCCTCATTGACTCTCTCCCTTTCTTCTCTCATCGCTCTCTTCATCTCTTCTTCGCTCCCTCTCTCGCTCTCTATCTCCTTTGCTCGCACACACATATCAGCGCTTTGAACTGCGACTAAAGCTTTCTGGTGTCTCACTCTGTGTTTTTTTTTTCTTTGCCCCTCTTTGATCTGTGTTAAAAGGTTAAGGTGACTTTGGGGGATTGGGCAGAGCGGGGAGTGTGTAAAGTTCATGTTAGAGAGTTTCTGTTGGTGCCACTGGCTGCTTTTTCGTTCTCACTTTCATTAGTGCATGACTATTTTTAAATGTATCACACAGGTGTAACACTTATAATGAAGAAGACTTGGAACAACTTTTAATATTAGTACTACCTGCACACTACTAAACAACTAGTACTAGTATTACTGCTGTTACTACCACCAACAGTACCAACTGATAATACAGCTCATTTCTGCAAATAGTCTTTAACTGACACCTCAACTCCTTTCAACACCTCTTTAGCTTAAACATCAACTCTGTAATTGACATCTTCTTTCAGGACTTTCACTTCAGTTGAAACTTCAACTGCGTACACTGTAATAGGTACCTCAAGCCTAGCCTGACCTGTGTGATCACCGCTATTGCCACTAATGTCAATAGTACTACCTCGAGTTCAATGCTTACGTTGTAACTTGCCCTTGAACTACTATCAGTGCTTAAACATTGAGTATACATTTCAGTTTCCTGAATTTCCCCTATGGGGGATCAATAAAGAATTATCTTATCAGTTGAAACTGCATCAAATTTCCACAAATGTCCTTCAATTGACACTCAAGCTATTTTAATGCTTCTGCTTCAGCTGAAACTCATTTCAGCGCTTACTCCTGAACTAACCCTTCAACTCCTTTCAGTGTTTAGCCAATTAGTAACACTTTGACATCTTTCAGTACATTTGCACAAGTTAAAACTTCTAATTCCTATAAGGGCTTATATTTTGACTGGCATTTCAACTCTTTTAGTGTCTTTTAGTCCTAATGTTAACATTTTAAGAGCCTTGGCTTAAAGTTCTTTAATAAGAGCTATTACTCTTATACATGTACATTTCAAAAGCTCAGCATTTGATGACATTTGGGCTTTCAAATGATTTCATTGCAGTTCCTTTGCAGAAGTGAGCACATGTAAATTTTATTCACAAAAGGCCACCAAATATATTTGTTTCTTTCTCCACCACCAGCAGAGAAACCTCACTCGGATGTAATAGACAGGTGTGTCAGGTGAGCACTTCCCCCTTCAGATCTGACTCGAAGGCTCAACAGGAAGCTGCGGCACCCTGGTGCTCAGAGCAAACTTCAGCACCGGAGCTGCTGCGCTAATGTCATAAGGAAACATAATGAATGCTTCCCGTTAGAATCTGAATGGCTCATCACGCTGCTTTTGAAATTTCAACCTTGGTGCGGACAGATGGAAACAGTTTGTCATTAGCATCATTTCCCCACCAATCATTTTCACACAAATTCCACTGCTCTACATGGGAATTAGGGAACACACAGATCCCCTTGCTCATTACAACAGTGGCAGCGTACACCTGTGTGTGTGTGTGTGTGTGTGTGTGTGTGTGTGTGTGTGTGTGAGTGAGTTATTATGGTGATGCACCGCTCATCATTGTTATAGCAATGCACCTAAGGGAGGATCTGTGTGTTCAGTCTGGTTAATGAGACAGCTTCCAACAAGCTCCGGCATCGCCTGTTCACGGGGATGGATGGCTGCAGAGGAAACTGCTCTGCTCCTCTACACCTTTTCCTCCACCGTTTCTCTCGCTGTTCCATCTATTCGTCTCGGCGGTTCTTATGGCTTCTTCCGACATCATTTAGTCAACACTTTTCTGTCACGTCATTCTCTTCTCTTTTTTTCTTCTCCTGCTCTTTTTCCCATCCATCCGCTCTGAGCAATCTCCATCCATCTCTACATTTTGCCCTGTGAGCCGGGGGAGCCGGTGCAGAGACATCCGCATAAATAAGGTATGAGGTGGTGTACCATTACCACATACATAAACACACACCACACACACACATACACACACACACACACAGCATTGACATCCCCACTCTATTCCATCAGAAGGATGGGAGCGCAGGACAAGAGTTCCCCAGGGAGGATGTTCATGTTTTCCTTGTAGTAGAGAGATGCCAAAAAGCCTAGAAAAACAATTCGGAGGACTGGGAATTAATTCAGCCCAGTGGGGCAAGCTATAAACCTCCTTTTGAATGGACCATGCTGATGGTTAATAAATCTTTAAACCCTGGCTGAAAATGAGGAAATGATAAATAATAATGCGGAAATTAGTCCTAGTAATGAGCGCTGAAAAATTGATAAGACAATTAGTGGCCTGAGTAGTCGAGTTAAAATAAATATAGGATTTACAGCAGCTTTCAGTTAGAGCAGCTGTCTGGCAGCCATGAATATTTCACCTTATTGAAAGCACCTCGGGATGAGTGTGACCTGTTCTGCTTGAATATTTTACCGCGTGGAATACAACCTCGCTCAGTTGTAATTCTCTGAATTTTTCACACGACTGAATACCTGCCTCAAACATTATGATGTGCTTGAATAAAATGTGGTAAATATTGTGCTTTTCTCAGTGGACCCTCAGGAAATAAAGAGAGGAGAAATCACACTGCTGATTACACCCCCGGGAGGCCGGAGTGCTATTACCTCAGCTTACTCAACGCATACAATCACTTGGTTGACTGCAAAATAAATGTCAGAAATCATGTAAAAATGCTACTGTGGCTTTTAAAACAGCTTCAGAGATTCATGGCATTGCAGCCGAAGAGCTGTCATAATTCCACTGCTGACATTTTAGCCACACTAATAAAAGATCAAAAAGGATGATCATATCTTATCTTACTAATGACTCTAGGGTGGTACTGGTGATCGGTTAGTCAGCCCCTTGACCCTAATTGAATGGACCATAAAATGTAATGCATTCATGGTCACCAGAAGATGATTCCTAATAGACAGGTTTCTGAGTTTCTGATGGTGAGGCTGACCCATCAGACAACAGATGGGAATGTCTGAGAACTTATGAAGAAGAGCAACATGTGGAGTTGTTTTGTGCCTTAAACTGCACAAACACAAATTTTCATTATCACAGGAAGGAAACCTCCCAGTTAGTTCAGAATCACCTCCAGTGATCTGGTCAGAGCTGTGGCTTTTGTGGCACAACTTTCGGCTGTGGATGATTTTGCCCTAAAACTGCAGAAGCGTTCAACAGTGTATTTAAGGCTGTTTTTGGAGAGAGTTTCAGTCTGGGACAGCTGATAGAGCTGCAGACTATGGCTTTGGATGGAAAACATCAAGTTTTTTTCAAAACTTATAACTGTTCAGGGAAAAACATCAAACAGGTGTTAAATGATAAATGATACTGAAATCCTGTATTTAGGATTTCAGTAGTTTCCTTGTGAAGCTTTGCCTGGAGGCCTATACACTGCAGTCATGTAATATGAATATTTGCACTAACATATTTAGCATAATGGAATGTCTGGTATATTTTGAGGAGAAAATTGCCAGGATCAAGTTAAGTAAAAGTCAATAAACCTTGAAGTCAGTAAAACTGAAGTTTTAAAAATGGGCGTGAGAATAAAAACAGGGAAGCTAAAAATGTAAGTTGACTTAAGCCTTCTGTGGTTGCTATGTCACGTCTGATAAATGTTCTCAAGAGCCACTTCAGCCAGTGTCACTCATTGCTGAAGACTTCAGGTTTAAAAATGAAATAAATATGTGGGTGTGGAGTTAGAAAGAAGTGAGCTGACCTGACCCCTGTAGCTCGTTCCTCAACTCTGTCAACATCAGCCCCTCATAGCATAACGCACCTGAATCCAACCAAGCCACTGACGCTCGAGTTGCATTGTGGGTAATGTAGGCACCAGGTTTTGGCCAAGAGGAAGAACGCATGGAATAAAAAAGATGCTAACCTGCTGCACGAGTCTGACAATGTTACAGGAGTGCAACCTTGCATCCTGGCATTTCCAAAACTCCAAAATTATTTTACCACATGCCACCGTTGATAGTCAGCTCTAGCTGGCTAACATGACATATGTTAACTAGTAGCACACCACACAGTTACATCTACATCTACAGAACCCAGTCACAAAACCAAACATCCCCTACAGCCAACTGAATACATCACGCAAATATCAGCTCCAACAGCCACTTACTGTCAATGTCCACCTTTCTGGTATGTCCCCTATTTACAGTAAGTGCACTTATCTCTGTCATGATGTCCTCATCATGTTTGTCCACATCTCTCACCACATCAACACATGCACTATACTTTTTCACATCTTCTCTTATGTATGAGAGCCCTACTGAGGTTGAAAGTGGGTTTATAGTCGATTTGGTAGTTTTGTACTTTTCTGAAAGTGTCATTTCAAACCAGTCAGGCCCTCTCGTGTTTCAGTGCAACAACCTCTAGTGAATGTCCTCTTGTGTCCTGTAATGATTCCTGATATGTTCTGTATCCTTGCTGGGGAATAACACGGCGGCGCATCTCTGGGGGTGAAAGCGGCTCCCGGGCCGAGCCGACGGCTGACGTGAATGACTGAAGCAGAACAAGATGACTCTCTGGGAGTATTTCAGACACATTCAGGCAGTCCATTCTCAAAACTTCAACAACCTCACATTTTTCCGAAATCCAGAGAGCAGAAGTAAAAATGACTTTTAATTTTCTTTTATGTAGACTTGGTTTTGAGGTTTCGACAAAAGGACTGTCACATCTTCTTATGCTGGTGAGACAAAGGTTTTGGATAAAAATGAAGGATATGGAGTTGGAAGGCTAAATGGTGCTCGGTTCAGCAGCTGTTGACGTTTTTTTTGCTCTTTTTAAGCAAATCACATTTCTTTATCCAAAAAACAAACCAGCGAGAACATGTGACATTAGAGCAATAAAAGCAACTGTGATCTGGCTCTTTTCCAGGACTCTGATGGTGCTGATGACTCACAAAGTGCTTTTTTCTGACCTCACGCTCCATTACGGTTCAAGAGTAGAAAAAAAGTGTCCTTTAGTAACAAAGAGCTTCAGAGAAGTTTATCTTGAGCCAAGAGCTCCTGAAGGACAAATGAGCCATTGTGGGAGAAAGTGTTATTGTTGATGCTGCAGCAGGAGTCTTTCTGCCGTGTGTGACCAAGAAACGCCTGCTGAAGAATGAAGAGCAAAGACATATCATATCATGGAGAGCAATGTAAATACATGCAAGTGTTCAATACGTTTCTGCTTTTCATGTAGATCCACTATAGATGTTCACACGCTGCAGCCAGCTGTAGAGGATATAACAGGATAACACTTTGAGTTCTGACTTATTTACAATGCCAATGTAAAATTCAACAGTGGTATTGTGATCTGGATCAATAACTAATCCGAAAATAATAAATAAATGAGCATCAGGTAAAATCAGAAGACTAAACACAGTCCATCCAACAACTCAACTTGGCTACTAATTAAAATAAAAAAGAATAGTTCAAATAAGTATCATCATCTAGAAAACAAAGCAAACCTTGAACTAACAAAATTAAAATGTTTAAACAGTAGAGACAAATTCATTTACTCAAATATTTAATTATCCATCTCCAACTCATCCAGTTAAACAAATGGAAAATGGAAAGGCGCCATTGTCAATCGGCTTAGAGCAGGCTGTCCTCAAAAACTGAGTGATGGAGCGAGAAGGACACTAGTGACAGAGATCACCAAGAGACCAGCAACTAGTCTGAAGGAGTCCCAAGCTTCAGAGGCTGAGATTGGAGAGACTGAACATACAACAACAGTTTATACATACAACAGAGGCTTCAGCAATCACAGCTTTATGGGAGAGTGGCAAAGAGAAAGAGAGTCAGTTTAGGGTCCTTGTCTATGGCATAGATTTTTAATGAACCTCTTACTAATGAGGGAAAATCCCTGCACTCATGTGCCGCTGTGCATATGTGTCACCATGGCTCCAAAATGATTGATGCATATGAATGATACATTCATACACACATACATTACTTATTCAGCTATTATAAAATTGCATTGTAGTTGTTTGCTTTCAGACCTTAAACAATCTGCACTAGAGTCCAATAGAAAGCAGTTGTTCGGTCGCCGGAGTTCAATTGACAGCTTTCACGTTAGTCCATGCAAACTGTAATAAAACAGGCAAACACACCAGAATTCATTTGAACCAAATGCAGACAGGTTAAGGTTTGAAAGCACCCTTCAAAAAGCTCACATGAAAGAACCCTCTGGAAGGAGGATGAGCTTTTTGTACATTTGACTAAATGCCATCACATCATTACAAACATCCCCAGCACGAAGTGGCAGCATCACGCTGTGGGGATGTGTCTCTGCGGAGAGTCCTGGAAGGCTTGCTAGGGTGGAGGGAAAACCTTGAGGATAACCTGAAAGGGCTGTATCGGTTTCACAAATGATGAGGAAAAAGTGCAGCATCCATATGTGCAAAGCTGATAGAGACCAGTTGGCAAAGAGTCAAAGCAGTAAGGCTGCCAAAGATGTGTCCACCAAATACTGACTTACAGATGGTGAATAGTCTCTCTATAGTTTTGCTGTTTATCAGTGTCCCAAAAGTCAGATTACATCTACTTCAATTCAGTGTTGTAAGATAATGAAACATGAAAACTTGCAGCTGATGACTGCCCTCCATAAGACAGGCTGAATCATCTATTGTCTTCTGTTCTAAGAGTCTGAAAGCAACAATGTAAAAGACACTCTATAAGCTGCTGTGAGGACAAGGGCACTGATCTGGATTGTTGTCCTTGCACTTTGTATTAGTTTTAAGATGTCTTAGTGAAAATGTAAAGATATTAATGAAAGAGCAAACAAACAGACTCTCTTTTTCATAAACACATAAATATACTGACACACATTGTGAAAGAAAACTTCATCAGGTGGAAGCAAAATGGGATTATACATTTGAATATGAATTCAAAATTGCTCCTTGGTTTTACGTATGAAGACTGTTTTAAATCTCCTCAAAGCTTGCTGACCATAATCTTTGGAATATTTCACTGTACCGAAAGCAAAAATTGGAATAATAACCTGCTCCTTTGGCAGTGTTGAGCAGCTTAAAGGAAACAGTGAAGTCAGCGGCTGACAGGCTGCCATGCTACAGACACAGGATCAGTGCAGGAGTCGGGAGCATCAGCTGTGCCAGCCTAGTTGGCAGCTCTTCAGACAACAATAGCCAGGACTCTGAGACCAAACCAGGCAAGCCAGGGCGATTTCATGTCACTCAGCAGCCTGTTTTCCATGGCAGGAGGCAGGCCTTATTTTCATTATTCATCCCACTCAGGACTGTGATCTCCTTCGCTTAAAGTATCTTAGAGCGGGGAAACAAATGACACACTAACAAGCTTGTAGTTAGCGGCTGCCTTATCAAGAAGGGACTGTGATCGCTTTGGCGTGTTTTGCCAGTGGCGTTGGTTTAGATGAGTGGACAGGGCCACATTAATGCACGTTTGACACTGATGAGGAAACGTGCTTCTGTCATCTGCGGAGATGTTCTAAGACATACATCGAGCCGTGGACTTAAGTCGAGCGATGAACCTTAAACTGTCATGACGACAGGAAGCAGGCCGTCGGTCAAACACAATGCATTCTGCAGTCAAACAGGCTGTACGAGGCTTTTGTACAATATTGCACTATGAAACTGAGCTGACTGCAGCATTGTTGTCATACATAGGGTTCTCTGAGAATTTTTTAAGACTGAATTCTTTCTAAGACTGTTTTAAGGCTATTTTAAGGCAATTTTTTCCATCAGCCTTAAACGCGACATCTGCAAATTTTACACCTACAGCAAATGTACACTTGAATGGTTTTAGGAAGACCATGTAGTAATCTCCTCTATCTAATCATGTGTTCACAAAGTGTTGAACCTCTCTCCATCCTCGCTTGTGAACGACTGAGTCTTTCCAGGATGAACCTTTCATACCCAATCATGATACTATCACCTGTTACCAATGAACCTGTTTACCTGTGGAATGATCCAAACAGGTGTTTTGGAATTCAGGTTGTATGATTGCCCAGCTCAATATTTATTTATGTCCTGACACACATTAACACTGTGACATGACATTTCAGAGCTGACTGGGGCAGTTTTGTTGTGTGACTAGGCCTAATGACCAGGCAAAAAATGTCTCTGCCGGTGTTGCTGCACCAGCCAAGCACACCTCAACCCCCACTCTTTGGTTTATTTTAGAATGCATGTGGACTGCAGATGGGAACAGACTGAAAGGCAGTGTTTCATCACTCTATAATTTTTGATATTATGAATGGATCAAGTGACCAAGAGCAATGTCAAAGGGATCATGTGAAGTGATGAATCCACAGAGAATGATCAAAACTGTGAAACACACAGCCATTGTTTGTTTCCATTTTTGTCACTGGAAATTGGTCTCTAGCGTCTCCTTGCCGATGACATCACACACGTCATGAAAGATGACAGGCTATGATTGGTCGGGTAGCAACGTCATGTGTCATGTCATGTCTCTCTGTCACGTCTCTCAAGAATTTATGACTCTACAATCTACTAATCTGACCTTGGCATTACATTCATCAGGTGGACACAAACACTACTCCAAGTGAATGCTAACATTGCCCTGTGTTGCTGAATGTGTAAACAGGCAATTATATATATATATGTGTGTGTGTGTGTGTGTGTTAGTATTGCCGTATAAACTAGTGTCATAATGTGTTAGTATTGTGTTTACAGATTGTTGCAATGCCCCCAAATGATCAATAAAAATAAATGAATATGGGTTTAAATAAAGAATTTACAATAACCTAATACAAACCTGTACATTTGTACATACATGGACCTGAACTGCATGAAATTAAAGCTGAAACCAAACAAAGCCACATTTTTAAGATGTTGTCCCAGACCAGCCTGAGCTAAATATAAGCAACTACAGTAATTACTGTAGCAGCCAGAGACACGCATGAATACAGCGTCATGCAAACGTCCATGAGCAGCCAGTGCAGAGCTGCCATCCAGACGGGTCAGCGCCTGCTGTCTGCCCCACAGGCATGTGGTTAATATGTGACAGGCAGGGGGCTAATGTGTCGGCTCCAGTCATATCGCTCACCTGTAAAGAACTGACAGGGCGCTGCAGAGAGAGCGAGAGCTGCAGTCACCTCCACATGAATCTTCACAGCAGCATATCAAAGGGCCACACGGCGTGCTCACGTGAACGTTGGAGAACACGCTCGACGCCGCAGCGAGGAGCTGAAGCTGTTACTGAGTGAGCTGCATGAAGATTATACATTGAAATGAGTGTATATTGAATTTTTATATGAACAGAATAATAACCACAGTTCAAAAATCAAGCCAACCTTCCAAACCACTATTCTTTTTATAGCTTTAATGCTCAATTGTGGTAATGTTACGAACAGTTTAGAGAGGCAAAAGCTCTTGGGTGGAGGCTTACTAATTTTGGGACAGGAAACAGCCGACGTCTCCGACTGGTTTCTATCATACCTAATATATTTGTCTGGCTCTCAGCCCGCAACTCCGTCACGATTAGTTAATACTTTCCACACTGAGGGATAATGAGTGAGTGGTGAGACGAGTGTGGGTTGAGGAAAAATAACATTTTGTACCCTACAGTGTATTCTTGTCCTCTCTGTGTTGAATGTTTAATCTGGTTTTTATTCTGCTCGGTGCATCAGAGGTTCCTAAGCACTAATGCTGTTATCAGGAGATTGAGCATTGAAGGAAGATTGAGTTCAGCAAGTTTATAGCAATTGCTGGAAAAAAAGGGTGACTTTTTCAAGGACTCTTTCTCCATGTGATTCTTGTCTGAGCAGTGGCCTCACAGTTAGTAGTGCCAGTGTTGAACTTCATGAGTCCTAGTACCTATTTTTCTGACCTTCATGTGCCTGCTGGTTAACACACGCTTTCATAGTTTGGGTTTGATTTACTTTCTATAACAAAAAAAGTGATGCATTCATTTGGGTCGCTTTTAGTTGTTACAGTACACTGACAACAATAGGCTTTTTAAGGAGCGCTGATTGTCTGTGGGCTTTTACGCCCTGGGTTTTGCCTCTCAGGTTATGTGTAGGTTTCCTCACAATCTGACTGGTGAAATTGGTTGGAGCCTGGAAACTAGCAAAAATGCAGTAAAAGGTTATTAACACATCAATATATAATGGCATGAGTTAAATAAGAACAATGACGTGTAAAAAGTAAAACAGTAAAGCTTTATACTTTTGTATTACCACCAATCTGTTAATAAAATAAATGAAACTTCATGATTTTCCTCTTATATTAATCCAGGCACAATAATGTCTATTTTTATAATAACTATCAAATGACAAGTGAGAAATGAGTCACTCATAGCGATGCAGCTGCAGATAATTATCACCTGAATCTAAAGTAAAGAGCCAGATATTTCCCTCGTGAGTTGGTAGAGACGAAACTCAGAGCTATAAGAGAGTAAATATTGGACTTACATTCATCAGGAAACACGACTCCAAATAACACATAATGTTGCTCTGTACCTGCTGGATGTGTTGGTCAGCATCTGTTTGTTTCATTATGTCAACATAAGGATGATAATATGTCAATGTCACTAGTTGTGAGCACAATCCAACATTTTTCTCTTTCTTCCAAAAAACCCCCATTAGGTTTAACTACATCATTTTTCACCATTTTTTTTTTACATTTCTAATGCTTATATGATAATGAGAAGGGCAAGTCCATGTATTCCTAGGACAGTGATTGGTCCATGGTGTGGTAACATCAGCTGTTGCCCCTCCTCAGGGCATCATGGATATCTGCAACAAATTTCATGGCCATCCAATAATTGTTTGGACTACACCACAGTTAATGAGCCATGTTGCTGGTGTAGCTAAAAAAAGAGGATTGATCAAGGCCCAAACTGTGAACATGATGGACAGTTTTGAACATGGAAGAGGAATTGTGTCACTAGATCTAACCAACGTCTGTCAACATCCCAGTGTGCATCATCAGCTTTTTCCATTTGTCTAAGAGATCTTAACCGTGAATCCACATCAGAAGGACTGGAATATCCAGATAAGGACATATCTTGTTAAAACCTGTTAATCAAAACTCGTTAGCAAGTGCCTCATCACATTCTCAGATACTCAGATACGTCCAGAAGAGCTGTTGCCTTCAAAATCAGGATTCAGTGCTCCAAACATAGAGCTTAGGATGACTGAAAGGGAAACAGATAATACAAGAAAAAGGGACCAGAAACCAGGCTGTAATAGAAATAAAAGAGCACAGCAGAAACTTGAGGCATTGACCTATCTCTGATCCACTTTACCTGCTCCACGGTTAGAAGTTGGGAGAGCAGCTGAGCTCTCTGCCACGGCCTTTATTTATGGCTCACTGCCGCCTGCTGTTAGAACATTATTATTAGCTGATGGGCATGAGCAGAAAGTGTGTAAATATTCTTTTAATGGCTGGCGGCCTGGAGCAGTCATCACTACAGCTGAAAGTGTGAAGCATGACTGGAGCAGTAACTAGAGAGTGGGGACTGGGGGTTCATATCAAGATGAACATGCTGGCTGTAGAGTTGAATCCTCTGGAGTTGGCTTAGTTATATTCTGCCGCTCTGCACAGCTTCATTTACATCATAGACATGTAGCAGTAGTTTCATATTGTTTAGTGCTAAATGTGCTGGTCATCAAATGTACAAGAATCAACATGATTTCAGTCACACTTACATCTTCAGATTTTGCCCCTTGAATGAGAAATGTTGCCCTGATAGCTATCTGATGAAACCTGACAGAGCAGTTGCTCAGGCCTTCATAACATTTCTTATGGGAAGAATGCTGACAATATAAACTCATCATAGAGCTTTAGTTAGTAGCTTTTACTGTGGAAAAAACTACACCAGTCAGGTGTAACGTAATGAAAGTCATTTGTTCTGACAGAGAATGCATCTTCCATTACAGTATTTAGTTGTCTGTAGTATTGCTGCAGTATATTTGCACTCAGTGAGGAGGCAAGGAAGAAATCCCACACCATCATGCACGGGATGAGCTGGACATATCTGCAGCAAGTCCCAGTGGCTGACTGTGGATCTCCAGCAAAAAAAACCTCTGAGGCCCAAAAGGCACTTTCACCATCGACTGCTATTATAAATAATACATCTGTAAAACTGTTGACAGGACAACCACATCTGCCAACAAGGTCACTTATTACTCTTTGTATTATTAAGTTTTAATATTTGTAAAACCTTGCCAGAGCTCATGCACATGTGTAATGAGTCACACAAAAGCAAAAGCAAAAGAGAGTGTATTTTGGACTTGCACCAGTTGAGCAATTTTCATTTGCATGAATAGCTGTAAATCATGGAGTCCAGCATCCAGCTGTCTTACATGGGCTGAAATCACTCTCTATTCGTTCCCATTGCATGATTTTAACCTTCAAACACAAGGGTCTGAATTCCCTGTGTAAAATATATACACCATGTAGAGGCTTAAAATGGAATGAAAAATGCAGTGACCGCAGTATGTTCACTGCTTTTTTTACACCCACAATGCAATTGTGCACATGATGTACATTAAGGTCAAGGTTCATTTATTTGTAATCTCCTTTATACAATCATGTGTTTGACAAAGTGTTGAACCTCTCTCCATCCTCGCTTGTGACCAACTGAGTCTTTCCAGGATGAACCTTTCATACCCAATCATGATACTATCACCTGTTACCAATGAACCTGTTTGACCTGTGGAATGATCCAAACAGGTGTTTTTGGATCAGTCCACAACTTTCACAGTCTTTTGTCGCTCCTGTCCCAACTTGTTTGAAACATGTTGTTGTACTGTTTTCAATTATTTGTATGAGTATATGTCATAAAGGATTGGCAAATGATCACATTCTGTTTTATTTATGTTTTACACAGCATCCAAGCTTTTTTGAATCAGGGTTGTAGTGACACTGTCTTCTTCCTCCATTCTTACTTCTCTCTTCTTCCCCTTGATATCCGCCCTCAGGCTGGCTCATATTATGTCAGACCCTCCCTCTTGAGATTGGCAAAAAATCTGTGACAACCTGTGATCATGTCAATGAAAACATGAAACGAGGATTTGATCTGGACTGTTTACTGGGTGCAGGGCAGCAGATGAAGCATATCCACACTTTGATGAACAACAGGAGCTGTGTGCACTCACGAACCTGAAAGTCACTTTGGATAAATGTGCCCACAGTAATAGCACTGGAAAATGAAACTAATGCAAAATTTGATATCATCCTAACAAGGGAGGAAAAATAACCTCATTACATGCATGGCTTCCTCTTCCCAGAGAGCCGTCCTGTGATTCACATGTTCACATCGCAGCCTTAGGGCAGCGGCGGCAGACCTGTGGCTCACCTCTGTCCTCATAACACTCCATTCTTTTTGCCTCTACACCAGATAATGACCTTCACCATACTGCTCCATGATGATAGCCATTACGGATGAGTCATGGGTGAGTGGCTGTTTGTGTTTGCCATCTATCTCTCTCTGTGTCTCCACTCTCTCGTTCCCTCTCTAACATACACATGCACACATAAAGATGTACACATGCATATAGAATGAAATGACATTAGTTTAATGAAAATAACATGCACTTGTAATCCTGAGTTTAGGCAGGAAACATGTGTCTAATCTAATCTAATCTCATCTCATCTCAACTAATTACATTATAAAAATGGAGCTTCTTGGGCTGCCAATTCAAGAAATCCCACGGATTATAGTGAGTGCACAGCATAGCGTTTTAGAGACTGCGTAGGGGGTTATATTTCACAACTTAAAGTTACATAAGGTGGGTTGTTTTAAGTCTAATTCAGTTTTTTACACTCTATACCAGTGGGATAAGAAAATGAAATCACAACACTAAATGCACTTTCAGACATTGAGCAGTTACTGCTGCCATAGTCATGAACTGCCAGTCATTTGATGAAGCTGTCTAAGCTGAAGAACTTTCTCAGCTATCCACTGAAACCACACGTGGAAAAGTTATGCATGCACTGATTTTACTGGAATTACACCTCTTCACCAGCAGTGAACAAACATCTTTTTTTTTTTTTTTAAAAAAAAGACAGTTTGATCACGTCTGTGCTGTGAGACTGTCACTGATCAAAATGTCATTAATGTCGCAAGTATTTAGTCCTAAACCAAAGTAATTTTGAAGCTGGCATTAGAAGAAATGTCAGGGGATCACCAAATCCAAATCCTGGGGGCAGAGTGAATGTTGGTAATATCGTCTCTTTGCTTTCAATAGTTGTTGAAAGGACCAATCGACCGACCTGGCCACCCCTAAAACCATACCATTAGCATTGATAGAAATAAAGATTCAGTATGGTAAATAATGGCAACACTGTTACTATGATTACCTATTACTAAATGTATTAACCAATGTAATTGTTACAGTCCTTAATACAGAAATGGCAGAAGGAGACACTGGCTTAAAATTGCTTCATGGAAATTTTATTGCAAAAGTAACCACATTCCTCTACAAAACTGTATCTGTGACAATGTACGAGACGCCTGTAGTTCATGCTGTTTAAGCCAGCGTGGACCCTTTACCCCCTGAGTGCTGAGTTTAGACAGATAACAGTGGATAAGTGCAATGCTCCTCACTGAAGTGTAATTCTTGACAATGTGAAACTGGCAAATAAATTCTGTAATTAGCAATAAAGCTTCTTACTAGTACCAAGAAGAGAGACCACACCTCCCCTGTACTGGCCTCTCTTCAGTGGTTGCCAGTAAAATCTGTCTATTCATCCATTGACACTCTTGTCCTTGAAAGGATAAAGGGGACTAGAGCCAGTCCCAGCTGACAATGGAGTACATATTCCACATCCAGACCCCTCAGGTCCTGTGGTCAGGTACAAAATCCAGAGGTAGTCAAGCTTTTCCCAGAGCAGCTCTCAGATTATGAAACAGCCTCCTGTTGCCAGATCTTCCTCACCTATCGCCACTATCCCAGCTGAAGACCATCATTTATAAAATTGCGTCCCCTTACTTATTAATAGAACAATAAAACTGTTCTAATTTTGTCTAAATTTGATCTCTTTTCTGTTACAGCTGTTTATCTATTTATTTGTGTTTTAATTAATTAATTATATCCCAAAAAGGATCAGTAATGCACTTTGATCAACACCTGTTGTGTTTAAATATGCTGTATGAATAAATCTAACTTGACCTATTTATCAATTGAAGTCAAAAAATGGGCAGCAAAAAGTTGCAGAGTTGCATGTTCTCCCCGTGTCTGTGTGGGTTTCCTGTGGGTGCTCCAGCTTCCTCCCACAGTCCAGAGACATGCAGGTTAGATTAACTGGCAACCCTAAATTGCCCGTAGGTGTGAATGTGTGCGTGAGTAGAGTTTTATCTCTATGTGTCAGCCCTGACCTTGGTTCAGAGCTTGAACAGGTTTACATAGCAGGCTTGACATCACTCTGTGCCGTTTACACTTCTTCATTCTCCATGTGAATGGATTTCCTGAGGTCCTGTATAATAATTAATGTCAACCGATTCATATTTATGATCCTGTTATTGAGTTCGCTCATCCCCATTGCAAATACTCCCTCTCATCTTAGTAGCTTTCTTTTCTAGCCTTCAACACAAAATCCTGCTCTTCTGAACCCCTGTCATTTAGCAGTGCAGCACACAGGCTTTAAAATGTACTCTATGTATGTTAAGTCCAATGTAATCTACATAGTTTAATGAGCTCGGCAAAAAAAAAAAGTGTTCAAATAGAAGCAGAGAAATTAATGCAATCTAGAACCAGTGGTGGGCAGCACGCTTCGGTGGTTTGACACATGAAAAAAAAGCCAAAACATTTAATGTAAGAGAGATCAAGTGGGGATAAAGAGAGGATCACACATTTGAAAAATTTCTCATTAGAGCCATTTATTCAGTGATGAAAGAGGGAGCCATAGAAAATGTCATTAATCCATGAGCTACCAATATGGCTGGGATTGTAATTCAGAGCGGGTACGGTGTGAAACAGCTTCAAGTGATATCATCTGTGCTTTTCACCAGATTCCAATATTAAAAGAATGTTTTGTGACAGTTCAGCTTTAGAAATGTGTCACTCACACAGAGAAGCCTCAGCTCTATTCCTTCTCTAATGACACTTGATTTTCAACCAATCTTCATCCATTTTCTTTCATCTTTTGCTTCTATACACTGTATTTTAACAATGTGCTAGGACAGACACTTTGGAGAAAAAAAATACATGGACCATATATATATATATATATATGGTCCATTTTTATCAAAAGGCTTCCAGGATCCAGTCCAGAAGCTTTTTGCTGACAGCCATTTTTAATCCCTCGATTAAAAGCAGAAAAGCTTATCTCCTAAAAACAGACATCCAAATCAATCGCTCGATCTGCTGCTGGCTCTCTGTAAGATATTAAAATAGAAAAAAAGATAGAGCACGCTTCTTTTCACTAAATTGTTTGGAAAAAAATCAGCACTTGGCTGTTGCAGAGGAGCGGGGGAATAATTTGTCTCACATTTCCCTTCTGTGAGGCGACATTTGGTGAGATGTTGGAAGACTGAGCGAAAAACATGAATATGTTTGGAGTGACAAGCATCCCTTATCAACAGACAGAGCTACAGGGCCATTTCATTTGGTGCAGATGATCAAACAATTAGCATGAATGAGACACTTTGAACACGAGGGCCTGTGTGTGTTTGCTGTTGCAGCGAACTCACTGACACACTGATTATCTTGAGGCTTCTGTTTGATTCTGTTTCCAGAGAAGATCCAGTTTGTCCTCTGTGTGCACTTTGATGGTGGGATGGTGGTGTTTTCATGACTGGACTGTAGCACTGAAGTTGTGTACAATGGCTTTATTAATGGTTCATACATCATCAACTAATGCTTTATAGATCAGTTATGAGCCCTGTCCATTTGATTGCTGACTTTCTGGAAAAGACTTTCCTTATAGCCTGTATATAGACTATGAGGAACCAGTGACCCTTGATTAACATTTGTGGCTGCAGAGTGATGGTTTATTCGCTTTGATTAATGACTTATTGACACATAAAACTGCAGACTTAATAGCTTATTGAGGAACTCATGAACATTTATTAACCCTCTAGACCCCACAGTGCCCCAGACCACCCGTGGTCCGTCTTTATAATCTTGCATAATCTCTGCAGAACGATCTCTCTTTGATTACACTGAGGAAATGTCATCTTCACAGTCAGTGTGACAAATAATGCATTTAATTTCTATTTCTGTTTGGTCCGGTCAGCTCAGTCACAGGTCCCTCTTGAGCTGTAATTTCTTGTCCCTGATGTGCTGGAGGAGGATCTTCCCTCTGTGCTGCACAGTGCGGATGAGAGGCCTGAGACCGCCGGCCCCGCCTCGGCCGTCCCAGAACTCCCTGTCTGTGTAGAGGGACTGCAGAAGAAGACTCTCCAGACAGCCTGACTCGAGGACAGACACCGCCCTCTCTGGAAACCTGACAACACAAACAGCATTACACTCGATGTGTTGTAGCCACACTGACCAGTTTAAAATCCAGAAAGCAAGACTAGTAACGTGTAAAGCCCCTGTAGCAGCCTTCAGAGTTAATGTGCCCTGTACACCACAATATCAGACTGCTGAACAGAAAACACAGGACAGTTTTGTTTTTCTTACAACCTAAAGCAAATCCAGTTTCACAATTAAAGATGTAAAGATTGTCTAGTGCCAGAAGAAAGGTCATGACATAAGTGTATGGGTGGTGCTGAAGCTTCAAACATAAAATGGTCAATCCTCTGGGGAGTAAATGCAAATTTCATTGTAATCAGCACATTACAGTTCAATACTTGTAATTTCTACCTATTCGGTGGCACTACATGAAGAAGGAAGGGGTTAAAAAAATCCAGGGCACATGTCAAATTTTTGAGACACCTTGTTGTTGGGAGGTGTTGGGAAAGCAAAATTGTCAACTACAACTCATGATACTTGCCAGGAGGTCACTGATAATTCACTTGAAGTTACCCTCTGGGGACAATATACATCCATACCACACAGTCTTGCCAGTAGCTGTCAAGCTATGTAATCTGAACTGGGTGATCTGAAAGTGTGAAACTGTCATTCCCAATTGTACCATTTAACACATTTCAACCCTCTCTGTGACATCAGGCTTTTTGCCTTGCCTTTGAGTAGCCAAGTACAAGAGGTATAACTTATAAAAATATAGTATAAAATATAAACTTTTACCTGGCAAAATTGGCATAGGCAAGTTCCACCTCCCTCTTTTGAAAATGGCTGTTTATAGAAGTATTTTTTCCACTGTAAAATTCCAATTTGATGACCAAAATATTCCTCAACATATAAACAAAGGCGTATTTGTTGCTGGAGAGAAGCCAGTCAGAGGTACAACCCAGAGAGAGAAAATTAGAAAAACTTTGGTGAAGCATTGAAAACAAAATATTGTGCTGGATGCCTGAAATTACCCCGTAAGTATTCAATACCTTATCTTGACTCTGACATGCTGCTTGTAAATGATTTCATCCATCATGTACACTACACTGCGAATGGCTCCTTTTCTGTTTATGCAAACAACATATCAAGTTAAAATTTGCAAAGTTAGCAAAGTTGCTAAAAATGCACTCCAAGAAGTGATTAGATTGAGACCTACGGAAAATAACCAATATACCTTTAATTTGCTCCGTATTATTCAGTGATGAGAAATAATATAACACTTTAAAATTCTATTTCTATTCACATCCAGGCTTAAGATATTTAAGAGCATTTTACAGAGCGGCTTAGTAATCCTAAGTGACAGACAAAGGGGAATTTCTATCAGACCTGATTCATTCAGCATATTGAATAGCAGGCTAATTGAATGCACACTAATCTAATCAGACAGACATTGTAACAAAACCCGAACAAGCTTCCAGTGGACGTTTCTGTGTTGCTGATTTGAGTCCTGTTCACCAGGGAAATATGTTGTTAGATGTGTTTTATTTTCACCTGAAACGTTTCCTTACATCGGTGTTTGTACCTGCTGTGAGAAACACTGTAAGTCTTGGACGTGTGTGGCATAAGTGGTCAGGCCCGGGTGCTGGAGTGAAGCAAAAAAAAATAACTCAGATTTGCATCTGCCTGCTTCGTACTCACTCGTCAATGCCCTCAACCAGCCTGAAGTTGAGGTTGTCGTTGGACTGCTGTGGTCTGCCAGCGTTGTCTATGAACACCAGTCTGGAGGGATCTGCCTTCCTCACCTGAACACAAACACACACACACACACACACACACACACACTGTCAGCAGCAGTTCAAATGTAGTTTGCTGGTGAGTGAAATCAAGTGAAGTGAATAACATGAAAACTTTAATATTATTGATGGGATACATAAAAGTGAAATTATTATTATAGTTTACTGTCATATTATTTGGTTAAAAAGGAAAAAAACTAATTTGAGTTCACAAATGAATTATTGATCTGTAATTAATAATTTGTGGGCAAAAATTCAAAATATGTCACATTAACACAGTGTTCAACAGGATGAATCTGGAGTGTATCTCAGTGTATCTCATTTCAACACACAACAAAACCTGTTTTTTCATCCAAGCAGCTTGTTTGGATTAGATTTTCTATGGTCTATGTTTATATCAGTTTATTTTGCACTGCCTTTAGCTGCATGGTGGTAGATGCTCAGCTCAGCGTTCGCAGCCAAACGGGCCAGCACTGCTGAAGCACCATCCAGCGAAGTTTCACAGCTGTGCAAAAAACAGTGGTAGTGATATGAAAGAGTGACTTCAGTTGTAATCACCTCATTACCAAACACAGTTTCTAGCTTGCTGCTAACACCCTGGATGTCCCTCCCTATGCGAACAGCATAGACCTATCCAAAACAACCTGGAACTTCAGTTCTTCTTGTTTTTAGGTGACTGATTAAAATTGTCAGGCCATGGAAAATCCTTAGGTGAGTTTTCACTTATTCCATTAAAGCTGCACTAATAAATAGGCTACCTTTATATTAACGATGTATAAAATCACTATGTTGTTTTGGTTTTACAGCCTGCCGCGTTAAGATGAATGGTAAATGGCTGCTTTTATATAGCACTTTTATCCAAAACACTTTTAATTTGCTGCTTATTCACACACACTCACACACTGATGGAAGCTACCGTGAAAGGTGCTGGCCTGACCATCAAGAGTAATTTGGGGTTCAGTGTCTTGCCCAAGGACATGTGAACAAGAGTCCCGGATTTTCCACGGAATTCCCTCCTCCCACACCTTTGCATCACTGTAATTTTCTGTAATTCACAACATTCACGCCCACTTCATGCTGTGATTGGCAGTTTCCCATATCAACTTTGCAGGGTGATCATTTGTCATTGTGCAAGAATTTTGTTGCTAAAAAAAAATCAATAAATATTACTTTAAACATTTTGTTATCGTAAACATACATTGAAAATTCAACAGAATGCTGAGTATAATCTTACATTAGAGAGCATTGATTAGTTGTTTTGTCCAATAATTATCTGTATATTATTATATGCTTTGTAATTACACCAGAGAGCGGTAGTAACATCATTTTAGATGAAATAGGCCAATCATGCACTTAGTGAGAAAAGTACAGTTATAAATAATAAACTGAATGATGGCTGAATTCAATTTAGCTGCTTCAGTTTCAGGGACAGAACAAAACCATCAATGTGTCACCTAACCCTAACCTACTATTATAAGTCAAAATATCTGCTATCCTGTGATTTGAATATTAAGTGTGTGGAAAAAATCAGCTTCATAGAAAAACATAGGATTTCAGCAGGTAAGTGATGTTAAGCCAGGTGCAGAGTGAAAAACGCTCCTGCTGTGATTTTCACACAAACAGCTTTATCTATTTTTACATATTGTAGCGAAAAATACAAATTATCTGTAATCACCTCACGCCAGCCTGGGAGCTAATTTGCTACCTATGAAAACACATACATCAACACCACTGTGTGTATAACATAAGCTTGTGTTGTATCATTTAAATATAGACCCTGTGTTGCCATGGAAGAATCACAGCAAGAAAATGTTGTACAGCGAAAAACAAACAGGGCAGCCAAGGTGCATTTCATTTCCTTCATTCTCTCAGATATGATGAAAAATGATTTAACAATAACAAAAAACAGTGACATTTAATGTTTGGAAATCAAACAACAATTTGGTATGGCAGGAGAAAAATGATTTTTCTTTTCAGCAACACATCAATCAAAGCACACATCAGTAAACTTGTCCTTAGTCATTAGTCTTGGTGCTGTTACTGCAAGAAAAAAAAACATCCAAAAGGCTTTCAGGATATAAATCACTCTCATAATGACGCAAAGAGAAAAACATCTAAGTTTACTTTCTATGAAGCTGATATAACATGAGTACTGTTGATGTATACGTACCAGGATGTGAACCAGCAGCAGGTCCTTGGTGTTGCCACACTTGGCGCGGAGCAGGTTCTCCACACAGAGTTCTGTTGGGTCAGGTGTGAAACCACAGCAGTACCTGTCCAACCGGTCATTGACCTGCACCAACACACAAGGAACACACAGGAAGTCATTCGCTTTGACACAGTGAGGTAAAGTTGATATTTGTTGCTGCTGAAGCTACAGACACAGGGCATCTTCTCCTGCCAGAAAATTACACAAAATCCTACTTTTGTTGGCTTTATTGTCGCCAACTCATGTCACACATAAACTGCACTAACCTCCTCCTGGTGGAAAATGATTTTCTTGGTAAAGATGCAAATACATTATCTACAATGAAACTGAAGGTAATTTAAAGTCGGATCAGTGGACTAATAAAGAATTTACATAGAATTTCAAATTGTCAGATTACAACTATTATAAGAAGCACAGTAATCAAAAATGCTAGACTGATATAAATGAGTGTATATAAAAGCTCAAATAGCATTCACATGGTTTCCGTCTCTATAGGTCAAACCAAACCTACGCCATTTTTGATTGATTGGAAATGACTGACTGATTTGGAATAAATATCAGAAAAAAAGATAATGAGGTCAAAACAAACTTTCATCTTCTGATTAGTCTGAACTGATTGAACTGTAAATCACACAGAAACAAGCAGACAGCGTTGGCTCATCATCCCAGTCAGTGACAGTGATCTGCTTCTGGCTCCCAGTCTGACAGATAACCTCATGACGTTATCAGTATGAAAACTGATGAAACCATCATCTAGTGCCTGTGTTGATGTGAAATCACATGAATATCAAGTGAAATAAACAACGATTGCGTTAATGACTAGGCATAAACTTAAATGTAGACAGAACTCATAGCCTGAATAGTCAAAAGGTCCAAACGCTGCCAAAAATGTAAAAATCATTAGCTGGGAGTTAGGAACGTCTCAGGACATGCCTGTGGTTTGGGGAAGTTCCATCTTGCATGACATCTGCTCAAGAGATTTGTGATACTACTGAAATATCAGTCAGATGTCTGACTACACAGTCAGTCAAAGTCTGTGCACGTGCACTATTTCAGTCTTTGCATAGTTGGAAGTTAAATAGGATAATTTAAGGTTTACTTTCTGTTTAATCAGCTCTAAAGCCAAAAGGAAAATATTTTGAGGTCCCATTGCTATGATAATATTTTATGTACATAATAATTGAAGTACATTATAGCTATTGGAAAGGTCCATTACTTGTATGGCATACTTGGCAAACAACCTGGGATGCGTTTAAAGCCTGACTGGTCATGTGACTGCTCACGTGTCTTTCCCTGTCTGACATCTTTTCAATGTTTCTTTATTCCCAGATCTCGATCTAACTATGAAAATGACAAAATCCAAGATCCAGATGTTTCTGTGACAGCAATCTTATACAGTACAGTGGCTAAGCCCAAAAAAAGCAGTTACAGGATGAGCAGAAATGTATCAATTTGTTCAGGCTGCACTGATTGCTTCTGTTCTGGAGCTGATGAAATGACGAACAAGACAAGAGGATGTTGTCAGTGTTGGAGCCTTGTGATTTACTCTCTGGTGTTTGAGTGAGACAAACTGAGAAGCACAGAGACACAACCTTGAAGAGGTCTGCCCTCAGGGTTTGGCTGTTTGTGAGGGTTTGTGTGTTCGCTGTCCCTCTGTGTATATGTAGCATGTGTGCTTTGTGTGCATCAGTGCACTTGTGCGAGCCTGTGTGACTCACACGACCCCTGTGCCCTGAGGTCGGCTGCGTGTGTGTGTGATAGAGGAGGTGTTTGTGTGCTTTGTTGTGCAGTAAAGCTGCACCTCCACTGTTTCTCCTCACTTGTGTGGTGATTTTAGGAGGCTTCTCACCCCGCTGCCACGTTTTCCATCCCACACTGGAATACACTGATTTTGAGTTTGGGCCAGCAGCCTTGCGGAGACTGAGCCAATATTGACTTACACTGCCACTGAACACCAGCGAGCCTCAGGGAAAGACAAGATGTGGTGCTCTGCTGTGGTCAGAGTCAACACAAAATTAAAGTGGAACAAACTGTAAAGTGTATGTGGGGAGTCTGATTCACTCAAATGCATTTTGACTCCGAGTCTCCATATTCACCACATCAGTGTACTGCGTGATCTGATGTTCTGTAGGACAGTTAACAATGTTCTTTCAACCCTTTCACTCCTTAGTTCGCCTGATTTACATACACTTGTTTCCGTGCTTGTTGCTGTGCTGTTTCTCTGCTGAACTTATCTCGTCAGTCGCACAGTGTGGGCAGTGTGTGCTGCCTTTATTTTGTAAGGTTTTATTCTAATGAAATTTGACTTTGTGTGGGTGCTGCTCTTCTCTCTGCCCTTCAGCTACTGACTGTAACAGTGACATATTCAAACATCTCACTTCTTAACTGTTCTAAAATGAACTCCAAGCAGCTTTTAAGTATGTACTGGTGAGTATATTCAATAAAGTCAGTAAGCATGCTAAAAAAGAGGAAGAAGAAGAGTTTGCAGCCAGGCTGAGAAGATGTTGATATTTAGCAGGTATGTTCACCATGTTAGTTAATAGCAAAAAGCTTACATTTGTTAATCATCACTAAATACAAAGTACAGCTGAGGCTAATGTCATTAGTTTTCCAGTAATTTGGTCATAAAGCAAAGTTTGGGGCAAATTAAAATTTTGACTCTGTGATTGGAGAATCACCAGAGTTGTTACAGTTCATCCTGTGGGGAACATGAATGCCTGTACTAATACCAATATACTGTATTTCACTAAAAGACAGAAATGTCAACCTCATGGTGGAAAACTCAATAGGATTTTATTCTCAAATAGCTGTTGAGATATTTCAGTCTGGTGGAGTGCTCTCCCTACCATTGCAAACAAGATGTTAAGTCCATTAATTAATATTTCTTATCTTACCTCGGATCAGAGTTAAGCTTTTTTTTTAATCAAGAAACTATGAGTACTGTTAGCTGAATTACTGATTTCTTGGATGACCAATTTACCTTGATTCAGACTCAGGCTGAATATAGCAGATTTACTTCCTCTAATCTCCAGGTCTGGCCTGAATCCTTATCTCAGGTCACGCAGGGTGAGTCGGAGAGAGAGAGGGGAAGAAAGAGCTCGGTGAGTGGAAGACATCGACCTCCATTGTGCTCACTACACTATGCAAGCTATTTGATTGGGAATGCATAATTTATATGTGATATGGGATATATTTAGAGAAATAACCTGTGCTTTAACCGTCAAAGAGGAAATGTACAATGGTTATTGTCTATTTAGAACATGATACCTGATAAGAATAAGGATAGTTAAAGCTTCACTAAAGTCATGTCACTTGGGGCTGAAGATTACAAGTTTGAAAATGAAGGAAATCTGGAGGTGTGGAGTTAAAAGAACTGAGTTTACGAGACCTCTGTAACCTGTTCCTCATTTCTGCTTGAGGCATGACATTAGTGGATACAAGCATAACACACCCAAAATCTCTGACCGAAATGTCAGCAGCTGTATTGTATTGTGAGTAATCTAGGCACCCAACTGTGACAGGGAAGAAGAATGTGTGGAATTGTCCATAGTGAGTCCGACAACGTTATAGGTGCTCAATGTTAAATCAATGTACAAAGTGTTTTGAAATGCCAGGCGATACTCCATGAAAACCTTTTTACACAATTATTATTTTCAGTTATTATTCTGATTGACAGATCATTATTCAGTAAATTTTGCTTAAAAGTTTCCAATAAACTTTGTGCACATTTTAAAGGAATACTTTGACATTTTGGGAAATAGACTTATTTTCTTTCTCGGTGAGAGTCAGATGAGAAGAGCGAGACCACTCTCATGTCTGTAAGCTAAATATAAATCTGCAGCAGGCAGCGCAAGGAAACAGACTCTGTCCAAAAGTTCAAAAAAAACAAAAAAAATCTAACAGCACTTCTAAAGCTCAAAGATTAAATTATATTTTGTTGCATACTAGTGTAAAGATGACAATTTGTTGGTTTATTTCAGGTTGTGTGCTGGACTATTTCTTGGGACTTCACCATGAGGTTGCCAGACAATCAGCGGAGACAAAGGAAGTTACTGGGCCTGGCCAAAGACTGCCCTGCACAACCCCCCAAAAAATCCACAGTTGTTTTTACACTTCAATTTTTTTATTAAGTATTAAATACTTAATAATTAATAATCAATAGTGGACACACATTTCCACACCATTTGTTCTACTAGGTGACCCAATGTGTATTCATGTTGCCAAGAAGATTTAAGATTTAAATGACCCCACATTATTAAAATCTAACCTTACATACCTGCCCCCCACCACTAACAAGCCTCTCTGAAAAACAAAACTATCTTTACGTTGTTTTTCCATCCAGCGCTTTGGTATGGTGGGTGGGCATCGTCTCAGGTGCTGCCGGCAGGGCTTCAGACTCCATCACACTTTTAACTGATTTCAGACTATAATCTGAGTCCATCACAAACACGCTGAGTGCGCTGAGTTTTCGGTCGATTTTTCCTCACAGCTGTGGCAGGAACTGCGAGGCAGCAGTCTGAAGCAGAAGTGTACCTTTCATTCTGAAAACCTGCACTCAAATTGCCACCTTATCCTCAGTTCCCCTATCTTCCCCAGGGCGTCCTCCATTGCCATTGTGTGTGTGTGTGTGTGTGTGTGTGTGTGTGTGTGTGTGTGTGTGAATGAGTGAGGGTGTGTCCTTCACGCTGCTCTTCCTGCGCCTTTTGGTGTTTGGTTCCCTGCTATCAGAGCCCAGGGAGGTGTTAAGGGAGCAGGTAGGAACAAGTGTTCAGAGGCGCACTCATCGGCTCTCAGCAGATCAATAGGAGGCTATTAGAGCTTGGCCCTGTTACAGGGATTGACTTCTGGCAGTGAGGGGGAGAGAGCTGCCTCATGGGTTATTCATATTCAGCCCCACACACACGCTGTAGATGGGTGTTAGATACACATTCCATCTATAGTGCGGACAGAACAAAACAGGACACAATTACTACTGGAGGTTGTCAGAGTGAGCTCAACACCGAGGAGGAGAGATGTGAAAATAACTTTAATATGTTCAACAATACTGCTGCTTGAAGACCGACCCTGACAGGAATACATTCACTCATGTAGCAACACTAAATACATGAATGTTACAACGACACAGATGCGAGGAGTCAGAACACTCATGAACACAGTCAGGGAAAAACAGAAATAAAACATGAGCCCTTTCATTTCGTTGCAGTAGCATTTGAGGTCAATTCTTCTTGATGAATAGGTTTTGATTTCTCCCAGTCACGTTACTATGAGGAGTGGAACTGACAACAGGAGTAATAAGATTGGGACTGACACTTACAACTATCATTACTGATTAATGTGATTATATCTAAAATTAACTGATTGATTGTTTTGTTTTCCCAGAGCCTGAAATGATGGCTTCAAATTGCTTGTTTTTTTTTCCCGACCAGCAGCCCCAAGCCCATGTACGTCAGTATAATATCATATGAAAAACTAGCAAATGCTCAACTATCAAACTAGTAGCAGATTAATTTTCTGCCAGCTGACAAGTCAGTTAATTGAATAATCATTTTAGCTTTAAGCTGTATTGATCTGTCATGCTGTTTTTATAAGACTTGAATAACTGGATGAAAACAGACTTGGTTTCTTTTTGCCATTCATCACACAATACGTTTGGCTCATCATGGCCACTGACCCAGAGCCTTGCAATAATTAAGACAGTCACAGAGGTCATTTTATAGTCACATGTCCCACACGAATTCCAATCATATTCTGCCACGACATAACAGATCCAAACAGAAACACCCAGATGCTCTATATGAACAGATTCCACAATCACTTTTCCTACATACTCCACTGGGAACACCACCTCCAACTTTTTAAGCAAAATGTTATATTGCCTTATTTTTCCACTCTAGCAAGCATGCACCAACACAGACACACACACACACACACACACACACACACAGGTAACAGACAGCATTCTCAGGGTTGGTATCTTTCTAACAGAAGCAGCTCAAAGTGGACTTTCGAATACAAAATTTTTCTTTAAATATCCTCACTGTTGCAAAACATAGATTCAAAGGACTCTCCCAGGTAATGTAATGATCACATCGGTTTATGTTTTGACCAACACTTTGAATTATTTGAATTATTTCTGAGAAGTCAGGTTTTGTCCATCATTGTCTGGACAGCTCTAAATAGTACAATACCCATGAGCCTCAGACTTCATTTCTACAGAGGAGAAGCAAGTTGTTGTTGAAGTAATGTACAAAACACGGCACCAGGGTAAAGTAATTTAAAACTGACCCAGAATGCATATTTTCATTTTCCTCAACACTGTAATCTTTAGCTGCACATCACAGAATTTGAAGCTCAGTGATTAGATGATTCTTTACAAAAAGGAACCTTGGTGGTTTGTAGTTAACTTACAAAGTAGTTAACAAAGTTTATTCTGTCCCCAGTCTTGTAGCTTTGATCAAGATGAACCAGATGCTTTCCAACACAGCTGTTAATCTTTTGATTCAATCAGGAGAATTTCGTGTCCATCGGAGATGTATAAGTGATCCAACTGTGAGTCACTTAACATTATTTATGGGAAATGTGAATGGATTTTTACTTGTGTAAGTAAAAAAAAATGCGCCTGTACTGTACAATGTACGTTTTATTAAATCAAATATCTGTATCTGTGTGCCAGTGCTTTCTGAATTACTATGAGACTTACAGCTCCACTTAAACAAAGAAAAGTAAGATACTTTCCTTTCACTTTATTTAAATGTTCTTTTAAATTAATACAACAGCAACAACGTGTTACAACACTTATGAATTAATCTTCACACTAACAAACTACTGCAGGTACACAACCCTCTGTGCTTCCAAACACATCCGAATGGTGAATAATTCAACACAGATTCCACATTTATACAGTGATATAATTTGCGCCCTGAGCTCTATCAAAGCTGCAGGAACTTTTTATTTACTTGAAGCAGAAGTCAAACACCATTTCGTCTGGATAATCACAACAGTGTTTCCAGTGGTGCAAACAGGATTATAGTGGGGAGTTTGAGTTTACGCTCTGATGTAAGCAGCCAGGCTACTGCTTTTCTCACAGTATTTGTAGCTGTGGCTTCATAATGTGCGAGCAAGCATGCTGACATATGAATAACTGAATGCAACCGTTTTGATCACAGGTAAACTAACATAGAAACAGGCAACAAACTGTAACAATGAAAATGCAAGGTTACCAATTTACTTTATTCGTAGCCTCATGATATCCTCGTTTTCTACAGTCAGAACGCTGCAGTGAAAATTCTCATTTGGTTTTATTCTATTAAAAGAGCTGCCTCTTCCCCAGCCATGGTTGTGCCATGTGTTGCAGGAAAGGGCAGGGTTTCCTGCAGTGTTGTCAGGGCACTGTGACTCTGCAGAGAGGTGCTACATCATCGTGAAAGTGGGGGGATTGTGTCGTGCTGCACAACTGCAAAGTCAGCCACTCAAGCCCACTGAAATCACTCGGTGGGATATTTTCTTCTCACATGAGAAGTCGGCCCAAGATTCTACCACACACCTGAGAACCAGCAAATGTATATTACTATAGAAATAAAGGGTAAAACCTTTTTTGGGGATTATCCTGGCTGAACTGTTGTTTATTATTAGTGTCATTTGGTTTAATGTCCAGATGGCAAAATGAGAAAACAAGAAGTTCCCTTTATATCCTATCACTGTCACATTGTCAAACACTCCTTCATAATAGGTGTGCTCTTGTCTAATATAGCGAAGATCGATCAACTTAATTTGGGTCGTGAGAGTCGACTCAAGCGTCTGTCTTGTCGTTTAATAGAACTTCATTCACACAAAGATATACTTGCTACTGCAAGTATCAATACAAGTGTTAGCAAGTAGCGTTAAAGAATGCAACATAAAGAGCATGTTTTTTCAGAATATCATTTGTATATAACTGACATGACCCATAATGGTGACAGAAACAGTCCAGGAAATCCTTAAACACAACACAAACCTTCACCTGTAAATTTGATTTACACCCAAAGAAGGAATTACACCTAGAAAGTTGCTGTGAGAGTTCATGACTTTTGTTTTGATGTTTCTGCGAAATTCTGCTTGCTTCCAATTTCAGTAACTCAATCTTCTTGAACTGGCAGAGGCATCAATATTATTTTTGTTTTTAATTGATTGAATTATTAACGCTGATTAACCAATAATCACCGAATTCTGACAACACTGGGTGACGCTAACTTTGCACAATGAGCATAAAGAGACATCAGCCTACGACAACAAAACCTACCCTGAGGCCCAAAAAAGCATTTTCCAGTTTAACCACAATTATGAAAGAGACTGGATTAGCTATTACTAATAACAGCTGACTGCATAAGAAACTTCCAGAGTAAGTACAATCTTCTTCCAAAGTAATCCTGAAAGGTTTGTAGGGGTTATTTATCTCTGTTGCTTTCAGTACAGAGAGCTGAATGTTCCTCTAGTTGATTTTGCAAAGGTCAAACACGTCACCAGCACGGCAGCGTTGATCAGAGCCATGAATTTGTTGTAGTTACACAACTGGGCTCGTCCTGATCCTTGGACAGTACTACTCCGGCTGACGACATGCTACAACAACAGCCAAGAACAAGCCAAGATGAACAGACAGCTAGTTTGGTTAGCTGGCATGTTTCATGGGAAGTAGATTTCTTTGCAGTCAGTATCTGTTTATCTTGTTTTTTCCCCTCTGTCTGAGGAAGAGAAGATCTGGCATTATTTACATCTCATTCTCTCTCTCACCTTCTCCTCCTCTTTAGAAAGTCTGATTGTCTATACTATCACCATGGCAACCGCATCTATCTATCTATCTATCTATCTATCTATCTATCTATCTACAGTGTACGGTATAAAGGCTCTTCTTAATTCTCTGCAACTTCACCAGCCTGTCATTTAGCACAGAAACAACAGCTCTGGCACAATCATTAGCAGCTGACACCTTATAAACGAGCTCCACTCAAAATGTAAATCCACAGACGCACAACACACACACACACACACACACGCACACACACAAAAGCACTCATATCCAAACCGAGAGCTGTATTGGATTTTTAATTGAACCAACAGCACCGCATCCATACCCACAGACACTGACACATCAATACCCCGGTCATACACTCCTCTGCACACACAAAAACACACGTACACACTTCTAGTCTGCAGACATTACTCATTAAGTTGAACCACTGCGTAGAAACAGGCCTGGCAGCTCTGACCTGCCGTGACCTCTGTGCCTTTTCATCAGTCAGAAATTAATTATCTCATGTCTAATTACACTCAGGAATTCTGACAAAAGAAAGCGAGGCTTCTTTCTCCACAACACTCCTTCAATCAAGAGTGGTGTAGTTAGCTCTTGTAGCCTGTTGGAAAGGTTTAAACCCAGAAGAGGTAGAACCCTATTTTGCTTGTGCCAGTTTTTAGCAGGACAATGGCCATAACTCATCGATGATTTGTCCAGTCATTATAAAATTACCATTAGGCCATTTTTGGGAATAGGCTTCAAATGTGTGCTGCAAAAAACAAAAAACCAAGTGGCTGGAATTTCACCAGCTCAGGTGTGCATGCTCTGGTTGCAATCAAAATCTGAAGTGTCATATTGATTGGTGCTAGCAGCCATGGCCTAATACATATTTGCTCAGAGCTTATGATGAGCTCCTGATTAAACTCACTGGGGAGGCCCCGTGCTATCACCTGAACATACGAATCAAGTTCAAATCCGATGAAGGTGGGGGACAAATGGCGGAACTGTGAGTGTACAATCACTGAAATGCTGCAGGCTTTGTGATGATGAAACAAGTCGGTGCTTGGCCTCACTCCTTTAAATAGAATTAAACTAGCTGAAGTGAAATGGTTCTGTGAAGCCTGAAACCCATTCGTTGCTTGCAGCTTTAATTTCTGCCCATTGGGCTTATTATTATAACTATTTTTTTTTCCCCGTTGCAACAGCTTAAATTGCTGTGAGCTGGAATGAACTAGAAGCATGAAACGCGGCTTAATAACTGGAAATGATGTACAAATGCCTCCTAAGAAATATGAGCCCAGTCGACCAGATGGTGGTGCAGTAATTAAGGACCAAATATGCAATTTTGGAAAAGGCAAGACCCTCACAACGTAAGTCAGATTGACCTAAAATTGTATTATATCAACAGTGGGCGTGGTCCATCACATGTTTGTTCATAACTCAAGATGCCTTTGAGTATTCCTGGTTCAACCCACTGGTAACATCCTGCCCTGTCTCCTGAATATACACTCTGAGTTATACATTTTGAGTGTGCAATTAATGAAATGCTTTAGGCTTTGTGATAATGGAAAAGTGTGTGGGACAAAGTGTGTGATTCTCCTTCTTTAAACAGAATGAAACTAGCTGATGTGACTGCTCACCTTTGTAAAGCCTGAACCCACTTGATGATGCTCCCAACTTGAATTTTGAAAATTGTGGCTACATTTTCATTTTGATGGTTGTTCACCCATAAATGTGGTCATAAATGATAGCAACAAAAGTCTGAAAAAAGTTTGCATGCTGTCGTGGGAGTGCTGTGGATAATCCACTGCAATCTCATGGGACAAGAAAAAACCAGGAAAGGCCGTTGACGGTTCTATGATTTTTCATTGTGCAGCACATGTTTCCTACTTGTTTCCTTTCTTCTGCTCAGTTCATCTTTATAATTACATTAGTTCTGATTAGCTGTGTGCTTTGGAAGGAGATGGAAGAGGGAAACCAACCATCAACAAGGAACCGTGCGCAGTCGGTGCAGCCACAGGTCGTGATGTTTCAAATTTCGAAAGGCACTTGCCTGGTCTGCTTGCAGTCTGAAATTACGTAATATGTTTGAGAGCAAGTGTTTGTGGAGCTTGCCACGAGAAGCCTGCAACGGGCCTAATACAGCTGGTGCAACAGCCTGCAGGACTGTAGTCATGGGGACCAAAGTCGAGTCCAAATATTGTAATGTAGCTGTCCTTGCAGATTGTAGTGATCTTTCTCCAAATCCAGGTGATTATGCAGCAGGAAATTACAGTACGTCACAAACTGAAACGACTAAGTTTACTTGCACAATAAACACAGCAGAGTAAGCCTTCACAGACCGGAGCATGAAAGGATAAATGTTTATGATGTCCAAGTCACACCTTTACTCATTTCTCAAGCTAAACACTCAGTGGGGTTTACTTTAGTCACAAGACAGAGGGAGCTATACACCACCTCACAGTCTCTGCCTCACACACACTCTCTGTCACTCTTCTCTCCTCAATATGTCCCCAGATGTTGCCTTAGGATTTGTTGGAGAAGACACATGGAGAAGCACCAGCCTTTCCTCCATCAGCTCAGTCGGCAAGTTTGTCTCATCCTTCCATGTAGTTTATCTTTCAAATCCTTATATTATATTAACTACATTCTAACAACGTTATACATTGTGTATATTACACTGTATATTGTGGATCTTTGCTGAAGGCAGTTGCTTTACTGCCCACATTTTCCCAGAACATCAGAGACAGCAAAGATTTTTTTTGTTTGTTTTCTCTGGGGAAATGGCTGTTTTGTTTACTTCCTTACATCCAGTCAAAAGATACTGGACAAGACAGATAAAGATGAGGATAAACATACACATGCATTTTGGATGCTGCATTCAGAAAGAGCTCCCAGTCCAACTCTTCTGTACCGTTTCATCACTAGGAAATAAAACCCAATGTGATGACTGTGAGATAGTTAAGGATGTCCTCTCACCGACACTGGGATATACTACACTGTAGGCGCAGTGGTCCTGAATATACTGAACAGGAACACTTGAGACTAGGACTTGGATGGTAGACTTGGATGAACAGACAGATGGATGTGCTGCTGCTGCACAGAGTTGACAACATGACTCCAAACCTTTTGGTTACCCTCTTGGTTACCAGGGCAACTGTACCACAAAACCTGTGCCATTATGACTTTGCCAACAATGAAATACCACCAATACCATAATGGCATCAATAGTCTAATCAGAATGCCTGAGGAATTCATATTGAGCCATGTTGCATGCTTGGAAGATGTCACCGTTCTGCCAGTCATGTTTCTGTTCAGCATTAGTTTCTGTTCAACCTCAGCTTAGTTCTGCCTTATCTTAGATCAGCCTTGTCCCAGTTCTCTTAGTTATGTCAGTTCCTGCTTGCCACTAGTTCTGCCCTGTATCAGTCCCGTCCTGTTCACGTATCAGTTCTGTCTGTCTTTGTTCTGTCTCAGTCATTGCCATCTCTGTCATGTCGTAGTCCTGTCATGTCTAAGTTCTGTCTGTCACAGATTCTACCTGCCACACTTCTATTCTCACTCACCCCGCCTCTGCCTCACTTCACCTGCTGGCCACTCCCACCTCATCATCTCACCTGTGCACCCAGCTGTTTCCAGGTTCCAATCACCACTTTATATAAGCCACTTCACTTCGCTCTTACTTTGCCAGGTTGTTCTTTCCCTCATGCTCGCTCACATTCATGACAAACACTCCAGCTAACCTTTTGCCTGCTTTTGTTTTACCTGCCTTGTTCGCCTCAGCCTTCAGTTCAGCCTCTGTGTTTCTAGTTTATGCCTGCCCGTGTCCGTGGCTGTTTGGCATCTCCTGATATTCAATTAATTTGCTCCCTGGAAATCTTATCCATGCTTCCCACTGGCTTTGAGAATCTGTCCATATTGCAAACCAGTGACTCCTTCATTTTGTCTATATCTGTCTGTTCGGAGAATAAAGATCATTACCAACTCTCTGTTTGGTGCGCTGCAAGCAAGTCCTGCCACACCCCTGTTACAGAAGAAGAAATTGCACATTCAGAAAACTTAAGTCTGGTCAGAATTGTTAACTTTCCCATTTTAAAACACACATTAATCCACACAAGGTATTATCTCCTGTCCAGTGGGAACATTATTTCTATGTACAAAAAGGCTTGTGTTCAAAAGGTTATAGATCAACCTAATCAATCTTTATTAGCCCCACCTCAATCCTTTGGAAAACGCGACCTGTAAAACACTTAATAGTTATTCACAATTAACTTGATGCTTTTATCAATACAGACATAATAATCTGACTGTATTTTATTGGTGTACATTATTATTCAGCCACATACTTTGTTGCTGAACTGTTGCTACTCTCTTGTGTAATCCTCAGGAAACTTTGTGCAGAGTGGGAGGATCGCTACACACAGCTTTATGCTTCTTATATATGAAATCAGATGGAATCTTATCTCACACTTAAAGCTTAATGTTTGATCACATCCTGAATGTAATGGCTTGACCCACAAGGACATCTGGTGTGTGTGCGTGAGAGAGAGAGAGAGAGCAGATATGAGTCATTTCTATTCACTCTGTGTCTTCTCTTCCCATTTACTGAGCAAATCAAAGCACAGGTTTATACAACTGTGTGCCTTGTGTGCCTTGATGGTCAATGTGAAGTCTTTTCAGTGCCTGTGTCCAGTAAAGCAGAAATCGATGCCTGAGAAATGACTGGCAGAACTTTAGAAAGTTGAAGAAATGATGAAGAATAAAGAGCAAGGACTGATAACGTCGACTTAGTGGGTCACGACTTGTAACGGCGAGGGTCACATGGCCAACAGATACAGCTGAAGGCGTCGGTCGGTTAGTTTTTGTTAACATTGCTAGTTTGTTTACTTGTACTGGAAGGTGAGCAGTGATAAAAACATAAAGACAGTTGTTCTTGGAAAATCCATACAGCAAAGAGAAAAAACGCAGTAAAGCTGTTAATCAACCTGCTGTCTTTTTCATTCATTCACCTCTATTTAGTTTTGACAACTGCTGCAAAAATGTACAAAATATAAAAATGATGATCATGAGAAACAAACTGAAGATGAGATCAACAAGATCATCAAGTTTGAAAACCACATGGGATCCCTTCACCAACTAGCCCTGCATGAAAGTTAGTCACCACGTCAACAATAACCTACAGTAGCACCACATATTTTGTGTGTATTAACTTTGCTGTTGACCAGGCCTTCAGACTCACACTCACACTGTAGCGCCACATTTACCTGGTTCACTGCTGCCGTGCTGTTGCTCAAAACCCTGAAGAAGCTGTTGAGAAACGTGTGAGATCCATTTTACTTTAAACACTATAATGAAACCAGTCTGATGTCTCCTTAGGGGAGAGGGATCCTCCCTCTCACCTATCCTGACGGTTACCGTATCCTTTTTAGAATGGAAAACACTTATTTCCCCCTCAGCAATAATTATAAGATTATGCTACTTGGGCATGTTTGTGGTCTCTCTCCTATCTGAGGAAAACCACAGAAGGAGAAAAAAAAGCACTCATCTTACCTGCAATAAGAAGTCGAAGAGAGCCAGTCTCCCCCACTCTGAGTGGTGAACTCCCACACAGGGCGCTGACCTCAGGTCCGCTTCCCTCCCGCAGTGGGCCTGCAGCAGCTGCTGGTACTCCACCCATCTGAGCGGTACTGAGTTCTGGTCATTGTCTCTATCTGCGAGGTGCTGGATATCTGGATCCCACCACACTACGGGTCTGGGGGTGCCGCTGGTGTATCGATAAGGTAAGATCTCACTGTGGAAAGTGCGCAGCACCGCGGGGAGACTTCTGTTGAGTCCCAGCACCCTGTCCAGGTGGAAGGCAAAAACCTCAAACCAGTCGTCAGTGCGTTTGATCAGCGAGCACAGGCCCTGTTGGCAGCGCTCACTGTGGGTTTCTGGATGTCTGTGACCAGGCCCATGCTGAGGTGATGGCTGCTGTGATGCAAAAAGACAATTATGTAATGATTTCCAGTTTAGTTTTCATTAATATAATACAATTTTGTATTAGACACTATTATACACCCAATATTGAGAGCCTCAGGGTTCAGTCATCAACATTTTGTTAAAACAGCTTCACTTATGACACTGTGAATGTGTATAAAACAATACCTTTAAGGTGTTGGCCAAAATATTCCAGTACCAAGTAGTACCAAAACTTCTCCAGTCAAACAACACTTGTATTAAATCCTTTTTGTACCCAGATCCGGAAAAAAAGACTATTTCTAACTACAGATAGATAGATAGATAGATGCTTGAATGATATAAACCAACACACTTAGCAGCTGCATTCATTACTGTCAGTGTTACATTATCATTTAAAGGAAAAAACTTTAAAATTTAAAGGATAAAACTGACTAACTCTATATTTTTCTTTTTGTCAATAAACCCCAGGAAAAGACCAGAACCAACAAAGCATTTGTCGTCTTTCAATATGTTCCAACATCCCTGCCCTGTCTGTGGTGCTCAGCTCTAAGCCTCTTGGTTCTTACTGAGGATTTGAATGTTTAAAACCAGCTCACAGTTATAATTTAAAAAGCCTCAGTAATTTTCTATTACTATTATGTTTTTAACAAACATTACAGAAACAGTAGGAAATAGTGACTTTTGTTTGTGGACTGCTGGTTAATTCACATTTGATGAACTAGTGAGTTTTTGGAGCAGCAGGATGGTGTGTGTGTGGGATTGCTGCAAAATAAACTACAGTGTGTGTGTGTTCATGGTCATGAAGGAACATGTCAGCCAGTGCAACAGTGTGGATCGCTGATGTGTTTTTAATAGTTTTTGGACAACGGTGGAGCTCTAGGGTGCAGAGGAAAAAGATATACAGTATCAGGCTTTGGATATACAGACACAGCCAGTTAGTAGGATCAACTCATTGTTGCTTTGCCACATGAAACTGTATCTTGTTATATAATGTCTTGTAGAAGTAAGTTTGTGTGGACTGGTGCAAACCTAACAAGTGTAACATAATGCAGGCCTGAAATAACTGATATAAAGTCATTGCAATTTAAGGTGCAATTGCAATATTGGAAAAAACACAACTATATATTTTCCTCAAATCATTCATTGTGTACTTATTGTATTGTTTATTCAGTGTTGTTATTCTCCATATTGAAAATCTTAGCAGGGAACTGAGAGTCTAAGGAAAGACAGTGTCTTATGGACAGTGTCCAAAGCTCTCTAAGATAAACTTGTGATTTCGAGCTGTATAAATAAAATCGCTTTGACCTGACATGAACAATTTGAGGACACTACCAGATCATACGTGACTTATTGAGTCACTTTTGATACGTAACAGCTGTTCTTCACAGAGCTTATGGTCCGTCTCTGTGGCTGGGAGATAATTCATCCAGCTACATTGTGTGACATTTCAAATGACTCCCTAACCTTGGAATTAAAAACAGTCGACCTGTGTACCTGCTGGTGTGCAGGAGGATCCAGCGCCACCTGGAGCACCTGTCCATGTGCAGGCACCCTGGCCTTACTGACCACCTCACCCCCAGCCAGGAGCCTCATCTTCTGGATGTCATCCTCGCTGAACCAGGGAACGGGCCGGAGATCTGGGCTAATCCTCATCCTCCTGTGGTCGCTGTCTGGGAAGTCTCGCTCGGTAAAGTTCAGACACCAGCTGCTGTCATCTTTCTTTACGGCTGCCTCAGGTTTGGACAAAGCCTTTCTACGGTCCAGTGACCCAGGATTCTTCTTCGCTTCAGAGGGATCCTCTGAGAGATTATAGTGTTTTTTGAGATCCCTGGAGGGCTTTTTCACAGCCTGCTGCTCTTTACCGACTTTGTCAGATTTCCCAGAGTGCTGTCTGTGTTTTTCCAAAGCCTGGTGATGTTCGGCTAGCTTTGCGCTTCCATGACTGCCATGTATTTGTGTGTCTGCGTTCCTGTTTGTGTGTCTATCCTCCCATCTGTCTGCCTGTCTGTCTGCAGCACGCCTGTCACTTATTAGGGTATCTGCTGGAGCGGGAATATGTGTTGCTCTGGATTTGCTGCTTTCAAGATGAATGTATGCCCGTGCAGTGTGCTTTACCACAGCACTGTGGTTGCTTGGCTTAATTCTATGCTTTGGCCCTCTGTTGTTGACTGTAAACTCTGGGAGATTGGGACGGTGATGACTGGTTGGATGCTGGATGGCGCCTGCCATCTCTTTTCTTTTGGAAGCAATCCTCTTGCTTTTGTGTTTATTTCGGCGTAAGCCTGCGTGACTTCTCTCTTTGATGTTGTTTCTGTCATCGCCAGCAGCGTCCCCGAAAGGTTTAGGTGCCACTGAATGTTTAGACGTCTCTTTTCGAGCGCTTGATTTCCAGGCCTCGTGGTGGATGTGAATGAGCGGCTGCTGGAAGGCAGCAGCAGGAGGGAGCTCCATGACCCTGGGCCTGGATCTGAACTCCCCGGCAGAGCTCAGGGCGCGGGACGACCGTCTGCCGACGTCAGCGGGTGGTGAAGGAAGGGGGAGAGTCATCGTCATCACGGTGATGGTGAGGAAGAGGAGGAAGACGGGGGAGAGGAGAAGCAGCTCTTTCTGACTGCAGCAGAGTTTCGACCACACTCTCCAGGCCTGGGAGAAAAAAATAGCCAAAAAGGAAAAGAGAGACAGAAACACAAGTTAGAGGGAGACCAGCAGAACCATGATTAGAATGGAGTGGTCCCATAAATTGCAAAGACAGCATATAAAAGGAATGGAGCGCTCAGATTCCTGTGGGGTTAACCAAAGGCTGCGCTGAGATCTCTTGGCTCCAGGCATGTGGAGAGCAAATGTGTTCACGATTCACACTCGGCAAAGGGGAAGGGAGCAGAGAAAACAAACTGTGCTTTGGCACATTATTCGGTTCGGTTCTGCGATATCACAATAGTGATGTGTGACCTTTGAGTGTTCATCGCCCAAAATGGAAATGAGTGAGAAAAGCAGGAATCTGGTGACAAAGAGGGAGCGGAGCTAATACATCCTGTTTATGCTGCATGGATCTGAATATGCAAGCAGCTCGATATAAAGCTCATGTCAGCCAGCTCTGTGTTTCCAGTAGCTTACAGCAGAATTGGACTTATCCAGCTGAGACCAATACGATTGTGACGCGCCCATAATTCAGCGCTGCCTTCTGCGCGCAATGCACAACGGGGGGAAAAGCCATATTTCACACAATATGCTGTCACTGCCCCAATATGGCTGTATACTCAGTGAAGGCTCGATAAAAGTGATTCTGCTATAGGTATTCAAAGTGCTGGGCCTTTATTTACTGTGGAGTCAGGCGGTGTAGACATATTACTCACTACTCCCATTTGATGCCTTTTAACAGAGCCTGCAAAATTGCAGCTCTGTGAAACAGACATCCAAATAATAAAACCGAAATGAGGCCCTCAAAAGATTTATTGTGGAGTATTTCAGGGTTTGTGTTGGAAGACGCCTCTATAGCAACGCTTATTCTATGTGACAGCAAACAGCTGAAGAGAAACTACAAAAAAGAAAAAGATAGTCTGAGGAGGGCTTGGAAGCTCTCTTACACACAGACCGACCTACACTTCATTTTCAGTGGAAAGATAAACAGCAGAGGAAGCGTGGACCACCTAGCCCAATAACGAAGCTTCCTTTCATTCCCAAAAATTGGAATCATGCCTGAATGACATGCTAAACTGACACCTGAAGCAAACAGAGTGAGCTCTATTAACGTGCCCCACTTTTTTTTTCATCTTCACCTACAAGCAAAGCCATAGGTTTTCATTTCTCACCAGGATGACCCAGATAACTCCTGCCTCTCCCGCTGTCCTCCTCTCTTTTCCTCCATTTAGGTGAATGCAGAGTGAAGGAATGTTTCAGACCCTTGAGACGTCCTCCCCATCTTAAGAGCCGTTAACAACATTCCCAGATCCCTCCACCTGTGAAAGGATCCCATTATTCTTCCCCTGAACTGGAATGCCTTTAACCAGGCCGGTACTGAGAGAGCCTGACATATTATACATACTCAGACATACACAGTAGGGTCCCATTGAGAGGCTTAGTATATGTGTCAGACTCAGATATATATCTAACCTTTTGGAATTTTTTTTATATGCCATATTGAATGGTGCCGCTGTACTGATACTATTGAATCTACAGTTCTTCAGAGAGCACAACACTATGAATACCAATCAGTCCACAATTGCTCAAAGGTGTTACATGGAGCAATTTAATGCTATTGAATCATTCCAGCACTTCGTGTGAGACTTTGCCAAATCATACTAAATTAATGCAATCACTGCTGAGAGGATTGGCAGCCTCTACTGACCTCTAAATGGCTTTTTATATTTCACACCACTGGGTGGATTTCACAGCAGATCTGCCTCACTGCACTGAGATTAGCTGTAAAGAGACAAGGTAATGGTTCACCTTTATAGGATAGGAGTGGTTATAAAAGCGGCATATATATTGTTATTTAAAAGCCAATAATGTAAACACATGCTCTCTAAAGTTATAATCATTTTTTTTAATGTGTCAGCTGACATTTTTTAAACTAATATTATTTTACTGGTGAAGTATTTCATGTAACATGGAGCAGCCGCGTGTGACAATGACAGATGACGCTGACAACTGTCTCCTTTAGCTTTAGTTGTGGCTTTGCTGCCCCCAGTGGTCGATATTCATGTCATTTTGAACTTTTATTAATAAAAAACACAATTAAGTTTATATGGCAAAAGCATTAGCAAACACTTGCCTTTTTACAAATCAAGCAGACACAGAACAGCATTAGCATTCATTGGAAGTCAACTTGTGATTGGGGTCCAATATTCATTCTCCTTATAGCTCTGTTTTGGTCTCCATCAATGCCTCAGGGAAATATCTGACTCTTTAACTGCTAAATACTCCGCTGTGTTCATCAACTAGTTTCTAACATTGTCTGTCTTTGTCTGATTTGCCCTGAGCAGGCAGTGCATAATGTGTTGAAAATGAGGTCGAGGAGTGTGGCGAGAGCACCAGCTGCAAAACTAAAACAATGAGCTGAAAGACACTGAAAATGTTCCACATACGTCCATGGATGCGTGATTGCTGCATCTGCTGCTATTGCTTCTGATTATTGTACACATCAATCATTAAACTATTTGAGCATATTGCACAGTAGACAGGATTGTGATAACTGTGATATGATATGATATGATCGATATGGCAGCATTGTTTTAATGGCCACATGGTGGGGCTGTTGGGTACCTTGCTTTAATATGTCATGTGCATGCTAATGGAGAACTTGTGCACCAAGACAAACTCTTACATGGGTTCAACACTACCTAAACACGGTATGTATCAAATTTGGTGAATATATGCACATTGATGGTCATTCAACAAATTATTAAACAATACCTCAATAACTGCAGAAGATATAAAAAAAAGAGCAGCCACCTCGAGACACATATGCTTCACGTGTGAAAATTGGAACGATGCATCAATCTGTAAAAGTGTGTGAGGAGAAGTGATCCAAAAATGTACAGAGGAAGAAAAAGAATAAGTAAAAATATTTATACACAACTATCCTCAAAGGCTGCTGCATGTGTGCTGATGTACAGTTACATGTCCACGTTGATTCATTGCTCGCTGCACTGATTCTCACCAAGATTCACCGAGTGTTGATAAAAACTGGCACATAAATCGGCCCGCGTTGGCGCTTGACACGAGGGCACCACTGCTATTATCACGAAAACAAATACATGAGTCACTGCATATTAATGCGTAATGCTTCACTCTTGTTTACCCAGCGGTGCTCTGTCCCCGCTTTCATCCCACATCTCCCTCTTAGTTAGCACTTGTTTTGGCTGGGCAGCACTAATTAGCGTCCAAACATGCGCAGCTCGGTGTTAATGTGTCGACGCGAGGGTGTGTTGTTGATACTCTGTTGCCTTCAGCGATTCTCCGCGGCCAGAGATGCATAAGAAAACACGCTGTATGTTTCATGTGATGCGGCTGCACTGTAGGTTTCTTGAGTTTGGACTACACTGTCGTGCACTCCGACCTGCAGAATTCATGCTTTGAAAGAAAACACCGTGAACCACATCATGTAAACATCAAGTCTCACACAGAGTGGAGAGATGAGATTTGTGGGTAAAAGCACACACACACACACACACACACACACACAACACTTTCTGCCACGATAAGGATCACATTTCCTTTTAAGACACAAGGCTGCAGAGTCTAAGTTATTGTAACATTTTCTCTTTTCTTTCAAAAAGAAAAATGACACTATTACTGGCAAGCTAAAGACATTTTCCACTTGTTATCTCTCCAAGTTCTCTTTCTTTCTGACAGGTTATTTGTGTCTCAGTTCCACCTTCTTTGTCTGGCTGTGCTCTTCTCGCTGTGCCGCTCTGACAACAGCCGAAGGCCAGCAGCTCCCCCCTCCACACACACACACACACACACACACACACACACATTATATACAGTACATATATATTACACATCCACACGTCTTCCCCTAATAACCTCCTGCCCGCTCCGACAGGCCAGGTGTCTGACTATCTGACAGCTCCCCTGCTCGTCTTCTTTTTTCCTTTCCCTTCTCTTTTAATATCCCTCCTTTTCATTTCTCCCAGCTGAGAGCTGCAGGGGAGGTATGCAGCACTGGGTCGAGACTCGCAACAAGTGCTGCAGACAGCCGGCTAGCCTTAGGAGAAGGGAGGAGGACGAGGAGGAGTCAGAGGGGTGAGAAACGTCTGAAGGCAGAAAACTGTCTCATTACACCGTCTCATCTATGAGACCTTTTAAGAAGTATTCTTTTACTTAAGTATCAGTACTACTGCTACACTAAAAATACTCCATTACAAGTCTTTGTCTGGTTTGCAGAATTTCAGAAAATAGTGACCAATAATCCAAACCTCAAAATTATCAAAAAATAAATTCAATTCAATCAAAATAAGAAAAGCAGTGAATCCTCACATTTCAAAAGTTGGAACCATGAAATGTTTGCCATTTTACATTTTACACTAAAAATGACTTAAACCATTATCAAGATAGTTGCCATTCAACTAATCAATTGATCAACTAATCCTTTCAGCTCTACTTGTATATATTTTTAGGCACAGTAGTTTAATTTAGAGCATCATATTTTATGAGTGCCTCGTCTTTTGTATGTAAAATAAAAATGCAAAGAAACAACTAAAGCTGTCAAATAAATGCAGGTCTGCGTAAAAGTATAATATGTCACCCTGAAATGTAGTGAAGTAGAAGTCTTAGTAGCATGAAAAGAAAACACATCAGCAACGTACTAACTTCACTTTACAGTACTTGAGTAAATGTACCTTGTCACATTCCACTACTACCTTTTATCAGTCTGTTTGAAAAGACAGGACAAACATAGAGGAGAAAAACTGTGACAGAGAAGCAAGATGACAAAAGTGAATGAGTCCAAACTGTCCAAAACTGTATATCACTCTGACAGAAAATCACTCTAACAATCCTGTAAGAGGGAACTTTAAGGTGCTAAAGCACAGCAGATGGAGGTCTTCACATCAACAACAGGAAACAGGCCATCAAGTTGGGGGTGCATTAGTCAAGCATCTGTGCTGGAGCTGGTGTTACAAAGCTCGAACAAAGATACTTAATACTTAACTAACTGGAAATGGACTCTAAATACATGGATATATTCTTCTAGAGCTCAAAACTGCTGAGGTGGAGCAAAAAGAAGGCCCTTACTCCCTGGGTGATAATGTACTGACATACTGTACCATTTATTCTCGCTATGATAGAAAATCAGGGGATGACCATTGTTATTAGGATTCATCCTGTGGGCACCATGAAAGTCCAAATTCATCTCAATCCATCCAGAAGTTGTAGAGATACATATCTGAGGTGGAGAAATTTGAGGGCAGGAACCAAAAAACAAAGACGTTACATTTTTTACTGATGAATTAGACAGAAGGTTTAACACTATATGAATGATAAGAAGTTGATGGGAGGGCATCAGGGAGCCGTGAGCTGTTGTTACACACTGTAGTTAGAATGAGCCGGTAGTCAAGATTGGTTTAATAGAGCCATCAAAGCTGGAATTATGTTTGATATTTATGAGGTCAGAAGGTCTCTGTCTGCGCTCGCTTCAATTATCAGCTGGCAAACACACACACAAGAATACACACATAACATTCGCTCACTCACACACACACAATCCCCGCTTGAGCAAAGAATATCTCTCCAACTGGATCAAAGAGGATTCACAGACTCAGAGAATAGTCAGTTAACACAGTTTGGCTTAATTCAATCTGAGAGACACTTGGTCCCCTGAGAGAGAGACATCATGCGTGTGTTAATGGGCATCATCCATTCACTAACAGGCATGCCCCAATATGCAAGACACAGTGTCCATGTGTGTGTGTGTGTGTGTGTGTGTGTGTGTGTGTGTGTGTGTGGGTTCGCTTATGTCCAAATTGGGGATATACACTAAACTCAAGACCAGTTGATTTGGGACAGCGATGCAATTGGGGACAAAAAGTGGTGTCCTCAATTTGGAAAACTGTGATTTTTAGGTCAACAGTTAAGGTTATTGTTAGGTTAAGGTCAGGTAGTCCTTCAGGTTAGTCTCCAGGAAATGAATGTAAGTCTAAGTAAATTCCCCAAAAGTGACATAAGTAAAGACTGTGTGAACATATCCATGTGTGTAACAGAGACAGATAGAGAGACATGTCCACAGCATCACTTTAGACTGAAATGAGTCCATTTCAATGGAACTGTCAGATTTAGTGTGTTTGCTGTCGGAGATGAAGTCAATTTACACAGTGCTTTCACACAGAGTTCAACTTTGGTGACCTCTGATATTCAAATTCGTGTTGTTGACCAACTGTAACCTGTCTTGACACTGCAAACCCTTAAAGAAAGGGAGAGAACTGACGTGTCCTAAATAAAGGAAGCAATCATCTCATGTTGCACCTTCAGAGTTTATATAAGACTGCTTTTCCACCATCACAGGTTTTCTCTTTGCATCCATTTTAACAGGAACAAAACTAAACACTAGAGTCACACTGCATTTGTAATTACAACACAGGTAAGACTTCTCTCTGTGACTTCTCACCAACATACTGTGATAGAGATGTGTTTAAATATATACTGATGTTCCCAAAAACAAGAAAAGAGTGTTAATTTAAAAAATCCTCATTATTTGTGAATCTTTACCAGGATCATGCTTATGACGCAATATGACGTCTAAAGAGGCAACTATCTTGTTCTCAGACTGTTACCAATTATTTTTTCATGTTAAACAGTCAAATCCAACTGAATGAAACTTTTTTAATTAAAAAATATTTTCAGATATAAAGTCAGAACTACCTCTTGGCAGTTTTATGCCTCTGTCAACCAATCAAGTTGCTGTTTACATTCACGTCCGTCCTGACTCATAATATAAGTGACGACTTTGAAGATTCATTAGAGTGGGACGGACAGACAGACATTTGGACGGACAACCCCAAAACACAACGTCTGCAGCCACGGCTGTTGGCAGTGTAAAGGCAAAAAAATACTACATGATAAACTAGGCTGCATTTCTAATTCCTCTTTCTTTTAATTCATGGTACTATGGTGGTTTTTAACTGCAGAGGGTTATTGTGTGGATGATTGTGACAATTAAACTTGCACTATTAAACACAGAAATCATGATGACCACAGCATCTTCAACATGTCCAAAATGAGGCTGTAGTTGAAGGCAAGTATTTGCATTGACTATAATAAAACTTAGCCAACACTACATGGTACTAGAGGAAAGGAAATGTTAAGGGATCACCAAAGTTATTACAGTTCATCCTGGGGGGAATATGAATGTCTGAACCAAATTTCAACCCAGTTGTTCAATTGACATTTCACTCAAACCAAAAATTTCAGGAGATCACCAGAGTCATTTGAATGCATCATGCACTGCTCACGGTGGGTGCGATGTGAAAAAGTCAGCTTTCTGTTGCTTCCAACTCTCTCTGTTATCTGCCATTATCAATGTCAATACAGCCAATCACACCATACAGAAATGTCACTGATCTGTATGTATTTTTATGTTGCCAGCATAAAACAGTGATTTGGTCGTCTGAGCAGTCGCAGCAGTGCAGGAACTCCTTCCTTCCTGGTTAACAGCTAGCAGCAATTAATGACCTGTCTTAACTTTTCAGATGTCTGACAAAAGTAACAAAACAACACATCACTGATTAACAGCTTAATTGTGTGTCTGGCTGTACCAAGACATAGTGAAAGTGACGATGGAGCACAAGTCAACAGATGAAGTGGATGGAACAATGGAGTTTTAGTTTTAAGACAGCAGAGTAACCTGGAAAACTATTTTGTTTGCATGAGGGGGAAGAAGAGGATTTAGTTGTTTTCCATTTCAGTGTGGATGAAACCTTTCAAACACTACCTAAAACATATGAGTGTATTTGCTGATTTCAGGAGGAAGAAGCAAGTGCTCCTACATACACTGTTCACCTTACAGCATGACCAGTATCTTGACATGTGTTTCATTTCTTTGTGTCAGTCAACAAGAAAAAAAAAACATTTTTCAAACAAACAAATATGATTGTTAAAGAGAATGAAGGACAGGAAAAAGAGGGAAGAGATGAGAGGAATACGAGGGCAAAAGCACATCTGAAAATCTGAGCAGATTCAGAGGGAGAGATGGTCTGTTTGAGTGTGAGTGTGTGTGTGTGTGTGTGTGTGTGTGTGTGCCTCAGCTGTCAACACTAGCCTGTCAGCTGAGAGCGAACCTTAATGAAACCAGTCAGATCCTCTTTCTCTCTCTCACACACACACGCAGACAGAGGAGAGCACAGGAGAAAGGGTGTAAGATAAAAGAAATGCAAAAACAACGCAACAAAAGCAAATTGATGTACGAAGACGTAGAACGCATTCAGCAACTGCTCAATTCCTCTTCTGCTTGAGTGTGAGGATGATGACAACACATGAAAGATGAAAAATAAATGAGCTGAGCTATCCAGAGAGATCACTGCCAGATACCATTCAGGGTTTCTACGTAGAAAATAACGAGAGCACTGCAGCCAAAGGAAGAGGAGACGGGGATTAAAGATCTTGTCTCGCTTTATTTTGAAATGTCTGTATTTTCAATTTAGGCTTTGCAATGCAGAAGGAAAAGGCATTATTCGGGTTATGGCTGCAGGGTTGAAAACAACTGACGGGGAGGCGGGAAGGCTTGGAGGAAGAAAAAAAACAACAAAGAAGAGGAAGTCTAAAAATGCCATGAGTCCATGAGTTAGTTGTGGGCTACAACTCGAGCCTGTTTCTTCAGCCTGTGTTTATATTTCGGCAAATTCACACCATTATGCTGAATAGCTATTAGCAGTTACAATGTACTCTTGGATGGACAGATTACTGGATTACTTTAATACTTTTCGATACATTTCTAGGATTTCTAAAGAATTTGTGGACGTTCATTAATGATGGAGATAATGACATTATAGGACAGTGTAAGTCACAATGATTTTTTTGTGTGTGTCGTGTCTGTGCCTTCAGATTCAAGTACACATTTTGACACAAATTGCTCGTCACGCCTCACATCTCAACATCTGCACACCCGCTTCAAGAGGCTCACAGTTTGAAAACCTCTGGTTCAAATGCTTCAGGATATGCTTGTTTTCTTTCTTTCCAAGAATGAGATGCGAAGATTGATATCAGTCTCATGTCCAGTTACTGTGCATAATCCAGATGGTACAAGCTCTGAGTTGATGAAAATGTTGATACACACATCTGGTTGCCTTCAATTATTACAGTACACTCATAACAATAAGCTCTACCAGATTTTCAACATACCAACATACAGGCTGTACTAACCCTCTCATTGGTGGAGCGGGTTGAGTCTGTATGATGCCTGAGAGGCAAATCTGCAAACATTACACAGGGCTGAACAACTACCTTTAGCTTCTCTGCACATTCTTCAGAGAAAGATCTATGCTTTGATTTACAGGTGACAATGTGTAATTACAATCTTCTAAAATTACATAGTTAATGCAACTGGTCTATATGAATAATACTACGTTTGTACGGTTAAAGATATAAATGGATGCATAAAAAGTATAAAAAGAGTCATAATCTTGCAGTTTAAAGGTTGGAGTTTATGCAAATGTGCATAGTTTGATGTGTTTACATGAGCCAGCATGTGTAGTCAGCCTCACTTGGTTAACAGCATAATATGTCAATCTGTTTTTCTTTATTTTGATTGAAATGTCCAAAAGCTAAAAGCCAACCTGATCCCATCCTCAGGTCGAGCTTAGCTGTAAACTGCTGGGTTTGGAGAGATGCAGAAGTGAATTGTCACAGTCGGATGAACATTGAATAATGTACGAGAACATTAACGTTCATACTTTTAACTTTGCATTTGAAGTAAATGGTTCAGACAAGCTAATGCTAGTGCACCATGACAGAGCATATGGACTTGTTGCCGAGCTGATTTATCTGAGGCGGACATTTGTGACTGTCAGAGAGAGAATCAGAAAGCTTCTTTGGATCACTAGGGAGAAATGTTTCCATTCTGGCTGGTGCACCACATTAGACTGTTCCTGCAGTTTCTGTAGGCCGTCCATTACCCAGCTTCCCCTCAGCTACCCCTCTGAATATTCCCTGGAACTGTGAGCACTGATGAACTTGCACACACTTTTTCTTTTGGTTGCTTGTGCGAACAAGTGAAGCATTACATTTTATAGGCCTCGCTCTCGAGCTGTGACTCAGGCCTGCTGCAGGTGTTTTATGTACATCTTGGTTTATGTTGCAGAGTGAGAATGTGTGAGAGAGTGTGTGGGCCCACGCTGTGTTGTTGATGTTTGCGTGACCCCCAACTTCTCAGACCAAACATACATCCTTGAAGCTATATATTAATACACAGACGTGAGACTGATATCAGACTTCCCATCTCACTAAACGTTTACCTCGTCCTCAATGTTGGAGCACTAATTTACAGCTAAGTGCGGATTCTTTACTGGCTCTGCAGCTATGATGGTATTAAGTTTGTATTTTTAAAGTTCCTCTCCTGGCATTGATTAAAAACTCATCTCTGTTCATCAAAATTACACGCTTAGATTTTTTTCCGTGAAAAAAAAAACTCCCTTGGCTTAGATGCAACTCTACACCTTTGCCTTCATCTATGCACATATCTATGAATATGCAAACAGTCCCGCCTCTATCTCCACCCACTCCTCTGTCGCTCGCCCGCAGCTTCCACTCTGCTCATCAAACACATAAAGCTCATTTCATTCAGCAGCTCAGCAATCTGACAAACTGTTGTGAGTAATGTTTGCCATAACTTTCCTCATCAACACCCCCGAGCCATTTAAAATGTCCTGTCAGGATCTGACATGAATCATCATGTAACTTGGCAGCCTAATGTTGGCTAACATTATCTAGCACACTGCAGATTTGTTTGGACACAGTCAACGGATAAAACACGCAAGAAAAATAAAACTTGCCAGTTGACCAACATGCTTTTTCAACGGAAAAAGTTTTTAATGTAAATCAAAATGGATTTACTGGTTATGAAGCATTGAATTTTGGGATTTTCAAGTAATTTTCAGTATCACTCTACACTTAACGTGGTTTTGCATTTTTCCAAAAAAGCTTTTAGTTTTAGTTTCAGCATACTGACGCAATCAAAATTACACACTGCATTTAAAAACCTGGTCTCTGGACGTCTATTCATGAATGCAAGATTATAACGCAGTTTTCATCAAAATACCGTCACCTCGCCTGTTGTCTCATTTGCATGGAACTGACATTTCGTTCCACCTTTGCACCGCACATGCAGTGCTAGGTCTGATAGGCACAATGCATTCCAAGGTCGGACCCAACGAACCAGCTCAGGGCTTTTGAAATTCGAGCTATGAAATACACAAAGACGAGGTATTAATATATGTAAGTAAGCAAAAATGTACTAACCCAAGGGCCAAACAAGCCTGAGGCAAATGAATACATCAATAAGCTGTGGAATACAGTAATATGATATGAACCTATATGGGCACACGCACACACACACACACAGGAACGAATTCTCACACAGCTGCAAATTATGCACATAGGCAGTTCCACATGTGGACAACCAAACGCACTGACAAGCATATGGTTTGAAAGCATGAAGTATGAACTCCACCCTGCCACAAACAGTATAGTGCACACTCATTTATACTGTTCTGTGAAAAAGTCTATATCTAATGATTTCTACAGCGACTCCTTATAAAGCAGAAACCTTACACTACTCTTCCTGTGGAGTGAAACGTGAGCAGTCCTCCGTCCTGTTCTCCTGTCAGCAACTTTCTCCTCTGGAAAGCTGCCTTCGAGTCATCGAGTGACAAAGGTGAAATATCACTTGGATTAAATCAGCATGCTCTTTATGAGGAAGGTTGAATGCTCCGAGTGATGAGAAATCTTTGGAGACGGGTTACGTCTTGTAAAAGAAGTTAACTTTTCAAAAGGTGTCAGCAGAGGGCAAAATGTTCTCACTATTATTCGCTAGTGTGGGTCAAGCTCCAAAAAACCTGGATCGTCCAACTCCCATAATGCAAATCAAGTGTCTCTCATTAGTCCCCCCATGCTTGGTAAACACCCATGTCTTTCAAACTCAACGATCCCACTTTGTAACTTTCTTTAACTTTTGTCGCCTAATTACACCATCAGGGATTATTCTTCACAGAAGACAGTGCACAGCTGTTTTCTTCACCTGATCCTCATGAGTACAAGCAATGAAGTGATACTAAGCATGTTTTCTTGGACTCCACTATCCCGTGGTTAGCTGTGACCCTAATAAGGAGAAAGCTGAGGAAGAATCCTGGAGCATCAGCTGGGACACAGAGACCAGATGCACACTTTTTCCTCCACCTTTGCCCTTTCCCTACAAACTTTATTAGCTCAGCTTTCATGGAAACGGGCAGGGTATGCACACACACACACACACACACACACACACACACAGACATACAGATGTCTGGCAGCCCTCTTGGACGTTATGAATTCTCATTTACACGGCCATCAATAATAAATCAACATGTAATGTGCAAAGTACGTGAGTGCATAGAGATTTTTTCAACCATGGCATTGCTACTTGCTTTACTTACTTTCAGCTCATTGTTTTGGTTTTACAACCCACAACTTTACTGTTTGGTTCAGCGGCACTGTTTTCTGCTCTGATTGGTATGATGTAATGTATGTGCTCTGATGTAACCTCCTTTCTCCATGTGTAGTCAACGCTCAATGTAAGCGAGCGGAGCTGTGTGTCGAAGGGAAGATCTATTTTGATCTGTCTATATTGATGACAAGCACGACCAGTTTCCCACTAACACCACTAATCACCACCATTAATAATAATAATCATAATAAAACATTAGAATTAACAGTGCTTTACTTTCTCAAACGTAGGCTACTGTTCAGAAACATTCTTGAGTAGCAACCGCAGCATTGTTTTGAACAAATCACTATAACAAACTATAATGTGATAACTGAAATGTAAAATAGTACATGGTAAATAATGAGCAGCTACAAAATGTTATTGAAACGTGCATATTGCTATACTGCAGTATATGATCTGATATCCCCAACACCTACTCTGGATACTGTGAACAGTATTTCAGACTGTGAATGAGAAAAGAAGTCTTGCTGTTTTGTTTGTGTGGTGGCAGCTGTCATCTATTGTCTTGGGACTGTGTGTGTGTGTGTGTGTGTGTGTGTGTGCTCTGTCTGTATGATGACCTGTCTACCGTCATATGTCAGTCGAGTGGCTGGTGTGTGACAGCGGGCAGTCGGGCAATCTTCTGCTGACAGGCCAACTGGTGTGTGTCTCTGGGGGGGGGGCATGTTTGGGCCGTGTGTGTCCTTCATGCATGTTTTTGCATATTCTGTAATTTGAATATTTTGCAGCATACATATACATGTATGTTTGTGAGTGACAGCAGCAATAAGAGATAGCTGGGGACGATCCGTCAATTTATTATGATACATGAGCATCCGGCTTGAGGCACGCTCCCTGTGGGTTATGAAGTATCTGAGAATCCGGATCGAGAAATAATTTAATAAAATATAGACAAAAAAATCTATCAAATTAACTTTAAAGCCAATGACATCCTTTCTGTGGCATAATAAACCTTCAAGATTCAAACCTAAATGCTACAGAACCTTTGTGCAAAAGCTGGTTTGAATCTCCCCATTTTCTGAAAACATTATCTTGCATCACAGTGTAGACTCATATCGATTTGGTTACATTCAGAAGACAATGAAAGCAGATTGATATCAATAGAAAAACAAGAACCGGAAACAACTCCACTGAAAGTAGTTCTCCTTTTGGGAACTAAATTGGGAACTACATAGCACTTTCATTTCTTGGCAACAGGCCCATTTTCTTCTTCAATCTAAAGGGTCAGTCTTGCAGTATTGTTGAACAATTGTGCTCTGTCTGTATTTTCAAAAGTATAAAAATCAATGCAAAAAAACTGGTGTTCTCTTAACTGACCCAACTACCACAGCAATGTACAACATCAGTTCCCCAGGCTACAGATCTGTATCCCTTAATTATGAGATCGTTTTCCCATAAATATAAGATGTCTATGATGTCTACAGTGACCTTATTTGGAAGCATAAGGATAACCACTCCTTATGCTTCCAAATAAGGTCACTGTTTTTTTTTTTCTTTTAGTGAATGCAATGTGATTCAATAAAGAGCAAAAGAAGTAATAATACAAAATCTGTCTTGAGAGTCTGATTCGACAATAAAATAAGTACATGATTGCAAAACTGATGAGTGTACAGACTTTACATGGGACAAAAGCAGTGTGAATGCACAGGAGCTCCCAGAATGAATAATACAATATTGCGATTGTGTCATAAACAAGAATGTTGGATGAACAGATGAATGAGACTTTTTGTGAGTTAGTGTCAAAGTAATTGATGAAGGGCCATCAATAAGAAGCCAGCCTCCCTCTGAAATCATATCAGTGTAGATATGAGGTCTTTTGGACCTGTACTTAAAAACACATACACACATAAGTTGGGCCATTTTTAAGATTGATTAATTTAAGGTTTGTCCCTCTCCTTGATTTCTTCGGGGGAACATTTCTTCCTGTAAAAAAAATAAAATCCATCTGTATCACTTTCCACTGCCCTTGACTGTTTCCCATTTTCCAAAAGCTATCTCATAATTAAATATGTATCGCAGGCAGCCACAAAACATCTCTTTCTGCTCGAAGTGCCAAACCAATCTCACCTTGAAATGAAAAAGCTTTGTTAAAAAGCTTTGTTGTGAGTGAACAGACTTGATGTTTTTTTCCCTCTGGCAGAGGAATAAAGGATGCAGTGCTTTATGTTCCCCGTCTCTGTGTGTAGAATGAAGCCCAGACATCAGATCACAGCTCTGAAAGTAATTACTTTGTGGCACAAAAATTCTCGCTCCATATGGCTGCAATGGGAGCGCACATGTGGTCGAATCTGTTCCCCATTGCACATTCCATTCTCCGAAGAGGGAAGGTGCAGCGTGAGAGGGAACGTTTGCTGAGGAAAAATGGTGGCCAAAAGATAACCGAGGCTGACGTTTCAAAATCATTTGCTGACACACGAGAAACAGGCTAAATTTGGGCAGCGGCGAAAGCACATCCACTTAAGCCAAAATTACACCATTACACAATAGCAATTCAAGCACAAATAACATAATGTTCCAGCTCTTATTATTTTGGCTGAGCAGAGCAACCTTATTATGGCTACATATCTTGAGTTTTTTTAATGAAGTCTATCATAGCTGCCAGAACCACAACCTCTTAACTTTTCACCCCCTCTCCTGAGACTGAAGTATTACATTTAGAGGGTCAGTGGCTGCACAGGTCACCACTGCCACTTTATTGGGTTTTGTAGCCTACCTCTAACTTCACCTTTGCAGGACTATTAACTGTCCACGCCTGAGTCAGCATATCACTGTGGTTGCTCTTTTAGGTTTGTTTTCACTGCCAAATTCTTAACAACCTTCAGTTAAGACCAGAGCCATGCTGCAGCCTTGTATTTAATTGAAAACAGCACAAAGACAATATATTCAATGTTTGACCTCATCAACCTTGAATTATGTAAATATAATTTGACGGCAGCAACATGTTTCCAACAAGTTGGGACAGGAGCAACAAAAGACTGTGAAAGTTGTGGACTGATCCAAAAACCCCAAAGTTCCAAAGCTGCATCTGTTTGGTTTGGGAGTGTGTGTTAGTGCCCATGACATGGGTGACTTGCGCTGAAAGGTGCATACAGGTTTTGGAGCAACATATGCTGCCATCCAGTTGACATCTTTTTCAGGGGCGTCTCTGCTTATTCCAACAAGACAATGCTAAGATACATTCTGCAAGAGTGTGGATACTAGTCGTTAAGATTCATCCTCTGTGAACCATGAATGTGCAACATTGTGTGGCAATCCATTAATTAAGTAGATTTTTGTTCTTAGGAAAGCAGATTTTTCTCAGTACAAGTGAAAACCTGCTGGTGGCACAAGAGGAAAAGTCAGGGGATCACCAAAGTCATTGGGATTCATCATCTTGGCACCATCTCCACTAAATTTCATGGCACAAACACAACACAAAGCACAGCTAAGGCCGATGGGAATGCCATTAGTTCTGCAGGCATTTGGTCATAATTGATGGACTGACCACTAAGTATTACCATACCTAGAGCCACGCTGCTGGTATGGTTAAAAACAAGGAAGCAGCAGCTTACTTGTGGCTTATAAACTCCATTCAATTTCAATTCCATGTTCCAGTGTTATGAAGTTGTTAGAAGAGGCACTATCAGCAGCATCACAAATCCATAGTCTTCACAGCCATTGCTTGTTTTGGATCCATATACAGTAGAATGTAAAGAAGAGGTTTTTATAGAAAGTATAGAGAGCTCTAACTTTATAGCCCACTGGCTGCAGATTATGTTGACAACTCACTCTGTCGCAGGCAACCCTCAAATTTGAACATTTTTGGTGCAAGGGTGGTAGCAGTAAAAAAAATGTAAAATGAAAATGGTTTTGTCCTCTGGGAAGTAAAAATGTGCTCTGTAAGTTTCATAGCAATTCGGGCAGTAGCAGCAGCAGCAGTGGTATAAAATTAGACCTGATGGTGACACCACAGGAAGGGTCAGGGGGTCAGTGCTTACCACTTCTGCTGAGCCATTTCCTGGGGGAAAGTCCGCAATCTGGCCACTAGTGTCAGGAGAAATCGCTTTGTAGCAAAGTTTGAACATTGACAACTCATAGAGCTCGCCACAAGCAAACCAGACAAAAAATTAAATGTTAAATGTTTGATTTAGCCACTTATTGTAGCAGCCACGTGTAAATATACACATTGGATTCACTTTTCCTTGGTTCTCATTCTATACTTTCAATTTCTCCTCTCATCCCTCGGCTCGGCTCCCTCTCACTTTGCTCTGTCCTCCTCTGACTTTGTAGATTCGACTGTCACGCAACCACCTACGGATACTACCCAGTCGGATGTAATGTTGATGGCGTGGCGATCAACCTGGTTGTTTCATTTTACAAACAAACTGTGGGGGATGGCGAGTGCTATCTGTGTGTGAGAGGGAGACGAAGAGATGCTGTAGAAAATAATAGAAAGAGAGGGATATTCTTGCTCAGCAATGTTTTTCACAAGGCCACCTTTCCTTGTCTAAATGCTCCGAGGAGACGGGGGGGACACAGGCCGTCATGCATCATAAAGCAAATGACTTTCAGCACTGAGCTGTTATAACACTTCCACTATGAAGACCACTGCTGACTGTAAACACCACTCTTTCACCATACTTACTCCAGCTTTTATGTGTCATTGTCTTTATTCCCTGTAAACACCCTCCTCTCTACCTTCTTCTTACCGCCACCCACTACTCGGTTTTGCTTAAACAAGTCACACTGCAGCATCACGAACGCTCAACGACGCACGAGCCACCTCCGCACGGAGACGAGCGGGCAGATGGCGGCGTGGACGGCGTCCCTCTCGGAGTTGTACTCGCAGCAGATTGAGTGGGAGGAAAAGGGCCTCTGAAGTCACTTTCGCTGCACTGAAATCTCTCCTATTGTTCTCTGTCCAGTTGGTCTTTATTACTGTACAAAACCGACGCCACAGAGCTTCACACAGCAGCAGCTCACACATGCCAGAGGTCGTAAGACGGCACGCATCTTCCCATTGACTGCTGCTTTCCTGAATGCACTTTCTTGGCATCTTTTATTCACTCTGCTACTGATTTATCTGCTTCCATACATCGTAAATATGTCAGATAAACATTAAGGCCAGCAGGATATGGGCTTATATTCACTTAATGAAAAGCCTTGGTGGTTCAACCAAGTTAATCACTGGGAGCAGGAGGTTTTTTTCCCCCTAACATTATGCTTATTTTAAATTGGTTAAATGAACAGTTTAACTTACTGCCTTTTGTGATTATTTGTGGTACAGCAAGCGCTTCACTAGAAAGCAGAACACAATACAAAAGTGGCAACTAAGATGTGTTTTTGGTATTTCAGGAGCCTTTAACCCCATTTATATACCACAAGACAAGTTTCACGTGACAAACAGAGACTGATGGCTGGAAGCTTGTTTTTGGTACAAATGCTTCAGTCGCGTGATCTTCGTCCAGCTTTATAGTATCTTGAGGAAACTCCATGGTCAGTGTGAGTTTGCAGGAAGAGGTGCAACATGTTGTTTTTTTTAAATCTTAAAAGCCCTGCACACGGCCACAGCGCCGCACTAGACTACAATTACACGATGCACAAAAACTGAACCAGTCCGGATGATAACAGGGTGAGCTGCTCCACCCCCGTCTCTAGATGTGGTCTGACCGATCCCATAGCATGCCAACTGCAATGTGCTTTGAGTGCATTTACCGTGCACTTTACATTTGTTTTTCCTCATCCAGATTTGATATCCGGGTACAAATCACATATTAATACCAGGTGGAAAAGGTCTTAGTGATGGATGTAGCGAACAGGTGGTTACTGCATCTGTCAGTGCATTCACAGCTTACTCAGATAAACTGGGCTACGTGGGTAATTATCACACATTTCTATGCACTGTAGGCGCCTGATTACTTTAAATCTGGTTAATCAGATTACTCCCCTACCCTCGACCCTTTTTCCTGGGAGCATGGTTTTCTTATTTTAACTGTAGTAGTGACAGATGATGCTGCTTCCTGACTCGACAGATCAGACAGACAAAGCAATATGTCTGAATTTAACAAATACTCAAATGTTTAGTGGTGCAAACAGGCTTGTTCATTTAGACTTCTACAGGCTACTATGCACTTAGTTTCAGTTTTAGTCAGAGTTTGGATGGAAGTATTTCAAATGCGTATTCACATTCAAAGCATGCATGTCCAAACTGTGTGAAATTTGTGTTCTCCTCTATCTGGAGATATGAGGTTTCTCTAATCACCTACTTTACTGTGAAAACCATATTTCCCATTTACATGACATTTAAGAAATCAACTTATGGGAGCAAAACAACTGTAAACCGGTTCACAGTGAACTGGGTTCAGTTCAGTAAAGACACTGTATAGACTAAATGCAGACGTGTTGACATTTCGCATTGTAATTAATAAAGTTAATTATAGTGACTGCAACAGTTTCAAGGCCCTTGTATTATGTTTACTGGCTCCCTGGGACACTTGATGGAACCAAGCCATCATCAGTTTTATTAATTACACATGTCCTTCTGCTGCTATGACAAGTCAAAATATCTGCTGTGAAAAAGGTCTGATAGGCCTTGTGAATGTTGCTTGTTGCTGAAGATATCGTGTGGTTTCTCACCATGACGAATTATAGTGATAATTAGACTTTTTTTGTGCAGACTGCGTGCAGTCTTTTCTGGTGTAGCTGTACAGCGATTACAAGTCATGCTGAGCCTTTTGCTTGTGGCTCATTTTCCCAAAAGCTACTTCTGATCAACTGTTTGTCACTCTTATCTCATCAGATCGCACAGCAGCAGCAGCAGCAGACTACAACACTGCTGCCAGTTAAGATACTGAAGATGCGAGCTTGCCAACTCATTAATGAGTAAATACGAGGGTCATGGCTTTGAGGTAAATCTGCTTTAGTTTTCCCTCTGGTCATTTGACTGAAGCTGAGATTTCATGGGTCATTCGTAATGAAAAAGGGCAACAAATGCTCAGCGTGAGTGGGAGGGTGAAAATATATACATACATAATAATGTGTTTACAGGAGTAAGCGGGTAAATGTGCATGCATCAAGGCTGTCCTGAGCCTGTGTGCTGCCTCAGGCAAAATCATTCATTGCAGACAGAAATCTGAGTTTGTAATGAGGCGGACATTTCCTGTCATTTTAAATAGCTTGGTTTATTTGACTGAAATGAATGCAGGTATGTTTGCTTTTGCACATATAATATCCATAATAAATGAGGCACTAGCTGCTCTAAGCACCTGTGTGTGTGTGTATGTGTGTGTGTGGTGGCAATGTTAGATGGTCGTCAATTAAGTCGCCCTGGCAGGCCTGTGAAAAGGTAATAATTGAATGGTGGAATTCACAACTCTGGGTCCTAGTGCCATCTGACTGAGACATAGTTGTGTTGTGTGTGTGTGTGTGTGTGTGTGTGTGTGTGTGTGTGTGTGTGTGTGTGTGTGTGTGTGTGAGAGAGAGAGAGAGAGAGAGAAAACAGGAAGACTGCTTGACTCAGCCTGGAGCTTTAAACCACACTCCTCTCATTTTCAAAATCTGTGGGAGTGTGTGTGGACACGCTCACCTTATACAGGCTCAATCACTCCAATCAGTTAAAGCATGTCTACCCTCTATTTTTCTTTCTCGCTCTGCAAAGACATAGACGTGGAGCAAAGGAGCAGGAAAGCACAGCTGAGAACACAATGAGCAGCAGCAGGGCCACGGTCCCTGGTGTTTAACACACAAAGACTGACTATACTGTGGCTCTGGAGGGGTTTGTGTGCCCAGCACTGAATTCCAATGTGGGCCCCGTAACAGTGGTGGTTAGACCTGAGATCTGCAAAGGACTATGTTTCAAACAAATATGACAAACTTAAAAGGAAGGGTATGACTTCACAATTTAAAAGTCACTCTTAAACATTTTCGTCTGTCACCTTCAAAGAATTTAAAGTGTAACAACCTAAATCAGCTCAGTTGTATGTTCTGTATTTACACTCCACCCTTCAGCAAGAACAAAAGTATAATGAGCAGCTATTAAGTCCGAAATGTCCATAATAGATAAACATGAGAGATGAGAACTGTGAGAGAAGCTAAGAGAAATGACAAGAAGGGAATAGAAGAAAAGAGAAGAGCAGAGCAGAGAAAACAAGATGAGAAGAGAAGAATGGGCAGAGTTTCCCTCTTGGTTTCCATGTGGCAGTTCAAACCAGGAGTCTGTCTGCTCTGCATATGGAACCAATTTGAAATGTGAGACTATAGGTGCTGCTTTAAAGACAGACGATCGCCCAACAGAAGATAGGAAAACTCTGTTTTCACTTGCCAGCCGAGCTCTTTTCATAATTTACCTCTTTACAAAAACTTGGCATAAAGCAAACATCAGGCAGCACAGTGTGTCCTTATATATTGCATCATTTGCATAGAGTCACAGGATGAATGCATTCCCCTTCCTCTCCTTCACTTAACCCTACACATAGATTAAAAATTGCTTATTTTGTTTAACCAACCAAAGATGCAAACATTTCCAGAATGGGAAGCTGCAGCCACAAATGTTTAATAATTAATCAACTATCAAAACAGTTTGGAAGTTATTTATTTCAAACCAACTGATTAGTCTTTTTTTTTTCAGCTCAGAGCTTTATGGTCCAAATGTGGAAAGTCCTTTTTTTCTAATGCAATACAGCAAATGCTATACAAACATCTGTCCAGTTTTTGGGAGTCAGGATATAGTATTGACTGATAATCAACTGTTGGAATGTGGTGTGTGTTTGGCTTTTAAGAAGCTTTCTTATCATTAAAACAGTTTAAAAAGTGTCTCTTTACTTCTGCACTTTTACTTCAGTCTGATTTTGATTTTACTTGTAGTGAAGCACATTTTCATTGTTGTAAAGGCACTTTCATCTGAGTCAATGATCCTAAGACTAAGACTTCTCAGGTGGGGAATAATAATGAGTAAAAAAAAAAAAAAGTAAAAAAGTTCTAGTGTCCCATATTAAATACAGCAATAACACTGAGAGAAAATCTAGCTATAAAGCACATTTATAACTGCTATAAATTAAGTGACAACAACTGATGTGCTTCAGGTTTGATTCCCAGCTGAAGTCGCATCTACAGGTCCAGGATCTGCAGACTCAGCACTTTGCTCAGCCCAAACTTCTCGCTTGTTACAGACTGTAGGGTTGAAGGGGAAACAGTCTTACCATGGTTCATATCCCGGCTCCAGTGCATTCATACCCCGGCCTGTGTCCGCTCATTGACCGGTTGGAGGTGGATGAGTGTCCACGCGGACCGTGGACAGCCGGTGGTCCTGAAGCTGCAGCCAGACCCACTCAGCCGGATAAAAACCTGTCCACGACCAACTCCACTAAACACAATCAGCTGTTTTAGAGAGGTACCTGAGAGCCACAGGTAAGATCCCGATGCATCACTTTCTTCTGCAAACTTCCCATCGATCCAAAGCCCAGCCTCCTGCTCCAAAGCAGTGTCTGGGAAAAGCGGATTTCAAAGTAAAAGCACGAGCGTTTAAAGAGTCTGCTGGAGTGAAATATGAGAAGAGTTCCCCCTCTGCATAATAAGGTTTGTCCCTGCTGAGAGAAAACTCAAGACAGACCGTGACACAGGCAGAAACACAGCCTATAGAAGAAAAAAAACTAGGTTCAGTTTCAGTCTATGGAAATGTAATCAATGCACATACTAACATAAACATCTTCATATCAAAGAGGTTACCTTGATGATGGAAAGCAAACATAATACTATTCAGAAAGAATCTGTTCAGCTACCATGTTCTGAAAAAAACACTTTTCATATGCACTAACCTACTATACTATATCACTACTATATTACTATGCATTGTTTTTGTATATTTTAAATTCATAGGTTACAAATCCTTCTTTCTGTCTCTGAATCACTATGTCCTCCTGCTCTTTTGAAATCATCCTAATAGTGATGGAAAGCAGACATAATCAATGTTTCATTTACACCTTATTTTCTGTCTCCTGGTGTTGAAATTAAAAGTTGTGGATGTCTATTATGAGACCAGTTTTGGGCAGTAGTGGACAAAAGTTTAGAGACACAGGAGTTTAAAACCTGAAGGTTCAGTTCATGGACCGGCCAAATCTGAGGAATTGCTCTAGTGGAGCTGCTCAGTGGCCAACACATCAGACTGGACTTGTGCTGTGATGCTTCCAGGTGTGACTGTTTGTAAAAGGGTGTTTTTAAAAAGGAGCATTGCTGTCAGACATATTGGTTAAATAAAGGTTTATTGCCCAACTCTATTTCATTACACTCCAACCTCCCAGAGATCCTTTTGTATTATTTTTATCATCTGGCAGGAGAAAATAATTTCCAGGAGCAGATAATTAAATTTATCTTATAGGAATGACCTCTGCCACAGTTGTGGCCAACAAACTGTACTAATTATTGTAGAAGGTTTAGGGCGCCCTCTTGTGTTAAAATCAGGCTATTTGACCTTTTGACTTTTCTATGTCAGTACATCATTGTGTTTGTCATAAGCCTAGTAGATGCTGACATAATCAGCATCCATCAAAGATTTGAGTATCATGATACCATGAACAAGCTGAGAACTGAATGTCTTTTGTAAATTGCACATATTGAATTGCATAACTCAGTGTATGCAGGTTTTGGATATGTTGTGCATTCATTCAGGAAGAATGAAAAGATTTAAGATGTCTGTCTGCAGAGTAGATCCACTTGATTTTTGAGTGTACTCTACTGCCCCCACAATGCAATGCACAAAGAAAACAGAGGATATACTCATAACTGGTGTTAAAACTGTGGAAGCCCATTTCTGCCAGGAAAAGAAAAAAACAATTAGATGAAATGTGAGGAATGACAAAAATGAAATAGTTGCAATTCTGAGATAGCTGATCAATATAGTTAATTATGATTATAAAACTTTAGATCAGACTCATTGTATGAGAATTTAGGAAAATCTGACCTTTTGTACAGAATATTTAAGTCCTTTATTTCAATCTTCTTTTCACACGTTATGTCTTGTGTTTTTAAATGCTTCTAAATCCTCAAACTTAATTGTCATTCAATTCCATGGTCTCATTTTGACTGATGTCGTCATGCATCTTTAAAAGTAACACACAAGAAAATTAGTATCTATTCCTATAGTGTGGGAGAGACCCTGAGCCAGCTGTCGACTGTGTTGAAGAACAACTGCCTGTAGGTGGCGATGTTGGTGTGTTTTTGAAATCACTTCTGAACGCAATCACCTGCCTGTTTTTTAACTAAGTCATTTTGTCATTGATAAAATCTAGACCCAAGAATATAATACAACAAAAAAAAATGAAGGGCTAGAAACACACGTCTACAAACACAAACAGTTCAACAGAATTGTTTTGCATATGAGAAACTTTATAACCAGGTTCTATATGTGTAGGAAAAACAGTGACTACTCAAAACTAGAGGAATGACTTAATTAAGAATTCACAAACTATGAATGTTCTGTCATATAAAACAGGGAGTGTACAGTTTAATGTGGCATCAGAGCTACTGTGTTTCTGCACAGGTGCTTTTATGTTGTCAGTACCTTCTTTTTTTATAATTACATAAATTACGTAATTATTACAAAGACAGCCTATTTGGCGTGTTCAAAGGTGAACCACTAGGGCGCACCAAAACACACCTTGCGTCTCATCTGACCCAAACTTCTCTGAAAACGATCTCAAGCCATGCAAGCGTGTGTTCAAAGAAAGGTTATGGTTACGTTATGGTGTGTGGAGAAATAGATGAAGGAGTAAAGGAAAGATGTATAGTGTGTGTGTGTGTGTGTGCATGAAAGAATGTGATAGTACAAAGCTGGGCTGATCATACTCATCTGTTCCCTGACCTTTCTGCCTCTCCGCTGCCTTTCCGCCTACTCACTCCTTATGTTCAGGACTACTGTCCCGCTGTACAATCAGCTGCTTCATCTGACTCCGCTGACCTCCGACCCTGAAGCCCCAGCCACGCGACCCCTACGGCTCACACTCCATGACATTTCAGCTGCATTAAAAGAGCCACTAAACAGGCCGCTCTGTGTGTGTGTAGTAAACACAAGCCCGGATTTTTATGCAGCAGAGAGCACGCCCAGTAAAGTATTTGAGTGCGTGCATGTACAGTACAGTACATATGTGTGGTCACTTGTACTGCGTCATTCCTTTCTGTTGTACTGCACAGGCTTTATGGAAGACAGAAGGAGAATATTTCCAAACCACAGCGCAGCAGATAGAGAAGATATTTCTCTGCCACACAGTGAGAGCTTTGTTCCTAGACATCATTCCTCTGGCTTTACACTACTGTACATTATCAGCAGTTTGGAACCAAACCAACAAACTGCACCCGTCCTTCAAACTACATTCATTTATACTGCACCGTACTCAGAGCATTACTTGTTCGAGTGAAGGGAAGAGTGAACCGCAAATATGGTGACACACCAGTCCCAGCAGAGTCATGCCGTCCCTTGTGTGACACCCAAAAATCTTTAAATCTTTAAGTAACACATCAAACACTTCTTTGTCAACACTGCTGCATTTATATAACCGACATGTTCCACGGCTGGTCAGGGACACTTTCAAGACAAGCTCACAGTTGGAGACACCCACCTCAAGCCTACAAGACCATGAGTCACAGTCAGAGATAACAACTGGGGCCTTGTCTCACAAACACATATTTGCACCGTTATCAGATAAGATCCCTTTTGCACTTTTATTCCGTGGGGTTAAAGATAATTTAATGCTTTGATAGGTCTGGGGGAAACCCCAGCCAAGACTTTTACAACCATGACAGGTTGTTCACACACTCTTTTTGTTCAGCTGTCACAAGTCTCCTTTTTCGTTCTGATTCTGTTCCACTCTTTCACTAAGGCCTCTGTCTTTCTGTTATGTATTCTTTTGCAGAGCTGAATATATCTACTGCTGAGCCAGTGCTAAAACATAACTGAGGACATTTACTGAAGTAATGCACTCGAGTACAATTTAGAGCTGCCTGTAATTTACTATAGTATTGCCATATTATGCTACTTTATGCTTCTACTCTGCTTGTATCTTTAACTCCACTACATTCACTTGACAGCAATAGTAACTAGTTGCTGCATAACTATAACTTTTAACATATGATTAGCTAATAGGATATGATGCATTGTTACAGATGGATTCAATTTCATCCATCTGAATCATTTTAATATCATCAAATGGGTCAAATGACTTTGTTAGATGGAAAACTGTTGCTCATAGTGTCAGACCTACAGAGAATTATGACCTGAGCATTATTCCCTCAGTTCTACTGAGCATTTTTTATTATCTTTCAGCTCATTGTTTTGTTTACTGTTTTGATTCAATCTCACTGCCCCAAGTGACCAAAAAATCAGTTAATGCAAGTTTGTGTACATTTTGTTGACAAAAATTCTAAACTTAAACCTGCAATTAGTGATTTTTTTGGCCACTTGTCAGTGATGATGTTTTCACAGAGAACACCATGAGGTAGATGGACAAGCATGGAGAGGATGGGTGTGGAGAATGAGAACAAAGAGGACAAGCACCCATGAGAAGAGATGTAGGAAAGAAAGAGTAACCAGCAATTTTCGAACTAGTGTCATGACTCCCCTGGCCACTTCAGAGATATCAGACCTGATTTCAGGTCTATGGCATAAAATGTTACCTTACTTATTTACTGAATATCCAACAACATGAATGAGTCATAAGAACACAAAGCACAAATACGGTTCTTCTCATGCACTGGAGAGAATCACAGAGCTACAAAGAAATGACAGCGTGAGTGAAGCCGTTACTCAGACCACTGTTGTGGACAAGAAACAGGATACGCAGCGTCTGTGTGTGTGTTCATTCACGTGGGCACTGCAAGACGGTTATACAAGACAAAATTCCTCTACTGTAATGAAATCCAGGAAACAACTTCAGTGCAGGTTTTAACATTATCCCAGCGATGTGGGGGAAACAGACTGACATGACTGAGTGATGACGATGTCAGTTATGAAACGGCGCCACAGTGTCACTCATTGATAAATACCTGCAGGAGCACTACACACACTTTCTGATAGCAGTTTAGTTTATGACTTCCTGCTGACTACCAACATCCAGTGCACCCTTCTGATTATGGCAGCTCATCCACCTCTAAGCTCCCCTCAGGGCTACTTCCCACTCCCTGCTGTGCTGAGGTTGGTGGTTGAGGAAAGTGATCCAAGAGCCAAGACACCAAACATCAATGCTGTACATGTTCTACATTCATATAATAGCATAGTTGGCCAACTGTTTTGTTGATGTTGTGAATTTTGCAATTTCACTCCAAAATTTGCATCTGTTTGTTTCAACATTTTTCTCAGTAAATATATTTCTAATGGGGCTATTGTAATGAAAATTTCACCAAATGTCAGCAACAACCCATGCAATCCACAGGTGCAAAGAAATCAAACCATAGATGCACACAAATTAAGTTATGTGTAATAATGTGACACAGGGAAATAGTATTGAACACATGAAGGAAGGCATGCAAAGCCAAGACACCAGCTGAAATCAGTAATCAGTACTTAGAAAGCAATCCTGCCGCTTGTCAGCGCAAATTAATATCAGCTGGTTCAGTCCCGACTGATGGCCTATAAAAAGGTGTCTCAAGGCATCACAGAAGACACATCTCATGATGGGTGAAAGCAAAGAGCTCTCTCAAGACCTTCGCAACCTTACTGTTGCAAAACATACTGATGGCATTGGTTACAGAAGGATTTCTAAACTTCTGAACAGTGAGCACTGTTAGGGCCATAATCCAGAAGTGGAAAGAACATCATTTCACCATAAACCGGCCACGACCTGGTGCTCCTCCCAAGATTTCCCGACAGAGGAGTGAAAAGAATTATCAGAAGAGTTGTCCAAGAGCCAAAGATCATTTGTGGAGAGCTTCAGAAAGACCTGGTCATGCACGCTCACCACGCTAAAGTTAAAGTTAAAGTTTTTGCTGCACAACATTTGGACAAGCCTGTGAAATACTGGGAGAATATAGTCTGGTCAGATGAGACCAAAATTGCACTGAGCTCTTTTTCAGCATACAGTACTGGCACACAATTGAAGGAAGGATGAATGGAAAAATGTACCAAGACATTCTTGATAAAAAATCTGCTGCCATCTACCAGGATGCTGAAGATGAAACGGAGGGTGGACATTTCAGCAAGAGTGATCCCGAGCACACAGCCAAGGAAACTCTCAATTGGTTTCAGAGAAAGAAAATAAAGCTGCTAGAACGGCCCAGCCAATCACCTGACTTGAATCCAACTGAAAATCCATGGAAAGAACTAAAGATCAGAGTTCATAGAAGAGGCCCACAGAACCAAGATTTGAAGACTGTGTGTGTGGAAGAATGAGCCAAAATCACACCTGGGCAATGCATGCAACTAGTGTCTCCATACAGGAGGCATCTCGAAGCTGTCATTACCAACAAAGGCTTTTGTACCAAGTATTAAATAAATTTCAGTGAGCGTGTTCAATACTTTTCCCCTGTGTCATTCCATTTCTTAGTTTCTGAACTTATTTGTTTTGGTTTCTTTGTATGGATGGATTAACAACATCTGGTGAGAATTTCATGTCAATATATTTACTGTGAAAAATGGTGACGTGTTCAATACTTATAAGATAAGATAAACCTTTATTCGTCCCACAGTGGGGAAATTTGCACCTGCTGTATGTCTATATCTATATATCTATATCCATTATATATGTCTGTTATACCATGCACTCATCTTGCATAAGTAACTAATGTTAATACTACTAGGGACAGTCCACAAAATTGCTTTGAGATAGGGCATGGGGTCAGGGTCTCTTAAATTAGGTCCTGTCTCAGAGCCCATTTTATCCCCTGAGGAGTGGGAAACACTCACAAGGAAAAGATAACAACATCTTGCAGGCTCTAATCTTGCGGTGTCCTGGTGGCGCATTGCCATGAGTTCTGAACCATTTGCTAGAAAGACGGCAGATTCGCTCTTATGCCTTTCAAACCAACCCAACATTACATCATGAGCTGTTATCTTGAGATCCAAATTTTTAATTAACCTATCAAGTGCCTCTGTCTGCTATCCTCCCATCATACTCCAAGGTGCATTATCTCACGGAGCAGAAATGACTTTGGAAAATACTGTAAAAACCAAGGACCTACCACAGCGCTGCTCGAACCCAGTGAGGGCTGTGGAACAACAATGATCTCAGTGTTGGTCTGGTCCAGGGTGGAGGGCTCAGTCGCTCCCTGGCAAACAGATGCTGTTCTGCACAGCAGGTTCATTTAAGGCCTCTCTCATCTCTAACTGGTAGAGGATGATACTGGAATGAGGCCCCCCTCTTTTTCTACTCTGTGGATGTCTCTTTCACATGCTCTCACTCTTGCCATCTCCCTCCCTACAGCTCTGTTAATCATTTCTTTTCCTTTGTGGACTCTTGTGTATCTGTTTGTTCTTGATAGTTCTCTCTGCAGGAGAAGCCATAGGAATCTGCAGCGTGAATCTACCTCTCTTCTCGTCCCCACATTTTGGAATCCTTCAGTTCCCCCATGTGCGTCTTAAAAGATAATTAAAGATGGAGAGTTGGGCTCGCTTTCCCAGACAGATGTATTTTTCGCTGCCATGTCTTGAGAGTGTTTTGGATTGTTTCTCTCTATTTCTCTCTCTGGCTTCCTCTCTCTCTCTCTCTCTCTCTCTCTCTCTCTCTCTCTCTCTCTCTCTCTCTTCGTTTCCACTCCTTCTCCCCAGATATGTTTGCGAGCCCAGACGTTGGTCTGAGGGCCCAGATTGGTCGCTATGGGGACAGACCTAACAACAGACATAAACAGAGTCGTGAGGAGGAGAAGGACGGAGAGAAGGGCGAGAGCGAAAGAGAGCCGAGGTGAAAGGGCAAGTGAAAAGGGCCATGGGGCAACACAGAGAGGGGCATCAAAGTGGTCCAGGAGTGAAGGGGCTGCGGGGATTAGATTCGAGTCTGGTGGGCTACTTGTCTGAACAAAGAGATCATTAAAGATGGAACCATGGCAGGGTGGAGTACTGTATGCACATTTGCTGCTCCGCTGCACCAGTGCAAGAGGAACATTTAATAAACTCTGCAGCACTAATGCAAAGTGACAGAAGGGTGGGAAGTGATTTGACACAGGACACCCAAACTGCATGCTTTGAAACAAGCCTTCAAGTTAAAAATAGTGTAAATATTTGGAATTAAGAAACCCCAACTGTCCAGACAGGATTACATACACACTATCAGCATTCTGGGGCTGGAAAATAACAATGGCAATAGTGAGACTGCATTTTTAATCAGTCACGATGCTTCACTTGAGTCTTTGGAAACCGGTGGAAACACTGAGCACGCTGGCTCTGAGCAGCAGTCTAGTTGGTTAGTGGTGATAGTTGGTGGTTGGCAACACCATGCTGCACAGTGATTCTAAGCTGGTTCTGAGTGTGCAGTGTGTCACACTAGAAACAAAATTAAGTACGCTCAAACTGAGTATGAGTAAACAGAGAGAATGCAAATTAGATGCACTCGTTTTTTTAGTGTGCTGTCTATCTACACTATTCTCCCACAATGCAATGCACAAAGGAAATTAGGATGTAACACATAGTGTATCTCGTTAGTATGCAGTTTTGTGTTGACTTTAATAGAGGACACCTTGCTCAGTCTGGTTAGACTGTGTTTTTCTTACTTTACTCCTGCCTGACATTGTTTTTCTCCCCACCTGCAAAGTCCCTCATACTATCAGAGTTCATATTTTCAACAAACATCCTGTAATAAACCCTGAGATTGCAATCCAGCTGCTGAATCAGGGCACCGAAACAGCTTATTCAGGTTTCTTGGAGACTGGGTCGACCTTAGTGGGTGAGGTTTTTTACTGACCTACCGAATAATTGGTCAGTAACACAGGAAATAAAATGGTTTGCTTACAACCTGTCTGCTTGTCTGATTTCTCATGTTGCTTCATCAGACTTGTTTTTAAGCCATGTTGCTATGTACTTTGGGTACAGTGTTATTAGTACTGATAAGAATGATGGCTAAAAATAGGAAAGTAAGACTCAAATTGTAATGCAGCAAACCTGGACTTTCAGGGTACTTCCCTTTGAGCGATCACATCAGACCGGAGCTGATTGAGAAAACAGACAAAAAAACTTTTTTAAATGTCAGTTCTGATGAAGAATTTACACAGAGATTATAGCTGTTGATGTTCTGCCCGCAGACGGCTGAACTTCTCTGGAACTGAAGAGTCGACCACAATGTCGGCGAGGTCCTGCCTCTAATAATGGGCTGTGAGTAGACTGAAGAGGTACTGGTGGTTTGTGTGCTTGTGTAAAGAGGACACCCAGACAGCACTGCGAGGCAGGAGGATGACAGGAGGATGAGTAAAGCCACTACATACTCTGCAGTCTATACACCAGCTGTGTGTTGGTTTAAAGAACAAGACAGGAAATGCTAATGAGACTGAGTATGTGGGTGTATACGTGCATGGGCTACAAGAGCTTTACAGAGCTTTTTCTCTTTTTGCTATTGTGGCTGCATAAATACAAGCAGCCCACAATTGCTGAAGTTAAACCAAAAGAAATTTCCATATCATCTAAAGTTTGAGACACACGTCTGTGTCTATTTCATTTCACACTGTTCTCTGCGTGTTACCGCTTTGTGTCGTCAGAGCAAGCAACCTACGCACTGAAAATGGCAGGTCTATGTGTGTATGCTTTATATGTACTGATTTATCTATATGGATCTGAATTTACTACAGTTCCAGGACCACAACAACTTGTGAACGTACCTTGACTCTTTCTTGCAAGACTCAATTTTCTGACATGGCCATTATCAGTCAGAGTTTATTTGCCATCTTCTCTGGCAGCAGCATGCACGACCGATGATCAAGATATGTTTGTCTTTTTTATTAATCATGCAGTGTAAATCATGTGTAGCTCCGGTGAGCTTCTCCAGAGCTAAAGTATATGCAAGCTTCACCTCTAGTCAACATATGTCTTTTACTGGATGTGACATTTTCATTTGTGTGGATTGAGACATTTCAATGCTCACCTCCCTATGTTCAAATGTTCTATTAAAACCATTTCCATCTGACACTATTTTGCATGGGCACCATTGCTGCATCCTGCTATAAACAATGTGATGCCCTGTGAATAAAAATCTCCACATTTGCTTTCAGACAATGCGCAACTTTTTGCATCACGTCGTGCAATATAGCTTTTTTTTTTCCTGATTAGAGCACCAGCCCCTCAAAATGTGTGCACGTCCCTGATGCATGTGTATTTGTATGTTCGCTCCTGGATTGCGGTCGCCAGTCAGTCTGAACTAATCCTCCCAGAGACACAACACAGAGAGCAGCAGGTGTAGAATCTGCCGATGTGTGTCAGTAAGTAAGTAGTAACTCCATCGTCTGCAAAGTTTGCTGACAGACAGAATTCTGTAGAATGGACGGATTTAAATACTTACTTTAAGTACTTCTCATTTCTTCCAGTCACTCAGAGTCACTTTGTGCTGAGAAATGACCTCAGAAATGAAATAATCTCTGGGGAGAGATCATTCCCGGACTGACTGTGTGTGTGTGTATGTGTGTGTGTTTTAGGATTGTGACTGGTGATAAGACATCTGATAATAGTTTCCAGTACATTCACATTAAGTAGTCATATCTTCTGTGCAAGTGTACAGTGTATGTGTACGTGTGTGTGGTGGAAAAATATTTAGATCCTTTATAAGTTGTTCAGTAAAAGTATTCAGAGTGAAAGTGAAAACATTTCACTCTGAAGTGGACCAAAAGAAGCCTAAAATGGAAATCATGGTTAAGGTTCAAGCATTAAAGGGATAAATCAATTATTTTTGTACCACTTTATCATTATTATTATTTGTCTTATGCCATGGCCCAAATTGCCATGAGCCAGAATGAAGTTACAGGAACATGAACAAGAACAAAGTTTGGCCCAATAACTGAAAAAAATACTTAAATGCCTCCCAGGAAATATGGGCCCGATTAAGCTCACTGGAGCCTGAACATACACACAGAGTGTCATTAAAATCTGATGAAGGGTGGACAAATGGCTGAACTTTGAGTGTGCAGTTATTGAAATGCTGCAAAAAAACAAGTGTGTGATTGGTCTCACTCCTTTAAATGTAATTAATCAAGCTGAAGTGATTGCTCAGCTTTGTGAAGCCTGAAGTTCGCTCGTTGCTGTAAAAGTCCGTCATGATGGATTTTCTGACGTTTTGAATTTATTCGCATTTTTGATATCTCCTCTTAAACTATAGGTCCAATTGCTTCCAAATTGTCAGTGGATCCTTAATGAACCAAGCCTATCAAAAGGTTGCATAAAGCTTATTGATATCTTTTTCAGGATATTTACCAGTGAACTTCCCAAGGGTGCGGCTCAGATGTCTGGCCAGTCCATGCAGAACAATCTTATCTCAGCAAGCTCTTCTGTAATGAAACTGTGGCCCTGATGTCTCCATAGTATTTTGAATTTATGATGTAATTCCTTTTGGAGGGTGATTTTGGATTTTGGGGCCCACAGTGTCAGACTCTGAAAACCCTGCTAGGAGGGAAATGAAAAAAATTGAAAACGATAAAAAGCAGTTATTAATGATTCTAACATTAGCAGCATGTAGAGTGAGTCACACTGAGCAAGGGTCACACCCATGTTTCTGAAATGGTGCATGAAATGTATCAGAGTAATATTCAACTCAGAGTTGGTTAACGGATCGTCTCTATTCCAACTCTTAACAATTACATACATGCCAAGTGCTGCCCACTCCACCCAAATGGATCAATGTGAAAATGTCCAAATCACCACCGTGTCCGTGCCTAGATGTCCCTGCCCAATCCCACCATGATGATGACTAATCCCCTGCTCATTCATTAAATTATTAGGCCTCACCCATCACTGTTCAGCCGCTGACCACCCAGTCATCATTATCAATAAATCACTGCTCGATCAGGACATGATCTGCCCTTACAGAAAAAACACACTTCCATCTTGCTTTGTTTCTTTCTCTCTTCATTCAGCATTCTTCTTCTGGAGTAAATGTGTGTTGGTCTGTTAGTAACAGAAAACAGGACCCCTAACGCAAAATAATGACTAAGTCTTGTCGTGCAAAGAGAGCTGGAAACAAACAAGCCTCATCAGTTAAAACATGGAACAGATTAGAGTCATTTAAAGGATAAACATTATGGAGAACCTACACATCCTGCGCAAATCACACCGAATGTATAGCTTCAGTAAGCCAAGAACACACTGTGTCTCATGCAGTGTGATGGCTGGTTAAACCCAACTCTTAAAAACACATGTTTCGCACAAGAGGGAGGAAACCTTGTCTGCACAGAAAGCATCCAGTGTCTGTGCCAATATAAAACCTCAGTGTACCACAACAGCAGTCCACAGTGGACCTGCTGCCAGATTTGTTTTTGGGTTGGAGAGAAAGAGAACGATGAGAGGAGAGTGTATCATTTTTCTCCCTGTTAGCTCTGACATAGAATAGCTATACAGCAACTAACACTGACTACTATGAATAAGCATCTGAGTTTGCATCTGGGCCTTTTGATCTACACAGGAGTTATGAGCCTGCAGCCATCTTGGGTTTATAACCCAAGCTCTTAACCACTGAAAAAAATCAACTAAAGTTTTTGTTTGATTCATGTGTATCTGTGTGTTTACATTGATTAAATGATTCAGTCTTGGTCGCTGTTCATAGATTAAGAAAGAGTATTTCATTTTACCACCCCAATTCCAAAAGAGTTGGGACGTTGTGTAAAATGTTGCAAATCATTTAAACCCTATATTTGATTGACAATAGTGCAAAGTTTCATGAAAAATATACAGTATGCTCATTTTGATGCCAGCAACAAAAGTTGTGACAGGGACAACAAAACAACCGTCAAATTCTGTTTTTATTAACATTTTACGCAGCGTCCCAGCTTTTGTGGAAATGGGGTTGTAAGTCAGTGCAATGTAAAGTATTAGGAAGTTCAAACCAATAACTCTCAACATTGTTAGTTTGTGTGCGCTGTTCCAGCCAGATGGGAATACATAAGCAGGAAATGGGAAGTGGAAGTGGAAATAAACACAATTGAAGGGTCATACATGCAGGGTGGGACAGCGGCTCATTGGTTAGCAACACGTTCAGTGTGTGAATCCATCTGAGTGTTGAGTTTGCATGTGCTATTCCAGGAGTTTCCCACTAGTCAACGAGATGAAGGTCAGGTTGATTAGAAACTCTGAACTGTCTGTATTGTTAATGTGTCAGTCCTGTGACCGACTGGTGATCGATGGCGCACAGACTCCAGCCTCTGTGACCCTGAACAAGGTCAGGAAATGGTTGGATTTCAAGGCATGAAGGCAAGGCAAGGCAAGGAATAATTCTCCAATAGTGATTGAATGGGAAAAGGTAGCACATTGAAATTCATGAATAAATATATTTATGATGCACCATAAAAGCCAACTCTTCTCACTTGGCTTTACTTGCCGGCCTTGATTGCAGCTACCATGCTTACCATACTTTTCATACATATTCCTACAAAAACAAAGTGCATGGATCTTGTCTATCGATTGCACACAGTCTGCTTCTAGACAACAATTAATTTCTTCTTTTGGGTAATATCCCCCGTGTATTTAATGTGTATTACTCCACCTCAGAAACCTCAAATTCCCATATCAATGTAAGTGTGAAATCTTCTTCTATGAAACCTGGCACATCCACAAAGCTCATTGTTGTTGTAATTCAATATATCTGGCAGGAAGCACAAGAGAAGAGAGGAGAGGAGTTAATCCGGTCTTCCTCCGCTGACGATCCCTTGTGGTGTGATTGCAGTCAGCTGATGGTTATGTACACAGGGCTAATTGAGCTTTGGTTTGTCTTTTCTGGTTAAAGCGAGTGTTTGATCTCCACTAAGCCTTTGACCACTGTCACGGCTCGCTGCCAGAGGAGATGGAGCCTCTTGGTCAGCAGGACAAGAGGGACTGACTGTGCTGTGTTACACAGTGTAGAGACATATAGGCAAGGTCATTGTACAGTATGGTAGTAGGAAATCAGAGTGGTTTTAATAGTTGTTCTAATTCAACGAAACGCATTAGAAAATGAAATCAAAATACATTTAATAAAGCAAATAGAGAAATCAATCAATTCATCATTAAAGGCACGGGATGTTGGTTCCACATCTGTGCTGGGTATATCACGATGTTGGGTATGAATCCAGGTGCTACATCCAACAGATGTAAGGGACATAGTGTGTTTATACTCTTTAACCACCTCAGAAATATATATACATAGGCAGGAAAACAAACAGGAAACAAGAAGAACATACAATTAACTGTGACACAGACAAATATGCAAAACACTGTTTGCTTCTTCTGCTCCACAGCTGCTTATATTACACAGGCTAAAAAAACAAAGAATCAAAGAATCAGATCTAATCTAATCTAATTTAGTGTTATTCAGTTGGTTGGGTGCCACAGGTCTCTGGTTTGTGTGCCAATGTGTCTAATACCCAAGTGGATGGGTATTTGGACTCTATCAGCTCTGACGTGTCCAAATCTTCACAGAAATTCATTTTTAGATTATACATGACTGCAGGCCAATTAGTGGGCTGTTCTCCACAGATCTGTTTAGGATTGGGTCCAACATTTCGGATCTGATGAAGTCCTCTAATTTGAACTTTTAATAAGCGCCATTCCATTAAGGATTCACACCTCTGTCTACATACTTCTTGGTTCTTTCGCTCTTGTTTTTCATGCTTTGGTTTAGGTGTTTCCCAGTTTGTTGTGGAAGAATTCGACTGGCCTGCGCAGAGGCCTGACCTGAACTCCATCCAACAACTTTGGGATGAGGTGGAACGCAGACTGCGAGCCAGACCTTAACACCCAACATCAGTGTTGAACCTCACTGAAGTTCTCATGTCTGTAAATCCCTGCAGCCAGGTTCTGGTGGAAAGACTGAAACTAAGGGAGTGGAGGCTGTTGGAGCCCATGGTTGTTGGGGCCCACGGTTTTGGAATGAAATGTTAAACTATCACAATAGAGTGTAAAGTCTGGGTGTCTAGTGTGGGTGTACATACTTTTGGTCATGTATTGTATGTTTTTCTGCAGATTTATTCACTTTCATCAGTATGTTCTGACAAAACACTACAGCTTGTACAGAAAGTGTTTACTCTCCCTCTCTGCCAAGCGTGTGATTTACAAGTGTGTTTATGCAATATTATGACTGTGTTTATGTTTATGAAATGAGTGTTCACACAGTCTAGACTGCAGTCCCCCCCAAAAAAACTAAGCAGGAAAAAAAAATGTGTAAGATAAATGATACTGAGGCAACTTTTGATCAAGTCCCTCCATCAGGATTCTGCTGAATTGTGGCCACTTGCTCTCACTGTCTCGCTCTCATGCGCACACAAGCACGCACACATAAACCAGTGACTGCATTCACAGACAATTTGCAACACATGACAAGTCCATAAAACACTTGACCAAAAGTGACATTAAACCACCCCAGAGCAGAGAACCACAAACACAGCACAGCACAATGAAATGCACATTCCATCTGTTTTGCAGCAACTACAATGGGTCTCGGCGGGAGAATGAGGGCGAGGGAAGAATAAAAGTTTTGAAGCACTGATTGAAAGAACACGTAGAAGCAAGTGAAAAGAGGACATGTTGTGTTGACGCACAAACACACAGAAGGACACAATATTGGTTCAAAGAAACAGGACACGAATTAAAACTGAAAGAGCTATTTCTGGTGTTATACAAGAAAAATCTTGGCTTGCTCTTAATCGCATGCATCATTACACTCACAGCCCAGTTTAATATAAGGACCAGTAAACAACAAAATACTATAGCAGGTGACTGTTAGCTCTGCAGCTCCAACACTATAAAAGTTTGAGTATGCAAACATCAAATATCACCCATTTCCTTCACTGGTATTTTAAAGAAATCCACCCAAACCGATCGTTGCTGACAACATCCCTAGATTTTGACGGACTTTCCAGCCCACTGGGTTTCATTAGGAAGAGATGACCCACCCAAAACAAATACTACCCACAGCCACTACCACCAGCCCCAGTCAGCAAGGGAAATAAATTCTCTATTTCCTGTCGGGAGGGCCCTTCCGCAACAGCAATCTGGCAGGTCAAGTGCAGAGAAAACATGTGAGGTGAATGTAGAAATATGATGATATAACAGATAAAATAATATCCACTTCCTTCTCTACTCTTCTCTGAAGGTTTTCCTTTTGTTTATCATGTCCCATACAGGCTTCACTCAGCGTTTCCAACCACAAAGCCTCCGTCACTGCTTCCTCTTTCTTTCTTCCAATCCTTCTTTTCTCTTTCATGAGAAACCAATTGAAATGCCCACGTGGACCCCCTTACCACTTTCACCTTTGGGTTTTCAGTGACGGCAGTTTAAAACCATCTTATGGTGTGTTTGAGAAGAAAGGAGAAGCTGAAGTCAGTGGTCATAACTCGGTTTGTGATTCAGATTATCAGCGTTTTCTCAGCAATAGACAGCCAGAGCATTCATAGTGAGGGAATAAGTGGAACTAAGTATTTTTATGGGGAATTGTATATGTAATTAGTATTATATTAAGCTATTACTGTTGGCTGAATAACAGACTATTTATTGTATCTTGTCATGGTTTCAGTCTCTTAGTTTATTTTTGTGTTTTAACTAGTTTATTTCCGGTGGATTGAGTTTCTACTCCAGTGTTTTTGGTTTAGGATTGTTTCTTTGTGTTTTGTTCAGGAACTGCCTCAGTGACTGGGGGCGTGGTCTCCATGTGCTGGGGGCGTGGTCTCCAAATTCTGGGGGCGTGGTCTTCAGGTGCTGAGGCTCTCGCTGTCTCTTCTCAGTGCCCACAGGTGCATACCCCCATTAAATACCCCTCTCATTCTCCTGCAAGCTGCCCGATCATCCCTGTTTTCCAGTGCTTTGTGGTTTCAGTGCTTTCAGTGTTTCCCCATACCCTGTCTTCTGGTGCTTCGCATTTTCAGCATTTCCAGTGTCTCCAGTGTGTCCATTGTTTTCCCGAGTCTCCAGTGTTTCCTTGGCTCTGTCTCGCCCATGCTCATCCCTACCCGTGCTCATCTCCACCTGCACCTGCTCCCACGAGCTGGGTGCCACATGTTGCTGCTCTACCAGTCTCCTGGCTTCTGTGCACTGTTCAAGTGCATTTTTTGTCTGTCCTTGCAAGAAAAATGAAAGCAACGATCAAAAATGTTGTATTACAACAATTTTCTGAAAGAATCTTCATAAAGATCATACACATTCACTGAATGAAGATTATGAAAATAAAATGCACATTTCTCTCTAGAAATGTTATGAAATGAATTCAAATGCATCTAATAGGCATCTCACAATTTTAGAACCATTTTGATGTGAGACCGTGTTGGTTCAGTTAAAAACCATTGTGCCATGGTGGCTACAGAATCAGCAAAGCAGTGGTTTGACAGCTTCCACTACTTCAGCTGGGTTGTTGATTTGACAGAGACACTTTTAACTGAGAAACAGACACAGAAAAAAATGTGAGTGAGCCCTGAGTTGCTGGTCCACCAACCCTTACAATATTGGCCCAAATATATTTCTAGACCCATATATATATATCCCTGTAATCTTTTGACATATTTCTTCAATGACATGACTCATGAGCTTATGATTTGGGATATATTTGTTTGAACATGTGATCATATGAGCATGATTCTCAAGCACAAGCTCAGCTGTCATTTAAAGTCTGTTATGTTTGTCGGCCCCTGACAAGGAAGTTGATCATCCCATTTCTAACAGCTTTCTTTTCACGTGTATTCATTAATTCATTTGTATTTGTGGAGGAGTCAACTTCCTTCCCTCAGTATCTAATAGCTGCTTATCTAAAATTAGAACAAACATGCAATCCAATGTAAAGCCAGTATTCTCATGTTGTGAATATTGTGTTTGTGTTTCAGCAATAGGAAAGTGCTCCCACTGCCTTATTTTATTTTTTAACTTCATGCCTGCACCAAAAGTGGGAATGTGTTGCATTGAATAGATTGATGTCTACTGCTTATGATCACCTTGCACCTACGTCCCCTGTACACACAAGAACGAGAGAACACATATGTTTTACTGTTAAATATGGATGTGAAGAAAAATATTCTTTCTCTAGCTATTTTGAGTCAGCCACTTACTCATCTGTTCCACTTCGACTCAGCAGAGACTAAAGCTGTGACACATAATTGCTCAGAAGAGAAGCTGAGATCCACATGTGCTCAGCAACAAAGACTTGTCCTTCATCTGTTTCTTATGAGTAAACTGTTTGAACGCTTGTGATCATCATGATGGCACATTACACTGTGTATTAGTGCAGTCTGTGTTTTAGTGTTTGTGCATGCGCCGCTGGTGGATGTAGCTTTGTAGTGATAGTCACTTTTGCTGCCTTTGAACAGAACGTGGGGGTTTGTGTTGTCTATATGAGAAATCAAGGACACGAAATTGTTTGGCATTTGTGGCAACACTTGCAAAGAAACCTGCAGCGGAGTGAGAGGTGGGAAGAGCGGCTTTTCCAGGCCCCTGGTTCTCTCCAGTTCACCTTGGGCCCAATCTGCCTAACTGAACATTTATCTTTGTTTTTTAGTTGTATGTTTCAAATGAAGTTTGATTGTGATTCTGCATTGAGGCAGAAAATAAATAGTCAGACTCTGACTCTGTCTTCTGCAAAACTTTGTGTTAGTGACCCAAGACCTTGTCATCTGAAGGAAGAAATGAACAGGGGCAGAGGATCACAGACATGATCAGGAAGTCAGAGAGCATTACAAGACAAACTGACACATTGTTAGTTTTGGTCTTTTAATGCAGCCCAGTGTCTCTAGGAGTTATGTTCACGTTCATGATGATTGGGGGTGGACGTGGGGATTTTCTGATTTTTACGCAGACTAGATTTTGTGTCCATCATAGATTTGCAATTTAAGTTAAACCACATTGATCACAAACCATAGACTGTAGTTTCCTTGTGCAGTATGTTGTAGAGAGAAAGAATCTTAAAAATGTACTCATTGGATGTACACTAATTTGAGTTTTTGCTGAAATGTGTAATATTGACTTTGGCAACAGGGTTGTTTTATAGGATTTGTTTTGATGACAACAAAAATATAAAAAGATTTTGGCAGTGCAATGTCATGTTGAAAAAGTCCAAAAGGAGGCATATTCTTTTTAATTACAGTGAGTTCAATGTGCCTTTGATGAAAATACATACTACAACATGTACAGGAGGAATGTGATAAATCATTTAGACGAAAACATTGTAATGAAAAAAAGAAAAACAGCTAAAACCACCGAAATGACATTGTTGAACCCTGAAATTATATATTGTCTTTCATAGTGACTTTTGAAGAGTCTCATTCAGACCTCCCTCTCAACTTAAATATATCTGCCAAGGTTTGGGTCTGTGCGCTTGTAAGAAAGCAAGTTAATGAACTGTCTGCACAAATGATCTCTTTCAGTGTGTAGCGCAAGGCCTCTGATGTATTGCGCCAAAATCATTTGAGAAAATAAAATCAAAAGGCAAGGATAATTAAAGGAAAACTTAAAACCCATAAATTAGAGAAAAAAAAAATCCAAATTATAACAATTGAATTGTACAAAATTGAAGGCAGCGTGAGAACAGCCTCCCCTCCCTCCTCTCTCATCTCCTGCCTTCTCTCTCCCCCTCCCCTCTCAGGGGCTTAGTTCTGGCTGCAGAAGCAGAGCTGCAGAGGTTAGGAAGTAGATTAACAGCGGCAGCGGGGAAATCACAGGGCGGCACCGTGCACAGATCATGTTCTGCTGACTGATGAGTCCCTGCTTCCCCGCTGCTCCACCGGTCTCTATTGATTGTTAAAACTCTGCTGCGACATGCAGCACGCACGTACTCCTTCCACGTCTGTACAGTATGTCTCTGTAAAACCTTTTTATTACAATGTGTCTTTCGTGGTATTCTGCATCAGTGCCTTCCTTTTGGGCCTCTTTATTCTCCTTAATCTTTCTTCCTTCAGATCTGCACTTAGTATCTGGATTTCTTTCTTTCCTTCTCCAGTGGCATTTCTCTCAGATCAAAACATCTCTTGATTTTCACTTAGCACCATGTAGAGTGTTTGAGCAGATGTCTTTCTGTGTGTGTGTGTGTGTGTGTGTGTGTGTGTGTGTGTGATGGTTTTGCCAGCTGAGCACAGAGCACTCCTGTCCTGCCAGCCAGAGAAATGAGAGGAAGCATTTTACAAGTCGCATGGTTGTACTTCCATAACCTGACTCATGCTGGACATCTCAGCCTCTGCAACTGAATGCAGCGATTGTACGGCATTAAGAAAAAAAAAACCTTACCTTACCCGCCAACCTGGATCCATCATTCGTCTGTGATGTGTGAAAATGGAATAAATATGAAGTATGGTCAAGCTTAAAACTGACTCTGAGGTGTTTTACTCCTTATTTTTAGCTCAAATCTGACTTTGAATTTATAAATCATTGATTTCTAAATGATGAACAGGCGTAGACATGAATGCAAAAAGCAAGCACAACTGAATGCGTAATCAATAAAGTTAGAACTCATAAGTTGAATTCATAAGTAATAAAATGGACACTAACTCACTTTCCATCAGGTCTCCTAATGATGACATCAGGAATGTTCAGACAAAAATGCAAATTTTCACTTTGCCTTATTCACTCAAACATGACTGCTGGATTGTTTGTGCAGTCTGTATCTATTCACCCCAAACAGCCAATGTACAGACTGCTGTAGCTAGCAGATAATGTACAACTACACATGAAGATCTATTGGCATTAAGCCCTATTTATAATCTCCTGGTTACTAAATGACAGGCTAACTCAGGAAAAAAAGGGGACATCATCTGATGTAACCTGCTGCCACAATCGCACTCTCAACACATTCACACACCTTGTAAAGCAATGTGAGGTATCTGGGTCAAACTAACACAGACTGACCGGCACTTCTCTTTAACTATGGTGGTAAGTTTATTGCACATACACAAACATATACACACACAGAGCAGCACTTACATCCTCTTATGTGATTCTCCATAATGGCCGTCAGCTGTCTTTTTGTGTCCTTTTGTCTCCTCTCCCTGTTTGAACCAGAGGCAGCTGGGATAACTAGAGCTAGGACCAGGCTGGTCACACATGTTTTGTGGTCTGTGTGTGTCTTTGTGTGTGTGTCAGGCTACATGTACATACATGTATGTGTAGCATGGCTATTTGTCAGCACATGTATGTGTTTGCAAACTATATCATGTTTTCTGGTCCATGAATCAAGCCTGAAAGCAGAACATTATCAATCTTACTCTTCCCTCCCATCAGGACTGCAAACAGCAGAGGTGAAAGGCCAAACCTCTAAAAGCAAAGCTGAGCCATGACATCTCATGTCTGAGGTACACCACAGACACACATTCAGACAGCCTTCGGCCAAGGAGGAGGAGGAGGTAACAGGGACTTAAACAGCACACAGCGGCCAAACCGAGGCCAGGAGGGTTACAGTAAAAAGAGCCAGAGAGACAGGAGGAGTCCAGGCTCAGGTTCAGGATGAATGTAGCAACACTGGCTCTCATCTATCATACAAACTTGCACGGGAACAAATGTGATCTTAACGTAATCACACCATCATTTCCCCAACAGTGTCATAGTTAATTTTTATCTTCTTGCTTGTATCCTGAAGATCAAACTCACATCTGGACAGAGACTGTGTACACACATTCCAACAAGCTGATTAATCGTGGACTAAAAAAAAAGCAACTGTATTAACCAGAATCACAACTGTAATCATTATCAGAATCCTGACCATAGGCATTTCACATTTGCAACACAGACACAGAATTGTTGAATCATGCAGTTTAACTCTATTTACGAAATAACTGCCTGCTTGTATTGTCATTTTAAAGGACTATGCATTTACATTTCTCAAGGGAGACGGCCAGTATTACACAGTATTAGAGACTGTCCTATGCTCTGAGATAAATTATAACATGATCTTCTTCTTACCTCAGGTAAGTGTTTAAAATCTTACTTTGTTTTTTTTCTCACTTAACTTTTTAATTCAGTACTGACTTTCCAATTAAAGGCATGAATAAATAGGTTACTCAAAATAGAACCACATAAAGTGAAGCCAGTAACAACAAAGAGCTTTTGCTATTGTGTGTTTCTTTCTATTTTACATGACAGTAAAGTAGGAACATTTCATTTCAGGGTTAAGGGTAGTCCCGCCCTCAGAAATTAAGGGAGTGTCATGTATAAAGTGCCCTCACATAAAAATGAAGATCATTGGTCTTTAAATGCCTAAAATGACCTATGTTTACATTTTCAATAGGAGTTGGTAGTGAGAATTTTGGCGAGTTTGCCAGATTGCAAGATGACTGAAAAACGGGTAACTATCTCGCCACAAGCAAATTAAGATAAGATAAGACATACCTTTATTTGTCCCAGTGGTGAAATGAGGAGATTCCCATCTAAAAGACTTTTACTGGTTTTGGCTAATTGAAAAAAATTCAAAGTCTTGATTCCAACTAAAATGTTAAAAAGTATATGTATATAAAAATTTTAAAAAAGATAATTAACATTAGTGCAAATATGACAATTTCAATAAAGTTTTAAGATTTGCACATTTTTGTGCATTTCTCTCCAGAAGTGTTATAAAATTCCTTTTAATGATGAATCTTAAAATATTACATTTTTCCCTGAGAATAAAAGGAATGTCCACCATTTTGTTTTGTTTTCTTTTGACAGACATAAACTTGATAATCAAATGATGCTGATGCAGGCCTGTAGAAAAGAATAATCAAAAACACATCTCACACTTTCAGAGCCATTATTGTGAAATGAATATGTTTTTAGATATTACACATTTTATATGACACTGTGTTGCCTTGTGTTAGTACAACACTATTGTATTAGTACTTGGAACAAATCGATACTATTGCAGCAACAGTTTCTTAAGCCAGATACAGAAAGATTCCTGCAGTTCACAGTTCCTTTCATTTCATTTTACCTCCACCCTCTGTCCACCTCTCTCTTGATGTGAGAGAAAACTGCTTTGACAAGCATGCGCTTTCTCAGCGATTTCAATCCATTAAACTTAATGATGAAAGCCATTCACATTCGCATCCAAACTCTAGCTCCTCTCGCTCTCTGTTTGTTATGAGTGATGTAGTGTTTGGCACTAAATACTCTAATCTGTCTCTATCCAAAAGACCCAGCCTTCCTTGTAGCCTTTCCCAACAACTGCTCGTACTGTGTTGCTGACGTCTGTCTTTCCTGCGTCCGTGCCAGGAAAACCCAGATAAGTGATGAAGTAGAAAAGGAAATGCAGGAAGAACCGAAAGAGATTATGTGGAAAGGCTTTTCTCCTCACTGATGGGCAGCTCCTTCTTGTGAATAGTTAAACAATACATGAGATAAAGATAATTCTATTTATATTATGTTTCCTTTTTACTGTCAAACATGATTCACTTCTGTCATCATTTCCTTTCCTGAAAAACACTATGTGATTTCTGGATTGTTGTTACTTTCATGATGTTCTGAAGTGTTTTATTGAAAACGCCGCTTCTAACCTTTGCGACCTGTAAATTGCTTTGTGGGTTGTTAATGCACTGTGCAGCGAAGATGATGATCTTGTGTGTGTGTGTGTGTGTGTGTGTGTGTGTGTGTGTGTGTGTGTGTGAGACAGAAACAGAGACAGAGCGAGAGAGAGAGAGAATTGATGGTATGTGCAGCGCAACACATTCCATTCTTGCGGGGGCTGGACGACTCTTGCAAGAACAAATGCTGGCCTTCTACACTGACACACACATAAATGCAAACACACGCATAAGCATGTGCGCAAAACACTCCACATGCTCCTCCGCCCACTCTTATCAGCTGTTATTTGTTCCCATACTCACATTAATCCTGGCCTCCCGTGTTACTGATGGCATGTTACAGAGATAAGGACGGCCTGACACAATGCGCTATTAATCATTAAGGACTAATATCAGAATGGGCCGGTTGCGGGATAACAACACATGGTAACAAGGCCGAAGAATCACAAGGAATATACAAACAAATCCAAGTGCTATACATTTGCATCCTGCTGGCTCATCTGAACCCACCAAGAATCCTTAGCATCCCACTGCTGCATATCAATCTCTCCTCTTACGTTCTTGTCTCTTTATTGTAAACTGTCCGATGACAAGAAAAAGCCTTAACCCCAACCCTGACCCTCACTGAAGTACCCTGACCTGAGCGCACCCTCGTTCATGTGTTATAGGTGCAAAGCTGGCTTTGTGCGACTCTGCCATTGGGGGCAGTGTCCGTTTTTGAGACGCATCTGATCATTATGGCTTCACTAGTTGAAAATCGCTCGTAAAGCTGGCTTTATTAGATGAAGTGGCTCATTTCCTTCCTTGCAAAGCTAGCTTCGCTTGGGCAACTAGTAATTACAGCTTTAACATTGTTATTATGGAACCCCTAAAAATCCTTCTTTACCAGTACCAGTAATTTTGTTTCTCTCAAATCCGGATTAACATCTTGTGAGGCCGGCTTCTTAAGGACTATAAGGGTCGATGTATTCTGACAGGCTCAGTGGGGGATGGCGAGGCCTCTCTTCATGACGTTTTTGAAAAATTTACTTCTTGTCCTGGGACATGGAGAGTCTGCTTGGGCTGGTCCTAGTTCCCAGGGAGCCTTCTGGGGGTCTCAACAGGAATGACAGCCTGTCCTGGGGCATGTAGACCCAGCTAGAGTGGAGGTCTGGTTCCTGGAGGTCTCCCCAACAATAAGAGTGTCTGGTGCATGAAATGTCAAATGGATTACCAGGGGCCAATGTGTAAAACAGAGTACCAGGTGCATGAACATCTAGTGGGGACAGGGGTTTGCTTAAGAGTGGGTCCACGGGTTCAGGTTGTGTGTAGGGTTCCTGGAGGGCCCAGTTCCTGGGGAACCTGCTGGAGGTCTCTCCTGGGCAAGGGTGTCTTTTCTTGGGCATGTGGAGCCTGCTCATGTTTGTCCTGGGGGACGGTGACCCTGCCAGACGTCTCCATGGGAATGAAAGACTGGCCTGTGGCATGGAGTGAGCTGGAGCTGCTCCTGGTTTCATCTAAAGCCAACAAGATGCAACAGACTTACAAGATATAGGCCTAATGCCAGATGACAGGGCCATCAGGTGGTCAGGGTATCTATCTTGGGCATGTGGAGCCTTCTGGGGCAGAAAGAGCCATCTGGAGTGTTAGAGTTAGGCTCTCTGTCCTTGGGGATGTAGAATCAGCTGGAGCCAGTCCTGGGAGAGAAAGAGGAAGTCAGAGGTCTTTCTCGTATAGCCAGCTTTAAAACACCCTCCAGTCAGGGTGTTTGTCCTTGGGCATGTGGAAGTGGTCCTGGTTCATGGAGTTCTCCTTGAGTTTGGGAGCCTTGTGCAAAGAGAGAGTGTTGGGGGCAACCCTGGTTCTCTCCCTAGGCCTTCTGGAGGTCTCCTCAGGATTGAGAGTCTGTCCTTGGGTATGGAGAGGCTGCTGAAGCCATCCATAATCCATCCAATAGCATCCATAATCCCTAATACATTTCTGACAGGCAAAGTCATTCTTATGTTTGTTATGAGGCCAGCCCTAATCTGGCCTCAAAACTTCCCGCCTGTCAACTGTTGACTTCGACTCTAATATTTAATTCTGCAACACCATTCATAATCAGGTTTGTTATGGTATTAGACCAGCTTTGAGACCTATTAAAACCAGCCATTTACCCCCAGAGTTAGTGGCATTGTGATATGAGTTCCTCCCATTTATGATGCATTTGGGGCTGATCATTTACTTAAGGGTCAGGCTATAGGGTTAGTGAGGTGAACAGTAATGCGAGAAATTCAGGATTTTCAGTATTGTATTTCAGGGAAGGATCTTGTGTTGTGATGCTCCCATTACAGGGCTTTAGTCACACTGTGACATTGTAATTAAAGCTTTAAACCTGTGAAATGATCTGCAAGAAAAATTACAGATTAAACTAACAAGATATAAGATGCTAATTAGTGAGCTTTTGGTGTTTCTTGCCATATATGATAGAAGTAAGCTATCAGTCATCTGATCAAACTCTTGGCAAGAAAGTCAGTTATCATAACCAATGGAACAGATGAACCAAGCTGAGCTAATCAAGCCCAAGTTGTAATAAACACTAGTTTTCCTTTAAGCTTTAACTATTATCAAATTCAAAAATTAATTCAATATTTATAGCAAAGCAGCAGAAACTAGAAACTACAAAGTATTAAGCAGCACAACTACCTATTCTGAGAATTATGATTGATGTTACATAAATAAATAGGACCAAAGTTGTGATTTAGTGGAATTATACTTCAGAACTGCAGGTTTGTCTGTGTGTCTCAGAAACACATCCTGACACATACACATCAGTTCCTGTTATCCGGTAATTGCTAGCTAGCCCTGATCCCAAAAAGATCCCATCAAAAAATTACAGAGGAAGACCCAATGATCCCTGGATTACTTTTGATGGTTTCTATACAGACAGCTGCTGGATTACAGTTAGCTAAGCTTTCCCCAGACAGGCACAGCAGAGAGGCCCCTCAAACAGAATTTAAATGTGTGTTGACTTAACATACACCATGAGTCTGCAGGTTTCATTCTCACCAAACACAGCTCGTTTCACCACTCCACTTCCCTCAGGTGTAAATGACTTTTTAGCATCGCAAAGGTGCGCCAAAATCTTTTTCCAATCTTTGAATCATTTAGAAATGTGCTCCATGTCTTATCGTCTTCACTTTCATTTTTCTTCAGAGTCTCCACTGCTTCTTGACTTCAGGTCTTGCCCTTCCTGTCACCAACATTCCATCAGGCATGCCGAGCCTCTCCCCCCGCATGTGATGGTTGTTGTTGAGAAAAGCACTCTCTTCCCTGGAAAAACACTGCCAGCATGCTGGGTCAGAGTGTGAAGAGGAATCAAATGTTGTTTCTCTCTGCATGAAAAGAAAGCAAAAGAGTTGTTGATAGTGCTTGAAAGAGTTTGTGTTGAATCATGATTGTCTTACACAACTGACATCTTGCCTCACATGGTTTCCTTGAAATGATAAACACACATGAAAACTCAGAGGTGACATCCTTCACCTTTGACCTGTTCGGGTTTTTCATGGTAACACTTCTGCTATCAGTGTGTGTTTGCCCTCCTGGCCTTCACCCGCCACCACCTCCGAGCTGGACAATGGTTGAGTGTAGTAGGGACAGGATGGTTTCTGTGATAGCGCTGACCCCGATACACTCCACGTTTCCACTTCCTCCACTGCTCCCAGACGATGCATCACCTCTACCGTGTGATAGTTACACCGTCAGCTACACGTACATTATTTTCACCAGGGACATTTGAGCTTTTTCCTGCCTCCGTCGTCTAGGTGTCCGTCTGTCTGGATGTAAAAACACCTTGAAGAGGATAATTTATGTGTACGGATGCAGCTACTGAGGCAGACGGGCTTTTACATATTTCTCTGCTACACCATTAAACCAGGATCCAACTACATAAACTGTGTGTCTTTCCGGATTGTCACTTTGTCAGAATATTTAGTGATCATGCCGTGACTTGCCAAACAGACTGTGTGTTCAACCATGATCATTAGCTTGAAACCCTCTAGAATTAGCTTTCAAACCCCCTCAGCAGACAAGAATAAATCTGGAAACTCCAGTTTTGTGTTTTTATGTCTGCCAAGATTTTCCAAATTCTCACTGTTTACAATATCCCTGCATGGCAACTGGAGTACATTCAAGGTTAGGGAAAGGTTGTGGTTAAACTGTGGTTAAGGTATGATTAGGGTTAGGCAATTAAAACATTTGGTTAAGATTAGAAAGATCATGGTTACAGTTAATGTCAAAACTTATTTTCCTGACCTCCCCAGTGTGATGGATCCCTGCCATGTTTGGGCTGATCCTGGCATCATATAACCCTCAAGAGGACTTTTACTTATGTTAGTGACAGGTCTCTAGGGATGGCATGTAGTTTTTTAGATTGGTCAGCTGGCCTGCCACACAGTCCAGATCAAAATATCTCAACAATGATGGGATGGATTACCATAGAATTTTTACTTAAAGGTCCTATTTAAAAGTGAAAGTATGAAAATGCTCAATACGTGGCACATATCTCATATTGAGAAACTGTGCCTGGTTGTGAAACAGCAGCAAGAAAACAGTTTATGAAATGGTTGAATTGAGTTGTTAGAATTAATGAATTGAATTGTATTTTCCCTACAAATAACCTTTCCTGAGATTTCCATTAAAAATGTAAAGAAAATCCATGTGGCCTACATTTTTTTTTAGCACATGCTTTTTTTTTGTCTTCTTAATTACCAATAAAATATGACAGTATGATGCACAAGTAACAGTGAAGCTGCCATGTTTTACAGATTATCTGAGTGACCTGATGAAGCTTGTGGAGGATGAGGTGTTCTTGAACCCCCACCCCGGGATCTCCTCACAGCATGAGAAACCAGAGGAGGAAGTTATTGCTGAGCAGGTGTTAAGTTTCTGTCAAGCAAAGGTCTAAAGACAACACAGCGGCCGGAAGCAGCAGAAAGACACGTCAGCATTTTGAAAAGGGTATCAAACAGATAATCTGCAGCTTTGATGAATATTTTAAAGCCAAATATGGTAACAATTGTCTGAAAAGTAAAATACTAAGCAGTATTTCAAGTATATAAGCAAGTTACTTTGTGAGATCAGTAATTCCACCTTCACTTATGTTGACATGGTACAGGATAGGTCTATTTCAGGCACATATCTTGGCCTAATGGTAAGTATTGTTACTGTGTAAGTAGAGGATAACACATTGGGTGTCTACAGTAATCAGTATACTATTACTTTGGTAACTTTCATACATTTATTATGTGTCTTTTTAGGAGAAATAATTACTTGACTAATGTTTCACATCTTTTATTTGTTTCATATTGTACTTTCCACCCCCTACACAAAATGTCAAATATGCACACAATATATATCATGAAACATATTGGCATGAACTTTGCTGAGCACATCCATGCTCCCAAAGAGATAAACCCTTTGTATTTTAATGACTTCGTGATCAGGGATGCTGGAATTGGAAGTGAACGGAGTAAAACGCCTTTCACTGTGGAACCATTTCACTAAACAATGCTCCTTCCTCAGCACTGCTGGGTGGAGGATACCATTGGGTGGGAGAAGAATTAGGGATGGGGGTGGAGGGTATTTCCCAGAGCATTAGGAACTGCTGAGTGAGGATATGATGAAAGGGTCTTGAGTTTCCAGTGGGGCCAATGTGAAATGAATGACCTCTATATTCTTACGGAGAAGATCTCTTTTCTGGACTCAAAACAAAGGACAGAGAAACAGAACATGAGGGGGAAAAAAACAGAAGTTGGAACAGTGATGGCAAATGTCAGCTGAAAGTAATAAGACCCCATTGTTGGACGGTAATGAGCTTATATTGTGCTGTCTTACATAAAATTTGCACTTGCTCTTTTTCCAGTTAGCCATGAGGGATGTGGCAGATTAATGATGAGGTTAAGATGGGAGAGTCTGTATGTGGCCGCTGTCAACAACATATCATTAATTCACTCAGTTCCTCCTCTTTGCCTCATTCTGGTTATTTGATGAACGTTTCAGTCTATAGCCATATGCTGCAGCGTATAGAGTTTGTCATTAGCCTTCCCTCAGTCCACAGGACAGCAGGTGCAGAGGCTCGAACTGCACACATTTCAACACACTGCAAACGGCTGCTTTCAATTAGCGCTGTGTGAATGTGTGTGTGCACGTATGAGAGTGTGTGAGAGACCGGGGTTCGCACACACAACCATTTTCATAACCCCTGTATGTTTGCACTGATCACCTCAGGATGTGTAGGTTAAACAGTGTGTGTGTGTGTGTGTGTGTGTGTGTGTGTCTGTGTGGCTTTCTTTCTATGAGTAATGGAGCTGCTGTGGAAAATACTCTGAATACAAGATCACCTCAAGTTAGGATGACAGCATACAGAAGTGAATCTAAGCCTGTTGATTTTCACTATTTGGAAATTGTTTTGTTTTTTTTTCATTGGTGAGCTAAATTCCTTCGAATCCTGTTTCCTGCAATATTCAGAAGGTGAAGACAAACTGCTCTCTGTGACAGTACAGCATGTATGGACTTGTCTGGAAGAGTGAAACTGAGAGCAAGAAAGAGAGAGCAAGCAGTATGTGTCAATATGTGTGTATAGGGTTATACACTAGTTTAAGATGTATGTTTTCTCCTGACTATTGCTTGTTTATTAATCCCACATGAATCAGTTTTATTCAACTTCAGGTCCACTGCACATTTTTCACTCCATGGTCCTGCGTGCTCTCCCTGCAATGATACTTTCAAAACCATATCGATTGTCTTTTTATTCTCATATTTTGAATTATTATTATTACACTTATATTGTAAACCTTGTATAGTTTTGGTCATGCCAGTGAGGCTAATTTGAATCTAAGAAAGAGACAAAGACAGAAGGGCAGCAGAACAGAAGGAGACAGAAGGAGCTAGAGTTATATTCCAGCTTTATTTGCTCAACTTACCACGACCCTGACTAGGACAAGCAACTTGAAAATACATAGATCAATAGATGTTTGCTCCTTTTAAATATTTGCTCGGACTGAAGTGTGTGCGTGCGTGTGTGTGCGTGTGATACCATCATGAGGTTAGGTTTCTGTGTAAATTCCTTCAGTCATGTCCACAGCTGTTCTCAACATTCCACACTGGAGTCTGCTGGACTTCCAGGAGCTGGCACACACACACACACACACACACAAAAACACTGCATCGTGCCACTATGTTCGAAGGTCAACTGCGTGCTTTGGCATCCTAAGTTAAAGTAATACCACTAATACTACGGTTTACCGTAAGTGTGTGTGCTTGCTTTATCGGTCAACAGGACAGAGCGTCTACACTTTATGAGCGACCACTGCTGCAACTGTGTATTTGCATTCGCTGCTAACAGATGCGGTTTGAAAACAGAGGTCAGAAAGTCACTGCTTGTTGAGCAGGTTGTCACGGTGACCAGTGATTACAACCTATAGGAATGCAAGGGTGTTGATAGAGAGAAAGAAAAGGGGCCAGGTCTGACTCACTTAAGAGCTGTTTCTGTGATTTGTGACAAATGTGTGTGTGTGTTGGTTCATGCCTATGCAGTTGCCAGTGGGTGTACGTGTGTGGGTTTGTGTATATTCTGCAGAATGAGTAGTCCAAATAGGGACTTTACACTTCAGAAAAATGCCACACACTTCACACCACACGTTCACAAGATCGATATAAAAAAACACTTTCACACACTTTTTCCAGTATACGCACACCTGTTCTCTTCACTCTTGTTTTCTCTTCTTCTTGTTTCTTCTTCTCCTCAGCACCTCAGAAAAGTGCTTGCTTATAAACTGATGACACACCTCTGCTTTAACATTGTGGTCAGAAACGCAACTTTCACACAGACATATGAGGAAAGCGCAGTTTGACAACTGTAGTGAGTGTTTCCTGTACACCCCGCAATACAGCATGTGGCCTGAAAACATGAGAGCATGAGAGAACCAGATGCTACTGATAAAAACGTACAAATTATATTTATACACTAATCTGTCAGATCAACTAGAGCATACTCTGAGCGTTTATTAACCACTACAAATTTCCATTCCTCCTGCCTCCACTGGGAAATCCCTTTGGCCAGCGGCTTCACCTCAGTAAGCAGTTAAGAAAACAGCACCCTGCCATGATCTCACCCATAAAGCACTTTGAACACATGAACACAAGAGCAGACAATAGCTGTGGTGAAGTACAAGGGCTCAAAAACTGTGACTGGCAGTATTTCAGTCCAGTCAAGTGTTGACATTTGAAAGACATAAAAGTGTTGATGAATTGTTCTCAAGCTGTTGCATAAAAATCTGATGAACATCCATCATTTTCGATTGTCTTTAAAGAATTAGCTCCATGTGGAAAACCTCCCTTGATAAATAATTGGGCAACAAAACAAAATCATTTCTAAAACATATTTTCTAACATCTGTGTTACAGGTCCAGTTTAACACTAGTGAGGGGAAGAAGACACATAAATCCTCCTTGAAACAAACTGTAAGTCTTTTATACATCTTGGCCTTTTCAGAAACTACATGGATGACCTGCCTGGCCCCAGCAGTCTACACGTCAAAGTGTGTTTGGGCAAGATACTGAACCCCAAATTGCTCCTGACGGTTGTGCCATCGGTGTGTGAGTGTGGGTGCGTGTAAGGCTCCCGATGAGCAGGTGGCACCTTGCAATCTGCCACCGCTGTAGAAAGCTGGTTTGCATTGTAAAGAGCTTTGAGCGGTCAGTAAGACCAGTTCATTCACCATTTACCATTTTTAAGTGGTCTCAACAACTATTGGCTGGATCGCAAAGACATTTGGTGCAGACATTCATGTTCCCCTCAGGAGGAATTGAAATAAATTCCTCAGACAAACTTTTCATCTTGCGGCATCATCAGATCCATCTAAATATTTGGTTTGTGACCATGTACCTGTAAAACAAATTTCCATCAACCTCAACTGTACTTTGTGCATAGAGCTAATTAACAAATCACGCTAACATGCTAAACTAAGATGGGGAACAATGTAAACATGATGCCTACTATGTTTAAAAAATCTCTTTCTGATTTTAATCTATTTCTGTTAAGTACAACTTTGAGCATTTCGTAGTAATTTGGCCAATTCCATTTACTTTGCAACATCTTTTTTACTATATAGTGCATATTTATTGTTTACTATTTTACTGTCTGAATGTTGAGTGTGTAAATTTATCCACTACACAGTCCATGTCATGATCACCACTACTTTCTGCAAACAATCCCACCGTGCACGGAATCAGATTTTATAGAGGAAAATTATCATTGTGCAAAAAATTAATAGAGTCAACTATTGAGTGTCTGTTATATAGAGAGTAGTGAATGAATGATGGAACCATATCAGACACAGCCAGCCCTTAGTTAGTCAGTTAAGAGAAGAAAAGTATTCAGGAAACAGGAAACATCCTACTCAGGTTCTTTTGAGCAAGACAACAAGAAATAAAAATAGAATTTGGAAATAAGAGAGATGTAACAGAGAGAGCAATAGCAAAAGTTCACAGGCTCCAATGTTGTTAACAGGTAAAGGTATTTTGCGTGTTGTAATATAAAGTTACTACTTGTCATGGGCCAACTATGTTAAAGTGATATTCAGTTAAGGTCATTCGATCCATGATCTTATCAGTTGTGTCATCAGTTTCTGTTCTGCTCTGCTTAAAACTTGTGCTGCGCTTTACATTTTTCAGAGCAGCCAGTCAAACCATGCAAACAATCTCATATAAGCAAAATGTCAGCAATGCATCAAATGCAGTTTTTTTTTTAGTTTCATGGTACTGAACTTTCATCGTGAAACAAAAGAGCCTCAACCATGTTTACAAGATTCAGCTGTCAGCAGGCAATTCAAGTTCATTATGGCGGGAGAAGCAGAAACAGAAACAAAAGCTCAATTGTTTTTGTGGTCAAACCACTCTGGATGTCTGAAACTTGCTGTTTTACACCATATGGTTTGTCACCGAGCTTTTTAAAATGAAAGTATGAGCCCTACTCATTCATTACACGGTCTTGGTTTCACACACCGTCATTAGAAGAAGAGAGTAGGAGACAGTCATTAAGTATAACACTCCAAACGTCATTTTCCTGCTCTGCCGGTCATTCAGCTCATGATGAGTGATAATGGACTCAAGAGTGAGCTAAAAGAGAAGATGATAAAGTTATAATCTAATGTCCATTGCAAACTTCCATCACAGTTCCTGGTTTAATATGACCTACAGTTCTTAACGTACATATAGCTGAGCAAGGCCGTAGCCAGGGCAAATTAAAGGTCCAGCAGCAGCCATGTGGGTTGTGGCAAGAATTTAAAAAAAATTTCCTGCAGTCCAACGTAGTAGTTTTCAGCTACTCTTAAATTCATAATAATTTACTCTGTCTAATTCTCTGCTGTCTGTGCAAACAACCTCTCATTTTCTTGTCTTTTCTGACATTAAAGGTCTTTGGGCAGAGAAGATCATTTTTCTTTTGTGTTGCTCCCTCAGATGCTTTAAAGTCAAACAATAAAGCCAAATACTAGAAAACATATCACTGTAGCTTGAAATAAATGTGTTAAGATCAACATACAATAACAAAACTAAAAACATATATAAAATTAGAAGTAGGGTTGTGGTATCATTAGATTATCTGCTGTGTGATGTGAAAGTAATGGGGGATCATATTTTGTTTCTATGTTCTCTGTGACCTATGGTGACACATACTGAAACTGTGGCATTAACGACTCAGAGCATGGGATGTAATTAGTGCATGGCTGACGTTACTCACTCATATTGATGTAATCTCTTCCGACCTTCCTGTGCACTCACAGCATCCAGGCAGGGGCACACTTCAAGTTCTTTACTGAGACATCAGGATAAATTCACCTGTTTTACAGTTGTCCCACAACCTGATGTCCACGGGGGCACTTGAATGATGTTACTAAGGCTACAAATATTGCTTTCATTTTCATTTTGAATCAATCTAAAAAAATTAGCTTGTGGTAAAGATGAAGAAGGTGCAGATGTGTAAAATGAGCTTAACATGGCACTAGCTACCTTAATCTGCAGGGATGTTTACTGCCAACTCACCAACATTGACAGTGGGAACTACTACTATGTTATCTTGTATTGATAACCACTGGCTATGTATTTGATATCATGAGTTTGATGTAAAAAAGTTAAAATGGTTACAGTTTACTGTGACACAGTGTTAAAAATTACATTTGTTGTCTTTTTACTAGTATAAGATTACGTTCAAGATGTACCATTACATAAAATATTTCTCTGGCTGTCACGTGGCCATAAGCCTGCAGGTCATAGCCTTAAAGGAATGAATGAAATTCAATTTTTTAACATTGCTGACATGTGTTTTTTATATGCCGAAAGACATATCATGCGCGACATAACCAGTTACCGTCATGGTTGAGCATTTCCGCCTTGGAACTGCAGTGTACCAATGACATTCTCAGAGACATGGATTCAAACAGGCAGGTTTCCTACATCACATACCTAAAGCACTAATCCCATCCACAGTGTGTTCTGTTTTTTGGTTGCAAAGTTGCAGAAAAAGAAATGGTGAGTCTTCATGTTTTACCAAAGGATCTGAAATCCAGAGAGACAAACTTCCAGAGATAACTCGAGTTTGCAGTAGCAATTTTCCAGACCACTGCTTTGCCTCAAAACTTATATTAAAGCCCAACGTTGCTCCATCCATTTATCCTGGGGACACAACGAGGTCAACCAGTAAGTTTTAATTTTTTTGTGTTTTATCCGTTGACTGCGTCTAACAAATGATTCATGTCAAATGCAGACAGGACATTTTCGAAGGCTCGGTTCTTTAAGTTATGGCTAAGGTTACTCGAAGCACTTCACTTCAGTCTGAAAGCTGAGCTTGTGTGCTTGAGGAGTGGAGGGGCGGGTGGAGATCGAGGCGGGCGAATATTTAGATCTACTACATGAAGTTACATGCAAGCTGATGTGAGGCACAAAGGGAATCGTTTGATGGTGCGTCCCATGCAATGAGGGATTATGAGTGATATCTTGGGTACACTCACTCTAGGTTTTACCTCCAAAAAAGTAAAGTGATTTAGATAATCTAGCTAAATGAAGGATTTAGATAATCTGGATACACTGGTGGCTTCTTTTCCAACCTGTCTGATCTGTTGAATGGTTGGATATCAATGGAATCAGTGGCACATTTGGTTGTCTATAAATTGCACTTTCAAAATGTCTTAATCCACACTAAAGACCACGGATATTGTTTTATTGCCATCCAATATAACTCATCCTGAACAAAAAGAATCAGCTTGCAGAACTTGAGCAAATGAACTAAACGGGACTGCATGGATGATTTTGTCCCAGAGCCAGTCCCCCAAAACATGGTGTATCTGTTTATATGTCTCCTGGGGCAAAAGAAACAAAACAGACACCACACAGATCATAATAAAATATTCTTTTAATAGCTCGCTCAGCCAACATGACAGCAAAGAGTCTATCCCATCTGTGTCCAAGTTTCCATTATTGTGAAACTCCCCTGGCAGAGAGTACTTCACAGAACGGACCAGACGAACTTGAGGATGTTAACCATCACAGTAAGGACATGACAAACATGAACGACTTGATCTGATAGAGGAACAGAAAGTTTAGTGAGATTTAATGAAGTCTGTTGGCGGTGAAGGTGTTTACCAGCATTCACGGTGCTATATAAAGCTCATCGAGCTTGCAAGAGATGGACAACTGCTGGTGTTGACAGTTGGAATTAATAATGAAGACAGCACACCCACACCCACACCTACACACACTGACACATCCTATACATCATTCTAGCTTGAGGGGAACAATTTAACCCTAAAAACATCATAATTTGAAACTCGAATGCATCCAGCAACACCCATGATCTCAGTGTCCCAGTCATGACCCTGGCTAATCCGCGGTTGGAAGCTTCAGGGAAAAATATATTGTTCCCTGGTTTCAGATTCTCTGACTGACAACCGAGTTGTGATATAACGTTGCAGCAACCCTGCCTCCTCCCTTCCATCAGCAATCATCATCAATCATATTCGTCAGAGGTCAGTGGGATTTGCAGTGCATAGTTTTGTATCATTTACCAATTCAGGCACATAAGGAGATCCAGTGTGGCTGTCAATAATAGCATTAGGATTTATATTGTTTTTTTTATACTGCTGCTCAGGGTTCACACTGGTTTACTTTCATCCTTATGGTTTAGGTGTCAGCTGCACTGAAGGGTGTGAATTAAAGAACAGATACTGTTTAGGTTCACATGGAGCCAGGTTATCACAAATATAACTGTTATATAACTGCACCGCTTTTATTTTGAAAGACAGAGAGGGTTTGAATGAGACATAGTTGGATTAGACTAACCTCCATATCACGCAGGTTTGAAACAATTGTCTAAACCTCGTATCTGCAACATTTAAAAGATGAGACTCCTGATATTTTCCACGAGTCTGAATGTATCTTTTTAACAGGTTTTGGCACATCTTATTCTTCCATGCCACAGAGCTCCATTTTGGTCCAAAGACTATTAAAAGCACATAAATGAGCCTCACTGTTGCACTGGCTGACATGTTGCTTCATTACAGTGAACACACACATGCTGCAGTTTATTTGGACTCAGTCCTGCTGGAAATACTCACAAAGTGCTTATTACCCCACAGCTGAATTTGTGAGTATGTTTTTAAAGATTTTCATATTTGGGAGGAAGATGGGGGCTGATTGTTGACTATAAGAAAAAAAGAGAAGTTTTTACCAAAGCTTAATGTCCGTTTCTGGAGCAGCACTTCATGGCTTTGCCTTTGATCTGCTACACTTCCTGTAGTTGTGTTCCCACACAGGATTAAATACAGTTTTGCACAGCCAGAATAAAACAGCAAAACTACAAACAGTTTTGATAGTTCATTTTGACTTTTTAGTTCACTGTTTGCTTAGATTTCGTTTTGGGCCATATTACTGACATGGCTCCGTGAATGTTGATCTGTTAAACAACCACTTTTGGTCCAGACTGAAAAACAACTATAAGACGGATTGACAAAACAATATTGTACAGACATTCATGTTCCCCAGATGATTAACCCCTTTGACACTGGTGATTCTCTGACACCTACCAGCGGATCAATAAATCAATTTGTCGAATAATCTGGTGTCTAAATACCTGCAAAATGAATTCCCGTCAGCCTCAGCTGTATTTTGTGTTTTGCAAATGTTGGCACGCTAACACTGAACATTGAAAACATGATACCTACTAAACATCAGCGTGCTAACACTGTCATTATGTTGCCATGCCACTGTTAGCATTTAGCACTACTAGCATTGCTGTAGACTACTACTCTTGTTTGTGTGCCCTGCCTGTAATAAAGAAATACTGGATTCTTCCATTTTTTAAACTAGTGGCCTGAAGGCAGTCAAATTTAAATATGTTCACTATAACAACTCATAGTGGAATCAGCCTATAAAACACCCACTATCTATAGGGTTTTGAATTGAAGCAGGTTCCTCCCCTCTATGTTGCTGAAACTCATAAATTCCCTGAGCAAACCGAGGGCACGACCTCAGTGTTCTCGATGTGACTGGTTCTGGTTGTAAAAACTATAACGTATAGGCCATAATGTTGAGTCTTTTCATCATCCCGGAACCAGTAATACCTTCAGAGGAGCAGGTATAGGATGCCACTAAAGGGCTAAATGCTTATCTCTAATAAGTCATGACTACATGTGGGCCTTTTTTGTGTGTATTTCAAAACACACTGTTAATGAATTCAGTGTGTGTGAGGCTTCTCCAGCTGTGAGTACACACTTCCTGAGAGTCTGTGGAAGCTCTGTGATATTTCAGAAGGTTTATGTAGATGTATACACATGTGTTTACTGGAGGTTTGGATAGGTAATTACACACACACACACACAGAGAGAGAGAGAGAGAGAGAGAGAGAGAGAGTCCTCCTCCCTCCCTCCTCCGGTTTCCTGTCAGAGCAGCGTGTGTGTGTACAGTGTGTGTGTGTGTGGATGGTTGAGCAGTGACTCTCCAGCTGTGGAGCGGACCGGAGGACTCAGCACACTCTGGTGTACCGGACCTTTCATGTGACAGTGGGACAGCGGACAGAGGACACAGGACCATGGAGGGACAGGGACGCCGCTGTCCTCTGTCTGTGCGGGGAGCCTCGGCTCTGTTCGTCTTCACGGCGCTGCTGCTGGAGTCCGGGACCGCCGGTGAGTCTCACTCCGAGAGGAACACACACTCTCCTGCCCGCCTCCGTGTAGTCAGACCCAGGCTGTAGTCGTAGAGAGCCGGGGAAAGTTCCCCTCCCTCCGGCTCGATCCGCGCGGAGAGCCGAGAGCAGCCAGGCGCAACAGGTGACTCACACCGGGGCTGAGACACCGGAGGCTCGGCTCACATGAACTCACGGTGCTTTCAAACCTGCTTTGCTTCAACACATTAGACAGATATTCTCCAGCCTGAGATAAACTTTCACTGCAATACACCAGCTGCAGGAGAGACTAGAGAACTTTAAAATGGTTAAAAATGATCATCTATAAATCAATAGTTTTAGTGCATCAAAGGCTCATTTTAGACAGATTCATAATAGCTATGTCTCTTACAATAATATCCAGTCTTGATATTGTAAAATGAGATTTATTTTTGTGAGGATATATTCAGTGCAACATAAATGAAAGGTGTTCATGTTGGACTTTGGGTTTGACATATTTATCTTCTGCTGCATCTGCTGCTTCTTACAGATGTGATAAATTCCCCATAACATCAACTGTTCCACTCTTGTTTCCCCTGAAGTGGCTTTAAAGGCACGCTCAGTTTGTCTGGAGGAGGTTCAGCCTGTGTCAACTGTCAGCAGGCTTATTTCAGATTGGGCTTCAGAGTTTCAATGTAAATCTTATGGTATGAACCAGAGACATGGAGGTCTAACTAAATGTGCTATTGAGTTGATTATGGGAATTGCAGGATGGAATTGTAGTGTTTTTGGATGCGTAGGTTGGACACTTTATTAGGGAGTGAAAGTTATTGAAGCTACATGTTTACACTGAGTGAAATATTTCAAACCAAGGTTGCGTGTTTTTATGGCTGCACTAGTCTGTGAGATGTAAATATTTTAGCTGACTTGTGTCATTTTATACAAATTCCCCCAAAATGCAGCCTGACATATTTGGTATTTTTGTAAATGTTTGTATCTCCTCTGGAATTTAAAAAGCACTTCTGCAGGCTTGAGCAAAGTTTGACTGCACAGTGCCAGTTTGTATTGAACGTCCCACCTAGTTCCTCAGTCCTACATGGTCATAATGGAAAGATGTTTTTAGGGTAATGTGTTTAAGCCTCCTTGTAAGTTTGCATGGTGGCAGGCCCACTATTCCTCCTCCGCACTGTAATCCCATGTGTTAACTGACAATTTAACAGACTTGGCCCCTTTCCATCTGTCATACCGTAACACCTCCCAGTTCAGTTAACCACAGAAACTTCCCCACGCTTGTTGACAGGTGGGTAGGTTGAACGCAGCATTCAAATGAAAAATCTGCCTCAGTTGCTGTGAACACACACATTGTGTGTTCTCCTTCCCTTCTCCCCTCTCCTTCTTCTCTCCCCCCCTCCTCTCTTTCTGCTGTTTGTTCCTGCCCTCCTCCCACAGTGGGGCCTATTTTGAACCTGGAAATCCCACATACCAAAAGGACTGTGTGGTCCTGCTGCATGTGTCACAAATAGACACACACACCGACACGCACACACATGCACGAGAAGACATACAAACTTCCACCCACATGCCCCCATGTTCCCCACCAATGCACATTACCACACGCGCGCTCCCTGTTATTCTGACTTCTCCAGAGCCCCTCGGCCTGGAGGAAGCTCCTCGCCACTCTCCCAGCACCGGAGCAGCTTGACATTGTGGTTATCCAAACACCAGGGCCGGACTCTGTTGTTTTTATCTTTTCTTTCTTTGTTTTCTTTCAATTGATGTGGATAACCATCCGCTCGGTGGGCCATCACAGGAAGGTTTCTTTTTCCTTCCTTTCCAGGGAATCCTCACAGCGTCTGGGCAGGGGCCGCTGTGTACTTGCGCATTTCTCAATCCTTGTGTTTAGCCAAGATAGTGCCAAACACCAGCTATTTTGAAGGTGCCAATCAAAAATCTAGCTTGAAACCAAATAAAAGGTCGTTCGAAGAGGGGAAACTGATAAACATATTCTCCTGTTCAGTCCTGCAAAGCTGATACCTGCTGTGTTTACACTGACATTACTGGAGGAGAGGGCAGCAGAGAGACGGGGTCGCCCACTTTAACCTCCTTTAAAGTGTCTTTCTTTGATTTTTACCATATAAGTCGACTTCCCCTTGTGCTCTCCCCTCTTGACTCGCTTTGCTGACTCTCCCGGGTCAAAGAGAAGAAGGAGGGATGGAGGCAGAGGTGGAGAGAGGAAACCTGAGAGGCAGGACGATGAAGACGGGAGGAGTGAGAGGATTACAGCCAAGTTGAGGAGAGGTGGATTAAGAGGGAGTTGTAGAGGTGGGAGGATAACTTTCAGAAGCAGAGGGAGAGGGCTGAGCCGCCTGCTGTGGCAGTTATGTAGCCCTGCGCTGCCTCTTGCCAGTTGTCTCCTCTCGTTTCACTGACAGGACTAAACTGAAAAAGAAGGATTCCACAGAGATAATTTCAATTAGTATTTGCCGTGCCGCATCGCTCCAGAAAAGTGTTATCTATTTTAAGGGGTTTTAGAGGCTTACATCTGGAAGAACCTTAGCTACACACAGGGATCTACACTCATTAAACTATTATACTCTCTGCATGCGGACGCCTGGAAGCACAGTTTCACTGTGAGACTCCACCTACTGTTTAAAGCCCCTGAAATGAGACATGCACTCACACTGCATGCACAACATTACGCACAGCTGGCACAGCTTGGATTGCTTCATTAATTATTTAGATTTTGTGACACAACACTGGGATTTAACTGTCAACTGACCAGGTCTGCTTTTCTATCAATGGTGAGCTGTTCTAAAGGATGCACACTTTTATACACTAAGATCATTTGTAGAATAGCAGCAGATCTCCTATGACATCAATGAGGTTTTTCAAAAATGTAGAGCAGGATCACAACCACAGAGTTCAGGGGTGCACATAAGTGGTATGTCAGTTGTTCCTAATTGCACCTTTGCATGCCATGTAGCATCTGTGGTTGGTCATCAATACACGTTTCTTGTCAATACATTCGACCTAATGAAGTAATTTGCTGTAAGAGATGTCCAAAAAACAACAGGCATTAAGCAGCTAGTTTCCCATTCCACCGTTTACAAAGAAATGTCAAACTGAACCCAAGCAGAAGAGAAAGCTGAAAATTGGTTTTCAGGACCTTTAAGTGACACCGCCTGCCTGGTGTGCAAGATTTTTCCATTCACCTTTGAGCAGTTTGGAGCAGTCTTTCCTGTATATGGGTGATAAACTGCAGTCAAGTTTCCTGTCTGTCCTCCGCTGTGAGCTCACATCCTTAGTGGTTTTGAAAAAGAGGGAAAGGGGAAGAGGAGAGGAGGAGGGAGGAAATAGACAGGGGAATTTTAGCTCTTTGGACAAGGTGGTCTGTTTGCTTCTGTATGACATTGCTGTTATGCTTAGTTCTGCTTTACATAATCTCTAGAATACGTTTGCATTGGAATTTTGCATTTGCATTTCAGTTCATAGAATAGTACAATAGTACATAGTGTTGTTTAGATGATGTTAGAAGGCATCAGATATAGATATAGCAAATCTCCTGCAGATCCACAGGTTCCAAAGTTAATTAGACAGGAATGAGCTTTAAGGTGAACCTTCTTTACCTCAGTCAAGTGTTTTTTGTTACCTTGTTTAACCATGCATTGAAATGTACATGTATATAATGAATCCTAAGGGATTATATATCACTCAAAATCATTCATGGGGAAGTTTTTATCATTTTGCTATTAGAAAAATATTGACAACATATATGCACTCCAAATTTGTGCCGCGTCCCAATTGTGCTTTGTCATTTCATCAAATGGCCTTAGTGGTATTTACTGGACCATGGTGGATCTTCACCTTTATGCAGACACTTGTCTTCACTTTCACTAATAATGTGAATCATAAGCATTCATCGAGGTTATTCACAGGTGTGACTGCCAGACAGAAGCAGGTCACAGTAGCCTGATTTCCCTCCTGCAGTAACAGGAGCACAAAGAAATCTCACATTTCAATTACAGCCCCTTCAGGAGCCATCAGGAGCAGTCCACACTTTCCTGTGACGCACTGGGGTCACTTGTGTTTTCATACTATAATTCCTACGCATGGACTAGCAGCAGGAAAAAAGTGCAGTGGTAATAAAAGAGAAAGTCAAAGTGCTTTAGCAGCTGGAATTCATGCACAGACCTTCATGCACAGTTACCCTTTAACTTTCTGCACAATCTACTGGAACTTGGAAGATCAACAAGCTAAAGTTTACATGGTGCTGATCCACCAAGTTTTAATATTCATAATACATTATCCAACCTCTGATTAAAAAATAGGCTGCATTGTGGCCCATGGCATGATGGGAACTCTGATGGCAAGCTCTCAAAATATATTCACCAGGGGCATCAATAAAAATAAGCTTTTATGTTTGTTTGTTTTACTCCATCAAACTTTTTTTCACAGTAAGGCTCATAATATCTAATCACTATGGTATTTATAGCCCTGAACACACTGTTCTCTCTCTATTCATATCCAGCAGGGGTCCTCAACTACATTTGTCCAGAGGCCAGAATTTTTCTAAGCAGACGCTGTGGGAGCCAGACTTAAATACAAAAGAGAATTTATTTAGGCCCAATCAGCCTATGATTGTTTAATATTTGCACTTACAAAGTACTGTTATTTTCATTAGCCTATGTCAGCATGAACAGAATGATATTATTATTATTACATTATGATATTATTGCAACTAGAAAACGCTCTCACACTGGGAGGAGGCGGTTCACTGAGGAGTGACGGTTAAAATCCATAATTCAGGAAAGGCTTTCTTGAGAGAGAGAGAGAGAGAGAGAGAGCCTGGGATGCCACTTGGAGTACAAGTGTGACAAAGATGATATTCAGTTATGTAGGCTGCCAGTCAACTCTACAAAGAACCAGTACATGGCCCCATAATAATCACTAACAACCAGTTATTTCAAAAGGCACTAGCAGATAACAAGAAACAAAACACACATTTGAAGACCACACAGTGTATTATAGGCCTACAGCCAGTGCTCAATACAAAATTCACTGTTCAACTACCAATGAATGAGTCTTTATCTCAACAATCTCCTCTCCAGGATCTCAGGAAGCAAACAAATATACTCAATGCAACAGTTGGCCAATGAAATTGGAAGCTTTCAGAAATTTTTGGAAAATATGCTTATTTGCTTTCTTCCTGCGAGCAGCATGAGAAGATCTTTCCAGTCTATGCAATGAAGAGTCAGGATATGGTTGACCTAGCTTGGTATAAAGACTGGAAGCAGGAAGAAACAGGTAGTCTGGCTTCCTCCAAAGTTCTAAACTATGTCCACCAACACCCTTTAAGTTGATGTTTACTGTAACATGGTGTATTTCACACTTGTGACACTTGTGTCGCCTGAAACATGGAACTGAGAATAGTGGCACTTATTCTTCAAATCCATTTCTTGATGTGTGGCTTGGACTGCACCTTATTCCAATGTTGCTTTGGACACAAGCAACCCGAATAATGAAATGTAAATGTAATAACAGCAAACTGAGGTTTTGTTACAGGAAGTCACATGCTTGAATTTTTTCTAGATGAGCAACATTTTAACTACCCACTCAGTATTCTGTACACGCCTCGCTATTGCACAGGCTGTCAGATACTATCAGTGAGCGCGGGTTTTGGTTTTGGACTCTAAATGGGCACAAACAGTGTTGACGAGACTCCGGGAAGTCACTGTTGCCTGGCCGTTGTTCAAGAATAAAACAGTTACAGCACTTGCTGCCACCACACCCCCCTCTCCCAAAACCACTAATTGCTGTGAACTTTAGAGATGTTGGTAGATGTTGCCTTGCTACCTGTTTTCTCCACTGCTTTCAGTCTTATTGCTAAGCTAGGCTATATATATCCTTGTTGCCTCCAGCTCTGGACAAAAGACTATTTATATCTTCTCATCTCGTCCTTGGAAATAAAGCAAAACAAAATGCTAAAAATGTAGAACTATCCCTTTATAAAACCAAGCAATCGCAACTTGGGTTCAAAGAGTTAAAAGAGTTCATCACCAGCAAAAATTGGCCGTCAATCCAAAGCTGTCGGTTAATGAGCTCTTAACGTGTTATCAGTATTGCGTAACAGTACAATAAAGATTAATCAACACTGTAAAAACCCTACTGAGCTCACTGCCTGCTCAGAGAGTAACTCTACCCCCGTTACTCATCCAGATTCATTCAGTCTCTGCGGCACTTTGCTGCACTAAATCAGCACATTTTATTTGTCTCTGAGGTTGTGAGTGAGTGTTAGAGCTCTACTATTTCACACTCTCTGTCCTTCCCCAAACTAGACTCTGTGACGGAATGTGTCTTGAAAGTATATTAAGCGTGCTTCCTGTTAAATGAATAATCCGGCCTATGCAGGCTGTGATCGGGTGTCACACAAAAACACACACCCACACTTATAAACATAGAGTGTTCAGAGAGAATTGCTAGAGTTGGACGACATGAAGGAGGGTAATGAGAATTCATGCGAGTCAAACTTAAAGTCCTCCTCTGGTCTGGTTTCACGGTTCAGCTCTGCAGACGTGCTGCCATGTCAGTTGATTTAACGATAGCGCAGACGGCGCTGCGTGCAGTTGTTATGTCTGCGTCTTCGATTTCAGACGTGTGCGGGCTGTTGTTGTTGTTTGCAAGAAAGGGCTCCCTTTCATCGTGGTGAAGAGGCTATCTGTCATATCAGACCTCCTCTCTCTTTACTCAATCTGTAGAGGAGTCTCTTAAGTCCAAAGATGTGTGAGTGTGAGTTTTTGCCTCTCTGGACCAGATATGTATCTCATCTGTTTGACACTGATGATAATAAGTGAAGGGGTCAAATAAGTAAAATTTACTCCAGTACAGTTCATAAAGTACAGCTGACATTCTACGGGAACCAGTAATGGATCATGGCATTAGTCAAAGTTGTACTTGCTTTAACTGATCGCCATTGGCTGCTTCATTCATGCTTCACAATCTCGTTCACCAGCTCCGTGGATATCAGCTGACTAGACACGTCCAACCATACTCACGTTGGTGCACAATGTGTTATCACTCCGCTGATAAGCTCATGCCAATTCTCCTGCCACCACCTAACAACTAAGATTGACATGTTCTCATTGTAAGTGTTTGCTATGAATGGTTACTTCCCTAGCACACATGTAAGTGTTTCTGACTCAAAAGTTAATAATATAATATTTCAAAGAGTGATGTTCACTAGTACAGGTCCCTTAATCACAAATCCTAAAATGCAGGAATATGCACAAATTGCAAATGCAAATTAATTGTTGTTTCACAGATTGAAGTAGCTAGTGCTGTAGTAGATACTCTTTTACTTGACAAACTCAACAGCAAAGCTCCCTGGGAGCTCACCTGGTAGAGTGTATATGTACTAAGGCTGAGTCCTTACTGCAATGTCCCTGGTTCACATTCAGTCCAGGCCCTTTGCTGCATGTCAGCATGAAAAAAAAAGCCAAGGAACACATTTAATTTTTTTTTTTTTTTTTTAGAAACACAAAAGATAGAAACTCTCAATGAATTACTGCATTGAGCTAAAGAAGATAGTGGAACAGCTGCTAGACCAGATGTCATGAGGACTTGAACCAGAACCCCTCACTTGTGTTCACATATCTAATATACATGGTACAGAACTGGAAGGAATTCAGTGTCCTGCTCAGTGTAGCTGAACCAGGGCAGATGCTTGGAGGCCTAAACTCAGACCTCCCAGCTGAAGGGAGGGTTTCTCTAACTCTGAAACCACCCTGCTGCACCACAACACCTGCATGCTATACACAGAGTGTCCCACCCTGTAAGTCAGCCATATGGAGAAACCTCCCCTCCTTTTTAAATTCAAAGATGCATTTTTAAAAAAGGCACAGTTAAGCTCTGGAACATTCAGACTGACTAACATGGCTTCCTTGAGTTCCTCACACAGCCTCTTGTAGGTCAGCCACCGTGGGGCTTGGAATCAGGAAGGCAAGTCTGAGCAGGTCTCAGGCGGCTCAAGTCATGCTAAGGAGAACCACAGGGATAAGATTGTGCCGATTACCCTGCCAGTCGAGGCAGCACACGACCTTCTCCACCGCATGTAATACCTCCCAACCAGCCAGGGTTACGATATCAAACAATGTAACCGCATCTCAGAGATGATTATTCCTTTAATTTGAGGCTCAGGATCACGAATGCTGATATGTATAACCTTGTTAAACACGAAGAGAACATCCAGTAAATGAGAAACAGGGTCATGTGGAGTCATTGCCACTTCTGAGTCTGAGCCTATGTTTATAATTAGTCACGTTAGTCATGTTGGTCATGTTTCTTGGAGACCTTGTGAATCATTTGTTAAATGGATTTGACTTCACATTACACAAATTTGTCCATTCATCTCTCACTTCCGGAAACGCTCACAACAGATCAGAAAACACTCCACATCCTGTCTTTGATGCAAGCATGAGTCAAAAAAAGATGGATCTTAATTTTTTGGGCTTCTTTCAGGAAATCCCTATTGCATAGTCTTTTTAAAGCGTTTTAAAAGATTCCCTGAGGTTTCTGGTTATGTATGTAAAGTGGTTTGATCTAAGAAATTGCTGTAACTGGGCACAGGCTGGCTATTGATTCAGCTGCGGTTGTCTGTGTTGATCGTTTAGTGTGGTCGTGGCCTATTTTTATATGGCTCGATGGTTTCCTGAAGCCTCATGCAGCACATCGGAGCTGGTTGATCTGGAAACTTGCAGTGCAGCCTGCGTGTTGTACAGTATGTGGTTTACAGTAACTTTAGCTATAACTCGGGTACCAGAGTTTGGGGACTTAGACGGTGTGTAGTCACAAAAATGTAGATTTGAGAATCGACATGTGCTTTAGGACTTAAAGCTGAATTAATCAATTTTTTTTTTTTTACGTTAACAGTCGAATGATATGTGTAATGTAAAAGGTGATACAGTCATAAAAATTATCCCTGGACTCTGCAGTTTCCCTCAGATCTACAGAGCTTTTTAGCGTCTTTCAGCTCAGTGTTTTGGTTTTATGGCCCTGCAACTTTACTCTTTTCTTTTAGTCTCATCACCCTTCTCTCCAGCAGCAGCAAGCAGCAGTTGTAGAAACACCATACTGAAATTCTAAAACTTGAAAGAGAACGCATGAAGTTTTATGTCAGCATGAGATGCGTTTGAAATTGATGGTGTGATACTTTGCAACAAATCTGTACAAGCTTGATACAGACTGCCCCTGAGCTCACAACCCCCCGGTGGGCTGTGTTCAGAAGGACGGCCTTCCTGGTGTTGACCTTTGGCAAACAAATCCAGAGGGGTAAGGCAGGCAGGCAGACAGGTGATAAACAGGTAGCAGGAACAGATCAGATACAATTACAGCTGGCTGCAACTCAAAGGCATGAGGCACATGAAAACTTTTGATGAACTGGCAGAGGAACAATGGATCTGGGCCGGTAAATCTGTGAGTGACTGATGAAGGAATGGGGCGCAGATGGGGAGGTGGGCGGGGAAGCTCAGGTGAGGGGAGTGAGGTGATTGCAGGGCAGATGGGAGAGGAAGGATCTGGAGTGGAAAGAGAAAAGTCAGAGGGCATCTGGTGGACAGGTGAAGAATAGCGCTCAAGGGGCCTCGAAAGTGGGGATGTGGCTGAAGACTGTGACTATAATACAACTTCCACGCTTGCCTGAATAACCATAATGTTCCATTAGTGAGGCTTAAATTGTAAAGTTTGTCTCAAAGTGGCTATTAAGGAATAATCTACAATATATCATTATAAGCATGAATATGTTCAGTAAATTTCAGTTCAGTTATGAAATACTTGATTGATACTTGCAGTGATTGTACAATGTGAGGCTTGACAAATGACACTAGAGAAAATGTCACCAACAACATGACACTTATGTAGCATGACCAAAGAAAAAGATTCATCCTCTGGAGAACATGAATATGCTCATCATGTTTTATGGCAACGTGTTCATTAGAGTTTGGTATTTCTTAACATTAGGTTTCATCCTCTGGTGATCATGAATAGTCACATGACCAATAGTTACTTGCTGTGAACAAGAGACCAACAGTCACAGTTCAGTCAATAAATATGCTTCCATTGCTATGTGCTTGCCTGAACCTTGAATACTTACATGGATACTTTTGTGTGTGTTTTGCAGGACTGCCCCCTTTTTACCATATGAACCAGCTTTGCAAGTTCTGTGACCTGGAACTTTCCTCCTGCAGTGGCACAGGGACCTGCCTGTCCAACTGCTCACGCACATCCATCTGCGAGCAACCCAGTGAGGTGTGTGTCGCTATCTGGTACGTACCTGAGAGCAGAGGACTGCCTTCATCTCTTGGATGTGATTTACTAGATGACTATATATGTAGTTCTTAATGTATATTTTTTTTTGCATTCTGTCTGTCTGTCTGTGTGTCTCTTAGGAGGAAGAATGAGACAGACTTTTCCATTGAAACTCTCTGTCACGACCCGTCCCTTCCACTCTATGGCATTATGCTGGATGACTTCAACAGCTCCACCTGTGTGATGAAGGAGAAGAACACAACAAATGGGATGGCTCATTTCTGTTCCTGCACGAACGAGGGAGAGTGCAACGACGAACTGATATTCTCTCCCAGTGAGTACAGCAAACTAACACCCTCTGTTTAGATTAAAGCTGTGTATATAGCATTTATTTCAACCATAGATCAGATGATGTGTGTAATGTCAAAGGGGTCGCTTGTAGTGATGAACCCACAGAGATTATCTCTGCCATTCCCATTTATTGTTTGGCAGCCTACATAGAGTAAATATGTAGAGTTGCATGTATATTTTGGTTCAGTCGCTCCGCTCTTGTCACCTTTGTCTCCCGCCACAGCAGGCAGCTGTCAGGTAGAAAGTTCCTGTCCCGCAGTTAGCAGCAGTCCGGAGAACATATTCAAACTTTTAGCTGCTAAATAGCCAAATATATCTGTTAGAAGTTGACAAAAATAGAGCTAAAAGGAAAATGGACATTGGACTCACATCATCAAACATGATTTCAAATGAAGGCTGATGTTACTCTGTGTGTGTTGAAAGTGTGAATTGTTTACGAACTTGTGGTCCATGTGGCCAAAGAAAATCTATTAATGCTGCTTTAAAGGATAACGTTAGCATTACGTTATATTTTTCTTATCCAGAACAAATCACATTAAATGACCAATCCAACATGCTCAGTTGTCATCCTCAGATGATGTGACACTTAGGCCTAAGCACATTTATTCCTTCTGAATATCTTTAAAAACTGCTTAGAAATATATAGTTTGATTTGAAGAAAAGCTCAGTAATTGTCTCAATCAGCTGGGCATTGTAGTTTTTAGTGAAAGCTACTCAAAAAGGAGTCAGTTGTGCATTTGTTAAGGCATATTTTATTTGCAAATTAATTCACATTTGGTGCCCTAATGAGTATTTTTTTTTAACACTGAGGCTCACTGATGTGTTTTTAAAACTTTTTGGACAACAGAACTCTATGGCTCAGAAGAATAAGGGTTTGGATACACACACAATACTTGTTAGTAGGATACAATCATTGTTGGTTTTGGTCTTCTGATGGTATTTGCTGACAGTAACAACCATATACAATTTTCTAGCCTCATTCTTCAAAAATATGTTTGCCACATCAAATCGTTCAGAATACCAGTAAATTGCACTGGTACTCTGAACATATTTGATGTGGCTGACTGCACAGGAAGAAAACAGACAAATCATGTCAACCGCACCCACTTTCTACTTACCCAAGCCTGGCAAAAGAAGAGCACATCATTTTGACACTGTTCACACATCCGTTATAGCATATCTGGTTGACCAACTGTAAAATCAGCAGGTTGTCTCTTCAGACAGCTGTGCAGATTATCAAACATCTTAGAAGAGCAATTCATGTATACATATATGTCCACCCCTCATATCTCAGCTGGGTATGAGTAAACAAGTTCTTATGTCTGTCAGTCTTTGCCATTTTGTTTATGTTTAACCAGTTGTTAACTTTCATTTATCAGTGAATCATCTCTTTGTTGTCGTCCTCTCACCCCCTGCCCTTCTCTTTCTCTTACTTTCCCTCCAACCACAGACATGGAAACTCTGTATATTTTGGCATGTAAAGCCGTTCCAATGTATTTCAGAAGGCCGTGGGTGTTTTTTTAGCTCCCATCGTGGTCGCTGCTGTCTTATAGAGAGTGCGTTGTCATCGCAAACAGGAAGTGGAAATGTGGTGTTTGCATCACGCGTAAACAGCGTTTGGGGAATCCTCGCTGCGGTCACAGACACTCAGCTGGGTGCGCTCTGCACTGTGCGTTTGGCTGCTACCTCTCACTGCGCTGAGAAGAAAAACTGGGTGTCTGTCTCAGCCTCCAAATGTGTGTGCATGTGTGCGTATGTGTGTGGTTGTGTAGGCCGGCCACGCTGGAGAGCTCAGACATATGGTTTCCTGTCTGTGTTTAACTCAAATCAGAAACATCTCCAGCACATGGTGAGCAGGCCTCACGGACACAGAACACCTCTGTAGTGGATGACAGTGAGGTAGACTGAGTCTGTTGTTATGGGGCGACTAATTTATTCTCTTCCCATGTTACAGTATTATAAAGCAGATTAGATTCCACTTTTTTTCACAAACCAAACATGTAACATTTATCTGCTGTACATACAGTATAGACTCAAAATAATGTAGGAGACTGAAGTGTTGAAACACACTATACTTTAATTGGAGGGTCTCTTTTCTGTTTCCTGACATTGGGGAGCTCGACAAATGACATCCCAGCCACATCCACTGTGCACAAAAAAACACACAAAATCAAATTTATCAAACCACTGGAGGTAACTGTGATTTGTCATTTGGATTAAATATCTCATCATTACTAACTTTAAGGGAAAACTACATGCATTAGCTACAACATCAACACATCAAAACCCTTTACCATCCTTTATAATTGCAGTGTTCTTATAACTGAGATCCTCCCATGCTTGCCTGACTTGCTTATGGCGATGTCTGAGTTTCACAGTAATGAATGCAGCCACCAAATTCTTCTCTTTAAGCCACATTTCAAAGAATCTATGTGCAATTATTTGGTAGGTTTGTGTTGCAAATTGAGCACAGCTTCGCTGGCATGGTTTCACCTGCAAATATGTGGGCAGTAGCTTAGCTATAATTTATATTTGCATGGCCATGATTAGCACTGGTAGGCAGTTTTTTTCCATTCACTGTACACACTTGAACTTTGTTATGTAAAGTACAGTAAGTGAGCTGCTGCTCGTCTTCTGTATTTCAGTGAGCACCTGAGCTGCTGATCTGTAGCTACACAAACTAGACTCTGCACTCTGATCTTCCTGTTATTGATCCCTGCAGTGATTAATAAGCATGAGACAGCACCACTCTGGATGATAACAATATAAAGACGTACTGACACAGGGAAGCCTGGGAACTGAAAACCTGAGTGCTTCATTCTAAACATGGCAGCTCCAGTAGCTCCATCAAGGATGTGTACGGTAGCTCGTGTAAATCCTAATCTATCTTTGTGTCTGTCAGTCTGTATCTCTCGCTGACACACACACACTCACACACACAGTCCTGAGGGTAAGGGTTGTGGTTCCTTCCTCCCATTGAGAACACATGCAGCAGGAAGTCCTTGTTTGTTTATTGGACCACTGCCACGGCTTATTCCTCCACAAATGCCTCACATTGTTCTTCCCCAGCATTACATTCTTGTGACGTGCCTCTAATAGTGTTTGTGCGTGTGGTTTGCTGCTTGAGAGTCGCACTGGTGGATTCTTGTGTGAGTGAGTGTATCCAAACATATGCTACAGATGTCGCCGTGAGGGAGCGAATGTTGTGATCCCACAGCAGCAAAAGCCCAGCAGGGCTTGTTGGTTTGATGGACAATTCAGTGTCTTTCAATTCAAGCCTGTCAGAAGTTGATCAGATAGGGAAATGTGTGCTGTGTTATCGCTGTCTCAGTGACACAGTAGATCAGAGCTGCTGTTTATCTAAAAGTGGGACGCACATTTGTGTCCAATTTAGAGACGCAACTAAGGGAAAGGGTGCAACGTTTTAAGCTTTCTCAGTTTTCAGTTGCGTTCTTGCTGAACCTTGCTGAAGTGGTAGATGTGATAAAAGAAGACTGCACTAATCAATGTTTCTATATCAAAAGGATAGGAGGCAAAATCCTGGATTCCCTGGATATTGTGGTTTAAATCTTCCTTGGACAAATCTTAAAACCAGAACTACAATTTTTGATTTTGTTTTTCACTTTTTGCAATTTTGAAGATTGTCTGCTATGTATTTAAATGTATTCTGGTTTCTTTTTAATTTGGCATTTCAGCGTGGGCAGTAAGTTAAATTATTAGTGTGGACAAAACCTCAAATCTAACCAGATTATTGTGGACGCACTACTTTAGAATCCTCAAATTGACTTCCTGCATGTTCCCAATCAATGTGCCAAGAACATAAAAACTGATAAGAAATTATCCTCCTCACTCCGAGAGTCCTGGACCTCCGTGACACAGCATTTGTTTCTAATTAAGACCCTGCAGAGATGATCTGAAGCAGACTAATGCTGCCTCTCAGCCAGTGTCAGATACACATGTGTTTTGGAGCTTGTGAACTAGTTTGAGTGGGAAGGGAGACATTGATAGTAAATAAAGCCTTGTCATAGTAACATGCTATTTGTTTTAGTGCTGTATTTACAGCTGTGCTCTTGTGAAAGTCAATTGTTACATATTTGGAGGAACGCTATGTGAGGAATGAGATGAAGGTAGAACTAATTCATTCCTGACATGGATTCCTTTTCCTGTACAGTCTGTGTTTTTGCACAGATGTCGCCTGATCGCCTCCAAGTCATTTCTTGGGTTATTTTGGTATCCCTCATGGTCAAAGAAATCTTCCTTGTGACACAGAGTGGGGATTTTTGATGCTGGGGGTGGGGGGGGTGTTTTTATTTTGAAGATAAAGAAGGAAGAGCAGGAGATAAAAATAAGAAAATGGAAAATGAATTAGAGTGACCTCTTGGTGCAGCCGGCAAAGAGGAAGAGGAGAAGAAGATGGATATTAAAGGAAAAAGTGGCTCTGTGCTTGTTCCAAGATCTGGTTTTTTTTAGTCGTATTTTTTACAGTTCCTCCTTAACTGTGGAATCTTGGCTTGCCCTCAGTGAGTACATCAGTCATTCAGTCATACAGCAGACTGCTTTATAGAGAAATGACTCAAGCAGGCCAACTCTAAGATGCATAAAAAGGAGGGAAAGAAGAAGCTGTATGAGACAAAAAGACAAGAGTGGGGCGAGGACAGAGGACATTGAGATGGGACGAGGAAGTAAATGGAGAGACAGAAACAGAGTGATGAGAGGTGTTGGAGGGAGAGGATGGAGAGCTGGAGAGATATGAGCCATTTTTATGAAGCAGTCTGGGTTGTAAAGGCAGTGCTGTTACCATAACAAGTAAATAGTGAGTGTGATATTCACGTTTAGTCGATGTCACCAGCCTCCCTGTGGCTGGATTCCTCCACACTCACTTATAATATGATACCAGCCTGGATAAAGGCCGGTATCGTATATATATGTATATATAGAAAGAGAGAGCCGAGGGAAGTGAAAAGTCAGATGATTATTAGTCAGATGAAAATGACTACAGCTTTAAATGCTGATGTTTTAATTGAAGAAATAATAAAGTAAGTACATATGAAGCCGCTTTTTACTATTTAGTTTTATGCATTTCATGACTGACTTCATGAGAAATCAAAGCGCCACAAGGTCGGTCATAGCGTCACTGTAGCGGTTTCTGATCAGCACATACTGTAGCTGCTATTTCTAGACTTCATCATAAAGCTATCAACTGCCAGACATGACATCACCCTTCACCTGTTAGCCGTTATCGTCTCCATGTCACTGTTACAGCGTGTTGACTGTAGGTGTGCCGCAGGAATGGGCAAAGCAGGTTTATTGTACTTTGAAAGCTATAAAGAGAAGTGATAAAGCTAATCAAGAAATGCAAAAATCTGAATCTGATTGATCTACAGCTTTCATGTATCCATGATGTGGCCAAGTTATTGATTCCACGTCACATCAGAAAGTTACCACTGGCTTTTGAATGAAAGTGTTTGATCAAGTCAACAGTGCTTTGTGGGCACAGGAGACAAACTGGCACAGTGAAGACCCGTTGGCAGTGTGCTTCAACCTCCTCAGTGTTTATAATGGCTTCCATGTATCCACCCATCACCTGCTTCAAACATGAAATCACGTCTGGCTCTGTCATTTTCCGAGGAAAACAGTTCCTTTTTAATACCCAACTCACAACTTTGTTATTCACCGAAAAACTGCGAGGATCCAAGTAATTAGAAACTAGTTAGGGCATTAAGAGCGTGAGTCAGAGATGGCAGCATTTTGAATCCCTGTATTCACATCCTGAAACACACACACACACACACACACACACACGGATGACGTGTGTAATTGCAAGCTGGAGGCGAGGATCCCTCTATTAGTCCGAATGATGTGTCAAACCTCATTGAATACTGCATGAGAACATTCTGGCATCCTGATTGGAAAAGGGCAACATGAGTCCCATTACCAGTTTGTCTTGGCACCATCTAACCAACTGGTTGTGTTTTTGCCTCAAACGCACACACTCACACACTCTAATCATGGCAGAAAGACGGCAAGGAAATAAACGTAAAACCTCAAAAACCTCCAAGCAATCATAAAACCCTTAAAGCATGCACATGTACAGACACATGGAATTTGAGAAGTAGTGTCTGACTGTCTGGTTGTCTTTTTTTTTTTTCCTCAACCCACTTTACTACCAGACTTTTGAAGTTGTCTCAAGTCTAAAAATTTCTGCGTGTGTTTGTGTTTAGTATTTGTGATTTATTGCATCCACGGCTTTGCCCGAAGCAATTTCGGCAAGATTTACAGCTTTATAATCACACACATGCATACACACACAGTCACACAACCACAAAATGAAGATATTATTCATCCCACTGTGAATATTTTTAACTCGCATGGCCACACATACCCAGTAATCCTAGTCATAGAGTCAAAGGCAATCGCTCTCTTTCTCTGATAAGATATCAGAGAAAGATAGTTTTAGCATGTGTATCCGACATACTTTACAGCTAATGAGGCTGTCTGTTCAAAATGACAAATGTGTGCTGTGATAATAACTATTACAGCACACATTACAATAAAGATTACATCAAGTACTGGTGTGGCAAAGATAGTGTTTGCTTTCGATCTGCCATTGCAAATTAAGCCTCCAGCCACGTTGTTGCATCAACGCCTTTTAATATCTATCAAGCCACAAATAAAGTTGTCATTCAGTCGATGTGCTGCTCTGTCTCAAAACTGACAAAATCAGATCAAACAATTCAAACCGACTGTGTAGTTTTATGAAGTCAAAGAAAAGTGCTTAGTGTATTCTTACACACTTGATTGCTGCACAGATGTTAAACACACACACACACCCTGGACCAATCACTTGACTGGATATGCATGAACATGTCCATCTCATTATCATATTGTATAAACATGAGGAAATGGTAGGCCTATATGTGGTCAGGAAAATGGGAAATATCTGGTGGGGAAATAGGAAATTGATGAATGACTATATGTTTGCCAAATCTAAAACGCAGGAAAACTAGGGAGTTTAAATAAGATGTGGTAATGAAAGATCTGTAGACAAGTAAAATGAACACACATTTTATTTATTTTATTGACTGACTGATACTAAATGAAATGTTTTTTACTTATATTTGTTTTTATGTTCCATTTGAATTATTTAACTATCAGTATTTTTATTGATTTATTCAATTATAGTTTTGACTTGTCTGATGACCTATCCGATACATTTTTAAAGCTTTATAACACTCAGCCATGAGCACTACGTATGTGGAAAAATCTGAATGCAAAATAGATGCAGGGTGGTGTGACTTCCTCAATGGTCAGTCCTCGGTCCGAGCTCCTCCAGCCTGCCAATGTGGCAGCTTTCGCTCAGGAGGGTAATGTTAGACTGAGTGAGACACTCTTTGAAAAGGTGCCCAGCCGGAGCAGACCGGGCCGGGCCGGGCCATGCCGAGGCAGACAGGCTCTCGACTGTTTTCTCCGCGCCGCTGGAGCTCTGAGGGTTGGCTGCCGCTCTGTTCGGGCTGGCAGTCAGAGTCAGAGGAGGTAGTTAATGCTGTACCTCATGAAGCTGCAGAAGTCGCTCACACTGTTGGCAGTGTCCACTGTGGGCCTAGTGACTGAGCTGAACACAGGCAGCTCCCTACAGAGATCACAACCCTGAAGACACAGACCTATGTGTATATATATATTTTTAAACTCATTGTTACGATGGAAAGTACATGATTTACAGCGGAGGACAGTATGTTATTTTCATAGCACAGGTCTCACGAATGGCTTGTGTGAGACTGTTGCTGTACGAGCAGTGAGAGGAAATTGCAGCTTGCTGCTGCTGCTTCATGTAGCACCCAGAACACACACACTCAGCTGTGTGTCCTTCAATCACTACTGTCCTCTCTTTTTCTGTGGAAATGGTGTGCTGTTTCTAAAGCGGAAGAGGAGGGATGTATCCAAAAACCTTTTTTGGATGCCTGATAAAAGGTAGCAAACAAGGCAACCCAGACATTGATTGAATTCCCACCTATTACTGCAGAGTGGTTCGATCACACATACATTCTCAGGGATTCACAGGAACTGAGGCGCCATGTAATCGTTTTATTGTTATACCTAATCGTTATCAGCCTCACTTTACTTTCACTCTCCTACAGCTGAATCACAACTATATCAAGTTGCTGCTCATGCAAACCAAACATTTCCTACTGCTGCTAGTTCACATGAAAGGCGTAAACTGGCCAAGCATTTCATTGTGAAAAGGCTACCAGAAATGACTGTGAATGTTCATCACAGCTATAGAATCTGAAAGTTTACATTTTCTGCATTTTTTCACAGCTGATCCAGTTTTAAGTCTTGCAGTGAGGAATGAAACAGAAGGAGCTGTGAGATGAAGAGTGGCAGGCAACAGACTCCAACTTCTCAACAAGCCACATCTTCTTAATGTGCCTTGTTGTGTGGAGAACTGCTTGCACCATTTGCCGCATTAAATCAGATTGTGGTTGCTCATTGCATCATGGAAAAAAGCCAATTATTTACTGACTTCTTTATTAAAAACAACCCACATTTGTTTGACGGCTCTGTAAACATATTCGCCTGTAGCTGTATTTCTGACAAAGTAGCTACTACATGAGTGTTTGCTGTAGTGTTACAACAAACCAAGTAACCACAGGTGTTTAACCAATGCTGAAATCTGAAAGATTATAAATTGAATCTTGGGCCACACACAACAGGTTTATCAGTAGCCATATGTTATAGGAACAGAGTTCTTGTGTTGGAAGTCAAAGCTCACCTGAAAATTCTGCAGCTCTTTGATGCAAAAGCTGCGTAAAAGTAATTGACCAACAAAAATAAAGCACCAAAAATGTTAAAATGTAGATTCAGACCAACTTGTGAACCCTAACCAACGTAAACTAAACTACTGGGTCAGCACATCCTGCAGCTCTTTTCTGCCATGGATGGCTTTTATATCCATTAACAGTCTTCTATCAGTCCAAAAAGACGGCTACTCTTGTTTTTCAGAAGCACTTTGCACCCATGTTGGTAATTTCAAAAACCACTACTCCAGCCCACCTTACTTTCAGACGGGCGGGGAAAACACTGCACATGCTTCTAGCCGACATGACAGCAAACTCTCATGACTCATGACTCACATTGGCAGCATTCACCACAATCAACACACGCTTTATTATAAACCTCCTCATAGCTGACTTTGATGATTCAGTTCAAAGTCTGCCTTAATGTCACCAAGCCCACAAGCAGTTTAGCTCTTAGATTTGGGAATCTTATAACCTGGTAGTAGCTGAATACAATTCTGGCATTCAATAATGCTGCTGGGTTTACCCACATCACTGTTTGTGCATGCTGTATGTGTTGATCTAGATTATTAGTACTTCTGTATGTAATTAAACATCATTCCTGTCATTTGCTTTATTTTCAGTGTTGTGTTAGGCTCTTGGTGTTCCACACAGCAGATACTCTCCACATTTTTATTCATTATCTTCCGTTTTCTTTTCCAGTTGTGGATCCTACTCCGGACGACCCGTTGGTGACTGTGATTCTGGTGAGCCTGCTGCCCCTGCTGGTGATGGGGATTGTGGTTGTGGGAATGTTCTACTGGTACAGAGCCCATCGACAACACCTGCTCAACCAAGAATGGGAGAGCAGCATTAAGAAGCGCAAGCCGAAAGCCGGCGGGCTAGACTGCAGCGACGCCTGTGCCATCATGATGGATGACGACAGGTCGGACAGCAGCTCGACGCACGCCAACAGCCTCAACCACAACACTGAGCCGCTGCCTATAGAGCTGGATCTGCTGGTATACACACCTAGAATTAATTTAGAGTTATATTGTGGAGATATTCTGCCCCTTACTTAAATTCTAACTTTTGATCTTATACCAGGTGGGAAAAGGTCGCTTTGCCCAGGTATTCAAGGCTAAGCTGAAGCAGACCACCTCGGATCAGTTTGAAACAGTGGCTGTGAAGATCTTCCCCTATGAAGAGTACGCTTCCTGGAAGAACGAGAAAGACATCTTCTCCAACACGGACCTCCGACATGAGAACATCCTCCACTTCTTGACAGCTGAGGAGAGGAAGGTGGAGAAACAGTACTGGCTCATCACTGCCTTCCACTCCAGAGGAAACCTACAGGTGAGACCACCACCGTCAAGTAACCCAGCATGAGTGGGCCAGTGTTACCCCAGTTTCTCCTTTTCACAATGCTACCAATCCAATCATCTGTCTGCCCTCCAGGAGCACCTGACGCGTAATGTGATCAGCTGGGAGGAGCTGCAGGTGCTGGGATGCTCTCTGGCCCGGGGTGTCGCCCACCTCCACAGTGACCGTCTCCCCTGTGGACGCCCGAAGGTAGGACTGTGTGAATATGTCCACGTGACAAACAGCATACTAGAACTAAAATTCTATACAAACCATAATAATCACAATCAGAGAGAAACAACATACATCACAATTAGAGAGTTCTCTCAATCTTGAACTTGCAGCTAGAAAGAATATGTGGTCTTCAAACAGTGTATCCTCTTCTTGATCGTGCCCAGCAAATTATTGGGTCTGTTAGATCATCAAGATCTACAGCTAATTGTGTGAAAATCGAGCTATTAGTTTTCGTGATCTTGTGTGTAAAGATGAATCTGAAGATGGTGCTGGATGAAGGCTTACGTCCAAACTGAAATGAGTTCATTCTCTGGGGATATTAGATTTCTAAAATCTGCCCACTTGATTATGATAATCCGTATGTAGAAACCAAAATGTTTGTTTGGCAGCACTAGAGAAAAGGTCAAGGGGTTTTCAAACGTTCATGAAAATCAGACCTGTGATTTGTCTTCATGTCATATTTATTTCCATTGATCAATATGAAATGTCTTCATACATAATTTGCATACTTTTGACTCCAATACTTCTGTTGTGCCTGAAGGTGGCCATCGTCCACCGAGACCTGAAGAGTTCCAACATCCTGGTGAAGAACGACCTGACCTGCTGCCTGTGTGACTTTGGACTGGGACTCCGTCTGGACAGCAGCCTGTCTGTGGATGACCTTGCCAACAGCGGACAGGTCAGTAAAAGCGTCATTTTATTGTTGTAACTGCTTACTTTTAACCACTTTATGTACAGTTTAGTCCAGTGGTTTCCAACCAACAAAAGAAGTAGTTTGATGATGGCGTGAAGTAGCGTGGAGTCATGGGAGTCTTCATTGTTTGTTGAAAATCTATCTGATGTGACTGAGGCAGAAATGTTCACGGACAAAGTAATGTATTAAAGTTTTATTCACATTACTTTTAGTCGTGTTCACCGACTTCCATTGTCACTCTCTGACATATCATCTGTTTTTTCTGGAAGTTGTAACTATTTATAATATAAAATGCACCGTTATCTTGAATAAAATTACAGATTTCTCTGGGTTTCAACATTGTTGGAAACATTTAGGATAATGTAAGTATGCAACTATTCATTTTCCCCTAAACATTTTAACACTGAAATGTCACATATTGAATAGGAGAGGAAAAAGTAATTTGTCTTGGACTTTTCTCTTAGCTTTTTTGTAAGGAGTCACAAGCTAAAAGGGTTGGGAACCACTGGTTTAGTCTGCAATAATGTATTTTTTTATTCATTAACTTTCTCAGGCACAGTGCATATTAACAAAGCCTACTTTAAATATGCCAGAAAAAGCCAAGAGGCTAATTTTCATCTGTATTCCCTGGTCAGGTGTGAAGTTGGCATGAAAAGCTTACCATACGTTTTTTTAATCTTAATCTGAAAAGTAAGTTTTAATTAAAGTTGTCAGCTTAATGTAGTGCAGTAATGAGTATCACAGTTCCCTCTGAAATGTAGTGGAGCAGAAGTAGTAGCAGAAAGTAGTACTATTGTTACACGTTTATGTTTTACGGTCTGTGGGAAGAAAGGCGTATTATCTGCTGTTGTGGTAGCCCTCTCTGTTTCACATTAAAGCCCTGCATTAAAACAGCTTTGGTGAGATATGAGCTGGCTGTGTTTGTTTTGCTCTCCTCCATCTAAGTCCCTCTGCGTCTTCCTGTGTTTTGATGGCATGCACCTCGTTTGCTGACGGAGGAAATGTGACAAAGACAGACAGGCAATCAAGGGATTAAGGGAGGGGTAAAGGCTTTGTTGTGACATGAAAGCTCCTCCAGGTAGTTCTCAGCTCGTTCTCAATCTTTCTCCTTCTTGGGATTTATGATTCACTGGATGGAAATGCGGCAGGGACAGGTGAGAGGGCGTTGACTAACTGACACTTGTAACCCCTTTTCCCACACATGCCACCCTTTCCTCACGCATGCACATACGGTCCATGCAAACACAGAAAAACCTCAGACTCACATCACCACTTGCCGTGCTTCAGTCTTTTCTCGGTCAGAAGAAGAATGTACACTGAGGTTCTCTAGATTTGTCCCTGCGCTCTCTGTGGCATTGTTTTACCCATTTAAATGTTCAAATTATGATCCACAGCAGTCACATTGTGTTCCATTCACAATTGGAAGCTGGAAATTCCCAGCTGCTAAGTTGTAATTACAACCTCTGTGTGTGTTCATGCGGTCCAGCTAGGAAAAACCTGTGAAGGAACATGGGCAGCTGCAAAATTTTGCCTTGCAAAAAAAAAATGTGTTCCACATGTAACAGCAGATATTATGTCAGTAAGTGTTTGCAAACATAACCAGCCAGCTTGTTTGATTTTGTGTTTAACCACAAAGGTATTTTGATAGATTAAAAATTATGCAATGTTGAAAACCAAACACAAGAGCTCTTAAAGCAGTGGTGAAAGCGATTCTGTGGAGCATATGAACATAATTTTAGTTTCCTGCTTTTCCTAATTCTGACGTTAGAGATGATTACGCAACAGCTGACTGGTTGGAAAGTGCTGATGGAGCGTAGCAACATCAGGCACCATTATGCAAATTAATACAGACATTATTTATTACAAGCTACTAAGCCCAAAGTTGGAGCCAGTGTGTGATTACATTACAAATAAAAGCCACAGTATTCTCAGTTTACAGCAGCTGCATGTGTAAGTGTTTAGCACACAGCCGCTTTATTGCGACGAACAAATAGGACGTTGGCCAACTTCCTAATTTCTACTGTGACTTACACGTCAACAAAAGCAAACAAAAAACAATAGAAATCATAACAAGCAATTGTGACCTTCAGCTACTAAAGGTACAGAATGCAGGTATTGTTTTGCAGTACTCGTTCAGATATCATGAATATAAAATCTGTATACTGTATTTAAAAGGATATATGTTTTTATCATTCATAGATGGGTGAAACAAACCTGTTTAGCTGAAGAGTCATGACTTGTTGGTTTTCACTAAAGACTTGACTTGGAAGTTATTGGATTTGAGTTGGGGCTTGACTTGGAATTTTTTTGTCTTGGTTAAGTTTGAAGTCTTGACTTGAGACTTGGGACTTGTTGATCGTGACTTCTGACCAAAAGGCCTTGACTTTGGACTTGAGTTGGAATTTATTGGTCTTGAGTTGGGACTTCACCACCGAGACTTACTCATGACCTGCAGGAGAGTGACTTTTTGGTACCTCTTTCTCAGAACACCAATAAGGATTTTACAAAAAACTCATCTGCAGGATATGGAAACACTGCAACACAACAGCAGACATGGAAACTTTCATACTGTCATTTTAGTTGTAAGCTCAACTGTTTTCAGTGCAGTAGGCGATGCATGTATTTTCATTACACACAAACAGTTGAATACCAAGAAAAGAAAACATGTCATCATTGCGATTTTGTATCTTGTCCAATATCCAATAATGAATGGAGCCAGGAGGTGAGTCAGGTTTATTGTCACAACAGCATTAATTTGCAAGCCAGACAATGGGTGAAGGTAAACATAACGCTCCTGCAGACTGATGCAGTGTTTATGTTTTGGTGGTGCTAGAATTAGAGAGAGATGTTGTTATTCCTGTTATTTTCTTCCTGCCTGATTAAACATCAGTGTATGTGTGTGTACTTGTGTGTGTTAACCCCTCCTGGTATCTCTGCACTGCAGGTGGGTACGGCGCGTTACATGGCTCCGGAGGTGCTGGAGGCCCGACTGAATCTGGAGAACATAGAGTCCTTCAAACAGACTGACATTTACTCCATGGCCCTCGTGCTTTGGGAGATGACGTCGAGGTGTGAAGCTATTGGAGGTCAGTGCACGCACACACACGCCACAAGTGCACACAGTAATTACCTGTTTCTGCCTGTGGGGAGTATGATGTCGTGTAACACACACACACAAGCATTCACACACGTGAACTAATCCTGCTGAGGTGAAGTGTCAACTACTGAGATAAGTCAGTGGTGACAACACATCCTGAGTTTGGGGTTATTACAACATGCTCCGCAGGTGAGCCGATTGGCTGGTAGTGATGTCATCGTGATGTCTTCACAGGCAGCAGGGGAGGCAGCATGTGTGGGAATGTGACACACATGTCATGTCATGTGATGAACATAACTGCTTGGACTTTGTTTTCACTCCCTTCCCTCAGCTCTCTTTAATCTCTCTCTTACATTTTCTATCTCAATTAAAACATGTACATCATCCCTTTTTGTAAAGATTGCATTGACAAAAATTCATTGGTTTAAATTGAAAAGCCCTCTGTGTATAATTTTTATGTGATTGCATATAGCATATTTCAGATACTCTAACGTTGTGGTTTTGGTTTGTGGAAAAAAAAGAGACAACCTCTGTTTATACTGTTGCTTTAACTGATATCATGTCCTTTGTACCTATTAATTATTAGTTACACTTTGGGGCAAGCTGTACACAACTGGAAACTTAACATATCATCACCTTATAAAGTTGTTATATTGAACATGTTGGCAAACACTTAACGCCTGTTTATACACCCAGTAGACACTTAGCAACGTTAGCATTTTGGAGGTTTCTGGGCACATGTCCAATATTAAGTCCAACATTCACTCTCCCTCTAGCTCTGTTTTGGTCTCCACTTAATACTTAGTTGCTGTATTACATATTATTACATTAGATATTACTATGCAGTAGTTTACAGTACTGCTTTAAATACATAATAAAATCAATATTAATAAACAAATAAATAATAAATATATATTCCCAAATGCACTTAAAGGCTTTTTTTGGTTACAGAGATGCAACAGAAATAAAGGTTAACACTTTGACGCTTTCATTTTCGACTTATCTCAACTGAGGAGATGTAAGGTTATGTATTATGGTACCAGAATGTGTGATTTTTAAAGAAACCTTTTTTCCTAATTCTAATTATCATACATCTCAATTTGACAGTCCATACACACCTACGGCCTACATGAAATAACAGTGTGTACTGATTATATGCTTGTGTGTATGTGTGTGACCTACATAGTGCAGACAAGAGGTTCAGGCTACCGTTTCCTGTTATGCAGTGGCAGAGGGTTTGTGTGTCAACAGGGAGTCTGATGGTCATGTCTGCTGGACGGCACCTCGACCTCAGCTCCAGGTCTGCAGCAGGAATCTGAGGAATGTCTGATATGTGAGGGAGACAATCTGAACTCTGCTGTTGCCCTTCTTTGGGCAGGAAATCAGGGAGAGCAGGAGCAGATACTGTACCTGCTTCAGCTTGCTGGCTGTGTGTGTGTGTGTTGTGTGTGTGTGTGTGTGTGTGTGTGTGTATTGTGAGGTCCTATACTGATATAATGCATGCAACCCACATATCCTTTCCTAAACTACATTGTGTATATGGTTCCCCTGAATTTCCCCGTTCATACAGTTTCCATTAGAAACAGGGCAACACATATTCGCTGCAGGTCACAAACTGATCCAACCTCTTCCGCTTCCCACAAAGTTAAATCCAATTGAACTCTGGGTTAATGACAAATAGTCCAACAAAACGCCAGTTAATTTTGAACTTGTGGAACACTGCCGTCCGCTAGGTCTGACAATTTATGCTAACAATTTTTTTTTCCTGTCTCTTCTGTATACAAGCACATTTCATATTCCATTTCCTCGTAATACAGTACCTTCATACATTACTCGTTTTGAACGGATCCTTTAATCATGCAATTCCACTGTAGGAGAAGTGGACACAAAATCCAATCCAGTCCTTAAGTTCAGCCAAAACTAATGTGAGTCTTCCTCACTTAGCTTAGGTATCTTCTACAGTTACAGTCTGTTTTGTACAAAATTCCCTCTTGATATTTCCAGTGTTTCCTTGCTGAGCCACAGCAGAAGTACATGTGCTTGTAGTTGTGTATAAGTTTGTTGTGGCAGCCAGGACAGAGATACCCACTTGAATTTGAACTGCCTTATAAGCTTCATTTGAATTATGAAATGAATTTTTGCACAGAAAAAGGACTGTGGATTTTGTCCCCTACTGTTTTACAGACAATATGAAGAGGAGGAATAATTGCAGTCTTTCATGATATGCTGTAATTAATGGAATCTTGAAAAATCCAAACTTGTCTCTCAACTCTAAAACCAAGTCTTAACCGTCAAACAACCCTTTGCACAGGACAAAATGTCCTCACTTCCCAAAAATGTCCTCAGTCTTGGCATTTAAAACTTAAATTGGACGTCGCATAGATAGAAGCACACACACACACGCACACATGCACACAAAAACTTTTCTGTTTCCTCTGACCTACTCTCCCGGGAGTGGAGAGGGAGTCTCTCCGGCCCTCCTCCTCCTTCCCTCCACCTAGTGGGCTTTTCTAGACAGTCTGAGACATTTCGAATGAGACAGTCACATTCCAACATGTGTGATTTTGTCTGTGTGTGTGTTTATTTCAGAGAGAGTGGTACATAGAAACAGTGGAAGAGATGGACTACTACTAGACACATGCCCTTATCTAGCCCTGTGTCTATGTCTCAATCTGGGATTGTTTGTGTGTGTGTTTGCGGTTGTGAGTGTGTTTGCGTTTGTGGTTAGGTGAGTGTGTGTGTGTGTCCTGTTTCTCTACCCCGACAACAGGGGACAGAATAGTGAGTAGTAACACTACCCTGTGCTGACATTGTTGTGGTGGTCACTTATAGTACATTCTCTGTGTGTCGCTGAGCATTTTATTTACATATCCTGAATTAGCCTGCAGGGCGCGGCGGGGCCTGCATGTTCTGTCTGAGCTGAGGGTTATGCAGGGTAATGGAGCGGGGCGAGGAGTTTGCACCGTGCCAAGCAAAAGCCTTGTGGTCCATGAAGGCAGACAGCCTTTGGCGATAGTGAGAGGGCGATGGTTATACCCAGCTGGGGCAAAGGCGGAGGGACACGAGACTTTTCAGAGGAAAAAGTTTGATATTTTGAGAAATTCTCTTTCCAAGAAATAGATGAGAAGATAGATAGCACTTTCATCTGTGTTTTAAAGACCCGCTCCAATGAAGATCAAGTTTTTAATCTTGTAGAGAGCGACACCTGAAACCATTTTGATACATGGACTTATAGGCAACAAAGTCCAATTAACTCTTGTTCTTCTTCTTCAGAATCGGTTTCCAGCACAAACATGTGGTTGGTTTACTCGTATTATACAGTTGCTAGTAAAACAGAAAACAAGCAGAGGTCTTTGTGTTTGAGCAGAGTTGAAGGTGAGCAGGTACGATCGAGCTGCAGGTGAGCGGCGGAGGGGTGGCTGGAGATGGAGGCGGGAACTGTTTACATACTCATAGAGCTGCACATATTAAATGAAGGCAAAGGTGTAGAGTCACATCTGAGCCATTTTAAGGCATGAAGGGATTTTATCATGAAAAAACTGGAAACATGTAATTTTGATGATCAGAGATGAGTCTTAGCTCTGTCAAAAGTTCAAAACTATACCAGTCAGTCTGAAGCTTATTAACTTGTTTTATCTCTTTTTTTGAATCCAAACACAAACAAAAATGGGACAGTTAACTGCTCCAAGACTTTCCAGGCACAATGACTTGCCTTTCACTGTTTGCACAGAAGGACTGAATGAAAAGATTTGTTTGTTAAAAAAAATAATTACAGCATGTAACTCGCCCTCAAATCACAAGTTCTCATTTTCACATTTTTCAACTTTGGAGGAAGCCCAGCCAGCTGTTTCCCCCTGCTTTAAGTCTGCATGCTAAGCTAGGCTAACTACCTCCTGCCTCTAGGATTGTTCTTCCTATCTCAGTCTCCACAATAAGGCCAATACGTTTATTTCCAAGAGTATCAAATCAGTTCGCTTCGGATGGAGTTGAACTTTGGTGAACTTTGAATTTGTATTGCATTGTCGAAAATTTACAATTCAAGCAATGAACACAAATCAAACATGTTACGCAGACCTTGCGAGCAGTTAAAGCATGACAACATATGATAACAGGAGTCAACCATCAAGATAGGAGTGTGACAAAGACACAAGGGCACAAACAGGACACCAAGCAATTGAGAACAGAAAAGACCAGCATGTAGATAGTATGAATGATAACTGACTGCTTTCTACTATTACCGTACCTCTCAATACAATACACCTTGAACTCTCACAGCGCCCTCATGTGTTGCTGCAGCAGCTCAAACCCTCAGCTTTCTTTGGAGGTGGGTTTGTTTGGATGGAGAGAAGATTTTGTTTTGATGAGAGGGTGTGGTTGAGTTTATACAGGCACATTTCCACTCCTCATGATGCAGTTTGTACTGTACAGTCTCATGCTATACATGTGTTGAGAGACTAAGGTCTCTCGAACACCAAACCTGGACCTGTGTTTCTTTCAAGATAGCAGAACCCAGACAGTGTAGTCAGTCACAGAGGTTTCTGCTAACCTCCAGGCCACTAAGGTTTCAGACAGATAATCTGAAAAGGAAACTGCCGTAAACCGCTTTCCGCCCCTTAGATTGGATATACCAGGGCTTTAACCACGGGCCCCAGACGGCGAGGGGAAAGTGAGACTGAGGCTCTGGTTGCAGTCTCTTGTGAAATCTGTTCTCAAACCACAGAAGAAATTCTTCTCATAGCTTTCAAATGTCCAGAGCTGCTGTAGGGAAGCAGGCCGCACTTCTCATATAGACTGCAGCGATAGCATCTATGTCTCCTTCTCTAATACCCCATATATCATTCAGAAACACGAGGACAAGTGCATCAGAGCCAAATTGTCATCAGAGCATGAAATGAGACCTTTTCCACTCAGCCGTGCCTTGATGTTTAAAACCGTGCTCCACCTCTTTTTATTTCTGTTTTCAACTTTCTCATTTTAGGTCAGCTCGCTCTCTGCTGTTCTGTGCTTCAGCTGTATCCAGTCCAGGAAAATGAGTGGTATTTATACCAGCTCCGCAGCAGGAGATCTAAACAGCAGAGAGCGGAGGACAATACCAGTCCTGACATAAATAACCTCCAGGGGAACGGGCCGGGCCCGCCTGGGTCCTGTTTTAAAATACCGAAAACGGGGGGAAGTTCCACATGTCAAAAACAGGAAGTGTGGGCTTGTAGAGTCAGCTTCTCTGCACACAGTCCCAATCCCAGCCCTCCAGCTTCCTGTCCGGGGGTTCCACTCCAACCTTCCCACTTCCTGTGTTGGAGGACATAGTGGCAGAGACCACAGAGGCCTGATGTAAACGAAACTGCTGCAGCCTTTCCTAGATTTCATCACACCATACCAGCATTGGCGGCTGCTCAACCACAGTGTCCATATAGTGGGCTATTATATACATTATGCTTATTTATTTTAATTATTTAAACGATTATTAGAAGATATTAATTTTTTGAAATGTCTTTTCTTCTTTAATTTCTGCATTTGTTTGGTGTCCCATTTTAGCATCTGTAAAAATGTGATCTCAGGACATATTGTGGTTTACATAGAGTCGTCAATTCTCTGTTTGATTATTCTTTTTTTTTTCTGTATTTTGTAATAAGAGGGTCAGTGTTTATAGAACTGCATCAAGTCAGGAGTTATAGAGTTTTTGATCATATCACATCAACAGGTGGAGTTTGCCCAGTAAGCCATTGCATAGTCAGTAGTAAATAGTCCAATCCATACTTACAAGAGAGTAAATTTTAAATCTAAATCCAAGATTAACTCACGTAATTTGAAATCGTTTTTGCAATATACTACAGGTTCATTCAATTCAACCTGTGGAGACGTCTAAAGCTTGACAGACCTGCACCTGAGCTATGATTGGACAGTCACTGTTTCAGTTCCATGACAACAGGGAAATCTCCACCTGCTGATGAAGACCATGTGATTTGGATGAAAGCTCCAGAACAGCAACTAAATACGTCATGTGGTTGGATTATTGCTGTTTCCAGGCAGAACTTTGGACGTCAGATTGAAGACAGCTTGTGGAAGTGTGGTTTGATTGAAAGGCCATTCTGAATTCCTTTATCAATATATGTGTTAGTAAAACCTTTTAGTGTGCAGGAGCACAGATGGAAGGACCAAAACACTTGTTGTGTTTTACTGAGTACTGGGGTAAGACTTCTGGTGCTGCGGTGGTGATTGGCCACGTCAGTGAATATTAAATCAGTTTTAGTGAACATGGCCAGAGAAAAGCTCAGATGCTGCCAAACATATCACACCTAAAAAAAGTACACATGGCTGAGTTTGACAGGTTGTGAAATACAAGATGCAGAACCTGTTAAAAGTAAGAACAAGGGGAGGAACACAGAACACGATGCTTACACAACAGCATTCGTTAAATATGTGTATCATATTCTGGCTCAGATGGGTAAAGGAAGGTGACTTTGCAGCAACGAGTGTCTCATTTCAGAGCAACTGTGAGATCCTGAGAGCCTTCTCTTAGGAGCTGAAGACAGACTGCAGCTGTTGTGAGTTCAGTTTCATGAGGTCTGGACCCAATCCCAGAACTTTGTTTTTCATTTTTCATGGTTTTGACGTTATGCCCTCTCTTTTTCACCAACAGTTCTTCAACATGAAAAAGTGAAAAAAAAATAAAGACAGATTGTGATTTTGGTGTCCTGTACGGTCTGAGGTTGCGACTAATTGCTTGTTAGCGGAAATGGATTTGTTGCTTTTAGAAACAATCATTGTTCAAGTGCCAAAGCAAGCATTTTCCCTCCCATGGAGACATCATAAAAGACATTTCGTTTCCTACGGTCAGCATTATTGGTGCCAGTGTACAAAGCTGACAGCTCGGGTGAAACTAACAGCTCAGTGGTTTGGGGTAAAATGACCTCATACCAGGATGCTTTTACAGTTTCTAATCGCATTAACTCAACAGGCCACCTGTTTCACTCTGTCTTCCTCTTTCACTTTTTTTTTACCTTAAAAATTTCCCTGTGTTGTAAACCATGTCATGAAATGTGCGCTTGTTTTGTGATCATGTACTTTCAGGAGATGTTGCAAATGCGGAAACATGATGCCACGGTCAACATGACATGAAGCATATTTTCTGCACTTGAGTCTCAGGTGATGACCTGCGGCCCGTATCTGATCTGTGGGTTGTGTTTGTGTTTTGCAGAGGTGAAGGACTACGAGCCCGCGTATGGCTCTAAAGTGCGAGAGCACCCCTGTGTGGAGAGCATGAAGGACAACGTGCTGAGAGACAGAGGAAGACCTGAGATCCCCGACACCTGGCTCAGACATCAGGTAAGACACATGCTGAGCTGCTATACTGGAACATTTTTGCACCATTATTGATCGCTCTGTAGGAAGTCCCTGCTTTATATTATTAATTTTCCATGGACAAAGCACATCAATCAACATCATTATAAATGTGCCAGATTAGCCAAAAGGCTATTTTTCAACTGTTGTTCATTTAGTCTCTTCCTTGAAGAAAATAAACCATCAGCAGACTGAATACAGTCTTCTGCTAATGTACATTATGTATTTATGAGGTAGATGAATACATACTGAGAGGTGAAGACTATGTGACAAATCTTGATATCTTTTAGATACATGAATAGACACATAAAATATAATACATTCCAACCAAAAAGTAGCATCGTTATTCTTACTGCATTTAATAATTCTATAGAAACCTTCACATACTCTTATAAACATCTGTATATATGATGCATTTCACTCTATGGGTGGCATTTTACTGTTAGCTGGTCGAAGTGAAGATGGTTTTAACTATTTTATATGGACTTTAGTCTAGTGGTTTCTAGCTTAGGGGTTGAGACCCAAAGAGCCACAAGATAACTGAGGAGGGCCTTGAGATGATTAATGGGAAATATTTTTGACTTTTGTCTCGTTTTTTTAAGCGGTCACAAGCTAAAAAGTTGAGAACAACTAGTTTAATATTTTCATCTGACAGTGGAGTAGAAGTATAAAGTTGTATAACATGATAAAAATTCAAGTACAAGTAAAAATACGAGTACAAGTACCTAAAACTTGGGGGGGTCATGTATTAAAAGCAAACAGATGGTGAAATGGCAGAAAACCTTACAGCATTTATATTGGCATGTTCTGTGAACAAATGTGCTACATTACTACCATAGAAATACACACAACCAGATTGCTCTGATATATGATGCCCCTCCGTCAACATGTACAGGCCAACAGAGGACCTTAGTGGTATAGGTGGTTATGCGTAAATAGTTATACGTATGGAGTCTCACATCCCTGCTCTCTTCCTCCCTCTACAGGGAGTGGCAGTGATCTGCGCCACCATCAAGGAATGCTGGGACCACGACCCCGAGGCCCGACTCACCGCCCACTGCGTCGCAGAACGCATCACCGAGATGGAGGACGAGATGGACAAACTGTCCAGCCGCAGCTCCTCGGCAGAGAAGATCCCAGAGGAGCTAAAGATCCCGATAGAGGTGGAGATCCCAGAGGAGATGGTGAAAATCACAGAAATACAGGATATCATAGCTGTGGACTGCTCCGTGAGCGACGAGAAGTGAGAGGAAGCTCTGTGCTTTCAAGAACTCTTTCAAGAAGGGCACTTATTCTGCATTGAAGAGAGAAATCTCAACAGTGATGTTCAGGAGTTGAGCTCCTGCGTCCCAGGACTTTGAGTTGAGTCACAGTGTCATATCTTATTGTAACCCAGCAAAGAGGGACTCTGGACTTCACCGCTTCTAAAATGTAACTACTTGCCTTAATTAGCTGAAAAGCAAAAGAGCCAAAAAGCCAAAGTAAACTGGAAGCTTCCAAAAATGTGCTGAGCATGGAGACAGTATTTTTTTAAGAGTCAGGCAGGCTTCTCTCTCTTCATGAGAAATAAACAGGGCAATAACTATTAAACCAAAGACATTTGATGTGCACTTTACCATGTAATACTTATGCATCACAGATGTTTGTAAGTTTCATATGTTCATGTATTCTAACATGTTGGAGTTAAGGGGAGTTTTTGCCAAAAAGTGCCTTTGTGTGTGACTTTGAGCCAGCAGAGATGACGCCTTAACACTAATAATGCTGTGGACTCCATCCTCAACAGCAGGAATCCAAAAGAGTGTGTGTGTGTGTGTGTGTGTGTGTGTGTGTGTGTGTGTGTGTGTGTGTGTGTGTGTAAAACAGTGTTGTTTTTACCCAGCTATACTTAAACCTTGTTTGCCAGATAAAAAAGCACAGTGTACATAGAGACAATAACTGTACGTGAGAGACAAATCAGCCAAAAAAAGGGAAAGTAATCCTACTACTTATCTTTGAATGCAGAGATTAAAAAGATTTCATAGAGATGTATTTTTTCAAGCGTTTGTATGTTTTCTGTCTATATCCACAGGAAACTGAGAGGAGTGCCTAAAGTGCATTTACCCTGCCTTACATACAGTATGTGTCATGTGTAAAATATTGTAAATCTTTTATTAATTAAAGATATTTCTGTATACTGAGATGCTGTTCTTGCTTAATCTGTAATCCCTCACTCAACACTCCTCTATCATTTTATTCATGTCATGTCATCATTAAGAAGGCCTGATCTTAAAAACATTTTTTAAGGAATTAGCTAAGTGGTCAAGTAGTTTCTCTCTGCTACATGAAGGTCTTATTAGGAAGGTGGAAGACATTGGTTTACTTGAGAGAGGCAGAACAATATTGGCATAGTATTGCCTTATAATATTGATATGTCTAATGTGTTAGTCAACAGTTATCTGTCTAAACATCCAGCAGGCACAGAGTGACTTAAGGATTCATTTGGAATTGTTTACCTTACTGATTAAAATTCAACATCACCTTTTAGCTCTGTTTTGGTCTCCACCAACTCCTGAGAGCAAAATGTGGCTCTTTCTGCTAAATGCTTCACTATGTTCACCAGCTAGTTTCTAACTGTGTCTGTCTGCTGTTTGCTGACCAGATAGTGTACAGTGAATTTATTAAGGCTTTATACCGGAAACTGAACTAACATTAAAGCTGCAGGCTGGATAACCAGTACAATCAGCTGAAAGATGAAGAAAAACTCTTTCAGAGCAGAAGCAAACTTCAGAGTCTGGTAATAATTCTCTGTATGTCTTCCATTGTTCATATAAAAAATATTGATTAGGCAGCTTTAAGAGAGCTCTGGAGGTTTTTAAAGTCAGGTCACACATGGCAGCAGTGAGTGCACACTTTGTGAGACATATTTTGAAATATCTGTACAATAAATCATTGTTCCTGATTGACAACAGGAATTCAGTATAATGCAAGTAATGTATGTAGGAGTGTGTATTTTAGCCTAGTATTTGCAGCTATTGCTTTCCAATAAGCACATTTAAGCACAACTTATTTTTACGATACTCAAACTTGTCCTGCATTGTCCAGTTCCCGTCTTCATCTGTCTTGCATTATTTTAGTTTCATTTTTATCTCATTCCTCTGCTCATTTTACTTCTCCCTCCTTATTTCACCCTCTCCTCCATTCTTGTTTAGCCTCTTTTCCCTTTCCCCACATCACACTCCATCTAATGTTTCTGCTACCTCATTCCTCTTGTTGTCCTCTTTGGTCCCTACAGCCGCAGGAAGTGCACCACCCCATCCTGTGGTCCACATGTTGTCCACATATTTAAAATAATGCCAGAATCACTCACTGGTAAGAAATAAAACTTTATTTTAAAACACTACACAGCGGAAGGTCAGGATGAAGAAGGAGTGCTACACGCAAATAAAAGATTACAGCTGTCGACTGAAAATCTCCTCACTCCAGGCAGGGAAACATTTTTTGATGCTGGGTTCATGGAGGAGCTGAAAGGAACTGACGAGTCAGGTGACGATCTTCTCTGAGATCATGACTACAGAAGTTACAGTCGGTGTAAAACACTGATTACAGGTTTAGATGAGCTCAGTTTAGTGTTCATATTGTGTCTAAACAAAGTTATCTCTCATGTTTTGAGGATTATTTTCAATGCCAGGATTTTTATTTGGAGCAGAGCTGATGCCACAGCCAGAGGAAGGATGTACTTCCATAGTGCGAGTCCTCCTTTACTTTGAGGCACGGAAGAGAGTGCTGAGGATCAATTGAGCGGACTAACCCTTTTATTGAGAGTTTGTTGTGTTGCTTGGAAATGTTTGTAGTGGAATGAGCAGTGAGTCAGACAGCATGTGTGGTGTGTGTGTGTGTGTGTGTGTGTGTGTGTGTGGGTTCGCTTATGTCCAAATTGGGGATATACACTAGACTCAAGACCAGTTGATTCGGGACAGCGGTGCAACTGGGGACAAAAAGTGGTGTCCTCAATTTGAAAACTGTGATTTTTAGGTCAACAGTTAAGGTTTTTGTTAGGTTAAGGTCAGGTAGTCCTTCAGGTTAGTCTCCAGGAAATGAATGTAAGTCTATGTAAATTCCCCAAAACTGACATAAGTAAAGACTGTGTGTGTGTGTGTGTGTGTGTGTGTGTGTGTGTGTGTGTGTGTGTGTGTGTGTGTGTGTGTGGTGCAGACATTCCTCTGCAGATCCGACTTTGTACCAGAGAAATGTAATGACAGGTCTGCCGGGCCCTCGAACCGACTCTGGTATAGGGAAATGGAAGCAGAGGCTACCACTTTACATGTGGTCTTTACATAAACTGCTTTTCTCTCTTTCCTCTCTCATCTCCTCCTTCTCTCTGGCTCTCTCTTGTTCTTTCCATCTTAAAGTCCCAGTTCTCCTCATGGCAGGATTTGTTGGTGTATTCCTGGCATCGCTGACTCTCCTCAGGGGCAAACATCCTGTGTCCACATTTAACTCCTGCCCTCTTTTCCATTCTTTTATAGGCCTCAGTAGCACTAAAGTGTTTTGTACAACCCTGATATCAAACAGCTGGTACGTTATTTAACACTTGAATAGCAACAGAATGCACTGATTTGCAAATCTTTTTCAATCTATATTCAATTGAAAACAATACGAACAGATAGATATTTAATGTTCAAAATGATCAGCTTTTTTTTGTAAAATTGTACTCATTCTGATTTTGTGATCTGCTCCAAAAACACCTGTTTGGATCATTCCACAGGTAAACAGGTTCATTGGTAACAGGTGATAGTATCATGATTGGGTTTGAAAGGTTCATCCTGGAAAGACTCAGTTGGTCACAAGCAAGGATGGAGAGAGGTTCACCACTTTGTGAAAAACTGCGTGGGCAAATAGTTAAAAAGTTTAACAACAAAATTTCTCAATGCACAATTAAGGAATTTCACTATCAATGACATAATTACAAGATTCAGAGAATCCAGAGAAATCTTTCCGTGTAAAGGTCAATTTTGAAAACCAACACTGACCTTTGAGTCCTCAGGCGGAATTGCATTAAAAATCAACATGATAGAATATTATTACATGGGCTCACAAACACTTCGAAAAGCCACTGTGAGTAAGAAGAGTTTATCACTGCATCTGCAAATGCAAGTTAAGACTCTACCATGCAAAGCGAAGACCATATATCAACAACATCCAGAAACGCTGCCAACTTCTCTGAGCTCGGAGATGGACTGACACAAAATGTATGCACTTGTATTTTACAGAGATTTGGCAACAGCTCTATGTATTCTGGGACTGAAAGTGTGAGGATATGACGATCAAGAAAACAATGTTAAAACCAGTGATCGTTGTTGGCAGGATTTGAACCTACGCGGGGAGACCCCAATGGATTTCAAGTCCATCGCCTTAACCACTCGGCCACAACAACTTAACAATGATGATGCTTGGGTGTGATTCTGTCTTCACTGGAAAATACAGCTTGTATAGGCCAAAACATAGAAAAGTGGGAATGATCAGTACCTCCTGAGCCCATGGCTGTGATTGTTGGGACAGGGTTGGAGAAGTCTATATAAGCTAAAACATAAGCTTTGAAATTTGCAGCACTTGGCCTTTCCTAACAATGATTGTGAACAGGTCAGTGTCATGGTTTGGGTTTTTTGTCTGTGTTTCTTGAACTTTAAACTCTTGGGATTTCTTCTTTTGTGTTAGTGTTTTTTCTTTGGTGGTGCTGTTTTGTGTTCAGGCTTTGTTTCGGAGGCTGGGGGGCGTGGTTTCCAGGTGCTGGGGTCGCCTGCAGCCACAGCTGAGCTTCATTCTCCTGATCACCAGCAGCTTTATAACTCTGCTCATCCTCCTCCAAGCTGCCAGATTGTTTCCACTCATCTCGTGGTATTGTTTATGCCTGCCACTGTTTGTTCCTAACTAAGTCTCATGATTATCATTTTGTGCTCAAGTTTTTCTCTCCAGTGTCTCCAGCGCCTCCACCTCCCAGCCTCTTACCTCAAACCTACAAGCTTGCAAACTTTTCTCTGCTCAACCCACCTGGACTGGAGTTCAGTAATAAATCCCTTAAACCCATTCCTTTGTCTGCGTCTTGCTCCTGGGTCCTATTAAAAGTCATTATTAACCATCAGCGTCAGAGCCCTAACAAGCTTAGTAAGGTCTGAGACTTTAGTAAAAGTTATCTTAGAGCTCAAATCTGTTGGGTTGCCCAAACATTTGTAGGGTGCTCTTAGTGCTCATAGTTAAAAAAAAAAAAAAATATTAACCTGTCTTTTTACTGTGTTCATACCTTCATAGCCTATAGGTATTTCATTTTGCTGAGATGGAAAAATATACACTGGTAAGTCTATTGTTTGTCTTTTTAACATTTACCCTTCCAGTTGCTATTGAGGTTCAGTTGAGCTCCTGAAAATTTAATAAAATAAGCTTTGGGAGAACAAAATGTTCGGGGCAGCTCTGAGCTCTGGCAAACGCTCCACTTATTATTTATTAATAGTTGTTTTATCATGTTATGTAAGAGTCACGAGAAGGGAAATCTGCTTGGTGCTTGAATCAAGGAGGGCCAATAAATGAGTTAAAGCAAAAATGGTTCAACTGACAACGGTAATCACAGTAGTTTTGTATAACAATAACAGCGAATGAATTTTTATCACAAATATTTTCAAACCTAGTATAACCCAACTTACATATAGTACATTTTCACCTTTTCCTTTACAATTCCCAAACGCACAATCAGTCTACTTACATACCCTTTGTTTTTGGCTCTTTATCCTCTTGATATTAATCTCATTAATCCTTCCCTCAGTGGAAGAGTCAGCCTTTCAACATTGTCTGTCAGGCTTTTAATGCATTAAAGCTTAGAGTGTGACAAAGTTAATGGATGATGTTTTAGAGCAAACTGCACACAAAGCATCCTGATTATGTTCAGACTGATTGCAGGGTCATCCATTAGTCAACCCAAACACTGGAGTTAAGAGAGGACGAGAGGAAAGGATGAATGGACAGATCGTCTGGGAGAGTTTTATTTGGTTTCTCTCTCACTTCAACTTTAAAATTCTGCAGGTATGATGGCACGTTTGATAGCTGTTACTGCACATAACGTTTTGTAATGAATGTAAATAAATTATGTTAACGACTCAGAGACGACAAGAGGATTTGGACGTCATTTTGAACAGAGCTGTAAATCCTAACAACAATTTAGGGTGAGTTGCAGAGCTTTGATTTCTTTGATCGACATTGTTCCATGAATGATGTTGTAACCTTCCAAATATTACATTTTAAACCAGTATAAACTGATAGCAAACCAAAAGTACAAAAATTTAAAAATTACAAAAAACTGAGAGTTGCAGAAAACAGAATTGTTAGATTAATTGTTATTTTCAGTTTTTAGTGATGGAGGAGTCTGTGGATCTTTTAAGTGTACTTATACGATGGACAAATTGTGTCCAGTGGGTTTATTAGAGTATTTGTTGAAAACAGTTGCCCGCTGCTGCTGGAACTGGGCTGGGATCAGAAAATTAAACCATTGAGCTTAATCGTGATAGACCACTCCACTGGATGATAATTCTCTGTTAACACCTTTCACATTACCCTAAATTATCGGTCCATTGTCTGTATAAAAAAATACTGACTAGTGCAGCTTTAGTTTTTTTTTTTAAAAAAACTTGCATTTGCATTAGTATGCATAATTGTTTAATACATAAATATAACATAGGATACTTATCAAGAACCTTTTATGACCAGTATACTCCATAATTTCAGGTTTTCCTTCAAATCTGCAACAGGACACAAGATCATAACCACAGTACGAGCCTGCTAAACACCAGCCTACCACCATGACCATCATCGGTGCTGGCTTTGATGACCAGTCCTTGAGTAGTGAAGGAAGTGACAACCACTTCTTCACAGACACAAAGGCTGCCACAGTCAAAGGCTTGTATTTCCAACGTGCTCAGCTGCTCCGTGGGCCAGAGGCAGCGCACCGGTGCCTCGATCCCTCCCAGCAGGCCCTCATCAATGTGGGGGGCATCCGATACACCTTTCCGTGGAGCACCTTAGAGGATGTCCCCCAGAGCCGCCTGAGTCGTCTGCGCTCCTGCACCACCCTGAGGGAGATAGCAGAGTTTTGTGATGACTATGATGAGATGCGACATGAATTCTTCTTTGACCGTGACCCTTTAGCCTTTCGGGCCATCCTCAACTTCCTGGCAAAAGGCAAGTTGCGTCTGCTGCATGAGGTCTGCAATGTGGCCCTGCATGGTGAGCTGCTGTACTGGGGGATCGACACACGACTGATGGAGCCCTGCTGCCGCCATCGCATGATGTCGTCTGTGGAGGAGGTGGCCAAGGCGCAGCTCAAGGAGGACGAATGGCGGCAGAGAAGGAGGGCACTGAGGGCTCCTACAGCGGAAGGCAGCCTGTTCCACATGCTGGGAGAAGCAGTGGAGAACCCACGTTCAGGTTCAGCCGGCAAAGTGTTTGCCCTCCTGTCTGTCATCATGGTGGTGATCACTGTAGTCAGTCTGTGCATCAGCACCATGCCAGACCAACAACAGGAGGAAGCCATGGTATGTATGAATCACAGTAATGCTTTGTGATTGTAGATTATACAGAGCACTACCCGTTAGTCTAAATAAAATTCTGAGTACTCAGATTTTCTTCTCATAACATAAGAACATAAGGACACTGTGAAACAAAACAAGCTCTCAAGTCAGTTAAAGGTAAAGAGTCAGAAGGAAAGGTGAGACAACTGGCAGCTCAGCAAACCCATTTTTTTTAGCTACGAGGTGGTTCAACTTATATCCCACTATGGCAAATTATTTGCAGATGGTGACTTTATAAAGAATGTCTCACTAAAGTAAAGTAAAGTAGCTAGAAGTTACTTCGCTTCACTTTAATTTTATTGGATACTCACATAACATAACCCCACATAATTCACCCAGTACCTTTGTTTTTTGTTGTCTCCACAGGGTGAATGCTCCCAAAAGTGCCGCAGCTTGTTTGTGGTGGAGTCCGTTTGTGTCGCTTGGTTCTCCTTAGAGTTTCTGGTGAGATTTTTCCATGCGCAGAGCAAGCTGGAGTTTGCCCGTAGCCCTCTGAACATCATTGACGCTGCTGCCATCTTGCCCTACTACGTCTCGCTGTTTCTGGAGCTCTGGGATGAGTCTGTCGAGGACATTGTTGCCAGTGCGGGGAAGAGCACCCTGGATAAACTGGGTCTAATCCTGCGTGTGATGAGGGCCCTGCGAATCCTGTATGTAATGAGACTGGCCCGACACTCCATGGGCCTGCAGACCTTGGGGCTGACCATCCAGCGCAGTATGACGGACTTCGGCCTGCTGCTGCTCTTCATGTGCGTAGCTGTGACTCTCTTCTCCCCGCTGGTGCATCTCGCCGAGAGTGAGCTGGCTCCCGACGCCGGCAGATCCCCCCAGCTCAGCTTCAGCAGCATCCCGGCCTCATACTGGTGGTCCATCATTTCTGTGACAACAGTGGGGTATGGTGACATGGTGCCCCACAGCATCCCCGGGCAACTGGTGGCGCTGGTCAGCATTTTATCGGGGGTCCTCATTCTGTCTTTCCCTTCTACATCTATCTTCCACACATTCCATCGCACCTACATGGATCTGAAGGAGGAGCACGGGAGGCTGTGGAGAGAGGAGAGGGGAGCCGAGCTCAACACTGAGGCAGAGGAGAGCATGAAGGAAAGAGAAACTTGGCCTGATAACTGGCCAGAGGCTGATTTTTTAAACGATCCTTATTACCTTTTCATGAAAGACATCACAGTACTGGCTCAGAGCAAGAGTCATCAACCTCTTTTTTCTCCTGTCACTTGTTGAATCCACAGAAATGCATTATATACCGTAGGCAAACATACACCAACATTAGTGGCCAACCTCACTGACACTCACGAACACTTGTGGCTGTGTGGGAGCAAATTCCTGCAGCCGGTTTCCAAAATACTGGAGACAGTCTTCCAAGAAGAGGTGAGGCTGTTGTAGCAGCATGAGATATTGTAGATATCAGAAAACGCTTTGCTGGAAATGCAGAAATGTGAAATGAATTGCTAGAATTCAAAGCTGAACTCCATTATCTAAAGAGGGTGTGAACAGAAATGCATTGCTGCAACTGTAATATAGTTTTTCATTTCGATTGTAATAAATTGTTGGGGGGAAAAGCTTAGTATTTAGTAGAAAAGGTAGAAAAAAAGTTGAATAGAAGTATAAATAAGTAACCCCATCTAAATTACACCCTATATTATGACTCTGGCACTCAGAATCAGTGCCTCAGGTAACTGTAGTCTGGCAGTGAATGCAGTGGGACAAAAAGCAAGTCGAGCATTTTATGCAAATAGATGAACATTTTACAAAATAGACATACCAAATAAAATTGGGACTAAGGTATTGTAAATCTAAAGTAAGTGTAATCCAACCAATCCAAGCCTTTATGGTAGTGAAGTTTGGGGTCCACTCCATAATCAGGACTACACTGGATCCTATAGAGGTCCTGCTTACAGAATTCTGTACGTCCATATTAAACATCTAGAGAAAAGCACAGAGCAATGCATGCAGAGCAAAATAAGGCCATTACCCATTGACTGTTAACTTTAACAAAGACAAACAAATTCAAGACCTGAACCCCTAAAAGATTCCCTTCTGTCAGCTGGTCCTGAATTACTGATCAAATAATATCCAGAACACCCAATGTTCTACCTCAGACCAGCACTGCTTTCCAGCCACTCATCAGAGGAAACCAAATTATTAAACTAACAAAAGATGCCTAGCTGGAACATTGGATGAATCAAACCAAATCAAACCGAGGGACGCATAATTAACACAGAATCACTGAATGTGACAAATAATTGTCTGTTTTCATAGCCCATCATACATAAACTTGTGATCTCATCCATTGAGATTATTGCAAATGTCATGATTGTGACTTTACATCGTCCTGCAATGGAAGCAGTGTACAGTAAATATGACTAACATTAGTAGAGTTAATAGATTAGTTAATACTCTACTAATATCTACTAACACACACATGTTTGTATCACAATCCCTGTGGGGACACTCCATTGTAATAATGCATTTCCAATCCCTTTACAATAACCTTAACCAGCACAACTGAATCCCTAAGTCTCAGCCCTCAAAAAGCAGTCTGGACCTATCGAGGCATCACGTTTGTCGCCACAGTGACAGGAATGTGACACCCATGATGCGGTGTACAGCCAGGTTAAAGTCCCAACCAACACACACTCTCACACTATGGAAGATGTGTTGAAATGTAATTATGGGGTTTGGTTTTGTGCTGAAAAGGCTTTACTACCCCATCTTTCAGTATTTCAGTATTTTGTTTAAAGAAATGCAGCAGCAGCATCAATGTTCAATTAAATGTAACTGTTGAAAACTTCACCTTGTTGCTCATTTTATGTTTAAATTGAAATCTTGAATAAACATCAGACATCATGGCCTCTGCCCATAGGAATGTCATCATAAGATATTGAAGAGTCTTGTATGATACTACAAAGATCCTCAGACATTATCCCGACTTGATATGAAGGCGCTCCAATGAATTTTAATAAACTTGTATTTTAGTTGGTGTTTGAAAGTTGCTCCTTACTGGATGTTTTCCTGCTTCACACAGATCAAGTGTGCGTGTGTGTCTGTTAAAAAAACTCCACTAGATGGAGCTCTTGTTCCCAGGAGTGTTTGCCTTTGCAGTCTTTTCTTATTTTGGAGAGAAAACTGTAAAAAGGAAAGTTTTTGTGTAAGAAGTGACTCATAGTTAGTTAAATCAGAGACTGATTTAGTAACACAGCTTGTCTTTGATTGTGTTATTTATTGCAATAAAATTGTCCTGGAACCCAACTCAGCACTGGATTCTGGAAACATAAAATACTTATGTGATTGTGCTAGTTGAAATGATTATCTTTATTACATTCACCAAACCTTGATAAATATTGAAGAACCTTTGTTTTGTTGTTTGTATTCGAACTGAATTAATAATACGTGTACTGTTAGTTTAAGAGGCTGCAGCCACTCTCAGTCTGCACTGTGCCAACTGAGAGCACATACACACTATATCATTTTAATGTCATGCTTAAACATTTATTTTGTTTTGTAGGCAATGCAAAGTAGCAATATGCATTTATAAATGTTACTCTTGAACATGCAGCAGCTGTGTCATTCAAATATAAACTTTGTAAATGCAGTTCTGCAAGTTTTATAGTAGACATTTCAGTGCATTTCTGCGCTGAAGAACAGTATCTATGACAGGCTACTGTCCTTATCAGCAAACACACCTGTGGTTTGAAGGACATGTTTCTTCTGCCTCTGGCATTGGTTGATCCATATCTAGAATGTACAGTACATATGTGAGTCTGACTGCCATGTCTTTAGAATAAGATTGTTCACTTTGATGTGGGACAAACTCTGTCCTTCAACTGCTGCATATGTTTGGAAAGATCATTATTTGACTCTGTTTGGCCTGGCCCTTCTGTCTCTCTTAAGACTTTCAGTGGTCTTAATAAAATATAAGCTTATTATGCATAGATGAGTCTGGTGGCTGTTTATTTTTGGTGTCTCTTTGGCCGCTTATTATGTGCATTAGTGGATCTGTGGCTCCTCTGCTCACCCATTTTCAGTCATTGATACCTGTTAAATTAACTAACTAACTAACTAAGCTGTATTAACACAAAGGCATGCTGTGACTTTTAAATTGGTGCCCAGCTGATCCATGTTTGATGTGTGTCCAACTGAGTCTACAAAGTTGACCTGCTGAGTTCTGGTAAAACATCCAAATCTGTGATCAAGCCTTCTGTGTTTTTTAGATCAATACTGACACACAGAATACATATTCACAGAATACTACAGTTATATAGTTGTGAGTTTCTTTCTGGAGTTTGAATAAAACAAATGGACATATCGCTAAGAAAAAGAAAAAAAAATGTTTAAAAAAAATGAGCAGGTGAAAATCAGGTAACACACAGTAGCAGTATTTTGAAACATTGCATGCTTTATATATGATTCATAAGTACAACACAGGGGTGGTAAGAATGATGTGATTGTTCATCAATGACAGATGAATAAAGTGAGTTAGAGAGATTCTTCACTGACACAAACATGTCATTCACAAGTCTTTTCCCACTTTGTGCATGTCATTCAGGACAAAGTCCATGTCATGTCCCATGAACTAAAGGAGAGGTGAATTTCCTCATGTCAACATGTTAAAATATAATGAAATACTTACATTGTGCAGGGTTTTTTTTTTTCCAGAACTCAGGAAGTTAAAAACAGGGAATCTACTCAGGATTATATAAATTATCTGATTATATAAATACTAAGTATATAAATAATGTTTTGGGTGTGTAATAGTGAAATAAGCAAAATAACAGAGAATGAAATTTATTGTTTTTGCATGATACTGTGGATAAACCCTTCTCTTCTCTTGATCCTTTGTGCAAGATACCTGCAAAAAAAAAAAGCATATTTAGCTTTAGAAAATCACACTTATTACGGTTTAGCACATGCTGTGTTTATGTGTTAGTCAGCTTTGGCAAGTGTTAGAACTGAATTTTACAATTCATTCAAACATAAACATTCTCAGAACTGTGGTAACTCGCAACATGGCCACTAGAGTGCACTGTCCACAAGCTGACTTCTGTGAATTTGCCCCAGGAAGTAATTTGATGTCCAACAATGACTTACACATTAGTCAGCATGTTGTAGATTATTTAACATTGTTAATGCTTACAGTGAACACATGCCTCTTCCTCAGTCTGTATGCATAATGACAACAAATGTAAAGTCGCCCTAAAGGACCACAGAGGATTTAATTTGTCTCTTACTTAGAGGTTCTGCAATTGAAATAATTTATACTGTCAAAACTGTTTGTATCCATATGAAAACAGTTATCCAACATGTTATGAACGAAACAAATACCTTGCTAAACACTCAATATGGAAACATTTGCTTATTGAACATGCAGAGTCCGTGATGTGTGCATTTGAATCTGTGCCACTGTTTGTCCTCTTTATAGTAATAGTTCAACTTTTGACAAAAACAATAACTTTCTTTCTTTCCTAAAGTAAAATTAGAAAATTGGTACTATTCTTATGTCAGTTGGTTAAATATAAAGCCAGGAGATGGATGGACAACATGATAATTAGTAAACTTTAGTGACTGTGGTAGGACACATTCAGACCAGCTATTTCCCCCTGTTATCAGTCATGTTAAGTTAATGTTAAGTTAAACTAACTGTAGCCTACTGTATGTATGCATATTTATCATACAGACATGAGAGTGTTTCAATCTTCTCATCCAACTCTTGGCCAGAAATCAAATATGTGTTTCCAAAAATGTCAAACTATTCCTTTAAAGATTGGCTGTAATAATATCAGATTTTTCGCCGTCAGCATTGTCCAGAACATGTCAGCTGCATATCTGTCTGCTGTCCTTCAGACTTGATGTTAGCTGCCTCTGACAAATCTCTCTCTCCAGCTTTCTGACAGAGCAAACCGCTCCGTCAGCTCACCTTCAGCCTGGTAATGAGAGACTACAAGATGGCTGTGCTGTAGTGAAGTGTGTCTGTCAGGTGTGCCCCAGGCCCAGAGTGAGGGGATCTGCCCTCCATCTGACAGAAGAGCTAACACACATACTACTTATACTCACACATACAAGTTCGACTGGGTAGACTGGAGATTTATTCCAACTCAGGACTCAACTTGGCAGCTGTAAGATTATTTATGGATGCAAAAATCACATTTATCTTTGTCATATTTAGGGACGTAAGTGGTGAGGGATGCATGGTCCTCAGATGATGTATCCTAATAACTTTGACTTTCCTCTAGCGCCGTTATCCAGTCAAAGTTTTAATTTGTATGGTTTATGACCTGCAGAACTACAATCCCATCAGCCTCAGCTGTACTTTGTGTCATTCATTGTAAAAATGTTAGCATGCTGATATTAGAATTTAATTGAAAACGCCACTGTGTCCAAGTACAGTCTCACAGAGGCTGACTCCTAAGGTACGGGGATGTTACAAAATTTGCCCTCACTCGTCCACAAAAAATGACAAGCTGTCGTGTTTCTGATGCATAAATAAACAGTGATCACAGTGATCACAAACTGTACACAGTGTATGAGAGTAACACTATAGTTTGTAGTCTAGTAGTGTTATAATGTATTAAATAAAGTTATAAAACACACTAGAATAAAAACACCACATTTCCAGTGAATAAAGGTGACATGCTTGAATTTGTCTGTCATTCATTCATCAATAGAAGTGAATGATAAACTAAGTGAATATTGGAGGATGATAATATAATATGATCATAACTTTAATCTTGTTTGTGGCTCTTTCTCCCTTAAAAATGCATGAGAAGAGACACGTGAAAATTTGTGATGTACACAACCAGCCATACTTGCTGATCTACATGGCTTTTGTATTGTGATATATTTAACATCATCAATCAAACGGAACAATCTGAAAAGATTCATTCTGCAAAGGTATAGCCCCATTTATCGGATATATAGAGCTTTAAAAAAAACCACAATCATCATCAGTCAAGTTTGGGTGAAGCAGATTAGCTGTCAGATGATGAGTGAGCTTGTTTCACCAGAGCGCTGTAGACATGCCATCAGTATCTCGTGAGGGTTCCAGGAGCTGGCTCTTATCAGACACAAGCAACGCAGCAGAGAGATAATTTAGAGTCTGTGTGTTATCACTGAAGACATCTCCACACTCGCTGGCATTCCACTTTACTATGTATGCAGATGAAGAAGTGATGTCTCTTCATCATTACAGGCCGCTGCACCCTGAACGTGTTGCAATGTTTTATACATCAACAGATATGTAACAATGTCTTTGTTCAAAAAAAGACCTCTTTACCCTCCAAAGCCAAGGGAATCATCTTTCTTCTGACACACTCTCAAAATAATTCCCTTTGTGATAAAAGAACAAATGAATGAATAAATGGATCAAATGTGTTCGTAATTAATTAATGTCTTGAGTTTAAAAGTTTCCATTTCCCCAGAAAAGCCATAAATCATTCCAATGCCAAGTGTCAAAGCGGGACTAGTCGGGCCTCTCCTGGATATCAAGTGGGATTATAAAGTACGTGTGAGAAGCAGTTTACCTCTTATCAGACAGAACCACATAAACATTATGAGTGCCAGCACCCTGTAAAGCTGCTGCTTTGAAAATGGAGTAATATCACTGACAGAGATTAAACAAGAGTCTGTCAACAAACATGTATGTCTGAGTAGGTGTTGAATTTTAACACAACCAAGATGAAGATAATCATGATGGTCTAATTTCTATCAAACCATGTGAATCACTATTCAAAGTGTGATGGTCTGGTGGATTTGTTTCTTCATTCCTCATGAGGGGACAGATTTTATCTGCTTAATCGAGCAAGTCATTCACCCCAAGATTTGGCGAAATGAGCTTGCAAACCATTTTCCTCTCATTGAGAGGAGGAGTGAAGGTGAAAGAGAGCAATCACAAAATTCAACAAAAAAAAGTCACAAAAAGTCTGTTCAGTTCAGAATGTAGCTTCCTGAAATGGTTCATTTGAGAGAAAGTGGTTCCTACGTTCTGTATATACGTTCTGTATATATTCAAATGTTAGACTCACTTGTACAGTTAATCCAAAATATGTTTTCCAGGTTGGATGACATTTTTAGTCAACAATAAACAGAAATTGTCATAGCAACATGTGTGTAAACCTGTCAGCGATCATACCTGCACTGAAGATTCCACCTCCTCCTTCCTCACAGTCGATTATCTACATCATTTCTCCAGCAACAGTAGCCTCCATCAGTGCAAAGACTGGAGCCACCTCACATGTGTACCTGAGGAAAACCAGATATTCACAGCATTACTCCATTGGCATGATTCTAAACTTTGGTTTAACACATTTGCAAGTACAACTTACTGCCAATTTCGATGACTGTGTGTGATTCACAGAGTGGGTTTGAGGTGCTCCGTAATAAAGTTGCCTCAGATCAGAGCAGTTAATCAGATGAACGTTAGTTTGAGATGCTTCAACATCTTTTAATCTCTTTTCCGTGATAACTACTTCACAAAAAATGGTTCCAGCATTGCATGTGTCTGAGCCCTTAACCTGCACAAAACATGACTGAGGTTGTGTTTTCTAACACCTGACAGCCGCAGCAGGTACCAGGATACACAGCTTAACAACCTGCTACATTCAGTTTCAGCCACATTTTTGCAAAGGAAATATTTCTTGAGTTTGACTCCCTGAACTGACTCTGATCTTAATTCATGAAAGTTTGAAGACTTACTTGTCTTGACGCTGTATCTGATGGCATCTCTGCAGCGCTGCAGGATCTTAGACTCCGACTTTCTTCCGTCTCTCAGTTCAAGGTCAAACAACTCCCTCTGCTGCTCAGGGGAACGTCACTCACAGATCTGGCCAGCATGAAGAAACATTCTCTGTCAAGGTCAGCTGTAGTAGCAGCAGTCCTAATAATGCTCTGAAGGTGTGTTGGTATTGTAGCATCTACTGTACACTGTCAGATTTTAGACTCTTTTCAAATTGTCTTTCAAGAATCTTTACATATAGCATGTCAACATTTTACCTAAGTCTACATATCTAGACAGACAAGTATATAATTATGGAATTCCACCTTTGCCTTTCATCTGACATCAGTGGACTTTTTCACTGCACCCTCTATAATAATGGATTGGTGAATGAGTCTGGCTGTTCATGGGAACATCGTCTATGACAACATTTCACTGGATGTGTGTAAAGATTCTTTTAAAAAAGAAAAAGAAAATTATTTGAGTTCTTTCATCAATAAATGAGAATGCAAAGCTTAGTCTAGGTGGATCATATACAAAATAATCCCAAAATGATTCAGCCTGTGTTTTAAGATAAAGATAAAATGCAGCATTGTGCCCCAGGCTCACAATTCTTAAGGAATAATGTGCCAGGAATACTTGTGATGTTGGCTTACTAGCAACATGCTGACTTTTCATACATAGATATACTGTTCGGCATTACATTTAATTTAAAGCTCTGTTTTCCATTAGAAAGAACTGTTTTGCAATCTGTCTGTAATCTCCCTCCACTATCCCAGTTTAGACTGCTTTGGCACATCTGGCTGTGATCATTTCTCTTCCCTGATGGGAGGTTGAGGTTTGCCCTGCTGCACAAAGTTGCCCTTTTCCCAGACCCCCACTTGCCCAAGCCTGTCGCTATGTTTTAGCTCTGTACCTGTTGGTGTGTTTCTGTTGAGCTGTCTTTTCTTTCCTGCTGATACAACATGTGCTGCACCTCTGACTGTGTGATCCTTGGTTTAATGTGTGCTATCTCTCCCCTCGTCTCTCAGCCATATGTTTCTAAATTATCCTGAAGTTGCTCATTTTGGATCTAAGAACGCGTAGTTTGTACAGCAACATACAGTAGTTTGTATATAACTGTATAAGCAAGTTTGCCAGAACAGCATGTCAGAAAAAAAATGAAAAGATGAATATTCATTTTCACTTGATAATAATATTAGCAATAATATATATGTATTACTTAATTATTAATTGCAGAAATAAAAATTCAAACTTTACAGTGATTAATTAATTGTATCATCTTTCTCTCCTGAATTAAAACAGATGGACGTACATGTCCGGTGAAAACAGTTTACCTGTAGATGCTCACCCTTCAAGTGTCTCTTCATGGTTGATGCCATTTCTTTGCTTTGATGCTGCTGTATGTGTTTATTGTACTGTTATAACAGGATGTCTGTATTGATACATCTGTTTTTGTAGCCATTTTTTTTAAACAATTTCTATCTATTTTCTATTCTCTATTTCTATTCTCTATTCTCATTATGCTGTTTAAGGACAAGCAGGTGCAGCCAGGCCAGTATGGGCAGCATAAACAACACAAATCTGTCATTCAATTTTTCAACATGAAAAAACAGTTACTGTAGGTGTACAGTGAAGGGCTCATCTATGCTTCAACCGCCTCTGCTGCTACTTCTCCTGGTGGGATCAGGGCTATAGGAAGGAGTTCAGAAATACTGAGGTCATAAATTCAGATTCCCCCGGCAGACCTCCACCTCACTAAGAAAGTTTTCACTAACCAGCAACTAAACACGCTTCTGAGTGTTTCTAAAATAAAATCACAATATGTCGCTTTTTATTTATCTTTTCAACTGTTTAATTAAATTTTTGTTGGGATTTTTTTCTCTTTAGATCATGGTCTGGTGCCAGGAATGTTTTTACGGTGAAGAACACTAACTTTCTTTGAATTGAATCCAATTAAGCTTTTTGCCTAAGGACAGTCAAATTTATTTGAAAGACTACTTGAATCACCCTTTAAAACCCACGATCTGTGTGTACCTGTAAACTGTCCCCTGTACTTTAATGTTTCTCTTCCGTGCATGCGTGTGCGTGGGGTTGAATGTTTACTGTTTTGTAACGTGGTGTATGCAATAGCCTTAAGTTATGACTCATGATATGACTCATCTTCCTGTTGAGGTGATGAACAAGATGCAACCAGTGAAAAGAACACTGAGAGAAATGAGTTGATAGTACAGTTTGTGAAGTACTTGTACGTCATTTTTCATGTTTGGAGGAATCCGTTGTTTATCATCTATAACAGATAATTCGCAGCATCCATAAAAGCCAGACATCTGAGACAGTGGCCTGACAGACTGTTTTATCCTTTAAAAAAATAATGTTTACTGCACCGTTATTAGTCAAAACATTGTGCATAATTCATGTCTTGTGTTTGACATATATTTTATATTACAACAGGAAAATGTTGACAGGCTATCCCACATCCTATTATTTATATTGACTCATGCTCCAATCATTGGCCCATAAAACCTATTTCTACTGTACACATCAAGTGCGGTTGCACCAAAAATGCTAAATCACTTACAGCTAGTGTCTGTTAATTTTCATTAAGAGCACAGATGCTCCGGCCTTATCCAGCACATTTTATCTAATGAAGCTATACAGCCAGTACAGCTGACTTTACCCTATGGAAATAAAGAAACATGGGTTAATGTAGATTATGGGATTGGGTTCAGATCAACGTTCATTAAGCCCATATGGTTCCACAGGAATGAATCAGGCCTTAACATAATTCTCTTTGCGTTATCTGCTAAATGGCACTGCCTCAATGCAGATAAAGTATTCTCTCAAAAGCAGGAGATTTGAGCAAAGCTGCCCATCCATGAACTCCCCCTTTTCAGTCTCTATTTGTTGCATGGTTCACATTTGCATTTTGTCCAGCTGTGTGTGGGTGGGGATGTTCGCCGAGAAGAGTAATAAAGCCCTGGCATTGTGTGTGTAAATCCAGGTGATGAACAGAGCAGCAGGCTTAATGTCTTAGCGTGAGGCCTGGAAGAGTTAAAACAGTCTGCTCTTCTTCCACGTCTCAGCTTTTTGCAGTTAACTTGAATGATGATCTTATACACACACACAACAGTCTCTGATGGTCTTCTCATTGTACATACCTACAGCCTTTATGATAGGATTCATCACTTTGTACCATTTATTGTGCTTTCTGACACGGTGTTGCCTCCTGAAATGGCCTAAAATTATTTTAAAAAAATAACTTCTCTGTGCAGTGCAGCTGCAGTAGTCAACAGGCAAAAGGTGGTTTCACCTCAGATAATGTTTTGTCTAAAAGAATGTCTCAGCCTGAAAGAATGAATGTTCTACAAATAAGACACAGGTGTATCCTGGCATTCTTTGGACCAGTTTTCAAAGTCTAAGACTCTCCTCAGGCAAAGATTGCGAAAAGTGCTGCATTGCAAAGTTAGGGTGCTTGTGCAAGGAAAAACTTGGGCCCCTGATAAGTATATTAAATCTTAAATGTTTCGGTTGTATCTGCTGACGTGTCTCTGATTAATAAAATGAGGCGAAGTGGGTATTTTGCATTTCAGGGTGCGAACACTCTTTAAGGAAGCAGAGCCACGTGTGGCACATTTAGAAAAACGGTAAAATACGTTTGAAGTTTAAATAATTTAAATTGATCCTAAAATGTGATTTTGCATTTGTTGCCTCCGAGACAATGTTGTGTAGATATTCTATTGTCAAGATGATGCAATGTTGCTCTAGAGCACAGAGGGGCACACAGAAACTAAATATTTTTTGTCCATACAGATGTGAATATTTCTTCAGCCAAGAATGATTCATATTTGCAGAAGTAGGGAGCAGGGGAGAATAACTAATTCAACTTACAAATGAATTGTGTTTCCTATGCAAAGGAGTTTCATGTTTCATGACCAAAAGTAACTGCTTCCTGAGGTTACACACAGAGTGAGAAACGAGAAAAGGAAGCCAGAGAAATACTGAATGACTACATAAAAAAGACAGGGAACTGTATGCAAGTTCTAGTCCAACTTTCTACTGAATATGTTGCTTGATTTCACATGATGAATGTTCTCCAGAGATCATATTTTTCTCTGAGATCCTTGATGTTTTACCCATATAGTACATCGTTGCCTGAAGGCAAGAGAAAAATATTGAAAGGAAAATGTAAAAAATGAGTAGGTGCTAAAATCTGACCCAAACTGCTGCATCTCTACAGGATACGGGATCTAATGCAACTGAAACCATGAAAGCTTTATCACACCTTCACTTAAGCTCACATATTCATGGTTTACCGCTGTGCTGGCAGCAGAAACACTGCTCACCACAACTGCTTCCTGCGCACTGATAGTAGGATAGTCGCTGATTCTGCAGCATCGGAGCGTGCGGTGCAGACATGTGACAAATGAATGAATTTGTCTCATTAGCTCCAAAGGTCACGCTCTACCACTTCATTCATTACTCTAATAGCTGCCCCTGTCCTACAAGTAATGTAAGATTGGTACAATGGTGATTCATGGCATGCTTATTTTAGCGTGTTATCACTGTTTTCATATTGTTTTACCAGAAGTGGGCCTGCAAGCTGTGATGGACCGATACATAAATGTTATTTAAAGGTCTGTTGTTGTTTTTTTAATTTTACATCAATAGGTCATTAAGCTATTTAACTGCAAAGTCTGCAAAACAGGAGTCCACAGGGATTCAGATATAACACATTTTCATAAAAACATCGACAATAAGAGTTATCAGGCTAGTTTCAATAGTTTTGGTGATAACGGGCCCACAATAAAGCTCTTGTAGGCTCAGGCATGAATATGAATAAAAAAGTTTCTAAAATAAGAGGATTAGTTGACCTGATGTGAAAAATGAAACCAATTTATCTTTGGTATGATTTTCACATATACCACATTATGCAAAATAAGTGTGGACAACATATTGGTTTCTTTCTCAGTCTATGCTTCCTTTGAATACAGCTACAGATCTATAACATTTATCTTGTTTGTGATCTTGAACTCTCTTCCTGTGTTATAGATGTGAAAGACATTCAGATGAGACATTTGCTCTTACATACACACTGTGCTTCAATGGGTTTTGCTGACTTCTGCAAAAGTAGAGTTGAGTTTGATATATGAGATGATACAAGAAGATAAAAATCCTACGTCATCTCTCCTGCAGTGCGTATGTAGCACTTTGCATGTGAATGATTGAGTGAATTTTCTTTACCAAGAGTTTAACACTGAAAAACTCTGATCACAGATTTGACTGACATGTGCCAAACGACCCACCAACTGTCATCTGATTTTGATTTCAATTTTGTAAAATCCTCATCGGTGCACAGGAATGTGTGACCTTTTTCCAACTGAGCCCCGCCCACTTCAAGCCAGTGAGAGCTGCACAGACAAAAACACAAGAACAGAAAATCGCTCATTGTAAAAAGCTGAAAATGGGTTTTCAGGGCCTGTGTAGAAAGGAAATCAGTGAACAATATTTCTTCATTTCTCTCACTCGTCTCAAGAAAGATCATGAAATGTTGGCAGAATGATGAATAATTTTGCAGCAGAAATTGAAATAAAGATATTATATATACACAAATGTATAGAACCTCTAGGCTCATTCTCTGTAAAAGCTTGGAACAATGACTAGATGTGCAGATTGCTCTGAGTGTTGAGTCCTTATTCACTCTTTGCTGATTCTTCTCAGGAGGGCTGACTCTGTTCAGCATTGAGGTGACCCTCATTACAGTCTCCAAACATTTTCTTTTTGTTCAGAAAACTTCCCCTTTGCTTCAGCAGATACTTGATGAATTCTCATGCTCTGGAGCTCCTCCCCAAGCAGCACAGCTCTTTCATCTCAGGACTATAACTCTGCTTGTTTCTTTTTGAGAGGATGGGTTTTAACAGAACCTCTCTATCTGTCTGCTTGTATCCAAGACCCATAGATCTAATGGTCTCAGATTCCCCAAACTGCTGGAGGAATCCAGCTTTGTTTTATGGGCCAGTGACGATGTTTCCTGGTAGGGAAATAATGTATTGTAAATCTGTTGGCTCATTGCTCCACCAAGACACACTGCTTGTTCCAGTACATTCACAGTGATAAAATAAAACAGAATAGAAAATGTGATGGATTTAATGAATGGATTTAATATTGAGCAACAAAGGAACACACCATAAGGTACCACTTTATGGAGGACTACAAGTGCCACAGAAATACTAATAAAGCACTTCATTAATTAAGAGCTCTTTGTACAATAAAAATAGGCATTAATACAGTTGTTACATAAATTACATTGTACACAAATTAATGTATTCATCTATAAATACATCACAAAGTAATTAATCATTTAATATTTCAATTGCCAATAAAATGATGAATTCTAAGGAGAATTTAAGAATGAAATAGGAATCTATAAATAGTTAAATAGCTTACAAAACCAACATCAGTGTCAATAAGTGCATCATTTAAAATACATGAATGAATGAATGAATGAATGAATGAATAAATAATGGCATTAGTTACACACTTTTATTTATTTATTTACATATTTATGTACTTCTGTTTGATAAGTTGCCCTTGCCCCACTTTATTAAAGGTTAACAAATTGTTTACTCATACCAAACCATCACTAACATTAATCATAACTTTTGGGTTGCCAGGTTGTGAAAAGGGCTAATAAACATCTAGTCTGGAGTAAATACAGTGTCAAGAGTTTCTGGATTATTAGAAATCCAGAAACTCTCCAGAAAGTTAATAAGGAATGAATGAAGCTTTCCAGTCACATCTGTAAAGTTGTAAATGTTAATAAGTTAATAAGCGAATGTTGGTCCAGATGCACTTTCACAGAGGATCAGGGGTCAAACACGGGAGTCTTTTGTGTATCCGTCTCCATTAGGACTCAGATCTTATTCCGCTGTGAGTGAAGACCTCCTGGCTTCGGTCAGGGCCTAAAGTTGGCACAAAGCCCGTCTCCTGTCATACTGCCTCTGGCGTTGTCGATACATTCAATAGGTCCTGTGAAATTCATTTATTTCATTGGCTCGCGCGGCTCCAGCGTCCCTGTGCTGTTCACGTGCCATACGTTCTTCCCGCTGTCCGTCACACGCCCGTCTCTCGCTTCTGCTGCTCCATTGTCATTGGTCCTCGCTGTTGTCTTTCAAGCGCGCTCTGCCGTGGGATTGGGTGTCTCCCGGAGCTGCGCGCCCCCTGGCCGTACCTGTCTCGCTGTGAGAGGCTGACAGCTCTTCCTGGTCCACGAGCAGCTCCCGCCCCTTCATCCAGCTCCAAGGAAGGAAGGAGAACCTGCCCGAGCCGCATGTGTCACTTCCAGTATGGTGCAAACCCGCGCTGCTATGTGACTCCCCGGGACTATTTACCTGGTTCTGCGGTCGGTGGGAAGCGAGGTTAGGACGTTTGGAGTCGCAGGGAGAGTTTTGGAGGCTGCGGGGCTCGTTGGGAAGCTGGTGCGAGCGGTTTCGGAAGTGGAGCGTGGCAGCGAAAAGGAAGAGGAGGGGGGGCTTTTCTTTCCCGTGTGATAAAAGATAGCTCGCTTCGCTTGCTCGCCACGACGGGGCTGACGTAGAACATGGCGGAGCATCACCCGGTTTCCGACAACAAACACAAATCCTCGCTGAACTCGGGAGCGTCGTACTCGGGGAACGGGCGCAGCAGCGCGGCGGTGGCGGAGAGAGGCAGCAGCAGCGGCGGGGCAGGAGGAGGAGGGCTGTCCGGCGGCCTGTCGCAGCCGGCCGGCTGGCAGTCCCTGCTGTCTTTCACCATCCTGTTCCTGGCCTGGCTGGCCGGCTTCAGCTCCAGGCTCTTCGCTGTCATCCGCTTCGAGAGCATCATTCACGAGTTTGACCCCTGGTGAGTTTGTTCCCACCGCACAGCGCCGTGGTCCGACCTGTTTGTCAGGACTGGCTGCTACACACTGAGGAAGTTTCTTTTTAAACATGTCAGTGAACGCACCCTACATGTACACTAACCGTGCTCTTGCGGTTTGATTTGCTCACCCACTTGAAAACCTGCATGCATCAGCTCACATTATGGAGACAAAAGTGGTGACAAAGCTTGTATCTACTTATTGTGATTAGTAGCTGTCACATATGCACATATGTCCAAATGCACATCTGACCACTATGCCGATTAAAACCACTTTATTTGACTCACCTTTTCAGGACGTGACGACTGCGTATCAATCGTAGTTCGTTATAAAGTGCAACCCAGTAACAGCCAGCGGGGGGGAGGAGGGGGAGAGTCAGAGTAAATGAGGACAATGGTGACAGCTTCATCTGACGCGGGCTGAACCCGGAAAGAAGCAGCTGAAGTCCTTCTGACACAGATTTCTCCTTTGTTTACCCGCAGATCACCTCTGCTCTCATCTGTTGCCTTTACACTGCTAACATAGTGTGTGTAAATCAAAACGAGCATATCATATGTCTGACTTTACAGTGTTCATGTTGTACTTCATTGCATATTATTCCTACAGGCCTTGGTGTGGTGTTTGCATGGTATCCTTCTGCAGTTTATAAAACAATTGTTTATCCTTAGATTGAAATGTACTCTTCTATTATGCATGATAATATTCAGCATGCATATTTGTATGAAAGTTTCATTTAGCCCATGAAATAGGAGCACTTCATCAGACTTAACTTGAATACTCGGCAGCATCAAGGTCCATGCTGCTGGTTTTACTTCCAGTATGAAAAGGGTTTTTCTCACACTGTCTCAGACATTGGTGCAGCCAGGCAGCAGCTGACAGTCGAACAGCGAGGTTAGCAGACTTCGCTGCAAGACAAGTTGTAACCGTCAGATTTTGTACTTTTTAATGTTTTTAACATTCCCTTCCAAAAAGATGATGTTCAAATCTTACCTCAGAGATATTGAGGCACCTCAGATTAAACAGGCCAGCGCTTTTCCTAACCAGAGCCAATGTTCTTTTTTGTACTGGCCATCACATTGTGCTGGAGTTTGAACCTGCGGTTTTTCTGTCAAACAAACATTTTAAATGTGTGTAAGGAGTCTGATTTTCAGAGGTCACACTGAAGAAAGTTCAAGGTTGTCAAGCGCTCAGGAGGATAAAAGCAGCAGGGTTTATAGCCTTTTCTGATCACTGTTTGATGACAGTTCCCTCATGTACAACCCCACGACCTCACTGCAAGGTTGCTGTCATTCTGTAGCTTATCTATAAAAGAAAACTAACAGTCATATCAGCCTTCCGCTACCCTATTTGTTCTCTTTCTATCCCTCTCTCTCTCTCCCTCACTCACACTCTCTGATGTGTCCTTTTGATAGGGCTTTTTAATAGTTCTTTTCCTTCAGAAGTGCAAGATTGTGCTATTAGATCTGACAGCAAAGCAGGTCAGGACTGGTATTAGGCAACCGGCCCATAGATGGTTAGTTATCCTTTGAGTTTGGGATGTGTTAATTATGCACAAAACGGCATCAGAAAGCAAAAAAAAAACCCAGCTTCATTAGTACTTATGTCTCTGTCTGATGTAATAAAGTTTGCTTGCTAGTGAGCTAAACCTCCCTCAAAGAAAGGTCCGACAAGGAGACGGCATCTGATCCACCTGTCATCTTGTGCTCAATGCTCCAGCTCCATGAATAATGGTTCATAGGAAATTTGAGTGTGATTAGTGTCACTTGCTCTCCAGTTCTCTTATTAAGAATGACTTAGTTGATATCAGTGTAGACATGAAACCATTACACCACTCAAAAAGAGGGGGGTCCAATCAAACAAAACCAGTCTTCTTTTTGTTAGCATTGTCGTCATGTCTGCTTCACAACTCAAGTAAGTGACTGAGGTGATGTCGAGGGCTGGATGTTGAACCTCAGTACTTTCCTGTGACTAACCTAAATGTGAATGGAATCCAAATTTTGAAACTGAAGTACCAACAGCTTGCAATGAATGTCAATTTAAAAAAAAAAAAAAAAAAAAAATCTTTTTCTCTTATTGCTTTGTTGTGTAATACCTGATCCAAAATGAAACTTGGCTGTTTTTTGGTTAATGCCCTTTTTGTAAGCTTGTGTTTGTGCTCTGCCAAAGATCATTCGTGATTAAGAAAAGCACCACTCTGACACATCCCTCTGCAATTGCATGCTTTTATAGTTCAGCAAGACCAACAGAATGAGTCTCCTCTAGAGAAATTATCTCACTGATTGCATCACGTTATTTCAGCTGTAGGAATAGCCCAGTTAAATTTTCAATCATCTCAATATTTTAAGCCCATCAGCTTTAATTAATAATTCTGAATCTGCGCCTACAGTATTTTGATCAAGCGGCTTGTGAAAAATTTGTTGTGCATAAGTAAATGGGCTGCAGCTGTTATTCTTATGTGTCAGATACATATTTAGTCAACAGTTCATATCTTCTGCATCTTATCTCATTTCTAGGCTAAAGCTGCAGCTTGTAAGACAGTAAGTATGCTGACACTCAGAACTGTAGTGTTTCTGCCTTCTTGGCCAACAGAAAGTACGTGTGTAAACTGAATCTAAATTTGTTTAATACTGATTGAATTGAATTGATGAAAAAGCAAAGGGAGTGAGATGACTATGGATCCCCTCTAATATGAGGATGATGTTCTCTTTGTTCTCGCATGCACAAATGGAGGATAATAGGAAATGACCTGGTGTTTATTGAGGATGGAGTTGATGATGTGTGCGCCGTTATTGTGCCCAGGCTGCAGAATGGGTTATCGGTTGTGCTACGTTACAAGGCACTCAGGGAATGAGAGGTTTTGTGTTCTGTAATGAACAGGTATTAGACCCAGCCTGCGTTGCTGTTGTACATCTGTCTGAAAGGATCTGGTTCTTCCTCCGTATTTTCTTAAAAGGAAAAAGGTGCTTTGAAGGTTTAAAATGAAAAGGGAGGCAGGCTTGGGAGGAGAAATGAAAAATGCCTGCTTGAAACAGAATATAAAAGCAGATCCGACATTTAGCCCCATTGGCTTCATTTACTCCAGCTGCCTCCTAAGATCTGATTCTTTTCTCACTTGTTTTTGCTCAGTCATCTCATCTCGTCACTGCTGTTGAAGTCAAATGATGGAGCAAGTCACAGTCTTTTATTTTCTTTTTTATTCTCACTTTTAGGTGATAGTAAAAAGCTGTTGTACTTGCCTCAGAAAAGCTGTGTAAAACAAAAATTGGGTCTGGGTGTGCAGTGCTCTGCAAGGCTATGTCTGGATTTTGGCCGATGATTCATGAGAGCAAGTACAGTTGTGCTGTCTCATATTAGGTGCCTTCAGCGGTGTGCTCTGCTCAGTCGCAGGGATCATGACAATTTGTGCCTCTGGCCAGCTTTGTTGACGGACTGAGCTGGTCCACCTGCAGGGTTTAACCTATGTTTCTGGAGGGCTTAGGTGCTGTGGTGGGGTTGTGTGCTCATGGAGTGTGGGTGTCCTCCCTCAGGAAAAGTTGATGTTGTTCGACTAAAGCTATGCCTTTTCACATAATATTAAACAATTATCATTCCTAAAAAAAAAGAAAAAATTAAACAAAGATGCTTAATGATGAAGTAAGTGCAATATTCTGAAGTAACCCTTCACATTTTTGTGAGTGGTCACACTGTTTGCCATAAAAAAATAACAATCACAAAATAACATTGGTTAGACAAGGCTTGTAGTGAAGGGATTTGAACTGTGATTTGCTCATCCTCCCAAAGCCAGAGTGAAACTACTAACCAGCTGTTGCGGTGGGTTTCTGTTCTTAATCAGTAATCTTACAGATTCTTTTTCATTTTTGAAGAATTGTTTTTTTAATTATAATTTTATATAATTATATTTAAAAACGAATAATGTCAGATCAGGATTAGAATGTATTTATATTTTAAGTAAAGCTAAATATTGTCCCTATTATAACTCCTGGCATTAAAATACTGAGTGAAGTTAAGAAAGAATGAGGAACACAGACATCAGTCAGTATCAGTCCTTCCTCCTGTCCTCGTCCCTCTGCTGCTGCTGTGATTCACTGCCTGCAGGTACCGCTGGTACAGAGAGGGGGCTGCTGTCTCTGCCCATAGTTTACAAGAATTTCTAGCAAACAAAGAAACAATTGGGCTACATACAGACAGCTTTCAGTTTAGTTTGTTTGCGCCTGTGTGTGTGTGTGTGTGTGTGTGTGTGCTGAGCTCCACCCTCAGTCAAACACACAGAAGAGACAACAGAGAAGCTAGTGCAAGTATAAATGACAGCAGCAAAACCTGGTAGAGAATTCTCAGCATAGTTTTCTTCTTTTCATTTGGCTAAAGCGCTGTGAAAAAAACACTTTAGCGCTGTGCCTTAGTGTTATAATAGTAGAAAAAACCTGCACCAGTGACTCTGCCAAACAACAGTGCTTTCACTGAACAGTGTAGCAAGTGCCAGTAACAGGCAAGGAGATGATGAGCTGGACAGACTGCCTGGCTAACACACCAGCAGGCTGACACACCCGCAGACCCTATGGCTGGCTGCGACCTTGTGCAATTTGGACTTTACTCCACGCTCGGTTCAGATAGTTTATTTACTGCCAAACTGATGGCATTTTACCAATTTCTGGCTGTGATTTTAGTTGTTTGTTTGAAACGCAGTGACCCCAAAAATAGAAACTTCAGAAATTCAGTCATGTCGAACAGCCCTCAAATTAAACCTTCCTTTATGAAGCTTATAATGTTCAGTTGTTGACACTCAAGCCCAATTCAATTCTTCTGCGTGCGTTTGCTAGGATCCACATGATGTAAATTTCGTCATGAGTGGGTGTGCACGGACATCCGTGTACCATTTTCTGTTGGCACAGTTTTCTGTTGCCAATATGCTGATCTACTGTGTAAGTGTGGAACGCGTCCTCCAAGTGGACTCCAGAAAGTAGTATATACAGGTCTACTACATACATCCATGGTGTCTGCAGCTGTATACATCTGCTTGGGACTATAATCCAGGCATAAGGCTGGGCCTGTTGCTGCATTACTGCAGTAATATGATACCTACCACAGAGTTGAGCTCATTACCGTCATCACTGCGACTACTTCCAGTAATGCTCTCAGTCTTAATGGGAATGATGCACACCATATATATAGAAATAACATACTATTATGGTATAATAATGTAATGTATAGTATAGCATTACATCACACATATTATTGTTTGTGGGGTGATTTGAACAAATAAATAGGACATATGTGCTTGTTCAGCTCTGGGATGTGCTGCCCTGTCACCATTATGAAAAAAGTCCCAGTCCCAGCTGTCATTGTGTCAGGAGAGGAGTTGACTCAAATTTATGGTAAATTTTGCAGCAGCAGTTAGTGACACTGTGATAGATGCTTTGCTAAAGCAATAGCACAAAACACAAAGTTGGAGCTCTTTCATTTTACTATGAGAAGTGTAAAAATATTTTTGCTTCATTAAGACACTGTGGTGGGCGCCACAGTCTAGGTAATTAATGGGAAACACTGCAAGTGATCTTTTGGAGGTGCAGTGTAAAAACTATATAGTAGCAATGAACGGGCTGTTTAGGAAACTTAAAATTATCCTGACATGTATGTGGTGAATGATAGTCGATGACTGCAGAGCTGCTGGTACCTTCAGGAAGTTGACAGATTAGTCATTTCTTTCAACATCACCACCTGCCTTTGCATATTAAAACAACTTCCCCCCTGTCCTAATTCAACTGCTGCATCACAGCACCACTGGGGTGTGTGGATGAGCTGGCAAGGTGCACCAGGAGGGCATGAAAATTAGAAAAGTATCATTAATATTTTTGAGCTTTGAAGCCCTATTCTGTCAGAGTAATTTGTTTTTCACCAGGAAATCCTCCCCACGTTGCACATGTTGAATATCCCCTTCATTCAGCGTACATAATACCAATTCTGGTGTTTCATACACAACATCCAGAATGGGGATGAGTCATTTGAAGCTATCATTCAGATTGGAATACACTGACTATATATTCAACTGAGTCACATTTGTCACTGCCCTTTCTGGTAGTGATTGAGCCATTAAATTCAATTGACATTTAACTGGAAATGCATAAATTCCGACTGATTTATTTATTTCTAAACCCTAAGTTTGCAGTCAGAGGAAGTAGATGCGGTTATCACAGTTTGTCAGGTAGGGTATCTGTGTTTGTGTGTGTGAACGTTGGACTGTTTGCACTGTGGTGTGGTTGCTGTTGGAGCTGTAAACTCAACTTTATAACAAACTGTAGCCTGTTGATTTCTCTTCCACCACAGCTTTTTGATCTATGACTCCCAGTGTGGCTTTCTTTTTCCCCTCTGTGAAGTGTGTGTGTGAAGTGTGTGTGTGAAGTGTGTGGGGGGGGCACATGCACATTTGCAAGTAGGGCTGTGATCTGCTGTGGCACTTCTGTGGAAGATATTAACCCTAGAGCTAGATTTCTTTGTTCCACAATGCCAGCAGTGTATAAGCATACTGACAGATTGTGATGATGAAACAGCTGTGCAATAAAACCTCGTCGTCTTGTCAGACATCTCCTGATCATGTCTTTTGTTTGTCTAGTGTTTGTTTTCTGTTCGGTCTTTTTGTCTTATTGATTTCTGTCATGGCACCCCAGTTTTATTTGATAGGCTATTTGCTGTAGTGCAGAGTTGACTGCAGCTTAGTGTACTTTAGTTTTTCTTAATTTCAAACTCTTTGAGCAGCAGATGAGCTTATCATATGAAGTAAGACATTTACAGGTAATGCTTGAATTTTAAGATCACTTGAGGCTCTCGAAGTCTGGATATACATTTGTCTGTCTTTTTTGACTTTATAAAGCAATTAGGGCTTTAACTAACAATTGATTTAATTATTGACAGCTATCATGTTGTTTTGTGATCAGCTGATTAATCAGTCAGTCTATAAAGTGGCAGAAAATGCTGAAAAATGACCATTGGACCACAGACCAAGGAGACATTTTCAGGTTCCTTGTTTTGTCTGACCAATAGTCTGAACCCCAAAGATATTAAATGTGTAATGATAAACAACAGAGAAAAGCAGCAAATTATCACAACTGAGAAGCTGGAACCAGCAAATGTCTTAATTTTTTTTCTGAATAAATCACTTAAAAGATTGAATCAAAATAGCTGCCAGTTAATTTTCTCTTAGTTGTCTGATGAGTTTATTAATTGTTTCAGCACTAAAAACTATTTAGCAATTGGAAAAAATATAGATTAGGGTGGCCCAGTGGTTAGGACACATACCATATGAGTGCAGTGGTCCTGGTTTGATTCTGTATCTTTATGTATGATCTCTGAGATAAAAAGCAAAAATACAAAGAGATTGATCAGTGGTGAAAATAATTAACTGCAACTGACCACCTTATTTGTTAATTGGGGTTTGTTTTACCAGATTTTTCATTGTTGGACCGAAGTTGGTGTCTGTGCAGTTCGAGGCCAAGAGTCTTGACTGAAATGACAAAGTGAATTTAAAAAATTGCTCTAGGACAAAGTGTCACGTACAATGTTGAGGAAGGAACACGAAAACTGAGATAGATCATGCCTGCCGACTTTCATTTCTGCTTTTTTTTCCCTCTCTAATCTGACATGTCCCCTCAGGATACCTTCTCTACGCTCATACATACTTAGATCTGCCTCCACTCTACTTAGCAGGACTACAGACCATATTTTCCACTGGTTGCACTGATGCTACCAACTGGTGCTGATTTGGTTGCACCCTTTTTTTGGTACACGTGCACAAGTTCCAGAGCAACATAGCACTGTAAATGAAGAACTGTATAAGTTTCATTCATGCATTCTGTACTTGGGATATGTGTGATGCTCTTAAAATTACAGTGATTTCATTATTATTTTTGGCATGTTTAATATATTCGTAGAACCCAATTACAGCTTACCATGTCACAGAACATTAACCATATTATTTGTTATTCACTATGAGTGCAGTACTTTAAATGAATAAAATTTTAACTTGCACACTCTCGAAAAGCAGTCGCATGTGTGACTATTTTGGTCGCAGACTGGAGCCCTGCACAGCCAGTTGTTGGTTGACCTCCAGCTCTGTAACTGGAGGCAAGTGGCTGAGTGCAAGGAGCTCCAGCTTTGTGACAAACACACACACACACACACACATCTGAATGTCTGTTAACTTGTTTTCCATTCACCCCACCACCTTCACCTCTTTAAGCTCCCTACTCTCCTCCTGCCCTGCTGTGTTTTCTCCTGTCAGGAGCTAATTGGCTTCTCTTTACGTCTCTCAGGGAATTGTCTCAGTGTGTGGAGGTGTGTTGGTCTGACCCTGCTGGCATCAAAGAGACTAAGGCAGTAGTTTCTTCTCTGTGAACTAATCTCAGAGTGAAGCTCACCTTCCTGACCTTGTAAAGCAGAACACATAATAGTTTTCTGCTCAGACAAAATAGTCGCCGTACTTTGTTTACAGTTGTGTCATAAAGGTCCTGTATGTTAATAATAAATAAAGAGATATCAGGAATAAGGCACGTGATATGAAAAAGCAATGTGACTAGTGAGATGCTGCAAACAGCTGAAGTCGTTCTTCATTTCTTACGTGTATGGTGGTGAATGTTTTCCAGGAAAGCCAGATGTTGAGCTGTAGTCATATTCTGAATGGCTGTGTCCATCAGCCCGGCCCATACATTGTGCTGCTCTCTCCTGGTTATCCGCCCCGCTGATCTGACATTCTCCCTTGAACAAGCAAACATAGCCTGTCAGTTATGAAGGTACACAATTTCTTGAAAATGTAAAAATGCTTTCTTGTTGTTAAGTTGGATTATGGGAAGTGTGGGATTCAACATTTTTAGAGATTCACAAGAGACTAGACACCAGGATATGTTTGCCCCATGCTGCTTTGACTTTGGCCATTCTCTTTTTAACTGTCTCTAAAGAGTCCCCCAACATTATGTAAATGATACTAAAACTAAATAGCTGAGTACACCTTTAAAATTACCCTCACACTGTGATAATAGTGGTCTTGCAGGTTCACTGCATCTCACACTGTGGGAATGACCTATTAAGTGGTTCTGTGTTCGACTTATGTCAGTTTTGAGGGATATCAGAATGTGAGATGAATTTCTGGTGAATGACAGCACTACGATGTTTAATTCGTGCAAGCAGAGACAGGTCATCATCTTACATCATCCATCTGTATTGCCCTTACCTTGCATGACAGTTGGATTCACAAGATCACACGAGCCAAGAACCCAACTTTCCAGGCTTCAAGTTATGCGCTTCTGGCCGAACCTCAGTGGTTCAGACCAATTAGCTTCCTGTGAGGAGCTACAGGCATGGTTTAGTTGTGATGACAGCGAGAGAAGCGACTGTTTTTTTGAAAACAACAGTGGCGACTCTTAAAGAGGTAAATGCTCCTATAGCATCGGTTAAATCAGAACTAGAGAATATATCTTAATTGACAGAAGAGCAAATAATGGTACTGAAGGCTTTCTCGATGGAAAGGATGTTTTTGCTCTTCTCCCGGCTGGCTTCGTTAGAGTCCTACTACGTCATGTGGTTTATCGATGTGATTGGTTAAAGTTAGGCCGTGATAGACTGTGATAGACAGATGGTTTATCCAATCCAAAGCACTGGTGTCAGTACTTTATATTATATGTGTTTGGTGTTCAGTGGGCGAGTCAATATTGGGAGAGAGAATCTTGGATCGGTCCCTAGTATTCATGCTTTATTCCTTTTGGCTGGTTTGTAGACTGGGGGTGATAGGTGCACTGGGCTCTGTGAATGTGGTCCTAAATTTCTGACAGTATCCGAATTTTGACACAGTATGCTGTCTTTGGTCACCAGTGCTCTAAATTGTCTGTAAGTGGACGTGTCTCTTAGTGTGATTTAGCACTAACGACTTCAGCCAGCTTTCTTCTTGAACAACCCAGTATTGCACACTGTATATTGCATTTAGCGGACACTTGAATGTCTTATTTGCACTACTGTCTTGTGGGTGAGGCCATTTAGATGTTAATGGGCTATCATTTGACTGTTTTCATGCGTTCTAATGGAGTAAGTGCACGGTGTGGGACACTGAGAGCATGCCATTCAATGTTCTTCTTTAATCTAGTGTTACAAATTTTACTTTATTACAATCTGTGGCTTTGTAAGAAAAACAGTGAATTGAAGTACCATGCTCTTTATTTTTAGGCAAAGATCCATTTGACATCTGCCGTAAGACATAACATGGAGAAAAGGTTTTCTCACTGTGTTTGAGCTTTTTTGAGCTCTTGCCAATACTTCAGATGATTTGAATACGAAGCTTAAAATCATGGGTATGGCCACTTTAACAAGCTCTTCCTGTTGAGTAACAGCATTTTTCAGCTTTGATTTCCATCATGCTTTGAACTGGCAGCATGCCTCCATACTGCTAACACATTAGTTTATGCAGTCTCTTCTAATCACATTATAGAGACACTGGCCAGATGCACTGCTTTCCATGCAAATTCTCTCTTTATGCAAACATCACAGACACCTTTAAAATGCAGAACGCAGTAAGCTGTATTTTTTCTACATAGACTAGACAACACTTTATACTATGCCCCATGGTTTGCCTCACACTGGTTGTGAAGGAATTCTGTGGACGACTTGCATGAAGAGTAAAGCAGCCTGTACAACAGTGTGTTCAAACAATTTATTCTCTTTTCACTTCTGTATTTATGAGTAGCAGTTTTAACTTGTCTACCGAACTCTTCTATTTCTGTGTCAGCACTTTTTTTTGCAAAATTCTTTACCAGGTGTTGAATTGACTGTAGCTTTCTATGTGTGTATCGTGTGCATGAGTTGAAAAGCTTCTCATCTAGTTATTGACAGATTTCTTTCAATAGTTAAATATATGCATAATATATAAAGTATATTTTTAATAATATGTGCTCCATCAGTTAAATTGCTTTATGTTAATGTCTTCAATGTGCATGATTTACCTGTTTTATGGAAAAATTGAATTTCAGTAATTTTTAGTTTGATATTCAGATATTTAAATAAGTTTTTGAGAAACTGAAACTACTGTTTGTTGCCTTTGCCAAAAGCGACCCTACATGGGCCTTTTAATGTGGATGTTTGATAATGACTTAATGAGAAGCACAGAAGCTTCACTGTGACCATGGCTTAACAAAAATTCTTGCGATAGTTTCCACTGAACTTGATGAGGAGTTTTACTGCAAATGATACCCTGCTGATTTGGTTCTTCAGTGTCACAACATCAGTGCACTTTGCTGATCCTTGTAGTTGGCTGCGAGCCCCAGTCTTTGATCAGATTTACAGCCCAAGTTTAAGTATCTTGACGATCCTGATTTGAGATGCAATTTTTCAGGTAATTATGAGAGGCACTGCTTCTTTTGACACGTGTCTCTCTTCTTCTGTTCACATTTGCCTGCCGTTCGTTCTGTTTCCTTTTCCTCAAACATCTGCCCATGTATCATCAGTCTTTCTGCTCTGAAGCTGACAAGCTTGCTGTCAGCTTTACACAGGCGGGCAGGAAATCAGACTGCCTGTCTAACTTATTTAGCGGCAAGTATTTCTAACTGCATCAATTTAATGCGAATGTGCTGAGCTTGCAGATTGTCCCATTACATTGAAGAAAGTCATCTGTAACCATTTCAGTCCATTTACTATCTGCTGGGGATCAAATGAGTGTTGTTGGTCTTTGTGTGCATAAGTAGTGAGGATTTGTCATGGTTCATTTGATGAGTAAACAGATGCAGCCTGGCAGCAGGCCCCTTTCCTGCTCATGCTTTCCTTCTCTGTGCATCTAAAAGAGTCCCCACCCTGTCTTTACCTATTCTATAAATAAGACTAAATAAGTTCCGATTCGTCCATTATCGTATCAGGATTTATAGTAATATGCTTTCATTGAATTCATGAATTTGCATCTAAATAGATGTTCATTGTGATTTCACTTCTGGTCAGTAAGGGTTCATCCTGACAGATCTGCAGTGGGGGTCCAAAAGTCTGAGGCCACTAATCAAGATACATTTTGCATTCATTTCAAATGAGTGAAAAAAATGAATCTCTGAAAAATGTATATGAATTTCAGAGTATCTCCACAAGTTTCTGCAAAGCCTAATGACCCATGTTTTGCCAGCATGATTTGACAATGTTTCAAAGAGCTTCTTGTGGCTCTGGCTTTCTCAGTCTTCAAGTGCCCCTGTAAATGTTTAGTCGGTTTGAAGTTAGATAACTGTGGAGGTCCATGACAATCAGGACTCCTTAGTCTTCTTTGGTTTTCAAGTAGGTCTTGCAAAGCTTTGAGGTCATTATCCTCCAGCTGTATGTATCCTTGTCTATAAAAGTGCAAACCAGAGGGTATAGCATGTCTCTGAAGAATGGAGTGGTACTTCTTCTTAGTCATGGTGTAGTCAGTTTGACTAAACAATTGCAATTTGAATATTCCGACCGCCATGTTTCACTGTCGGTTTGATGCACTGCATTATCATTCTCTCTCCTGTTTGTCTCCTTAAATACACCCTTCTATTACTACCATAAATCTCAAATCTCATCAGCAAATAATACTGGTATTTCTTGGCCCACCCCAAGAATTTGGCCTTGTTTTCCCTCCTGAGAAGGGGTTTGGAAGCTCCTACTCGTCCTTTGAGATCCGTACAAGACAACCTTCTTTTGACAGTTCTTTTTGCTGATTGTAGTCTTGCCTTCTTTATTTAGCAAACACTGTATCTGTGATCAAGTTGCTTTTCTACCTCTCAGGGAACTAAGCCTGATATACTGATCTTCTGATGCTGTGGTCGCTTTCAGTCTGCCCGATCATGTTTGCGTGCATTTTAGATTTCCATGCACTATCCTCAATTCCGTTGTGACCCTGAAATTGAAGTAGCTAGATGGAATTCAGACATTCGTCTTTTCATTAACACTTGTGCTTTTCCTACTGTAAAATGTCAAAATGTCTTCCATGAAAAAGGCCTATTGTCAAAAGGTATGCAGTCAAAACCAACGTATGCAGATTTACAGTGGCTACGTAGTGCCAGTCTAAATTTAGGACGGATGTTGAATCAAATCATTTTGAAATGGATATATCACTATGTGTGTTTCCTTTCGTCTCACTGCTGCCACAGCGATGCCCTCCTTGGCTAAAGTCTTGCACATGCATACCTAGGAAGCCAATTAGAAACTCGGCTAAGCATATACATCACAAAGAAATCTGCTCTCTCAGGGAAAATCCAGCCAAGAAAATCATGTTCCTCTAAACCCTTACCCGGATTATGGAAACTAAGTTTCTTGACACTGAAGAAATCTGCTTACTGCAGAAAGCCAGCAGGAATCCAGTTACTTATGTGCATGTAAAGACACTGATTGGAAGTTCAGCACGGTAGGGGGTTTACCAACTAGGAATGTCCAACTACGTAGACCACATGATAAAAAAAAAACATTTTCCACATGTCTGTTGTGCAGTACTTTGTACAGAGTGTTAGAAAGTTGTGACAGTAGTCAAACTGAGTATTTGTGCTGTGGTTGGGGAAAATCCCAGTGGGTGTTTTTACTTTATTTTGTCTTATATCCTTATGATTGCACAGTAGTAAGTGTTGAATGAGCATTGTGTATATTGTGGTGATCACCACAGCCATTTTTCTCAGCATGGCCTAAGTGGGACTTTCCAGAGTGATGATAAAATGTCCATGACAAGGTAGGGTAAGTCAACTTGAAACATAACCCTGGCGGAAAAGCAAGGTGAGAAAACTGTCAGTGCTGCAGTGGAAAACTACAGATAATTTCCTTCCTTTTTCCTCTTCTGTGCTTCCTTGATATTCCTCCCCACTGTTCCTCTCCTAACATCCACATGAGCAGGGCATTAAAGGAAATGACTACACAGCTTACTTCCCATCAAAGAAATGCTGTTACCCTGATTAAATGTACAAACAAAGCTAGAAATTATCATAATGGCCTTGCCTTCTTTTCACAGCTGATTAATCTTTTAATGTGACAACAAACAGAGTCTCTGTGGTTGTCACAGATAAATATTTATCAGAATTACACATTCTTTGTCCCAGTTTGATAACTGACAAAAAAGACAAAGGGGCTTGTTTGCCATGTGTTGCATAACATTACAATTCGCTGCACAAGACAGTAATGAAATGGGAGAATTTAATTGAAACTCCAGGCTAGGCTCACATTTCGCTTCCTTCCTATACCCTTCCCTCCCTAGTTTCTCTCGTCGTTCATCTCTTTCTTTGGTCTTCTGGGTCACTATGCCTTTCCCAGCCTTTATCATGATGCTGGTTGCCAGTTAAATTAGCCCAGAGAGTTGTTCAAGCACATCATTGTTCTTTGATGTAACGTAACCAATCCCCGCACACTCTCTTTTACTCTTTTGTTGTTGCGCTTTCCCTCTATTGCTCATCTGTCCGTCTCATGGCCTATGTATTTCTTTCTGCTCCCTTCTCCTCTGTTTGTCTTGTTCTCCCTGTCATGTGGACTGCCAGAAGATCGACAGGCCCTTGCATGTTAACCTGGCAGTGACATGAATGGCAAAGTGAACATATGGGGATGTTGGTGAAGGAGGTTGCAGTGGTTGTCGTATTTTCCTCTGATAACGAGATTAGAGGGGTTTAAATAAGGAGATTGATCTGTGCTGCTGATTGGATGCTGCCGAATCCTGGCTGGTGACCTGGGTGACTACATGAGAGTGAGCTCTAATATCTCAGGACAGATGGCTTGTCTGTATCCAGTAGAAGCATTACACTCAGAAAATACTGCAGTGAACTCACCTAATGAAATCTTGAAGAAGTGTTACAGACATAACATTTCCATTAGGGTTTTTAAGCGTACATTTTTGCAGGTCAGCTGAACACGGCCAAGTCCCACATAGAACTGAGCTGTAATACAATATCACAGTATATTTCAATTAGGCTGTGACTGTAGAAAATACTTCATTCTGATTGCCTCACAGGTGTCTGTTAAAATCGTACAAGACGCAATAATCTGCTTAACAGTTTGACCACTGTACTGTAAGAGTGCGAAAGGACTGATGTAACCATAGCAACAGTATTTGAATACAGCCTCTCTTATTTTTCCTTTGGTAAAAAGCCCCTTGTATAAGCATGATAATACACTCTTAGGTGTGCTGATATGGGACGTTCCTAACTGAGATGTTGGGAGCAAGACTTGAACCTTTCAATACACAGAGGTACAAGACTCAATATCGCCTTGCCCTTTAAAATCCTTTATATATCAAAAGATATGGTATAGTCAAACCCATACCATGTGAAACATCCTAACGCTTTAGCTGCCAGTATGCTTCATCAGAACTGCTTGTCAGATGGTTGAATAAAGCCCCACACGCAGGGCACGGCGGGATTGTGGGGCCTTTGTCCGATAATTTAAACTGACAATCTGACATGAGTGATTGGTCAGGCGTGATTGGCCAGGCGTGCGGAGATGAGAAAGTAAGCAGTTTTTTTTCTTTTTCATTTGTTACACTGCTTCTCCACTTTTCACTTGAATAACTGAGAGCAACACTATGACTAGGAGAGACTGTCTGAACATATGCAGTGTTATCCCCATATTTAAATGATACCGTGTCTCCTCCCTCCCTATGGCCGCTCTGCCTTCCGGTGTGCCCATTTGCCCATACTGCATATACATAACAAAATGCCTTGCATTGAATCCCAATCCACTAGCAGTTTAGCAGCTTTTTAAAACCAATCTAAAAAGTCTTTCATTGAGCCACGGTTGAAGGAGAGGCTTTGTCATGAGCCGGCTGTGAGTTTCTCTTTCAGCCTGAGAGCCAAATGACAAATAGGACAGTCTTGCCCCAGAAGCCAAACTCATGGAAACATATTGCCTCCTTCATCATGTGGGCAGCCACCCACCATAGATAGGCCCATGACCTCTAATTTAGGAAACAAAGCTCCAGGCCTTGCAATGACAAACTGTAATTGCTCTAGTTACTCTCAACATATTTGCATCATATTTCCACAGTTAAACCCGGTGTGGCCACATCGACCTACATGTTCCACTGTGTTCTGTCATGGAAATGGTTATCCTTTGCTTTGCACTCTGATGACTGTGATGTCAGGTCCGTCACACAGGAACCTTGTCTTAGTGTTGTCTTGTTGATGGCCTGTTTTTAAATATGAATACCACTGCTATAGCTCTGTGTCATTTATTCTTGGGAATTTGACCTTGAATGGAGCCTGAGTGTAGTCGAGTCAGTATATAGGCCAAGAGAAAGAGAGTGGATGAGCGGCCTGCTTATGCGGCGAGATTTTTATAGTCTCAGCAAAAGTTACAGAGAAAGTATATTATTCTCAAAGGAATGATCAGTCACATCAGTAATACAGTAAACAAGCAAACCAAGGCCAGCCAGCCACCCCCTCTGTCTATAATCTCTAATAGCGCTTGCATTATGTCATATGGTCTGGACCGTATAGGGCTGTCAGTGCATTCTCATGGATGAATCTGCCTCTATTTTCCTGGGAGCTATATTTCATGGTCTGTATTAAATAGCCCACAACACATATACACAGAAAGACAGACCTGCTGCATCTTCTGTATTCCTAATATTTCATGGCGGTATTGCAGAGGAGCCGATCCACAGTGGATAGTAGTTAGTAGTCGTCAGGCCAAGGCTGCAGTGATATAAAATGGACTCATCACTCAGTTGAAAATATGAACGACTGAAGCAGACCCTTCAAAGACTTCAAGGCCCATCTGCTACCAGAGAAAACACAATAATGTTCATTGTGAACATGTAGCAGATTTTGTTGTTCACACAATGGCCATTATGATTTTGTTTACCAAGTTAAATTGGTAATACTAATCTCTTGCTGGCATTTGTAGGAAAATAGTTTAGTGTCAACTTGGGAAATCACTGCTCAGAGAAAGGCATTACGACCAGATTGCCTCGGAGTAAACTTTAAGTAATTTAAAATCTTGTTTATGCTGACCTCCAGTGGTTTAACTTTTCACCCTGCTGCATTGATGTGCAGGTGTACTCCAGGACCTGGTGACATCACTGTTGGGTGTGGTGTGAGGTTCAACAGAGCACACTTTTGACCACACCCAACCACAGTACTGCTGCGTGTGGTCAGAGGTAAAACAGGCTTGAAACACAGCTTTTCAGCCTGGTGTTATTGTAAAAAAAAAAGACAAATGTTCTTGTGTAGGAAACTTGAAGTGAATTAAAGTTTCTAAGATGTAAACTTAAAGCCATCATTTTCTTCTGCAGAGACTTTTTAGAAGTGTGACCGTATCACTTATGTATCCATGCTGTTCACTAAGCACCCAATAACTTTCTCTGACATGAAGGCTGAGTGATGGCACTAAGCCACCAGCTAAATGGAGGTCAGTTTTTGCTGTGGCTGGTCAGTTTGTCTCCTCTGTCAGCCATGATGGCAAGTAATTGGCCATCAGCTGGAGAATTTAGTCAGCACCAAGACTCTGTTGTGACTCTTAAAAAAGTGAAAATAGCTGATGAACTCTGAGAACTACCAGACCCCATGGGCAGTGCACACAGAAGTCTGCTCTCTGCCCTGAAGCACAGCACTGACAGGACAGAGAAGTTTAAGAGGAAGCTACTGTGTGCACTCAATGAGGTGATACCACTTTGTTTATGTTGTGGGTAGGTCAATGCACATTATATTAATTTACATAAAATCAATTTAAACTGCAATAATTATTGACTTGTTTCCTTAGAAAGTGATAATTAGGTATGTGGTGGTATGTTTGTATTCGTCTCTCTGCTGTGTGCAAGTACAGTGTATGCAGTGTTATAACTATGAAGACCAGGGTCAGTAGCAATAATACTATTTCTTCAAACAAGGTTAGCATGTTTGCACTTTTATAATTACTCATTTAACAATTTTAATTAAGGTCAAATAAACTCCTGTGTGAATACATGCTTCTGGGCCCCCTGCATAACTCACAGTTTTAGTCTGGGCAGTAGTTCCAAAATTTTGTAAATCATGGCACCCGTTCAATGATTTATGTTTTTTCATGGCGCTCCTCCATGCACAATCACCACCCCACCCGATAGTAAGTGAAATAGCATATGCCTATTCTCAATCAAGATTTCTAGATAAAGCTTGAAATTGACTAAACAATAAATAAATATTTTCAATTGCAATAAAGAAAATGACTATTATATTTGTTTAATAAGTAAAATTAGCCTACAAAAACATGCACAAATGATATTTGTGCAGCGGACCAGGTGTAATCTATAATGTAATAAATTGACAAGACATGCAGTTCACTTACTGTTTGAGTGGTTCTGTGTTAAAAGTACATTTTGTTATAGCAACTTTTTTTTTTTTTTAGGAGCCTTACAAATATGAGTTGCAAGAAGATAAAGTCAGGAACTGGGGTGAGCCGGTAGACCTGCGCATTTCTATGCACATAGCGTGGTCAGTAGGCTCTTAAATTTTTCCAGAGGCTGTGTGAATAGCCCATGCTTTCTCAGTGTGCTGTGTGTGAGCAGTAAATGATAGTTTGCAGAGCCGGTCTGTCTCATCTCCTATGATCTGCTCCTAAGGCACTCAGATGTGTTGAGCAGCTGGTTGGGGAAGCAAAGCAACTCCTCATTAAATAATCATCATGACTGCAATGGGCTGGGACAGTGTTGTTGTTAGGCTGTTAGTGCTTCTGACTGACCAACCAGCGCTGCTGAAAAAGAGCTCAAACCAACCCTGTGAACTCAGCTTTCATCAATGCGTAGCATTTATGAAAATTCTGTTGTCCATGACTTTGTGGTGTCAGATTGAGAATTTAATTCTGCATTTGTGACTGCAAATGTAAGGTTAATGTTCCTAAAAAAGAAGAAAAGTGAGCACTGCGTACATGCATGCCAAAACTGAGCATCCCTTGAAATTGTCAAAGGTCAAAAAAGTTCAGAATCAATACAGTGCAAAACTTTCAGTTGCTCCAAATTCTCGCTGCACCATCGCGTACACTCTTCACCCTCAGATTGCTGCCTCAGGACTTTTTTAGACTAGCTCCAAAACTCCAAAAAGACACATTTCCTTAATGCATATTTGATAGTGTCTCCTGTCCACGGGAGAGGCTTTTTCAGTATGTTGTGTCAGGTCTCTAAGCTAACCAGTCAGCAAGGTAAGCACTTCTGGGAGGCTAATGAGTATCCCTCTTCCTTTCCTACAAAGATCATCTAGGCCAAATATGTACCCACTTAACTTAAACTTGACTGTAAAATCTGTCACTTTTTTCACTGCCGTCATCACTGATGTTTGAGGCTGTTTATACTTTTAACTGTGTTTATTTTTCTGATCCGTTTATTTCCATCTTATTGGTTTGGGGGAAAAAAAATATTCTCAAGCCTGTCAGTGTAAAATGTCTCTCTTAAGCAACAGAGGCAGCTCCTCATGCTGAGGTCTCGGAAAGTGAGCAAATACATAATGGAGAGAAGAGTTAAAAAGGGAGCGAGAGCAGCCAAACACTACAGGGATCCTAGTGCTCTGTTGGGCTACTTATCAGGCCCCATCTACACTGTATAATAAAAGTTTTCTCTCTCTTTTGCAGGGTTTACTTTACTTTTCTAAATCTAAAAGAAAGCACCTGCCCAGATCATGAGACAAGCTCTGCTCCACTGTGCCCTCTGTCCTATCTGTATCCATATCATTTCTCCTTTTAAATCTCTTCCACATTAACACAGGCCTGTCTGCCGTGTACGTGTAAGTCGTTTCCCATTTCTATTAAAGGATAATGTCTGTGGTGGAATTTTTAAATTTATTTCCCCCCATTTTGTAGACCTTTGTTCTATCAGTTGCCTCAGGTATTTGTTTAATGAATGCAAATTGCAAATAAGGGACACATTTTAGGTAGCATGCATAGCAACTCAAAGTAGAGCTGCAACTAATGATTATTTGTTTTAATGACCTGGCAACTATTTTCTTCATTATTTGTTTGTTCCATAAAATGTCAGAAAATAGTGAAAAGAAGTGCCAGAGCTCAAGTTGAAATTCTCAAATGCTTTGCTTCGAAACAGTCAAAACCCAGAGATATTTAGTTTACAGTCAGAGATAAGACTGAATATTTTTACCTTTTTGTGAGAAAAATTACTTTTACGATTGACTGCTTATCAAAATAGTTACATTATCTGTTAATAAACTAAATGACTAATTATTTTAGCACAGGTTGAACTCTGCCTTGATTTCCTAAACTAAATATCTTTTTAAAGCCATCAATATTTTGTATATAATTATTGAATGACTACATACAATTGCATTTAATTTGAAATGGTTATTGAAGAACTCAGAACTCTAATCCAACTCTTTAAAGCTCTACGGGGCTTCGTAGCCTCTTTTTCGGTTTTTACTGCCCACACAGACCCTGTGGTCCAGACTGAGCCACTCTCACTGGCACTGTTTTCAGCAGTAGCCAGCAGACATTTTCAGCTAACAGTCTGATAAAGTCACTGTCTGCTACCTGCCGAGCTGGGGAAGAGAGCTGAATGTCTAGCGGCTGAAGAGCTCGATTTTTTTTTTTCCCTCAGGAGTTGTTTGAGACCAAAACTGACCTAAAATTAAAGTAAATATTGGACTCATAGGCCAGAAAGACAACTCCAGTTGGATTATGATGTTGCTCTGTGGCTGCTTGATGTGTAAATTGATTTGTTTTAGAGTTCTTCTCCTCTCTACTGGCAATAAGTTGTTCAGTGCAACTTTAAGTTGAGGGCTGTTTTCTCCTCAGACTCCTCAGTCACCCTGCTGAACATCATGCAGATACAAGCTGATGCCTCTTCATTGTGCTGTAGATCCACTTCAAACTATACTTGACTCAGTGCTTTTCTATAAGGAAATTGCGACACCGATACAAAATTGAATAAAGCCATATGGGCTGGAACGGCTAACATGAAGAGATGAGGGGAACAGTGACCACACTACTACGCTCCTTTTCTTCCCTTCTCATCAGTTTCTGAAATGGACTTGAAGTACAGAGAATCAGACCATGAAATAGGCTACTAACTGAAATGACTTTGAATAGGACTTTTGAGGTGCGCTCGGTTTTAGGCAAAAGAAAATGGACTGTTTGGCAGCTCTCGCAAAATAAACTGCCTTCACTGTTTTTCATTTTGTTCTCGAGTTGAACTTGTAACCTGCCAATAATAAGCCCTGCTTCTGTTGTAGTCTGATTTTAAAGCCTGTATATAAGACTAGTTTTTAGCTCTCTTCCCCAGGGGGCAACATGTTGGTTTAGCTATAGAAGAGACTTAAAGCATCTATTCTACATCCATGGCACTCGTTTGAGCTTCAGATCACTGATGGGCCTACTTTTCTGGCTCCCCAGATAGCTAAAGTAAGTTTTCATTAGAACTGGCCCTGGGGTAAAATATAAATTGTCTAATTTGCTTCGGTTTCTGACCGCATGTAAGACCACATGTGATAAAGTATCCTCTCTTCCTCCCTTTTGTTCCCTGCTGCTTCATCCTCTCGCCTGTTGTAGGTGATTCACAAAACGAACGAGGGTCACGACATTCTATGGTAATTTTTTAACAATTATGATCCCTTATCTGCAGCCTCCAAAGTGCGAACTAAACAGAAGGTTTTGAGGTTGATTTAGTTTGGAAATTGTTTTATCTGATTTATCTGGCTCATGAAAAGTGAAGGGAAAGTTGTGGGTGAGTTGTGCATTTGTTAGGCCGTGCATATACTCACCCTTGGGTGTCGGTTTTTAATCAGCCAGTCATACTCTGGTGCAGTCATCCTCATTGTGCCTCATCGCCTCCCCCAGCTCACCACAATATAGGATTTGTTGGAATTTGATGAGACATCATCAGATTTTGATTAACGCTTTTGTGTGCGGTCCCCCTCCTCCCTTGGGCTCTAAACCGGCTTAGTTTTCACTCTCTGGCTCTGACTTCCACACACCTCCACGACTCTACCTAACCAAGCAAAATCTGCGATGTGGAAGAAGGTTTATCTCTCGCCCTCCTTTACACCCTCTCTCACAGCTTCTTTCTATCCCTCTCATGCATATGCATGTTTAAGTTCTCTCAGCACTGATAGTTATCAATGATTTTGATATAAACAAATAACATAATCAGTGATTTATTTTGATAAATTGCCATTCAGACATTACAGGTGGGTTGAAATGCTGATGAAAACTGAACCTTGCTTGACTTAATTTGCCAGTTATCCAAACATCAGTCATGTCTGTTTGTCTCGGTGTGGGCCAGGCTGTTTCACATCTTTACTCTGTGTCTCCTTGCTTTTGTGTCTTCTTTCTACAGACAGGTTTTTTTGTCATATTTTTAATTTAATGGATTGTTGCATCTTCTGTTGAGCTTTCCCGACCCTCGGCATGGGAAGACTAGGACATCACATCAAAAAAAAGACTCGACTCACTTACCTCTCTATGTGTTTGTTCTTCTGCTCTGATCAGTCTCTCTCCCCATCCAGCATTTTGTATCACAGGCTTTAATGAAAGTATTGAGAGTAGTTTTGCTCCTGGGTCTTTTTCAAGATCAGTTCCATTTCTACGTGCTGTTGTTTCTTCAGTGATACACAGGTGTGAACACTTTTGCTGTAATTGATATTTTTTAATAAGCAGCAAAGCCAGATCACACGTTTTTATTGCATCTCCATTTTTCTTACTGTAGGGCATTTTGTGCCTTGCTGCTTTCCTTCCCCAACTTCACAGCCTCGGCTCATTACGCTCCTTTCTCCACTGGGGGTGAAAAAAAAATCAGTTGTGGGCAAAATCACCATTCTAAGCCATAACGATTTTAGTGTTGAAAACACTCGCTTTTTATGATTAATCAGCTGTGAACTCATTCAACTATTATATTTTCTATTACCAAGACTGAAAAAAACACTAAACCTGGGCTGCAATGTGTCATATGTGCTTTTTCAACTTGTGTCGACACAAATGATGGAAAGTTGACAGATCTATTAAGTTCATCCAAGTAGAAGCTATTCTTCCTGGGACCAGATCAGAGTTTTTGTCACTTGGCAGAAAATGAATGACAGTTGTTTTGATAATTGATTAATCATACGTTTTAAGCAAATTCCAGCTTCTCAGCCATGAGGAAAGATGCATTTGCATCTTATATGGCAGTAAATTGAGCATCTTTGGGTTTTGGACTGTCTGTTGGAAAAAAAACAAGCATTTTGAAGATGTCACCTTGGGCTTTAGGAAATTTTAATGGACATTTTCTATATTTTATTGACCAAACACTGAATAATTTAGTGGAGAAAACCTGCCTATTCCCACTCCTACTTATTATTCTCTCGCTCCTTTTTTCTTGTACACCTCTTTCTCTTCTTCCTTCTCCCCTCTACATCCATTTTGACTAATCTCCTGTCTCCTCTTTCCTGTTCTTTCTTATCTTCTCCCTTCTTGTCTCTCTCAGTAGATCACATCTCAGCCGAACTTCAGAACAATGCAACAGTTCATAAACAGAGAGGAGGAGCCACCAATCTTTTATCTACATGGACTGTGAAATTAGGTTTTACTTAAATGGGGCCAGTGGAGTTTGGAGATGATAAGAGTGATTTAGGGGATTGTTGTTTGCAGTTACAGATGGATGGCGAGACAGGAGAAGAGAGCCTCATTTTTTCATGTATGGCTGCTCCCATCTCATCAAGCATTCAGAGAGCCCTGGCTACACAACATGGCTGCTCACAACCTAGCACAGGCCAGATAGCTGAACAAAAATGCTATTATAGTTTCTATCTATTTCACCCTGGGCCTCTGACCCCGGCCCACTCATCTCTGAACATGTGGCTTCCTCTCTCTAGCATGGTATGAAGCTCAGTATATTTGAGCCTGCTGCTGCTGTGACCCCTGCCTCCAGTCCTGTGATGGTATGAAACTATGGTTGCCTGTGCCAGCACAATCTCCCTCTCAGGGATAATACAGACAAACTTGACTGTGACCAATGCTGTCGCTGCCCTCTTGGTTTGTATCTCATCCTGACCCCATGTTGTTCTCATCACACAGAGCTTAAAGCAATACAGTGTTCTTTGTTTTACACCTACTTTTGAAAACAAGTAAGTCATGTATTTTCCTCAGGAGCCCAAGCTGACTGTTGAAATATATTATTACTCATTTTATGTGATGTGAAGCCCTACATAGGTGGCCAGGTGACAGGTATTACACTTTCCTAAATTGACTGCTAACAATCTTTTAGCTCCATTGGTGGTCGTTTTGCTTCCCTGTATTAACACAAGGACACAAAAATGGTGTTAGCAACAGCAACTTGTTGGCAATGCTGGCTAAACAGGCTCTATATAAATCCAGTTTGTTATTGGCCGCTAATTATCTACTGCTGTTTGGTGTTATGTTTACAGGTTTATAGGTTTTGATATCTAATCCATTAAGGTCATGGTTATGGCCAGCACTGAATTTTAACCAATGTAAAATTAACATGCGAAGTGTAAATTAGTGATCCACACTAACTGAGGTATTTCATTGTAACACCCATACTTACAAAAACTTTAGCGCCACAATTCTGTTTTTTCCCCCACATACGTTTGGATAAACACTTCCTTCTCCAGTTGAGACCTTAGAGCAGAATCACTCTCATCATATGCTGTATGTGTTGAGTATAAGTACACATTTTCGTCCTACAAAACCCCCAGTTAGACTTGTTGCTATCAGCTCTCTTCAGTAACCTGATTTCTTAAATATAAAGAGGAAGCTGGGTTTATTTGGATTAATGTGAAGGTAGGACGCTGGAACATTGAGGATGGTTTTGTCAGTTTCTTCCACCGGCCATGCACAAAATGTGAGGAGTCTTCTTGCTGTGAAGCTAGTTATTTCTGCTGTCAAGGGCCTGGTTGTGAGAAGGGTGCAGTTCCTTCACTATGCTGCTGTCAAAGTCAGAGATATTGCATGTCATGCCTCTACTGACAGTTGTTGGGCTTTTTGTAACAAACGTTTTGGTGGTATTGAGTGGATTTACAGTTCTCGTAGTCTGAGATATCCTGATATATAGGATGACAGTTTCCACAAGAGCGTTCAGCTGTAAGTGGAGAGTCCAAGTGTTCTAAAGACTCTATAGATTTTAAAAATATTCCTCCATCTCATCTGCCCAAAATGACCCATTTTCAGAAGCGGTGTTATTACATGAAACAATTTATCAAAAACACTTGATTCGTGCTGATTTGCATATGGCAGCTCTATGAATTGCCTCTTTAATGTTTGAGCCCTGTACATGGTTAAAGAAACCGTTACTGTGATACAGGAAACATCTTTCTTGGATGGCAGTCGGTGGCAGTGTGTGTAGCTGCAGCGTTCTGTTTGCACCGTGGTACCTTAGACAAATAGGTACAGTCTGCCCCATTATTCATCACAATGAAATTAAGGGTTTGAAGGATGGGATGGGGTAAGAAGAAACAGAAGCTGTGGGAAATTATGCATTAGGGCTGGCTGATATGGCAAAAAAATATGATCAGGATAATTTTTTCCATATTGATCAATATCGATATTTGTGACAATATATCATTTGAGGATGCCAGTTTGAAGAGTATCCTAATACTTTTGTGATAAAAGAATATATTGAATAACTTGGTAAATATCCTTTATGTAAATGCATTACATAACAATACAAGTTAGCTTGCCTTGTAACTTAATAAAAACATGGTGTGGTTGCTTGGATGGTATAGATAATGGAAAAGATTTGTTGTGCTTCTCATCTTGTTTGGCACAGGTCGACGTCATATTTTGCAGACCGTCTTAGTGCTTCGTCATCGCAGGCAGTGGCAGAGTGGCTGAAGATGTCACATTTGCAGACATGCAGTTTGTGTTCTGCTTGTTAAACAGGTGTTTGATAAAGTCATCATACTGTCTCCCTTTTGTGGCACTTATGGATAATGAGTAATTAGCATTGTCTTCATTCACTCTGGTAAAATATATCCTGAAGCCTGTTTCATTCCCTCCACTGTGGGCTCTGCTCTGTTACACTGCTGTCCACTCTGGGTGAGGGGCTCCACTCTTATGCAAACAGGTAGTGACACTGTGGGCAGAGGCAGCAGACTTATTGGCTGTTAGTAGTTGTTATCAATATACATTTCATCACAATTCTGTATTGAGATCAATTATCTGTGATGCTTCCCTGCATTTATTGTAACTTCAAATCATATAAACACCTGGTATTGAAATGCAGCGTGTACCATGGTAACTTGTATGAATATGGATATAGAAAGTGATTGTCTGTTTGGTTAACATTTTATAGATCAAACGATTACTTGATAACTTGATAAATAAAAAAAAATCATTAGCTCTAGCCCTGATTGATTTGTTGATAATTATCTGTGAAACTTTAATATCATTTGTAAATATGTCCTTCATTGAGCCAGCGAGTGAGAGAGCACCATAGTTACAGTCACGGGTCAAAACAAGGTAGCTTGTTTTTAGTATTCATTGTGAGGGAAACTGCACTGTTTGTGTGCAATAGACATTCATTGCTGCCCTGTTAAGTGTTTGTGCACTCTGTATGTGTCTCTCCGTCTAAACTTTGCTGTCAGGATGCACAACGTTTTATTTCTTTGGGGACATTTTTGTGTAAATATCTTTCATGCTTGTCTTTTATTTGTGTTATCAGCCTGTGTGTGCGTACGGGTGTGTGTGCGTGCGTGTATGCGTACGCATGTGCATGTGTGATAGAAGTGTGCAGTTAGTCTCTTTGATGCCACCTCCTGTCATCTCCTCAGAGCTGTGTGTTTTTCAGTCCTCCTGTGTCGGGCTCCCACACATGCCATCTGAAACCAGCAGGGAGTACGATCACCCTGCAGGGGCTGCCGCTGCCCTGCCTGTCCTTGGAAAAGATAGTAGTGTGGGTCATTAAAAGGTGCCACTGCCCTCAGTTTGGCTGCACTTTGGCCATCTGCCACGTTTAAAGATACAGCAGAGCAATTGTCGGCGTGCACACAGGGTTGGCAAAGGGCTTGTAATCAGAAATGATAAAGCAGGCTGGCAACTGCCAAATCTGACATCATCCTGTCCTGAACAGACAACCAAAGAAATCAAAATGTCTGAAGGGGGATTTTAATGCAAAATAGAGTGACTCTTACTCTGTACTGATAAATGCAGTGCAGATATACAGTGTTTATACATAAATAAACACTGGGTTTGTTTTTTTGCCTTATTTGAGAGATCACTGATAATCACTTACATCTCCAACCTCACCACTGCACTGCAGCATTTCAGAATCACCGAAGGTTGATCGCCAAAGGGAACACTCCAGTTTGTGACAAAATACAATGACGTATCGGCCTGGAGGAATTTCCGCACGCACGTGAAGAGTTTGTTTACTGTATGTATTAATGTATTTAAGTTCACCTCAGAGATATGCGTCACACTATGAATAATTTTCTATGCAGTGGCAGGCTGCAAGTGTTGCCATGGTGATTAGTCCAAATGATGCTTGCATTTTTATTTTCCTTCACTGCTTCAATATATGCCCCCTGGGGGCCAGTGGAGGTGTAGCAGTAAGTCCACATGGGGCCTGTGGTAAAAGAAATTACCTCAGTACAATAAAGCTTTCAGCAGTGTGTCTGAATTATTTACAGACTTTAATGTTATCTGGCTAACATTTAAAGACAATTGACTTAGAATGATTGGTGTTTTTTCTCCAGTGCTTCGCTTGCCAAGACATATTCATATTTAAACCCGAAAGCTGCTGCTGTTATTGGAAGCGCTGGATTTGAGGCTGGGTTTTGTGTAAAATCTCTAATGCATATGCCTCGTCAGCAATATAAGTGAAACACTGTGAAGACAACGGCACATTGTTTACTCTCAGTGGATTTTAAGAAATGGCCCTGTAAACACACTCTACTTTGTACACTAAAGCTATTAGCTTTAGTGTGAATGCTGCTTACACCTAATACCAGTGCTATACATCTTATATTTGTTTTATTACTTTATCTTCCAAGCAAGTGCCTGACATAACTAGAACACTATCTGCTGTTCCTGGCTTAGTATTATATTACACTCTGGACTCCTCGCTTGGTTTCATACCCTTTAGGGATGCTGTGATCAGGCTTTTTAAGACCAATGCTCATCATGGATTTAATGTCATTAGAATTGGCTCCATCTATCACTGAACCATGGATACGTTGTCCCCTTCTACTCCACAAACAGCCATTCTAACACCTCATTTACACTCCTGGTAAGACAGGAGAAGAGATACCTTGACCTTGACCTTTTGTTGTTGCCATTAATAGCATCAGCCATCTGACCTTTAAGACCACATAATAGCTGCTCACTTGTATCTTGAGTCCCAAAGTATTTTAGTTGCAAGCCTTGATCAGGCACTGTGAAACAAGAAATTGAAGCTCCAACTCAGATTCAACATATAAAACATTGATACACACAAAAAATAATTCTCCAGAAGCCCATTTCCATTTAGAAAAAAAAAAAACTATTGGCTCTGTCATTGTGAGCTTTTGGACATTAGGAGCCCAGACATATCACCAACCTGCTTGGCTGACTGCATCAAGAGTCCTGCAGTGGTTAACAGGACGACCTGGAGACCATGTGACCTTATACAGGAGCGTGAACTGCCTCGGATGCCTGCGTGGTGGAGATCAAGCAGTGGAACCACTGCTGAGGAACATTCATTTTTATTTACTTTGTTGGTTATCAGATTTTCTGCAGTGCTCAAGGAAAAAGCATATGAGCTAAATCTCTAAACATTCCTAATACTTGTTATCAGTCCTAGTTACTAAAATTCTTTGGACCAGGACAGGAAGCTGTCCAGCACAGTGACTGGAGCATCTGGAAATTTACCAACCTCTCCTGCTGTTTTACTGGCTAAATAGAGTTTCAGAATAGAAAAGAATTCATAAATGAAGACTGGTTGGACAGACAAATTTACCAAGTGTATTTCGTTTGGCAGTTGGACCTTTTGTTATATTTCAAAGAGCCTGGAAGCCTTCTAGCCTGGAAGAGTCTGAGACCCAGACTGGAAAAGGTTTAAGAACCCATCATCCAAGAGAGTTACATTTTGGTGGTGAGTTTTCTCCTGTCCACTGGCTGAACGCTTTAGGATAATGCTGGCTTTCTGGGACTGATTGTAAGAGGAAAGGGGGAAGCATTCTGTCAATCCAGGCAGGAATCAGCGCAACAAAGACCCAATGGATTCTCTGTTTGTGTGTGTGTTTGTGTGTGCAGGCACTTTTTTTTCTCCTCTTTTTTTTTTCAATCCAATGACTGAGCCTCGAGAGTGAGCATGAACACCCGCACACGTACCCTCAATCTAGCACTCACTCCTAAGGGGGCTGAGCAAGCCATATGCTGCAATCCCTCCATCAAATTCCTGTTTTTCATGGAGGGACAGTTTCTATTGAGCACTTTAATACTTGTGGAAAAGCTCAGGGGACAGGCAGACTAACTGCTGTGTATCAGCGCAGTCTCTGTCTGAAGGCTCGGGGCCCGATGCAGGATTTGTACAATAGCAGCACCCTATCTATCAGGGCAGACTAATTACAGACAAGGCTGTAGTCGGGTGGTTCCTCTTAAATCCTCTGTAGCTGTAAACAACTCGAGAAATGGACAAGCAAAGAAGGCTCAGGAAGAATGAGAAGGGACAGTGAAAGGGCTTTTATAATAGAACCACTTGAGATTTTTCTGCTGGTGATTGTTGTTCTTCAGTTCTTTTCACCCGTCTAAGAGAAAATGTTAATGAAACCTTTTGTCTGCTCTCCCGTTATTTGAGATCAGAGTCGACATGAGCTGACTTAAAAGAAAAGATCTAAATGTATTTATCGTCTCCCCTCACCTCAGTTTGGACCTTTCAGCCTGTCTGAACTGCTTCAGGTGCCTCAACCCCAGTATATTTGCCTGCTAGTCTAGTTTTATTTGTTCTCTTCACTCCATTTAGATTCTGACCTTTAAGTATTCGACACTGTGGTAAGATCAAGTTCCCACATGTAGATCAAACATCCCAATACTATTAACCATTCTCAATTTTAAATATCTCTCTTGTTGTCACATATATTGTATTTCCAGCTGGTAGCTGCTTGCGAGCTGTTGGCACAGATGCTGCCAGAATTTTCAGGACACACCAGTATCTCTTCTTTTCATTGTCTGCTATAGCTTCCTCCTCAGTCTTGCAGTTTGCCGTTAGAAGTTATTCTACAGTTCTTCATGTTAATATTATTTCATCAGTTTACCTCTATGGTGTTGCAACTTTGAAATCTTTTCCACACTGTGACTTTGTTGTGACATAGTCATAACTCGCGACCTTGCTCATAGCTGGGACTTTGAAGTTTCTTTTGTTGGATGTTTTCAGTGCTGCAACTTTAAATTGTTAAATGCTCCAAGTTGAAGCTTGTTTGATGTTAACTTTTCACTAACCTCACAGTGCACAGTGTTTGTACTTTTCATACTTTTCACCTCCGCTTGTCTGGCATAGCTACAGTGCTATACAGCACTTAGCCCAACCACAGCAGGTCAGCAGACGTACTTTGTACTGTGCAAACCAAGAATATTAAAGTTAAAAGAAACTCCAAGGTTTTTCTAGATAATCTAAGATTTATTTACTTGTACTTGGTGCTTTTTGAATTGTACTTTTTAAACTTTCAAATGCTAAAATCACACATTTGACACAATTGAACTACACAAGTCCTACACAGTCTACAATTTCATTTAGCAGACGCTTTTATCCAAAGTGACGTACATCTGAGAGTAAATACAACACAAGCAAGGATCTAGTCAGGAGAAAACTACCTGGATAAGTTCCATAAAACTCTGCACCAGAGTTCGACTGACAGCTTTTACACTAACCTAAATGAACCAAACCAAATGGACAAATGCACCAGAGTTTGTTTGAGACACACCAAAAAGGTTAGCTTTGAAAACACATATAAATGTACTCAAAAGGTGTGCAGATTAAAAATATCCAAGAGTGTTGCATTTGGATAAATTTGCTTTAAGAATAATTTTAGTCTATGTTAAAGGTTGATGGGTTTGGTAGAAGTTGGGCTTGTTCTGGTAAAGCCTAAAACCAGACATACGCTTACTCACTTCAATGAGACACTAATGTCCTCAGTAGCTGTCCTTTGTTTGGTGGTATGCCCAGCCTGACACCTCCTCTCTGCCTCTGTCCCAATGTTGCAGGTTCAACTACAGGTCGACTCACCATCTCACCACCAATGGCTTCTATGAGTTCCTCAATTGGTTTGATGAAAGAGCCTGGTACCCTCTGGGCAGGATAGTAGGGGGCACGGTGAGTGTTCATCCTCTGTCTGTCCGTCTGTCCATGTTGTCCAACTCGGGAGAGGGATCGTGCAAGTGGATGTATTTTCTGCCTTAGTGCCATCCTTTCTTTGTCCTTATTTCTCAAGAGTCACATTACTGTGATGAATCTTCAATCATCCTCTTAAACTCACTCTCAACTTCTGGTCTTACACGCTCTTACTCACTCTTACACACACACACACACACACATACACACACTTTGTAAGCATGGCTGGCTGGTTAAACAGCTCCTGGGGGAGACAGGGAGCACTCATACAACACATAGTAGATCTGTCTTCATAACAGCCAAAGAACAGACAGACGGGGTCACTTTTAACACATCATTACACTACAACTCCTCTCCGACTCTGTATATTTATACCCCTCTGTGTAATCTCTATATATGAGTTGATAAAGGGAGAGCTAACTGTTAATCTGTTCCCCAGAGTGCTCTTTTGGACAGTCGCTCTAGCTGACAAATAAGAGCTTTAAGCATAGTGTTTTGTCTCTGAAGCAACCCTTTTGCATCACATGACACTGGAAAGAAATAAAGGACAAAGATGATACTCTACTTACAAAGCTGTACTATTATGCTACCACTTAGTCTTATCTTTTATTGTATTGTTTGAAATATTGTTTTAAATATATCTTTCTATTCACAACATTCATAAGGGAGGTGTAAATTGTAGCTGACATGTAGAGTTAACAGTAACTGCTTTAAATGTTATTACTTTACTATTATTAACGTCATTACATCGAGATTAAATATAATTCAATTCGGAGACAGAAAATATGTTAAAATGAAGTACCTAACTGCAAAGAATAGTTTCCATTCCAGTTACTGTAGGCTTTGATTTCCACTTTCTTTATCTCTGCTTACCTCTGCTTTGCTGTCATCCTCAACATAAAGAAAACTCAATGAATAGCAAGTTACCAGATTGCTTTGTGTGGAAGAACTTCAGTAGCATTATCTGTCATCAGAACTGGTGTTCGAATTAATGATGCAGCCTGGCAAAAGCACATTTCTCTCTCCGTGAGCTTGCATTGAGCTTGTAGTGTGATTTATTTCTCTACTGTTGATTTGCCCATTCAAACTGTTAATGATAGCATTTTGCAGTCACAGCAGTAAAACGATGTATGAAGCAGCCTTTTTAGTTGTTCGGAGCTCTTACTGGCTTGTCAGTATTGGTGCTCTTCTCATCACATCAACATGTGGGAGAGAAAATGTTTTTTGGCTACTCAGGCTTTATTGATAATACTTGACTTGTAAAACTCTCTGAAAAATTTGATTTGTGTTGCCTGTCTGAACAGCCTGAATCATTTCTGTCCCTTCTTTGTTTTCCCCCTCTTCCTACAGGTCTACCCAGGTCTGATGGTCACAGCGGGACTTATCCACTATGTGCTCAACCTGCTGCACATCACCGTCCACATCCGGGACGTGTGTGTGTTCCTTGCTCCAGTGTTCAGCGGCCTGACCTCCATCTCCACCTTTCTGCTGACGAGGGAACTGTGGAACCAGGGCGCGGGGCTGCTTGCGGCCTGCTTCATTGCCATTGTCCCCGGCTACATTAGCCGCTCTGTTGCCGGCTCCTTCGACAATGAAGGCATTGCCATCTTTGCCCTGCAGTTCACCTACTACCTCTGGGTACGCCTTTTCGTACATTTATTAGTCCTCCCATTGTCTTGACCCTCCATTATAAATCTATTTATAACAGTTCTCCTGGCTGCTTCACATGTATTTTTCCTGCAATGGCTTAAAGCTGCAATAATCAATATTTTTATATTAGCAATCAGTCAGATGACTAAGTGTTGTGTGAAAGGCTTTACTCTTAGTGACATTCCCACAGACAATGATTACTCTGTCCTAGCTTGATAATCAGACCGATTTGCCATTTTGTTTCACTTCATCATTGAGCCTGATACTGTGTTGATTTAAAGTGCTCTGTTTGAGAGGGGTTAATTTTGCCCTAACCAATTAGTCGCAAGTGTCATTTTTAGTCGACACAGAAGCTGCAGTAGTGGAGCCATAAAGTTTGTTTTTCATTCTTATTTAAGAAATATGCCCATTTTAGGAGTTGAATTACATCAGCTTGTATAACTGATGTTGATCACATCCACACTAGTTGCCAATTTCTAGCAATTTTGCTGTCACCATTATTTTCACTCTGGTACGAGATGACCCAAGGTCTTGTTTCTTAGTCCCACACACAAAGTTATGATTGGTACAGTTGTTCTTCCAAATGGGAGACCATCTTTCTATAAGCTGAACAAATTGGAGGGCGGTGGTGTACCGATTCAGAGATCTATAACCACACCAGCAGTGTCCCTCAGCTCTGCAGTGCCTTTTTAGCCTATGTAAACTTTAGTTGTTTTCCTTTCTCCAGTTCACAAATGTTTCCCTCATTGACCTGGTCTCCGGCCACAGCAGGCAGCTGATAGACCTACTGTACACGACCTGCCTAACACCAAATGGCAGACAGACAAAGTTAGCGACAAGCTGGTCAGTTAATGCAGATTTGCAATTGAGCATAATTGATTTTTACTATAGCAAGTATGACGTTAGAGCTTTATGTACAATTAGATCAAGGAAATGTTGAGAATCTTTCACGGTACAATTTCAGGCCCCAAAAATGTTTATGTTGTTTGTCATTATGAACATGTTTTTTTCCTTTTCTTTAACTGCTGATGTAAGCATCTCTATCTGCTTCTAGGGATTTATTCATCACACTGATCCTCAGTGGTTTGTGCATGTGGCTATATGGGCTAATGTTATTCTCAGTGAACAGATCAACTACAGCATTTTATGCATACCTCTGGGATTTAAAGAAGGAATCCACTATCCCACTTATAAAGCCCTGAAGTCACTTTTAATTGGTGGTATGGATAGATGGGGAATAACATAACCTGGTTTGAAGATGAATATTAAGCCTTGTTGCTATCCTCTGGATTTTAAACAGATCCTAAATAAAGCACACACATATGTACGCACACAGGACTTTAAAAGCTCTAACTTGATCTGGGATATGCTTGGACAGAAGAACAGAGTAACTTTATTAAAAGTCTCCAGTCAATGCTTCCCCCCTGGCCTTTTCTGCCTCTCTCATATTCTCTCTGCCGCTCTCATTCACTCTCCCTCAACTTTCATTCTATCCCTTGCCTTCACCACATCTCATTGGCTCAGCTCCTCCATTTATCCAATCTCATCCAGCCAATAGCAGAGCCTCTCAACCATGTCTTCGTTAGGTCAGGGCTCGTTAGCCTTGTTAAGTCCTTGTTAGCAGCTCTCGTGCGTGGCGCTGGGGAAGGTAAAGATGTGTAGAACACAGTGCTCTGCTTTGTGCAGGTCATTAAAGAGGGAAACATGATGAATAATTCAGGCAATCATATTGGGTAAGCAGCAACAGAGCAAATCCTCCAGGAAAAAATTGTGAACAGAGCAGCTCAGCTTCATGGAAGCAGTTGGTGTAGATTTGACACCCTGTGCATGTGTGTCTGCGTTTGTGTTGTTGAATAATGCTCTCCTATTCAAACTGCAGGTGAAGTCGGTGAAGACAGGATCAGTCTTCTGGACGATCGGATGCTGCCTCTCCTATTTCTACATGGTGAGAACATGGTGTTTATGTTAATATTTGTGAGGACTTTTATTGACCCACATTCATGTCCTAATCTGACAATTTAAACCTAACCCTAATGCTAATGTTGCACCATAAACTAGAGGGAGAGCAACATGTAGATCACTCTGAAACACAGCACACACGAGCGCCTAAGAATTATCACCTTGCCTCTCACAGATCCTCTGCAGATATTGCAAGCCTTTGTTAGCCTCACATCACCAAACGCCATTTTCATCAGACAAGAAACTTTCTTTTGGGGAACCTTTTCCTTCACCCACCCATCATTCAACCACACTGTGATGAATCTGCGATGAATCATTTGAACGTCTCACGCTGTTAGCTGTGACGTCTTTTCTCTGGCAGCTGCTCACTGCCTGGGAGTTACATGACACTTTGAGACAATAAGCACAAAGCTTGAAAAGAGGTGCATGTGTGTTTCTGTTGTTTTTTTGTGTGTGTGCCTTTGAGGATTTGGGGACCAACAACATAATCTGAATGGCAGTCTTAACGCTGAAGCTCATAATGATTTCACAGCTCTCAGGTGGGCTGTGCAGCTTTGCACCCTCCCTCTTATTGCTACCCATCTCATTATAGAAGTGTGCGTGTGTTGTGAATAAGAGAGAAAGCACAGCCACCCTTCAGTTCTGATCCTACTGGGACTCGTGGGCTGGTTACAATACTGATTATCCACTGCAGTTGAAAGCGTTGCACAGATACAGCAGGGATCAAAATCTCATTAAGACAAGAAGCAGTGAACTAACTGTGTATGTGACTGTGTATTTGTGTGTGCATACATCTGTGTGCAGGTGATTGTGTGTGTGTGCATAATCCAAATAGATATATGCTAATGACTATTATTGCTAATGCTCTAAATTCATAAGAAAATGTTCTCATTAAATACATTGTGTTTTGTTTTTGTTTGTTTCACAGGTCTCAGCTTGGGGCGGTTATGTGTTCATCATCAACCTTATTCCTCTTCATGTATTTGTCCTGCTTCTGATGCAGCGCTTCAGTAGGAGAGTCTACATAGGTGAGATGCAGAACACACACTGACATGTCTATTTTGGGGCTATTGCATTGACTTACATTCATTTCCTGGAGACTTGCCAACTCTAATGACTGCTTGCCTAACCCTAACCTTGACCACTAAGACAAAAATCATCTGCTTTCTAATTAACTGGTCATGAGTCTGAAATGTCCCCGAAAGTAGCCTCACTAACTCACACACAAACACACACGCAAAGCTGTATTTTCTGTACCTTGAGAAGCCATGCATGTTGATGTGGGGACATTACACAGGGTAGCTTGTTATTCTTTGTCATATCTGCACTGTGTAAACACTGTTACTGATAATTAATATCATCCACTAGCAGCTGATGTTGTGTCTGTAATTAGACAGATATCAGGTTTACACAAATCCCCCAGAGAAGGGCAGAAGGGATGCACGATAAAAGTAAGAGAGATGGAAGGTAGAAATGCAGGCAGGAAATGAAAGAGAAGGAGAAAAGATGAAAGCCGTCTTCCCTTCAAAGAGCTCGCCTCGGCGCACACCCTGAACTCGCCTCACTGATCATGAATCAAGACCTGACCCCTGGCTCAGCTGCCTACTGATGCCGCAATACCATCCCATTGTTTCAGATCCAAATCAATAGCCCATGCCTACTGTACCAGGTCATAATCCTGTGGCAATAATGAATGATATCAAGACTTAAAAAGTGCACAACTGGGTGAAGTCAACTTGACAAGAAAGGTGTGGATTGTGGAATCAAAGAGAACCCATACTGAGGACTGCTGGAACAACAGTACAGTCCCACACATGGTTCTTTCGCCTCACTTCCTGCATCTGTCTGTCTCTGAAGACCAGCACTGTACGTTCTGCCTGCAGCAACACAGTAATTGAGTTAGATATAAGTTGTAATAGCTCACCTTGTACTGTGATTTGGAGTCCAGTCTGTGACCTGCTGTCACACACCAGACTCCTCTCGCTCCATCTTCCCCATCTAATAAAGCAAAAAAATACTGTAATGAAATTCAAACGGAATTTCATTATCTCATGAGCAACGTCTCCTCTGCAGCAGAACAGAAAACTTAGAATAGAAACTCCTCTGATGGATGCCTCGACTTTCTAACGGGCATCAGCTTGGCTGCTGGTTCCCGGTACCAGTCCAGGCCATCACATCTCTCAGCATCCAGCCTGGCATCTAGTAGCAGGATTAAATGATTAGATTAGACTTGATGAGAGGTTTTTGGAGAGCTAGGACACCTCATATCATCGTTTTTGAGTTTGGATGCAGTTCCAACAGAATATGCAGACATTTTTAGGTAACTGCTTAAATTGCAGAAATGACCATGTAGAGTTTATGCCAGCTTTCACTTTTTACCAACAAATCAAAGTGGAGTGGCTGGAAAATGAATGAAAAGCAGCAAAAAAAAGGAGCACAGTTTACATGTCATGGTCAAAAAGTACATTTATATCCAAAACAGAGATACAAGCATTAATATTAAGCATATATTAGATTCTATATTTTCTTCATATTGTCAACAAATCTTGTGAAAAGACCAAAACCACCAATGAACAAACTGGTCTGCTGACAAGCATTGTGTGTGTATCAAAGCATGCTATAATAAGGAATAAAGAAGTCAAGGTCATTTATTTGTCATTTTACAACAAAGGGTTGCACAATGAAATTAAAGTTCTTATTAAAAGTCCTATTCCTCTGTGGCCTAGAGCTCTATTGTTTGTCCAAAAACTATTAAAATATATCAGTCAGTCACACTGTTGCACATGTTCCTTCATTACTATGAACACACAGATGCTGTAGTTTATATTGACTCAGTCTCATGCACACTGACCTGCTGCTCCAAATACTCACTGGAGCGCCAAATGAGTAAAATACTGAACCGAAAATAGTCCCCAAAAACATATTTCCCTTTGTTTGAGTAACATTTGATTAAAACCTACAGTGACCAGCTGTTTGAGGAAATTAATGAGCCTTTGTTTTTACAGACCAACAGAGTTGAGGTTGAGAGCCACAAACAGAAGTCTGAAAGTATTGAGACAAATGCACTTTTGGTTTTGGTCTTTTTCAAAAATACAGTTGTGCCTGAAAGTTTCACAAAATAATATTAACTCGAGGTCCTCCTGCTAGACTCACAGTCCTTATAAACAGTTTTATAAACAGATTTTACCTATAGAGCTTAAGAAGACGTTTATAAAAAGTGATATGTTGTTATGGACTAAAATAATAGCAGTAATAAAACAGTAAAATACTAATTAGACATGAATGGAACAGCAATAATAATATAATATATAATAGTATAACACACACTTTTTAGTACTTGAAGTACATGAGATTGTGCAGGTGTATCGAAAATGGCAACTCAGCGCATTAGAGCAGGTGAACAAGGTTGTTTCCCTTCATTCATTAACCAGAACCATTTTCTACTGAGCAGTTTGTGACAAGTCTGGTCAGCAGCAGTCTTTTTTCTATTTTCCTCTATTTATCCTCGGAAACAGATCAACCTTGGATCTGCTGCTTTTAAATGTAAATAAAACAGTTGGGCCTGCGGGGCATCATGACTGTCATTTCTAAAGGACTACAGAGGAAGGAGAAAAAAATACATTGACTCTGATTGGATAGCAGAATATTTTTTTCCCCTTTGTTCCCTCCAGTCTTGTCAAGTCAATGAGCTAATCATGATCCAAAATCATTTGAGAGGATATGTTGCTGCAACAGAATAGCAGGCTATATTCACAGCAAGACACACATCTTTTGGTGTAATCCCAATAATAATCATGTCTACTTGGGAAGAGTAGTGCAATGAAGAGAGTTGTGGTTTGATTCTATGCCCAGACACAAATTGGCATAGACTGTTTTTCCCCCACGCATGAGTCCCTTCAGTGTGATCTGATGAGGCTTCCGTCTTACAAATTTATTTTAGGCACAGCCACAGATGAAGAGCAAAGAGTGGAGATTAGAGTCCTCGCTCTTATTGCAGAGTGACGACCACATCGTCATCCATCCCTTTTCTCAACATGGAATAATCATTTCCATTTAGTGTTCAGTTGCTTAGAAATAAGATTGTTCAGGACTAAAAATCTAATGGTTAACTGTAAATTTTGAGAAAAGTTTTGCTGTTGAATACAAGAACAACCTCAGAGTGAAGAGCAACCTTTTACTTTTTGTTCCTGCCTCATCTTATCCCACCTACATATTTTCTTGTCATTAAGAGAGAGACCGGAATATTTAGATACCTAAAAGAGTTGTTGTTTTAATGAAGCATTGCGGTAAATACGTTTACACACATGTGGTCAGACTGAATCAACTCATCAACCTAATCTATGTAATCTCTAATAAGACTCTGCAGCTTGTTGAAGAGAGCAAACCCTTTAATTTCATTGGCTGTGCCGTGGCAGTATTGGACCAGCAGAGCTTGTTTGGGTTTTTTTTTTTTTAAAGCTTTGTCTTAGTGTTTCTGAGCCCTCAGGGCTTGTTTGAAACAGTTTTCAAGTTTACTTGGAGTGTTCACAGCGAGCCTGTTGTCTGGTTGTGAAACTGACTCCCAAGTGTGTACAACGTTTGAAGCTTAATCATTCTTAGACTGTCAGTCACGATTTAGTCTAAAAAGGCATTTTGTTCTTGCGTACTCCGTCAAGGACTTTGTTAGGTTGTATTTGGAAGAGACAGAAAGGCAGAGGCGCCCCGGTAGCTCACTTGGTAGAAAGCATGGCCCATTTGCTAAGACTGTGTTGTACTGCAGCGGCCCTGGTTTGATTTCTTGGCTGCATGTTGTCCTCTCTCTCTTTCCTGTTACTCTTCACCTGTACTGTCTAATAATAGCAAAAAGCTGAGTTAGAAGTCAGAAAGGGAAGGAGAGTGAGAAGTGGAGGAGGGTCCTAGAATCACTAACACTGTATGTTTGTATGTGCTACATTTTTCATTGTTATTAAATTAGTAGAATTTCTGACAATTTACTAATGTCAAATAAACTAAGAGTGCCCGTGATCACCATAATGATGAGACATATCACCCAGTGCAACAGTGTGGCTCACTGACATGTGTCTAATAGTTTCTGGACAACAATGGAGCTCTATGACACAGAGGAATAAGATATATCACACTTTGATACACACAAAATACTTATTAGTAGGATACATTCATTGTTGGTTGGAGTCTTTTCATAGGATTTGTCGGCAATAAGAAAAATATAGAAGATCACTAGACTTAAACTTTAAGATGGTTTTCTCTTCTGTGTGTTCACATGTAAGTAAGTGGTGGCTCATCTTTAACTGGTTTAACAGCTTTTTTCCCTCCCTCCAGCCTACAGCACCTTCTACATCATCGGCCTGGTCTTGTCCATGCAGATCCCCTTTGTGGGCTTTCAGCCAATCAGGACAAGTGAACACATGGCCGCAGCAGGTCAGTGACCAGTAACTTGTGGTCTGGGTGGAAAGTGGAAAATAGCATCAGAAGCCAATAATATGTGTTTACTGCAGGCCTGTGGAGAAAATCTCCAGTGCAAAAACATTCTGTTTCATACTAAAGCAACATTTAACCTGCGGACAGTTCATTCTCATTTTTTAAGTCTGTCTTAATACAATACTCACATGCCCATATGTACATTTGAAGCCTTATTTTTACATACATGCATGTGAGTATTGTTTTAAGATGGACTTTAAATATGTGAACCTATCTGTTAAAGTATCACTGCATCATTTTTAATATTTCCCATCAGGACCATATGGATATCTGCTACCAAATTAGAACCTTAAACACAATCTGTATGTGTGTGCATGAGTCCTCAAACCAGAGTACATCATGATGATGAGTTGATTTTGGACCATTCACTTGAGACTATTTTCATCTATTTCAGTTAATTAACATAAAAGCATGCTCAAAAAGGGTTGTAAATATGCTTTGATGGCTGATTTACTTTATATTAGAAACACAATTTAAGACAAACAGTAAATCATAAAAAGCAAGCAATAAATTATACAAATTGTTGTTTTTTTGTTTTTTTTACATTCTCTGTAACAGCCTATACCTTAGTTTTAAAAACAAAATTTTCTTACCATGTTTTTTGTAAACAATTTTCTACTGTATTGTACTGTCTGCAGGCGTGTTTGTGCTGCTTCAGGTCTATGCCTTCCTGCAGTACCTGAGGGACAGACTGACCAGGCAAGAGTTCCAGACTCTGTTCTTCCTGGGAGTCTCTGTAGCTGCTGGAGTGGTTTTTCTCTCCGTCATCTATCTGACATACACAGGTTGGTTCACGTTGTCTGTTAGAAGGTTGGTCGACTGAGTTCCTCTCAAATATATTTCCTGCACCAGGGAAAACAGCTCATGAAAACTTGAAAATGAAGCAACAGCATTTTTGTTTCCTTTGTACAGTCACGCAATACAAAACTGGATATGCATACCACACCACTACTGTAAAGTTGGCCGGTCACTTGGTTCCACATTCAACCAAGGTGGAGAATTTGCCATGCAAACATAATAACTAGTGGATTTGCATTTTCATTTTGGTGTCCAAGTAGAAAACAAACATTCATACAAAGCTGTGTACCTAACCGCTTTATCCTGGAAAAGCTTTATGTGTTTTATGTCAGATTGTTTAATGTACATTGACAGGCTGCTTGTACTTGATTAAAAACAAGTGCTTTGGGTGCCCACAAATATACAGCATTTAAATATTTCCCAGGAGGATGGTCTCTAAAGATTGATGGATCACACTTAGCCTTTCTCAGACAGGAGAAAATAGTTTGTTTGGGACCGTTTTCAGCAGCAGATTAATCCACATTTGGTACGCTAGTGAGTGTTTGGGACAGCAGGAGAGGGTGTGTCCAAAAAATACTACAGTGTGTGTGATCATGGTAATGATGGACCGTTTCGCTCAGCGTTATGGTGTGGCTCATTGATGTGTTCTTAATAGTCTTTGAAAAACAATGGAGCTCTATGGCACAGAGGAAGAAGATTTATTATCCATACCCACACAATACTTGTTAATAGAATACATTCATTGCTGCTTGTCTTTTCAGTATCACCAGCAACATCACAAATGTTAATGTTGTATTTTTATTTGTTTACTGTATGAAGTGTAAGTACAATGTTGATTATATGTATTTTACTTGAGGATAGACCCCAGGAAGATTAGTTGTTGCCTGGGAAACAACTATTGGAGATCACAGTAAACCATCCTCATCGTTTAAAACATTGATGTAGCATTTTAATGTTGAGGCTTTATAGAATTCAAGATAGTCTGCAGTTTTATTATTTACATTATGCTTTATGTTTCATCCAAAATGTCCTGATGCCTTAATATTCTTGGGTCTCCAAATTACTAGACATTTGACTGCTTTGATGAGTGTGGTCACAGTAATGAAACCCCTTATCCATGGCCCAACAGACATTGAAATGCGACATGTAAAGAAATAACTGGTTATGATTAGAATCAGCCATCCGCTGACATCACGCATCTGTCATCAGTGTATGATGGGACCACCTGCTGGATATCTAACAGCGGTGATTATTTTCTGTGTTCTCATTTATCATTGCAATGGGGAGTGGACAGCAGGCCAGAGAGAGCTCATTATTGCCACTCATCATGTGTGCAGCACAGCAACACACAAAAACATGCGCATATTACAGAGGAATTAAATGATTGATACATGCAGGAGGAATGCTACAAACCAATTACTCATACTGATGCGTGGACAGAATTCACAGATCACTAACAATCCACAGCAGTGTGTCTACACAAGTCGGTGGTGGTTAGACCTGTGTTTGTTTAAATGGACTTGTAAGCACATTCTAACTGAGCGTGTGTGTGCGTGTGTGTGTGTGTGTGTGTGTGTTCTCTTCAGGGTACATTGCTCCATGGAGTGGGCGCTTCTACTCCCTCTGGGATACTGGGTAAGTCACAATTGATGTGTTGTACTTTGGGCACTGGATTTAAAGTACCTAACCAAAGTGCTGATAATTAATTAGATTTAAATTATGTACAGTAGCACATTTCCCTATAAATCTCTGAAACTGCTGGAGACAGAAAATGGCGGGGTGAGAGTTTCATCAAAGATTTATTCCACCTCGTCGACCGGTTGATTTACTATGAAGACCAACTTTTAATTTATTCAGCTTTAGTCCATCTCAGAGCATGTGTTTATTAAAAGATCAAGGCGATATTTTTTTTTTCTTGTTCACAGGTGAAAGTTGTTACCTGTTTTTTACAAAAGGAGATTACTTTTCCTTTAATTTCTCAATCAATAGTCTCATGTGTTAGCCGGATCTAACAGACAAAACAAAGCACACTATGTACTGTAGCTTTGCTTTTGCCTCTGTGTGGCTGCCAAATAAATTTTGTGGTCAAACAGTGAGTCAGTCAGCCCATCACTTGGGCCCATCATAAAATCCTAAACGGCTCCCATTCTCCCTTTCCCATTCTCTGTCCAGATCTGAGCTTACAGAGAGCTGCCATGCTGCAGCACCAGCTGTAAAACTCTCGCCGTCTGTATGAGCATATACGTCTGTGTGTTTGTGCACATGCCTGAGTATTTTTTTCAAAGGAAGTTAACTTTTACTGCAGTGCAGTAAAAGTAATGAGGTCGTCCTCGGACCCAAGATAACTGACATCAGCCAAACTTGACTTTCATAGTCATCCCACTCTAATTAACATCTCACAGCTTTACTATCAGTAAGAGCGGTTCATTTTGGAATGAGTCAAGTGGAAATGAAAGCGAATATAATGAACTATTATTCTTTTTTTATCTTAAAGAAGAGAGTTTTGACTCTAATAATATGTTCACAGTGGAATTACAGTCATAATAAAGAAGTCCTTTTTTTGTCTTCTTTTCCTAACAATACTTTTTTTTGTCTCACTTCTCTCTGTATTCCATGTTATCCACAGCTATGCTAAGATCCACATTCCCATTATAGCATCAGTATCTGAGCACCAGCCCACCACCTGGGTGTCCTTCTTCTTTGACCTCCACATCCTTGTCTGCACCTTCCCAGCAGGCCTCTGGTTCTGCATTAAGAACATCAATGATGAACGTGTCTTTGGTAAGAACAGTTTCATCCTTTTTTCTTTTTTTCTTTTTTTTTTTCTTAAAGATAGAAAACTGTTATTGATAGAGGTCCTGAAACTTGTTGCAGATATCCTTTAAACGTAGTCTGACTGTGATCCAGTATTGAAGGATTGATAATTGAAGCAACATTTAGTGTGTTTGGTGTTGATGGAATTGTTGTGGTGGAGCTGGGGAGGCAGTAAGCTTTAGAAAATAATAAATAAAGTGCCAAAAATAACAAGGAAAAAGGCTTTCACCGGCATCATGTTTGTAGTTCTTCTTAAATACACACACACACACACACACACACACACACACACACACACACACGTACATACTGGTATACTGTAATACAGTGCTACTTACTCAAAGTTGTTGGCAAATTGCACTGCTGCATTGTATAAAATAAAAATCTCCCAAAATATCTTTTCCCCTTCGACAGGAAACAACCCTGTTAGTGTATAAGCCTGATTGTGCACTCTAATAACTGTTGTGACAGACGAGCAACTGCTGGATTTGTTCATAACATATTTGTCAGCAGCATCCATCATATTTATTTTTTAGTTGTGTCCACAGCACTGAGCTGTAGCAGTAGTGTGGGGGCATTTGTCTGTAAAACACAACTATATATACACATACCCTTATATTCTATATCTCTCCCATTTCATTTTTTCCCCACTGCCTCATTATCTTTGTCTGACACACCAGTTTAGTCTCTTACTTGCTGATGCTGCTTTAGTTGTCATGCATATGCTTGTTTCTAAATCTGTCTGTGTGTACTGTCATCACTTGATTAAATTGTTTTGAACAGCCAAGTACAGTAAGTGACTGTAACCTTCACTGGAAATTGGATTAGTATCTATAACATCAGTGAACATTTTGAAATAAAATAAACCAAAATATGTCTAAGTGAGATAAGAAGAAAAACATAAAACTGCACTCTATAAAAAGTTTTGTTTTTCAATAAGAACTAAGACAAACTACTGAAGATTAAATGAAGTAGTGTGGTGTGGGCAAGCCTGTATTATGAGCATTACATGAAGCTTGGGTGGATTTTGTCACTAATGACTAATTCATCTCTATGGTTTAATTGATCTTTTTCCAGTACCCTTTTGGTTCTGTCTATTCGATGCAAGCCGCAGGAAAGCTTTTTTCAAATTATGTCATTTCTGTACCATAGTTTCTTGTTACCTATCAGCTGACACATATAGACCAGTATGATAAATCTACGATGAGCTAAAATCGGCCAATAATATGTGGGTCAGGCTCTGTTTGCCAACATACAGCCCAGTCCTCGGCAGCCTCGGCTGAATGAATCTTCTCCCTGTCCCTCCCCCTCCTCCTCTGCCTTGTGCTTTTGTCCTTTTCTTGCTTTTTGTGCTCCACTCTATCTCAGTTTTTTGTGTTCATCTCTTTCATGATCTTTACCTGTTGCCTCCTACTCATTTCACAGAGGCTCTTTGATCTCAGTTCAGCTGAAAACACTCCATTAATGCACAGACAAACACGTTCGATTACGTGTACTTTTCTCTCTGCTGTTACATTTTCCCTAAGATGGCTAAGCAGTGGTATAGCATTAGTACAGAGCAGAGAGAGAGCGCAACTTTAATACGACTTGACAGCATTAAATTAAAGTAAATTGAATAAATTGAGTTATATTTCAAATTAAATTAAACTAATCAAGCTTGGATCATAATATCCTGGTCACCTCCTTATCTCTCTCTCATTCTCTTTTTTCTTCTCTCACACCAGTGGCCTTGTATGCCATCAGCGCTGTGTATTTTGCCGGCGTAATGGTGCGTCTGATGCTGACTCTGACTCCAGTGGTGTGCATGCTGTCGGCGGTGGCCTTTTCCAGCGTCTTTGAACACTACCTGGGTGACGACATGAAGAGACAAAGCCCGCCTGCAGAGGACAGCAGCGACGAGGACGACAGGAAGAACGCTGGAAACCTCTATGACAAGGTTAGCTGTCGTCAAAATGTGTGTGATGACTCTGCATAATATAAAAGGGCTTCTTGTAGAATTATCTCTCAGCTGCAGCCCCCCTCTGCTCCACCGAGCATTTAGGTGTCTTTCAGCTCATTGTTTTCATTTTATGGCCCTCATCATTACTGTCTTGGTTTTGGTTCAGTCTCTTTGCTCTTATCAGCCTTGTTTCCAGCAGCAGCAGCTACTTTCAGTGTAAAAACTCTCATAATCCCACTGCACAGTGCCTGCCCACCAAATGGCAGTCTAACAAAGTTGGCGACTTGTATTTAGCAGCTAAAGAGTCAAATATTTTTCTCAGGAATTTAAGACCATAACAAAGCTAGAAAGCGATTAAATATTGCATATGCATTGACCAGGTGGCCAGATGCACAACTCAGATAAAGGTTAAAGTTGCTCCGAGTTTGCTAGATGTGTAAATGGACAATTGTTTGCTAGCATGTTGGCCTCTACAACTTCAAGACATAGTAAGATGTCAATGTTGAATTTACAACCAAAAAAATCAATTAATGCTGCTGTAAGTTCCCCATTGTTGCAGACCTGGCTCTAGTATGTATATACCTGACCAGTTTATCTCATAAATATTTATCTTCCCTTGTCTAATTTCAGTTATCTGTTTTTTGATAAAAAATTTCTAGTCAAAGTCAAATGTCATGCTTTCCTTTTTGCCATTGATACAGAAGTATTGAATACAAGAGGCAAACCATATCACTCGCCACCAAGCATTATTGTTTGTGGACACATGGTCAGAAGCTGTTCATCTTATGATATCTAACCAAAAGGCCACATAATTGGGACGTAACTAAAATATATGCATAATATATCTATCTATATTTCTAGAGCCATCTGAGCATTGCTTGTCTTGTTGGGTGTGTCTTATACAATTAAATTTGAAAATAATGTGTTCAGGTATCTGTGATAAAACAAAAAAATCCATCTGTATCTTCGTTATTCTCCTTTCGTCTTTCCTCTGGGAAACCAAATAGCCCTGACATTCAATGTTTTTGCCATCCCTTTGCTGCTTTTCTTCCGAATTGATTCAGTGGGAATAATGTATTACTAACCTTATCACAGGTCTCCTGAAGGGCCACCATAAAACGGCTACAACAGTTAATTGTCTGTCTGAGAATTCTCTCAACGGGCACAATTAACAGTCTTCTAGTGTATTATCAGCTCATTTTTGCAGTGCTCTGGTCTCGTTAGTTTCAGTAACCTTTACAAATGGCACGCTGCCGGTGTGTGCTGTCCCCTGCAGGCTGGTAAGGTGCGTAAACACGTATCCGAGCAGGAGAAGGCTGAGGAGGGCCTGGGCCCCAACATCAAGTCCATAGTCACCATGCTGATGTTGATGCTGCTCATGATGTTCGCCGTCCACTGCACCTGGGTCACCAGCAACGCCTACTCCAGCCCCAGTGTCGTACTGGCGTCATACAACCATGATGGGTGAGAGTAACACAACACCATTTGCATTTTTAATATGTCATATAATCTAAATTGAATATATCCATGCCAAAAACTATATGGATTCTTGTTTACAGCTCGGTTTTATTATTCATAAGAGCACAAGACAGTGAAACAACATTTAGACCATATGAGGACAATAAACCCACTGACAGCCATACTAATGGGATTCATGTAGTGTTAGCAGGTCTGTAGAGGATCAGTTCACCCAAATTACAACGGTTGTTTTCCCCGACCTCTTGTGGTATGTGGCCACGCTGTTAATTTTTGTTTTCTTTGGCCAGGTTTTGACATAAAGATCCCATACACATTTCTACTTCCACTCAAATACAGCGGAGCTTTACTTGCAGTACTCACAGCAATGAAAAATTACATTTGAGAAATTCAACAGTAGCATCTTTCCAGAGACCGTGTTTCGATTAATCCACAGACCGTGTTGTCATCACTTTTCAGTGGAATTACTTTCTACTGAAGCAATAGTCTTATTCAGTACTGTGAGCTTGGACGGATTAGAAGACTTTGGGCCCCAGGTCACGGATGCATAAAAGTCCCCGTCTCCTACCTGGCAGATGGTTGTGCATCTTTTACCATGTTATTTTGTAGTTTAAAGTTAACTTTCGTTTTTCTCCTGTTAGTTTAAACTATAAACTAGTGTCCTGTCTGTCAATGAAGAGAGGCTGTTTAAATCCTTTCCAAACCTTTCTGCTACAGCAGATCCACTCTGACATTCCTCTCCACAGATATCACACAAAATACTGCAGCATAATATACTAAATATAATATAAATATAATACATATAATATGAAATGGAAACTAATGCAGGTTCTGTTTCCTTCAAGCAGAGCTCTTCTGCTGTCAAATGTATTTTAATTGTATTGGGGGAAATGGACATAAATCTAATAACATTAATTATCAGATCAGTCTTGGCGTCAGCACTATTAAAGAATCAGGATTTAACAAATATGATGGGGACATTATTATTTTACTCAGCTCTGGGACTTTCCAACAAGAAATGCTTACAACAGTAGATGCCACTAGAGGTAATTGTGAATGTGTTTTTTGTAGTTTAGGTGAACTGACCATTTAGGGCACAGTGATTCAGGTTTCATTGGGGGGTTTTACTATTTAGTTAAATCACAGAGCCAATGTCTTCTAACACTGTGTACAGGATATTTAAGGCCTAAGTCTTGGTCTACATTCTCTGTGCAAATATACATATTAATGACTTACCCTTCACCTCACATTGTGTCCTCCCCCTAACCATCTATAACTTTCTCATCCAGCTCCCGTAACATCCTGGACGACTTCAGGGAGGCCTACTATTGGCTGAGGCAGAACACAGACGAGCATGCCAGAGTGATGTCCTGGTGGGATTATGGCTACCAGATAGCAGGCATGGCCAACAGAACCACGCTGGTCGACAACAACACGTGGAACAACAGTCACATAGCACTGGTGAGTGGCTGTACCTGGAACACTGTTGCCTACATTTAACCCATGTTGCATGAAAATCAATAAAAGCAACGTTTGATTAAAGGGGCACGCCACAGATTTTTCACATGGCCCTTGATGAGCTTTGCCATGTCTGACAAAATAACCTTGACGTTAAGGCTACAACTGTTTATTGAAGTTAAAAGATAGAGCACAATGGAAGCTGAAACTCACTATAAAGTTCTTTAAAAGTTAAGGGGAACTGCAGATTCAGTTGATAATCCTTTGTAGACTCATCATTATGACTCTCTTGTATTGTTACATTGTTTTCACATTGTCATTTGATACATAGTTATTTTTTTAAATGTGAAAAAGTGTGGCCACTTTAAATATAACTTAGCAAAGGTCCCATGGAAATCAGTGACCACTCTCCATGATTACATAGTTCATCAGCTCATAGTCGACTTTTTCCAACCACTATGTGGAACTCAGGGTGTGGATTTGTTGGTTTGGTGTATTGCACCACCAAGTGGACATAGCATTGTCTCAGTTGACTGTACTGCAGATGAGTGAAAGTCAAAATACATGACAGTGGACAAGACTCTCAACAAATAGCAAGATATTCTGACTTTTAATCACTAATGTGGGTCAAATTCCACCTACACTTCCCAAACTGCAACTTGAAAGTGTCCGTTTCAAAGACCATTTCCCACCTAGTGGAGGAAGCCCAGAGATAACACTATCATGATGACATCATCAGGGTTATTTTCTTAGATTTTGTGAAGCTCCTCCAAAGCCACCGCTTAACTGGAGGAGTAGCACTAAACTGATGTTGGTGTGTAAAAACAGTGGATCGTCCCTTTTAATTTTCATGTAGTTTTATATGAAATGAGTTATAAAACTGCCATGTCGTTGTGTTCCTACAGGTGGGCAAAGCCATGTCATCCAATGAGACTGCAGCCTATGAAATCATGAGGTCACTGGATGTTGACTATGTCCTCATCATCTTTGGAGGGGTGATCGGCTACTCGGGCGATGACATCAACAAGTTCCTGTGGATGGTGCGCATCGCAGAGGGGGAGCACCCCAGGGACATCAGGGTGAGAGCGACATCACGCATACTGCATTTCAGTCACTTTAGTGGGTAACTTCTATTAGGAGAAACCAGTAGACGGTGAGCTTACTGCAGAGATGGTGGAATGAATTCATATGACTGTTTGATGTGCTCTCTGAGAGAGGGGGAAATGCTGAGGGAAATCATCAGGAACCAAGTGTGCTTTAAGTTGTTTCCCTGCAAAATGAATTTAAATCAAGGATCAAAGTGTGTGCGACTTCACTTATTTCTCCCACCATCTGTCTCCATATCTTGCCTGTCAAACCAGGAAAGTGACTACTTCACCCCGCAGGGAGAGTTCAGAGTGGATAAAGCTGGTTCCCCTACCTTACTCAACTGCCTTATGTACAAAATGTCTTACTACCGCTTTGGAGAAATGCAGGTATGTCACCATTAATAATCCTTCTGCAGTTTATACTTAGCTAACTGACAACATAACTGATTGCAAAGACCCCTGTGTTATTACAACAAAAGGGTTTCAAATAGACAAATAGGATTTCGACATAAACAACTTCATCCGTCTTCATTTTCTGTTCAGTTGGACTTCCGGACGCCACCAGGCTTTGACCGAACACGCAACGCTGAGATCGGCAACAAAGACATCAAGCTGAAGCACCTGGAGGAAGCCTTCACTTCAGAGCACTGGCTGGTCAGGATTTATAAGGTCAAAAAGCTGGAGAACAGAGACCGCGTAGAGCACAAGCTGCGAGGCACTGACACCACTAAGCAGAAGTACACCTCCAAAAAGGTGAGCTGGGATCCTCTTCAAACACTGTGTCTAGTCTAGCTGGTAGTAGACTCCAGAGAAAACTGGATTGAGTGTTCACAGTGGGCAAACAACAGTAACTGTGTTTGTTTTGTGGTATCCAGCCATTTCAAGGAGCTTAGAAGTCATGATGAGAGATACTCAGAAGCAAACAGTAAATTGAAAAATTAAAGCCTGGAACCAATCCCCTGACTTTGTTGACTGGCAATATGACATTGTTCTGCAAGCCAGCTCTGTGATGATTGAAGTCTGTCAGCCACAATGTGCCTTTTCACATGTGAGAGCACAACAAATCAGCTTTCATTTGGAGTATAGTGCCAAGTTAACTGTGTGCACTGGTGGGGATGTAAACAAAAACAAATACATTATTCAGATACGATTAGATGTTGTGTGCTTACCAAATGTGAACAGCATCCCAGTGTTGACAGTAATATTGCCCAACTCCCTCCCAGACTGGTGTTTTGAAGCTGTTATTTTAACCACATGATCTGATATTGGAACTTGACACTTCATGTGACCTTCACAGTAGACAAGTACTGAACAAACTGAAGTTAGGGAAGCTTTTCAGATTTATGTCAAAATCTTCATACACTTCAGACCACCTTTCTTTTTATTTGGACCTCCCCCCATTAAATACACAACCTCCAGGTTTAAAAACAAAATCATGCAACATGACCTAATGCAGTTCTGACTTTTCCCACCAATGAAATTTCCCATTTTGTTGACACCATTCATTTCCATCCCGATTGTAATGAGTTACACAGCTTTTAGTTAGACTCAGTTTAGACTTTCTTTATTTCTTTTTTGAAGGTGAGGTTCAAATATATATCATGTTTTAATACTGATTGATGGCTGGTTCTTCCGCCAATGCTAAAGTTCCTATCCTACCCAGCCCGTATCCCAGTTCAGATATTTTTGTGAGATACAGCCTCACACATACAGATACAGTCTTACTCTTGCAGTCCTACTTTAGTTTTAGTGTGATCCAGTTATGTGTAACTGTTGCCTTCCAAAACTGAAGTGGTTACTGAAGAGTCTCAACTCAAAAATTTTAACTGTGAGTGTGATTTTGGTCCTTTTTCCCTCTGCAGACAGCCAAAAGGAAGCGGGGATACGTCAAGAACAAGCTTTCTCTCAAGAAGGGCAAGAAACTGACCAAGAAATCTTTATAGAAAGTCTACCACCAACACAGGCACATTGTGGGCGGGAGAGAGGAAAAATCTTTAACACAAAACTTTCAACAAAAACAAGCAGCAACAGTAAATCCACCAATTAAGATGAATAAGGAACACCAGAGGTTCTCCAGACCCCTGTCATCCCGCGCGTCCTCACCTGGAGGTCCAGGCTGGAAATGTTACCATCACCTAAGAGAATGCGTTGAACCACAGCTGACCGTCGACCTGATAAGCGGGGTCGAGGAGGCGGAGAACGGGATGTTGGCCAGTCCGAGATCCTCCCCACACTGGTTTTAACCTGAGGAACTGTGACCTTTGACCCGCTTTTCTTTTTGTACTTGAACGTGATAGGAGAGAGAGAGCAAGAGAGATTAGCTGGCCTTAATCCAGGGACTCAGCTTGGGACTGCTCTATGCATTGCATCATTCAGATAGAAATTAGTCGTTTTCTGTAGAGCCTACAGAAAACACACCTCTCGTTTACCATGTCCCCAGTTCAGCACTGAAACAACCTGCTCAAATTTAGGCAAAGAGTGATGTCAGGATGTTTTCCCCTTGTTGGAGTTCATTCAATTCTTCATCAATATTGAATTTAGTGGAAAAGGAGAGAAACAGAAATGCCCCTGCTTCTTTAGTATTTACCAGCTGCAGCACCTTTCAGAGGTATGAGTTTGTGCTCAGATGCTTTTGGAAGGTTCAGGTGTTGGAACATACTCAGTAGTGTGCTTTTACGTGTTTCATTTCCTTTCTGTTCTCCTTGGATTCCATTATTAACAGGAGCATGCATGTACACATATGTGCCAACAAGGAGAAGCCATCACTCTTCATACAGCCTCTCATATCATCTTAGACCAGACTTAAAAGGTTACTTAAAGGAGAATTCACCATTATTACAACTTGGTCTTTTTTTCATAGTTTCTATCAGTAATAATCACAATTTACTCACCAAGGTAATTGCTGAGACCTGGTCGAGAAACACAAGCAGTCAGGTGACGAACAACCTCCAGTGTAAAACAACAGAATTGGAAAACAAAGGCAAACAGTACAATTCTTACTCAGACCTTCCATTGTAAATATCAGTCACAGTTCATCAGACAGTTTTCCACTACACTGAGGAAATATCACCATTTCAGGTGCACTCACCTTCAGTTTTACCTCCAATTAAAAGGGTCTTCCAGCAATTTAGTTCTGCACTTCCATAAAGTTGGGCGACTCACAAGAGACAGATGACAAAAGGAATGGTTAAGACTGCAGAGGTCTTGTGATGAGTGAACTGAACTTCATGTGTAAAATGGGTGGAGTACCCCTTGAAGTGGTTTAGGTTTTCTATCTGATCATCTGAAAGCTTGTGTTTCTCCCACTTTGAGACATTGTAGTGATGACACCGTGTTCCCAGATCTCAGCAATGACTTAGTTAGAGTACAATATTATAACTGATAGAAATGATGGCTAAAACTGAAATAATACCCAAGTTGTAATAAAGCAGAATGCTCTTTAAGCTGCGTGTATATTATCTGTAACACTGTTGAACGGCACTGATCTCAGAACAGAGCAGGCCCACGAGAGACCAGATCAGTGTTCAGTTGTAGCTCAGTGGGTGTAACATATCAACATATCTTTGTTCAAGATGCTTTACGGAAGCCAGGCCATGAACCCAGGTCTACCTTTCTGACTTGATTAATGAATGAATATGTTGCTTACACACAGCCCCCAAAGGAGTGCATGCACATGTATTTCTTAGCTTCAGGGTGAGAAAGCGAACGTAGAGACGAGCAGTGAAATGCATGTGTGTGCAGTCTCTTTCTAATGATGACTCTGGCTGCAGGTTTGCTAAACAGCCTGGTTTGCCTGAAGGTTAATTGGACTGAGTGCCACTGGATGTGAGCGTGACTGTAAATCATTTGGGAGTCACCACCACTTGAAAGTAATAGGGCCCATGTACTTTCTTTTTGTTGCTAGTAGCATATGCTAACAGGGGATGTCTGTCATGTCCGCCAGTGTGATCATTAAAAAACCATTAGAAGCGTAGCGCTCATTTGCTTAAATCTGAACCCCTTTCAGCAGTCCCTGCCCAGGAGCATTTAAAACACTCTCCCAGTCGAAAACAATGTGAATGGAAAGCGGCAGCGTGTCAGGAGAAGCTGCCGTCAGTCTGTCATGTGTCCACCCGATCCCCTTTGATCTCCACTCAAATGTTCCACTGCACTCTGTAGATACCAGACTGCTTCTCCCTTCACAGGTACAGTAAGAGCATCAAACACTCTCTGCTCCTGCTGCTCATCCTCTCCTGAATTTAGAGGAAATGTTCTGAGGTCCTCTGAGCTATCCACAGGGAAGGGGACTTTCAGAGGGTTAACACAACATTACACTCTACTACATCTTTCTAATTGGCTGATTTTTCACTATTTTTTTTAAATCTATAGTTCTGTCATGCAACCGGTGGCATAAAAGTGGCTATTTCTTGTGTGTGATTTGAGAGTGTAATTTGTTCCTTCTGTGAATCAAGCTTTCCCTATGATTTAATCCGCCTTATTCTTGTTTCTTGAAGATATTCCAAGAAACGCGTCCATCCTGCCTGAGCCGACTTTGATTCTTTTGCGAGGTTTTTGTCAGATGAACACCGATTTAAGCAAATCCAGGTGGAGAGGGTAGCATTGGCCTTAACAGAAAAAAAAAAAATTCAAAATCATATCGTTTCCAGAGCTCAACAGAATCAATGAGTGTATTTATTACATGGACGATGGAGGCTGCGATGACTAAAGCATCCTATCACGAAATGCAAGGATTTTATTCCGTTTTTGATTTTCTAAGTCAAGGTTTCTTCCATCAATTGTAATGATCTGGATGCAGGTGTGAGAATGAAACATGCCTTTTTGAATAAAGAGGTTGAAATAAGACTGTGTTTTGACTTCTTTTAGCTCATCTGCAGTGAATGTTATTAACATCTATTTCCTGTATATTTAAAATGCATCTTTCCCACAGTTGGTTTTCAGTGGCTGTTAAAATACTGTGTATCACTACATTGAGGTTTATATTAATGTCCTTTTCACCTTTAGATGTCTGATTCCTTGAGTACAACATGTGCAACTGATGTGTGGTTTCAAATGTCATACTTAAAGGAAAGGTTTTTGGAATATGTTTTCTTTCTTGTTAATAAGATTAATGCAACACTTATGTTTATATGCTAAATATGTAGTTACAATCAGCAGCCGCTCAGCTTAGCAGACAGACTGGAAATGGGGAAACGGCTAGCCTGGCTTCGGCCAAAGAAAACTAAGTGATCACCAGCGCCTCTGAAGCTCACCAACACTTGCAACGCTCACATATCTTGTTATGGCTAAGCTAAGCTCACCACCTTCTGGCTGTGGCATGTTCAGCATACAGACATGAGAGTGATCAGTCTTCTCATTAACTCTCAGCAAGAAAGTGGATAAGTGCATGTCACAAAATATCAAATTATTCTTTAAAAGCAAAATTTGAAAGAGTGAACACTTCCAACACCTTGATGGAATCTATGTGGAGCTTGTGCATTGTGAAAACACAAAATTTTACATTCATGACCACAGTCCTATAAAGGGTTGGCTGAAGGATCAACCTATGGGAAAGTATCCCAGTGTGTTAGCATGCTAACATTTGCTTATCAGCACATCAGAGGCTGATGATGTCAATAGTTTTGCAGGTATTTGGTCACAAACCAAGCCACTGACACACAGTGAAAACAATGAGCTTACAAAACAGTGTGTTGTACGTTGATTTAATGTTTTGTATTTCAAATGTTACAGCCACAACCATTCTCTAAAAATGCACATAATAACAAAAACACACTTTAAAATCATACAAGTGCATTGACAAGAATGCATCGTTTGTACATAAACTTTTACAGCTCCTTTGCCGAAGCTATAATATATTCATACATTCAATACACCATTGAATGTATTAAGAATTCTACAATGAGTACTTGCAAACACACAGTTCTGATGATGCCATAGAGGAGTTGAGGATTCAAACACAAAGCAGCAAAAGGATTTTAATATGTATAAGAGTCAGGCGTTTCTCCTTCACATGAGTTCTGAATCCATATATCAGGAGGTGGAGAATCTGAGCAATGTCAAGGAGCTACTGGGATTAGGGGTCAGTGATCTGGACCTGTGGTCTTAACAGGTTCTGTTTTTAATGGAAAACATTGCTTTACTGGTCCCTAAAGTGGAAAAACTGGATTCCACCAGAAGAGATTTCAATACTAAATTTTTCATCAAATGTAAAAAAAAGGCAAATTTTTCCTTTATACTTAAAAAAAAAAAGTCATCCAGGTGACAACGGCTGCTCAGTGTAAAATTAGGTGAAAAATCAAACCAATAATTTTATTACCAACAATCAATTGGCCTGTTTTTCTACCTGGTGTTGCCTGATTTCCATTTCTCAGATTAAATTGCATAGTTTGTGCAGAACTGAGTGCCAACCAAATGTTTTAAGGAGCACCTTCAAACAGCAGAATCTCAGCTGTTTTTGACTGCAGAAATCTCGGGATGATGTGCACTCTGACTCTGTGCTCTGCTCATATTCTCTCGTCATACGTTAAATTAAAAAAAAAGGACTACACACAGATTCACAGTGGTGCTTTTTCATATTTTAGCCCATTAACTACAAACTGTCTCAATTTTACATTTCTGTGAAAAAATTCAAATGTTCAAAATATGGGTGTCCATTCATTTCAGTAGTGAATGAAAATCAACATCAAGTAAACTTATATGGTATAGCTCAATGTTTTACAAACTCACAGTTTGCAGAGACTTGACGTTTGTTTGAGGTAGTTCTACAATCAAAGTGATCATTACTTCACCTTTATTAGGCAAAAAAGGAGTTAGTATTATATCATATTGTAGCTGTGAGCCGGGACATTTCTGAAAAACTCACTGTTGGTGCATTCACAAGCACTCAAGACATTTGAGGCGATGTCCATGCATGCTTTGTGTTCGTTACTGGGATTAGATTTTCAGACTACAGGCAGTGCTCAGCAATGCTGTTTGAAAGGTTGAAAGTTTCACTGTTTTTTTCCCCCACTGAAATAGCAATTTAAAAGAGTGCAATTTTCAAATCACAGGAGCTTCAATTTTTATTCTAATTTACAAAATTGAAAAGAGCTGTATCAAGTGAGTCAGTAGATAACACTGATTCTGTGAGCTGGTGAAACAACAACAGAAAAAAGTGAATAATCTCTCTGCAATGTCTGTAATATTTAAGCTTTGCCAAAGATGGTTATGTCAAGGAAGAAAACCTGCTCTGTATAATTTTGAAGTTGTGTGGAAAAAAAAATGCACTGTGTCATCTTTGCTGTCCATGAAAGACCAACAGAGTGATGGGTCTTTTTCAACATGAAGTCATCCCTGTACTCATATAAAACCATAATGAAACTTTCTTTTTGAATCTCTGCAAGTTGATTTTTACAGTGTACTAAAATGAATGGAACAGTCAGTAATATTGAGACTAGTTGTAGTCAGTGGGCTAAGACATGCAAAAATACTGGCACTGTCCTTTTAAAAAAAGCTACAGAATGGACAGGCTGCACACTGGAAGAACTCCTGACAGGATCTGTTTAGAATACAGTGTCTGTTCATTTGACCCCTGCTCCTATTTGTCAATATCATGAAAGATTTTACCATTAATGTTGAATTGTCACTTTGTTTCCTTTCTGTCAGAGGTAAATGACAGTCTTACATTTCAGCAGTAACATTTAGTCCTCCTCCTCATCCTCATCCCCTCCAAATGACAGAAGGCTGTTATTTTTTACTTTCTTTCCAGACTTCACCTCCTTTTTCTCCTCCTCCTTCTCTCCTCCATCACTCTTCTTCTTTTTGCTGGAGCTGGCAGTGATGCCCTGGAATTTCTCAGAGGAGGAGCGCTTGGCTGGTTTCTTGAACAGGATTTTACCATCGGGAGGAGGCTCGTCATCTGTGGACAAGATGGATGTGTGTGTGTGCAAAAGCAGGAATTGAGAGTTGAGAGGTGCTCGTCTTGACAAAGTACATCAGTATCATTTACATGTTAGTAAAACTGATCTCATATAGCCTAAGTTGATCAGCGGAGATGTGATCCCTACACAGTGAGGCCCTGCTGACATAAAAAGATGGTTCACGCTCACTCAGTCTTACCTTTCTCAGCACCACCCCCAGGACGTATTTCATCCTTGATCTTCTTCACTTCCTCTGCAGTCAGGTCTCCACCTTTAAGGACGACGACTTGAGGTAACTCATCCTCTCGATCACTCCCGCTGTCATCATCCAGTGTTGGCATCACCTGGCGCTGAGAGTAGAAGATGAAACACAAAGAGGTTTTCTTCAGACACACAACCTATGAGAGAAGTAACTAACTAACTGACTGACTGTTTAATTGGCTCCATTGTCTGTGCTGGATGAGAGAAGCAGTCAAGGAAAGGATGTGTTGCGCTGCCGTGAAAAGCATCCCCAGCCTCTGATCGGCTAACACTGATATTCTTACCCCCATCAGCCTCTCCTCATACCTGAATCTAACCCTTGTCTTGTTGTTATTATTAGTAGGGGGCGCTCTTCGCAGCAGGGGTGTTTATTACGGCAATCGAGGGGGTGTAACGTTACGCTGTTTGTTTGAATGAATGGGTCGATGCGGAGATTGTTTCAATAATAGTGAATTATTTAATGAGCAGACGATCAATAAAGCCCAATACAATACAACATAAAGCTGGTAAAAGAGATAGAGCTAGCTAATGTTTTTACTTCACTGATAACGTCTGAGCTGCTAGCTTCCACAACTAGCCAAGCTAGCCAAACCATCACCTACCTTAGTGTCAACAGTCGGTCCTTCTTTGTAACCAACATCATTTTTAAACTTCTTCAGGAAGGACGGTTCCGCTGGTTTCACCCACGACACGCCACTGGCCTTATTCTTGTTCATTGCAAAGGAGGAACACAGAACAATCACTCACATGAAACACGGGCCTGAATAACGCAGAGTTTCACCAACCAAAACACAACAGACGTCATTAAGATGTGCCGCCGCGAGTCACGTGACTTCAGGGGCTACTGCGATTGGTGGACGAGCGAAACGGAAGTCAAGTGGCAAAATTGCGGGTTTGATAATGTGATCATAAATGAGTCGCCTTCAAAATAAAAGCGAGCAGTTACCAGAAGTCGGAGGCAACTTATTATCTATATTACATTTTTTTCAACCACCGAAAATGGCAGAAGAATACTGCCATGTTAGTGATTCAGTTCACCAGTTAATTGATATATACCAAGTATTCTGGTAGTAGCTGTTAAATCAAATGAAAGTTAGGTGGCATCTTTTAGCACTTTCAGGGTATGAAGCTGCAAAATCAAAAAAAAAATCCACTTACGACTTATATTATATAAGTTCAAGAGTTGGGATATGTGGAGCTATCGACTCTGCTGTAAAATGTTAACAGACCAAGTTCGACGAGTAGGTTTTGTTTTGAAAGCTTCCGCCGCGGTCCAGACCCTTTAGCTGAGACTTGACACTGGTGTCGTATCAGTGTCTCTGTGTCTCTGTCATCATGTCTGCAGACACAGTCTCAGGGTGTCTGTACGCCTTGTCCGCGGGGTTTCTGGGTGCAGCTGCCTCTCTGTCCGCCAAACTGTCCCTGGGTCCAGACTACCTGAGACACATGTGTGAGTCCGGACTCAGCCTCTGGACGGAAACTGCAGCCTGTGACTGGGTGAGACCAACTTCATCTGTCTCTCTGATTGTCTCTGTGTCTCCTTCTCTAAACATTGTCCCTTCTTTTGGCTCCTGGTCCAAATCTGGGAAGTTTTCTTTTACACTAAAAACGTGGTTCCCCCTCGGCTCAGTGTTTATGTACAATGAATGAATGTCAACAATGAAACCGGAAGCACATTAGTTCTTCTTCTTTTGTCCTGTGGAAAAGCTTTGATTTAAATATAAACATGTCAGATGTCAGGTCAGGGCTTATTTATGCAGGAAATGGGACACTTTATACTCTTTATTTACTCTGTACTGATGAGTAATTTTGGTTTGTAAGTATTGACTATGAAATGTTATGATTCATGTTTTGATTGTCTTTTACAAGTTGGAAATAAATGCTCTTACCTAAGCAGATCACTTGATTTCATTGTGTTGTGTAGAATAATCAATCAATCAATCAATCCTGTAGATGTTAAGGACCAGGCAGAAGAACACCTATATATAAAGATTTTCACAGAAGACATTTTGATATGTCATAGCAAGAAAGGCACAAGTGTGATTCACTTAACTAATGATCATAAAAATATTAGTTAGCGCCTGTGCTTTGCCCTTATTCCTGGCTGCTGTGAAAAAAGCATGTACAAGGTTTTAAGGTGAAGCACTTACACAGAATTACTGTATTAATCATTTCATTATAACAGAAGCCATAGCAAAATCATTACACACATACAGTTCATATACTCTGGTGACAAATTAAAGGGAAACTCTGAACCCAACTGAACCTATAGGAGATATTTCTTTGTCACCCTGCTGCTTTCTCATTTCACCTGTGTGTCTGCAGCTCCACATCCCCCTGCGGCTGCTGTGTGGAGGCCTGCTGTTCGCCTGTAACGCCGTCATGTGGACCTTCTTCTCCAAAGCTCTCCGACACTGTTCCTCCTCAGCCAGGGCCACCGTCACCACCACCGCATCCAACTTCATCTCCTCAGTAAGCTCCTGGTATTCCCCTACGATGCTCTGGTGTTCACCTTTCATTGGTTCACTTTGAAGAACAGAGTCAGTGAGCCAGCAGTTTTATTGAAAGCATTTAGACTTGTGTTGTCTTTGTTTAACACTGAGTCTGTTTGTTTGTGTGTGTCCAGGCCGTCCTGGGGAGGGTGATTTTTGGAGAGACCCATGCAACTCTGTGGTGGGTGGGCATCTCTCTCACTCTGTGTGGACTGCTCGTGCTTCATGGATCCTCACCTCAGACACTCCCACAGGAGGAGGGCAAAAAGGACAAGTAATGTAACTTTGGCTCATCACAGAATGCAGCCACTGCTCTTCAGTCACAGTCACAACAACTTGTGGTAAGACTCCCTGGAACGGACTTTCTCAGGCACTTAAAAGTGGACATGTTGCTCATAGAAGAACCTCAGTGGAAGTGGACTTAAAACTAAGTTGCACAAAGTTGATGAGACATCCAGTACCATCAGTCCCGGATACAAACTCAGTTATCTCTGAATGTGTTATTGCTATTTGCTATTGTTTTGGTGGTTGTTTTTGTCTTTATGCTGTTCTTCAGTGAAATAAGCAGGGAGGTGCTTTGGGGTCCAGATTTCTACTCACTGTTTGGCCATTAACTCTGCTTTATTCCTCCTATGAGTAAAGATGACTGATCAATACAGTCTGTTATACGGTGTGGTTGGCTTCAGGCAATAAACCTGGTTGGAAATTTTTAAAGGAAGGTCACGTCCATGAAAGGAAATGTCACCATTCACCTTCTTTTCTGGATTCTCAAAAGAAGTTTGATACTCCACTGAGCAGGGGCATGCAAATTGATCTGGTGGCAATGATACAGAAGCAGGAAATTACTATCTGATTAGGATCAAAATTTTAAAAGTCCTCTTTGTACCTGTGGGAAATTACCAGCAGTCTGTCTGGTACATCCAGTGTTCATGCCACTTTTTGTACTTTTAAAACCTTTCACTAGACACATTTTCAGGGAATTTATGGGGAGATGGAAGTGCCTCCCTCCTCCCTACAAAAAATTGAGTATTCATGTGAGTTGCATTAATGTTTTCTCCAATCCTGATCCACATTTCTAGTAGACAGGTTCTTATTGTACCTGTGCACAGTGTGCCCTGCCCAATCCCCCTCAGGATTGCTTATGCCAGCTACACGTGGCTGTTCTGACCAGCTTGCTTTCAAGGCATCAGAAACAGGAATGTTGAAAGTGGCCATGATGATTTACATATTATGTTCCAGCTCAGTGAATAAAGGCGATGTAACTTGAACTGTTTTCAGGAATTTTGGATGATGCATCAAAAGACCCTGGATAGATGCAGACAGTGAAGTCTTTTTTGATTGAAGTGTCTTAAGGTAGCTAAATTGGTGTAGTCTTACATGCTACCTTAATTTTTTGTATGTCATGATGTCATGTAAAACTGTCCAGATGACTTTGTAAAAAATACATTGTCACTCATTCCATGCAGTTTCTGTGACAAGACAAAAAAGTTCATAATGTGTGGATATGAAATATTTCCATTTATTTTCGAATTTCAAAATGGAACCCACAGAATGGTAAAACACAGGTTGTTAAAATAATGTAAACATGATAATACATGAGTGGTCCCATGATATCCAGCACCCGTTTAACAGTTAAAAGCCCTTATATCCAGCAGCTTACTCAATTTCACAATAATCTCTTCCACATGAAGTCAATCACCATCTGCTTTCCGTCCATGTAACAGAGTCACAAAGATGAAAATGGCAAACGAAGACACCAGAAATGGACAGATGAGCACTTGGACAATTTATCATACAAAGTGTTTTTTCCCCCCAACACTGAAACGTTTGCTTGTCAAGTCAGATAAGGCACAGGGTGAATTCAAATCCTCACAAAAAGCATCAGAGACAGAGCGGTGGAAAGCAAACTGCTCATCCTTCAAGTGTAACTTAAGTGCTACTGTTAGTGGTTTTCCACTAAAGTAGCTCTGGTTGTAGAATTGGTCCCATTCAGGATTCTTAGAAACCTTAGTAGTGAACCAGCACACGTTTCCACCATTTTGAGCTTAACCACTGTAATCAAGGAATGTGTCATCAACAGAGGGCTTTGCACAATGGAAGTAACTAGTGGTAGCAAGATGACAGATTATATTGATTATCTGCAAGCTTTTGTTATTACAGATATTTGTTTTTTCATCCAAAAAACAAGCATGAACCAACCACTCATGATAAAATGAAGAAGACAATTAGGTGCAAGACAAACGTTGTAAAATGTAAAATGTTTCTATATGACATTTATGTTTTGTATTTGACATACAGCCTACACAAGTGTAACTGTAGAGTCAGCAAATAAGTTTTTAATTTGTCATATATATGTATATATAACAATACAGAATAAACAGAATATGACCACTGATGTCACTGATGAGGAAAACCTGCTATTTTTTGGTTCAAGCTGGGAACCAACTTTTACAGGTTCTGAACCAATTTAGTTTTGGTCAAAATGCTCCTAATGGTTCAAAATTAGGTGCATGAACCGGAAAGGGAACCTGTTCATGTTGGTGGTGTCATTAGTGGTGTCCTCCTGAGAAAGCTCAATGAGACGCTGTAAAAATCCATCCTCTTCTCACCTCCAGTCACAAACATTTTGTTTACACTAACAAGAGCTCTGCGTCTTTCCAGCTCCTTCACTTCACCAGTAAGTTTTATCACACAATGATTTCAGACTCCTTTATATTGTGTGTGCAATGGAAGAACAGTTTTAAAGGGCCAAGATGATTAAGTTTGGTAAATGTATTTAAAGTTTACAGCCACGTGCACCCTGCAGTGACACTGGGAGAAAAAGTGGACATGTCTCACGTGGTATTTTTGAGATAAAAAAATATAAATAAAAATTCTAATTGCAAGTGGGTTCTTGCTATTCAGAAAGCCCTTATAAAGTCTTCCAAAAAGGTCTTTATCTCCTTTTAGAGAAACGCTGCCAGACTGAGGAAAAGAGAAACAGCGCTAGTTGAGTGGTATCTCTATGATGTCCTCCTCAATGATCTCCCCCTGTGGGACGGTGATGTGCTCTGGGGGGCTCTTCTTACAGCTCAGCCCTGTGAAAGGGCTGCACCAGGACAGAGAGAACGGGCCACCGAACGCCATCTGCATGGCCTCCCAGCACGGCACCTTCCCCCACTTCCCTGTCTCCCCCTTCAGACGCTCGATGCCCTGGAGAAGACACAACGATGAGGTGAAATGAGCTGAGCCAAAAAGGACTGAGTGTCTGTTGCTTTCTACATGCACTATCAATCACAACTACGACACAGGGTTGATGACTAAAATTGCAACAACACTATGATTTAATCTTTGGGCCTGTTTCTCAGACAGAAATCTGACTAAAAGATGTCCAGACAAAGGAAGTCTTCAGATATATATTAAAGGACAGGTTAAAATTTATATTTGAAATATGACAACTTGATTTGTCTAATTTAGATGGCTGAAGCATTTTTTGCACAGTGCAAGGACTGTTCATTTTGTCCTCCATCTTTTACAGTGTAGTGTGGAAGGATCGCTTCACAGTCAATATAAACAGGTTGTGGTAACAGCAACCACCAACTCTTTCAATGCACACAATGAGAGTGTAACACCTTTAAAGTCGTCATTTAAATGATTTTGTATCAGTTCTGATTCATTCGTTTTCTAAGAAACATGCCCAAAATGTCAGAACACCGTACAGAATGAGTCTCATGCACTTTAAAAAATAAAGACAAAAACCCCTGTGGAAGAAGCAAACGTGTCAAATGGTCCTAACAGTGAATGCATGCGGTTACACATGGAGCTCCACTTAGTCATTCATTCATAATGTTTGGTTGAATCTGAAACAGCAAAGAAAAAAAGATATGAAGCACACTTCGGCCTTCAGGTTGAAATCTGCATGCTTGTGATGTGTTCAGCTTGATGGGGTGGCTAATGTAACCTCTGTTACAAGCTTACCTCTCCTCAAGATTCTAAACAGCTGTCTGCTTCAGAAAGTTTTATGCAGAATGAGTTATTGACTAAAGCCAATGCGTAAATGTGGTGAGACCATTGCATGGGAGAGAGGCAGATTACAGACAGTAAAGTGGGAGGAGAAAGAAAGACAAGGACAGGGTGAGAATTTAACAATGTAGGGTATGAGAGGCCTCTATCCAGGGAAAGTAGAAACCTTTTTTAAACAATATTTGAAAATAAAAAAATTGAGAGCTAGTAACACATATTTGGGAATAGTTGTCATACCAAAATAAAGGGGAAATAAATACATTCAAAAGAGCAAGCAAACAGTTTTTGCATTGCAACTGAGAAGTATTTATTCTCTGCGCATGTGCTGAAATATCTTCAGAATATTTAGAAAGAATTAAAATTTCTGTAAAAAACAAATCGTCTCCACCATCACTCGGCACCATCATACCAGCAGTGTTTCACATACATCACTAAACTAGCCTTCACCTGTACCATGCATTCAGATAACAAAGGATGCATACAATATCATGTAAACAAAGAATAGAAGAATAAAATGCACACTTTTAGAACAGAGCAGTTCACAAAGGAAAATAATCAAAAATGATAAATACAAAGTGCGAATTAGCCTTTTTAGTACTTGTGTAAATGTGAATGATGAGAGTTAATACTTTGTTAAATGCTTTGAAGTCATCTGGAATAGTGCAGAAATACAGTCCAGCTAATATCCCGCTGCTGCATAATAACATGTATGCAGAGTTATACATTTTTTATACAGTGCTTCCCTTTGACTCCACACAGGATTTAATACGTTTCTCCAGCAAAAGCTAAGCCAGTGTTCTTTTTTTGAGGAATTTCATTTAAAAGCTTTCCCAACTAATCGTGTAATTGTGGGGTTCATTGAATTTGGCACACACTCACAACACACAGCGTCGGTGTTACTGCGGGTGGTCAAACCTTTCCTCAAAAAAGGGAGAGTGAGCTTCTGTTACAATATGGTGACAGCCTGTTAACTCTACTGACAACATTCTAACAGCCGTGTTTCACTGCTGGAAGAAAGACAAGCTGACATTTGCACACTGACTGAAACCATTGCGTTTCCTCGTCGAGCATTGTAAGAATGATTCAGCAAAACCTGCCGGGACTGACTTGTTTTGGCAAATGAAAAAATACATCTCTGCCCTCCAGCAAAGGCTTTGTTCATGTCAAGCATGTATCAGAGAGGAATCAGGGAGAATGTTCCACACTTGGGCAACATGTATCCTACATGTCAAGTCATTTAAAACACATGATTAAACCCTGGTGTGACTTTTTTGGTCTGTCATGTGAGGCTCAAATACAACACATTAAAAGGATCAGTTTGAACACCCATCAATTAAACCACCCACCCATCCGGCATCATCAAAGTGATTTGCAGCCCTCTACCTTTTATGTTCTCTGGGTTAGTTCACCTTAAAATGCGCCCAATGACTTCCACACAGTGTGATGTACAGAGCACTGGTATTTCATTGGGAATTGATATTGACAGAGGAAGTATAAGAACTGGTATCAAGATTAAAAAATGGGAACAGTGTATTTCTAATTGTAGGAGTGGGTGAAACAAGCCTTCACCTTTAGCTCAACAGGGTGTATTTAAAATGTTTCCACAATCATAACTCACCACGAATCCACAGTAATGATGACAAACTGTTCCTTTTCGTGCTGTATATGGCACCATTTAAAAGAGTCAGCTGTAGAATGGATCTGTTTGCAGAATGGAATCTGACTGTAGAGGCTGAACGTACTGTACGACCTCGATTCCAAAAAAGTTGGGACGCTGTGTAAAACATCAATAAAACAATGATAGTTTGCTAATCCTTCCTGACATATACTCAATTGAAAACAGTACAAAGAGAATATATTGAATGTGTTACCTCATCAACTTCATTGATTTTTGTAAATATCTGCTTATTCTGAATTTCATGGCAGGAACATGTTTCAAACAAGTTGGGACAGGAGCAACAAAAGACTGTGAAAGTTGTGGACTGATCCAAAAACACCTGTTTGGATCATTCCACAGGTAAACAGGTTCATTGGTAACAGGTGATAGTATCATGATTGCATTCTGTTATTATTTATACTTTACACGGCGTCCTAACTTTTTTGGAATCAGGGTTGTAATTGAACCATTCATCCAGTCCATTCTAATGGGGACCTATTTAAAAGGTTTACTTTGTCCACATCTGGAACACACTACTGATTACTGTCCGACAAGAAGAAGACTTTAAGGGTCAATTCAACCAAATTACAAAAAGATATTACTTACGCTTACCTCTTGTAGTATGTGGCCATGTATAGTTTTGGTTTTATTTGCTGAGGATTTTTCTCACTCACCAGAGTACAGAAGAGGTGAATGGAACCTTCATCTGAAAAACTCAGCAAACTAGTGAAAATAATCATAAGTGACAGCCCTAAATCAAATTCCATTCTCTTCCAATGTATTGGGGTGAGGGTTTCAGGGTTGGATATCTGAACCTCAACATGTAAAACAAAGCCTGTCGGCGTGGCCAGAAATGACTAGAGATAAGTGAGAAAATGTGTTTTTCTGGAAGTCAGCTGAACTGACCCTTCTGGGAAAGCAGGAGTAAACACAGAACAAGAAAAGAGAAGGCTTCTGATACAACAACAGAAATAGAAACAGCTCAGAAAAAAAACAGATTCATCACAGTGTTTGCAAACAGGATTCACAAACTGAAAGTGTATTCTTTTTCTCTGCAACTCCACTCACTCAAGGCAACACAAAAATAAACGTATAGCGCACTTGGTTGGCAACACAAAAAGCAGATGGAAAGCTGTCCATGGCTAGCATGGGAGATACAGTGTAAATCTGCATTGGGAGCAACAGACTGCCATAGCTGAGCTCTGTGGGGCTGGACAAGGCTTCCCACTTTAGTTTTGACCCGGCCGCCTCGTTCCCTGCGCTGAGCTCTCACACCACATACTGGTAGGTCTCAGCCTTCCCGTGGTCGGGGGTTGAGAAGGGACTAAACCACAATAAGGAGAAAGGGTGTCCAAATACCGCCCTCATGTTCATCCACTTAGTTTTTTTAGCCCATCTTCTCTCTTCCTTTTTCAACTGCTCTATGCCCTGAAAACGAGAAACAACCAAACTTCAGTGGGTGGACTTTTGTGACCCAGGCAGTAATCACAAATTAAATTTCCAATGACTGATTTGAAAAACCCACTAAATATTAAAAAAAAAAAAAAAAGAAACTCATCTGTAGTGATTTCTCTACAAGCAAAATCTAGCTGCTTGTACGCTGTTGCCTTTCCCTGTGTGTTGTACAGTCCCCCTACATGTCTTCTTGATGAAATCTCCCATATATCTGACCTCGAGTTGCAGACAAAAAGAAGTTCAAAGCAGGAAAAGGAGTTTGGTTTGGTGCGCTCCAATACACAGGCACACCAAAAGGATGATGTTAGGATGGCACCAAACTACATAGAGGGGATACCGATTCCTTCTTCCACTGATACATGGACAAATTTACCTTTCTATGAAAATACAAGAGCATCTTTCAAGTATGTCACTGAGAGGTTTTACACACTCACCACTACTATAGATGGAAAAAATGATCTGCTGATAGTCATTTTGACATCACATCAGCAACATTACACCTTTTCACAGTTTTAATGTCTATATCAGTAGAATATGTCCCACACATTTAAAAAAAAAAAAAAAAGTTTGAACTCAATACTTTCTGTATTTTATATCCTTTGTATGTCTTAACCAAATATAAATTAAATGAAACATTCTAGTCATGCTGCCCATTATCAGAGGCAAACTCAGTGTGGAAAGATAGGACGCACAGGTAGAAGTCGGCAGTGTGTCCAGGGCATAAAACAGCAAGTTTGAAGTTTACAATGGCATCAGTGGCAGATTTGTCACTAAAAATTCTTAGACATTTTTGAAGCAATGGATCCTGGATATCAGACAGAGGTAGACAAAAGCAGACTTCATATTTTTGTCAGCAACCATCAATCTGGCTGAAATGTGTTTTCATGATCACTGTGCTGCTACTGTCCACACATTTAACACTTTCTTGCTCTAATAAAATACTGGTCTTACCATCCGCTCTGTGAATGATGCACAGACACCCCAGATTTAGCTCTCAATATTGAAGGTCCTTTCTTTTTTGGCAGTTTTCAATGATTTCAGTCAAAAAAAAAAGACTTGCTGCACCTTATTCTATATCAGGCTGCAGAATGAGAGACATCACTTAGTTGTTAACAGTTTGAAATAGAAATAGAAGGTCAAGTATATCAGTGCTAAAAAGCAAAAGGGTGGCAGCAGCAGGGAGAGGGAAGTAGGAAGTCATGACATAAGAGGAAAGGAGGAGGACTGTTGGTCACTAAATGGATCACTTACGGTCTCGTCGGTACAGATGGAGTGGACTTGGGTGCCGAACATCACAGAGGTGAAGATGAGGAAGAGGAGACCCTCAAAGCACAGGAGTATGAGGAGGATGACTGTTGCTGGAGGAGAGAAGGAACTGCACTCTGGGGGATGGAGGGACATGGAGGAAGAGAATTGAAGGGGCAAAAAAGACGGCTATATGAGGAACCGCTACAATCAAAGAAACTACTGCATTCTACTGGTAACTGGAGGATGGAAAGCACTGAAGCAATACTGTCAGCAGGTATTTCCACCCGCCACCTGCTGAGGGCGCTTCAGTAAAAGGGGAAAGCTAGTGACTGTTGGGATCAGGAGGTTTAGGTTGGAGGCAGGTAGGTAAATGTGTGTCTATAGTTTTAACACATATACAGAGGGAAACTTCCAGAAAAAAAATCTGCATCATTAACGCCATCAACCCACTGGCTGTGAATTCTCTGGACAATGACTTGCTCAATTCACACATGGGTTCAGGACATTACACAGACTTTGTACTAGGGAGCTGGCAGGCTCATGTCCAAATGATTCTGACATTTGTGCTCTCACATACAGCTCCTCCGGGTCATGTCTAGATAAGTTCAGAGTTGCAGTGAAAGTCAGCATTTTTAGTTAATCCAGAAATGACGTGCAGATTTTTTTTCCTGATCGACCAGTCGATTTCAGTCAACCAAGATTGTCTTTGATTGACTACATCCCTAGTGCACAGTCGGGCACAAATATGTTTGGACACAACCAACCACCTTAAATGTGGGTTGCAATGTGCAAACTGTAAAGCAAATGTAAAATTTCTGTTGCCTTTTGAATGTAGGGCTCAAAGTAAGAGTAATAAGTCAAACAGGAAATTACGATGGAAACAGAATGTGGTTGCTGCTTTATGGGTGGTCGATTTGGTTTCCATCATCGACCACAATTTCAAGTTTCCTTAAGACAAAAAATTCTCATTATGAAACGAAAGTCACAATTCTCTGTCTTACCTCAAAAAAAAATCTAAATAATATGACTGAGATGCTGAAAGAAGACGACAGTCTATGATTAAGCTGCAACATACATTGTGGCGCACTGCAACCGAGATGACAAACAGAACAGGTTCAGGGAGCGTAAAGAGATGTTTCCCAATCCAGTTAGTGAACATTACCACAAGGCATAATGAAAATGTGGCTTGCATGTCAACAGAGTGCGCTCCTCAGTCTGCTGATGTGCTGACCACAAGCACCTCACAAAGGTTCTCAGTGTTCCCCGTCCCTTGAAAGTACAGCAGGAAAAGAAGCAACACTACACCAGCAGGAATGTAAGTGTGTGCACAAACTTTCATTCAGACCTGTGAATATCATATTTTTGATAGCTGTGGAAAGAACCTAAGGGAAGTACTATAATATTCCCACAGTGCTGTACGGTGTAAGGAGAAATTCCTGTATTAATCCAATAACATTCTCTGTTTTGACCATAGGCGTCATACATTAAAAGGAAAACACTAAAATTTTTTTAATACCAAAAAAACCCTCCAAAAAAAGCCAAATCCAACTATGAAGTTATCCTACTCATACGTATTGCCCATGTAGTCAATGATAGAGCTTATGTTGCTGTGCTAGAGAAGTTAACTGTCCAAAAACAAGCAAATAAACACATAGTGGTTTGTGTGATGACATTCACCTTCATTTGATTCAGCATGACCAAGGAAAATGAAGGTGACTGGTGAAGGGAGAGGCTTCTGACCTGGTTGGTTTGTGGGGCGTTTTTGTATTTGTTTTTTATGAATCATTCTCTGTTTGTCAACTTTATCAACTTTAGCATGACATGTAAATATATCTGTGTTTCTGAAGCATAGAAAGAACAACAGTGGACAAAGAAAAAAAAGCTATGCTGATAATATTAGAAGCTGATTGTATAAGAATATATACTGTACATTTATATGAAGCATAATACATAGTTTTATTTTACTGATGTTCATACCAATAAAACATTTCAAAGAAAGATTGTCAGTTTAAATCTCAGCTTTGAGTACTACAAGAAAGGCTTTTCTTTTTAATGAGTGAAGGGAAATGAGGGTAGAGAGGTTAAAAAAAAAAAAAAAAACACTCACTTGTCCAATCATCTTCAAAGCAGTTGAGGAAATGGAAGACCACCAAGATCAGAGCATGGAGAGAGATGAGTGCAATGTACATCTAGGTTGAAAAAAAGAAAAAGAGGACACAATGAAGAACCATTCACCACATATACTGACTGCAAACAGAGTGGTATTCACTGAGAATCCCGATCATCTGCATGTGCACTGCATTACAACAGCAACAACTACTGATTTCCAGTGTGACAACTCTTTCAAAAAGGACCTACACAGTGCTACACAGATGGTCAAGTCAGCTACAATCTGATGGCTAATTCTTGCTGTCAAAGGCTGAAAATTGCTCTGACAACCATCTTCAGTTTATAATTGAATGAAAATTTTAGTCACTCCACATTATGAGAGACTTATTCTTGTAGTGAACTTACTGTGAAAAGCACAAAGTACTTTTGGTTGTTCTCCCCGACACAGTTATTGACCCAGGGGCAGTGGTGGTCCATCTTCCGTATGCAGCGTTTGCAAACACTGCGAGAAAGACAGCAAGTTTTAAATGTAAAGCAAAGGGGAACAGATTCAAATAAAATGATACTGTGCCAACCCTCCAAGGCAACAACAACAACAATATTAATTGTGCACAAAGACAACATCAGTAGAAAGTGAAGGTCACTTCATTCTGGGAAGAGCAATTTCTATTTGACAAATTAACCAAAGTGAGAATTCATGATAAGAGTCTGACTTCTTCACTGCACCAAAACACTGCAGCTGTAAGCATGGGATTGAGTTTGTGAATGCCAATGCAGCAGTGAGAGTTTCATGTCCTTTTTGCCCTACCTGCAGTGGTGTGCCCGATCAGGCTTGATGCTGCAGCACTTGGGACATTTGTAGACCACCTGCCCTGGTTTCAGCTGAAGGCTTTCTATGTATTCCTTAGTAGCATTCCCTTTTGGCACCGCCCCCTAGCAACAAACATGACACATTAGATGATTTTATTGGAATTTGCAGCTCATTAATCATCATGATGAAATAAGCAGGTAGTAGTAGCACAATGTTATGAAAGTTCATCTCCTCTATAATAAAGACGATAAGAAGCTAAAGACCTTACACTTGTGTGCATGACATTGAGAGTTTAAGCATGACAGCCTGGCACCTACTTTTAATTTGTGTGTATAAATAACACCAAACAAGTCCCACTTACCGGGTCAGTGCACATGGCCCTGAGGTGTGATGCAAGGGCGAGAAAGGCCAGAGTGTTGAACAGGGTCCCGTTCACAATGCTGTACGTCAGATTCTTGGAGGGCAGCAGCATCACAAACAGCACCACAAACTCTGCGTAAAACACCAGAAGCCAAGTGATGACGGCGCACACGATGCCACAGGCGTCCCTGATGAACCACATGGCGGAGGCAGAGGAGGAAGTGATGACGTCTTTGGAGATAGGGATGCGCTGCTCGGCCTGTAGGCAGTTGGTTCCTGCCCCGGCCCCACCCTGCCCACGCCCGTGTTCCACATCCCTGCATCTGTGCACTGGGCTCTTCATCCTTCATCTAAGCAATATGCCTCCTGCTGCTGCTTCTGCTGCCGCCACCAGACCCGCTGCGCCTTCAGGTTTCAGTCTCAGTCACCGCATGCTGGAGCAGAGGAGCAGGAGGGTCGCAGGTTAACAGTTACCCTCATAAAACTTGATACACAAACAAGACATTAACCTTCAAGAAGAGAAAGCAGAGATCATCTAACTAAATGCATCAAAAACTGGGTGGCTGACCACCTCAGCTAAACAATTTCCTGGGCAAAACCCTGAATTCCTCTGGGATCAAGTGATGAAATGACTGATGATGGTTGTCGTGTATTCTAAGTGTAATCTTCTTTTTTCATTCTCATGTGAATTTAAGCATTGTGTAGTTTTGTCATTTATTCTGAAGCATCAATGTTCTCAAACAAACACATTGGCAACATGTCATATTTGCAATCATGAACACCTGATGTATAAAAAGCACAAACTGGAGCAATGTAAAATGCTACACCTGTAAGTACATGAGACAGTAGAATAGTGCATGAAGACAAAACCATTTGATACTGGATATGCTCACTGAAACTGAATTTTCCTGCTCTGTGTAAGTAGGCAACCATAGAAGGTCTAATGCAATGTGGGCCTTCCTATACAGGTATCTCATGACAAGCACAGAGAGGTGAAAGGTAGTCTGCTGTGTTGGCCTCAGGGCTGCAACTATTTTCAATATCCTTTAATCTGACAGTTATTGTGTTGACTAGGTGATTGATATATAAAATGTCACAGTGAGACAGTAAAAAATGTCCATCCCAGGTTCCCAGAACCTACAGTGACATCTTTGCCTGACAAACAGTCCAAACACCCTAAATATTCTGTTAGTTATTCAATCATTGAAAACTAAGAAAACCAGCAAATACTAATATCTAAAAATCTGAAACTTTTTGAAAATGTAATCAAAACGATTAATTATCAAAATGTTGCCAAATTATTTTCTGTTAATCAACTAATCATTGATTCCTACAACACAACAGGCTCAACTTGGATCAATGAGAAGAAATGAATTGTGAGTTTTGTACATGCAAATAAAGTATATGACCCAGCAGATTTGTTTATGAGGAGGATTTACACAGGAAATACCCACTGAAACTGAACTTTCCTGTTGTGCAGTAAAACAGGTCTGTGTGAATAGGCAAACAATGAAACTTCCTCACATTGATCACACATATACAGACATTCCTTTCATTCCAATCAAGAGCCCTGTGCAATATGTAAACATGCTAATACAGACATGTCATGACATGAAGCCAGAGGTGAAAGCTGAGAGCAGCACAGCCCGACATGCCTCTGTCTGTGTCTCCACATCCCACATATGTACTCATTCAAGTTAATGTTACTGCTATGTGACTGAAAAGTGAGCATTAATTGCTAGCAAAGATGTAGGTCGCTGGAAACACTGCTAGGTAAGCAAGCTAGCAGCCTTATCTTTAGCCAGGTACGGTAATAATATAGAGGTCAGTAATGTCAAATTCAATAAAACCCACTTAAGACTGTGGTCTGTTAATAGTTTACAGGCCTTTACGGTGCTGAAACCTGGCTGAATGTAAGCGCCGACATCACGTTACATTAGCTAACGTTGCAGCTAGCCGTTTAGCTAACGTTCAGGAATGAGCATTTACTAACCTGTTAGCATGCTCCTGTCAGCGTCCTTCCCTCCAGCTGTGAAGCGCTACGAGCCCGGAAGCGTCTCTCTGCCTTTTCTTTACATTAATCCTCATTAACCTCACCGAAACGCGAGCATCCTCCGGAGGCTTTCCCTGATGCTGCTCCTGCTGCCCCTCCACCAACAACACGGCGTCATGACGCAGCGCAGCCAGCCAATGGGCTCATCGGGAAGCCTGGCTACGTCACAGGACGGCAGACACACCTATTTCCAGATTTCTCCATCTACAGTATCTGTGATCCTGCTTACACCTGACACTCACAGGAGTCCTGGGTGATCCGACCTTTAGTTACAGTGTGTCTCCACCTCTTGTGAATTATTGAGAGACACACTCATGGATTTTGCTGACAATAAAAAAATACAGAAAATACAATAGTGACAACCTTACCCTTAAAGCAAGTGGTCAGTATATAGACTCACAGATTAGAATCTAATGGATGAACTATTCCTTCCATAAAATGCCATTAACATAGTATCTGGAAGTCTTCTCTCAAGTAACTTCATTATATACTATGTACTCCTATTTGTAGTAGGTGTGTAAGGTTGATTTTCCCTCCAAACCAGCACTCTAGCCTCAATGTACCTACCTATTTCATATGACCTATTTGCAGTGCATGTTACTCATTTAAATCTGAAAGCAACCCAATGTGTTACCTGTCCGAACAATCCGGTACAATAAAATACACTGTTGTATACGCAAAGTAACCTTGAAACCTTTTCCTAGGATCTCAGCTTCTCCACTTTATATGCAAATGAACATGTACATCTCTTTCGTGCAGTTTAACCAAAGCTAATATATGAGGCTTCATCAGTCTGTCAGTCTGAGTTAGACAATCAGGTAGGTATGTCTTATGTCTTTATGTTACTGTCCTTCCACTGCAGCTCAACACTGCTCTTGAAAACACAACATTAGATTGAGCTTAATCAGACTGATGAAGCCTTGTTTTCAGAATACATTTTTGCATGGAGCAAAGTTTGGAAAGGAACTTTTTCAGGCCGGAATGTGAGAGGAAGAATAATTACAATCACAGACCTGATCAAATGTGCAGCTTAAGACCTTACTGTTATAGAACCTGATCATACTTAATCATTACTGTCAGAACAAGGTTTTATTTTATTCATTGCTATTTATTTTTCATTTAATAATCATCTGTTTCTTTCTGAATCCACACATAAAAGTCATGTTGTTCTGCTCAGACATATACCAAGGACTTGTACTCCAACAGTTATAATGTGTTATTATTTATAAGTCATGACATTGTTCAATAAAGCTTTAAAGAAAAAGATGGGCTTCATTACTCCAGAGCTCTCAAACTTCATAGTTATCACTAGAGGGCAGTGCCATGCAGACAACTCTCTCTACATGTGACTGTATGACTCATTGCTCAAATATATTGAGCAGTAGCCTACATTAATTCATTCTAATGTTGCTGTGATTTGAGATTGACAATATATCAGTTTATTGAAACTGTCACATGAAGTGCAACCCAGCATTCTGAGCAATCAATCGAGTCCTGCCAACATAACCTTGTTATGTAACCGTAAAATTTGGAAGGAGTCTATAGAGAGTAGACTCCTGTGTAGGAGTCGTCATATAGATTCGTACGTCTGCCTTGAGGAAAATAGAAAATCTCATCCTCATCCAAAAGAAGCACCCTGAAGCCTTGGAAAATCATTTTATAATACATCATGTGAAAAAATGTTAAATAAACATGAAGAACATTCAGCAGAGATTTGCATGTATGGCATTTACTATATATTTTATATGAAATGAAATGAAATATTAACCCAAACTGGTGTGCATGCTGATATATTAATTAATTAATAATTCATTCATATTTTAGCTGTGAGGTCTAAGGTTTTCTTCATCATCGCCGTAGAGCTTTCTGACTTAGAAATGTTTTGGATTCAACACAGCTACAAGTAGATGTTCTCACCTTCGGTTCCTAATGATGTGCCTAATGCTGATATCTCCCTCACCACAACAAATGGAGACGGAAATACAGCTCAGACTAGAAGTCTTTATTTACAGTCCTGTGAGACAATGTCAGCCTCAGGAGAGACCTCTCAGATTGTTTCTCAACAACCGGAACAACTTCCTCTATTATATAACTTTCACAGTGCAGCATGACGGACCTCCTCATTTCTTTTATTTCGATGTACTAATTTAGTCAAAAATCTAAAACACACATGCAATGCACATGCAAAAAAGGCCATTTAAATATCTAATTTGAATGACTTCCTTATCTTCAACCTCAGCTGCATCACGCTGGATTCACCCTCAAGCTTAGTGTAGCCAAGAACTTCGGCTGAATCATCAAAGGATGTTTTGCCTGCAGGAAATGAGAAAGCCCCCTGAAATCCTACTGGTTGGTCTCCAAAAGCTTCCTCTCGTTTTCCATCTCAGTCTGGTTCTCTTCTGCCTGTTTTCTCTTGCCTAAATAGTTTTCCTTTGGGAAATACCACTGACCCATTAAGATCAGCAGCTTGATTCAAATAAGTGCTCTTACACTAATCAGTTTTTAATGAAGAAGCATTAGGAAGGCCTTTCACACTCTCTCAAGTGCAATTCCTAAATATTCTCCTTAGATTTGTTTAATTTCCTACAGAGTTCTCTTTATTTTTTAACTTAATAGCCTCCCTAATACAGCCGGCAGCAGCCATGTAAAGCAATCATGGAAAGATAACATTCCTTTCACTGTTTCAGTGGAGAGTTTAATGTCCCACTAGGGCCTAGAAGATATTTCAGAGGTCTTTCCACCATTTGAAAATGGCAGATATTAACTGCTGACTCAAAAATAACCATCTGATGGTAATCTTTAAATTAGGACTTTTTCACAGAAGACATCACAGTGGAAAAAGCACAGGCATAAGTGATCAAATGAATGATGGCTGAATTCAGTTTCAGTGTCCTGGTTCTCATCACGCTGGCTCGCTGTCACACATGACAAGTCAAAACGTCTGTTGTAGATACAAGTAAATTGAAAACACATTTAAACAAGCTATGCTATAGAAAATGCAATAGTTTCTGAATATCTGTGAATCTACATACTGACCATCCTCTTAATGACTCATTCTTCGGTCTGCGTGAAGTTGTGACGGACTTCTATCACCTCTCAGTATGACACACCACTTAACCCATTTAAAATTTAATTAGAGTGAACAAGTTGTTTGTCTTATGCTCCTCAGCAGCTGTTTCAGAATTAATCAGGAACGACTCATTAAAGGGTAAGTCTGGTGATCTTCTTTAGGTTCCGTATTTAAAACAGATATAATGGAAAGAGCAAAAGCAACAATGAATGTGAGCCATTTTTAGCAATTTATGTCTTCAGTGGGAACCAATATGCTTGGGGCTGAGTTTCACACACAAGGTAGGGAAGTCTGGAAGTATTGAGAGACACACTCATGGATTTAGCTGACAATAAAAATACAGAAAATAAAATAGTGACAGCCCTTACTCTTAAAGCAAGTAGTCAGTATATAGACTCAGATTTCTCAAGTAACTTCATTATATACTATATATTCCCTCAATTCTGAGTTATTTTGGAGCTACTTGTAGTGGGTGCGTAAGGTTGACTCCAGCCTCAATGTACCTATCTGTTTCATATGACCCAATTGCAGGGCATGTTAGACATTTACAGATATGAGAACAGCCAAATGTGTTACCTGTCCAAAGAATCCAGTGCAATAAAATACACTGTTGTATATGCAAAGTAACCTCAACACATTTGTAATTTCTTGCCATGAAACCTTTTCCTAGGAAACACACAAGTGCATACATGGATTGATATAGAGTCTTACTTCTGAAATAGCAGTATATTTATCATTATGTCATTCTTGATCTGTTCCTAACATCTTACATGGTAACTGATCAGTAATTTTGTGTAAATCATTCTAAACTATTAATTAAAAGCCCAATCCAGCACCTTGCGAATTGTGTGTATAACATGTCAAATACTAATATACAGTATCTTTCCATCATTGTACAGTTTATATTAAACTGTATATTGTCCTAGTTTGAGTTTAGTCTATTAGTCTATCATAACACGTCTTATGTGTCACATACCACTGCAAATTTATCTTGTTAAATGAGATGTTACAATGCACCTTTATCAAGATTAACAGTCTTAATTCCTGTACCTCAGGGCACTTGACTGTGATTCTGGTTCAATTACCTTATGATGAGTGAGGTATGCCAGTCATCTTTGTTCTCTTGAATATCAAACAAAAAAATCTGAGCATATGTCTCTTATACCCCCTGCCAAGAAGAAAACCTTTAAAACACCCACACACAGTTCTCTCTGCAGAGCCAATCTGCCACTCAATGCAGAATTATGACATTGGGCAATTTCATTTCACCTTTCTGTCTATGGTGTCCCACAGGGTCAGGCAAGGAGGGTATCCATAGCATATGTCTGCTGAACTCCACAGAGGAAAATGATGAGGAGAATTGTAAATGCTGACAGAGAGTATGTCTAATGAATGAAGACCTGGTGGTGACTCACCAAAACTCACACTCAACCATTTTCTGATCCTTTCTGCCTCACTATCTGCCTTCCTCCTGACACACGATTCCATTATGGCTGTCACCATATATCTGCTGCCTCCACCTTTTTTAATGTCTGTCCCTCGCTACCTGTCTCTCAGCCTTTCTATCTGACCTCACAAGCAAGGCTAGACTCTGCTCATGTTTTTCACCCACACTGTGATCTCTCTAATGCCTTTCTTTCAGCGCAGCAGGTATTTTTTCAGGTCAGGTCCTTTCTCAAAAGGACTTGGGGGAGATAAAACGGAAAAGTGATCAGTGATGAGAAATTATCTTTCGAGAAGAAGGGAATCCAATCCTTCAAATGCAAGCACTTGGTGCTTCTTTAAAAATGTGAGATGTTTTAATCATAGATCAAAATCACAGCATGATGATATGAAAGATGCCTCAATTTATCTGCTCTTAATACTCCCCATCAAGAATGGTCTGGAATTATTACAAGTAATGCTGGAGCAGAATTTTTTTTCCATATGCTTTTATCTCTGATTTCTGCTGGCACTCGACTCTTCCCTAGGTTACAGATGACACACAGCACATATGCACTTTACAATAATAACAGTGGCAGATTTACCCTCAAAATTAGTTGTTTTTGAAACAGTGGGCATTGGTTTCAGACAGAGGTAGACAAAAGCAGCCTCTCATTGCTAAACAGCGAGCATGTGATGTTGCTGTTGATGACGCCTCAAGGTCCCTTTTAATGTTTCAAACAGACTCATTTTAAAACTAGTGTCTTAACAAAGGCCTCTTGAATATGTACGTATATATGGCAACATACATGATCATATGCTAAAACACATGGTAAAGCTGCATGTTCCAGACAAAGACTCAGCGTCCTCTCCAGTTGATGATTCATGTAACATTAGAAGACATGAAAAAAACTGCATTGTTCTTGTCTTGCAGTGCAGAAGCGTGTAATGTAAATGTAAGATCAGACTGTTATTTCAACCTGTTAGTGTCACAGTTCTGCCAGCCAGGCCTCTGTTTACCTTTAGTTTTTGTTCAGCCTTAGTCATTCCCTGCCATGTCTGTGTCCAGTTTCTGTCTGTGGTTATGTCTGAGTCCTGTTCATGCCGTAGTTCTTTCAGTTCTGTCTGTCTCGTTGTAGTCTTGTCATGTCGTAGTCTTGTCAGGTCGTAGTCCAGTGCTGTCTTAGTTCCTTGTCTCTGCTGTCATGTCGTGTCCTAGTTCTGTGTCTTAGTTCTGTGTTGTAGTTTTCTGTCTTAGTTTTCTGTCTTAGTTCTATGTCTTGGTTTTCTGTCTGTGTTCTATGTCATAGTTCTGTCAGTTATAGTCCTGTCATGTCTTAGTTCAGTCTGCCTTAGTCTTGTCATAGTTTACCTGTCATAGTTGTCACTCCTCACCTGCCATACTCACTCAGCCTCACCTTACCTACCTGCCACTCCCACCTCATCACACACCCCTGCACCCAGCTGCACTCTATCTGCCATCAGGACTCTATATAAGCCACCACAAATACATTCATCCACTGCCAGACTGTCTTTTCTGCATCAATGTCAGACTCTCGAGCTACCTTTGGACTACACTCTATTGCCCAGCCTGTTTGGATCAACCTGCTTTCCATCACAGCCCTCTGTTTCTGTTTTGCTCTTGAACTCCTGGTTTTTTGTCTGTCTGCTCTACACAGCTGTTGGCATTTCCCTTGGACATTCCCAGCGTAAGAAACTTCTCCCCGTGCATTTTCCTGTGATCCCTGAATCTCCAAGACTCTCTAGTGTTGCTTCACCTACTGCTGCATCTTATGTGTTAAAATAAAGGACTTTACCATCTCCGTTTATCCGTGTGTTGCAATTGAGCCCAACCCCACTCCCCATAACAGTTAGGATGCTCAGGCCTGTTGCTAGGTCCACTTGTTTTAATGTAGACAGATAGATAGATAGATAGATAGATAGATACCACATTGGCCACATAACTTGCAGAATGTTTGACCAGTTTTCAAGCAGTTTTGTTATAAATGCCAGACATGTAATTATGATACAGGTTCTGTACACGAGTACACGGTGGATTCTACAATTCTACAATTTCATTTAGCAGACGCTTTTATCCAAACCGACAGACATCTGAGAGTAGACAAAACACAAGCAAGGATCTAATCAGGAGAAAACAACCTGGATAAGCGCCATAAAACAAATGTGGATGCGGTGGATGTGCTTGTCATCAGAGAGAAAAAAACGGAGACGTGGCAGGTGAGTGACACTGAACGTCCCTGTGCTGCTATCTTAAATGGACATACTGACGAAAAAGAAAAACAAAGAAATGAGCGAAATAACAAGCCTCACAGCCTTGGTGAGTCAGCTTTTCGAGGCCACAAAAACAGTGTTCCCAACCCAGATCCGCTGCATAAAACCCTCTTGAAGATAAGTTCACTTCAGCTCTTATATCAGTGCCTTTTGTTGAAATGCTCTACAAAAATGATGACAAAAAAGGACAAATCATCTCCTAAAAGGCTTCTAAACAAGAGGGTTGTTTGAAGCAGCCGGCGGCAGAGTGAGGAACAAGTAAGGCTTTTACACGATTCTTCATTTAATTCAAGGTTTTGTATTTACAGTGTCTTACCAAGGACTCAGCAGGGACACTCAGACTAAATCTTTATCTATATTTTTTTCTATGAATACAGATTACAGGAGTGCATTACTGTAAGTGCGTGCTCACATAGCTATAAGTGCCAGAGACCCAAAGTTCTGAGTTTTTAAAGCATAATGTAGCTACTTAATAAAAGGTTCAAATTAGTACGTCTGACGTGGCTAACCTGGAAAAGGAGGACAAACCAATCAAGCTTACATTAGGAGACTCTATCGCTGAGGAACCTTTTACCTTAAAGTATAAGCTGAAATGAAAGCTAAGATCTGGGGCTACTGGGTAATGAAAAGGCGGCAAGCAGAGGCGGATAGGGCTGACACTTTGTCTACATGTAACTGAATGCGCTGCCCATTACTATTCCTGCTCCCACTTTGTGCAGTTCTGGCTGAATCACAGGGCTTTGATCACCTTTCAGTGGGAGCTCACTGCAGAGCGATGGTTCTTCCATCGTCATCGTCCCGCCTAAACAACTTATCTAATAGGAATCATGATAACTTTCAAGGAAATGCATACAAAATACACACAGTCTTTTATATTCCATTTCCGAGAGCTGCGCAAGCTTACAATCATATGTCTGGCGTTCATAGTCTCCAGCTGTGTGTTGTGCTATATATGCACATACATTCTTACCTTTTGCAGCTAATGAAATTTAGAGATCTAATCAAATCTGCTGCCGAACCCAAAACATATCTCTTATGTGCTACTGCTGTGCATGCTAAAGCCTGTGCCTTTGCCTTCCTCATTAAGCAGCATGGGAGAAGAAGATCATATAATCACGAGGGACATCCAATATCATAACACCATGTCAGTTCTGGTAAAGCCAGCTATTTGATCTTTGCTATTTGATTTGAAGGCAATGCAGATAAGATGTCTGTGTGTGTGTTTCGGCAGTGGGAAGGGGATGGGCAGAGAGAGAAAAGGCGCGGGTGGAAGAAAGTGTTTGCATAAGTAGCTCTGGTGATGAAGGCCTGTTTAAGCTGATTTGAGCTGATGTGTTTCATGTCTTGCCTTTCTTAGACCATGCTTGATCAATTCCAGCTGTGACCCAGTAGGCCTGTATTGTAAAGCAGGGAGAAGTACACTATATGGTTGAAATTGTGTGGGCACCCAATTGGGTTAGGACACCTCGGTGCACATACTACTTTTGGTCTGGGGTGTTTCATGGTTTGGGCAAAGGCAAATGTGCTTTTTCCAACTTTGTGGCATCTGTTTAGGGAAGGCACTGTCCTTTCCTGTTTTAATGTGACAATGCCCCTATGCACAAAGCCAGGTCCATAAAAAATGGTTTTCCCAGTTTGGTGTGAAAGAAACTGACTGACCTGGCCTCAACCCAATTCAGCACCTTTGGGATGACTCATGACCATACATAAGTATTGAAAAACCCAGTCTTACTAAAGGCTTCAGTTTGATTCAAATGATAGGCTCACCAGATCCTCTAAATGCATCTGAAATCTCCTTTCCCATGGCAGACTAAGGAGGGCTGCTTCTGACAACTTTTGTAACATTCTGAAATAGACAGCTGGTCAATAATGCTCACTTCATACAATGACTGACCACGTGTGCAGAGGATGAAATGAATAAACTTAAAATGAACTGAAAGTGTGCAGCATTATCCCCATTTGAACAATTATCCAACAAGTCCTCAAATTGATACAGGTCCTTTGTCGATGCCCCGCATAATGACACAGTGATGAGTTTTCTCATCTGATGCTCCTCTCAGGAGGACATCATTTGTCTGTGCCTTCCAATCACTGATGAAAAATGCATCTGTTTTATGATGTGAAAACGCTATTTTTATGGTTTGGTTTAGGCACAAAAAAACACTTGGTTAAGTGTAGAGAAAGATGAGGGTTTGGGTTAAAATAAATGCTTTCATAAGGTTAGGGAACCTTCATCACCATGGTAACAATAATAATAAGCATTGTCGACTCATGGTTGGAAACTGGAAGCAAACATCTGTCTCCCCTGTTAAAGTCTGATGTGTTGTTGACCCATCCATCCACCCAGCCTCCTCCGTCTGTGGACTTTTGTTTCATTGCTCTATAATAACATCTCCTGACTTCTTCCTTTGCTCCTGTCATAATTACTAAAGCTGCTAGAGGGCTTTTGTCATTTCAGCACAAACATTTTAGGGCACTAACTATAATGACTGCTATTCTTGTTGGGAGGCGACTTCAATTACATCTCCTTTCTCTATGATGGCAGGTTTTTTTGTGTGGCCGTTTCAGGGGGCTATAAGACATTTTCATGGATTTGCATTATACAAACTAGTTTGTTTTGACCAGTCTTAATGCTGCAGCATGCTATTAAAAAACTTGTTTCCAAGTAAATGGAATCCACACGTGTTTCCTGATGTTGAAGAGTTTAGCGTTGATTTTTGAATAACACAGACAATGAGTCACTGAAGAGATATAGATGAAACATTAATGATCCTTGAGGCAAAATTTGCAGTTGCAGCAGCAGCAGAGGATATACACAGCATGCAAATGTGATAAGAGCATTCAGACCGTGATAGAGCACACAGGTTAGAGGTCGATGTGCAGGAATGCATGTTAAGATTTTCAGTTTAATGGGTAAGTAGATGAAGGAGCACACTGTATGGGCATGAATATAAATGCATATATTGCCTGTGTTAACTTCCTGAAACCTCAGGAATGACATAATTGGGATGCTATTTATCCTTAACAATGGGAAAGACATAAATGAAGGAAGAAAATGTTTGATGAGTGTTTAATCAATAACATGTCATCATTTAATCGATAACCTGCCGTGTTCCTGCAAATTTTACCTCAGGTTGATTTGACCTTAAGCTTGACGGCATGTGTTCAATTAATACAAACTGTCACAACAGTTAAAACAATTCAAGATGCACAGATTATAAACTGGTTCCTTATCTATTTACCAGCACCCCAAACAGAAGCACTAGCACCTTGAAAAAGTGAAAATTGGGGAAATATCGCACTTTGGGATTTTTCGCATCTGTCTTTCAGTATAACAGAAGTACACACACATACACATACTCCAAACACAACTAGTATGTTGCCCTGCTGATGTTAGCATGTACCTCAAAGCACTGATTACCTAACTGCAGCATAGGTGAAACAAATTTTATCAGCGGCAGCTGAGCTGTGATGGTGAGTCCGAGTGCACAGCACCAGGACCCTGGAACAAGCTCACCTAAATAAAATGCAGTGCAATTACACCCCTGCTTTTCCTTCTATTAAATGCCAGAATGTCAGCTGTGAAAAAAGTCTATTTCCCAGCAGTGACACTTGTCAGGTCTCCAGAAAAAGCAACAGTGTCATCACATTCATTCCCTGGACTGGCACATCCCTGCTACCCCTGCTTGTTTTGATTGAGAACTCAGTGGTAGAAAATCAGAAGCAGCTCCTCCCTCTCCAATTCAAAAGCTCTGACAGAAACTGAATAGACGGCTGCAGGAATTCTGTGACATGATGGCAATTTTATCTGACGGCTCAGCAAAATCAGATTACTCACTTTTACATTTCTTTTTTTTTGTACTGTATTTCTTAAATTAGAAGTTACTCAAAGCCCGTGTCATAGGAGCTGATAAAGTTTGCAAATTCGCCGAGTAGTTTAAAGTTTGTTTTATTGGATTAAATGCAGCACCTTTGATAATTCTGAAAACACTGAAAATGCCTTGGGACTGGCGAAGAAAAGAGGGATCAGATGGTTTTGGATAAAAGCTTAGTATAATTATTATAATCATCCTCAGTCTGCAGCCCGGCAGGAATTCACACTCAAAGCCCAGATCACACAGCATTTCCTTCATTTAATTATAATTATGATGATCAGAAAATGTTCCATTTTGGATGTGTTTCATAACCGTAAGGACACTGTCCAATTACAAAGGTGGAACTAACTGTTTTAAAATTGAGGGGCAGAATATTCAGATGAGCTGCCGACCTTGGATCAAAAATCACACAACTCATCAAAGAGAAAATAGTTATAATGGAAATGATGAACTCCAGATGCCACATGATTCATACTGAATTCAGCATGTGAAGCATTGGGAGATTATAGAATCTATGCAAAACATTCAACAGATGATACTTGGGCACTCTAATAACTCGTCTTTCTGCAGGTGACTCATCAAGCAAACATTCTTACCAAGCGCTAAGAGAAAGCAGATGGGACCGGATCGATACAGTTCAAAACACCAGCAAACTAAACTACAGCACTACAAAACCACTCTGGCAATAACGCAGTGTCTGTAAGTCCTGGACAAACACTCCCTGTCTGACAAAAACACTTACAGAAAAAATCGATTGCACGTCCCTTGTGCAAACAGCAGAGGAGAGACAGATGCGGCCACATGGCTGTAGATCATGACTGAGCTAAAACGACCAACCCCCCAACCCCAGCTGAAAATAGGGCATATGTGAAAAGGACATTTTGAGACAAGTGACAAACCATCTGCAGGGAGCAGCCTGTTGCCAGGATTCCCGTGTGTGTTTCCTTAAACTTGACCTTAGCTCCAGGGATTACTTAGTGGAGGAAGTAGTGACACTGTATCAACTGAGAACACCACCACTATTTCAGGTCAGACTGAACTTCTGGTCATTGCCCGTCATTACACTACACTGTGCACAGAGTAGAAGATTCAGGCAAGACTGAAAAATTGAAACACTGTAACTGAAACTAACCTTGACACAAAATAAGGTTGATTGCAGTTTAATACAGTCCAACACTGAAAATAAGAATAAATAAGTTTCCTCAAGTGGTACCTCTGGGTAGCTGTTGTTTCTATCTTGACTAACTATGAACACAACCAAAGTGAACGAGTCGGACTGCCCTGAGGTGAAGGTCCCCTTCCCTCTCTTCTTCACCATCGGCGTAGTGAGCCTGGTGGAGAACCTGCTGGTAGTTTTGGCCGTCATACGGAACAGGAACCTCCACTCGCCCATGCACTGCTTCATCTGCAGCCTGGCGGCCTTCAACACCATCGCCAGCCTCTCCAAAACCTGGGAGAACCTGATGATCGTGTTCGCCGACGTGGGGCAACTGGAGAAGAAAGGTTCCTCGGAGACGAAGATGGACGATGTGATGGACTCCCTGCTGTGCATGTCGTTTGTGGGCTCCATTTTCAGTTTCCTGGCTATTGCTGTGGACCGGTATGTATGTAGGGTTTGGACGTTTTAAATGAACGTTTACAGTGTCTTCAAACTGTATATTTAACAGCGTGAAAGATGGATTTGAATCTGTGTTGGTATTAATGTATTCAGCTCCAGCCTGCTAATCTACCAGAATCATGACGCTGAATGCTATTTGTTTCATTTCAAATCAAAGGAAAAACTGGCTGCAGTGACTGTAAAGGAAACCAGAACAATGGTGGGCTTACTGTAGATTGCAAAACAAAGAGTTGAGTGATTTATTGGATCTGTGTACTGCTGAGCTGGCTGTTTTGAACAGTTTCTCTTTGGGTTACGGGCCAATTATCCTTGGTTCATATTTAAATTCAAAACATCAGGTCTCACTAACTAGGACTCCAGGGAGAATTTGGAAAAGTCTCAACTTTTCTCTGAGCTCTAACTCATACATCCATAGCTTATTACAGGCAGTGGTTCTGCATGTTTTACCGCAAGTCATGTACACTGAATAATACTGTCGTGCTACTGTTTTTCGCATCCTTGCAGGCTTTTGGGAAGCTGTGACATCTGAGAACTGTTCATGGGCCAAAAATTATTGCATGCACAAATTAGTTGGTTGAGGATTTTCCATGAGGTTTCTTGCTTTTAAAAGCTTTATGCAAAAGCTGAATCATCTTATCTTATTGTCAAATTTTACAGACTTTCACATTTCATTTGAAACTGCTATCTGACTATTAGGTAAGAATACAAACAAAAACTGTGTGTGCTTTGAAAAGTGGTCTGCAGCAATGTGATGTGCACATGACTTGTAGTTCATTGGCTAAAGTTATCATCCTTCCATGCATTATTATCATTTGTTCACTTTAAGACTGCATTCATTGATTTTTGACCCTTTAGGGACAGCAGAACAAGTCAAATGTCAAATATACATCAGTCCAATATTTACTCTCCTCTTAGCTCTGTTTTCATCTCCGCCAGCTCCTGAGAAAAAATATCAGGCTCTTAAGTAGCTTTATGCTTCACTTTCTAGTTGCAAAGTTTGTCTGCCTATAGTTTGGCGCAGGTAGTACAGTGGATTTAAAACAGAGTTCTGTGACCTGATCTGAACCCCAAAAATACCCTGCTGTTGCATCAAACTTCCTGCTTGGATCAGGTTTGGGCTGTTCCAGATTTAATAAGAGACTTTCTATTTTCACTTACTGCAGGCTACTTGTTGCTACTTGTGAGTGGAAGTAATATTTGTAAATGGCCTTATTTTAACCTGTGCATTTAAGCTTGTGGATATCAGGGCAAAGTTGATAAGTGAAAAGTGAGAGAATCAAGTGAACTGAAGGGCTGTTGTCAAAATCTAACTAGATTCAGGTCAGAGGAGATAATCACATCACTTTTTAAAAACATTGTAAATATTATGTGTATATGTCTATGTAGCATTAACATGTTGTACAGAATGGTTTGTTTTCACTTTCAGTTACATCACCATCTTCCACGCGCTTCGATACCACAACATCATGACAATGCGGCGCACAGGGGCCATCCTGGGCGTCATCTGGATTACGTGTGGGGTGTCGGCCGTGCTCATGGTGAGGTTCTTCGCCTCCAAGTTCATCATGATCTGCTTCGTCGCCTTCTTCATCGTCTCCTTGGTGATTATCTGCTTCCTCTATGTCTACATGTTCATGCTGGCACGCATCCACGCCAGGAAGATTGCCGCTCTGCCCACCAGCGGCGACGGGAGGAGTCGGCGTCAGCGGTGGAGGGGCAGCATGAGAGGGGCCCTCACTCTCACCATCCTGTTCGGGGCGTTCGTGGTGTGTTGGGCGCCATTTTTCGTCCACCTCATCATCATCATGGTGTGCCCCTTGAACCCGTACTGCGAGTGTTACAGATCGCTGTTCCAGCTGCATGTGGTGCTGCTGATGAGCCATGCCCTCATCGACCCGGCCATCTACGCCTTCCGCAGCGCCGAGCTCAGACGCACATGCATGAGGATGCTTGTTTGTTCAGACTGGAGGCGGTGCTCATAGAGAAAATCTATTTACACCTTTGATTTTAGCCTTTGTTTGTCTACCAAAAGTGCTCTTCACCTCCAGACTGCTTTACATTCCTCATTTAAACCTAGGAGACAACAATGCATAGACCTGTGCTGCCACTGAAGAGATGTGGGTGGACAAAGGTGTTCAGTTTCCTTTGTGTTTAAATGAGCATACGTGTGGCCGTTCATGTGTGTGTTTGCATGTATCAGCATTTCTGTGTTTGGTTTTTTCATTACGTAACTGCCATCTGTCCATCTTTTCTCTGCCTTGCTGGCTATCTAACCATCCATCCCTCCTCCATCATCCTTTCCTCCCAGGATTTTGATGCAATCTCATTTCACCCCAAGTGTCAATCTCCTCAAATCCTGTTATTGAATAAATTACCCATCTGCACTGCATTCATGACACACACACACCTGTTTTTCGCTAGGCCTTTTCTTTTTTTTTTTTTTTTTTTACCTGGAACATGATTTTGTGATTTCCATCATTCCACATCTAATAATATGAACAACAATATGAAAACAGCTCACCGTTTTACCTTTTGCTTTTATTCAGACACATAAATAAAAGAATACTTTTTGATCTAACATGGCCAACACTGACATAAGTTACTTCAACTGAAGCTCACATTTACATTTTTGCATGCCTTCACTTTACCATTAACTAACATGAAAGATGTCCACACAGCTGTTAATATTGTCTGGCTGTATATAAACATAAGACTGAGCATGCAGTTGGCATGTGGGCTTCACCTCTGTCCAGTGTCAGATCGCGTTCTGTGTTTGTGCTGCTGCTTCTGTGGGAACAAGAACTGAGCACTTCACAATCAACAATAACAATGAATCACGCATATGTCATGTCGGAGGTGAATGTACAATGAGCAAAATGGATATCACTGGTTTTTTTTCGTCATCAAATAAACCCATAGAGAAAATGAAAAACATATACAGTATTGTTGGGTTTTTAATAAAAGCACTTTTCCATGTAGGAGCACGATTTACATTTGTATGCGTTCCTATGCTCTTCTTTTGCTCTCGTGATTGCGAAGCACTCATAATAAACATTAATGGAAGCTACAGCAAGGCTATTATAACACAGTACAGAAAAACACATCATTTTAATACTGTTTTCTGTTTGTTGTTATGTTTGTTTCAAAAGCATCTCTTATCTCGCCATTGATATGCATAAAAACGACATGGATCATTCAGAGGATTCAAATAACAATATTGAATGACTCGCTGTTTTTGCGCAATAAATAGACCAATGTAACACTGGAAAACATGTTTAGTATCTACAGCAAAGACATCTCTTATGAAAAGCTGTTTCAGCACATGGCTGTATTTTGCGATAAAGTTCTGTCAAGCTTCTCAGTTGGGAGGTAGGCGCCACTAACACAGAGAAAGCACTGTGAAGCTCTTTGTACATTCATTTTTACATTTCAAGTGTAACCTTATGGCGTCTTTACATAGTGTCACACAGATCATGGAGCGAGGAGGGCGGTGTGAAGAGATCATCAGGGAGCACGCTAACAGAATAAAGCAGCTATAATTAACGTGAAAGTACAAGATGAGGCAGGAGAGTGATTCTGCATTCAAATGGTAGCAGAAGTGGAAAGCAGATGGAAACTGCTTGTTAACCGTAGCACCAATACAGCAGCAGGGGGAGGCAGGGCGCACAGCGGAGGCACAACATCAGCTGTCGACACGTGACGTTGTCGAAAAGTTCTGCAGCAGCCTAAATTTCCCCACTTACAGACAACAGACGAGGTAACACGTCTGCGGCCACATGTGTTACCTTGTGGACTCTCAGGTTTTTGGAGGCGTAAGTACATCATCCACGAAGGGACAGTCTAGCTGTAGGTGCATTAGGAGGAACACGATCTGCTCAAAAGTGAATCCTAACAACTTCATGTAATTGGATTCAATGTTAGTTAAAAAAACATTTGACAGACTGTGAAGCTTGCTGTTCTACTCTCTTTCCTCTTTTTCATTTAATTCAAAATTTCCTTCGTGACACCTGTTTGTTTAGAGTGCTTATATACTTGCTTTTTAACAATGTGTAGACGAGTGGCTCCTCTGTGCTAAATGACAATGAAGTTTGTTATTGTCATGTATGTAATGAAAGAGAAGTTCAGACAAAAATACCAGTTGGTTGATATTGGGAAAAGATTGTAGACATGATTAAAATAAACCAAAGGAAATTGGGAACAGCGATCTCCTGTTTTAAAGTCACATGTTCTCAATATCTGATGCTCAAATGCTGCTGGTATTTCTTGTGAGTTTGTCTTCTATGTTTACCTACTTTGTAGCAGACTTTCCATGGACTTGGAGAAGACGCATATCCGCTAAGGGGAATATAAGGGCTTAGTCATCACTGACTGATTATGAAAATATTCTCCTTGAGAGCTTGCACAGATTTTGCACAGTAAGATGTGTCAGTATCGAGGAGGAGAATTGAAAATTAAAAAGTATTAAAGTTGATGAAGCAGAACCAAAGACATTGTCTTTGTTATTCCACACAAAACCAAATGCCTATATTACCTGCGATGCAACTCCACTGCTGACGGTTTGGATGGAGATTTGGTGCTATGCTGGTAGTGGATAGTTTAACCTGGAGCCACAAGCAGAGATGAGCTCGTGAAGATTTTGTTTTTCAGTTTCAAACTGCATTCTTCAGCCCCAACCAACACTGACTCAAGACATCCCTTGAGGACATTTGTAAGACCTCAAAAAGCTTTATACAACTTTTATCACATGTAGTAGTGCTACTCCCCAACACCTCTAAATAGACTTTAATGTGTAAACTGCTGCCATTTAATGTTGAGATCATGGCACAAAAACCAGCAACAGTTAGAGACTTCATAAAAATGTGGATAATTGAGACAAGCTCTATTTGGTTAACTTCAAAACTTTCCCCAATCGTTGACTTCACTCCCCCACTATTCATTCATATGTGTGGAGTGTTAATTTCCAAGGAGGAGCACAACCACTGGCCCAAAGCAACACCAGCATGTGCAGCCTAACACATACAGTAGTTAAAGCAAGTATATAAGCAAAATTACACAGCAGCATTTAAGATTTAATAATGATAGAAATGAAAAAGAAAGTATCCTGTCAGCAAAGGATCAGAAAAGCGCGCTCATTTAAAAAAAGAAGGCCAGAGCAGGAGGATGAAAGAAATGTCAGCTAAAATAAAAGGAAGGGCATAAACACTATTCTGTGATGCACTTTCAAATGACCCATGACTTCAAATGGTCCTTGCTGTGTGTTCAAATAGTGTCCCTAATAAACTAGCCACTCTGTTTATATGGCAGATACATTAGGAAAGAGTGGTTTAACCTTCCTACATACTGTGAGTGTCGCCTTTCCGGTTCATACTGGATAGAAGAAAAGAATGTGCTTGACTGTACACTGCACTGGCTGAGAAGTGCAATGAACAGGTCCTCAAACAGTGTGTTTTGATAGACTCTCTCATGGTTATGCTCCAGTGTCAGATTCAGTCAGTTCATCCCACCCATCCTGTCACCGGTCCGTGTCTCTCAGTACTTACCCGTCAGAGCGCAGATGTTAGTGCAGGCGTTTCTCAGGCTATAACAGCAGATGATCTCCTTAAAAGTCTTCCTCATCTCCTGACTCCTGAAGGCATAGATCAGTGGGTCAATCACAGAGTTGCACATGATGAGGATGAGGTACATGTTGAAGTGGGACATGAAGCACACGCAGTAGAGGTTCCGCGGACAGGAGATCATCAGGATCAGGTGGAGGAAGAAGGGAGCCCAGCAGACGATGAAGATCCCCAGCAGGATGGTCAGCGTGATGGCCCCCTTCATGCTGGCCCGCTGGTGGATGGAGTTGTAGCCGGGCAGGGCGGCGATGCGCTTGACGTGCGAACGGGCCAGCATGAACATGTGGCTGTAGAGGGAGGCCATGATGAGCAGCATGGCGAAGAACATGGAGACCAGGCAGATGATGACAGGGGTAGTGTCTGAGTAGATGATGAAGACGATCCCGCAGCCCGTGCAGAAGGTCCAGATTCCCCCGATGATGCAGCCGGCTCGCTTCACCGTCATGATGTTGTGATACCTCAGTGCATAGAAGATAGTGACGTACCTGTGGATGATAGCGTATGTTGATATCTGACGTGACCTAGGTAACCTATGTTTTTCTAACAACCTTTATTAGCCACTGAGGAATTGCACAAACCAATGAGAGAAGAGATGTCTTGAGAAGTGGAAATATATCCCTGTGCACATTAACATTGCACTGAATGGTCTAAATTAAAGCAGCACAGGTCAAGTTATTCTAACTTTTAGTCCTTGGGGCAAACTCCAAAAACATTAGGTCCTAAATTTCTCATAATGCAACTCCATAGCATCTTTCACTATGTCATCACTTTCTGAGTAAACACACAGGTTTTAAAATAGCGCAGCACAAATTATGCAATAAAAAATGGAGACTTATTTTAGTTATTTTCTCAGCCACAGAAGACGTTTTACAACAGTTCAAAAGTTCATCAGTGGAGTGCCCCTTTCAGAAAGAAAACAGGAAATTATATTTATATAACAGGAAATTATAATTATATTCATTATAATTTTATAATGATATATAAGCCAGTTTACATAGTTGGACAGAGATTGGAAAAAGGGCTTCCAAGTAAATGTTAATTTACGTTGAACAAATGTTCAACGCTTCATATTTGTTGAATTGCTTAAAATTTACAACCATAAAGAAAGACCAATTTTACATTTGTGCACGTTCAGCTGACCTGCTGTGCGCTAAAAGATGTTTACTTTGATAATAGAACATTACACTACAGCATTCACTCGCTGGAATGAACTAAAAGAGCACCAAGTGAACATCGCCTCTGGGTTCCTGGTAATTAGAACCAAATTACACAGACCTTTCCTGGACTCTCTGAAGAAATTATTATTATACATGAGTGCTTTTCTAGCCCAATATGAGAAAACAGTTGTCTTGGGCACCGGTAGCTAATTCCATTACACAGCCTCCATTGTTAGACAACCTCGTGTAAGTTATTGATTTCAATTAACATTTTCATTAGCTGAACCAAAAGAGTGACCTCGTGCCTTGTTTCAGGACATTGTAATTATGCACTCTGACTGTTGTGAGAGTGCATTTAATTAAGAGTAAAGGATCAGATGCCACTTCAAAGCTTTTAAAGGGCTTCTCCTGGAGGAATTGGAAACAAGAACAAGAATGTGTATCTGTGTGCTACAGTGGAGGTTATACATGGATTTCGGGACATGGACAAAAGTGATTCTATCTATCCAAACACACCTCCCTCCATTATTACCTGTCCACAGCGATGGCCAGCAGGCTACACATCGACGCAACCACAGAGATGCAGATCATGGAGTCAAACATGTTGTCCATCTGCCTGATGAAGTGGTCCTCCACCACCAGCTGTCTGTTGTTGAGGAGGTAAATGATGATGGTCTCCCAGGCGTTGGACACGCTCACCAGCATGTCTGCTACCGCCAGACTGCAACAACCAAACGAGTGAGGTTAAGCTTTGCTCCTAAACATAGATGTTCTCAAATCTGCACATGTTTCTGCTTGTGCTGTCTCCCCGTGGATCCAGGTGTCTGCAGAGGAGCTGTCCCAGCTCTTCTCCTGCATGATGACACCTTCATGTCACAGTGGAAAACAGCCAAATCATCTGACTATTAAAATTGCATTGTGCAATCCAAGACTATTATTATTTTCTATTGGCAACCAGCAGGTGGAAGTGAGGCTCAGGTTTTTCTTGACACTCCACACACTGTTAACCACGTTCACAGTCTTAATTTGGCACGTTAGCTATCCCTTCATTCATTATTTATATCAGCTTACAGTGTGCTATGCCACCCTGTGTTAGCATGCTAGCATTTTAATTTGCACTAAAAGCTTAGTAGTACACATATTGACATTTTGACCTCATGATAGCACTGAATAAAAAGTGAGAAGATCGTCAAAGATATCAGGATTCATCCTCTGGGGAGTCTGTACTAAATTTCATGGCAATCCATCCAATAGTTGTTGAAACGTTTCACAAAAATCAGTCTCATGGTGCCACATTAGGAAAAATCGGGCATCACCAAATTTATTGGGATTCATCCTCTTGGGACCCTGAATGTGCAAAATATTGGTCAAATTTATCCAATACTAGCTGACATATTTGAATCTTGCCCGAAGTAGCGGACTGACTGACCAGTGATGTCATACCTACTATATAGAGCTACACATCTGAAAACAACAAAGCAAGTGGAGATTTATCTATTTTCCATTAAATAAAGTGCATTTTAATTCAAATGAAGGATAGCAATGCTCTCGTCCCACAGTAACCCTCTCTGTCTCTCTGTGACTCTCTGTGGAAAATTACGTTTTTCACACTGTACTCCGCTGGCATCAAATGAGACTTTCTTACTTTTCTCTTGGGGATTAGAAAATCTGAAATGAGTCATACGACTCAGATCCAAATAAAGTAACAAGTAATTGCTATTAATGTCAAAACTGAGTCAAAGTGTTGTTTTAGACTGTCAACTTGAGTCCTCAAACTCATGACTTGACTCCGACACCCGATCAAATTGATGGCACATGTCATGAGTCCACAGCTGTCGGAATTGCAATCACATGCAGAGGAAACTGGTAAATCAATAAATTTATGCAATTATGCAGGGTACAAAATTATGTGATGAAAAGAATGTCAGATACTCTTTTATAACTGTATGACATTTTATTAATTTATTTTACTGTGTAATTAGTTTCATGGACTTGTTTGCTTCCTCTGACATCGCATAACATGTGATGGGGGAAAGAATAAAAAGAAACAGACCAGCTCAAAAACTGCAAATTCTCGAAAAAGTTCGAAAACACTATTGTGTAACTGAGCTTGTTATTCTCACGTGTGATTCATTCAGGTCTTCTTCAGTTTAAAATGTGCACAAACAGATGGCTTTAAAATTTAAGCTCATTATCTCCTGTGACACGAGTCTCTGGTGTAGCCTCCACTTCCACGAACACACATAGAAACACACAAACTCTTCCAGCTCTCATCATCTTGACACACCTTCACAACAGGAAGGTAAGGAAGCTAATTAAACATGTGGTCCAACACAAGTCTTGACAATACACAATACAACACACTCTGATAATTATACATAAAGTAGTATATAAACATAATTATATATATTTTTGCTTCAGAATGTCTTGTCTTAACAGCTGAAATATCTTGTGAAATATAGTTCCCTATAATGATCTCTTTTTTTAGGAAACCAAACACAAAGCAGCTCTTTTTCTGTCTTTCTGACTTTCTTTCTTTCTTTTAAGTACAGCTGAGCCTGATGGGAATGTCATTACTTTTGCAGGAGTTTGATCATAATCCAAAGTTCTCAACAAATCAATATACATTTTGAGCAGTTGATGGAGCTAGGAGAAAGGAAGATATTAGTACTGTACAAAATGGTAAGGCAATCTATCAAACAGTTTTGGACCAAAAGTGGTGTATCGATCAGGCTGAACAACAACGCCATGATGTGAATGATTTAAACGGCCTCATTCAGTTTGCTGTAGATGTGGCTCTACTTGAAAGTGGTGACAGTGGAGGAAGAAGATGATGATGGATTAGCAACCAGAGAAAGCAGGCAACTGCTCCAGGGACCCCTAAGACAGCCCAAAGGCTCTGGGTCCAATGTGATAAAGTTCAGATATGTTTGCCAATACTGTATGTACCATAAAAAAATAATGCCTAATTTTAATGCCCCGTATTGCAAATGGGCCTGAGTTAGAATCTAGTTTTAAGGCCTTTATTATTTCACTTTAAGTTGTTCTTACATTGTGCATAAGATAAGATAAGATAAGATATTCCTTTATTCGTCCCAGTGGGGAAATTCACTTGTCCAGCAGCAAAGACAATAGAGCAGTCAAATAGTTATAAACAGGAAACAATACAAGCAGAGGTTAAAAAAGTTTTTAACAGTCTAACTACCGTTAAAAGTATTAACGACTGTGCTAAAGAAATACAATAATTATCAACACTTTAAACAGGCTAAAAAGAAGTATTAACAACATGAATGTATAGTCTATTGGGAGCAGTGCTGGTTGTACAGTCTGACAGCTGCAGGAAGAAAAGACCTGTGATATTGCTCCTTCACACACTTCGGGTGAAACAGTCTATCGCTGAAGGAGCTCTCCGGAGCTGTTAACATGTCCTGCAGGTGGTGGGAGTCACTCTCCAACATGGATGACAGCTTTGCCATCATCCTCATCTCTCCCACCATCTCCACCAGGTCAGGGGGGCAACCCAGTGCAGAGCTGGCCTTCTTGATGAGTTTTTCCAGTCTCTTCCTGTCCGCAGCTGAAATGCTGCTGCCCCAGCAGACTACTCCATGGAAAATGGCTGATGCCACAACAGAGTCATAGAAGGTCTTCAGGAGCGCCCCTTGCACTCCGAAAGACCTCAGTCTCCTGAGCAGATACAGTCTGCTCTGACCTTTCCTGTAAAGGTTGAAGGTTGAAGATATGCTCAACAACCCCGCATAGCTGGTCTGAGCAGGTCTTCAGGAGCCCGGAGCTGATGCCATCTGGACCCGCCGTCTTCCTCGTCTTGGTCTTTCAGAGCTGATTTCTCACCTGGGATGTTGTGAGGGTCAGGTTGGAGCAGGGGGGCTGTGTGCTGATGGGTGTGGGAGGGTGGGTTGAGCTGATGAGCTGAGCAGTGGGGGGTGGCTGTGAACAGAGAGTTGCAGGTGGGGGTGGAGCAGTCCATTTGAGGTGTCAATGAGGGGGGTTGTAGCAGGGAGGGCTGGGCCAGGGGAAGGGCAGATGGCTGATCAAATCTGTCGAAAAATAAATTCAGATCATTCGCTCACTTCTGGTCCCTCGCAGCCTGGGAGTCAGGCCCCTTGTGACCAGAGATGGTAGGCCTCTCCAGACTCCGCTTGTGTTGCTGTGCTGCAGCTTTTCCTCCATCTTCCTTCTGTAGCTGTTCTTCCCCTCTCTGATCTTCCCCCTCAGCTCCCTCTGCACAGCCTTCAGCTCCTCCTTATTCCCTGACTTAAAGACCCTCTTCTTCTCCTTAAGGAAAGCCTTTATGTCCGGATTGATCCAGGGTTTGTTGTTGGAAAAACACCGTACAGTCCTGGTGGGTACTGTGTTATCCACACAAAAGTTTATGTAGTCCGTGATGCAGTCAGTGAGACTATTGATGTCGTCTCCATGAGAATTGCAGAGTTCCTCCCGCACTGTTGTGTTGAAACAGTCCTTCAGAGCCTCGTCAGCCTCATCAGACCATCTCTTCGCTGTGCGGGACACAGCTGGCTGCCTGTGTACCAGAGGTTTGTACACAGGCTGGAGATGAACCAGGTGGTGGTCTGATCTTCCCAGGGGAGGAAGGGGTGATGAGGTGTATGCCTCCTTGGTGTTGGCATAACACAAGTCCAGTATTGTATTGTCTCTGGTGCGGCATGTGACGTATTGGGTGAAGGTGGGCAGAGTGGAGGATGGAGAGGCATGGTTGAAGTCCCCAGAGAGGAGAAGGAGGGCCTGTGGATGTTGGGTCTGCAGCCGGCCCGTGACAGAGTGGATGACATCACAGGCCGCATCAGCATTAGCAGAGGGGGGAATATATGCAGCTATCACAACAACATGCGAGAACTCCCGAGGCAGATAGTATGGCCTCATGCTAACGGCTAACAGTTCAATGTCCTTGCAACAGAGTTGCTCCTTAATAGTGATGTGCCCAGAGTTACACCATCTATCATTCACAAACTCTGCCAGCCCTCCTTTTGGCCTGGGGTCTCAGTCCGGCCTTGGATGTATTACGTAAAGATAGAGGATACACACTGAAGAATACCGCAGCCCTGGTAAACACAGCTGAAGTGACCTATTATATTATTCCATTCTATTTTATATTGAGTGAACTATTTACCTGCAGACGAAGAAGTACATGGGCGAGTGGAGGTTTTTGTTCTTTACTATGGCTGTGATGACCAGGATGTTCTCCAGCAGGGAGATGATACCCAGAATCAGAAAGACCTGAGGAATACAGTCAAATACAGACATGCTATTCACCCCTGGTCTTAAAATGCAATCTGTATTTATATATAATATGTGTGTATCACATTAGTGAATAGTTAATTGGATGTATAGATTAAAATTTGAAATATTTAAAGATTTATATTAACAAAAAGTGTGCATTTTGCTGTTCAGTATCACACATACTGTTCATACCTCTATAGCGATGTGGACCTGCTCGCATGCTGCTGGTTTGGAAGTGCTGGTCTTGTCCGGGAGCAGTGGCGTGGAGAGGGTGTAGTTCTGGTGATAGTAGGAGTAAGCCCAGGTGGAGTTGCCCAGCATTACCTCCTCTTGGTAGGAGGACTCCGATGCATTCATCCCTGCTGTGGCTCTGGTCCAGATCACCACTGCTGCTCGATTGCAGATGTAATTTTTCAAGCAGGCTGCAAAGGAAAACAGATGCCAAAGTGAGACGTTATGTTTACTGTGTGAAATATGGGTTTTGACTCTGCAGCTCAGATATAATGTTTTTGTGCCTTTAATTTCTTTTCTTTTTTTATACAAAAGCTGATGCTATTAGTCTTCTGCTCAATGCACATCCACACACAGCACACAAACTCACAAATTTTGTACTTAATGTCATCACTTTATCAAGTTGTGACATCACACGGGGGGGCATTTAAGAACAACTTGACTGAGTTATGTTATTTAATTACTAACTAGCTACTTCTTGGCAGGGCGCAGGCACTTCTTGGCAACTTCGCTGTGATGACAAGACATAATGTCTTAATGTAATGTGTTAATTAGTGTGCTTGAGAGGTGCTGATAGTAAGATTTTATTACCTAGAACCACGCTAGCCATTTCCCCCTGCTTCCGGTATTTATGCTAAGATAAGCTGGTGGTGGTAGCTACATATTTTCCATACATATCTGTCTAGCCCAAAAGGTCAATAGGTGGGAGGTCATGGTGAATCTTATCATCTACTCTCTTGTCTGTTTCTTTACCAAATAAAATTGGCATGGAAAGTTTGCTTTGAACATTCCCCTTTGGGGGACGCTGGGGGTCCGACATGACACTCCTGTGGCAAGTGAACGCCTCAGTGTTAAGATCCTGGCCTCAGATGATGAGATGTGATGGGATCTGAAAACAGACCTGCACTCAAATCCTGTTTCTCAAATCAACACACGATGATCTGACTAACAGACCCTCCAGCGACGTCGAATGACACTATTTGCATTGCCTATACATTTGCACAGAGCTAATATAAGCTATTTCATTCTGTCTTTGAAAAGTCTCCAGAGTCGTGTGGTAGATGAGGCGTTTCCAGGACAAAAGCTGCTGTCAAAAGCTGATAAAGACTACGTCTAGACACTGAATGGAAAAACAGAGGGAAACAAACACACTGATGACAAAATAAAACCATTCAGGCAAAGTTGACTGACAAACTTAATTCTCCATCATGCCCACCATAACCCCTGTTTGGACTGTAGTCTGTCTCCTCTCAGAACACCATTATCCAAATCCCATTACAAAGTGACACTATGAGCTTAACAGCTGCTATAATTAACCTTTCCTGCAGGGCTAAAATGAAAAAGCCATGCCAGTTATGTTTGAGCAGTTAATACTTTTCACTGTCGTCTGTATGTATGCACTTTGAACACAATAATTGCAGGAAACATGAAAGATATCAACATAATTGGAATTGAATGTTTCCAGCACTAATTGACACAGCGGTTATCTTAAGCTGTTCAAAGACGAGAACTAATTACTGTGACTAAAAGTACAATTTATATTTGACATATTAAAAATTTCATTTAATTAAACTTTTAAAGCGCTGACATCATTCAAATACCCCTGACTGGAGCAGCTATACTTCAATTTCTACTTTATATGGTGAATCATTTCAGAGCATAACAATGATTTACATTTTCTCAAAATCAGTTTATTATCTATAAATATCAGTATCATATGATATTCGTGCCAAAGATACGGAATTGTTAATATCATCTCTCTAACCTGTTACAATGACGGAAAAAATGCTGATATTTAATATTCTACTTGTTGATGTTTCCTATATTGCTATCATATTACTGCATGATAGCATGAGACATTATTAACCACCTGTCAAACCCACACACTTATGTAATAATACGCAAGGTGCTCGAGATCTTACATTTCAAGCAACAAGCGCAGAAATAACAATCACTGGATACTTTCTGTGAAAAAAGGAAAAAGGAATAGAACTTTGGTTGTAGTTCAGACTTCGATATCTACAGAGACGTCACAAGTTTAAAAGATGCTTTGAAAAAGTGAGATTGCTTTGAGAGAGACTACTTAAATTGCTTTTAGAATTAAAAGTATGATTTGTTCAAACTTTTCTTCAATAGCTGCAGCAGACTTTGTTTGGCCCTCATGAAACAAGTGAGATTTTAATCAGCTTGTCCTTTTTTAATTTAATTAGCTTAAACCTTTCAAGACAGTCTTCAAAGCATCATATAGAAGACAACTTCTCAGCTTGAGACAGAGCTATGAATTAACATACAGTAGCAGGCAGTGAATTTGGTGCAACAGCACTGGATGTGAAATTCGACATGCATGGATTATAGAACAGGCCTCAGGGGCAGCTCTATGGTACATAGGGGCCCTTGGTCACAGGGGTCTAAGAAGCTGGATCAAACAGCAGGGCCACTCCTACAACTATCCATGACTGACTGACAATCACAAATAGCAATGACGCTATTTCTAATAGCAGGCGCATTTTGATATTTCTTCATAGCATATATATATATATATATATTATTTGTATCAGTCTAATAGATTATGGGTGTGTTTTCTTGCAAATTAGCTTATGATGCCAAAAAAATACAACTCTGAGTCCCAAAAAAGCTTGGGACTCGAACTATGTTTACAGACAATGGTTTTACAAAGTGTTCCTGTGTTAATCTCCTTTATACAATCATGTGTTTGACAAAGTGTTGAACCTCTCTCCATCCTTGCTTGTGACCGACTGAGTCTTTCCAGGATGAACCTTTCATACCCAATCATGATACTATCACCTGTTACCAATGAACCTGTTTACCTGTGGACTGATCCAAACAGGTGTTTTTGGATCAGTCCACAACTTTCACAGTCTTTTGTTGCTCCTGTCCCAACTTGGTTGAAACATGTTGCTGCATCAAATTCAGAATAAACAGATATTTACAAAAATCAATGAAGTTGTCTTTGTACTGTTTTGACTATATACTATTGAGCATATGTCAAAAAAGATTTAGCAAATGATCACATCCTGTTTAATTTATGTTTTACTCAGTGTCACAACTTTTTTTGAATGGGGGTTATAGAACAGATGCTGAAATGGTCATGAACCAACTTCCATAACGCTTCAAAATAAATACACTGTACAAATTTGATCATCATTTTATCTTAGTTTGCCTAAGTTAGTTTACATGTGTCTTGCTGGTACTGGTTTGTTTTTTCTTCCTCTCTTATAGCTCAGAAGTGCGTTACCATGAAACAATTACAAAACATACAGACATAGATATATTGTTTTAAAATACATGCTGCAATAGTGAGTTTAATTTACTACATCATAAGGTTTTTTCAAATCAAACATTTTAAAGTTTTGTTCTTACATATGCATTTTCTTCATTCAAACAGGGCATAACCATGTCATGGGATATTCTACTTCAGTACACTTTAAGATCAAATGTAACTGGGAGCACTACAGAAAATTGCAGATGAATATTTAATGTCCAGAAATTCACACTGACTGGCGTAACAATTTGGCCACAACTTAGTACACAGACCATGCACGGTCTGGCCAATGCACTAGCTTTCATGCCTACTTAAAATACAGTGAGCCTAAATTAAAATTAATAAAGCAATTAAATATATATGACTACTGGGAAGCTGGTTGCCAACTGGGGTTTCGTGTGCCCCAACTTTTGCAACTGCTGCAAATACATGGATAGTGCAGTAGCTCAGCTAATTAGAAAAAATAGAAATTATAAATTGGGAAAAAGTATAGAACGCTCTCTCCTGGAAATTGTTTTTAAACAATACAACTAATTTGTTTGTCCACCTTTTGTTTTCTATTTATATAATGAGGAAATGTTAATTAATGCTGCAAGCTGCAGAATATAGATTCTAAATGTGACACTGACAACTTATTTCATCTAATTTCTGACAAAACATTTGCCCTTCCGATACAATCTGCTCATACTGACTGACAGCATTATTAAATTCTTTAAGGTTATACTCACTACTATTATACTCACACTATATACATATATATGGGGAAAGATTGTGGTCTTTTTATAGGAAAGGAGAAAGTCTCCACTGCATTAGACATCACACACTAATTATCCTTTAACTGAAACCACAATCTCACTATAACCTTAAAAAGAAGATAGATGAGGGTCACTTTTTTCTTCAATTGACAGCCTTGTTTTTTATCCCCTCCGGTGACATTTCACTTTCATATGGCCTAATGAAGCGTGCTGGCAGGTTGTCAAAATGTTTTTTATTCTAAAATTGTCTTCCACGTCAATTAATTTCAAGATCAAGCTTCCACAATAAAACATCTTTGACAACTCAACGATGGATTTTCTGAATGTTTTGTTTCCAATGTTGCATTATGCTGCATAAGGAAGGGCCAATTAGTTTTAATGGAAACCTCAATCTAATTGAAAATCTATCAGCGGGTATGTTTGTATTAGCTGAGGATTTAACAGCCACAGCCCAGAGTGACTCATTAATAAGTGAAAAAAAGCCTGGAGGAGCTTTCATCTGTTTGAAAAAAACAAAAACACTTTATGAAAAAAGTAGTTCACATTCAATTCATGTGCGGGTCGTAGTCACCTGCGCTGCGGTGTGTTTGCATACAGATATGTGCTTCCTGCTGCTCTGATCTGACGTGTGTTGCTGTTTGAAGATGTGATGTCAGAGATGAAGGGCACGTGCGGCACGTGATGTGAAGATGTAAGTCTTTGTACTTTGTAAATTATGCCCTCAGTTCACGATCAGTGCACACCTAACAATACCGCACTCGAGTACTAGTCGCCCCAATCGCTCACAATTCCCAGTGTTTCAAGCATCGAGCTGTGTGTCTGTTCGACTGAGTATGTGTTCATGTGCTATAATCACACCTCCCCTGTGAATCCAGCCGCTCTGATCCTTTGCTCCCTGTCTGTCTCTCCCTGTTTGTCTGGCTGTCTCTGGCTCGGTGTTCTTCCTCAGGCCCACTCCATCTTTTCTGAACCCCCCTCCTGTCTGTAGTGACTCTCCCAGGAGGTCACATATTGACTGGGATCTTGTGCCGTGGACACAAACCAGAAAGCCAAGAGCCCCGCTGCCTTGATCACAACATCAAGAGAGACGTACTGGAGCTTCTTTGCCGACAGCTAATGATTGTCTCTTCAAAATCCCACCATGGATGCACACGCTGCTTCTAGGAGGAAAATGTGGTTTTTACTTCCTAACTGCTGAAATGCCAAATAAGGCTTTTTCGGATGTAACAGCTTATGTAAGAACTTTGTCATCCCACACATGAAGACTTTATATTATCGTATATGGAAAAGCTCACACTGTGGGACAAACTAGAATACATGAATGGACATTAAGATTTGAGCATATTTTGGGGTCGGGAGGTTATTTCAATATTCCTGAAATAAAAAGAAGACAAAAACAACAGACTACAGTCTTCTCTCAGATGGGAGTTTGTGTACCTCTGGCTGTTTTCTACATTATTCATTCATATTCAGGACAAAATCAATTATGCACAGTGCGCCAAATGTAATTAACTCTAATCACATGGAAATGTTAATCACACCAGAACAGCAACCTGTGAGCCTGAGCTCTTTGCTCATGGCCGACCACAATGAAACACGATCGCACTGAATGAGCCATCGAGCAGTTAGAAGTGTGATCTGCAGTTATCAGGGTGTTGTTGGTGAACCAGTTTCATTTCCTCATTACTTCTCATGATATTGCTTTATCATGACATAAACATGTACCACTGTGGAGCCCCAAAACTGAGAACTAATAAAGGGCTATCAGACAAGTCAAAAGTCATATCACTTGGCAAAGAAACAGCAAAAACTTTTTAATTTCTTTTCCTTAGCTACCAATTGTTCAATAAAATAAATTGAAATTTATTTTAAATTAACACGCTGAAGCTAACATTGATCATGAATCTAAATCGGCTAGTGTGCATTGTGTTACTGCTGTAGCATCACTGTATAAACCTGCCTCTAACGGCAGCTAAAGCATGTTAGCCGGCAAGCTAACGCTAGAAAAGTAGGCTAGTTTTTAGTTTAGACATTAATCAAGACAACACAAAATGTCAGGAATGTTACAAAAATAAGATAATACAATAAAAAATAGAGGCAACCTTTTGATTGGTGGACGACTGATGTACCTCCTGGGGGGCCACAGCCGCCCCAAATTTTGTCAACTGATTGATACTATCGGGTCTTTTTACACCAATTTTTAAGTATTAAACTAATAGTATTATTCATTGATGTATTCAGTTCTATTTCTGAAATGCCCGATAATCTTTTATCATATTTGTAAACATAAATATGTACGATGTCAGATTTTTTTCCAATATGCGCAAATTGAAAAGGGCAGTCATGCTGAATGCCTTTGGTCTGTCAGGCTTTGAAAGCTCTCCCTCTGAGCCTCCTCTCACTTTCATCTGCATGGGCTGATCCACCCCTGCTAACTCAGCACAGAGCACAACCATCAGGCCTCAATCTGCAGCTGATCCCATGATATGACCGAAACCAATGACAATGACACGGATGATAGCAAAACACATAAGGTTCTTCAAAGGTTGCTATGGTTACGTTATCACAAACATCGTGTTCAATGGGATTTTCTTTTTTTTCCTCCAGACGTACCCCATAATAACTGTGTTGTCAAATTCAAATCATGATCGAGCCTTTCTTGTCTTGTGCTCACACAGAGGCTAATACTGTCTATCAGCTGGTGGTGGTTGCAACCTACAGATTCACTCTGAGGATTATTTAAACAGCTGGGAAATAATCATACAATCAATATATTGTAGGGTAGGATTTTGTTATGACTTGTAGTATGTGTGTTGCGCAACAGTAGATACAAAAAAAAAATGCATGTATATGTATATGATGTGTAGGTTTATATAAACATGATCGCTTTCATTCTTTCTGAAATGAACATAGTGCTGCTTAATGATATAGTGCTATTACATAGGAAAAAATCTGTTTCATATCAGATGGTGTGATACTCACATTTCCAAAAATTAAACAACTTGAATGCAACAGCAACAGCAGTAAATTCAACAAGGAATATTATACATAGATAAAATGTCCACGAAAATATAAGAAAAATAGATTAGAAGTGCATTATATGGATACAAGTTATGCACTTTATCTCAGGATAATGAGATATATTATGATAGAATAAAAGTGAAATTACTGTTTTTGTCAGGAGTCTGGTGGCTTTGAAGAGAGCATAGATAGATATAGTGGCTTCAGTTCCCTGTCTGACAGCAAGGTCAGGGGTGAAAATGTTATGAATATAGTACACATTTAAACTGATTTTCTATTTTAGGTGGGCCTTTTTTTAGGTGGCTAAAATAAGTGTTGCTGCAGCCCCCGTCCACACAGCTTTGCGTCAGTGCCGGTACTCTGACTGCCATTTACTGTAGGGAATATGGATAAGTACCTCATACAACTCCACTTCAAAAAATCAGATCTAACCCTTTGAGGGACATTATGACATTGATGCAAAAATAACAAAAATCCCATGTTGCCATAAAGCTGTGCCGCTCAATTGGCCAAAAGGGTGCAAAATGGAGGGACCCACATTGAGAGGTGATGCCTGTCTGCCTGCTTCATGCATGCAACATTGTCCAGCTGTTTTCCACTTATGTTCTGTTAAAGCCAACTGAGCCTCTTGAGTCACTACTTACATGAGCTTTAATTAAGCGGCTCGCCACACATCTCTCCCTCTGCAGATGACAGAGAGAGATACAGAGGAGATGACGTGAACTTATTATGCAAACCAAAAAACAGAACTAAAAGGAAACTTGTATATGGAGGCGAGTTAATGTTCCCCCAGCGTGAGACGTGTTTATCACGAACCAGATTCAGGTCAGTCAGTAAAAAGCTCCTCGTCTCTCGTGATGCTCGCTGCAGCTGCTTTGCCACTGTGGTGACTAATCTTTGTGAGAAAATGATATTTTCTCCAGACAGTTATTACAGCAACAATTAGACCGAACAGGCAGAGAATTTCCTCCACAATGGGGGTGGCATCTATAAATTTTTCTTCAGGCTAATGAATCAGTGGTTGATGAGCTTTCAGAATGTTGCTCCGTTTATGTGCCACACAGTGCGACTCTTTATGCTGCCATGAAATATACTGCCACCGGCTAACAGGCAGCTCTGTGACAAATACAGCTAACTTGATATTTCTCCACCTGACATTGGACGCCTGACTTATTCTGATTAATCCAGGACTGTAGTCGCTTCAGCCAAAGGAAACGCACATCTGGCAGGATGCCTTGAGACTGTGCAGCATGGACCTCTCTGTGTTTGCGTTTCCATAGGAAGTAGCAGAGCAGCTCAAAGGGAGGCTCTGTCTGACTGAGGCTTCTTTATGTACATTAAAATCAATCCTGCACATTTTACCACAAATTATATCCACAGCAAACAGAATCAGTGCATATTGTCACAGTGGTAATTGATCGCAACAGATATCAGGAGTATGCTGCCGGCAAAGTTGCTTGGTGGATGATGTACTGAGATAAAATCTCTGGCAGTTTCTAATTTTAAATACACATGCTGCACAGCTTTGAGTTTATGAAAGATAAAACCTATTAAAACAGTTTGATACCTCATGTAAAGTATCCATTCATGAACAGTGTGTGGAGTTAAAGATGAGCAAAATACAGGTGGATGGCCATAAGGTAAGATTTATCTCTTAATGGGAAATAATGATTTGGGCATTTGTAAGTTTATAATGAAATTCATATATATGATTTATTAATGTATTATTATAATATGATGTATAGGTTTATATGACACAAACTGGTAGTTAATCTTGACATATTATTATAGTCAACCAGATGTCTCAAACAAAAAGTAGAAGACATTCAAATCACACAAAAAAATGCAAAAGCATGTAGCTGCAACATTTTCAGTCATGCAACCCTGAAAATCCTGTCATTCACTCCAAACTCTGAGAATAACAAAGTTTCCACACAAATATGACAGTGACACCTCAGAGGACAAAAATAATAATCAAGCATGACGATGTCCTAAAATACCAACTATTCTACAAGTAACAGATTTGACAAAAATCAATATAACAATGCAAAGATGTCTTCTAAGGTGGTGGTAAAAATCCATCATGTGTGGGGAGACAGAGATAAAGAATGACTCACCTCTCGCAGGAGCTGTGACTCAAATCCTTTCCACAAATGGTTCAGATAGACTGGTTTGTGCCTCTGTGGAGCATCAGAACAGTGGATGTACGCATCGTGAGACTGGAGATGCTGAGCTCTGAGCTCTGAGAGAGAGAGAGGGAGAGAGAGGGAGAGAGAGGGGCGGGGGGGGGACGGAGGGAGAGGAACTCCCCCTTCACATCTGACAGCATGGACACGACACGCAGCCTCTGCCAGCAATTTTTAGCCATCTCCCTCGCAGTGGGTTGAAGGAAGCATCAGCCAAAAGCGCAGAGCTTCCTCCATGTTGAAAATATTCTGTCTGTGAGGAACTCCCTCCAAGAAGAATTTCAATGGGACTTAGTGAAGAATTCCTGCTACAAATACATTTGTTGTCCTGGAAATAGATATGTGTATACACATACAGCCACCGTCTTCTGATATCCCGCAGTAACACACCAACACTGCAACTACGTGACTGAAGATACTATGATCCTCCAAGACTGATTCAGGAGAGAGTACAGAAGAAGCTACTGAATGCATCAAAAAAGGCTTTTCATTAAAGGTCATTTAAGTGTGAAAAGTGTAACAGTATTATTGTTCATTGCATGTTTTTTGTAAAGAGCAGTGTTGCCTAACAATTAAAAAGAGTAGAAATTACTCCAAGCACTGGAAACCTTGGCTCTTCCAATTATCCACAATCACAATACTAAACCTCAAATTGTTTGCAATGAGCAGGTCAGAATGAATAATGTGAAAATACAATACTGCACTTGTATGTCTGATTGCATGCGAACAAAAAAGGAAATTATCTATTGTAGCCTGGATGTCTTTCTCATCTCCGGTATTGGATTGAAGACGAGTCAAATTTCCATTTTTTCTATATTTTTAAGATAAGATGTCAAGATAATTCTTTAATATGACCCCAGACTAGCTACAACAATAAAAGTCCTTCTTATAAAAAAAGTGCTCCACTGATTTAATATAAGTTTGGGGATTGATAAGAGACAAGTTATAAAAAAAAATTGCTCACAATTGATGCAGCAGATTGTCAGCAAGATACCCTGACTTTTAATCTATGGAACCCAAGCCTACAGTTCCCATGATTCATTCAACCCATTCAACCCTTCCTCCAAGGTAACCACCCTGTCTATTAAACTCCACACCCCCAGTTTGTAATGCATGTTTTCCCTCATAAATATTCTCTGAGCCCAAGCCCAGATAACTGTAGTGACATCACTATGACATTACTCAGGTTATTTTCCCAGACTCGACTAAGCTCCTTCACAGTCACAGGACTCTAACGCAAATGTTTTCACTTTGGCTGAGTTATGCTCTCCTGACCACTAACTTTGCTGTGTAAAACAGGTGGAGTGCCCCTTTTTAAAAGGTGATTCATTCTATCATATTACGACATTTTACATGTCCAGCAATGTTTTTGTTGGTTGTTGTGTTTTTCTGGCTTCCTAATGAGCCTGTGCCTGATCAACAGGAAAAGGAAATACCCCATCCTCAGTAGGTAGTGAACCTAAATACGCAATATGACGTTACCTGTTCACCTTTTTGGATGGTGGAACAATGAGAACTAACTCTAAACATGCAAATAATAGTTTAATAATGGTCACCTACAAAATGAATATACTAGATCATCACCTACTGATACAGTTAGTGCTTAAATTAAATCTCAATTCTTTTGTATATAAGGAAGCTTTTTCAGTGTTTTCCCACTATGAGCTCATTAACTGAGAAACTGGCCGCTTAAAGAAATGTCTCAGAGGCAGTCGGCTTGACTGTGTTTGGCTTTTTTTTTTACCATCCGCATCCGCCAAGCAGGCTGCTTATTTTTCATTGCCTACATGCAGCAAAGGAGGGTTTAAATATAAACACAGGAAGCAAGGATTACAATTGCACAAATGCCGTCCTGTTCCAGACAGTCACATTTTCTCTGTTTTTCTGATAACATCTGTATTTAGTGTGCACAATTTTGTGTTATCATGAGTTTTTTCTTTATCAGCTCAGTTTCTTCAGAAGCTTAATCTCAGATTTTCTGCTTAATTTCCCTAAATGCTTGTGGTCTTTGTAATTGCTATATTTGCTACATGACTGATTCTCCAGTGAATGTCTGCATTTCCTAGAGGATGACCTGTTTGATACAGTGCAAATATAGAGAGATGAAAACACAATCTGTGTCTGATCTGCACGCACAGGTCAGCATTGCTATCCCAGCCTGAGGTTGTCTTTCAGTCAGAACACTGCCTTATTTCCTTCAACAAAAAGCCCCTTGAACACATACAAATGTCACGCTGTGACAGAAAATACCAAGAAAAATTTTTCCTTCTGGCTTGCACAAGGCCAGAATGACAAAGGATGACATTCACTGTTCATTCACTGTGTTGCTTAATCACTTTGATCGATCGAGCATCTCATTCACAATTACTTTCCTCAAATTGACTATAAAGACACTTAATTCACTTTGCCATGGTTGCCAATTGAATGTTGCACTGGATATTCTATTTAGTCAAACTCCACTCAAATTTTACTGACTTTGTTTTTCCATCGCAAAATATATTCCTATTTGTGCACATAATAATGTTGTTAATGACATGACATTGATTCCTGAATGTGCAATCTTCAATGTCCTCTCCACTTCAAGTAATGTCTGTTAAATAACAGTATTTGTATCTGTTGGAAAAACAGCAGTTGAACCCACACGCTCCTTTCTCATTCATCTGCATTTACAGACAGTATATGAGGAGGCTGGACGAGGCTGGACCATTGTAAAGTGAATGGGTCAGGCTTTAGATGCGAAGTGACGCCACGAGCAGGACTTATGTTTGGTAAATGATATGCAGATAGCCCATTTGTATATGTGTGTGTTTCCTCCTCAAATTCATTACACCAAATGAAAGATGCATTTAAGAAAGTCTTATGGGAGGCTACATTAAGCACATTTGAGCATCCTGAGTGGCAATTAGATCGAGGAGAAGTGAATGCAATCTCCAGCCAGACCTCCCACTAATCTGTTTATTTTTTTTAAACTATTAAGCTGAAGAATCGCTGGAGCGATTTAATTATCTAATAATGGAGGCATGTTCATGTTTTTTTTCCCTCAGTCTTTCTCTGGCTTTTCAGTTACTGAGTCATCAAACCTAATCTTGTCTTTGCATTTTGTATCACAGCAACAAGGCCAAAGTCAGCACCTCTGCCATATGTGGCAGTTTAACAGGAATGAAAACCTTCATCTTATCTGCCAATTTTGTTCTTTCCATGCCTTTAATCCTTAAAATGCCTTTCTTGCCCCTTACAGAAACTAAACAGCATTTCATCATGATTGCAGGGAATAAAAGATGTAGAATATTCATAACTTGAGAGTACATTTAAGTGAAAAAAAAATCACCACCTGTAGCCTTGAAAGGCGGCTGTGAAAGGTTTGTTCTGATTCTTCACATACTGTATAGAAGAGTGGCTGCATTCAGCTTTAATTGACCTTCATATAAATGGAGCTTTAATGGTGGAAAAAAGACAAAACATTTATAAAGATGTCTGGAGTGATCCCTACCATGTGATTCACGTTGCATGCCTCGTATGTTCCAGATTCTGATTTGAGTCGTTCTGTTGTGGCTCAAAAGATGACTGTACTGCACTTGTTAAGACAATGACTGTTGGGAACATGCAGTGCAAGTTCAGGTAAGAGTCGAATCAAAGACGTTTCACTTCTCATCCAAGAAGCTTCTTTAGCTCGTGCTGCCAAAACTATGAGACAATTCCCTTTTTCTGTTGTGAAAATTTGTTACTATTGAAATCTGAGGTCGCAGTCTTTGAGAATAAGCAATCTATAAAACTTTAAATGGCATCTTTCATACTTATGAAGGATTGTTTGATATTTGAAAGACAGGTTTAGACAGAAAGGCACCTCTACAGCTCACTAATTAACAACTTGAATCTCCTTTGTTTCTCCCAAGCATAATGCAAAAAAGTGACAGTTTGTGCTTTTAGGGGGAGTTTTACTGGATAAACTCTGGTTAGTCATGACATAGTTTCAACACATACAGTAGCTCACACACATTGTCAAAGCTGAACCCAACATCAGTGCAGAAATTCATCTCCATGATCGTTGCCCCAGTCAAGTGGGTTGAGTTTTACTTTTGTAAATGCAGATCTGACCCAATTTTGAGCCATACGACGGTCATAAGATCCACCGAGTAAATGCCTTAACCACATCAACCTGGTTTACTGTAGGGTTGTAAACTGGAATGCATTCTGTAAATAAATGACCTTCACATGTAACCCAGTTTGGAAATAGCCATCTAGTGCCTGAGGTAACTTCAATGTGCTATTTATCTAGTCTGTGCTGTATGTTGGTCTATATGTTTGCTGCAGCTTGGGTCCTTCCAAGGAACGCAAAACCTGAACATCACTGCAGTGTCATCTTGCTACCCCCAGGGTCAAAAACAAACCATAGATAGCAAGCAATTTATACAGCACATATTTTGAACAAACCTCTACTGATAATACTTGTAGTTCTCACTTGTAAGTGATCACAACCTTTTTTATTTTCAACAGTTTTTCATTAAATCGAATTTTAAGCTACTTAGACATAACTTTTTATGTCTTATGTAAACCACTTTGAATATTTTTTTTAATTGCCTATGTGAAAAGAAAAGTCCAACAAGGCTTTTCACTTTCAAACACCCATATATGCCCACGTATGTATGTGTCATTTTAGAAAACAAAACATTCATGAATGGACAACAATGGAGTCCAAATTTCTGAGACCACTAGTCAAGATACTTTTTGCATTTGTTTCAAATACATAGTACATTTTTTTTAAAACGTAAGTTCAACAATTTGAGTGAAAAATTGAATCTCTGAAAAATGTATATGAATTTCAGGGTATCTTAGTTTGTTGGTTGACTTCCCAGCCCTGGATCATGACTATGCTGTTGCTCCAGCTCCATGTATGTTGATGCGTGAGTGAATCTTGTGGTAGGCTATTTTGCATCTGTCTTAATATTTTATTCGCTATTGTTAGTTGTTTTTATACACAGAGAATATTGTTCACATCTTTAAATATTTTGTTTGTTGTGAGTCTATGCACTTTTATGTGACACATGGGCTTATGTCAAATATATATATTAATTCAGTAGGCTATTGGTATTAACTTTTATCTGATTCAGTCAGATGGTTTGAGTTTTCTTCTCTCTTTTTGTTATCGCAAAATCTCATACAGGTGCACTGCATCTGTATGCGTACGGCAAATTGGAAGCGGGATTTCAGAAGCTGGAAACAGAGCTGACATGACTGAAAGTGGGCCATTTGCATTTTCATAGGTTTTGTGTCTCCAATGAGGATATCTGCTTCTAGATGAGATTTCCTTCAGAAGAGGTTTTTCATGCCTTCTGGGAGGCTGTGAAACAGGGGTGAATCTACCGGGGTGGCGTGGGGTGGCAACCGCCCCACCTACCGCCACAGTCTAATCTGATTCAAAAATATACTGTGTATATAAACAGCTGTAGCTGGTCAGAAATTTACAAGAGTGAAACTCTGAGTCCGAGTCTCTCCTAGGTTCTACCTCTGTCCCAACAGGAGCTGTTCAAGACTTCCCGTGCATTAACAGAGACTTAATGCCCCCATAAGCCTTGCCACAGTGAGGCACCAGGAGTCATGAAAGGACACAGGTTTGATAACAGACTGATCTCGCCCAGAGCCGCTAGCTGCTCCTGCAGCAGGCAGCAGCTCAGTTCTCTCCCGGCTCTGTCAGCTTCTGTGTAGCCTCTCCTGGTCCCGGCCATACACAATGAATGCTAATGGATTTTTTTTTTTGGATAGTGGCGGGGTTGTTTTGCCGAAGCGTGTTTTGTTTGATAATGTAACTTGTGTTTGATTGTGTGAAGGATGGATTAAACTGAACTAAAGCCAAATGTTCACGAGTCGCTTACGTGCGTATCCAGATTGTGTGCAGCTACCAGCATGTCTGAAGCTCTTTCTATAGACAAGCTTGTCCAAATTTCAGATCAGTCATACAAATGCAACGTACGAGAGCACCCACTTTATCACAAAATCACTTGTTCCAAACAAAAAAACAACAACACTTTAGTCAGCAATGCAGTGAAAATTGTAGAAAAAAATCTTTTTCTATTTTTGCTTCTGACTACTCACCTAACTATGAATAGATCACCAATAATGCATGATCGTGAAGAGAGAGGAATCCTGCAATTTTTGAATTGTAATAACTTTGCAGATCCCTTCTTTTCCTCTAGTGAAATGTCATTATATATGTACAGGTGGGTATAATACTTGGTGCTTTCACTAATTAGAGGGACTTAATGATGATACTCCTGGCTGTCCAATTTAATAGCCATATATTTTTTTTTCTTTGATGAGTGCCTGGGGTCACAGTTTCCCACGGAGGTTAAACACAGGACACTCTTCACCAGGGTCTCTCTCCCAAACACTGTATCTATGCCCACTACAGGGTAATTCATGTGGACCAACAAGTGGTGCTTGAAATCAGGCAGGTGAATGAACACAGATGTTCCTGAGGTCCTCCAAAGGCCCTCTCAAAGTCCACTTCACAGGACAGCTTTTGAGGTTGGTAATACGAACTCTGTGAAAACCAAGGACAGAGTCGAAGTCAAAGAAAGACCTCATCTTGGTTTGTGTGAGTCTGGGGATGCTCAGGATGTTTTTTAACTTTTAGCACTTGAGGCCAAACTTCTTTCCTTAGTTGTTCTTCCAGTGCTCTTGTGTCATGCCCACTCACTTTTCTGGTGATTTAGTGTGACTCTTACACCACTTACTGGCCCCAGGACTCACTTTTACAGAGCACTTATTCTTCCATTGTTGGCTGTAAATGACTACACTTTTGTACAAGATTACAGGTTTTCATAGCCTACACTATGAAAACCTGTAGGGGACTATATTAAAAAGACGATGTAAACTTAGAAATGAAAATGTAATTCTAGTTCCAGTTTTGGGGGAGTAGCTTGTCCTTTCATTGTGCTATAATGTGGAATTACATTTTCATTTTCAAGTTTACCTTATTATTTCAATATATCACCCTATTGACTTCCATATAGACAGTGCTGTTTATCTGGCACTACAGGAACTTTCTCTGTAACATTTACTTTGTCATTATCAGGCAAATCAAGAGAAGGAGGAGAACCAGCATATTCCTCTGGATGCTGCCCAGAGGGAAACACCAGCACTGCATTAGAGCATTAGTAGGCAGACCCACACTATCGTACTTTACAGTGTAGAGTATATTCCCATGAATTCCTGCAAAATGAATGTATCAGTGTAGGAATAATGTGAGAATATAGTAGGTGTGATTTGTGATTATTGTTGTGCAAACACTCTCCTTATTGATGTGTGGGATGCGTGCCAGTTAAAGTTAGAAGTGTACTTAGAAGTGCTGTACAGTACTGCAGCCCACGAGTCTCCTCCATCACCCTGTGGGAAGCGATGGACAGGGAATAAATGAGCCCTGGACTTTTGACTCAGATACACCGCCACCCATACAGACCATGTCGTAAAAGATATGCAATCACAACAAATTATTTGTAACCTCTGTGCAATGTTGTTTAATGATACAGTATAAATAATGATTATAATAATTACATTATTGTATAATGTAATCTTATATAATTGATTTTTACACTGCGTCAAATAAGAGTCTATAGTACTTTTTTGACTTGAAGGTGGACAAAATATCAGACACCTTTTCATATAATACAAGGTTACCACTACAAAGGGCGCAGATGATCATGTCCAGGCCAAATTATGTGGCAACTCCAGATGGCCAGTCCAGCCTTGTCTGGGAGTCAGCAACAGAGCTATTTGTCTGCATGGCAGTACTGAGGGCTTCAAAGCTCCTGAGCATCCTTTACTGAGGTTCATGTGGTTTAGCATGAGGACCCCATGTACGTGTTCACCTTAGGTCACCAACTCACTATCTGTGACCCAACTCAGGGACTGCATCCTTTGAAGTCAATGTTTCAGGAGCAGAGGAAACATCCAGCCTTCACAGCTCTTAGTGTTTCACAGTCCATTCAGTGCTAGTTGCTCAATCGCATACTGTGCTTATGCAGTCCTTGTTTACAGCTACATCATATTTACCAGATATTTGCCTTTAGGTGGTCATGAGTTACCGGCATGTACATCACATGAACTGAACTAAGGGTGTAGCTATGAAGTCAACATATATAATAATTATGTCCCTGAACTCAATCATTGAGAAAGCCACAGGCAGACAGTCAACGGAGAATGACCCAGACTCAACTCCTGTTTTGGTCTCTATGAGGCTACACAAGACGGGGTCTGGGGAAGAAGATGGAGTAGGAGAGTCAGCTGTGACACCGGATTGTTGCATGTGACATCCATATCTGAGAAGCTTTCAGTTAGACAAATCATCTGTGTGTCCTTCAAACAATTATTTCATTCATCGCATGTCAACGAGTCGCAGGCAAAGTAACCAGGACAAACAAAACATAAGTAATGATAAACTAATTGGTACTAAATCATCCCTAGTCCACACTGTTTTGAGATGTTACTGGCAGTGTCAAAAAGTTTGCCTTTCCATTCACGTTGAAGTTAGGTACCACTTGAAAAGCCCTAACAGCTGCGGCCTCTGCGTGTTCTGTAGTGGCGGCAGAGTTCAGGCAAAAAGAAGGGTGTGGAGGACAGTGTGTGGGAAACGGACAAGTAATTTGATGTGTCCACACACTGTGGCTCTTCTCACACTAATTAAAGCAATGTTTCTGGCTGACTGCTCACTTTTATGGTGTGAAGAAAAGAATCAGAGTGATCGTGCCCGATTAACTTAATTGAAGTCATTCATTGATTCCAGTTAAAGGCCTTGTTGGGATGTAGGTATTGAGAGCTTGATGCTAATTAGAAGAATAAGCTTTTTCTGTTTTTCCTTTCTGTTTATACATTGTAGCTTTGCTGCTCTGTCACTTTTGACTATCTTAGGTTTGGCTTGGAACAGCTTAAGTTAATCTGGTTCTTTTAGTGGTTTAATGAGCAGCTTCAGGCCAATATCAGTGTGACAGTGTCTAAACAGCTGCAGGTTCACTGTCACTCCTGGTGCATGTGAAAGGTGGCTGTGAAAGGTTTGTAGTTTGCCTTTGCAGAGAGAACAGCGGCTATGGTATGATTAATGGTGGTTAGGAGATTCCAATAATGATGAGATTTAACATTGAATAAAGTGGCAAACAATCGAAGAAAACTACTCAAACCCCTGCTGCAGCTTAATGTACTTTTTGGTATGAACGTTTATATAGATATTGCATTATCTGACATTAGTCAGTTTGCAAACTTTGTGACTATTTTCTGCTTCTGCTGCAGTTACAATACACTTTAGCATTTACCAATATCCTTTAATGCTACATAAGCTCGCCTTTCGCTTTGTCCAACACCACACACGAGATAATGATGTCTATGTAATGTAGGGTTTTCTAGTTTTATTATCCATTGATTTCAATATTAATTTAATACAAATTAATAGCTTTATTAAACATTGCTTTTGCTAAATAGAACTAAAGTGTATCAGTATTGTTCATAAATAAAATATTATACATCATACTCTATATATAACTACAGTGGGAAAGATCTTGCAACTTTTTGTCTCTTTTCCGTGACTCATTTATAAATTCAGGTTATTTAATAATTCACATGTGGCTCACCTGTATATTTTACTGAAAAGCTTAAAAGAACACTGGTCCTTTTTGCATGTGTGACTTGAGGTGCATCAGCTAATCTATGGTGCCGTTAATATTGCAGATATTGTTACCTATTGTCAGACAATAATAATAATAATTGAGGCAGATCTAACACATTTTACATTAGGTGTACTTGCCATTTATTAGAACATGTACAATAACTTTTGGCGGTATCTGACTTTAAAAGAGTTGTCCTGACCTTACATTTTGTGAGAAACAGGTTCATTTTAAACCATTACATCTTTGAAATCATCTACTTTGGACCACAGCCTCTGAGGACACAGCAGAGAGGTGCTAGGGTGCATGTGATTCGCTGCAGGTTTAAACTCACCTTAACTTTAAACTGCACCTAAGCTAAGGACAGAGCAACATCCCGTCATTGTCTGTGCCTTACTTGAGCCCAATAAACCTTTGCCCATGCATTACTGCACTGTTTGTCTTTTCAGTGAAACACACTTATTTAATGATGTTTGTGTTTATGTACGCTCCTACTGTCATTAATGGCTTGTCAAAAACTCAAGTTGAGTTACCATAGTTAACTTGCATTAGGAGCACATGAAAGAATGTTTATTCACTAAATGGCTATCAAGCATAATGTCTCTTGTGAAACTAAATAGAGACTCAAGCTGAAACAAGGAGGCATTGAGTTTCGTATTCAGAGGACATGATTCTACACAGTGAAACGACTCATCTGTCTTCAGCTGACATGAGAAGCTAATAAACATGAAATGGAAACTATGCTCCCATGATGCTTAGCCCATTTTCAGGCATGAAAAAAACAGCAATCACCCTCATATCACGAGGCTTTTGACTTTGTGCGTGCTGTCTTAAGGCTTAATTTACTGTATAGGCTACAGTAGCCGAGTTACTCTAGAAAGGATGTGTGATGTATATGTCTATATAGTATACGCAGTAGGGTACAAAATTCTGAGAGCACATTGAAAATCTCTAATATTTTCACCTAAACCTGGAAATAATCAGAAGGTTTCAGGATTCAGACACATTTATGTTATCAAATATAAAATTAAGAAGGAATACTTAACATACTGCTCTATTTCTAGGTCAGCAATCCAATTTAAGCAAATTAGTGGCTTTGACCAACTTAACTCCTTTATGCGAAAGGTCAGATTTCCTTGAGTTGTACCACTTCCATTCAAGTATATGTTCAGATGACATTACCATCTATTCACCAGACACTTGTTCAAGTAACTCAACTTGCAGCCAGTGTTCACCTGTTATAAATATGGCTGAGACTCTCGTTTCCAGCGGATCACTTCTTACTAAGTAGCATCATGATAGTGGGAAACCTGGCATGAGAACTAAGTGAAAGTGTCTGAAGTCAGATTGTTTTTCTGAACAAAGAAGGACTTTCTCAGCATCAAATCATGGTTAGACTAAAGGTTTCTAGCGTGGCTGTGCATGATGCTCGCTTTGCAGAGCCTGGATCAGTTCAGATCAGTCCAAAGCACGATCAGGCAGATCGAAAGTGGCCACACCATCAGAAGATCAGTATATCAAGCTTAGTTCTCTACATAAGTATAGAGCACAAGACTCCAATCAGCAGAAGTACCAACAAAAGAAGGCTGTCTTGTAGTGATCTCACAGGACCAGTAGCAGTTTCTAAACTTCTTCTCAGGAGGTGGAACAAGGCCAAACGCTTGGGGTGGGATAAAAAATAACAGCATTTTATGACCGGAAAAAGTCCTATTTACTGATGAATCCAAGTTTGAGATTTATGGCAGTAAGAGAAGGGCGAATGTACGGAGACCAACAGAAGAGATAATTCTGCAGTTTATCAAACCGAATGTAAAACATATTCGAGTCGGGGGGTGTTCTTCCTACTCTCGAGTTGGACACCTGCACCAAATTGACTCCACCCTGACTGTACTACTAATACAGAGCTATTCATACTGTAGCAGGATAATGACCTCAAACACACGTTAAAGCATTGCAAGAACTACTTGAAGATAAAAGAAGACCAAGGAGTTCTGACAGTCATGGACCTGCACAGTCACCTCACTTCAACCCCACTGAACATTTATGGCAGCGCTGAAAAAACAAAGCAAGTTGAGTTACTTAAACGAGCCTTTGATGAGTAGATCGAATCCATCTGAAGATCATCTGAATGCATGCTTCAGTTGAAGTGATACAACTCTCTATTGTACTCTCTCTCTCTCTCTCTCTCTCCTCTCTTTCAACTTATGATAGTTTTTTGTTTTTTTCAGCTGTAATTTTTTCCCCATTCAGAATGTATCTTGATCATAATTCTCTAAAAAGCAAATATGTGTGATTCTGGTGAGGCTGTATGTTAAAACAAGGAGAAGCATCACAGCCAGCTAGCAGCTCTGTTAGGTCGCACTGCAGTGCTGCCGGGAGCTAAATGCTAACACATCTTAGCACTAAACACTATATACAGCTGACAATGATGTAATGTAATGTAATGCCATGTTTGGTATAAGCTAAAGATGTCCTGATGTCAACCTCATGGTGGCGCTAGAGGAAAGGTCAGGGAATCACCTAAGTTGGTAGGATTCATCCTGAACATGAATATTTGTACAAGGTTCCTGTGGGTCTGCGCCAATGTGGTGGGCTGCCAAACAGAGGGTCTAAAAAATGAATGTAGGCTAAGATACAGTATTATCTGATTTTTAAAACTGTCAAATATTGACATTCATACAAGCAAAAATCCAGTATTATTCAGGTACTGCCTTTAAGTTAACATGTGTTGTTTTTGTGGAAAGAAGTAGAAAATGGAGTCGTCACACTGAGGCCGTAATTCAGTAATGAAACAAACTGTCTGAAAACAAACTGTATGCTGACAACTTCCATTCTTGCTGTTTGTCCATCTTGATTTCCTTTCACGACTTAGAAACTGTTGCTTGTTGTCAGGGTTTACGGACTAATAACACTGACACTGACAGCTAGTGTGTCAGACAATGCCAACTCTCCAGTAAGTGGTGTGTACCTTGACCTTAACGCACTCCACCAGAACACTTCCCCACCTTTTGTGCTACCCGGTGCATTCCTGTGCTTTTACCTATGGGGAATAAATATCTGTCACTGAAAATCTGAAACCACAGAGAGCAGGTGCTTTCTTATTACAGCGGAATGTAAATGTAAAGCATTTGAGAAGGTTGACCTTTTAGTTGCATGTTGATGCAGAAGTTGAAGTGGGAAGTAACTAAGTGCATTTACTCAAGTAGTTAAAGCTGCACTGATGAATGTTTTTAGATTGACAATGAATCAAATGAGTATGTGTGATGTGAAAAAGGTCACTTGTAGGGGCAAACCCACAAAGAACTACTATCTAACTCTGCAGTTGCCCTCAGCTCTATGAATCATTTTAGCCTCTTTCAGCTTATTGTTTTGGTTTTACAGATGTGACTTTAGCAAGCACTCACAGTCAGTCACTCTCACAGCTCTCATCAGTAGCTACTGTTTCTGTGTAGCGTTGCGTTAGGTTCTGCATCCAAGGGGCAAAAAGACCTAATCAATACAGGTTTAAAGTATAAAAACCTAATACAGGAAATGGCCCCTGTAAGCTGTACATTGTTATATATGTTCTGGTTGGTTTATTATTTGTGATGCATCAATGTGCAGTGTGTTTTCTCTCACGTCTGTCATAACAACTTAAAATGTCAAAGTTGTGTTTACAGCTTGTTCAGGCTGCAAGTGGCAAAAAACTTAATTAATACATCATAAATATATAAAAAAAATAATGAGTCACTAAAAGTGTTTGTGATTACCACAGTAGCACCTTGTGTCGTGTTGCAGCGCAGAACATCTTGTTGATATGACAGAGTGGTTATGAATAACTGTGAACAGCCTGAAGGCAGGAGCCTGGCACAGAAGGAAATAAAGCAAAATGAACAAAACAAAAAAGGTTAACACTTTTTTCACGCGCTGCTGTTTGGTGCTACAGGAAATGCCACGAACACGCTTGAATTCTAAAGATTCATACCAGCAAACAATCCACCTCGACCTCTTGATATAACCACTCGAACGCTCGCTGCAGTTCATTTTAGAGGAGGTGACAGACGCCTCACACACTCATTTATTATCCCATTGTGCATCTGTGCCTGCATGCTGCTGACTCAATAACCTTGACAACATCACATCTGCACACGGAACGCTGCCTCAAACTCTGTAAAGCAGTCAGAGTGTTTCGGCTGCCATCACACATGGGCCATTTTCCCTTTTCAGATTTTCTATTGCTCTGTGAGTACCTCGGCCGTCACCTGCCTCACCGACGGCTCCAGGAACATACCACTGGAGCACCAGTTTCCATTTTAACCAGAGCTTGTTAGAAAACACTGCTGCAGCTTAGTAACTGCGAAATTGGAGAAAGATCAAACCGGAAAAGCGCAATCATGGGAAACATAGACATAGCGTAGCGTTCATAGATGTTTTTCTCCCCTGTTTTACACAAGCAACACCGACCTAATGTATTTGCTTTTTTCTGCCAATTACCTTCCTGAAAGATAAGAGCTGGCTGTTAGCAGTGCCAACAGTCTGAGTGCGCTTCACTGGCCACTGATCCAAAGGCCGAAGCAAACGCTGAAGATGCAGCACCACAAATGGATCCCACATGCCTGCCCCCCACAATTTCTGTTCATCCATCCATTCATCCATCTTAAGTATAGCAGACATTACTCAACCATTTTCACAGACTCAGCAGCAGCAGCCCCAGTGACTAATTTTATTTAAAATGATGCAGCATTACATTTTGGGGTATGTTTGATTCATTTCCAGATAGAAATCAGTCAGCTAGAATAATCGTAGCTTGCTTGCCACACCTCAACTTCACCCTGACTTTGTCTTCTTTGACCAAAGTAGGATTTTCTATTTTTAATAATCAGCACAGATGACTGCAAAGTGTGATCTGAGAATGTTGAAAATAACCTTAGGATATAAAATGTAAGCCATCATTGTTTTGTCCAGGCAGATTTTCTGTGTGTGTATTTCATTGATGTGCAAATATTCAGATGCAAACCGAGGAGTCTCCCACTCTCTAAAAGATGCTAAGGGTTGGAGAAATGTTTTGGGAGCCTGCTGAGTATGGTTTCTTGCAGCATTAATAAAGAACATAGTGTAAATGTTGTGGCCAATATGAATTATTTCATCATTAGATAGTTAGTTTAGAATCTCTACTGGAGGGGTGAATGCCATCCTCACAAATGATATAACTGTTCCACAATCTCTGAGACAATTATTTGTGTCAATCTGGTGACTGTGAAGGCCACAGCATATGATTCACATCAATTTTACACTCATCAAACCCTTCAGTGACCCCTTGTGCCCTGCAGACAGGGGTATTGTCTGCTTCAGTGCAGAAAGAAAAATCTATTCTGTGACGGCACAAAGATTGCGAAGAATGACTACCAAGGTCTTCTTCTTCAAAGACTAAATCAGGACAAATGGCACGTCAACAAATACATCTGTAAAGCTTAAATTGCTGAACTTTCTTTCCTTCCAAACTTCTGCATACTACAACATGCTGTACATTAACAGTTGGTCTGAAAGATTTTTAATCTTTTGACTATGTGACTGAGATTCAGCACTACAGCACAACATCACATTTTTTCCCTGTTTGTATCAGAGAACAACTAGTCCATTTCAGGATAGCATAAATAAAAAAAAGAGAGTTTAACATAAATAAAATGTATGTGCATGAGATCTCTAAGAAATACAGCATTCACCCTTCTATCTATCTATCCCTTCTATCTATTTTAGAGAAGCTCTATCTAGGCTGGCATGTGTGTTTCACATCTAACATGTCTACAGATTTTCGAGTTCATTACAAAATAAATCTGACTTTGTGGCTCTGACAGTGTTCTTGAGGGATGTATATGACTGTACCAAGTCTCTGTCTGTGTCTGCAGTGTTACAGCAGCAAAGGGGATACAGTAAGAAGGAACAATAAAAATAGGTAATAATAAATAGGTAAAAAATATACGTATATAAATATTGATCTTGCATATAAGTGAATTTGGCACTTTTGGTGTGTGGTCTAGTGGGAGCAGTGTTGATTGTAAAGTCTGACAGCAGCAGGAAGGAAGCACCTGCACACAGCGCCAGGGGTTAAGCAGCCTGTCACTAAAGGAGCACACCACATACCCAGATGTCAGGGGCACTAGTTGGCCATGATTCAGAGACATTCATGAGACAAAACCATGTCTTTGCACGAATATGCTGGTTTTGTGATATCGCTGCTGCTTTATGTACCCACTTTGGAACAGTTTCTGGTATACAGTATGTACTGTATGCATATTTGTGTTGTCAAACTCTGCATCTGATTTTCATTCAAGGTCAGGGGTCTGGTCTGATTAGTGATGAAAAAATAACATTTAATCAACTCACTTCTAACTTTCAAGAAACTTGCATTGAAGTTCAAGGCAGTCAAGAGAGTGAAAACACATTGAAGTCCAGTGTGAGAAATGATTGTTTGCTTGCAATCGCTGGCTTGACCTAGGCCGAAAATATGTGATTGCCAGATGGAGACACTGATCCAAATGTTCATTGGTCGAGCTGCTGCGCACTGAGCTTTTCACCAGATTGATGGTGGTGAATGCAGACACACACAGACATGTGGAACCAAACATGGTGAGCATAAAGATGGCCTCCTTCTGGAGGTTTGGAAGAATTTGCTGCTGTGACCATCTTTGTCCAGAAGTCACAGGGTCACAGTTCACTCAAAGCCACATTCAGTCAGGTTAGTGTTGGTTAGTTAGTGTTACAGAGATTCAGAACTTGCTCATGGGAAGATGCTTTTAGCCTTTCTTGAAAACTCCTCAAAATTCTTCACCAGAAATGGATTTTGAATGACAAAATCAGATCATCTTTTACTTGCTTAACTATTCACAGTAACAGAAATTTTGACCAAACTCAAACTTTTGCATGTCACTGTAAGTAACCCAGCTCTATGTAAGCTTGTATATCCCATAGCCTTCAGATAATAAGAAATTTGCTCTTTGCTCACCTCAAGGTAGGACGCAGAGCCTGAAGTGCAGTGCAGGTATATGTCATCACAAAGAAGGTCTTCACCATGTTTCTCTGCAACAACAATTGCAATTGCAGTTAGTTTTGTGTACAATGCAGAGTTTATTTCAAAAAGGTGCTTGTGATAGGATGCATAGTGCCTGTCACAGTGTCTGCCTGGCATAGCTAACTTAATTCATAAACCATATACCTATTAACAAACTTGGTTGCCCCATTTGACTGCTGACATTTCCTGGTGAAATTGTGGTATGTTTTTAATGTTGTGTTACAGATTTCAGGTAACGCTGGGTATTTCTTCCATCACTCTCTACCTGGCCTGTTTGCATGTGTCACTTCTGGCTACATCATATACAGCTGATATAGGTCAAAATTGAAATAATTCACCACCCGCCAAATGTGGGTAGATTTTCCATTTGGTGAGTAAATCTCAAAAAGCTTTCCACCACTCTGGAAGGTAAATATTTTTACCAAATTAGTTATAGAATTAAAAACTGCATCTCTATTTTGGTGTAATTTATTGGCACGCACACACACACACACACACACACACACACAAACACACGAATGAACACATGAAGGGGCTTCATGGTGCATTCAAATGCACTTCATAAACTTGTTTAAAACGGAAAAGTTTCTATTTTTTCTTATTTTCCTTTGTTGAAATGCATAGGCCTACATCTCTCTATTCTCTATTCTATCTCTCTCTCATTAATTTCTTGTTCTTTCACTTTAATAATTAAATGCTAAAATCATAACTATATTCCATTCAGTTCTAAATAGGCAGAGTTTAAAAATTCCATAAAAAATCTAATCAAATAGTTGTTAGCAAACTTCTAAATATACTAGTACAACAGGTCCCCAAACACCTAGTCTACTGGTCAACGTGGTGAGTCAAAAAGTTCATCTGAGACACTGATTTGAACTTTGAGTACAGCACTCTGTAGTTATTTCAAGCAGGATGCCATGCCAAAGGGACCACTTCCGCCAAGTTGGCCGCCAACACGCTCCCCATAGGAAAGCAATGGCACAGCCAACGCAGAGCAGTTTCACTGCTGATCATGTGTGGGCACCATAGCTCTGAACTGGCAAGCTTTTACCAAAAAATATCTGAAATATATAATATTTTTAATGAAATTGGGCTTATAGGAACTACAAGGACCTCCTCTTTTACATCTGTGCCCAATTTGTTGACACCATGTCTCTTATGGCAAAAACTGTGCAGTTTTGTGTAGAGATGTGATTTCCATAACTCAGTTTTCTCCTAATATAATAATGGAGGGTAGACAGACATTATCCACATGCTTATTAAAACAGACCGTATCCATGTACTTATCCAGACATGCATGGTATCCATGTTCTAATCCACACATACGTTATCCACATACACGTCTGTATTCTCCATTAACACTATCAAAATTGAAAGTTTTTTCACCAGGTGCTGGTGAAAAAAGTCAAGTCAATTCTCCTCTCAGTGAGCTAAGTAATCCAGTTGTCAGTCATACACAGGTGTAATACACAATATACAAACCATGGTAGGAACAGGACTCTACAAGTGTATTCATAAGTTGTATTATTCATTTAAGACGATTAAAAGCGTGCTCAAACTTTCTGCCCTTCATTATTTGTGTAGTGCCTCGTAAGGTGCTGTTCAAATCTCTTTCCTTACTTCCTTCCTTACTTCTCCTGACATTTCACTTAGATGATACTTGAATTTTTATCATTTGAATGTAGGCCACACCCAGTTCAACTGCTATAAGCGTGACATGATGTTTAGCATCAGCTACTGAATTTCTGTGTAGAGCATGATACTGTAATCTGTAACTGCTGGGTTTTTTAAAAACATATGCTGTTGGTGTTTATTGCAACCTTGAGATGTTTCTACATGTCATAATGTTAAGACATTTTTCTGGATTGTGAAGATATGATCTATAGACTTTATGTGGTTTTGGCAATTGGTATTTTAATATCTCCTTAAACTCGTAAACTCAATAACAATTGCTATTTACTTGTGAGTTGACACCGTGACACAAGTGTGTTTGTGTGTATATATCACTCAATCATATATATGTCTTCATTTGTTTAGTACCTTTCATATAAACATTTGCAGTGCCTCACACAAGAAAATATATAAAGGCTACTTGTGTGTGTGTGTGTGTGTGTGTTACATAAAAAAAGAAAAATGCGTGAAATCCATATATTCTTGCCACATTATGCAACACTGTGAACACGGTCATGCTCATCTGACAGAGATCATGAAATACAGCAGAAGACTTTAATAGAACAATGGAGCGATGGTGCTGCTGTGCCTCACATCATATTTAATTAGATTTATTATATTATTATTGAGATTATTATTTAAAATGACAGCTCCAAAGCAAGGATATCTCATTTTGTTGATGCCTGTTTCCTTGACTCCTCTCTCCTGGTCTCTCTTTCCTTATCCCCTCTGCTCACATCTCAGGTGGGAGGGACTAAAATGCTAGGAGAGGAGGCGAGGAAAGAAATCAAGGATGTAGAAACCGAGAAATGAGAAGAGGGATGCTCTGGTGGTTAACAACTTTTTTGTGTGCATGTCCAGATAAAGAAAGTAGTCTAGCCCCAAGAGTGTGAACAGAGCACCCTCTGCTGATGGATCTCATGTACTGCACATGATGGGTGTCACATTACCTTATATATGGGTATGGGTGTGTATGTTTGTGTATTATTATCTGATGCACATGGAGGCCAGGCTACGGGCAAAGTGCATTTACCTGCCTTCTTTTGTGTTTTTGAGTGACACTGACAGTTAAATTGAATCAAACATATTACAAAGTGTGTGTCTCTGGCGTGCAGATGCTTAAATAGTCTATGTCCAATGTAGAGATAAGGTCAGTGGCACAGTCTCACAGAAAGTGAAAAATAAGCTTCTTTGAGATGATTTGCTTCTTGCCCCAAAAGTAGATGAGGTTAACCAATTGCAGTTGGATTAAAAAGCGCACCAGTAGTTGTTAGCTTGACTTGACTTGCAATAGTGTCCTTCATTGCTGATGAAGTGGAAACAGTAGATAGAATTTAAAAGCATGATCCCATTTTCTGACTGATAACAGATCACTTAAATCGTGCAAGAAACATTTGACATGGTTGTTTTTCTATTAAGGCAAAAGCTACTTAGGTAAAGATATGTAACACAAACAAAACAGAAGATACAGTAAATAAATAAAAGCACAAGACTAAAACTAAAATCAAGGGAAGATAATAAACAGAAGCAGGAGTGTTGGCAGCAAGGGCAAAACACCAAACAATGTTGAGTATGAACTTAAGATAATCAATTGCTCCTCTGCTGTGGTGGACTGGTCATTGGGCACACCGGGAACAAGTCCTTCCAGCTCATCCAACTCTATAGTGATAGCTACACCTGGACTGGGCTGACTGGCCAATCACAACCAAGCAATGTCCAAAAAACCTAATTCTTCAGCAGGTACTTTATTATAGGCCAGCCTATATGAAGTCACAGCATGGATGCATATGCAATTATATCTTACAGTACAGTGCAATTACAATTCCCAGACCATTTGTAATGACTGGTTGTAATAATGTAGTTTAACATAAAGGGTGTGTAATAATAACATTACACATTAATGTGACTCAGGTGTCTGTTCATTTTAAAGAAAATTGTGTTTAAAAGGCATAACCTCTTAATCCTTTTCCAAACAATTTATGTCATTGTTTTTGATTTATGAAGAATGTGTTTAATTGGTAATGTCAAGTATTACTGCTTCAATTCATGTAGATAAATATTGTGCAACAATGCTGAACAATAATAACGGAAGTGTGTTAATCTGATTGTGATTGGTAATGTAAAACTTTTACACAGCCAATTGGAGAGTTTCACCAAACGCAATAAGCGCTCAGCTCGTTTCCCATCAAGCATTTCGCTTGGAGAGGAGAGCGCCGAGCGTCTTTGTCCCGCGAGATTTCCAAGTCTCACGCAATCGAGCATCAGATCATTAAGAAAGCAAGACAAATCAAAATCATTAAACACAACATGAAGCGAACTCAGCCGCCAAATTGCGTAGGTCTGCGTCTGTTAGCCTATCTCTGTCCCAGAAGTTGACTTTGCGTTAGATAAACTGGGAAATGGATTTCTTGCACGTCCCAAAGTGTTTTACAGCCAGGCCAGTGCGAACTACATTTCCCATGATTCCCTGCGCGGCTGGGTTTACATGCTGCTCTCCACGCAGTCTGTACTGTAGCAGCAATAAATGTGGTCCTTGAATGACACACAGCCCTGGCACATTCGTATGGACTTCAGGATTAAGAGGTTCGGTTTTGTCTTGACCTCAACACGTAACTTCCAACGTAAGTGTGCTCTCTTATATATTATCAGGTTTAATATGTCTTGCGTCTATAGTGACAACTTATGTTCCTGTCTGTGAGGGTTAGCAGTGCAGTTAGCTAACAGCCACCTAGCTAACGTCAGGCGTCAGAAGCCAAAGTTGGCAGCAGTTCAGAGTCTGGCCTTGACAAACCCGCCTGCCAAACACTGTATAAAGTAGAAACACTGCCTGCTTTAATAAGATGAGTGTGTGTTTACTTCACCTCTCTTGGTTCAACATAACAACTGAGAGCTGCCTCCTCCTTGTCCTCCAGACAAAACTGGCCAATGTCAACTAGCCTAAAATAGTGCCTGTGTACAGCTAGCATGAATTTGGCGCCGCACTTCCGGTTGGAACTTTTAAAATAAGTCATACATTATATTTTTCCCACCGTCTAGTTGAGTACTTTTATTTTGAAATTAAACGTAACGGCTTCCTGTCATATTGTGGTGATTTCACACATTCAGGTAGTAGCTTGGCTAGCTGCTAATGGACAGAAGTTTTGAAACTAACAGTAATCATTGCGCTGTTTTTAGTGACAGCTCGTCTACCCCACGTTTTTAAAATCTAATGTGAGCTAGTGTTTGTGTTTTTGAGACGAACATGCTTGAACTTTGTGCGTGAGACTCACCCAGCCGTTTGTGTTTGCTTCAGGTGCTGCATTTATGATCGAGCAGTCATAACACAAGGTATGTTCAGGACCTTTAATCTGTCATACACCCTGTGTGATCAGTGAGGAGGAAGTGGGTGACGCTTGACTTGCTCAATGAACTGTTGAAGATTAGAGTTGTTGTTTTTTTTTTATCACACATTCATTTTTTTTTTTACATTTATCTACATTATTGTGTATAAGAGGAAAAGAGAGGAAAGATATTTGTTCAAACTATGTTGTGTTGGTGAAGATCCAGTTTCTTCTAGTCTGCAGTCCTGTACCAAAAAGTTCAAAGCTTCATTCATGATTTTGATATTAACGTTTTTTTGCTTGTCTGTTCATTCTGTTTAAACCCAGTATTTCTGCACAGTTGCAGATAAAGATTAAGCTACATTATTATTAGTAGTAGTAGTATTGTAATATTTGTACTATTTTGAGTCCGGTGGCAGCTGCGTTAGATTTTTTTTTTTCCAACTCGTGTGATCCAAACATTTCCAGTAACTCCAGAGGGCTGTAAAGTAAAAATAAATGTAATCATGCCCAAATTTCTCAACATGTTTTTATCTAATGAAATAATCTGCTGGCATTTACTGCAATATTTGCTCTCCCACTTCCTACACAAATGGAGGCACACACCTGTATTACCGGGTAAATTACATAACCATAAATTACAATTCTATAACCACAATAATATAAGAAATATTTTGACTTTAACACTAGTAAATGTGGAAGTATTTTAAGACTGGTGAGGATGAACCCCAAAAAAGGCAGTGCCAGTTTTAGAGTGATGATGTCATAAAATATGAAGGCAGACATTCAAAGTTTCATCTGAAAACCTCAATAGAAGTTTCAAATATAAAAAAATGACATTTGATACAGCCCTACGGTCCAGATTGGAAGTGACCAGAGATTCAGTGTTCTTCACAAGTGTTACTTCACAAAGTAATGTCACTATTGGAATAAGGGGAAAACTATTGAAATATGTACAGTAAACATTACATGTATATAATGTCAACAGCAGGGATAGACAACACTTTTTTTTATGAATGTTTGTTCCATTAAGTCTATATTTGTCCTCACAGCCTGAATTTCAGCCTGAACTTGGAGTGCCTACATGACGGTGCTCAGTAGATTTTGCAATGAGTCATATAATGTTCAGTGTGTCACCCAGTTATCACTGTGACTTAGACAAACAGAATAGACTGCAGATATTTCAAATGTATTCTAAAGACTGATCTAGAGTATTTGATTTTGTAGCAAGATTAGAAATGGATGAACTGTAATTTATTAAAGTTATGTAGGAAAGATCACAGTAAGAAGTCAGTTAAAAACAGTTTTGGGTCCAGGGCATAGACACGTAAAAACAAGTCATTGGCTTTTGACCGGCTTGGCTTTTGTTTTTCCTGCAAATGTTTGTGATGTATCCTTTTCATGGTATAAGCAGATTTTCCAAAAATGCCTATTTGGCCATGATTCGTCAATTAATCATTCAGTTTACTTTACTAAACTATTAAATAATCTGCTCATGATTTAAGTCATGTTTTTGGCAAAAATGCTAAAAAATAATTTTTCAAATTTCAGTACTGATAATATGATAATGAATCCATGATAAACTGAATATTTAAGGCATTAAGATGTTACCTTAGACTCATAGAACTTGTGATGGAGATTATTTTCTAACATTTTACATGAAATGATTAATCCCTGTTGGTTAAACGTCACAGCAGCAGAGAGGAGGAGAGGAAGGGGAGGAAGAGGATGATAATGCAGCGCATCCTGAGTCATGACACACTTCGGCGGGTGGTGGCAGTGCGGCCATTGCTGGTGGGCGTTACCTTCTCTGAGCCGCCAGTAGCATTTTGTTGCTGTGCCCTCCGCCTGTCACTGCCGCCACCCACAGGTCGGCACTGGCTGTCAACCACAGCCTCCAGCAAGGCAGCACATCAGCCAAAACACCAGGCACCACAGGAGGAACCACAGTCCAGCTCCACAACTCAAAAACAGGAAGACCAGAAAGGGGAAGATGGGCTTGATGCTCCAGAGGTGGACCCCCTGCAGGACAAGTCCGGTGGTCTGGTCCAGAGGTTTAAGAAGACCTTCAAACAGTATGGGAAGGTGATGATCCCTGTACATCTCGTGACGTCCTCCATCTGGTTTGGAACCTTCTATTATGCTGCTATGAAGTGAGTCTTGCTGTTTTCTAAATCAGATCGGCATTTGTTTGGTTTATTTTATGTCTTTTTGATGAATGATAAACAGTATCTCATCTGCTCTACAGTCTGAAGGCTGGTATAGTAACTACCGCACATATTTTTTTATTAAAAGTTAACAAGTCATGTAAAAGTCATTCTGATGCAACACAGCATGACAAAAGGCACATTTCCCACCTCTTATTGTTTCCTTCCCCTCAGAGGTGTGAATGTAGTGCCATTCCTGGAGATGATCGGTCTGCCAGAGTCACTAGTTGGCCTTTTGAGAGACTCCTCCAGTGGCTATGCTCTGACTGCGTACGCCATGTACAAGGTAATTTCATCCAAGACCCTCTGGGTTTTTATTGAAGTGCTTACTGATCAGCATCAAAGCACTAATAACACTGTCAGATTTCCTGACCTCTTACACAACTTAGCTTAGAATGTGTCTGAGACACATATCCATGTGATATACGAGTGATGGATTCAAGCATTCATTTTGCCCTGCTCACCAGCCAGTGTGTGTTTCTTTGTTTCCCTACAGATTGCGACCCCTGCAAGATACACGGTGACTCTGGGCGGCACATCACTATCTGTTCAGTATCTCCGCAAGCACGGCTACTTTTCCACACCACCACCGGTTAAGGACTACATTCAGGACAAAATGGAGGAGACAAAGGAGAAACTGACCGAAAAGATGGAGGAGACAAAGGAGAGATTTTCAGAGAAAATGGAGGAAACAAAAGAACGTTTCTCTGAGAAAATGGAAGAAACTAAGGACAAGCTTTCTGAGAAACTGCAGGAAACCAAAGACAGAGTCTCCGAGGGAAAAGCGTTTTTTAGAAAGAAAAACGATTAGTGAATCACATTTACAGATGGCGCCTCTGAATAAATGATCCTATTTTGATCTCTAGAAGTAATCAGTGAGTTTGGGCAAGTAACAGACGGCACTCTTGAGACTGTTTGGGAAGCAGAGAGAGACAGTATCCTATCCTTGTCCTAAAGTTTCACCTCACAAATTTCAAATTTCACCTGTTGTCTATTTAAGTATCAAAATTCAGTCCTTAATTGTCTCTGCCACAATGCACTATAAATATAGACCAGACAGCAGCTTAGCAGATTCCTGGCAATGCTACGTTCTGGCTCCGTCATCTCAGACTGGATTTACACAGGCTCAAGTGATGTGGACTTTAACTCTTGGTTGCCTGTAAGTTGGCTGTTTAAAGAGAAGCTGTGTTCTCCTTTCTCTTCACACACACGAGTAAAAAAGAGCTCTGGGCTTCAAAAGGATAAAAAAAAAAAAAATCAATCTGCCTGTGTAAAAATAGCATCCATCTAGGACTGTATGGGACAGAGCTGTGTCCTAATCCTTGCGGTTGTTAGGAAAATAAAACTTGAAGCTCATGGTTATCTATGTGTACTAGTCCATCAAAGCCTTTCTGAAGGCTGAGTATCACCTTGTGTCTTTTCTAATGTAGTGAGAAAGAAATTAAGTTTTTCTAATGAATTTTTATCCAATAGTCCAAGCTAATATATTGCATTATTGTACCACTTAATGCACTGACTGAAAGTTGTGTATGAAATGACCAAGTCAGATGATTGTCTGAAAGCAGGTAAAGTCAGTACATATCGGTTTACATGTGACGAGTTGTCAGTCACATGTAAACATGCAGCGGGTTCACCATGTATGAACAGTAGACTCACTGTGTCGTACATGGTCAGTGTGCCATCTGAAATGTCTTGGGTACTTTGGTAACAAATGTTCTGTCAGAGATTCAAACTGGTTAAAACCACAACTGAATAAAGCAAAATGCTAATCATCAATATTTGTACGTTGCATTCATAGGCTGTGTGAGACTTAAAATCAAGACTTGTTGTGTTTGTACTGAAAGTGAGATTATGTAACTTTTGAAAGAGGACGTAACAGCGTTTCACTTCAAAAAAAAAAAAGTGTAATTTGTATTTGTTAAGAAAACAGTCTTATTCGCTTACACACTATATGCTCAGAGGTTTTCCTTCTACTTGCTATTATGGAAGCTAATGATTGTGAGTCTAAGGTAGATATTGTGCAATCAACATCAACTCAAGTCAGTTCACTGATGTTTTATGCTACAGTTATACTACGTCGTAATATTTACAATCGTAAAAGGACAGTGGTTGGTGTTTAGTGATAGTTACAGCTTCACTTTAAAGCCGTCACATGACAACGACGTCAGACTGTAACCAACCTTTTATACAGTTGTGGAACAAATAATCAGATCCTTTATTTAAATAGAAGTAGTAATAAATGCACATCCTATATTCCTGCATTAAAAATCTGTCTCAGGTAAAAGTACCTATGTATTATTAGGTTTTCAAAGTGGGAAGTGAGCCTCCCCAGGGGGCTGCAAACAGATTGATGGGAAGCTCAGTGAATGAAATTAAAAAAATATTATATTAGTCAGCTACAACATCAGTTATCAACAAGATCACATAGAACAGCCTAAAAGTCTGTGATCTGGTTAAAGAGATAGTTTACAGATACAGTAAATATGGGGACTTTTACAGTTGTTTCCACTTTCCCAGAGTCACAAACTAATAAATATCTTGGGACAGACCTTTGTAAGTATTTGTTGTTGTAGTCTGAGGTTATGTCAAACAGCAATATGAGGCCAAATGAATGTTGTCTGCTGGATGTGCAAAACAGACTATTGTTTGCTTTTGTGTTAGTCATATCACCTTTCAAGGCCATTAGACAATAGGTCAATTTGTGTGGGATTTTCAGTTTGCCCTGGACTTCTGCCCCCAAGTGGGTGAAAACGATCACTGCAGCTTAAAAGTCAATGTACTCGTGTGGAAACAAAGTCCCTGTGGATGGTTTATCATTAAAATAACTAATAAATTATTTGATTATTATTTCTGTACTATACTTTATAAGCTGTATTATACTGTATAAGCTCATCATACATCAAGCATTGATGTCTTGAAGGCCCCACTACCACGTGACAAAGCCAGGTGACTTGTGTCTTTCAGTAGATTCAGAGAGCCTGTTTTGCATGGTGTCAATACGCTATAGTGAACCACATCTAAACATACTATGTAAAATCTGGAGGGATCCAACTGATGTCTTCTTTCTTGTGACAGCCTCAAAGTAAATGTTTGGACTATTCCTTCATATTTCCAGAGGGACCTTCTCCTTTTCACTTTGTAACGAGAACTCAATAACAGTCACTTCACAAAGGCTGTGACTTAGGAGCTCTTGGCCTTAACATAGTGAAGTAAAGAGTATAATATTTGTCCATGAAATCTAGTGGAGTAGAAGTATAAAGTAGCCTGAGATAGAAACACAGTTACAGTTCAAGCACCTTGAAATTGTAGCACCACAACTAGATTGTTGCCACTTAGGGAGAAACTAAGCACAACACTGACGTATTATCACCTTACAGAGTTGATACTGCAAACTTTTATCTATTTAAGCTGGACTGTGATTTGTTTGGAGCCGTGTTTGTGTCCTGACGAATATAAGTTCAATATTCACTTCAAAACTATCTTGTGTCTTTAGCTGCCTCATGCTCCACTATGTCCACCAGCTGGTCCCTAACTTTGTCTGTCTGCCGTTGATTACAGCGGGTTTATCAGAGCATTTTTTGATGAAAAGCAGCTGCAGCCGAAGCTGAGGTTGATGAAAGTGTTGCCAGTCAACTACAACAGTAAATCTGTGGGATGTAAACCTACAACAATGAGCTGAAGTTCATCACTATGAGTGGCGGCTTTTTACATTACATAGTGATTTGATCCATTGATAATATTAAAACGTTGCTAAGTGCAGCTTTAGGTACTTGAGTAAATGTATTTTCAGCCCCCCTCTGCTTCTATTTGAATGTATAACTAAAAGGTCAACCTTCTCAAATGCTTTACATTCAGCTGTAGTAAAAAAAGCACCTGCTCTCTGTGATTTCAGATTAGATTTTCAGTCACAGTGCTGGATATTTGTTCCCAGTAGATAAAAGCTCAGGTATGCACGGGGTAACTCAACAGGCGGGCAAGTGCTCAGTGGGTTAAGGTCAAGGTACAGACCACTTACTGAAGAGTCAGTATGGTCTGACAGTTTTCTGAGCTGTCAGTGTCCAGAAATGCTAAACAGATTTAAACATCATGCTTTCAAACCGTGGACGTGCTCCAGCCTGTCTCCTTCATTATGAATCTTATCTATATGTAAATATGATAGCGTTGCTCGGCGCTGATGGGAAGGTGTGTGTGAGTTACAATGACCTCTGCTGTCCAAACTAATGAACAACTGTTTATGCAGTCCACGGCCCCTCACACAAGCACCTGTCCGTTCTCCCACAGGGAGTGTGACACAGAAGACAGAGCGGCGCTGCGATTGCTGAAATTGTTTCAGTGTAAAGACAATCTGTGTTCCTCAGGTGTGAGTCAGAGGCTGAACATGACTCAAGTGTCAAGATGCCTCTGGGAAGCCTGAGGTGAAGCACGGGTCAGGAGGAAAAACTGTCCAAACTGTCTGAAGTCTGTGAATCTCTCTACTTTACATACTCTTCTTACAGAAGGTCAGCGGAGTCATGTCTGATGTAGCTGACAGACTGTGTACATTACATAGTTACAGTCGAGGGCACATTAGTTGAAATAGTTTGGCCACGATGCTTTGTTTGTAGGAGTGGGATAGGTTCAATGTTACAATCAATCAAAAGTTTTATTTTATGATGATCAAACAGAAATGACCAAAAATGGAATCTACATCTGTGGTGGTGGTATCTAGATATGCAGTTAGTTCTGGCTTTATGTGTCTAGATTTTGAGATTTGCCTCTCTGAGATTCACGTCCATTGCACTGGGGGGAATGGAGAATTCATTGATAGTCATTGAAAAATGATATTTTGAAAGTTCAGCAGCAACTTGTCTTTCCAGAAATAGTGTCCCCATTATTATTGATAGATCACAGTACAGACTGTCAACAGTTTTTATGAAGCCTATTTCTGTGACAGAAAGCACAACCCAGATTCCAAAAAAGTTAGGACACTGTGTGAAACATAAATAAAACTGAATGTGATCATTTGCTGATCCTTTCTGACATATACTCAATAGAAAACAGTACGAAGACAACATATTTAATATTTGACCTCATCCACTTCATTGATTTTTATAAATATCTGCTTATTCTGAATTTGAAGGCAGCAACATGTTTCAAACAAGTTGGGACAGGAGCAACAAAAGACTGTGAAAGTTGTGGACTGATCCAAAAACACCTGTTTGGATCATTCCACAGGTAAACAGGTTCACTGGTAACAGGTGATAGTATCATGATTGGGTATGAAAGGTTCATCCTGGAAAGACTCAGTCGTTCACAAGCGAGGATGGAGAGAGGTTCACCACTTTGTCAAACACATGATTGTATAAAGGAGATTACTACTTGGGATTGGAAAACATTTCGTAAAACCATTTTTGGTAACACAGTTTGTTGTAAATGATTGCATTTTGTTTTTATTTACATCTTACACAGCGTCCCAATTTTTTTGAAATCAAAGTTTTAGTTGGAAAATAAAGTGATTGTCCAGAATAACAGGGACACTGTCTCCTGAAAGCGATGTTCCCATTGAAAATTTTAAATGTCAAGCATAAAATTTTTTTCTGTGACCTTGGGAATAAATATGTGGCAAATAGTAACTGAAGGTCCACTTATTAGCTTTTTTATGGGGCTTTCAACTACATCTTATGGTCTTCTTCAATTATCAAAATTGGCCAAGTTGTCATGGTCAGTTGTCACCTGACCTAAGTGTCTCTCACTCTCCAAACGATCGAGGCAGATGGTCCATCTGTTATGAAGAATATGGTCTAGACCTGCTCTATATGAAAAGTGCCTTGAGGTGACCTCTATTGGGATTTTGTGCTATATAGATAAAACTGAATTGAATTGAACTTTGGTCAATAACAGATAGTTGTGTATGGGCAGAGATGGTAACCTGTGGTGTTGAATGGGTTGTGGTAAGTCAGGCCTCCTGGTTGCTTGAAGATTCTCACAGTCCAGCCACATGAAGTCGTCCTGCTGGGACTACTTGCACCAGTGCTCCCTGCGTTCATCCAAGCCCTGAAAATGACATCATCAGAGTCATTTAACAAAACTCCTGAGCCTCAGAGGATATTATACAACAGTTTCACAGTTTGAGTAGCACTATTTATGACAAGTAAATTCGTCATGTTAAAAGTAGATATGGGCATGTTTAAAATATCATGACCTTAACAGGTTTGAGTTCTTTCACCTAGAAAGGCACTCTATCTCTCAGAGACTGTTAAGTAGCTCACTAACTCAGTGACTCAGTGAAGTGTCTCCAGAGAGCTGTTGCAATTTAAATCTGTTAGATCTGGTTTCAAATTAAGCTGTATTGCCTCAGTTAGAGGTATTTCCCTCAAACCAGTTCCCAAACAACGGTGAACATTTAGGCACCGCTTCCTGATAAAATATGGAAGTGAAATACTTGGTACTAGAAAGCAGTTTCTTCCTCCCCCTCCTCCTCCTCCTCTGTTTCCTGTCGGATGCTAAAAGCCTGGGAGGGGTTCAGAGTCTGAAGCTGCATCGTGTCTCATCTTTGAACAAACTGCAGCTGATGTATGCATGATTTCCTCTGCATGGCCTTCACCAGTCTGCCAACCTCTCAAGATGTGTGCGCGCGCGTACGCTGAAGAAAGTGAGTCAGGAGGAAATGCGAACAGTGTCGGGGACGGTTGTGCTCCTCACAGCGTTTTGCAGCAGGAGGTTCACAGAGAGGACGGGAGGCGGGGGCCCCGGGGCCCACCCTCCCTCTGCACTTGTAAGTGAGGCTAAGTGCTTTGAACATTAGCTTTGTTTCACTCCTGTGAATGTTATGACAAGTTACCAGATGGGGTCTGTCTATAAATAAACTGCTCTTGCTGCTGAAATATACAGAAACTTATGTTTTATGCATTTCATTACTTTACAGGGCTGAGTGAGTCATTTGAGCCAAAAGAATCTTTGCCAGCGACTTTAACACAAAACACTGACAGAGGAAGAGGGAGATTTTCAAAGTGACCTGAGTCTGACCTTTACTGCTCTGCTTCAACAATGAGAAAGATTCAGCAGATTCGGATGATGGGGGTTAAAACCTCATGTGAAGCTCACCAGAGACTGCACTTCCTCCACACATGAAATAAGGGAAGTACTGAAGTATTTTTGCAGAGCCATCTTTTCATATGTGGTCATCTTCTCCGGCGCTGTTGGCTGTGGCAGCGACGCAGCTGTTGGATGAACACACAGCAGAAGTTGTCAGTTCCTATTTTTCTGGTCGTCGGAAAGAAAAGTCAGGGCTTGTTTTTTCCTTCACAGCAGGCAGTGAACTCTTCAAATGGCACCGTTTGGTTTGGTTAAAGGCACATTCCGCAGATTTTACACATAAGAATCTTTTACGTAAAAACAGTGGTGCAATACCTCCAATAGCTGATGAAGCTGTGATGATGTCATCAGGGTGATCTCAGCTTGGGCTCGGATCTGAAAGCAAAATGTTATATTTTATATGCACAGTATTTTTAAATTTGTTCAGTCACATGAACGTTTGCATAAGAGTCCTTGCTGAGATCGGTCACAACTTTTCTTACTGTGCTTGTTTTTGTATGTCTTTTTTCTTTTTTCACTTTTCTGTATTACATTTATTACATCATTTCTTATATTCTTTTGTTCACCATAATTGTTGCTGAATGTCATTTAACCCTCATGAGTCTGTGTCAGCTTTCCCCTTGTGCTCATTAGTAAAGGTGGTAAACTCATATTCTAAACATAGTGAAGTCATTGTTTTTACAACATAAAATAGGCATTGCATTGAAAGAGCTATAAAACATATGAGCACTACATGGCTGCTGGAATCAACATGCTTAACAAGCAGTAGAACTCAGTGGTACTTTAGGTTTACCTGAGCTGAACTGATATACGAATATAATTTTCTTACCTTATTAGTATCACAGCAGACAATTAACCCACTCAGGATTGTGTTTTGCATGATAGTGCATTAGGCCTCAACCTGTATCAACCAAGCAGACCAGGCAAACTAGTTTCTGATCAGCCTTAAGTCCTGCTCATGCTGTTCGGCTGCATCAGTGAGGACACACAAGGAGCCGAGTGGCGCTGCCACTTGCACCAACTCCAGTAATCACATTACAAAAGCTCATTACCTATAGAACAGGAAGGGAAAGAATCAGCGAGAACACCAGAGTAATCACTTTTAAAGTTTTATTCATTACGCTGCAGTTTGACTACAGCATAAGTACAAGCATAAAATCTTTGACTACAACAGCACTTAGAGCAACATTTTTTGATTTTTTTCTTCTTTTCTGTAAAAGTATTGCAATAACAGACCTTAGGCCTAAAACCTATTACATCACAATTGCTTAAATAAAAAGAGGCAAAAATACACAACAATTTTACCTCTGCGTTTGGATATATATATACTGTATGGTTACTGAATACAGTCATATATATATCTACATTTCAGCACAGAGGGGGGAGGGGGGAACGAGAAGGATTCATTTTGTAAATAAAGCAAACCGATGTTACAAAACCCATGATGGAAGCAGTCCTATGGTAACTGTCAAGACAGAGAGAATACCAAACTGTTGAGACGTTATCATTGTTATTATTATCATCATTATTATTAAAATCTGGAACGATAAAAACAGCTACTTGTTGTCAGCAGTTGAGTACAGACTTCTGATAAGTGGAAAGAGGGAGCGCGCTGCAGGGGCAGAAATCAAATAAAAATCAGTCTGAGCCCAAGTTAGTTCTTCAAGCTAGTGCAGGAAACGAAAAAAAAAAAAAAAAAGGTCTATTAAGAAGAAGGAGAGCCGAGCGGCACTCCAGCCAAAGTTACAATAGAGACTTTTCCAAATTAAAACTACACAACTGCCACTTATTTGGTGCTTTGAAGAGAAAATGGCGCGTTGCTATGTACATCGTCTATAGATAAGAATGAACATGCTCTGCGGTTATTGTACAGTGTTATGAGTTATTTTCAGTACATACTGTAAATAAATGACTGCAGATTAAACATGACTTTTGTTTCAATATACTGTGCCACATATAACATTGTAATGTAGAAAACAAAAAAAATTATAATAATAAAGAGAGAAAAGTTAAATGACAGTTTTAACGGCGTTTTTCACTCGCTTCACGCTGGTGCAACTTTCCAATCTTGACCAAAAAAGGGAATGAGCATTTTTTTTTCCTTTAATGTTTTATACTCTTCCTGTTGAACGTTAACGTGATCAAGTCAGCGATCCTCCTGTAACGGAGATGAAATGCTTTAACCAGAGCCCGACATCCAGCCAGATCTATAGCAGTGCTGAGTGTGCTCGACAGATTTATACTTTGGCAGATATACAAAATTACAGCTGAAATGAACTAAAATATCGTTAAGATCTATGAGTACAGACACATATTCTTCCTTGTTTGGAAGTGCTGACGGCTCTCGTGTGCAGTGGTCGTGTGACGCGTCTCCCAAACTAGACAGCTTCAGCGTTTTGTTCCACAAATTTACGAAGCGAGTTGAGATTCAACTGGGGCTCGGCTGAAGTTGTGGCGTAAACACCGACTGATGCATGTGTGTGTGTGATTTATGTTTTCTTAAAAGATCTGTGTAATAGAACTATACATTTGTTAGTTGATTGTGGTGAAAATAAAAACCACCAGCCAGTACCCAAATGATGGCAAGCACTGTGAAAGCTTGTTTTTAGATGATCCAATAAACAAGTGAATAATATCCTTTCTCAACAACTTCCTTAATCCAGAGGTTATCTCATCCTTATCATAACAGACTATTATTTATAGCAAAATATTATAAGTAGTAATTTGTATTTATGTTGCAACCATATTCTAAGCATACTTTGCAAACCATGTTTTCTCATAAAAAAAAGACAAAGCACGTTTTTAACTGTAGGCATTTACAAATTTGATGCTGCCTTCTTAAAATTCTTATATTGTCTATACATTATATTACATTATTCACAACATTTTTTTGTGGTTTCTACCCATTGGGTAGGATATGTGCATAATATATTCAAGTTATATACAGCACCTTACAAACAAACATAAAGAAAGACAGACTACTGAAAAAAGCACCGTTGGAAGTGAGGCACAACGAAGGTGGGAGCTTTTTGAGTGCAAGTGGGTTCCTATGTCTGCTCCACACACTGGTCAAATTACTGGTTGAAATGGCTTCAGTTGCTTCACTGGGAGTGACTGCTGTTGTCTGGCATAATGGAAGCAAGCAGACTGGTGAGCGTGCTCGAAACGACGCCAGCTCACCGGTCGTGACCGGACCTCAGAGCTAAAAATGGTCAAAGGTTGAGCTGCAGCCGGTGTTTTTGCTACACTGCTGCTCCTGTGGTCACCAAATGTATGGTTTCACGTGGACCTGGAATTAAATGTGGTTTTTGTCCACTTCAATGCACGATCAGATTCAGTCTGTAATCACACAGGAGGCTAAGAGCTGAATGAGAAACTCATTTCTCTGGACCAGTCTCCTGAAAGCAAGTAACCACTATAACATCTGTACACAAAAAGACAGAAATGATCATTTTTGGCAAACCTGGCTGACCTTTCCTCACATTATCTCTTCCATTCTGCCAGACAGGCGGTCAAGTCTGAGATAAAGCACCTGTAAGGATTCCAAGCAGCAGTTTGACTGAGGTGTGGTCTGCTCAAACATGAACATTAGGCACCTTATTTACTCACATAATAGTAACATGCAAACCTCCTTGTAGAAAACATAAAATTCATCTTTATATCCTCGATTTACAAGCTATGACTGCGCAGACAGAACAAGGCGAGAAAAAAAACCCAAAACAGAAAGAGGAAGAAAAAGAGGAAGAAATGCGGGTTTGAAGCAGGTCTATACAGTCAAAGGCAGAAGTGTTTGGACATCTTTTCACAACTGACTCGCCCAGGTCTCTGTGTAACAAAATGAAAATGTTTAATAAAGGTCTTGCAGGAAACAAGACCGAGCTTTGTCTCAAATACTTGTGCTTTTTGACTGCAGAGGGTCAGATTTCTTTCCTTCTAGTTTTGCATGAGTTGAGGGGGCAGGATGGACAGAAGGATGGGGGTGGGGGTTGGGGGGGCATGAGAAGCAGCAGTAGCAACAATAGTAGCAGTAGCAGCAGCAGCAACAGCAATAGCAGCAGCGATGTAGTAACACACACACATACACATACACGACCGTAGAGCCAGATGGACACACTGACCAGAAACACACAACTGGGACACATGCATACATTCAAACACACTGATGCAAACAGAACCAGAGGGCTTTTCCTTCAAACTGACCAAGAAAACTTTTTTTCTCCATCATCATGACAACTGTAAAGTCAGATGTGATCTCTAAGTGCACAAAGGGGGAGGACTGTTCACTTAGTTCTTTCTCATCTCCAGGAACATTTCCAGGTTCCCGGTTTGATGTTTCAATTGGAATTCAGCTCAGCATGAGGCCTCTCTGCTGCATTAGAATTATATGATGCCTTCAAATACTCATTAATGCTGCATTAGGGAACTTCACACTCTGGCTGGAACTAGTGCCAACAGAGGATAACTGAATGTTTCAAAGCGTGAAGAACTTGAAATCCCTCAAAATCATGAATCAAATTATTGAGAGCATAAAAGGTACCTGTGTCCCAATTCCATAATTCTGTATATACTAATATAGACTAAACTACAGTGACCAGCTGTCGTAGGAAATTGAGTATTTCTTAAAAATGAAACCCACTTTTTCGTCTGTTCTTGACATTGGAAGCAGTGGTTCGTGACCTGTTTTTAAAGATTCATGTCTTCAACCATTGGGCTTGAGGCTGAGAGCAACAGACAAGTGAGGGAAGTCTGAAAGTATTGAGAGACCAAGTAACACAGCGTTGTAACATACTGGATTTGTTGACAATGAGAAAAATATAGAATAACACCAGCTTTATCCTTTAATCTCCTCAAAGAGAAAGCAAAATTGTTTTTACAAAGATTTAGCACTTTATATTTTATTTTCTCAGATCTTCCTCGAGCCGTCTCACCACCATCCGCTGTTTGTTTTAATATTCTGCAGCAGGGAGCAGCTCTTCTATTTCCTTTATGCATTGCATTAAGGGACATTAGTCCATCTATACTCTGGTCACAACGAGCACTTGGAGGACACATGCTGACTTTTTTGAGTGTACTCCATTTTTATGCTTGTAGAATGAACACACTACATGCTTAAAACCTGCTGAGAATCAGTAGTATGTATGAAACTGGGACACGGTGTGTAAATCTACTGTAATACTATTATCAAGAAATGTGGCGTTTTCCTTGTGCAGCTTTAATGGGACCTGTGGGGTGAACTGTGGCACACACTTTCTTTGAGCTTCTGCACCACGATAATAAACCATCATACATCTCTGTTGTTAATGAAAGCTTAATTAATGAGGTGTTAATGTGGACAGTGCCAAATAAGTAATATGTCCTTGAATCTCTAAAGTCAGACAAAGCAGTCGGCTAATTCGTAAACCACTCAGATAAACACAGACATTCACAGACATACACACACACACAATGCTCCTGAAGGAGCATTAAGTGCTTTTCTGTGTTGTTAAAAGGTCTAACCAGCAAGCAGACAAATAGACACACACACACACACAGGGAGGAGGGGACTGCACTAGCACACTGCCAAACAAGGGCTCCACTCCAGTCTCCACTTTAAAGGGCTTGGCGGACTCTGCATCATTTGAACGCACTTTTTCTGCACACGGATGGAAGGAGGGATGATGAACAGTGTTTACCAGAGAGAAGGGGGGGATAGAGAGGGGGGGGCACTGGCGTTGAACGCAAACAAGATAGAGAGACAGAGAAAGCGCAAGAGCAGAGGAGAAGGCAACGATGAGCAGAGAAAAAGGCTCGATTTTCAAAAAGGTTTTTCTTTTACAAAAAGGACCCTCCCATAGCCCTTTGACTTCAACCACAGACAGTTTTCGTTTAAAACCTGATCGCTGTGCTGGCGGATGCAGACAGGAATCTTCACTTTGTGTCGTCTTGGTTTTTTTTTTGTGGCTTTAGAGACGTGAAGACGGAGAGCCGAGCCTTCTTTTTTTTTGTATTTTTGTTTTGTGTTTTCGTTGTCATGGCGGCGGGTTCGTGTTCAGTGTGGCTGTTGGCAGAATGCACTGTGCATGTCGAGATGAGCGGTGAGAGGGGGGGGGGGGGGGTATGGACGCAGGAAACAGGAAAGAGGAAGTGTCAGGTGCTCAGAGGTCGGGACAGAGTTGAAGAGTGAAGACTCTGCTGAGACCAGGCTGCTGGGTGGACTGTTAGATATGTGTTTTTGTTGTTATGGAGTTGTCTTATTCTTGGTTAACTTGATATCCCAGAAATGTTAGTATGGAGCGTGTTGGTATGGAGCTCTCATCTTTCTAAGAGTTTAGGAATAGCTCTGGTTTGGGAAAGCCGTCTCCAAATCTTGTAACAAACAAACAAACCAGAGAAAGTAAGAAATGTTTCGTCCACCCAGCGGCAGGTCGCGAGGCAGATCTCTTCCTCACTAGGCTGAAGTGTACACAGACGTGAGCAAGGTTATTCTCTTACTAAGTCTCACTGTGCCTGTGGTGTAAGCAGACAGAGATGTTGTAGGCTGGGTACGAGTATTTCTTGCGGTTTTCAAAAAAGGAAGGACATAAGCTTATAATACTTGTTTTTTTTTTTTTTTGCTCCCAACTGTTAAAACAACTTTGGAGCCAAAGTTCAGTCAGTCAGTCCATTCATGAAAAGGACAAAAAAAAAAGAAAGAAAGAAAAACAAACACATTATCATTATTATCATCACATAGCATAATTTCCCTCTTCTCTTTTACAACAAAAAGATAGTGCAACTTTTAGATAACTTTTCTTTTTTGTGTGTTGAATGTTAGAATGAGTCATTCCCCCCCTTTGCTTTGCTTCCTCGTGAACCTTGGCACTAAGATTTGGGTATGTGAGTCTCTTGTTTTTGTTGTGTTCTCTTTATGTCCTTGATTCTCAGTTCTTGCTTTGTGCACAGATCCCGGTCCGAAAAAAGAAACAAGAAAGAAAAACATAATCCTCAGTTCCCAGGGACAGAGCTGTCACCCAAGGGGACAAAAAAGCAAATCGTTTTAATCTGTGCTAGCAGTATGTTTCTTTCTCATGTAGAGTAAAAAAAAAACTCTCCACGCAGTGCATACATCCTGCCCCAGCAGTGCTAGCTGTTTGAATTACTAACATCGGAAAGAAACTGAAATGAAATCAACTCTTGGTTCCTCTCTTTCCATGTTTTGTTGTAGCTAAGGTTGATATTTATTTGTGCATGGGAGTGTGGAGAAAGGACATGAGAAAGACAGAGAGAGAGAGAAAGAGAGAGAGAGAGAGACCACTGCTTACAGGTGATCAGGGGTGAAGAGGAGAGACAGTTTTCAGTCTGGGGTGGGTGGCCCCACCTGCCCCCCCTACCCTTTTCTTCACACCAGGTCCTCCGGTTGGCCGTCCTTGGCCTTGGCAGGTACTATTGTGCTTTCTGATTGGCTCTGCTGCTGGATCGTCCTGCTCCCCGGCCCCCCCACCCTCTGGTTATTGCTGTGCTGGTGTAGAAAGAACGCTGAGCCGGGATAGTGACCCATCACCTCACTGTACGCTGGCGGGGGGCCCTCCATGCGCCCGTGGCTGCTGGAGTTGGCCGCACTGATGCCCGAGTTACTGCTGGGCGGCCTCGGACCACCTCCTCCCATTCCTCCCCCTCCCCCCCCGACCCCTCCCAGGCTCCCGCCTCCTCCCATGTCGATCAAGTCACTATCGTAGATGGTCCGGTTGGGCGGTGCCCTCACCGACTCGCGGTTGAGCTCCATCTGCTGCTCAGGGTCACGGAGCTGCAGGGTGCAGGGTCCCTGGTACGGCGGGGGCTCCTCACCGTCCGACAGCGAGATGGTGGGCGGCAGGTCGATCTGATGCTGCAGGTAGGGGTAAGTGGGCTGGAAGCGGCTGAAGCGGTCGCGCTGCATGAAGGAGGGAGCGGTGAAGCGATCCCGGGCCTGGGGAGCGTATAAAACCTGAGAGAGAGACAGAGAGGGAGGGTGAGAAGGGGAGGGAGAAAAGGAGAGTAAGAGAGGAAGGCATGGAAAAAGGGAAGGTAGAAAGTAGGGAAAGAGAGACAAGAGAAGGAGAATAGATATTAGTGCAGTTAAGTTATGACATCAACAGGCAATATGGTAAAAATCAATATCACAGTAATAATATTTTCTGATATACTGTATACACAACACAATATGGCAAATGTATATGTACAAAACAAGTGATGGCATTCACTGTGTGTCACACTGTAAAATATTACATCAGGAGAAAAAAAAACTTCAACAACTACTTGGAATTATTCATTTTGACCAAAGAATTTTGTAAAATGAAAAACATAGTATAATCGCATCATGATCACCAGTCACACCAGTGACAGATGAATCAATCATCAAAGATGATAATAATTACTCAGACAAACAACATTATTCATCCGGCAAAAACTACACACAGTATCCTGCCTCGTCTTGCAGTCGACTTGACCCTGCACTTGATATTTTCTTTGATTCGGTAACATATATAGTAAGTTAATATCCCTCTCGTCAACCTTTCGTCCCAGATTACATAAGCCTATGAGCTGTTCAACCAAGTGTGACCACTGTAAGAATCCTGAAGAATTCACATCTTCAGCATATGTGCCGTGAAATCACTGGGATGCACGAGGCATTGTCTTGAAACACAGGATTCTCAAATTTCTCAATACATCCATAGTATTTACCCCCAGGTTGGGAACTAATTAAACTGTATCTCAAAATCAGCCCTTGTGACATTTATTACAGTGGAGTATGCTGAGTATAATAATATCTAAGTTTTTGTTAAGTGCTCAGAAAACACATCTTCTCTGCGAGCATAACTGAATTCAATTTAAACCTATGAATGATGAGCCTGTTGCAGCAACAGCACCCAACAATGTATCGCCAATTAGTTATTAAAGACATAACAGTGTAATTACAGTAAAATGGAGAAAAGAGCCACAGCGCCTCCTACAACATTCAACACATCGCTTCATCCTCCAGCTTTTGTCAGAGATCTTCTCGTCAATTAGCTCTTCAGACTGTGACTGCATGATCCATTTCTTCATTTCTCACATTTCTGTCCAATTCAACACATTTCTACTGTGGCGAGTCATTATCAGAGGGAACCCATTTCAATTAGTGACTGTGGCTCTAATAGTCAACCCCCACTGACAAGGCAGTCTGGATGGAGAGAACAACAGACTGGAAAAAAACCTGGGGGGATAGAGGATCGGGGCAATTGAAATGGGGAGAGAGAGAGAGAGAGAGAGAGAGAGAGAGACGGGAAAGGATTAAAAAGACAGGCTACTGAGATTAGAGAGAGAAGGACAGAGCGCAGAAAGAAGAGAGGAAGAAAGAGCTGCGGCGATAAAGAGAAAAAAGGAGAACGATAAAGACAGAAAGACAGAGACAGACGAGAGAGAAAAAAGAAGAAGTAGACAGACAGATAAATAGACAGACAGATAGACAGACAGGGGGAGGGAGGGGGAGAAAAAGGTGTATGGCTGATAGAGGGAGCAGAGCGCAGCAGAGCAGGGCAGCTCTCAGACGGCTGTCTAGACAGTGTCAGGGGAGGTGTTGCTGATTAATGACGCACCAAAAACCATCCACCCCCCTGCCACACACACACACACACACACACACACACACACACAGACACACGCACTCAGCCCCCTTCCCTGCATCTATCAGCCACCCACACTCATTGGCTGCGTCTCCCTCTGTGCTTGTCTCTCCGTGGCCTTTTCCTTTTTTTTTCCAGGTCTCTCAGCATGCTTTAACGTTGACACTGTTTTTACCTCCCTTCATCCTCCTGCACCTCTTCTTCTCTGACTCCCATCACCTGCTTTCTTCTCTTTCACTCTCTCTCTCTCCATCCTTCACGTCTGTTTCTCCGTCTCCTTCTTTACTTCTGCTTAGACATAAGGCTTTTAGCTGGCACGGCCGAACGAAAGCAAATTTTGGTGTGTTTGTTTAGGTGCAAACTTTGCCTTTTTGCCAACGCAAAGTGCCCCATTTGCCAAGTGCTGCAAACTTCTCAGACAGCCTCAACATACTCTTGTGTGCACGCTATCACTACTATCACGTGACTGGATGTGTTTTCGAGCGTTCTTTGAACTCCGCGTTTCTAGTTTTCCCAGTGCATCTCCTCCCACCGCGACTCGTAAGCTCCTCCATCTGGCAAGGACACCATTAAGCAAACAGATCACCAGTCAGCGAGTATACTGGCATTTGTTTGCAGTTCTGTATTTGCGAGTCTTTGAGAACATGCCAAATTTGATTTTGTTTGGAGTATAGTGCCAGGCGTTTCACGGCGCGACTTACAAGCTTCAATTCGGGAATGATCAAATATTTACAAGCAACCAATATGCAAATGTCAGGATCTTTGTGCCATGAAAGCATTCCTGTAACCACAGAAGAATTATACAGGGGCGAGTACTAGGAAAATAAGCCAACTCTGAAACAAAGAGGAGCTGAGAAGAGACGTTTCTTTTCTAACACAGCAAGTAAAGCAAGTAGATTAGACAAAAGAGATCATGCCGGTTCAGATTTTCTTTTCTCTCAGTATAATTCATTTTAGTTGCCATCTTTTTAGAACTACGTTTTGTCTCTACACTGCCTCTGAATTCACCAATTAGTGCAAAACACAATAGACAATATGAACATACTAACAAATGAAACATCCAAAAATAGGAAAGGACACAGATGGATAACACATGTGGGAAAAAAAAAGAATAAAAAGTAAAAGAAAAAAAAGTAAGTGGATGGTGTGGTCTGTTTGGGTTTAGATGCATCCATATTTCTTCTCCTTAGTCCATCTCTGCCTTTCTTTTTATTCTTTTCCCTTTCCCAGTCACATGCGTACATTTCCATTTTTACTTGCATTATGGGATTAGCTCACCGGCAGCAGAACGGATCTGAGAATTGGTGAATATATTTTATTGACTGTTCAAGTTGTTTTTTTTCTTTTTTTGTAGGGCTGATTGTTGCTCCATTGACATTTGTCGTGTTAGGAGATTCAACCATCGTGAGATTTTTTCCCCCTACTTTTCCAGTTGAGTGCAATCGTTTTCTTGGCGATAGTGAAGGCTACAAGCAGGGGTATTATGTTTTGTGTTGAACATGTGTTGAGTATATCCAGATCACAGAGTATGCGTACAGAAGGGGATAATGGAATCTGGATGGCGTTGTGGTTCCATCTTTCCGGAAATGTTGTATCGGCGGGCAGAGTGCATGGAGGCAGTCGTCAGTTCTGCTAAGTGTAAAATGAGTGTATATGTCTGATCCGGTTAATCCAATTATGTGCATCTTGTGCTGTGTGTTCTTGCATTCACCTTACATTAGTATTCCCAGAGATGCTGAAGGTGTTATTACAGATTTTATTCCAGCCGTAACTGGTGTGGACATTGAGGTCTTTCTGACTTGCAGAGTCAGCGGAAGATATGAGTTTATACAGTTTCGAGAGTGGTTTGTTTGATTTTGCCACTTTATTGATGTTGTCCAACAGTGGTGGTTGTTCCAGGTGTTTGCAAGAGATATGTAGTTTTGCCGTAATGGAATGTTTTAATTGGATGCATTGAAAGTATTGTTGCATCTCAATGCCATATATGTCAATAAGTTGTTGGATATTAACAAGGTGATATGATCAGAAATTTGATGGAGATGTATAATCCCTTTTTCTTTCCAATTAGTGCCTATTAAAGGTAATTTATTTGCAGTGAAGTCTGGATTGTGCCATATGACAATGAAGTGTTTTTTTATTTTATTGACTTTCCACCAAGCTGTTAGAGCTGTGGTGATTGCCATGTGTTTGAAGCGGTTGTGGTGTTTGACTGTGTCACTGAGGAAGGGTCGGTCTGGGATTGCTATGTCCTGGCATTTGGTTTGTTTTATATAAAAGTTATGGGTGGTGGTGACGGCTTGTATGGATCCGTCCATTTGAACCATTTGGGTTCTTTGTCTTTTCAGATAAAGTGTTGTTGGTGTGTCCAGCGTATTGAACATTTTTGCTGTGGGTTGGGATCATTATGAATAGGTAATAGCTTCTTTTCTGGATTGCTTTATGGCACCAAGGCAGGAAGAGGGAGTTCCACTTTCAGCAAAATAAAAAAAAAAAAATCTACATGTTGAACCTTTTCAATGAAGCCACAGAGGTAACAGAAAAGACAGGTTATATTGGGTGTCATGAGAAATGTGACTCACACCAACAACACCATTAGCATAAAGCAGAGGTTTTGTCTATACTACTACACTGTACTCATTTATGGTGATTATCCTGAGGCTACAAAATTATATGACAGTGATTTATAAATAGTGAAAAATGATACACACAGCATCCCTTAAAATAAAGCTTGAAGTGGGAGTCATGTGATGCCAATGTTGGAGACGGCTGCCTGAGCAAAAGGCTCTGGTTAGCATTGTTGAACTTTTTCTGCTTTTGTAGGCTACAAGGGTCAGATGAAGCACTTTTCAGTTAGAAACCCTTGAACACCGGCAGCTGCAAATATCAGAAGACAGGTCTTCTATTGCAAGGTCTTCTTGAGGTGTAAAGAACCCTTTCACATATGTTTTGTGCATACAGCTGTTATAGTGTTGTAAAGATCTCAATTCTTTTTATTCTAAATAAACCTTTTTAATAGTCCAGGGTTCTCAGAGTCAGCATGGTTGTAAATATCAAGCGTAACCATGGCTCTGCTTGGTCTTCCTTCTCTCAGCGAACAAGGCTCGACTGTGGGTTTAATAGGGGTCAGTGTGGTGGTGGTCTTACCTCCGAGGCACCTTGTCGAGAGCCGCTGTCTGAAGGCCACAGACACCCGTCCTACACATCAAGACAGACAAAACAAAAGAAAGAACAAGGCTAAGACTTTAAAAGTTCACAGCTGGTTACAGTGTCTTTACTTCTGAAATGTCGACCAAGTGATAATTTAATCTACTACTTATGAAATCAACAGTCATTATTGCTTTGTTGTTTGTTTTGTCTGGGTTTTTAATGTGAGACCATTAAACTGTTCATAAAAAAAACTTACTTTCTTAAAGATACACTATGGAGGAATTGTCAGTTGGTGTAGTTTAAACGTACAGCAGCACCAGCTCAATGAGTGAGCAAGAGATACACATAGAGAGCAGAGGTGGCCGAGGGAGCTAGAGAGTGAATGAAGAGAGCGAGCGGTGCTGGCGAGAACAAAGCCGTGATTCAGAAAATTAAACAATATTTTCTGATTGTTTCACGGCGGTTTAGTTCTGAAGCACAAATAAACACACCCACTCGTCCACAAGGTGCCGCATTGCCAGATTTTGTGTGAATTCAGGCTTCATCCTGTCCGTTGTGGCTCTCTGCTCTGCATGTGTGTGCCGGTCAGAACACACCGACAGCAGAGGAGAGAGACGAAGCAGCGGGGTTAAAAAACTGAAGCACATAAAAACACAGCAATGTAACCTGGTTGCCACACTACGATTCCCAACCTCACGGCCTGTGCGCTGTTATTGGCCAGGGACTACACACCCACTGCCCAAAGGTTGCAACCCATAACACAGCAAACTACTAAGAAAATAAGGAAATATATGTAGTGTCTCTGTAGAGACATACATCACCTCTTCCATTGGGTCAAAAGTGATGATTGAGAGGGATTATTTTTGTATGAGGCTCTATACATTGTTTTTCAATAATATCCTGCATAAGATCATCCTTTAACAAAAAAGGATGAAGAGGGGAAAAAACACCCCAAAAGTAACAACTTAATAAGGAAACAAAAGATGAAACAACAATGCGGAGAAACGCCTGATGACTTCAAACTCAAAATCCTGCCCTGTTTGGGAGTGAGGACAACAAAAGGCGGACGCCTCCTGTCTTGAAAAACAGGCAGGATAAAAGCTACAACAAAGAAACACAACTATCAAATAACGGCACTTTCCCTTGGTCTACATTTGACTTAGGGATCTTTTCTAAGATGACACAGTCAACGATACTTAGCGTTAAAAAAAAAAAAACATGAAAAGGAGGACAAACATGCATAAATCCTGCTTGTTTATGTGTCTGTTGGGGCAAAGGCCATTGGCTATTTTTTCAAATTGCACTCTCTGCTACAGGGCTTTGTTGGCTTGTTGCTTTCTGATGTTGCATTTATGGCATTTTTTGCTATGTGTCTGCTTCTGTTTGCATAATTTTTGTTTTGATTGGACGGTACAGGGCAGAGAGTGAGAGGAGAGATGAAAAAGATGAGATGAGAGGTTATTTGCTGAATTTAAATCATCTGTAATAGGACAACTAAGCACACAAAGCTTTTATCTGTTTTTCACATACTGGTCTAGAAGCTGAATATATCAGTGGACCAATGGTTTTGCATCACGGATCTTACTCTGTACATGATCCTATGTCAGTGGATGCAATCTTGCAGTGTGTGCATATGCAAGTTTGTACGTGTGTGTGTGTGTTTGTCCCAGAGTGTCGACATGTCAGTATGGGGGCAGAGCCGCGGCTGTCTAGACGGTGCTGTAGTGAATTAAACATCAAGGCCTGACAGAGTCTGGCTCTGAAGAAACCAATTCGGCAAGTTCACCTAACAGACTGGAGCAAAGCTGTTACCTCAGTGAAACTGGGACAGAGACTCCGACTGGGATAAAAGGATTCATTTAGCTCAGCACAGCTTTACTGGGAACAAACTGGTAAGCTATGTTTGTCCTGCTTCAGAAATAAAGAAATGTACTGTCACAATGAGTACGCAGGGACATTCAGTGAGAACAGATGAAGAGACAGACACGCAGCTTTTCACTCACTATCAGTTTAGATCAAAATGTTATTGGCATGGTGGCTGAAAGAACAGCACTGCCAGAGCAACTAAACACAACCCAACACAAACAGTATCTTTTTGTCTCTCCTCCACTCGCTCACACATACACACACACACAGTGTTACTGACCTGCTGCAGGGCATGGTCGTGTCTGCGGGCCTGGCTCTGCCTTGTTATGAAGGACCAGGTGGAGAGCTTGTAGTGGTTGAGCAGGCAGATGATCACAACCACCATCACTGTCATCACCACGATGATGATGACGATCTGAACAAACTCCAGTTCAGCTGCACAAACACACAAAAGGAGAGAGGAGGATTAGCATCAAACATTTATGAGAGACATAGGTGCAAAATAACCAAAATCATTAAATGAACGCAAAGCTGTACATTTCAAACAACATCATGAGGTTCAGTTGTAACCTCATACAACTGCACAACTTCAGAAAAGACTAATAGCAGGGATGAGGTTAGCTGTAGAGTATAAGATTTGAGCACAGGATAATGACTAAAAGAAAAAGTAACAATTCAGATTATTGGAATACAAATAAAAGAAATGCATCAAAAAATAATTTGTCCGTGTGTAATTTTTCTTTTCTGTCTTCATTTTGAGTGTGGACATAATGTATAACGCCTAAAATAAGCCTGATAACAAAAAGTCCTTAAAGTGCTCTGAAAAATTCAGATGTGAACATCTACAAATCCTCAACTGGGCACTGGAGCTGAGGAAGATCCTGTGATATGATCAAAAGCTTCAGAACAGCTACTCAATGGACCTTTTGGTGAGACTGTTTTGTTTAACTGAGGAATTAAAGGGATTTAACTGAAAATGAAGAGACTTTTTAAGGAGCCACAGATTCAACGATTGAGCACTGTTCTGTCATAACCCAGGTTAACCAGCAGGGGGTAGCACAGGTCAAACTCCAAGTCAGTCTGTCACATAGTGAGTATGCTGTATGTATGGTTTATATGTGTGCGTTTATGTGTCCCTGAGGAGTCGACACAGCAAAGCTTTAAATCACAGAAAAGATGAGTGTTGGGACTGTGGTGTCTGTCCCAGTGCACAGTGGTTTCTTTGTGGAGACACTGAATAACTGCGGTGTTTCTGTCCTCAACAAACAACAATCAGTGACACACACACACACACACACACACACACACACACACACACACACACACACCAGCACCAGAGCTGATCTGGGATGACCTCCTAGATCAGGGCACCACTGGGAGACACAATAATCGCTGCCTTACAGTCGCGTCTGCCTCTCGTCTCTTGTTCATTGTTCCGTCCTTTTTTTTCCTCTCCTCCCACTCTGTCACTTTGAACCCTTCCTGTATCTCCGCTTGCCCCCATCTCTCTATCCAGCTTCCCTCTAACCCAATCCCTCTATCCTCCTCTTTCTCTTCCATAAATCTCCTCTTGTCTTCTCCCAACTCTTCCGGCCTTTATTAGTTGTTCCTCTAGCATTCCTCTCTCACCCACCATCATTCTTTCACTGCATTTCTTATTCTTAATTGTCTCCCTTTTTCAGTTTATCTCTGCCTCTGTCTATCCCTTCTTCCTCTCTCTCCTCCTCTCCGCTCTCTCTCCGCAGTCTGAGACTCTTTTGTTATGTGTTGTCGGTTTGTTCTGAGCAGAAGTCTTGACCTTGTCTGGTTTTGGCACACAGTCTGACCTCTGACTCACACTCTTACTCACTGCTGGACACTCATTCACTTTATGTGTGTGTGTGTGTGTGTGTGTGTGTGTGTGTGTGTGTGTACAGTTCGTGTCCTTGTGTGTGCGTGCAGCTCTAAGAACAATGACACAATGTACACTCAGCTATTTGAGCTACAATGCCTTGATTCTGGTGGACACTTTCTCCACAAAGCTCTGTACAATTTTACAGAGTGGATTACGCACAATCCAACTGGGAAGTTTTTGACACAACATGGGTAAAATCAGGTAAAGATAAGAATGAACAGTATGTGAAAATCCAAAAACAATTTAAAAAAAACTGTCAAAGTTACAACAGGATACTGGACCAAATGATCAGAGTCAGAAGATAACATATGCATAACATATCAAAAATGCAAAAATGTGCAAGAAACACACAAAAGCTTAAAGCAGGAACAGGCCCAGTCCAGTTAAACCCAACCTATCCCAGTCTTCCCAGCCTCAGTAATCCTTCCCGGCTTATTTGTCTGCATTAGGGTGGGTTAGTGTCGAGCCTGAGCTGAAACGTAAACCCACCCAAACCTGCCTCTGCCCCACCACAGCAGCCACAGGGGACGGGTGGGGTAAGACTGAGGGGAAGAAGGCCAACTAGCACAAACCACATGGGGGGGCCGTTGTGAATAATGAAATCTAAGCCAGTAAAACCAACCGACATTAACCTGCTAAGAGAGAGCAAAACAACAACAGGCAAACGCAATAACTTTTGAATTAAATTAATGATTAGTATAATGAGGCAACAGGAACAAAAATACTGCACTAAACTGCCAATTACAACAATTTAAGTGACACATTCACATTCAAGCATTTATGATCTAAGGTGGAAATGACGGCCCAACACAGCCCATTTCTCACACATTTGAAACAGAGCTTTTAAAGCTTTTTGTCACAATATGAGTCACCTAATGTGGAACAGGTAGGACTGAGGGAACAAAGTGCTGAGCGTGAAGATGAAGAACCAAAACTGCACTTAATGACCCTCTGGTAACGTCATCAACCTCGCACAAGAGTGAAGAAGTGGAGGGTTGTGGAAAAAAGTGCACTGAGCTTATAGAGCCAAATTCTCCTAACAAGCCATGAGGGAGAGGGGCTGAGGTAAAGTTACATTCAAGGAACCAGTGTTCTGAAAACCACCATAACCTCTTACAGAGCAACTCGCAGGTTCATTTTGTTAAATGAAATTTTCATTAACTTTGTCTGAAAATGGCCTTTTAAGAAGTTAAAGCAGGATTTAATGTTTTACAACACACAAGGGCACAAATTCACTCCTAAAAACAACTTTTCCTTTTCAACATCCTGTCATATTAAGTCACATAACGGAGTCTGTGTCCTTGACCCTGCCCCAGCTTAATGTGCAGTAGTAGGTGGTTGTGGGTCTGAGTGGCCTTTTTTCTTACTTTTACATTTAATTTTACATCATGGCGAATTACAGCAATGCCTTCTCATGAGCCCTTGCAGAGGTTGCTTATGTGTATGAGTTGCAACTACAAAGGAAAGTTCCCCCATCAGATCGCTTAATTTTAAGAGTCTTGAAAAGGTGAAACGCTTCAGTATTTAATAAGAAAACTAAGAGTCTACAGCCATGTTAGCAGTCCTGTGATGCTGTACTTAGGGACAGTGGCGCTTTGGGCATGCCCACAGTGACAATGTTCACCATCTTAGTTTAGCGTGTCAAAAGTTATCATCAAAGTCAGTTGGATTCATCATCTGAGGACCATGAATACAAAATGTTGTGCCAATTCATCTGGTACAGCTGAAATATTTCACTGGATAAGAGAAAATAAATTTGATCTGCTGACAGTGTTAAATGAACAGGGGATCACTAAGATTCATCTTCTATGGATGATGAATATTTGTACAAGTTTTCATGGCAATCCATCCAAGAACTGATGAGATGCTTCAGCCCGACCGACTGACTGACATTGCTGTCCAAAGAGCCATGCAGCTAGCCTGCAACGGTTTAAGAATAGTCGGAAAAAACAAACTATTCCTTTTCTTTTGTACGTTGCCAATCATAACATGGCCACTGAGATTTGTTGTGCAACCCTTTGGGGCCACTGCCCTCTTTAAAAAGAGGAAATGCATTGGAAAGATGTTACGTTGCTAGGCTGACTCCTCATTTGGGAGCTTGAGCCACTACCAGCCCGGGCCTGTGTGCTCACCACAGCAGGCACAGGGAGGGGACTGAGGGAGGGTTTCATTCAGAGAACAGCCTTCTGGGAAACCAAGTCAACCAGGCCCTTCTGTAAGCCCGCCGGATAAATATCACATACTCTGCCTTCTGCTGTTGTAAAAGCCACACAAACCAGACGCCTGACTCAAAGCTGTCTTCTGAAGTACAGGCGGGGATGTTTTTACAGTTCAAGCAAAATAAAAAGTAAAGCGGCTGCAGTTAATGGCCTCTCCTCTGAACATCGGGGAGGAAGGAAGCCAGAGGAGGAGTTGAGACGGGAGGAAGGAAGTGTGGGGAGGAGGAGAGATTAAATAAGAGAGAAAAGAGGCAGGGAAGAGGGGAGGCCCATCCTGCCTGAACCACAGTATCCACCCAGTTCAGAGGCTCCAGAACACAGTGTACAGTACTGACTCTCGCACAGGCCAGAGATCAGTGTGTGCTGGCAGTCTGCATTACCAGCACCAGTCTGATGTTATTACAACAGTAATCCACTTGTCAAAACAATATCAGCCCGGCGTCTGCAGCACCCTTATTCCTTCAGCAGGCTGAATAATTTGCATTGCAAGCCAGCCGTCCCATCGCTTTTTTCTGCCGTGGTGAGAAGAGAGGCCATTGAGTTTATTGAAATCATGTGAATGTGACCGATCAGAGAAGAGCATTACACTAGAACTCTTTCAAACATCTGTACAGATGTTGGTTACAATTGGAAAACAGCCTATTGACCAAAAGTAGTTTGGATGGATAAAAATTGTTTTGGACACCAGTGATAACTGGAGTTATCAGAAATTTGTGTCAATACAATAGTTTCAGTGCCACTACACAAATGTTACCTTGCTTTGAGGAAATATAAATATGTCTCCACAAAATTCCCCTTTAAATTTTATTTTTGGCATTATTGCAATAGTTAATAGTAGTGACAGCAAACCCTAGAACACTCACTTTAACTACTTGACAGTTTTGATATTCTGCGCTACAGACAGATTTTGGTCAGTACGAAAAAATACTGACGTTTGATATCCAGCCCTATCAGACACAAACAACAGTCGCAGCAGCAGCAGCCCAATCCCAAAAAAGCCAAACACTAAGAGAGAGAGAGAGAGAGAGACACACACACACACACACAGTGACCCCATGACAGCCCTTTGACCTTTGTGTCTGTGTCTGTGTGTGTGTGTGTGTGTGTGTGTGTGTGTGTGTGAGTGAGTGAGAGAGAGAGGCCGATAGGAGGTCAGACAGTTCAGCTGACCTGCCAGTGAAAAGAAGCTGTCAGACACAGCAAACAAACAAGCAGACTGCAGCTGCTATCAGAGCCAAACACTGTCTGAAGACACATTCAGACATATGAAATACATGAGATTTTATCATTCTGATGAAGCAGTAATTACAAGAACCTTAAAGGGTCAGTTCACCCAAATTACAAGAAAACATATTTTCTCACTCCCTCTAGGTATCTGGTCAGTCAGGTAGCTTTAGTTTTATTTGTCCAAGTTTTGACATATCTATCTATGGTATTTTGCCGCAGACGTTTTTTACTGGAACTACCTTCTCACAAAGAAATAGTCCTTCTGAAAACTACTGACAGGGAATAATCCACACTAACCTGGACACCTGGAAAAAGACAGCATTGTGAAATTTTTAAATGTCATCATTCAATGCTGTGAGCGTTACAAACTAAATACTAAGCACCTCCTTTACTAGGGTGGCTCAAAGACAGATATGTCAAATCCTGGACAAATAAAAATAAATCTGTATGAACAGACACGACTAGAGAAAAGAGAGGAAAATGTGTTTTTTGTAATATGGGTAAACTGACCCTTTTGACATCAAAATCTGAGCAACTCCTTGTAAAAAAGAAAAACAAAAGAACTGTACTTTCTTTTTGGTCCAGATCGAGGCCATGCAGAAAGCTACTATGATATGCAAGCTGTATCGATTAAACTAAGTTAAATACAATTCTGTCATGGTCAGTTTGTTTTGTCTGTGAGAGTGACAGGGTAACTATTTAATGCACTAATCTTAAACAGGCACAGGACTATCGGCCTCTGTCTACTGTTCCCTGCCTTTTAATGCATAGTTCCCTATAACTTTGACCAACTCACACTGTACAACTACTGCAAATTCATTCCTGCTGGCAACAAGAAACAGTTAATGCTGGGGGGAAGCTCACTTCTGTGACTAATGAGGGTGTACAGGCTTACCCTGTTTGGCCTTGAAACAAAAATCAGGCTAATGGCTATCTATAGAGAGTGCACACACTCAGCTGGGGCCTCTAACATTGTTATTGCTCAATAAATTCAACATTTGAGCTCAGATGACCTTAGACGCTTCCGTGAGAAAACCAGGCGTGGCTGGTTTAGTTTGCACAAAGGAACAGTCTTTTGTCCAAAACCACGAGAATGTATTCCATGATTCAGGTCTGAAAGTGGATGTATGCTGACAGTGGAGGCTGAGCGTGTAGGGAACGGCTCGCTAGCTGCTTGCTAATTCAGAGTAGGAGAGCTACTCCCACCAGCAAAGGAAATGCCTTTTCTTTCAGACGAGAGACACCGAGCTTCAGCTGTTATGAATCCTATCTTGCAGCCAAGCAGTGCACAGCCCCGGAGCAAAAGCAGCAGTTTATGGAATTGCTGCAACAGGCGACCTGTCAGTAAAAACGTAGCCTGCATGGGTGCTGCTCTCGGAGATGACAGGACAGCAGAAAACAGACGGGAATGATAGCAGAGTCTTCATCACCTGGCATTTGCGTGTTCCCCTAAAAACTAATAGCTTGTCGAAATGTGTTTAAAAAAGTGAGGTGTTTTTTGTTTTACCTAGGCCAGCTCTCCAAACCTTCCAGCTGGCCTATTTCCTCTGCAGTTATTTCCTGTTTCCTGCTGGACTCCAGAGCTGCATCTCAGCCGTGAAAAAACCCCCCGACCATTCTCACAGTCACACCTGACAATCAAAACTGCACTTTACTGTGAAATCCAGCGCTTCCTCCATGCCTGAAAGAGGAAGTGCTGCAAGTGCTGTGTAATTATGCTGGTCCCCATGTCCCAGGCACTCATTGTGTGGGTTTACTTGTCCGACTAAAGTCAGTCCACCATGTATATTCATAAACTGTAAACCTGTATCATAATGTATGTATGAAGAGAAAAGAAAGAGAGGAAGACCAAAATAAAGGACGCTTTCTTTGCTCCAACTTGCTCGTCCTTCTCCTGCTGCCCAGAGAGCTCCAGCCCAGCTAGAGGCCTGCTGAGTTCACAGCCTGCTGCCCACCACACGGGGCCCACACACACACACACACACACACACACACACACACACAGTCAGTCAGTCCTCCTTCGGCACACACAGACGCACACAGCCCTGTCTGCTGCCACTGCCGTTGCTATGGTAACCCTTGGGCACGGTGCCGTGATCAACAAGGCCCAGAGCTGCTGGGGCGCCATGGCAGCGACCTGGCTGGCACACACACACACATGCACACACACACACACACACACACACACACACACACGGTGGCACAGAGAGAGATATAGAAGGAGACAAGGAGGGAGAGGAAGTGAATGCGCACACACTCACACACGTAAAAAGACTGGCACAGTTAGAGGGAAGGAGAGAGAGTTCAAAAAGGAAGGGACAGAAAGAGTTAGGGGAGATGGACACACACACACACACACACACACACACACACACACACACACACACACACTCTATGTCCCTTGGGAGACGTGCACTGTAACGTCTAGACGGCTGGTATCAGCCTGGCAGCAACAGTCTCTCTCAACCACTGTGTGTTTTTGTGTGTGTGTGTTTGTGTGACACAGCATGTAGTGGATATCAGCCTAGTTACAGCCTCCCCTCCTCTACTACAGTCAGTAAGTCTCTCCATGGAAATAAATGAACTAGTTTAGTACTGCTTAACCCTGAGGAGAGGGGGTCTGTTTATGTGTGTGTGTGTGTGTGTCTTTGTGCGTGTGTGTAGATACTAAGCCCATTAGACAGGTATCTCGAGGTCAGGAAAGAGATGGAGACAGTGAGGCAGAGGGACAGAGAGAGAAGAGGAAAAGAGGAAGAGACTGATAAAGGAAGGAAAGAAGGAAGAGGAGGATGTAATGAGTGTGTCAGAGATGGAGGGAGAGGCAGAGAGAGAGAGAGAGACAGACACTGGCACAGACAGAAAGAGAGACAGAGAGAGAAAGGTGCCAGACATGCTATGGGGACTCAGGGCAACAAGAGAACAAACAATTACGGCTCTGTATCCTTTCTCCACTCTCCCCCCTCTCTCTTCCTCTCCATCTATCTATCCCTTCTTCTCTCGCTCACACAGCACAGAGGAATCAGACAGCCTGTCCGTGCTTCACCACAGAGACTCAATGGGATTATACAGCAGGACTCATACATACATACTAACTCGTGCATTGGGACAGGAAACAGTCTGCCATGCTTACATGCACACACAATTTTCATTTCGGAAATTGGAAAAACAAGCAGCAAAATTAGAATCAGGACATGCAAACAAGCTTGAAAACTGAAAGCAGAAAACTCCAAACTTCACTGGCTATTGACGTGCTAATTTTGTAGTTACTCATTTAATTATTAATCAGAGGTCGAAATTGATAGTTTAGTATATTTGATGAACTTTAATTAACTGGACATCAATTTTCAGCGTAGTATCAGTATATCAGCATACAGATGAACAGCAGCACAAACCATATCCTCCAAACTAACTACAGTTGAATGAGTGCCCCTTTAAAGCAGTTTAAAAAAAAATTGAACATCCGCACCTTCATGAATGGAGGATTTGTTGCAGGACTGTTGTATTGGACTGCATTAGTTTTAGCTGTAACTATCAAACTGACAACTGATTGTGTGTGATACAGATGGACAGAAGAGTCTTGACCCTAAGAACTGTTAAGTGCTGATAAAACCACCTAGGTTTTTGAGAGATAACCAGGGGGTTGTGCAGCTCTTATTTGAATGCAAAGATAATACATGAAAGACAAACTGGCAGTAGGTGATAGTCACGCTTGTTGCTGACACACTTACGCTTTATAGCATCAATCTCGCTTCCTTCTCTTGTTGTGTCCATTTAATGGATTTTGCATTCTTACTCTGCCTCAACGTGCATTTATGTCACCGCTTAATGTTTTCTCCACATTTTCTCTCAACATGGACTAAGTTTGCTTATTGCTGAGGTAGGCCATTATGATGAGACCTGATGCTGAGCCGGCAATAAATCCCCACTTTGGCTCCTGAAAAGGACTAATGTAGCCATATCATCTCCATCTGCATGAATAGAACATGAACAAAGATACGAAAAACGCAGGGCTCTGTGATAACATATCATAAATATTACACTATAATCTAATATTATCAATATTCCAATGCTGCAATATTCATGAACAGCAGTAAAGCAGAGACGAGAGCTGTGTTAAAGTATTCAGCCAGTCAGTGAGATGGCGGACGCACGGCTTGCTCAACATGTCACACACATACACACATACACACACACTCCCCTGCAGTCAGAGCTGGCCTGCAGTCTCTCAGGTGTGTGTGTACATTATCAGAGCCAGACAGACAGGATAGCGTCTAGACACCCCTCCCCCCAACCCCCCTGCCATAAAGCCAGACTGACTAGACTCTCTCTGAGTGACTGAACCAGACTGGAGGGTCAGACGAATGTCAGGGTTATAGTGAGTGTGTGCATGAGTGAGAGTGAGTGAGTGAGTGAGTGAGTGAGTGAGTGCGTGAGTGTGTGTGTGTGTTTGCGTGTGTGCGTGTGTGTGTACATGAGAGGGTTGTTGACCGGGGTCAGCCAGGGTCAGCCTGGGTCAGTGTGTGAGTGGGTGTGTGTGTGGGGAGAGGGGGGTGGGGTTGAGGTACATTTCATATGATTAGAGCTCAGCCTGCTGTAGCATGTTGCTCAAAGCTTCAACAGGGTTAGACCAGAAATGCCTGTATGTGTGTGTGTGTGTGTGTGTGTGTGTGTGTGTGTGTTAGCCGCATAGATATTTCTTTTTAAGTGGTGATTCTACTTAATGGAAATGTAGAATCCTTTATCACTAATGTGAGAAGTATCTGAAGAGAAAAAAAAGATGTCCACTTGTGAACAACTTTCTGCTTGTCTAGTTGCTTGATGATGATAATTACCACTATTATTCTAAAGGACACTGGGCAGTCTGTCACACTATTTCTAAGCATGCTGGTAGCAAATGATTGAAAGACAAAAAGTGAAGGCGATCAGTCATACAACAATAGCCTGGACCCAAAGCCCTACAAGTCCCTAAACAAGCAACAGAGCAAGGCAATAAATGATGGACACACTGTGATGACAGTGAAGGGAACTGCAGGGAGGCAATGTGGGGGGGCACCAGACAGTGTTGTCCAACAGACCATAATAACCTGGAGCAAATCAGGAGGGTACAAGGGGTGTGTAGCGATGTGTTTTAACCTGGAAGGAGAGCTTTGACAGTGACTGGCAACGACGGGCTTCGTTAGCCTCATCACTAACATACGCATCATCGTCGTCGTCATCATCATCCTCTTCAACAACAGTCAGGGGAGACAGACACACGGTAGTGGGCTGTTGTGACAGCATCAGGGGGAGGATATTAACCAACAGGACGCACACAAGCACAAATACAACCCAAGGGCAAACTGGCAGACCAATGCATATAGCTGATATTGATATTATGTTCTCCTCACGTACAGATCACATTTGCAGACCAATAATAGGCTAAATAATCGTAAAAGATAACCCTGTGATATTTTATATTTCACCCTTTGTCAACATATCATGAAAAGACCAAAGCAAGCAATGAATGTAACAAGTATTATGTGTGTATCAAAGCCTAATATATCTGTTTTCTCTGTGTCATAAAGCTCCATTGTTGTCCAAAAACTATTCCAAACATGTCAGTGATCCACACTGTTGTACTAGTGGACATGTTCCTTCATTACCATGAACACACACACGGCCATTTATTTTGACTCAATCCCTCACACACTGTCCTGCTGCAGTAAATACTCACTAAAGCACAGAGTGTGTATTTACCTGCCACTTAAAAAAAGTTGCCAGCAAATTTACTCCTGTTTGAGTAAAAAAACAAAACTACATGTTTGTGAGGAATCAATGAGCTTGGGGCTGAATACCAGACAGGGCAGAGAAGTTTGAAAGAATTGAGAGACGGACTAATGCATTGATAGTTTTAGATAGAAAACAAAAGCCAAGGACACAATAAAAAAAATGCACATGCACACAGACTTTCTCATCCTGCTGACTCCTATCAGCCAAAGACAACCCAGCCAGCCATCCACACACACAGATCTTTGTCAACTAGGGGGGGTTGTGAAAATTATTCAGCGGTGTTCATTTCTGTGCAGGTCAACATCACAGGGTGCTGCTGAAGGCAGAAAAAGGTAGAATCATGCTGAGGTCTGGCTGAACAGAACAAGGGAGAAAAGAGAGAAGGAAAGAAAGGAAAAAGATAAAGAAGTAGCATATAGCTGCCAGAGTGACACAGAGGGAAAGAGTCGGAGAGAAAAACATAATGGTAAGGAGAATACAGCTCAGGTTGAAGAAACAGGGAGAGATTGGGCACAGAGGAGACAGGAACAAAGATAAGAGCGGGTAAAGGACAGATGAGGGGAAAAAAGTCAGCAGAGGAAGAGATAGAGGTGCGGGGACAATGTGGTAAAGGCAGACAGATGTTAAAGGCAGACAAACAACAAAGCGTGGCGTCTTGTGTCTCATCTCTGAGACTGAACAACAAAACAGCGGAGCGGCGGAAAAAAGAACAAAACAGACGAGATGAGAGAGGGGAGGAGGAAGAAACGAGTGGGCTTTTGTCTGTCTGTCTCTCTGTCTGTCTGTGTGCTTCTGGCACATGTTCATTTGATAGAACAGGCAACCCCCCCACCACCTTCCCTACAATCACCACACCTCACCCCCACAGGAGAGGTGATTTTACCATGCAACTCTAAAGTGGGTTTTCAACATCAGTAGGGTAGCAGACACTTCCCAGACGTAGGCTGCGTGCTGCATATGTGCTGCAAAGTCTCTGTGGCTGTTGTGATCAGCCAAACAGAGACAGCAGGGGATACTGTGGGCGGAACACAGGAAGCTCAGGGAGACGTGGGACACATCCAAACTGGAGCCGCTTGGTCTGTTGGGGTTACGCAGACATACTGGGCTCATACTGCATATGTCGGCTTCACCCACCTCTTGTATGACAGGGTGTTTGTGTGTGTTTTGGGAGTCTGACTTAAACAAAACTCTTTGCTTGAACACTATAAGGCCAAAAGTGTGTGGACAACTGATCACTACCCTCCCATGGGTGATTACTGAGCATCATATTCTATATTCATTCATATTGGGGCTCAAGTTTCATCATGAGATCCTGAACCTGCTATCCCAAAACAATACCAACGGGCTGCATATCCTTGCATTTAAATCTTGCCATCTTAATCGGCATTTTTACAAGCTTTTGGCAAGGGGCCTGCAGAAGATGAATGTGCCGAATAGTAGGCAGTAAGACGAGGCTGTACGCTTGACGATGCTCCTGAGTCCGCAAATTTGTTGCTGCTGTAGAGTAAGACAGCTGCTTTGTACAAAGTCAACAAACGGCCTTATCTCTGTCACTTACTTTGCCATCTAGAATATAGAACAAAAAATACTTCCACACATCAGCTTCTCAGATGCTTTGGTGTTACAATATAACATATAACATTACAAGTTTAAGTGCATTTTTCCTGCATGATGCGGCTCTGCTCGACTCAACTCACTCTTTTCTTTTTTCCACAGTGGACAGGACCAGGTACATGGTACTTTCTTGATATCACCTCCGTCGAAGTTCCAAGTGAGCTCAGCAGACACTAAAAGGTGATGTGCACCATGCCTTCGATATCCTGTTATAAGAGTAGCGTAGCTCCTTTAAGTGTGTGTGTGTGTGTGTGCGTAGCCTGTGTTTGAGCAAGTTAGAGAGAGTGAGCGGAGCAGAGGGAAAGGTTAACATTGAAGTTGTCAGTTTAGCAGTAAATGTACAGTGTAGGTTACAGCTTGTCAGTGAATAAAGGCTGCAGCTTCCAAAGAAAAGCTCCTGCGTGTTGTTGTTTGACCACCAGCTGCATCAGCTTCCACCTGCAGTGCAAAACCAAGCAGAGAAAAGTACCTGGTACCTGGTAAAAGCGAGTAGAATCAAGTCGTGGAGTACCATGCAGTGGGAATGCAACTTTTGTTTCTAGATAGGTCAAAAGGGCAAGAAAAATGTCAAGCTGAGAGTGAATTTTTAGAACGCCCTCTGCTGGATCACAAGGCAAACTACTTCAAACAGTCTGCTGCGCTTACAGGATGTAAATTTTGAATTTGCAAAAGTCATTACAGCCCTAATTCCTTTGGCTTTCACACTGTGGAGCCGACAAAGCAAACAACCTGAGGATGTCACCTCGAGTGCTGGGAAATCCCACTGGGTATTTTTCACTACATTTTGACATTTAAAGACTGAAGGATTTATCAAAAACACTCAGAAGATTAATTGATAATGGACACATTAGCAACACTAGTTGCGGCCATATTTCACACCTCAACAAGAAACAAATTCTGAGGTAAACTAAAAAATGTCACGTGCGCAAAAACAGCTAAAACAAATAATGAAAAAACAGAGAACTCTGTGTCTTCAAAAAAACAACACAAGACAAATGGCCTCCTCCTCTGGTGTGTAATTACACCCCGCCTGTTTGTAATAACTCAGTTTAATCTGCTCGGCTTTTTTTTTTTTTTCATCTCTGCCCGCAAATCATAACTGGTTTCCATTTTGGAAAAAGATGGCTCCTCAACAGCTGCATATGCTTGCGTGGCGTTTTATTCTGCTATGACTCACTGTCATACTCGCTGTCTCTCCACCGAGATGGACTGGGTCTCTGTCTCTCTATTTTAGTCCATGTCTCTCCTCTTTCTCTCTCATTACGTCTCTCTCCTCTACTCTTTTTTGTCACACTCTTCTCACTCTCCTTCAGTCTGTATTTATCCATCTGTTTCTCATTTTTATTCCATCTATCCATTTTCTTTCATCATTTACTGCCTTCCTCCTCTTCTGTCTCTTTCAACCTCCTCTCAGTATTCCACCTCTTCTCATTCACTTCACTATATACACATTTTTGTCATAATTTCTGCCTCCCTCTTTCTTATCCCACCTCCTCTCTGTCTCTTACCTTCCCTCCCACTTTTTCCTCCTCTCTCACTCCCTCCGACTCTCAGATGAAGGGGTGTAAACATGTCTTCCACATGCGGTCTCATTGTGCCGAGCCAACAGAGCAAAACAACCACGCTTAAGTTGCTCAATAGGCTTCACCAGATGACTAGCGCCTCCTCCCTCCTCCCCTTCTTCACTCTTTTTCCCCCCCTTCGGGTTGAGATGCTTAACAACCATGAAGCAATGCCTGGCAGGCAGGATTAGGCAGGAGAGAGAGAGACGCAGACAGAAGAGAGAGGAAGGAAGAGAGAGAGAGACTAAAAAGAAAGATAAAGACAGTGAAAGTGAGACAGGGATAAAGAGAAGTGAGAGACCGAGAGGGAAGCAACGTCAGTGCAAAGGGGGGAAAAAGCGAGTTGTGTGTGTATACGAGGAGAAAAATGCAAGATAAAGGGAAGTACGTGTGGGGGGAAAAAAGAAAAAAGTCCTATCAAAAACTTTTTTTTTCCCTCACTGGAACACTTGGCCGTGACCGCAGGCTGAACTTCGGTGCAGTACTGAGCAACAGCTGCCGACAACAGAGGTAAGTACAAAAAAAAAGAAAAGAAGCTGCTAAAGGAGAAGAAGAAAAAGAAGAAGTAAGCAGGCAGACGGACATGGGGGCTATTCTCTAAGTAGTGGTGGTGGTGATGGTTTGGAAATGGCCAGGATGTTTTAGGCTTGCTGAGGGAGGGACGGAGGTATAAATAGACCTGGGGCGGCGGGGGTGGAGGGGGGGGGATTGAAAGGGGTTCAAACAGAGGGGAGGATAGTTAAGTGTGGAGAGCAGCTCGTGTCTAACCAAAAACAAGTAAAACACGTCCTCTGGGCAAAAGACCAAGTCAGACGCTGCAGTAATACAGCATCTCCATGCCTCCGCAACCGACTGCTTCAACTGGCTCTGAAGCAGTAAGGTTGAGAATTGAAAGGGTTGGTTCATGCAAATTACAAAATATATTCTTTTACTGGGGGGTCATAAATTTGCTTCAACCATGGGTCTGTCTTTTTCAGCATTATTCAATAAGGGGGCAAGCAAAGTTTTACAGGTATGGTGAAGATGCAACCCTACATGCTGTCAATTGTTGTTTTTTAGAGTATTTCCCATTCCCAATCCCCTCCATTTTTGGGAACTTTATTTCTTCTAAGAATAAAACAGACTTGATTGCTGGAGGGCCAGATTTGGCCCATGGGAACATATTGGCCTACCAGTGCTCTAGTGGTATCTAGCCATGCAGATAGTTTTGGTTTTTATGTGCTCTGGTTTTAAGATATTCATCTCTGAGATCAGCATCCCTGTAAACCTTGCAGTGGACAATTTTCAGTGGAAGCACTTTTCACTAAAGAAACTGTCCATGTGGAAACTGTTTACAGTGTTCTGTGGATTCGATTAAGCAATATTGCTGTTGATTCTTTAAATGTCACTATCTCAATGTCACATTATTTTAACACAGCCGCACCTAAGTGTTTGTTTCACAGTGCCTTAGCCAAATGAGAAGAAAAAAAAACATGCTGAGAGCCTTTTAGCTGCCATTTATGGTTGCACTAGCTTCTCCGTCCTCTCCTCTGCTTGTTTGACCAAGGCCGGGGCTCAGCTACGTGAAGACAACGCTCTGCTTGAGTTGATGACAGCTCAAGTAAAAAGCACAAATTTCCACCTGCTTTGTCTACAGTTGTTCTTTGCCACAGCAGCAGAGGAAGGATTCATGTAGCTACTGATTATTTTCTGTAGATCAATTTATCCATTCATCTCTAACTGTTTCAGCTTTATACATATTTGATCAATATTTAATATCTAATGCTAATCATCATTTTCAAGCTTGTAGGCTGTGACACTAGTCTCCCAAACTCTGCTCCACCAACAAAAGTTGATGACAGGTTACAGAGTTTTTGTCATTTATAACTTTTGTTATTTTTGAAAGTTTTGAAAATGGAAGTGAATATGATTTGATCAGGCATTCGAAGGGACTTGAAAAGCAAATTAAATACAGAATTTTTATTCAATAAAATGTTATTGAACTCCAACCCTAGGTATATTAAAGTGAAATTGTCTGTATGACTCTGGAGGTAACTGAAAAATTATTTTCTGTACTTCTCAGAATGTGGTGTGAACTGACCATTTAAATATTTTTGTTGTGTTTTTCTTTAAAAAAAATCAAAAATCAAACCGTCTTCTTTTGAGAGTGTGTGTGGACCTGCTGATGAGAGAATGGGTTGATCTAGCTGAGGTCAAGTAGATGATATTAAATGAAGGGTTTCTCTTATGGGTTTTATGAAATCTTTATGAAATTCACTTCTATTGTCGACACAGTGAGCAGCAGAACACAGACTTGACATCTCCTTCCTTCTCTTTTTCCCTCTGTGTATCTTTTCTTCTTCCATCTTGTCATAGCTTTCATGCCTTCTCTCTCACACTCCTTCTTCCCACCCACACTGTCCTCTTCCTTCCTTCTCTCCACTCTCTGTCTCTCTGTAGAAGTACCACTTGGGGAGTTCAGCTCACGGCAAATATTGCGGAATGAAAAGAAGCTCCTGAATTGACGAGGTAAAACTCTTTTGGGCGACACAAAGACCGAGTGTAACCAGAGATATCAACAACTTAGCAACACCCACGCACAGACACACACTTTCATATTTTTTTAGTAATCTTTTCAGTACTTCCTCTGCTGATGGTAGTGGCTCTATTTTTTCTTTCCAAAGGGTGGAAGTCAGGTCAAAATCACAATCGCAAGTTTCTACGTAGTCCAATTCACTGGCCAGCTTTGCAGAAATGTTTTTAAGTGAGGTGACTTTACTCTGGGTAAAAATTGGAATTTTTTAAAAGCAGAATTAGACAATATTGAATTGAGGCTGGTCCACTGCCATTCAACATTGCATGGAGCTGCAGTCTGACTCTGTGTGTGTGTGTGTGTGTGTGTGTGTGTGTGTGTGTGTGTGTGTGTGTGTTTCTGCAGACAAAAAACAGCTGAGAGGGCATGTCTGTCTCTGTTTAGGGCTGACACACACACACACACAGACACATGCTCTGTGCTCTGGCTCCTAGACATTCAGCCAGACTAGTAGACATTCAATGCAGCAACAGTCACATATTAACTGAGGGAAAGCAATTTGGCTCTTGAAATGGGACTCCTGAACAGTCCCACACGCCTACACACGCATATGTACGGATGCAATTCATCATGGGAAGCAACTTTCTTATGAGGAACCATAAACTCTTCCCATTAAGATTCCTGTCTCATGACAATATAATTGCTGTAATTGAGCAGCCCAGGGTGCTGCCTAACTGGTGGGGGACTAAGTGTTTATGGAAAGAATCATCATTACAATCGCAAATGCACAGAATGTTTGACAATTTAAGGCATTAGAGAGAGCATAACTTTTAAGAATCTGAAATTTATAGATAAAGAATCTCTCGTATCATGGCATGGATGTGGACGATTCTTGGTGGGGCCCTTTTATGAAGCCTAACCTGGTGCAGACCTCGGTGTAGGTGATCCGCTGGGTTAATCTGGCCGACAGATGGGGCAGGCTGTGGGTAAGCAGGGGCCGTGTATTGCGATAGTGCTGGGACGGCACTGGGCTGGGCCAAGCCGGATGCTGTGACTATGACCTATATTAATAATTCACACGCAGGATCTCCATGCTGCACGGAGCAGGAGCCCTAATCATCATTAGCAACGCTAGCCAGGAGCCACGTTAGCTTCCAGCAGAATGCCAAGCGTGAAGGAAAATAGACAGCAAGGATGACAGCCCTGCCTTCCTCTCTATTTTCCATGAGTCTACACTTAAACTAAAAATACATTCTTTAATAGAATGAGAAAGACAAAAAGAGGTAAAGTTGAACATAAATGGCCACTTAAAATCTGAGTCAAATGCTTTCAGTTGGCCTACATGATACATTTGTCTCTTCAGCTTTCTCTTCCTCTACATTAACCTATTATTTCCATGACAACTAGTCTCTGAACACCAACTTCATATTTCCACGTTATATTAAAAGCTTAACAGAAGCAATATTGGATCATGCTCAGAAATGTCAATTCTGTAATTCTGTGATGTAATGCTTTGATATCCATAGACGAGAGGTGGAAGCTTAAGGAGAGACCAAATTTACAAATACAAACTTTATATTCTGGCATAGTAAACTAGTTAACATCTTGTAACCATGCCCGCATAAGTCCCACGTGATAAAAAATAGCTCCCTAAAATTGATAAAATCACATTAGAGGATAGGACTGGTGCTATTTTATGTTTTTCTTCAACTTCCCTACTGTCTGTACTAAAGACGTAAATCTTTAAAACCAGGCACAAATATATAGTGTTATTTTTAAAAAAGACAAAAGGCTCGTTAATTTCCTACAACAACTGATCAGTTGAACAGTTTTTAACAAACATTACTCAAATAAGAGCAAAAAGTGCATTTGTTGTGGACTATTTTCAACTGCAGATGAACAACATTTTATGTTATCATGACTGTTCACTCACTTTTCCAGTCTCTTAACACTTCTGCTCTTCCCTTGACAAAAACAAAAATGCATCCCATATGTCTGCAAAGTTGACCATGCAGACAGGAACACCAATTCATTTAGATGATGACGCTTAATAACTTAGTTAGCAAGACAATGCCAATCCAAAACACTTTGCATAACAAACGTCAGATACATCTGGGACTTCCAATGAATCTGCATGAAGGCAGGGGAGGAGGAGAGGAGAAGAGGAAAAGGAGACGGAGAGGAAAGGAGAGGAGAAATGCTGTGTTATGGTTGGGGGGCTGGGAGTCAAAGAGGCAGGCCAGACCAGACCAGACAGCCTCTATCTCCCTCTGACCCCTGTCTGAGTCTGCGTGTGTGTGTGTGTGTGTGTGTGTGTGTGTGTGTGTGAGCGAGTGTCCCCTCTCCCCAGCCAGACAATAGAGCAGGCCCTGTGCCTGATTGGGGTCAGCTGGTGGCTGCCGGGGGGAGAAGAGGAGGAGGAGGAGGAGGAGGAGGAGGGGGAGAAGTGGGGGTGGTAGGTATCAGACGCCGCTGTCTGACTCGTGTGTCTGGATGGGAAGGGAGAGGGACCAAAAATCAGACAGCCGTCTGAATCACTACTGAAGAGCAAGGAGCAGTGCGGGAGGAGAGGAGAGGAGGACAAGGAGAAGGATCTGGGCAACCAGAGGCTTCTTTTTCTGACTCCCACACACATCCTTTACTACTTGACTCCAGGCTGGGAGGTTAAACTGGGTTAAAATGTAAAAAAAATAATAAAATACCCCACAGACATCACTTGCTCACTACAGAGTGTTCAGTTACAGGAATCTACAGCTGTGTAAGGTTTGGCAGAGCGCTGTCTTCCCAATGGATATATCATCTACCATCTGGGCTACATCCATTACCTACTGCAAACACAGTATATGTAATGAAGGAAAAATGCATTTAATCCTACTGTCTCCTAATGTGACAAAGGAGAAAAATCTAGGGCTGTTATGTTGTTGTTTTTTTTATTAAAAACACAAAAGCAACTTCTTTCTTCCCCTTTCTATGTTTATCTCCATCTCCTTCTCTTTTTCTCTGCCTCTGGTGTAATCCTTGTAATTTCCTGTGATAAGGTCAGATCCAGAGCAAGGCCTTGTTAGGGCTCAGCCAGCGGCCCAGCTGGCATGAGCAGTAGATTTACTCCCCTTTTGACAAGGTAGTGCTGGGGTGACGAGGGGGTAAAGTACTGACAGTAAAAGCTGGTACAAGATAGAAGAGTGTTTGTATTGCTTGGTTATGCAAAAAAGATCTATAGCGTTAACTTTAGCGCCTTAACACAGCATTTAGATAAAATGCCTCATGACAGCTGAAGGCGTGCAAACACACTGGTTAGTGAAAAGTTTAAACTGCTGAAAGTTTTTCTGTCTCAAAAACCAACTGAAAGCTATATAAACACATACATTTATTCATATACACTACTCATTTTGGTCATAAATGATATAAAAATGCAGCAAAACAGTGGCAACACCCTGGCACCAACCAGTCCACAGGGATACACACAGGACTCTGTAGCCTCTCTTTTGCTATTAACCAGCCTAATGATACAACATTCAAAAATAAGACAACTATGAGTTATATTAAAACTTGAGACCAGAAAGCTTCCCTCTTTTTTGCAGCTCAGATTTCAGTCAAACTGAGGTGTTTTTTGCAGTGAGAGGCGTCTCTGTGGTGCTAGGCAACACGCAATCGCTTGTCAATCACTACACATAACAGCAGTTATATTCAGGCAATTAAAAACAGCAACAAGAACTACTTATCGTCACAGGAGGAGCTCGCTCACTCATTCACACATGATCAGTGCCTTCTTGCAGACGGAAACAGCAACCTTTGGTTGTATGAGAACATACTATCGTGTGGAAATCAGTTTAAACTAACCTTGTGTGCTGTACGGTTTTCACTTGGGAGACATATACAGAGAATTTCAAAACGAGAGAACTTAAATCAAACTCTGCGTAACTGTGACATCTGACTGATTATGACAGGTCTGACATAGATGCAATCATGTCGAACAGACTAGTTAAAGTAGTAAGACTGGTGAAAGTCCCCTTCACAACCTGGATTCATTCATCATGTATCTACTATCCTGACTGTGTCTAGTTATGATTCATCCATATAACTTTAAAAACCAGACAGTAAGATGCACCTCTGTGTACAAAAAAGGAATCTCCCATTGCCAAATCGCACTTTGCCACAAACATTACAGCTATTATTGATGTTGCTATATGACTTGCCCAATGTCTGTTAGTTATATGTACTTGCATGTTATGTCTATGTGTGGCCTGGAGACATTTTCATTTTTGTTTTTGATTCATGAGGTCGATTGTAGCTCTGACAAACTTTAGACATGGTTTAGTGATGAAGCCATTCATTCTTTTGGGTACACTTACACCTTCAGTCTGAAAACCAAGGATATATCTCACTGTTATGAAATCAGAAAGAGTTCAGAATCCATTCTGCTACATCTTTAAAAGAGGACTCCATTGATTTAGCATTGTGCTGCAATGACGTTATCTGAATCATGATGGAAGGTTTTTAAAAAAGGATCAAAACCAATGCAGCAGAACCAGAGATAGTTTTTTGATTCTGCACATTCTTCTTCCTTGTCAAAAGCTGGTACCTACATTACGCAAAATGCAAGTCTCAGTCTGAGATTTTGGTGTGCTATGATAGTCATGACTAACGCAGCCTCAAGTCTCTAGACTCAAACAGATATGAGTTGGCTACAGACATCTGGTAAGCTCACTTCTAATTCTCAACCTCCTCGTCTTCAGCTCCAACCGACAGTGACTCAAGTGACAAAAAAAAAAGTTACAATTTTTCCACTTCGTGTGTTATAGTTACTTCCATGAACTCAACTAATCTTATTTCAGCAAAGTCAAAGTTACTGTTGATACATACAAGTCCTTTGTGATGAGTTCATTCCTAATAATGAAGTATGACAATTAAGCTGCTGCTTTCTGCATCATTTCCTTCAGGTGCGTTTATCACAGGTGCTAGATTCAATAATGTGTAACAACAACTTAAACTGTATACCGAAAAATATTCCCAATGTCACGCAGCTCTCAGCTCATTTATTTCTCAATATGAAGTACACAACTCTTGTAACTGCAAGCGTCAAATGTCAAAGTCTTTTCTTCTGCTTGTGCAAGATATAATTTGAATGTCACAGCCATTCAAAACATTTCCTTTGTATATGGTATGATAATGGTTGACCATGTGTATTTTTCTTGCACTAGGGCTTTTAAATGCTACCAAGGCACTAAAGTCCTAACAGAAGTGATCTTGCATAGCCTTCTAAACCACCCGCACGCCACTGGCACCCCTTTGGAAACTTTACCACGTAAGCCTCTTCAAAATCCAAGGAAAATCCTGCAAACCACTTGAAGAGACATGTCATTATTCCACTGTCTGGGTGTTCCTGCACACATAAACAAACGGATTACCCAAAATCTGACAAACAGCGGGCGGCACAGCATTTCTACTAGATTCTTTTTTCTGTTTTGTTTCATAAGATGCGCAACAGCATTTGTAATTTCAAAGCAATAATCGCTGCTTTGTTTCATGTAAGGAAAGAGACGAGACACGCAGTGAGACTGGGTTCAGAAAGGGTAATAAACATGCCAGCCATTTCATTTGTCTGAATGCTGGGAAAAACAAATCTGCTACAAGGCAAAAAAAAAAAAAAAAAAAAAAGGCATAGTGTGCTTGTGTACTGTCTGCCAACGTGTGTCTGGAGCGCAGAGCCTTGATTGACTGTAATATGTCCCGTCCATGTCCACAGACCTGGAGTCATGAGACGCGCAGCAGACAGCGGGGCTGATTCATTCACCGGGACTCTTTAGCATCTCAGACAGTCCAACTGTGTGTAAATAGATGTTGACCGAGACAGCAGACTACTAACCACCCCCCACCACCACCGTCACACACACACACTTGACGGATGGCCTGTCTTCAAACACACTAGGACTACAAATCTGCCCTGGTCCCAAGGGCATTTTGGGAACTAAGGGAGGAGGTCTGGGGTGTGTGTGCGTTGGGTTGGGGGTGCAGAATCTAGACACAAAGGGAGTCCCAGCAGCCAGTGACGAGGTTGTGAATGCTGCTGTGGCTGGAGAGCTGAGCGGTGAAGGTGCTGCCAGGACAAGTGGAAGGGCATGAGGACTGACCTTTTCACCGCTTTGGACTTTGGAAGTCGCTGCTTGAACTTGACCTGCTCAGCTGAAGTGAGCTGAAGCATTTTCCACAGTGTTTGTAGCTTCAAGGTTTGTCAGATTGATTCCAAAAGCACAGGGTCACACAGGCTCAAGATAAGAACGTTAGGGGAAAAAACACTGAATGGTGGTCAAACTGATTTAAGGCAAAAAACAAAAAAAAAAAAACAGGAAGAAGAAAACATACCAGCCATGACAAATCCTACCCCTGCTGTGCTAACATGACATAATATATAGTTAAACATCCTGGACACTAGTGTGAGACACGTTCAGCCCAAACAAACAAGGGCAGCCACACATCAGCCACACAGCTTCTATCCACACTGCTGTTCTGCACTACACAAAATATTCATTTTAAAAAGGTGCCCTGTGGAGTTTCCTTGTAAACAAACAAATGCTATGTTTACATTCAGTGTTACTCACCAAAATGCAATGTGTGTATCTGACAAATCTAACAAACATGAAGAATGCATACTAACAAAATGCAACGTGAGGAGCACATACAAACCAAGCGTAGACACATTCGCAACAAACATTGCTCCACAGCACTGAAAGTGGTCAAAACACCACAGGGGGATATTGAAAATTAAAGTTAAACTGTTGATTAACAATTACTACATACAAACTGACTAGTGTGTTGGACCGAAAACAAAAAACATCTTAATTCTTAACTAATCTAACATTCACTAATACTAAATGACTAATAATAGTCTTAAAGCAAGTACCTCATTGACCCATCAGTGATTAAACCAGCACATGTCGTTGAGCCAAACTTCAAACCCACAGAACTTGGTTTTAACAAAGTTTATAAAGATACCAAATATGTCCACTTAAATTTTGGGTGAAATGTGTATAAAGTGATGCACAAGACATCTAAAATATCTTTATTTAATGTAAAAAGGAGCCATAGAAACAGTTTTGGGTTCAAATATTTCACTAAACAGCTAATCAATCAGTCAATCGCTAGAAGATTATTTGGCAAACAATCTGATAATCAATTCATTGGTCCCATGTTCTCTGAAGTGAATATTTACTGTTTTTTTATTGTCAATGATGGTAAATGCATTGTCTTTGGGGTTAGAACTGTTGGTGGGACATTCAAAAACATCCCTGTTAACTCTAGGAACTTGAGATAGGCATATTTCGCTATTTGCTGACATTTCATAATCTATAATTAAAAATCACTGTTACTAGCAGCCCTATTTCACTCATTGCTGACCTTCTATAGTTTCAATGGAGACCTGGAACAATCTGATACAGAATATACTGTATACGTGATTCAGTCAGACAGAAGAACACCCAGGACAGCATATGTGTGCCGTGGAACCTTTTTTCCATGACGGTGAAAATGATCTGTTGATAGTCATATTGACATCATACCAGCAACACTGCACCTTTCACTACAGTCTCAATGTCTACATCTGTAGAGTATGTCACAGACAGGAAAAAAATCAAGTTTTTTTCAATCCAACACTTCCTGTATCCATTTCAAAGGTTATATAAAAGACATTTATAATGAAATGAAACGAATGAATGGATTCTATTATTGATGGTCATTATCAAAGGCAAACTCAATGCAGAGAAATAGGGCTGGCAGTCTGTGTGGACACCACCTGTGTGCAGTGTATCCCTGGGCGGAAAATTACCTTAAAGCCTGAGGTTAAATATAAGGGGAAAATCATCAAGTAGTATATATAAAGTAACTTTAAAATGTGGATATTTTTTGCAAAGTGCGCTCTTCCAGAATATGTGCTAAAGTTGCCTGGGCCGGCAGAGTGCGTCTGCAGGTCAACTCCATGGTATAAAAACAGGGTCTGGGGACCCTTCTGACTTACATAAAACAAGGCTCTCATTCTTAACCCCCTCCTGTTGAGCACCACTGTTCACTGCTACAACCCGTCATCTTAGGAGAGGTGGCAGACTAAATAAGGCTCCGCTGAGAGACACTAACCAAGTGTAGAAATTCCCTGTGAAATTAATTACAGGAGCAGTGATCGCAAAAGAAATCTGTCTGGGAGGAAAAAAAAGATTTCTGTTTTTTTTCTTCTTTTAAATACTGTTGTTTGGTCTTCCTTGCCACTCCCCTCCCCAAGGTCCCACAGTTTCTATTCAGACTTGGAGTCTTTTTTTTCCAGGGCTCATTACTAAAATTCATTAATAATAAAACTAAATAAAAACCAAAGTAATTCCAAATCAACAACACCTCCACAAACAAACCAAACAAAAAAAGAGGCAAAAAACAAACCCCAAACAAACAACAAAGAGCTTAGTGAGAGATTGGATTGGCTGTCTGGCGGGAGACTGCAGGGTAAATATTGGCTGAGCCTGAGAGTGCCTGTCTGCGTGTGTGTGTGTGTATGTGTGTGTATGTGTGTGTGTGTGAGTGTGTGTGCATATATCTAGGTGTAAATGTGTGTACATGTGTCGATGTGTACATCTTTGTGTATGTGTCTGAGCGAGAGTCAACAAGTAGCCGTGTGCGTGTTTGGCCTGAGGTAGTTGACAGATGACCCTGCTGCCACCTACACACTAACACCACTCATACACAGGATTACAGATCAGGCCGTTTACATCCGTCTGGCTGGCTGGCCCCTGCTGCAGGCTAACTGTTACATACACAGAGACGCAGACAGCCACTCAAGTCTCTGACACATGGACCTGGGCCTTTCCCAAGAGGCAAGTATATGTATACTGCTATACATGCATCTAAAAGACCAGGAGGATGATAAAGTTATTCAAGGAATTCTCCACACAAGGCTTTTCTAGTCCTTTCTCTGGGGTTGGGCAAGATTTGAAATTTGTTGATATCAGTGCCTATATATGCCTGAGTTTGGGTACCAATACCAAGACGGAGATAAGATATATTCATTGGTACGTTACTATGAGAAATGTCACAGTTTTGACAATGAACCTTTTTTTTTCATTTTAACAAAAGGTCCTGGTTCTAAAAATAACGATAAAATGTAGATGTCTCCACACAAGCAACCTATAAGAACTTTATCAGATCCAAGAAACGTAAACAGGACTACGAATCCAACCTTTTTAAAGGCCAGTTTTCTGTGCTTGACAGTTTTAGGTACTTCATGCTATGGACACATTTCTGTCTTACCAAAAACATACTGTGGTTTGATACCCAGCCCTATTCATTTTATTTTTCTATTTGATTATCTAACAGGCAAAAAATGCTTCGTTTTCGTTCTTCAGTTGCTTGACAAGCACTTTAAGTTACCACCCTTCACTAAGAAAAATGTTCCCAGGTAATTTGATCTGGTTATGAATCCTAATATCCTAGTTTTCCCTGATTGCCAGTGCACTTTCACTTTGTTCAATATTCTTCTGGAATCCATATTACAAAACACACCACGGCACCGCTATCAAGATGACGTCTCTTGATTGAAAAAAAGAAAAGGTATTTGCATTAGGTACAATCGAATTGACCTCACGCACTTGGCATATAGTACTTCCCCACTTGTTTAAAAAAGAAGACAGAACTGATAGGAGTAAGAGTCAATACAAGATTAAATGACTTGGAGAGTGGAAAAATGTTTGCAGAGGACCTGCCCATGGTGTCACCCTGCAGGGACTATAGCTTCACACAGAAATCTGACTTCTTATGAAAATTAGACTTGTGGGGGTAAAAAAAGTGACAGTTAACTGTAGGTTAAAGCTAAAAAATACACACATGCACAGCAGGTCTGTATGAAGCTGTGGCGCTCGACCTCAGGACTTTATAATATCTCAGGACTTTATAATACCACACCTACAATACGAGATAACTGCGCTACACAATGAATCCAAGCACAGCAACAACTAGAGACTAACACTTGTTAAAGGTCTCTGCCTTTCAAATCCTACATGTGAATCCCTGTGTGTAGGCTGAGGTTCGATTCCTGGCTGTGACACACTGTCTGTGCTGTGATCCCTCTATGTTCGTAGTCCCTTTCAATTTTCCTCCTCGTCTGAATAAAGAGGAAACACACCAGTGAGACCGCCCGCTCCGCTTTAAAAAAAAAAAAGAAGAAGAAAAAAAGGCAGACTGTAGCTCTTTTCTTCAGCCAGAGAAATCATCAAAGCATGAGCTACATTATTCAGCCCTGCCGAGTCTGCATGACAACACAGCCGACAAACAAGAGCTCTTTTCAAACCAGACGGCCACTACAGTAGGACACAGCTATTTCAAACCACTTGTGAATGGAGCTCCCTCCAACTAGTGAGACGTTCAGAGGAGGAGAAATGCATTGAAAATACCAGGCCAGCATTTAGTTAGTACCAAAATCAGATGCATGCATAATCTTAAATATGTAAAATGCACTGCAAGATTTAATCAAAACAATCATTTGACTTTTTTTTTTTTTTGCAGCTCTGCTTGTCTGCTCACTTTACAAGTCTGAAGCAGTTCTAGTGGATTATCTAATTAGGCTCTCTGTGCTGTATCAGTGTGTCTGTGGATGCACCAGTTCATGGCTGACTATGTGTGTTTTTCCTGGCTAGCAATACGATGATGCCACAGAAACCGAATGGTGGAACTCCAGTCTGTCTGCCAGACAAACACACACACACATACACACACTTCTTGGTTACAATGTGGCGTCAGCGCAACCACGTTCTGCTGCCAAATCTGAATCTAATATCCTGCCTTCACCTCACGTTGCCCAGGCCTGGCCTCGGCCCCAAATGGAAATTACACATCACTGTAACTCTGTCCGTCCGTCTGTAGCTTGTCTGTGTGTCTGCATGTCTGTCTGTCAATATGTCTGCCTGTCTAGCTTCGGATGTGTCTGTCCGCATTTCTGTTTATATCTCTGTCGGTACTTGTCTGGCTGCCTGGTTATGAATCTACCCGCCTGTCTGCATGTCTGCTATGTGCCCGTCTCCTGTTTATTTGTCTTTGTCTGTCTGTCTGCAGATGTGTCAGACTGGATACATACACTGTCTGGCTGTCCTCTGCATTTCTACCTGTCTGTCTGCCCGCCTGCCTGCATGTGTCTGCTCCTCTGTGCGTCTGTCTCTGCTTCAGTCATAAAGAGGAACATCTGCAGTGGATCTAGCAGGCAGCAGCATTAGGGCAGAGCTGATAATGATAGTTTCTCTCTCTGGGCTGCTCACAAGGCAGACAGACATAACATACCATTCCAGCGTTTCCTGTCTACGCTGACAGGCAAACTATTTAACCCTCTTTGGTGATCCCTCGGAGCATATGCACAGCCCAGCAGGCCTGTGGGGCTAAATCCAAGTATTGATATAAAAGCAACCTCTACATGGGTGGAAAAAGTTATGCAGGAAACTTAAAGTAAAAAGAAACAGTTAAGGAAACTCACAGAAGAAATGAACTCCAGTAAATACAAATCAAAAGCTAAACTTTAATAATCTAACTGTTGATCACTTTAATATGTCCATTCATGTTGATGAGCTCAAACACAACACAAAGTGGGACAGAACCACTATAAACTCAACACTGTGAGCTACAGACAAACTTTCATTCAAATACAGACGACAAAAGGAGATTAGAAATACCAGTAAGCACTCAAAGGTCACCATGAAGTTTTCTCAGCTCAAACACACATATAGAAATGTGCAGCAGACAAGAAGAACAGACTCAGTCTCAGATGAAGACTTAGTCTGATTTGTTGTCCTTCTGTTGCTACACTGGAGAGAGCACATAAAACGGATTAGACCTAAAGTCTCTTGGTCGGATTTTAAGGTCAGGAGAAACACAACTAGCGTTACTCACATATCTCCATTCCCTGTGGCTGGGAAGCGGTGCAGTTGCAGGAGCAGGTGACATTGGAGTTGCCGGGGCCGCCAGGGGCCGTTAGGTTTTGCATGGGGCTGGGCAGACCGGGACACCGCTCCGGGGACAGAGCCGCCGCCACCGTCGGGGCCCCGCGACGGGAAAACAACAGAAAACTTCCAGGCAGCGGCAGCCGAGTCCGCCGCTACGAGTAACTCCCGACAGTTTCGCACTTATTCTCCACGGTTCTTCTCACGCCATGTTTGTGTCGGAGCGGCTCGGACGGTGAAGCAGGAGGAGGTCTGGGGACGAGCCGTTGCCTGTGGTTAACGCATTGTACAGTTTTTTCCGTTCCTTCGTCGGCCGCTGAGAGCAGCTGTCCTTCCTCCACCACGGCACAGCAGACACAGCGGGCTCAGGGCCCCGCCCATCCGCTGAGAGACTGCCGCGCCGGCCAATCAGAGCGCTCCACAGGAGGGCCAGACAGAGGGAAAGAGAGGTGCTGCCTTCAGGAGAGGCCGGAAATACCGCTATCCTGCTTCAACCGACCAAAAATGAAATAAAATCACATATGCTCTCAGCCCTGTCGGTAAGATACAAGCTGGGAAAGTCTGGATTTACTATGGCACGAGTCAAGTAACAAATGATCAGACTCAAACACATTTTGTGCTGAAATTATGAAAAAATTGAGATACAAAATGACAACATTTCAGCTTGTGATAGTTTTTGTTCACACCTAAAAGAGACATAGGTCATTGATGTATTTATACAATATTTCTCCTTATATTTGTCACTTTTGTTTATTTTATCTTATTTCAAGCAAGTGGCTTCAGTGACAAAGCCAAAAATCTGCTTGATGTCTCTGTACGTTGCTGACTTAAAAAGAGTAAAATACTATTTTGTTTATGCAGGGGCCCTGTTTGAGCCACGCTTGGCCTGGTGCTGTCTGGTGTCACTAGTTAATATTCATGAAGGCTCTTGCATATATTAGCTACAGAGTGAATTAATTGGCTATCCTGCCTGACAATTCATAAATGTTGCCATTTATACAGCTGAGAGTGCTGCACCTGTTTAGCCTTTATAGTCTTTGCTTTAAGCACCAAAAATACTCAAATGAATACTGAAAACATCATAAGTTAGAGTCTGCTCATCCGCTAAAGCCTTGATTTATTATTTGTGTCCTGCAAAATAAATTATGGCCCTTGGTTACAAAATATAACTACTGACATTGCAAAGCCCACTTTATAATTATTTCTCACCAAAAGCACTTGAATGTGCCTTGACATACAGTACATGCTCACAACTACGATTTAGAGCTGTACGAGGAGGACCTGAAGGCAGCAATGGAGAAGGGATGGGACAGGGGTTATATGTTTGTGTGTGTGCCTGTGTGAGTGGATGTGTGTGTGTGTCTGGGTTAGGGGGGTGGGTGCACATGGGTGGGTTGGGGGGCTGACCTGACTCAGAAAGCTAGCAGACGGCCGGGTCGTGGTTGACAATGGCTGTGGGAGAGCAGAGCAGGGGAGAGGAGGAGGAGGGGGAGAGGGAGAGGGAAGGCAGAGCTGGGACTGGTCGGTCTGGTGTGTTATTTGGGGAGGGTGGGGAGAGCGCTTCGAGTTTCACTCCCTTGTTACGGCAGGCCGCAGCCAATGGAGACGGCTCTTTGAAGGGGCTAACCTTGAGGTGACCCCCGCGCCAGTCTTGTGGTTCAGGGGCACATGTGCAGCAGAGAAGCATTTCCCCCACCTCCCCATCCACCCCAGCACATCCCCTCTGAGTCCAACCAACAGTGCAACCCTCCCACCCAACACACACACACACACACACACACACACACACACACACACACACACACACACACACACTCTAGCGCAGGACTGTCTGCAGTCTATAAATAAACTAGGCTGTTCAAATCTGAGAGAAGCTCTGAATGCCACTCTAGACTAGTAGGTTCCCAAACTATGGTTGAGGGACCATGAGAGGTCAAGAGCTTTCAGGTGACCCCCCAACAAAACAGGTATGACTTGATTTTGACTTCATGTGTGCACAGGACAAAGGGAGAATAATACAGGAATGACTCTTCTGATCAGAGGCCTGCTCTCTCGCAGGCCACTTCTGCAGTAAATTGTAACATCGTTTTCCAATCCATGGGAGAAAATCTCATCACATATAGACTGAAAACTGTTTGGGAAATGTGTGTTCCAGGGGGGTTTACCATTTCAATTCTGAAAACACCGGTAACCAAAGGCAATAAAGTGGCCCTCTGTGAAGGAAAATAAGTAAATGGGAAAGGCAAAGACCTCCAACAGATGTTGTGCATTAAGTGCCGCATCACTAGCCAAGTTCTATATCCAATCATGCAAAAATATTTTCCTTGACGGCTTCCAATGAATTCCACACTCCTCCATGAGCGAAGTGACACTTTTGGAAGGGGAGAAAAAATAGACGCGTGACCCTGACGCAATTTACAAACGCCTGGCAGCTGTCATAATTTTATTGAAGTAACAAATTGAGGCACTGCTGTCTTGTCAGCTAAAAACCTCAATATCAATCGAGACACTGAGGAGAGTTTTTTTTTCTGCCTTGATGTGAGGTCACTCTCATGTCCTCACGCACACACGCATATAAAAACACACTCCAGACATGCACGCACACCCCAGACAAGCTCTCATATACAGACAGACTCAGACACACATCGATTCTCACTCTTGGAGCCCACCTCGATCCACTCACAAACACCCCACCGCCGAGCAGCACTCACACACACTCAGACACACACGCGCGCAGTCTGTCTGGAGCGTCAATTTAGTCCCCCGGGGAGCACGCAGGGTGACACCACTAACAGGCCAGACCAGACTAGACAGCCAGCAGACAGATAAATACTAGGCACGGCTGAATACCAAATGCACTCTAGTCTACCAGCTCCCCTACCATCCCCCCTGACTGCAGTCTGCGCACACACACACAAACACACTGCACACATAGCCTCTCTGTGTCTCTCTCGGGAAACGTCTGTCTCATCGTGTATTTGAGGAATACTAACTTTAGGTTGATAGGTTTATCACGCTCGGCACGTGCGCATGTGTCTATTTTAGGAACTTTGCATGGGGCTTTCCTGCTTACACAGGGGTTTCATGCTTATTCAGGAGTTCACCGCGTGTTACTGTTCTGTTGTTTTGTGACCGTTTGAATCAAAGCGTGACATGTTCACGTTTAAAAGATCTAAAAACTGTTTTTTTTTTTTATATTAAATGGAGGCAAGAAAGGAAACACCACCACCATGTGTCTGCACACAACCAACACTACTGATGACATTAGCACTCCAGCTTCATTTGAAGCCACCGGAAGCCTGCTGTGCGTGTATGCGCGTGTGTGTCTTCAGATGTGTGGTATATTTGAAGATAAAGTTTAAGAGGAGGTTCCATGCCTGTATTTTCACCATATGCAGCAGTTAGATGACAGAAAAAGAGACAGTTTCACTTAAGCACTCTCTTATCAGCCACAGATGCTTGGAAGTTTAGATGAGATGTTTGTGATGAGACAGTGAATGCATCAGGGATGTGATCAGGCTAAGACTGAAAAAGAAGCGCAGCACAGTAAAGGCCTCAGTGGAAGGTAGGTCCATCCCTCCCCTCTCTTCAAAAACCCATGATATCCAGAGCAACGTCTCCATCTGAGCTTGCATGGTGCTGACAGAGACACTACTTCATAGCGCCATCTTGTGGCTCAGCTAAGAAAAGGTCTGTTTCATGCATCATTCCAGAGTGGAAAAAAAAGAGATCCACACACCAAACAGCTCCAGTTTGAGGGACTCTAATTAGCTGCTGCATGACGTTTTCGAGCACAAGGCTCTTCCTCGGACAGCTTATGCATCATCCCAAACATGGACTTCTCTGGTGTCTGCTTCAGTTCTCCTTGAGTCTCTTCTCAGTCGCTCCATTACTTCTGAAACGAAAGCCGTCTCCCAGGCACGGGTTTAAGCTTTGAATCAATTACGACTCGTCTTCATCAGAAACCACAGGGGAACACGGAGGAAGACACAGGGAAAATGAAAGAGTCCCATCCTACAGCTTATTTTATAGACATGTACTTTGTTCTTGCCCATTGACTGCACGGCTGAGAGAGTATTCTAAATTCACAATGAGCACAAGTTTGATTTGAATGATAGTGTGCAGTTTGAAAAGGAAAGCACAGGCAAAAATTGAATATAGTAAAATTTCTTGTACAGAAAGGGCATTTAAATGCCTAAAAGTGGACAGAGGTGTCCACATACTTAGTCTTAGTTATAATACTATAATCATATTTTAGACAATAATGTGCCTCCCACTTTGCAGCAACATTTTAAAGAAGGGCACTTTCCTGTTTTAAAAGGGCACTCCACTGATTTTTCATATGAAGTTCAGTTTTCTCATCACAAGGAGTCCTGATCAGCCTGTGAAAACAGTTATATGATGTCTTCTGTTGCCACTGAGGGAGCTTTTTTGTTTGTTGGAAAAATGAACCCTGATGATGTCATCAGGGTTACAGTATCTGACATGGGCTTGAGACTACAAATCACTTGATTGAAAGCCTACATTACAAACTGTAAGTGTGGGGTTTGGAAGATGTGAGCACTTAGAAGGTAGGGAGGATTTCATGAAAGACACTATTGAGCTGCATTATGGGAAACGTGGGATCCAGAGTTCATGGGGCTTGACCAGTACTAAAATAAAAGGCAGGGTATCTCAATCTCTGCTGCTTCGATTTTGACCATTCTTTTATTAACTTATTCAACTTTATGGAACCTCATGGACTTTAAATTAAAGTGCTGTACAAAAAGGGGGCTTTTACACCAAACCTGTTTGGTGTGGTTGAATTGAACCCTGGTGTGTTTATTGATTGAGTTTGCTTCGCAGGGGCTGTCAGTTTTGGCGCAGACCAAACAACTGGACTGAGACTACCTGAAAAAAAGGGTTTCAGACTCTGGTGCAGTTCGCTTGTGGCGTGAAAGCAAAGCAGACAAACCACAGTGATTATTTTATGATAGTAGAAATGTGATTTTAGCCAGAATTCAAAAGCTAAACCACAGCTAAATCCATCTGCTCATCATGGGAACTGTCACTTGTCAAGGAAGTGATCTGTATAAGTCATCTATGCAATTGTGCAAGATTATTTAGGAACAAATGTAACAAGTATGAGCAGCTTTCCCCTGATCAATCAAAACGTGGTGTGTTGACCTTGCTGTCTCTCTTTTGTCCTGTGCCTGCCTGTCAGTCATTATTTATGACATATGAGGTCCACTGATAATGCTCTCAATCAGTTATTTCTTGGTGACCTTCCTTTGTGACAGTAAAAACACATGGGAAGCAGTCAAGTGCTCCATGACCCGCTGTCAGTCACAGGAGTCTCATTTCCCCATGTGGGTCCATGTAAAAATGATGATGATGCAAGTTGGCGTCACCAATACTGTCCAAGGAAGGAGTGAGCTGCCAGTCGATAAAACATCTTGATTTATTTGTAAAAAGTCAGGGTGAATGTGAACCAGACCATGACAAAAAGGCAATAACGTATCTTTTGTTCCCCCTGGTCTGGACCACATGAGTCAAACTATTGTAGTGAAAGGGGACAGAATAAATGGTTTTCCCAGTTTAGCATGGAAGAAATTGACTGGCCTACACAGAGCCCTGACCTCAAACCCATCCAACACCTCTGGGATGAACTGCAATGTCAACTGCAAGCCAGGCCATGCAACCCCACATCAATGCGACCCCTCACTAACGCTCTTGTGGCTGAATGGGAGCAAATAAGATATATAACACATAGCGTAGTTAAACGCACATCACATGTAGGTGCAAGGCTATTGGACATCAGCATTAATGAAAAGAGTAACGCCTGCACACTGACTTCAAACCACCAAAATGATTTCTTTAAGAAGACAATGTGCCTCAGTATTCCTCTGGGTGAAAGGTGAAATGATTCACAATTAAAGAAATTCTTTCCAACAAAGGTCAGTCACCAGCTCTGTCCTCTCATTTTACAAGAACATCCCAAAAACTAATATGTAGTGTATCATGGCTGACGGTGAACCTCCAATCTTGATGGCAGAAATGGAGATATTGCATTGAACGGGAGCAAATCCCTGCAGCCAGACCTTCCCAGAGGAATGAGATGCTCAACGATCACACATAGCTGTAAAGTCTTGGATGTCCACATACTTACAGTTTACCAAGATTTAAGACAAAGGCAGATAAGATTAACACAAACGCCAGATTACAAATGTTTCGTGAACACCGAGCACAAGAAATAACCTGCAACACTGTAAATCTACACAATGCACTTAAAGCCAGTGTATAAACTCCAGTAAAGCAGTTTCTATCCTGCATTACTAATGCCTGTTTATCCAAAAAATTCCTCCTGTGGGTGCAGCCTCTATCATGGGACTTGTGTGATGAAAGTACTTGCGCATGACGATGATCCATTTTGACTCTGGCATAACATTTTCAGTCAGACTAATAACTCGAAACACCCCGTGACTTCTGTGTGGAGTCAGTATTACTGAATGCCATTCCAAATGTCAGAACAAAAGATGGATATGACTCAGCCTTAATACCAAGGCTGAATGGGATTCATGAATTAACCGCAATGCATCTCACCAGCTGACAAAGCTGGAGAGCGAAAGAGAGAGGGGGAACAGATCGAGGAAGAGGGGGAGAGAGAGAAAGAGAGAGAGAGAGAGAGAGAGAGCGAAAGTGTGTGTTTGCTTAGGCATCGACTGTAGCTCGGCGTCTTCAGCGGAGCGCTAAGTAACAGAAAGGCCACTCCAGACAGTCAGATTGCAGAGTAGAGAGTTGCATTCAATAAAAGCGTCTGGCATGCCACATCATATTTGCTGCTTCCTGCCCTTGTCTGGCTGCAGTGCCGTGTCATATCCTGTCCGCACAGGTGCACCAGCTGTCTGGTTTCCCACCCCTGTCATTTCTATACACACACACACACACACACACACACACACACACACACACACACACTTCCACCCCTGTCATTTCTAAAACCACCCCTCCCTACTGCTCTCACTGCCGCAGGCACCACTGCAATGACACCACGGCGCTCACTGAAAAGTTGTGTGTGTGTGTGTCGGAGAAAAAGAGAAAGAGAAAGGAGGATGACAGACAGACAGACAGACTGTGTGTTTGGGTTTGAATGAGAGAAAGAAAGATTGAATACGACAGATCAAGAAAGAGATAGACGGAGCCTGAGGTGGAGGATACTTGACTGAGCAAATGAATAAATGACGAGGAGAGAAGAAGAAAACAGGAGACAGGAGCAGAAGAGAAGAGAAGAGAAGAGAAGAGAAGAGAAGAGAAGAGAAGAGAAGAAGAAATAAAGTGAAAGCAAAAGCCAGTGAGTCGGGGAGAGAGGGACCCAGAGACACAGACAGAGAGAAAGAGTAGATAATCAGCAGGTATTGAGCTCTTTTCACCCCTGCGGTAGGGCCCTGCTGAGCATTGTAATGGGCTGTCTGCCCAGCTGGGCCGATGAGCTCATGTCTGGCTTTAATGCCAATCTCCTGAACTGGCACACGGCTCGGCGGGGTGAGCGCAGACGCAACGCCGCAACGCTGCCGCTCGACCACCGCCAGAGGAAGGACGGGGCACGGCCGAGAGAGGAAAAGAAAGATGAGGAGAAGAGAAAGAAAAGTGATGGAGAGAGTCGGGGGGCAAAGGTGTGTTTGTGTATGTGGGCGTGTGTGTCCCATCAGCCACTTCCGTCACAATGCTGATAAGAGCCCCAAACCAGACGGCAATAATCACACAGCCAGTGAGACAGACAGCGGCTATAAATGTGTGTGTGTGCGTCTGTAAAAGTGAGGGAAGGAGAGACAGAATGATGGCGAGCAAGAGAGAGTGTGTGTGTGTGTGTTGTTTTATGCAGTCATAAACAGCAGTGATTACAGAGTGTGGATGGTGCAGGTTATAGCCTCCTGCTGTTAAGAGTCCATACATATAGTTAGAGGCACACGCACACACACACACACACATAAACACACACTGAAACACACCTATTACTCAAACATGAAATAAATGATGTGTATATATTGTATATACCAGAATACATGACCATACATATATGCATACCTACACTATACATACTGTATCTCCTGATCTTCAAACATCCTACGGCCTTGAAATGCATTACAAAAAAGTTTGTGTTGTATGCTGTCACATGTTTGTAAGTAAATGTACAGACAATTAACTTGCTCAAAAAACAACTTTTCAGTATTGGGCCAAAGTGTTTCAGTAGTTTCCCTTTTTCACTTTCTTTTTTTTTTTTTTAAATGTACAGATGCATTATTGTTATTATTACAATGAAAGTGTTTGCTTTTACTCAATGTGATGGCTTTTCTCACTGCAGGCATTTCACAGCCAGCATTATGCAGCGCTCTCTTATCCCCAGGTCTGCTCCTCAGACAGCGATCTCTGCACATTGTGTAAACCATGGCCTCAAACACATCCGTGTTGAATTTAATCTGCATCTAAAACAAAGATGCAAGTATAATACTGAGGAAGAAAGAGGAAAGCTGTATATCCCCTTCAGCACTGTTTAAAGGGGCCTGCTACAGAGTTACAACTAATGACTGACTAGACGGTGATGGAATATATTAATTATAATCCAGTTGCACTTGGCCAGTTAGAACCAGATGCAACATTTTTTTTACTGATTCATTTGCAAATGTGACTGCTAATAAATACAGTATGCTATATGAACAGAACGTTCTGTGATGTGTGAATAATTACATAAATGACCCGGTGGCTCAAACTCTATCTGAAGCCATCATTTAAAAAGGTAAACTATCGGTTGATTAAAACCTGTGAGATCGCAATCATTCATGTTTCTTGCCCTTCTTTTTAATGATGGTATTATCCGAATAGATATGAGGACAAACCTACAAAAATAAGTCCCAACACATAATAAGCTGGAACTACCCTTTAAAATTTTTGTGTGCAAGATGTCATCATTACCATCTGTTTATCAGTGGCAATCCTGAGGTGCCAGACTTTAAAAAAAACCATGTCAAATTCAAAACAGTGACCAAATCATTTTCCACCACTTCACCATCTTGGATCATGCCATAACAAATCACTATCACCCACAACTGCTTCAAACACAGGGAGCGACCAAAAGTAAAAGAAATGAACCGAAACACACATTGTTAACCAACAACAGTGTCACCTGACTGTCACACACTGTTTTCTGCTGACACAACCAACAGCCCCATTAATATGTTGCTGTCTGTCTACATGTGAACATCAGTCACATGTTCATCAGTCTGCGATCTTCTTCCCCTTCACCTTTACCCCCGTGCCTCCGTCCCTCCCACGTCCTTTCTTACCCTTAAACACTTGTGATGTCTAGTTCCACTATTGTTTTATCACATTGCTCTAATTAAAAAAGGATAATTATTTTCAGCTTTTCTCACTTAAACGCTCTCACTTTGTGGGCGATGCATTGGAGTTTGTTTTTCAGCAAAGCAAACACTGCGATGACACCCAAAAAAAAAAAAAAAAATTAGCTGTGTTCACTCTTTATATTTCATGCCATTAAATTTGTTGAAACACTGCCTGATCCAAAGTTATTTGGATGTTTTGTAAAGACTAATTTAACTTTGATTGAAAGGACTAATTAGGAGCGTTTGTCCCATTTCTGTGTTTTTTTTCCCCCTTCTGTTTATGTTAGGTGGAATAGATTGTAGCCAAATTCATCCACTACTGTTAAGTAATTTAGGATTCATCAAAATAATTATCAAGTTTAATCTATGCCCTGGTAGTTTGCTTATCATTTGCATGTCAAGAAATCTCCAGATTCTACAGTGTGGGAGAACGACTTCGGCAGCCGTCGCAGCTGAGGCATTGCGGCTTTCATATATCATCTCTTACATACATTTGAGAATGTCAAAACATAAGCTACCAACTGCGAGGGCAGCAGGTTTGGAACAGATGGACGCTCATATGAACAAGTTGCAGCGATCCAAACACTCGGAGCGCTCACTCCTCTCTGCCTGCCTGGCCACGCCACACAAAATGCTATAGCTCCCATATTGAGGAATATAATAAAAACATTACATTAGGTGAGAGATGCTGTGCTCGGAGCAAGGGCTGACAGATGGATGGTGGTGGGAACATGTTGTAGCACCCCAGACCTGCTACCACCCTGGCAGAACTTAGCGACACGCAGGTTAGCGCGACCGGCGAGCTACTGCTGCCTACACTAACACAGCTGCTTCCAGCGGACCCCTGCCTGCACCGCTCGGATTTTACATGCTTATATGTAATCATACCGCATAGCTTTGTTAGCTCCCAGGTTGACTCACTACCCACCGTACGGCTCGTAAACAGCAGGGCCCGTGACAGCTTGTACCGGCCCAGCCAGCGTTCCCCACAGTCTGCCTCGCCACCATCCTATAGCTCTGTAGCAGGACCGGGGAGTTAACAGCTTGTACCAGGCCAGCGAGCGTTCCCCGCTCACAGCTTGCGTCGCTAGCCGAGCCCCCCCCCAAAGCTTCCTTTTACAGTAGTAGTAAGCAGGACTACAGGGAGTCAACAGATCACCCCACAACAGCTTGTAACCACAGCGTTCACTGCTGAGGTGCTAAAACCAAAGGCAAGGCTACACAACAACATTAACACTGCATCAGTCAGCAGCGGCAGCGTTTGTGGTGGATGAAATGTCTGACGGGGTGGAATTAGCAGCAAAAATGGTGATTATTTGATCCATATCTCCATATGCGAGGAATACTGACAGATGCTGCCATGCCGGGCCGTAACCTGGAGACTCCGTAACGTCTGATTCACAGCACAAATATGCACATATCCTGAATATTTTATGAATTTCCCATATTTATTATTATAATTAATTTTTTTGCCTAAACCCTTTAGTGGTGGTTGGGCATGAAAGAGAAATAAGCAATACCTAAATATTTAAAGCTTCGGTGCCAAGAACATTCTCTTGCTTTACATTTCGTAAGATTGACACATTCCAGCTACTGTTCCCTGACTAATACTCAGTCCCTGACATGCTATATACATTTTAACAATCTTGTCTGATAGAAATTAAGCTTATAAGTATTACAGCTCAACTACAATTACAACAGAAACTATTTTGAAGGAAGCTGCCCAGATCAGGTTTTCTTGTGACAGAATCAGGAAATGACAATGGATTTCGTTTGTTTTCTTCTAAAACAAAGTGATAAAATGATCTTACCTACAACATCCATTCATAGAAACCAAAGCATGATTAACATTCTCTTACGTTTGGGCGCTCAGCACTTGGTTAAAGTTAGGGAAAGGCGCCGCTCGTGATTTAATACCAAAAAATCTGCAGCGACTTGAAACACAAGACACAGTGTGTTTAGTGACATTTAACTGAAACTGTAATCTTTCAATAATCTTAACCAAAGTGCTTGTGTTGTCCAACCCTACTGGAGTCAAAGTCATGAATGGGATGAAAATAATTTATTCATACAGAAAGGCAATTCTTGATCTTCTATTGGACCAAATGGCTCAAATTGTGAGATATTTTCTTTCTTTTGAAATGATTGCGTTTGGGGAAAGTCACATGACCTGCAATTCCAACGGTGGACACTACACAAAATTGCCTTAGGTGCCAGGTGCTGTTTCAGGATGAAGTTAAAACCTACGGAGGTGTCAAATTATTCTTCGGGGATGGTGCTTCATCTTCTCAGCAGCGCCTGTAGCATCACACCAACACAGCCCTTTGCATTTCTTTATCCCAGTGGTCTGAATTCCGGCATAAGGATCAAAATGATCAAGTGCTTATTCAATGCTGCAATGTCTTTTCCTTTGGTATTCGGCCCTGAAGAATTTCGGTCGCTGTTCTTGTTTGGCAGAATTGCTTCAATCATGTCCGACTGCTCTGTTTCTGCTCTTGATATAGACCACATTAAACATCTGATCTCTGAGCAGGAAGAAAATAGTGACACAATCCAGACGGTCAGTAACACAGAGCCGGAGATATTTGGCAGAGGTCTGGAAAATGATGTGAGCGCTGATTTAGTCAAAGTTCTCTGATTCTGTGTGTGTGTGTGCTTGTTGTCTGCCCAGTGACACCCAGCGAGAGGCTGCTTCCTCAGAGAGTGATTGGTTTGCTGGCGAGACAGTCTGTCTGTGCAGGTGGGAGAGCTGCCCATGTCATCATTTCATTTTCTGTCTGCTTTCACCACCATCCAATTCCTGTCATTCACTATTTTCCAAGTAGCTAATCAAGCTCTCCTCTCTGTCACCTCCACGTTTCATGTTTTACGCCTTACTTGTTCCCACTGAGATCCATGCGTCTTTTTTTAGTTTTGTTCCTGGCTTTCAACAGTGAATGCTCAGGTGTTAGAATATTTGAAGATGTGTTAAATGATTGATTACCAATTTACAGCCAAACAACATAAAAGTTCCTATGAATTATAAATATGCACAAATGCATACATATTGTATATATTTATACTCTTAATCTGGTATTAATCTGGACATGTGGCTGTTGAAAAAAACACAAATCCTTTTTTAATGAATCAATAACAAGAGGGAGTGTTAAAGTGAGAGATACTGACCCTGCTGTGATGACCTCTGGCACCCAGCTGTCCAGAGTCCAGAATGACAGTTCATTCTCACCTACTGTACACACTTTTCTGAAAACGTTAAAGTTCAATTCCAACTCTAATAGCACTGCATTAGAGTACAAGCAGTTTTTAAAGATTTAATCCTCTTCTTCCGCTTTTGGTTTCTCCTTTTGTTGCAAGCAAACAAATAGAAATTCACCTCTTAATCCATGTTGTCCACCAAAGAGCGTTAACTTTATCTAAGTGCATTCATCCTTGCAACTCATCCAGTTTTGCATGTTTCGAACAATAAAGATGCTCAAGATTGGCCTTTGTCACAACTTGTCCCCGTAAACTAGGCACGCTGGTTTTTCTTTTACTTGAACAAAAAAATAATTGTTTGCCTATTTCTGTAATTTCTTGTTCGCTGACAGTATCATCTATCACATGTAACCATGGCCCAGACAGAGACAGAGCCAAAGGATGTGTTGGTCTAGTATTTTATGTTATTGTCTTTTATCACAGAAGAAAAAGAATCCCTGTCTGGAGAATTTTTTGCATTTCGGAGTTGTTTTTTGCATTTATGAATTGCTTCATGGCCCGGATCAAACAGTCTTGCAGGCTTCATCTGGCACAGAGGTCAGACATTCCTCACCCCTGTCTCATGTGTCTTTTTGCCCTTTTTTGACCAAATAATTCCAGCTACAAAGAAATTCAGCTCAGGAACTTAGTCCATATTGTGTGTTCCTTTTTTCCTACCGCATCTGATCATGAAGATTAGGAAAATCCCAATCCAATAACAAATTTAAGAAGCAACTACATTGCTGGAGACACAATTTTGACACTTGAAGAAACGACACAGAACTTTTGTGCTGTTGTAATTTGCTGTGGATGGATGTAATTAAAGGAAACAAAGGACACATGCAGTGGTGGAAAGGAAAACACCAGAGTGTCTGCAAAGTAATAACAATGTGTGTTTAATGGTTATTTATTTCTGATTTAGTATGTATCACAACTATTAGGAAATAAAATTTTGTTTCTGAATCACATATGCTATAACTTGTTTGTAATGTCAATAAACATAACCGTGAAGAGGAAGAAGAAACTTTATAAGAAATGTCCGCCCCTCGCCCTGATGACTTCAGTGGAAACCAGTACTTGCTTACTGTGTAAATTAAACTATACATAAGATTGTACCAGGCCTGAGTTTTGTGTTTGACACAAAATCATCATGTCAGCACCGTAAACTCAAAAGTTTCCCAACCATTAGAAAGTACTACCCCCAAAGCAGAAACAGTTGTGGGGACTCCCTGAGAGAAACTGCCCACTGGGGAGTTCCCCCAGGAAATACGTATCTTCAAGGGCTTTTTTCTCTTTGCACCACCAATTGGAGTGATGTAAGCTGGTCAGTGGTTGGTAAAGCAATGACACGTGTGCGTGGGATAAAAATTGCACTGTATTTCGCATATCCCCTGAATAAAGTCTGGATGTCACTATCGGTCCATTTATCCGTATGTTGTTCCATTTTTTAAAGCCACCATTACGGCATTTATGCAACTATGATCGTTCCCAGTTCTTGCATTGCAACTCAATAAAAAAATTTATAACTAAATTCTTAGAACTATGAAACAGTTCCTCCGGTCTGAAAGCGCCTAAAGTGAGAGTTAAAGTAAGGTTCCTGTGTTCCTAGAAAAGTTCCTGCCTTAAAAACGGCCTATTTTTAAAAACTCGTTGAGGTTTTCTCTCTCAGTTACTGACCAGTTTGTTTTCTGAGGCAGACTTAACCAACCTGGGTTAGTTGAAACATGAAAAACCATTTCAGTAATCAATCACGACAGGATTGTTTTTGAGTCTTCCAAGTATTTTTATCTCAGATCCTCCTCCTCCTCCTCCTCCTCCTCGCTCTCCATCATCATCTTCATCTCTCATTTATCTCTCTCGCTCTTTCTTTCTCTCAGCAGGAACGCTCTGCCCAGTCACAGTCCAAGAAGAGCTCCTTGTCCCTCCGCAGCACAAGGAAAACAACCATCCAGGCGCACACACACTCATTAACAAATAAACTCACGCTGGTAAAGTGAAAAGCATACAGGCCTCCACACATACACACTCTTAACACACGCAGAGGCTCCAAACATGAGCATTGAGTGGCCACATTAATTACATGAGCAGTGGGGGTTTCCCTCCCTGCCATGTCCACTGTGGGCCCTGAGATATTTAATAAACCTGTCACCGCCAGGACTCCCTGCCTTAACCTAGAGCTAATGAGACACACAACCACAACACACACACACTCACACGGAGTGGAAGTCAGGTCACAGGGGTTTGCCACTTGCAGCTGAACTGGAAGCTGGTGCGATGCCACAACGTCAGGCAATCTCAGTCCATCCTAACAGTCCTAATCTCTGAAACCAGGCGCCCGCAGGTTCACCCAGCCACACGGAAGACTACCTATGGTACTTAATAAAATGGTCATTTGAAAACTGAAAAACAGGGCAGTGCTCCGACATGGTCATTTGGTGGAGGTTTTGGAGGTTGTAAGGGTGTTAATATTGTGCTCATTGTTCAATCCAGCTAAAACTTGGCTATCCTGTTTGCTAAATGCTGAATGAATGAGCGTCAAACAGGCTCGGTAGTAGGGAATACAGGATTGAAGCATATGGTCTTGAGCCTGCCACAATGTGCCTTCATGTGTCAGCTGTTCTGAAATCATCAACAGGTCAGAGTCTAACAATCGAGCTTATTTGAGCTGTTTCACTTTTTGACAATATGCCAGTATTTGAGTGACTTAACTGTTAACTCAAAAATAAATCACAAAATGTTAATAAATGTTTTTTTAGTTGTCCCTGTTGTACTGAAAATGTCTTGACCCGTGAATTTTGTGTGCCATTATACCTCCTGGTTCTTGTCTCTATCTGGCACTAAGATTGAATCTCAAGCCAAAAACTCATCTAACAAGAACTTCTAAATAATGAAACTGTGTGATACTGATGGCTGAAAGATAGTTTTACACCTATGCTACCTGGTATTTCTCCCCCCATTTGGGTCTGTTGGGGTAAACTGCATTTTCGATCTGGTCTAATTAATTTTTGGGTTTATTTAGACCGGGATTCTCTATCCTTAGGTCGCTTTTAGATCAGGTCTCTTTCTTCTGAAAATCCAATTACGCACATTAGGTTCGGTAGGTTTTTACATTTACATTTCTAAAATTTGGGACCCTTGAAGACCTAGACTCCAATGCTTGACAAAAAAATAAGACTTGGTTCTATTTTCAGCCTCAAGCAGCGATGCAAGTCAAAGCAACTCAGCATAGAAGGGGACAGCTCTGGAATTTCAAATAGGAGTCAATGACACGACGCTTTGACTTGGGGTCTGCGATGCGCCTCAGCTGCAAATGTCTCCATGTCGGGGAAGAACTGACGTCACACACACACACACACACACACACACGCATGCTGTGGGTGACACAAACACCGTAAGCCCCTACACACTTTACAGCAAGTCAGAGAAATCGCAGTCAACCTACATCTGTCACACTCCAAAGCCCTGTGTGTACAGAGAGCTACTGCGAGCCATGTCAGGCATCTGTGTGAGCGTTCATCTGTTCGTGTGTGTTTGTGAGCGGAAGAACACCAGGGAGCAAGAGTGTGTGAGTCTGTGGGTGACGGCATGGGCATCTACTGTATATGAATGCAAAAAACAAGAAATGGAATGAGCTATGAGAGAGATGGAGAGAAAATGTGTGTGTGTGTGTGTGTGTGTGTGCGTTTTCACCCAGACAAGGTTTTAGAGTGATGATAGGATTAGATTAGGCTGACAGTAGCAACAAGGCCAGCGTATGTCTGAATCCTCAGCTCTGGCAATCTGGGGATTAAGGTAGAACAGAGATTCACACACACACACACACACACACACACTTGGTTTTTTCAATTGTGTACACAGACAAGACACACAGCACAGCAGACTATGTATATACACTGTCTTTCACAACCGCACACACACTCCTACGCACCCAGACATTACATACAGGCATGGACATGCACACACAAACCCCCTCTCTTTCTAAAGGAACACACACTCATACACAAACATGCAGCTGCAGCAAGACACAATAACCTGATGAATTCTGTTCCTCTGTTTTCCTGCCATCTAACTAAATCCCATATCCCCAAACTACCACCTCATGCCTCACACAGCCACACTCACACACACACACACACACACACAAACAAATCAACCAGCCACCTACACTCACACACACTCCGATTATGGGTCCTGAGGCCCACCCAGAGGTGGCAGGCACCGTACCACACAGTCAGGCTGTCTCCTAAAATTGTTTTCTCTTCAATCAACCTAGCGGGGCCAGTTTGTCATGCAAATGCGGCCCTGGCTTGCCTCCCTTTGTTGCTTTGACAGATTAGCGAGTGTGTGTGTGCGTGTGCTTGTGTAGGTGAGTGTGACGTCTACGGAGCACCACTTTTCTCCATTTTCTCTTCTTTTTTTTTTGTCCTCTTCCAGTAATCCACAGTGTGTGTAAAGAAATATCTTGTACATCTCTAGCTTCATTTGTTTCTGTCCATCTATAATACTCACTCTCACTCTTCTGTCACTCTCTCATCATTCACCTTTTACTGGCTCAGCATCCATCCATTTTTGATTGGGGTTTTTTCAATGACGATGTAATGAACTGTTAAATCTGTATGGAAATACCAAAGCTCAATGTGCAACAGTTGGTGCTATGGGTGCTTTTACTCCGATCTTCATATCTGGATAACACAGTTAGCTTGACTTGACTGACTTGAATGATTGTTGTCAGAGCAACAAATCCTTGAATAAAACTTTCAGTATTTTTCCATTTTGATTGTGAGCCATGCTAACTAACTTTGCACTGACCACATCTGCTGGAGAAATTCTGGAAACAGAAAGTTCAAAACAAGGTATATCTTTAGGAAGATTGTGTTGTTTGATCCAACATGTTTTTTTTCCTCCACATTTCCTGAATCACTACAAAGGAAAGGGGGCAAGTGCAAAGTGAGCCTGGCCCATAGTAAGAATATCATGAGAATAAGATCCAGGTTGAACATTTTTCTTTCATTACAAACCTGCAAAAGTACAGTTTTCTTCACAGTTAGCTTCCGCTGGATCATGACCAAGACTTTCAAGGTTGAATCCTACACATACAGTTACTCTTAGACATAAACGGCTCCTTTTTACTGAGGACACCACAGGATACTCTGAGAAAAAATAATATATTATTATCAGACTAAACCAGTAAATGAAATGAAAGAAAATGTTGGTTGATTTTCATTTAAACTCTTAACTTTAAATAATGTGGCATAAAAGTATATGTTTTATACAAAGCAATCAATTAATTTCAGTCAAATCTGAGTCATTTTCAAAAACAGTCAATTATATTGCAAAGATTGGATACTGAGCTTCGTTTGTTGGAAACTGATCATACAATTTAATCTCCTATATTTAATCAACTTTATGAGATAATGTGGCAGGTTTCATTGAATACTTTGAATTTGTTTAAGGTGGCTTTAAATTCACTACTACGCCAGCTAATCATGAGTAAAATCACAGAATCAGCATTCAGCAAATCTTATTCTTTAAGTGCTAATCATGGTTTCCCCTCTCATTCCATGTTGGCTGTGGAAGATGATGAGATGAGAATTAATGGGACCATTTTTGCTGGTTAACGCTATGTTAACCTGGAAAAGCCACATTTGAATAGTGCCCTGAAGCAGCAAATGATAAATACTGATAAAAACACATTTGTTCAACCAGTAATGATGTGACCTTGGCATTACTGATGTAAAGAACAGTTCAAAAGTTTAAAGGTATTACTGAGTATCTATTACATCTTCCCAGAAAAGTTGAACCCCTTTTGACTCCTGCATATTGAGGCTCCTACTGAGGTTTTATATCCATTAGTTGGAAGAACACAAAAGTGCTGGGTGCATTTCTTTATTTTCATCTCCAGATGAAAGCATGAAATACTGCCTGCATTACCTCCAACTAAAGGACAACAACAACAACTTGCCCAATAGCCCACTACACAATCACTGAAAGACTCAAGTCTCACATTAAAGAAAACTATCGATCCATTTCAAACTCCTTGATGGAAAAGCACCTAATTCACATTTTTTGTGGCATTTCAAAGGTTTGCGTAAAATTAGCTTGACAGTTGGATGAAAACATATCTTCGGTTACTCTTTTGCTTTCTATTACTGCCCCCTGTTTTCACTCTTCTTATGCATCTGTCCCCCACTTTCTCTCTCTGTCTTCCTCTCATCTATCTGCCCCCCTTTTCATCCCTTTCCTCTCTTTCTTAACTTCTCTATCCCTCTCTCGCACCCCTTTCTTTCTTTTATCTATCGCCCCCCCAACCCTCCCTCTTTCTCCACTCAGTCATCTATCTACTTCTGTGTGTCGGAGCATTACAGAGCCGTCAGAGTCAATGGTGTCCCAGTCAGCAGCACAGGTCAGGTAATGAATCTCTCCCCCCCTCTGCAGCCCGGTGACACAGAGCTCTTTTATCACCCGGCTCAGTGGGGGCAGGACAGAGTGGGATGGAGATCGGTCGGTGCAGGTCCAGGTTAGTATGGAGAGACCACCATACAGGCACTTCATCAGCCTGTAATGTGGGCTGGCACACAGCAGACTGCAGCACGATGGGGGCTGGGTTAAAGAGTCGGGCTGATAGATGGACTTCTTTTCTGCCAAAGAGATCTAAATGTAAAATATGGTCACTCATATGGTTATTCTAAAAATGTGTCCCAATTCTCGAGTAACTAGAGACTTTAATACTTTTCCATGTAGATATAAAAAAAAAAAAAAAAAATCAAGGTAAAAAATTAAAACTGGTACATTTTAGCTGTGCGAGTCCAAATATTTAACTAATCATATTAAAACATGCACACAAGATAATTTGTTTTCAATTACAGGTTCTTGGTTATTACACCCAAATGAAAGTGAAAAAGTCTGATTAAATAGTTGTTTCACTTTAGGCCTGAAGGCCTTAAATGCTTGTGGCCTGAATAAAAGCTCAAAATTAAATTCTGGTCTTGTCATAATATCACAAATCTGATTTCAATACCAATGCTTGGTTTTATATATCTTTAATGCCACAATTAAACAATGATAAGCAGGGGAAATCATGAAGCAGTATCACCACGCAACTACTATACTTTCTTTATGTTTGCCTTCAGGAGTTCAAGGCCACATTTCAGGCCCCACATCTACGGTGGCAACAGTAGAAGGACAAGTATCACATTTAATGGACTTCAATATTAAATTCATAAGTTGGTAAGTTCCAGACCCACAATTTTAGACATACGCATGGACCATCAGCATGTGAGCCACACCTAAATTATTATTAAGAATAATCATTATTGTTCTTTCCGCTTCTTTGTCAAATGACATTATTGACTGAATGTAGGCCAAAGACACGCTGTACACAGGAAAAACAAAATGTACAATCGTTTCATGGTTTAAAATGTCAAAATACACAATTACAAAATTGCATTATAGACTATAATTACTATAAAATGATTATATCTATTGATAGTTTTTCACAATTAATCTAATAACTCTTTTTTCAATTAGATTTATTATTTTAAAGGTATTTATTATTAATACAACTGATAATTAATTATTCACCCAGAATAAATATCAAAAACTTGTCTCATTGATATTTCAGTATTTTGTTCAATCACCTAATCATCATCATCTAATTTCCATGTCACTGCTGTGTTTTGATATTATTATAGTCATAGCAGTCCTTTCCCCTTATTTTCACTTAAGTACTTGACTTAAAACTTAAAATGGTTATGTCATGGATTTATTTCCTCACTGGAGGAACATGCAGTTAAGCTAATCACTGGCAAATGTATTTTTGCATCAGTGTGGGAAAATAACTGAAACAATTTACAGACTGTAACAACTGTCTGTGACATTAGTTTAAGCCATTTCCTCACTCACACATGCCTGTTAAAGTGTATCGAAAATATGAAACAGCCAAATAACAACATCAGATGACGCATAGTGTAACGTTATGTTATCATAACAGCAGCAGTACAGAAATTACTTTTAACATTTAGAAGTGACTACTCCTAACAGAAACACATTGTTGATAATCCCAATATATCATGTGTGGGTGTGGACGAAAAGTAAACAGGACGGTCCTGTCTTGCCCTCTATCATCTTAGCAGCCCAGAAATGCCAATTTGCCCCAGTGGCTGGCCGGGGTACTGCAACTACAACATCCAGCATTTTCACCAGAGACGCCATTATAAAACAGACATCTGTAAAACTATTGACAGGCCATTGCAAACAAGCTCAATTATTACTGAATGATTATTATTAATTGCAAAACTTTCTCAAAGCCTTGAAAATCTTTATGTGCGTGACACCATTCTAATGTAAAGTGTAAGGACTGAGTGGGACCAACTTGGCAGAGCCAGTAGGAGAAACACTGATGCACATATTCAGTGGGCCACACAATATGGAAGCAAACCAGGAGGTGAGAAACCTTCCCTTTTTTTTTAGCTTATACACTTGGAAAGCAATTTTCATTTGACTGAATTGGTGCCATTTTGGAGTCCGGTATACGGTTCTTATAATACCTCTGCTCCTTACACACATGCAACACCTTCATCATGGCACAATGAAGCGGAAAAGAACCGTGCTGCAAAGTGTATTCACATGTCCTGGCAAAGAAGGGTGGTGACATAATGACTTCTGGTAAGTTGTGCGGTGGCAACATTTGCTTGCGTCTGGCTTGGTTCATGGGAAAATGGATATAATGAGGGTGGTAAGACAGAGGTATTGCTTCTCATTTACAGGCTTATAACAAATCTGCTCGCATTTTGGACACTCTGGATATCACAGCACCCTTAAAGGTCAGTGCTGTCAAGACATTGGTGAACGCTGGACTGTGTGAATTTGCATGCCAGAGTTCACCAAAGTTGAAGTTGGGAAAGCAACACGCAGATCTGATTAATCTCCGAGAGCAAACACATCGATTGCTGCAATTCCAAGAACTGATTTAAGTCTGTCTTATAAATGTTATGACTGAGCCTTAAAGCATTCAAGGCAGGACTCCTGACTTAATGAGACAGAGCTGGACGTCTCCAATGGCTTTGTGCGCTCAAAGACAGGGCTGAGCCGGCCTTGTTAGTGTGGGCAACAGCGGCTGGGAGGCGTCTGCGGAAAAACAGTTCAGCCCTCTGAGTTGTTGGCGTCTACGTAAGTTGACTCAACCTTTTAATACAGAGTGCAGACTGGTGTCGGCTGGGCAGCCGACGGACTGGACCCCCCCCATCAGCCTGGATGACTCTGTAATGTGAGTCACACAACTTCTTCTCCCACTTCCACTCATGTCTATGTATTTACACTCCCTCCATTCCCGTCCAGATCCCCTCTTCTCTCCTTCTCAATTCTCCATCACTTCCTCCGTTCCTTTCTACGCTTCTCCTTCTCTCCTCCTTTCTGCCACTCTTGACATCCCCTCTTGCTGTTTCTCCCTCTTCCACTCCTTTCTACCCATCCAGCCCCCTCCCATCTCTCTCCTTGCGCTGCTTCTCTGCTGGCACAGTTAGCAATGATTACTCATCCTGGATAGCAGAGCCTCAGCCTCTCTGCCCTTCCTGTCTGCTCTACCCGCAGTATGAGTGTGTGTGTGTGAATGTGTGTGTGTGTGTGTGGCCATGTGTGTGCATATGCATGTCTCGCAGATTGGTACGAGGGCAGTGCGTCACGCCTTCTTGTGTGAAATGAGTGATGAATAAATGACTGTATAATTCAATCTGAGCCCGGTCAATATGCAGAGGCTGAATATTTAAAAGCCTCTAAGCTCATCTGTCAGTGCGGAGCCATTAGCAGAGGAGGAGGAGAGGAGAGCACTGCTGGACATATTGGACATACCTCAGGAGAACTCTCCTCCTAATGTAGTCAGCCGCTTCGGCCATCTGTGTGCGAGTGTGTTTTCAGTCACTATGACAGTATTTGTTTCAGTCATTCATGTGGACATGTCTATGTGTTTGTATATGCGTGCGGCCACATTTAAAAAGTGCTTGACTTTTAACAATCCCACTTCTCTGCTTTCCCCCCACCCGAAAAAGACGAGACAAGAGAGGTGCTTAGTTGTTAAAAAAAAAAAAAAAAAAAAAAAAAAAGCCGGGCTATGTGCCGGATCAGACAGGCTGAGTGGGAGGAACAATGACCTAGTTTCCAAAAAACACTCGGCAACTCCACCGGCACCACGAGCGCACTGGAGAACAGATCACGCAATGTACTGCCTCTATCAAATCTGTGTGTGTGTCTCTTTCTGTTTATCTGCATTTTTGTTTTGTTCGCTCTGTCATTCTCTCATTCTTTCGTCTGTCATCCCGTTTCTGCCTCTCTGTTCTTTACTTTTCTCTCTTTCTTGCTCCCTTTCTCTTTCATCTGTCCTACTTCCGGCTAGAAGGCACTGGGTTGGATAGGGATGAGTGTGTGTGTGTGTGTGTGTGTGTGTGTGTGAGAGAGAGAGAGAGAGAGAGAGAGTTAGTAGCTGTGTCACGCTGCACTGCTGGGAGGCCACAGGGTCCCTGACTGCTGTCTGACTCTGAACAGGACAAGTCACAGCATGCAAGAACCCCCCGTTCTCTCTCTTTCTGCACTCCTTTCCCACTCTGTTTCACACACATACATGCACGCACACACACACACACACACACACACACGTGCACACACGCACACACTCAGGTATACACAACAGCGAACTGGAGCTAATTGACCCATCAACAGTGGTGGATGTCCATACACAGTACATTTACTCGAGCACTCGACTTAAGAACAAATTGAGTATTTCAATTTTATGCAACTTTATACTTCTACTCTCCCACATCTCAGCAAATTTTGAACTTTTTACTCCACTACATTTGTCTGACAACTCAACTTTTCAGATTACAATTTTTCATTGCTGTCCATGTATCTCCCAGATATGTGGTTTTTGAATGTTTGATAAACTGAAGGATTAAGTGTTTTTCTTTATGGGTTGATAAAATTCTCCTACTTCTTAAGCTAATTTAAAGACACTCTTAGATTAGCTGGAAAATACATTGTCACAAAGCTGAAAGCGGCCGTTTTTCTGAGCTCATGAAAAGTTGACTTTTTAGAAAAAAACGTGCTTCTCACAGGACAGTGACACCACAAAAATACGATGATCGTACAGAATGTGATCCACTGCTGACGATTAAACTGCCCAACAATATGTAAAGTAACTAAATCAGATCAGAACCTTAAACACCTACAGCAGTGAAATGTAACATACACATTAATGCAGCAGCAATAATAATCCAAAAACCAGAGAAGGAGCAATTTATCTTTTGATACTTCGAGTGCATTTAACTGTTAATACTTTTACTTAAGAAAGGTTTTGAATGCAGGACTTGCACTTATAGTGGAGTATTTTTACACTGTGGCATTTGTACTTTTATAGAAAGAAAGGATCTGAATACTTCTTCCACCTCTGCCTGTGGGCCATGCAGACAGGAGGTGTGTTTGGTCGTCATACTGAGGACTCACTTCATTTCACGATCAATCGGAGGATGTTCATGTGCCTTAGTAATACATCCATCTGCTGTAGCCACAAGTGTCACCTCTCAGAGCAGCCTGTGTGCTGGATGATCTGAGGGACGGGCCATAATGTAACATGATGAAGTAGAATATGACACCTTACATGCACTTTATCTAATTGAATCTACTTCATTATTCATTTTATTGTCACTTGTCACTTTTTGCTCTTTCAGGTCTATTCACTGGAAAGGCGTAATTGATCTGTGTTATGCCATTGTTGTAAGTAATTGGTAATTAATGGAGAATGTACAGTATCAATATATGTACATAACTGATGACCTGTCTCATGTCCTGAATGTACTCAGGCAATTTGCTAGTCACCTTGGTCCATATGGTATGGACTCATCCAGCCTTAGTTACCATTGCACTGGGACAGTTATATGCTACATGGTGTTGTCCTGACCATAGTGCACCAGCCTGATAATTCTGGTTTATCACAACGTAGTTTGGGCCATTATTTCTATCATTAATAATAATTTTGTACTCATCAAGTTAATTGCTGGGATCTAGGGTGCAGTGACATCGCTAGTGAGATGTCAGAAGGGGCAAGAAGCACTAGCAGTCAGATGATCAGGCGTGTGACAGGTTTATAGAGCGACTCACTTGTTCAACTTTGATTGACTGTACTCTGGGGTAGTTGTGTGCTCTTGCTTTTAGTTTTATTTTTACATCCAAAGTGGTTTAGAATGTCCTTTCCCAGCCTTGGGGTTGTCTGATATAAAGAGGAGGTTGTAAGAAAGTTAAAGAAATTGGTTTTTATTAAGTAAATACTAAGTTAATATAAATGTCATTTTCTAAAAGTCAAAGTTCAATTAGACAACATGAACATGTTGGAAAAATACATTCCTGGAAAAAAACCCTTCATGAACACTGACCTTCACAAGGCTGCACACTGACATGACTTGGCAATCAGTTGTATCAGTAGCAACGAAAGCAAGTCTTCCTGTGATGTGCAGGAAGACAGGCTAGCAAAATGTTTGAGCGAGCTTGGATGATCGAACCTTCCACGGTGATGGCCATCTCCACCAGCCAGCGCTGTCAAACAGCCTCTGTACATTGACGACTCTCAGTGGAGGAGTTTTGGTTTAGAGCAAGAGGAAAAATACCCAGAGGGGAAAATATGCACTTTAAAACTTATGGCTCTCTTTGCAAGAACTTACTTGTGTGAAGCTGGGTTTAGTGCTCTCATTTGCATAGAACGCAAGTATCAAAAAGCTTTATATCAGATAACTGGGGTTGCAAAAATGTCATACTTAAAAGAGTGTTTGTTACAACCTGTCTGATCATGTGACCCCATCGATCTTGTTGCATTATGTTATTGTGTTGCCAAATCTCAGCAATGACTTTATTGAGGTATCAATTGCTTATGTTTTTTTTTTGTTACGAAAAACTGTGTTGATAACATCATAGAGCAGCAGTGTTGCAGGATCCATGCAAGCTGGGAGGATTTTTACAATGGATCCTGATGCAGCCTAAGCCACAGTTTTAGTAAGTAGTGGAGTGAGCTGACCCTCTAACTCTTTAGTCGCTGACCTACAGCTACAGCAGCAGTTTCCGCCATCTGTCCTTAAAATGTCACAGCAATCATCCCATAAGTGTGGACATGTGCTGCAGGTCGTATGTCCTACATGCTATTTTTTTTTTTTTCTCACGCCACTAATGCACCTCTCTCACAAGTGAGAATCAAAGTGGAAAAACACATCACGGGTCGGGTTCAAATACCGAAAGGTTACAAATAGTGAACATTGCGTCAAACATGTTCTCCTTGTGTTTCCTTCCCTGAGAAAAGGAAGGACAGAGTCAGTTTGGCCTTGTTGACCGGACTCGCTTTTTTCGACCCTGCTGGTTCCCATAGCGACCAGTGCTCCTGCCGTGGTTCCAGCCACTGGCACTTCCTCCTGGCTGGCACCCTGAAGACACTTCCTTGGCCTCTCTCTCTTCCTCAGTCTGTCTCTCCCTCCCTCCGTCGCTCTTTTTCTTCGTCTTTCTGTTTGCTCTCCCTCTCTCCTCCATCGTTCTTCGAAATGTCGAGCCTGCCTCTAATCTCCTTCTCCCTCTGTCTGAGTTTGTCTTTATCTTGACAGCCCCACTTCCTCTCTGCAGTACTTATCGCAGCATCTCTCTCTCCTCTCTGATTCAGCATCCCCCCACCACTTTCTCTGCCTCCGTGCTTCCTCCCCATTCTGCTCTCTTCCTGTCTCTAAGCCTCTCAACCCTTATCTCTCCCTTCTCCCTGCCCTTCCTCTGCTCTCTGCATTTCAAACTCTTCCTCCTCTTGTGTTCCACTTCAATTTAATTCACAATAAAACAAAACTGCATTCAGAGAGAGAGGGAGTGCAAGACTTTTTTTCTCCCCCCCTCCTTTTTCTGTATTATTTCAAACCACGAGCACAGACCATTTTCTTTCATTTTGCTCTCCGAGTATCTCAGCGGCAGCACTTGAGGCAAATAAGCTGGTCAGGCTGCAATTTTCCTGATATGCATTTTGTTGGGCTGAATAATAGGCACTTACAGTGGAAGACAAGCAATCAGCTGGTTAACGCTCCGACCAGAAAAAACAAAAACTTTCTTTCCCATGAGCATGTGGTCATTGTGTTGTGCTTTGATTGCCCTGTTTGGTCTGCTAACCAACATAGAGCACAAAGCTCCTTTCTGCGACAGAGATGCAGCTCTGATAATTCAATGCACTGTAATTACAGCGGATTTGTTAGCAGTATAACTCAATTGGAACATGACTGATAGTTGAAGGGTGACATTTATGCTCATTACAGCAGTAAGCATGGTCTGATAAATGACATTTTGCCTGTCTAAGTTGCTATCCTGCTTGGTCCAGCTTGGAAACAGCAGTAGGTGTGATATCACATGGTGTCTCTTTATTATGCATTACAGATAAATACAGAAGGATGTATATATAAAAATGTTCTGTGTCGGATAAAATCTTTGATAGGAAAGTCAGTCAAGTAAAATTCAAGGGTAGCAAGGAATTCAAAAATTAAGTGTGAACTGGAACACAATCTCAGAAAAAAAAGCACAAAACAAGATGAGGATTGTTCTGGATAAACCACATCAAAAACCCACACTGAGATGTTCTTTCTGTGGGTGAGTTCATTTTGCTATTCTAAAAAGGTCACATGCTAGAAATCTAGGGGGAGCTACAGAACTTTGAGTGTTGTGTGATGGACGGATTTATAACAGACTGTTATGAAAATGACGAAAAGGCTTTTGCTGCATTTAACAACTTCGCTGTAGTTTCAACTAGAGCATGAAGCATTAATTGATTAATCAATTAAGAGAAAAATATTCCATTTTTCAACTTCAACAATTTTTAAAATTTATTTGATTAGATTAATTAATCATAAAAAATTATTTGTGAAACCACCAGACGTGACTCTATGAAAAGAGTTGAGTTGTTACATTTCATACAGACTCTACAGACTGTGAATTTTCCATTCTGAGCAAAATGCTGCTAGTATGACTAAAAATACTCTTGCTGTTTCTAGCTTCTCAAACATGAGAATTTGCTCTTCTCTAGTCTAATAAATAGTCAATTAAATATCCTGGTTCTTGGACTGTTGGTCAGACAGAACAGGCTTTTTGCAGAAATCTCCTTAGACATAATCATAAAAATGATGAAATATTTTTTAAAAAAAAGGTTAAAGAAAATAGTTTAGTTAGTTTCAACTTCATGTTAGAATGCATCACAGCTGGCAGAGAGAGTGACCAGATGCAGCCACCTGGGCAGAGCCTTTCATTCATTTGAGCGGTGTGGCCCTCATGAAGAGCACAATGGGGTAACAGGTGGTGCGAGAGAAAGCCAGACAGACAGTGCAGAGGCCAAAGGTCAACTAAATGAATCATGGCATGGAAACCGGTCACACCTGACATCCATTGTGTATGTAATGTAGATAAATGTGGATTGCAAATGACTATTATTATTATTATTGAACAGCATCAATAGTAAAAGCAGGCAGTAGATTACATCTGGACTGTCAGCTTGATTGATCTGCCTCAACGAGGGTGTGGAATACAGAAGCATCTACTTTAACATGTACAAGTTTTGTGTAGAGTGATACATAAAATACATTACCATTACAATTCTGAAGTCAAACGTATAGAGTTACACCTCAGCCATTTTAATGAATGTTTTTCACGGAAAAAACAGATCAGTTTTGGGGGGTTTAATCACTGAGACCTTATACATGTTGTATTTGCTTTTTTACTGAAGTGAGCTCTGTCCTTTACTTGACATAAACATTATCTTTTTGGGATAATACTAATTATAAATAATCCTGAAAAACTTGCAGAGGAGTTGCAGTATATATTATATATGCAGGTATAATTCCACAGTTCACAGTGTGGAGCAGGAGCATCCATTTAGCCTGATAAGTGGCGATAACTCTTCTCTCCTCTAGATTTCTACAGCTGGACATTACTAACATATTGTTTAGAGAGACTTTCGTGACTGAATTAAAACTGAGGGTGGAAGGATTTGTGGTTTGCAGAAAATTTCATTACGGAAAACACAAAATATTAATGGGGGGATTTTACTTTGCCCCACCTCTACAGGGAGGTTAAAGATCGGGGTCAACTATAGAACACGAGCAGCACCTCTGGAGCTGTAAGGATTCAGTCCAGCAGGGGTTGAAACCTGGACCTCTGATTAAAGGATCAATATGCAAAATAACAGAGTGAGAATAGGTACAGTATATATTCTGCAAGTGTGTGTGTCCCGGACCCCTGATGACAATGATGTTGTATGTTTGACCGGCAGCGGCTCTGAAGTATCTACTTCTGTGTGTGCCAAACCTTGTGTGTATGTGTGTAGGTGTGTATTTTTATCACACTGCATTTTGTCCTCCAAGCATGATGCTCAGCTCCGCATCTCAGTCAGCAACTCTTTCCCTGCTCATCAGCACTCTTTTTGGCGTCCCCTATGCAGCTGCCACCACACACACCCTCAAACGCAGACACACATATACAGAAAGAGGGATATGTACGCACACACACGAAAAGGAGCAGTCACACAGACATAAAATACATACAAAGTCAAACAAGCGAGGACGTTCCCGCAGAGACACACCCTCATGTCCTTCCCATCTCAGTCAGTCTCTCTGACGAACATCTGGACCGTAAAGAGGAAATGATGGCGTCCCACAGCCCATAATGATCAGTCTGTCACCGTGGAAACTGCACACTGTCGCTGCCCACGCCGCTGTCGCCAAGGTGTGATACTCGGGGAGACGGAGGAACACAGCGTACCAATAAACAAACACAAAGTTTCCCACATTAAGTCTTTTGCTTCTCTCGCATCGGTTTCAGGTTGTTTATAGTTGTAAATAAATTAAAAGAGAAAAAGAATCATATAACACTGTGTTCATTATCTTTTAGTCGCTCAGCAGCACTCAGTCTCTATGGTGATGTTAATAACACATTAAATGAGAATTTTGTGCAGAGACGTGTAAGAACAAAGAAATTAAGTCAATCTAGTTTTTCTTTTTGATGATTACTGTGTGTTTTTAAACGAGCTATTTTCAGTTATAGCATCTCACACTAACACAAAGTTCCACTGCAGCTGGCATCTGTTACTTTCTGTACATTATAGCTGCAGCCATGTCGAACAGGAGCAATGGAGGCGTCCTGCTGTTTTTAATCAGTCAAATGTTTCAGTTAGTGAAGTCTGACATTTCTGGGCTGCTGCTGCCGATTTTCATGTGTGAAGGACAGTGTGAAACGCAGCTCTGTTTCCAACAACCATTTCTGACACTGTCCACCAGGGCCCTTTTCTTTATACATGTTCTACTAAACTAAGTTAGCTTGCTTTGATTGTGGATAACTTGACACAAACCTGGATTTTTCAGTCCATCAAAACTGGCTTGAAGTTTATCTCGGGCTGCTGTCAGAGCAACAAGTTTTATGTAAGTTGTTTGGATATTAAAGACTCACGGGAACCAATAGAAAATGGGCTATACAATATGACAGCATTATATATTACATACATATGTAAATATGTATTAAGTAAGATTTTTTTACTAAACTAAAGGCAATAAAGGCTTTTATTTTATCCATCTTTTCCTTAAAATGAGGAAAAGGTCCTACATGAACACACTGTTCTCTGTTAGAACAGTTTTATTTTACATTTCAATATTTCATTTTTGCCTTTTTCTCACTGATGCAAAGTTGGAGAAACATGTCACATATGTCTGTACACCAATCAGGAATTTAGCAACATATGAATCAGAATGAGCTGACAGTTGGTGGGTTGTAATGTTATGGATGGGTTCTTGTGTTGACAGGCCACTGTCAATCAAATCTGATCAAGCCACACCCACCTCGTTTATGTCTGATAAATTCTAAATAAAAAAGATGTTTTTTCCTAACTTTCAATTTGACTGTTGCTCATTTAGTCATGACTATTGAATGCCATTGAAATAGAACATAATAAACAAGTTTTCAGGGGCTTAACTGTAGTTCCTCAGTACAAATGTGCTGTTTGGAGCCATGTTGCCAATCATGGGTTCGATCACATGATCAGCACTCACTCAGTCATATGAGTCAATCATAGTTTTTCTCAGGTTGTCTTTATTTCAAAATAAGAGTGCATTATTATAAGAATAAGTTCATCCATGGTTAACATGGATGATCATTTTAACTGACAAACATAAATTAGCATGAAGTAGTTAAGCCACAAGAACCTGGCCCAGAACAAAATAGGATGAGCTCAACATTTCATACGAAAAAAGCCTCTGATTATGGTTACTTTTCTGATTTAATATTATGGTTAAAATAATTTTTCATATGATGTTCCACCAAGCAGATGGATATATCTGTAATACATTAACTGGAACAGATGACAGCTATCACCTTCAAAGATTGACATGTCTTTGATATTGGAAAGGCCCACTCTATAATTCATTAATTAGAACCATTTTCCATCGAAACAGTCGTACAGGAGATTTCAACTTAATATTTTGAAATGTGGGATAATTCAGAAACTTAAAACTGAGGTCAAGGAGACTTTTAACTGTTAACAAATGTGCAGATAGCAGAGCCAAATCAAAAAGACATTCAAAGATGCTCCCTGGATTTGAACTTTGGATTGAATTAGTCACTGCAAGTTGAAATATAAGACATCTGATAATGGTATCAAAGACACTCTAATGCTTTTTGGGCTTAAACGCAGATGAATCAAAACTTTTGCAGGCATTTCCACAGACCCGCTGATCCCCCTTGTTTAAATCTCCTGCAGACAGAGCTGAGTCATCATCAATACTGTACCATCTATGTGTCTGTCTGCACTGTCCGCCTGACTGTCTGTCTGTGTGCTTAAAAAACTGGAACAGCAGTTACAGGATGCTGCAAATCCATCAAAACATTTAAAGATACAGATACCACCTCGGGCAGACACACATCTCAGAGAATATCTGAGAGCATCACAGACTGGACCTGCCCTCACATCGATTCTCCAGCTCAAAATCAGGTAGGAGAGAGGGAGTGTGTGTGTGTGTGTGTGTGTGTGTGTGTGTGTGTGTGTTGAACCCCTCGATGCCTTTGAAGACAGAAGACTTCATGTAGACTGTCTGCTAGAGACAGCAGAAGGTTACACATGTGCGCACGCACACACACACACACACACACACACACACACACACACACACACACACGGACCACTAAACTGAGTAAATATTGGATATTTTCCTGACTGCAGACAGTTGGTTCTCAACAGGTGAAGGAATCGGGACATGAAAAATTCATCAGGTTTACTGACTGATCAAGTGTGATGGATGGACAGACAATCGTGTGTAAGTGTGTCTGCATGTGTGTATGTGTGTGTGTCAATGACGGATGGACATAAGGGAAGGTGATGAGACGGTGTCTAAGAACAAGAGTTGGCGAGATCCCTGTCTTTCTATTCGTCTTTCTTTCACAATACAAACACACACACATTCCTGACTCTCTCTCTCTGTCTGTGTGTGTGTGTGTGTGTAAGACATATATTACACATTACAGATGATGAAACAGCCCATGGATTAGACTAATTGCAGGTAGATACGGAGCAGCATATTGCCTGCATGTGAAAAATAAGGGGAGACCAAAATCCAATTTAAGAAGAAAACAAATTTCAAAAGCAGCTCACGACGGCAATAACCTCCACCAAATCGATTCATAACAGCACCCACTGAGGACGGGAGCGGTGCGAGGGTGGGCAGGGGGTTGAAAAAAGAGGGAGAAAGAAAGAAAGAAAGAAAAGAGAGAGAGGTAGCCAGGTGAATCATATCGTTTTTGTCTGGGCTGTAGACCATTTGCCAGTGTCTTATTGCAAAATTTACGCTAAGAGTTGGCAATTTCTCCTTGAAACAAAGAGAGCCACTGTTAAGCTGAATACTAATGGGAGCCTGAGGCGTTCGAAATAACTTTGAAAAGGGCAGTGCAACTATGTGTGTGTGTGCATGTGTGTGTTGAAAAGAGAAAGAGAGAGACAAAGGGAGGTGACAGTATTATGGGCATGTCTGGTGGAACTCCCTTCTCTCTCCACAATGAGATTAGAGGAGAGTTTGTCTCATTTCTTACTTGGACATCCTGTTCTTTTTAATTACGATGATGAATGGTATTTGTCAGGAAGTGTGTGTCTGTGTGTGTGTGTGTGTGTGTGTGTGTGTGTGTGAGGATCAGACTCAGCACAATTTCCATAACTATCTATATGGGCTTAAGCATGTGTGTTCTCATGTGCATGCGTGCATACGTATATATATATATTACTGCATGTGTGTGTGTTGATGCTGCATCCTATAGTTTACAGTAACGTGGGGCTGAGCCCTGCACAGTAGCAGCAGCAGTTGATGATAGCACACTCGCTCTTTAAACCTAATCCACGGTCTATAATTAGAACCCAACCACACCAGTTTACAGTGCAACCACATCCACATGCACAATGTTGCCTCTTTATCCCTTTATTTTTCTACACTCCCCTCTATTTACTTTCTTCCGCTCTGTCTTTTTCTCTGTATCTGTTTACGCAAAGAAAGTGTTCTGTGTGTCAACCACACCCAGAGCTCCCAACAGTCTGTTGTGTCAAAAAAAATTCTTACCTCATACATTTACATTGATTAAGATTTAGTAGACTTATCTAAAATGTAACAAAGTCTTGTGTGTGTAAAGCCAACTGAATTCAAATCGCTCTTCTTTCAGCCCAGTTTTGGTCTCCACCAACCGCTGAGGGAAAAATCTGGCTGTTTAGCTACTAAATCTTCAATTATGTTGACTAACTAGTCTCTAATTTCTAAGTCGCGAACACTCTGTGAGCTGTTTGGTGCTATAGGCAGGTACAGTGGGTCGATCAGATGGTATTGCCACGCTTTAAGCTGCATTTTGTGCTCACTGCTGCAGTCCAGTGTCATGAAACTGAAGTTCTGTCTGTTTCTTTTATCTTTTACAGCCTGTAGTGTCACAAAAATTTACAGCTTGAGCAGCTTGAAGAACTAATTGGGTTAATAGTCAGAATATTTCGATATTGACTTTAATCTTCCCAGTTTGGCACAGGAGAAAAATCAAGTCAACTAATGAAGTACAAATGCTCAAAAACAGTAAGTGTCTCTTAGAATGGACCTTTTTTTTTTTTTTCTATTAGTCCTTCGATTCTGGGCATAACATTGTGCTCCAGCTCCACTGCTGCTGAACCTGTTTGGAAATTCAACATTTTATTCTCTTTCAGCTGCCAGAAAACACGAGGAATCATCTGGCAACCTGCACGCAGAGACACTAATTTTGTGCTGCAATGCAGCAGATCTCCTTCAAAACCGAAGCCTGGAGGCTGGAGAAGCTGCCATTAGACTGTAAGGTTGCTAGTTTGAAATCACCATTCTTCCCCCAAAAAAACATTTAGATGCCTCTGACGAAAGGAACAGCTCGACATTTTGGGGAATGCACTTACTCGCTTTCTTGCGGACAGTGAGATGAGACGATTGATGGATGGGTCAACAAAATATTGAACCTGAGAGACCACTGTTTTTTCCAACTTAGAGTCAACATTGTTTTTTCAAAGCATGACCTTGACCATTATCTAACCAAAACCACGTGCTCGTCCTGTTGATGTGGCTGTCAGATCAGAAAATTTCTATGTGTCCTTCTAGAGGACATGGACGGATGACGTATTTTGTCTTTCAATTTAGAGGTCTCGTTGATACGAGACACGAGAAGAAACAGGAAGGTAACAGAATCTACCTACCGCCTCTAAAGTTCACTAATCAACACATTATGATTTGTTTGTTAAATCCAAAAGTGAAGTGTAAAAATGAAAAGTCGTGGTTTTACACAGAGCTATTTGCGGGACTATTTCTTGGCCAGGAGCAAAATCACTCTGCATGCTTAAGATATGCTGGGCTGATTTTGTTACCTGACAGAGCCGGGTGAGCTGTTTCCCCTTGTTTCCAGTTATTGTGCCAACTAGGCTGCTGGTTGTAGCTTCATATATAACCCATAGTTAGGACATTGATATCAATCTTATCATCAAACTCTGGGCAAGAAAGCAAATATGCACATTTCAAACAATGTCAAACTATTCCTTTAAAGAAATTTCAGATTCTTAAAACTTGGTTTTTAATGGTATGTCTTATTTCTTTTCCCCTGTCACACTGTGTTGTAGGGATTTCGTAATGTTGTTATATGGCAGCAATTACTTTGGCAGTACAGAGTCAGTACTATTAGAAATTATGGCCAAAACTATGAAAATAAGACCCCAGCTGTAATAAACTGCTGCCATTGAGCTGCTCAGTGGCAAACTGAGAAAAAAGTTTTGCTTTTGCCTAAAGTCAGCAGAAGGTGAATGCAAAGCAGGATATGCTGCTGGATCAATAAAGTTTTTACAATGTTAGAAAACGACTGTCTGCAGCAGTAATGCAGCCGGCTGTGATTGAGACTGAGCCCTGTTGGTCAGCAGAGACATGCGGGTTCACTTCCTTCGTGGAAGAGGCAGTTCACTGACACAGAAGCCAATCAAATATCACACACCGTCACCTTCTGATCCGATATGCTGCGGATTCTTGACGAAAGGACACACACTTGCGCGGGCAAACACACCGCAGAGTGTAGAAACCAGCCATGGCATGTATGACAAATGAGTTTTAACACTAGGGGTTCACCGCTTGATACAAAAACATGGCAACACAGTGTCATATCTCTCTGTCTTCCCCTCACACACACACAATGTCATCGCAGACCCCCCGGGATCCAGCGAAAGTAGCTTTTGATTCGCATACCACACGCACATTTTTAGCATAGCAAGTGTCTGTTGGGCCGTCCTAGGTGGTGAGGAGGAGAGAGAGAGAGAGAGAGAGAGAGAGAGAGAGAGAGGGGGAAAAATGACACTGTGTGGTTGAGTGGTGTCCGTGGGGACTCTCTCTCTCTCTCTCTCTATGGCAATGTGACAGTGGAGGATGCAGATGGAAACGTGCCACGCACACACACACACACACACACACACACACACACACACACACACACACACACACACACACCACACACACAACTCCCACTGACTGACTGACTGACTGTTCTGCGAGGCCTCCCAGTCTGGGAACCCAGAGGTGTCAGACAGTTATAATTATCACTCTGCTTCCACACACACACACACACACACACACACACACACACACACACACACACACAGTTCCAGTGTTGAATGGCATCCAGTTAAAATCTAGGCCTGTGCACCAGTCTGAAGTAAAAAAGAAGAGAAGCACCCTGGAAGGCTTGTTTTCCCTCGCTGGCGTAAAAGAATGTCAGTTTCCAGCATTCCTAATTTTCAACTTCTGTTATCACATTTTTGGGCCATAAATAATTCATACGTAATGTTCCAGTATGAGGCTTTTAGTTTTTTACTCCATCCATACAAATCCACTCTTAGGACTGCGGAAAGTGAACCAGGAAAAAAACTGTAAAAATGTATTCATGGAAAGAAGAACTCCTGATTTTGAGTCTTTTATTCCCTGGTAGCGTCATGTAGTGGCAAATGAATGACAGTCTAACCATAATTTACCGACAGTGTAAAACATTTATCCTTATTTCAAATGCTTTCAATATTAAAGACTTCTTTCAGGAGCATTAATGGATCTCTGAACTGTATTAATCATCGAAGTGAAAAGGCTCATTAGTTTAAATTCCTCCATATGTATATATATATAAGACATTTTTAGTCACCTTAAGATCGAAAACACCAGAGATATTTTCTGCTAATGATAATGTGCACCTGAGCATCAATCAAAAAAAAATCCTTTGAAAGACATACTGTGTCCTTCGGCTGCACATTGAACCAAGCAGAGCTAAATGACTACCACTGTAATTATTGTGAAAACAATAGTGACATTTCTATAGTAGCGGAGGCAAAAGCCTTTATCCTCAACTTATGGGTTTCTTCAGCTGAAAAGGTTTGAAAAGTGGATAAATAGCAGCATGTTGTAATGCGGCGAATGTGCTGGAGAGTCTGAGGACAGGTCATTTTGAAAATAATAAAAGCTCCCATACAATGAGGCCTTAGCGTGAACCTACTGGCGCCACAGCAACCGGCAGCCCGAATGTCTGAGCTGAAGGAGAAAGAGACATTTACGCCTTCAGCACGATCCTCGGTGTGAGCACACAACACGTTCCCCTCATATTATAGGCGATACAAACAAACAGTAATGTATGTAAATGCATGGATGGAGTAATTCACTGTAAGGAGTCACTCTTCATTTGAACATAATGGTTTGTGTAATGACTAGATTAGCCTCCAGAGAGACTTCTTATTCACAGTGTTTAGTATCAAACTGCAGACTGAGGCATGCTCAGGTAATTCTGAATATAAACTTACCTAACTGCATGCTAATGGTGGCTAAACACCACATCTGCAAGCGCACACACACACACACACACACACACACACACAAATAGGTTCTATACTGAAAAGACTTAACTGTATTCTTTAAAACCCTCTGGACTCTAGGCTGTTTTCAATGCCTTTATTTGCGCACTCATGCCATATAAACAGTTTTCTTCAGGGTAGGTTAGGATACACAGAAATGCAATCATTTGATATGTGACAATAATATGTACAAAATGTGCTGAGACATTCTTTATGAAATGAAATGAGTCCTATGTGGTTAAAGGTTGCACGGCTTTTCTGCCTTTGTGTCCTCAGGTTTGCAACACAAAGCAAATATCAGGAGAGAGAAATGAATAGAAGAGAAAGTCAGTGGTCATGTTTGAACTCGAAAAAAGTAGCTTGACAACTCAATTCCACTTAGCTGTGGCTGTTTCCAGAGCTTTCAGGTGTGGTCATGGTCATGGTCATCAACAAGTGGCGATTGCTCAGTTGTTGTCACGTGACCGTGTTTGTGGAAGTTCAAGCACATGATCACAGGAAGTGGTCATGCTGTCAATAACTCCCATGGATAAAAGATCAATCTTGCACCAAAGTTATTAACTTCTCATTGTTCTATGTAACCTCCAGTTGAAAAATTCCATCATGTAGGATGGCAAAAAGTTAAAATACTTTAACTTTGGATGCCACTGCCGTCTACCATTACTGTTGCTGGTGTTCTCTACCGACTTCACAGAATTTTACCGTATTGTAACCGTAACAGTTCCTGTTTGCACAGTGACCATGATGTACAAACAAAGTCACCTATATCAACTTTGATAGTGAGTCTTAATTTGATGACTAAGAGGCAAAATCCTTTCAGTAGTTGAAATGATAAATATTTGCACATCCTATTTAACCTGGATTAAACCCTACATTGTAAAACTAAGATGTATCTTTTTTACTGTAAATGTGGGCAACTATTTTCAATATCTTAGCAATTGCCTCATGCACCTATATCCATTTGTCTTATTCTTATCTTATGATCTTATGGTATATTACATTTCCACCTTTTACTCTATGTTGTCTGATCTTGTCTAAGTTTAACCACAGATTGCAACCTGAAAGTATCTCTGTATCTATAACCTTGGCTGTAGAGTTAAACCTGAAGCATACACACATGTATGTATGCATGTGTGTGTATGCACACACCCAACCACCCACCCATCTCTTACAGTAGACAAATGTGTGTATGAATGGCAGGTGTTTTAAATGAAAACGCTGGACCACCCAGGACTTTCAGTATCGCCCTGTCGACCTCCGTGGCTGACAGATGAAGGCTATTCACATCAAGCCTTTAACACCTTCAGTTCCCCCTCTGCACCAGCACGCATGCACGCACACACACACACACACACACACACACACACACACACACACACACACACACTCAATAGTCAATACAAGCTCCACACAATCCCCTAAGACAAATGGACAGACTTCAAACACATACATACACAACCTCCGAAAGACGGAGTGGGAGAGCGGCTGAGAGAGAAGAGAAAGGCAGTCGGTGGTTTACCAGAGATACAGAGAGAGAGAGAGAGAGACCTAACTTCAGCTCTCTCTCTCTCTCTCTCTCTCTCCTCACCCTCCCTCCCTCACTCCTTTTTCAAAACAAATGCACAATCCTCATCTAGAGAGAAATACTCAGTGTTAGGGTGACGGCTCCATTTACTCCTGTGGGGGTTCATTTGGGTCCTTTCAGGGCCTGTGTGTGTGTGTGTATGTGCATATGTGTGCATGTGTGTGGGAGGGAGGGAGGGAGGGGTGTAGGGAATGAAAAGCGTGGGGCGCTGTCAAATAGCCCCCCGCTTTTAATGGCCCAGCTGCACCATTACCTAGCACACACACTGGGCCCAAATAGACTGAGGGAGGAGGAGGAGGAGGATAGACAAGTCTATCAAACTAAGTATGAGGAGAGGGAGGGGGGCACTCATCATTACCTAGCATACACTGCCGGAGTCGAAGGAACTGAAAGAAAAAGAAAGAGGGGGAGAGGGAGGGGACAGACAAGCAGCTAACTACAGTACAAGGCGTGTTAGTGAACTACACACACACACTGTGACACACACACACACACACACACACACACACACACACACACACACACACACACACACACACACACACACACACACACAGGGCCTCCAGGGAAGTTTTACAGCGGCTCTCTGTCATGAGCAGTGATGTAAGGCCCCTGTCGCTGTCAGGTGTGTGTGTGTGTGTGTGTGTGTGTGTGTGTTTGTGGATGGCAGGAGGTGAATGGCCACACATCTCTGTAGAATAGTGGTCATAAGAAGGTGTGCTGGGACCACAACGTGTGTGGGAGAAACGCCAGGGGCTGTGTGGTGACAGACAGACAGACAGACAGACAGACACACACACACACACACACACACACACACACACACAACATATATTCACAAACAGTGACCAGGATGCAGAGAAAACTGGGCCTTTATTTCAAAATGTCCCTGTTTTTCTAAGCATGTTTTATAATATGTTTAGCCAGCAGAGTGGTTCTAGGGATGGCAGTGTCAGTCTGTCTGTCACAGGTCTGACCAGTCCACCACTTTGTTCAGGACTTGAAGTATCTCAACAACCACTGGATGGATTACTGGAGCATATTGGCATGTTGATGTTAGAATTTACCTCAAAGCATGGCTGTGGTTAAGCACAGGCTCACAGAGTTGCTAGCATCATTATAGACCCTTACAAACTGTATTGTACTGGGTTGGGCACCCACAGGTACATGCTGGGTAACTCACAAAAAAGTTGTGTAAGGGGTAAAAAATATATTTCTACATATAAATCTATGGGCATGGGCACAGGTAAAAATGATCCAAACGGGCAACAGGCGAGAGAAAAACAATTCTGGAGAAATCAGAAATGAAAATGATTGTGAAGTATTAATTAATAATTTCTTGGTCAAATCTAATCAGTTCATCCTTGAGTCAAAGTGGATGTTTGAGCCGCATTTGAAGAAATTCCCTTGCTTTTCTGAGACATCATGTTCAAGAGAATATAACGGACAGACAGCCATAACATAATGCCTCTGGCCACGACCATCACCAACATGGTGGCATAAAAAGTGCATTTCTGTTAAAAAACGTTGTGCTATGACTGTTGGTGATGGAATTAGTCCTATGGAAATGGATGTTATGTTGAATGTAGCATGTGAGCTATGTATGTACAGGCAGATTATGTTTCCATTTGGCAACATCGGTTGTGTTCTTTTTTAATTTAATCTGTTTTTAATTTCAGAATTTACAGTTCAAACATAAACACACGCGAATGAGTGGAATACAAAGAATCATTCATATGATTGAGATGAGAAAGCGGCACTATACTCAGAAAGAAGGATAAAATAAACAGTCTTGATGCTGTTTTTCAAGTTTAGCATTACTACCATGCCAAATACTACACTTGTGGTGAACTTGGTCACATGCTGGTGCATAAATTAAAAATACATCATTGTGTGGTGAAAGGAATGTTATGACTAACGAGACAGTGGCTTGTTCATCACCTATTCTCTGGCAGGAATGTCAACAGCGCCCGACACCTACGAGCTCCGCCGTCCTGCTGCTCCGCATCCTATTTTATGCTCGCACATTACTTCCAAGAATCCCCACTCCTCTCTCCATTTCCATCAGTCACTCTCTCTCTTTCCATCATCTCCATCCATCCATCTCTTGTCGGAGCCTCTCAGCGGGGCTCAGGCTGTTGTATGCGAGGCATACTTGGGCTGTGGCGTCAGTTTGGAAATGAGGCTCGTTTGCATTTAAACACTCTGCTCTCTGGGCACTTGGTAAACTTGATGAGAGGAGGATGAGGGGAGTGGAGAGGGGAGGTGGAGAGAACGAGGGGAAGTGGAGAGAGAGAGAGGGAGAGAGCAAGGGGAGTAATTGCAACACTAAGGGAGAGAGAGAGGTACTGGAGAGAGAGAGGGGAGTGAAGGAGGGAGTGTGTGGAGAACACTGGCTAATATAAATTCATTATGTAAATCCGCAGCTCAAACAAATTGACAGGCGGGTATTACACCCGAGAGGAGCTGAATCAAGAGCATGAAAGCATTAGCTCCACTCACCCTTGACCTCCAACCTCGACCTGTTCACCGGAGTGTGCCTGTTATGCATACTAATGACTCAGGAGGGGCCGACCGGACAGTAACATCACAACACATTTTGTTTTCTTACAGTGGTAGCTGGAGACGAAATCCTCCATCCTACATCTACGCTGGAATGTAAACTATGCTGAAAGGAAAACACTGGAGAGGGGCGTTTTCTCATTGAAGTAGACCCACATACCAGATACAGTCTGCAGCCGCCGCCGCTGCCGCCGCCACTGCTGAAGACTGTTCTTTCTTCCAATATCTGAAAAGAATATTTGAATCCCCAACCCTGGAAGCAGAAAAACACAATCAGCACTACGGCGAGCCCGCAGTGGAGAGAGCACCGAGAGGTTATGAGGCAGAGTTCTCCGAGAAGAGAGGCTCCATCCTTCATTTGCACCACTGGGTGACAATTTCAGCTTCACCTGCGACTCAAATGTTTTCTTTCTAATTTTCGCTTTCACCTTCCTTGACACACACATATCTACATTAAGGTAAAATAGATGAAACATTCTCAGAAAGCCAGAGCTGAAAATGAATTAAGAAGTAAGGAATCATGCCTCCAGTCAGGCTACAGCCACAGAAGATGTCATCCATCAGCAAGCATCACCACATGGAAGAGGATGGAAAAACAACAACCCCCACAACCAACCAGCAACAATCTGTTGAAGATTTCTGTGGTGACATGACGTGAAAAATCACACAGAGTTCATTGTTTGTCGGCCATTACTCATTCAGGGCTTCAAAAGCAGTAAGACATTACGAGGGACAATGCATGACTTATACATTATAACTTATACATTAACTGATTATAATTATGAATAAGTGCAGTAAAGAAAAGTGTACTTTGATGTCAGTTTAATAGGATGGGCTTGTGGGGTTTGATTACATTTAAATTATTTGCTGACATAAAAGTTATGCGATACAAGTGTTGATGAGGAAATGCAACAAATTAAAATGACACTGGGGAAATACAAGTGACAGATTTTTAAAAAAAGATTTGGCAAAAGTGAATTGAGATATTTACATTTTCATTTTTTTTGCAACTGTTTTCACAGGCTCTGCAGAAGTGAATTAATCTTCATGCGTAAAATTGGTGGAGCGTTCCTTTAATGCTGGTTTTATATTTTAAGAAAAAGTTTCTTTGTGGTTTTGTTTTACCTTCAGTTTAGAGCACACATGGTCATCTATTGATAAAAATTCTGTGACACTTAAAGCTTATGAAATGCTCTCAAAACCCTCCAATAACCAGAACAATGAATGGCATTCAATTTAACATTTCTTAGTTGGCTTTTTGGACGTGTGCATCAGTTTGGAGTGCACTCAATCCACTAGATACTGCAACACCCTCAAACACAGACCGGTCTCTCACAAAATTAAAAAAAAAAAAACCCCAAACACATCTTGTATGTTAAACCCTCATGAATATCCCAAAAGGATTCAACAATCACTTCAGTCACCTCCGCCAGATCGCCCAATCCTGACTCAACAGGCGGATTGCTTTTGGAGTTGACCATATGGAAGGACAGGAGTTCAAGTTGTCGCCATTAAGCAGTGGTGTGACCAGGGCCATGGCAGTCTTAAGCATCTGCAGCTGCTGTCAGCCTTAATTGGCCCGACAGACTTACAGCCAGGCGCCACTCATCTCTGACCCGAGCACTGCCGGAAAAAACATTAAACCGGCTTCAAAGGCTGCGGCCGGGTTCAGGAAGAGAGGGCGAGAGACAAAGACAGAGACTGAAAGACAACAAAAATGCAGATAAAAGCAGCACTACAGAAAGTAAGAATGAGAAGGGTGAGTGAAAGGAAGAGGGAGGTCCTGGTGAATGTGTTTATCCAGTGCTTTACCTAGTGTTTCTCATGTTGTGTCTGCTCCGAGTGAACCGCACGGAAACCAGGCTGCTCCACAGAGAGCCCGAGGACGACAACTGGACAACTTCACTAATCGGAATCTCAATGAGCTGGAAACCCCTCCGATCTCTCTCTCTCTCTCTCTCTCTCTCTCTCTCACACACACACACACACACACATTAAGCTGTTTTTTGGTTTTTTTTAGAAAATTGGGAGCTCACAAAGTAGTGAAAATGAAGATGGCACATTCTTCATGCTCATTACATGCAGATGTAATTATTCATCAGTTTATCTGAATGTGACCGCAGCTCTCTGGCTCACTGTTTGAGCCACTACCTTCACATCTTAACATGGAGAACACAGCAAAGTGAGGCAACTTGACCTGCCAGATAGCATTTGTACCTAAACCTCATACCACATACATGTGCAGGAGAACTTCTTCTGACTTCTGACTGACAGAGTATGTGCTGTCTGTCTCATAAATATAAAAATGTAAAGCAATATCTAAATATCACACATCAATGACGTATATGGCAGCAGTTCAAACTGAAAGAGAAAGGTAGAAAACAAGGTAAAGTGATTTGTGTGAAAAATCACAACTGAGGTGTGAAGAATTATCTTACATTTTCTATATTAATACAACAGGGTTTTTTTTTCCATCTTAATGTTGAGATACAAATTGTATGCATGAGTCAGTATCAGGTCTGTCAGCCAATCAGAGGGAGACGGTTTGGACACAAGACCAACTTCGAGAACGCCACACAACGAGGTGCTGGCAGTAAAAATCAACTCTTCCTGAAAAGGTTTCACAATAAAAGTTTAAGGTTAAACACTACAAACGTGAGGATTATATGAGGACTGATGGTTTGTTTGGTGGTTTGGGCCGCACACTGCCAGTGCTGACAACATAATAATTAGCTTAACATGTTCTTTAATGAATGTTGTTAACCAGCATGTTATTTGCTGATGGTGTCAGCTGATCATGTTAGAAGCTTTGTTGCACACCAGTTATTGAGAAGGTTCACAATAAAAGTCTGTTTGGGCACTTAAATCCCGAGAGAGTAAAATGAGGAACTACACTTGTTGACTATATTTGCTTACATTTATTCTCAAAAAATGGGAATCTTTGCTGTTTTGTAATGAAAAATTTAGCTGGGTTAAATATTGTATTTCATAAGGAGTATTTTGACAAGTTGGTGTTTGTATGTTTGCTTACGTTGTATGTTTTGTATACTTCAATATTGCTTCTACTTCAGATGTTTTTATAGACTCACCTGTTTATTACAATTATTGTTTCTCCTCTTCTTGCAGATCTAATCCTAAAGCCAAACTTGAAATAGTGGAATAATTAAAATTGAATGCTTTGATCATAATGTAAAAAAACGAGTGCTTATGTCAGTTGATTATATCAGTTTATGACCCCTCGTCTGTCAATCTCAGCTTTACCCATCTTGTATCATATGTCTTATATTTGCCATTATTTTGCACAATGAATATCTTCACAGGACAATTATGTTTTAGGTTTAAACTGTTACATTTTTGAATAAATATTACACACTTGAAATCATCCATATATGCTATCTACATGTACAATTATGCCTTTAGACTAGATTCCTTTTGCCATATTCAAATTTGGTAATGATTCTTGTGTCATCATTAAAAAGCTTGCACATTGGAAACATTGCAGGACAATATGTATATTTAGCAAATGTTCTGTACAGCTATTGAAATTGGAATTAAAAAAATCCCATGAGTGACTGAAAATTTTGCACCATAGAAACCCAGATCACACAGACAGGTTGTAAAATACACACAGACACATATTTCCAAGGCATGCCTGTGGTCTGGAGGTCACTGCCATCTAATCACAGCAATGATCATCTCATCAGTCGTCCCTCCGCCATCAATGCCTAAACCCAACGGTACCATTCAATTAGCAGCATCCTGCAGCTACATTCATTTGCTGCCTAATTGACCTCTGAGTCGCAGTGGAGATCAAGTCCTGGCAATGACAACAGCTGCACAGAGTGAGACTCGGCCATGTTGACACCATAATTACACAGCAAGTCCTCCAACGTGGGCTTTAGGGTCAAAACTGAGCGAAAAAAAAGATAAAGAGACAAAAAAAAAGGAGGCAGAGGGGATGAGAGAATAAGAAATAGATTGGGGGGGAGGGGGGAAGAGTTGGAAAAAAGAGAGGAGGGGAGAAGGAGGAGGGGAGACGCTAGCTGACCGGAGGCTTGTTCAACCATGAGATTAGGCTAAGTGATGAAAAGCAGGGAGGAAATAGAGACAGAGACAGTTGGAGAGCCTTGGGAGGAAAAAGCATAGAAGACGGATGAAAAATGCTTTTCAGATGCTTTTAAGTGTGGGTGAGAGCAGAAATCAAGATAATACAGTTCTACGATAGCCAACACTGGGACAGGAACGGCCACTGGGCTGGATCTAATAATGGGGACTGATAAATAGTTTCAGCTTCAATCACAGCGTACGGCTGAACCTGCTCGAGGTTGAAACATTAAATTAACTAGGTGTCTGGACATGTCAGCTGTAAAAAGGATAACATCACTCTGGCTCTTGAAAAATATAAAACAAACTAATCTAATCTCGTGGCCATACCACAAAGCCAGGCAATAAAAAGTACTTACCAGAAAGTTCAATGGCAGCACATGAAAAACAAGAAAATTTTGGATGGTTTAAACTGGGATTTTGTGAAACTGCTCTACACTGATTTTGGATCATCAAAGTTTGATTTCAGAATTAAGATGATCTTTAGACACTGCTAATTGCTCATCAACATCCAACAGACCAACCCTGGTCCTCTAGTATACTGTTAGAAACATGGGTCTAATCCATTTTCTATTGTGATGAAAATCAGTCTATAACCATCCTCACTGCTCACACTCAAAGTCTGGTACTGGAAGGCATGTAGGCCACTACAGCTACCAAGACTGGCTATTAATATTCAGCACCACTTTGAGCTATTTGATTGATAGTTGGTGGAGACCAAAACAGAGGTGATCAGAGAGTGAATACTGGTAATTGGTAAAAATAGTTGCTCCATAACTGTTTGCTCATCTGTTATGCCAGATGGGCAAGCAAACATCTGTTATGGATAAGTCTTTATCATTAGGTAAACTCAGTGAAGTGGAATGGGACAAACAAGAAGGAAACAACAAACATGTATTGTTAATGTGCCATGTGTTTACTTCTTGTTTTACCTCTGTGAAAGAACCATCAACATGTTCATCTGCGACTTGCTAAAACATATTGTATGATCACGGTGTGTCAATTACAGAAACGTCATTATGTCAGCAAACTGACTCAGCAATGTCAATAAGAGTGTAGAGACACAAACCCAGAATGTGTTGAATTGACCACAAGTGATTTTATATTGCTTTGGAATTGAAATTTTCATTTGTATCAGTGTCATGTTGTCTATCAAAAATTATACAATCTTACTTTATCTATTGGGTTAAAATGCTTTTCAATCCTTGTAAAACTGATGTGAAAACATATGACAAAATCACACACAACCATAATCACTTGACAGACTGACTCTATATCCAGAGAAAAAAGAAAACAAAAATCATTAGGCAGAATCTCAACTAAAACCCAGAAGGGAAAAAGGAAGCAGGAACAACCTTCCCTCCTACCTGACCCTTTGCTGCCAGCACAGTAGTTTGTAAGATTCTTCCTCAGAAACTGTGTCTCTCAACAAAAATAAGCAACTTTATTACATCAGAAAAAATGTTGAAGCTATCAGTGGTGCACAACAGCCCTGTCTGAGGCACTCAGACAGTCTGAAATGGAGAAATAGTCAATAATGAGCCTTCGCAGAGTTATGACTTCCCAACACAAACGGAATCAATCAACGAGCCCGAAGGCCTGCTAGATGCTATTGAAGTGCCGTTCACACTGGACCGGGATCAATGGCTAAGCTAGAGTTGACCATCGATCCAAACCATCCTCTGGTCTCCTCGCCTGTCCCCTCCTCACACTTCAGCAGAGACTAACAAGGTAAGAGAGCCGAGACAAGCCTGGCCAAAGTGAAACGGCAGCGTGTAGCGTTCACTCCTTGATCTGTAATGGAAACACACTCTGAAAAACACACATTCTTCCTCGAATGTTCTTTGTGGGCTAAAGGGTACTACTCTTTCATAGATCACTTAGACCTCCACATGGGTCTTTCCTGCTGTTTGGAGAGTGGTGGATATTGTAGCAGTCCTGCTTTCACGGAAAAGCTTGTTCTTAGAAAAAGTTTAAATATTGCAAAAAACGATGCAAAATGGTACAAGGAAAAACATCAGATCTGAGTGGAGCCATGAGGAGACTGTCCTCAAATTATTAAAACACACGTAAATGCCATATTTCCATCACATTTGGTGCTCTTCAACTACGTCATTTCATTGTGTCCTCTTCTCCTGCAATCATTTACAGAAACCCGAGCATTAGTGCCACCACTTCTTCTGCTGATTTTCTCAAAATTTGTCACTGCTCCAAGTTCCTCATCTGCATAGTGTCCACGCAACATAAATTTTGTCATCTTCCCCTGTCTGCAAGGGTTCACAAGGATGTCTTCAAATTAAATGTATTTCTCTCGAGGAGGTGGGGTGATTTTAACACTAACGAACTGACTTCAGTGCATTAAAAGAAAGCACTAATGGCTAATGGTCAATGTTGCTTATCTCTTCGACGAGGCCGTGCTTGTACCAGCTCCTATTTGTATCCAAATGAGTGAACACCTGACATACAGTCTGTACATGAACACAAAGTATTTTCTCTGTGTCTTCAGTATCAGCTACATGTTGAATGTAAAACACAGCTCACATGGGACACAGGACTGAGGACTGTGTGCCACAGACAATGTGGACTCTAATCTGGTTGGTTCACAGTGACACAGTTTATGAACAAATCAACTAGAGACCCAGTTTACAAAAGACAAGTGACTGAAACTCAGATCATCTTCAGCCTGGTCCACTGAAAAAGACCCAACCAGATGTGTTCATTAACAACAGTGATATAGTTTCACATTCAGCACATGCTGAAGTAGACTGTGTTTTACCTGTGCAGTGGACTGGTGAGTGATCAACTGTGCATGGCGTGTTTCATATACGTGACCCCCCCCCCACATCAAATATACGCTTGGATGGACATCACAGATAATGATATCCTCTTGAAGTCATTCTGAATGATATTAATATGTGTCTCATGTCTCTGTGTTGATTTGACTGCGGTATGACACCAGGAAGTAGTCAAATCACAGAGGCACATGTCATCCAAAACGCATGCAGATGACTATACTGACAGACAAGCCAACAGCATCTGCGTAAACATGTGCACCTATGCAAACACTCAGAGTAGTATAAAAAAATGTGTGTAACCTTTTGGGAGTGCATCAGGGTCTTTATAGGTATGGGCTGTAGCATGGTGGGAGGTTAGTATGGAGCTTGCATGACTGTGGTGATCGCAGTTGATGAAACTAAGATAGCAGAGAAGCTAAAGAAGCAGAAAGGACAGCTGAAGACTCAGCAACACTACAAGCCTGTTCAAGTCTTTCCCTGCAACGACTGTTCACACTTAACGGCTTAATAAGGTGTTGTTCCACCACGAGCGTCCAGAACAGCTTCAGCGTGTAGAACACTAGTGGAAGGATGAACAGAATTGTTCTAAAAGATATTCATTCATGTGGTGTTTTGATGATGGTGGTGGTGGAGAGCATTATCTTACACATCTTACATTGTCTTCCTAGTACTGGTAGATTAATCAAATTTTATTTTCAATTACGATTTTGGCTTCCAGCAATTATAAAAACAAGATAATGGGGATAAAACGTGCCACATTCCATTTCACAATAATGCTCTTGTTTTGTCCTGTGTTATAAATCCAGTGCACCCTTTTCCTTTACTTTTACCCCTCTCTAAAAGCCCAAACTCACTCTCAGCCAGGCTGTGGCATATTTAGTTCAGCTCAAATCAAGATGATGGAAAGAAAGCCTTTGGTCAACAAGAAAGGTAAAACCAATTCAGCTGTTAGACAGGAAGATGGTACTTGGCGTGTGGGTGCATACAGCACACACACACACACACTGATACACAGTGAAATTATGTTGGGAGAGCAGACAGGAACGGTGGTTAGGTACTGTGGCAGGGCCAAACCTCATATAAATGAGTTGGAAGGAAGCCTTAGCATGAGACAGCTTACAGCGCATGTATCAGCTCTCTACAGTGATGACTGTGTGTGTAACGTTCCACAACTGATGCTGGTCACCGAGCATGTTCAATACTGAATGATTTAGTGAAAACATACAGATGCATGATGCAGACAGAACCAAATAAAAGGACACAGTGAAGCCCATGATGCTGCTGTGCATATTATATTCATTTTTTTATTTGTTTTTCAGTTGCACTATATTTAAAGTTCAAGAACATCCACTGCTTAATAGACATTTTCATAAAGCTCGATAAAAGCAGGATGTTTCCAGTCAGTGAGTGAGTAATTAACATCGTGATCTCATAACCCTATCATGTCCCATAGGTGTCGAGTTCAGAGCTGGTGACTGTGAAGGCCACAGATAATTCACTTCCTTGTCATACTTATCAAACTACTCAGTAAGACCTTTATGGAAGAATCTGCATTCTTTATATTTCTCAACTGAGTTTTTTTCTTAATTTGTCACCCATGTGTAATTTCTAATATTTTTGAAGTCACATTATCGCAAAATTAATGCAGCGATAATAATGCTAAGGAATTATGTATGTATGTTAAGATTATTGCGTGAACCTGTCGGAGTTCACAGTTTCAAAATAACATCCAGCTCTAATATGTATTTTACTGTAGCTCTCCTGAGTCGCATTGTGCTCAGCAGCAGCATTTCCACAGAAAAATCAACACTTGATTTGTTGTGACGGCTAAAAGGTGAGCAGAGGTATAAAGGTTTGTTATGGTGCATTCATAACTTACTCGCTTGTTAATTTAGCTCAAAGACGAAGGTCTGCTACTGTACAGTTATTAATAATACATGCACAAGTGAGCAATGAAGACCTTGTAGACCTTGATCGTTTGCTGAAACATATGAATTTTTGATGGCACAATCTTTTAAGTTTTCTTGCCGCTGTCTCTGCATGCAACACTGCAAATTTAAGACTATGCGACGTTTGCTGTACAGCAGCCATTGTGGCTAAGTGACTAGTAATGTTAATAAAAAGTCAGAAAAAAAGTCTGTGAACTACCCAGTAATGTTCATTATACAGTAATATTTAACTTAAATATTTACCTTGGTAAACTGTGTTAACATTAGCTATTATCATGATCATGATGATTTATGGTGATTATGATTACTATTATTATTAGTAGTAGTAGTATTAGCAAATTATTTAATTTTCATTTTAGTCACTTTAAAACAAGCTTTAATGGTCATAAAATGTTCTGGGTAATGTTCTAACTGTGCTTTCATTGGATTCAACATGGACCTTTTTCACAGCAGACATTTGACCACTCACAGTCATAAGTGTAATTAACAACATTAATTTTGATTGCACTACATTAAGGGAAGCCAATTCGTTGGAGTCCTGCTATTGTGCATATTGACTCTCTGGGACACCTAAACTGCGACAATATTACTAAAACCCGCATCTCTTCGCACACAAACATTAGACATCACCAGTGCCAAGTTGAGAAAATGATCTCATCCTTGTGCTAAACTCCAATTGGCAGCTGTGAGGAGAGGAGACGAGACCAGAGGAGTGAGGGCACAGGCGTTGTTAGGCCTGGGCGCCCAAGGCTACAGCCCTGAATGTTTTATGAATAGTCACGGATCTCAAAAAAAAATCTATCATCATCATGCTTTCCAATCATGCATTAAAACCATCAAAAATATTATGATATAGTTGAACGCAAGCTTTGTTTTGGGTCATCTGTGTGTCATTCAAGCAGCAGATCAATTTCACACTACTTGGTACATTTTGTGGGAGCACTGGAGAGAGAAAGAGAGAGCAAACTAGTTATAGGGTTTGTCATTGTTGGCATCTGGTGGTAGCTAAAAAATGTGCCGACTCAATCAGTGTCACTTTAAATTATTTAGAAGAAAAAATGATTTGAATGTGTTTTGTGTAATTCCCCCCCCCCATACATTAGTGGGTATGTCTTTGTGAAGATCATACTTAGAGGTTAAAGTAAAGAACTGTTGAAGACACTACACAGACTAGTTAGTGTGTGTGTGTGTGAGAGTCTAACAAAGTCTAATACTCCAGCAAACTAATGTTAACATAAATACATTTAACTGTTTTTCTGGCAGCAGATGATGGAGTGAGAGAGAAAAGAGAGAGACAGCAGCAGATGATGAGGAGGTGAACAGTCCACACACTTCACTGCAGAGCTGCATCTGAAACTTGTGTGTGAGTGTGAGTGAAAGAAAATTTAATATCCTCACATACTAATGTTAACATAAAGATATTTACTGATTTTCCAATAAATGTTTAATGATAGCAGTTCACTCAGCACTCACTAATACTAATTACTAACAACTACTGATATTCTTCCCACCACAATTCATAATTCATTTGGAAAGCGAACAGATACACATTTCAATTTTTCAATGATTAAGACATGTACTTTGAATGTAAATAAGGTGCAAGAGTGCAAAAACACAACAATCAAACACAGCTTGTTTGAAGGAAAATGTCCAGGGGAGGATTCCTTGGACACCCCTGAGTGGGGAGAGGAGGAGAGGAGGAGAGGAGGGAAGAGGAGAGAAGAGAAGAGAAGAGAAGAGAGAAGAGAAGAGGAAAGAGGAGAGGAGGAGACAAGATAAGGGAGAGGAGAGAGGAGGAGAGAGCAGAGGAGAGGAGAGGAGAGGAGAAGAGGAGGAGAGAGGAGGAGGAGAGAGGAGAGAGGAGAGAGGAGAGGAGGTGCAGGGAGTGAGATGCAGGGCGTCAGGCTGCAGTGTGTCTAGACAGTATTCATGATCCATCTGTCTGCCACTGCCACGGCAACAGCCAGCGGCTACAACAAGATGGCAAACTCCATTACCACAGAAACATTTTCTATGTCCCTCTCCCTTCCCTCTTCCTCTCTTTCTCCTCCTCACCACCCCCCTCTCCACCCCTCTCTCTGTACACCTCCATATCTCTGTCTGGCCCTCTGTCTTCCTTCCAACTCCCCCTTTTCTCTCCTCTCCCTCTGAGTCTGTCTGCACTCTTTTCAATCCCCTGCCACTCTTTTTGGCAATCACTCCCTTTCTTTTTCTCTCTCTCCTTCTCTCCCTCCACCCATTCCTCTCTTTCTCCCTCCCTCCCCCTGTGTCTCTCAGGCATCACCAGAAAATGTGCACCGGCTCAGAAAATTACAATCATTGTACAGCTTTCCCATAACGCTGGCCACAGACACTTACATTAACATTCGCTCTAGACAGCTAAATATTTTAAGTACCCGGCTCAGGATTCTATCCATTGGAAATGAGTGCGTCCCCACCCCAATGGCCCCCCACCCCTCCCTCCTAAAATACAAAAAAAAAACTTGTTTCTAGTGCCTTGTGGAGGAAAGAAAGGGTAGACAGAATGAGAAAAAAGTGGGATAAATTTACAAAACAACAAGGTTGGCAGGTTGGAGGGGTGACGTGCATTAGAGGTGGGGAGGTGAGGGAGTGAATGAGGGAGGGAGGGGTGAGAGGAAGAGATTGAGGGGAAGGTAAGGAACCCGCCAGACACGCACGCACACACACACACACGCACGCACGCATGCACGCGCACGCACACACACACACACACACACACACACACACACACACACACACACACACACACACAGAGCAGGAGGATGAAAGTGCTGCTGTAAAAAGTTTTCCCTCTCCTCCTAAAAGTTGTTGAAAGAGAACGCTGCAGCACATCAAAGTGGCCTGGCAGACAGCCATCGTAGCCCATTGGTGTCCTTCACCCTCTCTATATCTCTCTCCGTCTCTCTCTCTCTCTCCGTCTCCTTCTCTCTATGTCTCTCTCTCTCTGTTTTCATTGATCGTGACGAGTCGAGGGAACACTCTCATCTCGTTCCCTGGACAGCGCTGCTCAGCGGGAGGTAGAAGGAGGTGGTTGGTGGAGGGGTGGGGGGGTGCTTATGAAAGTAGCAAAGAGATTCAAACAAATGGAAAGGTGGAAAAAGTTTTGAGGAGAATGTTTTAGATGTATATGAAGAAATCCTCTAATGTATCTAGGATGTAGGGATCCTACACTATGGCAGTTCATTTACCTTCAACTACTGTATTAGGCTCTTAAACATGAGCGTCAGTAATGAGCTTCTGTTGATGGTGACTTTTGCAAATTTGTAAAATTCAATGACATCACTCACAGATTTTTGTTAAAGTTCACTTTTGATTAGATGGTGTTCAGTGAATGACAAATTACTGCAAATTGCATTGTTTCTACATTCCAGACAAGCGATGCATAAAAGGTGCACATCTTAGCTTTGAATGTACATGTCACACAATAGTATATAATCTAATGCACACCCGAAAAGGTTTTATTCATATGAGTGTTTCTCGATCTGCCACCTCTGTGGTTTGGTTAAGTTAAGCTCAAACTAAGTCAGGGAAAGATTGTGGTCATGCTTAAAGCTTGGTGGGAGATGGGAACTGCGGTCTCTGGAGTCAGACACTTCCTATGCCCAACCATCCACCCTGACCCCCTGATCCCCTCAATATAAGATTTTGCTGTGTTAAAACACTTCAGTCATTTAATTTCCAAAGGGCTGGATATGGTACAAAACAGAGATCGCAAGTGCATGCAGTTCTGTATAAACTATATTGGATGCAGAGCACATGTTTGTCCAACAGTTGTGTAGAAATGTTGTGCTACACGAGGACAGACCCTGTAGACCCTCATAGATGGGGGCAAAAGAAATTCGCGTCACGCGGACCCTTGTCAGACAGATGCTGACATTATAATTTGGGCTAAGCACTCTTCATTTGTTCAATCACCACAAAATTTGACCTGTGTAACACGTCACTGTCCTCAGAACCAGCTGTCCTTTCAGCAACAAAGCTCCTGATAACAGGACAGAAGGTGGACAATCGTCTTCACTAGGCTCAGTAATAGTAGAAATTCAATAGACAATAGTAGTTTGTAGTAGTACTGGGCTTCAAGAGTACACAAGTCACACGTCCGTCTCTCTGAGTCAGCATCAACTGTTGTGTTAGATAAAATGGAAAGGCATCTGTTTTGTGACCACTGTGTCTGCAGACAGAGGCATAGGGCCATGAAATCTGAATGAGAGCTAAAAACATCTTTCTATTTAATATTTCTCATCAATTTGACTTCCTCTATTTTTTTCCTCATCATAGATTTTTATTGTGCTCTTACTTAATGAGCTGTGTTGATAGGTTTTTTATGTATATGTTTCAACTTGTGTACGCATCTGGATTAATTATTGATTGTCCTATCGTCTCTGACGCTCCTGTGATTTGACTCGATGTGACTCTGCAGCCTGTGGCTCTGCTATAAAGATAATGGTTATCGTGTTGTTTGTTTAATGCCTGATGAAGGTTTATGATGATTGGTGATGATGGCGTGCAAGAGTTCACCGCTTCTTGAATCTACGTGCCGCAAAAGTTCTATCCTTGCAAATCTGCCCGAGAAAACTCATTATATTCCATGGAAAAATGGTTTGCAGTAGCACATCCAAAAAAAGACTGTGCAACCCTCATGTTGCACCTCAGCATCTACCTCATATCTGCTCACTGGGAACGACAAAGAGACCCCAGGGAGAGCAGAGCCGCAACAGGAGAGGGGAATGAGGGAGGAGAGAAGACGTGATTCTGAATCTATTTGTGCTGTTTGATGGTGTGAGGTACAGAGAGGGAGGCACAGAGGTGGAGCAGCATCCTGCAGCACTCACAGTTGAAGATGCCCGGTGGAGGGTGCTGGGTGACCACAGGGCAGTTCTCCTCATCGCTGTTGTCCCCACAGTTATTCAGCTGGTTGCAGATCAGCGAGCCCAGACGCAAACAATTCCCATTGGTGCAGTGGAACTTGCACTCTGTAGAGCCGGGGAAGGGGCGGGAGGGGGGACAAGGAGAAAGAGAAGAAACATTTCTGAGCACAACTATTTCAAATGTTTAGTTCTCTGAATGGAGCTGCGTTCACAGTCCTGACATCAGTCTGGATGCAAATATCGCATCTGACGTTCCTCTTTGCATGCTCACAGAACAAAACGCTTTGTTTATTCAAGGTCTGCGAGTCTTTATTGCTTTTAAGGAAGGATAAAAAAATGACTGATCTCTTTTTGTGCAGTTGGAGCGCTGGGAAGAGGAACACAATCAACCAATAAAAGGAAAAAAATAATAAATAAATTTAACAAAAAAAAATCATTTTGAGAAAAAATACGTTAACAAGAGGTGTTCATACATAAAAAAAAAAAACAAGTTTAAAAAAAGTCACCCACGCACATACACCAGTGTCACTAGTAGTAGTGCGTGCAGGCACACTCTAAAAGGTGTAAAAGCACTGACAAACTGTATAGACAACAAAATGCTCAAACACTGGGCTATTATGTGCAGTTGTGCCCGTTATCTACGCCTCAGAATGTGCAAGGTCATGTGGAATGATTTTTTTTTTTTCCTTTTTTTTTTTTTTTTACCTGTACGCTCAAACACAAAGCAGAGTTAATGTATTGAGTTCACACAGAAACAAGGTCAGGCAAAAAGTGGTCTCCCGTTCAAAACAACAAATAAATAAACAGCTTTTCAAACGGGCCTTTGATGTGCCGCAGCCCCGAAACCATAATGTTCTGTCACGGTTATTACCAAAACGCTTCTTTCCCCCTAAATATTAATATGCCTGATTAGCACTATCTGGTGAAAGAAAAGAAAAAAAACCCCACCTCCAACCTATAAATGTGAAAATGAAAAATATATATATTCTGGAGGGAATGAATACTCATGCTGAACTTTAATCATAATAAGTGAAAATAACAACAACAAAGTGTTTGATGCACTGGAAAGCAAGGCCATGTCAGTATGCCCCGGAGTGTGATGTGTGTGCTTTAGTGCAGCCGTTCTCTGAGAGCTACGCTCACACTGAGCCCACCACGACTCCAGAAAGTCTCTGCAGAGAGGGGAAAATAAATGGAACTTGAATGATAAAGACTCACACGCACGGTTATATATTGTATGAAAAGTTGGTTTGGGTTCACAACAGCGTGCAAGTTCAGTACATTGTATAGACTTGTTGGTCACAAAAGCCATTTCTATTTGCAGTCAAAAATCATAGTTAAAGTGATTTGAGGAGAAACAGAAAGAGGAGGAAAGAAGGATATAAATCTGAAAGTATATCTGAAATGTGACTTTTGGCATCTCCATCCTATACATTCTAGACTGTTAAAAAGATGACCGCCGACAGTTCAGTCAGAAATTCGGGTGTGTTACGCTTGTAGTGGCTAATACAGCCTTGATCCATTGCCCACAAGCAGACATGAGGAGCCTAACCTCAAACATGCGTTTTACATTTTCAGACTTAGATTTCTCCAACTGCCACTGACTCAAGTGACATCACTTAAGGACATCGGACCTCACACAGCGCCCTCTGGAGACTACCTCTATAGTACTTTTTTCACATATGAGAGCCCCCCAAACAGATTTGATCACTAAACAACATCAAGCCATGGAGATAGTTTGGGCTTTATTAGCAGAAATTCTGAAATCTCTGCTGCTGAGATTTTGTCATCAACCCAACAGGTGGAGGTGTTTGTGATTTGTGGTTTCCTCCAGCACTAAACAATGACATGTGGACCCCTCAACAGGACCGTGTTTTTCCAGACACAATGTTCTGGTTGCTCAGGATTATCCACAGACCTAACTGTCAACAGTTTGCACTGCTTTTCTTACCTTTAAATAATGGTTCCTAATAAAAACTGTTGACAGGTGTGTGGTTTCTCCAGCAGTAACCACATGATTGTTTTCAACACTTTCAGTCGCATAGCGAGTGACTACCAGTCAGAGCGGATTAATAATTAAGTATATGAACTCGGTGTGAATTAGGCAATTATAATAGAGCAATCCATTAGGTGTACTGTGTATTTACCTCAATACTTGATATTCAGGAGACCTCCGTTCCCTCCTGAACACCCACTGAACAAACTCTACCTCTCACTGCAACTTCATTTTCAGTAAAGTCACAAAGTTTCACTGTTAAAGAGGGCTCTCATTTATCACTGCAAACACAAATATTACCGTAATTAAAACTCAGATAAACTTTAACAAATAATAATTGAGCCGTGGAGGCGGGTTCATAACAGTGTTGTTGAAAACGCTGCATGTCATCTCCATGGATACAGTTTTTTTTCTTTCGGAGAGACAAAAATTGTTTTCTCAGATTCATGATGCAGAGAGTAGGAAAAAAAAGCATCCTCCTACAACAAAGGAAAATCAATCATGAGGCAAAAAAAACTTCATACGTGCCATGAAAAACCAAGACGCCAGAAAGGGACTCAAGCCTGGATAGATGGACTACCAATCCCAAGGGCCCCAGAACTCCAGGTTAAATGTGTGTCGACTGGTTTGTGCAAACGTAAATGGAAATCTGTTTGTTTCAGCTGATCAGCTGGTCTTTGCTATTGCACTTCCATGAAACTGTGGGACTCATGAGAAAGAGATTTAAACATCACTGTTCCAAATCGAAGCAGCAGAGGAAGAGATGTCCTGACTTTTATTCTGTAGTACTGAAAGATGAGAAGAGTTTGACCCACACATAAAACATTGCCTCATAGCTCTACTAGAGGTTACTTTCAATTTGTTTTTCACTCCTATTCATGTATACAAATGCTGAAAATATTGCACAGCGAGGGGGTTTACAGGGACTAGTTCTATTTTGGATTTGTCTTTACAGGCTCATTTCATATGTTTAGTCTCACAAATGAGTCCTGCTTCGTATGTGGACGGTACGTGAGGCTGAGAAAATTGGGCTGATTTACACAACTCCCACTGAAATATTCAGACAAATGATGTCTCTGCCATAGTAACAAATCAGCTTTGACTCCTCCGTGCCAAACTCATTACTTAATGTGATTACGAAGGTCTAATCGACCACTGTAATCAAGTCTCAGCCAGATTCTTCACACTTCTGGTTGGGATTCTTCTCTTTTTCTCGTACTTGGCGATGTAATAGATGGAGGACGGAGGCAAAAAATAATTCTTCACAGGGAAAAGTGGAAGTGGAGGAAAGGTTTTAATGAAATTCATTAGGGGTTTGTGTGTGTGTGTGTTTGGCGGGGGGAGATGGGAGGGGCTTTATCGCAGTTAATCAACACACACAAACACAGACGGCTTGTACCTGCACGTACGACGCAGCAGACACACACCAACAAACACCTTGCAGGCCTGTTCCTGGTGCGAGTCCTTCCGATTTGCCCGGCTGGCAGTGAGCGACCTAATGACACTGCACATTTTCTCCTCTTCCTCCCATAACAAGAACAGCTTGTTCTGCTCTTGTCTAGACGATGGCGGGGGGGGGAAAAGGCAGGAACAGAGATCCGATTCAAAGAACAGACCAGCATGACCGTTCTTTGGAACAAACCCTCTCCCCTTCTTCTGAGTGGCAATTAGTGAAGCCTCAGTGACTTGCCCAGCCTCTCCTCTCCTCGCTCTGTCTTTCATTTTGTCTCATCTATTACTCTCATCGTCTGTCTAGACTCCTCTTTCAGTCTCATCTCCTCTTCCGTCTATCCTCTCTCTTCCAGCTCTATTACTCTCTATTACTCTCCCATCTTGTCGTCTTCCCCTCTGTCCATCCTCTCACTTTGTGTTTTTGCTTTTACTCTCCCATCTTCTGGCCATCCTCTGTCTCCTCCTCTGCTCTTCTTTCTTCCTCTCCAGCAACACTTCCATTCAGCTGTCACATGAATTTTGAAGCGAAGCTTTGAAATGTTGGAAAATGCGACGCAACAGTAAACCTGTCTCCCCCTGGTGAATTATGCACCCCACCCCCCTTTACAAACGCAGACACATACAGGTTAATTAGCGTGATTTGAGATGCCAGACAGAGCGGTGAGATGAATGATTCCCCCCCCAAGTTGTGCCAAGATCTGATCAGCAGATATTTAAATGTGAAGGATAAAGAAATGAGCAGGATGCAAACAAAAGCATTCATTAAACAAGAACGGGTCTACTGTATGGCAGCTTAAATTAAATCATACAAGAAGTCACAGTAGACAGATATTTTATAGAAATGACATTACTTAATAAAAAACTTATTTCTACTGCTGTTAAACACTATTTCTTCATGACAATCGAAAACCTTGACTGTATAAAACCTCACAGGCAAAACTAAGACTGTCTTTTGAAATCTTCACAATCAAATCAGAATGTGATACAGATCAAATGGCTTCATAAAACTACTGAAGCAAAAGTGTAAAAAAAAATCTTTTCATTTCTGAAAAGAAAAATATACAAATGAAAACTGGTGAAAACTTTGCAGTACATGGATGCTTTCAAAATCTGTAGATCCAAAATGGCTTATGAAAGAAATTGTTTTATCAAAAAGCCCCATTACAAGTTAATACTTTGTTCAGACCAATTAAACCTTATTTCAAATTTTAGTGGAGATCCCAAAGATAACAAACATGACAGGCTGAATTTTGAAGAAATTTGTAGTTCAGTCTTGGTGTGAATGTTTCAATTGGTTTAGCTTCAATAAAGAGATGGAACGAGCTGATGTAAAACAGACAGTATATGATACTGTCAGGCAGATATAACCTTATAATTGCTGAAGGGGAACTAAAAGAAGAAACGTTAAAGGCCTTACACACCCGCTCAGGTGTCTTCCATTACTCTGGCTGATTAGATGTCAAGCCAGGTTGGGTGAAGCTATGTTGGAAATTAAATGATGTCGCTTAATTTCATGGTAGCAATAGGCATTTAGTTGTCTCACAGTAGGAAAAACACAAGTGTAAATAATAAAATCAATGATGGCTGAATTCCATTTAGCTGCTGTAGTTTCATGGTCCTGGTGTTGCTGGCCCGGCGTCACAACTTACAGGGACATTTGAACACATCAGAGCCACTGTTAATTAAGGCCTAACGCCAGCTTTTCACACTGAGACAAGTCAAAATGATAATAAGCTGTCACACCCCACAGGTTTGTGAACTACTGTAGATGGCCAGCTAACCATTAACATGCTAGCCACCCCAGAAACATGCTCGCGCTACTCGGTCACACTAACTCGGGAGACTAGATGGACCTGCAAGGTGAGGGTCATGTGACCAATGGACACAGCCAGAGGCCTCACTGAGCTTGTTGTCTACCTGGACTGTCGCAAAAGGTCAGCAATGAAGAAGCCCATAACACACCTGTTCTTGAAAGGTTAGCAAAACTTTCTCCAGCAATAAGAAAACCACAGTAAAGCTGTCAATCAACCTGCCCCGTTTCTTTATTAAATTTAAATTTTGTTAAATTGTGATTTGAACAAAGCAAAAGAAAATTAAATATAACTCCTATGACCATTAAAGAAACGAAAGACTCTTAGCAAACTGACATCACTAATAATGAAAACTTTATTAGAAGAAGACTTCTTGGGTCTTACGTCCAGCAGCTCATTTCAGATTGACATATCAGGAATATCAGATATGTTAATGACGAAGGCACACCTCAATGCCATTCTAATTATAAGACCACAAATATAATTTTCAATCATCAATTTAGCCTAAATAAAAATTCATAAAACAGCACTGTCAAAGCCAGTAGCCAGTGTGGTCTGTAAGGTCACATCATGACAGCCAGCACAGCCAACAGTGGCCTGCATGCTAGGAGATTAGCTTTCTAGCGGTAGTGCTAGCTTGGCCAGCTGCATCAGTCATGTGACCCTCGCCTTGCAGGTCACACTGTTCCACTGCAACTCTCCCCCTCACTGATAGTCAGCGAGGTAGTTCGCTCAGCTGCTAGTTGGAAAATGAGATCACCCCAAGCATCTAGAAATCACAATAGTGAAGCTGTTTTAAACCCAGCAGGGCAGAGTTATGTAATATTGAATGGTGTGACACAGCTAATATGATAGCTTGTTCTGTTTTGGACTCTATGGATCTTTGTCCTAAAAGGTCGGCACTGACATAAATGGTTTGCTTCCAATTTGTGTGTCACAAATTCAGAGACGCCCAAGATTCATGTGAATTCACTGGATATGCTTGAGGCACATCCATTGAAATGAACTGATTTAATTTGAAACTTAATTGTAATCGAGCCCTAACAAGTGTAACAAAACTAAAAAGAAAGTGAGGGGATGTCATTCCTGTGCAGTCTGTACAAGCTCACACAGTCCTTATGACGCAAGCAGACCAGAGTACTGAACTTTACTCCTGTGCTGTGGCAAAAAGCCGGCAGAACAGGAGACAGTGTGCACAGGGTAAACACAAACTGCAGGACCTAGCACGGCTAGCAGGCTAACAACAGAGGTACACAGGTTGTAAATGACACGGTGATCGATAACCTCAATCAGCATCCTTGCATTCGCTGCAGCCAAGCCAACCTTCTCTGCAACTTATATTATTTTGCCATGCCATTATGTAAACAATATAACCAAAAATGTGCTCACCCTTTTCTCAAAGCGAGACAAAATAAGAGAGCCTTGAGATTTCATGTTCTCTCTGCGAGGTGAACGCGATTGGTTTGCGATTGTAAGTGAATGCATTTCGCCCCATTCTGGAGCTACATACAAGGGTTGCAAGGCCTACTTATTTCTATTTATCTATTTCCTATTTAAACAAATGAACAAAATGTTTCTATTGTCAGCCGACGTTTGTCATATTTCATGCTGTCTGAACATTAAGGCAGTTGATAAGAACTCATTCTGGTCAAATGTGGAATTAACACCATGTAAGTACATTTGCAGCCAACACTGAGATTCAACCAAACACTTATCAGAGTGACCTTGTGTTAAACTGGACACAACAAATGACTGCATGTATTTCTCTGATAGCACACATCACATCTTCTTGATAAAAAACTTTTCTGCCTGAAGAAAATAAGATTTGAACAAACTTTGCTGTCAAACTTAGCCAATCCAATTACTGGACATCATGATTTGCATAAGCTCTTTCCCATCGTCTTCTCTCACACTCTTCCTCATCTCTTTTTTTTTTGCCTCTCCTCTCCTCTCCTCTCTGTCTGTCCGTCATCTCCTCTGATGTCGGTCTGCCAGTCAGCTGATCTGTCAGCCTGTTTGCCTCGACAGGCGAGCAAGGAAACAGTCTGCTCCACGGCCGAAAACCAGGCGGGAGGAGGAGGAGGAGGAGGAGGAGGAGGAGGAGGAGGAGGAGGAGAGGATGCGAAGAGCAGAAAGAAAACAGGACAGATGGCAGCAGCGACAATAGACAGGAAGAGGAAGAGGGGGAAGAAAGGGAAGTGGCAACAAGGAGGGGGAAGAGGAAGAGAGGAGGTGGACAGAGAACGGCGATGATGAGGAGGATGGTGGTAATGATGATGAGATTGTGGATGATGAGATCTCGGAGGATGAAGGCGATAGTGAAGACATGATAAGGATTGGGACAGGAAACGCGGGAGGAGACAGGAAGAGGAAGGGAAGTGTTATGAGGTGGTGGAGCATGAGAGTAAAACTACTACTAAACCCAAACTGGTTTGACCTCCCTGTTATGACACCGGCGGAGTTTTACAGGAGGTGTGATACTGACTTTCAGCTGCCTCATTCTTTGCAGAACTAATGTTTCCCATCAAAGGTCTCAAAAGGGAATCTTTCTTTTCGAAGAAATGATTGCTGAGAGAAAGAGATAGGGCTTTTTTTTGTTATTGCTATTTCCTGTTACTTTCAACTCCTGCACTGTTCTCTAACAAGGAGAAACTAAATCCCGCAGTGGGGAAGAAAACTGCTCATGCAGACTCAGACAGAAAATATGTGACTTGAATTGCACTTTGACGAGTGTGTGTGTGTGTGTGGTTGTGCCTGTGATATAACAAAGTGTTGTAGTCGTCTCTTGCCAGTGACAGACTGAGGGCCGGATACTCGCTTTTAGAAGTGTGTGTGTGTGTGTGTGTGTGTCTCAGTGTGGGTTCTGGGTATGTGGCTACCAAAGTGTCCTTGGGCATCCGTTTGGAACCGTGTGTGTGTGTGTGTGTGTGTGTGTGTGTGTGTGAGTGTGAGTAAATGAGAGTCAGTGGGCTGCAGTTGCTGCAGTCACAGCTCTCGGAGCAGCAGCATTAGAACACATTAAAAAAGAGGCAGTTTATGGTGTGACATGCTGTGGCACACTGCTAATACCATACAGTCTGTCTGAAGGCTGTAAGTATGGCCATTAAAGGAAACACGGACCCCTCCATGTCCTTCAGTGGTAATGCTCAAGTCGGTCCATTTCACCATCACAGCAGACAAGCTGCAAGACTCCCGGTATTGATTTTCTATGTGGAGAAAACTGATTATACCGAGTCATTTTATCATTCTAATGAAGCGCTGACATTAATGTTGGTGCTATGAAGCCGTATTTTAGGAGGAGCACGGGGTGAATATTTTGATATTACCCTCCTCTCACCAAAGCTTGATCAATCTATTTTATCATCCTGGACTCATTTAAGCTTGATCTCAAAAGGATTTCTAGCTAGCAGCATGGATGGCAATGCAGGTCTGTCAGTCAACCCAACACTTCAGTCCAGACAGAAATATCATGAAATACATGGGATATATTGGCACAACATCTGGTGCAGACAATCATAGTTCCTAGTGGACTGATTCTAATGGCTTTGACTATCATTTAGCACCACCAGCAGGTCGAAGTTTCCGTTTTCACAGTGAAATATCTCCATATACTAAAAGCATGGATACAGAATTTGGTTCAGACACAAAGTCCCCTGTAACTTGGCAGGCTAACGTAACATTATGTAACGCACTGTAGATTTGTTTGGACACAGTGAACGGATAAAACACAAGAAAGATAAAACTTACCAGTTGACCAAATGTTGGCTCGTACTCGCTGTGTCCTCAGGATAAATGGATGGAACAGCATGGGGCTTCAATATAACAAACAGTGCTCTAGAAAGTGCAAACCTGAGTTTTCTGGAAGTTTGTCTCTCTGATATTCAGATCATTTGGTAAAACACGAAGACTCGCCATTTCATCTTTTGCAACTTTTCAATCAAAAACAGCACATCTCTGCCATCGTTTCACTGTCGCCCCACCTCGCAAGTTGACACGATTGTTTCATTAGTTATGTTACAAATGAACCCTGCTGTGTGAAGCCATGTTCCTGAGACTGGCATGAGTACACTGCAGTTCCAAATGTTCAGCAGTGGCATAGACTCATTGTAGGTGATCTTTAAGTTCAGTTATCTCACACTTTTAACTTACATTTTTAAACTGAACCTCCTTAAAATGTTTCACAGCAACATGGGTCCTACACTTTCCATTATGGAACTCATAGTAACTCTAATTAGACCCTCTGTGCCTGTTAAATGTCCATGTCTTTTCAAATCCACACCACCAGCAGCCTGATGACATCATCACCAGGGTTATATTCTTAGATCTTAAAAAAGCTCCCTTTAAAACTACATATTATAAGATGGTTTTCACAGGCTGAGTAGAACTCCTCTTGACTAAATGATTAATGTTCATGCATAAAATCTGCGGGGCACCCCCTTAAATAATGCCGGCCTGCAACTCCCATGTGTCTTTGAAATATCTATTCAACGTTTAATCCAGGTTGCTTTTATTACATTGAGTATAATGCACATGCATTAAATCGCTGCTACACACTGCAGATTAGAAAGGTACTGAGGTTCTGCATTTTCCATGGTAACTGTGAACTGTCTGTGTCAGACTGTTTAATGTCCCCTTGGTCTCCATCACTCTCTGTATTTCAGTCTTTTTTGCTGCTCCCTGCTCTCTCTCTGCCCTCCAGCCTGCATCCTTGATATGAGGCGAGCAGCAGCTTTGCAGGGCAGTAAGGTAATAAATGTGTTGCAGATGCGTCTGTGAGCCATGAAGGATTGGGGCATCTTTCCAACCTGCTGTCTCTCTGCCTCACTCCTCTTTTTCTTTTACCTCCTATCCCCGCTTCTCTCATCCGTACTGCATCTCTCATCCTCTTTTTTCCCCCTCATCTTTTGTCTCCTCTCCTCTTACACCTGCCCTGTTTTTGACTCGTTCTCCCCTCCTTGCTCCTTCTCCGCCCCTCATTTCGTCCGCTTGTCTCCTCTCCTGTTTTTCTACCCTCTTGTCTCCTTTTCTTTTCCCTAATTTCTTATCCCCCCCGTCTCCCTTCACCCCTCTCGTCTCCTCCTCTCCCCTCTCCTCTCTGTGGCTCTACCAGGATAATTAAGCATGTCAGAGTTGTGCTGACTTGGCACAATTGACACCCATAGTGAAGGAGAGAGAGAAAGAGAGAGAAACAGTGACAGAACGAGGGAGAGAGAGACCTTCAGGCTGTGTCTCCTTTCTGCAGTCCAGACAGTGCATCACTACTGCTCCTCTGTGTGTGTGTGTGTGTGTGTGTGTGTTTGTGTTCTGGACAGGAAGTGAATGTACTTGCGTATGCCTCAGGGAGATGCAGTCACGCTATATGGCAGCAAACTTACACTGTGTTTTAACCCTCTCTGCCCACTTTGTCTCAGGGCCTCCTGCTGGCCTGGCAGCACACACTGGACACTTGATGTGAATTTCCCCCGAGCAATAAATGGGAGAGAAGAAGGTCGTGTCACTCTCATCTTCCCTGTCAAACATTGATGCTACCATAAGAACAAATGCATCATGCTGTATGCACGGCACTTATAAGAAATAACATAATATATAAAAGCGCTGTTTGAACAGTGTCTGACTGCACGGTCTTAGTCATCAAAGTATATATATCACCCTACTGTACAACAGCAGTCTACTCACTGACATAATGTTCCATGAATATCAATTTTTATTGTCCTGCACTGTTGCAATAATTCATTATGTTTATTAAGTCCCATTAAAGGGACCCTGTGGAGTCTCCAATCACATGATGGTGTTGTAGAGCAGCGGTTTTCAAACTGTGGAGGGAGAGAGGGAAGGCAAAGATACCGCCTGAGGTGAAAGGGACAGGTGCATGCCGGCGTTCTGACGAGGAGTTAGTATTGTAGCTTGGCCCACTGATTTGGCTGCTTATCAATATGGTCAGCACTTGACACAATTAAGATATTAGAAAAAAAATTCAGTGTGACTTACACTTTCAAGAGTAATTTGTGATGCCCATTGCAAATAAACACCCATAAATCTGCCTAGAAATCACAGTACCAAAGTAATCCAGTGATACTTGTTTGTAGATCCATGTGCACATTACCAACAGGAACTACTAATAGCTCATTCAGCATATTTTTAATGTTGTCAATTTGCATGATTTGCATGATTATCCCCCAAAGAGAATTAAGACAGAGCATATCTATTACTCCATTTGTATGATTATCCGCAACAAGACAATAAAAAGACAAAAAAGATCCAAGAGAGTTCTTGGAGAGAGGTCAGGGAGGCAGTGTGATGCATCCAGGACGAGGCCAAACACCTTTGCATTTAGGTGTTGGTGGACATGTCATGTGATCTAGTTTGTTTCAAGCACACTGAACCCTTCAATGTGCTTGAAGATGGTGAGCTGCTACCCCTGCTTCTGTTCAACAACGTTAATGTTTTGTATTTTGAAAGCCTGCCGTCGACTACCGGCAACATCTCATCCTGACCAGCAACCTGTTGCTGCCAGTGTTAATCCCATTACACACTGTAGCTTCATAGTGTGGATTTTGGCGTAAAGTGAATTGTTTGCAATATGACTCTATTATGCTCCAGACAACTCAGATATAGGCCTAAGTAAAATCAGCACCGACATTTAACTTGGTTTCTGTGGTTGCCATGGTCACGTGACAAGTGCATTCACAAGACTGGAGGCCACTGCTGCCGTCACGTTCCTCAGCAGGACTATACATCTGTCGTCATGTTTGTTTGGCAACAATGCAGTCGGCAGCCGTATCTGCTTCGTGTCTGAATGGACACAACGCGATTTGGCGAGAAACGCTGAATGTGAAGAAAACTATGTTTACCATGAAAAGCCCTTTAAGTCGGCCTATTGAGATGTCTTGAGAGTCTGTCTTTTTAAACGAAGCAGAGACGAAGCAGCTGGGACAAACATAAAAGTTTCAAACAATATTGAAAAATGTAAAATGTTCCAGTATTTATTTGAATCCCCTTTTATTACAAAGATGAACGTAAGAATGAGCAGGAGGGTAAAACCAGATCGATAGCACCACAAAGCTGTGTTAGCATATTTGTGCTGCTTTGATTTTTTTTTTTTTAAATGAATGTATATATAATGCTGTAAGGCTTTCAATCAATTTGAAAGAACTTCTGAGCAGTTTTAGAGTTAAAAATAATATGGTCCCCACATCCAGGTCAAGGTCAATGAGAGCAGGATCATTTCATCTCCATGGAAATAAACACAAGCCAAACCTTTAATTTTGTCTTTTTTACATAGCGCCATCATAGCTTTGTCAAGTCAATATTCAAAGACAGCACTTTTTAATATATATCAGTTGATCTTAAGCACATTCTAATATACATCAGATGTAATTAGATGGGAATAAGTTTGACAGGGTGAGTTAAATCCACAGTTGTGCTTAGTTTATGGCCTCATTCTGCACTTTATGAAGCCTTGAGCTAATATATAATAAGGCTTACATGGATCTACATCCATTTAGATACAAGATGGATGATATCTTTATCATGATGAAATCACCTGACAGCAATAATGGCGCAGTCTGACCTAGCCCTCTTCCCATTTTCTCCGTGCACTTTCCTCCATAACAGACTTATCAGTGCATTACTCAGATGAGAAATAAAATTTGAAAATGTTGCCTCTGTTTGTTTTGCAGCTTAAGGTGCTGAGAGAGCATCAGGTTAATATTCACTGGTTAGCGTCGACAGTGAGAAACCTCATAAATATGTCCTCAGGTTGCCTGCTCACTGTCAGCTTTAACGCTCTGCCCACGCATACGCCCACACACATGAATAAGGTACAGGCACACACACGCACACACGTGCACGCTACACAGACACATGAAACACACACACTCACACAAAATGCGCGCACAAAAAAATATCCATGCACACACATGCTCACACACACGCCCACACACTACCTAGCCAACCTAGCAGAGGATCTCAGCAGGCAGGCAGCGCCGACAGGCTGAGCCAAAATAACGTCTCAAACTCAGTAACCTCAGCCATCATATCAACAACTGAATCAGAGCAGATAGGCAGTCCGGCTGGCTGGCTGTTCAGCTAAACAAATCAAGGCTGGTTAAATGAACATGCAATAAAAAAAGATGTGTCCTTGCCGCGGCGAGGAGACGCCGGTGTGTGCAGAAAATGTTTAGAAATGGTTGTAAATCATTTTGAGACGCTGTTGTCCGTCATCATCCAGTTTGTTCAATCATCCGTCTGACGCATTAAGGATGAGAAGAGACAAGAGAAAAGGCCTGCGTTACAAACCGGGGGAATGTAAATTGAAAAATGTGCATTTTTAGCAGACAGGGAGAGTCTGATAAAAGATGCTATCAGGTTGAATTGTGGGATATGTAGGATTCTGTGATACATGGTCAATATCGAGGCCTACTTTTCTCAGCCTCTGCTGCATCAATTTTGACCATTCTTTTTTAATCCGTCTCATTTTACTTTAAGGAACTTTAACTTTAACTTTAAGGAAGTGCAATATCTAAGCGCTTGGGTATTAGTTATTCCTGTGTTCAGCATGGTAATCCAGAGAGGTATGCAACTGAAAAATAAGTTTTAAAATCAATCATTCAGAACTTTTTGGTGTCCCTAATATCCAACCAGGGATTAGAAAAACTCCACATATTCAGAATGCAACCAGACTTGACATAGTTTTAACCAATATGCAAACTCCTCAACCCTTATTGTATCTCGATAATTGAACAAATGTTCAAATGTGTGAAAATCAAAATCAGCTCATTCATACAAATTAATTTTTAATTCAGTCAACCAAAATATCTAAGCTTCAGTTTCTATACTCTGAATGGTTGACGCCCCAATGTTAACTAATTCTTACTCATAAGTTTGCTATGCATAGTGGTGTCCTGGTGTCTTGATCCAAACAGCAGCAAAAGTAAATGTGAGTAAGGATGCTGAGTGCAGCTGGATGAAGGTTTGCTGCTATCTGAGGAATCAGAGGAATTTAGGGAGTGGAGATTGAAGCATTAATGTGAGGGCTGCCACACAATGACAGCCTCAATACGGCTATTGACTACACTGAGCTGTAACACACACACACACACACACACACACACACACACACACACACACACACACACAGGCAAACAATCACAGATATAAACACCTACATAAACATGCCAACATGCGCACACACTCCGACCCACACGTGCATTCACACTTGTAGACACAGATACAAATAGACATGGTCACATACACACACACACACACACACACACACACACACACACACACACACACACACACACACACACACACACAAATGATGTGCCTATTTAGGTCAGTGTAAACGTGGGCTGGGTGGATGTCTGACTGACTAGTAAATAAGCTGGATGGGAAGTAAATAAAGGAGACAAAATCAGACAGCAGGCAGCCATGCACAGAGAGAAAAGGTAAACACACACACACACGCACACACAGGCAGGCACACACACACACACACACACACACTGGCAAGAGTGCATAACAGCACACACACTTTTGCTTCATAAACCTAAAACATCAATAAACATTTGCATTCTAAGACACACAATTAGGTGGGGATGATGACTCACTGTGTTGGTCTAATTTAGTGTGTTTCTGCCCACCAACACACACACACACACAGAAATGTTTACTTAGGTTACTTTTGAGGACATACATAGACTTACACTCATTTCCTGAAGACGTATCTGAACCCTAACCACTTCTTGCCTAACCCGAAGTCTTACCCTAACTTTGACATAAACCTGACCTTAACCTAATCCTGCCCCTAAGCACTGACCCCCAAATCAGCTGTTTTCCAATTGGGGGCTCCAAATGCACCAGCCGTCCCCAATTAAATGGTAAATGTTAGAAATGTGTCCCCGAAAAGTAGCCTAAGTCACAGACCCCACCACCCCCACACACACACAAACACACACACACACATTTTGTTTCAAACCTTGTAATTATAATGAATAAATATGAATGCACATATGGACACATTCACAGACACATCTATCCAATTATCATGTCGTAAATCCTATAATTATACTGGCCGAACATAAATTCACACATGCAGGGACCTACACATGTCCACACACACTCCCACATTCATGGGCACATGCACACATATGCAATTATCTTGTCATACATCTTGCAATTATATCAGACTAATATGAACACACAATGTTCACACATCCTGCAGATACACACACACACACACACACACACACACACACACACACACACACACACACACAGAGGTCCTGACCACTTGCCAGTTTCATGGAGCAGTTGGGTCTTCACCATCAGATCCTGAAACGTTACACAGTGGAAATGTGCATTTTCTTTTCTGACTGATTTGAGATAAATTCAGATTTCTCCGTCGTCATTTCAGTAATTTGGTTTTTGCCATACAGAACAATGCAGAGATTAGCCTGAGAGTCATGAGTCAGGTTTGGTATTCAGCATCATCCAGCATTGAAACAGAAATGTCTGTAGAAACATGATAATTATGTGTATAGGTTAGACATATACTATATAAGGAGAGTGTTTTTTCCAGTGTTGACGCCGCTGGTTCGTGGGCTTACACATAAAACAACGGGTGCAGTTGTTGTGATGCACGCCACTGTGTGTTGCCCTTTACTGTAATTTACCAGCATGAAATGAAAGTGCAGGACACAACTGCTTATGTTATGTTTGCGCTCAATGCTATGATGTTTTGGTTTGCTGCAAACAAACTCATTCATCAAGTCGAAGTGTGTTAGCCAGGAAAAAAAGAAAACAATTCAAACGTAATCATTTTATCACTTGATTCTGAATCAGTAATAATAAGCATGGTAGTTAAGAACTTTGGAGAATCGTTTGAATGCTCTGTCACTACAAACATGTTTTGGCAATTATTCCCACATTCCTTGAATGCAGCATAAAACACAGCCCTGTTCGCAAAAGGAAGAGTTTTGGACATTTTTCTTTGCCAAAAAAGAAAAAAAAGAAAAGAAAAACATAAAACTCCAGATTTTCCTCTTAACTGGGACTCATCTGTGATGTCAGAAAACTCTGCTCTGCTGCTCTGCTGCTCTGAACCCTTTCCCCTGATGTTTTTACAGCAAACTGCGTCCCATATGAGGTGCTCTACTTGTTCAATAGACAGTGTTCCTGCAACATTCCTCAAAGGTATCTTTGATACCGATTCCACCATTGCATCTATTAGAAGCAGCTCTCTGACCAGTGGTTTGCTCGCATTCTCTACTATTACACATGCGCATGTTTACAGAAGAAACAAGCTGATCTTTCATCCCATAGCGAGAATACTCCTCTTTAAACTTGCATTTTTTATTGAAGTATTTTGAGTTTAGATGCTGTTTTTCAGGGTTTGCCTCTTCTTTTACACCTTAATGTAGACATTTTACACAGCAGATCATGTAATTTTACTGATTGCTGTAGGCATGTGTGTGATTGGGTGAGTGATGTTGGAGGGTTGTCTCTTTTAACACTATATTTTTGTTCATGATGCACAACTCGTCCCCCTCCTCAGCATTCATCACCTGTAGGGTCCCACAGGGCTCAGCCACCTGTTCTCTCTCCGAATCAAGCTTTCTTTGCAGACCCATGCAGATTCCTCAGTTGCAATTCCCATTTAAAATGAGCTTGTTGGGCCTTAAGCTGCCTAAAGACATTGGGGACAGTCTCTGAACAATGACTATTAAATAACATCTAAAGTGATATACAGTTGTATTTATTTAACATCATTGTGAATAATGTGAGGAGAATATTTTCTGACTTGAAGCTAGAGGGCAGAAACTGAAGCAGAAAAAAAGGTTTATTTACAACTTTGTTCTTATGTTTGTAGTTTTGGTCATTTTGTGTGTGGAACACAATGTTTCTGTTGGAAACATTTAAAAATGTACTCATTACATTTTAATAATTGAACATTTTATTTTCTTACTTTCCATATTATTCAAAAGCAAAAGAGAAAAAAAAACTTTAAATGACAGGCTGACATGTCAAGACCAGTCTGTCCAGTGAACACAGAGACAAAGCTGCTATGAACTATCACAACCAAACCCTGACTAGACTGCAAACAAGCCCATCTTTCGATATTTCCAAGCAATGAAGTCTGATTAGTAACTGGTGTGTAATCAATGAATTTCACATTTAAATCCATGGTCAGACCAAAAAATGGCACAGTTACATTCATCTGTTTGTTCTCACTAAATAGGTGGAAACGTGGTGACATAGAGAAGACATGCAGCATGGCTAAAACAAGGCCTGATGTGGACAAAAAGCATTGACTGTCAGACGATTAGACATTGAGTGAAACAAACCGAGGGCTTAGCCAGATTATTACTATATGTCATATGGGACTGATTCCCATGTTGCGAGTGTTCATGTCATTGTGCTATTCAAGATGATTGTATGATTGCAGCATTGGCCATTTGAGGGTTAGAAATACTACGAGTTGACAGTATAGCACCATATCCATTATGATTTGGATATAAGCAGATATTGGCTGATATAATACATCCATGTTCAAGTATGTTTCGTCTGACTGCCCATTCTTATTAGTGTTTAACTGGATTTATCCTTTAAGAAAAGCCAGTCTTTTATCTAATTGCAGTTAAGCGGTTCCAACTCTGTCCATCGTACATTGAAGGTCAATCTTAAAAATCAATCTTACCTTCAGGCTTGTTGAGCATGAAGTATGTATAATTTCACCAATGCACAGACGAGTGAAGAAGCAGACAGACAGACATCCACTGTGTCTGAGGCCTCCACCCCAGGCAGCAGGCAGTCAGAGGGGCAGGAGGTCCTCATCTAATAACCCCGAGCTGTCAGTCACTTTATGGATGTGCGAGGGCTCCACATTAGTACAGCTCAATATGGATTGACTGTGGTGGGAGACCACACTGCGTGAGACGGAGCAGAGTGGGGAGGAGGAGGGGATGACAGACAGAGTGAGATAAATGGAGATGGACAGAAAAAGGTGACCACCGAGGGAGAGGCAGAGTGAGAAAATGTGTCAATCGTGGAAAGGGAGAAGACAGGGGGATGAGGAAGAGGGAGGCAGACCGGGATTGACAGTGACTCTGCAGTATTGTCTCTCTGGATATCGACTGCCTCAAGTGGAGTGTTAGAAAATGTCGGGGCAGGGATGATGCTGGTTAGATTTAGAGGGAGACTAACTTTACCACATTTTGAAACTACTACTCTTTATTTGTCTTTTTAGTTCCTGCTGAAAGGACATTGCTATTCCTCTTCCCCCCTATCTGAGGAAAAGCTGGACATGATATTTTTAAGGTCACGCCCCTATCATCATCACTGGCGAAGAGAGTCAGCAAGGACCTGACCTGGACCCGCCACACAGACAAAAGGACAGGGTTACGGTGGCTCTTCTTCCTCCGCAGGCTGAGGAGGCTCAACATGGACTTCCACAGGTGCATCACTGAGAGCTTCCTGACCGGCTGCATCACGACCTGCCAAGGCGGTTGCACTGCTCTCAGCTGTGAGGTTCAACAGAGGGTGGTGAAAACTGCTCATCACCAGGACAAAGCTGCAATTTATGGAGGACCTCTACAACCAGCGGCGCAGGAGGAAGGCCAACAGGATCATCAGAGACTCCCAAACTGTCCTGCCTGCTGCTGTCTGGAAGGTGGTACTGCATCATCAGGTCTCACACCATCAGGCTCAGGGACGGCTTCATCCTCCAGACCATAAGACTGTTGAACTCTTGAGCTCTTATGTTCATCACTATGACACTTAACTCACACTGCACTGATATATGGATGTCACTTTACATATACATACATACATAATCCACTGCACTGACTCTACCTCACCTGGTTACTGTTTCCAACCTGTTTGCATCTCTGTATATATATATATATATTTTTTTTTTTTACTACTTCTGTATACCTATTGATATTTTAATAGTTGCACTATTTTATGTTTTAGATTCTAATTACATTTTGCTCCACTTAATGTGATTTTACTTTAAACACATAAATATTTTTTTTAAACCTATCTGTAAGAGCACAGTTGGAGGAAGCCTGAGAACTAAGAATTTCATTGCCAGCAGCTGTTTTACTGTAATTGTTGTGCATATAACAATAAAGAATTCAACATGAAATGGAGACGGGAAAGAATGGATAAAAGAATTGTGAAAATTAACAGGGAAAGATTGTAGTAGTGTTGTTTCGCTAACAGAAAATGTGAGGAGGGGATTTACAGAAGGAATATATTAAGGAAGGATGGATGGATGAGGCAATTATGATTAAGTACAAGGATGGAGCCAACAGGAGAAAAACAGTGAAGGGGAGAAAAATGCGAAGGGGAAAGAGTGTGATGGGAGTGAAAAGTTATTTTCCAGTGTTGGGAACATGGCCTTGGTCTGTGTTTGTTTGAGCAGCTAAACACTCTCTTCCTTCCACACATCACCTGAGAACACAACACATGCAATAACAAGCTCACCATGGAAATCAGTGAGGATTAAAACGCACTGAACACAGATGCAGCCAGACACACAGACCCAGGTGAGCGGAAGGCCAGATATCTCTGTGTGTGTTTGTGTGTGAGTGAGTGTGTGTTTTACCTGACATGAACTCCGTGCAGTAAACAAAACCTTACGCTAACCTTGCAGCTATCGACCACGGGTGTCTACCTACATCTGAATGTTGGCACGTTTGTTTACTACCGCTCGATGACTTCATTCCCCTCTTCAACCCCGCAGGGCCTCAGTGGAGACTGACCAGAACTAACTCAGACACACACACGCATACACACACACACACACACAGCTGATGAATTATGTAATACGTGTGCTTTGAGAACAGAGAGGAGGCTCGGCTCTGGAGCAATTTCTCCATATCTGCAGTAGTTGACCACAATAATAGTAGCAGCAGGTTGCATACGTACTATATTTACAGATAAGCTAGTCTGGGTGTGTGTGGGGGGGGTGTGTGTGTAAGATTTGAAGTACATTAATCAAATTCTTAACCACGCAGCACACACAATGCATGCCAGAACCACAAGTCTCTATGTTCAGTTTAATTAAGTCTTAGGAAACAACAGAGAGCAGCTAAGTTATTCAATCTGTCAGTGACTCAGTCAGTCCGTCACTGCGGTTTTCTACAAGCTCACAGAGTGAGATGTCTGTCTTGGAGATCCCATCTTCCCCAGAATAAAGGTTCTGTCAACCGCTCCATGCTCTTGGTTGTTTAAGCGATTGAGCAAGCTTCAGCTGCAAGTCAAATTGCTTTGACAAATCAGTGGTGAGAGGAGGAGGCGCATTCCTATGTGTGCTCTGGTTAACATTGCCAATGGAAACATCACAGCAGGACTCCAAACTCTCAGCAATCAAAGAAGAAAATGGCAGAATGTGAAATTCACTGTGGCAGCTTAAAAATCCAAACTGGGAGGCGACACGAGAGAACGCTGTTGAGAATCTTATCAGTCACCTTCACGGGTGTATTATCTGCATACGTCTGTCTGAAGGAGCTGTTTGTTCACATGATGGAAAACATGCAGAGGATGGCTTCATTCTGGAAGAGGCAACACCACAACTGAACTGAGATCTACACCTAGCTGTATCTATCCATGCAAATAGTCTTGGTTTGTGTTCATATTTTGAGACATGCTCTATATCTGAGATTCTGCCTGGACAAATAAAACCAAAACTATTTGCAAGGCGAGAGGAAGTGAGAGAAGAAGTGAAAAATTTAATGTTGAGTCAATGAGTTGAACCTTTAAAGACCCTGTACACCCATGGTAAACGTCCCTATCAGTGTATGGGATCTGGTGACATCACATAAATCCTGTGTAGCTCCGCCCACCTTCAAAGTGATGAGAGAACTAATTAGCATAACCAAAACTCCTGTGTGGGCCTTTAAGAGACCTGTCAATCATCGTGGGAGTGACATCAGGGTGCAGCACAATAGTCCTTTTTCACAGCAGCCATGCTGACTCATCATAGTAGGAGAAGCACAACTGTTACTAATAACACTAAGGATGTCTCCATTCTATTCAAGTGTCTCTATTTACTGTAATTTGTCAAAATGTTTTCTGTTAAACATTTAAAGCTAAAGAGTCTCATAACAAAAATAAAAGATGGAAACACACAGAGGAGAAATAAGGGTAAAAAGATAATACTGAAAACTCAACATATGGGAAGAACAGAGTGTGTGTGTGTGTGTGTGCGCGTGTGTGACTCAGTACTCAGACTCAGTTTTTCATTCTTCCATTTATTCACTGTAATCTATTGTCTGCTAACACTGTTGCTCTGGCAGATTTAATTAAAACTAGAGTATCATTCTTATAACTATCTTCTTCTTCATATCTGGATAAGCAGCAATTTACTCTGGGTTGTACTTAGTTTCAATTCATTTCTGTGGATTTAGTCTCTAAACGTCTTCTTAAAACACCAAGATTTGAACTAAAAATACCCAGACTTTCATCTCATGATCCGACTGAGGCTGGTCAGCATGTCACAGGTCTGAACCCATTCATTAAGCAGCACTGTTGGGTATTTGGCTTGAGCAGCGTTTCAGCTGAAAGAAGGGAAGTTATTCCCCAGAGGAAGAGCCGGGCCTCCTCTGTATGCCTGCATACGACTTCAATTACAACAATCATAATTAGAGTAAGTGATTATGTTTTAATGAGAAACCGTTAAGCTCAAGTTTACAGAAGCTAATACTGTGGGCAGTGCAGTGCCTATTATTTCAACTGCCTTTCTGTCTGTAGTGCTGTGGACTGACTCCCTCCTAAATGTTGATACACACAGAAATAGTAGATACTCACATACATAAATACATGCTTGCATATAGAGGCATACATTATGCACAATTACAGGAAGTAGTTGCAGCTGCATTCTGGAGTATTGGACTCTATGCTCGAATTCTCATTCAATTTTCATTAATACTGTAACATGCAAAGTATTTATTTATTCCTTATTTCTTTAATATTTTTTATCCAATACAGGACTTGAATGCTCAGATATAAAATAAAGAACTAGAAATAATAGTTTTCTGACCAATATTGCAACTGTGATTTATATATTGTAATCACATTATTTTTTACTGTAAAATAAACTTCAGCCCTCTATTCATCACCTACACAGAACTGATGCTGTGCAAAATAGGGACTCATTCTCTCCTGCAGAAAACACAGCTACTGAACTTCCTCAAATGCCTTCTTTGTAGTCCAAAGTAAAAGTAAGTAAACTCATTTCTCTGCAGGAACCAACACAAAAATCTTCATCTACTCTCACCATCTGAGGATGGTAAGATCCAGTGGATTAACTTTATTTGCGATGGAAAGGTGACAGAAATGTCCCCACAAAGACTGGAAAAATATTGACCTGCATTTGACCTCACCGGACTGCTTTGTCAATGAGGGTCGGTAATGTCACAAGCTCAAGGATGGATCAATACCAGGTGTCCATGACCTGACTTCAAACTTGGAAGCTGTAGGTTTTGTCATGCTTTATGCTGTTTTACTGCTCATTTTGTAGGTTAGCCTGTTGAACTTGGTGGTAGCATGTTGCACGGCTGAGCTCATCTGAAACAGACTGGCGCAAAGTGGAAAAGTGTGCTGTGGTCTGACGAGTCCACATTTCAGATAGGAAATCATAGATGTTCTTCCAAAAGCCAGCATCTGTGATGTATGGAGGTGTGTTAGTGCCCATGGCATGGGTAACATGCACCATTAATGCTGAAAGGTACATACAGGTTCTGGTGGAACGTAGGCTGCCATCCAGATGATGTCTTTTTCAGGGATGTTCTTGTTATTCCAGCAAGACAATGCCAAGACACCTTCTAGACATCTTACAACGAGCTTTGTAGTAAAAGAGTGCAGGAACTAAACTGGCTTGTCTGCAGTCCAGACCCGTCTCCCACTGAAAATGTGTGGCGCATTACAAAATATGATGGAGACCTTGGACTGTTAAGCAACTGACTGTATATCAAGCATGAATGGGAAAGACTTTCAATTTTAAAGTTTTATCAATTAGTGTCCTCAGTTCCCAAACGCATACTGAGTGCTGTTAAAAGGTGATGTAACAGAGGTAAATATGCTCCTGTCCAACTTTTGTGGAACATGTTGCAGGCATCAAATTCAGAATGAAGAAAACAATAAAGTTTAACAGTGTGAATGTTAAATATCTTATGTTTGTACTGTATTCAACTGAGTATATAGGGTTGTACTAGTGTGACAGTGATAAATAAAAGACTGTTTGATTATCATCTGACTGGCCGTCCTGATAGTTCTGTTGCACCTGTTTGGGTGGGAGAAGTTACGCTTTTACCATTCTCATTGGTTCGTGAAGTTTGGTGACCTTATGTAATTCCAGCATAGCTCCACTCAACTTCAACATGAGCTGGGTACTAATAAGCTGGACTAAATGGAAACACCTGTGTGGGCGCGCAGGAGCTTTAAGTGGGAGATTCTGACTACTGTTCACTATCTGCCAGCTGACGGTCATTTATACTCGCCCTGTACTAATGAGCTACCTGCTAAATGCCTGTCTGAAAATGACGTGATGAAATTGTCAACATGGATAAAGACTTACCACTCGGCTGGTCTTTTTTAACACAGACACATTCCACTCCTTCTTTTCAAGCAACTACATTACATAAAGTGATGATTCTTTCTTTATAAAACTATTTCAACATGCCTTTTTCACTGAAGACATTTTGGCATGTCACAGTAGGAAAATCAATAAAATTGATGATGGCTTAATTCCGTTTATTTGCTTTGGTTTAAGGGTCCTGTGTTGTGCATGCTGGCTCACTGTCACTTGAAAAAAAAAACCAGAGGCATCATTCATTTTATTCTTTAGACCTGTGCATGTCCTACTATGACAAGTCAGAGGCTTTGTTCAGACTGCAGGCAAATCAGATTTGTTCCTCAGATCTTTCAGACAGATTGTCGACACTGTTATTTGCAAGCGATCAGATTTGACTATGGTCTCCAGACATCATCAACATTCTGGGAGTTGGTAACTACGTACGCTGGTAACGCGGCTTTGCAATGCGGAAGCATGTGAAATTTCAGATTTGCCTGAACCGCAGCAATTTTTTTCAGTGTCTGTTCACAGTGTTGTCCTGTGTGTTCTGTTTGTCCTCCATACATATCCTACTGCTCTGCTAGTAGCAGCATGGATTATGCTCAGCAGCTCTGATGCACTTCTGTCCCTCTGGATTTGACGTTGTCGTATGTTGCAGTGCAAGTGATGCAAAAGACACTTTGAAATCTGATCTGAGCAGCCAAAGTGTCCAAACTGAGAGGCATGTGGTTGTTTTTTTTACTGTCTAGACATTCTAAAATTAAATGGAAAAAAAACATACTTAGTCTAAACAAGGCCAACATTTTTGCATAAAATGTGCTGCAATGCATTGTGGGATTGTGAACAGAAAGCAGTGTCCATGCCAAACTACTTTTGTTCCAACTGTAGGAACCTTTGTTGGAACCAACTCACTCATTAATATTAATTAGCTACAGCCGAGTAAGGTTGGTGATCTCGTGTTGTGCCTCCATACTGAAATCATCTGTTTAATTGAATTAACTGCTGGACTAAGTTGAATAAAGAGAATATCACAAGATGACCAATATGTGGCCATAAGAACTAGACGTGATTCAACTTAATACTAATAATAATTCATTATAAGAACCTGATCAAGGTCTTCATCGGCTGAACACCAAAAGAAAAACACTTGACAGTTGAATTTTTCTTGGACATAGACATAGATTGATATACAGATTAATACCCACACACACACACACACACACACAGCTGTGCGTTCTCAGTGTTTACCTTTAAAGGCATTTGTGGCCGGTAAGTCAGTTTCCTGCATACTGCTCCTTCCCACGCTCTGCCAGCTGCTGCTGATGCTGCGATGGATGCCAATAGACAAACCTTAACCGGTCCGAGCCGCGGCCGCTGGGGGGAGGGAGGGTGGCCGAGAGGAAGGGGCGGCGCCTGCCAGTCTCACTGCCATCTTTCTTCATCAACAGTCCATGTGTGGAAATGAAAGGCCACTGTCTGTCAAAGCCTGCAGCGGGCGACTGTCATACAGTCACTCTAGTTCTCGAAGTACACAGCCGACCGGTTAACTAGTCTGCGTGATGGTTGTACTGTCTTTTGACAGTATTGCTACTGCTGGAAGAGGAGCAATGGAGGATGGAGGGGTCTCTGTGGGGTTGAGACACTGATTCAGGGTAGGGTTCAGGTAAGAAGAGGATGGATGAATGCTTAGGAAGCTGCAGTGCAATGAACTCTATCCTCCCAGCAGCACACCCGCAGCCATGGCCAGTACACTGAACTCTTGACTGTCTCTCAATTTATCAACCTGCCTGGCTGCAGGTGAGTGCCTCTTTTCCACCTGTGAGCTAAGGATCTATATATCTCTCTATCTGTCTGCCTCCGTCTCCTCCACAGTCAGGTTTGTCTCTTAAACTCAGCTCTAATCAGCATTTCTCCTCCGATTCTCCGAGCTCTTTTGCCGGCTTCCTTCTGCGTCTTTTTTTTTGTGACTCCCGTCCTCTCCTTCTCCTCTTACGCCTTTTGTCCCGTTGCTGCAGTCCCGAGCTCAGCACGAGGTACCGAGGCGCTCGCACTCACTGGCACCGCAGCTAGAGAACAGAGAGAAAAACACAGACAGAGGGAGAAACTTGGTGAATAAAATCATCACATACCCAAAAACAACAGGCGAAACAGATACACCCAAGCAAAACACGGGTCAGGCTAACTGCTGGCCTGCAATGACCAGTTGAGTAAAGTGCACAAAAACAACACGTATCCTCATCCACCCACACATACACACCCACACACACACACACACACACACACACACACACACAGCAGAGGACGAGCCGCAGTGTGTGTCTCGGTTTGGATAGCAGGTAGGTGGGTGGCTGGCTGGCATGGCCCCCTTTAGTTCCTCTCACCCACTAGGTTCTTACATGAAAGGGAAAGTTTTTCTGAAAGCCAAGCACCGCCTGTGACCCTATTTCACAGAGCAGGGGAGAGATAGAGCCACATGTCAGTGTGCCACTTTGAAGTCTGCCTGATAAACAGGGCTGGAGGAGGCTACGGCTAAGGAAACAACAAAACTTTATTTACATTTCAAAAGTGCCAAGTGCCGCTTTTTTGTGTGTCTGGGAAAGGAATAAAATCTAAAAAAGAGGAGGGGAAGAGGAAGGAGAGGGTGGTGGTGGTGGTGGGGGTCGGAGGAAGACCGGTTTTTGGTGAAAGAGTAACAACAACCACTCTTTTTGTTGTCGTTGAGAACGTACAAGTTAAAATGAGGGTGCAGGAGAGACAGATCACTCGGAGTATGACGGGGGGGAGAAAAGGGAATCACAGAGGAGAAAGGCCGATGCGAAAAAACAAAGGGATAAACAAGGGGAACAACACGCAGGAAGAGGAAGAGCAACAAAAAAGAGAGTAAAAAAAGACAAAAAAAAAAATCAAAAAATAGACAAGGAGAAGGGGGGCTGAGAGAGACAGAAATCAAACATGAAATAAAGAGACGCAGGCTTAAAAAAGTTCAAGAGAAAGAAACACGGGACGAGAGAAGGGAGGAATCTGTTGGTGAGAAAAAGCAGACAGACGGTAAACAAACACACGCCCTGTCTGAGGTTTGGAAAAGGCTCGACAGATCTCAGTTAGCTAGTCTTATCTCGGCTCCGTTTGCCTGTTCTTATCGAGCCCTGTCGCAGTAAGGATACACACAGCAGCTGGTGCCCTGACAAACAGAAAAGTAAAGGTGAGAACTGGGCTGCCGTCACACAGAGGGATATTTACTTCATCATGGAGCGGTGATTCATCATTTTGTCTGACCGTGACTAAGCCAAATGAGTGTCAGAGACTCTCTCAAAGTTCATGGTGGATATGAAGGATTGAAATTAGTCTGGGGAAGTTTTAAGACATTTTTGCTTGAGTTACAGTTTTAAATCATCAGATGGGCTGAAATTAGCCACTCTGGTTTTTATAGAGGTTGGCCATTAAGAGAGGAGAGGAGAGAAGAGAAAAGGAGAGGAGAGGAGAAGAAAGGAGAGGAGAGGAGAAGAGAGAAGACAACATTGACTCTGTTTTACAAGTAATTTTACTACCTGAAACTGAGTTTGGCTGCAATGTCAAAAGTAACTTATCATTTGTTGCTTGTGATCTTGTGTCACGTATATCAGCAGTACAGTTGTAGTGGAGGAGAAAGACGACAGCCGGCTTCCAAACAGAAGCAGACATTTTTCAGGGAATCTGGGTCCACAGTGTTCATGTGAGATTCTAACTGGATGGGAGTCAATTTCAGGACTCATCACATGACTGGGATGGGACAGGAAAAAAGTCAACAGGAGCAGGCAGAATGAGAACCATCTAATGTACTGTAATCTAATCCCCTAATCATCAATAAAAACATACACACATACAGTACATACACACCCATTGACTGTATCAACGTCACCAGCTACCTCACGTAGCTATGACTGCTGTCATCATCACACTACACTGATCTGAGTACCAGATCATACATTCAGCATCCCCATTGGTCTTCAACGTAAGGCTGTCTGTGTCCAGAGAAGATTGTCTCTGTCATGTCACAGACATGATGAATATTCTGTGCTATTATGACAAACTAACAGACCAGCTGCCACACAACTGGAGCAAAACTGGCAAAAGTAAAGTACTGATTTGAAAAACTTAACAGGAAAAAAGGGCAAAGGTCCCTGAATATTTTTTTTAATCTAATGGCAGAGCATTTTCTAATTTATTCTTTTCAGAGTAGGAGCAAACATGGAGCAGCAAGAAACAGAAATTAAAAAGTGTGATTTCTACAACGTGTGCACATTCCAGTAGTTGATAAGGACGTTATTGTATAGTGTGAATTCAATCACCCTCACTCTATTCTGGTGGAGAAATTAAAACATCACATGCTCTATTGAGGAGTCCTGGAGTAAGGCCTTTCTATCTGATTCCATTATATTAGAAATGTTATTTATGTTATATTTCAGATAAAACTAATGCACTGCACTAACCCTCAGTGGGTTATCAGGTGGAAAGATCCAGTAAAAAATAACCAATTTCTTCTGCTGACAGTCTGTAAAAGTCAGTCCAGCCTGACCCCGCTGACCATCTTTCCATGAGGTCATCTCATCTGAGTACAAAAACTACAACTACAACTACCACTACTACTCCTGCTGTCTGTTTGTGTGTCTGTCTGTGTGTCTGTGTGCTGGGTCATCTGAGGACAGCCAGTCGTCATGACAGGCTGCGGAACACGTTGTTTGCTGTTTGACGGGATTTGAGGCTCCAGGTTGATGTTTGTCTGGGCTCCGGTCATTTAAGGACACCTCCTGGCCTCCTGTTTTATCTCTGGATGTATCTGGCTGTAAGACTTCAAAGTCTGAGCAATGCAGAGAAAACAAAAGTCTGGAAAACACCACAGCAGCAGAGGCACAATTATAATTGAAATAGAAAAGTGAAAATGAAGCTCTTTTACTGTTCATTCTCTGTCAACTTTTTGTTTAAGTTTGTCATTGAAGTAATGGAAAAAGCAAAAACAGACACAAAAGGATGTGTTGTTTGTTCAAGCACTGCAATATCATGAGCACGCTGACAGCTCTGATAGGAGGGTCGACACGCTCTTAGCCAAGCATTGTCTCAAGACATGCTAATTTCATTCATCTAACACGCTCATGTTTTGCAGGTATAATGTTTATATCATATATCATGTTTATATTGTATATAAAATTTGCTATTTAGCTATAAAAACAAAGGACGTACTACATTTTTGATCTGAGGATGGCACTAAAGGAAAAGTCAGAGAATCATGTCATTACTACATAAATGAACCCGTAATTAATTAACAAAAGAAAAAAATCTGGCCTCTGAACATGATACAGGTAGTGATTACGTTGACAGCTTAACATAACTGGTAAAACAACTGAGAAATAATTAATTATAGAAATTTCTAGGAGACAGGGTTTCACAGAAAGATGACGTCCCCGTTCATAATCCATAATTGGTTCATGTGTTTTCTTGGGAAACAGCTGTCAATAAAACTGGAGATGTGGGCATCAATTCAAGGTTGGGAACCAGGCTAGGACAGCAAAGTCAAGCCACAGAGAATAAATAACCCAAAAACATTTTTCTGAAATGTGCAATGACTAAACGGCACGCAACACAATCACAATCAAACTGTAATTTTCATTGTAAATCTCTTTGTGTTTCATGATGGCTCTTTGCCATATTTTGCATTGATAATATTTTTTGGGATCTGTTATTGTTGGTTGGCCTGAGATCCCGCATTTCTTTGAATTTCCCAATTTAGACAAAACTAACTCCATTGTCTACCTTGAAAAACCATCTAGTCTGATGATGAAGTAACAAGCGACCAAAAAAGCGGATGACTGATGCAAAGAAAAAGAGAACTGCATTGATGTTCACTGTGGCTTTAAACATCCTTTGTTTTCTTACTGTGTTCAGCTCCTGCTGTTGATGCTATCAATTAGATATTAAATACACAGCAAGTGAACTGAAACATCATTCACAAGTCTAATGTTGGCAGGAGGGCGTCAGGCAGGCAAACAAACAGAAACAAAAGTGTTTTTCAAGGCCATTTCTGGGACAAAATTAACCTGACGTGCTTCTTTCTGAATGTTATGCAAGTTTCTGTGAATCCCCGCTATAGACAGCAATACATCTATATCGCTGTCTGGCAGCCTTAAAATGTACTCCAGTAATACAAATAACACTGCAAGGTGGCCTTGAGAGACTGTATTTAAAGAAAGGAAAACACAAGCCTTCATAATGACAAGTATGTAGTCTATTCAGGCATTCTTCAGCTAGACATTGAAGCTTTACCAGCTCCGGCCCTGTTCTCACGGTGCTGCGCGTGACCTCTGTCCTCCCTGGAGTGGCTGAAGTGAGGAGAGTTTCCATCATAGCGTTATTAGCATTGGGTTGTATCTGTCTGCCATTGTAACGTACGGGGGATAACTAGCAACACTAACAGCCAGCTCCGACTCCTCCGCTGGGTCACGCGGGGACATGTGCTTATCAGCGAGACAGCAGTCAGACAGACAAACACGGATCGAGGAACAGACTTTAAAACCATGGGGCTGGTCGCATCTGTTACACGGAAAATTTAAGCATGCTAAGAATGTGATTGCATAACAAACCAAGAACCAGGGCTACGGAGGTGATTCAGAGCTCCGCCGCAACAGACGTGGAGAAGAAGAGTCACTTAAAAATGTAGCTCTCGTGGACTGTTTGTATTTGGTTTGACTCTTATCTAACAGTGGAAATATGAAATGTCTCACTGTCGGACAATAAAACTATGTGGATGTCTCAGAGATTGTGAACGGCTGAGGGTGATATTCAATTTTGTTTCTTTGGATTCCAACATGAGGGTAACCGTGGACGCTGTATGCTGAACAAGAACCCACAGGCAGCGGCATCTGGTTTAGATGCTCAAAATATATCTGGATCCCTCTCCTCCAAAAACAGTAAAACTTCAACTAAATGACAGGAAAAGTCAGTAAGGTCATTTAAGAAATAACTTTGACACTCCTCAAACATGTTACAATGTGGTTGTGAGCTCAAAACTTTTTTAAAAAATTGCATTTTTGTCAACCTAAGTTTTTCAGTCTCTGTCCAGTCGTCAAAATCCAGGGCCATACGCATCCTGCAGGCACTACTCAGGGCTGATTAACAGGTGAAAATCTAGATCTAGATTTGTATTCATAATTTATATTCTCTCGGATAAACGCCAGTAAAGTAAAGACAGAAATACAGCATCATTTATAATAAAGTATCAGGCTGCTATCAAGGGACCTGAACAGGATTAAAGGTTTAGGTAATTAATAATGCAGCAATTTATAAAGCATTTACACTGAAGTATTTGTGTAATGTATATAATTCCGGCATGCTCGATGATCTTATAGTGTACATAAGTGACATTTGATCTACATCGACACCAAGAGTCTATATTTGAAGTGCAGCTCTTGCTCATGAGACACTCAGTGTGCATATGGCGGCGGCAGACAAGAGGTCGTTTAAGGACACAGCCACTCTGTCACACATGAATAGATGAAGATTACACAAGACCCCAAATGATTAATGGAAGATCCACTTTAGTCTGCTTCATTAGTCCCATCCATACTGTACTCCAGTTAGATGAGCTTGGCTGGTGGCCAGGCTGCAGTTAACGGAGGCTTTTTAAGTTTGAGGCCAGCAGCAACTGTCCCACACCTCAGTGACGACTCAGACTGTCTCACAAGGACAGAAAACAAGGACAACAGCTTTAAGTTACTGCGTGCAGATGGATATATGATCTAATAACCACCATTTTGTGTCTTATAAAATAGTTGTTTCATTTCTTCATTTAACGGACTTGTTAAAGTCATTGTACAGTAGATCAGTAAAAAATTCATGAGCATTTTGGGACCTGTAATTTTGTCAATGGGTCAGTTCATCAAAATTAAGAAGATAAAAACCCAACAGATTTTCTCACTTACACTATCTCTTGTGGTATGTAGCTGTGGAAATCTGTGAATCGCTTTCAGAGAAACAATGTCCCTGTTACTGTGGAAAATCCAGACCACAGTGTGACTGTGGAACATTTCAGGTACACTTACTTTCTACTAAAGAAATAGTCCCTATGAAAACTGTCGGCTGTGTGCGGTGTGGATTGACAGACACCTTATAGACAGACATCTCAAAACCCGGGCGAATAAAACAAACTTTAAGAGAAATGTGTTTTACTTCTCAGAATCTGGCTGAACCTTTCCAGAATATTGAATGCTTTCTGATGCATTCCTGAACTAGATTAATTCCCAGAAATCTCCCATCTCTCTCTAACAAGCTTCTATTTTGCATAAGACTAATAATAAATTGTGAAACAACTGTGTTCTGTAGCCCACTGGGTCTTAATAGATTTCGTTTTCAGACCCTGTGCTTGAACCTGATGCCATCACTTGCTCTACATTTCACCATTGTGGATTTTCAGCTGTGACTGGCTGGCAGGTGTCAGTTCATCTTCTTGTAAGTGATTAAGCAGACACCTCTAACACAGGTGTTTAATTTCAGTTCTGAACGAAGACACCGCGATTTAACTGTAGGCAGCGATGGCGGCAGTAACAAAGCTTCAGCGCCTAATGGTTTTAGCTAAAGAGTTTGAGTTTGTGTACACAGCAGTTTTGGCCACAGTTCCACCCGCCTTTGCCCTCCATCTGTCCTTCAGACCTGCGGGCTATACCTGCGTCACTGTAATCATTTCACAAACTCCTTTCCTGTCCTCATTTTTGCATTGTGGGAAAGCTGTGTGTGAGGTAGGAACTATAAAATTGTAATTGTAGTGTTGGTGTTTCGATCCCTGGCTCCTCTTATACACAGGTCTAAGTGTTTCCTTTAGCAAGGCACTTTGGACAAAAGTGTCAGATGAATGTATTTAAGGTATTAAATTTCATGATGTACATAACAAAAAATGAAGATCAAAATGTGTAATAGAAATAAATGACTAACTGCTGGCCTGTTCAAATGAATGAAACATTCCCTTACTGTACTTAGCTGCCCTAGTCTAGCTGCTCCTAGACTAACAACACTTAGTCTGAATTAAATAAAGCTGTTTATTGTTGGTCTCATTCCAAAAATTCCTTTCTGTTCTTCATAATTTACTGAGCTGTCATGCACTCGTAACATCGCTGCTGAATATCATCCTCTACCTTTCTTGGGTACTAAAGCAGAAATGCCTGAAAAAAAATAACCTCTAATTTTTTTTTTCCCTTTTGGAGGACTTATCTAATACATCATTTGCCAAAGGGAAAAAAATAACATCTGAAAGTGTGAAATGATGCACAAAATGACTGGCAAAGCAAAACCAAACAAAGGTAGGCTGAAGGCGTCATTCGTCACATCCTTGTCTGATCTGGCTCTGTGTCACGCCGACTGCCAGCCGAGTGTGACAAATCTGACAGGCTTAATCTGGCTATGCATCAACTCCAGTGTCGAGAGGCCGGACGCACAGACAGACAGACAGACAGATGGGACGAGGGGCAGCGATAGCGACACACAGGTAGACAGATACCGCTGAGAGGGTGGAAAAGAGACAGACAGGTAGTTGACGTCGGTAACGGGGACGGTTGTAAAGGCTCCGCGGTCTCCACGGCTGCGATGATGGACGCGGGCTACCTTAAATCTGACAGGGGGCTGCTCCAATCTAGAGGTTTAACTTTTAACAGTCACAACAAAGAAGCAACAAAGAAACGGCTGCAGAGAACAAGAGCAGACAGGACAGTCAGACACATTAGGCAACGGGAAATAAAGTAAATAAGCAAACCAGTAAATTCGGCTTGAATGCATGTGTGTTGCGTGGTATGGGCGACTGCAGATGTGCTTAAAAGCAGTAGGCAATATAATCTGACAGTCCATAGTGACAGACGGGCTCAACACAAAGACTATAAAGAGAGAAGAGCCATCGGGCAAAATTAGCCTACACTTCCATAAAGAGACAACTGATCAAAGGCCTTTCCTCAAGGCCTCTCCGAGGATTTGCTTTAACTGTCTCCTGATATGCTGTTTAGTAGTCCGGTTGATTGGATCGCTCTCCTGAGCATCAAACCCAGACAAAAAGATGGGAAAATACTGGACGGATTAGAAAGAGAAATCAGAACAGAGATTGTCTGCAGGCATAAACACGGGCTCGTACACACGATGTCATTTTATTGAGCAAGACAATAGACGTAAAGTGGACGTTAAGTGGTGAGCTGCGGAGGGCCTGGTTACCGTCAGAGTTTGTTACACGGCCACCAGCGCAGGCCTGTTTCTAGTGATACTATTAACTACTTCCACTGGACTGGCTGCCATAGCAACACGCAACAGGATTTTTAAGGTAATCTGTCTTATTAGTTTAAACGACAAAGTGAGACTGTGAAGGAGGAGAACGGCCAGCTGCGTCGCAAGATTGACCACATTTGCCCTAAGTGGATTCTTGTGTTGCAAATGATCGCTGCCATGAAATCTTTGCAACAAAAAGGACGAGGCTAATTACCTGAAAGTGAAGAAGAGGGAAATGCAAAAAAAAAACATTTCCTCACCCGGCTGCTGTTAATGGGATTTTACACCAGAAACAAGGAAGCAATGTGGACAAGAGCACAAGCTAAAGTGCATGACAAGTATGTGTGATTAAACAGTCTTGAGGGATTTACTGGTGGCAAATAAATGACAAAGCTGAAGCCAAGCAAAGCAGCTTAATATTTGAGAAGCAATTGATTCATAGATTTCTCTTGCCTATGTTGAGTAGTGAGAAGTATTTGTCAGTCGCACTTTGAATGTGGGGAAAACAGGAGCATGGAAATCAGAGGAAAAGTTGTTGTATTAACCTGCTTCACCTACTTCACCACTGACAGGCACTGCTGTCCACCACATTATTCTTGGTACTACTAATAGATTAGGGCAAAGTAAGGAATTTCCCAATCCTACACACTGTGGCTCGAAAGTCCCTCTTCTTCTCTGAAGTCAAGTTTGGCACCAATAAAATACAACCTCCTCCACGCTGGAATACCACTGAATGCACCTTATAGAAGTCAAGACACTTGGGGTCAAAGCTGAAATAATTTGATCAATGGGCACAAAAATGACAAAAAATCAGGTTGCTCATTCTCTTTTGAAAACAATGACCTTCCTCTGCACAATGTTGTGCTTGTACATTGGTGTGAAACCTGACTTACACCCCGTCTACAAAAGACACAATTGAGACACATCATTTAGTCATCAGTTGTTTAGTTGGCACAAAGCTGTGACCTGGAGCGTCTGAATCTCTGAACTCAAATCCACAGCGATTGAGCACTGGACTGCTCTCGCCATGTAGATGAGATGTTAGATGTGATGTCTCTCTCCTTTCTGTAGTATAAAGCTCCACAGAGCAGATGGGTTGTGGGTGCCAAGTGACGAAAAGACGGGACAATATTTCTATTGTTTTTCATGTCTTCCATGGATTTAATGTTTATTCTGATGCAATTGAAGGCTTTTAAAAATCGGTTCTGCTAACCTTTTGTGGTCATGTACTCAAAATTTACTTCTCCAGTCTCCATTTGTACAGCTAAAGGCAATGCATCACTAAGAATAAGAAGCTGATAAACATGTTTTACAAAGTTGCAAAGAAAGCTAATATTAGACCATAAACTTTAAACTTTTGAACTTTCGAACTTCCATTGAATTTTACACACATTTGGGAACACATAAAAAGTTGAGAGGAGATGGCAAGGGGAGGTTAAACTTGGGCTCATGTTTTCTACGTGTAAAACCAAAACACACTTTTTCAACCAGCGTCTTTTGATTCTCTAAAGCTTACTGTATTTTTTTTGAATCCCCCTACAATCAACCACAAACCATTTGGTCCTATACTCTAAAATTAAATGGAAAATTTGTCTTGACAAAAATCACAACATAAAACTAGTAATTGCTAACTTGCTCATTGTGTGATAAAAGTGGCAGAAAATAAATTTACGAGGAAATGAAGCATTAAGGAAAGCAGAAAAAAGAAAAATACCAAATACAGTAGAACTCTTGTCCTTTAAAGAGGCTCTGATCAAGACAAAACAAACCATTGAGAAGTCTTGGATCAAATGATTTACATCCAATAAAACGTTAGCACCAGCACTTTATGGGCCTCTCTGAAAACACTTCTCCTTCTTCTACAATGAAGACCCAAATGCACACAAAAATGCAGACAGGCACATGAATCCAACCTTGCATGTCATTCAAAGAACAGTATGTAAACATGAAAATATGCAGGTGTATTTGAATACAAAGAGACACACGTAAAAAAGATCACACAAAGAAGCACGGCATGTGCAAAAGCAGCTAGAGGCGGCAGAGACATTACAGGCTGCAGTCACGCAGCAAAAATCCATCTCGTTCCCTCTGACTGGGGAAAATAAAAAATGAAAAAAAAAAAAAAAAGTAAGAAGAAAATCAGACAGCACAGCACAGCCAAACAGAGCGACCCGCCTCCCCAGAGAGAGCTCTGACTGACTGTCTGGAAGGAAATGAATTCCTCAGACCAAACACACACACATAAAAGGGGATGCTGAGACATGCACACGCTTACATGCATATTAAAATGTCTGCAAACACACACGTGTTGCACTCAAATCTGCATATGTGGATACAAAAAAAAAGAGTTACGCTGATGCGGAGTCACTCATGCTGAAAGCTTTCACATGCACACACTCATCAACAATAAAGAGTCGACAGGCATTTGAATGATGATGCAATATTAGGTTTTACATTGCTTCCCCACACACTTTTCAATGGCTCGTTTCAAAACACTGAGATAGGACAGACAGCTTCGTGCTAACACACAAAATCAACAGCAAATGTTCACTGTCTCTTGCTTTCAGCAGCACATAATCTTATTACGTACAGCCTTAAGTGTACGTAATTAGATTACGTACACTTAAGAGTGACAGGAAGGAGGGATAAGGCCAACAACTGTCACAACCAGTGAACGTCACAGATCAGAATGGACTTTTCTGTAATGTGTTTTAATCATAGCTGTAAAATCTTTTGATGTTTATAAAGGATGATTAGATCCAAGATCTAATGAGAAGGTAAATCAGTCTCTGTATTTGTCAGCTGAAAAGGAACAAGAAAGTGTTGTATGGAATTGCAAAAGATATTTTTGAGATAATTTAGAAACAATGTTAACCCATTAAATAGTTTGTCAAACAAGAGCACCCACAAGTTTGTTTTACAGCTGTAAAATGTAAAGCAATTTTAAAGGAACAGTTCTACATTTTGAGGAACATGCTTATTCGCTTTCCTGTCGCACATTAGATGAGAATATTAATACCTGCCAGCATAAAGAGTAGAAACAGGGGAAACATCTATCCATGCTTTCTACAAAGGTAAAGATTGAAAAAGACTGAATGAAGCACTGCGCCTGATCAAGAAATTTTCCAGCAGGCAACACCTGTAAACTGAAGGTAGCCATTTTTCCACTTCAGCTTTTGTATGGGTTACACAAAGAAGATATAACAAGAGAGCGTTAAAGATGCTGGTAGGCTTCTGTTACAACAAAGCAAACTTATTCTTGTGTAGGTGAAATCTTGTTTTGAGTTGTACTTTAATAAGATATTGAGCATGTGACTGACAGTAGCTGGATCTCACTTGAAAAGTCAAATATGAACCATTACACCACCAGTGTAGACAACCAAAATGGACATCTGAAAAATGTGGCTGATTTGAAAGGGGACACTGGAGCAAACTACTGTCAGGGCTGTGATGTCTTGGGAGTGCAAGTGGTCATGGAGTAACTGTGGGCGGCTCTGGACTGAACGTGGTCAAGCTAAAACACAATGTAAGTTCTCTTCACATGAGGGAAATCAGCACCAAATGTAACTATTCCCCGTTTTGAGGGAACCCCGTGGATCCCCCATACAGTCTCCTGGCTCCTTGACCTCATTCTGGGAGCCACTGTTTCACACCACAAACTGCAGCGGACCACAATGACATTTCCAACAGAATCTTAACAGACACCAGGGTAGATAGGTCAGGCCTAATGGCTCATTCCATTCTGCTCTAAAAGGACATTAGAGGTGACACTCTACATAGAGCAACTTGTTATGAGTCCTTAATCTCTCAGTTCAGTCTCTCAGCAGCCATAAAACTGCAGTGAGACAAGACGCTGACTAAGGAAAATGAGTGTGATAATAATGCAGTTAAAGTCCTGCAGCTCCGAGTCCTTTTGGAGCTTCCCAGCCACCGTGTGCCGATCTCATCCTGCATTAATCAGCCAAAGGTCACTGTTACTATACATTAGGAAAAACTTTTTTTTTCCTCAGGATTTAATGAGCAGGGAGATTCTCTCTTGCTCTGAGGCCCAGGCTCATTAAACATACGAGCGCTTTTTGACCATATGTTGACATCAGCACCCCATCACGAGGGATAAGACACAGTTTAACTTCTGCACACACTCAAGAGAAACCGGTCTACACATTCAGACACGCTTTGAAACTGCTCCGAATGTCTGTATCATGTCTAAAGCCTTTGTGTCTGTAGCTGCATAATGTGCCAAGTGAAAATGAAACGTGCTAATTGAAAATCCCCCCTTGAAACACAGCTACAATGTACTGAGATCATGTCTGGCATGTTGAATAATGCTCAAATATCTTTAGCTCTTGAAGGAGCGGCGTCTCAGAAGAGGATGAGGAGAGTTTATCGGGGTTAAGTTCGCTTCAACTTATAGCTTATGTCCATCAATATTCCGGTATCCTTTACTTAAGCTGGTATCACACCTTAACATTCAGTCTCCTTTTGTAAGGAAACACATCAACTCAGGGAAAGTGGGACATTAAATTGAATATTAAATAGAGCTGAAATGATTAAAGTGGTACTCCATTGATTTAGTAGAGCACTTTAATAAAGTTGTGGGACTTACAAGAGACAGAAGAGAGATTAAGAAAATATTAATAATAAAAACTGAAGCAACAGACGTATCCCGACTTTTACAGTGTTTTTTCTCTCCCTGCCTGCTAAATACTCCAAATACCAAATTTGTATCAAGGGGTGTCTTAAAAATCTCGGAATGTGTCCTGTAATATCTTTTTTCCCATTATTATTGTAAGTAGCTTTTCTAATGGTTTGCTGTAATATTTTGTGTCCCCATTACTAAGAGAATGGCTTCGTGTAAAAGTGTGCAAATGTTCTGAGCTCACTAAGCCCAGAAAAGAAATAATAAAGTAGTGATCTGGATTGAGCGGGTGAGGGGGTTAGATGGAGCAGGTGGAGGTGGAAGTGGTGTTGATGTGGATGCCAGTGAGGTAAATACAGCCAAATGCACACAGTTCAATATTCTGTTAACACACACTAACCCGTCTATTTTGTACAAGTCAAATAAGGTAATGAGCATCAGGTTTTCTTAAGTGTCTTAAATTATCCTCCCTGTACCACAGGCATTTAGATGACATCTTCAATCTTTGGCCCCATTTGTTGGCAGAACTTGAAGTTTCATAAATATTTAACAATCACCATGCAAAGATATGTCTAAAGCATAATATAGAACTGCTAGATACTTTTCAGACTGTAATGGTATCTCCAAAAAATTAGCCACAGAGGTACTTCAAGGATGCAGATAGGCATACCTTATTCCATAAAACAAGCTATCATCCTCAGCATACCTATAGGGGCCTGATTAAATTCAAACTTATCAGGTTTCACAGAATATGTACTTAAAGTGAGGACACAGAAGTGGCCACTCGCTCTCTCTTCTCTGCTCTGAAGCCCAGAGGCTATTCAGCTTGATCCCTTGAAGAGATAAAAAAGAGAAGTATATTTAATGTTTCAGGCTTCAGCTGAATACAGAGACAGACAGAACACAATGCCCGTGCTTCCATTTGTAGTAACACTTTGCCAACAACTGTCTTTTCTGAATTCAGCTTTAAAAACAACTTTCTCAAAATGAGATTCCAGCTCAGGCAGAATTGAAAATGATTCCAACATATAGAAGGAATAAAATCTCATGCATGCAACCCTGCTTCCAAAGCTGTTGGGCACTGTGCAAAACAAATAAAACACAATGGAATAACTGGCTAATTATTTTTTGACATGTCTTCAATTCAAAACAGTACAAAGACAAGGTGTTTAATGTTTTACTTCAACAATTTGATTTGATTGATTAAATGCTATTCATCTTTTTATCCTGACAGTTTCTTGCTTCCCCTTTTTTCTCCCAATCTTAATTAGTTAATTCATTCTTTCTTTGACCTGTTTCTTCTTTGGTAACTATAATCAAGATTAAGACCTTTGCCAGTACATAGTATAGTACCCAGAGCTGGAGATCATAGGACCCTGGGAAAGCACATATGTAGAATTGGGAAACATAGGACTCTGTCATGTTCCCATTATGTGTCATAAAATCTGGGGAACATAGGAATGACTTCAATTTTACAGTTCATTGATGGTTAAGTACAAATGCTATGAGACAATTGATGCAAACAAAACATAATTCCCTGTCCAATATTTGCTCAGTAATCAGATGTTCATGTGTGTTCATTAATCAAAGCCTAATTGCTTCATTTTTGTATTCAATAATTAGTTTTCAGTCATATTGAAGAAAACATTTAATGCACATTTATTCTCCCCACAAAACAGACAGTCACAAATAACGTGGCTTCAATAAATCCAACACATCGAACACATAATCAATCTCTGCTAACTTGTCACTTCTTATTAATTGCACGATCCTCCCTTAAACGCAACGAGGAGAGAGAGATGCACCTCGCAGACACGAACGACACGCAAACTGCGACGCAAGCCCTCAAACATGTTAATCTGTTGTGATGTTTCTTAAGTATGCCAAAGTTTTCAAATTGTCACTTTGATGTGCAACGTTTCATACTACCCTGAAATATTTGTTCAAACTTGTCTAGTATCATAGTCGCAAATTTATTCTTGTTTCCTTCAGGCAATGAAACTGATGAAACTGTCACTCGAGTAATTTCCTCAAATTAGACAAAGCTCCTCCAGACCCACAGCAGACTGTTTTCCCTGGCTGAGTTTAATACTCCTCGTGAGAACTAATCCATTCTCTATTTTATATCGTTGTAAATATCCATGGGTTTTTAACTGCTGTTCCAACAAAAGCCTTTTGGAGACTCAACTTCAGAATCAACAGATATAGTCAGTTCAACTCAATGTCCAATTCAAACTTTTGGTCAAGCTTCAGATTGTTGTCAGCTGCTTTTGCTAGTGAATTTTGTACCTTTAAAACCATAATATAAAGATATAATTCCATTACAATTGGGCAAACAGCATGTGCTGATGAAGATCACATCATGATCACTGAAAGCTCCAGCACAGCTACTAAAACGATGAAACCGTTTTGTCAACAATTTGAATTTTGGCTCTGGGAAAATGTGCTGGGGAATTGTACACTATTTTCTGACATTTAAACTAATTATAACTACAGTCAATTATAATCATTTAATCCAAAAACAATCAACATACTAATGAATAAAGACAAAAGTCTTCGTATAAATAGTTAATATGAAGATCTTAACTGCAGCGATCTGGGGATCAAAGGGATTTTGAAAATGCCACACATGCATCAATCCTCAAATTCCAAGAGGTGGATATTATCCTGAGCAACAAAAACCAGCAGCCTCATAAATACCAGCGTGCATCAATCAAAACCCAGACAAGGTCATAAGGCCTAAATTCTCAAGCGATATTCAAATGTTTCAAAAAATAATTTCAGCTGCAAATTAACACCTCGCATCCAGTCCTCCACGGATTTGTCATTCACACTTCATTTATTTGAAAGAAGTTTTCAGACAAGCATTTTGGCTTCTTTCATTGTTTAATCTAGGATGACAATACAGTCTAATGACTAATGAGGGTGATTGTTGTGGAACATCAGTGTCCTGATTGGCTGCAGTTTACTGTTGTCATCATAATTACACAGCTGACAGCTAGACAACCTGTCTGTCTGCGGTGACAAGCGCACAATTACATAAGTCCGGATTACTTGTCATGTATTAAAAGCTGCGGTAGTACTTTGTGTGTGTGTGTGTGTGTGTGTGTGTGTGTGTGCGCCAACTAGGCCAGCATATCCCTAGGCTTTATTCAGCACAGTAGTCTAATCTAATCACACTGGCTAATTGTACAGACTTGTCTCAGCCTGATTCTCTACCCTCGTCTGTCAGTCTACCTGCTGCTTCTCTCTGTCTCTCACCAGGATACTTTGATTTTTTTTTCCATTTCCTTTTATTTTTGACTTCCTTTTTCTTTTTCATTTCCCTCTCTAAAGTCGAACTGAAAGTTGAATTCTCCTCAGTTTTAGTCAGTATTTCTACAGTATAACATTACTGTGGCCATTTTTTAAAGAGGGTAAAACATGGTGGAGCATGTCATAACTCTGTAGGATATCGTCTTACTTATAACCTGATACAAGACTTTTTTCCCCTTTGGTACAAGCACATATGTGGTTGACAACATTAAACATTTGGGAGGAGCCATCAAGCTGTGAAGTTCATATTCAACTCATAATTAGAAAATAGGGTTCAGATGTGGTGATGACAAATGACCAGACTGTCAAAACTCAGCGCTCTGCACATTACCCCATGATTCAAAATACAACATGAAGTATCTGACGCATGGAGTCAAGAAGTAACAGGAAGTGCTCAACTTACAGATGGGACTAAGCAATAACAACAACAGATCCCTCCAGCTGGTTCGATTTGGCCTGTGTGGCTGAATTGAAATGATATTATAATCTATTTTTTTGTGCTCGCCCACACAAATCAAAATTACCAGTATCAAAATCCTCATTTGCAACCATAAAAGTCCCACTGGACAACACCACTTTTAATTTCAGTTCCACTTTAATTTATTCGCTTCTTTTGTTACCATCCTCTCTGCGAGGACAATCTACATACAGTATAGAGAAAGGAAGGAAACAATGGGAGGCTGGGAAAGATGAGCTACCAAACTGCCGCCTGGCCCGAGGCTCTGGTCATACTGTATCACACTACTATCACATCCATTATGATGACTCATTCTGTTTCCTATTACCTTCTCAGGATCCCAGTAAAGATACAGCATGTTTGCTGGGTAACAAATACCTCACTGGGACTCAGGCAGTGTGTGTGAATTCATACTGTATGCTCAATGTGGAAAGCACATTAACACGCACACATACACACGGACACGGTATATATCCATAGAGTGTCATTAAACCCTAACCAACCCCAGCCAGTGTATGCCAATAACAAAGGTTCAGAGATGTGTTATTAGCGATAATGTGTACCTACACTGACAAATTCCCACAGTGATCCCATAGCCTGGAGCTATGGGATCACTGTGTGTAGCTATAGATTTTTACACAGTTGTTTTCAGGCCATTTCTGCTTTGTTAGATAACACACCGGAGAATGAGGGAAGAAAGTGAGAGGGGAGAGCAGGTTTGTTTGAACACAGAGGGAACAGAGGGTGTAAGAGACAGAATTACAATGTCAAGCGTTACTTTAAAAAGGAACATAGCTCTTGCAAACAATAGTATCATCATTTCTGTATAGGATGTGAGAATACTTCTGTGATGCTATTCAAAAAATTATATATAGTCATAAGTAGATTTTTGTATTCATTAAACTGAACAGAAGATCTATACAATCCCCCGGTTTCAAAGTGAACACCCAAGATTAGTGTCACCAATGCAGTATCTGACCAAATGTCAAATATGGTCACAATCTCACCATGTGTTCCTGAGTTATGGTGTTGAATAATGGCAAATTGCCCAAATGATACAGACTTTATAGCCAACACGAATATCAATATTTAGAGTAGAGTATATATAGAGTATCCAAGTACACAGGTGACAAAGTAAAGGAAAAACCTGAATAAATGAGTGCATGTAAATAATGTGGATCACATGCATTGGCCTTAACAGACACCAGATCTCAACTTAACTAAAAACCTACAGGAGATTCTGGAGTGACGTGATTGAGATGTTTAATCTCAATAAGATGTGCTGATCTGATCTGGTGTTTCCATGTTACAACATCTCAGTTTCCATCATCCATGTCTTTCAAACACGAAAATGATATTAACATGCACAAACACATCAACAGGATAATCCAAAAATCTAATCAGATGAGACCATCCTCATATTAGTCTCCCTGTGGATACTCTGTTTGCCAAGTGGAAACCTTTCTTCTATTAAACATCAGAATAATGAGTTACTTCTAACATGTACTTAGTTCTGTTTGAGTGATCAGAGTAGCATCACACTGCAGCACAGCAGGCAGGAAAAGCCAAGATTTTAAGCACTGAATAATAAAAATGCTTTACACATATTCACGTATATCTAGTTGTAATTTTTCTTTATGAACTACAACTATAGTCAGCTGTTTTTTATTCATTCTCATTAGTTTAAATTCAAGCATCTTCTGCATTGAGTTTGATGTCGTGGTGCTTTGGATGTGATTTCACTACATTTGATTTTTCTTTTTTAAGGGGTTGGATGAATGTAGAAAATTCCACTTCAATCTGAGCCAGCAGCAGGAAGCTGCTGTATAAGGAGTCTCGTTGGTTGATAAATTGAAAAAATGTCTCTCCTCTCTTCTAGATGTCAGGCTGCTGTAAAGGAAGAGGAGAACAACAAGGAGGACACAGGGAAATGCCTCAGTGCGTGCTGCTACAAGACACACTCACAGATACACATGCAGGACTGCAAACCCTTTGGTATACATAATGTATGTACATTTACACACATGTATGGACGAGTATATCCACACTGAGGCGCGCACACACACACACACACACACACACACACACACACACACACACACACACACACACACACACACAGGGTTTACGGTGGTAAGCTATTTATACAAACAAGCCAATCCAGCTCAGACAGGGTGAACTGCAGAGGTATAAAAGATGGGGCTGTGGAGACAGGATAGGATAAACACTAACAACAGAATAGAGAGAGGCTGCTGAAAATCTCATTAACTGTAAATTGAAAAACAGACTAAAAATGTCTTCCAGAGCAATAGCTGAGGCGGCCGCGTCGCTTTTTCATCTTCTCTACAACTTTCACGAGTCGATACGCCCCCACTCTCTCTCTCTCTCACACACACAAACGCATACGTATATCCTCAGTGAGTGGTTATATGTGTGTGTTCTTGTAGTGTTATCCTTGTTGAGTTTTATACCTTTGATGTAGCAATGTTTATTACACAGGCAGGTCATTTTTGCTGGTTACACTCCCGGGAGTGCAGTACAAAAATCTGGGCTCTGCTCACATGCAGCCTCAATGGGCACCATTTCTTCCTTACTATATCCATTCTCATGCATCTACTAATAACTGAATGAACAACAAACACATGCATCTGTAGTGCCTATTAGAGTAATCAGCAAGGAACCATTTATGGCATGTACAGTCTGAAATCTCAGCACTTATAAGCCCCTTTTCTTACAGTCACATACTTTTACTATGTAAATTTCCCCACTGTGGGACGAATAAAGGTTTATCTTATCTTATGGGATTTTCTACATAGGACAATATCAGACAGAAAGTCATCTTGCTTTTCTGGCTGCTATTTAGAATTATCCTCTTAAAGACCAGCTGAAATGAAAATCAAGTTTTTAACCTTGTTAACATGTTCATGGGATGTTGTTTATATGCTACAAGGCACATTAGGAGGGAGCAGTCAACGCCATGGCTCAGCATTTCCGTTTCAGCAAGACAATGTCAAGACACATTTGTTACAGCTTCATAGTAAAAGATTGTGGGTACTAGACTGGTCTGCCTGCAGACCAGACCTGTCTCCCATTGAAACATGTGGTGCAAAATACAACAATGGAGAAGTCGGACTGTTGAGCAACTGAAATTGTATATCAAGCCAAAATCGGAAAGAATTTTAATTTTGACACAACTATAGTCCTCAGTTCCCAAACACTTACCGAGTGTTCTTAAATGGTGATGTAACACAGTGGTAAACATGCCCTTGTCCAACTTTTTTGGAACATGTTGCAAGCATCAAATTCAGAATGAGCATACATTTACAAAAATCGAAGTTTAAATATCTTGTCTTTGTGCTGTATTCAACAGAATATAGGTCAAAAAGGATTTGAGATTAGCCATCAGACGTCAGAAGTGCAGCCGGTGGACAGTCCTTTTAAGTCTGGAAGTATGGTGTGTGTGTGTGTGTGGTGATGAAATAATGGTGTGTGAGTGAAGTGTGTGTCAGAGATTCAACCACACACAGACTGCAGCACACAGGTAAGGCATCAGACAGCTGTTGTGGAAGTCCATCAGAAGCAGAGCTGTCAATCAGCTCTTCCTCTCCATGTCTCTGAGGCGACTCCCTCCCCCTCACCCCTACCCCCTCATCCATCTATTCTCCCTTTCCTGTATTCTGTCTGTCCATCGCTGCCTCTCTGACTCCTTCACACACACGCTCCCACATTACCATCCCTCTGTGGGCATTTGTCATTATCCATCCTTTCTCCACTGATCTTCCTTTTCATTGAGCTTCATCATTCACACACTGACCATGAGTTTTACTTCCTTTTCTGTTGCCTTCCATCTTCTCCATCTCTTTCCGTCTCTCTCTCGCCAACTTAAGCATTCACAACTGCTGTTGCTCATTTGACTTTTCCTCTCTCACTCTATTAATTTCCATTCAGGCATCCTCTGTCTCTCTCTCTGTTTCTCCTTATGTCTCTCTCCCTTGCTGAGGTGGTCTAGATGGTAGATGAGTCATTGCAGCTTTTGCCACTCCGCAGATGATTTATCTGCCCACAAGGAAGCAGGAAAAGGAATGATGGAGGTGTGTGTGTGTGTGTGTAAGTCAGCGAGAGGGGGGGCATTAAAGAAAAAGCAATGAAAGATGAAGGGAAGGGGGGAGGATGGAAGGTGAGGGGAGACGGGGGAGAGGCAGCCAACCTGCTGGCATCACACTCTTTTAAATGGAGGAAAACAGAGTCTGTTGACTGTCAAGAAAAATGCTCCAGACGAATATTTAATTCATCAAAGAACCCCTGACGTTTTAATAAATTAAATATTTTCTACAGGAACGTTCTAAACACAGATCAGACTTCATTTTCCTCAATTCTGATTTTTTGTCTCTTCCCAGCACCTGTGGAAAGGTTTTGTCAGCCTTTTTTTTTCACTTTTACAGAGGATGTGTCATTGTCAACATGACCAACTTTCACCAAAGTGTCACACACGGAACATCTGCTGCTACAAACATGTTTAACACCAGCAGGACAGAGAAGTAGTTGGGAGGAGAGAAGAGGAAAAAGGGGAGAGCAAGGAAAAGAAATATTAGGAAAGGAAAGATATGGGGAAAGGAGTTGAGAGGAGAAAAGGGATGAGGTAAAGGAAAGGAAAGGAGCATAAAGGAGAAGGAAGAGAGGATAGGAGAGAAGGAAATGAGAGTAAAGAAAAGTAAAAGAAGGAAATGAGACAAGACTAAAGCAAAAAATAGGAAGGTTGGGAGAGAAAATGTAAGGAAAAGAAAGGAAAATGAGAAGAAAGCCAGCCTGTCTAGCCAGACGCATCAGACATCACGCAGCAAACCCAAGCAAGGAGACAGGAAAAGGAGGGATGGAAGGGGGGAGGGTTTGACGATGTAGGGAAGGCAGCCTTGATGGATGGAGGCAGGATGGGTTGGAGGGGTGTCTGATGTGGGGAAGGAGGCAGAGTGTGATGAAGGGATACAGGGGAAGAGAGGAGAGGATGCTGAGAGAAGCAGCCAGGAGGGAATTTATTGCAATTATTACACTTGATGGACGCACTGAAGCTGCACTTCATACACACTGTTTGGTTCCTGTTTGTGTGTGTGTGCGTGTGTGTATGGTTAATAAATACATAAATAAACAAATAAATAAACAAATACATATATACACCTATATGTAGTATGCAAATACATATGTCTAGTATGTAAATACATATGGTAATACACATACACACACACACACACACTGTCTAGTTGAGCAAGTGGTCTTTAGTGAGTTAACATTTATGAGAGAGTAAAGGGGGAGGGAGGGGTAAGGGGGAAATGGGGAAGGTAGTCTGAGTTTCCCTGTCATTTTCTGTCTGGCTGCCTGTTACAACAGGATGTGCTTTTTACATCGATGCATTTATGTCTGCTATTTCTGTTCTTTTCGTCTTCTTCTCTTCTCATTTTCCACCCAGACAATAGGAAATCACTTCTCAGAATGCACCCCGTGCTGCTATCATAACTGTCTGTCATTCCCCATCTATTCCTACTGTGTCAGTAAATGAGTCAGTCTATATGGGCTTGTCTTCCTGGCAACATATGCCTGGGTCATGTGACACAGCACCAGTGAAACACTCGGACAACATGTTAGCTTCTACGTCCAGACACCTCTGCCTCCAGAGACAGAGAAGATGTCACACTCGGTACTGTGCAGAAGGGAACCAAACAGATAGTGATGAAGTGATGACTCAACTGATAAATTAGTCTATCGACAAAAAAATTGGTCAACATTGTGTGTATGTATAAAAAATTGTAAATTGACTATCATTGGGTTTTGGACTGCTGGTTGCCTCTCAGTGGGGATGGAGAGAGAGGTCCAAATCGGACAGCTGTAAGGAGCAGTTATATATACTTCTGACCCAGGTGTGCTAACATCTGAAACAACCTGAGATAACAGTGCTAAAAACTAAAAAGAAACATGGCTAATAGTGCTAACATCTGAACCAAACTGTGTGTCAGAGTGTGCTGGTCAAAACACTCTAGGAATCTATGTAAAATTTACGGCCTTTATTGGAAGAATAAGGATAATCGTGGTGGTGCTTCCGCCTTCCTGCCACGAACTTGGCTGCAGCGGCCCAGGATGGACCCAGGCAGTGGAGGACAGACCCTTGGGAGTCTACCGGCACCATTGGTGAGGCACAGGAGACACAAAGCATGGAAGAAGACATGGAAATCCTTTTTTGACACCGGATGGTGAACAAAGCTAGCAGCAAAAAGTCTGTTTCTTAAGGTGGCTGAGCAGAAAAGGGAGATGTGCAATGAATGCATATCTTCTCATGGGAAACCAAATGGGAAGCTTGTTCCGTTAGAGAACGTAGCACTTTCGATGCATGCACCTCCTGGACATGATACAGAGGACAAAAGCTGCTGCAAGTGTTCATTTAACTTAATGCAAAGGACAAAATTCGATCATGAGTTCAGTATTCACGTGTTGGACGACGTTATCGACTGTAAAACAATGTGATCATAAATCAACAGTGGTCACTACATGTGTCATTTCAAATTGAACTCTGGGACCTGTATCATTAAAACACACTTGCTATTACCGCCAGTTACCACCAGTGTCACCAAATCAACCAGGACTGAAATGTTCAACCTGTATCCATTGATTTTTTTTTGACCACATCCAGGCAGCAGAACTAGATGTAAACACTACATTAACATATGACACATGAACATGTTAGCAAACAGTTGCCTATTTACACATCCAGGAGCAACAATAGCATTTATTTGGAGTTGTGTTTCTGGCCACCTGATGAATGTAAGTCCAATATTGACTTTCTGTCATAGCTGCCTGCTGCAGCTGGAAATGACACAGATGAAAGCTGTGAACATGCTACAAAGGTGCAGAGTTGGGTGACAATTCTCTGTAGGTTCATTTGTTATACATGAATCAGAGTCGTTTTAATAACTGCACACATTATAAACATGTACAAGACGTGTTGTTTGCTCGACATCAGCTATTAATCATGTCTTTCCTCTATGTAATTTCATGATCTACTAACTATTCCAATCATTTTTTGAATTTCTCTTACAAGTACAAGTACAAACATTTTAGCGCTGTAAAGTGTGATGTTCTTGGTTTTTAGACTGTTAGTCAGACATTTGTAGTCGTCACCATGGGCTCTGAGAAATTGTCAGGGTTGTCATTTTTCACTATTTTTTGGTATTTTCTAGATTAAATGCTTGATCCAAGAAAAAAATGACATTAAATCTATGCATTAATCAGTTATGAAAATGATCATTGGTGACAGCATGAAAACATTTATCTTCTATTAACCTTCCTTTGTGTTTGCACTGCCATGCATGTTAAGTCAAAAAACATTAGCTGTGTTGTGTCCATGGAAACTGGACAGGAGACATGGCACACAATATTAAAAAATACACTTCCTGCCACAGAAAGAGTATGCACTTGGCTTTTCAATAACGTATCACTGCAGAATGTCGGACTTGGTTTGTATGTTGCAACATTAATACTTGTTTTTTTTTAAAGTCATTTTCTTCCAAAAGGAGAAATGATGAGGCACTTGAGGCAGAGCTCTTTCCTGTCAGCATGACGCAGGTTAGCTATTCACCCACCCAGCAAGCGAGCCACCCATTCAGCATGCCTGCCAGTCACCCCGACAGCCGCCCTCCCCTTCAGCCGGCCCATGTATCCCAGAGCAGCAGTCGCCCAGCGGTGCTCGGGTGACAGCGCTCAGATTTAAAGCCCAGCAGTGGCGTTTTGTTTCTGCCCCGCTGACTCTTCCTATAACCTAACCAGGCTTTATCAGCCCAGCACAGGCTGCGGCGAGCTGGAGACAGCACCTGGTGGAGGGAGGAGGGGTGGAGAGAAACACAGAAATAATAAGAGGGGGGGAAAGAAGTGGTGGCGAATAAAAAGACAAAATCTGTGTGATGAACGAGAGGGTATGTGGAGGAAATGGGAACAGAGAGGGGGAAAAGAGCAGGAGGAGGAAAGAAAAGAGGAGTACAGGGGGTGTAATGGAGCAACTGGGGAGCTCTTTCACACTTCACTGTGGTCTTGCCCTGCCAATGACCCTGTCATCAGTGTGTGTACGTGTGTGTCCGTGTATGCGTTACTGCTTCCGACAGGTGTCCGATATTGAATCTTGCTACCTGACACACTGTCGCCTGCCAGACCCACAGCCGACTCAACTCTCCAAACACACACATTCACACATAGACACATACACAGCGTGTCTTTAGATCTGAGATGGTTTTATCCCTGGGTGGGCCGGATGAAAAATGACTTTGCCTCCTGGGGATGAGAGTACATTTGACTGAGTCCAGTTTATTCAGGAGAGTGGTGGTGTAAGAGTGTATGAACAGTGTATAAGTGAACTGAAAGTCACCTTGATAGTTTTTCTTCTTCTTCTTGTTAATTGCTATTGATCAGCCAGGACAGCAGAACTCCCTTGATTTTTTTTACAACAGATCAAAGATCCTTGAGCTAAACCTACAAAAACATGACTGAAGGAGAAATGCTCGGCCTTTCCTGATAAATTCAATTAACCCGAGAGTTGAATTAAACATTCATGAACATTTGCCTGAGATCTGGCATTAAACAGTTGTTTCATGACTACCTGAGGGGTCCTGATTACTCTGCATCACCTGTCTTCCTGTCTTTACCTCTGGCAGGTCCGCCCTTCCCTGTCTCCTTTTCAAGACATTTCGAAAACATTAAGGAAGCCGAGAGGCAGTTTGTGGTTAGTGTGAAAAGACAATCTGTTCCACCCTTTCCCACAGACATGCTGGGGTTCTCTGACAGGTGAGGACGTACCACAAGGGTGGAGACTCAGACAATACCGGTGACAGGTACCCAAAGTTTCCTACAACCGTTGCACCAAACCACAAAGCCACATCATCATCTTCAGTTATTTTGCAGCATTTTCCCCACATTACAGGTCTGAGCTGTGGTGTGTTTTGCATTTTCATCAACCAAAACTGTGATGAAATACTGTCTGTCACCAGCCCCTTTTACTATAATGAGAACAAGACATAGATGAAACTACAATGGCTTTACCAAATAAAAACTGTTTCAATGGAATTTGAAAATGAAAAAAAATGAAACCTGTATTTCCTGAATCATGACCATAAACTATGGATCCTTTGGTGGTTGCACTTTTTTCTTCCTGCACACCTGCAGTGCAGTGCTAATACTGCTGCATGGAAATATGCACTTCAGGCAAGAGGTAGACTGACAAATGTGCTGGACCAGCTAATTTAAGCCTATTTCAGATATATCATCAGCACATAATAAGTTCCAAAAGTAAAACACTGCATTACGGAGAGATGTGTTTGAGGTTATTCAGAAACAGCGTCTCTGTCCCAGTGCTCACCTGAGAGACTGACTATACAAGACGACAATACAGAGATGTTTTTGCATAATGTAGTGTAAAGCCTGAGGCTGACATAGTGAACACATGACATTTAGCATTCCAGCCTTCTAACAACAGTCATTTTAGTGTGAATGCTGTTGTCATTCACATTGTCACTGAAATAACGACATACATTTATCATACAAACACATTCTATTCTATAAAAATATTCAGGTGCAAGCTGCCCAGTAGCTAAAAGTCTAGGTTGTCTGTTGCTGACTGACGACTATACTGTATGTTCTTTTGACAAGCTTTCACACATTTATTTTGTTGTTCATTTGTGCATATAGTTTTACAACAAGCCACATCCACAACCAGCCTGAACTGTATGAGAGGAGGGGACAATGAAGGGAAAGATGAATAAGGACAGAAACCTGTGAAGATGACCTCATCCTTGCATCTTAACCTTTCTCCTCCTCATACCTCCTTCCTCACCTTATTCTTATCATACTTCTATCTTTAAGAGTATTTCTGCACTCCCGTGGCCATGAGATTCCACCACACAGGCCTCCTTTCTTAGCTCCTTATTTTCTCCCTCCACCACCACTACGCCCGATCCTCCTCTGCTCTCCCACCTACCCCTGCCTCCTCACTCCTCTGATCGTCGGCTGCTTTACGTCCTCTGCAGTCCTCTCTTCCTGCTCTCTCTTCTTCTCTCCCACACTTGTCCTGCTTTTCTCCCTTGAACAACTAACGCGCCCTGCTCCGACTCAAACAAGCCTCATTGACCTCGTCACACCTTTCACCCCACTCAATCCTTGTTGTCTCTTCTCTACCTCTCACTTTTTTTTATCTCTCTTTATGCTTCATCCCGGATCTGAAAACTTCAAACAAGTCTCTTTAAAGGGGCCTCTGTGTCTCGCTTAGACTTTCTGAGTAGCTACTGTGTGTGCGTGACTCTATTGAGTGTGTGTTTATAACCTCCAAAACACTAACAGAGCATAACAAAGCATTGGGCCAGTCTGATGTTTTATGTGCCGTGGTGTGTGTGAAGCCATGCAGTGATGGAAAGCAGCATGACCTCTGAAACGCATGCATCACACACACTGGCTTCCCAAATCTCATGCCTGATGGACAACTGAATCACAAGCTTTGGTCACACTGTCTGTTTTGCTCTGAACTATGGTATTAAAATGTTTAATATAGCCTTGGGCTTGTGGCAACTGCTTTGATCCTCAGTGAGCCTTGTCAAGAAATATGTTCATGCTTCCACAGCCAATCAGTCTTGAAATCAATAAGCGTATCTTGTCCTTCCTGCCTGTCTTCATTGTCTTCTAGTACTTTCCAAAATATGAAGTACAGCAAAAACTGTAGCATCTTCTTCACACTCTTCTTTTTAAAGAGCGGCTTTTCACAATCTGCAACTCCACTCTTCCTCCCCCTCTGTCTTTGTGCTGCTGTTGCATACCAAGGAGTTCAGGACAGGACGTGCCTCAAATCTGCAGCCAAACCCTGGACTCCTGTTCTGCTGCGGTAAAAAGCAGCTCAACTCAACCGTTTTTTGCCAAGGCGGCAGTGTTCTGAGAGACTGAATAAATCACCTTTTTTAAACGATAACGATTAGGATGGAGGAATGCTTCTGAGATGTCTGCCATCTCCACAGAGGAGCTGATCTGTTCGTCCCCGTGAAATAGAAATGCATCATATTTATGAAAGATAACCATACAGCACGAGAGGAAAGAAGGCTCACTATCAGACATTTGGTTTCCTTCTCTAGGAGTCACACGCATCGACAGCAGGCAGGTTCAAGTGTAGATCTGATAGGGCCAGGCAGGAAGCCAGAGCACAGGGATGCTTTTGCCAATCAATGTCATCATGAAGCACACACACACGCACACACACACACGGAGACGGGCCTACATACAGTAATCCTGTGCGTGTGGACGAGTAGTGAAATGATTTGTGCTGCTCTAGGTTTTGCAGCCCGGTGTTATCAGAGTTGTCAGGCAGGCAGATCTGCAGCACAGGAGAACGTGGTTTGGGTAGAAAACAGACACACTGTCAGGATGAGTGTGTGTGTGAGAGAGAAAGTGTGTGTGTGTGTGTACTCTTAAGACACAATGAAAAACTCTTAAAAAGATTTTGGAAGGTTTAGAAAATTGAGGAGATGATCTGCTTAAAATCAGCCATTTCATTCATGAGCACGATGAGCACGATTCTAATATGGGAGACGGCTGTGGGAACAAAACCCCCAAACCCCGTATATAATCAGGATGTGCAAAGTGCAAATGTTCACAACAATTAAAGCTACTATGTGTAGGATGTGTATATATCCCACTTTGCCACGGTGCCTACATTTTCAAATTAGCACTAATCACAAAGTACAGCTGAGGCTGATGGGGATGCGATTAGTATTGCAAGTGCTCAGTCACAAACTAAAGTTTGACAAATTAAGATTTCTGACCTGATACTGGCCGGAAAGGAAAAGTGAGAGAACACCAAATGTATTACAGTTAATCCATAGGGGCAAATGCATGCCTTTGCCAAAATTTAGTGAAGTCATCTGGCTAGATCATCTGAGAATCATAAATGTATGTAACAGATTTTGTGCCAATCCACCTAGTAAATGTTGAACTACTTTATTGGATATTTAAAACCTTTAACCCCTTGCTGACACTAGAGGAAAAGACAGAGGATCACATTAGGATTCATCCTCTGGGGACAATGACCAACCAACCAACAATACATTGCCATCCATAGAAATACAAAGACATAGATGTAAGATACACGCAAGATACACTAATCACAGTGCTAACGAAACCCAAAACTTACAGCACTGCCAAATCCATTCCAAATGTTCTCAAATTGCAAAAATGTCCTGCTAACAATTTAAATGCAACTGGGCACTGATACAAAGTGGGTCTATCTTCAAATTATGACAGAAAAACATTTAAAAAAGCAAACCAAACAGAGATCACACATTCATTTTGTTGAAGTGGTTGCGTGACCCCAAGCAGCCACTTAATACACTTACTTTATACCATGAGCTGGCTCTGGCTCTCGCTGCAGGGTGACTGGTATTACGTAAAAATCTGTGTTCACACACAAAGCAAAGGAATTACTCAAGTAAGTTTGACTGCAAGATAATTTGCATTAATTCAACCCAGACAGCCAGAATACCTTTCTGTACATTAGCTGTAAGCTAGCGAGCAGTGACAGACAATGAGGGTGTGTGTGTTTGTGTTCAGTTCAGCCCGGCCTCCGAATGAACTCAGCACTCACCAGAGACTCCACTTCTTTGTTATATCCCTCCAGTCTCTTCTTTTTCCCCTCCTCTCCGTATGTTCATGAAGTAAAGTACACTTCCCCTCCAATCAGCAGTCAACATGGACCCTAACCCCCATAGATGAAGACAAACTAATTGCATTAAATCTGTGTGAACACACAATGAGGTTTTCATGTTGTTCACATTATATTAGATTATGTCACCTCTAAAGGTTAAATCTGAACCATCTCACTGAACAGAAACAGGAAGTGCTGACAGATGCACATCCAGGCTGCCCAACTGGACTTCCACCATTTGTTCTAAGTTGACTCTTTCCAAGTCACTGAGGAGCATTGGATCATCATTTTTGATACAAAGGCCTTTGTCCTAATTTCATCTGTTCATTGGAATCACACTGCAATGACTGCAAACTGGAAATCTTAAAAAACTGTTTCCTGTTATACAATATGAAGCGCCGAGAGACCTTTGCAAGTGGACACCTGCTACAACAACAGTAGGTCAAAATCTAATGGAAGAATTCTTCTGTCAAATTTTAAATATCCACAGTGATTCAGGTAACTGCAAACCTATAGAAACTTGGTTTCTGGTTGAGGAAGTTACTGATCCTTCCTTGTACTTTCTCTGTCTATGTCTAGTTTACATCTGTTGATTCTTGACTTCGATTCAGATGCTTTTTGCAGTTGTGCAATTTTCCCACTGGATGTTATTCAAAATTCATTTCATCTCTCATCTATATGCTACAGTTTGCATCTCTGGAGTATTTTTATGCCTCTAAACATTTGTCAAGCATTTTGTTTTCAGTTGGTCGATTCATTGAAAAAAGAATTTCGGTATAAAGGAGAGATTCATGCTTGAAGCCCTTCAGCGTTACTGTTATTGATAGGATCCTAAATAGTTTAAGTCTGAACAGCTGTGACATATCATATAGGTTCAGTCTCCCCCCTCAAGAGCACCCGTTGTCTGGTAAACAGACATTTTCCACATGCATACAGTCCCAGGTGAGCTCTGACAATAAGGTTCATTGGTGCAAGGGGAAGACGTGGGACGCAGCCTGAAGGAGAGATCCTGCCTGGAAGAATGAAACTGATTAGCTATGTTGGGTGGGGATTGAAGAGCTATTTTACTTCTGTAGTTCTCAAGGGCTGAACGCACAGTTTCAAGCCTTTGTGTGTTTAACAGCATCAGAAGAGCTGATGAATGGCCTATTTCATGAAACCTCCCTGATGAGCAAAAGTGAAACCACAAGAATGTGAAAGAACAAAAAAACCCTCCAACCCAAACCACAGTTCACGTACTGTATGTTATTCAAACGACCTTGGCTAGTTCCAGACCAAATCTGCGGACCTGAACAACTTGAAAGAAAGACATCTATCCCGCTAATTTAATCTCAGTGAATGGGACCGATTTGTAACTAACAGAGACGCTGACCCAGGTCAGAACACGGCAATGAAATGTTGAATTTATCATTGTTATGGGTACATCAATGAGGAAACAGTACCATGGGCAAAACTAAATCTACCTTGATCACACACAGGTTCGCTAAAATATGAGTGAGAACCACAGCTGAAACCAAAAGTTCAGTAAAAAGTGAGAGCCAATAAAATGAGAGAGACATGTTGATATCCGCAGATTTAGCACAAGATCAGATAAAGAGTTGTGTGGTATGCATAGTTGGATTCACACTGAGCTCTCCCAAAAGACTGCAAGATAACCATGACATGTTTGAGACCTGGGCTCGAGTCAGGAGGTGTGGAGAGAGACAAAGGTACTACGTGAGCAGTGGGGATGTTAAGTTACTGTAATTTGACTTGCTCACCAACACAGTCAGTAGTTGGAGCTGCAACAGCAGCTGTGACGCACTGCTCACAGAGACAATAAAGGCACTTTGAAGCTCTTAGTGCCCAATTGGTGCATTTTGTGTCAGAGATCTCACTGATGTACAGACCATCAGTATCAGATCAAATATTGGGGAGTATATGACACATGACAAGTTGTGGATGAATACGAATACACCATACCACTAAACTATGTGTAGTCTTGAATCACTCACTGAATCATTAGCAGCATTGAGAAGGTTTATTTGTGTATGAAACTTGATTTCACTGTGTTATTAATTTTAATAATTAATACCAAATTTCCATTGATTTCTTTCAGAAAACACCGTTTTCCATCCAGTGAGTGCGAGAACTTTTCTGTAATATTGATCTTAATCAACTTTTCTCATTCCACTTTTTAAATTAGATACTAATTATTTACTAATGACTTTCGAAGACTGTTGGATGGAAACCCAGTTACAGGCCATGTGTTGAGGCTGTGAAGCGCTGTCTGTGTAAGTGGAGACAGCAGAAAGAGCTGCGTCAATAACACCAACCATCTGTTGGATGCCAAAGAGGACTCAGTCTGCACACCTACCTCCACTTCCCTGTATCTCTCTCTATTTGTCTTTCACTGCTCCCTCTATACCTACTATCTCTGCCTCTGTCTGTTTTCTTTCTCTGTGCGGCTCCTTTTCTCCTTCCATCTACCCCTCCTCTAGCTACAAATCTTTTTTTCTTCACCCTCCCCTCTCGCTGTTCGAAGGCCAGCCAGAGAACAGGGTGGGTCTGGCTTAGGAAAAGAAGGGAAAGTGTAAAACAGAGGAATGTGGTGTTTGTACGACTACATGAGGTGTTTCACTCCTTACAGGTTATCTTTTCAGTTAATTCCGTTTTCGTGTTAAAATACTGAACTTTAAGGCACTAAAAGTAAAAACAGAGTAAAAAAAAAACAGGTAAGACTGTCGAGCGTGCGATCCTGTTTTGCTGTGTTGTGCCCACCTGACAAAACAGGCACACCCACTACCACAATAAACCCATTGTGCGATATATGGCAGTTTGTATGCAATTATGTTTGAGTATGTGCATATATGTGCATGTATGTGTGTGTGTGTGGGGAGAGAGAGAGAAAATGTGGTTCATTTTCTGAGGGTTTGATTACAGACTGATAGTGACTGCTGTCAACTCGTCACCAGACAACAGGACAAGGGTAAGAAGACGAGGTAGAGACTTTATACGTGTGTGTGTGTGTGTGTGTGTGTGTGGGTGTGTGTATATATAGGTGTAAGGACGGGTGGTAGGTTGTTGTGAAATAAGAGATCAAAATAACAACAAAGACTTTCACAGTTCTCAAATTTAATCTACAGTCTCCAAGTCTCCGTCTTTTCTCTTATCTCAGGTCTTTGTGGCTGTGGCTTTTTTGTTTTTTCTTTTTTTTACAATTTTTGGTGTCACTCCTGCCTCCCAAGTTGAAAGAAACCAGCAGATTTGAAGAGCAACCAGCAGTGTCCTTGATGATACATTAATTTGAAGTTAAGAAACCAAGTGCATTAGCTAAAAATTTGCCTGATCCCATTTCTTTTTATTTAAAGACTACGGTTGGGTATTTAACCTGCATCCATCCTAAAACCCATCCAATCATGCACAATAGCGTGAGCGGCAGCAGCTTGATCCTCAGTTTGTGTCTTTGCACAATGCTTTCAGGCACAGTTTTGAGTGTCGGCCATCCACGTTTCGGCAATCACTGTAGCTACGTAAGTAAAAATAGAAAGAAAGCAAAAGAAACAAAATAGATTTGAAGAGTAAAAATATGCTGTTTCCTGTCCTGTTTGCGCACGTAGTGGGAGTGAAACACGAGCTGTTACACAGCTGCATCGAGAACGGGGCTGATTAAAGTCGAAGCGTATCTGTTCCCTCTGACGTGCTGGATGACTGAAAAAAGGCTGAAACACATCCTGTGTAGACACAAGGTAAGTAAGCTAGCAGCTGCGTGAGGCTAACATCAATATGCTAGCATATTCACAATGATAATGTCGTGCTGCTGTTTGGCAGGTATAATGTTTATGATAATCGCCATCATAGCATGTTAGACTCTTTGCATTTGTTAATTAGCAGCAAACACAAGCTGCAGCTGAGGCTGATGGGAATGTCATTGCAGGTATTTGAACAAATTAAAGATTTGACCTGATGGTGGTGCTAGAGGAAAAAAATTAAGGGAGCACCAAAGTTATTATAATTCTACAATTCCATTTGGCAGAAGCTTTTATCCAAAGCAATTTGGCCTGAGGGGGATCAATGTCTGAATCAACAGTATAGTGGTACCAAGAAATTTAATCACGGAAAAAATGCACGCAAGGGAGGAAGTCATTTACTGCAGAGTGCTATAACAAGCAGCATGGTTCATGCCCCCAGTAACAGTCATTATGCAACAGCTAATGCTAACCTAATGCTAACCCATCCGGCACACTAAAAATAGGTGTAAACCACATTGAACTTGGGCATGACAAGACAGAGAATAGAGAATATTTAAAAAAAAAAAAAACTTCTCTATTAAAAAGAACCACAAAATCCCTCATTAGTCATTTTACAAAAGCAGCGTAATCTGGTGTTTACTTTTTGCGTCTTTTCTTTCTCTAATAGCATGAAAAGAATCAGAACTGGGTCAATACATGTTCAGACGTCTCTGGGTATATTATCTACTTCACAACAAAGAGACTATATACACTCAGTTCAGTAATTCTCACAGGCCGCTGTTACGTCTTGGCTAACGAGCACAGCACTAGAAAGCTGGGAGACATAGCCACGAGGCAAAACTATAAATCAAAGTGACTTACAGTAAATTATATTTACTACATGATGAAGTGTCTGTTTATTTTAACTGTTGAGGACTGTATCTGTCACAAATCCTCCTGTAATAGTTTGACAACTGCTAATTAAATAAAGCACTGTAGATGGAGGAGTAAGAAAAGGAGGACTGTAGTTGCTCAGTGGTCCAATTTACAAAATGGCACTGTTCTGGCTTTTGTCGACTTTTTTGTATAGATAGATAGATAGATAGATAGATAGATAGAACAAAAGCTCTAACTGATCAGCCCATTCAACAAAAACTCTTCTCTGATTTCAAGCCCATTCAACAAAAAAGGATCTTTTGACTATTTATTTCACATATGTGCACACACACACACACACACACATTCGGACTGTTCATGAACAATCAATGTCAGAATGCAATTTGTTGGGTGGCCACGTTGATCAGCCTTATCAGGTCCAATGAAATCTTATCACTGTTGCTATAGACATTACCTGTCACTGCTTTGTGCGATCACAGCAGGTCTTGTATTTTTTGGGGGGCGGTTGGGGGAGTGGTAGAATGTAATCTAACTGTGCACGAGAGGGAGCCATATGGATTTTTCCTAGAAATGTTCCCACGACTCAGGAGGAGTGGAGCAAGGTGTAGCTCTGGATCAAGTATTTCAGTGTAAGAACAAAACAATGGAGCGGTGTTACAGGCAGACATACACATGGAATTTTTGTTTCAAGTATTCAATATCAAATAAGTACAAAATATTTTTTCCTAAGAAAAACATGCAAATTAAATTAAATTAATAAAACTCGACTCATTATAATGAAATGTAATTTGATCATTATTTTCATAATAAGTTATAAGTGGAGTTTTATCATGGTTAATTTTCATTTCATAATATAAAGTATCATTTTAAAATGCCCTTTTTGAGTCTCTTTCTATTTCATAGCATTTTTCCCAATAACACTTTCATGGCCCTTTAATGACAATAGTGTTGTCGCACTCTCTCACCTTCATCTTATGTGATTTATTCAGCTTAACAAGGTTGCAAATGCTACCTACCTAATGAGCTAGACTGGGTTGTGAGCTTGGTTTATTACTCAGAGTTACTTCTGAAATTTGAAAAAAAAAGTTTCTCTATGAAGAGCAATGAGACAGATGGTCTTTCTCTGTGGACGTTCAAGAAAACAGGGAGTAACTAGCACTGCCAACACTTTGATGATGAGTAGTAATCCAAGCTCACATGCTGGCCTAGCTAGGTAGCATTAGCACACCTGTTGAGCTAAGGTTTAAAGCTAAAGCAGTGTAGTTACTTTGCCTGCGTTGAATGAAAACACTTCGGGGTTCCATACATGATGGTGCAATGTGAGGTCTTTGAAACATCATTTGAACATCATGGACTTTAGACACTGCAAGCCAGACTAATATAATCTATAATATCTGCTTACATTGCCCTATTCTGTCTACAGTTGTTGGCATTACATATACATATAGAGCTTCACTTATCTTGTCAGTGAGTTTAGTGAAGCAGCAACATCTTTTTATTACAGCTTAATGTTGAAGTTATTCATCAGAGAACACTTTTCAGGGATTCTGTTTTGACAGCGTAACATTGTTTTCCATCAAGGGTGGGTAACCTTTTTTTTTCCAAAGTGACTTAGATAAAGAAAGCGAAGGACCGCACACTGGAAAATTGAATTGAAACATGAAACACATTATGCTAAATTATGTTAGACTACATGAATTTGGTAGACATGACAGATTGCTTTACAATAGGCTATTTGCCAGCCCAGAAGGCCTTGGTCCTTTTTTTCAAAAAACAAAAACTTTCTTTCAGAAAAGGTTGACTTTTCTAAAGCTGTGTGTGTCAATCTGGTGTGCTGAGGTTACAATGAAAAGATTACTTGCATAAAGCAACCCACTTAAATGCAGCCCTTTGAAGGTCTTTTTGGAAGTGAGGACCAGCCACACTTTCCAAAAATGTCCTCACTCCCAAGGTTTAAAACTCAAATTGGTTCTCACAAAGATGGATGTGCAAGTACAAACACACGCGCACACACACACACACACACACACACACACACACACACACACACACACACACACATCCTCCCCCTGTGCAGACTTATTATATGTCCATTCCCACTCTCATCCTACAGAAGGTCAGTGTTCATCTTACATCAGTGTCCTGTCTGAGTGTGTAGACTACAGTGAACACCACACAGCATGGACACACTGTCCTGTCTGTACAGCTGGACGGACAGAGCTCGCCAATGTCACTGCAGGGAAACAGGCTGTCAGCAGGAAAGGAAGGAGCAGCAGTTACCGCATAATACTGAAGGGAGGGCAAAATAAATTGATACATTGAAAATAAGTAAGTACTAGATCATCACACCATGATCACATTTGTATTCAGATCACTAGAAATACGTTGCAGAGCAGGACAGTCAGAGTCTTAAAACCAAATTAAAAATTATCTGCCATTACTGCCTTGAAGACCATGCTGTGAAATGTCTCACCACTCAGACATCAACATCAAGTCAAAAGTCAAAATGTGAAAAGGTACAACAAAATAGACAACGTTGGTTTATTAGTCCACCACTGTGGTCCAGAGTGGAGTATCTCAACAACTATTGAATGGATTGCCCTGAAATTTTGGACAGACATTTATAGTTGCCAGTTGATTAGCTAAACTAATGCAGTCTAATACAACAGTCCTGTAACAAACCTGACCTTCATTATAGTTATAATGTCTAGTTTTTGTTTAAACTTATACAACTTTATTGTCATTTTGGAGGCTGTGGTGGTATTGTATTGCATTATAGTGAGAGGTGTTTCTCATATTTTGTCCACCAAAACTGCTTAGTTTTTTTGACATAAATTGAATTGAAAACTGAAATTTTATGAATGTTTGACCTCGTCGACTTCATTGATTTTTGTAAATATCTGCTTATTCTGAATTTGATGGCAACAACATGCTTCAAACAATTTGGGACAGGAGCAACAAAAGACTGTGAAAGTTGTGGACTGATCCAAAAACACCTGTTTGGATCATTCCAGTAGAAGATTCTCCTGACGTGACGCCATCAGCGAGATCATGTCACTGGGCAAAAACAGACATTTTACTTGCAGTTGTAGAGTGAAGTTACAGAGTGACTTTTCTTTTACAAACAGTCTCTGGCTGAGTATAGACAGCAGCCAAAACTTAAGCTATATCAGCTATAACACAACTAACAGAACTAGATTAAAAATGGAACTAGCTGTTGGATACCAGCCCTGGTCAGAAAAATACTTTTTACTTGTTAAACACACTTAATAAACTGAATTCCTTGATTATGAGTTGTTCTTCCCTTTATTCTTTTAATAACCTGATTATTCTTTCTCCATCCATTTTAAAACAGCTCTTTTAGAACTCCAGTAAAACATTCTCACATAAGGAGGACCATAACAAAAGCTGGCATTAATTTCCCTTTGATTTGCAGGTAATATATTGTGAAATAAAAAAATGCTATACTCTTGTGAGTACTGTATCATGCAGAATTTCAACTCTAACATGGTATTTTTAATTTGCTGTGGTCTTTTGATTCACTCCCATGTGGCTTATTGATCAAATTGAGTTGAATTTTTAATGGCGGCTCTAACCTGGAGGCAACCTATTACACATTTTGTTTTGCAGGCGTCTCTGAAAAACTAGGAAAAGGGGGTCTGCGGCCCTCAGCAGCCCTGACAACACTCTGTTTAGCACTGTTATCATTTCTCATTCAAAACAATGATGTGCCGCTAGCTGCAGGCTAGCATCATTGAAATGACCTGACTAAAGTGTCGAATCACACACTTTTGTCATAACGTGTGCTGGGAAAAGAAATCAGAAAAATGAGGGGGAAAAAAATCCAAAATGTCATGGTATTCCTTTAAGCAAAAAATGTCAGCGGCACATTTCAGCAAAATAACAAATCCAAAATAAATGGCTTCTTGAAAATGTCACTCAAACCCTTTAATCAGCAACACAATGCCCGCTGAACGCGTCTAAATTGCATTAAACACAGCTGAAAAAATGTCACACCTAATTTTGAAAAATGCTATTAACTTTGAGCTTTAGGTAACTTGTTTCTTTCGGTCCCTATTTTCCTCCATTTTGTTGTTTCATCATGTCCTCAGTGTCCAACAGGATGCTTCACTGACATTTGGCTAAATCCTGGAAAACTGGACGGCGCAATTCAACCAAGTGACTCTTTTTCTGTATACCGATTTGACAGAGGACTTGGGCAAGAAAAAAGGAGGAAAGTGTTTTCTGGTGAGTAAGGACTGCTGTGACAGTGGGAATATTAAAATGCTCTCCCATCCCTGCTCACCTGATCTGGACTTATTGTAAATCAAATGCCGACTGCGCTTTCTAAGGGAATTTACATTGGCCATTATCACAGCAATCTACATCCCACCACAGGCGAGCACAGAGGCTGCCCTGTCGGATTTTTGCAAAGACCTGAACTGCTCTGAACATGGCCTTACAATTCTTTTTTGCTATTTTCTGACGGAGGTGGAATTTTGAGCACCCTTGCGTCGTCTTTTCTAGTAGTTATCGAACTCCAGCAGACTTCACTCAGGATCTGTGTGCCACTTCCTCCTGACATGCAACTCTTGTTTGTCATTTTGTTTCTGTGGTGTATTGTGTTGGACATGACAGTAAGACTTTTAGAGCATTTGAACACGAAAGCTGCCCAGGAATTTTCTTTTCGCAAAAATCACCATGTTAATAATGTTTACGTCTTTTCACACACAAGTAGCCGACCAGAACCAAAGCAACATCTGGCTATATCTGTCGTGTGACACAGCTCAACAGTGGTAAATTCAGTTTTGAATGCTGTGCTGGAAAAAATACCACAGAGGTCCCCAACGTTGCAACTGGGCTTTTATCCTGGTGAGCAGTTCCGCATTTGGTCACAGTTTGGGCTTTGTGATGCTGTAGGAAATACAGGCCTCCCTCCAGAGGACAGAAATATTTAATTACTAACAACAATCCATTACCTCAAAATGCTCTTCCTGTGAGCAACAACACTGAATCACCTGCCGTGTTATCACACCTGCAACAGTTTCAGGCAAACACACGGACACACACATGCTCAGAGACATACACAGCTGCTGACATGACTCAAAAACAGATAGAAGTTTTACATTGTTATGTATCAGAGTCCACATGTCAGTGCAGCTCCATTGTATGAGCTGTATTTATTACAGTCAACACACTCATACAGCTAGCTGATACTGCACCTGTGTCACACCAGTGTTTAAAAAAACAGATGCCGTAAACAGATGGAAAACAGAACCTGAACAATATATCAGCAGCCTGATATTATCAGTCGGTATCATGTTGTCACAGATATCAGTATCACTGTGCAGGTTGTATGTGAAAAGACATCGCAGAGTTTAAAACTACAGCAATAGGTCTTTTACCTGCAGCATTTCGCACCGTGTGTACTCACGATACTGATATAGTTTTACATTATAGTTATTTGCAATCATTTTAAATTCTGTAAAGAAAAGAAAGAAGCTTTGTGCACAATACAGAGCTTAATGTGTCTGTAACACTAAGATGAATTTTGAGAAAAGACAATGCAGTCACTATTGACACCACACTTATCTTTTTTTGATTTCTGCATTTAAATGTTATTTACTTATACTTATGGTTGCTGGATTTTTGAGGCCAATATTGATATTAGTATTTGAGAGTTAAAAATATGTGATAAAAACATATTGGTCAATATTGATTTTCTACTCAAACACATTACACAAACTAAATTATTTTATAAGAACCCCTTAAATCTGTTTATCTTTAAAGAACTGTAACTGAGATATGTAACTGCATCAGTTCTCTCTTGTGGACAAACTATACAACAGAACACTTTTTCTAAATTATCCAAAACATATCTTTAGGATTTCTGAAGTGACAATTTTTTACTTATCGACTGATATCAAAACAGATATACACATCTGCAGTAAACTAATATTTGTCAGTCTAGCTCTACTGTCATTTTAGATAAAAAGAATAATAATAAGAAATGCCTTTCTCATAAAATGTCTGTTCATGTATTTATGTAAAAAAAAAAAAAGTCTCAAACTTGGGATTTTGCGGTGGTGTTACATCCGTAGACCACTGTGATGCCCCAAAGTTGGGCTCTTACATGAAACCCCACATCTTGATTTCCACACTATTCCAGCTGTGTTCGTATGGCTGAAACACAGGATACAATAAATTGGTGGCCCTTCCATATGGATTCACAGGACAACACTAACCTGACAGCTCAGCAGAGGACACAGCAGATCATGATGTAACAGTTGGCTGATTTCATTTGAGCTTTATCACCTGCAGTGGGACTGTATGTCAAACCGGGCTCCATCAATGGCTTTCAGACTGTGGCCGCAGACAATAGTCGTTTCTGCTTGGCTTGCAGCTGTCCCTTAAAACCGAACATGAGGACGCCTCAGTCGAAATCCCAGTCAGAAATGTAATCACTTTACATCAGCACAGCACAAGGACACAATGTGAAGTTATTTCCTTCTGTCTCGTCTGTAATTCTCATGAAACCTCATACTGTATTATCATTTACACTTTTCTGAACGAAGAAAATTGTTTTAAATGCACAACTTGAGTGACATTTTAACATTGCTAAATCCTAAAGATCCATCTCTATAAAATAATAAATCATTTGTGAGAATGGTTCTTTAACTGTGGTAGTCTGATCATGTACAGCTATAGAATCATTAAGTACCTCATACTAACTGACGGGCCTTAATTTACTTCTAGTGCTGTGATAGAAACAGCCCTGATGGTCATTTAGCTGCCATACATTATGAGAAGGCTTCATATAGCGAGAGTCTTCACATTCACCACGTCTGCCTCTCAGCTCTATACAGACTGAATCTGAATCCTCTCTCAGAGTGAAAGGAAGATTGAACTCTGACCTGAAGCACTCAACATAACCCACACACACACACACACACACAGTGAGTGTCAGATGTACACTGCCACACACACACACACACACAGGTATCACACATGCGAGCAGCAAAAGTTTTCTCTTCAGTCTAGACATGTGGGCAGAATAATGACAGAGGAAGGCAGAGGGAAAGTGACAGAGTGCAAAAAAGAGGGACTGAGACAGAGTCAGAGATAATGAGAATAAAAAAGGGACTGAGACAGTGGCAAACAGAGAGGCAGGGAGCAATGAGCAGACAGAGGTGGGTGGGAAGGGACAGAAAGGCTAGAAGGTGAGCTCTCACGGCCAGTGTGACCTACGGCTGCTGGTAGGGAAGATACTGAACCTGTGTGTGTGTTGTGTGCAGAGGTGTGGGCTCGACTTGATAAAACCACAAATAACTTTTTAACACCTACAACTTGTGATTTCACTTGACGTTGGCTTTTTGTAATGACTTCAGAACCCTCCAGGTTTAAAAACAATGTATTAAAGGTAAAGTATGTAAGAACTTAAAGCAATTTAAATGTATTCATCGCATTGTATTGCCAATGTGTGAACGGCTTGTAACGTAACTTAACAGTCTGTGGACTGATTTTTTTTATGATGTGATATTACACACTCTCCTGAGTACCTTGCCTTGCCTCTTCTGTTTCCCTGCAGCACCAACACTAGCTACTGTTAGCTTAAAAATTCAGCCAGCTAACATCAACAAAGGACAGGCACTCAACACAACACAGAGACCAACATGAAGTCCAACGTCAAACAACGTTACTGCAAAGCCTGTGAAATATATTGTGATGTTGTGATTTTCACTGACTGATGTTAGCTTGCTTACTACTGCAGACAAATTGCCAGCTGAGTGAATAATGAGTGTGTGAGTGAATAATGTCAGCTAGTTCATCCAGACTCTCAGGCTTGATCTGGCTGGTAAATTGGCTAGCTTGCCGTTTGCAAACTACTTTATCAGGTAGCGTTACAACATAACCAAATTCAGATCCATCCAGCAATGTCACCAGCTGACATGACCCATGATACTAAATTATGTATTATGATAAATAATGTTGATTTTAGTCAACAATAAATGGTATAACAGTACAAAGCAAAGGTGTATAACTAATTGGTTTGTACTAGACGAGAGCAAAGCAAGGCAGGGTCAGGCAACATGCTAGCTGTAACCTAAGCTAAGCTAAGGTTAGTCAGCTAGCTGTAATTTAGTTATGTCGTGTTGATCTGACTGCTTCACTGGCTGATAAAGTAATTTGCAAATGGCAAGCTAGTTAGTACCATGGAATCAACAGTCCAAATAAAATATAGGAACACTACAGATAGTAATGTTATTCTAAATATGATTGTGATTGATTTTCCAGCATTCAGTCATTTTCCAGTGTTCAGTCTCGTGTATGTCACTTCACTGTTTTTGTTTTGGCCGATGCCCAGGATGATGCTCACTTGCTGCTACAGAGTGTGAGCGTGAGCAACAGGATGCTGACTGTAGTTCACTTAACGGCCACTGGTGTCACTAATGAGGATTTTCTGAAAGTTCCACATAGTACATTTAAAACAGTTATTTAAATGATGCATCAAACTCAGGACTCTTGTGCTTGTGGGTAAGCATACAGCCAGCAGGTTAGGGAGTGACAAACAGAAACTACAAATCTGAAAAAAAAAACAGGTGTCTGTAACATACAAGCCCAAGATAAACAGCAGAAAAATAGATGTTTTGAAACTGACTCACTGCTGCAGTTTGGTTGATAGTTAAACAAAGTCTGCACAGGAGGAGGAGAGTGAGCCTCAGTCCTCAGTCAGTGTCTACACAGGATATGTTCAGGGACAGCACTGAGTGTAGGTCACCCTGTTTTGCCAGCGCTCAGAGCCCAACACACAGGTTACATGCAAAACATAGAAGAAAACAGATTTGTGCCAGTGTGAAAATACACTTCTGGTCATGAAGTAAATCATGAGTAGACTTGTTTAGACAGCCGGATCGATTAAAATAGAAGTGTCAGAGACACAGGAGACAGACGACTGAAAAACAGGTCTGTGTAGAAGAGACTTTAGACTGCATGCTGTGTAAATAATTACTTTGCATTTTGATATCAATTCTTAAATCATCTCCGAATAATTTCATATTTTTGCCACTGTCTTGATACAACACACATTACATATATACCAAAAAATAATACACAAGTACAAGCAACACAATATCATGGTAAGCAAAGTAAAACATACCATGATTTCATCAGCTTAATGTAGCCAATAACTTCATATTTTGGAAAGATAATTATACACACATTGTTTAACTTCTCCTCAATACCAGTTAGCCAGTCCTGTTAGCATGCGAACATGGGAGAATTCAGAGTGGGAGGCAACACTTGGGTTGTATCATGAATCACTCCCTCAGTCCCTCATTCGCTCATTTACGACTCCATATTTAATAGTTAGGCCGTTGTTTACTCTATGGTGAGCAGTAAATTCAGATTTCATACACTTAAAAATCATTTTGCATAATCACTAACATCAGTAGAGTTGCACAATGGTAATTTAATTTGCATCTATAAAATGTGATGCATTGCATTGCGGGATTGTTCTGTGCAATAGTGTATGATGCCCTACAATATATAGATATAAATTCACACTCAAATCTGGACACTCAAATAAAATGGCAGACAGTAAATACAGTGCACTATATAGGCAGTGATTTTGGACACAATAATAACAATAATAATATTTAAACAGTATAGCATTTAAAAGCTCGTCAGTCACAATTATTTAAAGCTTTCTGTAGGTCAAAACTACAGCAAAGATCATAAAATAACAGCTTTCAGAGAAGATGTCCAGTGAGGTATTTTTACCTCAGACTTTTTCATATTTGTCTCTGTAGTTTCTTCTTTGCTGTAGAAAAACATGCACTTAGCAACAGTGCCATTGATTTTAGCTTTCTGAAGGGGTGTTTGAAAGCCTGAATTTGATATTACTGCTCCCACACCGTCTTTGTCAGTAACTGAAAGGAGAAAATCCTAATTTGGACAAAGGCTAGGATGCTCGTGTCAAGGTGAGGAGGGATGAGCAAAGGATGAGTTGCGATGCCTGTCAATCCAGCAAATAAAGTCCATGAACGTACTTTATTTTTTTCCACCATGGCACCATTAAAAGGGTAAAATGAACTCTTGCTTTTATGCATTTTTCTTTTGAGAGATGAGTTGAGACATTTGGATTAGAATTTAATAAAGTCTGAGACTTTTTGAAAAGCCAATAGAGTGACCTCCACCACTCAGCTGTGGAGGCTGCCTCTTGCCCCCCGACAGACAGATGGACAGATGAGACAGACAATCAGACAGAGAATCAGCGAAATACAGTCAGCCTGACAGTCAGACACAGTGAGAGGTGTAGAGAGGCAGATATTCACTCAGTCTGAGAAACATTTTGACATTTAGTAGACGTTGATGTGACAGCTTCACCCTCGCTGAGGAGCCGTGTAACCATGGCATCAAAATGATTAAGTAGAGACATTGTTTGTAGTCATCTGTACCGCTACCTGCACTTTTTCTTCCTGATTGAACTTCAATGCAGCCTGTCTGTGACAGATCTGTGATTTACTACACTGTAGTTCATAAACTCCCACATAAAGAAAAAAAAGTTACTTAGATGTGATGGAAGTCCATTGATTTAACATGACAGACTGCATGGAAAATATGCCGAAAGAGAACGAGGAGGAGAAAAGTGCATTCGCTCCCAGACGAAAGCCAGCTTATAGCTTGTACGCACAATTTAACCCGGCTTATCTCTGCAGGCTTTGCATCTCTCCGACATCCCCCCTACACACACACACTCACACTTGTATCACTATCCCCGTGGGGACACTACATTGACATAATGCAATCCTGAGGCCAGTACAGTAACTTTAACCATCACAACTGAATGCCTCACCCTAACTCTTACCTAATTCTAACACTAACCCTAAAACCAAGTCCTGTCTGGAGCCTGTGAGGACCTCAATTTTGTCTCAACGGTGAGAGGAAGTCCCCATGAGTTGTTGTGCAGTCAGGTTAAAGTCCACATCTGGATAAAAAAAATATAAAAACACAAAAACACACACACACACACACACACACATCACACTTGTATTTACACGAAATACCACAACAGGTTCTGGTTGTGGTTAGTGTTTGAGCCATTTCCACATCTGACTGCCCTTGAGCAAGGAAAGTAAAGCAGTAGTAGTGTGTTATGGCAGGGAGATAAGGGTGAGAGACAGAGTGAGGGAGGGAGAGAGAGAGAGAGAGAGAGAGAGAGAGAGAGAGGAGTAGAGGAGCCGAGAGGACAACATAGTGCTGCATTGCAGTAACAGAGCCAACAAATGTTACTACTTTGTGAAGCCGGGGCCCTGTTTGCTGTGACGATGCTATCTGAGAGTTATCTAAAGGTCCCTTCCCTCTGAAGATAATCATGTATGACCCAGTGGAGGAAGAAGGACACTTGGTCGGACACATTATGGCCTCTTTATCAGCCTATAAGTCTGCCGTCGTATCTCAATGTCATTTATCTTTCCCTTCACTCTGGAGGATAATAATGCACGAGCAAAGGGGGACAAGGAGACGAGTGTTTATGTGCTTTATGGACTATCTGTCGCTCTAAGCGCCGCGTTGCTTTCAACGGCGATGAAATGTGTTTTAATCTCGTCAGGGGCGATTTGAGCATTGGAGGTGATAATGATAACTTTATTTGTATCATGCTCTTCCGTAAACAAAGTTTATAGAGTGCTGGAAGGGGGGGGAAAAGGACACAAGTGGGACTCAAGGTTAGACGAGTAAAGACCGGGGAGAAATAAAGGCGAGGATTTTTTAGATTATAAGCACTTATAATATTTAAGAGGATATACAGAGAAAGGACAATGCTGGTAGTCTCCAGCTTTATTTTGGACAACCACTGATCTTTTTTTTATTTTATTTTTTTTTATTCATATGCTGCACTGCTGAGACATTCAGCAGGGAGATGTTGTTTACTACCACACGGCCTGAAAAACAGCATCAGCAACAGCTATTTTTAAAGGGAAAAAAAAAAGTCAAATCATAAGTATTCTCTCTAATCTAGACCAACTTGGTGCATTGCTGAGAGACAGAGAGGGAGGGAGACAGACAGAGACAGGGAGGGAGGTGGAGACAAGGGCAAAGCTGTGGGGACGCTGCTGCATCCAGCCTGCCAGCCAACCAGTCAGTCAGTCACTCAGTCAGCCAGCGCAGACAGACAGACAGACAGTCAGTAGTCAGGCTATGGCTGTCAGTCAATGTTGCTGCTGCAGAGTGGCGCAGTGCCACACACTCTCTCTCTCTCTCTCTGTCTGTGCTGTTTTCTCAATGCTCGCTCTCTCTTTCCTCTCCTCAACATCCGTCCCTCCTCTGTAGTCGTCTGTCCTCTCCCACAAACTGTCTTCATCCCCTCCGACAAACTCTCTTCACCCCCTCTTTCCCTCTTACTGCCTCCCTTTTCCATACTCCTCCATATCCACATCCTTTTGTTTCCTATCCCACTTTCAACACCTCTCATCTCCCCTACATCCCCACTGCTTCTCTCCTCCCTTTCCCACATTTGTTCTGCACTCTTCTTTTCCTCTTTATATCTACTTTCATTTTGTCTTATCTCTTTTTGCTATTCTGTCTTTGTCATCTTCCCCATTCCTGTCAAAACTCCACGTCTCCTCCTGTCTCGTCTACACTCTTCTACTCCTCCCTTCCAATGCCCTTATATTTATCTGTCTTTTTGTAGACTGATAATCAGACTGAATTGCTATTTCTTTTGGCAATTTTTCTTTTTCTGTTTTGGAATGCAACTTGTGTTTGGCATACCAAGTTGTTATTTCTATAAGTCTACGTACAACGACCAGACGTGAGTTTCATCCAGGCTTTTTGCCATTATTGTGGCAAGTTATTGTCACCATTGGATTAGAATTGCAAGGTGGGAGGAGCTATTTTGGGTGCATCTGGTTCTTGTCTTGGAAGTTTCATTTATTTTATCCATGAACAATTTTGGGTGACTCATAGCTGGAGCACTTCCAAGGCTTGGCTGGATGTGAAACTCTGCTGGTGAAGAAGTATTTTAGAAAATATCTGGTGCTTTAAGATAGTGAGTTTCCATCTACCAGTTTGTGTAATTTGGATTTTATTTTGCTATTATTTTTCCAAAAATTTTGATTCAATTTGCACTAAATTTGGATGAAAACCTGACAAGTGCCACTGATGGCAGGCAGGTGCTAAAGATTATGCTGTTGAGAAAAATGATAATACATCTTGCAGCTTCAATCAATTTACTTTCAGATTTTATTATTTGATATTTCAGAATTTTGGATGAACTCAGTAATGATGAGTTTGTTCACAATTGCAACAAGCATTCTGAATTTACTACAGTTCAAATTCACTCGTCTGATTGGCTTGTTCTCCATAGCTCCATAGATCTTGTTATTATTAGTATGTAGATTAGACAGATCTGACAAGATGGAACAAAATTTCTTATAAACAGAATTGAAATAATTCAAACTCTTGGCCATAACATAAACCTGCCCAGGGGAGTCCTATGTTCATGAATCTAGGACTGCAACTAACAATTATATTAATTACCAATTAATCTTAATTAATTATTTTTTGGATCAATCAATTAATAATTTAACCTATAAGAGGTCAGAAAAGAGTTATAAATGTCCATTAGCGTTTCCTAGAGCCCAAAGATATTTTGGTACAGTTATATAGGAACACAGAAAGGCAGCAAATCCTCACATTGGAGAAACTGAAAATCAGAGAATGTTTAGCATTTTTTTGAAGACAAATGACTAATCACTTATCAAAATTGTTGTGAACAATTCTGTATCAATTGACTAATGTATTAATCGATTAATCATTTCTGTTCTACTTAAATCACTGAAGAAAAAAAAAGCTGAGAGCTGTGGGCAGCGATTCAGAGGTGTGGAACCAGACTGTCTTCTCTGCCCTCCTTCCTCCTTTGTCTCGTCCCAGTCATTTTCTCTTTTCTGCTCATTCTGCTGAGAACTCCTCTCTTCTGCTTCCTCCTCTCCCTCCTTTATCCTGTCATCTTCCTCTCCCCTCTCCTCAAACCTCCTCTCCTCTTCTTCCCACATTACATTTCTTTCATCTCATCTCCCCTCCACTACTCTCTCTCATTCTTCTTCACATTTATTCTGCTGAGAAACTCCTCATTTGCCAGCTCGTCTCTCGTACCCTGTTATTCTGTCCTCTGTCTCGCCTCGTCTTTCCATTCCCCTTTTTCCCCCCTCATGTCCCTTCTGCAACTCCTCTTTTTTTTGCCCTCCTCCTCCTCCTCCCCTCCTCTTCAGAGAGCCGCTCTCATCTCGTCTGCTGAAACACTCTCGTCTCTCCTCTCCTCTCCCAGGGCAGGGATCAACCACAGCCCATTTCACACATGACAGAGTATGCTGTATGCCAGTGATGTATGTATGCTGCTCGAGGTGGCGCTACTGATGGCTAGCAATGGAGATAGGGTAATGAGCAGGGAGCCCTGTGTGTGTATGCAAAGCGCGTGTGTGTGTGTTTTTGTTACCTCGTGGGGACCTTTTCTGGTACAAACACCCACCTTGTCGGAACCAGTAGTCCTCATGGGTACCAAAGCCCTGTCCTAATGAGGCAAAGCGTCATTTTTGAGGTCTTAGGTTAGGGTTAAAGTTTGGGTTAGGCTGTCCCAATTAATGAATGTTAATGCAACGTCCTCACAAGGATAGCTGCACAAACTTTGAGAGTGTGTGTGTGTGTGTGTGTGTGCGTATGTGTGTGTGTGTGACGGGCAACAGAGCTGACTGGAGTCTATCTGAATTTCAATTCACTATGCCAAATAAACGCATTGAGATTCCACTCATACATTCAGAAATATTCTCGGTGAAAAAAAAAGATTCAGGAATTTTACTCTCCCCTCTGACTGAATTGAAACACCAGACAGAGCAGGCAGCTATCGATATGCTCATTTACTTCGTGCTGGCAAGAGAGGGGAAAAGTGAGTAAGGAGTCATAAAGCTACAAGAGAGAAAAGCGAGCAGAGAGGAAAAAAAGAGAAGGAAAAGGAAGTGAGGAAGAGAAAACATTACATTTCTTATAGAGGGCAGGAGGTGAAGACAGAGTGGGAGAGACGGGCTACACTGTTCAATCACACATGAATCAAATGCATCAGTTCTGCTACAGCGTGAAACAACACCTTTGTATCTGTGTATGGGAGCAAGTTCAGTAGTAGGAAAAGTGTATGTGTGTGTGACTGTGGCGGTGTGTGCCATGTCTGTAAAATGTGTGCGCTTTTGAGAGTGCACGCGGTCGATGTGGAACTTTGAGATTGATTTGGTTCCTCTGTCGAGGGCAAAGACAAAGTCTTTGTGTTGCTGCCTAACAACACAGTGTGAGAGGCGAGCAGTGATTTGACAGCACCGAGAATTCACTCAGGTCTTTGTACAGTGGAGGAGTCCTTGAACCTGAGCGCTGCACCAGGTAATCACACCAGCTGAAAAGACTGGATTTCTGCTGGCTGCTGTCTATGCTACCAGTCAAAAGTTTGGACACACCTTCTCATCCAATGGTTTTTCTTTATTTATATTATTTTCTACACTGAAGATATCAAAACTATGAAAGAACACATGTGGAATTATGTAGTAAAGAAAAATGTGTTTTACAGTTTAGATTCTTCAAATTCGGCACTGCTTGCCTTAATGACAGCTTTGCATACTACATTATCTTAATGAGATTCATAAGGGAATTTTCAGTTAACAGATGTGCCTTGTCAAAAGTCAATTTGGTGAATTTCTTGCCTTTGTAATGCGGTGAACGGATGGTATCTGCATGTGTGGTTCCCACACGGAGGAGGAGGTGTGACGGTGTGGAGTGCTTTGCTGGTGACACTGTTGGTGATTTATTCAAAATTTAAGGCACACTTATCCAGAATGGCCATCACGTCATTCTGCAGCGACATATCAGCCCATCTGGTTTATGCTAAATGGAACCATCATTTGTTTTTCAACAGGACAATGACCCCAAAGCACACCTCCAGGCTATCTAACCAAGAAGGAGAGTGATGGAGCGCAGCGTCAGATGACCTGGCCTCCACAATCACCCGACCTGAACCCAGTTGAGTGAGATGGTTTGGAATGAGTTGGACTGCAGAGGCAAGGAAAAGCCACCAACAAGTACTGAGGATATATGGGAACTTCTTCAAGACTGTTGGAAAACCATCCTAGGTGACTGCCTCATGAAGCTGATTGAGAGACTGCCAATAGTGTGCAAAGCTGTCATCAATGCAAAAGGTGGCTACTTTGCAGAATCTAAAATATTAAACTTATTTTGCTTTATTTACACTCTTTTGTTAACTGCATAATTCAATATGTTTTACTTCATAGCACTTCATAGCATATGTCTTTAGTATTAACCTTTTGACTGGTGTGTGTGTGTGTCAAGACCAAAATTGGTCTAGGATATGTTTTCCATGTGTCTCCACAAATCACAAGAGCACTTACATTATGCTGCAATAAGCCTTGATCCTAGAACCAAACTGTATTTGGATTCAGGCTCAGATGTTTAAAATCCATGGTAAGCGTACTGTACACATCCTCGAGGGGCTGGGCACCAAGAATAACTGAGCAGATATTCTAATTTTTCATAGGTAGTAATAATGATTTAAATGTGAACTGATACCCGCTGCAAAATGGATACAAGAGTCAGAAGAAAACCAATGCAGATGTCAGTCAGATATGCCACAACCATTTAAACCAAATTCATACAGAGTCATAGATTCACTCTATGCCCCTGTGCCTATTTCTAAACTGCTTTTGTAGAACATGCAGCAGAATGATAAAATTTGCTGACGGCACCACAAACCTCATTACTTATTTAGCAGCAATAAAAATGATATGGTTGTAATAATTGTAGAAAAGCATGCAGGTTTGGAAGTACGTCTTGGATGGACACCAATACACCAATAATGAACTTTTCATAGAAGTGAAATGGTAGTAATGGACTGTAAAGATCAATTGATATCCACTGCTTTATCAATACTGAGGTCAGAGGTACAGCTACAAAACCACCACAAGTGTCACACAACCGCAGATCCAAACCAATACCAGCTCTCTAGAAATCTCCCCAAGACACTGTCCAATCATAGTTTGGCGAGCATAACTTGGCACAGCAGGTCTGTCAACCCTTGGATTTCTCCACATGATGAAGCAGTGTGCATGGAGCTGCAATAAGACTGATACTCCATATGCTATGAAGAGTTTGAAGGATGGGGTCTTTCTTTTTAGCTTTATTAAAACCAAAAATCAAAAAAGTAAGGTAAGGTAAACTATGTGTTTGTCCAGATAACTTGCAGCCTACAGTAGTAACCTAGCATTATTAATAAGGCCAAGGAGCATTTCATACTATATTAGTTTGAGGGATTATTTCTCTTCATTGGAATTACACTCCAGTCACCCAAGCCAAACCTGTTACCTGAGACAGCATCACTTTGGTCAAACACACTGGTTAGTTCTCATCCTCAAAGCCTTTTCTCTTCTGAACTTAAAAGTGAAACATACTGTTTGAAAATCAAAACAATAAAGAAAAAATCTAATCTGTCTAGCTTGTCATCTCATATGCTGTGAGTCTACAACTCATATGAGGTGTGTGCTGGTGTAGATGAAGATGCAGCTGAAGTAGAGACCACTGCCAGGTGATTATTTACCCTTCTCAAATAGTTGAACCACAACCGACTGTGCAGTTCCATTGTGTTCCTCAGAAAGCATTTGTAGCCTTTACAGCACAGCTATAATAAACAGTGACTGAGAAGGCAGATTTAAATATATGAGCAACACAGACGGGCCTGTCTATGCTCTGAAGATACTGAGGGTGTGATCACAGCAGTAGGTTCACATTGGCCCGTTACCAGGAAAACCAAGGATTGTAAACAAAAACACACAGGCTGACAAACAACATGTTTACTGTGGTGTTATATCATACCAATTTAACAGCCAGAAGGAAGATATGGCTGAAATCAATATCATGACCTTATTAAGAAGATTTTTTTAAATGACAGATGAATAACATTATATTTCAAATGTTTTAATATCCAATATTTACCTAATTAAATCGAGTTTCAGTACTGTACAATGTAGTTACTGAATAGTGAATGCTTGAATTATCTGCAAAATCTCTGCAGCCGCAGGTGAGTGATAAAGCTGTGATAATAGGCACATTTTGTTTATTGAGTTTTCTTTTCCATTCAGCTTGGATGGAAACCCAATTAAATCAGAGTCCACCGGCACACAGAGGAGTCTTGGCATGTGAAGAGGCGCTGTAGGAAAAGAGGCCACCAGGCAGACAGGAAGAGCCAAGGTAAGAGGACGGAGCGGGCCGAGTATCTTGAGCAGCACAGTTGCTCTTCAGGGCCCAGTGAGCCGCCATCTGTCCCAGGGCTGGGGAGGCCAGGCCAGGAGACAAGCTCCCCTGACAGCATGTTACCACCATATGCTGCTAGAGCATGTACACGCACAAACTGGCATGGCTGTGAATGGCATGGGATGATATGGTCTGGTCTGCACCAAACTGAGCTGACCTTATCTGGTGTGGTCTGATTTGCAGGACAGAAAATGCCACTGAAGAGATGATCGCTCTGCTTGATCTGTGCTCGCCTGGACTGCAGAGGGCTTCTACTGTTATAGTTCTGACTGGTCCATGACGGGACAATATGTAACTTAAAATACCATTGTACCAAGTATGAATGCACTGACTAAGAGACATTACACACCTTACCACATATTATGAGAAATGCTATGTAATTCATGGCTTAAGCTCAAATACATTACAGTCCAGTGCACCTGCAGAGCTGCTGCCACTCCAACATTGGCTTACATGTAAAGGCTCATGTTTTACCTTAAAATTCCCATTTCAGTGCTTTTAAGATCATCAATATCTGCGATACAAAAAAATAATTAGATTTCCACACAGTCAAGGAAATAAAGAGCGTGCATCCTAATCGATAACAATAAAATCCTGAAGCACTTCCGAGTACCTCTCCTGTGTGACTCCCAGCAGCCCTGTCAGCCTTACAGCGCTTTCAGTCAAAACACGCAAGAGCAAATATGCTGTGCAAAGGAAGGAGGAAGGAGGAAAAGCTAACCAGGAAGCTGCAAATTAGATTGGAATCTAAATAAATCACCATGTTAATTTTCTAACCTGTTATCTCTGTCCTCTCTGATATTTATTTGGACAAGACGGACTTTGGTCAGGCAGGTAACTATGAAGCCGATGGTCAATCTAACAGAGCTGAAGACCTCCTCTGTGGAAGAACATGTCAGGCATGAACCAGGGGTTTGCCATTAGAAGGGTTAATCAACAATTCACATATGGCAGAAAACTTTTGCTCACTGCACTCTTTGGACTGAACCTACTGAGCTTGTCAGTGCTCTAAAACTGTGGGTTCCACCAGGTGTGACAGACAAAAGAAGTATTTTCAATGTCACTGACCGGGGTGTGGCTCGAGTGCAACATGCTTGAGAGTTTAGGCTCAAGGAGAGGGCTTTGATTTAGGACAGGAAATGTTCAGCACCATGTGAATAAAGCACTACCTGTCTACTATAATCTGTACAAAGAAGCAGGGCAGCATCCCACTTCTGACTATCCACAGTTGAGGGACATATGAACAGAGCCAAACACAAAGAGATCCTTGAGGAAGAACGTGCTTGAGTGCAAATAGCCAAGATTTAGCTTTCAGTACAGCAGCAGCAACCAAAACACTGTCCAGCAGCAGCAATGGCTCAAAGATCTCTTCTAAACATAATGTGAGAATGAAACTGATGTTCAAGATAAAATGACTGACAGGCAATAAAAAATGAGAGACAGCCAGACACATGAACATATGTTCATGAAAACAGGAAGATGTGACTGAGCAGGCAGGCAAGCAGGCAGGCAGGCGAGGAACAGAGACAGAGTTAGACATACAGACAGGAGGGCAGACAGCTAACAGAGAGACAAGAGAGAGAGACAGATACAGAGGGACAGATGGACATGCAAACAACTAGACTGGATGGAGAGTTTTGGAGTCAGGTGGACAAACAAGGAGGTGACTGCCAGGTAACCAGACTGCAGGTCTTATGATCTGCTCACGTCACTCCCAGTGTGAGACAGGAAGACTGCCACTTCCCGGCCCTGCAGCTCCACCACTGCTGACATACGCCCCGATAACAAATCTCTCCCTCCCTCTCTCTCTGATCTACTGTCTAATTTGTGGTTACTATCTCTCCATCTCTCCTCGGTGTAATGGCAATATTTCACCCCAGTCAGAAAAGGACATCCACGTGTTAAAAGTTTCATCAGAAAGATATTATCTCCAAACATCTTTCTTTCTCTTCCGTTTTTTAAAATAAACTGCTGCAGGCCTGTAGGGGTAAACAAAGCTTTACATATTACACACTTCTGGATAAACAATCAGCAGTCCGACTTATTCATGAGGCAAGTGGCCGTGATTTGCTACAGAGGGACATGCAAAGATATGCAGACTATGTCATGATGAAATGTAAAACAAAGATAAAGCAAAGCAAGAGCCACTAAAAATGTTTTCAATTTCAAGTCAGCTTTAAACATGTTTGTCACTACTACAGAGTTATGCTTTTATGAGTGGCTACTGTTTTCTTTGCATCTCATGCACACATGAGGATGCATATGAAACACGCTTGAGCATACGCTTAAATGACACACATTCAGTGGTTTCAGTTCCAGTGGTGACAGTAATGCACCAAGAAATGGAGAAAATACACCAGCAAATGTGGGTAAGGAGAAACCACTAGCTAATGTTAACCTGGATGTAAACACTGTACAGTTATGGGGCGTCCAGGTGGACTGAAAGCACTGAAATGTAAGCACACACCTGTGATGTCCAATAGTTCGAATCTGGTCACAGACTTTTGTGGCGTTTGTCATCCCTGTCATATATAGCTCCCTACAATTCTTGTCTGCATCTTCACTCAATACCCTTGAATAAAGGCAGGAATGCCACCAATCTAGGTTAGAAAAAGACAATTTTTGGTCCTCAAGGATACACACAACACATTTTGGTGAAAACACTGTGTGTAAACATAACTTTGTCAGTTTAGAAGAAAACTCCTTTAAATAGCATTCCTCATACGGCCAGTAAATGCTGGCTCCAAAAAAAGTTCCAACTATCCTGAATTACCATAAAAAGTCTATTAATGTTATTAAAGCTAATTTCACTTTTTCTAATGAGTGTCTTGGTGTCATTTTTGAGAAACACTGGTCCATTAATGAAACACGAAGGCTGCAAGAAAAGTCTGATGTGAGGTGTTTTTTCTGGGGTAGCAGTATATTACCTAACATGGCTGTTGAGTAAATAATGATGTAGCCTTGGATCATTCACTCATATTTAGTCCAAATCCTAAGTCGTGTGTGAAATGTGATGTGTGACAGATGGACGGACAAACGGATCCTAATCCCAACACCATGGAGGGGGAATGTGAATTAGCTTCCATCTGCTGGGATGAAGTGACTAAACATACCTGATAATATGCAGCAAATAATGGCCATGCCACCTCCACAGGTTCACCACACGTGTGTGCCATGTCATGTCTGACTTGTGTGACTGTTTTAGAGTGCAGATACTTTATATGTTAATATGTGCAAGCTGTTTAGATCTGTCCTAAAATGTCGGAAAAGAAAATCATTGGAAGGCTACATCTTTACTTACTCAACAACTCTGACTATGCCGGTGATAATCATGATTCCTTTATCAACAAAAACTTTTCTGATTCAAAAGAGGCTGGAAAAAAATGAGGAAATTTGCCATTTCCTATCAGCTGTTACAATTTGATGTATCATGATTTACATAATAATACTTGGATGGAAACTCGGCTACAGAGACACAGAGAAACAGACTGAGAGCTAAATAGAAAGATAAGACGGAAAAAAGAAACTGCAAAACAAAAAACAAAGACGGAGAGAAAGTCAGATGGTGTGTGTGTGTGTGTGTGTGTGTGTGTGTGTGCATGAGGGATATTTCCGGAACCTGTTGTATGTGCAGACAGAGACGTACACACACTGCTCCACGCGACAGATCGGCTTTTATAGTCCATGGGATTTTATAGTGCACACGTCGCTGAAGAGCACACACCCCCCTGGTGGCACTAAGCTCATTTCAGCCTCACTGACAGATTTATGGCATTTCCATCACCTCATGTGTCTGAATGTGTGTGCGTGTGGTGTTCGACTTGACGCCCCAGAAAGTACTGTCACAGTTGGCCAGCTGCCAACTTCAGAACAGTTGGCAAGACAAGACTGCAGTGCGCTGCACAAACCAGTGGCATCACACACACACACACACTCATACACACACACACACACAATGCAGAGGTGATGAGATTCTTGCTAAAGCCTAGATGTTTCTCAAGTACTGTAGTAAGTCTGTACCATTATTTTCAATTCCAAGCTACAACACAGTGCGTCACTGCTGGAGGTAGAGAGAGCATCCATTCAAATCTCCATAAATGGACATACACGCATTCTATATATACATATACATCATTTATTTGCTTTCTTTCCAAGGGTCATATGAGAAGACTGATGTCAATCTTATGCTTATATGTACAGAGGTGGAGTCAGGACATGGTTAGCCTAGCTTAGCATAAGGACTGGTAGTGTCCAAAAAATGGACCTACCAACAACTAAATCGAAATTTCATGAATTAACTCATATTGAATGTGTTTAACTTGTACTCAAAAACAAATGTGTTTACAAACCTTTGCCTATGTACACATCCGGCAGACATGGAGCAACATTAGCATTCATTTGGAGTCATGTTTCTGGCCACCTGATGAATGTAAGTCAGAAATTTACTCTCTTATTAGCCGCGTTTTGGTCTCCATCTACTCCTGAGAAAAATATGTGGCTCTTCAGCTGCTGAACGCTTCACTGTTTTCACCAAGTCATGGCTAACTTTGCCTAACTTTCTCTGTTGTTTGTTGCTGGGCAGGTAGCGTAAAAAAATTTTCACTGAAAATAGCCACCAGCTGCTGATGAAAATGATGTTGATGAGATTGGGGACTGAAGTGAGACAAAAACAATGAGCTAAAAGATGATAAAACGCTGGTGATAATTATCTGTGGATGTGTCACTGCAAGTGACCCTGCTCATGTTCCACATAATCATTTGACCCATGGTTACAATAAAACTTTTAATTATAGCGACAATAAGTTAACTAGGACATTATAACTAACTTGTTTATTTTGTTTCTTTGCTTAAACTGCTGCAGTCCAAAAACACACAGTAAAACTGAGTCTATACTAACTCTGCACCGGTGACTAATCAACTTGAAAGTCAGTGAGCACATACACGACGTGCAAGCATCGAGTTCAATGCACTAAATCGCACGACCTTGTCTCTTAGGTTATGGAGAGAAGTACTCACAGGAAGTATACCACTTTAAGGACTTTAATGAGTGGACTGCTGGCTGAGGAGGTAAAAGAACAATTCAGCCAACTACACAAAAGGCTGCCTGCAAATGTGAATCTCCTCCAATCAACTGTCATAATGACTTCAGAGTGCTGCTCACCGCACCACCCACCTGCCACCACCAAGTTAAGGATGTAAACACACCCCGACTCTTTGATACGGCAAGAAAAGAAAAAAAAGGCACATGAAAAGAAGGAGGGAGAGACAGGGTGAGAGACGAGAAGAAAGGGAGTGAGTTAGTGCTGTCCCTTGGTATTCACAAAGACTCCCAGCAATTAAAGCTGTGGATTCAGAGCCAGGGAAACTTCCTTGAAGGTCTTGGCAGTGACTCTGAGGCTATCCCTCCTCCACACCAACCCGTAACCCGAACTAACCTCCGGCAGCTTCCACCAGCGCACAACAAGCCGCGTTATCTCACATTAGCACACACGCGATCCTACCCGAGCCTACATCAGCCTACACTAACCCACACCGACTGACTCATTACACACCATTAGCAGACGAAAACACACACTTCATTTAGCACAGCTGCCTAGTAACAGGTAGGATATTTTTGCCTCCAGAGAAGCCTGAAGTCTGATAGAAACAGAATCAACAGCCAGTACCGCAAATTTTCATGCCATTTTTTTGGTCTTAATCAAATTTCACAGTCAAAGTGCTTTGAGAAAACACACTTTCAATTTAGTAATTTTAGTCACAAGATATTAATTCAATTTACTTAATTATTCACTGGCAGAATGAGCATGTGATTTAAAATAAGCTGATGGAAATATACTGTAACCGCTCAGTTCATCCTTGGGTTAGGAAAAATGGTGTGTAGAGAACAATTGCAAAATGTCGCCATTTTACGAGTTTTAAGTTCATGTTATTGAAAATGAAAAATCTTTTGAGACTAATGAAAAGTATCATGAAGTATCACATGAATACACTGACTGGGTTTTCGTTAATCGACAGCATGTATGTTTTAATAATTTGGGCCAAATTTCCCTTTAGTAACTATAACAACTTACTCATCAACTTCATTTCCAAGATCCAGACACAACAACATCAGTATGCTGTCAGGGCAAGAAATGTGAGCAGATGAGTGGACAGGCTTAGAGCAAATTTTGTTATTTATCTCTTATTTTGAAGAGAAGGCTTAGGGCAAATATCAAAAACTGTAGCTGATGTCTCTGTTGCAAATGTCTGTTCTACACACATGCTTTGACCTACATACAACCAAAGTCTACTTTTGTTTTTGGTATTAATTTGTTTTTATTTTTGTCTCACCTTGCATAAAAACAGTTTATTATCAGTGTCCACTATAAAACATCTTTTTACAAGCCCTTTTATTTTGAAACAACAGCTAACACAGTCGACACGCCCTAACTAATCAAGTTTTAAAGGTCCTGCACACAGAGGTGTTTTCAGTAATGGTTGATTACACCATAACAAAAGACAATGCCAAATGAATCGTAAACTAACCTTTGCATTCACTGTCTACTGTGGGACATTTCACCATTTTACAACCAACGTCAACTTTTACAGAAACAAACTTGTGGAAGATGGATTATTATTTGTTGAAGTGAGTAATGGGAGACAATAGCCAAAAAAAATACCAGGTGCTGTTTGCTTGCTTTCCAGTGAGACACACACACACAGACCAAACAAGACAACCAGAGGCAGCCATCACTTGCCAGACAGTGAGTGGCAGGAGACAAATTCAAATGATTTGCAGTGAAAAAGGCAGCAGCCTTGCGGAGACAGACTCAAGGGCGTGTCTGTTGGTATCTAACCACTCTAACATCTAACACAGTGGTCAGGATGAGCAAGACAGCTTTGCACGAGCTCTCACCTTTTCTGTATCACTACATGTAACACAGCACAGTGTCATCCCCACTCGTCTTTAAATTGAGGGCATTTTTCTAATATTACATCCCTCATTAAAACATGGGTGTGGGATTCATTACAGAATGCCAACTAGCAGGATTTTTCCTGATTTAAAAATGATGCTCCTGTCCTGAGGGCAAAGTGACGTCATTCATTAATTTGCATTTATGTGGCATCAGCAGCAGCAGTTTCAGGGTGTCTGCAAGTTTCTTCAAGTTAAAGAACTTCTTAGTATAAGCTAGAATTAAATAAATATAAGACTTCAAATCAAATTAGAAAAACGTGTCTTATCAGGGGTTCGGATTTGTATGATGACTGAATTCTGACTAGAAAAATCTGTGTACCGAGAAAGTGTAACATTTCTAAGACTTACATTGGAGGACTCAGAGCCTGTATTAAACACTAGTCAAGTACTTGCATATATAAATAATACATGGCTGAATACATACAAGTAAATGATCCAAAGGTCTTGTATAAAACGCAGTCAGAGGCACAGAGTGAATACACAAGGCAAGCCAACTGATTTGGGGGTATTTTTGAGGCCGGAGCTGTGCAGTGAACCTGCAGCACAGTTAGAAACACGGTTGGATTAGAAGGATTACATTATTATAGGTATGGTAATGGATGGCAATCACTCATGACCAACCAAATCACACCTTTTACTTTCCTTTAAAAGCAAAAGTTCAAAATTTTGCAGTGGAAGAAAAAGTTGTGGGAAACTTCTACCAAAAAAGTTTATCCCTGTAGGAACCTTATTGCAGCTAACAATGTGAATAAATCACACAAAGCAGATGATTGGAACATAAGGAAAACTGTTGGCTAATGTAGTAAAGAGTTCAATGATATCAGAGAAAGACGGATGTGGTGGTTAACTACAGGGACAGGAGCAGCTGGTCTAAAACCACCAGGGAGGATGTGGCCAATCGCACCAAGTGTCTAAAGTTACACTGGAAAACACTGTACGTCACTTGTTCCTGCTTTAGGGAATTATGTAAAGTTCAGTCAATCTGGCCAACATTTATCCATAATAAGCGTGAATAAGTCATCAAACTAACAACATGACAATGTTTTGCACCTTCAAAGTGGTGAACATAACCAGAAAAGCCTTAACACCAAACCAGCTCCACTTACTTGAGGCACATCCCCTACTGTGCCTCTCCTCCCCCCGCTGCCACAGTCAAGTTCACAGCAAGTGGTCAAAACACCAGGCACAGATGGGGAAAACAGTATTTGTGCACATGAATTGGCTGTCACCTAAATAGAAGCCTTTCTTTTCTAGTTTGGATTCTTTTTTTCCCCAACTTGACGAGACATGTTTCAGACAGTCACAGAGGCTTGGTGTAGATGCTCCACAGCTCTGCAACAGGCTGACCTGCTCAACAATGTATCTGTAACAAAGGTCTCCTCCTTTTCAGTAAGCTGAGTAGCTGTCACTATCTAATAAAGGCAAATCATTTATATTTTAAAAGTAAATGCATTATCTCAGCATCATCTTTATTCTGAACAAAGTAAATGTAGGAATGTGAACATGATTGCTTCACCTACATGCGGTAATATTCCAAACATCTTCTCAGTTGGTAATGTGAGCTAGGTAGCAAAGCCACCTGGGACAAATGGGTTAAAAAAACACAGTAATAATCACACGAGCAGTCATTTACTTTTTTTTTAATACAATATGTGAGCTAATAGGAATTTAACGAGAGTCACAGCTTAGCGTCCTGTTGGATATTATAAAACAGGCAGCAAAATTCGCTCTCTAATAACATTAAATGATGAAAATGATGCAGGAATGTATTAGTGGATTCACTATCAGAAGAAGGGCCAAGTGTCCCTCGTGCTCATGATGGTCATTAAGGCTTCAAAGGCAAAATAAGTTTTAAAATCCATCAGTGATGCAGCCTGAGAGAGGAAACTTTAATAACTTGATATAACATTTTTAACTAACTCCTGTTACTCTCTCTCTCTGTGTGTCAATAAAGCTGTGAGGAACATTAATGTAAAAGACTCCCAAGTCTGACACAACGCCATCACTTTGACAGATAAATGAGGACAGCAATGTTGCACAATCCACAGGGTCCAAAATTAACTTTTTGGTCTATCTGCCAACAGTAAACTGAAAAAAATTTACAGGCCAAAATATTTTTCAAGCAGCCATAAAACTGCATAAGATACGATGTTATTAAAAAGACAAACCACAAACAAGCAGGTCCTATTTGCACCTGCGGCAAACGCTGCAGCTCATTTTATTGGTGTTGCTGTCATAAAATAGCCAATTCCTTTCTCTCCTCCTTATCTGTGAAGCACCACTTCTTGGTCAATTTTCTTTTAACTGTACTTCCATTGTGCTCTCCATTTTCCCTTTTAGGTTGATCTACTCCAGCAATGTGCCACACCACAAAATTCTCCTCTGTGCTACCGGCCTAGCCAGGTAGCCAGCTAGATATATTAAGTGTAATGTATCAACGATGAAGACCTGCAACACAATTAATGACGGTCATACTGAGCACAGTCGATGCAAAACAACATGTGATCAATTAATTTTTTTTGTCGCAGTGCTGAGAATTTGTAGTGAAGTGGGCCTATTTCAGATGGATACAAATGGAGGCTGACCTCATTTATATCATACACTAACATAGATTTTTACTTGCATTTCATGAGTGGCAGGTGCTAATTGTCAGAAAGCAAGTTGAAGCATGTGAATACAATCAGTTCAGATACATAACGGATGCACAACATGAATGATAATATACAGCTTGAGAGAGATAAATCCAGATTTAAGTCTTTGTCAAAGCTTTTGCTATGAGGGAGAGTGTTGGAGGAAATGTTATGTTGATCTATATGGTATCATTCTGTCTTAAATAGACAACATCATCAGCTTTGAATATGAGTGTAATAATGGCTTTCCTTACAAATATTCAGTTGTACTGATGATAACACGAAGAGACAATTTAGCCATTGATTAAAATGTTCCTGTAGGTCCAACTGATGAGTGAAGTTAACCTATTTCATATCTCCTTCTACAGCATTCATTAGTGAAAAATCGTTTTATGCAGTCCTTGTATCCACTTATAAAAACCAAGTGCAGTTCAGCCCCTATCTAAGGCAGACTGTCTTAAACTTTTCCGGCCCAAGAGCCAAATTTAATCATCTGAGTCTCGCCCTGGGACCCGGGCTCATTAAAAATGCACTGGTAAACTCGTCATGTCACCAGAATCAGGTCGTCTCTCTGCTCCTGGTTTAGACTGTGTTAGACTGCAGCCAAGAAAGGCTCTGTCTCTACTGTCTCCCGCTAAATTCCCTGCGAGTTCAACCCGAGTTCACTCCACCTTGTGATTTTTTAAGTTGTAGCCTATGGCCTGCAGAGCCCAGTCACAGTCTGCATCAATAATGCAGAGACCACAGCCTGCTAACATCTCTGCCCTTAGCGAGAGGTCTGCTCGACAACACACCGCTGAAACAAAGGCAGGCTGAAGACGTCTCAGACTAGCACCACGAGAACAAGAGCACTAACACTCAGGCTATTTTAAGTACACACACACACACACACAGCTGAAACAGACATCCAGACGGAAGTACGGATGAAGACATGAACACACTCTGCAGCTGTATAGTGCCCAGTTGTACACACTCTCAGATAAGCACACACCGATGAATGGATAAGTGTGCAGTATGTGCGCACACACGCAGACACAATCGGGAGTGTGTGTGTGTGTGTGGTGTGTGTTAAATCTTTGTGGCTCATGTTAACAGCCTCTGTAGCCAGTCTATTGAATTTCCACACAGGAGCAAAGCAGCACTCAGTACAGCATTCCTCGGAAAGGGCACTTCCACCTCTCTCTCTCTCCCTCTCTCTCTCTCTCTCACACTCACACACACACACACACACACACACACACACACACACACACACACACACTGCTGTATGTCATCTTATCAAGCTGCTGGGAAATATCTCTGTTGTCAGATGAAAATATCTCTAATTATTCAGGAATTGAGGTCGACGCTGGGTCCTTCTCCCCACTGACCAAGATGTTATTGTTGAAACTACATTTCTGTAGTTTTCAATGAGATTCACAGTGGCATAGTGCCTCGCATTAAAGAGAATGTAAATCTTTAATTTGAGTGAAATGGAAAAACCTAAGAATCAGAAGTTTTCGGGGTAACAGCATCAATGTGAAATGTATGTGTGTGTGTCTCTCTCCAGTCTTTTCCCCCATGCAGGGACTTTAGTGAATTATTAAATCACTACTTAGGCTTTGTGGTTAAATGAAGCTATGCAAACAAGAACAAACTGTATTAAAAACACTTCAGCAGTAAGTGAATGCACTATTTGACAAATAATGTTTAAATGTCCTCTGTGAAACTCACTTAAAGAGTAAAACAATATCAAATTGCTGTCTCCAGCACTTTTTTGGTTGTTTCTAGGGCTTCTTAACTACTTAATCAACGACTTAATACTGCAGTTTGTGGACTTCTTCTAATCAGTGTGGGAACTGTGGAGCCATTAGCCAAATGCTGGGGAGTTTCTCTTCTCTAAAGCTTGAGGGCTGTGAGATCTGTCAAGTGGGTTCCCAGAGAAGCAAAAGGCAAGATAAACGAGCAGAGGGGAATGACTCCTGCTGGAAAGAGAACTGTTTATTCATGATAAGCATTGTAAAAGACAGCAAAGCAACAGGAAACGTGTCTTCCTTCATGTAGAGAAGTAGTCCCCCATCACAACCAAATATTATCAAACCTGCCCCCTTTCAACATGTAACTGTAGCATCTGCCTCAGTGAGCGTAATTTGAAAAGTCAGAGCAAGATGAGATGAACCACTTACCCAGCTTTTGTCAAAATCCAATTATTGGTATCTGGGATACTTCACATGATACATGTCAAAATGAAAGATGGAGCTCCCCCCATGGGCCAGTCAGTGTATTACTGAAAATGATCAAAAGTATGGGTGAGATGTATTAACCCCCCCAGATTTAATCAAAATATGAGCTACAGTAATAGAGATAACATGTGAGACAGAGAAAAAGTCAATGGAACACAAAAAACACTTTTGCCTATAGAAGACTATGTGGCCATAGCCAAGATTTGAGAAACACTAGGGTCATGAGAAGTTTTTGATTAGCCACCAACAAATCTTCTAGTATTTAAAAAGTAGTATTAAAAACATGTTATCCACATCATTTTTAATGTTGTTTCTCTACGCTACTACAAATGTAATTCTGATGTACATTAAATCCCTGTAATTTCATTTCTAATGTTATTCAGACAAAAATAAACATCAGAAATTAAAAAAACAAACAAATATGCATAACATGTATGTAACCCATAGACTGGTAACTTCTTTTAATATCATGTAACCTCCAATGTACAGTCATCAATTGTAGCTATGGCACTGTAAGAGTCTATCTGTCTGTATTGTGACAGTGTATTCATGTGTCACTGTTCAATAGAGTAGTTGGAACATATGGTCCAAGTACTTAAGGAAGTTACAATGTGCCTTGATGTGAGCCGTCAGTCCGTTGTGCTGCTTTGTACAGTATAAACAAGCACAAGTTCAGTTCACGTTCACAAGTTATTTCATATTTTGTTATTGACAATATTCCAGTATTGAGTGCATTAACTATAACAGTATAATTATGGCCAATGAGCTACTGCTGAATGTTTTTTTTCAAAAAAAGAGACGAAAGTGTTATTTTATACATTTTTCTATTTTCTCTGCTGCACCGAAAATGTCCCGAAGTGTGAATTTTGGGTCCTGTTACACCGCTAATAAAGAATACTACAAACTCCATTCATGTTTGTCCTTGTTCATTCAGTCCTGCACACTCATGGTATACCCACACAGGTGATTTCACTCATTTTGCCTGATCAGACCTCTTCTCAGGACTGTGTGGGCGTGTCCAGACTGTTTGATTGATGTTAGATTACGCTTTGTTGCACCTGTTGTAAAAATTTACACCTGTAACATTCATCTTTTGGTACTAACTAAAAAGTGACCGTAGCACCAATCAGAAGATGTCAGTGATTCAAGTCCAAATTATATTTAGGCAAACTTGTTGTATGGCTGCTTGAGTTTAGACAACATATAAAATTTCAGCTTCAACTTAATTTGAATAAAATAAGATTTTCATAAAATAACATTTCTTGAAGTAAAGCATTGTTTGCATTGATTCATCTTAAACAGTTTGACACCATATGGCTGGTGCTCTGGCTCGTGTCCAGCATTAATTCTGATGTTTTTATAAGCTCACTATTTCTCCTGGAGGGGCTGGAAATGGAAGCAGTATGACTAATGACTGATCCATCCTGCAATATTTCCATAAAGAAAAGAAAAAAAATCATCTAAGCTATATAAATATGCTCAAATCTAGCAAACAATTTGCACAACGACATGAAATCTCCTGCATCAAACAGGCCGCAGTCCTGCACAACCTGAAGAGAAATGCTGTATCTCTAAAAGGCTGTTCAGTGAATGAGTGAGATTAACTTTCACACACGATACACACCTCAGTGCTGTGATTTCAGCAGCACAGAAGAATATACCATGTTTTGGCAAATTAGTTCTTTGATCAACTTATCATGGCGTGCCAACTGGGGTTAAAAATAAAACCACAGCTTTTCTCACAGGGTTTCACGCAGCACTTTGATCTTCCATTTGACTAGCACGACATTTTTGGATTTATTCAGTCAGAACTCAGACAGATGATTGGTTCTGGCCAAGTAAAAATGTTAAAAAATACTGAAATTGGAATAGAAATGTTAAAAATATTTTGCTTTCTTTGGCCAGAATGTGAAAATCTTGCTTGTAGTGCTTTTCAAAGGATATGCTGCATCTCAAACATAGATTTTTTTTTTTTTATGTGTTGCCAAATTACTTAAAAGAAATTGTTGTATCAAGCTGTTTTTCCAAAACCTTCTCAAGTTGGTGTAGAGAAGATAAGATGCAGAAAACTGAGCTTGTAGCATAAACATAATGAACGCTTCTTGATTAATTATACAGCAGCATGAAGAATCAATTTTGGATGATTACGTACAGAAAAGAGTTGCTGGAGAAAAAGTTGAACATACTCTGAATGAGATGCATTGTGTTCTTCTGTACACACCAGGCGATGGCTCCAGCTCTTCAGTCTGCTTTGCTTCACATATCACGCTTTTTACATTATTTTCACTCTGTAAAGTCACATACACACCAATTACTCCAGGCTCGCAATAATAGACAGTGTATTTGCACATACAAAGACACACACTCCCATGAGCACAACCCAGACAAAGACACGCACACTCTGGTGCAGGCTGGCACTCGTCTTTGCCCGTCTCGCGCCTTAGCTCCACCAACACAATACTGTCACATTTTGGCGTGTCACATGGGCTCGGAGACAGACAAGGCTGTATTATCAACAACTGGCTGGAGCTCAGGTCCTGCATGTGTCTGTGTGTGTGTGAGCTGGAGTTCAGTGCTCAGACTGAAGTGTGTGTGTGTGTCTGTGTGTGTGTGAGAGAGAGCGAGAGAGAGAGAGAAGTAGTGTGAGAGTTCAGGTTAAGGCTGAGCCGTCAGCGGCAGACAAGCCCCGTCAAGTCTCCCTCCTCTGTCTAACACACACTCGGCCTCTCGCCTCGGGAGGTGAGAAGCCGCTAATTGGCAAAGGGCGAAACACACACACATGGGCGCTCACAGTACACACACATGGACTGGCGGTCAGTTACAGTCGCACACACACACACACAGACACACAGACAGACACAGTAGAACAAGAGACATACAGAAACACAAACAGACAGATGGACACAGACGTCTGGCTCTGAGAAGCAGTTGTACAGTGAGCTGTGTGAAGCAGACACACAGTACAACCTGGTAGACGAGAACACATTACTGTAGCTAATAATACACACAGTCTGCTCGCTGACTTTCTCCTCAACTTTCTCACTTGGTTATTATTTTATGACTCGATGGTTTTTATTCACTTCTGTATTAATAGACTCCACCTTTGCAGTTTAGCTTATGCACGGAGCTGACCTTAAAAAGAGAAAAGCTCGCCCTCTGTGTGTTCTCTGGTTTAAATAAAGGTTGAATTAAACAAGAGACTGCAGTCCCTGAGATGCCCATGAAATCTATGGATAGAAGATCCATAGAGCACATTTATAAGATGCATATGTGCACAGCCTTAGAGTGGACTATGTCTTCTATTCACTAGAATCTACATCTAGTTTACATTTATCCTGCATTTAATATTCAAGTTGTTTCGTGTTACTTCCATAAACATCTATATTTTAAAGTTTATTATTGAAGACTTGAATAAACTGTTATTTTGATAGGATGTTCTCACCATATTGGGAAGTTTGAACCCATACATTTCCAGGACAATTGAGCAAACTCCGTCTCTTGATGAAGACCATGCGATAAGGTCAAAGGTCAAGAGACCAGAAAAAGTGAGTAAGTGGACCTTGAGCTGAGATTTGTCAACTGCTGTCCTGCTTCACAAAAAAGCATTAAATAACTAGACCTAAGGACTGGGCAATGAATCAATACAATTGTTAATTGGCTTTCTGTGGAAGTACAAAATTCTGTTGTCCAAATTAATGATTTAGGGCTGATTTTAATCATAAACTTACCAAATTGAATTGATTTACATTTGTGAAGAGTTCTGTCTGATCTAATGCATAACAGTGGAACACAGTTCATTGCATTGAACATCAATTTGTTTATTTCATATTGGATTTTTTTTTGCATATATTCACTATAAAAAGCACTTATCTAATACTGTGGTACTGATTTCAATCATATTCAACCCAGCCTTGCTAGACAGAGATGTGACAGTAAAGTCTGTAAGGCACAAACTTTGAATCTTTGAGCATGCTCCAACACAAATCACACTTCTGTGAAGACTAGCCACAACGCAATAACCACAACTCGACGTCTCGCTTAGTATTAAAGGTGGTTAAAGGTTTTTTGTTAAGCATTTCCATTTACTGTTACCCAATCTTATTGTGATGTTGAGTACATTTTCTTCCTCATAAAACATTTGCAAAGCTTATGTTCTGAATATTTTAAATCCTGCTTCGTTCCATCAGGGTTTATGAGCATGCCTTTCCTGGCACGTTGCTTCTTTTCTTGCTGCATAACTACCACCAACTGTCAACCAGTGGAACAGCGTGAAACTGGTGGCAGGAATGTGTATCACAAAACAGGCACCCTCTCATCAAGACATTGCTCCATAGCACTATTAGTGGTCAAAAGCTCCACAGGGTACCTTTAACTTTAGAAAATCCATGCAGAAGACATTATGGCCTCAATGGATAATTTCAACTATTTTTAATGCATCTTTTCATAGTGACTTTAAAATAATTTTGCATGTAATGAAATGCGGCATGAAACTGTTGAGATCGTGTTCGTTCAGCAGCATGCCTTAGAGAAACTAAGGCGACACATTTTCTCAATCGGCTTCATACTATGAGCGTCGAGGTCCATGAACAAAAAAGTTCCTGCTAAATTTATAACAGCTTTGGGGTTTTTTCACACGACAGATTTCTGAATTCTGAAATATTTAATGTCACATACTTTCAGCAATCACAATTTAGCAACATTTAACTACGATTGTTGCTTAGTTAGTCAAAGAGATGTAATATTATTGAGCAATACAAAGGATCTGAAAACACTGTCCTGGGGGCTTTAGAATAACCAGTCAGAAAGATTATGCCACAGAAGTCTGTTCACTAACATTCATAGACTTTGATGTTTTTAAATGAATGACAGTAATGGATGACAGAGCATGAGGTAATGGCCATAAATGTCAGTAGTTGATAAAAACCTCTGTCAACAACTTTGTGTCATGCCAACTGACTCATTCAACCAAACAAAAAAAAATCAGACAGTTATCTCATTCTGACTTGCAGACTTGAATGACAGAATGTACTCGATTCAGTATAATGAAATAATTAAACATTCTCTGTCCATTATAATGACATGAAGATTAGATTTCTCTAAAATGAATTATCTTTCATGCTGTCCAGTATGTGAATAGACCGTACTGCCTGTCCAAACACCACCAGAAACAATGTACAGAAAAAGGTCAACATATAGATGATTGGCACTTAGAGGTATTAAAGTATTAAGGGATATAGCTGGTATTTGTATTAAGTCTTAAACGGTGCAACACCCTGACATGTTGACAATGTCTACCTGTCTTCATACTTTTACATTATGCATTACCATCATTACCACAGGTGTCCTTCAATTGAACCCAACTTAACCAGCTGTACCTGCACAGCTCACCTCATCAGTAGTACAGCAGCCCATCAGAGGAAACAGGTAAGAGGAAGAGACAGCAGGGACCTACGTAACTCCACTGCCACCAGCATCCAAACTCCTCAAAGCACTGGATGGAGTTTGTGTTGGAAGTGTTAAGTATGTACATGAGACAGAAAGGGAGAAACGATGCAAGAGAGCTTGAGAGTGTGTGTGTGGGGTCACAGGCAGGTAAACAGAGAGGAGAGAGACAAAGCAGACAGAACTGTAACACAATGATAAACAACACTAAATAGCAATGATTCACAGAGAACTTGGTGCCTCTCTGAAACCTTCAGGACAAGCAGAGGCAGGGTAGAAAAGGAGGGGGGCTTGTGTCCAGCCAACCAGCCGGGCAAGGAACAAAACACACCCTTATCATGTACTTGAATTCTCTCTACCAGACCCACACAGGAAAAAAACCCACTCCATCCAATCATGCAGCTCACACAGACAACCAGAGAACAGAGCTCAGTAATGAAATTAATGTAAACCCGATCAGTGGGCTGGCATACAGCAGACAGACAGACAGAGAGACCAGAGCTCTGCCCTGCGCAGCCTCACATACAGATCCACCCTTTTATCAGACTGTCAATTTAAAAACTTCAGGTTATGGGTCTGCAAACTGGCATCAGTGAATTATAGTGGATGCTAAATTAAACTGAACTTGACAATGTCTGAATTCTCTCTACAACAGAAGAATTCAATTTAAAAAAAAAAGGCTCATAGGCGTGTTGTAGTAAAACATAACTGATGTGGGCATGATTTAGAAATTACACAGTAACCCAGATTAGTCATTTTTGAACCAGTGCTTCCATATGGATGAAGTGTACAGTTAGTTTAACCCTCATCATCTTAATCTTAAAGAGGATGGAGAGAATCTCACTCCATTACAACATGGACAAGGAGGAAAATGTGTCACCTCAGGGTGGGAGGGGTGGGGGTTTATGACATCCCCAAAAACAAGAGTCACTTCTTCACTGAGCCTGGTGGGAGGGTGTGTGTGTGGTCCTCACCCCACCCTCCAGTGTTCAACACCACACACACTTGTGTACCAGCTCCTTCCAGGTGAGGCTACCTGGTGACACCAGCTCATCACGCTCATTAGCAAAAGTTCCTGTGGCCTAAAACATGAGTGACAGCTCCGAGGATCACATTTCTCATCTAGCTTCCCAGCTAGCTCGTTCATCAAATTAAACGGGGCTAACGACACAGCAGACAGACAGGAGACATCCCTCTGTCTGTCTCCTCTCGGGCTAATACACGTCCCAGCTACCACGGAGGTCACGGCCAGTGGGAGAGGCGGCGGTGCCCGGCGGGGACGGAGACATAGCGGACTGGTACTGTGGCCCCGGAGGATGGATGGGAGCCAGGGCTAGCCCGCCCGCCCGTGCTGCTAACTTAGCCGCGTTAGCTTAGCTCCGCTGTCTGGCGCAGCTCGGAAAGCAGCTCCAACTCTAAACAGCAACTTCCACCGTCTGGCCCCAAGTCAGAGCCCGCACCGGACAGCCTGGCTAGCCTTTAGCCACAGCAGCTAGCATGAGCACAACATTCCTCCAGCCGCCTACGACCACAGCATGATGCATTAAAAAAATAGATGCAGAGATAACTGAGAAAATGTGTCAGGCTTCCTACCTGTAAATGCAGTCGCTAACGTGCTAAGCCGCCGTGTCTGCTTGTGTAAAGTCTGTGATGTTGTGTTGCTAGATGTCAAGTCCAACTGCACTACAGTGGTTTCCAGTCTGGGAAGCAAAATAAAGCCCAGCTGCCCCACAGTACAGTACATGCTGCTGACAGCCGGGCTGCTCGTGAAGCTTTGACGACACCTGCAGGCTGCACGGTGTAGTGCAGCCAGCTGGGCTCAGAGTGTGATGGATACCTGACTGCTTGTTAGGTCACAGGTCTGGATCAGGTGTGCAGCAGCATGTCTAGGGCTGGGCAGTGATTTCATTTCAAAAAGGTGTCTCTTTACTCATTTGTTCAAAGGTACTGAAGCAGGGAAGCTGTTGTGATCACCTTGTTTCTGTAGTGCCTCTCAAAACCACATGTGCACACAATACACAGTACCATGAAATGCAACAAGATCAAAAACATAAAACAGTTGGAGTAAAAATGTCTATACAAGTGGGTTTTTTAAGAAGCTTTTTAACGTGTGATACTGAGGCAGAGTTGGTTCCATGGTTTTTAAGCTACAACAGTGAAAGCATCATCCCATTCGTCTAAAGCCTGGACTGTGGAACCTTTATGCAGAATAAAGAGTTGAAGGATCTGTAATTTGAAGTGAAAAATGTCATTCTGACATGAATAGTATGGAACATATGGATGTGTATCTGCTGTTATTCTCACTTCATTTTATCATTGTCAGCAACTGAATGCTGCATGGGGTCATTCAGGCCATTAAAACAGTATTTAATGCAGGTTTAATGTCCTTTATTCTCATCTTTTATTTACAGTTTTGTAAGTTTTTACGCTTGTTATACTATTTATTTACTTGTTGCTTTTGCTTTTATTGTTCTGCGTACACAGGGCACCAGTGCTAAAGAGTGAACCGCTCCAATTAGACCACCAGTTGTAATTATAAAATAAATAATCCCCAGAACAAAATCTACAATGCAGTATCTGTTGGTGATGGGGTCCTTGTTAGGTTAGTATTTAGCGGTAAAAAATAAAATGAACAGAATGAAAGTCTGGCACTGCTACTGTCACATCAACACATCACATTAATTGTATTCCCATTTAGAAGAAAAGTAAACAGGAAGGGTCATAAAGAGAAAGCATACTATAATTCTTTCATTAATATTTTTTTTCCAATAAAGTCTCCTCTGACAGCAATTTGAAATGATTAAAGGAAGCCAAGCTATTTATCACAAAACTTTATTTAAAACGTACATACAACAATATATTACATTATATACTATTTAAAGCATGTGCAAATTGTAAACCAAAATATGTCAGGATAGCTTTCACGGCGTGTTGAGAACAGCCTGTGACAATCTACTGCCTTCATATTAAAACTTGCTCTACAAGCAGGAGAGTAATGCTCAACACTAGTGTTTTTCATCTCCAAAGTGTTGTCACAATGTGTGGCATCTAACAGCTTAACAACACATCCTTGATGAAGTTTACGTACATTTCCCCCATGCCATTCCAGTTCCAAAACCGATTATGGATGAATCCAATACCCCCAAGCAATTCTGGCCATTTGCCCCAGAGCCAAAAGAGGAAATGGGAAGCTAATTTTCTGTGACTGGGAACAGTGATTAACACTGTTTTGCCATGGTAACCATACTAAGCAGGCCTGGCAAGCTGCCGAACAAAAACCCCACCAGAGGAAACTCTTTTAGCATGTAATAACAATCATTAACCATCCTAATGTTGCTGTGAGCTGCCCTGATCTTGACTAAATTAAGTACATCTGGACTGTTTGGAACAAGGCTTGGAGGTTGCTGGAAGTCAACACATGGTGCTGACAAAGGCCACTGTGCAGGTGGGCTCTGCATGATGAGGAGCCATTTCCATAGAAACCACACCAGTACAGAAGATTGGGAACATTTTATGAAATGCAGACAGACCTAGATTTGAAAATCTGAGGTTTTCCAAAGCGATTTTTTAAAAACACAATCCTTAAATCACCTGTGGTCTTGATACAATCATGAGTTACTGTCAGACACGATTAAATAATGAGTCCAAAAATATGCATGTTCCCCCTTTTTCAGATGTTTACAGTTTGGCTTTTTTTTTTTTAAAAACCCTGCAGCTATGTTACTAAACAAGAGACAAAGACATTCCTGTGTGACCAAATCCCCAATGTATCCCAACTGGTACTGTCTGACAGGGGCCACGGCAACAATAATGCTGCCTTGTGACATGACTCAGGGATAAAGAAATACCAGATCCAGAGTCAAGTGACAAAAGTCATTAGCTCTCTGAAATGCCAGAGTGGGGCAGACTAATTGTGAGCCAGTCAGACCAAATCATTCAGCTTCAGGCACAAAGTGGCACAATCATTTTTCATGGGCCAGCTGAGGACACCTGTGCCACATCCACAGGCAGACAGGGCTGTGTTGGCAGCAGAGTCTCAGTCATGTCCAGTTAATCAACTACAGTCTACATCTCCAAATACAACGAGGAGATGGATTTAAGTCTAGGGCTGCTTTTATTTGATCCTTAGCAGTTTGCACTTTTGCCTTCTCCTCTGTTACTCTCATCTGTCCCATGATGAAAAGTACAGAAAAGAGCATCCACCCAAAGCCAGCCAGCCAGCATGAAGAGGTGGCGTAGGATGGGAGATGGTGAATTCAAGGCAATGCCTCACCGGTCAGTTGAATAACAAGACTTCCACTTGTTTCTGACTGGATAAGCAGCAAGCCAGCGTGTCTGCCTGCAGTACTGGGCTTGAACTGGACGGGTAGCTTCAGATAGTGCTGCGATCTAATGGGAAAGAGGAACAACAGTTAATAGATTGCTAATAAATTTGAAATGTTGAAGGCATGAATACATACATACATATACATGCATGCTAAAATCAAGTACTTAGGATAGTGCATGAATCATGACACACTATGGTAAAAATAATAACCTTAAAACACTGCACTCAAAAAGGAAAACTATAATCCATATGCACACAAAATGTTACAACATACTGAAAAGGCAAATGGGGCAGCATGATGTGGTTTGTGGTTTAAATGAGAGCGCATGATAAGAGTCACAACATCTTGGGGTCACCCACAAGGCTACCACAAATCCACACAGCAGGGCTCACAACACACCTACTGTAAGGCTGGGTCAGGTTCAGGTCATGGCAACACATGGCAACGTTGAAGATAAAAATGTCATGACATACAACAGTATGTCTGACAATTCTTTATTTTGTTGAGGGAGTAAATAAACTTCAATTAGTAGTTTTATTTCCATACCGTTCATACATTGTTTTCACTGTTTCACCAATACAAAACACATGTTGTGCCCATTCTGAACGCAGTCCCACATCAGCAGGGCATAGCACAGCTGGTACCTGTGGCCTGGCAACCCCTCCCTCAGGCCCTTAGTTAGCACAAACATCAGTGCTCCTCAAGGTCCCAGCCGTGTACCGTATATAGTAACATCATCCTCCGGGTCCCAGCATGTCACAGGACCTCCCATAGTGAGCATTTGCAATGGGGAAATGACATTACACAGACTCCATGTTACATCACAGAGCACGCTTTGAGTCGTTTTCACCATTCCCAACCAAACATTAATACTAAGAGATGGTGCTACGTAGATTTATCTAATTAAACAGTAGATCAAGAAAACCCTCAGAAGGAAGCACAGTAAACACTAACAGAGGTATCAATAATTATAAAGATAATAAACCCGATTCCCAGTGTGTCACCCAGCTACTATCAAAAGTGCAGAATAGAGAGTTTCTGTGAGGGATAATGACCATTGGACTCACCTCAGGGAATATTTGGAATGCTTGATGTGGAAGGGCTCCCTAGGGTTTATAAATTTCAGCTGCAAGCAAATTAGAGAAGCCACACATCAAATATCAAATCCATGCAAAGCACATTGACAAATGTTAGGGGTTGTTATTACATTTATCATTCAGTACAAATAAATCAAGTCAACCATGCAATTTCTATTAGCAAAATGGAATAACAGTATACATAATGTGAGCTAGTATCTACACAGTCACTTAACTTTCTGCTTCTTTAATATACTGAACTTCTATGTGTCAGACGACAAGGTCTCATCTCCAAAAGTAACTAAAACTTAAGAAAGACTTATTTTAACTCTGACAGCACATCCTTTCTGGAATACATAATGGTGCATATTTATATTCTGTACTTCAGTTTCTGCTGCAGTAAGCGAGAAAAAAAAAAAAAAAAAGATTTTTCCTTCCTACATCTTCATGAGAATAAGGCATGCCTCACCTCATGCGTGTCGGACGAGTTGTTGCGGATGTTGACCTTCAGAGTGCTGGACTCACCCACCCGTGTGGCTGGGAAAGTGTAGAGATCCTGTGGAGAATACACACCCCTCCGCACAGCCTCCTCCTGGCTGAGAATTACGAATGTTGCCAGTTTTAAGGGGAAGCATAACACAATCACCATGTGAAGATCACACACTTACTCTAAAAGGATAACCTACAGTACATTAAAGTCATCACAGTGAATTTCTGAGTCTCTTAAAGAATGTTGATTTAAAATAGTGACAATTTTGAAAATCAAAACATGAACGTTGCTGTATTGAGTACTGGATGCTGGAATTTTCCCCCTCATGAAGACTAAAGCTAATCAATACGCAGCAAATTCTACAACCATCCATTTTTTATGCATTATGAGTGTGCCTGATTTTTTTATTTTTTTTATTTCTTAGGCATCAAGATCAACAGCACTCTGGGTCATATGTGGGTTATATGAATGTTTGAGTTTTAGCTCAGCAGGTCTCACCTGGTTTTGCCTGCTGGGGCATCAGCTCTCTTCCTGGTCTTGACTGTAGCCTCTGTCTTCACCAGAGAGCAGTCTCCTTCCTGTGGCCCTTCCACTGGTCCAGATTTTAATCCCTTTCGACACACAGACAAAGCCTTAGGATTTTGGCAAGTAAGCTACTAAAGTGTACAAAAACACGGCTGCCATCTACAAACAACTGCAAAACTGCTGGTTAGTAAAATACAATTGAGAAGAAATAACCTCACAAAATTCAAGTATACCATGCATATCTAAATCTAAGTTTTTCAAACTGGAGTCACAGATTCTCATTTAACACCTCTGAGGGATTTGGCACTTTTAACACCGCATCTAAGAAATAAGGCAACAACAACAAAAGCACCGTAATAGCCCCTTAACCTACTTATTTGAAGCCATCTATCTGACATCCCACTTGCTGTGTCTGTATGCTCTTAAGTTAACTGGGCCTGTCATAACACTTCACATTAAAGCGGCACACACACGAAGCCCGCAGGCCCATCTCAGCAGGGTGGTCCGCCTTGCCATCCCACAACTCACTTTTCTCATTTGTTAATTCTGTCACCAACACTACAAAGCCATAGTTGAGGTACTACTACATGTGCTCTTTTGCTTTTAACTGACGCAAGTAATGCGACATTCTAATGCTGTAAAACGAGCGTTCCCCCGGTGAGCAATGGTTATACACACATGGTTTGGTTTAAGACTGAAACAAGTTAATTAGTAAATAAATATCATTGCTTGCTGTTCACCATGTCTGACAAAGAAGGTAAATAAAAGTTCCGCTAATTGGACATTTTTCTGCTTTGTTGCTGGTGAAGAAGTACAAAAAACAGCAAAAGTAAGAGAAATGTACTTTTTACTTTTAAGCATGGTTAAGGAGAGTAAAAAGGAACAGTGATGATAGGCCCAATCCCATATTTTCTAAAAGGTTGTCATAACGATTCAATCCCATATGCCTTTGGATCGACATTAAACTAAGGTATTTCAACAGATTTTAAAATTTGTGCATGATTGTTTGTGAAGGCACGGACTTCTTTCCCCACACAGAGAGCTATGTTTCAGGTTACACTGCCTCAGCTTGCAAAGCATTTTGGGAATTTTCTTCTATCACTCTGTTTGAAGTCTACATCTGAAAACGCTGCATGTGGAGGGCATTTTGGAGGGCTAGATGACCACTACCCCTCAATGTCCAAAAGAAAGAGGCCGCCTTATCCAATGAGGACAGTGCACTAAACGGAGGGGTAGGGGCCAAGAGGAGGAAGTGGGATTTGACCTGAGACTATTTTAGGAGTATAACAAAACTCAGAATTACAGTGATCCCTAAGCTAAGTACTTCAGTAATCTGTGGTTTTGTCTTTTCCAGTGTAACTCCTTTGCTACAGTGACATAATTGCCCTCAGTATGGTGTATAAATCCCAAGCCACAAAACTAATAAATGAGTGCTCACAGTGCCACAGAGTTGGAAGCGGATTCTGGTTTTCTGCTGCGGCTCAGACACAGGGTGGCACTCCAAGTCCCAGAACTGAGCATAGTCCCCTCTATCCCTGGGCAGGAAAGTAACAGGCACCTGAGAGAGCAAGAAAAATATTAGAGGAAACAATCAAGAATGTATTTAACTGTATAAATGCTCATGAGACTAACTACATGTTCTTAGAGGCTGACCTCTAGGAAAATCAAATTTGTAAAAAAAAATATACAGCAAGTATAGCTTAAGTAAAGCACATAAAACCAATGAACAAACAAAATCAGAAAGAAAAAGAATCAAGTTTTGAAATTGCTCAAACCAACCAAAAACAGATATTAAGGGTCAAGTATGGATATAGTTCAGAGGAAGATTATAAGATTAGTGTAAAGTTTCACAGCAGTATTTTTTTCCATAATAAAGCCCAGGCACAGACAGAGCCCTGTTTTGCTTGAACTGTTCAAGGCACTGGTTCAACAAGGTGCTGTGAAGTTTCCTTAATGTACTGCAAACATGTGATAAGTAACAATATTTTTGGTCACAATACTGCAATTGAAAAAATAATGTGACAGTATAACAGACTATACCTACAAAACTAAAATATAAAATGATAGTCAAGGAAAATGATTAAACACTACAAGTAACCAATGAAATCTTCTTTTTTTTAAAGAACTCTACACCTTTGGTTATTATTCTTATCTGAATTCAGCATTTTCCAAGATTGTTTCCCTTGAAGCCTGCAACATTTGCTGTAAATCTTGTCCAATCCCTTAACAACAACTTGCTCTAAATATTACTGACAAGTCTTGTGGGATATGAGTGTCTACCTGCATCTTTTCATGGGCTCCCAGTGTGCCCGACACCCTGGAGCATCTGAACGCGGTGTAAGTGGCCCGGTAAACATCTCCAGTGCTGTCAACTCCCTGCGGAGAAAGAGAGGACCACAGTTTGACCTGAGTCACTGCTATCACACAATGGCCAGTAACAACATCAGGAGTGTGAATCTACAAAATCAACTCATTACCAAAATGAGTCACAAGACAAAAGACACAAATTCAGCTCCACTTACACAATAAGATAAACCAAATTCAAAGTGCTAAACATGAAATAAAAGAGTTGACAGAAAGAGAAAATGAAAGGGATAATGAAGAAAAAAGTACCTTGACATATGGAGGAGCAAATGATGACAGGTACCACCTCACTTCCACTTCCCCATTCTGCACCTCCAGCTGGGCCTCTGAAGTGGAGGAGAGAACAGAGAGTTTGAGCTTCCCACAGGAACGCACACACATCATGCTGCCTACAGACTCTGATTTAAATCCCCAACAGTGTGAAGGTGGAAAATATCTTCACTAAAACTTTATTAGGCTTCTAGATTATTGTTTCAAGGCTGTTCAGACTTTACCACTGCTGGATTTTACAGCCCAATTTTAGGTGAACAGAGCAGTTTCTGTCCTCTGGTCAGTCACCTCCATACCTGATGTTTCCCCTGAGGGAGTGGTGGGGAAGAGGATGGTCTTGTTGCTGATCTCCACCAGGACTTGAGGTGCCTGTGGGGTCTGTGAGGGTAGTGAGGTCTTGGCGGTGAGCCTGGCCACAGGCAGAACTGGGGTGGCAGCCTGAGGAGGCAGAGCTGACAGAGTAGTGTCTGCTGGGGCCGCTGACACATCCAGGGCCAAGTCTCGACGAATCTGGACCTTAATAAACTGGACCAATAATCACAAATGCACACATTTAGCTCTTGTTTAGTTCTCTTAACACAAGACAAGAGATTGACTTGAGGTTTGAAAAGCTGTATGTCTGGAGTATCCATACCTTCTGTTGACCGTCACACTGGACATAAATCTGTCCACTCCATGGCAGAAGGGCAGGCTTAGTTGCTAGTGAAGGGTTGGGACTGATCAAAATCTGCAGGTGGCACCTTGGATTACAAAAATTAAGAAATAAGACACAAGTGGAATAATTAAAATCACACACACAGTCAATTATGATTGGACCTTCTCCCTTTAATTGTTCATTTAGTGAATGATGACACTATTTGTAAAGGCTGGGGCTGCCACTGTTACATACCTATACTTCAAAATAAATATATTTCAACATTTAGTGCATGTGTAACACACTTAACATGGTATAATCACCTACACAGTGGTAAATGCAAATGATACAAGAAAGATACACAAGAGGACATGCAACAAACATAATGGGGTCTAATTCTAATCCAAAACCTCAACTTTACCTTCACCAATATATTTCATTCAACAACAAAGTATATTCTCACTGAGGCTCGATAACTCCATGCTGAGGGGTGATGGTAAGGCAGTGAGCAGGCCAGGACAAATCAAAGCTCAGCTCTCTGGATGTATTGTTCCGAATCTGAACTTGACTGGTGGTGGCCGGACCATCTGAAAACAATATGTGGACTGCTGGTTACTTGTAATGTCAAATGCTACTGCATAGTTATTCACCGATGGTTTCGAGGTGATCGCTTAACCAACTATACTCAAAATCTGTAGTAGAATTCAAAGCATAGGTGATAAAAGTTCACATAGTACTATGCTTTTAAAATCTAAATTCTACTCACTGATGGTGGGAGCTGCAAGGACAAGTTGTTCTGGATGGATGGTCCAGGACTCAGACTGCCTGTGTAATGGCTCTAAGGCCTGAGGGAGAGAAAGACATTCAGCATTGGAAAATGAATACTTTTTATGTGAAATGCAGTGAAACAAATGTCTTCATCTCAACCAGTTGAAACAACACCAAAATAATCAACACTTATCTCAACACAAGACACCATTAAAGCCGTTAAAGGGAGCTAATGGTACCTTTAAGGAGGGTTCTGTCACTCTCAGCACTGGTCCTTGGGGACCTTTCACTGGCAGCACGTCCAGAGACACATTGCCATTTGGCAATCCACTGGGAATTACACAACAGCATTAATCTGTACATTGTGTCACAATTACACAAATCTCATGATGTACAGTACTTCATTTAAATATGTTCGCTATGAAAATTGTACAGCACACTGGTTCTGCAGGTAGATATTGCTTTTCTACTTTTTAGTCAAGTTGTGGTCAACTCGACCATAATTGACAGCAAAACGTGGTAGAGAACTATCACCAGTTTTTTTTCTTTTCATTCAACTGAGGTGCTGTGGAAAAAATACTTAGGCGCTGTGCATTAGTGTTATAATGGTAAGAAAAACCTTACTGCTTTTACTAAATCATGGTGCATTTAGACCAATAGACAATAAAAATATGTATTTCCCTATACATGTTTCATGTATAACTGAAATGCATTAGAATACTGACAAACACTTAAGCAATTTATTTTGTATCCCTGTGTTTGTGTTGAATATATCTGTTATGTTTTCAGTTCAGCAGGTCGAACCAGGTGCTAGTATGTTACAGTAGAATATAAATATTTCGGTCAGTACCTGTCTGTCTCTGAACCGTGTCTAGCAGAGGGCAGCAGCAGCTCAGTGTGGTCGCTCTGCTCACAGTCTGTACTCTTTGTACTTCCCAGCAGCGACACCACTATCTTACTCATGTTTCCATAGAAGATGTGAGCTTCATTGGGCCGTTGGGGCAGGTCATAGGCTAAAGAAAAGGTAAATAATTAGTCAGAGCCACCAAAAGTTGAGACATTCCAACAACTTTTTTTAAATTGAATATGTTATTTCTATTATTTTCTCTGTACCTTTATACAATTGAGATTTGCTGCTAAGACCTACTTCAATGTATATAGCATCAGATGTAGAAACTTTCATGAACTGACTGCAGGCTACAAATCACTATTCACCAATTAATCAGCAATACAGTAGCAAAATGAAAAATAAAAACACTGCACATTATTACTTTCATTATTTAGTGAAAGGTCAATTTGAAGTAAATTTTCAGACTGCTTTTTTAAGAGGAGACCAAACGATAACAATAACATCTTACTCTCTGTAATATTTTCTTCTCCCAGGAACTTCTCATTAAAGTCAATGTTTTTCAGCAGGCTGTTCTCAGACAGAGCCTTCCGCGCAGCCTCTGGTTTGCTCTGAAGCAACCTGAAAGAGCAAAACACAAACACTGTAACAAAAATAACTGTCACAAACGCAGAACCATCTAAAACTGGATTTATAAACTCTATCAGCACTTTTAATGATTCTCAAACAATGCATGTTTAATTGAAACTATAGTCCAGTATACAAATTATCTGTAGGCAGCAGCATTACACAAATATTGCTTTGTGCATAACAAAGCTGGACCTATAGACAATATCTTTTTTGTATCTTATAGTGGAAATATGACTACTACATATACTGCATGCATTTGTAAAATCAGTTAACAAGTAAATACAGTTTTCTTCTGAAACACAAGAACTTTATACAGCAGTGAAGTTAATTTATATTTGCACTGTATCATCTGTACAACAGTACTTTTAATGCTGAAGCAAGTGACATTGATCCAGAGATTCATATTATTATTTCAAAAGGGATTTTTTCACTACATCAGAGCTCTACCTTGAACCTTTCTTAAGGACAGTTCAGATTTAAATGAATTATCAATGATCCACTACTAATTTGCATAACTGCTAACATGACTATTTTAACAGCCTAAGAAAGAAATAAACTAAGCTAAGTGTTGGAAGGTCTCACCTCCGATACTGCTGCCTGGAGACCTCATCTCCACAGAACAGACAGACCGTAGCCAGCAGTGCATTGGCAGAATGACATAGGTTCTGTTCTCTTTGCGTGGACTTCATTAGGACAGTGATCACCTGAAAACACACACAATTTTTAATACTCGATTCATTTTAGTAATTCCTTTCCAATGTATTACTGCTAATCGTTAATTCTAGTGTCTGGGAGAAATATGTCTGAGGAAACATTTTTTCCTGAACTATAGTGTGTTTTAGCTGTATGTTTACATTAGCTGTATCCTCTCTCCTACCTCTTGTGTCCTTTCCTTCAGTACAAATTGTGATGGGGCGAGGCTGATGACAGATGGTTCCATTATGGATCGCGTCTGCACATCAGAGAAGGCCATGGCTTTGATGAAAGCTGCTCTGGAGCCTGTGTTCCTCACACATAGACAAACTTTGCTGACGCGACTAACAGCGATGTCGGTCATTGTCGCCACATAGCCATCCGCCTGTTTCCTCTGGTCCTCTAGGATTATGTTGCTGGTCCCACCATAGCCTGACAGTGGAATCTGAAGATGGGAAATACAGGAACAAAATTAAATTATAGTCCGAGTCTTTCTACAGTAAATAAGAAAGCATGGCAATGAAACAGTGAAGAAAATTAGGCAGGAAAAAGTGAGTGAAGATGTATAGAAATAAAAGAGAGAAATGCAAAGTGTTACTACAGAGAAAGAAGCCACAGAACATGGCAGGACTGAAAGTCACATCCTCACAGTGAATTTGACCCCTGGCTGTGAAGGCCGGACTCCAGACTGTTTGATCTCAAGCTTGGCCAGCATGCAGGCCACCCTGGTGGGAGCAAAAAGCAGGTGGACGGTCACGTCCTCTCTGGGACGAATGGACAGCTCCCCATGTCGGGTCAGACGCTCCTCAGGACTGAACATACTCTGGAGCTGAGAGAGAGAAACAAGTTCATGGAATACTTCACATTTTTCAATAGTTTAGACATTCCTGTTGTGGTCAGTCAAATTATCTATTATGGCTTTATAGCATTTCTGTTTTATTAGGTGAGAAATTGCAGAACGTCAGAGGAATCCGTCACAAACTTGAGCCCTTAAAGTTGAACTCCATCTCGTTTACACATCAAAGTCTGTTTAGAGCTCTTGTGTATTGATGAAAAAAGTTGTATTCAGTCCTTTGTTGTAGATGTATTCATAAGCATCTTAGGCCTCTTCTGTCTAGTTTTAGCTATGTGTATCTGTGTGATCCAGTTGGTTGTACAAAGAAAAATCTGACTAAATAAAACCACCTTTGGTCACAAACACCTGCAGTAGATCACTCATTAAGCAAAGCAAGACATTATGGACATCAAACTCTGCAGGCTCTCTCCCAAGCAGGCTGTAAAACACAAAAACAGGATGTGAGGATACTCTTATAAAACATCTCATTTCCATAATCTACCTGAAAACAGTCCTGGTCTTGACCACGAATAAGCAACCGTAGTTGCTGTGTGGCATTGGTTGAGTTGTTCCTTAGAACCAGCTTCTGTTGGCTGAAAAACAATGGCAAGTGTTGGTTATGAGATAACAGTAAGTGTGAAGGAGTGTCAAACTACCTTTGACAAACTTAACTTTGAGATTGAAAGTCATGATCTAAATGTCCTAATTTGAGGAGAATTTTCAAGTCAAACTTAAATCCAGTTAAACCTTTAAAGAATGCACCAATCCTATGGGGGATTTAGCTTTTTTACTGCTGTCTGTACTTTACCTCCTTTCAATGAGCGTAAATAAATTGTGCATTATGTTGAAATAGCTTCTGAGGAATAACACTCCCTGTAGACACCGTCTGCCCCGTCTCATGAATAACATTATACAAGCCTTAATAGAATAAGGTGGACCACTGGGCCTTGAGTTTTTTTTATTGATTACTTTCCAATGAATAATTGATACCTATAAAGTGTTTTTTCTGTAACCAAGTGAAATTAATGAAAAACTGAAAAGTAGCTTACACTGCTCGCCCGAGAGTGACCCCTCCCCAGGCTACGAACTGTTTATTAGAGAGAATTGGTGGAACATCACTGGCCACACCAGGACCAAAGACAGCAGCAGAAGGAATGGAAGGTTTCCCAGAGTTCTCTGGGACAACTTCTCCTTTCAGGGTCACCTCGTACTGAGGACCTGATGGCAGCACCAGGATGGTGAGAAGGCTGCAACCCAACAAGCACAAGCAAATTTAGACTAATACTTATAAAACACTTCATCCAAAGCACGATCTGACTCAGATGATTACTTCACGTGCATTAAATCAAAATGCATTTGTCTGTTCAGTTACATTCACACTTATATCTTTATATCTCTCTACAGTGATGACTCTGTGTGTGTGTGTGTGTGTGTGTGTGTGTGTAAAATTCCCAGAACTGACAGTGTGGCCAACAATCACATTCAATACTGAATAAGTTAGAGAAAACTCAGATGTATCACATCAATAGAACTGAATAAAAGGACACAGTGAAGCCAGTTATGAATTACATTTAAAGTTCAAGGAAATAAACTGGTCAAGTACAATAAATGCATGTTTCCAAAGTCAATGACTAATTGTGATCTAAATTACTGACCAAAATAAAATAATCTTGATAATGATCTTTGCCATAATCAAGCAGCCATATTAAAGCCATCAATGTTTGTATACCTTTCTCGATATTTCCTGCTGCCCTGTGCTTTGAAGGAGACCACGATGCCTTGCTCCTCTCCAACTCTCAGGGACAGTTCATCAGGTGTCACAGAAAAACTGTCCTCAGCATCACTGTGCTATAAACATAAACATAAATGAAAGACAATGTGAGGGAAGAGAAGTGAGAAGAAAAGGACAAAAGTAGGGATGATACAGCAAAGAAAGGGCGGGATGAATGTTGGGGGGTGACAAGGGGGAAGAGATGACAAAGAAATAGATGGAGTACAGAACACGGGATGGGTGAGGCAAAAAAGAGAGAACCAGAAGAGAGAAAAAGAAGCAACAAGAAACAAAGTTAGAAAGAGAGCGAACAAGAAAAGTGAGAGAAAGAAGACAGGAAAAAGGTAAAAATGAAGAAAACAAGAAAAACAGGAGCAAAATATCAATGAATCCCCATTGTATGTGCCACAGTCTGAGCCCCAAATGTCACAGAGGCTTAACCAAACCCCAGATCTAATAAGAAAAGTAAAGGTCAGAATTACCTTGAGTTTCAGCTGCACATCAATGTTTCCTGCATTCTTTAATGGCAGCATCTGTTGACTGGATTTACCCAGTGGAGCAGACAGGCTGACAGTCTAGACAAAAGAAGCATAAAAAGCAGTTGACTGCCAACTTGACAAATGCCAGGAAAAGTTAAACAAGGAAGGAAACATGATGATAAAAAAGTTATTTTATGTCAAACTTTGTGTCAAATTTATTATATTATTATTCATTATTAATATCTCAATTTCTTTTCTCAAAGTCTCAAAACAAAATTGGATTATAATATGTAGATGTTACTGTTAGGTGCTTTGCAGTACATTACATTGTAGTATGGAAAGTCAAACAGTGGGGGGGGCATACCATCAGGTCAACTTTCAAAAATAAACATCCACAGATCATAGTGACTGGCCAGGTGTGCTTACATGTACTTTAAGAATGATCAAGGTTTAAAGTGGTCTGTAAATTCAAGGCTCACTCCTCATTGACCTACTGCATTTTGTTTTGTCAGCGCTTGTTCTCTGTGCAATGACAACAAAGTTGAAACTAATCTTATCTAATCTAAGCAGCTCAAATGATCAACATTATTAGCTCAGAAGAATTCAGAATTAGCTTTTTGTACATTGCATGACACATTACAAGATTACCCCTTTGTATGGCCATAAGACACAAGTCCATCTCACCTTTAAGTTTAACTAACTGGCTAACTTAGAAATTGTATAAATGACAGTCTGAATATGTTCAGCTGGTTTGAAGCATTTAGTCCAGCCTGTCAGTAACGAGAGCACAGCAGGAGAAAACCCAGTCTTCAAAATCAGAAAAAGTCAGGTTGATTACCTGCAGGTCTTTAGGAGCATGGACCCTTGCAGTTCCAGACCTGGCCCTGAGGGGAATACTCCTGATCACATGACTCGGACCAGGAGAGTCCACTTCAATGTCCACCCGAGCACTGTACTCATCGGCCAGACCGAGCTCTCCTGTCAAGCACAACCACAAAGAGTTGGGGTTACCAGAAAATTATTTTGCGATTTTGTTTGCATAAATCTCTAGTATTTAAACTTCAAAATTCTTCAAACTTTACTAGCTACTGATTAGATAATTTTGATTGTAGTTTAATTATAAATCTGAGTTCCAAATTGATAGTTAGTATATTTGATGAGACTTAAGTAGCTGGATATCAAGTTTCCCTTTTCGAATAGTAGTTTCCCCGAGAAAAAAACTGAACCATTTAAACCATTTTCCCCACAATGGCTAACATATTCCACTGCTTTTGGCATGAATGATGCCAAACATCAAATCCATAAAGTACTACAAAGTGATAATCCATCAGTATTCAACCCAGGTGGATTACCTGACGAAACTGTGTACTTCTGAGGAGCCTTGAAGTGAACCCAGACCATGAAGCTTTGTGGATTCTGAAAAAAATGTTTTTGACGAAACAAAAAAAAGGTTTTCAGTTTGACTGCTTCAAAAAGCTTTACAGAAAATAAGATAAAAAACATGCAACATCAATTAATTATATAAGTGAGGAATATGCTGAATAAGGTTGTAATGATTTTGGCAATTCTAACCTCTCCGTAGCTGGCATGCATCACATGATTCATCACAGAGGGAGAGGACACTGGGGTCATGTGCCCAGCCTGCTGCGTTGCCTCAGATGTCATGGTAACAGGGTGCTTGGAAAAGGTGAAGCATCGCCATGCGGTAGCGTTCTGGAGAAATGAGATGCAAAATGTGACCCACTCAGATACGATTTATTATGCTCACTGCTGTTTTTGCTGCTTTGCATAGCAAAGCAACAATGAGCTGTTAAAAAGCAATTTCATACTCTCCCTACAACACACTCAAATTTAGTTAGGGCAGAAACATAAAGACTTGAGTTATGCAGGATTTAAGATCAATTGCATCCAATTGTAATTAACTTCAATGTTTACTTAAACATAGTCATTACAGGAAGAGCTCACTCAAAGGTATTCTGAGACATAATTTAACTACTCTCCATGTCAAAACACTAATAATAACATTCCTAAGCTTTTGCTCAGTCATTATGTTAAATGAGGTTTAATCTTCATGAGCTAAGAGTGTATCCTATACCAAAGGTCACATGGTGTCTGAAACCCTGCTGCTTAGGTACATCTGTGATTTTGTCTTGCACAGTTGTATCATGTAGAAACCTCATTGCTGCCACTGGAGGTCGCTGTATCACTAGTGTGGATCTGTATACTTCTGTTTGGAATTGTTCTAAGAATATGAAGAAATGTGTTGACTCACTGCACTGATGACCAGACGGATCGGCACTGTAGCATGAGTCCTGTTGAGCAGTTTGAGGGGAATGGATTTGGCACTGCCTTCTGGCAGGTCTCCAAAATCCAGACAGCCAGATTTACTTACTTCAACCTGAAAATCAAAATGAATTTCAGATCCTGTCTTACATATATACAGTACATATTTAAATGTATTCATTGGTCATTCAGTAAAGGTGGGAATAAGCAATTTTACTTCTACAGCATATATCTCAAAACACTGTATCTCGACTCTCAATTATTTTACTTGGCCTCATTTCTTTTGTAGCAAATTATTTTTGGTTAGGAGTGTGATCAGTGAACTGGGGGTCCTCACCTCTAGTGCAGGATTCTCTGCGATGGCAACCAGCACCACTCTCTTAGCAAAGATATTGGCTCTGGCAGCAACCTCTGTCTCGGCAGATGCAGGCCAGGAGCAAACACTGAGGACACACTGGTAGACACCCGCTTGTGGAGGGATGAACAACACCTTCTGTTCCTCTGTAGTCTTAGGGCCAATAATCGTCTTGTTCTTCACTATAAGCCACTGGTACGGCAAGCTACCCACCTGTAGGGATTGGCATCAAAGAACATCATTAAATGAATGAGAAAAGTGATTGATCATACAACAGTTACTGTAAGATACCTGGCTAAACCAGCTGACAATTACAAGCATACATAAGATATTTTAGGGTTTTTGGACAGAATTTTGAGATAGTTTTACGATGATATGCACTTTCAGTGTATAGAATTAGTCACCACTGTATGCTTTCTGCTCACCTTCTCTCCATCAATGGCCAGGCTGGTGACAGTCATTGACACTTGCTGCCATCTCTCAGAGGGGTTGAAGAGGCTGAGGGAGGTCTGTGAAGCAATGCCTACACAGCAGGCATGAGGGAACCGCAATTCTTCTGGCACCACCACTTGGCCTGAGGAGGACAGTGGAATGAGGAGAGCTGACACAGCAAAATGCTGCCCCTCCATGCAGAAGAAGAGGTACGCAATGTGCTTATTGTAAGTGAAGACAATGAAATGCAAAGACTTGGACACTATAATGGATTACAGCAATTAAAAATTCACAGTTTAATTGCCTGTTGCAATTTTCTGCTATGCACAAGATTGATTATCTCCCTTTATTTGACAGACTGTTGCCCATAGATTTGATTGGTTAAGGCATGAAGAACAATATCAACCAAACAGCTGTCTAAACGATCTACTACAGTATAGTCAAAAAGTCTTATCATTGTTTCTAACAGTATATTACAATGAGTAACGGAAGGTCACTTTCTCATAAACACCAAGGCTACTTCTACCTCTCAATTCCTCAAGACCAGCTGCCACCAATGGCTCTGCCCCATATTGACTGTAGGGTTTTCCCATCGTTCCCATGTCCTGCTGGCTCTGATGGGTTCTAGGGAGGTGATGGGACCCAGCAGCACCAGAAATCCCCAGAGGAGCTGTTGTGGGATGGACGTGCCTCACTGTAAGATCACTGTTGGGTATGCCTACAAAAATATCGACGAGGAAGCAGAATCAATTTAACAAGTATTCTTTAGGTTTAGCCATCGTGTTGCATCATTACTTGTTTGACAATATTTTTCTGGGTATTCTACTGTTTTGTCAGACATAGCTCAGCACCATTACTTATGAAAGTAGAGAGAAGAGACATGCCTGTTGAGGACACGCTGAAGAGACCATTTCCTGTTGCTCCCACGTGATAAGCCCCAGGATGTAATGGAGCTTGAGGTCCCAAATACTGCTGAGCCAGCTGGGAGTTATAGAGAGATCGTCCAGCGAGGAGGGACTGCATATCTCCCTGGTTGGGAACATCAATCACGCTGGCAGATTGGGGCTTAAAGCTGGGGATGGGCACATAGTGAAGTCCCTCTGATGAGTAGGATGGAGGCATGCCAAGGCCACCAGCATACACCGATGATGACATTGAGCTAGCAGTCCCCCACTGCTGAGAGCTCTGAGGAGCTGCAGTGCTGCTAGCTTGCTGAATGTTCAGATTACTGCAATATCCTGAGTCCACTTTAGTGAGCTGTCTTACAGTGGACTCCGAGAGGTGCTTGTGGTTCCTGCAGCCTGTTGAAAGATCACCAGCTCTGTCCCCAGGGCAGTGGTAGTTACATTCACTCTGACTGCGAGTACAGCTCAGAGCAGAACCACTACACGAGGGCTCTGGGCTTTTACACTGCTGCGCTGGTAGTGGATCCAGACTTTTAGAGTGCTGTGGTTGCACCTGGTCCAAACTTTTGGGTAGGCCAAGAATATCAAGGTTAGACTGTTCATCTAGTTCCACAGGTGGAGTTGGACTGAATCTGATGATGGTGGTGCTCAGTGCCATAGTGCAGTTATTCTGTGGAGGGAGAAACAACCCAAGACAATAAACACCACACTCATAATAAATACAGAACTACAACCATATCGCCATTAACACAACTGAACTATTTCATGTATTTAGTTCAGAAAAACAATGTGTTCCTATAAATAAGTATTTAACATTTCATGTTTCAATGAAACATTATACGTTTATTTATAAAATGCATTATTAGAACTGCAACATCACTGCCAAACTGCAGCATTGGAAGTTTACTTTGTTGAAGGGCACATAAGATAAGATAAACCTTTATTCGTCCAACAGTGCGGAAATTTGCAAAAAGCAGGTGACGAGTCTATCAGTGGCCCAAACAAAAAAAACAAAAAACATTGCAACAATAATATCCTCATGATAGTGACCTGCCTGTGCAACACTCACTTCAAAGAACAAAGACCTTCATGTCTCATGCAACAAGAATATAACATTCAGTGCCAAAATTAGGTAAACCTGATTTAGCCCAACCATACCTTTTGCCTCTCAGGAGTGGGTATGACTGTGCCATCGTTCATTGAGATGTATGTGAGCCTGCTGAGACTAGGGCTGGAGCAGGTAGACTGAGGAGAGAGGTCAAGACCTGGACGTTTGTCTGAGAGACCTCTACTGGGCGACGCAGGTGACACCATACTAGGAAAACAAGATGGCAGGGAAATAAAGTGATAAATGAATAACGCAAATGTAAGAAAAAATGCAAAGATGCAAATGTCCCCTGTCTGTCAGTAGCAACGTGCAACAGCTAAACAACAGAAATGTATTGAATTTAATGGTAGAGTTCCTTTCATGTTAGGTAGTCATTTTATCAAGTTTGGGTGATTTGAATTGAATTTGAAGCCACAATGAAATTATTTATATAATACAAAATAAATAATTTTATATAAAATTACTCATATAATCATTTCATAATAATTACTAATATTCAATACGCTTGACTCAGAGTCCATGTGTGATACAATACCCATCAGCAATAGGAATGGAGGTCTGACTTGGAGAGGAGTGAGTAAGTGGAGAGGTGGACGGTCTGAAGTTACACTGTGTCTCCTCCACACAGGGCTCAGAAAAACCCTTCGGCAGTTCTGAGAAACATAGTCATTATTACCATATGTTTTCATGTCATCTCAATATTCTCAATACTGGCTATTGATCTCTGAAGTGAACAGACAACTGTTGCATGTGTAGTGTTTAAATCAGAAGCCATATTTCTATTTTTTACTCACCAGATGCAGAGTCCAGTAGAGGCTGCGAGAAGCCAGCGTGCTTCTCCACAGAGCTACAGGGCCGTGGAGCAGCCATGATATTCCTGGGTGGTGGTTTCTTCTCTGGAGAATTATTAGGTCTGTCCTGCTGCTGCAGGCCTGAAATCCTCACCTTCTGTGGCGGAGGAGAGGAACCTTTAAAGCAAGGCAGGCCTGACTGCCCTTTCTTCAAGCCTGGTGTGGTTCTTGGCAAGCCAGGTGAGGCAGCTGAGCCTTTATCACTCTTTTGTGATGCTTCTGAGGTAGACCTAATAGCACTGGGTGCTTGGGTGTTCAGTTCTCCTGGCTTGGCTCCATTTTCTGTGAGGTTCCTGCCGGAGGAACCACAAGTCTTGGTGGCAGGAGAAACAGTGTTATTACAAGCTGTCATTTTGTCTGCAGGGGGCTTGAGAGTGGAAGATCGCTCTGAGCCCACGGATCTACTGGCAGAGCCAAAAGATCTGCAAGGAATAGAGCTTCTTTTTGAGTTACCCTTATGACCTGCAGATAACGCATTTGAAAGGGATACTGCAGATGAGTTGGTGTTTAATGTGGTCTCTCCTCTTCTGTCTTTCTCCTCACTTTCTGTCCTCACAGACTTCTGTTGGGTGTCACTATCCACTCGCTGAGCTGAGCTCCCCTGTTCTTCAGGATATTCTGCCTGCCTCTGAGAGCTCCTGAGGTTGTCAGCCCAGCCGGTCAGGTCAAAGGTAGTGTGTGCCACTGAGGCATCACTGCTGCCTGACACGTCAGTCTTTTTCAGGTATTTCTCCATGTCAAAGGCACTCAGCTCTCCAACACAGGTGCTTCTCTGTAGTGTGTCCAACAAGGCACTCTGATATGGCTCAGGGAGGATCTATGTAGAGAGGAAAACAGTGCTTTTTATCTTAAATGTTCATTTTTAATGGTGAATATTTAAAGGGGAAGTTAAGAAGTCACAATTTAATTGTGGACAAGCTATTTTTGCTGAGACCTGCATCAAAATAGAGATCACAATTTAAAGAGTTCTACAGGAGGATTACACACAAGGAATTTTTAGGATGTTTTTCAGTTTATTAGGAGACCATTTATAATAGAAACTAGGAAAAGGATCAATGTGTTTCATAATATAGATCTATCTGATTACAGTTTATGTTATAACAGATTGAGAGCAACTTTGCAGTGCCTGCTAATGGCAAATTAAAATACATACTATCAAATGTAAGTATAAGGTTTAAAATAGTAATAAAAAAAAAACAACACCCTACCTGTTCAGCTGAGTGTGGTTCTTCTATGCAGTTGACAGCAGGTCCAACTGGTCCTGCGTACGCAGGTCGATTCCTTGCCCTACTCTTCTTGGACAGCTCCATGATCATGGCAGCCAGCTGGGATGGATCAGTGCTGATGGATGCATCGGCAATGGCCGAAGCTATCGTGCTGATGCTCAACATCAGATGGCTGCTGTTATTGTCGGGGGACACACAGCTTTGGTTACCCAAGGTTGACTCAGACCCAGAGCCTTCACTGTGGTCAGGCACTGCAGCTCTGATATCATCCTAAAGAGGAAAAGAGACCTTATGTTAGAAAGCAATATAGCCATGTATGTAATCCTACATGGAAATATTCAAATATCAAAATATAAAAAAGATCCCTGTACCTCTTGATTACACATTTCTGGAATAGTATCCCCTTTCGGTGACATCCTTTCACCTGGTGCCTCAAGGGTTTTGTCAAGGTCCTCTGCAAGGAGAAGCTCATGAGTAACAGTCAGAAAAGTACAGTGTAAAACATTGTAAAATGAGCAAAACACAGAAATAAAAATCTGGTACTGCTGTATGAGCCTCAATAATTATTCTGCAGCCTCAGTAATATTTTGAACACACCTGGGTTGAGAGTTTTGTCTGCATCGCTGAGTTCCATGGTGTTATTGTGAGGAGAAATGTCTCTGGCTGAAAACTCTGAGGGGTGAATTAGGGCAAATGGTTCCCTCTTCTCTGGAGAAGTAATGATGTAGCCAAAGGATGGCTAAAGAAACAAAGAACAAGGTTTTAATACAGGTTACAATTCCTTCTCAAAAAGACTTTAAAAGTAAATGCAATCTCAACTTAACACCATTAGAATGTACAAACTTGACAAAAAATGAGCTGAAACATAAGCTTCCTTAGCCCAGTCATAATTGTTTGTGTCTCTCCTGAGAATAAAAAAAAACACAACTCATTGGCAGCTTGTCAGCAATCAGACTCCAGCTGCATACCAATGTTGATGCACATCCCTTTGAAGGCATTATGTATGAATGAACTCTTAATAGCTTCCAATGAGACCCCCAAGAGAGTGAGACAAAGTACATTTTTAATTTCTGTAACAACTAAGAAAGCAGCTTGACTGACCCGTTTAACCCCATCCACATCATCAGTGCTGCCCAGACAGCCCAGGGCTTCGGAGCGTTGTCCAAAAAACTGTCCAAAAGACAGACGCAGATAGCTGTGGTCCCCCTGCTTAAACTCTGAGGAGACCTGGGAAGCTCTCATCAGGATGTGGCTGTTGGTGGGGATCTTCCAAGATGAGTCACTGTGAAAGGTGCTGTTGCTGCTGGCTGGTTCAATTTTCTCCTCCTGTGTGAACAGAAATACTCACAATAAACCACAAGAGGCCGTGCTTTACAAAAGACAGAGTAGCTGAGAGTTTCAGGTGTCTGTTCAGAATCTTAATATGACAGTAACACACTACAGCAAAATATTCATTCATTCGCTCACTTACGTTAATCTGATTATGACAATGCAATCCAAGTTGATTTTGGTTATTTTTATTGTTTGATAACAGATGAACAGTATGTTCATTGGGTATTCTGCAATGTCTTCCAATGTGACTCAGCCAGTCAGAACTGAACATTAAATCAGTTTTCTGGAAAGAAGAAAACAAACTAGGACATTAAGAAAAAAAGGGGGGACTGTTGTATACCTGCATGAATTGGTGTTCCTTCTCAAACTCCTCTTGATCCTTAACTATTCTTTCTATAGCATCACCTGCAAAAGAGGAAAAATTGCCCATCCAATTATTCACAATATGTTGTACAAACAAAAACACCACAGGCAAACAATGGCACTGTATTACAATTGAGCTGTGGACTTACAAGAGGGAACAAAGTCCTCAGTTTGAAACTGGCCAACATTCTCTGAGGTCTTCCCATCAACCTCTTTCTCAAAGGAGGAGTAATATGCCAGGTCTGTCACCCACTGCCCTTCTTCATTCTGGTATACCACACTATGAGTGGCATTGGTACCTAAAGAGACAAGCAAGGCTGTTAACATATTACACAATGCACTAGTATGCATCAAGTTAAAGTACCAACTATCAGTGAATGTCTGATCTAAACATCAAAGATAAAAACCAACCTTGTTGAAACTCCAGCTCCAGGTTGTCTGGGCAATGGTTCCACCCATCGTCTGAATCTTCTTGTTCTTGGTGGAAGCTCTGGGAGAAATACTTGGCTTCCAGGGAGGTGGAGAGGGGATTGCTGTCATCTTCACTGGCACTGCCTGAAGCCTCTGCACCAGTCACATCACCACAAGGTCCACCCCTTAAGCCCAAGGAAGGCCTGGCACCATCAGCCTCGTCTACTCCATCATCATCACCTTCGTCCTTGTCATCACATTCTGGGAACAGAACCTGAGGGTAGGTTGTTGACAAAGGTACATAGGCTGCATAAATAAATTTGTTCAGAGACTTGTGTCTTTACTCTCAATTTTATGCTCTGTCAAAAACCCTAAATTTTCCCTGTTAAGTATTGTACCTGGGAGAGGTGAAAGCTCCCCTGAGTGCCTTGAAGGTGGGAGAGAGTTAGGTTCTGATGTGTCCTGTGTCCAGCTCCACTCCTCAGGTAGACAGAGTCCAACAGTCGGTCAACAGTAGGCCCAGACTCTGTGCTTTCCATGGCATCCTGGCATTCAAATCAGAACCACGTTAACAGAACCTTAAAAGCTCATCATATTTATCAGTATTTTATCCCTTGCAGCCTTTACTTTCTTCTGATTAAAAGTCTGATTAATATACCCACCAGCAGTCTGTTATAGTTACATTATAGTTCTTTTGCCCCTGTACTCACCAATGCCTCCTGTCGGTCCAGGACCATGGTCCAGTTGACGGGAGAAAGCCTCTGAGTTCCCCCCGATGCCCCTAAAGAGGAGCTGGTCTCTCCTGTTCCAACAGGACCCACTCGGTCACCCATCTGCAAAATATTGTGTAAATCAAAAATTAAAAAACTATTTAGGTGTAAAAGTGGAAAAACTCGAATATAAAAGTATAGAATAACAGTGCGAAATATAATGTCAATATAATCCACATTATAAGGACAACAAACTACTACAACTACATGAAGGCGTACAAAATGGAAGACTTAAATATGCACTAAAAAAACAAGAATTAGCATGGCGCCATTATTAATGCTATTAGTTATGCCTGTGTTTGTTACAGCCTCTTTCTTACCTCAGTATGTCTGGAAAGACTGTTCCTTCCATGTCCTGGCAAATTAGTCAGATCACTGTCATCATCACCAACACCACTGCTACCCACAATCCCCAACCCGCGCAGGACATCATAGGTGGTCTGGATGTTAGTAGTTGGGAGAGGAATGGTTGAGACTCCACCATCATTTCCACTTTCCTCACTCCCACTGCTCCCATCTCCACCTCCTCCATCACCTGGAGTTACACAATGACACAACAAACAGGTGGTCACCTAAAGATTTTGGAAGGCTGACGAGAGTGACAGAAAAATGTGTTGAAATGTGTGAAAAGTAAGTTAATTTTAACTCAAAACTACCAAGAAACAGCTCCTTGTTAAATGCCTGCATCAAGCCTTAATATATATATTCATGTTGAAATATCAAGAAAGTAGAAAAAGCAGTCATGGAACCAAAAAGATAAAGAAATAAGGTAGTGAAGGGCAATCATTTAAGCTGCATATTGCACCTGTGACTGGAGGGTTGATGACTTGTCCCTCAGCAGATCGTCTGTGTTCAATCCCAGACAGAGATGGACCACCGCGGCCACTGGAAGCTTCATCATCAGAACTTCCTCCCTCCAAGCCTGGCCTAAAACTGGGACGATTACTCTCTCCAACCTGTACCAACATGTAGATATACACAGACATAAAAACATAAACTGCACAAAGCAAAACTCTGTTGCACAATACATTTTGATAAGAATAATGGAGCTACTCTATGTTGGATTTTTTTTATATTGTTTACTATTTCTGACCAGTTGTCTGGAGGTGCTGGGCAGCAGCCGTGTCCTGGTAGCATTACTGTTCCTTCTGGCAGACTCCAGCTCATCCTCAGTGTCCTCATCACTGGCAGGACAGGAGTCCATACCTGTAGCAGCCAGGCGCACATCTGGCATCTGGAAGTCCTCCTGAGGAAAAGGTACATAGATACAGTCATTAAAATAAACGAAACAGAAATGAAATGGAACATAAATTCTATCTGGAAGACATTTAATGGTTGTTTGACACAATTGTAGGAGCTGGTAAGTTTAGAGTTAAGAAAGTCAGATCAATAGGGATCTCTTACCAATAGTATTTTCAAGCAGAAAGCTCATATTCATATTTCATGTGAGCTGGAAGCAGCACATGGGCACAAAATATTCTCACCTGATCGTAATCATCAAGGAAGTGGTGCCTATACTGATCTGGTTCTGTAGAACTTGGGCTTGATATGTCATCAGCTGGCAGTCCCTATGAACAATAAAATATATTTATGGGGACACTGGGTCAAATACCGGAAGCGAATGAGAGATGAATGAAAAGTTACTTTAAATTAAACTGTTGTCTACTGGTAAAAAAGAAAATGTTTCAAATGAGAGAGCAGTCTTACTGTTGCAGGGATCTCCTGGCCCTCCACTCTGCCCCTCTGCATGGCAGGAGGCACCAGCTTATTGAAATACATCTCTAGCTCATCATCAGGCAGGTTGTTCGAATCAATGTCATCATCTGGGAATCAAACACATATTCTACATTTATTTTCTGCAATCAAAATGTCTACAAAGTGTAATAAGCATGTAATACTATACAAAAAAAATTAAAAAGAAAGGCGAATGAAGTTATACCTGTGATATCACTGTTCATGCTGTCCACAGACATGAGCTTCTCATTTGCAAGAAAGCTTGAGTTACTGCCACTGAAATGGTCACTGTCCACTCCTTCACTCTGCACGTTGTCCTCCTCAGCTGTAGCTGGTAAGGACTGAACCTGTGTGGAAAGTAATTGATCAAACATTTGATTGCGATAAAAGGAACTTTTGAACTGCAATCACAGCTTAAAATCCAAAACTGCTTGAAAATAGGATTGACATGTTATTTCCCCACGAATGTATCCGTAAAGAACTGGGGGCAAATATGCCATATATAGAGGGCAGGTTAGGCCTTTCTGGGTCTATAAATTACTGCAAGATAAAAAAAATAATAATACAAAAGCCAACTGGTCAACCTGTAGAAAAAAAGCCACCAAAATTGATACCTTTGCATCTGTGATATCTTTATGTCCAAACTGGGCAAACGTCAGAAGTCCTGTTGACAGCTCTGTTAGAGGAGACAGAAGAACAAAATGTGTCCATGTTGTTTTAGGTGAAGTCAACTTCAACAAGTATTTCAAGAATGGAGTTACTGAGTCTCAGGCTGCATAGTGGAGAAACAGTGCTATACCTATAAAGCTAGACAGGAGCAAGAGCTTTTACCTGTTCCAAGTTCTGTGGGTCGGCTGTGGACTGAGCCCATCTGTATTGGAGGAAGCCCTGCCATGGACCCTTGGTTTCTGGATGCACTCTCATCCAGATTAATCTTCACCAGCATGTCTGAAAGACGGTGGGCTGCAATGAAGTCATCTGCATTGTCCCTGTAATGCAGGCAGGGATGTAAATAATTAGGACCACATACAAAAATATATGGAAAAAGAAGGTGGGAAAACAAATGACTTGAGTTAGACATAATGATTGTCCAGACAAATAATAGAAATCCCTTTATAGAAATACAACGCAACATGAAAAATATCTATGTAAAACAACTTTATATTGATTTGCAGTGACTCATCCCTCTAAGGGGACAAGTGGACCTAAACCATGGCCTGTACCATTCTCTTGGTGTACGCCACACATGCACTCATCTACTTACTAGACTACTCATCAATCACTCTACTACACTCAATCACTCTACTAGAAAATGATGTAGGATGACTTATCTGATATCACATTTTCCCACATCTCTGTAGACCAGTGTCGGTAGCCTTTCCACCACTGAACTTTCAAATGTGCATTAATCACTGCAACAATATTATAAAATCCCTGTGTAACTGTTCTTGCTGACACAGTCTGACCACATCCTGCGTTGACATTCTCAGTCACCTGAGTTGCTTTTCTGTTTTTCCTTACATATCACGGTCATCAAATGTCGACTGCACTGTCGACTACAATCCTCCCCCAATTTTTAAGATAAGATATTCCTTTATTAGTCCCACACGGGGTAATTCACAGATTTCTTTTCCATAGATCTCAAAGCAGATATCACTTAAGTCACTGTTCCTATTGAAACACCAGCCAGTTGAGCAATCTTTGTCATTGTACATTGTATCTTATAGCATGGCTCATGCTAGGTCTTCCGCAGTACTCTAATTAATGCAAACAGAAGTCAACAAGGACTTTAAGTAGGTCAGTTGGAAAGCTATATAAAATCAGCAACTGTTTTCTACCAACTTAAAAGAGAACATTACAAAACATAAATCACGCATATACTCACAAGTCATCTTTGAAGCTGAGGGCAAACTTGGGCTGTTCTCCAACAGATGACTGTGAGTTGGCCTGCTGTAGCTCTCTGCCCTCCAGGTATGATGCCTCAACAGGATCGCCTCTATAAAGCAAGAGCACATAACACTGCTTTCACAAAACAACTCATTGTTAAACAGCTCTGCATCATGGTCAGTGCTGCGAAATTAAATTTAGCAACTGAATACTGACTCAGTATTGACATCCTCCTTTCTGATACTTTTGTTGTATATTTCAGAAACCAAAAAAAGCTGCAGCAACCTCTTAACAAACATATCTATATGCAGTTATATATTTGGCAGGTTGTTGAAATGTACTACTATATATTTCTTGCGTATCGATATTTCCTATTACCATTAGCATTTAAATGCTAAAAAAAGTACAAATTCAAACCTCCCAAAACAGGAGTGGAATAATTTCAGCATCTGATCTCACATAAGCTCAATAGCCCGTGTGATGACTCAGAGAACGATGCACGAGAGTGTTTCTACAACAAGTCACATCTGTCCAAAGCAGCAGTGTGCTCCCACCTGTTGTCAGACCCCAGTCTAATTTTAGCCACTGTAGAGGCAGCCACTGGAAGTCCTGGGCCTGAACCCAATGTCACATTCCCCAGTGTGGCACGGCCACTGGTGCTGTCCAGAGACTTGCAGAGGAAACTGGGGAAGGCTTCATCTTCCAACTTGTAAAAACTGTCTGCCATGTTTCTGATAAGGGTGACAGCCAAATGTGGCTTGAGTTCAGTTCAGGTGAAAACCATCTGTAATGTCTAGGAAACATAAACATGAGAAATAAAGGGCAGGTTAGTTTGAGAACTCATAACACGTCCAATAGCAGCATACTTTACAGTGCACTTTTACGGATGGGACCATTTGAATTGTGTCTATTTAGAAAACAATTCGTTGATACCATCATCACTTACAACAGTGAAATCCAGCAAGGAAAGGCAGTTGTTTGCAAATACAAATAAATACTTTTTTAAAGTATCTTCATGCATGTCGTGGCTATACAGTTTGTCCTATGCACAAAGCAAATTGAAAGCAATTAACCAGCTAACTAATTAGGCTAGGTTAGCTAACTCTTAAGGCTAGCTACTTGCTAAAAACAACAGAGTTTGTCAAACTCGCCAGCACGTTTCAAATTTGAGTTAACTCCTCTACTACATTGTTTATTAAGTTAGAGGAGAGAGTTGCAAGAAGTTACAAAAAGCTTGTATAAGTTAACTAGTTAAGCATGTTTGCTAACCAAACCCAGTTCTTTCAACGCTGGTGCATTTGAAACAAGAGAATTAAAACATAACGTAAACGTTAGTTGGACTTCAACTCACATTCAATCCTCCAGACGCGGCCGAAAGACCACGGTTCTTCTTCAACTCCACTTCTATCGTTATAAACTGCTGCAGACGCGTTGAAATGTGTAGTTAAGTTCCGAAAGTAACTTCCCAAACACTTAAGTTGTTCATTATCGCTGAAAATCAAACAAATCGTGCACCAGCTCTGAACCAAACAGCGCCCAGAAACCACAGGAAGCCCGCCGGAGCGTCATCTCATATGGGCGGGACTTTACCAATTTAAACCATTTTGATTGGACATGAAAACTGAGAGGGAGGAAATCGTCAGTCGTGATAGGATTCGAGTCGTGCCAATCTGTCAGACTCGGATACTTGGGAAGCTTGGAAAATAGCCCATTGATTTATCAATCAGGTGTCTGTCCTTAAAAAATGAATGAAAGAAGGGAGATGCTTATTTTTTTTGAATTTGTCAGTAATATGTATATGATGAATTATTACAAAAACTCAACTGCATATATTCATAGAAATAAACAAATAAACAAATAAATAGAGAATTCAGTTGTTTTAAAATGAGCCCCCAGTTAAAGTTAAGCAAGGACATAGAAGCGGAGATTAACAGTATGATAGTTACTGTGGGGCCAAGTGGGGAGTTTATTGTATCATGTGTTCTGCCAAAGCAGCTGCAAGGATGCCTGGGTTAGCAAACAGCTGCCTGCTGGGAGAGAACTGCCATCATATGCATTCCACTTTCTGAGAGGCATCTATCTGAGCGAGCCATGAAATGAAACTTTATCCTCCCTGTCAAAATAAATGGCACATTTTCCTAATGAGGGGAAATGCCTCGTATCCACGCGTGTTCCTTGATTGACCCTCACAGGGACATCTCTTGCCTTCAGAAGTCCACTTGCCATAGAACTAGTAGGTTGTTGTCAGTTGCTTGCTCAGACGCTTCAGCAGGACCAATCATATCTGAAACAAGGACAGAATCTGAACAAAGCTATTCCAGATTTATTTAATAAAACAAGCCCCATCCAGTTCAGAACCATGCCAGTGCATAATATTAGAATATCATTCATAACCTGTGATGAATAACTGATTTTCTCACCCAAGATTCAAAAAGTAGTGGATCCATTCCCAACAAAAGAAATGTGTGATAATGAATCATGTGCTATTTCTGTAAAGAGAGCTGCCTCACATGGTGGTCAGTCATTCATGAACGGATGCTGTCAGTTTGTGTATGTGTAGGAAATAGTCAAAAAATAACATTCTTTTAATATCATGTGGCATTTATTGATTTCCTCCATGTGAAATTTCAAACCTCCATGAGCACCGAGTGAAAATTACAAACATTTCCCCTGCAGGCACTGATGGCTGAGGTTGTCCTTCAGAGAAAAACAAAAACATTGCTTCTCCATTTTTCCCTGCTTTACCAGCTAACACTGACATTGTTTCATGATCCCCAAAATAGAACAATCCATGGATGTGCTTTTTATTGCACATTTCACCAAATCTTCATGACATCTTCCAATTCCTTTTCTAATTTATGCACAGGAAAAATAACAATAGAAAACAGGAAATAAAAAAGCTCTTTATTAGAAATGAATGACAGTTGTGTGGCCCATGCCCATCCCCCAGATGTCCCTACTTATTGTAGCTAAAACTCACTGCCCATCAGCCTCTGGTAAGGGCAGCAGGGCTCTAGAGGAGAGTCTGTGGGGAAGAGCCTGTTGCTGAGGCTGAACAGGCTCAGCATCACAGTGCTCTATGAGGGAGGAGGGAGGCAGCAGGTGACCGTACCTGGTCCCCGCTCTGGGAGGATCCAGAGGCGGAAAGAAATACCTGAACAACGAAAAAAATGAAAGGAGACGAAGACAACAAATACATGGACAGGACAGAAGACGATGACAATGAAACACAGGGGAAAGACATAAAAGGAAGTAGAAATGAGAGACTGAAAGGAGAAAGGATGCATGTATGCTGTAGAAACAAAAAAGGGGGAGGAGTATGGCTGACAGAGTAGGGCTAGAGGTGTATGTTTAGAAGGTAATGTCATTAAAAGAGGTGAACCACAGGCAAACATGTTGGAATCAAAAAACAAAGTGGAAGCCGTGAAGAACAGAACCATGCAGTCTACATGCCAAAACAGAGCCCTTAACCAATAATACCCAAGTGTTCAACTAGGACATGACTCACAGACATTTCAAATGCACACACAAGGGCAAATGGTAGCAGATGCAGAGGAGACATTAGTAATATGCAGGATGCTGGTATATCTTTGGAGAGGTCAGCTGCCGCAGGGGAGGGGCAAAGGGAGCTCTCTTGCCAATCCTGCATGCAATAAGCAGTACAATATCACATTACTTTAACAGGCCCCATTTCTCACACATTTTTGACAAGAAATTCGAATGCAAGAAAACTTCTATGCAAAGTCATTTCACAAAATGCATTACAAAAACAAATTTGCTGGCAAAATTAATTCTATAATATCGAATGTCACACAGTGCACTTGTGTTACTCAGGTTAGAGGTGATTCAAGAGTTAAGTCAAAAACAACAAGGATGGTAAATATAGAGGTTGTGTTAAGTTAGAGGTTATTAAGTTGAACATAAATACAGCCACAAATCAACTCTGATAAAACCAGTGTTAGCTGAAACACTGTACAAACAGGGACATTTGTAAGTGTGTGTTTTTTTTATAATCCAACTTCTCAAGCAAGCCTATGTAACTTCTGCTCACAGCGACCACTGTGGCTACAAGTGACAATTACAGGATAATGGGAAACATTCAAACATTGTAACTGTAGCAAATGCAGAGTAGTCATACAATAAGCAAACTCTCTCAGCAATGTCTTTAACACACCAATTTCTACTTAAAGTTCTGTTAAAATCAGTCACTGGTCAGACCAAGTCAGACTGGAGAAACAAAACCCCTGAGGGCACTGAACTGAGAAGGTTTTATTGCTTCTGAATTAAATGTTTCCTTTGTAAGAATGTGATATCTCTTTCCAAAATGTTACATAGTCTCACTCTTAAAGCCATAAATATCACTGGCTGTATTCATACCAACACTGTTTGTGTTTATACTATTTTCTGATGTTATTACAATTGGTTAATACGGTTCATTCAAGCTGTCCTGCTCAGCAAAGAGTTTGGCAATACTTACTGAAGTATACATTCAAAATTAAAAGTAAAATGAGGAGAAAAAAAGATGTCAAGGAAATTATTGAGCTTTAATTTAACTGCTCATCATAAAATGGAAATGGTCTCAAAGAGTTGTTGTTGAGATGTAGTAGATTGAAGCTAATCAAATTTCTCAATATTTACAAAATAATGTCACCTAACAACACAATGGTTTTGCTGTATATCCCAAAATAATTCTAGCATTTGAAATAATAGTCACATATCAAATTTATATGAACAGTTTTTTATTATTATGTTATTTTACTTTTATACCAAGAAAATATTTAGCCCTAACCACTGACAATGCAAAGTGGAAACATGAAACCACTCTTATAACATGCATCAGTACAAAACAGGGGGAAATCACTTATTAAAAAAAACAAAAAACAAACAAACACCACAACACATCCAACTCCACAGGCTTGATATCCAAAACCTGTATGCTGGAAGCCAAGCTCTTTGCATGAGTGCAACATTTGGTCAGTGTGGGCCCAGGAGGTTTGTCAGTGAGCAGCTGCAGTCCCAGTCAGTGTGAGGCATAGTAAGTTGTCAGTTCTGACTGGCTTGGGCTGGGCTGGGTGAGTGGCGTCAGGCGCACCACACCACCTACCTTCCTGCGGACATCCCGTTCAGGGCATTCTGGGAGGTGTGAACAGAGGAGCCCACCACGGTGCTCATGGCTGTGGGCTGACCAGAGGAGCCGGTGAGTGGGCTGCCGTCTCCCTTCAGGATGCCTGTGCACTTCCAGTTGTCCATGTAGTTAGCTGCAGAGGGACAGGAGGGACGGGAGGTAAAAATCAGGGCTCAGGTCGCTTGTAACATGATCAACAAGACGTCAGTCGTTTCCTAAATAACTAAGCAAAGGGGAAAAGCATCTTCTAGCTCAGTGTTGTGGTCTGCAACTTTACTGGTCTGGTTTCATCTCACTGCTCTAATAGCAGTGTTTTTGGCTGCGGCAGGCATCGGTTGAGTAGAAAAGCTCTATAATCCCACTGTACACTATGTGCCCAGCGCCAAACAGCAGACAGAAAAAGTTATCAACTAGCTGGTGATCTGATATTTTTCTCAAGTGTTATGGAATCCAAAACAAAAAAAAATGCTAACACGTTTGCCATTTCAACTTCATAGGGTGATAATATCTCACTGTTGCGTTCATAGCTCAATTTCATTAGCTCATGACTTACTGTGGTACATAAATGCATTCATAGTGCAAATGCATGTAAAAACTAAAAAGTAGTTCTTGTAGGTTTATGTCCCTCTTCATCCAAAGTCTGTTGAGGAGGAAAACGAATGCTATGTTGCTGCATTGACCATTCACACAGACACGGAATAAAGATAAGACAGTGGGCTGGGTACATTAATTAAAACCAATACGGTGCAGCCACAAAATATCTGTTACCACATGAATAAGCTGCAAACCTGTATTTTTTAATCTACAGAAATCAACCTCATAACAACGCAGATGATTGGAGACTGGATCTATTGTCGTGGGTCAATGACTGAAGTGAATTTCATTAGTTTAGCATCAAAACAATGCATGACATGTATGAAAGGCAAAGAAGCAAAATTGCATCAACTGACTGAACCTTAGCTGCTGTACATTTTATCTTGGTATTCAGATTAAGTAACAACAATTAGTCAAAAAAGAGACGGTGAGGTGAAAAACTTTTCTGGAATCGGTGTGAAGTGATCTTAACACTGAGCAAGTGCTTCAGCTCTGTTTGTGAAATTAGACTGCCATCATTCATCATTCCTAAATTAACTGCTGCGAACAATGCATCAGCCAAAGTCACTCAATACCTGGCAAGTTTACTCAGCATTATAAAACACTTTAAAACATGTCACACAAAAATAGTTTAGAACAGCTGTTACTAAAATGAAAGGAAGACAGATGAGCAGTCATCAGCGGTAGCCAACAATAATCTCCCACCTTTCCAGAGGCGCACGCAGCCGTCATCCCCGGAAGAGGCCAGCAGGGTGCTGGTGATGTTCCAGCTCACACGCCACACCTGGGAGTTATGGTTGTCAAATTGAGCCACAATCTGCACTTCAAACTTGGTGGGTCCCGTAGACGTGGTCTCCTTCCTGTCCGATCCAATTTATAGAAAATGCATTGACATAGGGGCAGGTTTTCATTTCTGTGACTAGACAGTGACTAGACTAATATCTGTGTACTATGGATCCTTCATATAACAACTTTGACAATACAGAGGGGAAAAAATGGAATTAGTCACCTCATGGGAACAAGTTTAAAAATTCTGACGTCTTTTGTTGCAATGGCAAGAACGTGAAAAGATCTTCCCAGGTTTGGAGCAAATGCAATGTCGTGGACTGCATCAGTGACCGTCATCAGCGTCTCTGCTTTAGCATATTTCCTTTAAAACATCGGGAAAAAAATTAAAAACATACAAAATACTCTGGAATCTTGTATTGCTCATAAAGGGTATATTTACAAAAGAGTGACACACACACAATACATACAGGAATGCCTACCTTGTGTTTTCATTATACTCATAGATCTGAACTTTCCCACCATAGGTTACGTTACTGTCGTCACTCCCCACTGCAAACATGGGCGGGTGGGCACGAGAGCTGGGTGGTCGGGAGAAAAAAAACCCACAAGGTTACACTGACAGATCTTCAAACTCCACTACATTATCTAACAGGCTCTTAAGAGGTCACAGTTCACAGTTTTAAAGTTCAGCAGCAGAAAACCTTGCATTTACAGAGGTCAGGTTACAGAATTTCTTGAATTTAACACTGGTCTGCCAGAATGTTGGAAACTGCTCATAGTAGCGAATGCAACATACGTGACAAACTGTTTACTTTAAATAATGTAAGGTAAATGATTAAATGGAATGTCCAACTCCTGAAATACACAGCAAAAAAAATTGCTGGTTAATAAGGTTATTTTTATTACTTTGAGAATCTGGAACCATCAAATGCTCATCATTTTTACTTGGAAAAACAACTTCAATGATTAATCAACTATCAAGATATTTGCAGATTATTTTTCTGTCTAGAGACTAATCGATTAATCAACTCATCACAACTCCACAACCTTTAACTTTTATTGCAAAGTGAGATACAGCACAGCTAGGACTGGAATGAAGAAGAATTCTGTCAATGTTCTATAAATTTCAATGTCACAACAGTTTTTTATTCAAAGTAAGCCCGTAGTCTAACCTTGACGGGTTCCAAGAGATGCAGCTACAGCTGAGTTTGCAGGAGATCTCGTGCTGCAGGGACCACTGACTCAGGTTCATCACATCAGGAGCCTCGTAGATCCTCACCACTCCGTCCGCAGAGCAAGTGGTCAACATCAGGCCCATGTGTTTAGGGGCAAACTTCACATCAGTCACTGAGGTTCTACTGTCCACTAGTGTGGTTCTCTTTATCTAAAATAGAACAGAATACTTGTGTCAGACCTTGTATCAAAGACAACACTATGGCGAAGGAATGATCAGCAGAGACATGCAACATGGAAACTACAGCAAAACTGATTTAGGATTTCAAGTTGGTAGGTTTTACCCTCCACACCTCACTGGGTACCATCCTTCTAAATGCTGCAGAAGCTACTGAACTGAGAAGCTGTGCATTATTAAGACATAAATGTCTGTGATGTCTGTTCTGATAGTTCAGAGAGATGCTGGAGTTGCACTAACCCAGTGACTCAGTCCTCTCTGCTTGTCATTGGACTCCCCTACAATCTCTTCCCAGACGGCAGCTGTCCTGTCAAAGGAGCAGGAGGCCAGAACCTGCCCGAATTCTGGATGAGCCCAGGTCACTCTCCACACTGATCCACTGTGTGTCTGCACAGACGAGAAAAGAGATTTAGTCAAATCAATAAACCCCAACACCAGTTTAAGATGTCACATTTCAAACTGTATCCACATCAGGGAATGCAAATACACAAGAGACACAGAGTAGGACATCAATAGGAAAGGAAATCGTGCAAATGTAATGTGCTGTTATGCAAGCAGGCTGCCTGATAAATTGTTTTACCAGGAAAGCTTTTACCAGTTAAAAGGGATCAAGCAGCAGCAGGCAGTTTACCTTCCAGCTGGCTGTGCAGTGCCACTCTCCGTTCTCACTTTTGTCCCAAACCTGAAAAAAAAACAGCGTGTGATGTGAAACAGAAATATTGCTCATAATCATGTATCTGTGTAAAGTTACACCCTTGAGCTAGTAACATTCCTGGATGATAGAAGCTTTCAGATCCTGAATTTACACCTTTTAAATCACATGTGTGTTATAAGCATGCAGGAGGTATCTCTAATGTAATTCATAGCCTTCAGTTAAATCAGCAGTGTTCACATTAAAACTGTGCTACACAGGTTTCCATAGTTTGCAACGTTATGCTACATGGCTAGCAAACTAGCCAAACTCAGTCAGATAAAGCTGCCTTCAATTGTCAGAATTAGCAGCAGATTTAGCAAATTATCTAACGTTGCATTTTAAAATAACTGTTAGAAAATGAGAGTCAGCAAACTCAATAGTGAGCTCTGTTAAGCGTGATGATAACGTGGGTAATGTTACTATGCTAGCTGTGACTGCTAACGCTAACATTAGCAAACTGGTGTGTACTTCATCTGCGTTACCTTGACACTCTGGTCACTGGAGCAGGTCGCCATTCTCCGCCCGTGAAAATCATACGACACATCGTGAATGAGATCTTTGTGATCCGCTGCGATGCTGCGCGCTACAAACATGATCACAGCTACAACACACAGTATAAACTCCACCGGTTACCGAGCAGGCCTGTCATGTGTTCACTGTGTGTGTATGTTGGCGGGTCCTCGGGGTGCGTGCACTGACTGCGTGTACCGATATTGGCCACAGAGGGGCGCTGTCACATCAGGTTTAAGAGCATCATGTTTCGAGATATTCTAACGTTTATGTTGAAACTTGTCATGTTGAACCAAACAGCAACCAGAAGATAATTTAAGATAACATAAGATAACATACAAGTTTTTGATTTTAACAACATCTTGTTACACTTTTGCTCAACTGCCCTCCTCTGGTCACATGGGTTGCCAGGTTTAGTATATGTATGTAACCATACATTTATATTTCCACTCACATTGAACACATTTAAATAAGAGGACTCTGCACAGACATATTTGTAAAGGCTAGTTTTATATTGTATGCTAGTCTAATGTTGCCTGTTGTAATGTAAAAAAACAAATATAAACATTTTTATATATTAAAAATAACTTTAGTAAGCTTCAACCAACTAGCTATAAAAAATCAAATCCAGTTTACTGCAAGGGTCGGTGTTGATATATATAATAAAACATCCAAACAGTAAGTATGTGCGACTTCTTATTTTTTTTAAAATGTTTTGGCTGGGATAAGCGCCTAACTGGCAACCCGCGTCGGTCAGCGTGCAGGCAGTATTGTGCAGGAGCAGTAGACTCCCCGCAGGGTAACACACACACTGCTGTTTAGATGGCTTACAGAAAGGAGTAACTTGGTGAACGGTGCTTCAAACAGTCTGTGATCATCCTGCGAGTGTCTCGGGACGAGAATTACGATACGATGGAGCAAGAATTTGAAGACATCGATTCGTCCGGGAGATGGCAAAACCTTTACAATGTAAGTCGGGACACTGGGCCTCTCGTGTTTCTATGACGATCGGTTGCTAACTTACTTAGCTTGCTAGCTAATTTGGTAGCTAGCCTGCTATACACATTTACCAGTATTTGGCTACTCTTAGCCTCCTGTGCGACTCATTTAACTGTATTAACTTAGTGACTTCAGGACGTTGTGTAGAGGTTATTTTTAGCGCTGGGCACTTAGTGGAGACGGATGAGAAACTAGCAGTCCGCGCTACTAGTCGCTGACTTCCGTAGCAGGAAAGCTTGTAGCTAGAAAACGTGCAGCCTTCATAGTTGAGCTCAGTTAGCTAAAAGCTTGCTGACGCGAGCAGACGTCAGCTGCAGTTTCTGAGAACTCATCAGGACTTCCAGAGAAAAGCGTGTGTTTTACCACTGACTGTCTCAGAGAGCCTAGCGTTTACTTTATTATATTTCTGTTGCGGTTTAACTCCGGCTCTGAGCCTGTAATGCGTAACCCGGCTAGCTACTAACTGGAGGATAACATGTAACTGGAGATGTTTGTAGCTAACAGTTACCCTATTTGGAAGTTGCCGACAGTCAAACTTAAAATACCGGCGTTGCACCGTAAACATTCAGTTTTTTGATTAAAGAAAACATCTTTTTATGGATTTATTATTTATTATCTTGTACATTATAATATTTCTGTACTGCAGACTATCAACTTTTGCACATTCCCTGGTGAATACTTTCAAACTGTACACATCTTTCATTTAAATAACATATTTTTATAGTAGTTTTTCGTTTATTTTATTTTTTGCCAATTTTCTATTCCAGCTTCCATTTAGTTATTTTTTTTAATATATATTTTCTTATCTATTTATTGTCATGCACCAAAACACTGAGTCATATTACTTGTATGTCAACAACCTACTTGGCAATAAAACTGATTCTGATAGTAGTTAGATTTAGTTTCTCAGTTAACTAACCACAACATTGCACTTATAGTTTTACCAAGAACTAAAAAAAAAAGAGGTCTACAACTATCAGAGTTGAATTTCTACATGGTGAGAATTGGAGATGTTTTTCTCATGTTTGCTTCAATGTTGAAACTATGCTGGTATCAGTCTACTCTAGTTTTTATTCTTCAGTTAATTTTCATCAGTAAAATAGTTTTTGTTTATCACTTTAAAAGGACTTATTACTAAAGAAATTTATTGTCCAGGAGAGGCTTGGAGATCATCTTTGGCCGCACCTACATACAATGAAAACTATTTGTAGTGAAGACAACAGCTCACAACAAAAATAATATAAATCAGTAAGTTGAGTCAGGCAGGAGGTGTATGACATATGTATGCACCAGTTGATCTCACAGTGTATCTCCCATGGCTGTCATCTACTTAATCAACATAATGTGGAACTACTAACTTCCTGCTTGCCTTCGTCTCCCACAGGAAATCCGTAACCAAGCCAGTGAGTATCCTTACAAAGTGGCGAAACTTCCAGTGAATCGGAATTTGAACCGCTACAGAGATGTCAGCCCATGTGAGTCTTCTGACAAATAAAGCTATTAATGAAAAATTGTATTATTGCAAATGACATCTCTGTGATTTGTAATTGTTTTGTGATCTCTCGTCTGGTTTCAGATGATCACAGTCGGGTAAAACTTGAAAACACTGAAAATGACTACATCAATGCAAGTTTAGTCATGGTGGAAGAAGCCCAAAGAGCTTACATTCTTTCTCAGGTACAGTGTAGTACAAGCTATATAAATGCCAATGTCTGCATACGTATGTAGTGTGTTAAATAAATAAATTGAATAAGTGAACTCTTTGAAGAAGGATTTCATTTTGAGTTTCTATGCACTTTCTTTCTCTTCCTTCCACAGGGGCCTTTGAGGAATACCTGTGGTCATTTCTGGCTGATGATTTGGGAGCAGTGTTCCAAAGCTGTTATAATGCTCAACAGAGTCATTGAAAAGGGATCCGTGAGTACACTTCAGCACCTGCTGGTCATTGATTTTTTAGCCCCCCTTGTTGTCCAATATACTCAAAAGTTCTGGGAGACATATTTCAAAGTGTCACATTTTCAGAGTTATATTCGCTGTAGAGATTCTTGCTACAGACTTTGCATACATTGTACATTTCCCCACTGTGGGACAAATAAGGGTATATCCTATCTTATCTTGTCTGTTTTAGTTTGACTGTCATACTTATGCCCACTGGGACTAAAGACCTCTGTTTAAATGATATATGTATTTGCTGGCAAAGTTCAAATTTATAATTCCTTATATTTTAAACATCCAAGTGACGTAATGTTAAGAACAACACATTTTTCTGTGAAGGGGTGGCTTTAAAGTTGCCCCGACACTCTTAAGACAGTTTCATCAGGATTGAGGGTTAAAGTCAATTCAATCTTTTGCAATGCTTTATGGGTACTGGCTATTTATGACTTGTGGAAACAAGTTGCCAAGTCCTATGGAGTAATAACACAGTACTATTGACTATGACCCCGAGGGTATGTAACATAATGAAAAGTGTTGTTTGTACGTGGCACATTCCTTTACATTGGTGGTAGTATTACTGGATAAGATGGATTCCTCAAATTCAATAAATCTCTTACAAATAAAGTCTGTGAATGATAGATACCCAATCAATGTGCATTTATCCCGCAAGACCTCAGTGAGCTCTTCGTCCAGAACACTGGGAGCATGTGGCTTCATATCTAAGACTATGTTAATCCATTTTTGTCTTAACAGGAAAAGTGTGCACAGTACTGGCCCACCACAGAGGAGCAACAGATGTCTTTCACAGACACAGGGTTTGTTGTCAGGCTGCTTTCTGAGGAGGACCAATCCTATTACACAGTCCGAGTCCTAGAACTGCAAAACACGATGGTGAGCATAAAAGGCAGATTACTTTCCCTGTGTGACTTCATCCAGACTTAATTTTCAGGGCATCTGCTGGTTCTGAATGTTCCTTAACTTGTCTTAACCTTTGTTATCTTGAGGGACTGTAACTACTGTAATATCCAGATTGCACATCTAAATGTATGGAAATGGTAGATGCCGTGATTCATTGGGAGCGAGATGTTTTCTTAGTGGCGAATCAGTCCAGTCATGCAGAACTCTGTCTATACAATGCTTCAATTGGGGCCGACATCACATGTTTTCTGTTGTAGACGGGAGAGTCGAGGGAGATCTACCACTTTCACTACACCACGTGGCCTGACTTTGGTGTCCCAGAATCTCCAGCCTCCTTCCTCAACTTCCTCTTCAAGGTTCGGGAGTCTGGCTCTTTGGGCCCGGAACACGGGCCCTCAGTGGTGCACTGCAGCGCTGGGATTGGACGCTCGGGGACTTTCGCGTTGGTGGACACTTGCCTGGTCCTGGTGAGAACAGGGAAGGGGAGAATACAGTGAATGTTTAAGATAAAAACAAAGAGTTAAAGGTGCAGTCAGCGATTTTTATTACAGTACATTTTTTGTCAAATTCAACAAATATGTGCTCATGGTCCGCTAGCTGTTCATTCTGTGTGTGCTGGAAAAAAACATCTGATGTTTGTATACAGCCCTGGCTCTGTAAATGTGAAAACTGTTTAAGTCAATCATCAACAGGGGAACCAGTTCTGACCTCTGCCTGTTCCTCTGCTTCTGCCAGCTGCTTTTTTTTTTGGCTATTCAGTTTAAATATAACTCTTTCTCCAGAATCGCTGACTCCACCTTTTAAAACATTACTCAAGAGACTCAAGTTATGGCAAGAGAGTACGATGAAATGTTATGATTAAACTTTATTAGTGACAGCTGCAAAGGGAGAAGTTGTGACATGTTGGTATACTTGAATGCATAAACCATTTTCGAATGTAAGTGAATACCTGTAAAATGTCAGGCATCACTGACATGTCAATGTAAAAGAGTTTTATTTTATCTTTTTTTTTATATTTCTAAGTCTTTCTCTGAGGAATGATCTTCATCCATAGAATGTTTTTTTTTTGACAGTTGGTTGGACAAGAAGTATGGAATTTATAACTGAAAGAGGTTATCACACAGAATTTTGAAAGGGATTTTTGAAAAAGAGCCTTGATCTGAAAGTGTTCCTGGAGGAAGTAGACCTATTCAAAAATGAAGACTATGGGTCAGTTCTACCAAACACATATTAATGGAGAATGATACGGTTCTCATTTCCTGGGCCAACAATAAAAACTAGCTCTATAACTCTAACTGAGTTATAAGAGACAAATATTTTAATTTTTGAATTGTCTACCATAAATTTAAAGGCCCTGAAAGCTTATTTTCTCAGCTTCTGAGTGGTGGAATCCTAAATGAACACACAGTTTTGGTTATCTTACGTTAGAGATTTCTGTTTTTCCTCTGTGCTCTTATCACTGGTTTGAAGTGGGCAGGATTTACTTTAAAAGGTGATGTCACATACTTTATTGAACAAATCAGAATTGTGACAGTTTGGGGTTGTTGGTCACTGCCATCAGATTTTGATTTGCCATCATCAAATCTGATCAAACTACACCCACACAGTCCTAATGAAGAGGATTAGCTGAGTTTTCTAGTTAAACTGTTATTGAAAAACAACTAAATATGTTTCATCACCCTTGTTATATTTTTTAGTAATGAACATTTAAGGTGATGGAGAAATACAGAGGATTTGAAGCTAAGTTGTTAGGGGCTTTAATATTAAATTTGAAAATCAGTTTTGTGAAAATACTGATGTGACCTGATGGCAAGTTAAGTCCTTTGATCCCCTTTTGCAGTCAGTTGCACACTTGCTGCTCTAAAAGCAGCAGAATATCTTCCTAGTTTGATTCGATTCATATAAATGTTTAAAGGAAAATTAAGAACAAGTGCTGTCTGAACCACATAGAGCATGTGTAGATATCAAGATAACAGCAGGTGACGTGTCCACTCAGATCCACTCTATTGCACATAATGACACACAGAGCTACCAGACTGAATGGGCCCTGACCCATACCCAGTCACAGTTAATAACTTTTGGACTCAGTCCTGATCAGGTCTCAGGTATCATGATCGCTGTGGACTTTGAAAACCGCAAAGCAGGAACCATGACTTCTCATTACCATGCATCATTACAAACATGATATTAACCTGGGTTCAGCTGTCTGGATGTGTTTCTGTATTTTGTGAAAGCATAAGTGCCTTTTCATCTGTATTCCAAACATGTTAATCTGTTTTGCAGATGGACAGGAGGAAGAACCCATCATCAGTGGACATACAGAAGGTGCTACTGGACATGAGGGAATACCGCATGGGCCTGATCCAGACCCCGGACCAGCTCCGCTTTTCCTACATGGCCGTCATTGTGGGAGCCAAGCTCATCCTGACAGACTACTCAGCAGCACAGGTAGCTCAGTCACAAGGCTGGCGAGTAAGACTGTACTTGTAAAATGTCTCAGTATCATGTTTGGGCCGTTAAGATGATTTTCACCTTGTTGATAAGCTCCAGTGCCAGTGAAACTCAGACATCTAAGACTAGACAGGTGACTGCCAAAGTATGTAAGATGATTCCATAGAATCCAGGCTGTTGCTGAAACCGTTGCGCTGTCTATTGTATGTTGTTTTCATATCTGCATATTAGAGATAAAACAGTATGAAATTTTCATATCATGATTATAGCGACCAGAATTATCACGGTTGTCAGTATTGTAAATGTACTGAAGAACTGATACACATGGAAATCATTTTAGCAAGTTTTATATTGAAAACCACACATACAATACGTTTTGCTAACTTTGTTTGATGCTGCACAGTTTTTCAAAGCATGGCAACTATTTCATTCCTACTGCATCTCAGAATCTGGAATTAAAAGTAGGCTGACTGTCAATTGTAGTCTGTTCCTGTCCTGCTTGGTGGCCAGTCCCAACCAGACAGTGATGGATATGCCGAGAACTGAGTGGATTCTTGCCGTTTAGAACTAGATCAGCAGATCCTGAGGCAGGTTGAACTTCCTGAGCTGCAGGAAGTACATCCTCTGCTGGCCCTTTTTGATGACATGTCAGTGTTAAGACGCCCACTTTAGGTCCTGTATTTAGTGGATCCTGAAGGATTCCACAATAGACGTAGTGCTGTTGAGCACTCATCACCGTCTCGGTTGAGGGATACCTGCATGTCTCATAGTTGAGTTAGCTCTTCTTAAACGATCGACTCAGACTTATTCAGGTCTATGTTAATACAGTACTCACATGCCATATGTACATACAGTGGGATGCAAAAGCTTAGGCCAAGTTTATAAATACACTTCTTTGATATTGTATGCAAGATTAGTTTTTTATTTCCGTCTAACAGTTTCAGAATAACAAAAAAGGAAAAGAGCCTGAAGCAGAAATTTGGGCACCCTACATGATCAGTACTAAATAACCCCGCCTTTGGCAAGTATCACAGCTTTTAAAGGCTTTTTGTAACCAGCTAAATCTTTTAATTCTTGTTTGGGGGATTTTCACCCATTCTTCCTTGCAAAAGGCTCCTAGTTCTCTCTGAGTTTTCGTGGTCTTCCAGACCTCAACTTGATCTACACCGTTTCTGTTAATTTCTTAATTGCATTATGAACTAAGGAAACAGCTACCTGAAAATGCTTTGAAGGCAAATTAGATTTGAGCTGGCAGCCTGAGCAAGGCCAAAATATCTGCTGTGAAAAATGCATATTGTATGCAGTTTTAGTTAAAGGGTCAAAACAAATCCCAATATGAGACTAACTCTGTACTTCAATACCGAAGTATATGTCTTAGCCACAATTTTTATTCCCACCCAAAAAAGAAGCACTGTTATTTGAATGCATTTGACAACACAAATCTGTCTTTAAAACCGCCCATGTAAAGCACAACAACTATGAAACTGAAATGGTTGCCAAAGTTATCAAGCAAGCTAAATTAAAAATGTATAAACACAAAGGGGAATTTTGAGTCACTGTTAAAAAATGCAGAGATAATGACAATCTTGGGAAGTCCAAAATATTTCCACAGCTTGTCAAAGTTTCTTTCTCTCTGTCACAAGTTGGGAAAAAACTTAATTTTCTTTGCATGTGTTTCGTCCCCTGTAGCAGAACAAGCAGACAATGATGTCCAGAGATGACTTGGAGCCAGATCTGCCCCCTCCACCACCTCCACCCAGACCTCACCTTAACGACAGCAGGCCTAATGGTCAGCCACAACCCTGCCTGGAGCCACAGGCCACCTCAGGAGACCACCCACCAGCAGAAGAGCCAGACAGCCAAGACTACAACATGGCAGATAACTCTGGGCAGTAAGTAACAGCTCAGGACCTTAGAACAAAGTTCTAAAATGTTACCTTGAAATGACTTTTAGAGAACACAGAGAAGTTAATCTCTGTCCCTCTTCTCCTTCCTACAGTTTCCTTTGTCATTTGTATCTAATAATTTCTCTGTAATTCTTGAAATCTCATCAGGCGCTGTGCGTGTGATTGATGATATTTTCGCTCTTGTTTGTTTGCTAACTACATACCCTTAACTGACTCTTATTTCAGTGTCAGAAAGCGACACCGTGAGGAGAGGATTGCCAGCACCTCACAGAAGGTCCAGCAGATGAAACAGAGACTGACCGACTCAGAGAGGAAACGAGAGAAGTGGCTGTACTGGAGACCCATTCTGCTCAATGTGGGTGCCGGGGCAGCTCTGGCTGTCGGCCTGCTGGTGTGCTGGATGTACTCCCAGTGAAACACTCTGGGTCATTTAAAACTGACTCCTATTTTGCACCAGTACCTGGGATTAGGTACTTCTCTAAGTAGATTTAGATGGTAATATGTGCATAATTGAGGGTATTTATTTCTTAAGGTCAAAATGCGAGAGCGCTAGATCAAATGATTGTGTGTATATTTTTCATGTAAGATCTTAACAAAAATAGTAACATCTCAGGATCTTGGTGCCAGCAAGATGATTTCATTTCCTTTTCTTCTTGTCACTGTTGATGAATGTACTGTATCATAGCAAATTGCTTTGAAAGAAACTTACTAAAGGTGCAGTACAAAGCAAAAAAACAAAAAAAAAAATCTGACAGGTTTGTTTTAGCATTCTTTATTTGTAATGGTCAGATGTGTGTTGCTCATCTGTCGACACGTTTTACATTTCAAAATGACTTGTGTTGACGGTCCATCCTACCATAGATGCGTAGGAAGACTCCAGAGCCCAGAGGTCAGCTATTGCAATTTTTTGTTTTTCTGTAATGAAATTTACATTTCATGCATGTATTTAGAGGTTTTCCTCCACTTGTTCTTCCATTCACATTTAGCAGGGCATCCCAATACGGCCAGATATATATTTTTGTGTGACTGGACACTTCATGGGGAACTGCCTTGCTGATGTTTCAAACTCTGCTACAATTATTATTTTCTGTTATATGAGCACATTTTTTTTCATAGGTTTTGGTTGTCACGTGGATGATACAAGCTGTCGGGTCCCTCACCGCTTAGTGCGTGTATTTACCCACTGGATGGGTTCATGTATGTATTTTCAGGTTATCCCACTGTTGTTTTTGAGGAAACCAAAGCAAAGCTGTCCGTTTTTGGAAGGTAACAGCCAGACAAGCTGTCCAGTGATGAAACCTTGTACTCCCATTATGTGGAATCTATTTTGTTGGATTTTTGACTTAACTGACATCTGCATTACAAGATGATAGTCATAGCAGCTTTGCGTTGCATGTGACTTCCTAATTTGAACCCAATTGGTTTTCAGTTGACTGGGACCAGTCTGAAGCTATAATAGTGCAATTTCGAAGTCGAGTAGAGCACCTTGGATGAAAGTCCAGTTCAGAGAGAGTGATAGCATACACACGTCTTTACCTGTTTGTTTGCTGGTCAAGATAGCTTTTAATGTGCCTTGAAGTGAATTAAATGGAAAAATGTCTGCTCCAAGGTTTCCTAGCATGATCAGGACAAATAAGGATTTATGTGAGCTGTTGTTTCCCACATAACACGAGTACCATGTTAGCACCTCAGTGATTGGTTCGTAGTAACTGGAGTTGCGATACAGTAAAATGTATCAGAGTTAACACCAAATGTCATTAGCATATGCTGACTCCTGAGATGAAACGATGTGTTGCTGATTGGCTAGTTACCGCTGTTGGACATGGCTTTTACTCAATTCTCATTTAACCCAGAAGAGATATGTTTGACCATAACATTCCATTTGTTCTTGTTTTCCACATAAGATTTCAGGGGAGTTTTGTACACTGCTGAGTTGCAGTGAGAATACGACTGATAGTGTTTTGGGAAAAAAAGCAAACAAAACACAAAATACTTCTTAAAATAAAACATTCATCTTTTTTTACCAAACCCTTTTTGTCTGCTTGTGTTCTTGTCAGTGTGGATCCACAGCTCTCTCCATCCCTGCACTGCTGTGCTGTGCTCTTGTCATAATTTCATTCTGACCATGAGCTAAATCAGTGCAGCCAGACTGGAGGCCTCTCACCGTGGATTCCAGGAATTGATTCAATATTTTAAGACGAGGCCTTGCTCATATTGACAGCTGGAGTAATTTCATTTTCTCTTGTCTGTGGGATGGCATTGGCGTGTGTGGAGGAGGAATCGCTGTATTTGTTCAGAGCTATTCACTAAAAGGAACTGAATGCAGAAGTGCTATGGAAATTAATATCACTGCTGTATATTGAGCAAAGAATGGGAAGGAAAAAAATCTGAATACTTTAATATAAAAATGGTTGATTTTGTTTTTTAAAAATGTTAGAAGTAAATGGATCTAGCAAGCTTAGCAATAGAAACTACAATTTGGACTACAAAAGGGTCCTTTACTGGTTGTCTTAGGAAGTGACGTCATCAGGGCAAACAATACAATCCCTGGACAAAACGCCAAATATTTCTGAAACCAAATTTAAATAAAAGCAAACTAAACGTCCCCTGAAGCAATTCTTTAGTGTCTTTCCTCTCGAAGTATGTTATTTTGTCCTGTGACAGGATTATTGAACAGGTCCACAGTTTTGACCTCAGGACGCTGACAGGCAGCAGCGGAGCCGCATTCCCGCTTACTTTTCCGCCACAGTTTGAACTGGCAGCTGTGGCTGGTTGAGTTAAAGTCAACTAATGTTTACAAGGATTAACCAATGTTTATCGTCCCTGATAGCACCCTGTTACTAATCTAGCTAACCGTTTTAGCTCAGAAGTGGTTGGAGCTCATCAGCTGTAATGTCCCTGCCTCCAGAGAAAGCTTCCGAGCTGAAGCAAATCATTCACAACCATCTGCTCAAGGTGAGCAAGCTAACGTTACCACATAGCTTTTATTTTAATACATGTTTATGTTATTAAACAACGTCCATTTGTGTGGATGCTGTGATTCTTACGATACATGGTTTACGAAGGGAGACCAAACATTAATGTCATCATTTACGGAAGTGCACACATGATAATTAACTCTGATAAATATGTATTTGATGTCGTTATTCAAAACATTATTCTGTTATCCCCAATAGGATTTGCATGTGTAGCCTACAGAGGTCTGTAGGCAGGCTGCTCTCTGTAGTACAGTGCAAACAGGTCAGTTGAGTAGCACTAGGCAGGGATGCACTGATACATTAATGACTAGTATTAGAATTAAAGTAATACTGCATTAGTGCTGTTTGAGTCTCCCCCTTCCCCCCCAGGAACTGGTTCATTTCGGAATTGCTATTTTTGTGTTTACAATAAGGCATCCAGGTCTGGAAAGCATATGCTGTTTTGAGTTTCTGTTGAAATGGATATTAATAGACATCATGGATGGGAAATATTTAGCTTTAAAAAAACTTGTGCTGAGATGAGTGCAAATGTTTTTATCATGAATTTGCTGTGTGGTGGGGAAAGCCCCAGCTACACAATTAACATTAAATGAGAAGTCTTTCTTTAGAAAATATTCAAATACGTCAAAGAACATCAGTGAGCTGTGAGACATCTGTTAAGGACTCTTGTTTCATTGAAGTGTGTGGTAATGGGCTGTTTATTGTCTTTTCTGGTGATCAGATGGATATTCATGGGAAGATCCGAGAGGTGCTGGCTGAGACTGTGAGGGATGAACAAGGTCCAGCACATCGATCTCTGTCTGAGGCGGATTTCCTACGTGCTCTGCAGCGCAGGGGCATTGTCGATGATGTGATGAAGGACCTACACTTTACCCAGGTTGGCCAGCCAGAGGCAGTTAATTAGACTGACAGCAGTTCACTTTAATTCATTCAATTCAAAACTGAAAATTGACTCTTTCTAATTGTATATCATCCTCACTGTCTTGAATAATTTTAATGCTTAATTAGCAATTTGAACCCAGATGCAGATAACAGTCACTCCAATATTTGAACAGTATGAATTCTGTCACCTGCTGACTGTTTTGTACTTATATCATATTGGTCTGCTTTGGTAGGGCATACCCACAGATGCAGAAACAGGATCTCCTCCAAAGCCTGCTACTCACTTTGTTGACAAGAATATTACTCACCTGGAAAAAAGTAAGAAACATCATTTATAAATCCAAGTCGTCTTTGTTACGTCTTTGAACGGTTAATTGAAGACATTCTTTTCATTCTTTCAGCCAATATTGACCCATCCAGACGGTACCTCTATCTCCAAGTGCTTGGTGGTAAGGCCTTTCTCGAGCACCTCCAGGAGCCAGAGCCTTTACCTGGTCAGGTGTGTTCTACATTTACGCTCTACCTTCACTACCGCAACCAGAGGTTTCGCTCAAAGCCAGTTCCCTGTGCCTGCGAACCTGACCTGAGGGAGGGCTTCCTCTTAGAGATCCACAAAGATGGCATAGGTATGTGTAAATTAGCACTGTTGGTGTCAGTCAGGGCCAATGGTTATTATGCTGGTGCTTTGTGTTGCTTAATATATTATCAGTTCTAAGTTTGTAATTTTGTTATTAACTTTGGCACTGCAGGAGAGGGCAGTAAAATGGCGGATGCGACCACCATGCTTTCTATGTGTGACCCTGTCCACTTGGTAATGATCAGGACGGACACCTCCAGTGAGACAACGCTGGTGTCATCTTACTTCCTGGACTGGAGGACAGTCCTCAGCTCACCTAATGGGAAGACCTGTTTCGCTGTGGAGCTGATGGGAGTTGGTGAGGAAGGGTGATTCTGCTACAGTGAATGCAAGAGCAATAGTGTTTGCTGAATTATTAATGTCTTTATTCCTAAAAATGTAACATCTCCATGACTAAGAGTGATAAGAAGAATGATGAATGCAGTTCATCTTGTTGTGTTCTTTTTCACCTACATTTATATGGCCTGTAAAGCTGTAAAGTGTCAAATGAAGCAGTGTTTGCTTGCAACCCCTCCTCACAGGCTGAATATGTCTCTGAGTTTGAAGTACTTCAATCAAAACCCTTTTTCTCTAAACCTCAGATTTATTTATTTGAATAATTTTAGAGAATAATTTTATGTCATATTTTAGAAGAAATAAACAAAGATCAGAGAAAGCTAATTCAAGAAAGAATCTAAATTTGAGTAAAAAAAATATTTTCCTGTCCCATTAATGATCTCTTTACTCCACTGAGGGGTTCTAGCCCCCAGGCTGAGAACCACTGCTGTTAAACATTATTTTTTTGTGTACTAACAGTAAATTAACAAGCATAAGCTAGAAATTTAAGGTTTTTGAAAAACATGAGCAGTTTGCCTGTCTTTCCCAGCCCAGTGGTTTGGCAACCGCTTTCTGTGACGTATGGGGAACGTTTATTATTCATTTTGTGGGGACAAAATGCCCCCATAGCGTAAATCATTAAAATCTAGGCTGAAGACTTGGGTTAAGGTTCGGGTTAGATTAGGGTTAGGAAAGTAGTAGTTAGGGTTCGGGTTTGGGTAAGTCTCCAGGAAATAAATGTAACTCAGTGTAGTCCTCTGTGTGCATGTGTTGCCAGGAAGTGAATGTAAAGTCCCAGCTGGTGTTTTGACGGTCAGTCTGGAGCTCTACCCTCCTCTCACTGAGACTCTGAACACTGACATCATCAGCACACAGGTCAGCACACTGGAGTCTCTTTATCCCTCCGTCTCTTTGGCCCTCTGTTTATTCATCTGCTTCATGATTCATGAATAAAGTAATGCTGTAAGCTAACAGTGAATCATTACAACAGAATTCCATTAATACTGTTGAGAATCAATCACAAATGAATAAAATGCAGTATTGTCAAAGAAACATCAAGGCTCTGTATTAAATAACTGTGTATTTCTCATTCAGCAATCACTGGAGAGGCAGAGGACAGCAGAGAAGGAGAGACTCTTCTTGGTTTATGCCAAACAGTGGTGGAGGGAGTTCCTTGAGATACGTCCGTCTCACCAAACAAAAATGGTGAAGATCTTTGCACAGGTTCGTCTAAATTCACGTGCATTGTGGCAGAAAAAAATCAAACCTTTGTATAACATAGTTTTGCTTACTTTTCAGGACATTTATTCTCTTTTTAACTAAGCTGTTTATTTAGTCATTTTTACCAACAATAGACTTGTGGAGTGAGTAGCAGGGTTAGTGGGTTGCATATATACACAGGCACCAAATAGGGAGTTCCTCAGAACAACCTAATTCATTTCCTGTTTGCCACTCATACACTGGTTTGGTGTGTTAGCGGTTTGGGGAGATGACTTCTCATATTCCTAACCAGTTTAGGGATTATTGAATCCTGAGCTCCAAGCTGTCCCATTACCTCTGGTTGTGTCTCTGTGCTCTCTGCAGGATGAGAATGGAGTCAACAGGCCAGTGTGTTCCTACGTGCGCGTCCTCCGGGCGGGCCGGCTTCTGGAGAGCCCTCGACAAGCGGCCCGTTTCGTCAGCCTGCTGGCCCACGAGAAGGCCCCGGTGGTGGGAGGAGGGGGAAGCAAGCAGGAGCAGTGGTGCACATTAATGGCTTTCCTGTGTAGAGGAAAGGTAAGGAGGGACTGGCTTCTTGGCAGCCACATCAAATAACAATGCACTTAATGTATTGCTAGGTACTGATTGTCAATGAGAGACAATGGCAGTTTTATTGCATCACACATCGAAGTTCCTGTCAAGTGGTGTTTCATTAGCTCTTCAAAATGGAAATACATCATGAGCTTGTAAAGTGTCTGTCACTTGCTTAGCTGAGTCTGTGGACTTAACATTCACCTCCTCAGTAACATTTACTTTATTAATGTATTTATACTTTGAGTATAAATTCTTTAGATGTAAGGATGTGCAAGACATCTTTCCTTTTCTTTTGGCTGTGTCGGCTATACTATCACTTCTTGTGTTTTAGTTTCTTGTTTGTGATGTACTGTCTTTGAGTGCAAGGCAATCGTCCAAACTCTCCATTTGGCTTCTCTTTAAAGGGACCATCTTCATGTTATTATTAGTATAACTTTTCCTTTGCTCTGTCAGACTGTATAAACAATTTGGTCATATCTAACAGTGCTAACGAGTAAATCTTTCTGGAGTTGATTACTAAGACATAGTTTATAAGTTCACTTGTTTATATGACAGACGGAAATAACTGGATCTTTAAGTCAGTGATTGTCAAAAGGAAAACGATCCTCAATATTTTTATTACAGTTTTAATTATGTTAATGCTTTGTTAAAAACAAGAGCTGTGTTTTGAGAATAGGTGATAGGAACTCCCCAGCTGTGTTTCAACTGGGAAACCAAACCAAATGTTCCAAAAACAGAAACACTGTAAAACTCAGTCATTGACAACCTTCTTATTCAATAGTGCATCAAATGATGACATTTAAACCTGCAGCCATTTAGTGGAGATAAACAAAACTGAAAACTAGATTAACAAAACATTTTCAGCAGTTTCTTTACTGCTCCATATCTTTCCCATCACTTACAGCCTCAGAAAGTTGGGGCACTGTGTAAGATGTAAATAAAAAACAGATTGCAATAATTTCCTAATCCCTTTCAAACTATAGTCAATTGAATGCAGTACAAAGATATTTAATGTTCAAACTGATAAACTTTAATGTTTTTTCATTCTGAACTTCATGCCTGAAATGCCTTCCACAAAACATAGGGCCGGGACATGTTCCCCACACAGTTTTTCACAAAGTGGTGAACCTCTCTCCATCCTTGCTTGTGGACTTGGAGTCTTTCCAGGATGAACCTTTCATACCCAATCATGATACTATCACCTGTTACCAGTGAACCTGTTTACCTGTGGAATGATCCAAACAGGTGTTTTTGGATCAGTCCACAACTTTCACAGTCTTTTGTTGCTCCTGTCCCAACTTGCTTGTCGTTCAAAGTCAGAATAAGCAGATAAAAATCAATGCAGCTGATGAGGTCAAACATTAAACATATTGTCTTTATACTGTTTTCAATTGAATATATGTCAAAAAGAGTAAGAAAATTATTACATTTTTTTATTTATGTTTGCCACAGTGTCCAAACTTTTTTGGAATCAGGGTTGTACATCAGATCATAGACTTGCATTCACATCAAACCTACCGTAGTGTTTTTCTCTGACCAAACATCTCAGATAGATGAAATACAATCCACCGTGTGAATGACCACGCTGGTCTCATCACAGGCCAAGCCCATGACCTCTGACTGTGACATTTTTCCAACATAACACTGAGACCTATTCTCAGATTGCTTTGGAGCCGCTCCTGAATTGCTGCATTGCAGTCTGATGGAGCCACCTTACATTCAGATTCAAGACCATGGTTACGCATACAAAATACATCCATCATGGCAAAACAATGGCACCAGGCAGTAGAAAAAAAGGAAATTTTAAATTACTTAGTCAAAGTTAGAACCTTCTTTGACAAGGAAGCTATTTTAAGAACAAAAGCATAGGTGGATTGGTGGTTTAAATGATAATAGTGATATTAGTCATAATGTTTACATTCTTACATTCAGATAAAATGTGGTATGTGTGATCACTCAGACAGTTGTCATTACAAAGTGTGCAGAAGACATCACTAAATAGATTGTAAGTTAAAAGTTTAAATTCAGTCAGTGGGATGAGATATTCATGTATTAAAATCATCTGTAATTCATTACATTTATAAGGTGGAAAGTAAAGAAACTATGTGAAAAGAGTCACTGTCATTAAAAGTTAAGTGACTGATTGAAGTTGTGATCACTGCATAAGTGCATTTGTACTCTTTGAATCATACGCTGGACAGACTGGAAAGCCCCTTGAGGCAAATTGTGATTTGTGATTCTGGGCTTTATACTGACTTGACTTGAATCAGCTATATACAACAAATCAATGGAGAAAAACTGTAATTGTATTTTCCTCTTTCAAGAGCAGATCCTCATATAACCTCAGTCCTCTGACTATAATGTATGTTTTGAATTAATGCCACAGTCTCCCGTTGTTCAGCTTTGTTCCATCAGTCAGAAAGCATCCCGTAAACTCGGTTCAGCTGCGTTTACATTTGCTCCTTTTCTGAGCACAGCTGATTGTGTCATTTCTGAGAAGGATTTGTGCAGAGTGGACTGACTGCTGGATTCTCATCTCTCGGCTAGATAGTGGGGAATTTCCCAGACCACCACAGGATAAATGTTCCCTGCCTCTCCTCTGTGAGCGGCTGGCAAGACAGACACAACACAACTCTCACAAAGTGGCCCTTGTCAGCTGTGATTTATGACTTTCATTCCAGGGAAAATTAATTTAGCCTCATCAGTCCCCAGCCTGTTCCGATGCTGCCGTCCATATTAGCACTTCTGGGGAACATCTATCATTCTGACTTGCCCGAAGCCCGAGCCAGCACGCAGCAGCAATAGCAGCAGCACGAGTCCCCAGCTCCAACCTAGGCCTCTTTACCGGAAAAGTTGTACGAGTGAAATAAGAGTTGCTTACTGTCATGGACAATTTGATGACTACAGAGCTTGTTTCCTCTCCAGCAGGCTTTTCTTATGTGTGTCCAAGACTTCTGAGAAAGGCTAACAGTGCAGTGAGAACAGGATATTGTGTTTCTGTTTAAACAGACTGTTGTAGTGACATGATGAATTAGACAAGCAACAGGGATGGAAGGAGACAGCGGTAAATCGGTTCAAATTTGTCTAAAGATAAAGACGTCAAGGCTAAACTCCGTGCTGTCACAGTGTTGAGGATGAATTTGTCTCAAACAGGGGTCACACCTTTACGGTTCATCACTTAATTTTTTAAACAGCTTTTTCTCATTTTATTTGAGTTTCCAGGAGAGAGTGTCAGTAGAGGTGGAAATGAAGAGGCCAGCTGGCACATATCAAAGGGGCCCAGGCTGAATTTGAATGCACAACATTGCAAGTGAATTCTTATGACACAGCATGGGGGCCAATGTCAGGGGGGAAAGAGAGATTTTCAGGAAAAAATATTTTAAGACAGAAGTTGGAATTTTTTTTAGAGCAAGAATAAATTTGTAATATTTCAAAATAAAAGATTAATATTAAGAGATACATGTATTTTAAATCTAAGAGTATAATATTTTTTGAATTCAATCTTAATAATTCAAGATAAAAGTTGCCATATTTGGAGAACAAATATATATATGATATGCAAAATATATAATCAACATATAATAATGATATAGAATATTAATAATATATTTTAATATGTAATATTTGAAGACATAAATGCTCTAATACTCCATCATACATTTACAAGAACAAGAACAAAGAGTGTTATTTGAGCATGGAAGGTCATTCTTGACCTTTGAGAACACAACATGTAATAAAATAGTCTAAGCTCAAAAGTCCCACCAAGGTTAAAAGATTCTGTCATAACTTTGCAGCTCCAAAGTGATGAATGACCCAAATGAATTTGGGAAAAAAGACCTTTTTGCTCCTCCAGAACAACAGATTCTAATGTGTTAGCCTTCCATTAATGTTAAGAGAACTTCAAACATTGTGTTGATGATATAGTTTCCACATTGCTGTGGAAGAGGATCTGAACTCGTCACTGTCTGTCCTCCCCAGGGAGACTGTGAGGACCACGCCACCCTGCTGTGCAGCCTCCTGCTGGGCTTTGGTCTGGATGCGTACGTGTGTGTGGGCACCAAAGCCAAGGGAACGCCGCACACCTGGGTCCTGACCCGCGGCACTGATGGGAGCATCACCTTCTGGGAGAGTCTGACAGCACGCAGGTCCGATTTCTTTCATTTTTCCTTTTTATTTTTTTGTTGGTCGTTACTTAGCCAACTTACGTAACACAACTGCTTTTACTGCTCATTTGTCCCTCTGGCATCAAATCAAACAACAGTGCTGCCTGAATAGTTATAGCAGCTTGGACATATGAAGAAATGCAGCACATTATTAATATTTATGTGTTGGAAGCCTTTAACATGAAAGAAAGAGAAAATGTTTGCAAGAGATGTGCATATTTAGGGGAATGTAAAATTTTAAAACTTTTAAAAAGATAAAACTTTAAGAAGGATTTTAAACTACATGTGTTTTTTGTCTTTGTGGGGTTTTTTGCCTGTCACCTCAGAATCCCAGGAAGGCATTTCCAAGGCATTTGTTAGCCAGGCTCTGGGCCAGGGAACAATTGATTACATTTTGGTGGTTTTCCAGTTCTGGGATTTTGTCCATCAATTATTGTTTTTTCCATAACTCACTTATCTTATAATGAAAATAGACTTGATTTCATATCTTTTGTCAATTCACCGTAACTCAGTGATTGACACTAGGTCTTTGTGTACAGCAAGCAGTCGTGGATCCTGTTCTTGTTTTATTGGTTTTTGAGGAGCTTTTTTTGTCTTCTCCAATATTTCTCTTTAAACTGTACACAATCGTGTCCCAGCCTGGAGACATATTTTTTACTTTCATCTGAATCCTTATTTATTCCTCACTCATTAACTGGAACTATCTTTTTCAGGGTTAGGGTTTCCAACGATGAGGCTTTTGTCTAATTTGACAGAGCTACAGTATATTTTATCACTGCATGGAATAAATGCCCTCAAAATGACTTGATTTAATTAAATATGAACACTATAAATTCCCTAATAAATACTATTTATTGAATATAAACAGCATAATTGTGAAAAGACAATTCTCTATAAAACTGTGTTTGCAATGATTATCCTCGATGTCCCATATGTATGATCAGATACCTGCACCAGGCCATAGACCCAGAGGCCCCGCCCCTGGCCCCCCAGCCTAAACCCTCCTCCCCCTATCGGACTGTGGGCTGTGTCTTCAACCACCACACCTTCCTGGCCAACTGCCAGCCAAATGATGCTGTGGAGCTCTGTGTCTTTGACTTCCAGGTAAGAGACTGTTGTCCCTCACAGTTTTATTAGCAGGTATTGTGTTAATAGCCAGGGTCAATGTTTGGTGAAATGACTTTCAGTATGAAAATCTTCATTTCCTCAGCATATTAAATTGTCAGGAGAAGATCTAATCAAATGACAGTGGTGATTTTAAGTCAGACAGAGGGCAGAGCTAGCCTGGAGCAGAGAGCATTGGGTTTGTGACTGGATGGTTGCCAGTTTCAATCATCAGACCGGGGGCTGGTTTGTGGGTAGGGAAATTGAATCTGCAACAGTTCCATTCATCAGCAGCTCCTGTCCTGTCATGTTACCCTGAAGCAAGGCAGCAAACCCCCAGCGGCTGCAGTGTAGTGGTTCTACTGTGGGAATGGAAAAAGTATTATCAGTTAAACGCCTGTTTTTTTCCCCCTCCTTTCTTTCCCTTCAGAATCAGTCTCGGTGGAAGGCGATGAGCGAAGAGGCCCTGAAGTCTGTTTGCGCCCCAGGCTCCACCACCTCTCTGCCCCCTCTGCCTCCACTCTGTGCCCCGTCTCTGGATCCTGCTGCTGCCAGCAACCATCTGGAGCTGGAGATGCGCTATTTGATCTCTGAGCATAGGAAGGTAAAACACAGAGCTGGACTAGATATGGACCTTTAAAGTTTGAGAGTTTTAGCTTGTGTTTAATTCACTTTCCATTCACCTGTTTTTACATGCATGTTCAATTTTATTTTTATGAAAATAACCTGAGTGGAAACACACAAATTCTAAAATTTAACCATTTTCACTTCAATTTTCATTTGCAGATTTTTTAGAAAATTTGCACTACATTTGGATGAAAACTTGGCTAATGGCCCAAATATCCCATTTCAGAAAAACATGATATTTAAATGAGATTAAATTGAATAAGATATTAATATGTATTTTGGAAAATCATTATGAGATAAAATACACCAGGAGTAAGTGGTTTGTATATTAAACATAATGTATTGTAAATTGCATTTAACCGGCTGACTGACTATTAAAAAAAACAACTAATTTATTATTTATATTTTCTACATGATGCATGCATTTACCTGCACAATATGAATATGACACCACTGCGGGGAAGTGACAATGTTTTTCTTGTGTGGGATTTGGATGAACTGACCCTTTCAGTGCCATTGACCAACCACAGGTCAGGTGTTTATTTAATGAGAAATGTATGAACTCTGTGGCGCTCTCCTTTCTCCTCTAGGACCTGGATCTAGCGACAGTGTGGGATGACCACCTGTCCTACCTGCTGTCATCTGCACTGTCAGCCTATGAGCTGGAGCGCTGCACCGGCGTCTCCTGCGGCAACGAGGAGTTCCAGGACGCGGTGAGGAGGGCCGTGCCAGACGGACACACCTTCAAAGGCTTCCCCATCCACTTCCTGCACCGCAATGCTCGCAGAGCCTTTGCCACCAGCCTCAGGTGAGCTAGTGGGTAGCATGGCGAACGTGTGGTTAAAAAGTCAACCTGTTGCTTCAGATGTAAACTTCATGTTGGCAGGCATCTTGTTCTTTTTGAGTGTCCTTGAGTGCAACATACTCAGTGCAACTTCAGGTTTGTTCTGTGGCATCTGTGCATAATAAAGAAGGTTGCAAGACATGGCTACAGCAGACAACACTCAAAGGTTCCTCCATAGACCAACTAAACTTTGTGCAGTGTGCAGTGAAAGAGGCTGTGTGAAAATTTCAATGAATTCTGTAAACTATCCTGTGCATACTGCAGTGATTGAAGCCCAAGCAAAGATTTTGTTTGCACTAAACCTCAGGCTTGTTGCAGCAAACCCCTACCAGCTGCAGTGCAGTGTAGCAGATCCCGATCTTTGACCTCCAGGTAGAAGGTCCTACCAAGATCAACCAATGTGTCCGTTTTTAGGTGCTAAGGGTCTTTGCACTATTACAGTAGCATAAAGCAACCGCAAAATAAATGCATGCACACATGTCCACTCCTGTGTCCTCAGCTCCTGGCAAATGACATTAGACTAACAGCATAGATAGAGTCCCACCATCTCTCTCCTGCCGTTATCATGTGTAAGTTCATAGTTTATCTGTGCATGTGGCTGTAAGGCTTCATGAAAACAAAGCCATCGGTTTTGGTTGTCTCAGTTCCAAACCTGCAAGTATTGCTTTTAGGTAAAGACTTTGCAATTCGTCATATTTCATGCTCTGTGTCTCTTGTCACTTCCTGTGCAGGTCTCCGTTCTGTGAGGAGATTGTGTGTTGCCGTGGCGACCACGTGAGGCTTGCGGTTCGTGTTCGGGTTTTTGCCTATCCTGAGAATGCATGTGCAGTGTGGCTCATGTTTGCATGTAAATACCGTTCTGTACTCTGACCAGGGGACATACGGTGCCCAAAACCTTTCAGTATAAGTTGCACATTGACCCCGGACAATGTTTTAGATCTTCACAAGGACACTCCAGGCCTGGCTCTTATAGATTTGAGCATTTACATGTACAAGTCTACCTGGACTCACAGTGAGACTAGTTAGGTTGTACTCAGTCACATGTGCACAGAAATGTTTGCGGCTTGTTGTGATGCTCAGACTTTTATTTTGTAGTCCAGTAGACTCCTGATTTGTACAGACATTTACACTCAGAATTGTATTTATATATCTATTTTTGTAAATAAAACAAACTTTGCTCATCTTACTGTGTATTTTGAAGAGGCCGTATTGAAGACAGTTTCCTGTAGAATAATTTTGAGGAGTTCTTTTAAAATAACATGAGCTTTAATAGCTAAAAATGTTTCTATATAACTAGTGTAACTCTTTTAGTGTAGTGCATATCAATAACTGCTGCTCAGTTTTCACATCAAAATGACAAAACACAACATTTTGGCCTACAAATCTCAGGTAGTGCGCAAAATACAAACATCCCTATCAAATTATGTGAAACATCATACAGAAGGTTTATGGTAACACAACATCAGATACGTTCATTACTGAATTTTAATAATTGTTACATTTTCTAATTAAAGTCACTAACTCACTAAATCAGAAAAGTCCAGTGGTCATTTCCTCAAGATAAAACGAGTGGCAATTAGAAAACATGAAAACTGAACTGAAATGAAAACTTAAATTTTAGTTAATGAGTTTGCAATACTATATGTAGAGTAAAGTGTTAACTCTGACTTTACAGCTATACAACAACAACAAAATGACAGTGTCCTGTTTCTGTTCTGCATCTAACACACTGCTTTGTGATATGTCATAAGACATCAAACCTTAGATTTGTCACTCACTTCAGATTGAAAAGACACTAATGTGAACGTGCCCCGAAACTGAGCCAAAGCCACAGAATACTGTATTTGTAATACATTAACACAGCACTAGATGGCGTTTTAACACAATTGTTGAGTCACTGGAAGCAAGCTCTGTGTCTCGCTCTGCCCTGCTTCTGATACAATACAGCAGACCTGCATGCTTCCAGCTCTTCAGAGCATCTTTAAATACAGAGCAGATAACATGACTGTGGTCATCTCACTGGTCCACTCCAGCACTCACTGCCTGATAGAGCGTGATCAGATCAGTGGGTGAGTATCTAATCATTAGACGTGTTTAAAACAGTTAACGCCAAAGAGGCAGAATCATTGGAAAAATCTTCACCATAGAGGAAACAATAAATTAATATAATAAATAATGAATTTGATTTCATTTCTGTTGCAATATCTTGAGCGTCATTTGGTGCAGTAGGAAAAGAATAAAGCCATTATTCTGGCTGGAGAGCCACTGAAAACCCATAGGCCAATGTTGACTTCTAATTTGAGACTGACTGATTGTGAAATTGCAGCGAGGGCAAAGTGACAGCTGCCTGGTTGAGTGAGTTATTGTGCGGTTGGGAGAAGTCAACTCGGAAAGTTCTGCCCCCATTGAAGTGCTCTATTAATTGACACGCAGTGGGTAGTTTTTGTTTTTATGGAGTGCTTTCCTCTGCTCCTTTGTCTTTTTGTGTGTGTGTTTTTTTCCGCTTCGTGCCATATTGCGCAGTGCTGTTTGGAGTTCTGAGGGAAGCGTTGACACATCAGCCCAAACTTTGACAAGAAGCCTGTGAGGATGGCCAATTAATTCGATTTTTTCTGGGAGCTAATTTGCAATTCTGCATTTGCCCCAGAGTTGTTGAACATGAGGATCAGGAGGGAGGCTGAAAGAGCGAAATAGAGAGCTAATGAATAATTCCTCCTTTTTTTCCTGAATGTCACACACACACGCACACCTCCGTTCCACTCATTACTGTACAGGAAGAATGTACAGCAGAGGAAGTGTTTGATGCTGGGAACTCAGGTATGTTTTCAGCCCATATTAAACAGCAGCGCTCAGGTGTAATTGACTAATAGGTCCTGCGGGATGGGAGCTACTATATGAAACAGGAAGTGAAGAGAGGGGATGCTGCTTTCTGGTGTAACAAAACCATCACTCACACCTCGCATCCTAACACCGCTGCTGACGTGCAGTGTTTGCATTCAGGTGAGACTCTGTGAAGTGTTAAGAGAGGGTGCATTTTCATCGTAAACAAAACAATGAATGTAAAACGACTAAAAGATCAGTTTCACAGTGTAAATGGCTTCGCGGCCTGTATTGTGGTAATTAGTTATGGTAATAAACTGGATAGAGATCGTCTGAACTTGCAGGTGGAAAATGATGTTCCAATTCAGATTATATTATCAGGCATACACTTTATTTTTCACACGTATAATCATCTTCCTCTTCTGAGGCGGTATAAGCTGCTAATGAGTTTTTTTTCCATCCGTAGATAATTCACCTGCAGTTCACGAGTATTGTCAATAACAGCGTCATCAGATGTTATAATGGTGTTGATTGGGAGAAATATATTGCAGCTTGCAGCCATCTTTAGCATATTACCGTGGCGTCTGTTTATCGTGCCTCGCAGAAATGTTTAATGTTAGAAAAAAAAATCTGAAATACTTTCAATTTGAAAAATGTTAGTTTGCAAAATATCTGACGGTTCTGTAAATTGTTGAAATTGTTACGTGTGTTTCATGAACCTCTTCATACTGGAGTACTCAGGATGCCTCTTTTTGCACAATTTTACTCGTCTGAAGTCCAAAAATTCCTTGAAGATGCTCTTTTGATGCTTACGCTGTTTTCATAACTTGGTAAGCAGTTAATAAAAACAAGCATTTAAATCAATGAATAAGTACAAAATATGTTATTCAAAAATTAATAATTAGTAAAACAGGTTAAATGTTTTATGCCTTATGGGCTGCTTTATCTAAATTATACTCAGTTTTGTATAACAACATGCTGCTGCAGTATATGTGGTGTCAGTGAGTTTGGATCGCAGACATATTCACAGAACTTACTCTTGCTGTGTCCAAAGTCTGTCTTGACATGGGGGGAAACGGACATGATGGGACCTGAGTTTTATTTGATATACTCTGCTGTATGCTGTGATCTGAAATCTTATCTAAATGTATGTATGACCTGCACTTTGCAAGGACGGCCAGTAGCCACCAGCAGGTTTTAAAACACTGCTGTAAGATGACAGAGCCAAGGCCAGTTGGCACGGTGCTGATATTTCAGATTGTGCAGACTAAAGCATAAGAAATCAGCGATGCTCACTGATGTTTTCAGGAAGATTAAATGTGGTATAAACAGTTCATTACTTATTTCCCAAATACCCACTACAGATGCATGAGTTTAATTGTTGATTCAGTCATTTGTACGTGTGTGACACAGGACACAGAGTTTCAACCTTTAAAAAATACATAAATAAATAAAAAAAATAGAATACTTCTGATCAGTGATGTAGCCAGGAGGTCAAAAAAAAAATAAAATTCACAAACTCAAGGCAAACCAAAAAAGGCTTTTTCTCTATTTTCCCTACAATTAGTGCACGTTACAAAGTTTGTACCATGAAACTCCAAGGAAATTATTAAAAAATTAGGGACATGTAATTGAAGTGTTACCATTTTGTTTCCTTTGAAATTTTGCACAGACATTAATGTTACCTAGGCAATGAAACCATTTAAGTTTTATGTCACAATACATGCAAAACTGATTTGTGTTTAATGCAGCAAAAGCTTGCCATCATGTCAAACTGACAAACATTAAACCTGCCAATCATCATCTTGTTAGAATGCTGATTTGAGCATTTAGTCCTGCTCTGCCTTTGTTCACCAACATTAAGTATTTAAGATATGATCTATATTATAGATATCTATATACCGTACATCTATATTGTATCTTTTTAATTAAAGAAAGGACATAACGTATAGGCAAAATCAACCAGTCGAACCAAACTGAAACCATCCACATGCATAAAGTGTTACTCTGCCTGCTAATCATTGCTGACCGTCCTTATTTGTGGTAGTGATCCAGACAAAAACCTTGTCTCTACACACACAGACGCTGCTGTTTCCTCTGGTTGCAGCAATGAGAAGCCAGCTCTCGAGGCCGCTCTCCTTGTTGCAGAACCACCTCATTATTTTGTTGTCACTGGATGAACCTAATTCAATGTATAGGCCTTGGGCTCTGTTAGAGTTTGTCAAGTAAATGAGAAGACTAATGGCGCATCTCCTTATCAGTGGTGTTTTTCAACTGCGGTAATATATCTACTGACAGACATTCATGTATCAACTAATTACCGTATTTTAACCATTAAGAAAGGAGTGTTTAGACATTGAGCTCTGCACTGATTTTCATTGTGGTTACAGTGTGTGTGTGTGTGTGTGTGTGTTGCCACTGACGATTGCTAATTGGTTAAACATATTAAAATGACAGGATGGATGTTACTGATGTAAGAAAAATTGTAAGAACCACATATTCCTTGTTTTACCTCCAGATATAGAGATTACATGATAATTAAAAAAAAGATAATTTGATTATGTGCACTTTTTTCCTTTTCTGGAGAAACAACACACTGCTTATACATAAATGACTAGAAGCTAATTGTTAAAGTAGTCATTAGGGTATACCTGTAACTCCATTTCTGCACAATTATAATATTTCTCATAATATCTCCCCGCCACCCATTGCCTGGTCTCTGCGCCTCTCTTTCTCTTGTCTATTTCTATTTTTGAAATGGAAAAATTCCTGCAGGGGGTAAAAGAAGGAGTGGGAGAGAGATAGTGAGAGTAGCGTTGGGCATTGGAGAGAAATGTGTTGCATGGCCCGGAGCCTAACGGGTAATAAAGTCATTAATTCAGCTGATTAAGTTGGCCTTTGGGTTAAAGAAAAATCATATCCGTCTCCCTTTGAGATGTGACTGGGGAAGCACAGAAGAGGGAGAAGCCAGCTAATTAGTGCTGAAAAACAGGAGGGGGGCCAGAGAGGGAGATGGGAGATGGAGGGAGAGACAGAAAGAGAAAGAAACTGTTTGTGTGTGTGTGTGTGTGTGTGTGTGTGTGTGTGTGTAGCTGTATATTTGTCATGTTGTGGGGACATACAGTAAATCTCTGTACACAGTCACATTGTGGGGACTCGCCTTCCTTATTCCTTATCATTAAATTTTAGGGTGAAGACTTGAGTTAAGGTCGGGTTAGGGACAGGTTAAGGGGAAGGGGTTAGGGTTAGGCAAGTAGTGGTAAGGGTCAGGATTAAGGTTAGATTAAGCCTCCGGGAAGTGGACATAAGTCAATGTAATGTCCCCTGAAGTGAGGGAAATACGACTGTGTTTGTGTGTGTGTGTGTGTGTGTGTGTGTGTGTGATGGGAGGGAGGAGGAGGGGGGTGGGGTGGAGGAGAGGGTGCAGATAGGTGTTTTGACTGAACTCCTAATGAGGCATGTTTGGGGTGAGAGAGTGACAAGCTCATCAAAACGCCCGCTTGCCAGGCGAGCCGTTTCTCTCAAAGAGTTTGCCCGGCTACCTTTGAGCCTGACAGTGCCACTTAATGATGTGAAAACAAGAGAGTGAGGGAGAAGTTAGGGTGAAATGTCAGTTTGCTTGCAGTTTAATGAGCTTGTTGTTGGATGCAAGAAGAAGAAAGCGCGGGGGAAAAGAGCAACAGGAAATGCAGGCAGGAGCCCCCCCCCCCATCGTCCTCCAAGCAATGACACCACCTTGATGATTGCATTAACTTGTGAAACTCCAGTGTTTAATGTTGTCTAACATGAGTGGGACACGAGTGTAAAAAGTACGGTATTTGCAACTTGGCAAGGCTCCACAAAAATGTAGGTTCACTGCATGAACCTAATGACACCCACATAGCAACACCATGTATAAAACATTGTGATTAAAATGGAATTGAATTTCAATTGTATTTGAAACCATGTTCATCAGGATGTGAGCTAGCAGTTCTGGAAGGGTTAGAGGATGATGAAGAACTCAGTGATGTGCTGAGGCCTGTTTCGATATTCTGTAGCAGTGATGTTCAAAAGCACTGCATCAGAACTTCTTTCAAAACTTAAAAATCATGTGACTGATAATGTTTGAACCGGCAGTCAGGGGACCCACGGGTGATTTGAAACTGGTCTGAAACACTGTGGGGTGCTTCTTCTTTTCTTCATGTATAAAGTTCACACACGATTTGTGGGTTGTAGCAGTGATGGAGTAGAAAAGAGTTGTCAGTAGTGATTGTACATTTACAGTGATAAACCTTAATTTGGTTGCCAGTATAACCAATACAACACATATAGAGTGTGTCCATAAGCACCATTGCTGTCATACCAAATCATAAGCACCCTACTCTTACTTTTACATCCTCACACTCTATTCTCTTAAATTGACTCAAAATTAAATTGTTGATGTGGAAATGACACACAAACACGTAACGATAAAATTCATATGTAGTTTACTCTGAAGACCCAACCCTGTCTTTTCATTAGATTTTGTTGAACCTGGGATCATCCACATGGAATCAAAAGCTTGCAGTGTTTCCAAAGACGTTGGAAACCCTGAATGCTTCCTCCCTCCCTCCCCCCCAAACCACTTGGTATAGTCCAGATTGCCAGTGCCTGGTGGAGCACCAACCTCAACCAGGGAAGTGGATGTCAACATTAGAACATTAGAAATAAAAGCAAACAAGAAACATTATTATTGAATGAAAACATTGAAGAACAACTAAAGCAAATGTATCAACCAACCTAAATTGATCCAAAATTTAGAAAATAAATACGTACATACATACGTAATCAAAAGGGGGACATTCAACTACACTAATGGGTGATATAAAAGGTGAATTGCACCCAGCAATACGTTCCTGGATAATAAAGGAAAATTACCCCTGGGTGTGCTGCAGTTTGATTAGCTTATACATGCCTTAAAGAACATTAAGCACACATGAACAAAATAACCATTACGTTTGTAGATTGTTGTTCAGATAAAATCTTAAATCCAACTGTCAACCAATTCAGTAATTGGAAGTGAACCTTGAGACGCTGCTGTATCTCTATTACATACAGACCCATCATCATTGTCTGCTCCGCTGTTGGCCGGAGAGTCGTGCAGCCCGTCAGAGAAAACATTCACACTCCTCTCACGGGGGGAGCCGCTGACCCCTGCACGACTTCAATCCGACTCTGGATTGTTTTCTATTGTGTGCATCAAGCAGTGGGGATACGGGGGCCGCGCTGCGAGCCGCCGGCAGGAGTCGAGCCTTTAATACCAAGCTGGATTATACTGCGTGTGAGAAATGAGGAAGAAAGTGATTCTTAATGGGACAAATGATGATGCCTTAAAAAGTGGGATTATTCCATGTCTTTTATCTCTGCGTGACTCATTTAGCAATTACCACTGATTATGTGCTTTGAGTTGGTTATATGAATCGTTTTATGCTTTGAAAACAATGCAGAATTATGAAAGGAAGGAAAATGTACAAAGGTGCTAATTATAATGTAGGTATTTCTACCACTGTGCCGAGTCTCAGCTTCACAATGAACAATAAATGGAGAGAGAAGAACTCTCCTCTTTCCACAGAGCACAATGAAACAAGTGAAATATTTACATGCCTCTTTGCTGCAGACAGCTGTGGCCACAGGTATTATTCTGTCGTTATGTAGGTTTGGAAAACAAAATGGATGAAATTAGAGTCAGGCTAAACCAACAACGGGAAATCAGAGACTGATGTGCCCACGTCTTAACAGAGACCTGGCTCCATGACAACATCCCAAATTAAGCCAGTGCACTGAGACGAAGACAGACCAGGGGACCCGAGTAAGAGGAAGGGAGGTCGACGTTTACATCAATAATGCTTGGTGCTCAATCGCAGTCAAAGTGGAAGGACAACGTTTCCCAGATGTAGTTTTTACCATCAGAAAAAACAGTACAAATGTGCCTGAAAGCAGGCATCAAGCAGGCAAAGCGGTGACATCACCAGAGACTGGAGAGAGACCTCAACACCAATAGCACCAAAGTCAGGTGTCAATGAAGCGTACAACACCGAGAAGAAAATACCCACCCCAGTCACAGCCTGTTCACCCTGCTGCTGTCTGGCAAGCGATACAGAAGTATCCTCTGCCATCCCATTAGACTACAGAGCAGCTTTTTTCCTTAGGTTATGAGACCTTAAACTCATCCTCCACACACACTATTTCCACAAAGTCCTCTGGTGGCCAGAGTACGGCAATGAAAGTCCCCTTACCTCAATGAAGTAGTCAGGTTGTGAGGGGCTGGAGCCAATCCCAGCTGACATTAGGTGAGAGGTGGGGACACCATGGACAGGTCGCCACTTAGCCAGAGTCACATCAGTATTCATTTTTCAACAGTGACTTATAATTTGGAAAGCTCGAACGAAAAATGTCGTCCTAATGACGGGACCGTCAGATCAGAAAACACTTATATACATACATATATGTATATGCATACATCTACAACATCTACGCTTTTCTTTTTCCTAATAACAGTAACCATAACCTCAATCCTTCCATACCCATAACCAAATATTATTTTTACCTCAAATCATCATCTTTTCTTAACCTTAACCGAGCAGTTATTGCGCTTGAAACCAAAATATCAAGATCAGAAAACACTTTTTTTTGTCATTTAGTTTGGAGGATTAGTTTGGACTCACCAACATGAAATCTTTTTGCCTTTTTCATCCTTTTGCTTTCCTTTATTGTAAAGTATCAGAGCCCAGCCTTGTTGGAAAGCATGACCTAGTGAAGTGTTATTTAGTGACACCTTACATGCTCTGTGTTTACTGAGGATCAGGTTTTTGAGTCACCTCTCGCTGCCATTCGGAGCTGCCAATATGCAAAGCTGCCGAGTGCGGCTTTAATGTCCTATAGCGGGAGAAACATAAGGGCTTCCAGGGGTTAGCATCCTGTCTACTGCCCGGGTACATCTGGTCCCATGGCAAACACAGAGAGACTCCTTTGTCAGCGTCTACAAAGGCAGAGAAGGAGAGAGGAAAGAGAGAAAGAGGGACTCTGCTGGCCTTCTTTTTAAACCAATTCAAAGGACTCTCTCTTCTGGAGTCCATTAGAATAGCAGAGTGTCTTCTTCAGTTGCAGAGAGGGAAAAACAAATGTGCTCTGTGGCGGCTGCCAAATAACCTTGGCCACTGCTATTGAAATGGTGGTCAATCAAAAGACAGGGAGAGATCGGAGGGGAGAGAGAGCTGCGAGGCGGCAGAAGGGAGCGAATGCAACGGTGGAGGAGGAACAAATTAAAGGAATGAAAGAGGAGAGGCAAAGGTGAATGAAATAGACATGTAAGGAAAAGGTTAAGACAAAAGCAAGAAAGCAGTATATAAATTATCTGAGGGAAGAGTCAAATTGAGTGAGGTCTGTTAATCAAAAAACAGGTAAAGGGGAGGGTCAAACACTTACTCATTAAACCTTACAGTCTAACTAATATTAAGATTCATTTTTCATAAGTATTCAGCATATAAATCATTGGTGTTTGTTTTGTCTTGCGTACAAGAATACAAAATTGGAATTATCAAAGTTATGATTTCACTTTATTGGTTGGTTTTTGGTTCCAGTTTTTGGTTCTGATTGATGATGACAGAATTGTTCGACTGGTGCAAAATCAGTGTGGATGGGCTCTGAAAATTGGCTGTAATATCGCTTGAATTTATGCACTGTCAGCAGAGTGGGAAGAACAGGATAACTTCCCGTTATTCTGACATGGAAGTGTTCGCTCATTATTCCAAGATGGTCACTCTACATCATTTAATATATTGATTTAGCTACTTTGGCTGTGTTAGGTGTTTGGAACAATTTGTTAATAAGCGAAACCAGACAGAAACAAACTGTGTTTAGCTCCTTTGAAACGACCTAAATCAACTGTATTAGTGTTCATATTTATTATATATGACTGCCAGCAATGGTAAATATGGGAGATATTGTTACAAACAGAAATTCCTTTTGGAATTACACAAAATACTTGAAAGCAGGCATGAACATTTTTTCCAACTTGACTATGATGATATGCCTATGTTACTCCATGTTGTGATGTGAGTCACAATAAACCATGAAGGAGAGACAGCTAACACTGATGAATTCTCCCAAATGTTGAATGTTGTAAAGGGTCCGACGGCTTAAATTGTTGATGCTATGTGGGGTTTTATAATAGGGGGATCAGGGGTATTAACATTTGTAGGGTTACAGGGCTATGAAATGCTCCACTTAGAAGTTGGCAAAGTTTCTCCGACACAACACAAAGAGAAAAAGAGAGATGGATGTGTGCAGAATTTCAATGGAAAGTGGTGGCACAAGGCTGTTAACAGGTGATGGTGCTGGTTAGAGGCCAGAGATGTGCCAGCCTCAATAAAGGGTCAAAGCAGCAGGGACAGAAAAACTCCCTGTTGTCCTGTTTGCTGAGGTAGAGAGAGGGAGAGAGAGAGAGAGAGACAGACAGAGAAAGAGAGAGAGAGAGACAGAGAGAGACTGAGACCGAGAGAGAGAGAGAACAGAGAGGGAGAGAGAGAGACTGAGACCTAGAGAGAGAGAGAGCAGAGAGGGAGAGAGAGAGACTGAGACCTAGAGAGAGAGAGAGCAGAGAGAGACCGAGAGAGACTGAGACCTAGAGAGAGAGAGACTGAGACCTAGAGAAAGAGAGAGCAGAGAGAGAGAGAGAGAGACTGAGACCTAGAGAGAGAGAGAGCAGAGAGGGAGAGAGAGAGACTGAGACCTAGAGAGAGCAGAGAGGGAGAGAGAGAGACTGAGACCTAGAGAAAGAGAGAGCAGAGAGAGAGAGAGAGAGACTGAGACCTAGAGAGAGAGAGAGCAGAGAGGGAGAGAGAGAGACTGAGACCTAGAGAGAGAGAGAGCAGAGAGGGAGAGAGAGAGACTGAGACCTAGAGAGAGAGAGAGCAGAGAGGGAGAGAGAGAGACTGAGACCTAGAGAGAGAGAGAGAGCAGAGAGGGAGAGAGAGAGACTGAGACCTAGAGAGAGAGAGAGACAGAGAGGGAGAGAGAGAGACTGAGACCTAGAGAGAGAGAGACAGACAGAGGGAGAGAGACAGACAGACAGAGAGACAAACAGACAGAGTGAGATCCAGAGAGATAGAGACACAGACAGAGAGACAGAGAGAGGGTTTACCAGTCCAGAAGATCAATAGATGTCCTCAACTAAATTCCACAGGCTCTGGCATCAGAGGAACATCAGTTGATTGGAGCCTCTAATGGCAGCCTTAAAAGGCCTGGCTGCAGAATAAAGGGACAGAAGGAGAAAGAGACAGTGGAAATAGATGGAAAGGAAAGGAGCAGTCGACTTAAGAGAAATTTAAAAAAAACGAGAGAACAGAACAGAGAAAGGTTGGGATTGTTGAGGAAAGTGAAATGTAAAAGCGCTCCTTCTGTACCATCCTCCTTCCCTCCACTGGCCCGCTTCCCCGCCCCGTGGCGGAGGGGAAGAAATGAAAAAACGTTAATGGATGAAAGCTTTCAAATGAACCTGTTACAGCAAAGTTGTTTTGCTCGGCCCGGTTTATATCCTCCTCACCGTCCCTGTAAGAGTTTACTACGGCAATTAGGGATTTATATTTTCAGGGGAGTTTTAATGCCATTTCAAAGGAAGAATTAATTAACAGTCAGCTTTAGCGTTTTTACACCAATTTCACACACCTTCAGTGACAGTAATTGCTTCAGGGTTATATGAGAAATGTTCAAAGTACAATATCTTGTCATATAATTAAAAAGGAATCTATTTTAGTGTTCGGGCATGCAAACAATTTTTGTGGCAGATTTTTGTTCTGGGTGTGTATTTATGTGTTGGCAATGGAAAAGCACTGGCCTCCGATTCCTGATCACTGGCACAGAGAAAAATCAATGCCACCTTTTTTAATCCTGTTGTCTCCTAAAATAAATGATATATAGTGATTTATTATATGAAATCATAAACATTAGGAAAAACACACTGAAGAATTTCATCAGAGAAACATGCACTAAAGCAATATCCTCTTGCTATAATAAAGGTTCTTGAAAATACAATTTTAACTGAATTCAAAACAGACTGTTTTTACTAAATCTCTTGAAAGAAAGGAGTAATATTATTCGATGTCCATTTTGTTGGCGACACCCTGACCAGATCTCCCTGGATTTCAGACTATTTAAATGATCACACATGATTTGTTTGACACTATTAATTTCCTGCACCTCACTTTTGATTATAATAAAAAATTATCCTTATTCCAATAGGAGGGCTAGAGGACAATATAATCATTTCACTGGCTTCATGTGTCATAGATCTTATCATTTAAATCAATTACTGTGTCTTATTTGAAATCCAAAAAAGATGATAAAATTGTGTTTGGAAAAAAATGTACAGCAACACCAAGAAGGATTGTTACATATGGATCTACCATTTACTGGAAGGCTTCCTAATCCTAACAAAGAAAATTAGGAAGACTCTAACCAAAGAGGTGACGGTCAGAACAATATGGGACTACAAGAAGACTTCATATTTCACATCCACTAAAGATCCAACACCTAATGTATTTAAAAGTTCTGTCGCGTCACTTCAAATGTCCTGACTGTAACGCTGATTATGTAGGAATAGTTCGACATTTTGGGAAATATAATAATAATAATAAAAGAGAAGATTGATACCACTTTCACCTTTGCATGTTAAATTTAAGGCCGGCAGTCGCTCAACTTACCTTGGTACAAAGACTGAAAAGTGTCCAAACAGCAATTGGCCATGACAATTCACATTTTCCACAGAGATATGTGCATATGTGTTGTTATGCATATCAAGTTGTTGATGCAAGTGCTGTCTTTGAACATTTAACACAATATAAATACCTGGACATATGTTTAAAATATCAGGAACTTCAGGATCCAAATATGAGGCTATATCTAACAATTTAAAGTCTAATTATGACAAAATCGTCTGATTTCTTATCCCAAATCTTTACAAAAGTCCAAGCCTTCATCTATCTTTTAGGTTATCATCTTCCCTCCTCTTGGTCCTGTTGTTTGGAGACAAAAAAAAAAAAGACAGCAGTTAATAGGACATTTTTTTTCTGATCATCCCAGAAGAATCCAATTACAGCACTGTTTGGAGATCAGCGAGATTACAGTGTATCTAAGAAAAAACAATCAGAGCCTATCTGATTCCCAGCTTTAGCAGGGAGACACGTCCCTGTAATGAAGTCTCTTATTTCTCCCCTTTCTCCCCCATCTCTCTTCCTTCCTTTATCACCTTACTTCCATCTTTCTCGCTCCTCTCCTCTCTTATTTCCCTTTCTCTCTCTGTCCTTTCTTCCTGTGTTGGATTTCGTTTCCCCTTTTTGTCTTTTACCTTTTCTTCTGTTTCCTCACATTTTTTTTAAATAATTTCTAGATCCTCTTGCATTTGTTCTTCAACACTGCTCCAAAACCATCCCTCTTCCTTTCCCCTCCATCATGCCTACCACACAGTATAGCCACTGGGGATTACTGCGGCAGGCCTGAAGGTGGTGCACATACACAGAAAGCTGAGCGTGTCGGAGCGGGCGTTTTTTCACCGCAGTAATGAAAATATCACAGGAGACCCGGTGGGTGGCGATGACCTTTGGAGAGCGCCGCATTTTCGCCTCGCTTGCTCGCTCTTTCGTAAAATGCCCGGGCCACCCGTCTCACCCACCCCCTTCCTCCGCCCCTGGGCGATGTGGCTCAGCAACTGCAAATGCATTGAGAGCTGGCGGATCCATACTCTGTGTAAATAATTCATCACTGACTGAAAAGAGGAACAGGGAGAGCGATGCTGTGCGAAGAATGATGATGATGATGGAGGTGGGAGAGAGTAAACTACTACAAGTCACTAAGAAGATTATAGGATTACTGGAGATGAAAATGTGTCATTAACTTCAATAAAAGTCTAAATAATCTCACGATGCAGAACTTTAAGTCCCTATATGAATATTAGGATGATGAAATTTCCAGCAGTAAACAGGAACGACAAAAGACCCAGACATGTCTCCTTTCACCTTTTTTCAATCCTCCGTTTATCCAAATGCTAAAAGTCAAATGTTCCCCATCAAAACCACGGCAGCAGCTTGAGGTACATATCATGACATCACTCCTGACTATCACATCGCTCCTGACTGCTGGTCCATAAACGGTGAACAGATGAATGCATTATTGGCACCATTATGTTGAAATGTCAGCGCGTCTCTGCACCGCGGCATCACAGCACGTCCTGTCAGCCATCCTGCAGGTAATGAATTGCGTCTACAGTTCAGATACGTACAGTACATATGTCACTGGGTGGCAGGATATATATACTGATCTATGAAGTTTCTATAGATGTTCATGCTCCTCTGTGTGTCTGATAATCTTTCACTGTCTCACTGTCGTATCATCTCTTTCTTTTTTTTTTGCATACAGAGCAGATTCGACTTATTTTATTATCTTTTATTTTGAGTTATTTGCCATATTAAAAACCAAATAGCAATCAGAAAGACTTGATGGATGTCAGATGTCCTTACAGTTGGCAACACAATGAATTCAAACTGACTGATCAATTTCAGCTTGAATGAGTGTTTGTCAGGGTGTGGTCCAGGCAGGAAAAGTACTGTTTTAATGATGTCATGGTGATTTGCACATCAGAATTTGAAAAAGAGACACAGACAAAAACTAAACTGGGTATAGAATATTAAAAAAAAACACATATAGAACGAATATAGAAAAATAGATATTTAACAAAAGATATTAACAAAACAATTAAGTAAATAATGTCATTCAAATCACATTACTTAATACCTGATGAAAAAGTCACCATCATCAACAGCAATAACAGATTATTGTCCTAATCGATTACTCTGCTGATTATTTTCTTTATTAATCAAAATGTCTTTCACAATCCAAACACAAAGCTATTAACTTAGATGACTAGAAAACTAGCAAATGTTCATATTTGGGAATGTGGAACTGATGAATTTTTTGCATTTTGCTCTGTTGCTGATTAATCTTATGTTGATCTATGAATTGATTTGCTTCAGCTCTAAACCAAAACACCACCATAACCTGAATTTACTTTGGAAGTACATACATTCAATAGTAGGAGGAGTAATGTAGGACCATGTCAGAAGCTCAAACAATCCCACCTTTTCTTTTTTTAAACCACTCTTTTTATATAATTACTTTATTTCAGTAATGCTAATAAATCACCACTGTACCAATCTGTTTTAATCCCATTTGCCATAATCCTGTTCCATGCAATCTGTTTGCGCGCAGCCTCAGTGACCTGTGGAGATTGATTGCCGTATTGATGCCTGGCTCTCCTCTGCTGATCAATGTGTTGTAATGTTGATCAGTGGGTTCCATCAGTGATAAAGGTCAGAGGTGGAGGATTGTCGTCAATGAGAGCTGATAGAGACGAAAAAAAACATCTTGACTTGACAAGATCTTTTCTCTATTTTTCTCTTCTCGCTTTCAATTTAGCATTATTTTAAAGTGCCCTTTTGAAAACAACCCACCGTGAGGAACGCAGTTCATCACAACTGACGTCAAACATTTCACCCAAATCAAAAAGACAAGAATCTTTAAAAATATTTTTTAATGTCCACACTGTGTTTTGAATCCTGTCCTGGCTGCACAGCACAACATATTGTGTGATGCTGGGCTTTATCCCTGGGTAGTTATCCTCCATTACTATGTAATGATATTCATGAGCTGGGCCCACCATACGGCTGTGTGAGTGTTGTATGTGTTTCATGCTATAGATCCAGCCAGCGGCTCCTCGGGGCCATTTGGCTGAGGCCTAATGACCGAGGCCGAGCTAATCCCCTGGAGGAACACACACTGCACTCTCCTTTGTAGGGGAAAGGCTCTGATGAGGGCTTTGAAGGAATGTCACACTGGTGTCTCACTGTGTGTCGCCTCTGGCTCACCCTAACCCCATCCACACACACACACACACACACACAGCCTGCCCTGCAGACATATAGACAGAAATGCACACAAGTACGGAGGTGAACATCTCTCTCTCTCTGTATTTGCATCTACACACATTCATAGATGAATACATGCAACCGCACATACGCACGCATGCACAGTGGGGCCCTCGCAGTAGGGGCCGCAGTAATAGGCACCCTGCCATCTGGAGACCCTGTCCAGGGGGCCGTAAACAATAGAACCCACTCAATGTGGCAGAAGACATCATCAGTGTACATGAATATACAGAGTGTATGTGTGTGTGTGTGTGTGGTTAATATAACAGGGGACGTCACTGGATCTTCTCCACCTAAACCAATGTTTTCTCACCCCCTGCATCCACCCCGAGGCTGTTAGGTACTGCTGCTCGTAATAGGACACATAGGCACATACATTCTGAATAATGTAGAAACTCATTTATTCAATACTTAAAAGCTGGACAATGTGTGTGTGTGTGTGTCTGTGTTGAACCATGTGCTTGTTTTCTGTGCGTATGTGTGTAATATGTACTAACGATGACAACTTTCTGAGGATTATTTTACCTTTTGAATAGGTCACTTCTTTAACCGAGACTCAATAAATTTAAATATTTTGCGTATCCTGTTTATTTCTGCTGTTTTCATGAGTTTGTTAGAGACAGTTTTTTATGTCTGATATGGATCCACTGAAGAGTGCTGCACTTGCAACCATGGTAGCCACTAATTGGAACAAAAGAAGCCTACTGCAGAGGACCAATATTGAAGAGCGCCAGATGCAGTCTCAATCAGTTCTACATGGAAAAACACCCAGTCTATATTGCTCGCCTCTCGCCTAATATGGATTCAGCAAGTTCTTTATTGATGAACTTCTGTATCATTTTTATATTTTCCAAAATAAGTTAACACAGTATTTCATGTTTTCTCATCAAATCTAAAGTTTAATTTCCACAAGTCCCACATTCAACTGTGCTATAACGTGGTCATAGCTATCAGCCACATCGTCCCACATATTCAAAAACAGCAGTGTCCCTTTGTAATTTCAGAATCAGAGTGGGATCTTTTGGTGATTTACTTTAAGGTGCAGAATACTAATAACCATTTATCCTTTGTCCTGGTTCCATATATGAAAAATAATTGTCATAACCAAATCCCCCCTTCCCCCGAGCCTTTTATGAAAATCAGATCTAGAGAGCGCCTAATTAGGCGTGATTCACGGTAAAGGAAGGGGAAAGAGAGGAATGTGAATAAATTGAGACCAGGAGGAGGAGAGAAAGGAGCGACAGACTGGTGATTAATGTGAAGGCTGTGATGCACGTCAACAGGGAGAGAAATGAAAGGATGGGGAGAAATTTTCTTTGAAAAGGAAAAGAGGACACAGTCTTGTAACATTTCAACAGCTAATTTGACCAAACCCATATATACAGTATCACTTAGTTCAGGCATATATCATATTAGCAGTTCTGCATTTATTTTTCATTTGCTATAAGCAATATAATTTTCAGTATTTGTGTAGATTACTGGATTGTCTTCTTAAAGTAGTTTATTGCCAGTGATCCCTGACCTTTTTGGCTTGTGACCCTTAAATAAAGCTTCTTGTGATGCTTTGTCTTTGGTTAAATGTGTCGGATCAACCAAAGAGCAATGTTTTTCCTTTACAGGCCTGAAAATTTTCCAGTAATTCATGGTATAAAAGCAAAGACTAGAGGAGCTTTTAAAGAAATTATTCAGATTTTGTGTAACATTAATTTTTACCCTGCTATTCATCTCATGGATAAAACAACATGAACGCATCTTGTGAACAACCCCCAGATTGGAGCCACAGTTCTAAACAACAGAATATATTTTGCAGTTTACAGCATCCTGCAAACCAGGAAACCAAATTTACAATCAGAACTCATTGCGTTTTGTTGGGCCTGATTTATTCATCTGTACTCTTACTTTACAGGCCAGTATCTAAGGAACCATCCAGAGCATGCAGAGAGGGCTAATTAAAATGTCTCAGTGTTACGAGCTGCATCAGAGGACCAGCTGACCGACTCTCGGTCGAGCTGATAGCGTTGCTGGCAGGTTTCTAACAAGCCTTACTAATGGACTAACTGGCTGTGTTGCGAGCCGTCCTGCTGGCTGACTGGCCGAATACTTAATGGCTGTAAACGCCTTGCTTAGGTGTGCGAGTGCAGTGGGTTTGCTTGATTTCAAACCTGGGATTGGCTTTTCGTTGCCCCATCTGGGCCCGCTGAATCAAAGTCATCCAGTAACTAAGCTGCCGAATCGACTGGCTGAACAACTGGCTGCAGCTCCTTCAGTAATCAGCGGCGCTCCTCTGGCTTGGCTGCAGTACTAATTGATGGAAGACACGCAGGAGTCCTCTCCCCCACCACTAATGGGACTCTCTCTCTCTCTTTCTCTCGTCACCTCATTATGGAACACAGAATGTGTGTAGTTCAAGGGAAATGTTCACGTCTCACAGGGGTAAATGAACTATTGTTTCCCCTCAATCAGTTATAGATAGGAAACGGAAGCTTCAGTTGTAGCCTTTTGAGCCTTTTTTTGGGTCAAAATTGTCTAATAAGTCATGTAAATGACAGTTGTACTGATTCAGCCCATGTTGTATGATTATATTCCAGCGGCATGGTGGCGACTGGGGGACAGGGAAACAACCCAGTAGGCTGGTCGTCTGCTTGCATTTCTAGTCTCTCTCCATATTCAAACACACATTCTGCTTACACTGCAAGCAGGACCACGGTTGAGGAGTCAACCAGCAGCTTTTCCCCAAAGTGGTCCACCAGTCTGAACTTGACCTGACCTGTCAAGAGATGGCGAGCATCCTGCTGAATTTCATCCTTTGTAAGCAAAACAAAGAACAAAATAAAATCTAAGAGAGGGATGGAAAACTAGAGATTGAAGAATACTGTGGCTGCACAGAAATAAGTACACTAAAATACTATATTCTGTGCTTGTGGGCAAGTGCAAATCAAGTAGTCAAAAATGTGTTACACTTTTAAAATATTTTTAGAATATATATATGAGATTTTATTAGACTTTTGTTTTAGCACTAGCAGGCCAGTTTAGCTGTAATGCTGTATCAAATTAATCAATATGATTATATAAAGTTAAAATGGCTTTTTTAAAAGTAGCCAGTAAAGTTGATCAAGAATATGACAAATGGTAAAATGGCATTGAGGACTGAGAGTCTGGGAACATGGGGGCGCAGTGCACTGTTGCGGCAGAAAATAAAACTTGCTGTTGCAATGAAAATCTGTGCAGTTCTATAATCAGCTGTCTAGTTGTTACAAGCTTTAATTGTATTTCTGTTTGTATGTACTGTATTCTCAAGATAGACTTTTTTAAATGTATATTCAAAACATACAGAGAGACAGATAAATGTATTTGTCAAGACTTTCTGATAACACTTTACTTAAAGCTCCCAAACACTTAAATAGCCTCTTATATCTGCTTATAACTACATTGTAGTGTGTTTGTTAAATGTTTATATAATGTTTGTAAATGCATGTAATTAACAAAAGTAAAATTAAAGTGTTCGGTAACAGATGTGAATTGCGAGGTCATGCAGGATTAGAAGTTAATTCTCAGTTCAGGGTCATGTGTTTGTTTTGAGCCGAGCTGTGTCAGATCAGATCGTCTCTGCGTCCCTGCCATATCCTGTTACATCACGTCTTTAAATGTGCAGCTCTGTCCCAGTGATGACTCAGCACCACACTGTCAGGTTACACCATGCGCTGCAACATGACATGAAGCAGAATTTTCAGTCTTGCAATTTTCAGTTTTATGAATTGGATTCTTTGTCTACATCCTTTTATTAGAACAAAACACAGTAACTCACTGTGTCTCTTCCCCTTCACAACGCCGGGGTCACGTTCGCTTGCTGCCTGTCCCGCATACCCACAATGCCTCTGTTCTCTGTGACGAGCCGCAGACCTCGGCCGCGTGCGTTCGTTAGGAGCGCGTCAACTCCGGGGAGTGATCAGTGTTCCTTTTCTAGGTCACTGGCTATGCGATGCGCCGAGCCACTGGGAGCCACGCGTATTCCTATTCTCCCTCTGCAGGAGAAGCCAGCCACGTCTCCAATTAAACCGCCCTCCGCACAGCTACACCCATCCGCTATCGGATCTGGAGCAGTCATCTCGCATTCAGACGTCTTCCCTCACACTCTGTACCCAGAGTCCCTGAAGATGCCGGGGAGAGACAAGGAAAGATTGTTTCCTGATTGCCGGCGAGAGGAAAAAGGGGGAAGGTTTTTGAAATATTTAACAGCGAAGCGGTCTCGCTGGAACGAGGAGGTTTTGTTTTGTTTTATATTTGATGCTGATAAACTTCGGAGCTACATAGGTCTTCCATTTAAATCACAGAGATGTCACAGTCAATGAGAATTCACCGTGACTCCGCACATGACTTTTTCAAGGCGGCTGCGACTTGGGGAGAGACGGGGGAATGTTTACATGGCATCTGCTCATGAGGGAGAGCTCTAATTTATGCATAAAGTTACTGTTTAATTCAAAGGATCAGAGCTCTCTAACTTTTCAAATCTGTACATCAGGATTTAGATTGTTTTCCAGACTATAGAACTATCATATAGCCCACTCAGCTTTTCTCTAACACATTAACTTTAAAGGTCAAATCAGCTATTAGTTATGTTTCCAATGTGACTTAAAATCTGGTTGTGTAAAAAGCAAAGGTTTTTTTGTGGACTCAGAAGAGGCAGAAACATTGGACTGGACAAAGTGGACTGTAAAACCCTGTGGGAGTCTGCATCGGTGCTCACTTATGATGTTTCGCTACCTGTAAGTTCTGTCTTGCTACTATCTTAAACCTGAATTAATGAATGTTTTTGGGAAGTTGTAGACAAGCTTTGAACACAACACTGACATATTATGACCTTTAAAGTTGGCCAAATGCGCCAGCATACTCCTACTACTTGTTGGATTGTCGACTAGCTTCGGAAGCCCCCTCCCCCTCACCTTTCTGTTGTCGACTGGTTGGACACTCTTGATTTCTGACGTGGTTGCTCGACCAATTGTATGTAACATTTGCATTCATTTGCAGTCCTTAAAATCCAATATTCACTCTGTTTTGGTCACCGCCAACTCCTGAGGGAAATGTCTGGCTTTTTCTCTGGTAGATGCTACACTATGTTCATCATGTTTTTGGAGCTTTTTCACTCACAGAGAACAGTGAATATGAACCAAAACAGTAAAGTTGCAGGCTCTAAAACCAAAACAATAAGCTGAAAGACGCTCCTTATTTGATCCATTGTTGATATAAAAGCATTGTTTATTACAACATACATTTTTTGCTTATGCACATAAACCATTGCTACATTGTTAACACTTTATGTTGTCAGTGGTGGCAGGGTTATAGCCAGGAGGTTGCCTGTGCACCCCAACCACAACACAAAATTTGGATCTGATATTAAAAAGAAGGTCATTTCGATTTGATTTAATCATTCAGTTACCTGTAAATTTATGTTGTTATATTATTTATATATTTCCAAAAATCAGGAATCAGGGTATTAAAATGGCCACCACCATGTGTAGGTTTTCAATTGTAGAATGTTTTTCCGCCAGGTTGCTAAAACTCCCACATTCCCAGAAACAGTACAGATGTCCTCAGTGGTGGTAGCTACGATCCTGCAAAGTGAATTCCGACAAAATCTGTGCAGTAAAGTTAAAATGAAACGAAAAGGGAAAGTGTCACTTTGCCCTTAAAGCCACCTGACATGCAACCATTTATCTTATGGATGCGTTCATCAGTTTGAAAACAGACACAACAGCTGGTCGAGCGAGGCGTCTATCGGTAACCATGGCAACAGCTGTTTCCTGCTGAAAGTGGAGATTGCCTAGCAAGCTGTACCTGCTCATTCACACCTTCCCCCTTGACGGAGACTTGATGACGGACACACGGCATCGATGCGACTTTAAATCAAGGACGTGACATCACTAAATTTGTCGCTGAAGGTTCGTGTCTGTCTCAGGGTTGTTGGAAGGTATCGTGAGAATCAAACATGTGGTAGCCTGGTATTATCTGATCATCTGAGTGTGCCTTATTATACTGTCATTTTAAAAACAGTGCGACGAGTGTAAAAGCAGCCTCATGCACACAGTCGGGCCTTGGCAAAGTCGTGAAACAAGAATGTCGACAGCTCCATTGTTGCATCAGGGAGTTGAGTCTCTATCCTGCGTTCACCTCAGCTAACCTGCAGGAACAGATGTCTCTCCTACACACCATTTGGAGTAGGCCACTTTTTTTTTAAATCACCTAATTGTTATTCATTTTGGAAAGGCTTCAGATGTTTGCTCAGCTTCAATTCCCCCCAACTACCTACACTCCAATAAGTCTACTCAACAGTGTTCGACAAAGCCTCGGGACTTTCCGCCGTCTGTGGCAAACTTTCTCCTTTGAACTCGCACCGCATTGAAGTCACAAAGGGAAACCATTGTGCGTTTCCCTGATTAACACACTGGCATTTTACAGTGTAGTGTAACTGGATTGCCCTTGGGTCATAGGATTGACACATAGGGCTTTAGTCATCTTCTCTTCAGTACATATACAGGAGCTGTTGTTTATACAGTACATGTGGTGCAGAAGTAATTGAATACTATTGTTTGTTGACCTTCAGTGAAATCGTATCATTCCATTCCAGTATCTGATCCTGCGATGCACATCATTCTTGTTCAGTGTTTGTCGGACTGATGAACATTGAAGTATTACATGGCTTCCTTTTGGGCTGATTTTTGTTGGACCACTCCTGAGGAGAATAAGACTGGTGTTGAATTTCCTCCATTTGTACACCATCAGCCTGACAGTGGATTGGAGAAGGTCAAACTCTTTAGAGATTTCTCAGCCTGGTGACCATCAACAACTTTTGTCTGAGCTCTGAAGAGATGTCCTTGATCGAGACACTTCCACAAACCTGCGTGGTGAAGACCAGATTTAGTAAAGGCTTATATTCTTTCAACAGGGCAGGGACAGCTAAACACACGCCTGATTGTCATCCCTTTGATTGAATTATAATATAATCTTCACATACTTTTTCCAACAAAGACATTAAATGTTGGATCATTTGGCTAAATGAATACGAATAGATTGTTTCATATTATTATTCATATTATTAGATTTAAACTGGGACTTGAATGAAGATCTGATTACATTTTAGGTCATGTTTAAGCAGAAATACAGCAATTTCTGAAGGGTTCACAAACTTTCTAGCGGCGTTGTATATCTCTTTTTAAAATGCAGATCTCGATTGTTCAAAATTCATATTTTTTTGTGTTATCAAACACCGCTGTAGCTGTTTTAGAAATATCTCAACATGTGTCATGTCATCTACTTCGAGCCAATTATCCACAGGAATAACAAAAATACGCCCACGCGCAGCGAAGTGAACCCGTAAATACAAGATACATCTGCAGCGCTTTTAAGAGACCTTAAGAAACCTGGCCAGCACAACATGTTAGAGCTGCACTACAAACAGCCCGAGTCTTCGTCTTCCCCTATTAGAAAGGCTGCACGGCTGTGGCAGCGGCAGAGATGAAGGGCCATCAGGGGAATTCATCCCTCCATCCAACACTATGGGGGGAGGCTGCTTTTACTAACAGCCTCTGAGGCAAGAGCAGGGGCTTCTCATCTAAATATTAATAATGCCTCGGTGGTGCACCCACATATAACAAGAAAAAAAAATCAAGAGGGCACAAGACAGGGTGGAAGGGCAGAATCTAATTAAAAAGCTGGCTAATAACTTCAGCATCCTGTTATCATCCCGATGTGACGGCCTCGGCCATGACGGCTCAGAGCAGGTCCACAAAGGAGGAAGAGAAAACCCGGGAGTGACTGAAATTGAGAGCAATCTTGCATTTATAAACACTTACAGTGAGCGTAGCATTGTATGAGCAGGCTCTGATGTGTTTGGAGGCAGGTGAAAAAAAAAAACATTTTGTCCCTAAAACTAGATAATGGGTTTTTCCATTTGTGAGCCACATATTATGCTAATATGATATGCCTGTATCTGTCATTTACTTGGAGTGTTTGTCTTTGTACTTGGCAGTCTTTGTATGTGTGTGTGATTGTGTACATGCGTGCACATGCAGAGGTGAACGCATTTGAGCACTTTTATGTGTGTGGCTGTGTGTTTTTGTGCCGTGTGTGTGTGTGTAGGTTGCATTCCCCGGTTTTCGATCTTGTTTTTGGGCCATTGATAATTCCTCCATTTACTAACTGGAAAATAGCTAATTAAAACCCACTTCAACTAACAGGCTGTCTGGGACAGCGCTAATGCCGCTGTGTGTTAATGCCTGCTTGCCATTTCCGCTCCCGTACACCATAATCAGAGACTGTTTCCCACCTCCCCGCGCTGCACATAATGATTTGGATGCAGGGAATACTGCACTGTAAGAACATAGGGAGCCCAATGTCACTGTATTCCATCATATTGTTCCCTGCTATTTGTACCATTCTTCACCGAGTCACTTTGACTTTAGATTAAAATTGTGTTTTGCTCCTTGTGTGCGGAATAAATACTGTAAACATAATATAAGACTTATTAGTCTTCTTTCTTCCAATGACTCCCTGATCTTTGAATGCTACTGTTAAGAGAAATGCGATGAGAAGTCTGCTGACAAACATCTGACCAACCACTTTAGCTCCTCACATGTAACATTATTAATACTCTTTAAGCAGCCAGTCTGCATTCATGATAAATTTGATAAATTAGTCTGCAATAAAATACCCTGTGTGTCATGTGCCATTTAACCTTCAAACGTGGGGGAGGAAAGCTAAGACATGATGAAATCGCAACAGCATACAGATGTTATATTATGTCTCAAAATAAGTGGCAGGCCACATATCTAAATAGATGTAATAATAATAATAATAATAATGATAGAAATGAAAGGTATTTCTGTGAATTGTAGATTTTATTCCAAAAAGCAAGTATTATTACATTACAAGGTAATTAGGGCCCTAGCCAGGATTTTACAAACACAGAATTCAAGTCCCTTAATGAGGTAATTCCCAAAGTGGGGGTCTGGACCCCCAAAGAGGTCTCCAGATAAATCTATGGTGTCACAAGATAACAAGATTATTAATAGGGACAGAAAAGAACATCATGATATTTTCATCTGTCCTGGGCCTCGAAAGCCTCCCTCCACCCAGAAATGTGTTTTTGCTTATTGATGCTTCACTGTTAGAAAGATGAATGTGCACAGATTGTTTTTACATTCATCTGCTTAAGAAGTTTCTCTCTGCTCATCTGAAATGTTTAGAACGTGGACATGTGAGCAGGATTTTGTGACATCACAACTAGTTTGGTGGCAATATGGTAAAATGTGCAGCTTGCACAAATGTGATGTGGAAACTTGAAACCTCTGGTGCACATACTGCACACTGAGAATGGGCCTTTCAGTGAAGTAGGAGACGTGTCAAACAGAGGACTTTATGTATGAGGGAAAACTTTAAATGAATCAAGCTATGTATTATTTCAGAAATTAATCTAAGTTGGGCTGTAGCCAGGATTTTAGAAGTTCCTTGATGTAGTGCAGTGTTTCCTAACCTGGATCACAAATGGGTCTCAAGATAAATCTGTAGGGTCACAAGCTTATGAAAAGAATAAGAAAGAAAATTGCATATTCTGCTACGCAAAATTTGATTTATTTTTTCTGACTTTTTCCATCTGAAATACTAGACATTTTCATCAGACAGTGCTGCATATTATCAGGGGTCTTCAGCAATTTAGTACTGTACTTTAATAAAAAGGACTCAGACTCACAAGAGACAGATTTTAAAAAGAATAAAAATTCAGGGGCCGAGATATTGTGACTTTCTTCCCTGGTATGGGTCATCCTCCAAAAACACTACATCCTACAGCTCTACATACATATGAGAATTAAGAATTTCATTCAGTGACTGATGTGACAATAAATGTTAATCTTCAACTTTAACAAAAAAAATCACATGATGCAACTCTCTTTCATTAGAACATTCTTGCCTGGTAAATTCGTATATCTTTTTCACTCCACACCTCCAGTTTGTAACTCAGACCTTCTGTTATAGTTGTCTAAAAATGATAAGTCTAAAGCTCCTAATGATGTTTGCCAGGTTTTTTTTCAGACTTCCTAAAAATTCTCTTTTGAATTTTCCCATTTTTTATTATTCAGTTAACTGTTCAATCCTGTTTCCTGTGCAGTTTATTTCTCAGCATGAAGGTCTAATTGATATGCTGAAACGCTGAATAATTTACTTATTTTGTTGTGTTTGTTGGCCTCTGAGTGGTTACATTTGAATAAATCGAGTCTCGAAATAAATAAATAAAATGGAACCGTCACAATAATAATTCGAGAAAATGTTTTAAATAATAATTTGAACTTTTGTTCAGGTTGTTGAAACCCTCAGATTCCCAGGCCATATCCTCAGCTACAGCCTTGAATGCCCCTTCATATTCATGGACTCATCACAGATCACACTCCTAGATTTTAAGAGATAAAGGTTCTACTGCAAAATGCTTGTTTCTTACTCATACATATCTTATTTGTGAAGAGGAATCAGTCAAATGGAGCTGCGGAGGAAATGAATTGTCAACTTGTTGCTATCTGATCACATGTGTATTGAAGGTGACAAGTTCCTATAAAAACAACATGGTACAACTGTGACACTTTTACTGAGAGACACATATGGTATCTCACTAATTTCCTTGAGAGAATATTTTAGGCAGCTTCTCCCCACGATCAAGTTGGATTCCAGTTCGATTTAGCCCAGCAAATTAAAAATCCTCATTAAAAAATCCTACATGAACATACATGAACACAGCTACTCGGAGGAGAGATAATTTGTTTGAAAAGTCAGGTATTGTTTTCTGCCATCTCCCTGTTATCACGGCTCGGCCCCCAGAGGCTGCGAGAGGAAATGCACAGAGCCCGCACTGCTTTTGTTAATTAAGGCTGTCAATCAGGAATGGGACTAGTTCCTTTTTTTGTTTGTTTTTCTCTCTCTGGATCTGTTTGTGTCACTCTGATCAAAGCCGTGATGAAAAGAGAAGCCCATTTCTTCAAGTAAACAACAGAATTTTTTCATGTCTTTTTAATGCAAGACTCTTTAATGCAAACTTTTGGCGTGTTCAAAGTTTTTTTTTTTCCTTCTTCTGTCTGTTATTGTATCTTCATCTTTTATTCATCTCTTTTCTCTCAGTAGGTTCAGCCACTAGCAAAAACATTTGGGTTCATTACGCAGTACTTGTAGCACAAAGGAATATTGTTGTCTTTATTCTGAAACACTTGAGACGGAGAAAGTTGTCTGTGATTCATGAGACAATACACTCGTCCTCCATCCGGAATTACCATGGATCCAAATGTGATTTTGAACAGAGCACATTCAAAATTCTAATAAAAACATTTAATCCAGTTCTGAGCATGGAGGACGGTTATAACATGATGTGTATGAAAAATCTACTCCCAATCGTTTAGTAGATTCTCTTCAGCGTGCACTTCAGCAAAAGGTGTAGTTCATGGGCTGAGGTCCTGTTAGCAGAGGAGCAATAGAAAGTGAAGGACAGGAGGGCTGTGCAGCGGGCGATTAAAAGCAGTGGTACCCATCTACTGAGCATCAGCGATATCGGGGAGGGTGAGGTGCCAGCGCAGAGCCCAAAGGATCCTAAAAGGCAGTACCCACCCCAGCAACAGCCGGTTCACCCTGCTGCCATCTGGCAAGTGTTACCCAAGCATCCTCCGCCGTACCACCAGACTACAGAGCAGCTTCTTTCCTCAGGCTGTGAGGCTCCTCAACTCATCCTCCACACTCCACCGTAAAAAAATAGCTTTATTTTTTATGGCTTATGATTTATTCATCCATTTATATACTTTTTGTTAAGTGAATGAGCACAAAGGGACTCGCTTTTCATTGTACAACCCCGTGTTGTGGAGTGATAAAAAAATGAACCTTGCACCTCGCGCTTGTACCTTGAAAATGAGGAGATGTGAAAGTGAAAGCAGACCAAAGCACTCTGTGTTAAAGGTATTAGCATATTTTAATGCAGTTTGCTGACAGGAAATATTACTAATATGTGTCAGCAGAGCAGGCCTGACCTGTTGAGAGCAGAAAAAAAAGGAACAAGAGTGTAATGAGAGCTGCGCTGATGTTCGAGCAGACCTAGAACTTCATAGAAAAAAAGGCCTTCAGTTGTGTATGTATGTATATTGTGTGTACTAATTGGTTCCTTATAGGTGGGTGTAGTAGGTCAGTAGTTTTGGAGATGGGAAAGGTAAATGTGTATTTCAATTTGTTTCAAGTGACCTGGTGTGCATTTACATTTGTTGTTTATTTCTATAAAGAAAATGATCACAAAAAAATAGAAAAGGTCATTGCATGCTCAGAAGAGTCTCTCACTGACCCTGAGAAGACTTTCACATCTAAATTAAAAGACAGCCATAGATCTTTATATCAGTCACACAAAGTGCGGTCTCCATCCAGAGGTCAGGACTGACTGGAAGAATGTGAAGCACAGAAAGTGGGAGAAAAGTGTTTTTTTATGTCTGTGCCACTGATGTGTCTCCAACTTCCCAGGAGACTGTCTGTCTGTGTGTCTGTCTGTGTCTTTGTGTCTGTCTCATGTTCTGTAGAGAGAGCACAGAGTCCAGGCCTCAGAAAACCCCAGAGAGCAGCTCGACATGGCTGTTCGATTAGAGAGGGAGAGGAAGCCAGCAAGTGTGAGTCTGTGTCTGTGAGTAAAGGCGTAGCAGCGCTAATCTCCATCCAGCCAATCAGCTCCACTTCCACAATGCAGCTTTTAGTCATTTTCTTAGTGTCAATGTGATGCCAGTGTGGTGAGTTTGTCCTCACAGTTGCCTCTTATAGTCTCTGCTCATTGCTATACAGTGTGCAATTACAGTCAATTGAAAGTCAATTATAAAATAGGTAATGTAAAACTTAACTTAAACAAGGCTCAATACCAAAACTGCTCTAACAGATGTTAAATGCACTAGTGTTGGTACTTTGTCTGGATATGAGCAACAGTATGAATGTTATGCAGTATGAAACAGTATAGCGAATTAAATGTAATTGGATAAATAAAAACTGAAAGTCAAAATGAGAGCTTCTGTAATATCCTGTTATGACATCCTCAAAGTTCACATCGGTCCGCTTCCAGTTTTCATTTGAGAACAGCTCTGCTAGATTGTTGTCGACAAAACTAGATCAAGAATATTACATTTATGAGCAAATGCTTCAGAGAAAAATACAGAAATACATTGTGAATAGATTGTAATATGGATTATTGTAATGCAATTGTCATGTAAAAGGAGAGCAGAGTGTGAGGAGTGTCATATTCTCAAATATGTGAAATACGTGTCCACATGAAATTCACATAATCCACATTTAAACCACTCGGAACTTTTTAAATCAACATAAACTCCTGAGCTAAGAAAACTTCATCAAACGTGCTAATCTTGTCTTTTTTTCTAAATTGGACATAATACTGTTCCCCCTTCACTTCAAACATTGATCACACACAGAACAAGCGGTCAGGTTACCAGAGATGCCAGACCAGATTAGATCGTTCTCATTTGAACAAGCAGCTTCACTCAGTCGGAGTTTTGTGTAATAGTGTTAATAGAAGTCAGTACCAGTGCATATCAGAGATCTCAATACTCGCTGTTCTTTCATCAGCCAGTTAAATTGTGGCTCATTAATAATTAAACATTAGGATTCTAGTTTTCTTCCTTGTCTTGTTATTGCTGTCCTGCTTTTCCCTTATTGAGTATTGATTATAGATAGCTACTTATACTGTGGTATTATTTAACTGTTGATGTGTACTGCATGTATGATTTTGTGTATATTAATAATGTTGTGTATTTATAATATATGTTGTTTTTTAACATCTGGCCAAATCAACCAGTGACATAAAATTGATCCTTTTAGGGTCAACTTTCATTTAGTTTTCTCTATGGTTTAATGAGCACTGTCACATAAACTGACTGCAATAAATAAAATGTTTCAACTTGAACATGAAATTAATTTAAAACCTAAAAGAACATAACCAACCAGGTCGCTGTTGCTGACTGTACTTACGCATCACCAAATCTGATTAATTATGTTTTGAAATAAACCATCTTTCAATAAATTACTGCTGAGGTTTTGAGGATGACAGATCATATCAGGAATTTTTATCAAGAGAAAATGAATGCTGACATTTGCAATCCTCTTGGCTGAACATTAAGATTATTCCCGCAACTTGTTAAGAAATGTATGAAACAGCAGGTTGATTCAAAATTGCTCTTTTAAATTCAGTGTCAAGAAGGAGTGGACAATACATGGCCCTAATGTCCCTTGCACTGTGCGTCCAATGACTACATTGAAAGTATTCTTTCAGTTTCCTGTTAAATGTGAGCGTTTGCAGTGCTGGAGCGGAGATAAGGATTGAGAAATGGCTGTGAGGGGGAATCTGCGATGAGGGGTGAGGGGGGGAAGGCCAGAGAAATGCCAACTCAGGCTTCTGTCTCTGAGTGTCTGATTGTTCAGCGAGACCCTTTTCTAAGAGTCTGCCAGGGCCGCTCTGAATGGATGCCAATTATCCCGCCCAACAATGTTTCTCAACAATACTTTAACGATGTGCCGTTTGTTGAAAAGCCACTAAGCTCTCAGGAGTTAATTGGTTTTTAAAAAGCAATATAAAATCCCATCGCAGTAATCAGTTCTCATAGACTCTTTTCTCTCTCCCATCAAACAAAGCCGCTAATTGTTTTAAGACCGACTGTGAGCGTTTCATGTGAAATTACCTAGAGTCTGTATCATAATATGCACAGCTTGGGTGTTTGGCAGGAGAGGCGCGAGACGGATTTCAGCGTCTCTCTTCTTTTTCCATTTGGTTTCATTGTTTACACAGAGAAAGTTTGAGGTTGGAAAAATTGAGATGAGGACAACTGTGTTTCTGGGGGAAAAGTGTGTTCGTAATAAGGGACTGTGTGAAAATGATGTGGGTGGGGGGGGCAGTGGAACTTTTTGAGAAAGCAAGACCATCCCCAGCTTTATTAAAAATTTCTATGGACACCCTCCTTGAAAAAAACATGATGTCCACAAAGTTTCATATTAGAAATCATATTAATACAATATATCATGAACATTCCAGCTGCTTCTTTATTTCTTAATCAAGAGCTACTAACTCAAGGGAAGGCTCAAGGGAAGGCTGAAATAAAATATCTGGAATGAGAACATTTTCAAAACCCTCTCCATGTTAAGCCTTTCTTTTGTATGTTCCAGAAAGTCTGCAAGCTAAGATGACTTAAGATGCTTATACAGTTAGAAGCATGTACAAGATTTTCTATTGACTTTGAAAAATACATTGAAATGAGTCAATATTCATTCTTAGCACCTATTGCTGATAATCATCATTTTGAATAATGCGAAAAAATAATGTCATGATAACTATTTAGGTGATGCATTAAAATATTGACAGGAAGAGTTTCATATTCCTCAAACACACTTTTATCATCAGCTACAAATCAGGAGCTGTTTGAACTGAACTCCATATTGTAAGCGACATAAGGCTGAATATTATCATGAAAGCATCAACACTTGATAAGAAATTGATGACATATGATATACGACCAGTTCCTTATGAATGATAAGACTATGATGAATGTTCATGTTCGGCTATGTGCTGGAAGTGCCAAAAACTACCTGGCACTTATTCTTATTTAATGTGATCATGTACCTTGATGTCATTAACATCCTGGTCTCCTGTTTAAATAGATATTTCATAAAAATAGTAGTGAATCCTTGTCTGGTCACAAGTCAGCATTGCTAAATGTCATATTGTATGTTGCACATCTCCCAAACCTGCAGGATATAATGTACAACCAACTACTTATGATCAGTTATTCCTCACAAAGCTTATCCAATGTGTTTCAAGGAGCGTTAGATGAGTTTGTGAAAGAATGGTTGCCCCTCAGTGTGTGTTTTGGTTGTGAGCAAAAATATGTATTTAAAATAAATTTCGCTTGTTTCGTTTGTTTCACTGAGCTTTCTCTGTTGTTGCGAATCTGAAAAAAAGACTCTCTCCTTCTCCGCCAGAAATTTCACCCTTCAATAAAATGGAAAAAAAACCCATAGTGCCCCTTTTCGACCTCCTCTCCCTTCCTAATCATTTTCAAACATCCCCTAACACCTTAGTCATCTGCCGCAGTACAAAAATACAGCAGATCACTTTTATTTTACAGTTAAAATACTCTGATTTTCCTCATAAAATCAATATTAAAATTGATTTTAAAACAAATGCACGCCCTCTCCTCCAACCGCTTCCACAGACCATTGAGAGTGCACATTGAAACAGTGTTATCCCGAGCCATTGACCTCCATAATAAGCCTTGTTCTGCTATACAATCCCAGCCTGGTGTTAATGCTCATTTCCACTTTAGGGTGAAGGAGGCTGCAGCGGTGATTGTGTTTCCTGACATGTGACATACAGGGGGTTAAGGGGATACAATAGCTCCATCATGTAAGGAAGTCACAGAGACTGGCGGGGAAATATAAAGGAGAGAAGTGGGCTTTGCATTAATGCTCGGCACGTACTTTATATCTCTGAGCCCGATCCTTTTTTTCCCCCTGTCCTCTGTCCTTCAACAACAACAGTGCAATTACATTTCTGATGATAATAAAAGCCCCTGCACAAAGCCAAATGCTTGCTGTAGGGGAAGGTGGCTTTGCTTTTGTGATGTGACATCTCTCAGTCAGCCGTCAATGTCATTTAGAAGGTAACATATTGAATATCAGTGGTTATTTCTTGCAGTAATTTTAAAAATATACAACATATAAGGCTGAGATTTGCATTCATTATTCCTGTTTCTCAATAAAAAAAATGTTTTTTAATAATTGCACGACCTTGAGCACAGCAATCACATTTAAATTCTTAGTCCACAGTGTTTGCTACAATAAAATAATAGAATGTCATACTGAAATCTGCAGTCCATTGTTTTGTGTTTTTTTCTCCTTTTTGAAAAACACAGCAAGATATATCTTTCCCAGCCTGTGGTCCTTGAAATCAATTCGACAGATATGAGCAGAATTAGTGCTGGATCAGACCGAATTTAGCCTGATGAAAAGGCGTCTTGTGCCGTCGCCGCAGGAGCGCTGATGTGTACAGGAGGAAGGGGGGGGGGAAGAAACAATGGAAAATGCAAAATGCTCAGAACAGTGGGATCCCTGCTCCCTCTCCACCTGGGACTCAGTGTGGAGGATCCCCTCTGACCACAGCCCAATTAAATCCTCCACGCGCACACACCTACACACGCAGACACGCGCACACATCTCCACGTGGAGTGACCCGCTTCCATCATGAATATGGATGCGTTCGAAGAATGCAAATAAACCCTGGTCGGCTGCAGACAGACAGAGGGAGGCAGACAGACGGGCAGACAGACAGTCGGCAGCACAACAAAGAGGTGGTAGCAAATGAGAACAAAGGACCAGTCCGGGTTGAAACAGCACAGATGCCTTCACTTCCAGCTTTGTCACAGCCAGAACCAGGGAGCACATGTCTGGATATCCTCCTTCAATAAAGGACTCAATATCACTCTAATATATGTGTCTGACATTATTGGTGCTTTTGATACAGCATAGTGTGTTCTCGTCCGCATGTTGCTTCATCCACGACAATAAAAACCATCAGAGTGATATTAAACTCACATCTCACTCAATCACCCCCCCACACTGGCACTGAATTTCTCCTCATTGAGCGAGACAGGGCTGAGGGAAGGCAGACGCCGACACCAAAGACGAATGCAATGCTAAATGAATCATTCTAATATGTTTTGTAAATATCTGCTGCGCTCAGAAAGCGGATCTGCTAGTCAGTCAGCGGCGTATAGACCCCATAAATATTAGATGAAGCAGGGGAGAAGGCTGCCCAGAGGACACTGGTGATCCCAGCTTGCAAACGCACTGAAAATAGCTGTGAGAGTGCAGGAGCCATTGGGGAGCGTTCTGGCCTGTTTAACGACTGTTTTTTTTTTTTTTTTTTTTAAATGGGCTTTTGTGCAGAGACATCTTAAAAATGCACTGTCATAGCTGCTCATTCTTATATAACGCGGCCTTATTAAAAAGGAAAAATCACCCTAGATGTGAGAATATTCCATATGAGAAAGTGCACGGGGGCGATGCAACAGATTTTCCACAGCGCTTAAATAGAATAAGCAATAAAACGGATGGCTTCATAGATAGTGACATTTAATGCAGGAGAAGTGCCAAGCCAGACGTGGTGTACAGGGGTCTGCTTGTAAATAATTAATCTTTGCTCTTCATGTCTTCTTGTCAGTACAGACGAGGGGCTTGTATCCTGGCAACGCGCCATGGTTCCCACATGCTGCAGGGAGAGCGAGGCCCTCAGGGGGGAGACAATCTTCAACCTGCCTGCAGCAACCGCACACACGCAGAAACAAACAGACACCGCCGCGCAGCAGCCCCCGCTACACACAGCCATGCGTGTGTATACTGGAAATGATGCTGACTAGATGTTTGTACATGTACATGCTAAATGCACTCACGCGCGTGCAAATGTTGCTGCACATACTTCCACACACAAAATTATTCATTGTTGTATACATGCACACACACACATGAGCTCAGCAGCATAAGGGCAGACTTACCTATACACACAAAAACATATGCAAGGATTCATGCATGCATACTTTATGCACAGTAGCCACTGAGTAGACAGACGGAGGCTCATGTTGCACACACACATTCCTCTTGAGTAAGGCCTATTATGGATGCTCTGATTGGTGCCTCCAACACCAGACGACTTCTCTGAAGGTCCTGGTTTGGAGTCCTCTTAATCCAAGGATGCCACAGCGTGTATGTGGGAATTTAACTTAGAGACTGAGCTTAAAGTTTGTCCTGCTTTGCTGTCTGTGTGTTAGGATGACATCACCCAAATGTGAACAGACTGAGGAAAACCTTCATCATTTAATCATTTCTAAATAAAAGCTCTTATGGAAAAACATGCATGTATTTTAGGGGAAATGACTACTGGCTAGCTGGCCATTAGTGGGAATAGGTATAATTTAAGTTTAATTATTGAGTGCCTCCCACCAAAGTGTTCTGAAGATGACCGCAGTCAAGCACTGCTGCAAATTGTTTGATTTAAAGATGATAATGATAGGTAGAAAATAATAAAAGTGAATTGTTTGTGAGCATTAATTTATGGGTCTAATACTGGCATTGGTTTAGTGTAGTTTCTTGAAAGGGAAAACATTCTTCTTTTCAGTTAAGACTGTATTTATTACATACAAACGGCTGGTCTACTGAAAGCCATTTTCAGAAAGACAAAAACTGATTGCTAAATGGACTATGCTAACAAGTTCTATCTGCAGATTGACTCTGCAATCCAAAAACACTGGTACCAAGCAGACCCATGACACAGACGTGCAGCTCACGCCCTGTGGAAAAGGTTACGATTACCATTTAGGTTAGGTTTGCGACTTCAACTTCATCTGTAAAGCTGCAGATGTATAAGGATGTTTCTCTATAGTCCACCAAAACTGGAGTCTTGCACAGATAGAAATGGAGGCAGATGTGACGTATTATCAGCTTATGAAGTTGTTAATGTAGTGTAGTTTGTGTGTGATTGTTTTTCATTTTCCTCCATTTCCACGCTTCACCTCTGATGTTGGTGCCAGCAAACGTTCAGGCAAAAGCTTGTGGTTATAGCTAATGTGTCAGCAAACAATTGCCTATTCAGTTGTTTTCCCCAAATTGCTAATTCATTTGGCAAGTTTTCTGTAGTTCTATGTGACAATGTAAAAACAAATGTGTAAGAAACACCTGACCATTCAGACAGAAAGCAACATTAGCATTTATTTGGGGTTGAGTTTCTGGCTAACCTAAGCAGATTGTGATCTAAACCTAACCAGACTATAACCATAGTGTTTATGCACTGACAAGCAATGTCATCCTGCTTGTGGGGACATCAGATCAAAAAACCCGTATGTCTCATTCCAGAGGGCTTGAACAAGTGACGTATCTTGTTATTTAATTTGGAGGTCACGTTGGTTTGTCATAAGGGACCCCTTTTACATTACACAAAATTATTTCATGTGATCCATTGTTGTTGTAAATAATGCTGATTAGTGCAGGTTTAAGATTTTTCCAAACTCAAAATCTGTTCAAAGTACCACAGTGGAAATAGTCAACAGAAATATTAAAAAATATAGAGTGGTGCTACTGCTGCAGAAAAGGTCTTCTACATACACCTCTGCATCGGATCAACCTCAGAGCCAAAATCTGACACAAGATGACACCCACCTCACTGTGGAGGCTGCTGGTGGATTGCCTCTAAATTTGAATAATGAAACATAAAGCTCTAGCTCAGGTGTCCTGCATGCACGACAGCACCAGGAGAATAAATTCTGCATGAAACTGAATTAGCTTTTTTGGATTTGTAGTAAAGATTCACTGATTCACTATCATGAAGGTGTAGTTTGTGGTTCATACAATACAAACAGGGTTCTGGTCTCCGCGATACTCAAACACAGCTAATTATTGGTGATTATTTTTGCCTTCAACGTGAATAATCACCACCCAGGCCAGAGATTTGTACATTAATGCCATAATGAGCCTGGAAATTGGGCACATTAACACATATCTGCTAAAAGCATGTGACACCCATTTTTCATCCCATTTGCCAGAAGTGCATTCTGCCAGTATGGAGTACTATTAGTTCAGCAATTTCATGAAAAAAAAAATCATGCATAGTAATTTCAGAGTAATTTCAGGGAGATTTTCTGACAAGTCATGCTACATTTTCTTACATTCTCTTCAGTCCCCTCCTAAACTGCAGCACTGCAAAAGGTTTCACGCTTGATGTTTTTTTCTTGCAACGCACACACACACAAAAGGAAAAAAAAAAGAAACTTTCAAGCCCACCTGTGCAAAAATGAAAAACCCAGAGACCTCGTTTGTACAGATTGATTGTGGAGACGGATTTGGCTAATGGAATTACATGTACTGTATGTGTTGGCCTCTCTCTCGGCCAGCAAAGTGTGTGTGTGTGTCTGTGTGTGTGTGTGCCTTCAGGCTAGTGTAGAGCTGACGAAGGCCTTCCCTCTCTGGTGGGTCAGGCTAATTATTATTCTAATGGCCTCTCAGTCAGATGCAAATAGCTCTAATGGCAAAGCTAGAGCTGGGGAGGGAGGGGAGGGGGCGGGAGTTAAGGGAGGAAAGAGGAGAGATGGAAGTGCACAAAATTAGATTTGCATTTTTGTTAGAGAAATATGCAAGTGTTTGTGTGAGGGGGGTGGGGGGGATGCTTTATTATGAGTCTGTATGTGTGTGTGTGTGTGTGTGTGTGATTCCTTAGGGTCTGCTTGAGTGGTTTATGTTTTCCTTCAGTCCAAACTCTTCACTCTTCACATATATGAGAATACAGTCAATTTAGCTTTGTCGTTTAAAAATGTCTGTTTATGTTTTGCACTTTTCTAATAACAATTAATGATATTCAACAGCATTCTACAATAGATTATTGATTGATTTCGTATATATCCAAATATTAAATATAGTTTCATATGTAATCACATGGTTGTGGAATGTAAATAAGTACATTTACTTAAGTAAAATCAGTTCCTTTTCACATTAAACTGTTGGTTTCCAGCCTTTTGGATTTGTGACCTCTTACTAAAAAGCAGTGTTTAGTTGTGGCTTCTTGTCATATTTCAGATTTCTATGACGTCTATTTCCCCTCTGAACCTGTCAGCCATACTATTTTAGGCTCAATGAGGTGAAATGATCCAACAGTGCACAAAAGCAAAGATAAAGAAAAGTAAAAAAAATTACACATTTCAGAACTTTGTTCTTTCTTCCTTCCTTCATTTATCTTGCGAACCTTTGGAGGCCTGACCCCTATTTTGGGAACCACTGGACAAAACTAAAAACTGTACATAACTGAGGGACGAATAAAGGTTTATCTTATCTTATCTTATCTTAAAGCAAGTAAAACAGCTATAGCAGTAAAATGCTGCTTACATATTGATGCATCAATATTACTAATCTTCTATTTCATGCAACAACATATCAGCCACAGGAGTCATTTTACTGTGCTTTAACTTTATTTGATAATTTAAGTGCATTTTGCCAATAATTCTTCTGTCATTTTAGTTAAGTGTGATTTTGAAAGCTGGTATATTGAGGTTTTGCTACATTCACATAAGTAAATGATCTAAATATTTCTTTCATCACGACCATTATAATTTCCAAATTTACATTCTGCAATTACTCTTGATTATAAAAACATTTATCAAAACATTTTTTAGAAAACATCACGTATATTTGCTCTCATCGCAGGGTTAAGATTCTATAATGAATGCAGACGTGTGTAGCTCATGCCTAATTATTAATTCTATCACTCACAAACACGTTTTGTTACAAAGCCTGACATCCAACAGCAGTGCTGTAATTGTTGGTAGGTGGAGGGAGACGACCTTGCCAGGCTATTAAGCATTATTATAAGCAGAGAAAGACGATGTCATTTTGGCAGAACAGACCAAGGCTGCATGGAGACAAATAGATGAAGATTGCGTGGTGCATTGTTTCCATGCCCTCTAATTCCCTCACCATCCCTGAGGTTGGAGAACCTCCGAGCGGGCGAGACATTGTAGATCTCCAAGGCTTTCTGGGTGCCAGTACATTGTCGGCCTCACACAGCATTGTGCTATAAAATGAGATCACTGCTGAGGAATGTGAGGGTTCGGTCATTATCATAATAAGACGACAGGGAGAGGAGAGGCTCTGCAACACAGTTGTGGAAGTATTTCAAACACAATGACTGAGTCAACGTTTTTAAATGATTTGATTTCAAGGCTGCTGGAAGAAAGATACTATTTTATTTCAGCAACAACATAGAAGGCTGAATTGCTGCAGTGATTGTGGCGTCAGGCACTCTTTGGACAAAAACGGGTCCTCAAGTGATCATTTGGAATAAAAAGGAGATCCGAGGTACTCCATGAACTGTAAAAAAAAAAAAGCTTTTATTCTTTTTGAAAAGTTTTGAAGGGTGCAGATTTTAAATGCTATGATTACACCAGCACAGAATGAAAGCCTATTTAACTGACCTCTGGAGTGTCTTTTATCTCCAATTTTTCATTTTTCACAAAACTAAATGGTCAGTGGATAATTGTGAGAGTCTAACAAATGCATTTTGTGACACGTCCTTGTACCAACACAGCAGAATAGATTGTTTGCCAATGACTCCCAAAATGACATATATGACGCTTAACATTGTGAAACAGTCACTGGTTGGCTACATCGTGGTACCAATATGAAACATGTGGTTAACGTTGTGAAAGTGTTGCGGTTTGGTTGGGTTTGTGCAACAAAAGTACTTGGTTTAGTTTAGGAAATGATCATTATTTGGGTTAAAATAAGTACTCTGATTACTAAGTTCAGTTACGTACGCGAGTCAACTTACGTTACATATATGACGTAAGCTAAGTATGTTACGTAAGGTAAGTCAGCGTTTTCTTTTGGTTTCACACGGGACAGAAACACCAGTCTCCTGGGTGTTCGGTATCTATCCACCCCGACCTCAACCCTATGAGGACTCGGTTGCGCTCTACACTACTTATATACTACTATACTACTGACTTCCTCCTTTGTTCTTGTCATAAGCGCTACAGCTGCTAGAGGTTATAAATATAGATCCTATGTAATAAATGACCTGTATGGCCATTTTTTGGGGAGGACATTTTGCATTTTGATCATGAAGTTCTAATCAGTAAATTTAAAATGTTTAAAAATGATTATTAATGTGAAGAAGGCATAAAAGTAATTTAATTTAATTCATTTTCACTGTTGGAAATGATGTCACTTTGCCTACCTTGAAAAAAACATTCTTTTTCTGATTTAATCAAAGACTGAATTTAAATGAGCGAATATGGGATTTAAAAAAATGTATACACAATGATCAGTCTGTGGAGCCCCTCTGAAGTAAGTGCCCATATTCACCTCTGTGTAAAAAGTGATTCCCAGCAGATTCCCAGTAACCATGGTGAGAAGGACGATGGGAAGCAGCATTCCTTTAGGAAGCAGGATGGGAAGCTCTCGCCACAGAGAGACGATTGTTTATTCAAGTTTAGGCCAATGCAGAACGAGACAGAGCTTTTGAAAGGAGGGAAGAAGAGGAGATATAAGGAAGGGTGGAGAAAGATGGAGAAGAGTTTGTGAATAAGAGGGATGGGGAAGAATGATAGTGTGCGATTGGAGAAAGCAAGAGAATCTAAGAGAGTGTGTGATGAAGCGAATATCAGAGCAGCCAGTTTTTGGTTTCACATCAAGTCCTCTCGCAGCTTGCCATCCTTAAGTAAAAAACATATCTCCCTCTGCCAGCTCCTCACCATTGAACTCTCTGTGGCAGAATTCAAGTCCCCAGGCTGTGACAGCTGTGGGCCCTGAAGTGGCGTTTCCCAGAGAGCCGGCCAAACATTCCTCCCTGCTTTGTGACTTACAATGGGCACAATAACTTCAGCAACAGCACGGCACTCAGCCGACGAGAGGAAGAGGAGAAGTGGTGGCTTGTTTTCTGAGAGTGTCAATTATCTGGCCCGGCTATATAGCTTGCTCCGCTTTTCCTTTCTTTCTCCGCTTTCCCTTTTCGCTTTGACCGCATTGCCTCACATTTGAGAAACATTATATGGTTTGAAATACAACACTTTCCACTTTGTCATGTGCTTGGCAGCGCTGCCCACGCATTGTGTAGGAGCTTAATTTCCATCCACTCTCTTCTTAAGTGCAGCTCAATTCATCTGGAGAGGATGTTAAGGCTTGCTCTGAGAGTTGAAAGAATACTACTAAATGAGCGCTGACAAAGACTACCGCCGCAAACAACAGAACCTGCTCTATAGAAAGAGACTTCAAACTGTTTCTCGCTGTTTTACTGCTTTGACTGGGTGTTAGCCAGCTCGCTCGCACGTATCCTGTTCTCCCACTTCAGATCACGTATCAAGCCAAAACACATTTTCTCCTATTCTGACTGGCTTTGAACTGTCACAACCATCCTATCAGTGCATTATACTGACACACACACACCTTGCTACGCACAGGCGCCGATGCCTCGTTAATGTACAAAAGCCTGTTTCCTTGTTTCTTATCGTCGCTACTCTCTGTTCGTTTGACCTCCTCGCGTGACCCTCACGTCTCCATTTAGATATTTAGGCCTCGCCTCATAAAAACAACTTGGCCTTTTGTGCAGAATCCGGTCTTTATACCTGCAGTGTGCTAATTTGTCTCCGGGTAACAGGGCTTTTAGAAAGCACGAGGCAGAGCACTAGGCAATTTATTAGTCTAATTTAAAATGTCTGTCAGCAAAACGCTATGGGAGGCGGTAACTGGCTCCATGATGACAGCGCTGTGAATGGAGAATGTCATGTTATAAAGTGGATACATGCAGCCCTGTTTATTATGCTAGGTTTAAGACGCTGACCTGTGTGTGTGCATCTGTGTGTGTGTGTGTGTGTGTGTGTGTGGGGTGGGGGTGGGTAGGGGGCTCATACATACAAATTCATACAGATGTAAAAACACACACAAACACACACACCATCTGAATGGATTGATCACTAGAGACTCATCTATTATCCGGCGTACCCTGACCTGAACTACATTTGGCCTCATACACATACTCTCCATTTTGTGTGTGTGTGTGTGTGCGTGTGCGTGTGTGTATAATACCACCAGTGTCCTTCTGCGATGACTCAGTTCTTGGCAGGGACCTGCGCTGTCAAAAAGCGACTCCACAATACTCCGGTATCACCTTTCTAACATTCACATTGTATTTCTGGATCCATTTTGATTTGTCTCTCCGTCTCTGGCAGGCCCAACTTCGACTTGATTGTGGTTGGAACTACTGTGTCAGGAGTGAGGATATTATTGCTCTAGCTGACAGGGAGAGGGTAGATCTACTTGGATAGAAAAACAGCCAGAGGGCGGAGAAAGAAGGACAACAGTGGTCTTCAGTCCATGTATATTTAGATCCACATTATTACTCCAGCATGTGACCTACGCTGGAAGCAACTGTCCTTGTGTGTTCAGGCCAAGCAGAAGGTTAGCTGGAAGGTTAAGAAATAGATGCTTTGCATATGGTGCCTCAGTTTGCAGAAACATCAGTAGAAATCCTCCACCATGTATCCAATACGTTTGCAAGTCATTTAGATGGTAACGGCTGCTTTTTGGCTGGACCTGAGTATGACAGTCTTTTGTTACTTCTAACTTTCTCTGTCATCGCTTATGTTAGATTTGACGAGTAAGTGGTCTGCAGTGTTTTAATTGACATTCACATCCACAATGGAAACATGTAAATAACCATTCTAATGCGTAATGAACTGAACTGAACTGAATTAATTGAACTACCTTGAATCAGGAGCTTTAGCTAATGTGAAACATACAAATTTCTTCACCTTGTATTATTTATCAGTATATTGAAATTATATACTATAATTCTACTGTTTTGGAAAATTTCAGTCAGAAATACAACTTGGATTTTGACGTGAACAGCATTTACAAGTTGCAAACTGGTAATTCAATAACAGTAACTCCATTGTAACTTGAAGGCAGCATCAAGCTTGATGACTCAACCAGTAGAGTTTCATGTCTATCTATGCCTTGAAGTGCTCCAGCTGTCATTCACCTAACATAGGCTATGCAGACAGACAAACTTTTAGTTGTGGAACCCTTTACACTTGAAATAATTCCTTCCACTTTGCTTCTCTGTTAGCAATGCAGCATTTTCTTTACATATCCTTGAGTCGGAAACACTGCGGTGCAAGGAAGTGGAAGAAACACTCCTATGTTTATGAAGAAATCAAATATAATAACACTTCTATGCTAATTAAGAATCAAATATAACTTTTTTTTTAATCATACAGTGAGTGTGAGGCTCTGTGTTTACAGTTTTGTGTGCGTCTGTTGCCAGCCTGTTCCTCCCCACTGTTGTGCGTTTTCAAACTCGCTCAAGGATGCATCAATGCCGACATGGTTGTCCTGCATGGGCATCTGTGCTGGTTATCTGGCCAGGAGTGTGTGTGTGTGCATCGTGTGTAAGTACACTGTATGCCTGTGTGTCCGTGGGTAGCTCTCCCTTTCAGCTGGTGGGTGGCAGGGCTGAGCAGGACCAGCTGGCCAGCTGTACAGGGCACCACGGTGCCCTTTGACCCCCGGCCGGTGGGGGATCCGGGCCGACGGTGGCACGGCCATAAATCCACGGACACAGAGCATGTGGAGGCATTCAGGAGGCAGACACATCACCTGCTGCCTGCCGGCACGCCGCCTCCCTCACTGCCCTCCTCCACCGCAGCGCCTTTGCTCTCTGTCAAGTGCAAATTGTTCCCATGGAAATAGAGAAAAACACTGCTTTTGTTAAACGGGAGAGTTTAAAACAACAGAGTTCAGATTGTTGCAGTCAGGCGTCGTTTTCTGGCAATTTTCTACATATTTGTGTCTTATACACTCATTTCAGTCTAGTGCTCTAATGTTCTACCCCTGAAAAATTACCATCTTTTCTCCCCCACCGTGAAACCCCAATGACAGAGGGGGAAAACTAATGAATGACTGGCATCCAATCCATAGGAATACTCCAAAAAAAAATCAAAAGGAGAACAGAGGAACAAATGAGCAAACACCCCCCATGAGTCTCACTTCTATTTGTCAAATGTGCCACATACAAATCCACGACTCTGCTGATTGTATTTTGATGAAACTTGGGATAATGATGCATCTCACCACAGCATTCCAACACTTTATTCCAAATCATCATTATTTACAATACTCCTCACTGGATTTTGATAATGTCACCATTCCACTCCATTTATCTCAAACTGACTTAGCTCACGTTAAAAATATCTCTATAAATACACTTAAACAAACAGAAACTAAACAAAAAGCCAACTCTATGTATAATAAAAATAATGTCTTTGCATTTGAGGACACAACTACAGACTGCCAGACAACTTAGGCTGTCAGATTCGAGCAAAAACAAAACATTTAACGCCCAAATGTCAGCTGCCCTGCTCATTACATGACATTTCAGAGAGGACCCCTGAAATGACTTGTCTAATTCTGGTATTTGGAGGAGTAAACAAACACAACACTGTGTAATTACAGACTTAATTAACTCAATTGCTTGACTGGAAGATGAGGACAGAGAGACCAGAGGCAGAGAGCTCCTCCTCCGCCACTGATTCCCAATCAGTACACGGGAGCAGCTCCGGCCTTGGTTTAAATATGTTCACTCCCTGAATAAAAATCCAGTATTTAGGGCATTTAATAGACATTATTTATTCATTTAAACCAGTCTTATCCTTGTCTCTCAGTCAGTTGGCTTGGGCAAAATGATCACAAAAAGCATACAGCACAGTATACCAATGTTCACCCTCCTCCACCTGCAAAGCTGCAAAATGTTGACACTGAATCTTACTGTAAAACATTCACTGTCAATATATTTTATTTGTTCTCCCTACAAAATATGCTTGTTGCAGCTAAATGAAAATGAACATTGAGCACTTGGTTAATGGGAAAGAATGTGGTCTTTGTCAAATATTAACAAAGTAAACAGTGACTTGAGGCACAAGACAGAATGTGTTTATTCATTTATTTATATATTTAACTAAAACCACAACTTTTCCCTAACCTTAACCAGTGTGTTTTAGCAGATGAAAGTTTAACCACATATGAGGACATTACCAATGAACAGGGGCCCAGCAGGGAATGCTGGCTGGGAGCGGTGCCAGGATGGGCACCAGGACTGGGCTTAGCAGCTTCTAAGTGAACATGGTCGAACAGGCCCCGAGCACAACGTTAGAGACCGACAGTGGCCAGTTTGATGACAGGGAAAGCAGAACCAAGTTAATTTACAGCGGCTTTGACCAGGACTCTGACTGATGACAGAGACATAGCAGGTTCAGGTGTGGACAGGAGAGACGTGAAGCGGGAGAGGAGTGAGAGGGAGGCTGGGCATCAGATGGTGGCCACCTCTGGAGGCCTGAGTGACCAACATGACGAAGAGGACAATGTGCAGAGGTTACGATTTACTACAAGATCAAGTCCAGGAAAGAAGCCAAAAAGCACCTCATCACACCTCCAGATAGCCCTCTGCTTCTAGCACTTCTAGGTCAGGATCAGAGTTTTTGCTTGTGTGTGAAATGTAAAATGAGTGATGGCTGGTTAATCGGGCATATAGATGACATTTTACTGTAGCCGCTTGTTTTAATGTACATGTACATAATATTAAAGGAGCTATGCGTCTTCCTAGTTGCAACAATCATGAATAACCACCATAGTGCCAGTAGAGGGCAGTTGACCGATGTCCCTTACAATAAATGCCTTATATATAGCCAAGGGAAACCATCTGAAACTTCAAACTATATCAGAAAGCATCTATGAAATGAATAAATTAGAGAAATTTAAACCAAAGATGGAGCTGCTCCCATGTTAAGTTGAGAAACTACTGTAAATGTTAACATGCTACCTACAGCATAACTACCTGGTCATTAAAAGGCCTTATAGCTGCTGTGTCAGTCAGATGGGTTCATACAAGACACAAAATACATAGCTAGACCCATCAATGATGCATGTCAGGAAAAAACTCCACAGATATTGACCGTGTCTAGTTCCCACATTTCACTAAGTTGTAATTTCAGAAACCAGCCTGAGGCTCTAAGTCATTTTGCTCCCATGCTGTAAACATCCAGTGTGTCTGCCTGAGGGAGTGTTACGCTAAATAAAAGCCCCCTTTTTTACATTAAAGTTTCGTTCAGGAAGAAAGCGTTGCTTTGCACTTTTAATAATCAATTTCTATGGTTGTGTAACCCAGGTTACTTTCAGTGGTTTACAGAATTCTAATTTTCTGGGTGTTCAGTGAATGCATCACCAGCGAGTTAGTAGAAGCCCCTAGCGGCTGCGCGCAGAAAAAAATGGTCACAGGTGTGCGATAGAAAGTGCAGTGAAACCTGGAGAAAGAAAGATAACTCCTCTTGATAAAATTTCTAGAGCTGGACAAAGTTTTGAGGAGAACTGGTGTAGTTGCCAGAGGGACAAAAACTACCGAGTCGAGTTACTCTGTGAGAGAGATATTTGCCGTGAAGAACTTCGTTGGGCGTTGTCTCCAATTAACGTGGATATCCTGGTGCGTTAGCTGTTTATGTTAGCTCATTAGCATAACAGTTCGGTGTTATGTTATTTCATCCCATGAAGTTATAGAGCCAAAACCAGTCAGGATATTGTGTGTGAATTAAGATAATAAAATTATATATTGTGGTCGAAGTTTACCAGCTGCTTAGCCGTCCATGTGGTTGGCTTAATTATGGCCTAGAAGCTACAAGCTAAGCTACGTGCTACGTCCACAGCCACCGCTTTAACTCGGTTGAGCTCATGGATTTGTGATTTGTGGTGTGAAAAAAAATGATAAGAAGACACTGTAAAAGTGAAAGAACGACGTGGAAATGTGAATGTGTTATTTTTAAAATATTTTGAACCAGTAATTACAAAAACACTGTGGAGACTGTTTAGTTCACTCAAGTTTAATATGTTGATGTATGTTTTACCAATTGAGTTCCAGTATAGAGTGTAAAGAGACTTTTGACCTGTATGTTAACTGTTCTGCACACTTGTGTGCAGGCTGTTTTTTTTGTTTTTTTTTAAGGAGTGAACCGACTGCCATCAAGATCTTCTTTGCTGCTATGGATGCTGTTTTCACCAGGATGCCGATTCATGGACAGTGTGCCATTCCACAGGGGCGGTAGGAAGCACTTAATTGAATTTAACTGAGGGAAATTAATTTTATTTGCACTTTTTTCCCTGAGATCTCAGTATTTCTTGGGGGGTCCAAAACCAGCCCAAACTACAACTTTGAAATGGAACACAAACTACAACTTTAAAGGAACAGAGACTATTAATACAAAACATTTCAGAAAATCTAATTTTATTTTGGCTTATATGTTCATTTCTGGACAGTTTGAATTGGTCCTTATGTTGGTTTGAATACATTCAATGTGAAATTGTGCATCTTGAAACGAAACTGAATCAAATCTGTTTAATCACAATTTTTTCTGCTATTCGTAAATATGGCGTGTATGTGTGTTTTGTGGGTGGGCTGGAGGTCTTATTGCTCTTACTGAGTCTGCTACTACCACCAATCCTCCTTAACGACCTAGTGAAGTCAGTGGACCTGGAAACCCTGTAACCTAACGTACTGTCCTTCAGAACCTGAATCCAGTATCTTATGTAGAACCCTAGATATTGACACCTTAAATACGAGAGTGATATTGTAGCTTTGATATCCTACATCAAGATTCTTCCTTTTTGGGTTACAGGAGGAGGTTACAGTTGGAATCAATAGTATTTGTTTTTGGATGTACCAAGCATGTTACAAATGTCTCAGCATAGACATTTTTGAGGACACAATTTTTGATACGGCATGGAAGGCACAGGTGTAATTTATACTATTAACAACTGAGCCATTAATGTTATGAATTACATCTGTGGTTTTCCAGCCTTGACAAATGTCAAAATATCTATAGTTAAAACTGTCTATTCCTCTGAACATTTATTCAGATTTTATATTTTGATGTCTGTTTACTAAACTGTGTGTGTTGAGTTGTTTTTCATATGGCCTTTCTCTTTGAGCACAGTTACACCTGCCACTAAAGTTTTGGCACAGTCTGATAGTACAAGGCTTCTTTCTTTGTATTGGCTAAGCAGGCCCCTTGAAGACACACACACACAAACACACACACACACACACGTACAGGTGCAGGAATGCACGGCGGCACCTAAGTCAACAGAGTGGGTGACAGGGAGACGGACTATTGCCCACTAGCTCAGAGTCATTCAGTCTAGACTCCAGATGTTGGCAGAACATAACCCAGCACACACCCACCCACTCACACACCTACACACACACGCACGAACATGTGAACACACACATAGTGAATACAGCAAGCAGGCTCAGTAGAGCCTGTCTTCATGAGGCAGCATCCTTGCCAGATGTCACTAAGTGTTGATAGACTCTCACCACTGTTGGAGACCAGTGTGTGTGGGAGTGTTTGTATTTGTCTGTGTGTGCAAGTGCACGCATTTTTTTGTGCAACCACATTCATGTGTGCACGTTTGCCTATTTAGATGTGTGTGTGTACAGTATATATAAAGCAGAGCCTTGGAGCAGCTTGAGAACAGTAGCGCCACACAGCAGGAGTCAGTGCAGACAGGGCTGCTCTGTTTGACGAGGCGCTAAATGTTTGTTGTTCTCTTGAATGTCTAATTTGTTGCCATAACATATGCACGTCTTCAGCAGCTGAGTGATGATTACGAACGGCAAAGTGTGGAAGACTGTGTTCTGTCATTACAAAGCCTCCAAACTGCAAATATTCTCAACTTTGAACAGCGACACAGCGGGAGGCTGTGAACTTACTGACAGTGATTGATTGATAAGCGGCTGCTTTGACTCCAAGGGGCACGTGTCTGATCGTTTTCACTGAGAAACAGTGACATATCAAACAGTCACTGTCTTCAGTATGGTGCACAATGGCCGTCATCTGTCTTTAATTGTAAAATGTACTATGGTTTTTCATGGTGAGGTGTCTTATTTTGCAGTACTGCATTCTTATATGTATCACAAAGGGAACTAGTTGAATTTTGGAGAGATTACTTGCATTATTATAAGTATTATGTACAAAATAGAAATATCAGTCTCAAAAACCAAGGAACCCAGTACAACACCACCACAAACCAGGGCCTGAAAATGACCATAGAGTTGACTCAACATATCACAGTTCACTCTGTCTAAACAGAAAACTACACCTACCAACACTTTTGAAACTCACTCATTTCTGCATTAAGTTTCTTTAATCCAAATGCAAAGCAGCAATTTGTGGTTTTAATGGGAGTTACATGCTGTAACTATTTCTAAACAGTTTATCCATCTGCCCAGTCCTTCTGACTAATGTTCCAGTGATTGGGTGGGGTGGGTTTTACTCTACAGCAGGTCTCTGTAGAGGCAAGTTAGTACCAAACATCTTCAGTGTGAATATAAGACTTAAATGTTACTGTGTGTTGTCACTCCACCAGGCTGCTGTTCCAAAAAAATAGTTCCAGATTGCAACTCCCCCTAAAACCACAAATTATACATTTCTGTGTGTGCGTGGATTAAACAAATGAGACACATGTTGGTTCCATTTTACAGAGCCAGGCTTGCTTTTTTCCCCCGCCACCAGTCTAAGCTAGTACTCTGTACTCCATACTTGAGGTACAGACATGAGAATGATATCACTGTAACTCTCCTAAAGTAAATAAGAGCATTTCCCAAAATGTTGAACATTCTTTTATGTACAATTTTTCCGTGGCTACTATAATAGATTATAACCGGTTGTACAGGTGTTCGTGATATTATGTCTGTACCCAGCAGTTGTATTTGCATTGCATCCCCATTGGTTGGTTGGCTTTGCCTTAGTATTTTGTTTGCATTTCCAACATTTACCTTTATATGAAATATTACTTGATTAACTTTGAAAAATAATATGCCTCAATGCAAATATACATAGCTTTCAGGCAAATGTGCAACTTTCATAGTTCATAGCTTGTCTCATTATTTACTGTGTAATTTGTTAAGATAGGTAAGTCCCTGAGAGCTGAGACATCATGGTCATACATTCAGTTCAATATTAGTATTGCCCTTTGACAGACTAAAAGATAAAGAAGAATAAAATTAGAAAAAAACAGAAAGCACTACAATAAAGAAAAACCTTCCACAATATTAGTGGCTAATAAATGTCATAAGCTGAGTGTGTGACTGTTTTGTGTAATACAACCAACATGTACAACAAAGTGTTGCTTTAAACTAAATTAAAGATTTTTCTTCTCAAGCCTTGAGCTTTTTGTTTATGCTCCTGTTTCTCAGCTACAATTTGTGTCCTTAACTGATTCATACAATAATAGATTATTCTTACCAACATCCATAGAAATTGATGAATTCAATTAACTTTTGATTCAAGCAGTTAAGGGAAATGGCTTTTCATTCGGATTAAAAAACGAAAAGTGTATCTGAAAGAGCTACTGATAAAATGAACAAACTGTCTTTGTGAAAGTGTTTCAGGTTTGGTGTTCAGCTTGATTGACTTACAGCTGAACTGACCCTGAACAAGACGTACGCTAACAAAGGCAAACTGGACCGTCCATGTTTGGACAATGACTGATAACGATGTCAACAAGAGACATGAAGGATCACACCTGCATCTGCAGCCATGTTGACCTAACAACACACAGCCAGCCAACAAGCCAGGCACACACACACAAACGCACACACACACCTGCTAGCAGGAGGTGTTGTTGTCTGGGCTCCACTACAGTCCATCTGTTGTCCAGTCAGGAGGTGAACCTAAAGGGAGGCGGGGGGGTGAACCTCAGAGGAAGCACTCCCAGTATCGCTCATGTCCAACAGCAGGGGGTGGAGTGTGTGTGATGGCTTAGAGGAAAGCCTTTTACCAAGACCTGAATTGTAACCTGAGCCTTGCTAACTTTGCCTGGTTGTGACTTTGGCTAGCTCTGACCTAGTTCCTACTTTCCTGAACAGGTGGCGTGAGGCTCAGCAGAGCAACCCCACAAACTTGGTGATGTGTGGTAATTTTAACACTTTTGACTTGACCCCATTCTCATATTGTTTTTTTATAGATCAACATTAGAATGAAAAAAAACACACACACGGGCAGTTGTCTGACCATCAACGTCCACACCTGCTGTGACCTTTCGACCTTTCTCCACAACATGCACCCTATATGAATGTTTATCAGTGAGATAAACTCCATCTTCACGTGGGTGCTCTCATAAATTATACTGACCAGATGTTCAAAATGCCCTGTCTGACATAGTTGTTCTGATGCCACTGTGTGTCACCATCTAGGCCTCTCCCATTGTGAATAGGGAGGTGTAATTGAACTGTCAAAGGTCTGTGACCTCAGCGGGGTGTCACTACATGGTCTATTAAGAAGCTCTCAGAGGATCACAAAAGCAATTGATTAGGCATTAAGCTCGCATTCACAACAAGACGCTGAAAAGTATGTGAGGAATGCAGGGCCCAGTGCAGACTGTAACGTTTGGAGCCACTCAGGAATCAGGAACCACTGGTGGTCCTTCAGCCTTTTAAAAAAAAAACCAATATGGTTGCATAAAGCACCACCTGCACACAATAAATAATTTTGTGTCTTTCTCTTGATTTGTTAAAAAACTCAGCTGTTTTCATTTTGAGTGTAGGTGCACCACAAATTCCTGGTATGAGTTAAGAACCCTGCCTCTTAAAAATTAGGTTCGATAAAACTACTTTGGATCAGTAAATATTTTTTTGCGGGAAATGTCATACTACAAGTATTTTTTAATCAACACAATGAGGAAAGTTTGATATTAAACACATTTTAAAGCTGTTCACTGCCAATGCAAAATGGTTATTCCGAACATATCTGCACATCTAGAAAATCCTCTCTTGGCATCTAAATCATGATTCATGTTTTTATGAGGTTTTTTTTATGTTTGGACAACTCAAAGCATGTGGCTAAAGTTAGGGAAAGACTGAGGTCTTGGCTAAGCACTATCAATATGTCCATGTCTTTTATGTCCATGTCCATTTGAATAAAAAGCTACCACCAGCATGAAGACTGGAATGCTACCATGGATCTGTCCAAAGACAAAAAACTGTACCTTTATTTAACACGTTACATGTACAAAAACCTAAGTGAAAAAATGTCAAGTCGTGGTTTAGTAAATTTTAGAGGTGCTGGTTGGTGGATTTTGTCACTGACAGGACAAGGCTAGCTGTTTCCCCCTGTTTCCAGTCTTTATGCTAAGCTAAGCTAACCATCCTTGATTTTGAACATGCAGACATGGCATCGATCTTCTCATCTAATTCTTGACAAGATAGCAAACTGATGTATTTACCAAAATGTTGAACTATTTCTTTAACCAAGTGCTTTAGTAATATAAACATGGTGCTGGCAAAGCGGTGAATATGCACAGCAGAGATCACCAAGGTTGAATTTGCTTTCCATTAAAATGAATGGAGTTTAATGCAGAATTTTGCTTTCATAAACGCCAGTCTGACTGGGTCTTTATACACTTCCAACAATCAACCACACCCTTCTCCATATTATTTCACTGCAGTATGAACATGTCATGCTTCCTGGAAGACAATCGGGGTAGCATTTCCGTTAACTGACAAAATTGGTGTGAATGCTTTTACCCAATTGTTATTTGGATTCTCTGAATTGTAAAGGCACATAAGAGCCATAAATAAGACCCACAGCACATGGTTGAGCTGGGATACCCTCTACACTCAAAGTCCTCTTCGCTCTATTGGCTTCCACCTTCATTTAATCCATCATCGACTCTTCCCCACCTCCATCAGCCATCTCTTCATCCCTCCATCTCATTAAATGATCTTCCCTGTCCTTGGTCTCCACCCTGCTTTACTCCATCCACCTCCGTTCTCCTCTGTTTCTCACTCAGACCTCCATCCTCTCGTCGTCCCCCTCTCCCTCCATCCGGCCTCTCTGGGCTGCGTCGACACATCTCACCTCCCCACCTTGTCTCCTTCCCATTAACTTTGGAGCAGATGGCAGGGCCCTGCTCTCTCTGTGTGAGCTTGACTGACAGGGGCTGGTCATCAACCTCCATAGACGACCAGTCAAATGCCGCTCCGCTCCGTCTCTCCTCTCCGTAGTCCTGTCCTTTAACTCTCCTCTCCCATGTTCTCCTCCAAACCTCCTCTTCTCTCCCATATTCATCCTGGTTTTACTTTCCTCTACCTTGCCTCTCGTCGTCCTCTTTCTTACAACCTGTTACCCATAGGCCTATCTCCTAGTGGAGTGCTTTGAAAGAAATGGTTCCACATTTTGGGAAATACACTCCCTTTCTTACCGAGAATTGGATCAGAAGATTACTGTAAGACTGAAGAAATGGGGAAACGGTTACCCGATCATGTCTGAAGGTTAATCTGTACTCAATTACTCAATTAATCTGTACAAAAATAGTGTTTTACGCTGTATTACTTTCCAGAATATGGTTGTGTCTGAAATGACTCCCCATCTACTCTATTGCACAGTGTGCAAATTCTCAGTATGTAAATTTAGCCTCAAAAATGCCAATGTAACAAAAAGTGCTACTGTCTGCAATCCTAGGATACACTTTCTGTGGATGCAAAAATGACAGATGTGGGACTCGTCACCTGTGAATCATGACCCAAAATGACAATGATGCTTAACTGTCTGAAATCTCAATTTACTCTACACTGTATGGGAAAATGGTGTCTGTTACAGGGAGTAATGAATGAATGGAGGAGTAATTTCAGTCTATTTCTTGGCCAAACTTTGTGACTTCCTGGAGTCTTGTCATCATTGCTGGGCCAGATGACCAGCAGAGTCTCCAGGAAGTCATTAGAAGAAAGCCAAGAAATAATCTGGCACATAACTCCAGCACAAAAAACTTGTTTTTACTCTTTGGTTTTTGTATTGATCAAACAAACCAGATATAACATGTTAATTAGTGACCTGTAAAGATGTTACCAATGGACAAAGCCAGGCTAGTTGTTTCACCCTGTTGCCAGTTTTTAGCTATGCTAGGCTAATTGTCTCCTGGTTATAGCTTCATATTTCATGTATAAGAAAGATGTCATCCTGGGGTGATTTAGGTGATCTGCCCTAGTGGATGTACTTCTTAATTCTCTGATAAAGACAAAGTACACGAGCAAGTATAACGCCACCAAGGCCATGGCTGACATTGACATCACTGCTAGCCAGCTAACATCCACGCAGATAGTAATTTGCTAGCGCGAACGTTAGCGAGCAAGCAAGATAGAGTTAGCTAGATAACTAGATCTGGTGTCGGTTGCTTTGTACCATTAGCTGATAAATTCATTTGCAAACAGAAAGCTAGTAAATTTACCGGCCGCATCATCCCTGGGAGGCGTGAATTTGCTGATGTTACCCACTAAAGACAAAACACAACTACAAAAACACGAAGTCCTTTCTTAAATCCTAGCTACGGCCTTGCATTTTGCTGCCACTTGTTTACATGCACGTTTTGTTCAAATCAAGTCGAGTACTGTAAATAAGCACTACTAGTCTGTCTTTCTTTCTCTCCTTTTTTCCACCCTCCTCATTCTCCATCTCTCTTTTGGCTAATTTCCAATCCAACTCCTACAACACAACCATCCACTGCACTCAGAAACAACTCACTTGCATGGACAAACTGCTGTTAGAAAGTGAGGAAGTGCAGGTTGTGTGTGTGTGTTTGTATGTGTATATGTGTGTTTGCATGTGTGAGAAAGAGACAAAAAACAAACATTTGTGTTTCAGTCGCTTCCAGCACAGCTGACCTCACTGACCTCTGAGAGCAAGAAAGACAAAGTGTCCTCCTCAGTTTTCAGCCTTTCCTGCCCTCTCCTTTCCTCCTAGCCTCTCTCCTCCTCCTCTTCACCTTTCCTCTCCTCTCATTCTCTTCTCCCCTCTCCTCGCCTCCTCTCCTTTCTCCTCCTCCTCTCCTCTCATACTCTCCTCTCCTCCCCTCATCTCCTCTCTTCTTGTTCTCTCCTCTCCTCTCCTATGTTCTTCTCTCCTCTCCTCTTGTTCTCTCCTCTCCTCCTTTCATCTCCTCTTGTCCTCTCCTCTCTTCTCCTCTCCTCTCGTTCTCTCCTCTTGTCTTCTCCTCCTGTTCTCTCCTCCTCTCCTCTCCTCCTGTCCTCTCCTCTCCTCTCCTCGTCTCTCCTCTGTTCCTCGTATGTTTTCTGGCCGACAGCTGTGGTGAGCAGGGGGGAGTCTTCAGCTGCTGATGGCAGGCCAAAACCTCCACATCACCGCTAAAACTGGGCTCAGGAAAGACTTTCGGCTCAATGTCAAATGTGCAGTGTCAGAGCAGCATCCTAGTTGCCACAATGTCATCTTGAAAGCAATATCGTGTGAAAAAGCACCTCCTGCTTCTGTCAAGGTCTTTGCAAAATAAAAGCGGAAGGAGACACTTACATGATGGCGTTCTTTTGTAAAACACTATCTTTCACCATGGTGATTGATCGCTAAGTCGAATTGATTTTCTTTCTCTCTCCGGGGGAAGAAGTAGGTCTCTGTCCCTCTGAAGACAGTAAACTGGCAACGTAAATAGAGTGGCAGGATGGAGAGGAAATGAGCGAGGATCCATCTTCAACGCACCGCAGAGAAACAGCTGTTTCAGGTCACAGCCAAAGATAAGCCTCCTCATTTCTCTCTCTCTCCCTCTTTCCTTTTCAGTCTCTCTCTCACCCATTTGACACTCCGCCCGACTGTCTTTAATCAGTCTCTCGCCACCATCGTTTCGCTCCTTCCCCGTCCCCCTCTTTCTGATCTGTGGCTCTAATGGGAAAGTGCTCATTGTGCTCATCCTCTCTTAACCTTCACAGTCCCAGGATGCTTCGTTTAAACGCGGCACAGATGGGACACATTGATGACTAAGCTTAAAATTTCCAGCTAAAATAAAAGATGTTCTCAACATCTGGGCACGCATCCAGAATAATTCATGAAAACGACCTTTAAGTCATATGTTTGTCTTGAATCACTGATGATTATTTTCTGAAGGCAAAAGTGATATAGAACATAGCTGGGTTGTTCTGATGTGACCCTGATGGTGAGCAGAATATGACTTGATCACTTTTGTCTGACTTTATATTTGCCACAGGAGTTACATACACTGCTAAGTTGTTCCAACATAAAAATATGAGGATACATGCTGCTTTAAATCTCTAGTACTATATAGTTTATTCAGAAAGTTATTGTTTCTCAGATCATGTCTTTGAACGGTTCACACATAGCAATCGTTGCTCACAGGAGCAAGTGACGAGCAACAGCAATTTGCCTCTGATCTGGGGGCGATCTTTTGTTGGCGATCTCCAAAAACTGTCAGCGAGTGGAGAATCAGAACTATCTGGTGAACATAATATTTGGCAGCTATTTTTTGTCATGAGTTGATGGAAACCAAAACACAGATGAATCTGGGTTGTTGATGGAAGTGGAGAAGCTGCCATTACTGTGGTGGCACCTCACTTGTAAACACTGTAAGATATGTAAAGCACTGTCCAGGGGAAACTGGAGAAAAATGTGTACGTTGAAAATATAGTCCAAAGCCGCAGGCCTCTGCTGCCTGAAATCAATTTTACTTTCATAATTCTTCGTTTCGTTTTATGTTTCTTTTACATTATGAGTGGCTCACTGACAATACACCAACCAGGAGCAGGTGAAGAACGAGCAAAATTCCACCATTACAAAATTGTATGTTTGAGTCTTCTTAAATAATTCAATTCTTCAGATTACATGGAAAGAAATTATTGAGTTTGATGATTTAAGCTTAAGTCATACCTGCTGGGATTAATGAATTATACTGCTAAGGTTGGACAGAAACAGTACGTTGATGATCTCTTTTCCCAAAGCCAACAACTGTTTAGTTATATTGAATTAGTTACATTTAGTTGTAAGAGTTGATTAGATTAGTCCAATTTTGAGTTATGTTCAAGTTTAAGTTTAAAGTTTTAAGTGTCTTGTCATTTTGGTATGCAATAGAGGAGTTCCAGTGTAATAAGAGGCTTGTGTTACCTCCCGACAATACACAATAATATACAATCATTGAATCTTTAATTTTACATTACTAAAGTAGTTTCATATCTGACCTTCATGCAACATGCTGTCTAATCGATGTAACTGCAGCTACATTCACTACTTCAATCAGTGCATATTTCACAGTTGAAGTTGATACTTTTCTTCAATGGGCAGAAGACCATGTGATTTATTTGAGACACATGCATGTTGTAAAAATACACATAAGAACCCTCCATCTTTAAACTGTCTTCAAATTAGAATAATGAAGGCTTTCTGGAGAACTTGGACCTAAATACAGCATATGCTGGGAAATATGCTAACAACGTAATCAAAATTAATTTGATGAGTTAAGTGAAAGATCAAATTATTGAGGTCATTATTTTAAGTTACGAGGCTTTTCTAGATTCTTAATTATGAGTTCTGATGTTTGAACTAGATATTTTAAGTTCACCTGACTTGAACTTAACAAGTGTATCTAATTACACTTCATCAATGACAACAGATGAGTTGATTTAACAAAGTCAATTGTGAGATTTTACAATGTAGTTCAGTTTTGTGCGCTAGCCAGGTGGTGCCTTGCTTCATCCCGTTCACCATCTTACTTGAAGACAACTTTTCTTCCACCCAAAGTTTAACTATTAGAGTAACATAATGTCGGAGCTGAGATACACTAGATGTAGTAATATCTTCCCTTGCTGCATTGAATCCCTCCTCTCTTCCTGATAACGCTGTGTGTCTGTGCATGTGCTGGATCACACTGTAGCGGCTCTAGACAGCTTATTCAGTGTGTGTGTGTGTGTGTGTGTGTGTGTGTGTGTGTGTGTGTGTGTGAGTGTGTGCAGGCACGCTATATATGTGTTAGTGTACGTGCGTTGACCCGGACTGTGCAGACCTCTAGACAGCTTATTCACAGTAGACAGATAGCAGCAGAATTCTTATCTAGCCTACCTTCTCTGATAGTGTATTGATGGGCCAATCTGCCTCAGACTGCTGAATTCAGGAACAAAGGCACTGATAAGTACGGTAGGAGAGTGCAGAGGACTACGGGGGATTTAAAGCACTAAAAAAAAAAAAAAATACCCAATTCACTCGCTGCATTTGTGTTGTAAATGGTTGGAGATGTGAAATAATAGAGCTCACCTCCAGGCTGAATTCTGAGACGCAAGGCTGCAGCTGAATGGTGGCGACGGCATAAAAGAAAGAAAGCATAGAGAAGATGATTCAAAGCTGCTGTGTTCGGGTCACAATGGGTCACATGCAGCGTGTCATCAAATAAAACAAGTGTTAGAGGTGGAATGAGAGCTGGGAACTCTTTGCTTCGCCTTCAGATACAGCAGCAGAACACTGAAGGAACGCAGGAAAGTGAAGGTTTTAGGTGGGTGGATGGATAAAGTGATGAAATAAAATGTAAGGTTTGTTGTGAGCTTAAATGATGAATAGAATCTTGATCAACACTGATATTTAAATAGTGAAATTGCAATAAATAAAATGAGACTATGTTTGAGATGTCATATCAATAACATTATTTAGCAGTAGCCTCGTTACTTTCTTGTAATGTTTCACTAATTCCAAATTATATTTATTTCTATATGCGACAAAGTGCCCTTTTCACACAGTTATCTGTTCAAATCCAACAAGATAGACTTTTTCGTTGACCTTTCCTATTATTGCCTAATGTTTAACAAGTGTTATTTGATCATGTGTTTTAATTAAGAGGCTACCACGCACTGTTTGTCTCCACATTAAAAATTGATAACTCAGTGCATTCATTCTGAAAACCATATTCTCAATTCCTCCCATTTTACTCGACTTACAGCTACAGAAAGAAAATGAGTTAATGTTTTCCTCCTAATGAATCCAATATACATAACTGAAAAGTGAATTATCACATTGATATGCAAGTCGTGTTAGAGTTTGAAAAAGTTTTTGTATTAAAACATTGGTCCATTAAAAGTTACTCCTCTCCATCCAGCTCGGTAATTCTGCTTGATGGAGTTGAAAACTTTCTCACTCGACCTTGGTCTCCTTTCAGATTCAATCTGAATCTTAGTGATGTGTGGGAGGGTGTGTTCTCCCTTCCCTGTTTGTATGTGCAGTTGCTTGTGTGTGTGTTCTTATGTATGCATATATATATTTATATATGTTTGTTTACATCTGTGTATGTGCGTGCATATGTGTGCGTGTGTGTGTGAGTTGAGTGCAATAATTCTCAGACGTCTTATGATTAATTTATGTCTTACCTGCCTTTTTACTGAATTACTCGGCAGGCCCTTAGGGGTTTGTGCTGCGCGCAATGCTGCAAATAACAGCTCAAATGAAAAAATGCAAATGATCAGGCTAGATCCAGCACCAAATCCATAGGGACCCCTTAGACACACATACACACGCACACACACATATGAGCACAACCACGCAAACAAATTCTGTCTCATGCACTTGCTCTTTCTCTCTCCATCTTTAACTTTCCCTCTCTCTCTCGCCCTCTCTCTCCATCCATTTATTCTCTCTCTCTCTTTTTCTCCATCTCTCATTCTTGCTATGGGGAGAGGAAGCCGGATGAATATCAGCAGGGGTCAGAGAAATGCTTGCAGTGAATAACAGAGGCATAATAAACAGAAGCCTTCACTCAAATTATGAGTGCTGCACTTTCACACACACACACACACACACACACTCACTGGCTCAGAGATGCACACAAAGGAATCCAATCAATCAGCAAAGTTGCCTTATCTCCTGCATATGAAAATGGAACTTCAGAAATTAGCTCATTTATTTTGGACAATTAGGGTTATTGAAGTGTGACAGTGAAAATTTAGTGTTCACTGAGGCGTGCGCTCAGCAACAATAGCAGGGAGCCAATTGAGTGCGAGAAGCATTTAAAGCTGTAGTATTTACTTATCAATGTAACTGGCGCTCTGTGTTGATCTCATTAAAACCTCTTCCTCTGTGTTCCTTTATTTAGACAGGACAGAGACAGAGAGAGGAGAGGAGCAGAGAGAGGAGAGAGAGAGAGGAGACAGGAGCAGTCATCCCTGTCGCATATGATATTATAGCCTGATCAAAACACAGAAATGGAAAAAAAGAAGCACACAGAGTTTTGAAAACTGGGCCCTACCTGTGAAATAAAGGAGCTCTGCTGCTTCTTGGAATTCAATTTATTGAAGCTAAGAGGGTTCACCGCTGCTGTGTTTTGTTGTTTGAATTCAACAGGGTCCTTGAATCTCAAACTTGTGATATTACTCTGGCCGCTGTGGAGAATCTGCTGCTTCTCTCACACCGGCGTTGAAAGCCATCTAAGTCTAAGTGCTAAAATTTCGGATGTCGCCATAGTCTCTGCAACGTAAGAAATGAATTGATTTGCTTTGTTTTTCATTATTTTTCCAAATAATATTTTTGCTCTTTTTTAATGTGGAATTTTGTACCTTTTCATGACTAATGTTATGGTGCTGTAACATAATATGCTGTATAGTACATAGTTTTGTTTCATTTTAAATCATCATACACAAATATAAATATAGATACTGACGACATCAAGCCAACACAGATTTCTGATCAAAATTTGTCAGGGTGTTGGTTACGATGCATACATATAATTGCAATGACCCCAGTTTGGTTCTGGTGAACCTTTGTTACAGGTCATCTCCTTCTCTCTTCCTGTATTAACACTGAAAATGTCAACAGTTACTTGAAGAACTATATAAGCCATGTTTACTTTATTAACATTAAACTTAAACCAAAGTGCTTTTGTTTCCTAAATGTAACCACATGCAGGACTCAGGATGTTAACATTCGTCTGAAAGTGTCAAAATCCAGCCCTTTGTACACACACCATTAACCTCAACCATCTTTCTATAGCTTGTCTGTGGTACATAAATTTAGCGCTTCCACCACTAGAAAAAACACAATCAGGGAACATATTCCAGGCAGCGATTATGTTACCTTACAAAACTGGAGAAGCACATTAGTACTGTGTAAAGGAGACAGCATTGAGTCCATGTTTCCTGTCTGTTTTCTATCTATCAGAAAAAGGCTAAAATACAAACAAACATATACTGTATGTTTTCTCAGAAGGAGTGCACTGCAGCTATTCCACTGTTAGTCCCTTTGACTGAATTTGAGAAATCACTGGGGAAGGTAACAAGGATTTTTGAGTTTACTTGGTATTTTTTTGCTTCCTCACATTTTAATTTGAACAATTCACTGTATCATCAAAATGGATCCACATTTTTGTGGACCTTCGGCTATACCTCATGTATATCATAGTCTATCAAATGCATGATTGTAAACACTATGTTTGGTGACACTGTGCTGAGGTCGTCTCTTTGCTGAGCCCCTTTAGCGCAGGACTGATCTGTACGCAAGCTGCAGAGACAAGATTAATACACCAGCAGCAGTTATATTTCTTTTACTTTCTCAAAGTTTTCTTGAATCCTTTATCTCATTTAGGGCTTATAACGATGATGTATCATTGCGCATCCGTTTTGAATAGCTAACCTGTTTACAGTGTTGATTCATCTCTTCTGTAACGTAAGCTGAAAGCAGGTATTCATTTTGTTTATGACTTGATGAAAAGGTACCACCGAGATAAATGATCGTTTGTCGCAGCAACTTTATCCGCTGCGGAAATCCGACAACTTCGCACCAAAACTGTCGACGGACAAATCGCAGAGGTAGCATCTGTAGCTGCAAACATCTGACCTGTAAAACAATCCTTCACACGCTGCTAATAACAATACCCTATCAATATGCAGTGTTCTCTGGCTCTCTAACATCTACCTAAGAGGTCCAAGATTAAATTTTTAAATGAACTACCGCTTTTTACTTCACTTCCTTACCAAAGTCTGCATAATTCATCACAATCTACTGTGGCAGTTGATTTTAATCAGGCCCTTTCTGAAGAAAAGGGGGGTTGTGATAATCTGAATGGAGTTCATATATTCCCCTCGCCTCAGACGGTAATCTTTAGGGAGACAAATAAGGAAACAGTGACAGGGGCCATCTATAAAGTGATAAATATTTAACATGCAATTTTAATAAGTAATACTCTCTACATAAAAGCAGTGTTTGTTATGGCCTCCCGGTTGTCATTACATATTCAGATGCTGGTGTGCTTCTTTTTTTTTTTTTTTCTGTGCCATCAGCATCTCTTCAATATTAACACCTCCGCAGATGGATTTCTGATTGCCTGGCTAAATGTGTGTATCCCCTGCTTCTAAATTATTATTGCCATTATCATTATTAATGGATTTTCTGTTTGCAGTCAATTTACATCCCACTCTTTGAGCGGAGGAGACGTGTATGTATCTCTGCGACATCTTTTCCCCTCCTGCCTTCATGTTTTAGTTCTCCCTCTTGTTTCTCTCTCCAGCAGAGAGGTCTCGGCTCTGTGGACGGAGAATTTATTGAATCTCACTGCAAACTATGGGAGCCATAATATAAACCTTTCAGTAATGTATTCTATATGTAAATGGAGGCGGGTGACTGCAGCACCAACACTTCATTACTCAGAGTGTGTGCAGTGTGTGTGTGTGTTGAAATATCAGTCAGAGATCTTGGGCTGCAGAACATATCGGGGGTGTCTGACTGCTGATCAGCTGATCAAATCAATCTCATCACTGCACTGTGGCCTGCTCAGGATCAAGAGTCATGGTTAATGAACAGAAATAACACAGAGGAGAATAGAACTGAAATGAAAGTGTGCACAAAAGAAAATGTGTTTAGTTAGCCATGAAAGAAAGATTCAGTTTTCTCCCCGCTCTTGGAGTGAGAACAAAAGGAAAGAAAAAGACTTTCAGTACAAATGGAACATTCACAACTGATTTTTTGGGACCTGTGGTGCAAAAACACCAGATAAAAAATTTGAAAATTCTGAAATTATCATAGTATCAACAGCTGCTTTACTGCAGGTCTCCCAATCCTCTGGACCTTTGCTGAGACATACTCTCTGGACAGAATAATAAAATTTTGATTGCATGTTCTGCAAGGTAAACTTTGCTTTGCTTTGTGCAAACATTAGACACAGTTTCTCTGATTTTCTTGTCAAATGCATATTATAGTTCAACCTCTCTCCTCAGATATGTTCATATGCAACTAATTTGCCATATACATTTTTAAGGACACATAATGTAACTGGTGGTTGGATTAAATTCAATGACATAGTTTTTCCAATCCCGAAAGTGTGACTGTCCTGTCCAGTATCCCTTGGAATTACATTTGTATCGGACGATTCTTCTCACAGTTGCTATCCAAATCCATTGTAAGTAAGGGTGTTTGGGTTTAGTACATCTGAGCTGTATGTTTGCAATTGCATTAAAATACATTTTCATTGCACATAATCCAGGATTTTGCAAAAAGAATATATGGCAAAACAGTTCAGTTTATTAAATGTGAAACATGTAATATAGCTGAATGTTTCTGATCATTCGTTGAAAATATTCACGCAGATGCCATGACCTCTTAACCCCCCACTCCTCCTGCTCCACTTGCAGACCAACAGTCCAGACAGGTACATGTTGCATGGAGAGCAGTAATGCACTCTCCATCACAGTAAGGAGCCCTTCGTAGCATGCCACTACAACAGAGGACACTTTCCTCCGCTGCTTCGGCGAAACACACACACAAACACACACGCAAACACACGCATAAACACACAAACACTCACAGACGCACGCAGCCTCAACCAGAATGAGCGAGTGAGGCTGGCAGCCAAAGCAGGCTTGGCACGGGGCCTAATGATGCCCGGCATGCGTCTGCTCTCGACAACGGCGGGGTAACACCTGCCAACTTTTACTAAGGTGTAAATGTCTCTATTAGCGAGCGGCTGGTCCCGCGTGTGCGGCGCTCGTATCAGAGGAGGGACTCCGGGCGCTCCGGTTGCTGTTCAGAACCTGGTAATCGCTGGGTCCAGTGGGCCTGTTCAGCACGCCGCTCTCTTTTTCTACTCTTGTATGCAATCTTTTCATATTATGGAGGCGGCACGAACGAGCAGGTGTAAATATGAAAATGGAGCCGCATACAAGAATGGAAATGTACCCGTGCTGCCAACCCAAGGCTTGATGTTTCTGTTTCAGTGCTTCTCATTGGGTAACCTTGTATTGTAGAACAATTTGCACACATGAAAACTACTAGGATTCATATCTTAACATATATATATATATATATATATATATATATATACTTTACACCTAATTATGCAAAGATCTTTTTGAGTTTGAATGCAGTCAAATTTCAGACCACGCTGGTGTCCAATCGAACGTCCTCTCCCCAACTTTGGTCCAAAACTCCTCCCTGCACTTCCCCTTGGCAAGGCTTAGAAAGACAACACACTGAATGTAATATTGATGGGATCTGGATGGGAAATGGCTTTTCATCTCCATACAAATAAACATCCCACTGGTTTATAGTGTGGCTGTATTTGTTTGATTAAGCTTTACTGTAGCGAACTGAAATGGCCCTCACTGTGATATCCCTTAGTCATGACTTTTTTTACACTGCAGATAGGAAATTGATTTTTCTGGAAAGATCAGGGATCATTTCATGTTTTTTTTTCTTAATCTGTCTGAAAACCACATATATGTTATACAGCCTCTCAACTGCTGAATGGAAAATCCTAATATGAAATATTTTCTCAATCCTGACCTTAAAATCAGCTTCCCGACTGAAGCAAAGCCAGTGTTTAAACAGGGCCTCTGTGAGGATTCTTCTCAGGACAGTAAATGGACCCTGTTTTTATTGCTGTGTGTCCAAGCGAGGTTTATTTTCCTCCAATCATAATCCCTACTTTGTTTTTACAGCAGCCGTTGTATTTGCATTCGCATTCATAACACCTCCTCCCATATCATACCCATAGGACATATTGTAGGACAGAGTTTGGTACATTATGCATACTGCAGATACCAGGTTACTGGATATGAATTAACATAATCCGAATGGGAAACAGAAGGTATTTGCATATTTTGGCAAAAGCTATTGTTACATTTCATTATGCAACTTTGAAACCTATATTCCTCTGAGAGATGAATATTGATGCAACTGTGCACACACTTCAATAATACCATTTGTAACGCCACAGGATTAAGTGGGGCCTCTTCTGCTCGAGCACTGTTAGAATAATGCCTAATATGGGTATCAGAGATCTAATGAGGGGTTGGGTTTCTCCTTATTGGTTCATGATTATTAAGTGAATCACTCCGCGGCAGTCCATCCACGAGCCAGTGAGACACGTGTGCTAACATTATAGTTATTTTAAATTGGTTGGTTCAAATCCCCGAACCAGCTGGAAGGAGATGGGAGACATCTGCAGTCCGACCTGGAGAAAGCTCAGGTGTGAATGTAAAGAAAAAGTACAGCATGTAGTGCAACAAAATCAATCTTATTGAGTCATCTTAGTCTGATTTTTCTAGATTCTAGAGCAGCAATCTGCCTCTGACCTTGATGTTCCCTGACTTTACTTCTGATGACTAAACTAGTGTAAACTGTACAGAAATTACACCATACATATCCTGTACTATGCATATTATACATACTTAACTATATATAACAATACATAACTGTTCGCTACAACTGCTTTAATCAGTCTATCTGTTTGGTTTTCATTACAATGACCATTACTGCCTTACAGAGCCAGTAGCGTGGCTTTAGACCTTTATTCTTCTTCAAATACAGACAGTAATCTCTAGAAAGAATTTGTGTCGGATTGGATTGGGTTGCTGTTTTACAATAAGAAAGCACGGTTTTAAAAAATGATGTCAAAATGATTCGATAAGATTGAGCGTTTTGAGTGTGAAGCAGAATGGAGATGGATAAGAATCTAGAGGACCTAGAAACACAATATTTTAACAATGCACCTGTGTCTACCGGTGTTCTTCACACAGATCCATGACACCAGCTCTCATCCCTGATGAAGGTAACATTGCTCCCTTTGAGCTGCTGTAAAAAGTTGTCCATGTACAGTGTGATGACCTTTAGAGGTCACAGATGGAGCTCCTGTCAGTCAGCTCGTAGACTGGTGCTGAGTCGGGGCAGGTTGGGGTGCGGTCAGGAGGAGATGAACAGGTGTGAGTGGAGGGAGGGCCCGGCATGACTCTGTAACCTTGGTCATATGCTGTGTTTGAGCATGTGTGTGTCTGCCTGCATATATGTGCATTTAAAGGCAAGTACACAATGTGTGCAGATAGATACAGGATGAAAATGCTTCAGAAAACCAGAATAAATGTTACACACTGCAGGATTTAAGCAACAGTGTTGAGAGTGCTGAAAGTTGATGTCACTGGATGAGGATGTGTACTGTGTGTGTGTGTGTGTGTGTGTGTGTGTGTGGGGCCAAGGGTGTAACACAGCTTATTTATACGTGGTGCAATGTGAGAGGTGGGAATGTGGAAATGAGCATAGTGTATCTAGTGTTGGGTTACGTTTACTGTAACACAGCTGTGTTTCAATCAACACAGCCTACAGTGAAGTTTGAGAAGTGGACAAGCTTTGTTATAACAAGGCGAGAAGTTTTGGCCGAGCAGGACGAGCAGGTTTCACCACAACACACTGAAAAGAAGAAGTCATTTGGATTATAGACATTCGACTTAGACTGAAATATCTGAAATTAAATGGTTTAATATTATGCACAGTAGTAACAGTGGTAATGGCAGCAGTATAATAAAGGTTTATCTTGTGCTGCATAGTATAAATTGATTTGATGAATGGGATTGTTTTTGGAGAATTGCGATGGTGTTTCAGAAAATATGTTTACAATTGAAAAAACTTTACATTTAAATAAGACATCATCAGATGTTCTTTCATATTGCAAATGTGACTTGCATAATTTTAGGGTTTGATTTTTTTGTGGTACCATAGGTCATGCAAAACATAGGTCAATGTGTGTTAGACCTTCATTCTGTTTGATACTGTACAAGTCACCTGACTAGTTGTGACCGTTTCATGTGCTGAGAAGGACCCAATTGAGTGTAATACTGTTCAGACCTTTTCTTCAGACAGCACACTGGTGGGTATTACAGTAGTTAGCAGCAGCCTCAATCCAAAAATATCTGCATCAGTCTTCAAAATGTTATCTCAGTCAAATGCAAGCAGAGTTGACTGATTGTTTTTTGCGTAGCCTCATGGGTGAATGAGCAGATGGGTGGAGTTTATCATGCAGATTAAACTGTTCATTGTAGTAGGCTGAGTCCTGATCACGACATCCATCACTTTCCTATGTCAACCACCGTTTTGAGCTGTTTTATTTTCGGCCACACGCTATTATATCAGTTAATCCTCGTGTCAACAAAGTGAGGTGTCACTAGCTTTACTCGATACCTAATGTGACTAAAGGTGAGACCGACCCATGTGTTGGTGTCAAAGGCAGCTTCACCTTTGGCAAACACGATTGTTTTTAGGGGATGGAACAACACAGAGGAGGGATTCTAGGAGCTGTGACTGACCAAACATTTTTTTTTATTTTTACGATCATTAAATATCACTCGCATGCCTTTTGTTCTCTGTGCAAACAAGCTTATCGTATACATGCAGAACGTGGGCGATGGGAAAGTGATGACTCGCGCAGTCGTACTTACTTTCTTTTCAGAGTGCGACTTTATCTGTCATTGTGCTCTCCCTCCTTCTCTCTCCATCCCTCCCTCCCATGTGAACAAACACAAGGCGTTACAGTAACGGCGCTAAACACACATACATTCCACCACACACCTGCGTGCTGTTCTGCTTTGACGGCTTGAAGAATGGAGAACCTTTCCTGAGAATACACACACAAATCCACATATTGCACCTGCGCATTGTTCAACAGGAGAGCTTGTCTTCGCAGCCAAACACCACTTAGCCACTTTTTCAGAGTAGGGCCTTGTTGGCACTATTGGCCTTATTCTTTATCGAAGCTTTCTTCCCACTCAGTTTTGTAGAATCATTTACATCTGAGATAATGAAATGAAATCTTGGAAATGTAATTCAGGGATGGTATTAGGTTACCGGACAGTGCCAGGTTCAGCTAAAAATGTTAACAGCCATCATTTCTTCAAAACAAAAGCTCAGCAGCTGGTAAATGGTTGCAAAAAAAAAAAAAAAAACATGCAAAAGGGATCACAGAAAATTGGTTTTAAAGGAAATTGACTCCCAGAATTATTGAGTAAGCAGCGACTGTATAGCTGTATATTGTCTCGGCGGCGGAAGCCAAGAGACCTGCTGGGCCTATCAGAAAACAGCTTACTGTTTGATAAATACACACTGGCGCAGGAGGAATATTTCCTTATTAGAAATTCAGAATCCCTCCAGGAAGAATATTGGCCGCGATAAATCATTTAGCGCGGCCGGCCGCCTTCACTAATACTGCCGAATCAGCAAAGCAGAGCCAAGTCTTATATGACCATCAATTATTAACACGCACTAACGTTATTAGCATATTCTTCTGAGCTGCGGAGAGACACACAGATCCTGAGATACAGAGAGACACACACAGATAGATAGATAGATAGATAGATAGATCGAGTTTTCCTCCATGGCTCATCTCCTGCCCTGGTCTCTAATCTTGGAGTCTAACTAAGTAGGAGCTGGATGGAATCTGACAGATGGATTATGAGGTGATTATTTATGGAGACTTTTTAATTAAAAGAAAAACTGCTTATTAGGAATCCTCACTTCGCTCATTAATAGCAGGCAGAGGAAGAGTCTGTGTTGTTGGAAGGTTGGCGGGGACCACTAATGAGAAGGTGGTGGTGGGGTAGGGGTGGGGTATGAGACTGCGGTGGGGGTCAGAGATTTCACATTTATAAAACGTGATTTAGAGGTGCATAAGGTGCTCTCAGTCCATTTCAGTGAGTCTGGTTCAAACCAGGCGGACGCCGCCATGGCCAACACCACATAATGAATGAATTAATACTGCTTGTTGATACAATATCAGTGTTTTGCACAGGAGGGTGTGGTCTCAGATGTTGTAATATGTGTGTGTGTGTGTGTGTGTGTGTGTGTGTGTGTGTAGCACTCGCACCACCCAGATGACTTCACCGTTCACCTAATGTGGACTTTGCGGCCCCAGTTACTGGTAAAGATGGCAGCCAAAGGTGAACCAAAATCTAAGCTTTAAAATACTCCTTCAGACACCTGCCGCTGGTGTCACCAACACTACATCTGAATCTAGAAAACCGTGTTGTGTGTGTGTACATTTGTATCTTTGTGTTGATTGTAGACTTAAAAAAACATCCTTTCCCCAGAGACATAAAATATACAACTTAAATACTCTTTATATGTTGCTTTTATTTTCTAATCATACCACTTTACAATTGACTATACTGCTTAATGACCCTGTCTCCAAGAAATTACATTTATATATTACTAAATTATTTTTTCAGTTATGAGATGTAATCACTGCCTGCATTATGTTCACAAAAGTGCAGGACCTTCACACTTGGAGAGTCTGGGTTCACATCCAGATCTGCATCTGTGGTAAGGTTTAAGTAACAAAAACACTTTGGTTAAGGTTAGTGAAAGATTCTGGTGTTAATGTGTTGATAATCACATTGTTTTTTTCTGTTGTGATTCAAGTTACTACATACTCTTTTTTTGTATTAAACCAGACCATGATTGTTCACTAACCTTAACCAAGTGCTGAGTGCCCAAACCTAAAATTAAATAACTTTAATATTGCTGTATTCACTATAAGCAGATTGCATTGCAAGATTCTAAACAAATGAAACACATTACCAATGAAGATTTTGCTGACACGTTACATGTCAACATTGTTGCGACATACCTGATGCGTTAATTAACATTTCTTCATTGATAAAAATGTAATCTGGGCATTTCCTTCACAACATATCTGCTGTTGCATATGAGTTGTATATAAATGTAATTTGAAGGAGACAGGGTTGACACTTCTTGTGTTATATATTGTTTGTTTTCTTTGTTTCTATATTAGACTCAGCTTCATGATTCTGGACTGTTTTCAACTGTTTCAAGAGAACTGTGGGTTGCATTATATAACGTGTTATGCAAATAAAATATAAGTTTGACTGGAAGTAAGAAGTAAGCTAAACCACAATAATGGAGAGCGAAAGACCCCAAATGACCCTATGTTTATCATTTATAGCATCATCATCATCATCATCATCAGTAATATTGTGGTGAATGAGTTTGAGACAAATACTGTCTGTGGAGAAAGCCCTTGTGTGGATCACATCATGAGAGGGAAAATATTACACTTTGAAAAATGACAAACCAATGGAGCATGAAAGCATGCATTGCCAAACAGCAATTACCGTTTCCTCCCACAGCCCCTGCAGAGAAACTCCACACAGCGCACATCTACCACGCCTGCGTATAAGCAGCATCGTGAATTAACCAGCAGCTGTGCGGATCCGAACTCAGCTGAGAGAGGATGGCCCGGTCCGGCCCGTGTCCGGCGCGGTGCGGTGTCCACCTGATGTTGTGTTATCCTGAGGTAAACCCTGCTGTTTTGAATAAAGTATTTGAATTTGAATGCGATTGTTGTTACTTGAATCCAGGAAGTCTCCCACGCCGGTCGAATGAGCTCTAGAAAACACCAAAATACCCTGAGGGGGGTTGAGGTCAGGCTACACACACACACACACACACACAGACACACAGAGATAAACCAGTGGCGAGCCCTGCTACTGGAACTCTCATATTGTCTCAGTCCAACAATGCAGCAGCTGGCACAAACAGGGAGCTATTTAACAGCCACCAATTGATGCTATGCCACCAGGTGCTACTGTGTGCCTTTCCCATCCTCATTTTATGCATCAGCAGAATTTTGTTTGCCTTTATTTTCATAGCTCAAATGCTGGAAAACAGGAGGGAGGGGGTGGGGGGTGGGGATACCATAAACGCTGATATTTACGCCCCGGCTCCTGAAATGGGACAGCGTGAAAGGTGTGACATTGTACTTTCACACACAGCAAAGATAGATAGATACCCCGTATCCCGCTGCCTCTCCCTCCGTCTCCTTGTTTGTGCACACAGAGGCACCATCTATGTTCTGCATGTTATGTGTGTATTTGCATGTACTGTACATGTTTACGGCTGTTTGTGCGTGCACTCGCAGATGCAGACACCGCTGGGTGTCTACATCTGCATGAGTGTGTGTTTCCCAGCGTGTCTCAGTATCTGTGTGGGTTGTAAAGCACCAGAAATAACACACTTCCATGGGACCTTTTAAATGGACACCATCTGTCTCTATCAGGGAAGGCTTTGGGAAAACTAATGCTTCGGCTCAGATGCTTTTTACCAGCGGCCAGCCGAAATGAACCGGCGTCATTACGCTGGAAGGAGAAGAAAGAGGAACTGCAAAACAAATTTGAGAGAGGAAAAAAATGTTTTGTGAGACAGGAAACGTAGATGGAAAGGAGGGAGAATGAAATGTGACTGCAGACTGCATTTCCAGGGATGGAGGTTGTGATTCAGTGTTATATTTACAGTGCTGGGAGGTGCAGCCTATGGGACACAAAACATTTCTCACATGGATACGACTTGTCATATTGTCCCAATGCAAACAAATTCTGAACGTAGACGCACACACACACTTTCACAAAGAGCAGCACCTGGGCAAACTCCCCGTCTGCTTGGGCCCATATTAAGAGCTTATCATTCATTGTAATGGCTCCCTTCTCCACTGTATTTCCACTGTCATGTCTATTGTTTTCATGCAGCACACAACCGACGGGACTGCAGCTACAACTGATACACCTGTGCCCCTGTGTTTGTGTGTCATCTGTATTGCCTGCCCGTCTGTATATCCGTCCATCTATGCATGCGTGGCTGTTCATTAATCAGTCTATCAGCCCGTCTGTGTTTCCGTCTACCTGTCTGTCCGCCCGCCTGTCATTTACACTACATGTCTGACAGCTGTCAGGCTAGCTTTCTCTCCCTCTCTGTGTCTGAAACCTCTCTGCCTCCCCTGTCAGACACACTGAGACAGACGCAGACGTGATGTGATGGCCACACTGTCTGATAGCCCCCAGATCCTTCACGCTTTAACTGGGCTTGACTGTGGATGAGCCTCTAAACTGCCTGCTACAATAAGGGACACGTCCGAGAGAATGGGTTTGACCCCGCGGGTCATCTCGCAGATTAAGCCTGTTGGAGACAGCGCTGGGCAGAGCCGCTGCCTATTCACACCTCAACAACACAGCCACACACACACACACACCCCAGCACATACAGTAGGATTTGATCGCAGTACGTATGGATGTGTGTGTGCAGGATGGGAAGTGTGCACCAAAGCCATTGTGAAAGTAATGATTTGTTTGCACGACACATACGTCTGTGTGTGTGTGTGTGTGTGTGTGTGTGTGTGTGTGTGTGTGTGTGTGTGTACCTGTGTTGTGTGTCGTCTGTAGAGTAAGCAGACATCGCACACACAGACCACGAGAAGACACCCTTGGGTTTTCTCCTGACTTTAAGCCTACCTAATCCCTGAAAAAGATTTGCAACAGTTTGACGTAATCCTTTTGCATTTCAACCCTCCTCACTCCCAAATGCCTCCTCTGCCATGGCTTTGCCAACAATGCACGTGTGATAGCTTGATGTAATTAGGGCCGTTAAAGAGTCTCCAACAATGAGACGGTTTGTTCATTTTTAACACTGCTTGCTACAAACAGATTAGCAATTTCTGTGGTTATTAGGAGGCATAATGGCTCATATTGCACACTGAAGTACCAAAATATGGGCAGAAAAGCAAAGGCAGAAGTTTTATAGAAAAATGTATGTAATTTATCCTCCTCATTAAAGCTCATAATGTGCTACCATATATCAATATCAGGTCTGAACAACAGCTGTAAAGGGGATTATTCACTTGTGCTTCATATGATAATTTAAGGACAAAGCTGGTGATGACACAAACTCACTGTATAGCTCTACAGGGCTGTGAGGAGCTAAGCTTGATGTTAATTACAGCTCAGCTGAGTGTTTTCATCAGCTTTCAGAGTATCAGTTGACAGGGGTGTCATGGCAGTCGTGTCATGTTGTGTCCTACCTGAAAACGCTCTTTTCACAAAGCACCAGAAAAGGAGCCACAACTGTTAGAAATTTGTCAGGCCCCATCCAAGAGAGAATAAATTCCCTGTCACCGTTCTCACCATCTGCAATGCGAAGCGCCGCAAATAGGATTGTGTCAAACGTGTTGTCGAGGGAGTAAAGGGATTGTCGCAAACTTGTCACTGCAGTAAAGACTATGAAATGAGTCTATGTACAACTTAAAGAGCATTAAAACAAGCATTTAAACTAACTTTTTTTTTTTTAACCAATCCACTACCATCACCAGTGACACAATAGCGAGAGTGGTGTAGCAGTCATATATCCTGAGTGGATGATGATTGTTCTCAGTGTCTTATTTACACTTTCTGTTGGGTGACACTCTGTCTCCACCGACACCTTCTACGACAGCACTGTCACAGCACATCACGTGTCTTGTCATCACAGATACCTCTTCTTTAGCACTGGTGAAAAGACTGTTTTCACAACTTTGGAAATGTGTGTGTGTGTGTGTGTGTGTCTCTCCCTTTAGCCTGGACCGGTTGTTTAGCAGCCATGGCAGCAGAGCACAGCTGTTGAGTTTGATCCTGGTTAACACAAGAGAGGCAAACAGGAAGCGAAGCCAGAATGTCGGCTATTTGATAATTGGCTCTACTGCTATTTGCCGGCATTTGTCTATTAATTCATGAATCCACTGACAAAACTTTCATAGGCTACACTGATATTTTTGAAGAGAAAATATTAACTGGTTCCGTCCTCTCAGTTGTGAGAATGTGTCGCTTTTCTCTTTTCTCTCTCTACATCACTGTGAACTGAATGTCTTTGGATTATGGAATGCTATTTGGACAAAAACATTGGACTTTGAGAAGTTGTGGTGGCCACTGTTGACTTTGTCGACCAAAAGATTAATTGACTAATCGAGACAATAATCAGCAGATAAGTCAATAATGAAATTAACCATCAGCTGCAGCCAGTCAGCAGTGTTGATCTGTAGAATACTACACTAAAGACATGGCACTGTAAGCACATGGGAGATTCCAATCCAGCGTTTTGCTTCATTCATATCCTCAGTTTCACTATTTTACAATCAATTTCACACATGAATGCATAAGACATATATTAATTATAAATCATAATTATGTTTTGCCACTGTTTTAGAAAATTGTGTTTTTCTAAGCCTGTTCTTGAACTTTCAAATGTTACCCATTATTTCGATCTGTCTCGTAGTACATTTCAATGAATACAGATAAACAATATCGCCAAAAGTATGTGGACACCTGAACATACCTACACAGTATGGGATTGTTAAACATCTCATTCCACAACCAAGGGAATTAATATGCAAATATAACAGCCTCCACTCTTCTGGCTACAGGCTTTGCACCAAATGTTTGAACCTGGCTGCAGGTTTTTGCTTGCATTCAGACACCTGAGCATCGGTGAGGTGTGATGTCGGCTCGCTCACCATCAGGGTTCGATTTCAACCCAAAGGCGTTGGATGTGGTTTAGATCAGGCCTCTGTGCAGCCCAGTCTTCCACAACATTCTTCAGCTGCCTTTGTGCACAAAATGATATGGCAGTCCATATATTTTTGGCTATATAGTGTGTATCTGGTTGAATGAGGCATTTGTGAGGTGATTCATTATAATAAGCTCACGCGGTTACATTTGACTCTACTACATATCATTTCATAATGCTGAATATGGTTTTAATATATTCACAGTATATTATGCACGCAGCAGCATGTTGTACACAGTCAATATTTTATTACCACGAAACCCTTTCTGTCCCTACAGCACGACAATTGTTGAGGGTGAAAGACTCTGAGCGGTGCAGCGTGGGCAACAGGCAGCCTGTGAGGTAGAAAAACAGAGCCCGTTCGGAGCTCTGCGCTCATAAATCAAGCACAAACACATACACACAAGCACGCAGGAGGAGAACACACGCACGCACGCACGCACGCACGCACACACACACACACTCCCCTTCCATACGGCGAGTCCGTCTGCAGGTGGGAAGGTGATTACTCACCACAAAACACTGGTTGGACAGCAGCAAAAAGAGGACGTTTAACTGGTAAACTTTAATGCTGGCTCCACAGGAAGACCAGAAAGAGGCAGGAACACACTCATGGTTCACTGTACAGGCTGAAAACAGACAGAAATTGGTTATTTGGGCAATTGCAGAACTGCACTGCAGGGCGGCAAGTGAAGTAAACAACATTTTCTTTCCAGGAGATATTGACTGGACTCACCTGCACCAGATTTTACCTGGCGTGATGTTTGGGCAGTTACTGAAATCTTAGGCTGAAGCATTCAAACACATGCAAATTGGACCAAAACCGCATAGATTTTGTACAGAAAAACAAATGTCATTGTTTTCGACTCTATTTTTACTAGTTTATTTTCAGTGTATTGTGAGTTTTATACTCCAGTGTTTTTGGTTTAGGGTTGTTGCTGGAAGCATGGTCTTCAGGTGCTGGGGTTCTCCATTCTCACACCTGTTTACTATTTCACCTCGTCACTGGCAGCTTTGAAAGACTTCTCATTTCACCTGCAAGCTGCCAGATCGCTCCCCCTGTTTTCCAATGTTACCCTTTCCATGCCCTGTTTCCTTACTTACTCTCTAGTGCTTCGTGTTTTCCAGTGTTTCCGTGTTTCCTCTTGTTTCTTCTTGTCTCTAGTGTTCCCCTGTAAGCTGCCTGATTGCTCCTTCTCCTAGTGTTTCCATTTCCATTGTCTCCATTTCCCGTGTCTCCTGTGTGCCTCACAACCTGCACCATCAGCGTGCCTCCTGCCCTTCAGCCTCAGCACCTAACACCCACCACCCGGCCTCCATCCACTGAAGCCACCTGGACTGTGTTTAGTCACCTTTTTGTTTTTCTTGTATCCTGGAGTTTCTTTATTTAATAAATCCCTTTTACCCCTTCACCCCCCACTGTGTCCCGCTCCTGGGTCCAACTTAAAGTAACCCCTGATCGTCACAACAAAGATCTTATCCAGTTACAGTAGCTCAAACAGACAGTTTTCCAACATGCTTAACGTTGGATTTTGTCAGTAATTACTGGTGTGAATTTAGTTGTGAAAAGATATTTGAATGTTTGGAGAAAAGCTACAACTGTCAGCTTGAGGGGTTAATCAGTGATAAGCAGCTCACCATTTCATTGTTCTTTTATTTATATATCGTATATCTTATATTATTGTAAGTGTTGTTGGCTGAACTGAGCTGCTGCTGGTCAGGGCCTTAAATATTCATGTGATGGCTACATGCATGATATCATGCTAACAGACTGAGATATATATATATATAGAATCAAAGGTGCCAAAGAAGCTTAATAAGATACATTTTTCCACCTTCATGATGCAGTAGTTCTTCTCTTGAAGTTATTACTGTGGCTGTGTCTGGTCTGGTGTAATGATGTCTGCTATATGATGGCAGCAACGGCAGCAGCATCCTCATCTGTCTGTCTCCATGTATGGCCCATGCATCCTCATTAATGACCTATTTCATGGCACATTAATTTAAATGATTTTAGGGAATGCAACATTAGCACATCTCCCAGCTCATAACTCTTTCTCACAGGGCAATATTTGGACGTTTCATTTTCTGAAATTCCCTTCATTCCACGCAGCTTCTGTCTGTTTAAGATAAATGAAACTATACGCTTGATATTTATCTGTTGAGGTCTTCGGCTAAACTGCATCAGTTTCATCATCTTTGATGCAATAGCAAATTAGTTTTAAGCTTTTAATAACATGTGCATGTGATCTTTTCTTTGTCTCTCCACTCATTCATACTAATATTGAAGTCCTTTTGATGAATGAGAGCATATAGAAAAGTAAAAGCACTATTCATTTAAAATGACCTTCCTTTGTGAACTTTCCTACTTTAAATACAAACTAACATTTAAATAGATTTTGCCTCTTCTATTCGCTCCACTCAAACCTTACAGCTCAGTTCTTTATGGTCTTAAATGTCCTTGCCCATTTTCACCTTTTAAAAGCAGATATTTCCCCATATTACATCATCAAACTTGATAAAAGCGTTTTTTTTTTTTCTTCATTTAAATGCTGGTGTTTCCTCTCCTTTTCTCAGTGAAGTACTGGTTTGTCTCTGCGATACAGTGAACTTGCCCTGTTTCTCTTGAATACTTCTTCTTTTTCCTCCTTTTGATGTATTGCCTCACTTTGCATCATTGCCCTTGATAAAATCTTGAATCCCGGCACATCTTATTTTTCTCTGTGCTAAAGTCACTGTGTTTTCTCTCTGTCTTCCACTCGTTCAAACACAAAATCTCCCTCATATTTTTTCTCTCTTCTCATTGTGTGTTGATACGTGTACATTTCGCTTTCTATTTTTCTCTGATCTGTGTTTTCCCTCCCTCTCTGACTCTCTGCAGGTTAACTGTGCTAAAGCAGCTCTCCTGTCCTCCACAGCGCGACCTCCATTTTTTACTGAGAGTAATGTTTCTTTTCATCGTCTGTCACCTGCGATTCTGTCAGCTGTCCCCTCACAATACACACACACACACACACACACACATTATCACACTCAGTAAATATATGACAGACCAGTCTATTGGCTCACGGTGGCTCTTTGCTTGGCTGGAGAAAGAACATGGTGGCACTTGTGACAAATTGACAGGATTTTGGTTTGGTACCATTACTCTGCCTCTGTTTTATTTTGTTCCCTCTTCTTCTATCTACTCACTCACTCGTCTTCACACACACACACACACACGCATTGGAATACACACCCCCTCCACCTCTCACCACGCACTACAACAAACAGTGACAGCTGTGGTGGCAGGACACGGCAGTGAAGATGGGCTCGACCCCCTTAACACTCCATCAGCCCTCGCCCCACTCAATCACGTACAAGAAGTGACTGCAAGACCCAACACACTGATATATACACACACATAAAAGATACACACAAACATACTGCACACTGTCCTGCAATAATAAAGCATCTTTTTTGTGAAATAATTCAATTTGATTGGCTGCAGCAGCTGATGTAGAAGATGACATTAAGCAAAGTATCAGCAAAGATCATGCAGTAAAATGTAAACCGATCAAGGAACAAGAAAAGCTGCTTGTTGTTTCACTCAAGTGGTGTATTTTGACATTTCATGATTTTATGATCCATAGTTTGGCTTATCGTACCACCTTTGATGATAAAAATCAGGACACATAAAGGCAAAACTGGAGATGTAAGGTTTTCCACAGCGAACGTCGAGCCTCATAATAGGATCCATGAGGGCGGATCATGGGAGGATTATGGGATGTAATTAAGAGGGTTATTTAATGTTTGCCATCGTTCGTGAGGGGAGGGTCTTCATAAAATAAAAGTGACAGTCATAGCCGACGCACATCCACGCACGTTATTACACATATGTGTGTAGCAGGCGTATGCATGAGCTGTATATGTGCTAATCTTTAATGTATGCACCACACACAAACACACACACGGTTCTGTGCATGCGCAGACACACATGTCAAAACAGGGCATCACAGCAAGAGGGATCTAATAAATGTAATATGCAAGCATTTAAGCCACATGTCATGATTTTTATTGGACAATTTTGAATAATTACCAGGGCTTATAAAGCTCAGAATATTTATTAAAGCCAGCAGCATCATCTTGCTTTAATAAGGAGTCTATTGTTTTCTTTTTTTTTTTCCAAATTAGACAGAGCTGTCATTCAATTCAAGCATGTAGGAAAGACTTGCGCTGACTAGAATGGGGAAAGACCACTCACTTATTAAAGGATAAGGCTGCTCCTATTCTATATTGTTCTAATTGTCAAAAAAGGCTCAATTTCCTTAAACAGCTGCGCACTGTAGTTTTAATCAAATGCTGCTCAAACAGGAAGAAACATTCCATTTTTTGTGGACTTTTTCTTTTATTTTTGAGTGAGCAAGTATTTCAAATTCAATTTCAAAATAAACTACAGTGTGTGTAATGAAGGATCACTGATGTGGTTTTTACAGTTTTTGGACAACGAATCGGGAGGACATTAATCTATGCCCCTCCACGTCCCTCAGAAAATTTGGAATGCTAATGATAAAGTTTCTACTTTAAAAAAATGCATTTTCCATATTTCATTTAGTCTGATAGCCTGTTTAATAAACCAATTACTAAAATCAGCCTATATACATTTGTAATTGTAAAATCAGCAAATAGTTTGCACATCTTTTTAGTAGGATACATTCATATTTGCTTTTAGTCTCTGTGGGATATGCTTACAATAATAAAAATAGAATATTTCAAGGCTTATCCTTTATGCATTTTTGAAGCTGTATTTTGAACATCATGTCACTTGATTGCTTTATTTTCTTCCTCATTGTTTAGCAATGAATACAGAGACATGCAAGGACAAAGCAGCTGATGACCTTTCACTATAGAAGTGTAAAGTTTATCTCTTTAATGTTGATAAACTTATATCTATATGGTAGTTTTTGCACTTTGATTAACCAATGTATGGGAAAATACCTGAAGCTAATAGCTAACCTGAGATAGCAGTGTACTTACCTATAGCTGTGATTGTTGGGTTTGTTCTTCATGTCGAGGACAAAAATCAATGCTAACAGTAAGAAAACTCCCATCGTGTCTACAGCTCAGAATGACTCATGTTACATTTCAGACATTTTCACATCAATGAAAGTCTGCTTTTCTCCTTTTATCACCAAGTGGTCTAACATAATAACATTCAATATTATTATATTATAGTCATCTGCAGAGTTTCATTATTGCCCTAAATACAAGAACAATACCACAGACAAACAAATAATCTGATCTTGCATTTTACTTTAATTCCAGACAGAAGCAAACTCAAGGCTAAAGGAACACAAATGTATCCATGTCTTAGAGACCATTGTCTGACTATATAGGAGGGTGTGGAAAAGCTGGAAAGCTTTGGTGTCTCCTACAATGAGCGAGGTCACATCTCAGTCACCCAAAATGAACATCAGGAAGAACCTCAGAGAGACGTGGGGGCGGGAGGTGAGATGAGAGAACGAGGTAGAAGAGAAGGATTTCTGTGTCAGTTGTTTTCTCATTGCTCAATCAGCCAGTTATTCTGCCTGTCAAGAAGCATGTGCATCTGCAGTATATGACAGCATGTGTTAGCGTTTGCGTGATGATTTCTCTGCAAGTCAGGCTGAATCTCTCAATGTCTCTTTGATTCTGTGAACTTGGCTCAGGGAAGACACTTTTTAACTGAATAAATCAAAAAGTGTTTATCATCCCAGAGGAAAAGAGCGTGGCTCTGTGTGTGTGTGTGTGTGTGTGTGTGTGTGTGTGTATGTGTGTGTGATTGGAAGTGTGTGTGTGTGATTGGAAGTGTGAGTAGGTAACTAGTGGAAGAATGCAATTAACTTGCCAGGGCATCTCTGGAGAGATGGCAGCACTTTACGATTCTTTACCAACATAAATTAAAAGGATTCAGCCCGAGGCAAAGTTAGACACTGACAGCCTCTTAGGCCTGACAGCCTCCACAGCCTTCCCATCATGCCACAGGAGGGCCAAGTGGACGAGTAATTCTGCCAATCATTAATGTGCTTTCCATGTGTGTTGATGTGCAAGCATTTGCATACCTCCTGCATCTAAAATCCGTGGTTGCGGTGCACCCATTTAATCTTAGCTACTGTAATGATCAATAAACATCAGCTGTCACTTTAAAATGACATATAGGCCTGTTGTTAGGATCACGGATCACGCTTATGGAAACTTCCACGCATGACTCCGAGATGATCCAGAGGCAATTAATGGGGGGAAAACCTTCCTTGGCAGTGAGTTTAATCTCATTAACTACAGTACACAGTGTTTTTAAGCTCTGTTATTTGTCTGTGCATTCAGCCCGGTCTAGACAATATGCCGTTTATTTCACAAGTAGGAGCGCGACAAGCTGTTTAGGAGATCTTGGGGGAAATGTGATGCTGCAATATGGCAGGGCTTACAGATAAGCCTCCCTCCATAGCGCAAAGTCAAACAAGAGAGAGTCGGTCCACAGCCTGCAGGCGTTCACTGACGTTATTGACACAGAGCCTCCACCCTGTGCGCAGCCATATTTAGACAAGTTTTTACAGAAAGATGGCTGAGATGGGGTTTCATTTGCTGAGAGTGTATTTGTGTGAGACTTGATTTATTGGTATTGCTACTATTTCGACAAGGTGCCTCCCCATGTCCTTTTATGGGACTTGAAAGCAACTTAAACTGAAACGCTCATGCAGTCCATTAATTATGTGGAATCATTTCCATGAATTTGGTGGCTGGAATTGTATTCGCTCTTTTTTTTTTCAAGCAAAACAGACAAACATTTGTTGGTTCTTGCTCAGATTTGCTGCTTTTCTCTGTTTTATATGATAGAAAATTGATCCTCTTTGGGTCTTGTCATCTTGGGCTTTGGGAAATGGTGATGGGCATTTGTCACTACTGTGGCACGTTGATATTTCATAGATCAAATGATTAAATAGACAATCAAGAAAATTATCTGCAGATGAATAGATAATACAAATAAGCTGTACATTCAACAAAACACTATATACATTTTGTCACAGTGCTATTAAAAAGTCATGGATGTGTTAAGAAAGCTGGATAGTGTTTTCCAAGATGATGCCCAAACTATTGCAATAAAAGTTGGCCACCAGGTGCATTTGAAGGGCTGCTTGGGCTTCCACGTTTTTGTGCCCACAGTATGGTGGCCCTGAGAGTCCAATGCACTGCAACATAAAATAAACCATGCCAAATGTGTCCCAGTCCAGTGAATCACATTTTTATTGTCCCCTGGAGATAGTTCCAGTCGTCTGTGTTTCTTGCAGTGTTTTTGCATTTGGTTGTGTTTTCTCACTTTGCGTTGGCAATGTTCTGTCTATTTGCATGTATTTTCTTACTTTATTTGATTTTAGTCTTAAAGCAAGAAGGGGAAAAAATGTAGTCGCAGATGTCTGAAAGATGGAGAAAATATGGCGACCGTTCTGCAGTGAAGTTCAGTTTTACAGCAGTCTCCAGATAACAGTAAGCTGCTCAACGTCGCTCCTGGAGCTCAAAACCTGGACAAACCAAAACTGTCTTCATGGCTAGGCTACATACCACTAAGTTGTTTTCGCTAGAGTGTAAAATCAATCTAACTTCCAAACTTGCAAGATGTACAAAGAACAAGCTGTAAACATGTCGAGAAAATCTTTATTTTTTTTGTCCATTACTTGGGCCTGCATAATGAAATGTTTCTCTCTGTGCAGTAAAACAGTGAAACTGCTGCCAAAAGCACTTAACACATTGTTATCAAGCAGCAGATTTTTTCAGGATAAAAAGGAATACCTCCGGTGACAAAAGCTAATCCAGATCAGACAGTGTCTGTGTGTAAATGATGCATTTGTTCCAAAAAACAGAGAGGGTATCAAAATTACCTAATCATCAAGGAATAAAATTTGGCAGCAGTACACACAGTGAGCATGGATGAGACTAATTTACTAAACATACCCTCCAGTCTCATAATTACATGTAATTTTACCGGCATAATTAACTAATTTAATTACTACTCCTCAAGAGCATCAATTATTGATATTACAGAGCATTCAGATGGCAGGCAGAGCTCTCGACGTGGCGCGCATGCAGAGGGTGGTAAACACATGCTGGCTTTCCGAGAGTCTTGGCCAGCTTCCTGCTAGCGCTCGGCGAAGGGGTGAGAGAGGTAGAGACAGACGGGGGGTGGGTAGAGAGAGAGAGAAGAGGAGAAGAAATAGTGCATTTGTGTGTGTGTGTGTGTGTGTGTGTGTGTGTGTGTGTGTGTGTGAAGGAAAAAGAGAGCGTGCCATTACAGAGGTCCAGCGTTCCTTCAGCAGTTAATTACAGCTTTGTGTCAGCCTCATGAAGAATTTCAGAGATGAAGCTTTTTGCCCTCAGACGTCTGGATGTCAGCCCAGAAGCCTTATCATTCAGGCTACTGTGTGTGTGAGAGAGAAATAATATGTTCAAATATGCTTTTATATATGTGTCATTAAAAACATTACAGAGCCTCTCTCAATCACTGCCTATATGTTTCCAGCAAAGCACATATTGCGATCCCTTCTTGGAAACCTTCCCAGCTCTTGACATATAATAGATGTAGTTGTCCATTATTTATCCTCGATGGAACAACAACAAAACATATCAAATTGGCTGCTTATATGTTTGATCCAAGTCCAATGGGCACTATCCCTATTTTTCATTTTAATGAACAGATCCAGCCTGCTTGCCTCTCCATGTAAAGTGAATGCAGGTGTGGATGTTGTCCAAACAGCACCGTGATGACAGGCTATTTTTATTGGCTTATTTTATATTCCTGGCAGTTTACATGTGTAATGTCCATATTCAAATGACATCATTCGCCGTCTGCTAATGTTTGAAGGAGGAGTTAGCAGAAACAAGCTGTTGGCGCGTTGCAGGGCAGGAGCTGACAAATCTGTTCAAACTACAGGATGAACATTTGTCTCCAGAACTTTGGGATTTCGTTCCAAGAGTTGGTCAGAGTCATTTCATGATTATTGTGTGACCTGTGTACTATCAAATACACACAGTCTTCAGTCTTGTTGTAATTGAGTTGATCAATGGTTTCTGTAAAAAGTGTCACCACAGCTGTAAGAACATATGTACATTTTGCACATAATGCAGCTAATAACTGACCTGCACTCGTGGTCATGTTGAAATATTTCCAATATTACAGCATTTTTATAATGTTGCTTTAACTGTAGTGCTACTTAGTTTCACCATGCTGGACCTCTGTGTTTTTGTGTGGCCTTGCATTACCGCCCACTTTTGATCCATTAGTACCCTTCAAGACCTGCAGAGCACAGCGTTCAGGAGCAGTGCTTCAAAGTGCTGCATAACTACTGAAAAAAAAAACACACACTGAGCATAAAATAGTTGGCTTTCAGCTGAAGGTTGGAACAGAGAATGAATAAGCATACTCGAGTGTGTTTACAGCACATCAGGAACAACAAGAAACAAGCAGAGCAATAAGCCATATATAGTGAAAATGTTGTTTGTTTAATGCATGGTATAAAATGCACTTGCACATTGCTCGGTTTCATTAAGTAGGTTAAAGAATAAGTCAGGTGATACCAAAACCATTTTAGTCTGTCTCTGACAAAAGAACATAATAATAATAATAATGTATTTGTACAACATTTACAACACAAGTGCTTCACGTGAATTTCACAATCAAGATAAAAACAATTCAACCAAATAGTTAAATAAATTCAGGCAAATGAAAATACAAAGCATGTAAAAGAATGAAATATCCAACAACAGAATAATAATGAAATCACAATAGAACAAATAAACATGTCAGAACTAAAAGAAAAATATAGGTGGCTAGGGGTAATGAAGATGTAAAATCAGGAATATCATGAATATGTGCTTTCATTTTTTAAAAAGCAAAGTAATTTTCTAAAACAGCTGGGGAATGTAGTTTTTAGGAAATGTTACTGAAACTAGAAGAAATAGTGCATTTGTTGGGGACTATTTATAACTGTGGATTAATACACAGTTAGTGCTTAAGTAGTGGGAATTTACTGCAGCAGGACAGTGTGTGTGCTATCGATTAGAAATAAACTAGTGTATGTGTGTTCATGGTAATGAAGGAGCATGTCAGCCAGTGCAACACTGTGGCTCACTGATGTGTTTTTAATAGTTGCTGCACAACAGTGGAGCTCCATGGCAGAGAGGAAGAAGATAAATCAAGATTTGACACACAAAATACATGTTAGTATTGTTGGTTTTGGTCTTTTGTTGACAGTGAGAACATATTCACCAACCACCCTTTGAGGTCCCAAAAAAAGCAACGTCTACTTGTGACCCCTCATCTCAGGTTGTAAATGTCTGTAGGTTACAACCAGATCAACCCTGTCCCCTGTTTTAGAAGAGGTCAAACTCACCAGACCCCACCATTCAAATATGTGTACAAAAGTTAGTGCACCGACAGTCTGATCCAACAATACCAGAGGGTTCAGGGTGGTCCCAAGCGTTCTGGCTGGCCTGTACTTGAAGTGGTGAGGCGAGGCGCACCGAGCGCCGGGGTGAAAATTAAGTGTCTGACATCACGATAGGTGTGTGTGCGTGCGGGTGTGTTTCCACGTTTGCATGTTAGAAGAAGAGAGTAATGCAAGTCAGAGGCAAAGTGTTTGTGTGGAAAGGATGTGAACCCTTATGTGTCATTTGCACTGTACATGTCAGTCCACATGAGCACGTGAGTGATCACGTTTTGTATGCATGACAATATACTGCGTGCACTCACTTGTGTGTGTGCTGACATATGTGTTTGTGTACTCACATATGACTATAAGTGTGTGTGCGAGTGCCCTGAACATCTCCTCTGTGCTCCTCTCTAATTATATTCATAACAGCAATCTGAATGTGCAGGGCCCATGATGAATGTGCCACCCAAGTGTGACTTGCTCCTAATAGGATTCTGGGATACGCCAGGCAGTCGACAACAGGGGCCCCCGAGTGGCAGACAACGCCCCACGCCTCGGTGTCACACACACACGCACATGCACACAGAAACACTCAATCACATACACACAGAATAAAAAGTTCACATGATCGTGTCAGCGAGTCTTTTCTTTTCACTTTCTTTCTCGCTCACTCTCTCCCCTCATTATCTTCCACTCCCTGTAAAATTTGTAGTTAACTTCACCTTCAGATTGACTGACGCTGCCAGAAAGTTATTCATTTAACTATATGTTTGTTAATGAGATTGTAGTTTGCAGTAGTGTGAACTGGACTGCATTATATTGAGAGATGTTTCTAATGCTCATTCACAGAATAAAGGGGGACTAAAAACTTCAATATAATGCAGTCCAGTACAACACCACCACTAACTATGACCTCAATAATAATCATAAAGCGGAATTAACACCCATCTGATAGTGTCAACAAAAGCTCTACATTTTTATCTTCCTAAATGTACAATTTGTGGCAGATCTGTTAATGTTGCATTGCATAAAACTAAGTATGTTCAAGGAGGCAAGAAGTGTTTTGTGGTAATAATAATAATTGATATCACATTATTTAGCAATCTCGACTAATATACAGACCCCTCATCAGTCTGAATGAACCTACACACACCTGTCACACAATGTGTGTCTGATCACAAATTGACAGCTCTAAATACATATGTAAATGCACCTAAGCTGTGTTGAAGGCCTCAATGGAGCTTGCTCAAGTTACATCTAACGTTGCTCAGGAACACGTGTCCATGTAGTCTAGTATGAAAAGCTCATGTCTCTAACTGAGCCAAAGGAATGATGGGTAAGATCTGCTTCCCTTCCGTGTTGCAGGGGTCCAGGTTTGCCTTCAGGTTATGCTCCCTGTAGCAGTCCTGCTCTAAATGCCACTGCGACTGTGCCACAGAGGTGTTGATTCAATAATGTGATCTCTGTTGAGGCTTTACTTTTGTAATGTGTAGTGTCTGACTATCTGCTGGGGAGAAGCAACTTATAATCTCTGTGTCTTCATGCAAATCAGAAATAAGACTTTCAACAATGTTGCTCTTGCCACACTCAATACTTATGCAATATTTGGGACTGATGCCAACTCTTTGGACTATTATATATGGTATTTTTCTCATGTTGATACACTAAGTGTTGATTATCTGCCCTCTGTGATATTAAAAACTCAGCTAACAGGGACCCCGATTTACAAAAAAAAAAAATCAGTTTACTTGTCATGTGGTGCTGGTACTACTCAGCTTGTAAAAACAGTTGTATAATGTCTTATGTGGCTCTGAAGGAGCTTTGTGAAGTCTTGGAAAATAAGTTTGATGATGTCATGAAGGTCATTTTAATTTATGCTTAGAGACTACATAATTGTAACAGAAACCAGAGGTGTGGAGTTTGAAAGATGTGGATGTTAACTTGATGACAGGGTCAAATGGAAGGCACGTTTGAGTTGCATTATGGGAAATGAAGGATTGCATGTTTTTGGAGCTTGACCTCAACTAGGGATGAAATATCAGGACACTTTAAACTCTGCTACTTCAATTTTGACATTTTTTTTAAAATCTGTCTTTCCAAAGTGCCCCAACTGTACTGAAGTGCAATACTAATTTAAAAATGCTATAAAAAAACAAGCCAAGGAAACAGGAATCACATTGAATCTTGACATGATCCCTATGAATTGCTGTGATAGCGACTCTTGCTTCTCCATTAAAGTGCATAGATCTCATCACATGCACTTGGCTATAAAAGCATTTCCTTATTCAAAAACATTATCATATTCATTACCATATTCCAGAATATTAATCTGTCCCTTTGTATATATTGTATTCTATATGCATCTAATATGACACCTGTCTAATAGGCTGCATATTTTGTGCTCAATGCTTAATTACCATAAGAAAGAGCTATGTGTTTTCTACCTTCAGGTTCAATTAGGGGGCTGCACCTATTCAGGTAGGTAGCGATGAGATTTGAGACTTAGCTGAATGTATGGGATAAGACATATAGTCAAAGGCCTTTCCTCTGGGATGCCATTACCATGGTGAGATGGCACAGGAGGCCCTTACTCACAAACACACCACTCCGCATCCATCCGTCAAAGTGTCAGCCCGGTTTCTTCTCTCCTGCCTCCCAAGAAATCCATTGTGTGGAGGCAGAATCGAGCCGCTGCGAGATGTAGTGTCTTGTAGCCCTGTAGCGTATATATATATATACACATATATCCTTCCTGTGATTGACATCAAAGCCACGGCTGTTTGATGTGTTGGCCGTCTTGGTTGGTCCCATATGAGCAAGTGGGGGGGGGGGTAACAGAAGGTACACACACATGCACATAGATGCATACATGGACATGCAAACACACATGCAGGCATGCAGGCAGGGTACTGGACAGCCTATCAGGCCCCCAGCAGGGCCCTCAACAGGGCTCTGATGGGCTGTGGCATTGATACACCATCTGTAACTGTGTCACGTTGGATTACAGTGAGCGGGAGAGAAACACAAAAGAGGGAAGAAGAAGAGAGAAGGAGGGAGGGAGGAGGAGAGAGGAGGAGGGAGAGCGAGGGATCAAACCCTCTCCTCCTCCAAGAGAGCCTCTCTCTGTCTTTCTCTCAGAGACAGGTCCTTATCCTGGAAGAAAAGACTTAATCCCTAACCCCCCCCAATTTACTTCATCTCCCTCCTCTCCTTCTCAGTCGTCCTCTCGCTGCCCCTGCCTCTCTCTCTCTCTCTCTCTCTCTCTCTCTCTCTCTCTCTCTCTCTCTCTCTCTCTCTCTCTCTCTTTCTGCTGCTGAGGGACAGTAGTGTCTCAGCTGTAAGGCTTTGTGTTCCTCCTGGGAACCTGCCTAAGAGATTGATCTGCGCAACGTGAGGAGCACAAAGACCTTGGGGTTTACGCGCCACAGAGCCAGCCATGTATCAAGATGTATCCGGCGTGGGAGTAGCCATACCTGTCTTATCGCATCACGGCTAAACGGACAGATGATGGAAGGAAGAAGGAGCGCAGAGGGAGGAAGAGGAGAGGGGGGTTGGACGGGGTTGCGCCGCTTGTATTCGACACAAATTGAACAGCAGTGAAAAGAGAATGAATTCATGTTGTGTGTTGTGTTTTATTCAAGACCTTAGGCAAAGCGGTCTCTTTTTCATCCTAGTTGTCATCTTCTTACAAAATAGCTGCTCTGAAAGTTCTGTCTTTTCAAGTTGTACTCTTGTGAATATGAAAGGAAGTATCAGAAAAAGGTGATATGAACATCAACAAATACAGATGAGTACATTCCATTACACATACAATTGTCCTGAGTGGATGCTTGGATGGATATTTCACTGAAACTGAGACAGGGCTGTCACAGCTATAGTTACTTACTAATGCAGATTGAAGGAAAACTCAATTTAGTATTGCACTTCCACAAAGTTGGGGGTCTTGTGAGAGACAGATTAAAAAACTAATTGTCAAAACCAATGCAGCAGAGAGGGACAAGGGAGCTGCTTGAGCTCCAAAGAATGCTGGGTGATTCAACTCTTCATAAACTCTGCCTGCCTGTTAAATGTCCACACCACCGGTTTGTAATGCAGGTTTTCTGTTAGAAATTCTGTTAAATGTCTCAAGCTAAACTGATCCTCATGTGTCAAATCAGCAGGTTTCTCCTCTTGAGATTATATAAAAAATAATGCATTATCATAGATTTATAAAGTCACTGAAATCAGCTTCGCCCCAACCTACAATATCAAAATGCTGCTCACATGATAATACATAATAGTAATTATGTAATAAGAAAATATAATGCTCTGAAAAGGGACCTGCATTTTATACTTCAGAACACTTCGCTGTTAATACTTCTGTATTTTTACTTGTGTTCAATTTTTAACACAGGATTTTTACTCTACTTGCCAGGACAACAGCAGGACAACGTCATTTGTCTGTGTTCATCCAAAACTGTTACAAATCACTATTGAAAGATAAATCTGTTTTATGATGTGGCAACGTTGATTGTTGATAGGAAACAGGAGATGAAGAGCAGTCTCTCATCTTTTCTCCAATGCTTTCCATCCATCCTGACCTCTTTCCTAAACTCACCCTGCCTTCTCTTCTGGTGCCGCCATAATTCCTACGGCTGCTTTGTCACTTGACTGTAAACATATGTCATTTTGGGCCACAGGCTGAAACTTCTGGGTAGGACAATTTGAATTAATCTTCCATATTCCACATTTGAAGTCGTTGGAATTTGAAACCATCTCATAAAGCAAATGGTTCATGAGCATAATTAGTTAATCAAATAGTGAACTTCCTTATGCAAAGGCCTTAAAACTGGTCTTAACGTTTTCACACACAGCCAAAGGTGGTTTGCCTAAATGAAAACAAATGTAATATTTCTGATCTTTGGACCCTTGCGGATATGTTCCAAAGGGTTGCATTTTTGACCTGCTTGAGTCTGCTTTCAAGTTTGGGAGACACAAGATTTTTTAAGGTTTCGGTTGTCCACTACCTCTGAGCATTGCACCTGGATTCTTTTTACCACTCAACAGATGAGCATCTAATCTGTCAATACATATATCACATTCTCGTATTCTTGCAAATTTTCAAAGCACTAACATAGTGAAAGTTGTACATTGTGCAAGTATTGCCTGGATAAAACTCTGCTAAAACTTTTTCTTAATCAGTTTCATGGAGCTCTTATAAACAGTGCAGGCTTTTCTATATGGATAGTTTTGGAATAAACTTTTTCTAAGTATTGTAAACCTCACATATTTTGCACTTTGACTGGAGCACAACACCTTGGCTCTAAATCTATGTGCTGTCTTACCAGGCTGTGTGCTGCAACTCGCCCACACACTGTGGGCAAATAATAAGCACCCCCAGGCTCTGCCAAGGCCTCTCAGCCTTTGTGATAGATGGCATTCCTTTTTCTCTATTTCTGCTCTTCTGCTGTTGCACCACACACACACACATGCACCGGCGCAGGAGCACACATGCTTGGTGTTGGGCCCGCTGCATCAGTGAGATCCAGTCTCTGGTTCCACTGTGTGCTGATGTATCTAAGAATCCTATTTTGCTGTTCTATTGTGTGAGTGGAGATAGAGGCCCATCACTGAGAGCGCAAGGTCACCGAACACATCAGCACAAAGAGCCCTATCTCCCGCTCTCTGTCCGTGTGTGAGAGTGTGTGCTCTCTCTCTCTCTCTCCCTGCCTCTCTCTCTCACACACACACACACATACACACACTCTATCTCTGCTGCAGTCACTCTCTCTTATTCATTCACTCTACAAGCCATGAGCAGACAGCTCCTTGAATGCCCTGACCTCAAATACGCTGAAATAGCCACAATAGCCTCCCTGACTACAAAATATCAGGCCTCTCCATCTAGACTCAGTGACTCAGAGCTTCTATTTATCAGGATGTGGAGAGTGTAGAGAGCTGATCACATTGTTAGATTGGGATCATGGACTGTGGCGAGTGCTTGAAAGAAAAATTCATCATGTGACTCCCCTTTCATTAGACGATGGGATAGAACAAGTTACCTATTAAAGTGATCTCATCATTGTTGATCCCATTTGAATACATTAGCCATACTGTTTCAACCCCATATTGATATTAATATTAACATCACTATGGCTGCAAGGATAGGTAACACTTTTTCATCTTAATACAATACTAACATGCCATGTGTAGTTTGAAAGAGTTATTGGTTGGTGTAATCATTCCTCCTCCTCATACTGGCTGTGAAGCAATCCCTTTATTGGTGCGACTACATTGTAGGAGATGGAGGACAAAATCCACAGCCCTCGCAAAAATGCAATTAAAGGTTTAGTCAGAGCTAATATGAGGTTTCAGCAGTCTCAGTTAGCCAGTTCAAATGGGTATCTTCAAGAGTTAGTAGTATGAAATTCCCTCTTTGTGTTTTGTTGCTGAGCTGTGGTGGAAGAATATTATTTGGTAATCGCTTATAGGTTCAGGACCTGACGCTGAAAATGAACCCACATAAAACAACAAGGGTAAAGGGCAAGTTTTGTGTGTGGATAATTTTGTCCCCTGTGTCTGAAGTCATTGCTGGTTGATGCAACTTCAGCTCGTTGGGATATGCCACTGTCCTGTTTCCCAGCATCAACCCAACTCTTCAAAACTCTTCAGAAAAGCAGCAATCTTATTTTGTTTGCTCTCAGTCTGTCTAATCTGTACGACACAATTTAAATGGCACAATGCTCCATAATACGCATTGCAGTGGAGTCACATTAGGCCGTGTTCAGACCAGCATTTAGATTGAGGCCAGTTCACTGAGGTGGTGCCAATGCTGGGCTGTGACTAAAAAACACAGGGCCGTAAAATAGTTCAACCAGGCTGAACTTCTGCCCCAAAACAACATCCTCTAAGCCATTCACACATTCATGCTAGATTACTTTGTAATGCGATTCCTGCATTTCTGCTCTTTACTGGAAATCAGCAACAAGGATACATTTATTGCAATTTTTTCCACTGAGGGACGAATAAAGGTTTATCTTATCTTATTGTCACATGATAATTTTTCAGAGCAGTAAAATCCTTCCTCACAATATTATAAACCATTTTTTTTACTCAGGCATGTTTTCTGTCTGAATGCCTGCTTAAGCTTGGAACAAACCTAAAGACCGGCTGAAACATAAAAAGATGAGGCACCAACTTGCACAGATTTTTTTAGTCTTTGACAGGAAAGAGTACAAACCTCGTGGCCAAGTAAATACACTCGACAACACACTGAGTCACTGGTCAGTAATGACAGGATTTCTGGTGGTTGACGAAGCCACAAATCCCACGGGAACGTAAACTGTTGCCTGTTATTGTACCACAACAAACATGGATGGCAACCAGCAGCTTGCACAGTTTTGCGGTGAAGTTTGTGCTGAAAATGCCAAAAAAAAGGTGTGTTTAAAACATGTTCATGAGAACAACTGGCACTGATTATGGACCAATTGTCAACACCAAGTGACCCAGACTGGAAGAGATACAGTCCAACGTCTGATCACGTGTCACAAATCATATTCATAATGTACATATAGCATGTGAGTATTGTATTAAGATATTACCAATCATTTAAAAGTTTAAAATCAGGACTTCAGCTGTAAAATTCTTCTTACACACATGACCCAAGAACATCAAATTCCTCAGCCTGACCCTGCTCTCAACCCTGATCTTGACCAGAGTTGTTTTGTGGGTTTGATTTAACCCAGATGGACCCTTTCACACTGGTGATGGACCTTCACATTTACGGGGTCAGAAGTCTGCTGTGGAAGAGGTCTAAGACACAAAGAGTGTGCACAGTATCATTATAGTATCATTTCAGTTTACCTGGGGATTTGTTACCTTTGCTTAGTACAATCTGCTTTATTTCTCTTTTACTGAAAACATGATTTTTTATAAATACTAAATCCATCACCTTTCCTTGATGTTCTAAACACTTGGGGGTATGACTTCCCCAGGAAAAAAAAAACCTCTCTGCTGCAGACACAAGTGAATTTAATGTCTGTATGGAAAGTAAAGAAAACCCCTATGTAGACTGTTCTCCATACACCTATAGGACCCCGAGCTTTCTGTCTCATTAGACAAGCAGAGCAGCCATCATCATGATCATCTGATGACCTGCGATGTCTACATCATTACCAAGCAGCATACATCATTATCATTAATGATCTGCAAAGTGAAACTCTGCTCTGTTACTTTGAGGAGTTTGATGCACTGCATTGGCTACGCGTCTGCGCCCTTTAATCAAATGCGCTTTCTGAGCAAAATATATTTAGCATCTCTTAGGAATGCGTCTTCTATCCACTATTTTCAAATAGATCATCACTGAGAATGCTCCTAGTACAGAAATCCCAAGTGAAAGAAGTCATGGCTGGCCTGGATCCTGATACAGACATAAACAATCTGCAGTATGTGGGCCAATGCCAGGGAGAAAGTGATAGTGTGACATAAAAGGGAAAAATCCTAAAGACATAATACATTCCGCTTTAACCAGCTAGTGTCGGACACATCCAGAAAAAGCATACTAACAGTGTCAGCTAGGTCTTAAGAGTTTTATGTTGTTCATCCACAGAGATATAGGAAGTCTATCCATATGGATTCTTGGCAGCAGACACTAGGGTTTGATAGGGTTTTATATGTGTGTGTGTGTGTGGCAGCACTGCAGCATACTACATAAATATTGTAGTGGGTTCTTAACCATCCTCTAGAGTCTCCTCTTGGCAACTGGAAGTGAATAATGCATTACGGAGATGCTGGAAAGATAGTGCTTTATTACAGTTCTGAAGTATAATATGAGTTGTTTGCCTCTGAAACTGTTCAGCGGGGGAAATGCTGCTACTTATAGTGGACCTTTTTATGGGCCATCCTATCTTTTTTTTTTCCTCTTTTGATACATATTTAATAATTCAGGTTATCTCACACAAAGGAGAATTGTTTTTTAAGTCATGCAACTAGCACACGTCAATAACGTTTGAGAGCTCTGATCAAAACTAAAGCTGCTGGGGTCTTTTTTTTTTTTTTTTTTGTGGCATTTTGGTTTTCTTTCAGAGTTTTTTGTGCTCGCTATTGGTGTTTCCATGGTGATATAAATCATTTTTCTTCCACTTAACAATGGATCAAATGGAGCTAAAAACAGAATCAAAGCAGCTTGTGAAAACAGCACAAACTGTGTTATTCTTTAAATACAAAAAAGGGCAGAAACACAACGGAGCCCAAATTCCCTTGTTTATACTGAAGATGTAAATGTCTTTAGTTACCTCAATACATTTAGGAAAAAGTAAGAAAAGCTCAAATTACAAAAATGACACAAAATTAAACACACTGTTTCCTGCTCCTATCAAATAATCTGTGATGCAATATAAATAAATGACACAAAAACATGCAAAGCATTGCTGATTTATTTTTCTAACTTTTTAGGCTCATAACAGTCCATTCAAGTTATGTAGCTATCTATTCTCCCAGCCTTTATTTATTATGATACAGAATCCCACTTCCCACACACACACACAAACACACACACACACACACATGTGACATTGCATTAAAGCATGGCAACAGTTTCCTCTCAAAATCATCAGAGAGGAAAATAAGTGTTGGGGGGGAATTAACTGTTGGAGAACGGCACAAATAGTGCAGCCTTGTAACTTGAAATTGACTGGGGGTAGTTCAGGAGATATACTGCTGAGAGGCCTGACTCGCTCCCTCTCTGCTCTTACGATGTGCAGCCTCTTTCATCTGGTAAACAAATGTCTGAGATCTAAAGGCTTTCCCATAGTTGTTATGCTAACCTTGGAGAGCCGAGCCACTCCATTAGCATTTGAAGGAGCTAAATATTAGCTAAGAAAGAGAGCGCTCCCATTTAAAGGCATGAGAAAAACTCCGCTGCCATTGGTACCTAACCATCTGTGCTGGCTCCTCTCCCCGCACCGCAAACATGACTTCAGGAGCCGCCCAGAGCTCAGGCGACTGACAGCTCACACTCTGAGCCCTGCCTCTGAAAATAAGCCTTTCTTACGCCACATCTTTTTAATTCAGATAGGCTCCGGTGCTTCGCTCCATCCAAATAAAGCTGTTTGGACTCAAGACCAAGCAGGCAATTTTCCATGACAAGTCCATTTTTGAAAATCTCCGGGCTCCTGTGTGATTACGTGTGGATGCTCTACCAGAGCAAACTACTAGTGTGGTGGGGTATGAGACACAGGACTGTGGAAGGAAGCTATACACCCTCCAAAGCACATCAGACTGTTTTTTGACATTTCACAATTTTAGGATTCAGTCACACTCTTATCATTAGGCCTGAAAAAAGTAGATTGTGTAAAGCCTCCAGTCATATGTAGATTTTTTTGGATGCAGGTAGGCTGTGGAAGAAGAGTGAAAATTAATTCATTTTCATTATAAGTGACATTTTCATTCACCAATTCAATGCTGTCAAAAAAAGACAGGACACCACTTTAGGGCTGAAACAATTTTTTGAGACTGAGAGTTTATTCTTGTCCCCGGAAACAGTAACTAACAACACAGTCTCAGACACTAAGATGGATGGCTGGGATGCTTGAAGCAAAGTAATTCATATAAAGTGTCGTCTGAATAGTCAGAAAAGTATTTACAGAGATTCAGAGCAGACACACTGAAAGGCAGGGTGAAAAGCCTGTACTCACAGAGAGGGGCGAGACATGGTAATTGTTCAATTGGGGTTAGCGACGCACACTTTTGGACAGTCTTTCCTGGCATTCTTGGAGTTGCACTCGTTTGCAGAAACAAACAGTGACAAGAGAAGCTACGTGAAGAATGAAAATAGCTTGAAGGAGAATAAAATTTTGCCTTCTTTCTCACATTCGCACATTCAGTCAGTCGCTGTGTGAAGCGGGTGTGTTTGTTGGATCATTGATCAAAAAGACATGGATGATGTCCTTAAAGTGCTCCGAAAAAAAATTCTTATATCTGAAAAGCTGGAAACCCCATGGTTTGCTTGAAATTAGTTTTTCAATTCTTTAGTTATTAAAGTTCTTAATTAATAATCTTCTAGCAATGAAATGTTTTAATTGACAAGCTAATTTTCAGCTCTGTAGTAATTGGGTTGTTTCTCTGTTTGTCAAGTGCTTTTACAGGCAGTAACGCTGATGAAGTCGAGCAGCGAGCAGGTACAGAGGCGTGAAGTGTTGTGAGTTTGGTCTCGATGCCCACAGTGCTGTGGTGAAACTATATTTTCAGGGTTGTGTGCGTGTGATCTGCCTGGTTGATTGTCATGTTAATGCCGTAATTAGCTACCACATTCTTTGCCTTTTTTTTTCTCAGAAATGGTGCTGGAGCCAGAGGCTGGTGGTCAAGGGCTGATTTCATGGACAGGGTGCATGCTGGGCCGCAGCACCCGGAGGGAGGTCAGAGCACCCTGCCCGCCTTCGGCCCCTCAACCCTGCTACTGCTGCTGCTGCTGCTGCTGCACTGGAAGGCACACCTGTTACACTTTCCCAGGGGTGTGGAGGTGGAGAGGGCACAAACACCCTGCAGCACAAAGACACACACATACACACACACAAGAAAGGCAGCAGCAGCAGCAGCCGCCCACACGGCACACACTATAGGGCACGAAACCTTCATTCAGCCTCTATCGTTTCCACCACATACCACAACACATTCCAACGCCACAAGTGGGTCTGAACCTCCACCCCCCCGCAACACACACACACACACACACACACACACAAATACACGCACACTTGTTTTTGTAAGGAGCCCTAATTGAATAGGAAAGGGGGAGGGATGCTTCGCCGTGCAGAGATACACAGAGGAAAATCTTTTTTTTTTTTGAAGAGAGCACAAGAAAAACAGGAGAAGGAAATGTGCGACAAAGGACACAAAGAGATATTTTAGAGATGCGATTGGGATCATCCTGGTCTTCAAGGAGAAATTAATTATTCAAATCGATTCAGTGATTAAATAGGGAAATCAGATGAATCGTCTCCTGTAGAGAGCTGGAATGAGGGGACGAGAAAGGAGATGTGAAGGGATGAAGAGAGGATGGGTTACTGATGGGGGGTGGTGGTCAACCTGCATGGGGCCTCCTGCTCTCATTATGGGGACACAATCCCATATCTTGTCGCCACAGGTGGGCTTGGGCAGTAGGGTGAAGGAAAAGGGGAAAAAGTTCACATCCATGTATTTTGTTGTAGTGATGAGAGAAGCTCATATTTCTTGTTGAAGAAAGTTCTATGTTCTATTGTAATTGTATTTACTTTTAATCAAGATAAAGCAATGGAAATTTGGGTTTGACTTACTATTTTGTGTAAGCATATATAAAGATACTGTGGCTATTAGATTTTTCAAAACAAGATAAATCTGTTTTGGTACTTATTGTGGAAAACTTCTTGCTGGCCTTTATCTAAGACAACCATCGACTGACATTTGACATTTGCACGTCATAGCCTCATACGGTCAGCAAGCGTTAGGACAAGACCTTCATTTTTCAACAAGCTCACATTTCATTGATGTACCATTAGCAACTATATGGTCTGGTTGTGGAAAATGATTCGAACTCCCAGAATTCTGTCGTCTCAGCACTCTGCATTATTAGTCAGTGAGTGAATCACAACACTGTGCAGCATATGGAATCATAGAGTAAAGCAGGGAGTGCTAAATCACAAATGGGACTAAGCAACAGCTAACAACAAACTTCAGCCCCCAGCTGGTTAACTGCCTGTGAGCCCACTGGAGCTGATGTGATATAACAAACTACTTTTAATGCGTACTCACAAAAATACTGCACAAATCAAATTACAGTGGCAAACACAATACACCCCCTGGAGAGCAGGAGTGTAAGGGGTGCTATCCACTGAAGAAAAATTAAACAAATATATTTATATTTGATTATTTATTTCTTGGTTATTACAATTTTGAGCATAGAAGTAGACACGCCAAAGCAAACACTAATAAAATATATATACTGGCTGTGAGCATGATGGTGTTTGTGGATGTGTATTTTTCTGACATCAGGATTCAGCCTGGCTCGTGAAAACACATCAGATTTGAATTTTATCTTTTGCAGTGTTCCAGAAGTTTGCATAACATTTGGATGACGGTTTAATGGGATGCAAAAGAGAAGGAAAGATACATCAGGAGAGGAAAACAAAACAGTGAAATGATGATGAGAGAAGTAGGATCCTCCCGCTCTCTAGACTCCTGTCTTTCTTTCTTTTCACTCTTTTTCTCGCACTTACTGCCTCCTTCTCTCCATCCTCTCTCTCAGTAACATTCCAGTCAGCGGTCTGCAGTTGGATCATAGAGATTCAGGGTCTCTGCTGGCGTCCGAGGTCGCCGACAAGAAAGACAAGGAGCAGATGGTGGTCTTTGTCATTACCTCCTCTTTTCAGCCTCCTGGCAAGCCTCACCACCTCTCTCTCTCTCTCTCTCTCTCTCTCTCTCTCTCTCTCTGCACCACAGCAGCATTGCAGGCTTCTGAATAGGCCCCAACCTCCGCAATGCAAGCAGCCTCGTAGGTATGGACCTCCGAAACCAGATGGTGAGATTATTTGGAGCAATTAATTCTTTGAGAGAATCAGTGGGAACATGTTTGCAGCAGAGATTTGGGGGCGTGCGGTTGAATGTGTTGAATGACATTCTTCCTTTAAGTCCCTCCAAGAAAAAAAAAAAGTTTAGGAGGGGTGGGGAGGTGGGGGCCTGTGATGGGAGGTTCCAGGAAGAACAGTGAAAGGGAGGGTTTTTTTATCAAGGCAAGAAAAGCGCGCGTAAAGTATGAGGCTGAGTATGGGAACTTTTCTTAATGAAAAGGGACCGAGGGTCTACTTTGGAATTTCCACATTCCAGAGCCAAATATAAACAGGAAAAACATGTTTTTATATAGAAATAAATTAGCCATCTTGTGTTACAGAATAACTAGAAATGTTTCATCTGTCATGATACATAAAATGAAATTAATGAGTAAAAATAAAACTTTCGTCATCACATCATAAAAATCAACATGTCAACCGATTAGCTGTCCAAAGTGATCAATCCACACATCAATCAATCTGTCCATCAACTGCTGCCTTTTCAGGTCTAACAGTCTGTTGTGCTAAGTAGGCGAGCGGTAACATAAGGGCTGTAATCCGTCAACACACTGCATCATAGACCCCCTAATGACCCTGCAGGTCACGAGGTCGAGTCCCTCATTAACTCTGACACCGGTGTCATCATCAGTCCTTTCTCTGGATAATTTCTCAGAGGAATAAGACTCTTTTATTTCTTCCATTCCTCTCACTCCCAGTCCTGTGGATTAAACATCCCTGGTGAAGACTGGTGGAACAGATCCGTGTGAAACCTGCAGAGACATCTCAAGGCCTGAAGTACAGTCATCTAATGAAGCTTAGTGTAAGTTCAGTCAGGACTATACAAGATTGACTGTCTTCATGTTTTCTATATTTATTATTTGCTCTCCCTCTCTTTATCTGCTCCAACTTCCACCTCAATCATCTGACTGAGGGTGTTCACTCTTTCAGTTACCAGTCAACCAATCAAATTTGCCCAGACCTCTGTGAGCCAATCATCTCATTGCTATTTCTCAAACTATTTCTCACTCTCCTGCTGTCAGCTGTCATTTCATTGTTAGATTTATGCAACCCTCCTCCACCCAATTCACCTCCAGTCTTCATTACAACCAGTCCTCCCAGTTGGTCCCTCCAGTGAGCCCATCAGAAATCCAGCTCAACATCTCATCCATCACAGTTTTCAACATTGCTCTTCACCACCACCAGTGTCTAGACTTTATATAGGATAGGATATTCCTGTACTGTACCAAACGCTCACTTCACTTTCTTCAACCTTCCTATTGTGCAAAATGTCAATAACTGAATGTTATTCTTTAAGCCATTAAGTCTCTTCTAATTGAACTGGGCCCAGACTAGTAGTAGTAGTAGTAGTAGTAGATCATCCTTAATTCTTTATGTCTCTCACAGTGTTGTGAGAACAGAATTCTTATCAACTCAACCACAACATCCTGCAAACCAGAAATAAAAAATATGAAGAGATTATCCTGTTGGTGAACATAACTTAATGCTAAGAACATCACCCACCTGTCTTCTGTCTGTCTAGTTGTTACATGCTACTGTACATTTACACCTAAGCACATACTGTGCAATGATGATGCAGATTAATACATTTTGAAAAATGAAAAAGCATAAGCTGATGCATGCTTCCTGTTCAATTTCAGGTGTACAAAATAGTAATATTTTTCTTATTCACAATGGTTTTCAGCTGCATACACAGTGATCCTAACCCTGTTGCTCAAAGAGTTTGCCTTTTTTTTTCTTTATTCTTATATTTTTTAACCAGACTTTTTCCACCAATCCACCAGACTGGGCTACTCATCATTTACAATTAGCTTAATAGCTAAATGGAGCTCATTTAGAGCTCATTTTTCACTGCTGAGATAATGTTAGTCTCCTACTATTTCTTAACATACCTTATTATCACACTGTGGCGAATGACACATGGTCGAATTTGGGAATCTGTGTGCTCAGCACTTTGACAAGTTAACAAAAACTCTCATGGAAACTATGTCCAGTGTCTCAATTCAGGCGTGCCTTTTGTGCTCCGTGACTGTGACTTGAGAAAGGATACATCTCAAGGAAGTCATGGAAATGGCCTAAATCTGCACGGACATTGCATCATGTTGAAAAAGCAGTATATTTTAATCTAGAGCAGTGGTTCATTAAAGTGCGTGCTGCAGCACCCTAGGGTGCCTCAAGGATAGGTGCCATAATATTTGTATATTTTTCATATATCACATTAAAAAACCATTAGCCGCATTTTAATATTACATTTTGAAATATAAAAGTTTGAGAAATAAGCAATAAACAATGAAGTCATTGTATTAAAAAAAATTAAGATATGCCGTAATTAAGACCACAGCTCACAGTTGCTGGTTGTCATAGTAATGCAACATGTTTTCCAGGTGCACAGCAGTCAGATATACGGACTGTCAGTGCAGATTGATGGAAAGGTTTATCGCCTCAGATAGAGCTCAAAGAAATGCTGATACATCTCGGCCCTCAAGAGAGGGACTGAAATGGCTGAAGGAATTAAAATCAGACCGCACAGTGAAAGCTACTTGTATTACAGCTTTTCCTGGAGAAGAAAAATCAAATGTGGAAATAGTGTTAAGCAAGCTCAAGAGACTTCTCTTCAGCCAGCAAAAATATTAACATGTACAGTGACTAAGAGAAGTCAACGAAATCTTAAAAAGTAAGATAATAGCTTCTTGAATTGCTATTTTTATTTTGCACTGCTGTGTTTTGAGCTTTTTTTAGTGCAGTATCATGTGATATTGCTAATTTTTATATTTGTTATATGTGATATATGAGGTGTGGGTGAGCACAGAGGAATACATGAAAAAATGGAGGGTTGCTGTGGTTTAATTACGTTTGGCAACCACTGCTGTAAAGCATATACGTAGGTGATGTGAACATCTAAACCGATTCTGGGCATGACATCAAGCACACAGTCCAACTGTACTGATGCTCTTCAGTTCTCACCCTGATATGCCTGTAAACACAAAGACACAACTTTGACACCACTGTGTCCTTGAGCCCTCCTCTGTCTCTGTTCTTGGCTCACATCAACAATTTGTCACCGAACCTGCATCGTCAGCGAAGGAATCAGCTGATTGTCTTCTCACTTCTGCGAAACGCATGAGCCAAAACGCAGGCTGATAAAATACTGTACAAAGCTTAACCTGAAAGAAAGGAGGATTCAGGTTCTGATGTTAGCAGTAGAGACAACAAGCAGGGCAGCAGCTGTACAACAGGATGCAACAAAGGTGCACCTGTTGTCACTCACACACACACACACACACACACACACACACAGACCATCACAAACACAAAGAGCACCCCACCACACAGTCACACAAATATCTGTCTGCACCTACATGTTGCTGGGTCTCTCCACAGTTTGGAGTACAAACAGGACAAACTGAGCGAGCATCCAAAATGCCAGGTCAGGAGTGTTTGATGTGACCACGGTGGGAAACGGGGAAGTGAAAGTAGCAGCTGGGGGAATTATGAAAAACTCCCAGTGGCGATGACAAGAAAGAAGTGAATAATGCTTTTAGACTGAACTGCTTCTGACCTAAATGAGTGTGGCCCAGAACACAGCTCCCACTTTTAGCACAGTTAATATGAGAATAGATCATGGCTACTAAACACAAAGCCCACAGGTGGAGTGGCACATGTTACGCCTGTCTGCAGAAAGAAGTGGGGTTTCTTTCCTTTTAACTCTATTTTCACCCTGAAGCACATTTTCCACCTTGTTGTATCTTGTTTTGTTTTTTTGCAACAATCACTCTTTTCATTTTATGTAACTCAGGTATCTCTCATGATGCATTTGTGTGTGTGTTTGCAAGTAGGCGTGTATGCATGTGTGTGTGTGAGTGTGTGTGGATGGTTACTCAGGTTGCACAGTGTAAACAGTGAATGCACCTGTGTAAATGACACAGAGAGAGCTGTTGTGTTTAGGTGGGAGGCCATCAGGGAATAAGACATGTTGTGCAAACTGTGTCACCTGGAGAGAACGAGAAAAAAAAAAAAAAGCGTGGCACCACCCGTCACGACCACAGCTGAGCCAGCCGACGCGATCACAGATCTGGGTTCGGAAGATACCAGATAGAGCTAGATAGAAATACTTTGCATGCAAATGTTAGACATACTTTGAGAGATTAAGGAGTGTTGTGCAAGCTGCGCCACTTGGAGACACAGAGAAAGAGCGTCACTAACCCGGCACAATCACGCAGGCCGAATAACAGAAAGCCAATCCACCTGCTGGGTATTATTTACAAGCTACAGTCATCAAAACCACAACCAGACAACCAACCTGCACAGCTGGGGTTCAAGAGTCATGAGATGAGGAAGGTTTCTGAGAACGTGAGCTGAGATGGAGAGATAGAGAGCAGAGTTTCAGAGGTGGTTGTGACGGGTCACGAGGGACAGAGGCATGTTGTGTGACTACAGTCTCTTTCAGGCTGGGTGTGTTGATCCTATGGAGGAAGGGTGGGGGCTTTTTACAGTTGTCTCATAGTCTGTCCAGATATTTGGAGTCACAAATAGCAACTATCATTTGACAATATTTCACATTAGAGTATTTAACCTTTATTATACTGAATAAATAATGTAACTATTCATACTGTTTATTATTGCCAAGGATCAGGGATTTCATTTGAGTCTTAACACATTTTTTCTTAAATGTTCCTCAATTCTTTCAATCTGTTATTAATATTATTAATAAAACCTGTGCTCTGCTGTGACTAAGGCCTATTTGACAGGACTGAACTTGTGAACTTATGATTTAAAGATTACATGGTCCTCTTTGCGTTCTTCGTGTTGATGAAAGTTCTTGTCTGACCTCGCTGGATAAACCTGATGCTGCATGATGGTCAGGTTAAAAATGTGGCTTTTGACAAATTGTTATTGCACATTTTTCACCTAATGTATTTTGTAGATGGTTTATTTTTGATGATCACGAGTGTGCACATGGAGTTTTGGAAAGCATGATAGTGAGGCAGCGTTCAGTTTGAAATGAAATGATGCTTTGTGGGGGTTTTTTGTTTAAGATTAAGAATATTATTAACTGTGTTACATCATACTTTACATCTGAATTTAACTGGTGGGTACACTGGGAACATTATCTTTGTGGCTAATGAGTCAGCCTTCCACATAACCTTATTAGCCAATGGAATTAAGAATTTTTAAAGTCTATCCTGAATTGTAAAATTTTTCTGAAATCTGTTAATGCATTAATTATTGCTTCTTTTTCTATGTTTCATGTAATTTCCATTTAACTCACAAAAATCTAATTAGTATCCCCAAAATGTGGAAAAAAAAAAATCCCTTCAACCTACATATTAATCCAGATTTTTTTTTTTTTTTTTTTTTTTTAAAGGTGGCCCTTGTTTTTGATTACCATCCAAGCATGCTCAATGTAAAGAGATTATCTCCTGCTTTGATACCAGGGGGGAATAAGAGGTGTTGGGCCACCTCAGTCATCTGAGAGTTTGCATCACCACCCGTTGCAACTTCAACCACATCCCTGGGAAACATCTTGCACAGATGTGGCCATCATGCAATTTCCACTTTGTACGTGGTTGCTGCACTGTTGGCCCTCTACCAAAGATTTAGTTGAAGTGCTGTCGATGCTAGATGTTCTCTACCGACTCTCAGTTTCTGTCCTGAATTGCACACATGTAAATTTTCTAGAAAGAGCAGACTGGTGAAGTTAATAGTCTGGCCTTTGTCTCCGCATCATGTAGCCACAACAAACAGAGCTTCACCTATCAGGCTTATCTAGTAATGAGTCTCTAGTTACCGAGCGCCAGTCCCCAGTCAGCACCGCTATAAACCTTTGGGGAAGTGGCGCCAGAAGGGCCACAATTAGAGAAGTACATGTAGAGGAAGCACGAGAAAGCAAACACAAAGACAGAAGGGCAAAGAGATAATGCACACTCATGTTTCCTCCTTTGTTCTGGCCAACTTTGAATCATTGCTTGTGTTCGACTTGAGGTCAATCTATGCATCATTGACTGGGTACAGGGCTAAAGACATACCAGAATAGAATAGAACAAGGTTACTGGGCACAAAGAGTCAAAGTGCATCGTGTTTACATTCCTGCCTTCACGCACCAGCCACACACACAGAACACACCAAACTCTGTGCTGTTATCAAGGTTATTCCTTGAACTTTAATCAAGCACAAATACTTTGCAAAAGAAGAGAAAGAGGTTGCATTAAGGCCCGGTCAAGTGGCACAGCAAGATTCATCTGCATGTCTTCAGGAAATATGTGATCCTGGAAGAGGCAGCTTGTCACTAATAAGTTATGATAGCTTCCTCCATTTTGGAATCTCCAGCTCTCATTCAATCAAAGGTCAGTTCTTTCAGGATGGCTTGAAAAGTTCAGGAAAAATTTGTGTTTGCTTGATGAGCCACTGCACACACCTACTGATGAATAGTCAATTTCCATCCAAAGAGCAAATTTTAAACAAATTTCCAGAAGATCTGCTAGAGCAAATGCAAATGTGTGTTTTCATGCACTACTGTTAAGTGAATATTAAAAGTTGGGCCCATTGAGATAAACATTTTGTGCCGCTGCCGTCCAGTCGAGTTGCCATCAAAGAAGGTGTAATAAGATGACGTGACGACAGGAGGGCGAGTGGAAAATGTGATGGAAAGACGGTGTTTATGTGTGTATTCATTTGAGGAAGTTACAGTCTCGTCATTGCTCCACACAGATCTGATGTTTTCATCTCTTGTGGAAGCTTGAGTAATGTTTAAGTCACATGCTTTGTGATGATTTATTTGCTAAGTCTGTTTCCATTGCACTTTAGTCTTCTTTTTATTTACATCAACCAACTTTTCCGCTGCTGCCAGCCATAAGAACTTATATATACTATATACATATTTCAAGTTTTCTTTTTTTTTTTATTTCCAGACTTTCCACTCAGGTTTGCAAATTGAAAATTTGCATAAAAACAGGTGGATGGAAATGCACACGGCACGCCTCATTTCAGCTTTATACAGTCTTTGGTTTGAAACATTTCTGTGGAATCTGCAAATGAATTATTTTATATGGAAAAACTATTCTTGGCAGCAAGTTTTTTCAACCCATTAGCCTTCAGGGAGGGAGCCAACAACTGGAAACTCAAGTCTCTGTGCAGAATCTCCAACTTTCTGTTTTATTATGGACATACATGGTCAAAGTGAAAGCATTAGTGAGTCACTGCCGAGGCTCAACTGGACAGTGTTTTTCTCTCAGACCCAGTCCGTCATCTGCTTGTCATGGGCGAGGGTTCGTGCACCATGTGGAAAGGCTACCATCAAAGATTCATACCACTGACCCCTTTGAAGTTGCCCCTGAACCAAACATTGCTGCACACATTACTGAGCAGAACAGTCACTTCCCATGGCAACAGAAAACAGAGAGAGAGAGAGAGAGAGAGACGGAGGGAGGAAGACAGAGAGACAGAGAGGAGAGGAAAATAGCCATTTAAAGCCATTTAAGCCTTTCAATATTCATGACTAGAGGAGACTGTGGTGGTTCCCATAAAGTTTGGGACATTAAACCCCCAAAGAGCCACTGAGGTGGGTGTCATCCTGCTAGACTCAGACCTCAGGCCCCCCTTGTGCATCCTGGGTGAAAAACACTCAGGACTGAGGCTGAGCTGAGGCTGAGGGTTGTCTTGGCAACGTGCCTGAAAGAAAGAAAGAAAGAAAGAAAGAAAAGAGGATAGGAGAGAGGAGAGGAGAGGAGAGGAGCAGGGTGTGAATGGAGGAGCTCCCCATGCGTGGCGCCGGGCAGTCTACCCGGCGGGGCGGCTCAATGGGCGGCTGTGAGGGAGGGAGCGGAGCGGCGACGCGTCCCCGGGAGCGGAGGAATGTAGGAGGCACAATAACACACAGCTGGAGGAAGGAATGGCGAGGGAGCCGCCGCCAGACTGGCCCGTCCCGGCTCCCATAGAGCTGCAGACTGTGGCTGTGGGAAGAGGATGATGAGATATAATTTCATGTATAGACTATATTTTCTCTTATAAATCATTAAATCAGATTTTTAAAAAAATCATTGAGGAGATGTTGTATAAATCACATTGTAATAACTATCATGGGATCAAAGCTTAGTTAAGAGTTTCCCAATCAGAATCCAAATATTATTATATACTTTTGGTTTGTTTTTATCTGTTGAGGAGGTGAATTATTTTGGTGAGGTTTACATCCATCCCCCTCAGTGAGGTGAGGCAGGTGTCTGGGCTCCGGATCATCTGTCACAGGGCTGATCGATCCAGGCGAGCCCGTGCGTAATTACGCATCAATGGCCGCGGCGGCTCTGAAGATGCTGATCAGCTGCTGAATGGAGCGAATAAAGCTGCACCTCTGGCTGAATCCATCACAACATCTGCAACATGTGCATCAAAAAAATAGACTTTTTATTCTTTGTACGGCGATGGTAATGCGCTGCGCTCTCTCTCTCTCTCTCTCTCTCTCTCTCTCTCTCTCTCTCTCACACACACACACACACACACACACACACACACCTCTCCCACGGACGGGCAGCCCACCGCAGCGCCCTCACAATGAGACACGCCTTTTTTTTTTTTTTCCCCCTGCTCCTCTGTGGGCTCGGCGGGCAGCGGGCTGCCGGTGATTGACCAGCCTCTCTCCCCCGGTCTGTCAGCCGGCTGCCTTGGCGCCTCCCCTCTCCTCTATAAATGTAGGAAATCTATTCATTCCTCTCACATCGAGCCTGCTGAAGTGAGAGGAGCTGCGAGGCTCGGCGCGGGATGTGTTGACAGACCAGAAATCCGCCTCTTGCTTCACCTCCTCCCTCCCTCTCTCTCTCTCTCTCTCTCCTCTCTCTCTCTCTCTCCGCTTTTGCTCGTGTTTACAGCTGTAATCTCAAACACCTCCTGCCACCTTTTAGTGTCGTTATTTGTTTGTTTCCTCGCTTCTCCGTCGGTTATCTAAGATGAAGGCTGTTACTCCAGTCCGCCCCCAGGACTCCTCCTCCTCCTCCACCTCCTCCTCCTCCTCCGGCGGCGGCGGCGGCGGTGAGCTCTCCCTGCGCTGCGTGTCGAAGCAGAGCCTGAACATCGGCCGGTGCAGGATGGAGGAGGAGGACCTGTTCTGCCTGCAGTACGACATGAACGACTGCTACAGCCGGCTCAAGCGCCTGGTGCCCACCATCCCGCAGGATAAGAAAGTCAGCAAAGTGGAGATCCTCCAGCATGTCATAGACTACATCCTGGACCTGCAGCTGGCCCTGGAGACGCACCCTTCTCTCCACAAACAGCAGCCCGGGAGCTGCCCTCCTCCAGCCTCCAACCCGGGCCGGACACCGCTCACCGTGCTCAACATCGACCACCACCAGGTAAGCTCCAGTCACTCCGCTCTCTCCCCCCTCCCGGTTTGCAGCGGGACTCACCGGGGACCCCGGTGCGCCGGAGCGCCCGTCCTCCAGCCAGACAAAGCGCCTCATTGCCCGTTATGTGTCATTGTCCTTTCAGTGTTAGGGGAAAAAAGAAGAGAGAGGAGAAAACGCTCCACACCCTCACTCCAGCTTTGAGGGAAAAGGAAAAAAAAATCATGCGCCAAAAACTGCATTTGCTGCGGGTTAGATTGCGCACTTGATTGCGGGCTTTATGATTTGCATGATAATGACAGTGTGTGTCAGAGGCCCAACCTCATCCCAGGATGGGTGAAGTGGCTCAGACTGCAGCCCACTCCACTGCCTACAATAAGAGCAATTTGTCTTTCAATAGGCTATAAGAGAATTTATTATGGGAGGTCTAGCAGGCTGATTTTCTGCTGTATATCATTTATTGCAGGGCTTTAGGCCTTGTCTGTATTTGGTGGCATCTCAATCATGTTTTCTTCTTCTTTATTTTTTTGTAGAGGACATCAATAGTCAAAAAGCCGGAGGACTCTATTTTATGCCGCTGAGATACAAGCCCTGCATTTGGTAAGTTGACTTAAAATTACATGAGTCAATATTTGAAATGTTGTTCCATTTTTTTTGTTTACAATCTCAAGTTTGCTGATGCTGCTTTTCAAAAAAAAAAAAAAAAAAAAAATCACAGATGTGGCCAGTAGGACACACCATAAGTGTTGGTCATTGAGGCGTCTCCATTAACTTGATTACTGTAGCCTCCTATATGTGTTGTAAATTGACAGAGTGCTCTGGGGAGGCCAGTGTAGATGCCAGGGAAAATAATAATTGAGGAACATTAAATTGGCACCAGCCTCAGAGGCAGCTGTGCTTTGCGCAATAACTGTCACTGGTGTAGCAATGTGGAAAGAAGAGAGGGTTAAAAACCTCAGCTTGCCCTCTCTTTCATTCTTACACACACTCCTTCCTCCCTCTCTCTCTCTCTCTCTCTCTCTCATTCACTCTGTCCCTCACAGCTCCATTCAAGCTGCACTTCTGGCTTTAAACTTAGATTTATAGCATTGCATCTAAACACACCTGGATGAGGGTAAAAGCATGTACCTGGTGTGTGTCAGAGTAAAACACAGTGTCTGTGAGAGCCTCGCCTGCCTCTCGGCAGCCTTGCCCAACAGCCTGAGGAGCTGTGTGGTTGTTGTTTGACCTGGTTTGTTTTGGGTTGTTGATCAAGCATGGCCTCTGTTTTGTCGGTGGCGCCAGTCAGTCTGGAGCTCTGGAGCTCATCCCCCCGCTGCTATTCATCCCCTCCACAGGTGTGCAGGCTGCACAGAGCCGCTCCAAAGCCAGCAAAGCTTCGCCAGGGACTCATACCCAACTGGAGGCACAATCACAAGGGGATTTCAAAAACCGCTGGGAGGAATTCAACCCAAATAAAATCACTATTCATATTAGCTTTTTTTTGGTTCCACCAAACAAGAAATCAGTATGTAGACTCTTCTCCTTCTCCTTCCTCCTATTTAACTTGCTCTAATTTTACTCCTTGTCACTTTTTTCGAAAAGAGTGAAAATATGGAATTCCCCACGCTGATGAAGTTTTTTGTTGGACACCCGTCTGTCAACAGCTATGAAAACTGTTTGTGAATTGTGCTTAAAGAATACGTAAAAATGACTCCAGTTTAAAGCTTTACTAAACTGCGAAAAATCATTGTACATGTTTTGGACATCTATTGTTTAAAATAGATGATTTGTGTTGAACAGGGATGTCATCCCTGGAATCTTAAAATGTTTGATATTGTAAAAAAGAACAATTCTGATTCGAGACAATTACGATTGTACATATAGAGACACAAATGTTCTATAAAAGTATGTGAAAGGAAGACTTATATGCTTAAAATAGACTATTGTAATTATAAGATATTTTTATTAAAACCTTTTTTGTTGTTATGTAAATATTGTGTTTCCACTTTTAAGTCTTTAGTAATAAACGTGGTTATGCTCTGCCAATAATGTCCTCACATGATGATATCAGTTAACTCTTTGCAGTGTTTTTTGGAATAGTTTAATATGTAGCATGTCAGGCTCATTGCAGAGATATTGAATGTGCACTGAAGCAGCCCTCCCTGTGTAGATATGTGGTGGAGTTCAACACGAGTTCTTTTATTATTTGCCCTGCTTAGCTTTCTCTTGAATTGTTTTGTACTCATTAACTATGACAACTTTGACCCGCTGGGAGACAAGGGTTGGTCTGCTGTTTGATCTTTTTTTTTTTTTTTTTTTTTTAAAAGGCCCGATTTGATTCTGTCACATTGCACTCTTGTTAAAAAATTGAATCTGAGAGTCACAGCACTTCTGACAGTGTTTATAATGTAATACCTTTAAAAAAATCACTGCAAAACAGTGTCTCTGTCATATTTGTGCAGTCAGAGCTTCTCCTTGAGAAGTTAATGATTGACGCCATGAAATCATTAAACTTTGGTTATGAATTGATGAAATATGTGAACATTAACAGACTCCTTTCGGACAACAACCAATTGTATTCAGACATGAAACGTCTTTAAGTAAATATTCAATGATTTCCCTGTTGGAGTGTCAGCAGCCGTTGTTAATGTAAAGAGAAAAAAAAAGCCTTTATTTTTCATGACATTGAACACCGAATTTACCTCACCACCCTCCTGCCAGTGTGAGAGGGCACTTGTACATTACTGTCAGCTGCACTGTTGGACTTGACCTTCACTGGCTTGTGAGGAGTTGTAAAAACAATTAAAGTTTCCAGGAAGAATTGTGTCGTCTCAAGTTTTGTCTCAAGGGGCGTCTTTACTGTTTATTCCTTTCAGTGTCAACGCCACGACGTGAAATAATGAGGAAAGGTGCAGGGTTAACGCTGCTAAACTATACATAATGCTGGATGTGAGTCTCACGGAAAATAAAGGGTGGATAAGGATATGAAAATGTTGCAGATGTCATCTAAGTCCTTAAACCTGTTTTACAGGATTTAGGGATAAAGCTCTGTGGGCTTTTTTATTAATTCCATCACAAACATGGCCACAGTTTCGGCAGAACTGCACAAGTGACAGCCAAGAGTTTACATTCATATGAAACTGTGAACCAGGTGTCATTTATTTTAAATGCTAGAAGCAATATAATCATCTTCCTGCAAAAGCAAGCTGCAACTGGCAGGCATTAAAGTATTTAAAGGAGATTTCTTATTGCAACATATCTTCTGAAACAAAACACATGCATACAACTGGTGACAAATAAGTTCTTAGTAATATAATTATACAGTAATATAATTGTTTTAAATAATAATGTTAGCAAAATGAAAATTCTAACACCGTCAAATTTACCATTTGTGGGATCATTTTCACTGAGGAGAGAGATCATTACTTTTATTCATCTCATGGACACTGCAGAGCTTAAATAGGCCTCCATAGCAAATACTATGCAAGTAGCATGAGACACAAATACAATTACATTTTTGTGGGCAAATCAATATAGCAGACTGAAGTCACAAATGGAAAATTTGCAGCTTTCAGATAAACCACAAATTCATATTTTTCCTTTAGGTGTCTGGCCTTTAGCTGATTCTTTCGCCTAGAGTGACCTTTGATGAGTAAACATAATAGTAAACACTATTTCCTGGATTACTGGCCAGCAGAGGTTATGAATAAAAAGTTCCATTTCCTTACAAACATATAGAAAAAAAAATTCGGCAAGGAAGTATGTTGTTAAAACACTAACTTGCCACATAATGGCTGGTGTATATTGAAAATCATTTCCACACTTTTTAATGAAAGAAATTTCTCCACAAGGCCTCATCGGGCTCACGGGAGCATTCAAGTGCAAACAGTTGGATATCTTAAATGTTCCAAAAAATTGAAAAAAAGAGTCATTTATATTATGACATTGACGATTTACGATTGTTTCGGGAAAGCAAAGAAATTTTTAAACGCAAAATTCAGTTTTTTCAATATCTTTTCAAACATTTTCCTAATTTTCCGAGGCAAACGATTGAAATATTCTGAACTAATTACTAAATGTATCCTTAACACCATGAGTGTATTCACCTAGACAGCTGTCAGACAGAAAGCCACACATGTGTCTCTCTCTCACAGTCATTAGTTACAGTGAGTATCCTCCCTCTCCTTCTTTCCCACGGAGCTGCACTTTTATTCTTGAAGACGCACTGACCCTTGTTTAGCTGTCCCCACATCAACCTGCTGAATGTGGGTTAAAGCGCCCGTTTGACACGGACAAGCCCGGCGACAGAGACGCCATGTGGGTGCTACAGACACCTTTCAGACATCCCGCTTCCACCGTGGCCATCTGAGGATAAAGCAGGCCATGCAGGCCACCTGTGTGTGTTTATAGTCCACAGTAAGAGAGCCGGGCCTCGCTGCCCTTGACAAGAACTGTCCTTGTGATGTGAAATGTCTGTGTGTGTGTGTGAGTGATAAAAGGTAAAAAAAACCAACTGTGTTTAAGCACAGGTGGCCAGCTTGACAGTTAGACCTTCCTGATATGATTAAAGATATTCTGGTTCTCAGAGCGAGCTCAACACGAGCCTGACAGTTCAAACCAGGCTTCAGCAGCCATGACTGCACGGTTGGTGAGAGCATCGCCAATGCATTTTGTCCGGGAAACGCTGCTTTTTATAGATGAATTCAGGGATATGGTGGAGATAACCCGAGCTGACCCTTTAACTCAGTTAACCCTGCTGACCACCATTTCTATTGCATAACTTTTTTTTCCCACAATATTATTTAGTTTATGACATAACAATCAAAAGTATCAGTATTCAACTGACCATGAAGGTAAGAAACACTCATCTAAAAAATTATGATATGAAAACTGCCACATGAAGGTTTATTTGCCACATGCACTTTCTTGGCTATACTGCAAAATTAAAATAGTTTGTGTTTAGTGATGCACTTAAAAACACACACAGCTGCAGAAGAAAAATCAGTCCTGACACACGTGATTTTTTCTCCCATCTCATGATCGTTTCAGTCACATGTTCAAACCAAAGTGTGAGCTGCAGTCCAGCTGCACTTTTACACTGTGTTTACAGAAAAAAATATTTTAACATTTACAGAGAAAATACATTTATCTATAGCGAATGTAATAAATGTGGCATTTCCTTGCAAATACATCTGGCATTAATTCAAACAGCCAATCAGCCATAACCTTATATTTGTACATACAGTACATGTCGACATTAACTTTATCCTATTACACGACGTTCCGTGTTTTCCCTCCCAGCTGCAGTGTAATAGAGCATGGACGCAGGACAGGAGACTTCTATTACAGCTCCGTGATCTGTAGTTCTAATTCTCTCTATTAGTCAGCACCAAAACTGCTGCCATCCCCAGATACATTATTCATCCCTGCTCCTATTATACTTTGCTGCAGCCATATGTTGACTTACAATTCCCACTGTCTCGCTATTAGCCACCACAGCGCTGCCCCATCCTGCGTCTCTCTCCAGCATCAGCACTGCAGGATTTTCCAAATAGTCCCTGTTGGGAGTGAGACAGCAGTGCAGCAGCAGGACGGGAAGCGCGTGGGACTTGTGTCAGTTCTTTCTGTCTGTTCATTTTCCACAACCCAGACAAACGTTCAGGTTGAATTCTTACCTGCGGCCTTGTGGGAAAGCATCGCATCCTGTTTTGATAAGGAGGCTCAAACCACATTGGTCAACCTGATTTCGACCCTTGAGCTGAGGCCAAGGGAGTGGACGTGCCCGCCCTGTGACCAGTCACTCGGAAATGTCATTATGAACACAGTATCATTATTATCAAAAGAAGGGACTGGCCTGGGCTGCAAGTGGAGCCAATTGTTTGCACAGGTGTGAGTGTGTGTGTGTGTGTGTGTGTGTGTGTGTGTGTGTGTGTGTGTGTATTCATGCATGGCTCTCATTTGTGTGCATGCATTGGTGTGTTTTCCCCCTTTCTTATAAATGCCTTCCTTACACGAGATTACAATATAAAGCCAAAATTACTAAAGGGATTTTATAATTTGTGAGCTCGCTATTTCTGATTAAATCTCCCATGCTCATTATCCACCACCTCTTTTATCCTCCTCTTCCAGGTAAAACTACCATCACTGATTGTATCCAAGAGGAAAAAAAAAATTGAATCAAGCGGTTTTTCTAGCACGGTTCCATACAGAAGAAACAGACCAGCTCCTAATTTCACAAATTTGTACAACGCACCGTGACACAAACACATAAAACGAGGATGCTCGCCATCGTCTCTGCCTTGAATTAACCTTCTGCATATGTTAAACTGCAATAACAGGTTTGGCTGTCGTGTCTCGCCTCCCTCTCTCCCTGATTTAACTCCACATTACGGCGTTCCACGGGGGCCTATATCCCTGCGTGTTAATCACTGCTCTTCCCAGCGCACAGAGAAATATATGGCGGGTGCTTGCAGAGGAACAGTGGAGGACAAAAACGTGCTCGCTCTTGGACACTACTTGATTACAGACTAATTGGTCTAGAGTGATTAAATATCTCATGCTTCTCACTAATTGCAGCTATTTAAAGCAGCTATTAGCTTAAAATGCCTGCCACCAACAGCCGTTTACTCATAAACAAAATGTGAGCTGCGGCAATTCACCTGTACTGCTCAGACTGGAAAACAAGAGTTACAGACTGGCAGGAAGCTTCAGCTTCAGCGAGACACCACAGCACATCTTCAATATTTAAACTCATATTTTTTCAGAGAGCGAATACCTTATGGAATACTTTGCATCACTTTTTAAAAAATACATTTTGAAAAATGAGCGAGCTATCTGTCTTTTTCTCGCCTCCTGCTATTTCAAATAAGTAACAGATGTACATTTTTACTGATGCCTAATTAATCACAATTACATTTTCCACATTCATATTACTAGTGATAATTGATGTGTAATTATTTCTTCATTTGGGCTGTGTGTGCATTAATGATTTGACACTTAATGTTTTTATATATGAGAGGAAAATATGAAGAAACAATAATCCCCACCGTGGATCATCCGTTTTAATTTAGCAGCCTCAGCCGACGCTTTGCACTCACAGATACTCGAAGAAGGAGGACGTGCACGCACACACTCGACATGTTTATGCGATCTGAGCCTGGAGCGGCCATCAAACACAATCACAGGAGAGTTAATGTGTGTACACCCACCAGTTTAGCTTTAGTCAGGGCCTCTTTCAGGGCAACAACAAACAACGACAGGGGTGAAAGAGAGGAAGACGGAGAAAGAGACGCGGTAAGAGAGGAGGACTAGGGATAGGGAGTGTGAGAGAGATAGAAGGAGGAGGGAGGAGGGAGGACTTGGCATCACCAGTGCCAACCGCTGCTCCCGGGAGACGGGCGATGAATTACAGAAATGAGATCTCAGACAAATGCCAAGCTTTTCCAAAGAGCTGCGAGAATGGCTGCGCCCCCCCTGGAGAACACAGTGATTAGAGAGGGGGAACCAGGGGTCTGCCAAGCCCCTTAAAGGATCTGTGTTAGTCTGTGTGTGTGTGTGTGTGTGTAGGGGTGGCACTGGGACAACAGCCATGTCACAGAACATGACCCTGAGGTGCAGCCATCAGACAGCCAATATGGCGAGTTAAATACCGCTGCTGCATCAGAGCGGAAGGGCTCCAACTGCCTCCAATCAAACAGGTTTCTGTTCACCTAATGAGCTTAATTAATGAGGCTTAGTTTACACTGCTTTGCTCCGAAAGAGGGAACAATATGCGGCGTTTCCAGAAGAATACTATATCTCTCTAAGTCAGGTACGGGCGCTTTTCAGCAAGAGGTCGTCAGCTGTTTGAAGGCAGATTAAAGTCAGAATGAAGGGAGTAAATACCGACAGGATGACAAGAGAGGCTAAAACTCATATTTCTCACCCACATATATATGACCTTGTCTTCTCTGGATAAAGTCTATATGAATCGAGTCTAATAGATAAAAATGCGTAATATTCATTAGGGATGGGGGGATGCGCCTCTCACTTTCAAAATCCTGTTTTCCCCTCTGATTGGTAGATGTTGTTGAAGTGGAATGCAACCTGAGAGGAAGAGTTGTGGCTGACAAAACTACCGCCACGTCCTCGGCATGGTTTTTAGGTGGAAAAAAAAAAAAGATTTACAGTCAATATTCTACTAAAATGGTGCTAAAGCACATATAAACTAATAAAGGTGCTGCATTGGGTAAAGATACAAATACAACATTATCTGTCAATGGACTAGTGATATGCTTGAAGATAGATGATCTATGATGATCAAGAAGATGACCAATTAGATATTTTCTAGATTTTTGTTGCCCATGTTAAAATTTTAACATAAGATATAAGCAAATCAGATGACAAGCAGAGAGAGAATCCAACAAATGAGCAACAAGAAATAAGAGCGTAGGTTCAGAAACAAGCAGAATAGATAATAAAACATATCAGAAATAAAGTAATGGGCAACATATTACAACACCACCAGAGAGGTCAGGACTCTATTTCCTGATGTACATAGTTAAAGCTGCTGAGCATTACACAGTCAAGGTAAGGAAAAAGGGAAGATAAGTATAAGCAAGATATTTATCCATCTACCCCAAAACCAAGAAATATAATCTGTACTTTCTGAATTGCTCGCTGTGTTCGGTCAGTAATGGGCATGTTAGCAGCGTGCGTTCAGGCAGCTGCAAATTCAAGACTTAAAATATCCACGAATGCTTCCACCGGCAGACAATCGTTCTCTTTACCACTGTTGTACCCATAAATAATTCAGATTTCTTTATTGACTGGCAGACTAAGCAAAGAAGCAGCATGAAGTAGTGAAACAGACTGTGAGCATGTTTAAACAGATTTGCAAAGACTGCTGTTAAAAAACTACTGGACTGCAAGATAATAGCATTTTGTAGTTATGTATAGATTGATAGAAATCTATATCAATGCAGGATATAGCATCTTCTTATATCATGGTCGACTTACTAGCTTTATCCAGAGCATTGTCTTTCTCAGTAGATGGGAGTTTGCATGGTTGATAGATAGATAGATAGATAGATATATAGATAGATAGATAGACAGATAGACAGATAGATAGATGTCAATTCAAGGTCATGACAGAAAAAAATATCATCTAAATCAGCGTTTCCGTCTTGATGCAGGATGACAGGAGACGGTGCATCACATTATTCTGCTATTTGAAATTCTTTCTGGGACTCAGATATGAGCTATCAGATTCCCTCAGACGAAATTGTCTCTGAGTGGGAATACCAAGTCAAAATGGGGATTTTATTTCAGCGACTGCCTGAGGGGAAACTACATCAAACCAAACAGAAATCACATTGGGGTCTGAGATGACAAATGGAGACCTTGAATAACTGCATTACTGCTATTATATTTGGAAAATGGAAAAAATTAATTTCGCTGCACTGTAATGTTTCAGTTTCTTACAGATTGCGCATCCAGCCGCAGATATACGTTTTGATATAGATCATTTCCAATTTCATTAGGAAAACATTTGTCCGCGTTTGCAGCATGCTATATTTGTCTGTGTTATCTGCCTGCACAGTGGCACTGTAACTAAACTGATAGATACTGAGGGGAGATTTGGTAGAACTGCCTTAAAGATGCCCTCCAGACACGCTTAAAGACATATGACGTCATAATCTATGAATATGCAAAATATTTTTTATTTCAAAAATGCAACTGTTTAACACAAGATGTGTGTGTGCACTGGAGGTTTCAAGTTTCCATGTCACACTTGTGTGTTGCGTACCGGACCATGATTAGGTCCCAAACTAGTTGTTATGACACAAATCCTATCTTTGATTAGATATATCATTTAGGGGGAGCACAGAGAAACCTTCCTCAGTTCGCAGATGAAGATGAAAACAGCCAAACTCTGCACACACGTCTATCTGCACAGACATCAGACAGACAATGACTGCACTTATGTACAATTTTGACATATTTGTATTTTGTGTTTGTTATTTTCACTTTTTACTTTTTACTCCACTACATTTTGTCACTGGTCACTTTGCACATCATGATTTTTCATCCAAAATATACAATTGTCTTATTTATCACATGATGCGTTTCATTATACAGCAGATTGAAATAGTTCATACAGTTTGATTAAGCACACTTGATTATATGCACTATGTGAGCACAGTGCAAACTAAAGTGAAGCCTTAAAATTAGATTCTGACAAAGGGCTCCTCCACAAGAGAGTTTCAAAAAGGATGAGGTAATAATGCATGATCCACCTTAGTTGCAGTGGTGGAACTTTACTTACAAATAGGTAGCAACACCACACTGTACCAACACACTATTACAAGTAAATGTCCTGTTTCCAAAATTGTACACAAGTAAAAGTACAAAAGCAACTAAATTTAATGAAAGTATCAAAAGTAAAAGAATGCAGAATTATGCAGAATGCCCCATCACAGTGAATTATTGAATCATCATTATTAAAACATTAAGTGGAATAAAAAGTACATTATTACTCTCTGAAATTAAATGTTAAGTACAGTACGTGTGTGTTTGTACTTAGTTACTTTCCACCTCTGCTTAGTTGTACACTTTAGGGATAAAGATTTCTGAACAAAATTTCAATGAATCACATTAAATTAAAGCATTGCTGAACAAACTGATCCAGACTTGAGTCTAAATTTAACTTAATAAAATGCAGTGGCAAACAGAAAGGTCTTAAGCCATGAGAACACAGAGTTGGAATAGTTTGTTTGTTTCAGAAATGTGTTGCATAAAAACTGACTGCTGACTCTGAACACAAGAGTCTTGAGAATGGAGCCTTAGGGGACTCCACATGCCATTTTGGTATGCTTCAATTATCAACGGATGCAAAATAGTTCGGATTAAAAGTAGTTTAGCACTGTGCAAGAAAGCCCAAGCCAATTTTCCCACCTGTCTAGTAATATGGCGTGGCTGGCCCAATAGAACTTTGCCACTGTCTGCAAGTAGATGTTATTCAATACCTTAACAAGAGCAGTCTGAATTGAAATCCTGACTGGAAAACATGAAAAGAAATGTTTAGGGCCAAGAGGGTATTCAGCTGTTGAAAAACAGCTAATAATTGTACTTTAAAATGGGAGGTTTTATATGGGGCAATAATTCACTAGTGAGATGTGAGATCACTGCTGGTTCCAGGTCTTGTGACAGTCAAAAAGAGAAGTGCTGACAAATTGCCAACATGAATGTTAAAGTCAGCAATTTCAATTCAATTTCAAGAGCAGGTCTAGACCATACTCTTATTATATTATTTATAGAGACCCAACAGTTCCCATCATGAGCAAGCACTTGGCAACAGCAGTGAGGAAAAACTTTCTTTTAACGGGCAGAAACCTCAGAACAGAACCAGGCTCAAAGATGGACAGCCATCTGCCGCGACCGTTTGGATTGAGAGAGAGACAGAGAGACAGAGACTATACAATAGTAGCTATACAGTCAATGTCAATGTAGAACGGTGCAGCAAAGTCATCAAAAAGTTTGCATTGTACTTAGGTGGCCTATAGATGTTAAAGAATACGGCTTGACATGAGGAAGCAGAGTAACATCTGCTTGCACTGGAAAAAAAAATGTTGAAGAAACTCAACCTCCTTTCTTACTAATTCTAGCTTTGCTCACAAGTTGGGAGGGGCTGACTCAATACGTTTAATATACAGTAATGTATAATGAGTACTTTTATTGTTGATATTGAAGTATGATTTGCAGATAATACTTTTGCACTTTAGTAAAAAAGGGTCAAATTTTGTAAGAAGGACTTTTACATGAAATTGAGTTTTTTCACACTGTGGTATTATTACTTTTACTAAAGTGTAGTATCTGACTCTTCTTCTACTTCATCCAATGCTTCAATAAGCACAACACGATTCTGACCAGAGGGCGACTTTAACAAATAGCAGCGAAGACTGTCATATGGCCAAGACTGAAAACCTCTAACTATTCACAGCATTCGTGGCCTTTCATGCATTTCCAATGTGTGTAAAAATTAGCTGTTACCTTCCATAAAGAGAGAGCTTCAGTTTCAACAGCCTTACAGCACCATATTTCTGCCATTTTCCATCATGCAAATGTCAAATTTTCTTTGTTTTCTGGCACACGCCGCTAGAAAAACCTCTCACGAGCTGAGCGGAAATTCAGCGCAAACTGGATCAAAATGAAACAGCACAGTCTGCGCGCCTGATCCCTCCATATGTTTCCATATAGATATCAAGCCATCGATTAGGGGAATGCTGTCATCTAGTTGGCAGCGATTAGGCTGCTGGCTTTGGCACCCAGTCAACAACTAATTCACATGCTAATGTCTTCCAGATCAGGTCTCGCCCCCAAACTGGTTCCCCTTATTGACTTGATTCCCTGATTGGACAGATGGCCACCTCTCAATATCACACACGTCTGTTTGTGTTTAGGCTCGGGGTACGGGGTTGTCAAGGGGGGGCAGGATTCCCAAGCTTATGAATAAACAACAACAATCATCTAGATAAACAACAACATTATCTGGCGTCTGAACCTTGACGACGATCCATTATGGCCATTACTGTCACATCATGTGCTACAGTCGGCTTTTAATTGCTTTTATTCGCTATTGAGAACGGGAGGGGAAAACTCAGACACTGTATCAGTCGACGCTCTTAATTGATTTGTCCTCGTGGTTGCCAAGATCGCAGTCAATACAGTCGAGTGCGCTGAAACCTATCAAAGCGGAGCGAGGACTGAAGGCACAAGCGCCGAGGACAAAAACAGCTGAGGCTTGGGAGAGGAAAGGGAAAAAGAAAACAGCATTTCTGTTTCTCCCCGACCCTCCTCCCTCCCTCCCTCCTCCTCCCCCACACACACATCTCTCCCTCACCTCTTGCTCTGCTCTTTCTCTCTCCGCTCTCTCCTCTCTCCATTTTCGTGCCTGGCAGCAATCTTTCTCAGGAGACTTTCTCTGCAGTTGTGTGAGGAGAATGTCAGTCCTGTGTAGTTAGGAGTGTGTGTGCTCCTATCTGTGTGTGTGTGTGTGTGTGTGCCTCTATGAGAAACGTCCCCTGGATGTGCTCATTAGCAAAACACAAGTGCGTATTGCTCCCCAGAACAAGGCATTCTGGGTACTGCCACTGTCTATCTCAGTTTTGTGAGTTCGTAAGCAACTAATGAACAGATTCAGGCATGAATACATCTTTAAATGACCTTTCATACATAACACACACAAAGAAAAACAATGAGTTGTTCAACATTCTGCAAACTTAATATTCTAATTTTGTGTGGAGATGGTCTGAAGCTCCGAGTTTTGGTAAACAAAGAAAAGAAAGAAAATTAAAATTCTGCTCTAAAGGACATTTTTCCAAAACAAAATTGTGTTTTGAATATTCAATATTAAACACACAGAGATGTCTCCTTGTGGGCTGGAGAGAGGCTCATGATTTGTGTGAAGGGATTTTTTTTCATTTTTCATTAAGTACTTTTTTGTATCTTCTCATATGAAATGTGGCAATTTTTAAATTGTTCTCTGTTTTTGTACTTGACAAAAAAACCTCTTCAAAATCTTGCTGTTGAGTTTTCAAACATTTACATGATCTTCCTCTGCAGATGACGTTTGCCCAGTTGTCATGGAAATGCAAGTGTTTATATTTTTGTATGTTCATTACATGACTACATTACAATGAGGCCTTTTTGGTTTGCTTTTTTTCTATAAATGTGAACAAGTGAACTTGATGGATGGCAAATTATTTTTATTAAGGTTAAAATCAGGTTTTGGTCATAGTTTCAGCAACTTTAAAGGGGTATTGCAGCAATTTAGTATTGCACTACACAAATAAAAAGTACAGGATTTAAAATAATTCATCTTTTTTAAAGAGAGAGAATAGTAGAAATATAAAATGTTTGCAGACGGTGACCTGAAATGAACATTTGTCAACAGGAAGTCTTTCACAGCCACCATTCTTTCTTCACACGAGCCTACAGTGGAAGCAGCAGCATACCATGGCTTGGGCTCCAAAAGCACAGGATCCTACATTTCCCATAATTCCATGCTATGGCATCTTTCATTCAATAAACACACGTGTCTTTAAACTCCATATCCCCAGTTTGTTACAGAGGCTTTCTGTTATATAAATGTGTAGTTTGCAAGCTCAAGAAAAGATAACTGTGACAACAACCTCAGGGTTATTTTCTCTCCCCATGACCGAAAAAAACAAATCATCTGGTGTGAAATTAATGAGAAAAACGACCCTAGATGAGTCCAGAATTCTTCATTCATACTGTGTTTGAACAATAAAAACAACCAAGTAAATGCATATTTCCTGTATAAACACAGTTTAGTATGTTGTGCAAGGGGCAGTAATTGATCAGTGCCGGAAAATGAAAGCAAATATACATCCTGCCGTTCAATCTGCATCTATCTGAAGATAGACCATCTAAAGATAGTGTCGCACAGTATTGTTCTGTGAAATTAATTACATACTGTATTTCAAGCTGAGCATAGGCACTCATAAATATGCATTTTCATGTACAAAAGGAAACAATTTATACCCAATTATATTGCCACTGTTCAAAACTAATCAGTGCATAGCCACGAATGGAAAAACACTGTAATCTCACATGCAATAAAATGCTGTGAAATGAGCAGAACAGGTGCATAGGTGAACAAAGATAAATATAGCCTGGCTTGATGAAATAATTTCTCTGTCCTGGATAATAACTCATTATGTTAATCACGAGCCCTATTAATCATTTTCTCATTTGAACTGTCAGGATGTGATTGTCGTACGAGGAGACTGTGTGAAGTACAGGGAAAAGATTCGCCTTTTGCCATTCATCAAAGTCGCGTGGGCAAAAAAAAAATATTTTAATGTCACGACGGAAATCGAAGCTGAAGCTGCTGCGATGGTTTGCGCCATAACAATGAAAAGCCTCCTCATATCTTGAGAAGTAAAAAGAGAAAAGAGCCATGATTAACGCATTTGCATTGGTAACCTGCTCCGGCTGTTAGATCCTGATGGCACTGTAACACAACAGCACAACAGGAAACATATTAGCAATAGCCAGGAGAGTGTGTGTCTCTGCATACTGTATGTGCTTTCCTGCGTATGTATGTGTGCGTGTGTGTGTATGAGTGAGTGTGTGGCACCAGGCTCATATATTGTGATTGTCTCATTGTGAGAATGCCCTACTGGGGTGGCCAGCTGTTCCTGTGCCCATAAAAAGGAGGCAGGAATGTCTGGTGGGATGAAGGAGGCTGCAGAGACACAGAGACACACTTGCTTTAGAGGAGCAGATGTAGGACACACACACACACATGCTCACACACTTCCACACACGCAGGGTATACACGTACGTAGCAGTGCAGCACACACACACACACACACACACACACAAACTCCCACAAACACACAAATACAAAGTCACAAACACAACCTCAAACACACACAAAAAAATTCACATATAAACCTCATGCAAAGACACACCCACATTTGTATATACCTGGATGCATGTGTGTTACAGTACTGCACACTTACATACAGATACAAACACAAAGAAACTCACACACACACACACACACAAACACACACCAGCAGCAGCAGCAGGCGAGGTGGTGGAGGCGTTATCGGCCCATATCTGTGCTTGGAGCCACAGCAGTCTCCAAGGCTGCTATCAGCTCCCCCATTATCTCTGTCTGAGAGTGTGGAGGAGGAGGAGGAGGAGAAGGAGGACAACGATGAAGCCTGCCCCCCCACCCCCCATCAACCAGCTCCCCTCATAGCTCCCGTACGCACACACACATATTAACACACACTCACCACCAACTCGTTAAGAGGGCGGAAATGAAATGTCTGTCCCCCGAGTCGCCCGAGTAGCAGAGCTTTGCTACTGTGGCACAAGTTTGGCGTCGACAACAGGCATCCAATAATAAATCTACAGACAGAAAGAGGGGAAGGAAAAAGAGATGGCAAGAGGAGGATTGAAAGAATAAGAGCGAGGATGAGAGATGGAGTGATAGAGGGATGGCGGGGGGAGGAAGGAGAGGGAGCAGCCTGCTGCAGCCGCCCCTACCTCAGGTCTCATTAACTTAATGGTCTCTGTGGATGGTGAAGGGCTGAGCAAGGATGGAGGGCAAGGGGGGAGGAGAGGAGAGACTTTACGGTGAAAGAGGTCTGCAAACCAAAGGAGGCTGGTCCACGGAGACAGAGGAGGCTGCTCCTCCTCTGCAACCTTTGAGAGCCGAGAGGGAGATCAAAATATAAAAAAAGAGTACTGAGTTGAAATGAACCATGACCAATAAAATAAAAAAAATCTTTGAAAAAAAATTTATTGGTGAAACTGATTTGAAATTTTTTAACAGCGACACCTGCAGGACAGGCAAGAGGGGAAAGGACAGTCTGTGTAAAGTGGTGTTGGAGGGCAGAAGAGGATGGGCTCCTGCTGTCCTCCTTTGGATGGCGGACATCCTCCCTAACGACCAGAATACAATATTGACATTGCACTGGTCCAATGATAATTTCCAAATTTCATCTTCAGTTCTCTACCACTGTGTTGATTTACTGGCAGCAAAGCAATACATAGATTCATACAGTAGCATATGAGAAAAGAAATTATAACGTGCACATTGCAAACTACTTCAAATCACTAAAAATCCATTTCCAGTCCAAATTTCCTTATTTCCCTGTTTTTATTGAGCCTACTGCTCAATAGCTTTACTTACATTAGCCAACCCTGAAGGGCCGCTAAGCTAATGGCGGTAATGGATTTAGAGTCGGGGGCACAGCAGGATGCCACCAGGGAGCGGATGGAAAACTCTGCTCTGCTGCCGCGGCCTTGGGCCTCTGTCTCAGTTGTCCCGACTGGACCCATAGTAGGACTAAAGCTGCCTGACTGGCTGCTGCACTCTGCTCACTCAGGACTGGATCCAGGTATGAACAACAGACCTGGACAGACAGCACGGGCTGCATGGCATGGAGGATGCTCACTTTACTTTTCTCTCTTAAAGCGGTAGACATTTTAAAATCACTCTGGGTCTCGATGACACAGATTGCGCTGCAGAAGAAGAGTGAATACTACCCAACTTCTTGCGTTAGTGAAGGAGCGATGAGGCCAAATGGATTCCTCCAAATTCCTGCACAATGATTTTCACGTGAAAGACTGAGTGAACAGCATCATCAAGGTGGTGCAGAAAGACACACCAGGAAGGCAGACCACAGCACACTGGTCATGAAACTTCAGCTGTTCATCCAGGAACAATGTTACTGAAGACCTCAGTCAGTCCAGGTCAGGATCAGGAGCAGCATCTCCAACACCACCACACTGAGCACCGGGGTCTCCCAGACTGTGAGCTCACTCCACTGCTTTTCGCTCTGCTGACTCACGACTCTGCAGCAATGCACAGATCGAATCACATCATCAAGTTCGCTGATGACATGACCACAGTGGGTCCCATCAGCAAGAACAACGAGTCAGCATACAGAGAGGAGAAGCAGCGGCTAACAGACTGATGCAGAGCCAACAACCTGTCTCTGAACGTGGACAAAATGAAAGCGATGGTTGTTGACTTCAAGAGAGCACGGAGCAACCACCCTCTGCCGAACCTCAAAGGCTCATCCATCAAAGAGCACCAGATTCCTTAGTGGAGAACTTCACCTGAACCATCAACACCAGCTTCATAGCCAAGAAAGCCCAACAGCATCTCTACTTTCTATGAAGGCTAAGAAAAGCCTATCTCCCACCCCCCCATCATACAACCCACAGAGGGACTATGGAGAGCATCCCGAACAGCTGCATCCCTGCCTGGTTTGCACTGTCTCCAAATGCAAGACAATGCGGTGGAAAGTAACAACACCTGACAAGATCATCAAATTCTCTTTGCACTCCATCACAGACGTTCACGTCACACACTGCATCCGCAAAGCCATCAGCTTTGTTTACTCTTTACTGTCTTAGTAATTCTGCACGATCTTGCGCTGTTTTGTACATGGTTGCACACGTGCATATTATATAGTCTTGTGTAGATGTATGTTGTTATGGACACTCTTGTGTTGTCCATCCCATTTGTGTCAAACATTAGAAAGTATAATGTAATACAATTCAACTGCAACACAAACTCAACAATGGCCTTAAGGTTGAATCAACACCTCTTAAAAAACTTTATTTATAACCCTCTTGAAGGCAGACTTTATTGAATTATTGTGGTAGTAGACTGTATTATCTCATAAATTGGCAACTACAAGATTGTTATTGTTGTATTCTATGCGCTAGTTTGTTGTAATCTACATGATAGGCCTGTATATCTACACACTGCATTAGGCCTGGATGGTTAATCTGGAAACAACAAAGCTGAGTAAAATCATGTGGTTTGCCATTTGTGTGCCAGTTAGTGTACAATAATACGACGCCATTGGTTGGTTTCCCTCCTGTCCTCCCCAATTTTTTGAGTCACCAGCCACCGCTGCTGAAAAACGTCTGCCGCAAATGTTTTGTTTAGGCTGAACTTTTGGGCACAGATATTAGAAATGAATTGATGCAAATGCTTTGAGAGATGAGAGAAAGATCCTGGTTAAGGTTTTGGTGTCATACAAGCAAAGACATACTTGTAGAAAATGTGCACAAACACAGACAGGCATATTATATCATTAAAATTAAACATGTAAATTGCACAAAGCAGAAAAATTACATTTTCCCTTGGACTTAGTAAGAGCCTCAAAATGAAGCATGAACATAACACAAACATATTTCAATAAATATGGTGGGCTATGAGGTGGAGATAGGCGCCATCATATCAGCATACCATAAACATTCAGCAATTAGTAATGATAGCTGTCTGGTTTACATAGACATTAAGATTATTATAGTCCATAAATGGTCCATATAAAAGAAGGCAAAGGGATTAGATGGAGCACAATTTCCATCATTCTATGCTCATTCATTAACCATTTCTCAACCTTTTGCCATGAAGTCTTGTTCAAAAAGGTCAATCTTTTTATCTTGTGAAACTTTTTCATGTAAGGTAGCTCAATATTAGTCTCCTGTTTCTCTAAGAAATGTTGTCTGGAAAAGGCCCAATAAGGGACATTTTCTTGAATATTTTTCTTCATATTTTCTTCTTCTTGGACCAGTTAAAAAGGGGAGAAGTTAAATAGAAAGAAAGTTAAGTTAAACAGAAGATACATTTTAGTTTTTGCCATATGGAGTTTATAAGCCACATTTTTCTATCTATCTCCTCTGTACAGATGAAACACTTACTTGCCTCCACCAGTGGTGCCACAGCAGCACTAAAAGCTCTTTTGTGCCGGTGACACGGCCGTCAGTGTTGACAGGGTATCAGCCGCTATCGTCTGGACTGTCCAGCCACTGGCGCCACACTCAGAGGGGTTTCTGCACCACCTGAGGTCTGGCATGGAGACACTCAGACAGACACATGGGACGGCTTAAAGAGGACGGCGGCCTGGAATATAGATGTAGAGCGGGTAGAGAGGCCACTTCCTGCTACGCTGCTGTTGAATCTTAACGCGGTGTTATTATTGTGTGAGTGTAGGATGGATGGGAATCAGATCAACAAGACGACCATGAGCAAGTGCACTGAAATGCCCTGGTAACACATCAGCTTTGTGCATGCCATCCTCTGTATTGAAAATGTATTTCCACCACACTATTAATCAGAGGTGTCAAGTAAGTGTAGCGTGTAAAACAACCATTCAGTAATGTGAACTGGAATGGAAAGATCATTCTTCATTTTCTAACTCTCTGCTCTGGTCTGAAAATGCTAACAGCTGCTGATTTGCAGCATGACAGGGCGCAGGCCACCGAAAGAGACAGAGACAGACACGCTGAAGAACAAGAGAGACGACAGACCTCAAACTAGTCCACATACATCAGACCGCCACTTGGTGAAAAGCAAAAGGCGACGCTGTAGAGATGAATGGAGGGGAAGGGAGCTGACGAGAACAATATTTAGCGTAGAGGGAGGGGAGAGAAGTGACAACGCTGGGGCCAGTACAGGAGTAAAAAAGCTATAATTCATGAGAAATGTACAGTGAAATAATTTGTCATCTCTGTTAAAAGCACCTTGATCACAGCTGTGTGGGTCTAGAGGGGGAAGCATCTTTAGAGAATTGCTTATCCGCCATTACAGCAACTCCCTACATTCAAGTTTGCAATTTCACACGCAAGGTTTTCTGTAAGTTAATGCGACACAAGCAAACAAATAAGCACTCGCACACACAGAGCGACACACTCCCTTCTGTCTCTCTCTCTCTCTCACACACACACACGCTTAAAGCCACACTGCAGGGACCATCTGACAAGGCCAAAGTGATGTTGGTTTCAGGGGACCGTGAGTCGGTCCCTCCACAGATGGGCCGGGGCCCTGCACCCTCTCCCTAATGCTCCATTCTGCAGCTGTGTGAGATTAGCTAGGTACCATCAATGCTAATTTGTGCTGATACAACCAAAACTTTTATTGAGATGAGGAAAAAAAAGGAGATAAAACGCACACACACAGCCTTGGTACATCGAAGATGTCTCCTTGAGCCTGCTGCAGAGGCTGTACTCAAGGTGTACTGGCACAGAGGCGACCGTGGGTATTATATAGTACATTATTATTAATGATTGTTGTGGCTTGATGTTATGATCATTTTTTGGAATTTAAACAATCATGTAAAGTTTTGCAGAGGTTGAAATGATGTCATACACCACCATTTTACAACTTATTTTGGAACGCAGTAATGGTATTTATCCACCACTAATTTGGTTTGCTAAATCTATTTTGGAGGAAAGATCAGAAACAGGTGTTCATGCCCTGCGTCCCACATCTTGGGACAGCACTGACCTTTTCACTATATAACCAACACTACAATCTTTACCTAACTTTTACCAAGTGCTTTGGTCTGTCTAAACATAACCATCAAACCTTATACTTTGGTTTGGGACTGTAGGAAATGACATACAATAAGAGACATAAAGATCTTATCTTGGCAGCACTTTTTTCTCTAATTAATGCAAAAATATGGAAGATCATTTCTGCTTTTTGAAAAAAAATCAAGCTACATTTTATGACTTGTTATTTCATAAGTGTGACTAAAATGTTACTCACATTTATGAAATAGCCTACTAGGTCATATTTATGAGTTACTTTCACAATAAGATATTATTGCAATAAAAACTTTTTTCAAGTGGTGTTAAGTGAGCTCCTGTACATTCAGTTGTATATGGACATGAGATTTTTGTAAACAGGGTTAAATGAGAAGATCAATACCACACTCACAGGCTGAAGCCAGCAGCCAGTTGTCTCAGTCGTCTGGTTCTGTACAAAAGTAACAACATCCACCTGCCAGAGCCTCTAAAACGTTACATCTCCTCTGCACCACTCTCATGTCTGCACAGTTCTGTCAAGGCATATTTCCCAAAATATAAAACCATTCCTTGAATAAACTGCAGTGTTAAGGGCCTCTGTCAGTGTTTAAAATAGTCCTTTACACATTCAGACATGGCACAGTAGGAAAAGCACAAGTGTTACTGATAATATTGATGATGGTTCTGTTCTATTCTATGTTTTCTATGTTCATAGTGTCCCAGTAAGCCATGACAGTGAGCCAGCAGGACCCTGAAACCTAAAGCAGCTAAATGGAATCCAGCCATCATTCATTTTATTAATTATACCCGTCCCTTTTCAAGCGATCTGTCAGAATAGTTTCTGTGAAGGAAAGAGACTGAAATGTTGACCTGTAGTGACACAGAGGTGGGACAATGGCTGTGAAGCAAACTCCCAGCAGTCTGATGAGCTGATGTAAACTGACAACACAAGGATGAATTTGTTTGTTAGTTGTATCTGTATGACATGTTCAAACCCTCTCACCCTCTCAACCCACTCACTTCATTCCTTCCCTCCATCCCATTTGCCCGTCAACATCGGTCGCATACTGTCTAATAAAGAAATCTTCTTTAAAATACCTCCAGAAAGGTTCAGGGACTGTGCAGTGGGATTCACATATTTGTTATTGTGAAGAATAGAATGTAATATATTTTGTGTCATGGCAGAATTTTAGCCTTGTAACATTACACACACAGATCATCTATCTACAGCTGTTTACACTTGATGCATTTATTCATTTTCTTTTACCAAGTTTCTTCCACTGTAATAACCCACTGAAACTCTCTCTCTCTCTCTCTCTCTCATGCACACACACACACACACTTATATCCCACATATGGCTAACCCTAATATGGTAACTCTGACTGAATACATTATTTATCATATGCATAATGTCTCCCAGCTAGCCTATTTTCCCCAGATAAGTAATATACAGTGTAATGTCATTGGCACGCACACTGCAGTAGGAATAATGGGGAGGTTTGTTCACCTTATGAAATACTATTCATCACAACAGAGACAAACAAATTTGATTTCGGCTGTGTGTTATTCACTGGCGGTGATTGATATTGTTTTCATGCAAAACCAATAAAGAGGCATCATGTGGATGTTTTGATCACATTATGAGAGCTACAAATACAGTTAATAATAAAAGTGTACTAGTGCCTCGTGACTGAGTCATCATACAGCATGGTATATTCCTTGGAGGCTTTTAATGTTGCAGAGCCACAAATATAACTAAATAATGACGGCTTGAAAAACCTAAACCTGCCTTCTGATGTGAAGTATGCGAAGTGTTACAGGGAAGGTTCTGTGATCTCATCTTTTACTTTGACACAAGTTGTTCATAAGGCATCTATTTGTTTTACTTTATAGGTCAAAGGTTAGAATGAGGTTAATGTTTAAAAGGCTAAAATGGGTGATAGCAGCTGAAAATCACATTTTTAATGGCACTTAAATGGCCCTACAAGAAAAAAGGGTGTCTTTAGCTTGATTATCATTTAGTGCAAAAAAATAAACTTTGTTAGAGTATCAAAATTAAAAATATGTACAGGACAGTGACTTGAGTTGAGTTCATATCTTTAAGTACAGATCACTATTCCATTATTTGTAAATGACTCAGTTGCTTGATAGATATTGCAGGTGCATTGGAATAATTCAGATCAGTCATGGTTTGGATGTCTTAGTTTATTTGTGTTTTTTGCTCTCGAGCGTTTTTGGCTCAGGGTTTTCCCTACAGTGTTAGTGGTTTTGTGTTTTTTTCTGTTTCTTCTGGCACTTTTGGTTCAGGCTTTGCTTCAGTGGCCGGGGGGCGTGGTCTTCAGGTGCCGGGGCCCTCGGTATCTCACAGCTGCATCTCATCTCACCTCGTTCACTGGCAGCTTTAAAGGACTTTTCATTCCACCTGCAAGCTGCCAGACCGTCCCTTTCCATGCCCCCTGTCTTAGCCCTTTGACTTCTAGTGTTTCATGTTTCCAGTGCTTCTACTTTTTTTCCTGCTTTTCCAGTGTTCCCCGTTTCTCCTGTGTTCATCCTTACCAGCTCCACCAGTGTGTCTCTGGCCAGCAGCCTCAGCACCCACCACCCAGCCTCCATCCACTGAAGCAACTCCGCTCCACCAGCCTCTCTACACTTTTCTGTGTTTGTGTGTCTTCTGGAGATTTTTTGGTTAATAAATCCCTTTTACCCACTCACCCTCGTCTGTGTCTCGCTCCTGGGTCCAATTAAGAACTAACCCATAATTTGTCACAAAGTTGTTGTTTTTTTATCTGATCATATCTATTTGCATTACTTTAAAAGTGTATATGGAGCTGGAGCCAGTAGGAAATTATCTGCAGGGGCAAACGGTTAACCTGGCTCTGTTCAAAAACTACATCTGCCAGCAAAAGCTCCCTAATGAGCACATTGTATCCCATGGTTTAATATGTACAGTATAGAAACAGAAATGTAAAAACAACAAGGTGGGAGAGTTACAGAGCGCACTATGAGGAGTTGTGTCATCGCCATGAAGTTACCAGGCAATCAACAAAAACTTTCATCATTTTGGGAACTATGCTTCATCTTGTTGCCAAGAGTTAGATGAGAAATGAGATGTATTGCTGCAGATCAGCCAGTGAGGATGTCTCTGCAGCTATGTTGCTTGCATGGTTATGACTTCAATATTTTGATATTTCCTTCTTATCTTGTAGCTTTCTTTCAAGAAAAATCCTCTATTGTTAAACATATTTCTTAAATTGAAATATATTTTAACAGTAATCACAAAAACAAGATAACTCTGACATATAGTCAATGATGTATGAAGTCCATACGACAACCCGCTCACTTTAGCCACGTATCTGCAAGAGCTAAGAATTATTAGATTACTGTAACTCAAAAGAGTCGCAATAGCCACATGATCTGAAATCACAACTTAGAGCGCCACCTATAGACATTTAAATGTCATCTTAGAAAACTAGTGCACTGCCAATGTTTTCTCAGTTACACAGATGAAAAAAAGTATCACTGATCATTTTCATCAGCCGTTTTCTTTCATAACAAAGTCTGGGAGTCAACAAGCTCCATAATAATCTATTACATTGTGATAACTACACAAGGATTTGTGCTTTGATTACAGAAGGTTAAGTGTCCTAAATTTGTTATGTGTACATCAGAATCCACTGACCCTTTTGGCCAATTGTGGCTCATTAGCCACAATTTAAGTGTTAGTGTGGGTATTGATGGCTAACATGAAGCGTCAGGGGGAAAAAATCTTAATAGCTGCTATATATTTTTATGCATTTGGTGAACTGATTCCATCACTTGAGACGATTCACTCGGACAGTAATAGCACAATCGACCATACTAAGCATTTAGCCTCATTTATTTCTGAGCAGTAAGTGTCTCTCTCTCTCTCTCTCTCCGGCTCGGCTCTGGGTCTCTCTCTCTCTGACTCAGATCTGGTGCCAAGTGGGCATCAGAGAGGCACCGTGTGTTTGTCTAATGACTACCTGCTGCCTGGCACAGTTACATACAGACACTACAGAGAAATCTGATTAACCACTCAGCCACACTTTGCATCGCTGCCTTTCATGCACTATGTTTGCATGCATTTGTGCGTAAATACTCTCTGGAGTATCGCTATTGCACATAAAAAGAAAAAAAAAATCCTTGTTTTCTTTTATTGGTTTTTTTATAGCTTCATCATCGGAGCTACACGTTATCGCCGAGGCTGTTTTGCATTGAATTCCACCACTTGTCAGTCCATCTTTGATTTCTTTGTGACTGTAATTTTTTTCTTCTATGACCCTATAAGGCCTTGATCAGCGCTGTCAGATTTGACCAACAGGGTCATAAGTCTCAGTTTGCGTAATCGGACAAGAAATCTTTGTTTGTCCAGTGATCATGGCTAATTATGTGAATTACTGTATCTCTGTATCTTTTCCTGTAATTTTCCTGTTTATTCCAAACAAATTACTGCAAAACATAAAAGAGATCATGTCTCATACGCCAAATGATTCTTTCCAGTAAACAGAAGAGAATGTTGCCACCAGATTGTAATAAAATAGTCCGTTTTTATATGAGAATGATGCATTAGTATTTTAAAGATTTCAAGAAAGAAGTGATCAATCTAAAGCGATTGAAAAAGAATGAGATCCCGTCAAAAAGATATTCAAGTCGGTCACAAGAACAAGAAATAACAAGACATATTGAAAACGTAACATCTTGTGAGGCTGTCGCTTTGTTTTCCATTTCCAAGCTCCGTAAAGGTTTGAAAGAATCTGTTTTCAGAAGTAAGGCTGCAAACAAGGAACGAGGGCTGACACATTTAGATGCCTCTCTTTCTATCCGCCTTCATCTCTCATAAACAATCCTTCCTCTCTCTCTCTCTCTCTCTCTCCTCTCCCCCTCGCTCTCACATTTTACCGTCGTGTCAATTACTGTCCCAGTGGTTTTCCTCCTCAGTCTGACACATCCACGGAGTGTGTGAGCATTCATCAGAGCTGTTTAACCCTCACGATGCCCCGAACTGGAAAAAAGCCAGGGAACGTCATGGAGGCAGCCGGTTGTCAGCCACTATCATCCCCCTCTCCGCCCTCCGAACCCCCCCGTCACTGACGAGCACATCAGACAGGGAGCAGGCCTTGTTGATGAGAAGAAATTCACTAATTGTTTGATTATACAGATCTTCATGATAATGAATCGCTACTCCACGGTTCGGGAACATGGTGTGCAACCCGAATTACCACCCCAACACTCAAGCTGTGAAAGTTGATTACTCATTAGCGGGTGACTGAGTGGCACAAACAACCCTGGCACCCCCTTTAAATTCCCCCCCTGTGTTTTTTACTGTATGTACTTGTAATTGCTGTACAGTACACTGTGGCACAGGAGACTGCCCTGCACCAACAACGGAGAGATTCAGATCCATACTCAGGAAGCAGCTCTTACTACATTCAACCATTTTATCCGTCCGCCTGCAGGTTTGGAGGCAGGACACATCTGCAAAATGTTACTCAGATATAGACGACCAATTTCTCCCTGTGTTCACTGACGCTGCTCAAAAAAACTACCAGCAGCAGTGTGTTCACTCGGCTGTTTTGTGTGTGTTAACGTCACAGGTGGGAGGACAAACTTGATTCTTTCAGCTGTTAGATATAAATATGCCTCCATGTTCACATTAAATCTCACTTAAACAATTTTCAAGATTTAAGACTAAACCAATTAAACTGAGTTTAGTCAAATGAAATGTGTGCCGGACCCATCAGTTGACTACGAGGGTGTGAAGATAACGCTGAAACCTCATTAATGATATGAACTGTAGCAGTGAAACGACGTGACCTGTTTTTCACCACTAATTAATTCAGACGCTCATTTTGGAGGATAGATATTGTTTTTGTTTTTCAGTTTTAAAATCAGATGGAGACAAAAAATATATTAATGGCAGCTCAGTGAGTGGTGGGACTATTTAGTCACGTTTTTATATTTCTATATTAGACACTGAAAGTCAGGACACCACTGTCTCTTTTTGAGCATTCTTTTTAAAATCTGTCTCCCCTAACTTTATGAATGAGCAATACTAAATTACTGGTGTGCCCCTATAAGTCAAGTTCATTTGATTAACCCAGTTAATCAAACAGAGTTTTGTCGGGGGTGGGTTCTCCCTTGCTGATCTGGCTGGTGCAGAGCTGCTTGTGTGCTTGGCAACACCTTGAACTTGCTTGACGTCCTTGATTCACAGTCGTCCCTCCACACACTTTTAGACTTTGCTTGAAACTCCTCAATTTATGACACTTAATTATAAGTACTTTATCCTACGCTTTAATTTTTATTTACCTGATATTATAACCTTGTTTATCCAAACTGTGACTCTTAATTGCTTTGTAAACAAAAGCATCTCTTAAACATATCCTGTGATCCCCCCACCTTATTTTTTTTTACCACTAGTAGTATGATTTTTAATGGGTCCCTGTTTTGAATGCAGCTGAATCAGGTGCTTCACAGATCAAGGACAGCAAACATTCAAGGGAAAAAGATGCTCTGGAGCACACTGATTGATTTACATCCTTTAATTGTACAAGAAAAATATAACATTTCAACAACTGTACCTTCATCAGAGTCAAAAAAAGGACAAAGACAAAAGAAAAGAATTTCAGATCTACTGGATAATCAGTTCGCTCCGGTCCCTTTTTTCTCCCTCGATTCCGTGTTTTGTCTGTGTCAGGCACTCGCACAAGGACACGCAGTGTGCCAACAAAGGCGAGGAAGAAGAAGACGGCTAACTGCTAAACATGGATATAAACAATTCAGGATTTTAGATATTTTTAAAAAGCACTCAGCATGTGTGGACCTTGAAGGATGCACACAATGCATTTTAGAAAATAACACCGACTTTTGTTTGTTTACAACAAGACTTGATATAAGTAGGCACATGTAGTCACTACAGTGTGTGGGTCTGCATTTTGACTCAGCCGCTTATTTATGCTTTAACTGACGCACGTCTCTTCTTATGTGCCTGAATGATTCACCCACTCCAATCCGGCGACTGAACCACTAATTCGCACAGTATCAGCCGCAGTGCTCAATGACCTGCATCAATCCAACAATATGACACTGTGATTGATTACGCCCACTTTTGGACAACAGCCAGCTTGCAGTGAGGTTGTTGCCAAGGTAGACAGACAACAACTGTCTTAGCCTTGAACATGTGTGTTTACAAGCGTGCCGGCCTGGTGCTGTAAGAACTGTAAGAAGGAGACACGTTTTGATTTATTTCCTTATGCAGTGAAATTTGACTCGTTCGCTTCAACATGACTTTGAACAATGCTTGACGTGTGAGTGAACCCATTGCAAGTCAACATCAGTCTGGATTGTTACGATGACACTAGTGAATTCATTTGAATGTTCAGATTTGATGATGACGTTCATATTCTCATGCACCGGTTACGTGAAAATAATGATCCCAACAGCAATCAAAGCAAACATTTGAGGCACAAACATTGTATAGATTTAACATATAACAAAAGTTGGCAGTGGCTTCAGAGCAAAGATGGACAGCTGGATAGCAAGAGCAGTGTGTGTGTGTGTGTGTGTGTGTTTGTGTGAGCCAAACACAAAATGAATTTGTGTGTAATTGCATGTAAAGCACAACCAGGAGTGGGTGGCTGGAGGTTTTTGTGCATCTACGTATGTTTGTGAGAACACGTGTGTTTGTGTGTGTGTGTGAGTGTGTTTGTGTTTGTGTGTGTGTGTGTATGTGCGTGCGCACGACTGCCGCAACAAGACAAAAGTTAATGAGGTTTGAAGGCTGCTGTGGCAGCGGCGGCCTCGTCTTTGTCTCCGTCCTCTGCCACCCTGCTTCCTGCCCAGGCCTTTATTAAAAGGATAATGCAGCAAGGGTCTTTAAGTGTGCAGCTGCAGAGAGACAGACAAGGGCGAGAGAGGGGTTGAGCAAGGTAGAGAGAGAGAGAGAGAGTTTGTGGTGGTGAGCAAAAAGGAGAGCCGGGGAGAGCGATGGAGGGAGGAGACGGCAGAGAAAAAAGAGAAATAGGATAAATTAATGGTGATAAGAGAGGTAGGAGGGAGAGGATCTAAACAGGGCATGCAGGGATGGATAGATGGATAGATAGAGACAGGAGGCATAAAGAGAGAAAGACTCAGCCCTGGAGATGAAGGATAAAGCCAGGAGAGAAAGTGAAGCAGGAGAGAGAAATGGGGGAGACATTAAAGGGCTGCAGAGGGAGAATGAGAGGAGAGGTTCAGAATGAAAGATGCAAGATAAGGACAGGGAGGGAGACAGATAGGAGAGATTTAGTGCAGGGGAAGCTACTGTAGCAAGCTATGTATGAGGACAGTGAATACACAACAGGGAGAGAAGTATAGATTAACACATTAGGACAACATTTGCTCTGACGTTAACCAGTGAACCATTTGGCCTGGACTACACTAACATCTGCACCTATGAACACAACCTGTGTGAGCATGGAAGTGAAGATGATGCTTAAATATACATTTTATCTTCTGTTTATGTTGATAATGTCAATGTCAAGACATATCACACACATGTACCACCATCAAATCATATCACCATCAGTCCAATCCTTGTTTGATATGTAGTGTAGAAAAAAATGGCACTAAAACTAAAAAATCCATTGTGGAAATTTTCCTTCATTCATTAATTTTCTATATCCTGTTGGGAGCCTCCTCGGAGAGGTTTTTTTTTTTTTTTACCCTTTAACATCTGCAAATATTTTGATGGAGGGGCTGATCCACGAAGAAGACCCTGACATGAATTTGTACATAAGGTTTTAAAGAATGTTTAAGGCATGCCAAACTGCTTTGAAGGTAGAAGGACATCTTTTATTCTTTGCCCTGCTTCGTCACTTCAAATGAGTCTTTAAAAATATGGAAACTCAAATTAAAAACCTTGTTTGACCAATTCACATCAGAAATGTAAAAAGGATCTCTGATTTTAAAATGAGATGAACAACAGTATCATTCTAAACAGCACTTCTGTATAGTGTTTTCTCCGTTTGTCTGACAAGCTCACGACTGTAACTCTTTTCAAACAATGACCTCCGCTGCTAAAAATCTGTTGCTTTTTGGACCAATCAACACACCCAACACACAGTAACGGCACACTTCCTCCCCTGTGGATCAATCAGTCTGCTGAGGCGAACAGGCATTTTTGTTATATCCTGCTTTGTACCGGCCAATTAGTAACCTGTTAATTGGCGCAGGTGCACATGTCTGAATCCAGGGGCATCGTTATTTATTAAAGGATCTCTGCAGACCTCCCGTTGGCTGAAATGAGCCCTCCTTTCGGCCAATGGCAGGTCTCAGGTGCGGGTGTTGTGGCTGAGACGCGCGCCTGTTAGTGTTGGTGAGTACATTGTAATTAGTCTGTGGCTGTAATAAGTCTCCTCTCTGTGTTTCTGCTTGGCCTCTTCCACCAGCTGCCTCTCTCCTTTGCCCCCCGCTTCGTCCATCTTTCTCACCTCTCCTCTCCCCGTCTGCCTGTTTGTTGGCTGAAACGTAAACAAAGTCTTCGCTTCATCCTTCAGCTCGGCATCTGCTTTCTTGTTCTGTCTGTCTCGCGTCATCTGTTATATTGTACTATTTCCAAATTTGAATATGTCATTTTTGCATCATACTATTGGAGGGCCAAATTTTGTCACTCAGCTCAGAGCAGGTAAGGCCTTCAAGCTGCACCAGGCGAGCTTACGCACACATTCTCAGTGTGTCTCAAAAGTGTTGGTTAGATGTTAGGAGCGATGTGAAAATGCATCGTTTGTGACATTAGTGTTTGCATGAAGAGAAACACCACTGACATGTGAATGGTATGAGAAACAGCAGAAGGTGGAACATATGGACGCTGCAAAAATAAAAGTGTTTATTTTGAGCTTCAGTTAAAACCAAATACAAACAGAAATATACCTATATAACATATTTGTATTTAAAATTTGTCTGTGTCGATGATGTTGATTTAATCACATATTAGGTATGTTCAGGTGGCAGTGGAGAAGTTCACACAAGGGTGTTTATGCATTATTAGTCGACAATGCTTTAATTATGATAATATTTTGAAATATACTTTTCTTGTGTGTTAAAATACAAGTATATATATATTTCATTTTTTAGAGGACAGGCTGTGCTAATTAAGAGACAGAGGTCTGCTGACTTTGGATTGAAACAAGACTTTTGACAGTGGGATGTAAAGTAGGATTAAGTCATGTCTTTAATGAACTGGTCTAAGATGCAACTTTGGTCCTAATGAGTTGCACTGTTTCTGTTATTATAATCTACAAAACTTAAAAAAAAAAAAAAAAAAAAAAACTCCATCAGTCTTTCCATAAGTATAATAAGTCACAAAAAAGCTAACTCAATTTAAGAGCACACAAATGAATTCTAAGCAGGCACGGAGCTCATGGCTCATTGCAGAGGGGGCGAGGAGCTGTAGTGGGCCCTGATGCAACATGTGCAAGACAGGTCCAAGTGGAACCTTGCAGAGACAGAAGGGTGGAACAGAGAGAAATACAGATTACAATGAGGTATACTATGTCAGCACCATGGACAGTGCCGTGGATTTACTATTAAGCATTGTGGATTTTACCAACAATTTTCTCTCACCTCAGTCAGATAAAGGATAAAAAAAGGCAGACTGAACTAGCAGGGCAGGCAGCCGAGGACAGAAGGCAAATGAATATACAGTTTGGAAAAAAAAAATCTTCATTTACATTACAAAAACATATTGAAATATTCATACTACACTGGCAATTTTCACTTAAAGGAAATTTGATTTTAAAGAAAATGAGATTTAAAAAGGCCTCAATTTAGAGTAAAATTTCTTCATGGAACAATGCATCATGTTTTAGAAGCTTGAAACAACAGATGTCATATAGAGGAGGTGAAGTAAAAAGTACAGTCTAAAATGTAGTGGATTTGAGGTGTAAAGTGGCATAAAAATGCAAGTACCTCAAAACTGTACTTAAACTGAGTACTTGAGTAAATTCAACTCCACTGGATCTGCTGAGTGTCCAGTCTGAGTCTCGCATGTTTATTCAATGTAAGCGACGTCCTACCTTTCTCTTCAGCATGAGATCAGTTCATGCAGATGAGATGATGCAGCACAAACCTAAACACAGCAGCAGTGATGGCGGCGGCAGCAGAGATAATGAAGCAGCATCCACTTTGTTTGCAGATTATGAAAGGTTGGATATATTCAGATGTAGCTACAAATACCCACACTGAAGGCAGACATTATCATCAAAGAACATCTGAATATATTGTTGCTATTTTTATGACTGCATTCGGCCGTTTGAACTATCATCGGGCTAAAATAATGCATTATGTCACAGGTGGACACAAACTTGGATATCACTGCTATCTAAGGTGGATGCATGTCCATGAGTGTTTTTCAGTATAGTGTTGTGACTTGCACTCATCTTTTATTTATATTTTATCAAGAAAATCTGTATTATGTGCAAGTGTTAGATCTGCCTCTTGTGCTGAGCTAAAGAAGTACAGTTGATACTTAAACCAGCAGCACAATGAACAATCCAAGGTTGCAGTGACGCATTCATTTATAGAGGATGAGCAGAGCTTTTGCACACACGACCATTCGTGTGATTCATTAACCACTGTCGAATGTATGCAATGCAATGTATGGAGTGATTAAAGGAAAAAGGAGTGCTCTTGTCCGGTTGCAAAAATTATAATGTTTTAATGTAAATGATTTATTGGTATAAAACACGACATAAAGGAAATTCAAATTCTAAAATTCTTTAAAAGTTCTGTTGTTTTAGAGATTAGAGTCAAGCATTTTGCACTATTCTAAAGTCTCATGCCCAAAAGAAATGTATTTTTCAAAAACTGGTTTCTACATATTCATAAGTGCATGATTCTCCCCTTGAAGTCAAACAATCTCTTGAGCATCAAATCGGGGGGGGGGTAACAAGTTTGCCGTGGAAGTGAAGGGGAAAAATGAAAATAGCATTTGGAAACAATGTAAATAATGCAACAGCACAGATAAAAGGACCTATTTGAACTTTGGAAAAGGATTTGTGAGGTCGCACACACACACTCAGTTTGCAGACATGGCAGCCAGAATATACTCCAACTGTTGTGAAAATTAAAATTAGACACATATTTGAAGATGTGGGATGAATTTTTGTGCATTGGTGATGTTTAACACTTTGTGCGCAGGATGTACACTGTGGATTAAACTTGGATTTAGGGGTCTTAACATTTCTTATCTGTTCTCTTCAGTCATTTAATTAATCTCTTTTTCCACTTTTGTGTTCAGCACTGACCCAGCTGGAAATACTTTTTAATTAGGTCAGAAAAAGTAATTTTTTTTCTTGTATTCCATATCTTAGTCCACCTAAATCCTCCTTTGTTTCACACTAACAAATGGTTAATAGATCCTTTGCAGGAAGTGGCTGTATGTGCTCAATGTCTTGTGCAGAAGCAAAATCAGAAAAATCAGTGCCAAGAATTTCCATGCAAGTAAATAAAAGCCATTATCTTGATACAGATTTGCATGTGGTTCTCTGTTAATGCGCTTGTCTGTGTAAAAAGCATTATTCCCTCCATCCTCTACGTGGACATGGCCTACATTTTCACAACACACATCACGCTGACACACTGAGATCTAATATGGCACATAGGACGGACCGAGCACGAGCGAGGGCGAATCCCTCTGCTTTTATATGGGCCATTTATTCACATCCATCACTTTTTGGTTCGGAGCATCGGGGACCGGGGAGACTGGTTAATTCATCAGTCGTTCTCCTCCTCTGTGGGTTCAGGAGCACGAGAGAAAGCCGAGCACGGTACAGGCAGAGATTCAACACGGGGAGAGTCCACAGTGAAAGACCATTTGACATCAATCAGAGTGACAGCGTGGCAACGGTACGCTGCAGTTCCTTATAGCTGTGAATCAAAGACTTCAAAGAGGAAGTCTAAAGGAATTCCCTGATGACAAATAAATCCCATAAGATATTGTTTTTATGTTGCACTGTGATGTATTTTAGTATTATTATCGGAATGCTAAAATATGTAGTCTTAGTACTAACCTTTAAATTATTATTTCATCAAATACTGTTATTAAAAGGTAGCTTTATTCATTTAGTTTCTGTGGAATTAACCTTTTTCTCTTTACTATTTGTCCTTCTCTCCTCTCTGTGGAAGAATAGGATGACAAGCGGACGTTGATTCTTCCGAGCCTGAATTGATTTTGACAGAATATCCTTGCAGAAGCAGAAAAAGGCAGGTAAGAGAAGAGCATAAGAGACGCAGAGAAGAAGCAGCAGAAGAAAAAGGTGAGATAGCGGGGAACGAGAGGTGGAGAAGAAAGTACACAGAAGAGAAAGAGGGAGGGAGGGCGTGAGGCCCACTCTCCCTCTTTCCTCTGAAGAGAAAAAGGGAGAGAAAGGTAGAGGGGAGGATGACAGCGGGGTCTGAAAGCAGCAGCCTTCTGAGAGGATCATACCTCCTGTCAGACCATCACTTTGGATGTCATAAATTCTCCCTCTCACACAAACACACACACACACACACACAGGCATAAAAGCAGACAGCTCAGTGGGACCTGTCTGAGGAAAACACGAGTGAATGGAGGAGAAAACACCGGGGTCAACAGAGGTTGATGGACACACTGTAGTACACAAAACACACACACACACACACTTTCTGCACTTTTCTGCAACAGCTCTTGGTCATTCAGGGAAAAACTGAAGGGCATGAAGTCGCAACCCTGTCTCATAACAATTACTCTCACATACAATTAATTTGATAAATATAGTCTGGGTTACAGTTTTTATCAACATATTAAGGAAAATTTTTATTGAACCTATCTGCAACTTATTTTCAAGCAGTGAAAAATGTTTATACTAAATGATCTGCAAAATGTTTCCTGGCACCCTGAGCGTGATCAACATTTTTAGCATATGAGTATATTCAAAGCGTCACTCATTCTCAAACAGAGGTGCTTGTCAGATGATTTAACAGCATCTGAAACCACCTTGGCCCTTTCTCCTTTCAACATGACACCAAGCCCAGTCTGTAAAAACGCTTTTCCCAGTTCATTGTGGAAGAACTTGAGGCCTGACCTCAACCCCGTCCAACACCTCTGGGATAAAACGCAGACCGCGAGCCTTATCGCCCGACATCAGTGTCGGACCTCTCGTGTCTGAATGGGAGCAAATCCCTGCAGCCAGGTTTGACATCATGGTGGAAAGACTGACGCTAGAGGAGTGGAGGCTGTTAGAGCACACGATTAGTGCATGTGGCTTTGAAATGACGTGATCAATTACCATGTACACCATCATACACTGTATGGGAGTAACGCTCCAGTGTTATAGTGTATAAAGTGCTCATGACAATGCAAACTAGTAGTATATTCATGTGTGTGTTTTCCACAGTATAGAGGGAAAAAAGCCATTTAATGTTCACTCTGTCTGAGCAAATAGTCCACTGGGTGCACGAATCAGCTCTGTCAAATATAAGATTAAGTGAGCAAACTCATTTCGGAGGTGTAGCCAAGTATTCCATATCACCGGTGGCACTGGTGTGTTTTTTAAGTGTTACCGCTCTCGTTTGCCCGAGAGGGCCAAACCTCTCCAACACACACCGAGTATCAAGAAGGAGCCTCTTCATGCCACTCCTCTTGTATTCATTATCTTGTTCTGTGGTACACTAGGTGTGTTGTGCTGTGATGTGTCATTCGGCACCGCGCTCTGCTGTGTTGCACCGAGCTGTGTACACCCCCCCCACCCCCCCGCCGCGCTCCCTATCACTAATGCAACAGACATTAGCATAGTGTTTGATGTCGAGTTAGGAGACATTTAGATGCTCTCTGTTTAACAACTGTGTCAAGTGTTTGCCGCGTCTATTTACTTCTAGAACAACATCAAACAATGCACACACAGGGCCACAATGACGCCCCGGCTGTGGGAGGATGATGAGAGGAGGAGAGAGGAGGGGGAGGGAGAGAGATAAAGAGTGAGAGAGAGAGAGAGAGAGAGAGAGGGAGACATCCTCCTTCTCCAGCATCCTTCCCAGCACTGTAGATATTGTGAGTGCTGTGAATCACGGCAGAGACCGATGGCGTCCACTGCAGGTCTTCATCAGAGCAGAGCCGAGACGAGATGAGCCGACCCGGCCGAGCGCAGGCCCAGCCGAGATGCTCAAAATGTTTTTTTCTTCTTCTACTTTAATTTTGAATCAGTCTGCACCATTGTCCTTCCAAATGAAAGGAAGGAGGAGTGTGTGCGTGTGTTTGTGTATCTCTGTAAATGTATGCAAATAATATTCCCATTGTGAGTCCTCGCTTTGTGAGTCTGGAGTGAAAAACTGGTGAACTAAATCTGTTTATGCCAAGTTTATGAAGTTTATGCGAGATTAAAATGCAGATAAATACAGATAAATCAATTTGAAGAGAGGCTGACGAGCAAGAAAAGATGCAACTGTGTAAATGTTTGTGTTTCCTGTTTTCCTTTGGATGGAAGTTTGAAAAAAAAAACAATCCGCTGCTTTCAGTATGTGTTGCATGATCAGCCTCCACCTAAAGTCAAAAATTTCCCATGGAGCAGGATTAATGAGCTGAGTGACTGGTGAATCGATCGACTGGCGTGCTTGTTAAAGTTGTTAAAAGCAAAAAAGCATAACTTCTTGCAAGAATAGGCTGTGGAGACCCAATTAGGTTTCTGTGCTTTGCTGTTTCCCCTCAGATGCGATTTCATTTCATGAACAATAGCTGCATCTATTGGGACTTGGAATTGAAAGTTTTGCAGTCCTGCTGTGTGCAACCTTTATTTTAAACGCTACTGGAACAACTACAGGAATTTTGAGCGTAATAACTAAAAAAGACCTGTATCCATCATTGGAGGAACCATTAGTTTAGAAGTTTTTTCTCCTAATTGTTTTCTGGCTTTTCCAGAGAGCAAAGTTAGTTCATCAATTTCACATAAAAGGTAAAATGGGATAATTGCATATATTATGTGTTCAATTTTTACAGAACTAACTACAGGAGCATTATATGTGCAACTGTAAACTGTGGAGCAACTGGAATATAGGATTAAGTGTGTGTTGTGTCTTCTGTAGTATGTGTTTCTGTGTCTTTTGTTCATGTATGTTATTTCAGATATATTTTTATTCCGCTGAATTAAGCACAAACGTCTCAAGTTTGTTTCAGTTGCGTGTCCCCAATTATCATCTTCTATCAATTATCTATCATCTGCATAAACGTATGCATGTGCTCGAGTGAACATGTTTGCGTCCTCTTTCGTGTTTCTTCTCTCCAACATGGAGGAGTCTGGGAGGTGAATGAGGGAGATAAGAAGACCCAGAAAGAAAGAAGAGCGAGAGAGCAAAAGAAGAGGGAAATCTCTCTCCGTGGAAGGAGGGAGATAAGAGAGAAAAGGTGAACAGCAACACTCGTCACTAACCCCAGCCCGTCAGATTGGGCCAGTTGAAATTTAATGGAATCAAGGCAGGAATGGGATGGGCTGAAGGCGGAGAAGCTAGTGGGATCTTTCTGGTGGGATGCAGCATTATCTTGCACGAAATAGAACAAAATATCTGTTGGCGTTTACAAAAAGATATTTGCTATTATCAAAAATAAAGTGTGAAACATCATTATTGCAGGATTGTTGTTGCACAGATCAGTTATACAGCTGTATTGTCCTTTTCATCCTGTTTTTTTTTTTTAATATATGCATGCCTGCATTTCATCTCTGCAATCAATACCTGTCCGTCATCCTGACCTTGTGTTTCAGATGCGTCCAGTTGTAGCAGGTGCTTCTCTGTTTGGGCTGTCAAGGACAAATGGTGGGAGACAGGAACGGTCAGCAGTAAGTAACGAAGAGCAATCTGTAAGACATCTCCGCTCCATTCAGCTCCATCAGCCGCGGGCTAGATGAAGGCTACAGTAACTCTGGCAACCAGGGCCGACAGAGAACGTCGAATGGCACAGTTGATGTGTTTTTGTTTTTTCGATATCTATGCGCACATTTATAAGTTGCGTGTGTGTATGTTAAATGTGTGTGTGTGTGCTCTGGAGCGTTGCCCTCTCAATCTCTACTTCCTGTATAACAATCCAGCAGAGGTGTGCAGCGGCCAGAGGCCTCTATTCTTTGATATGAAGAGCATCCAAAAGGTCTTTGGCTGGAGGCTGATATATGTCAATCAGCTTCTCTTTTCACCCCTCACACAGCAGCGGCGTCTGCCGTCCTGTCCGTCTCCCTCACCTACAGCAAATCCCTCCCCAGCACTGATAACACTCCAAATAACAGGTGAGCGACTGCTGGCAGAAAGGAGATTGCCTGACCTTATTGTTTGCCTTCGCCTCCTCTTTGTTCTTCACAAATAAAGGGTTTTTTAATAAACTGAAAGGTCCTCTGCCGTGGCCCATAGAGAAAATGAAAGGGGGCAGTGAGGTATGGTACAATGTGGCGGGAAAAAAAAGAGCAGCTCATCAGAAAATAACAAAGGTGCAAGTTAAAGATAAGGCGCCTGTCAGAGATTAATCCAGGCCTGCTTGATTGTTTTCTTTAATACCAGACCTGCTACAGCAAGCGATAAGTTTGCTGAGTAATTTGGTTTTCTAGGGGACGGGCAGCGAGTGGGTGGCTGGGTGCTCGAAATAATATTCAGGTGTGCTCCATAATTGATTTTTTTTTTCCACCCCTCAGTTCTCAAAGAAAAATGAGATGAAACTCAAAACTGCTTTGACTTGCCTTTCTGTTCACCGCACTCCCTCTTTCCCTTTTTTCTCCCCTCTTTTTTTTTTTCTCTGCTCTCTTCCCTTCTCTTCTCTCTTTCCCCTTTGGATTAATAAACTGGCTTTGTTGAAGACAATAAAGGGAAGGAGAGAGTGTGCTTGAGGAAGCAGTTTTCTCTTCTTGCTAGCAGCTCCATTGTGACGGCTTCTGAAAGAGGCAGAAAAGAGAGAAGGATGGGTGGCATGCCATGCAGACAGGCAGTGTGTGTGTGTGTGTGTGTGTGTGTCACGTCCTGATGAGTTGGAGGAAAATGAATGCAAAGAACAATAGATTAAAATCTATTAGTTTGGTAATGAAAAGCGCGGAAACAGTCACCCTATGTTAATTTGGCTGCAGAAATAAAATATGTAAATACGATATGGGAGCGAAAACGAGTGGAAAAAAAAAATGCTGCTTAACTCATCTGGAAGGACTTTTTAATTTTCTGTAGCAATTAGCATCCTTTCCCCTTTTCTATCTCTTCCCTTAGAGATCATTCCAGTAAAAGTTTTCTTCCACTTGCCGTATAGGAAATGCTTTGGGAGACATACTTTAAATTAGATTCAGCAGCAGACTCATCAGACAATGCACATATCAGCTGCAGGCAAGGTTCCCCCGAATTGTATTTTTTTAATGTATATCTCATAGGTGTTTCATTTTTGAAAAGTGCAGCAGAACACAAGCTCAATCTGAAAATACTATCGCAGGATCAATCGTTCATCATCATCATTTTCCAGCCTTCGTGCGCCATCAGCACCGTGCTCGTTTGCCTCTGCGTATTTGAATAAACGACTTGTTTTTACCCTGAAAAGAGGGACTGGAGAATCAGACACGGAGGAGAAGAAAAGGTTCTTATATTTTTCATCATTTTGCCATTTTGATGCCAGAATTGATCCGCCCCACAAATCCCTCATCTCTCTGCCTCTCTCCTGCTCTCCCTCTCTCCCTCTCTCCCTCTCTCTCTCCTCCATCCCTGCCACTTCTGCAGAAGATGGCCTGTACTCTAGGGCTGTTTTCCAATTACGGCCCAACCTTTTCAGAGAAGGTCATTATAATTAGAGATCCATTTAGCTTTTCTGTGAAAAGCACGAAATAATTTTTTGTGATTGTGGTCCCTGGAAGAAGAAGAAGAGAGAAAAAAAATGCTGTAGTGCTGATCTCAAGTGGCTCTATTATTATGGTCGGGTGGACAGGTTGCATGCATTAATGGCTTCACTTGGGGGAGAGACTGGCCTTTTGCACATTACTAGCGCATGAATAGAAAAGGACATCTTGGTAATAGCTCTCCAAATCAATACAAGGCCTGTATGTGTCTGTGTGTTCACCTCAGCAAAGAGAGGATAATGAGCAGAGGAGGACTTCATCTGGAGTGGAAGTTGCAGTGAAATATTACTCGTATGAAAAAAATGAATTTTTCATTTGTAATCTGTGGAAAAATTATTATAGAGCTGTTTAACAAGATTTGATGCTTTGTTATAAGATAGCAACAAAACGGATCCTGTGGATATATACTGTATATTTTGTAACTGTGGTGGCCTGGACCACAACCATAACACCTACTGTGAGTGACTACTTTCTACATAAAGGTCATCTTAGTTGCTGCTAAACCACCTTCCCTGAACAGCAATCGTCCAACCACAGCTCTTAGTTACTGTAGCAAAGCACAACAGGCCTGTCAAGCTTTGGATCACACAAGTGCTATGCACACGTTTGAAGATATAATCAAGCATGTAAACTAAGCAGGTTTGTGTTAGAATGAAACAATGGTCTGAACCATTTTTCCTTATCATATGAATAATACTCAGACTAACTATTCTGCAATACAAGAACAAAGCTTCATTTTTGTTTTCATGCCTTCTGATGGGATCTTAAACTGGTGAAGATATTGGCTTTTGGCCTGAGACATGAAGCCTCTGTTTTTATACAATATCATGTATGTAGCCATCAAGCAGACAAAATGAGTCAACTGGAAACATTCAAAAGTCAGTCATAGACAGCATTTTCATCTCATTTTAGTTCATTCTGACTTTAACAGTTTAGCCCACCACCTCATCCTAACTGTTAGTTGATCTTTTCTAAACAGGTGGAAATATCATGTCCCACACTGTTGTACTGTTTCCACCTTATCCAGTCCATGATGAAGGAATGTTAAATTCACATTCATCCACGACACAGTGTGTGTTGCTTTTCACAAAATATATGAGACTGTGGTTATGGACAAAGATCCTAATTTAGATTCCCTCAGCAGCCACACAGAGATAGGAAGTGGATCCATGCAGCATACAATCTATACAACAGTATGTTTTCTCCTCTCTGCATTACAGAAGCAGATGGCTGGGGACCAACACTCCAAAGTGGTGGAAACCAACTAATTGGTTTGAGGGAAATCGATATGGTGCCGGCAGCAAACCCCTCCTTCCCCCTCACAGTCCATCAGTCTCGCTCTGCAATTACCCCATTGATTGGCCGGTGCTAATTGCAGGTCTCATTATTGCAGGTTTCAGCCAGTCGCTCTTGCAGCAGCTGAGTTCAGGGGTTAAGAGTGAGGAGTAACTGCAAAACATATATATATATAGCAAGGATGAGAATGAGAATGCATACAGGTGCTCTGGGGATCAGTGGGTCAGTAGTGTGCATTGGTATATCTGACCTGGATCATGATAATTCTTTATTGAACCTTGTAGGAAAGTCCCCTAATGGTTTACAGCAGCAGGAGGTCAGAGGTCAGGTCAGTTTCACAGCAGGACCCTGTCAGCTGCTGGGGTGGCAGTGCACACACACCCCTAATGAAAATGTTGTCTCTCACTACTCAATCTCATGTCAGATTAAATAAAGCCAAATTTCCTCTGAACAATTACTGAAACAGTTTATTTAGAGCTCCGCGAGGAACATAATATAAGCACAGCATTAGAACAGCATGCAACTCATAAAGATCCGGTCAAAAGCATAAAGTGGCTGAACGCTCTGCATGCGCTACTCATAAGCTTGTGAGTACAAAAAAAAATGATTTAACTCATTTCAAAAAGAAGCAGCAAAATGATAGATTTGATTTCTATTGATTTTTGTTCATCCAGCTCTGCAGCCAGCGCGCTCTCTCTCTCTCAACAGGCCGAGCAGTGTAGCCGGTCAGGTAATGACCACTGTGTCGTGTAGCTGTGGGATTCAGTTTGACCCTGCACGACGGCGGCTCCTGCGATCAATTCGGCGCTTTGAGCTGCTACGGCAAAGCAGAAAAAAGACATCTGAATGTTCAACAAGAACATTTTTGATGCGATGCTGAATGAACACCATCCTTCCTTTTCGTGTTAAAACCTTTCATGTCTCATTTGCACATCTTGTACCTACAACTATAACGGTTTTGTCTCTGCCCAAAAGCTGCATATAGTTTTACTACGTGGTAAATATTGCACATCTGGGTAAATGTTTGAAGCAATTTTATGGCGATGTTTTTGCGCTGTGGAACTTCACACTACTATTACAGATAATGTTGACATGAGCTTCATGTTACACAGGCATGCTTTATACACTTTACAGTAGCCTCTTCAGGGTTTAACTGAGCGGAGGGTGAGCAGATATTAATAACATTTTTAATTTAGCACAGCAGCAGTGGATGTGCTCACTAATGGGCCAGTATTTGTAGGATGCTTTTCTTTACTTCCATGCCACCGTGCTGCTTCTGCCGTTTAACATCTAAAATCTTTTTCTTCAGCTTCATTTTGTTTCATATGACAGTACTGCTGTCTGTTACAAGAGCAACTGTGAATAATTACTGGCTTCGCTGTTATACGTTAGCCAAAAGAGAACAGAAAGCAGATTGTATTTTTCCACCGGTGACAAAGGGGAAATTCTGCAGAACAATGGCCTAAAGCTCCAGCAGCATTACTCCGTTCACATTTTCTTCCCACGCAATTTTTTTTCCACTCGCAATATGAAATTCCTTGCAGGAGAAACCATGAAGTAAAATAAAAGTGAAATAATTTTCCACCTTTCACTTTGTTTTGTTTTAATAATGGCAAATCATCTCTAACTGTAGATGTGGCAGTGATTTAGAATTGATGAAAGAAATGAAAAGAAAGAAAAGAATGTATATTGCAAAAAATACTCACCTTATTTCCACATTTACGTGCTGTTCTGAGAAGAAATGTGAAAGGTTTCTTAATTGTCTTAGTTTCATGATACTAATTTCAGATGTGTCTGGCTCTGCCATGTTTCACATTCAATCAGAGTTTGGCATCTAATCTCCAACATCACTACCTGCAGATAGAACTGTTTATATGTTGGGGAGTGAAAGGCAAATATCTTAAACCCCTGAACTGGAGTGTGAAGGCGGGTGCTGGGGCTGAAAGAACAGGCAGCGATTGTGATGCAGGCCAGTGTCAGCAGTGGCATTGACAGAGCAGAGGGAGATATGGCACATTTTGCAGCTTAAATAGACCGCCAGATCGGGAGGGTGTGTTTGGTAGGTGACTGTGGAGAGTGCGGTATGTCACATGTGTATGCTCGAGCTGACTGCCCGAACTGGCTCACAGACGTCGCTCCATATATCATCACTGGATTCTACAAAGCTCATGCAACAAATAAAGCAGAAGCAGAAGCACAGAGGTTAAAGTTACATTTCAACTCTAAATAGGAGCTTGATATTTTGTTAATACTGACATTTTCACAATGCAATCATAAAAAATAAATGCGTGATTGTAACAAATCCAGTAGGTGCTTGTCCACTTACCTGCTATTTAATCTGCTCAGGTTCGCAAATCTTTTTTCTTTCATATATCAGTTGAAGAGTTTAACAGAGGGAAGATGTGGCAGCTTTAACTTAAGTATAAGTGGCAGCACCACAATGTAAAAATGTAACAGAAGTCCAGCCTTCAAAATTCTGCTTAAGTAAAAGTATAGGACAATGTACATAAAATATTTTAATAATGTACTTATTATGTCAGAATGTTATATTGTCATTAATATACAGATGCACATACAGAGAAAAAATAAAATGTTACTTTCATGCACAATTATTTCACCGTTTCCATCATACTTTAATTTTGATTTCAGTCAAAATAGAATTCAGTCGTGTTTGTTGTGAAGCAAATCAGCTGGAAGTGATGGCCAGTGTATCGGGTTTATTGTTTTCCTTTCAATAGGGTGTGAACTAAAGGAGCCTGATGGCACAATACAGCACAATAGCTGTGTCCACACACACACACACACACACACACACACAACTATTCATCCAGTCACACATTTTATTCAGTCACTGTAGTGTAATGCGCATGCACACAGGTAAACACACACACACACACACACACACACCAGGGTCTCCACTCGTCCTGTTCTCTCCCATGGGTCTCTGTTAAAATTGACCTTCTCTGCCTTTCATCACAGGAAAATATCACCCTCAAAGAATAATAAGGCCGCCAGACACATTAATTAGAGAGCATCTATTTAGATAAACGTCTGAGAGAGAGACAGAGAGAGGGAGGGAGGGAGGGGGGAGGGGGAGGGGGGAATGTAAGGGAAAGATATTGATATGCAAAATGAAAATAATGTAAACAATTTTTCTTAATGTGTTAAAATGGCACCTCTGCTTTTGGCAAATATATCTTTCTTGAGCAGTTTTCTTTTTTTTTCATGGATGGAATAATATTTTGCGAGTGTCATGCATTTCCTGTTTGTATTATCTTGCTTTATTCTGAGTATATCCATGTGTGTTTATATTATTACTGTCATGAATAATGTTATTGTTTTTCCAGACATGTATTATTTCCTGTGATTTAAAATCTTGCAGTGCAGCGTTTTGCTCTGTCAGTCATTTAAACTGTGGGTTTTTTTTCCAGCACTGCAGATGTGTCTCACTTTTCCTCAGGTTAGGACAGTAACAGTTGTCCTGGCTTATTGTCAGTGTGTGTTCCTGCAACAGACACACAGCTGGTGGGAAAACAACAAATATGACTCTTAATTACATTGCACAAACCACTTTTTCTTTGATGTCTCAGGTGTGTGTATACGAACATGTATGCACTGATGTCTGCTAAGCATGTAGGTGTGTGCAGGGCTATAATTGCATGTAAGCAGTCTACATGCTTAAATGAGTTCTTTTTTGCTTTTCGTGCATCTGCAGGAGCTCTTATGTACATGCATGTATGTGTGTGTGTACGTGACCCTCGGTAGATGGAAGTCTGTGCTCCATCTGGTCCCAGTCAGAACAGTTTGAGGCAGCGTCTCAATCAGAGCTGCTGATTGGTGTTGTTCTCATGTCGGTGCTGCAGCTGCCCGGCCCTCAGCCCGAGCACACAGGCTCAGATCAGCTCTCACACCTTTCTCTCACACGGACGACTGCAGGAAACAACTCGTGGACCAATGTGTGTGTTTGATAACCAATTAACGTCCTTCGCAGGACATGTTGAGTTGGACTCTGTACGGGACACAAAAGGGGACAAACAGGACACAATTAAACTTCTGTCTTAACAATTGAAGCTTTTGCTCAAACACACATTATGTCTCCTGGGTTTTGCTGCCTTCAAGTGCTGTAGGAAATTTTTGAGTTTTTATGAGTTGAGCACACATGAATTAAAGAGGTGACTATTACAGGGAATTTTCTGTCATACTTAGGAGGCTGGGACATAACATTTAATAACATTTAAGAGCCAGCAATCGACAGGAAGTGCCATTTTATTAGAAGCTCTATAATTTTGCATGTTTTATTTATTGTTGTGTTAGATTTTATTTGAGATGAAATATTCACTGTTTTTTTTTCTCCTTTCCTTTCCTTCTTCTGCTAAAGCACAAATTAAGCAGCTCACTGCCACCAATATCCACGCTTTTGTTTGTTTCTCAATCAACTGTTGGCTGTGCGACAGGTCACAGGTGCAGATTTTCATACTCAGGGATTTTTTTGTTTATGTGAACGTTTGAATTGTTGCTTTAATGCTGCTTCAGTATCTACAGACAGGTTGTGTGTGTGCGTGCGTGCGTGTGTGTGTTTGTGTGTATCCGAGGCGGGGGGTAGCATGATGGTTACCAAGGCGACAGAAAGATCTGTTCCCTGTTCTTTTACAGCAGGAAGCAGGAAGACTTCATCAACTCTGGATGACCCCCCAGAAACACAGGTGCAACAGCCTCCCTTTCACTTTCTCTCTCACTGTCTCTCACACACAAAAGCATAAACCACGCCCATACTCATACCACCATCAGAACGGGGCTGGGGCGGTTCATCGGTTCATCGATTGGTCAATCAACAGAAAATTAATAACCAACTGTTTTGTCATTTATTCATTTATCATAATTTCTAGGAAGGATGTCAGGTGTGAGGGTTTGCTGCTTTTCTTTGTCTTACCTGAAGAGAAGTGAGTGTCTGTGGGTTTTGGACTGCTGGTTAAACAAGACAGGCATTTCTCGCTGCTTTTACTTTAAGTCCCCAAAAAAGTATTGAGAGAATAATCAGTTTAATCATTAATGAAAATGGGATGTGACCCTAATGCTGTACATGTATATGGGTATGTGTGTGTGTGTGTGTGCCTATAATATGATTTAAGTGCAGCTTCACACATTGCCAGCTTGTGTTTATTCCGTTCATATTTGAAGGATTAAGTTGGGGTCTACCATCTTAAATCATTCAGTGTTTGTCTCTTTGGCCAAGGTCTAATAAAAATCTATCATTAATGCTGGAGAAGAGAGAAAAAAAGGAAGGAAGAAAGAAAGGGGGATTGATAAGTGTTATCCATTTATCAACACACTGTCTAATGTGTGTGACTTTGACCTCCTTGCAAAATCTACACTCTAACACCACTGCACTGTTGACTCCATTGCACTGACATTTTCACCAATAAAAAACAAAAGGGCAGACATTTCTGAGGCCGGGATCCGTGTGTGTCACTCACTCACAAACCTGATTACAGCACCTGATGGAATTATCATATTTACAATAAGACCTTTCCATTATAACGCTCAGCTATTGTGCTTCAGATAGCTGCACGCGTGCTGAAACACAACACGGGCAAGATGCAGCCAGTAAATGTCAGAGCACTTTGACAGACGGGGAGGAAAAAGCTGAGATAGATGCCTGACAAAATGGAAAATGAAATGGGAAAAATGAGCAAAATGACACAGTGATTGTGATCTGAGGTGCCTGTTTTATATGCATATTAAACTGCGCAGCAGATCAGTCACGCTGTGTTGGGCTTTAAGACAAACTTTAAAAGCTGTATTTTTTTATTACATTCTCAAAAATAATTACATGTATAAATGGCAAACATGTGTGGTCAAAAGGAAACGGAAGGTTCAAGTGTAATTCAATATGCTCTTGGTTACCTCTTCACCAGGAAGACTCAGGGAATGTTTAACATGCCACACTCTGGTTTGGACCTTTTCTTGGCTCTGTGCCTCATGAGTGTAATTTGGATGAGTGCAGCTCGCTTGCCTTTGGGCTCATTAACAACAATATAAACAGTAATTACTGTGATCGCCTAATTAATTCATTTAAAAATGCTGCACGGCGTAAAAGGCATGAGCAAATCTTTTCTGGAGATAACAATTTTACGGAATCATTGTTGACATAATTAGCAATTCCATGTTCCAAAATACAACAGAAGTAATTAAAAACTTTTTTTTTGTCCTATTTCATACATTTATTCTTTTATTATTCAGATTGCCACTGCTTTTCTTTCCTTCTTCACTAAGCCAGCTTTCTGTGAGTTATCCTCCTCTGATCCCGTCTCTGTCTGCGTGGCAGCTCTGCAGGCCTGATAAATGTAATCCTCCCCTCTGGACACGTTCTTTTGTTTTTGGGCCATTTCGACGCTCTCCTCTGATCACCAAGCTTTACTTATTATAGAATTCCCTGCCTTCGTTCGGCGGGTTTTGTTGAGGTAAAGAATGGTCATTTGGCCCTCAATTGTCCATTAATTCTATCTGCTTTATTGGCCAGTTAATTGTGATTAACAGTAATTAAGATTCAGCTAAACAAAAAGTGGATTTGCTGTGGCTCCGGACAATGAATGACGAAATCTTTACATTTCCTCTACCACATCCTACAGATTTCCTCCAAAAACAATGTTTCAATTAAGCCACGCATTAAGCAGCATAGATATGTTCCTATGATAACTATATGAAGGATGACATCAGCTCATACACAAAATCAACACCCAAGAAGAAGAACGTAGCAAACACATGCATGTTTTGTATTTATTGAAATCCTAATGGCCTTTAATGAAATAATGCACATCAGACTTATATGAACATATATATTTTTATCTTAAAATCTCTTGTTTAGATTCTTTCATTGCTTTAATGGAATCAACATTTGTGCATAAGATGGGAACCACAGTGTGAGAAGCATGTGACAGAGTGGTTTATGTTACAGGCTCAGTCCTCTGACCCTTCAAAACCCCAATTAGTATTCCAGCAGAATTTATTACAACGCCTGGCATCACTTCTTGTTGATTACCTTTCTACTCATTAAAGTGAGAGTAGATTTATGGACAGATCCGACTGATGCATGGGTAAAGGGGGGAAAAAAATCTCACTGTGTCAAAATGGTGACAAATCTATATATGATCCGGTGCAGTGTAGTTGATGTTTTAAAAAGTGCCAGAGATTAATAAGCATCATTATTTTTGATCTAAACAGAGGCAGGGGTTATATGAGGTAACCTGCTTTAACAAAATGCCTTAATAAAAATGCATGAACAGTACCTGATGTATATGATGAATCTCATCCACACACACACACACACACACACACACACACAAATACACACAGATATACAGGATAATAAAACTTTAAACTATTCTTTGCTTTACTTTCCATTTATTCATCATTCTACAACACAGGGTTGTACAGCAAAATGCCCCTTTATAGTCCCTTTATGTATTTACCTAAAGTAAAAAGAACTGTTCGCTTGATGTATGTCAATCAATATTTATGGACATATACTGTCATATGTGGTTAAATTGGACCATTACATTAAAACACTTACTATATGCAAATGAATCTGTCTTATAAATAAAATAATGTTTTGAAGAGTTGAACAGGATGAATGCAACACAATAATATTAATTGATTAATTAAAAAATTGCATTTTTAGCAAGTCAACCTCCATAAGATGAAATAAGAGATGGGAACATATTGTAAAGCACAGCACTTGATCGCCACCTGCTGGTCTTCTACACAACACCACGCTCTGCCTTTGCAACAGTTTAATTGATCGATTGAGTGAAAATTCTTGGTATATTTGGTCAAAGCTCCACTTTGGAGCATGGACAGAGTGTGGATTTGACAAAGGGCTCTGGTCCACAGGTATGTAAAAACTAGTTGTTTTGTCTGTCTTTACAGGTGAACCAGAATGATCAGGTGCTGGTTTTGGTTCAAAAACTGCACCTGAAATTCAGTATTTACTTCATGCAGGAGATGAGGAGAGGCTGTCATACTCCTGTAAGTATTTCAAATTCTTTACTTAACTAAAATAACAAACTGTAAAATACTTAAAAGTAAAAGTCCTACATGATTTCCTTGGTCAACCCTTTTATTCTATATTATAATTAAAATTAAACAGAGCTCAAAGTGAGACTTCAAAATATCTTCAAATGTGCCAACAGTCCAAATTTCTAAATGATTAATTTTTTAAAAAGAAGGAAACGCATTTGAGAAGCTGAAACCGAGAAGTTTGACATTTTCGCAGGAGAAATTATTTAAACAATTAATCAGTTGTCAAAACAGTCACTTTTTTGTGAAATTAATTGTTAATTAATTGACATTGTTGATTAATTAAGTTATTTTTTTATTCTGGTGGGAAGTGTATTTTTTGCAATGCATAATGTTTTTAAAGTTCTTCATAGAATCAGAATCATTTTTGAGCACTTTTTAGTACAAATAAATTTTTACATACAAGGAATTTGGTTTGGTGTGACAGTACATAATATTAAACATAGTACAAGTCAGTGGGGTCCCCAGGACTCATCCCCAGCAGAGATGAGTCCATTGAGGCTGGTGTCGTCTGCCAACCTCAAGAGCTCGACAGAGCAGCTGTTGGTGTAAAGAGGAGAAGAGCAGAGGAGGAAGGACACAGTCTTGGGGGGATCCGGTGCTGATGATCCTGGACTCAGACACATGTTTCTCCAGTTTTACATGCTGCCTCCTGTCAGACAGGAAGTCAGTGATCCGCCTGCAGGTGGAGTCAGGCACACTCAGCTGAGTGAGCTTGTCCTGTAGCAGAACCAGGATGGTATTAAAACCAGAGCTGAAGTCTACGAACAGGATCCTAGCATAGGATCCTGAGAAGTCCACATGCTGGAGGATGAAGTGGAGCACCATGTTGACAGCATCATCTACAGACCTGTTGGCCCTGAAGGTGAAATACATGGGGTCCAGGAGTTTGTCAATGATGTTTTGAGATGGGACCGCACAAGACACTTAAATTACCTCATTACCACAGAGGTCAGGGTGACGGGTCATTGTTGGATGATGATAGAAGTTTTGAAGCAGGCTGGCACATGGCATGTCTCCAGTGAGGTGTTAAAGATGTCTGTGAACACCAGAGACAGGTAATCAGCACTGTGCTTCAGGGTGGATGGAGAAGCAGAGTCAGGTCCAGCTGCTTTGTGGGATTCTACCTCTTGAAAAGCCTGTTAATGTCCCTCTCCAGGATGCAGAGAGTCGTCATAGTGGTAGGGGCAGAGGGGGGCTCTGAGGTGGGCAGATGGCTCCTGCTGAGCTGAGGGAGGTGGAGCTGGTGGATGGAGTCATGGTGGATGGAGTCAGGACTGCCCCATTGTTTTTCAAAGTAGAACTTGTTCAGTTCATTGGTCAGGCGCAAGTTGTTAATGGAGTGTGGGGCTTTATGTTTGAACCTTGTGATCTGTCTGAACCCCTTCCAGACAGAAGCAGAATCGTTGGCTGAGAACTAGTATTGAAGTTTCTCAGAGTGTTTAGCTTCTCTCACCGCCTTGCTAAACCCGTAATGTGACTCTCTAAACCTGCCCCTGTCCCCGCTCATAAATGCTTCTTCCTTTTACAACCTCAACTGTCTGATTTTGGCTGTGAACCAGGGTTTGTTATCACCCTGCTGCATGATGGTATTACAACCATCTTCACAGAAGCTGATGTCAAAACATCCCAGTCAGTACAGTCGTGCCACGCCGGAAGATCTTCCATAGCTCTACTGTTCCACTGCTTTTATGTCCTCACAACTGTTTACACAGCTTTAATTTCTTGCCTCAATGCAGGAATGAGGTGGACCATGATGTGGTCAGAGTGGCACGTTGGCTGGTGGTGGAATGTAAACACCAACCAGAGTGAATGAAACAAACTCATGGGGAAGTAGAAAGGTTTATAGTTTATGAGAAATGATTCCAGTTCAGGGGAACAGTGCTGCAGGCTCACCGTCACATCAGCCACCGTCAGAGTAGAAACAGATACCTCCGCCTAGTAACTAGTAACTGTTGCTGTCAAATAAATGTAGTGGAATGAAAAGAACAACATAGTGTCATGAACTTGAGATACTCAAGTGAAGTCCAGGTATCATACCAAATACTATACTATAATATACTATACAAAATACAAGAAACCTTGATGCCCAGCTTCAAAACAAAAGAGACCAGAGTTATTCTGCTGTTATAATTTAAATTGCTTTCCTAGTTTTAGTATATTTATTAATCAATATATCAATTAATATATTTGTATTTCAGTGAAACATTGCTGTTGCCTCAGTTTGCTGTTGAGCTGTAATATAAAATAAAATGATGCATAAAACAACTCAGTGCTAATTCAATACATCTGGTCATTTCTGAAGGCATGTGCTTTCAATTCGTGTGAGTCTTCTTGTGAACAATGTTTATCTTGGAGAATGCAGATGTTCCTAAATTTGGCACCAAATTACTATGAGGAAATCCTGTAGCCTTCCTGCTTTTCCACTAGATGACGCCAGAGTCTAAATCTTTACGTAATTCAGGACAGATAGGAAAAAACTGAATAGAACTCTCACTCTGCTCTTTTTCTGAATATCACAAATGTCCGCAGATATGGCTTTCACATATTGTTTCTGGGTTACAGAATTAGTGGGTTGATTTTTGTAATAAACAACTACATGTCATGTTTTGTAAAAATGTCTAATACGGTTTATGTCTTGTCCCAATGCGCATGCGTCATGATATGAATTCTCAGACCGGAAGATGAGCCAGTTTTCCTCTCGTGCAGCACATCTTCTTTTTTGAACTCTCTGTACTGTAATCCTCCACACTGACACTTGTTGGTGTCCATGTGTTCCTGTGTGCTGCTCTGTAGTTTACCGACTCACCGGCAGATGAAAACCCACCTCTGGTGACATTTCTAACCCGGGTTAAGTGGTAAGTCTGCTTGAGGTAAACCTGTTTAAACCATTTATAGCTCTTGTTGGTTTGTTTCCCCTTCACAGAGACTCAATGTGCAGATAAGTTACGTTGTTGTAAACTCTGACTAAATTAAGTACATCTTTTTAACTTAGCTGCTTAAAACGAAAGCAATCTCATAAAAATAACTTCAACATATACTAGCGTTTTAAAAGAAGTTTAAGAAGCCGTTTTCTTAGTTTTTGTGCATCATGTTGGGTCAATATTGAGTTTACCATGTTTAGCTTTAGAGCATTCAGAAATCGTAGCCGTTTAGCTTTTTATGCTAATTGCGGAGCAGAAACTAACATATTTCTTTGGCTCTGTTAACACGGTGCGTTCATTTTCCCTGGGTTTTTGTTCCACTGTTATCACCTCTGTAGATTCACGTTCATCAACATGTGTTCTCTCTCTCTCTCTCTCTCTTTCTCTCTCTCATTGTTGTGTATTTACAAATGTTGTAGGCGGATACAAACTGAAACAAGTGACTCTTCTCTGACACAGAAAGTGTTGCTTCCGGTGCTGGAAGCAGAAAGTTTAGAGGGATTTAGATTCAAAGTGGGGTTTTTTACATGTAGGAATTTCCAGAGATGCGACTTAGGAGCTCAGGACCACACAGAGTCATGTCTGAAAAGATGTACTACTTTGTTGTTACATACTTGGCACAGAATCACAGGTCTGTACTGGGAGATAAGAGCTGTACAGTAATAATGGACTCAGTCATCCTTTCCTCTTGTTATAACTTTAAGCAAGTGATTGATAATGGGATGATGCTTTTCCTCATTTGGAAGCAGTCTGTCAGTACCATGAATCCATTTTTTAATTATTATGTATACTGTACTGTAGCCTGGGTGTGATTTTGCAAATCTCTGCATTGCGGAGATTACTCACATATGGCCAAGACTTTACCACGATCGAGTAAAGTAGCAACCCTGAACCCTGTTTAGCCACTTTTTGTATGAATTTATCACATGTAATGCAATGGCATCAACTGCTATGATTAAAGCAACTGTAACTTTGTACATGTCTGCTGATAAGTAGCAAGAAATTGCAGTACAGAAATGCCAGACTTAGGTTTGAGATTGTTTAAATAAAGTTCCACCGTTATAAGATGTCCTTCAAAGAGGCTACAGCTCTTTAAAACAAACCTAAAGGATGCATATGTTCAAAAATCTGAAAAATCTGAAGAGCCATATTGATTGGTGCAAGTGGGTGTGCCCTATCACATACTCGCTCATAGCTCAAGATTCCTTTGAGCAATCCTGATTAAACTCACTGGAGACCTCCTGCACTGTCTCCTGAACATACACGTCAAGTTTCATTAAAATGAGATGAAGGGTGGACAAATGGCGGAACAGAGTACACAATCATTGAAAAGCTGCAGGCTTTAGGATGTGAGTTAAGTGTTTGATTGGTCTCACTCCACAAAGTGTGGTAGTGTGGTTTAACATACTTAAGTTATGCGAATCAGTTTCCCTCAACAGTCAGAAAACATTTTTCAGCACATCTTCTGAAACTCCTTGTCAATATGATTACATGTTTTATGTGGTGTTAAAGAAGTGTAAAACATCTGGGCACAGTATTAAGGAGGTGTTGTTGGGTGGAGATCCTCTTCTGGATGTGCAAAGTAGATTTCTCACCTTATCTCCTCAGTTTATTACATGTACGGGGAGCCAGATGAGCCGACATCTGGGGCAGGTCGCACATCATCAGGCAGTGTGGTATTCCTGACAGCTGTAGTCAGCATCAACAGGCTGAGCAGGTAGGCGTGTCACTGCTATGTCTAGGGATTAATGGTAGATTTGGTCAACTTTTACCATTGGGATAATGTTGATGATGAGAAATAAAGTCTTTTTTTTCAGTCAAACCTATTTGTCAAGCTGAGCTGCAAGTGTATGATGCTTAGCTATTTCCTGGTTTGTTAAGTAATGAAATGTAAAAAAAAAAAAAAAAAATCAGTGGGTGGGTGCTTTTGTCTTGGTGCTTCTATTGACTCATATTTACTGAGACTTAATACATGTAATATCACTATTTTTCATTTGGTTGGCTATGTTCAACACCAGGGTTAAGACCCCTATTACATATGGAGTATGCTGTTCCTCCGCTTAAGGGTGAAAGTACTTCTACAATAGCATTATGCAAATTGAGTTGATGATCTAACCTTGCAGTGCATGACTAGCTTGGATATTTCAGCTATTATCTTTTAATGGTCTCTTGTTAAATCTTTCTTGTGCTTGTGTTTGCCAGTCGTACTAAATAACCTCTTAAAGCGTGGAGTACGGTAGTCAGTGAGAGTCTAGGCGGCTTTATAATAGAGCAAAAAAAAAGAGCAAATACCCTGAGGTTGTGATCGTACAGTAACATCATCCAAGCTTTGCCGTCAGACAGTGTTTCCTCTGACCCGTTGTGTGAACTCTGAAGTCAAATCAGGATCTCATGTTCCTGTTGGGCCTGCAGGTCAGGGATCCTGAACCACGCAGGCCGCACATGTCTGGACCTCTGTCGGCGGTATACAACCACTCACTGACCGGCTCATTAAATCAACATGCACACTCCATTAACCCATAAACAGACTTGTGCATGCATGTTTAGTCATGCATGTTTAGGATACAAGCAGAAACATATACATTACATATCCGCATGTGAAATACAGTAAGTGCAGAAGCAGTGGTTGTTTTAGTGGTCAACTAAATACCATTTTGACATCAATTCTAGCAGTAAAACTGTAGTTTAAAGCGTGTCTCTTTTCCTTTTTTCTCAGGTGCTGTTAACTTCCAGATAAGGTCATAGAGACGGACACTGTGAACCCAAATACCAGAAGGAGCGACCCAGCAATCTGAAACCTCTCACCTGGGCTGCAGGAGTCCACACGTTCCACCTGGTGAGTAACAGAACTACAGCAGTTGAATTAGTAAGCCTACATGTTTTAGACAGATAGATAGATAGATAGCTAGATTACTGTATCATGCTCTTTGATAAATCTGAGATCTGTATCTGCAGCCAGATGGGAGTTGAATGAAGCATGAGTTGAGGGGATGACTGGGGTCGTGTGTTGTGGTGTGATGGCAGTGTCAATGAGGTCTGTGAGGTTGGGAGTAGGGAGATCAGTGATTTCAGAGGCATTGTGTGTGACTTTGAGGAGTTTTTTCCTGATAGTGACAGGGAGCATGGTGAAGTAGCAGTAGTACTTCTATGATGCTCCTGTACAGATGGAGCAGAAAGTGGAGTGTGACTGAGGATGCCCTGAGTTTCTGGAAGACAGGCCTCTGTTGGCAGCATTTATGGATGTCTATACAATGATCAAAGCTGAGGTTATTTTCAAGGGTGATTTCAAAGGTGATTCCAAGGTATTAGAAGCTCTCCACATCTCAATTGGCTCACTGTTGATGGAAACGTGGTATTGGGGGCACTGAGTAAAGTGGAAGATGGAGTGCTGATAGGGAATGAGTTATTCTCCTTGAGAAATGCAGGTATGGCTGTGTCATCTGAATATTTGAAATACTGTGTAATGTGGGAGGGGATGAGACAATCATTAATGTCGAATGTATACACAAAGGGGCTTAGGACACAACCTTGGGGGCCTCTGTGTTGGTGATTGATGGTTTTGTAGCTTGTCTGTAGTTGAGGTGCTCTAAATAAGCACAGGAGTATGAATATATAAGCACATTAATATAGGGCTGGGTCAGTTTCCAGTTTTGTTGGTCCAATCCAGTGTGTGCCCTTAAACCGGTTTGATTTTATACAATCAGACTGAACCGGCATTATGAGATGTTTTGGCAAATTAAAAAGTAGCCTACATCAGCAACTTGTGTCAACAGCACAACATGATTAACCATCTCAGGTCAAAGTATGTTATGTACATCATACTAAATATCTCTGGAAAGCTGCATGCTGGAGACTTGTGCCTTCCCACTGAGGGCTCTGGTGCGATTGCATCCCTTTCAGTGGCTTTGTGATCCAGCCTTGATCTGCAATGTCTTTTTGGAGACTTTGTAAAATAAATCCTTAATTATAAATCCAACACTGAATGTCTTCCGTGAGTATTTATCCATTTTTTTCATGTTAAAAACAGTTCTTGTTGCTGAATGTATCTTGATCAGGGCCGAATTAATTAATTACGTTTGTGTCAACTGATGAAACAATGACAGTGATCGTGCCTATACTTCATTTCATCCTATTGCCCTGTGTCAGCACACACTTAGTATAACACACTGCGTTTGTTAGTAAAAGCTTTGGTTAGTACTGTGGTGTGAGAGCATGGGGTGAACACAGTCAAAAGACACACAGTTTAGGTGATTTGCCTATACTGTAAGTACGTGATGTTGTGATGTGTGTGAAGCTGACCTCTTTCCCATTGTATGCTGTGATAGGTTCCAGCCCTATGCAACCTCAAACAGGACAAACAGTTAAGAGAATAGAGAGATGAATGGAGTATAAACACTTCCTCATACACTGATTGCGCATTTCCCCACTGAGGGACGAATAAAGGTTTATCTTATCTTATCTTATCTGATTGTTATGTATAGAGGAAACTTACAGCCGTTCTAACTGCCACACCATGTAACACTACAATATCTGTGTATAACATGAGGTAGCTGTTGTTTAAAAGGCAGGTTTATTTCATCTAAGGACCAGTCCCACTTGATTTCACAGAAATGAATGTACTATCAAAAATCATAGGCCAAGAGTTACAGTCCCTTACTTGAATCTACACAATGGGACCGCTGTAAAAGGGACCCAAAAGGCAAAAGGGATTCCTCAAGACTCCTGCCTTAACTTGTAAATCAGAATGTGGTGTTATTTATCATGTTTATAAGACTGTAAGGATATGTATACAAATAGCATCCCAATGGGAACATTTTCAGTTAATCATTATTATTACTACTATTTTTGATCACTGTTGTTTTATGTCCTTGGATGGTTACTGTAGACGATGTAAGGTTTTTGTTTGTATCTGTTTTGTGTGAGCTCACCAAACCAAATTCCTTTCAACTATGTCAAAATGGCAATAAAGTATTGAATCTTGAATCTTAAATTTACTATAAAGTGTATAGTGAATGGCAAAAAAAGTGAGTAGTGAGCAGGATGAGAGCAGTAGACATTCCCTGCGATGGTGCAATGAACGCGTAGGAATTCAGCCAGGCATGACAGCATGGCATCACTTCTGGTCGGTTCGTTTGGTTTTCTTTGGCTCTTTTTCCTTATCAAACAGAGACACAGTGTGGGAAACAGTTTCTGCATTTGTCCTTCAGTTTTCTCAGGATGAATAGTTAGAATTGCTGGCATTCCTCGTTGAAACCAAGGACACAGCTATACTGCAACTAGCTGAGCCCCCCTAATAAAAATGTTGAGCAAATCAAATTACTTACAGATTTTGTTTATTTATTTTACTCAGTATGTCTGCCATTATTGGCTGGTTCATTTAAAATGTTGAGACTGGGGAGGTTGAGAGAACATGCCAGATCTAATCTCATGATGTCACAGTCACATGGTATGTGCCTTTAGACCACAAAGCTGCCAGGATGCTCCATATTAGGGAAACTTAAAGGTGGGCCCAGTGATTCTAATCCAGTACGCTTTTGTCATATTCAGCCGCTATCTCCTCACAGTCTGTTAAACCGGGTGTGGATTAAGCGGTGGCAGCAAGTTAATGAGGGGAGAGTGGCTGAAGATGTCACATTTCTGCAAATTTGTGTTCTGCTTGTTCAACAGGTGTTTGATACATTGATCGGACTGTCTCCCTTTTGTTGCACTTCTGGATAATGAGCAATTAGCATTGTCGTTGCTGACTCTGGTAAAATATATCCTAAAGTCTCTTTCATTCCCTCTGCTGTGGCCGCTGCTCTGAAGTTACACTGCTGTCCAGTCTCTGTGTTGAGGAGCTCAGCCGCACCTTCATGCAGACAGGCAGCAACACAGAGAGCAGAGGCAGAGGCAGAGAGGCAGAAGTCGCTTTTGTGCACCTTGGTTCCACTCATTATTTTTCCACTTTTAACATTCACTTTCTTCTTCACAAGTGGCTCAAACATTACTGTTCATCAGGAAATGGGTGTGTACTTTGATGTGCAAGCCACTAACTAAAGACTAATTGGCTGTTGTTGCTCTATCTATCCATATCAAGTGAAAATAATTTATCATCATCATCATCATCATCATCCCCATATCGAGATCGTTTTATCACCCAGATATATTATGCAGAGCTCTGCAGGTGTTCCCTCGTGCCTCTGCTCTGCTCAACACGAGTGGCTTTGAGGCTGAGATCAAACCGGATCGTCAACTGTCAGCCTCATGCATCCCACGGACACGGTGGTGACAGCTTGAACAAGGGAACATGATGTACTGCCCACTGCCTTGAGAAGAAGGCCTGGCACACTACAGCCCCTCACTCCATCCATTCATGGACGAAACCTTTGTGAGTGTAGTGTTTTTGTTGTTGTGTGGTTCACTTTTGATGCCAAGTTAGTTTCATATGATTTGAAAATGAATATCCCAGCTCAGTTCCACCTATTCTTCAAATGGAACTTGTGGCTCCAGTGTCTCGCAGACATGGCCGTGAGCAGTAAACCCAAGTTTTAAAATGTCCTCTTAGAAACCTGTTGGTGATATTACTGGCACTACATTCAGACCAGGCCTTTTTGTAGTCTGTGGCATTATCATCCAAACACATAGCTTCATAACTGTGGTGTATTTCTTTATTTACATTGTTTACCTGCCCAGGGATGGAACCTAGATATTGGCTCAATCTGGTGCAAAACACCTCTTTCTTTAGATTAAAGTCTTTGTGTGTTTTATAAAAATAGTTCTCACATACTAAATCATTGTTTTACAAAATAGATTCACATGTCAGACACACAAGTTCACATTTACACACAAAAATTTAATTTACACCTCTGTCCTTTTTCATTCACACTCACTTCTCTAGCCTATGTGCATATGCATTTTTAGGAAACATATGTACATAAAAAGTGTACATAATTGTGTTTGCCCTATAGATCCTAAAATCTGCCACATTATGTTTTTTATAACCAAATTTAATAGCATTTAATTGTACTTAATCTATCTTGTATCATGTTGTATAACATAGTGTATAGCAGGATTACCTCAGATGAAAGGCACCCAGCATGTCTCGTGTGTCAGAGTGAACCTGCAGTTCATAGATGACTGAGTGCTGACACCTGGCCCTGTGATTGGTCAGATGACATTCTCTGACCTGTGAGTCATCACAGCTATGCACTGCCAGCCTGTCTGATGTGTTAGATCATAACAATGGCTCACATCAAATCTGATGACAGACTTTAGCAAAAATCCATGCAGTCTGCAGCACTTATGTATTTGTTGTTAAATATACAGGCTCTGGTGACTTCTACCATGTATTTGCTACTATGCAAATTATGTTGTGGTTGAGAGTCCAATACACAGACTTTATCACATCAGCCACTCTACCTTTTCCACCTTTCTCTTCAGTGTTTTACATTGTGACATTGTTTAGTAAAGTACAATTGCTCTCATAAACAAACCTATTTGTATATAATTGCAAATGAACTAACTATTTATTAAAGGGGACCATAGGGAGGAATTAAAACCAGTCACTGAGTTCAAGTGTTTGTTACACAACAGGACAGTTACAGTCACAAATAATTGCTAATTTAATTGCTGGACAGTGAAGTCAAGCTTCCTAATAGCTCTGTTTTATGTGTACTGTAGAATCATGGCTCTGTTGTAAGTTTGGGTCCACATCGTTTAGCTTTGTGAGATCTTACATTTTTACACACACATCTTCTTACACTGGATCATATTTATTTTGAGGATTTGCTCTCGATAAGCGCTGCATCCTTTACCGCACCACTCTCTCGGTATGCCTAGAAAACCATATCCCTCTGTGGCCTCTCATTCAAATGTCAGCTGTACGCACCAGCTGGCTGCTATTACTCAATTCCGTGTGTGTGTGTCTATCTGTAAATCTGTCTGTCTGACATGACTTCCCTCAATTAAGGTCAGATAGAAGGACAGACACCAACTGCCAATGCCTAACAATCTGGTGATAGGCTTCAGAGCCTGATGCTAAATGGAGCCAAATTTCTCTTCTCTCATACACAATCGTAAAAGGATTCCATTTGGCTGTTAATAGCAATACAGTGTAAGTGGATCAGCCGAGGTTTGAATCAAATTGAGCACTACTGTCAACCTAAAAAGCTGTTCAGTGTGTGTGTCAATCATTAGAAGCACATTGACAAGCGTTGTTCAGACCCAAATAGCTTCTAGCTATAAAGGAAAGAGTCTATGTCTGTAATTCTGTGAGTCTGTCCTTAGATTTTCTCAACAACTGTTCATTCGATCGACTTAACACTTATTGTATGTATAGCTGAGGCCCAAGGAAGTTCAGTGTGTGAAATAGTTTGGAGTGATGCTGGATCAGTGTTTCTATTCTAACTTTGGATCACATGACTACTCGTGAAAGGGAGCTCTTTAAGGAGAGTGAATATTGGACATTCAAGTTGCTAATGAGTTAAACTTAAAGGGTGATACTATGTCAGTGTTGCATTTACAGCTTGTTTACCCCCAAGTGGCCAAATATAACAGTTATCGTTGCAACATGAAACATTTTTGACATGTTTAACTAATTGAAAGAAACACCACACTTGCAACGCATGCAAGAGAAAAATAGGACAGGCAAAATTATCTGCAATTTCTAAGTAATGATCATATGTGAAACAGGATGCCAGCACCAAGTAGTTAATCGCTTTTCTGAAATGGGCTCAGAGGCAAAGTAAAAGACCTCATTCCCAAATGCAAGTAGGCCTAGTGGAGCCTTTTTGTTAGACACCTCTGTCAACATCACCCAGGTGCTCAGAGTCAGTGTGGAACAGCTACCCCACTGGGTAACATACTATGATGCATCCATTTATGAACTGCCTTAATCGGCAGCAGCTGTGACATTTCACAGTGATCTCTCTTTGTCTGTGTGTCATTCTGCCTGCTCCCAATGTGGCTTCCAACTTACAGCCAGCATGGGTCTCACATTGAAAGATGAGTATTCAGCCAAAAATTGACTGAAATACTTTCATTATGCAATTTTACAGTTGTTCGTGTTTGCAGTAGGTCTTTAATAGAATGAATCCCACCCCAGCTCCCTGTCTGGATAGTTATGATAAAACCTCTATAAAATTCACTTTGATATTTTTCTGCAAAATGTCATTGGCAGAATCATGTAAACAGCAGCAGTAGTTGTTTTCTGTTGTTGCTGTTGCTAACCTCAGATATGTGTGTAATCTTCTACAACAGCTGCTAAATTTCACTCTGAGGCCTGTTCGGTGTCCGTGCCATACATAGACTGAGACAGACTAATACACAATGAAGCAGAAACAGAATGCACACCAGTATGAAGCCGTTATTACAAGTATAAACATAGAGGTTAAAACCACACAAAGACATGCAGTACTGTGGACAGCTGAGTGATAAAAAGCAAGTATGCATTTTTAATCTGAAGTGCTAAATGTTGTATGCACTATAGCACCCTTAAACACCACACTCCATTACCTCACCAGCCACGCAATGACACCCCACTTCCAAGGCCAGAGAGATTGTCAGGAGTGGTGGCATCAATAGCTGCGGGTTGTGTTGTGGGAGTCGAGATGAGTTGCTGAGCTTCACTGACAGGCTTTGGCTTCGCACCCTGAATGGCCAGGAGTCCACGGGCATGCCCTGAATTAGCACAGGGCTTTCCCGCTATGTGAGAATGCTGCGGTTGCTGGAGCGTCTGTCGCTGTCAGACAAGTGTGAAGACCTGGGTATACAAATGACTTCAAAGGGATTTTTTTAGGGACCTAGAATGCCTGTTATTTTAACCCCTTGACTATGAACTCCTGGGTACTGGTACAGTCATCAGCAAACATCCACTTAGAGACTGGACATATCTAGGATGAGCATTTGAGTTTGTCAAGTGTGAAAACATACACATAAAAATAATTTTCAGTGATAGATTAGAAGCACTGTCTTGATAGAGAGGTACATAAAGGGCAGCATGAAGCACAAATACTATGGACCAAAATTAGTATTAAGTATCCCAGCTTTTGAGGAGAAGTTTTTCTCAAGTTTTTGAGTGTGCAAAAAAACATTTTTTAGACAAAGAAAGATTTTGAAAACTCATGAAAATGAATCACTTTTATTCTAAGCCCTTTGAGAGACTCATTTTGTATTTGGAAGAGGGGTTGATGTCACTGAGGTAGGTGACTCTTGAGAAGTTGTAATAACACTTCTCTGAGCGCTCTGCCAGAATACAATAGAGTGGGTACAGGATACTTCACTTTTTATACCAAACACAAAACTTGCTGATAATTACTTATAATTTCATTGCATTTTTGTTTCAGAACAATCAGAACATTTTCCTTTCACAAAATTTTAGGCCTTCACCTTTTTATTTTTAATCATCTTGTTTTTACAGTTATTCATATTTAAGCCTTATTCATCACCATAATTGACGTATTACATTCACTAACCTTTTTAAATATGGCAGGTGAATAAACACAAGTAAATGCACACATGTCCACACAACCACACACATGAGTTTGGCCCACATTGTCTTTATATAATGTTCTCGTTTGCCACCCGGTGTGCAGTAGAGGAGAGGCAGGATGAAAGCTTCTTGGAGCGACAGTTATATGAGAGAGGAACGGTAATGAGTGGGCTGGAAACCGTGACAGCCGGTCTGCCGCAAGTAGGGGAGTGCGAGAGAAAGAGTGAATAAGAGGAGGGGGTTACACGTGGGAGTATACCACCGCAAATATGGTAAGAAGACAACACGACGCAGCCGCAGCCCAGTTTTATTCAGCAGATGAGCGAATGAGCAAGGAAGCGTGTCTTGTCCAGACACCCACACTGCCTGGGCTGGTGTCCGAGGAGATTAGCAATACATTGTTACGTCTTTCTCTGTTTCTCTCACTGTGTGCAGGCTTGTTTTTAATACCTTGTACAATTTCAGTGTAAATTCATTTCTTAGATATTAGTTTGGCCAAGTGAAATTCCTTCATCTTAGTAATTCCTATGGGACAAATAAAACTCATACCATCTCTTTTGTTGTTGTAAAGTGTAGTCCAGATTAATTTAATGCACCCCCCCCAATGCCTGGGATACAGGACTGGTGTGATTCACCTGTTTGAGCAGGTAGATTTCTTCAACGATAAGACCTTAGTAACCTACTAGTATTATGAAAAGGAAAGTTTAACTCTGCTCTTGTTTTTAAAGCTGCTCACATTTAAGAGAGACTTGAAGAGGGAATATGTGAGTCAGGTTCTCTCACACAATAATGTGAAATATCTGTGACCTGTATGGAATCAAGTCCTCTGTGTAAGCCCAGACAGAGCTGCTGGGAGCTGCAGTAGTGGGCAGAGGTGATTTGCACTGGTGAACATTTCTTTTCATAAAGTGCACCACTCATATGCCTAATTTCCATATGGCTGGCATCCCTGCGCCGCACCACAATGTGAGCTGCCGTGATCACAGCTTGTGATGGTGGCATGGCACAAGTGGTTTTCCATACAGCAAGAATAGCACAGTGAAAAATTTGATGTCAAGAGGAAATGCTGTAACAGACCAGTGAAATAACTAAAACATGTTTAAGCCCTTGAATTACATAATGTCCTTGTTCAGCTGTCAGTATCAGTAGTGTTTGGTCATGTATAAGGATGTTTTAGCCTCGCGAATATAACAGAAATAGAGCCCAGGAGCTTGCTGCTAATGAAATGTTAATCCCTAGAATTACACAGTCTTCCTACTCATTTGACACTGCCGCTGCCTGTTTGATGTTTTGCATGAATGCACATATACGCACACACTGGGGTTTTTTGATCCCTGATCATTCTCTCTGAGTTGAATATTGTTCTAGTTTTTACACCTGATTCTGGCTGCTTTTTCTTTCCTGCCATCCGCATGGAACATGTTGCCATGGCATCAGTGAAAAGGCTGAGGTCTCCCTGTTGTCACATTTTGTTCAAAGACAACCTGAGCTCTCCAACCCCCTCTGCTTTTCTGTCTCTCAATGCATTTATTTCCATTATGTCTCGGTCTCTTCTACCCTGAGACTGAAACCATGCGCCTCCACAGGGGAGCTGACCACTTCCTTCAAGATTTTTAGAAACTGAAAAACGACATCATCTTTACAAAAAACAAAATGGAAGAAATGAAAATGCCACAGTTACGCTGGTTTCAAGATCAATTTTAATGTGCAAACAGCCAGGGTATTCCCACATAGTTCTATTTCAGTTGTTCTCTACCATTATGGACATTGTCAAAACTTTCATCACTGTGGCAGTTGCCTGTTTGCAATAATAACCTCTTATTAATGCTCCTTGCTTGCTATCAGCCTGCTTAAATGGCTCTGATCTGATGTAATTGCACTGAATACGGTTTCTGGCCAGAAAACAAAAGCTGGACTCCGTCATGGATTTTTAGACGAGTTGTTCTATTTATAGTTTTGTTTTAGCTCTTTCCTCTTTTTCCCTGAACTGTAACATCAAAAGTATTGAGTAAATTTGTTATTGAGCCAGAGGTTACATTCCATATACGGTTGTCAGGCTGGCCAACTTGTAGGTCAATAGTGTTTGCGTAGTTTCATAAATGGTGTGTGAAATATGCTCGAGCCGAGGACAATCTGTGGTGTCCACACATGTATGTTTGCGTGTGTGAGAGCAGACAAGTGAGAGTGAGCATGATAAACACTAGTGGTTTTGTTTTTACTCAAGGGACTATTAAAATTGCCCTGAGCCAAACCAGCTCTCACAGAACCAGGGGAAATAACGCCCTTTGATTTGAAGGCACCAGTGGATTGAGGGAATCATTGTTTTATTGTGATGGATTGACTATTATCCCTGGTACAAATCTTAGTTTTTTCTCCAAGCAATCTCTCTCCCTCATCGCTCCCTCCCTAGTGTTCTGTTGCAAGGTGCTGAAGTAAAACTGAATTATTACAGAAAAAAATTGTTATTTTGTCACTGAAAAGACAAGAGAAATGTTACCTCGCATGATCGGCGAACCTATTGTAAGATATTTATGGAGAAGCTCCCTAACGTAATTAGCCAACACTAAAAAGTGTTATCACATGACAAAATGTGAGTCTATTTATCTTCTATCTATCTGAGTGCAAAACCTTCCCACTGAGTAACTATTCTGGGAAAGCCACAGCAGCAACACCTCATGTGTGGAGTTATAGTTGGAGCTGTTACGGAGGCCCCTTTGTAGGGTTCTTCCCAAAGAATGAAGCTATGGTGCTGCACCATTATAATCATTCAAAAGTAAACATTAAAAACATTTCACACTCACTCTTTCAATAGAAGATATACATTTCCTTCCATCACCACCACTGAGTGAACAAACAGACAGATGTTTGAATGAGCATCTAAAATCTAATTGAAATGAAAGGTGTTAACGTCTAAAGTCAACTGATTGTGTTCAGATTTATTATCTGGGAACAATGAGTGTGGTTTAAATATTGTGTCTATCCATCTTATAGATGTTTAGATATTTTTCAGGAAGTGAAAACTTTGACCTGCTGATGAAGCTTGAGGCTGAAAAGTCAGGGGATCACCAAAGTCAGTGCGATGCATCTTCTGGGAACCACGTGACAACGCTTTATATCTGAAAGGTCAAAGGTCAACTTCACTGTACGATGGACAGACATGCAATAGATAGAATCGACCAACATTACAGTAAACAGTAGTCCACCACAAGCTGATTGGTTTTGCTAATATTGAGCTTCAGGAAGCCAGCATGTTTCTCACTGGAAATTATTCACTGGAATCATACATGTCAATATAGTGACGACTTCCTTTTCACCAAAAAATACACTTGTTACCTTTGATTAAATTCCTTCCTTCCTTCAAGATTTCACTACATCTCTTCTGAGTCTGGGATGTAAACAGCAACTTGACTGTTATTCTAGTTATACATATGATGCTAGCTCATGTAGTTCAACTTGATATAAAATGTGTCCACATTGTTCAAGCAATGTTCAGCACTGATGTAAACTACTGCTGTATACCTCACTCCCTTCCCTTCCCTTCGACAAGGAAGCAAAATCTTGTGTAATGCATTTACACGCACACCAACTCCCTCTCACATACGCATGGGTTTTCAGTTTGCCTGCAGAGTTTGTGGTTATCAAGCTGTGCTCTGCCTGAAGAGTTGTGTTATTTGAGAGCTTGGGGAAGTGAGAAGACAGGAACCTCAGGAGCCGCTCTGTTCCCCGGGCGCTGCAACACGGAAGGTAGCTTTCCTCATAATTTCCCTTCTCCAAGCACCCTACAGGAAAAGGCTTTAATGGCATCAGCTTGTATTGCCATAGCTGAGAAAAACACTTCATACTTGCAAAAAGCAGGTCTTCTTGTTTGTTGTTTAAAAGGATACCAGGAATTGAAGGGTAATTATTATAAAATGACTCAGCTCTGTGGTAAAAGGCACAATAATGAACTGAAATCCTCCATTCTTGAATAGATGAACCATTGTCAATTTGTCAGCTTCCATTCACGTCTCATTGCATGTTATAGTCGTGTAATTAGCTATAGCTTTCCTTTTGTTCCTGGTGGCTTTAAGAAAAACAGGCTTTCATTATTTTTGAATGTCTGACTGGACAAACACAAGTTAATTACAGTTTCTGAATCATTCATCATTCATTCCACACTCTGATTTATTATCTGCTAGTTACCGATAGTGTAGTCTAGTAGTGGAGTTGTGGTCATTTTAATTGGAACAGCTACAAATAAATAAGCTTTTGCTTTTGACTGGGCTAGACAACACATCATATGAACTAGTTATTTTCTAGCAATACCCAGCCCTTAGCATGCTGACATGAGCATTTAGCTCAAAGCACTGCTGTGCCTAAGTATGTGTAGCCTCACAAAGCAATTAGCATGGCTTTTAGTCTTTAGATTTCCAGACAGAAATCGCTGTGTGAGCCCAGAAGAAGATGTTGAGGGTTTGTACAAAAAATAATTAAATCCATGTTTTCATCTATCTGCCTTGAAATTTACACTTACAACATGAACTGTTGTTGTGTTGGTGCTTAATTCTCACTGTATTATAATATTTCAAATTACATTACAAAAAAGCATTAGGTATAGAATAGAAATATTATAAAGAAATCACAAGGAGAGTGTGTACCACATTATTTAACTTGTTTGAAATTATTTTTTCTTACTGTTTTTCCACTTAAACCAGATCTTCATATGGATCTGTTAATGGCTGTTATCTTTTTTGTCTCTCTTTATAATCATAAAATGACATAATTCTCATTTTAAGAATTGTGAGAACTTAAATGCTTCAGCATACATTCATTCTCTCTCCTCTTATCTGTGTCAGAGGTTGGTGTCCAGTCTAAATAGTACAATGTTGGGTGGTCAAGCTACAGCGTGATCCCTGTTGTTTTTGGTCAGTGTTGTTTCCCATGACTCTGAGATGAGCCAGAGGAAGTCCAATGTGATTTCCACACAGTTCCCAGGCCCCCAGATCCCTCCAAACACAGGCCATTGCACACACTCACCCATACACACTTGCTCATAAATCAGGGACAAATATGTGTGTGTGCGTGTGTGTGTCTGTGTGTGTTGCTAACATTAAAAGAGATAAATGGCCTGAACATCCTTTGCTCTTTGATGCACACATGCTCAGTCTAAGTTGTCAACCATAAACACACACACACACACACACACACACATACAGGCCTGCGGGCCTCTCAGACTAAGGGACAGCTGCAGTTTGTCCATTTAAGAGGCCCACTGCATAAAACAAGAGCCGTCTGCAACTCTGCCTCACACAGTCACACTTCAGGTCACTTGCTGTCAGTGGAACCTCTGAACTTCCTTAAAATGACATCCACCTATCAAGCGCTTTCTTTATATAGGGGAACATCACTAATTCTGAAAGAAAGAAACAAGAATTATAATTAGTTCCTATTAGCATGACATCAGTACAAGTGATAGTAATTATTATAGACAGAAAAAGGCACTTGAAACTTTCAGGTTTCAGTTGTGATGAACTAACAAGTTCATACTGATCACGTTTATTTAAGTCTAGATTTACATGCTCACAAACTCGCATTTGATAGATCTTAACTTCTCTCACTAAAGGAATAGTTTGACATTCTGTAAAATAGCTTACTTGCTTTCTTGCCAGGAGTTAAATGAAATCAATACCACTATCATGCTAAATGTTGCTCAATGATGAAATGAATAAAGGTGAAGCAAGTTGCTGTTTTACAGTGAGATATATTCTGGAGCTATTTCTTGACCTTGCACAGTGACTTTATTGAGTCTTGAGTTTCCCCCGGCCATGAAATGGTTTCAGCACATAACTGTCTTTAAAACCACAATTTACTATTTGTACATTTTGGTTTTTGTACAGCTTAAGATAGCTGTACAAAAGTAATAGCAGTCTTTATTCTAACCTAAGCTAACCGCGAGTTGGTTCTAGTTTCATATTTAGTGTACAGACCGAAGAGTCGTAGCAATCTTCTCATCTGACATCTGAAGTGTTTTTTCCAAAATGTCAAACTGTTCCTTCAAGAAATTGTATTGCCACATTAACTGAACCAGTAGGTGCAGCAAAAAGAACGACGGGTGAAGTTTTGATGTATTACTGGACTTAAACTTGACTGAGGTCATTTGTTGGACTTGGGAAATTCTGTCTTCGTTAGGATCGAGAGTAAGGGGTTAGGCTTGTGTGTGCGATAGAGAGAGACTGAGAATATTAAATATTGGTTTCTCATTTTCCTCAGTTTCTAGTTTGTTTTCATTAAACAACCATGGTAGCAGTATGGTTGAGCTGCTGCACCTGGCGAGCATTTAAAGAATTTCGCTTCAGTCTTTTAACACTATTTATACTTTATTAGCTTGTGAATTCTTTTTATTTCTGAATATGAGATTAATTTGGATGCTTATGAGAAGTATGACCCCTCTCTTGCTGCCTTTGCAGAGCCTCCAGGGTTTTCCCTGAGGTCAGGCTAGACTTAACAAAGGTTATGTTTGGTAAGATTGCCTCACCCTCTTTGACAGCCTTTTCCTTTTAACAGGCGCTCACAGCAATTAAAGCGGCTTTTCAATTTTAATGAGATGTTCTGGTGAAGTTGGTAGAGAAAATGACAATGACCAAAATGTGTGACACTTTCTCACTATTTTTCCTTGAAAAATGATTAAAATAGTTGTAGATTATTTTTCTGTTTGTCAACCAATCAATTAATCATTACAACTCCGCAGCCTGTAACCCAATTTTAAGGACAATCATCATTGCACCATCCAAACAAATTTAGATCCAAAACTCAGTCAGCTACTTAATCTTACTAATCTTACTTTCTATTAATGTAACAAGTCATGGGAATTGTCCAAAGTTTGGAAAAACTATGTGACTCACAGAAAATGCTTTGCCAGTAAAATGAAAGTGTCATGGCTTCTGCTGTGAGTTTACTCCATGAATATATTTGTGTCTGACATTTGATAGGCGAGCTGCATCTGTCCATCCCTTCCATGCTAGTAGACAGTAATCAATATGCAGAGACAACAGCTCTATTTCTGCATGAATATTATTAATGCATGTGTGGGAATGTGTGGGTGTGTATGTGTGTGTGTGCTGGGTCTGTATATATGCATTCATTGTGTGTGTGTGTGTTGACTCTGTGTGCGTGTATGTATCAATAATAGTGAGCAGGGGACCACAGCATGACTCATAGGGGAGGTGGTGATGTGTGTTTTTCTCGCTGCTGACTCCCAACGTGCTGCTTTCTGATAAGAGAGAGACTGAGAGAGTGGGCTCTGGTTAATCCTCGCTCTGCATCGAGCATGCCGTCTGCCACAAAGAACAATAGATGGGACAGGCTGGTCATCCATCTTTTCTTCTGGCTTCTGTTTATAGCTCCTGAATCACCAAGGATGGAGTGGGTTGTAATACTGTTGAGTAACTCTTGAGACACTTTGCAGATTGTATAACAAACCTTTTCACTCCTAATTTCCTGTTTCTTCACAGCCCACCTTCCCAGCTATAAAAGGGATTAAATAATAAATCTGTAAATAATGTTCTTCTCGCCACTCTGGATTATGAGGAAATAGAGGCACATCAAAGGTTGAGTCATACACAGTAATATAACTATTATGACTACCAAGAGAGATGAGAGAACCATAATGCTGCTTAGACACTCCTGAGGAGAAAGCGTTTGTTGTTTGTTCAAGTGTCCGTTAAAATAAGGGTTTAACATGATTTTAATGACTCACATGTGTGAGGGCCGTTAACAACACTTGTCAAAAAAGGCAATAAAACAGCAGTTCTGATACAGGATCTTTACACTACATCTCGTATGATAGTCTTTCATGTCATTTCTGAATCAGGAATGAGCCAACGGTTATATGTGCTGTGAGAATTATTTTATATTCTAGTTCATCATGTTGAACCACTCACCTTAAGTTTACCTCATTCTATTGAAGTTCGCACCTCCAGCTCTCTGTTAGGGCTGCAATGAACCATTATTTTCATTATCAATTAATCTACTGATTATTTTCACAATTAATCATTTAGTCTATAAAATGTCAAAAAAATGAGAAAATTGCTCAATCCAGTTTCCCAGAGCTCAAAGTGATGACTTCACGTTGCTTATTTTTTATTTTATTTTAGTGTGTAATTTATTCCATTAAACAATCCTATTTCTCCTACTGAAATAAGTTTTCATTATGGTATAAATCTTTTTTATACTAAATGTTGCAGTCATCACTTTCAGCTTAAAAAACTTTTCCAACCTACAGTATGTCTCTAAATTCAAAATTATTTTATTGTTTGTTGGCATCACTGTAATTAAGTTCAGTATTGCCAAAGCAAGTTGTCTAAGGTTTCACGATGTAAGGGTGCTGTTCCGGGATGAACAAAAACAAAAGAGGCGTAGGCAGGAAAAAAAATGGTATGGTATTTGAATTTGGAAGTATGCGTCACCTCCTCCCTCTCGGTGAGTCGTCCGTCTTTCCTCTTCCTGTGATTTTCTTCATCTCTTCCCTCATGCAGGTGGCCATTGTATTATATCAGCGTTTTTTAATCTTTAATGTTTAATGTTTTTGTTAATGCATATATAGGAGTTTAAGTGGACAAATTCCTCTCTGTGGACAAACTTACAATAACTCCTGGATTTCAAATCAAAGGATCTCATCAAATCGATCTCACAAAAATGAGCGTCTTTTATTAGATTAATTCGATTTTTACAAAATTTACACATTGTGTCATTACAGACATGCCAGCTGAAACGCACAGTATGTAATTTGTAATTGTCAATGTCGATAAATGTCATAAAATTGTGAATCATTGATGATTTTCCTTCCTATTTAAATTACGGTGCACTTGCTTGACATATGCCTGTTTTTTCCATTTGCAATTTTCATCTTGTATTCATTCACATTATGATAACCTCCTTTTATTATACGACCACATAGACCTCTAAGATGCTTTCGTCTTTCGTTTTGGCAAGCGTCACAGTGCATTGGATTAGCCCATTCAGCGAGGTGAATCGGCTCGCCCACCTCATGCACTGCAGTTACATAACACACAAGGAAGAGATTTGTTTTTAAACATTTGCGTCTACTCATTTTAGTGAGTTGTGAATTAACCTATAATACTGGGGTACATGTAAAGCTATGGGAACAGCTGCTGTTTGTAAAAGCCTTTCTGTCTGACTACACCTGTTGAAGAATAAAGGAGTGTGTGCCACTACGAGTAGTCTCTCTTAGTGGACTGTGTTGTACAGTGCAGCTTCTTCAGACAAGGTTTCCTACGGTGTGTGAGCTTTCGCATGGCTGCACATTTACATGTCTTGGTGGGAAGTGGACGTGGATGTCCCTCTCCCTCTCTCTCCTCTCAGGACAGTGCATTGTTATATTCATAACCATATGGTGTGTGGGAGATGAATTCACTTCCTTGTCTGCCAGCCAGGTTTCTGCTGATTCCCGGATGTGTTGTAATTGGCAGTTACAGAGTAAGGCGACGCTTGTTATTGTGCAACACCACAGTTTCAGCGTCACTGTAGTCACCACGTGCTGTAAGTGTCCTGCGATGACAGAAATGCTCTATGTTCCAAACAGTTCCTCTTAAGGGTGGAGCAGTAGCGCATCAGACACCGACACCCACCTGCACTTGATGACCTTCACACCAGAATTTCACTAGAAACTTTGAAACGATAACGAAGGTTTGTAACATAATGTGAGCTTTCAGTGAGTTTTTACAAAGCTTTCTGGGAATCCCAAAAGGACAGACAGGTCCCTGCGTATTCATCCACAACAACAGTAGCCTTCACAGCCACCTACAAAGTGTTTTCCTTATGTCATTGTGGATCTGCACAGGAAAGACGTGAACCTTTGTGGAGGTGCCACCCACATGCTCTCCTTTGCAGTGATATCAATTGAAACAGTGACAAAGTCCACTCCTAAGCTATTAGTTGTATTAAGTTTAGTCTTAGGGCCCTGTGTCTATATAGCATTTTTTCTGAGCAACCACTGCTGTATCTTTTCTTCGAGTGCTCCTACTGTTTTGTGCAGCCACTCCGATCACTTCTAGTTGAACATTTCTGAACTTTACAGAAAGGAGCTGGTGTCATCACTGTTCTACCTTGCTGTCATTTATGAGCGGACCGCAGAATCAGAGAGGACGCAGTAGAGACAATGAACCAGGTGAAGTAAAAGTAAAGGTTTACTCGAGTTGTGTGGAGTGCTGGACTAATTTTTTTTGTTTTTTTCACCCCAACATGAGAAGTGTACAGACATTAGCTGTAGGCTTGCTAGTAATAGAAACACAGACTGTGGCTGTGGGAATGTGTTCAGCTCGGCCTCTGACTGAACTTAGAACTCACCAGAAACTCCAGTTCTGTCACTGTTTCCCTTTAGTTTGTCTCCTTTCCCCACTTGTACTACTACTCATGGATATGTGCAAATTTTTGGCTCAAGTTGAAACCCTTTCAACTCATGCACATGTGTCTTCACATCAGTTGCCTGTGAACAGGAACAGTGCACAGCCTGAGACTCCCAGTTCTCGGATGTTGGAGAGAAAGATCTGGTGGTTCACCGTGTCAAGCAGTGTTGAAAGGTCCAGCAGAATCACGACAGAGGAGGGGGAGGCAGGTCTGTAGTTCATTACAACAGAAGGGTTGATTGTGGGTTTCTTTAAAAGAGGATTCACTCTAGCTGCTTTTAGTGTGTTGGAAAAACAACCACTTGTCAGAAAGGTGTTGATGGGGTGGGTGAGGAAATGAAGTAGGTCAGCAGCAATAGACTAAAGAAGGTGAGAGGGGATAGTGTCTGGTTGGGCTGGGTTAGGCTGGTTGGATGGTGGGAGGTAACCAGGGTTAGTAGCTCACTGGGAGAGAGAGGTGAAAAGGAAGTTAGAAGAAGAGATGAAGAGGTGACAAATTAGTAATGCAATTACCTTAATGGTGATGGCCTGGCGATAGAAAGGCATTACCACTGACAGCTCAACAAACAAACAGTTTGAGGTGTGAGTTCTAAAAATCCTAAACTGTTTTAAGAATCAGATCAAAAACAACCAGAACAAACCGTGGACCAAAACAGAATATAAGAAGATTGTAAGAATAAGCTAGTACCTCTTCTTATGACAGCGGCTCATCTGTTTCTGTCTGACTGGCGAACCAGCCCTGCACAACCAAGCATGGAAATAATGTTTATGATATGATATTTGGTTTGGCATAGGCTTTTTACACTGGCTTGTGCATCCCCCCAAGGTTCAGCGTCTTGCCCAAGGACATTTTGACATGTAGACAGGAGCAGGTGGGGATCAAACTGATAGCGTGCTCCTGAGCCACAGCCAACCCAGAACACTAATGGCTAAAATTCAATAAGCAGGAGAAGATTGTAGCAACTGACACCACAAGAACAGCCTGCAATCAGATTAAAGCCTAGAATAGCACACAATTAGTCTAAATGCAGACAGAGGACAGTTAAGCAGAGAAAATGCCTATTTTGAAAAGTAAATATAGTCCGCTAATTATGGCAGCCTTGTAATGAGTTACCCTCATGGACAGGGTCAATCAGTCTTGGCCAACACTGGAATATCTTCCTTTTGTTTTTCACAGTGTAAACAGAACTACACACATGGACACTCAAGGAGATTACTGTATTGTAAATGTTGTCATCACAACAGACAAAAAGCAACAGCATAGAAAGTTCTTCTTTAAGACTTTCCGCAATTGTGGTTGTTGCTTGTTCAGAATCTGTTGTTGACCTTATTTCACATCCTGATATACTGCCCCACCTGTTCAAGGACTTCACTGCATCTTAGTCTAAAAAAAGCAGGATATGCAGGATGTTTGAATGCAGAGTTAAGAGTGGGCATATCAATGCTTAGGCCGCAGAGGATGGAGAGTGTTCTACCTAAAAAAATCTGTTTATATTGAGATTAAACCACTCTCATCATGCCTATATCACTGCTTCTAATCACAAATGCTATGTGTGCAGGATGGTGCAGGTATCGTGTCCCAATTGTTTGGAAATTCAGCATTTTGAGATCCATGTTATGAAAATTGTTCAGAACAATTTCATCTCCAGGCAAATGCATTTTTAATTCTATTTCACACACAAAAATACACCTTTATACATTAAGCTTAGCCTCCACCCAGCAGTGATTTTCTCAAAATATTGCTTCAAATTCATTGAGATGAATAATGAAACACTAATACCATCCACTGTTATCTGAGATTAGAGGGGAAACATTGTGCGTGGGTGTGCGCATGCCGCTGTGCTTTCATTGATTTGTTAGATAAGACACTTAAACCTTGTTAAGAGTTCTAGGCCTTCCCTGGCTGACAGCTGATTATCCAATGTATAATCTGTTGTTATCTAATACCTCCAACTCAGCTGCTGAGATTAACATGACCGCTCTCTGACACAGGTCCAACCTGCAGGTCTCACTGCCCAATAACAACTTTCCCTCTTCTTTTCTCGCTTGCTTTTCACTTTATCTCTCAGTATTGCTTGTTTTAGGTTCATTTGCAATTTCAGGAATTTGTGAGAGTCTATTGTTTTATACCTGAATTTTTTCTACCCTCAGCTGATTTTAGAAACTTGCTGCAGACAATAATGGGACTTATTTAGAAGTGAGTTTCTAACAGTGACACAGTGTGGGGAGTGTTTCCTTTTCCACAGGAACAACTTCTGTAGGGTTTGCCTTGGAAAGAGAATTTGTTTTCTCTTCCGCCCATACTGTTGCTTCCTGAGTCTTCAGGAGGAAGGAATTCCCTCTAGTGCTAGTTACCCACCCTACATCCTAACACACACACACACACACACACACACACACACACACACAAATACGCTGGTTAAATACCTCTACAGAAGTGCTGTTCACAGTGGCCAGTTGGCCAGGTACATGGGGGGTTGAAAATGTGAAACATGAAGTGCAGTGAACAGGTGTTACCTGTAAATGCAATGCATCATTGCATTACTTATTACTTTTGTTCTGTACTAACAAATACTTCCTCTTCCTATCATTCCCCAACCGTGCACTATGATGACCAGTGTCTCATTCCACCTTCAAAGGCAGACCATAGAAAACAATTTATACAACTTGTTTTTTTCGACATGGTGGACGATGCTTCAGCCAAGCTTATTCTGAAAGACTATGTATTTACCTTAAGGCATCACCACCAGCCCACTAATCACAGGACTCAAGGCTTTAGTCTAAATAATTTATCCCTGAACCAATTTACCCACAGTCAGAATCTCATTTCAGTTTCGTATGTCATCGGTTCTCTTTGTGCTTTGCTGTTCTCTATCCTAATGTCTTACACTCTTGTGTCTGCTTTACTCCCCAGCAGGATCTTTACAGTCATATTTATTCTAGCTGCAGGCTTTATTAAATTACTTTTCCCTGCACTCTGTCGATTCTCTCGGCTCTGTGTGGCATTTCATCTTGTGTCTCTGTCCATGTGCCTCTCACTCAGCCATACATACCCTTACTCACAGTAGTCCAGTGGGGGGTGGTTTTCACTTGGCTGACCTAACCCCACCCTCCACACTACCCCACCCTAATCTGGGCCCCACTGCGCTTCATTCAACAGGCCAGCAGATGCTATTCAGATGTATGTAATCAGCAAAGCTGTTCATACTCACAGCTTGGGTGAGTGGAGGATGGGATAAGGAGTTGGTTGGCCCTGAAATAGTTTTTCTTCCCACACTGCACACCCTCAGTCTTTGTCTGATCCTCAAGCCCTGCTCCAGATAAACTTTACACAATGCACAGCACTTTTTGGAAGTGGAGGAATGTTGACACTTCAGCAGACAAGTATGTGAAACTGTTATATTCTGACACAGAGAGTTGCTGTATGTAAATGCACACATGCATGCACCAAGATTGCCTAATACTTAAAAAAAAATATTTAGTAAATATAAAACACAAAAGACCCTTTTTTATTTTTTTTTTTACAAGTTTTAAGCTCCACAACTAATCAGAACACTATCAGTATCACAATATTTACCGTTCTGGTCAACCATGTAATCTGTTAATTGGATACAGTTTTCTTGCTGTAAGAAGAACATTTCTGACAGCCCTTCAGGTAATCTGATGTTAAATCCCCTCATTAATAAACATGCTGTAAGTTTTCTCTTTGTGCACAAATATCTTAGTTTCAGAAATAGAATCTGATGACACAGTTTGCCTATTATATTATTATGTAGATGATCATATAATCAGTTTTTATTTTATATTACATTTTAAGTAGAAAGTAGCATAATAGATATATTCAAACTGGAATACTCTAAACTAGAACTTAACCACCACTGTTAAAAAGAAATTTGGAGTTTGAAATTTTGGGAAATACATCGACCGACAGGGGCCCATTCGCTTAGCTTAGCACAAAGGTACCAAAATCTGCCTGCCAGCACCTCTAAAGCTCGCTAATTAACACGTGATATCTTGTTTGTTTAATCCGTACTAAAACCACAGAGTAAAAGCATTGTGTTGTGGTTTTGTAGGGTGTTATGTGCTGGACTATTACATGGCTCGGAGCAGTGACTGGACAAGACTAGAGTCTTATCACATGGAGGTTGCTTTGTTCCTCCTATTTCTAACATGTTAATTAGAGGTGCTGGTAGGTAGATTTAGCTTGCTTTGAACAGAGCCAGACTAATTGTCTTGCAGCCTCAAGTGTATTTGAGTAGAAGTTATTGTGTGAAGAGAGACGTTTCTGACATCTTCCTGCCAAACACTATACACCTGAAAGAGTCAGAGTGAGAGAATCATACCCATATGCCCACTGTTGATTGTCACCACTGTTGGTTATCTTGTTATTGTTGTTGATTGGCTTTTGAAATCTGATCTTTTTGTTGAGGTGTGCTTCTTCAGCTTGTTTCACAGTAGTATTAAATGAAATAAAAACACAGTTGAAACTGCAGCTCCTGTATTCCCCACTTCCCTAAAGTAATGAAAGTTATTTAGTTTCTTCTCATTTCTTTTCCCATTGTACAGATATACTTCTTTTATTAGTTATGTGTTGAATGAATCACTGGAGTGCTGAAGAAATGGAGGCACCACAGAGTGCCATCATAAATGGAAGGTCTGTTTCTAATAACGAAAGTTGTGTTTTAATTTGGTTGTGATCAACATTAGCTCTTTTATTTTTAGAATGAAATCGTAGCAGACTTTTGTTACTTCAAAAACTTTTATCTAATCGGTTAAAAATCAACTGAAAAAGGCCATAAAATTACAGTAAAAGTCGCTCCTTTCTATACGTGATTGGCCCTTAAAAAGGTCATATGATGTATTAAAAGCAAACTTGGTGTAAAGAGCAGAACACGCTGCTTATTTTGGTTCAAGAAGTTGAGGCACAAGTTCAGAAGTGTAGTTTGTCTGGTGCACATTCCTTTTTTTGCTTGCATTTGTTTCTGAGAAAAGGGGGGAAAGGAAAAGGAACCACTTTATATCAGTTTCTATTTTTATTTCTCCTTTCTCTCTTTAGCACCTTCACCCTTCACCTTTTTATATCTGTCTGTCTGAGCAGCACGGCGCTTGTCTTTAACCAGCTTCTCTGTATGTAAGAATCTGTGTGCGTGTGTCTATTTGTGCATGTGTGTGTGTCAGATGACCTATTGAAATCATTGCGGTGCAGTGTGCCTGTTACCACGGCAACGCAGGCTTCTCCGTCTCTCTCTCTCTCTCTCTCTCTCTCCCCCTGTCTCTCTCTCTCTCTCTGTCTCCCCTCCCCTTTCATTTCCCCTCCACACCAGAGCGAGGTCATGTGACCGCACTGACGTCAAGCCGGAGAGGCAGGCAGGCAGAGGAACGAATTAGTTTGTGGGCTTTTAACAAACCTCCTGCTCAGACTAGGAGTCTCTTGGAGTCTGTCAGTCACCGTTAGTTCTGTCTCAGTCACTCAGCCACTCAGTCCGTCTTCTCCTTCCCCCCCCTCTGCTGTTCTTTCCCGCTCTCGCTTCCTCTCATCTTTGTTTCTTTCTGGTGCTCTTCTTGATTCTCGCCTGTTGCTTCTTCTGCTCCTCCTGCTGCTGCTGCTGCTGCTTCCACAAACTTAGTCTAGAGAGAAAGTGCCGGGTGATGGACTGCTGAACGGCTTGTACATTGCTACAAAGTGAGGTAAGCTTCCTGTGTTTTCTCTTTGTGTGTGTATTGTGTGCTTTTGCAGCTAGTGGTTGCTTCCAGAGGGGTGTGCAGCAAGTTACAGCTGGATAAAGGAGAGCTCTCAGTTCATGAGTCGCATACTTGTGCAGAAGGGAAGTTGTCTTTTTGCAGAAATTCCTGACAGAGGCTGAATGAGGCTCTGTGTATGTTGGGAAACTCTTTTTGTCACCCTTTCATCATTTTGCTAGACTTCAGAGTCAAAGAAACATAGTGTGATGGTTGAGGGAAATCCCTGATCAGGGTGTGATCTTGAAGGCAAGTTGCTTTCTTTCTCAGCAAACACCAGATCTGTTTCACTCCCTGCAGCAAGTGAGTGCATGATAGACGCGAGAGAGGAGAGTGTAATCATTACAGGGGCTGAGTGTCTGATATTGTGTATAGCTGGAAGTGATGGGCAGCTCCACATGGACTTTCCTCCCAGAGCGTTGCTAATGTTAGAGGCAGTAGTGTGGGCTGGAGCTGCCGGCTCTGTCTGCCAGAGAGTCAGAGGCACAGAGGGGGCAGAGCAGCTGCCACCTGCCCCCCTCAGTGTGGATGGGAAAGCCTCAGAGGTATGCAAAAATGTAGCTCTCTTAGTCTCAAGGTCAGCTGTGATTGTTTTGTTTTTATGATGAAATTCAATAATGCAGTGAGATGAGGTTTTTTTTTTCAGTGCAGGAATTTTCTTGACAAGTGTCTGGCTTGAGAACCCCCCTCCCCATCTCCCTGCACACACACACACCCCCACCTCCCTGCGTGCTTCAAACAAAAGCATGCCAGCCCACATTTAGCCCAAATAGGGTGGAAAGAAAGGGAAATGTGCATAACAAGTGGTCTGGATCTCCCTACAATACTCCACGCTTTCTCACTCTCTCCTCCTCCTCCTCTCTCTACTTCCCTAGAACTCTTCTGCCGGGAGACTTTATCTCTTCTTCTCATTCCCTCCCCAGCAGTGCCTCCCTCCTCCAACTTAATGAAGTGGAGATCAGCCAAGAGCATGTAACAGGTCTTTGTTGCTGCCTGAAGTATCCAAGTCGCAGATATCTACTAGCTCCTCCAATTAAATGCTCAGCAGTGTGCAGAAGATTAAGAGTGATTTATAGTTTGGTTTTTGGAGAAAGGTTGTTGTGACATAATACCTTGAATGACCCAATTGAACAATATTTTTTTTTGTCTGTGAATAGCATTAGGTTAGATACAGATAAGGCAAATATTGAGAAGACTTTAAGGAGTGATCTCAGAAGCAGACTGAAAGTAACAAAAATGTTGAAACTAGTTGACCATTTTCAAGGTAGTTTGTGCACGCTACAGTTAAAAGCATAAATGAGTCTTCCTCCAGTGTCTATTGTTTGTGTAAAGCAGTTCCAAATGTTCTGTAAGCCTGAGGGTAAATCATTCAGAAGTGTCTTCCTGTTGTTAAATGAGCTGCATGAATACCACAAGAGGCCATTTTGAGTTCAGAGACAGAAAAGTAATGTGATGTTTGTCTTCATGTCTGTCTAACAAAGTATTCCTTTGTGTTTGTGTACCAGCAAGTTATCTAATTTTTGTGTTTGTGTATTTTGTGTGTATGTATTTGCATTTGCCCTGAAGAAAGAGGCACTGCCACACACACCTCGAGCATACAGCCAGTAGCTTTATCCGACATCCTGCAGCGGTGGATAATTCTCTTGATGCGTGTGTGTGTGCAGGAGGTGGCCAAATATAATACAGCCGAATCGAGTACAAATGTTTCATAATATTGTAATTTTGCATGGTAAAAGCTTAGTAGTGAAGCAGCTTTGGAGACTGAATTCACGAAGTGAAGGAGGTGGCAGCTATAGATGATCATGTATGACATCTTAGCTTTTATCTCGGTGCTGCGTTGACATGATGGCATGTTTTTCTAATGTCAAAATGTCAAGCAGCGACATATTAAGGTACTGTTACTTAGAAGAATTTTCATGTGGCATGCCAAACGTGTGCAAAGCCTTCTTCACACTTCAAGAAGTTCAAAAGTTAACCGGGGTGAAAACCCTGCGGCGGGGTGTCACACTCACACACACTGTAATGTTAGATCCGAGCATTGAACAGATTGCTGAAATCTGTTGTGTAAGTGTTAATTTAACATTTCAGACTCACGCTTTCATTTCACACTAAGTGCACAACACACGCTCACGCACATTAGAACAGAGGTAATGAGATGACTGAGTGGGGCGAGATGGTTACCATGGTACTTACTCATTTTGATCTCTGGCTTTCATTTACACAGACCACACAGGTCAAGTTGGGCTTCTCCCCAGCTTTTTCTCTCTGGAGGTGGCCCTATCTCTGGGTCAGATGCTCTAAAGGTGGCATAACGGCTTTTCTGATATCGTGTATATTTTTTGACATTAAATTATTTCACACCACTGTAGTGCGCATAGCTGGGATTGATACCGTAATAATGCAGGGTTGAGCTCATTAATGTCCTCAAAACAATTAGGCAACATTACAGCAGCAAACATACAAGTTTTCTGATCCACCCTGCGAGAAGTAAAACTTCTTTGCAGTTGCAATTTTTGTTAAAGCCAACATAACACATGAGTTAAAGCTTTTCACTGACCAAGTCTATTGTCTTGAAGCACACACAGCTTCTTGAAGCCTTGGTTGTCAGTGTTAGCGATATCTTACATCTTGTTGCATAAAAACTGAGACAACATAAAGGGAAGGTAAACATTGACATTTCAAAAAAAAAAAATGAAACATTAGCCAGGCTTCCATCCAAATAGAGAGCAAAGTTTAACTGAATATTTACTACAATTCTACAATTTCATTTAGCAGATGAACCACCAACCTTCCAGCTGGTGGACAACCGCTCTACCTCCTGAGCTACAGCTGCCCCAAATATTTAGAAAATATGCAAAAGGAGATGTGAATTTGTGCTTGTTTCCATCCACTACTGTTATGCAAATATTATTGGCTCATTGAGATAAACAGGTGGTGCTAATGCACTAGTCAGGTGCCATTACTCCATTGTGGAAGAAGAGGGCACAGTGAGATGATGTAGCAAGAGCCCCGGTTGGACCTCAGATGGTGAGAAATTCAAAAAAACAAAAAAACATTCAGATCTGATGATTTTTCTTACATTTTTCATCTTGTATGTCATGTTGTTTTTGCTCAGGCTGTCTCCGTTGTACTGTGTTGCAGTTTTCACTTTTTTTGAAAATATGGATGGAAATGGATATAATGGATGGAAATCCACCTATATTTTGCAAGGGTGCAGGTGCATTCACCATAAGGACATTCAGCATCCATTATAAAACAAAGACAAACCCACCATTTCTTTGCCTATTTCACTCAATTTCAGAGATTGTTTTTAAATAGATTACATGACAAAATAGTGGTTAACTGCGTCCAGTAATGGATAAGACATACACTATATAATCACAACATGACTGGTTCTAATCCTCCCTTCTCTCTCTCTCTCTCCTCATCAAGAAATGGTGGTTTACTGCCAAACGGCCTGGGTTTCACTCTACATCAGTACTGTCACAATCTAAGAAATCGTCCCCAAAATGACAGACAATGATCCACTTTTAGGAATTACACATACAATATGTAGGTGAAACATGCACCAAGATTTTCAGGCGAACTGAAAATGATAGCAGACAGTACATTGTTACAGAATTACATAATCATTCATTGTCGTCTGTTGAGGGTGATTAGTTCCAAGACTGCCAATGTTTTTTGTCTGCTCTTTAGTTACTACCATCAGAACTCTGCAGAGATCATTCGCACCAACTGGGTATAATTATGTGAGCAGGCAGTATTTGTCTGTATGGTTGGAGGTGGGTGAAAGTTACTTTACATCCATAAAACTGAGCGTGTGTCTGTTCTGTACATATGAATGCAGACGTTTTCTGCCTGTGAGTGTAAATGTCTAAATTGATTTAAGCTAGTTATATCATAGAAACATGACTCCTGCCTAGTGTTCTTCTGCATCAGAGCCCACACATGCAGGTACGCAGACACAGTTGTATTTGTATCTGATGTATTTATGGCCACATCCGTTTAAAAAACCTGGAGAAAACAGTTTAATTCTGCTACACGCAAAACTTAGCTGAACTTTATGAACCAGGGTTCTATAACATCCTGCTTTGTACTTAAGGGAGTCTCATGTAACTGTGGTGGAAACTAACTTGAAGGCAGTTTATGTAACTGTTGATTTATGACCAGAGCCAGAGATGGAGACAGAATCCGAGAGAAATAGAAAGAAAGAGATTAAGTGAGAAAGACACTCAGAGATTAGAGAATAGACAGACGCTTGGGGAGGCAGTTAGATCTTTTTTTTCTTTCTGGATTCCTCTCTGTCTTTTATCAGGTGTTAAATAATGGCAGCTCTAAGTGGTGGAGCATTTTGAAAAACAGAAGACTGTATCAAGGAGTGCAGAGCTCTGTCTCTGATGTATAACTGTTCCCATTCAGATAAAGACGTTGATTCTGTATGTTTAAGATGTCTAACAGCCCATTAATTCAATGCAGTACCTGTGAGAATTATTAAGGACTTTTGCTTTAGAAAACAACCAACTCCTGACATTCCCACCTTATATTGTGAGTATGTATCATGGTCTCAGCAATCGGCTCTTATCGTAAAGTTTACCTCAAAATGTTTTAATTTTTTTCATTCACTCTACATTTGGCAGAAATGCGTATGACAGAACGCAAGATAGAAACCAAAAAGGCACCTGCTCATCAAAACAACATTCCACAGTACCACGAGTGGTCAAAAATACCACAGAGTTTGTTTAATGGAGTGAAAATAAAGTTTTATAGTATCATTTTTGTCTAGCATGTGGTTTAAATAAGAAGTGGAAAAGGTTTTAAAATGTGGGGCCTCTCACATAAACACTCAACGAAAGCACCATTCATGTTAGAGCTCCTGGTCACAAATGGGGAACACAAACTTCACTGGGTGAATTGGACGTCACAGTCAGACAAAAGATACTTGACACACTGGGTTTGAAAACTCCTGTACAGTTTTGCAATAATATATATTCCACAATGACACTGTGAAATTACAGTATGTTACACTGAAATTTCAAAATGCATTTCTGCAGTGTAAGTTTCCAACTTTACTGAAAGAGGAGGTGTTGAAACACACATTTGACTGAAGTGTGGAAGTGTTGGTCAGTATGCTTAGGTGTCCATGACATATTTCGCTACTTTATCTGCACTCACCATAACGGTCAGAACAACAAGAATTGGGCAACTGACACTGAAAGCACAAATACACTTCTCTGCCAAGGTTGTGGTGGTTAAAGTTTATAGTTACTCATTGACTGTTATAGCACCACCACATTGTATGAGTGTGTCATGCAATCATTAGACACTGTGTTTTGTTTTCATTGTATACAGTATAAAATGCAAAATTGTCTTCTCTGTCTGTAAAGTAAAACATGCCTGTCTTCAACCTGCACCATGTCAGCCTCACTGTCAACAAAGATTACCTGCAGTGGAAACGTGGGATAAAACACAAAGCAGTTCAAGCTGACCAGTGAAAGTGCACGTGAACCGCTGTTCTTCTTCTCTTTACTTGACATTTCAAACCTGTCAAGGATGAGTTTCATTTCAGTTTTTCCAGAACTTGTTCTCTTTCATATTCATAGAAATTTCACACCTAATTTCATCATAAGCATGTTTTTACATGCATTAAAAATAAGTGCTCATACTTTGCATGCATAAAATGTTATGATTTTATTTATTTGTCTGTAAAATGAAGGGGATTTATTTTTACAATGCCACATTTAGAAATGTGACGTTAGACATGTTTATGGGCTCATTGAACGATTTCACTGGACTGACAATCTGCAGTACTCTATAGTCTTGTCTGGATCTTGGAAGAGGAGTTTTTTTGTGTTGGGTTTATGCAGAAGGTGTACAGAACAGCAAAAGGGTTTTGGAAGCTATGTTTTTGCTTTTTCTGTTGGGTTATATTTAACCGAGAGATGAGTGTTTCAGTTGTTCTGGCTGAATACAGTGGACATGAGAGAATAGGAATATCAATAAGTTAAACAAGTGTATCCCAGAGCAGCTCCATATAAACAAGTTCACTCCCAATCCCCTGTGAAAGCATTCATCTCTGTGACGTACAAGTTGAATGGGAGCTTGCAGAGAGACACATGGTAGTGGTGGAGGGTGGAGGGACAGCTGGTCAGCCATGATCTTTTCATTCTTCAGGCTTCTTTATAAAGGGGTCAAAGGTCACTTAACTGAAATCCAGCCCCAGTGGGGTGCAGAATGCTGAGAGATCGCCCCCAGCTAAAGGCTCCCACATAGGATGACGTAGATCATTTTTAAAGGATAAACTTGGTCTATATGCTCTCGTGCATTGGTTTAGGGGAACTATGGGAAACAGATGTTCTATTTTTAGCCACAGAGAGGAATTCACACACACTGTCATGTCACGCTGGACACAAGAGACAAAAGAAGGAGTTCTTTTTCTGTGAGCTGTCGCTTTCTAGAGTTTACTTTTTGGTGGGACTTTATACTGCAATAAGGGAACTCCCCTGCTCCCATTGCTGAGAATTTTTCTGTCTTTACATAATCAGTTTCACTGCACCACACATTACTACTCACAGTTTGTGAATCAACGGACTATCATTATTAGTGTGCATAGTAATGTAACTGAAAGAGTGTGCTTCATTTATTAAATATCTTTATTTGGTGGAATTGTTGCATTCTGTGTGGAGGGTTTGGTCATGTTGGTTATTTGTTGGCTCTGTATGTGAAAGTATTCTGTATTTCTCTCCATTTGGGACCTTTTGTGACCTGTTTTAGATGACCCAAGTTCAGTTGAATGTGTGGTTACCTGCTTGTTATCGGTGTTATAAATGTATATGTGTGTTGGTCCTCATTGAGATTTATTTCTCCCGCAATGAAGCATAGAGCCAGAAATGGAACTGCCACTGCATCTTTTTTGCCACAGCACCAGCAAAACCGCAGCCATGGCCAGACACTTGAAAATTGTAGTTCACTCACTTGTGACAATGTTGTTGGACATTTAAAATTAAATAAATAAGCATTGTAGTCAATATTTCTAAATAAGGAAGCTGGATGTTCACTCTGTCCAACAAAGAAGTAAATCAGCCGTGTGGTGCAACTTTCTTTTGTTGCTGTGTCTCTGCTGTTTATGCCGTTTGTTAGTGAGAGAGAAAGGATGATATCACTACGTAACAGATATTTTAGTGGTTGTACTTAATGCGTTTTGGGAATGAGAGAACATTAGCACACTTATCTAAATGTTTGAGAGGAAGCAGGAAGACATCTAATGTCAGTGTTATCCATTACAATAGTGCTGTACAGATATTTAGCTATTTAGATTATTGTTCTCCAAATTTGATTTAAAATTTGTATTTTAAAACACTATGCTGTGTAGTTTTCAGTGAAACAACTGTTGTACTGATCTGTTCAAATTTAATGGCATTTATTAAAGGTTGCTCAGTGGGCATTCAGACCAAAAACAGCTATGCGTTAAAAAAATGCAAGCAGCTGCGTCGGTGTGGTGTGTGGCTGCAGGTGCCGGTGAGAAGATGAAATATGATGCTTTAAGTCCAATTTGAGTCATACATCCATGAGTTTGAAGGCTTTTGCAGTGATTCATAATACTATCAGGAAGGATTTTATCATTTTTCAAAGTTACCATAGAGATAATAATTTGAACTCTATGCATTGTGTTTCTTGATGATGTCGCTTTTTGTGGCTGCGAAGGTTAAGCAAGGTTTAAAATTTTTGCAGAAATACTCTGCATGTTTTCAGCTTTTATGTATCTTGGTCAAAATTGTTGTTCTGAGTTAAAGAATCTTTTAGTAAAGCAATCTCGTCTAGGCTAAATTTAGTATATGCACTCACTGGGCCTGGATGTGTTTTAATGCTTGTAGAGGCTCAGTCCGTGTTCACTGTCCAGACTGAGATGTAGATCATGAAGACTTTATGAAGGAACATTTGGTGCTGGGTCACTGCACTCTTATCATAGATTAGGGCTTTAATAATTCAATAGTTCACTCCTCCTATCTTAATTCAGTATCAAATTGGATCTTCTTTTAGAATAGTTACTATAAAATTAATAGTTGAACAAAATTAGCATGTATTTCCATTAAATAAAATTTTCTTTGGATCAGTAAGGAGAAGACATAAAAATAAATGATGAAATGTGTTTTAAAAGAATTTTCGTTTTTTTACAATGAAAAAAATGATGTCTACTTACTGTTGACATTATTTTGAATCTAGCTGTTTTTCTACCTTTCACGTGGAGCACAGAAGCAGCTCTCAGCCAATATGGAAGATATTGAATTATTCACAATATAGCATGTGAATTATTTCCCAAAGGGAGTGTTGCGAATGACAGTGCGGCAGCTCGGAGGTGATGGATCTCAGATACACAACTACTTAGAATTCCTCAGTGCTTGCAGGGATCTTTGGCAGGCAGGATGCATTCTCTACTGGGGTATGTGAGGCAAAAGGAGGAGAGCGCTATCACTGAATTGTCACTTAAAAATCACTTGAATGCAATATCTGCTTGGAAATTGCTTTCTGAGGCTGCACATTTATTGTGAGCTGTCAGAAATGAAGATGCTATCATGGAGAGGAGATACTGAAGCACAGTTCTTCCTTGTTATGTTCAGGCTTGTATGTTGTTGTGGCAGCTGTTCTCTGCACAGATAGAGATACTGTAAGCCCACACAGATTACTGTTTCACTGATGTTGGTTTTGAATATCTTTTGCGCAGATATGACAAATACTATGTTAGGATTTTCCTCCATTGTTTATAAGATGCTTTCATAGTCTGTGATTAGTTATCTACACAATAACAGACTTTCTCTTGGGTCTTTAGTCATTCTGCAATGCACATTAACACAATACCGTTTGATAATAGCATCAGTATAAGGGTCCCACCCTGTCTTAGCCTGTTTGGTCCCTAAACCCATGACTTTATGCCTGTATGTGTGTATGCATTATATAGTAAATTGCAAATATTTAGAAACCATTTATTACTGTAGTAATCAGATGAGATGTCTATTTTTGGTTAATTCAGCCAAAATACCTGGCAAATCAAGGCAGTCATGAGAATTGGTTTGCAACATTGCCTGCAATGTGATAATAAAGGAGATGGCTATTTTGATGGAAATGGTAGAGAAATCGCAAGTGAGCATACAGACCTGGAGCCTTTTTCTAAAAAGCTCATCTCTCGTGGCTTGAATTGTACCTTATTTGTATGTTGCTTTGAGCCAGAGTGTCTACCAAATAAATAAATAACCTTTTTAAGTCTTGAACATGGACTTGTGTATGAAGAAAGACCAAGTTTGCAATACTTCGGATATACTATAATGTAATAGAAACATCAAAAAAAACAAAAAAAACATACAGCATCCATGAACACAGTTGTGGTTAATGATTGGAAACACACTGACCTCTTACTGCAGTTCACAATGGCTGTTTCCCAGTCACACTGTTGAATAATGGGTGAGCATGCCATTTGTGAGTGTGTGTGTGTGTGTGTGTTATCAGTATATTTACAGCTTAAAGGGCATTTAGCCAGTGGTAAAATCATGACAGTGGAAATCTCAATAACTGATGAGAGCCTACAATGTAACTCTATAAAGATGCTGTCAGTAGAATATTCCCATTAGCCTGGTTCACTATGCAAGTTTAGATTCACAATGAACCCTGATAAAAACAAGTTGGTGGTAAAATGGAAAAGAAGTCATGAAAGGCAAAGGAAATTCTGCAATAATGGGTAAGTGGTATGAGTTAGTGGTAAGTACCTAATCAACAAAACAGGGATTGAATCACCTTTGTGATAAGTGGTCATAGTTTTGGTTTTGTGTTCACAACACTGTCACCAGCACTTGTGACACATACTCTAAACACACTGTGATCTGCGAACTAGAGGCCAGGACACACATTACAACTGTTGAGCTGATGATCAATATCATTTGTACCTTGATTCTACACAAGTGTACAGACTTATACAGGTCATAGATCACATCACTGTTGTATGGAATAGGCTCTGATGAGAGCAGCAACACTAATTCCGTTCTATTTTGAAAACTAATATTTGCATGAAACAGTTTCAGATTCTTACTTTACCTGGTACAATACAGGAAACAACTCAAAACTGCCTACCCGTTTGAATATTCAGTCATTTTAAAGCTCCAAAACATTTTCACTGTTCAGCACATCTCAGTTCCCTGGGTTCATCCTGACCCTTGACCTCCACTGCGACGCAACTTCCGTTCTATTTGTTATTTTCCGTGATGTTATGTCCTGTTTCTATATTTTTCTTTGACCACAGGAAGCAGAGCGAGCTGTGTTGCATCCCCAGGGGCATTCTTCAATCAGAGCCATCTCCAGGCTCAGGCTCTGCCCAAGTCGCATTTTCACTTCCCCTTTCTCTTTTTTTCACCCTCTGTCCCTCTGCTCTCTCTCTCTCTCTCGCATAATGCATACACTGTTGGACATGGTAGACCTTGCCCTCATTCTGTAACAACCATACATTCTCCAGCTGGTCTTATAGTTGCTCTGCAAACATCTTTTATGAGCTTTGGCACATTTTACAGCCATCCCACTTCATCTTTCACAGTGCTAATGGAAATTTGTATCCAGCAGGTGTGATTGAGTGGGAGGCAGTTATTTTTTTATCAGTCATCAGTTTTATGAAAAACTCACTTTGAACGAACAAAGCATTACCACAACAGGCAGCAGTTGGTGTATTAAACATTTAAAAGTGTTAGAAATGTTTTGAGTTGCTTTATCTGTTTTCTTCATTCTGCCTGGGGTGTGAGATTCATATTTACTTCACATTTGTAATATTTACCCACTCTGTGGAAGCTGGTAGGCTAACGTTAGTGACTCTGTCCTGCTCTATTCGATTTGGGGACATTCATAAACCAGCAAACCCCCATGAAGCTAAGTTCAGCTTGATTAGCTACCAAGCTACAGCGAATAAAATCTGCAACAGTTGTTATTTCAGCTGACAAAATTGACTCTCGCCAGCTGAAGAAAATGGAAAGTGTTTCTAGTTTCTAGTTTCTAGTGTATCTACCTTTTTTAAAGTGGTAATTTATCATTACTATTTATCATTGAAAACTACATGTGTGCTGTGAAAGAATGGCAACAGTGACTAAAGGGGCTCAGGCAAAAATGGTCAAGCGTGTGAATTTTAGCATTAGGATACATGTCCTTTATACTAAAGCTGTTAGCAGACTAGATCAGAGAAATATATTAACAGACAAACTTCCTGCAATAACAGACAGACATCTATTCTGTTTCCCCCTGTTGGGACCCAGGAGTTAGTCATCCAACCAATTAACCAGGTCCAGTGATCCAGTGCCAGGCAGACAGAGAGCTCCCACCAGGGCACCACAGACAGGGAGCCAAACAAATTAGACACAACCTCAGAGTACAAGGCAGGGGTCCTTTTTCTGTTGGACAAAGAGGAAGTGAAGAAGAAGAGAGATTCCACACAGGCATGCAACCAGAGCTGATTGTCATAACAGTCCACCAAAATAGTTGTCAAATCTGACTCAGCTGAGAAGTTGCCTAATCCACTGTTATCCCGAATCTGTACACATTTATGTATCTGATGCTTGCAAGTCAGAATAAACATTAAAGATGTTATGCAATCTTTGTTTAATGTCACTAACGTGGATAATAGCAGAGTTGTACAGGCGCAGTGGCCACAGGTCTCTGCACTATGGCTGCATAGATGAAATTACATAACCTTTAAGTTGATTATGAAATTGACTTGAGAATGTGTGTCATCTTTGTGTTCCTCGCTGGTCCACTCTTTTTCTCCTGAATCAATAGGCACAATGTGTGGTTGCCTCCTCCTCCTTCTCCTCCTCCTCCTCCTCCTCCTCCTCCTCCTATCAGGTCTGTTGCCATAGCAACCTAATGAAGGCTAAGGAGGCCATTTAAAAGTATATGGGCTGAAAATATCGACTGTGGGCAGCTTCAGGCTAACCAGCAACCCCAATCAATCACAAGACTTTAAAACACTGTTTGTCTGCTGTCTCAGGTTTGGTGTTGATTTCATGGGAGAGAGCTTGCACAAGTATGGTCAGCTTTATTACAAACGATAAAGGAGTCAAACCCTCGAAAGGTTGGCCTCAGTCCAAGTAGTGCAAACTCATCTGCCCGACTCTTGGGTCACCCTCTATCCAGCTACTGCCTGGCTGTCTGCCAGTGCCTGTCTCTGTATTTCCCCACCTCGCCTACCAGTGACAGAGCATTGTCAGGAAGTTTGAGAGGAAAAGGTTTCTCCTTTTGAAGGCCTCTTTGGAACCAAGGCACACTGCAGGCTGGTTTTAGTTTTAATGGGTAAAATCCCTTGCAGTAAGATGGTGATGGTAAAAAGGCATAAAACAGGTGGTGGTTAATTAGTCTAGTTAAACAAACAGTGTTGTTTGAGTGATGAATTATTATTAAATGACTTGAATTGTCCTAGGGTTTTCCTGCTGGGACAGGAAAAGACAGAACAGAGGTGTGTCACTTAGGGCCCAGTAGGATGTAAACACAGTCGCCATCCATTCATCAGAATTTTCTGTCTTATTTTAATCTCTGTTTTTGAGTGTGTCTTTGTGTCCTTGTCTGTCTCACCTCCCCACTCCCATCTCTGTTGTTCCTGCTGTCCATTGTTCTGGAGACTCAAGCTGCTGCCCTGGACTCAGAAAAACCAAGTGTGCAGATGTTTCTTTCAAAAGAAAAAAAAAGATACTCCCCCTTCCCTTTTCATGGAAAAAATTCTCTTTTCTTTCTGATTTACTCTCCACAAACCAAAACTATGTCTTTGTGGTTGCACATGACAGTTCATTTTAGTGGGTAGCACTCATATTATTTGGGGGTTTCATCCCAGACTGCTTTGGTACAGATTCCATTGCAAATTTAGCATCATCACTTGGAATTCCATTAAGAGCTATTTGCAGTGAGTAGAGATATGAACCAAATCAAGTAAAGGTTAATTGCTGTTTAATAAGTGCCATATGTATGGATATATTAACTCTCAACATTTTGATGCTGAGGCACTACAAGGCAAAACATAATCACACCAAATTATAAATCAGCTGTTATGCAAAGCAGTTCAGGATGTGAACGGGAGGTTCCCAAAGTGAAGTGCTCCACTTACACTCAATTTAAAACCTTGTTGCAATATAGTAAATAACATTTAGTTTGCTGTTGACTTGCTACACATCCAAGCAAAATCACAAGGCACAGCACTGGTTCAGCATATTATACTGTACTGTATACTGTATGATTTGTTGACGTGTGTGTCCGTCTAATGGAGAGTAAAACAGAGAATGAACAGCATGCCAGAGTTGAGCAAACCAGAGCTCAGCTGGAATAAACATCACTTTGCTGAGAGCTCTTTGAATCCAACTAAGACCAAGTTATTTCCTCAAAGCTGTGTTAGCATGATGGGATACATGGGGTTAAGTCATTGACAGGGTCCTTGTGTACAGCCACCATCGAGGGCCCATTTCTATATACTTGCTGCTTTGCTGGGCTCCAGTGTTACTCCAGAGAGAAAGAGAGGAATTGTTTGAAACATCCTTCAGTATTATTGAATGTTACAAAAGGCAAGTAGGGAGACTGTTATTACTGACATTGGGTCACTGAGTAATTTGAATGACTAAGCCTTTAAAAAAAATATGTGTATGATATATGTATATAAATGATAAGTGGCCTCTGATTGAATACAGCGATCTCTCAATAAAAGGACTGGATCATCCAGAGGATTTACCACACAAAGGTATATAGGACAGCCTTGGTTAGCTCATAAGTCAGTTTTCCGTTTATAGTCTGGAAGTTCACATGGTCGAAATGTAAGACTGAAACTGAATTTCAGTTTATTCCACATGATGGAAGAAAATACTTCATCAGGCTAATGGTAGATATGTCCATATAACTTCCATTTTTTCAGTAACTGTGACGAAGCTGGACTTCTCAGCTGCATTTAAAAGAACCTTTGAACAGGCCTCATGCCATATTTGTTCTAAAAAGTTCATAGACTTCAGCCTCTGAATAATGAGACAGCTATTGTTTGTTCTGAGGTGGGTATAAAGCTGGCAGTATTGGAGATGGCAGTCCCTCCCTTTCCTTAGTTTTCTTAGTTCACTGGATTGTTTACACTTCGACCCGAACATCCACGCAATCCTTCGACTAGTCCTCTCCATCTGAGATTCCTTCTCCACAGGAATCTGCTGCAGATGGACCTTAAGCCCTTTTCACCCACTGCAACAGCTGGTGCCACAGGCTTGGAAAAAGGGAGTTGCAGATGCTAAAAGGAGCATAATAGGAGTAGTTTGCTCATTAGTTGTGTTCTTGTGTGGTGTTTTTGTTTGTAATATTTGTACAGTTTGTTTCAGGACAGCCAGTGATCCATTGCATGCTTCTTAGTGAAAGAGAGCAGAGTGGTTCATTTTCATTGAGCAACTGTTATAATTATGGTAAAGATGTTACCTTTGAGGTGCTATCAAATGCCCCCAAAAATAGATGTATGGCAATGGTGTAGTTCAGTTGTGGTTAATATACTAATGATTATAATTTATGGAGGTAAACTGAATGGCATGGAGCAGCTGCTTCAAATGAAAGGTTCATGCAGAGTAGACTGCGGTAATGTTGATTACAGTTGGCTTCTTGCTACTCACCTCACATACCTGCACCCACACAGCCACCTATACACCTCCACACGCACGCACGCACGTACACACACACACACACACACACACACACCCGAGTCACTGATTCTGTGTATTTGACTGTGAGTAGTGTGTGTACCCATGCATATGTGTATGCAGCGCACTCAGCCAGACAGCTCATCAATGGCTGTGGGATTTTGCTGAATGTTACTATGGTAACTGCAGGGAAATTGCTTCATAAGAGAGCGAGTTGTTCATGTGTAGGATGAAATAAAACTGGGGATGAAGAATATGGAAATAAGGTACAGGAAAGGTGGAAGAGAAAGACGGCAGGGTTTATGAATGAGATAGTAGAATCGGAAAGATTGATTAAGTGGGGAGTGGGATTGATTAAGGACAGCTGAAGAGTATGAAGATGGGAAAAGAGAAAATGTATTGGAGAGAATAAAAAAACAAGATGTAGGTATAAGTTGAAACCGTTAAAATGGAGATGTATGTAAGATACATATTGTCTCTTTCCGTCTTCCTCTCCTGCATGAGAACCGTCTCATAACGTGTGTATTCACCCGGCATTAACACAGTCAATGTCTTCACAGCCTTTCATCATGAAGAGGCTTTGTATTTTACATAGAAATTGTTTTGTCCTCAGAGGAAGTGGCCGGAAAATATCCGCAGCTTAACTGGTGAGCACGTGTGTGTAAAGTGGTGTGATTGTTATAATCTGAATGTGAATCCGAGCCATGGAACCAGCTCTGCCCAGGGTCTGTTTGAATCTGAATCACCGTCCTCTTCTATCCGCACGCTCTATTTGAATGATAAATCCATTTGGTTGGAGTGACTTGAGTCCAAATGGTTCTGCAGCTGGCTTCAAGAGAGGAAATGTGACTGAGAGACGGGAGCAGTGGAAGTGTCTGTCTGCTTCAAACAGACTACAGCCAAGGTGTTCCTTTTTTGATTTACAGCTGAAATTTTAGGTGCTGCAGGCTTATTTAGTTAAATGAGTAGCTGACAGTGAACATTACATCGTAACTGTTCTTGCTGGTTGTCACATAGGAGCCTTTGTTGCTCCGTACTGACTTTCCTTTCTCTGACCATTTATCTAATAGATTGAAACCTTGGTGTGTCTTGATTTTTCTCCTTTGTAGCACCTCCTGTGACTACTTCATCTCCTCCTACACAGGAGCTAACAAATGCGGATGAAAGTGATTGATGTGGTGGTCAAAGTCTCTGTGTGAAGAAACAGAATTGAATTTGTGAACCAACTGACACTCCTATTATCCCTGGCCTGTTGATGTGGAAAGTGAGCTGAGACTGTCAGATTGCCCGTTTTTGGAAAATTCCAAAAATGTTTAGGTACACCACCCCCAGGCCAACTGTGAGAAAGCAGCTTTCCAACACTATCTGACATTCTGAGCAGCACACATGCAGCAGCCTTGAGAGGCACAAAAACGTTTTCTGTCACTCACCAGTGCCTACATGTTTTAATGTCAGCTGCTGTCAATCTCAAATATACAGTACATAGGCAAGCTCTTGTTCTCTTTTCAACACACACACACTCACACACATACGCACACATCTTTATATCTGTCCATGCTTCTGCCTTTGACTACATTTATCTCCTCACCTTGTCTAACCTAAGGCAAGCCAAACTTGAAGCAAATCTGAAATTTAAAGCCAAAAGCTAATCATAAAATAAAATTCTCATTCCAATGTCTCATTTTCCAAATGATTCTAACAAAAATACAGGTACCAACACACAAACACACACCCATACAGAGGCACAGCTAAAACTAAATCACCACACTGGGTTTGCCAGCAGCATCCGCAGTTGGCTGAGCCTGTCATCAGCCGCATCACAGTGGTTTCATTGCTATGGTTGTGTGTGTGTGTGGTCGCACGTGTGTGTGTGTCTCTGTGTGTGCACAAACGTATATGTACAGACTGGAAATAGAGTGTATCATAGCAGGTGATAGGGCACAGTGGGGCAGTAATTAAGAATGTGTGTGCGTGCGTGTGTGTGTGTGTGTGTGTGTTATAGCAGTGGACAGGGTCATGGCTGTGGATTCCATTAGCGAAGAACCTGCCGCCAGACTGAAGTATAATCACTCTGAGGGTCAGTTGGTGTAGCAGCACCTTAAAGAGCAGCCAGTGCAATAATTGGTGTAAAGTCAGTTTTCTCAACCAAACTCTCAGTTTTGCAGTTTCACCTGCTATTATAGGACAGAGGACAATAAAAACATCATGACACTAGTTGTGCCAGCCCGTCCTGTCCTGTACTGCAACTTTGTACCTCAAGAGGCGACAGTCTGATCGTATAGTTTCAGCTGGGAGACGTATGTTTGCTACATTTCACAAGTTCTCTTAGCTCTTTTAGTCTAATAAATAAAGAAAATAAACTCACGGAATGTGAAGAAAGGAAATATTCTTGCATCTATTTTCCTTATTAAACAGAAAAATAAACCCTTTAGTTACTGAGTTCAATGTGAAAGTATTCTGGGTTTACATGCTTCACGCCTCTTCTGCTCCCGCCTGCCTTGACTTCGACATCCAGGAGTCGATAAGGACTAATTCAATTTCATGTCAGAATCCAAAAATTGTACCAAAGGACTTGATGAAGAGGACTGAACTTGTATCTTATTCTGAACAACCTTTGCATCCACTTTTAGGTTTGCAAATTGTTTTTGCTTTTTACCAAGTTAGCCGCATGATTCTATAGATGGCAATTGATCCACCCCTTAAAAAAACTTTCCAAATTATGGGATGGATCGCATTGAAATTTGGTACACACATTCCTGTTCTCCACAGGATGAATTATAATAATGTATAATAACTAACTACCAAAGCTACCCATCAGCCTCAGCGGTACTATGCAAAACTAAGATGGTGAACATGGTAAACATCTTACCTGCTAAACATCAGCAAAATTGGCCACTAGCATGATTGTGGACTCTTAGTGTTGTTACTCTCTATGTATGCATGTGTGGGTGCACACAGCCTGCTCAGTTTTGTTGTCTACATCCATGTTATCTCCCCTTCCCAGTTTCAATGTGCTGCTGCTTAAATGTGTGACTGTGCAAACAAAATTCTCCGATCGAAGTAAACAAAGGAGAGTGTCAAAAATAATTCCCCAACAAAAAAATCATTCTTCCATTCATTCGTGTAACGCTCAAATGATTGCTCCCCTTGGTTACGATTGTGTCCCACAGACATCAGAGCCATTTTCATCATCATTTACCAAAAAGAACTAGAAGCCGTTCTGTAGCATTAATCACCTGACTGCTTATTTTACTGTGTGTTAGGACACGGCTGGAGCATGAGGTTTCCCATCAGGTTCTGAGAGTAGATAATTCAACACTACGATAAGTTATCACTTCTCAAATATCCTTGCTTACATTGTGGAATTTCTACTCAGTGGTAGCCTTGGATGAACCTTGACAGCAGGTGATCTGTTTTTTAGTATCTGTCCTGATTTGACTCGATGTTGGCAGGTTGAAAGTCTGAGCTCTCACTATTTGTTCTAATTTTTCTCAAGTAGGAGTCAACTAAACACTGTACATGACCTGCTCCCAAGCATGTAAAAAAGAGTGTGTTTGCCATTTCATACTGTATGGTTTCCTATAGCACAGCTGTATTCAAGGGCCTTGGTTGGTGGTTTTGAGTACACAAGTGACTCATTTCCTGTAACGTTTCAGAGTGAAGACCAAGGTGAGGCTAACAGGGGCATTGCACAGGGTGAAATACATACTGGACATAAATGCATACAACCTAAACACATTCAAGATTAAGTATTTTAAGAAATTACTGCATGTGCTGTAGTCATTTAAAAAATATGGAGGTATATTCTCACATACACGAAGAGAGCATGGTTACTGTATTGAGAGCCCAATCTCACTGAGACCAGGAGCAGGCACTTCCTGTTTGTGTCACCAAAAGGACAGATAAAACACTCAGACTCAGACTCAGCTCTTGACACTTTGTGCCTCACTGTCATCATTTCTCTGTCTAACTAGCTGTCTGTCTGTTTACTGCATTTGCTACCTCTTTTGTTTCTGGAGAGGTAATGGTTATGGAGACCCAAATTGACCAATATGAAATAGATGAATAAGAGATAATGAGATAAATTAGCATACAAATAAATAACAATAGTATATCACCGGCACTATAATTCTGACTTTGTGAATCTCAGCGTTGAAAAATATTATTTCATCCTGTTTTATTTTCATAAATAGAGTTAATGTAGTAGCAGTAGTAGTAGCAGTAGTAGTCGAAAGTCTTTTTTTAAAATTTTACACTACCATTTTTCCCAATGGCCAGCTGTTCACTGTTTCAGTCTGAAGCAACAGCCAAATGACGTAACTGGCTCTGCCCTGTTTATCTTCGATAACAAAGGTTTTGTAATGAAAAGTGTCATCATGAAATTGGGGAAAATTTTTGAAATATAAACTGCAGCAGAAATGACTTAAAATTAACAGTTATTGCTGTTCATATATGTGAAATTGGCTAAATATCAGACTTTACTTGTTACTTATAGAATCATAGATTTGAAAATAAGTTATTATGTCACAATGATTTGATGAAACCACTCCACAGTGTCTGTCCATTTTAAGAGTATCTGTAATAAACCTACTAAAACAATGAAACTTTTATTAGTTTCGTATCTATTGAGGTGTTTTATGACTTTCATGTCCAGGTCATCCCATTATCGTCAGCTCTGAGTCACCAGTCACTCAACGGTGAAGCTAGCAAATAGTAATACTTTAATGAGCACCATGACTTTTAATAAAATGTGCCTTTATTCTGGTTCAAGTGCATGTAGATAATGACTTATCATTGTTTTGATTTTGAGTAAATTTTATGTTTCTCACTTTATAGGAACATTTAAATTGACTGCAAACACGGCAAACAGGGATTGTAAAGTTTATGCTGTTCAGAAAAGAGCTACACCTCAAACACTAACACTAGGAAGAGAATGAAGAAATTGTTTCTCGAGAGGTTATGAATCTGAATGATGTTTGTTGAGTGGCTCAGCTTAATTATCATCTTACTGCACCACCTTCCAGTGCAGCTAAGCTGAGTTTAGTTTGTGTGTGTGTGTGTGTGTGTGTGTGTAAAGTTTTTATAGACTAATTAAACCCATGTCGGGCATATGGTGCTGTGTGTACACTCAGAGTACACAGCGCTGTTTTCCATGGAAAATCCGATAGTTTGTAAAAATAGAGTGATTTTTGGTCTTGATAAATGTAAAGTCTGCAAAGTAGGGTTGCTTACGTTTTCAGTTCATACCTCTGTAAAGCCACTTGAGGACACAGCTGCTGTGCCCTCAGCTTTATGTGGTGGTTATTTAGCTGATACATACACAGGATTAATGATCAGGCCTCAAAACCAGCACCCTAAAGTGAAACCAATTCCTGAACTCCCTTTTCAAAGCAAAGAAGAATTAAAAAAATAAAAAGCGTTTTATCAAAGGACCCATGAGTTCTAACAGGAGAAAAAAGACACATTTTTACTAGTTATTAGTTTTGGGGAGAGTAATGCACACCAATAATTTCAAATTTCCCCACTGTGGGACGAATAAAGGTTTATCTTATCTTATCTTATCTTATACCAGCAATATGTGCTGTAAATACATGTGTAGTGAGGTGGAAAAACAGGCCACATTGTCAGAACTGCTTATATATCTTCAGTATTTATAAATGTCAGGATGACATTATTCCAAAACATGTCCATAGATTAAAATGAGTTCAGCTTGTAAAACTTTCATTGAAGTTTTTCATCTTTTCATCTCTGTCCTTCAGCCAAGAGATCAATTGAATTGTACTTTAAATTGTGTGTTGATGTTTATCCCATCCTAAAACCAAACCTTCTCACCTCCCCCTCTTTCCCAGCTGTGAGCCGAGTGATTGACAGGACCGACCGACATGGGCAAGCAGAACAGCAAGCTCCGTCCTGAGGTGATGCAGGACCTCCTGGAGAGCACCGACTTCACCGAACACGAGATCCAGGAGTGGTACAAGGGCTTCCTGAGGGACTGCCCAAGCGGGAACCTCTCCATGGAGGAGTTCAAGAAGATCTACGGTAATTTCTTCCCCTACGGAGACGCTTCAAAGTTTGCAGAGCACGTCTTTCGCACGTTTGATGCCAACGGTGATGGGACAATAGACTTCCGGGAGTTTATCATCGCACTAAGCGTGACGTCGCGTGGCAAGCTGGAGCAGAAGCTGAAATGGGCCTTCAGTATGTATGACCTGGACGGAAATGGGTACATCAGTAAAGCTGAGATGCTGGAGATTGTTCAGGTGAGTGTCCATAGTGGCAAAATTGTCCGGTGTGTCTTTGTATAAAAATACCGCATATTGAACTATAGATAACAAAAGTTGTTTTTCAGTGTCTGAAATACAAAAAAATTCACAAACAAGACAGACAATTATACTAAGAGGAAGGAAGTTTCTCTCACATGGTAGCCTCAGTCTGTGACTGTGAGGCAGTCAGTTCTGAATTAATATCCACCAGGTGACTCATAGACACTCACACACACTCACACACACACATACACACACACATACACACTAACTGAAATATTAGCCAGGGCAGAAATTGTTAAACATTGTTGTAACAGTACTGCTGCTGTATCCATAACACACTCTTTATGAGACTAGAAAAAACATTGCTGGCATGAACAGGGGGGACTTAGAGCTCTGCTGCATGGAGGGAGAAAGCTCTTACAGTCATGGAGCTGGATGTGCCTCCATCTTACGTAGGATTTCTAAGAGATATGTCCACCAGGACCTCATTTACTGCCTGAAATGTCAGTGCTTAAAAGATGCATTTAGGTATTAAGATTTATTGGAAACATTCTTTGTCTTGCCAATAAAAGCCGTTTTGGAAACAGTCAGGAATTCATTAGCTCTGCTCCTTTTTAAATGTGGCTTTCAGTCTTATCTAGAAAGGGAAAAGGATCAATTTTCCATCTGCTCTGCGCCTTTTAATTTCCACAAATGGAACTGAAGCTTAGCCTAATACATGTCTGCTAAAACACCTACTGTATACTGTATATGCTGCTCCAAAGATCTTTTTAAAGTTGGCTTGTAGTCTGTATTAAGACTGTATTAAGTCTTGTTCTGTCATGTTTATATGTGCATGTTTTATCTAGTGCAAGCATTAGCATATTTTGGAAAGCCTTCTTGGTTTCTTTTATAGCTGCCAGAAGCTGCCTAATGCTGCAAAGATGAGGAAGGACATTTATATTAAATCCCTGACAGTGTTAAAAGCCCTGCATGCTAACCTGTTGTTATTCATTAAGGTTAATGAAGGTAAATGTCAATGCCCAGCGGGCTCCGTGGGCTTTCAAACATTCTTACCAAGGTGTTATTTTTCTGTGGGAAAAAAAAAACGAAACTGACACAAGCAATTTGAAAAAACCCTGGTCACTTTGAAATGAGAGGTATCGTTTATTAACAGATTTTTATAGGACTTTTGTGCCTGTGTAAAATGTTTGTCAGTTGTACTTTTATAAGTATAAGTATTAGAACCGTCTTCCAGGCTGTGCAGCAGGACTCAGCTCACCTTTTAAAAAAGAAAACGACAAGGGAAAAGGGGGAGCACGGGTGGCATTTCCTGCACAAGAATTTCTCTTGTAAACAGACTATTAGAGCTGCACACACAAACACTATGAGTATATCAGTGTGTGTGGGTGTGAGTAAGACTTCTCCCCTCACTTTTTTTTCTTACTTCCTCCACATTTGTGCAACAGCAGCTCTTGGTCCCACTCAAGTTTTGCCTCGTTTCAACTCTCTTTAAAGAGATCATATTTTATTTTAGAGAGTCTGTGTTGCAACATCGCCCCAGTCTGCGTGTCACGCAACTCTGTCGTGGTCAGTGCCTCTGCCTTTATCGTCTGTCAGTGTTGCAGATCTGGATGTGGGAAGAGTGTTTGTAATGTATCGTGGCTCCAGGGCTGCTTGGTTATGTACTCCTCTGTGTATTATTGTGTGTGGATTTGGATTTGCGATTTTCTGCTCTTCCTTGTTAAATATCATCTGTGTCTTTCCCCATAATAGCATCACAGAGCTTTGGTTTGTAATTAATATTTTGAAGTATGGTTTTTCTAGGCATCTGAATCACAAGTAGTAGCTTCACAGTAGCTTCAGGGTTGAGATAATCAAGGCTACTGTTTCATTTCCAAGGTAGCCGCAGTTCCTTCTAAGAAATATGAATCTATAATGCCTCACATGTGCCTATGTATGATTGCTTCGAGGTTACATTAGCCTCCCTACCTCAAGACTGCAGTGAGTCAGACCTGGCTCTTCGTTTGCATCTTGACAACATAAACCCTGTGCCCACTTTCCATTAAAAGGTGGTGCTGTTCCCAAGGACAAAAGAAAGCAATGACTCAGATGCTCATGGCTGGCTGTCTGCAGGGCTCATCAATTGAAGTGAATAAGAGGACAAGAGTGGTGAAAAGTTCATAGTTCTGCTTTAACGAGGGAACGAATGTGTTTGTGTACGTGGCAGTTGTTAATTAGCTGCAGTTTGTTAAGGGCTCAGAAATGTTGTCCACTTCAACCACACATACAAAAAGTCGTATTGTAGCTCCAACTCACACAATTTGATTGAAGCTTTTTAAACGTGTCTTACTCATTAGATTTGACAGTGCCATTCCTCATTGCTGAAGTGCAGTTTTAAAAAGAGTCCAGGGCCATCTGAATTTTCCCCTCTCTGTCTCAAGACACACACAGAAGCATTTATACATACACACAGTATTCTATCTATCTTCACGTCTATCTACTTTCTCTCCACGTTTGGCTGTTTGACTCTCCTGGTTCATAGCCAGCCGCCTCTGCACAGAGAAAGCAGGCGTAAGAGAAAAGTTTTCAGGTAGAGCTGACTTCTGCAAGTTAAAATGATGCCTGAGCTCAAAGTCTTTGAGTAAAGTCTGCAGCTTAGTTTGATCACAGTATCAGCTTTCAGCGGTATCAGAGGGCAGGTTGGCAGGTGGATCTCATAAAGCTAAATCCATCCATTATCTGCTTCATATCTGGGTAGGAGTCGTGATGGTAGCAGGAGAAGCAAAGCAGCCCAGACGTCCTTCTGCCAACCTCCTCACCCTAAAGGCAACATAACATTTGCAAGCTTCAGTATTTTTTGTTATGTAGCTCTGGTTCACTTTAGGTTGAAGGAAGTGGGAATCAAGTATTGAATTAATTATCCTGTTCCACATCTTTGACTTTTATGCTAATTTATCACAATATGAGCAGTGCAGTATCATTGAATTCAGTCAATCTGCCCACTGCTTTGGTTTAGAATGAAATATCTTAACAACTTTTGGTTGCAATGAAATTTTTTGCAGATATTCATGGCCCCCAGAGGATGAAGCCTACTAACTTTGGTGATCCCCCGACTTTTCTTACAGCACTACCATGAGGATGACACAGCAAAATGTCTTGACAACTCGTGAACAGATTGCCATGAAATAGAATTTTTCCCCTCAGGATGATGTAATAACTTTGGTAATCCCACATCAGCAACAAATGTCAGCTGCTCTGATTAAGATTTTGCCACAAATGCTTCCAATAACAATGTTTAACGAAGAACCCCGTCACTCCCCCAATAGTGGTATCCATGTTTTCTATTCACATTCGCCTCCATTTGCTGCAGTGACTGGGAGCTGTGGCTCACTGCAGCTATCTAATGGTCTCTCCTGCAGAGAGTGTGTAAATGCTGGTGATGCTCATAATTAGCCTTGCTGTGGGAGTAATTGAATGAGAAGGATTGCAGCCAGCCTGGCTCATCTTCTTCTGATAATGACAAAATGGTAATGCGGGGAGAAAGATAAAACTGTCTCATCCACTCATCTACAGTTGATATCTAACCTCTGCGTACCTTTCATCTGAAACGCGGCACTATCAGCAGAGCAGACGGGCACAGAGGGAAGTTCATTGTCGACTGGCAGAAACAGAGGGAGAGAGTATTCATACTGGTAATTTAGTGAGATTAAACAGGAAAGCGGGTAAGATGAATAGATCACTGCTCGGGCGGATAAAGCCGCCATGGGAAACGTATTCATCTTTGTTGTGAGGGTGAAGCGAGACGCTGTGTGTGTGTTAGGTGTGTGCATATTTGGACGACTCAAACGGTGTTCAGCTGGCTCTGTTGGCACAAATAAGTCTCAATGAGTGGACAACTTCCCTCACTCTGTCGCTGTCTGTATCTCTTAAATTTTACCTTTGTACGTCTGTCACACACTGTATTACCTGATGTGCATGAGGTGTAGAGGGAAGGTAATAACATTTATGTGATGATACTTTCCTTCTCTCTCTCATTTATAAGTGGCCAGGTAATAGTCTGCAGCTGTGGCTTAGTAGCTTTGTACTTTTTTCCTCTACTCTCTGTCCTCGCTTAACTGTGGCTGAGGCAGTTTCCGGCTCCACGGGAGGCGATGTTGTGTTCTTGTCTGGAAGCTCCCCGCTGAAAGGGCATGAAAGAACCGTCTTTTTTTCCTCTTAGTGGCATTCAGGTTATAGAATGGATGCCGCTTAGACCTCTAAAGCTTGGTGGAGTCTGTCTGAAATGTAAGAATACATATGTCTGTCATAGACAAATAAAGAGAATACAGCTGGCAGAGAAGAAAAAATGTCCACATAGTTTTTTTTATTGTTGCATTTGTTCGAGAAATAAAGAGAACCCGTAGTAGAAAGTGAGAGGGGAGATGAAGACAGACTCTCAGACAGGCAGGATAGACCAGCTGGCAGGGTGTCGTGTTTGAAGGAAAAATAATAAGACACAACCAATTAAGACAAAGGTTGCGGTCTGTGGACACAGGGGAAGAAAGGATCAAACCTAAATAACATTGGCTTTATTTCTGGTGCAGGAGACTTACTAAAGGATAAAGCTAGTGTTATTCTATATTTCTGTCAACAAATCCCATGATAAGCCTGAATGTGGATGTCCGTCTCTTAATACTGTCTGAATATCCTACTCTGTCTGTCTTACTACTGAAGACATAAACATAAAAGAGACATAAAAAATAAAGCATCCTTTTAATAAAAAGAGTCACAAATATATAGTCAATTTTTTAAAGGCTCAGTAATTTCCATGCTGCTCACTGTAGTTTTTAGCAAAGGTTACTCAAGCAGGTGGAAGCAGTGCATTTGTTGTGCACTTTTTTCAGCTTATCATGCATGAATAATCCCCTGGGTCAAGATTCTTTTCTTTATATGTTTTACTCTTATTATTCTTATTTTTTTTTATTTTGTTATTTAAGTTATTAATGTGTCCACTCGTGCTCTTACGTTTCCAGTTTAAGTAGTATGTATTAAAAGACTAAAGGATTGAAAAGTCAGTTATTAAATCTTTGCAAATCCAATGTAATTTTAATTCTGTACAGCAAACATTTTAACTGATCCAAAACTGGTGCAGACTGACCAGCACAGGGTGAAGCCGCATCCATTGGCACATCCTCAGCCTCCTCAGCTACTCTGTCATTACTGCAGAAAGATAGGTCAGGACTTGTTGCCCCTTCTTTGTCTGGCTGCCATTCATCATCACTGTCATTGTCTGCATTCTCACTTGAGTTATATCTACCCCACTATCCTGTAGGACTATCTATCATATGCTGCTCTTGAGCTCTACTAAATACAATGATCAACATGCTCCACATGTTGCAGACAATTTGTCGTATAATATCATGATTTGTAGTTGAAATGTATTTGATCATGCATCATGTCCAGTTTAGTGGATACATACACCTGAATCTACTTGTAGTGTGAATTAGTGCACATTGTAGTGACTGTTATGTAGCTAAAGAAACTCATGCATATGCAGTACATGTGCATGAAAATGGCTCATGAGTAGTTTTCCACTATAGTGATCACTGTACACCAGTGTTAATAGTTGCCACTATGGCTCCAGCGAGTATTTGTGACAGCAGGACAGTGTGTGTGGGATTGAGTCAATTAAACTGTGTGTGTTCTCATGTTAATGAAGGAACATGACACATTGTGCAGCAGTGTGGCTCACTGATGTGCTTTAATAGTTTTTGGACAACAATGGAGCTCTATGGCACAGAGGAATAAGAAGATTCCTGTCTCTCATTGGCTCTACCTGGGTTCATAACACTGTGTGTAGTTGGGAATATTGAGAGCACTATAAGCTCCAGATCGTTTCACTTCTTATTGGTCGCTTGTAATTTTGGGATTTAGGCATTGAAGCTTATTCCACTGAGTTGCTCTGGATTAGACCAATAGCTAAATCCCCAACATGTAATATTGGCTAAATGTCCTGAACACTCCCAGCAGTTTGAAGGATTTTGATTAATAACAGACCCAGCTCCAAACTGAAATGAAGACTGATATTAACCGTGGCTGCTGCTTGTCCCTCAGCTCCACTGTGACCCAGGAGCTGAGCCACACCATGCTACTGTGTAATAAGAGGCATAACCAGCACCTATTTAAAGCTCACTGCCGCACTGTAATCACAATCAGCCCTCCTCTGTTCACATATCAGCTCCCATTCCCCTCAAATCCTCCTCCTTATTAGAGACAGAGAGAGTGGGCTGTGATTTCACTGTTTACTGCCAAACAGCCTGCAATGCAACAGAGAGCAAAGGAGACACAACACTGATAAATAGTCTGTGAGGGATCGGGTATGTGCGTATGTTTGCCTCCACCCCTCCCTACGTAAAGCACCAACATGTAATCACAGAACGGTGGAGCAGTGCAACAAGTTTGACATGTTGGAATAAATTCTTGTCTGAATCAATGTAAGCGTGGATGATTTATATTGACTCACCCATATCTTTGTGACACAGCAAGAATAAATGTTATTTAGATCAGTAAATTAAATATCACAGTGGACATGTTACATAAGATCCTGTGTGTGGCAAACTCCTGTAGTCTCTCTAGTTATTTTACTCTCACTGCCTTAGAGTGCATTGAATATGCATAAAAGGGAGTTTTCTGTTAACTTTATCAAGGCACACAAGGTAAGCAAACACTTGTTGCATTTCCTATCTAGCCTGAATAAATCTTCATTTAAGTAAGCCCAATAGAAGCAGCAACAACTTTACAAGCTGACAAGAGAAGAAGATTTTATAAGCATTCAGCTTAAAAGGAAATTAAGCAAGAATTAAGCAGAAATAGAGAAATATTCATGGTGTGTGTGTGTGCAGAGATCACAAGCTCCTTTCTACATTTACTTGCACCTATAGGACTAAATGTGTGTATGACTTAATGTCCCATATCACATATAACATCAACACTCTATAGATTTCTAAGGCGGACCAGTGATGCACCTGTGTAATACAACGGGCTGGTATCCATGCAGCCTTATTAAGCTGATCGTCTCAGCCGTGATATTACTGATCCATATTAACAACATGAAATTCAATGCTTCAGCTATCAGTTACATTCTTTAAGTCACAGCAGGCTCAGTTTTAGTGCCTTAGTGATCCATGACCTCATGTTTCCAAACATAAAAATGGTCCACACAGTGAAGGTGCATACGAGCAATGTAATGAGAGCAGACAGCCATGGGTGATCCACTTCTAGGCTGTATGAACGTAGTGCAAAGTGATCTTAAAAAATTGTATTTTTGTTTAACCTTTATGCAACCAGGAAGTTTCTTCTCTTTCTTTTACACCACAGACTTGGACAAAATGGCAGCATAGAGTAGTTAACAAATAGTCACATAAAAAGCACAATATGAAAGGACATGAGAGGCATGAAAGAGAGAAGTTTGGCTATTTAAAACTGTTTTTCATGAATACAGCATTTACAAATCTTGCTGTATTCTTTGTCTTTACCTTGAAAATCATTACACCCTGAAAAATACAGTTTTTTGAGCTCATAGCCAACTCTGGGGACTGTAAAGTAACAATCAAATGTTAAAGTTTGGAAGAAAAAGTACGTGTTAGAGAGTTTCACACTCATAAATTGAGCTAATCTGCTTCAGCAGATTGACAGTGGCCTGCTTACACACACAAGCAACCCCACAACTGTCATCATTGATTCAAATGTTGCTAAATCCTGATCACTTTTTTACACTGAATCTTTTATGTGAAATAACCACAACTGCTCTAACTTTGGCAGAAAGTAATGTTGACTCTCTTTGCTGAGTAAGAAGTCGATTGAGAAAATTTTTGGGGCCTTGAGAAATCATTCGTCTAGATGCTCTTATGGGTTAGCTGTTAGAAACCGGAGAAAGGCTTTTACAGATGTAGACAAAAAGTTCCCAAGACAAAAAGATAATTGGTAGACAGGATTAGGCCTTTGCGGCAACAGAATCACATCTGTAGTTAGACAGTACAGTCAGATATCCATCAACATCCACAGAGTTGTGACATTCTGAGGAGCAATAGTTAGTGCTACAATAGCCTCAGTTTAGAAAATCAGTGGTTTGACAATCTAGGGTTTAACCATTGATTATATCACCTCACTTGTGTCCCTTTGTAGGCGATCTATAAGATGGTGTCCTCTGTGATGAAGATGCCTGAGGACGAGTCGACACCTGAGAAGAGGACGGAGAAGATCTTCAGGCAGATGGACACCAACAGAGACGGTAGGTTAACCTCATCAGCTGCCCTTTGAAGTGGGGCTAGTTTCACATATGTCTTGCATACATTTACCTTTCTCAGCAGATCGGTGGGAAAGAAAAAATGTTAAACTGACTTCAGAACACCTTGTTGGTCATTTTGATGTCTATTGATTAAAGAACAATTGCTACGTATGTATCCACTCTGATGGTCAGTTCTGTCTAACAGTCCACGCTGAATCTGCTTGTGAGACAAAAAAAAAACCTCAGATATTTAAAGATATTTATGACTCTAACTTGTGACCTGACCTGACATAAAAAGCATTTTGAATGTCCTCTTGCTTCTCTACCAAGATGCCAAACTAATTTTAAAAATCCAGATTATCAGTGTATTCAGTGGTTACTTGGATGATTTCAGTGAAATGGTACACAAGCATTACCATTGCAAATGTATTGAACAGCTTGTCACTGCCACCTGGTTAGCTTGCCGACAGCTGTTGTCATTGTACAAACTGGCCTGGTTTCCCACTACAGAGGCACTTGCGGAGCCCTCCAGCCTGAAGCAGCAGTTCATTGACGACAGAGTCCACATCGACCTGCCGTTCTAGTTGCACACAATTGAACCGCGCATACTCAGAGCGCACATTCATACACTGAGCACAGAAGAAGAAGATGGGAGCAACAGAGAGATGGACAGTGGGGAACTAGTGAGTGGTGTGGGCAGAAGGAGGAGAAGACATAGCAAAAGTAGAAAAGAGGAGTGGGTTGGAAAAGAGAGGAGGAGGAGGAACTGGGAGAAAAGTGACAGCACAACAAAGACAAAAAGAGGGAGTGATCTGACCTTGACACGGAAATGTGTTGTCTTTCTTTTGCTTCTTCTAATGAAAATCACAAGTAGTGGGCAACTCATAGACAGGCAGCAGGAGTCTTGTCTAGTACAAGTGAGGACAGGAGGAAGAAGAGCCATCTCAACGCTGCCACCTATTGGTGAGAAGTGGAGCAATATAAGGATGCAGTGATTCAGGTTGTGAAGGCTCTCAAATGAGAACAATCACAAAGAAACTGAGATTGACCTTGGAATGTGTGTTTTGTTATTATCTCACTAAAATTCTTTCAAAACCCTTAACTGGGTTGAATCCAACCCCAACCCCCCCACCCCAGAATGACATGAAATCCTAAACAGGTACAAGGTTCTTTAAGGCTTTCTACCCCTTGATTGACCATTGATTGGCTTTAAAATGGACAGGCCCTTGTCACAGCATGACGTAGCCAATAAAGCAGTCACATTTCTACAGCAGACTGAGTAAACAAGCCAATTAGACAAGAGACCTAAAACACACCATATCTGTGCAGATTTTTGTGCAGTAGAGGTTGTCTTTTTTCATTTTAAATAGATCTAAATTTGATCTTATCTTTTACCCTGTCTTTCCCCAAGCTTGATTTGGATGACAAAATTCATATCTTTTCTGATTTGGTGCTGGTGTTGTATGTGTTTTAGGTAAGCTGTCTCTGGAGGAGTTCATCAAAGGAGCCAAGAGCGACCCCTCCATCGTCCGCCTGTTGCAGTGTGACCCCAGCAGTGCTGGACAGTTCTAAACTTGAGGCATCAACACAACCTGTAAGGCTCACATTCAGCATCTCCGCCTGCAGTACAACTCGCAGCGAAAGCTTTAGTTGGATGAACTTTTTGAAAACAGCAAAGCATAGCAAGGTCAGCGAGGTGAGAGTTACCGAAGGTGCAGAGGTGGTGTTAGAGTTTCAGAAAGAGCCATTAGTGGGATGGCTGTGGTTCAGCCTCATGAACAAAGGTGTTTCTCCTACGAGGAGTCGTGCCTCCCGGGCAGTGGAGATGCTTGCTGGAGGGAAGCTATTCAGAGGCTGTGTGCACGCTGCAGGATGTAGGATGGGTCATCCACAGTGTCAGTGGCTTTGTGACTGATATTAGAGACTTTGTAGGAGGTGGCCTGTTATTTTGGAGCAGTTGTTTAAGGTGGTGATGCTATGAAGAAGCTTAGTTTTTTTTTTTTTTTTAAAGCCCTCGTGTAGGATTTTTCCATTTCTGAAGTACCATCTTCGTGGGCACCTCTTCAGCATTCAGCAAGTTAGCATTCTCTTAAAATGTAAGCTCTTTACTAAAGATGAAACCCAGGATTTTTTTTCCTTTGTGGATGTTTATGAGTCTTTTAAAGGCTTATTGTCTTGAGAAAGTCAACAAGCGTGTCTTTAGTTTTGTGACACTAGGAGTTGCAACTGCATTTAATGAACTTGGACAGCACAAGGCTATCACTTAAAGTCTGAGCTGACACTGGAGTGTGTTGTCAGAAGTTGGTGATTCATAAAATCAGTTGGTAGTTAAGATGTTTGTCATGTTTGTGTGTGGCGTCTCGAAGAAACTGTAATGTCATCATCACCTCTTCCTGCACCGTAGGCACATTTTGGAAGATCAGTTTGAGTGACTAGTCATAATAAAAGTGTATTTGAACTGTTTGAACTTTTTCTTGTTTAACCTCTTTCTGATTTATGAGGGAGGGGAGCAAAACCCTGTTACAAGTAGTTACAAGGTTGTTTTTATTCCTGGTTGTTGTGAGACTCCCTTGTGGCATCGGCATCAGAAGTTTTGTTTTAATTCAGGTGTCCATTTTCTCAAGGTATGAAGCAGAAATTTTATTTATTTAAATAGTTTTTAGAGGTTGTAATTTCTATCCTGGATAAAGCTTAGTATGTCTGTTTCCCTTTAAGCTTCATGGTTGATTGCTAGTGTGTGACCTTTGACATGTGATCTATCTAACTGACCTTTCTTGGAAGATATTCACACACTGTCTTTCTTTACATAAAGACAAGGGTTAGTTTTGATGATCTAATGATATAAGTTTGTTTAGTGTAAGAGATTTTGATGTACTGTTTATACCATGATATCCCTCTATTTAATGTCTCTGGTTGTATCAGAGCAGTATGGGAAATATTACTAATAAATGAGAAGGACTTTTATGATAATACAGAATTTTTACAACCTCAATTCCAAAAACGTTGGGACCGTGTGTAAAACATAAGTAAGAACAGAATACAATCACTTGCAAATAAACTGTGTTTACTGACAACAGTTTTACAAAGTGTTCCTGAGTCCATGTATTAATCTCCTTCATACAATCGTGTTTGACAAAGTGTTGAACCTCTCTCCATCCTTACTTGTGACCAACTGAGTCTTTCCAGGATGAACCTTTCATACCCAATCATGATACTATCACCTGTTACCAATTTGGATCAGTCCACAACTTTCCCAGTCTTTTGTTGCTCCTGTCCCAACTTGTTTGAAACATGTTGCTGCCGACAAATTCGGAATAAGAAGATATTTACAAAAATCAATGAAGGTCAAACATTCATCAACATACAGTCCCAACTTTCTTGGAATCAGGGTTGTAAATGATTTTGGCATTAATGTATGATGTACCTTTTTTGTCAGAGATTAAGTTACCCCAAAACATTATTGTTTTGTTTTGTTAACCTCAATAGATTTTCCAGAAAATATACTATATAGAGCATTTTTTTGTCTGTGTGTGTTTTATCAACACTTGGTGGTGGTAAATTGGAACTCATTACAAACTATGCAATACCGATATGTGATAATAATGATTAATATATTAAGACCTGTTGTCGCAGTGCTAATCTGACCTTCTGTTTCTTCACAGTGCTTCTTTGGGTGATTCTAAATGCCCTTAACTCTCCACTAAGGAGCAGTCTGATGATGAAGAATGACAAGCTGATGACGATGAAGAAGACAGGCCTTCAATATGCACTGAGGACATCTAAGATGGGCACAGGAGCCACATTCTCCAGTTTACCCCCCTGAACTGTTTCTCTAAACCCTCCAAACCCCAACAAAGACTTAACCTTAAGACTTTTCCAAACCCTTGTCAGGTCAAACCCCACTGATTGTAGTTGGATCCCTCAGTTCTCCTATTAGCAGGTCAGAGTATAAAGAAGGTCTGCAGTAGGTTGTGTATATACAGTATAAACTGGAGTCTCTGTATCAGTGTCTTTCCTTGGCTCTCTCGGCCCTTCGAGGCTCCAGCTGGGGCGACACAGAGCCTCTGTCACTCTAATGTGTATCATAGACGGAGTGTGTGCATGAGACAACCAGAGAGAGAGAGAGAGAGAGAGAGAGAGAGATGTGATGGTGTTGAATAACAGGACATACTGTAGGTGAGATTATTTAATCTGCAGAGAGGACTTGTGAAGTTTGTCCTTCACTCAGAACGAGTACTGCTTTTAGTTTCCTCTTTTCTACTGTGAGAATGTGTACGTGTGTTTGTGTATTTTGCAAACTTGATAGACTCTTGTTTCATATTTTGTGCTGGGACAAAATTACATACACATGTAATATTATGCTACTATGCATATGCGCCCTAATCAGTAGTTTGATTTTGTGAAGTCTCACTGATGTAATGAAGGATGAACCGCATCCCTTTATCCATCATCTGTTCCAGTGGTTTTTCATATCAACAAGAATTTGGCAGTGGATTTCGGAGTGGCAGTGAGTTACTGCGCTCTAGTTTAAGGAAAATAGAAAAGTAGTCTTTAAAGTATTTGAGTAAAGTGTAGATATATTCAAGTGCACCTCAATTTGTAAATTCAATTCAGATAGTCCGGATTGCTCAGTTCATAGCAAACGTTGTGAAATAATACAAAAAAAAATGTTTATTTAAGCTGTTGCGGGATGTCAAGCATGCAAACCAGTTCCTTTTTTTGACTTTTACTATGTGAAGAACAAAGACACATTTCTTCACATTCACTTTTAGATGTTTTTAAATGCCGCATGTTGAATCAGTCGTCGAACAGTTGGGTACAGGGGTGCATAGACTAAATAACACGTATGCATGTGACTTATTCGCATGTGTGTGTTTTTAACGTATGTTTATGGATATCAGTGGCTAAACGGCCAGTTGCCTCTCAGGCTCTGCGCTCGCTTCTGTATGTTAGTATTGTCATCGTTAGTGCTACCAGTAGTCAGTGTTATTGACAGCGTATGGACTGCCAAAGCTGACACATCCAATGGTTCATATGAAAACCTTGATGGAGGGAAACAAAGAGGAGCTTTAGGAAGACCGCCATGTACAATAATCAATACGCATAAAGACACACTGTTTAAAGGGGATGCTGGGTACTCAGAGCTGAGAGCTTTTTTTTGTTTCTTTCAGTTGAGCTCAATAATGAAATCATTATTCAGTTGTTTCTGTAACAGGGCCAGACATTCACAGAGAGGACTGAATTCTTTGGCAACAGTCCCAAGTCTGTATGTAATAGCATGTACACAATTTATAGTATTACATAAAACATGTTATTTCTTACACACAAGCCAAAGTGCAGGCAGCCCACTAAATTTAAACTGAGATTCAATTGTCTTTTTTTTTGGACTCATCCTCTCTCCCTCTTTCTTTCCATCACTTAGCTCTTCCTGAGAGTTTTTAAGACAGCTGAACAAGGACCCGCCAACCTGCCCAAACCCCGAATGTAACTGAGCTCTCCGCGGGGCAGAGCAATTGTTATTGCATCGTTTTCAAATTAGAAAAGATTTGAATGTTTTACTAAATACCTGCTGGTTTTTTTTGCGAAGACAAAAAAATAGATGCAGACAAACAAACCGAGAGTCACAACTACTGCAGTGATACTGTCACAATGTGTTGCTTTTATTGTATTTTTATGATTTTTTTTTTTTTTTTAAAAAAAAAAAAAGCTGAGTCAGGTGTAACATTTCTGTTAAAACACAAAATAGCATCTTGTGGTCAAGTGCCAAATAAAAACAAAAACAGTATTGTATAAATTTATACTGTACAATTGTTATCTGTTGAACAAAATGTTTGTAATTGTTGCATTTTGTAGGTTTTGTATGGTATCCTGTATTTAGTGACTGCAGTTTGGAACACAGGATTCTGTTTTTTGGTCAACTTTAAAAGGCAAGAATTAAATTTACAATTTATTGTGTGCAAGCATTAATGTGGCGTCTGCTTAATTGTTTAGTATTAGGGCTTTAGGGACAGTGTGACTGTCTAGGTCAGAATTCCTCTGGCATGAGGAATCATTATGTACGAGGACCAGCATGTATCAAAAAGAATGAACTGGACGGACCAACATCTATCATACTGTGAAAGCTTCTATTGACCAAAACCATCCAAACTGCTATTCAGTGGATTCAGAGCACTTTTTCCCAGCTGTAAAGTCAAATGAAGGCTTTTGTCAGTTCAGCTTGCTGAAATGAGATCGCTGTGACCTGCCACACTGAGCTGCAGTCTGTGTAAAGCACGTGGATGCTTGATTACATAAAAGGACACAGTGAAATGACCTGGTGGAAAGCTCAAACCATATCACTCAGAACAATGCCAGCTATTCTTTCAGAGCACTTACACTTAAACTCAGGCTCCAGTAAAGGCAAACTGGTGCTTGTTATTGTCCTTAAAAACACACCAGAAAGTGAAAAGCTAATATGTATTGCACATTTCATGAAGCATGTGCATAATAGTTAATTTGAACATTAGGAGGAAGCACACTAACATCTGAACAGGATTGTATTTGTGCAGGTCATGAACTTGTTCATGTCTTCAGTCAACTTATTACTCATTTCTAAAATTGCGGCTGCCTCTGCGAACTGCTTTCTGAAAGCATTTGGGACTTGACACCAACTCTGACACTGATGTTTATGCATGGGGCTTATTCTTGCCTCTATGAATATGAGCAAAAGTAAAAAGGAACCTTAAGTCAGAGCTGCGTTTATGTAGATTTGTAAATTTTATGTAGCAAAAAAGTGCAAACTTTTAGAAGAAAAAAAAACAGGAGACACAAGTACCTACATATAAAACTATATTTATTGACTCGTTTAAAAGACTGTACATCATAGTGCATGACAAAATTTAGGATAGAGAAGCTGTCAGTAAATCAGGTGTAAACATGGGCAGTGAGTTGGAACAGAGCGATTAGACTCTTGAGCTCTGGTGGTTTACAGTAGCCACAGAAAAGGACTGTGTAAATGGATGGACTGGTTGGACCTAAATAATGTCATAAATACTAACGACTGCAGTCTCTTTTGTGAGAGGAAAAGCAATGAACACATGCACGGAGGAAGCAAAACAGTTTAACGGCATCCTGGAGGCTTGCAGTCCTGTTCCGTGATGGTGCCTCATGTAATTACAGATCCTCAGACACCAGCGTGTAATCACAACCTGAGATGACTGGTATTTCTCTGGCACCGATTGGAAACATTTAGTGAAAATATGACCGATCAATAAAAAAGACGGACGACCAAGAAAGATTAGAGCAAGTTCACTTTGACTCAAACACATCTAAAAATTATTATATACAGTGCGTACCAACAATAAGCCACTACCTTGAGCTGTTGAGCGCCAGCAATAGATGTTGCATGGATTTACTCTTGAAGTGAGATTTTTAAACATCTGATCAAGTCATTTAAAGGCTTCCACCACTCAAGGAGGTAACAGGAAGGATGGCAGAGGAAGCAAACAGCAGTCCCCCGCTGTTAATCCAATAAGACTGTACACTGTACCGTCTTCTTCCTGTGAGACCACAGCAAGCTGGCTGGATGCTTCGCGCTGACTTGATAAAGACCTCTCTTGTGTGTGGTGTACCAAGCACTAAGACGTGAATTCCTATCAGCTGGAACTGCTTAGGTAAGACACAAATCTGGGCACATCCAAAATTAAACCTGTGTTCCTAATGCAAGAAATCCTCCTACAGCAAGTCGTCTAGTAAACAGGTACTGCAGCGGGTGAGGTGACCTGTACGTGGATTAGTTTAGGCAGTGATCCATGTAGGGCAACATGGGGCATTTTGGCGCTGTCATCTAATACTGCTAGCAACATTCAAAAATCTCTATGCACGGCATGGCTAAAGATCACCTCTGTCTGACAGTGACCAGTGAATACAGTGCTGTGGCTAACAACCATCAGATCTCTGACAGGGTGACGCGCAGGGAGTCCGCTGAGCTCTCCATAGCCAGGATGAAGGTGTCCTCGTTGGAGTAGTGCTGGATGATGTTGTCGTCCATGTTCACCAGGACCCTGGAGGAGGAAGACGAAATGAGGGTCGAGGGTGAGTGAACCAGTGAACAAAAACTTCCTTGACTTAATTTGCAGTGTCTTTCTGGAGGTGAATATTTGTGGTTTTAGGTCATGAAACATTCGTGCCGCCCCCCAGGATGTTTTGAAATAGATAATACCTTACCTTACGACTGATATTCTCATCAGCCTCAGCTGTACGATGTGTTTTGTGCTAACTGGCAAACATGCTAACAAGCTAAATTAATATGGTGAACATGGTAAACATTAGCATACTGTAAGCACGAAGCTCACGTGTTTCAGCAGTTTGACTCACTCACCCTTTTTTGCTTTTTTGGTAAACTTTGGCCATCTTATCAACAGGCACTGCATATTTCTCTGAGATCTGTGAAACACAGTGAAGACCACATTTAGTGTTATCATTATTTTAATGATCTGGCATTGACTAATCATGTTTGGATGCAATATGTGTGTCTTATTATTTCAGCCAAAACAATACGTCATTAAAACTCACTGCCTCCATCAATGCTTTGAGGGTTGGGGCATGCAGCATTAAGGCATCAAACACTTCATCACACTCCTTCCTCACATACAGTAGAACTGTTGAGACGTGGAAGAGACAAGGCATAAAAATTAATTATTTCAGTCAAAAATAAGGTGGATAATGAAAAACTTGTAACGAGAGAAAGGTTATATTTACAAACCTTTCCTTTCCAGTTCTACTTTAGACTTCTTGGGCTGTGGCGGACAGACATCTTCCTCATCTGCACATGACCTCCTTTTCACTAGAACGCTCCTGACAGATGCACAGATACACACATCATCATTTAAAGGGAATAGTACTGGCTCCCTGCTTTGAAGGTCTCATTTCTCTAAACAGTGAAATATTTTGTCTCTTTTGTTCTCTACAGTTTGATATCGACAGAGTTCAATAATTCTAAATTCATTTGGGATTATTGAACATCTTGTCACAGTAGTACACAGGCGCAAATGTTGCAGTGAAGAAGTTGTGAAAATAACAGTATGATACTGACCCATCTCTGTTGACTTCCTCAGTTTTGAAAGCAAACACCTGCAAATGGAGTAAAAATGGCAACATGAGGTACAGTGCAACACTGCACAATGAGCAGACTGGACATATCCTATGTCTGGGTCTTTTAGACAATGAGACAAAAAGGGGTCCCTCACCTGCCCCGCTCTCTGCAGGTTTCCGAAGTGGACGTCAGGAATGAAGAGGACAGGCTGGGAGTCCAGGTCTATCATGGTTTTGAGCAGCGTGTTGTCAGCCCTCTTAATGGGAGAGGTCAGCCCGAAGCTGCCATTTTTCCCTAATTCACAGAGAGCGTGAACTCAGCATCTGTTGCCAGGCAACCAGTCCAAGTACAGATTCAACAGTTCAATTTCTGGGTTTCCTGGAAAGTGCTATGTAACTTTGTCTCAGTGGATTTAAAATGGACTTCATTATTTAGCCAAAAATTTTGTTATACCTTTCATCCTCTTTCTGAGCTGCTTCTTCTCCTCGTCACGAAGCTTCCTCTCAGCACCCTGCAAAACACACACGTTAGACAGAAAAGGCTGAATATGCTAACAGACCATATAAGACAGTAAAAATAAAGAGAAAAATCTTTCATCCAAGTCAAAATTATCCGCTCATTGTTGACCAGACCAGGCGGCTTCAGGGGCCAGCAGGCCATGTTCACCTTGTCACAGAAGACCTTGATCTGAGCGAAGGCCCTGTGAATGGGCCTGCTGCTGCAGCTGTTGTAGCTGTAGGTGTCGATCTGGATTATCAGAGGCATCCCCTTCACGCCCTTCTGCGAGGAGAAGTCTGTGCTCAGACAGTTCACAGAGATGAAGACCTGCAAGACAGAAGACAGGGTCAATTTCTGGAGTTTTGTGACCTTGAAGTACAGTATAGTTGTGGAGCAGCTCAACTAATTTAAAATATAGAAATTATGATTTGATGTGAAATCTTGGACACCTTTCTACAAACCTTTATCATCTCAGTAGTTGTAAAGAATGTTTTGTAGGCAGACATGTAAAGAATCAAAAGCGAGAAGTCAGATCTTTAATCTTGTCTGGACAAGTTCTGTGGTCAAACAGGGTTTCAGGGACGTGCTACGAGCTCCCCCCCCAGCAGAAAATAGGAAAATAGGAAAATGCATCACTTCAATTTTGTAGGTCCAGATGAAGCAATGATAGCTAAACTTAAAGCTGATAATAAAAGGTATTACTTTAAGGTACTTATTTTAATAGAGGAACCCACTATTTGCCTGTCATCAGCTTGATTAAAGCTCAGTTAGTTTTATAGCCAGTCTGACTCAGGAGTCAGTTCTGATGAGATCTTTGTTCCCTAGAGAATCTCAACCTGACTCATAAACGGTGCAGTGATGAGTGAGAGGGTCACGGGGTCGTGAGTCACGACAGCAGCAGCAGCAGTTCACAAGCCAGAGCTAATGTGTCCCAACACCTCCAAGCACTCCTTATATTAAATGTTTTATATGCAGACAAATAAGCTTCCAATCTGTGAGAACACACTTGAGAATGTGATTTAGAAGACAGTGTGGTTTGTGTACTGAGATACTGAATTACCAGTGGTTTATGATTGTTCCAGACCCCCTGAGCCACAGATTCTAGAAATGCGAGGCTTTGCTCCAAAATCACTAAATAATGTAGCAGAGCTGCTGATCTGCTCCTTGCTGAGCTGCTGAATCTTTTAAAAGCTTGTGAGCAAAAATCAGAATTCACAAAGTCTCACCCAAGTCAATGTACAGTCCTATCACCATTTTAAACTGAGTGCACACTGTAAACAATTACAGTACAATATGTGGTTATCTTTACACGTTCAGTTACATGACGGAATAGATTCCCATGATTAATGATCATATTTGTTTGGCAACACATCTAAACCAACCTAAACTTTGATGAATTTTCCAGTTAAACAGGACCAACAGCCTGAGGTCAGACAACTAACGGTAGAGATTCCTCACTGCGGCTCAACAGCAATTTTCCCACTACGCATCAACAGCATCGTGTCTGAACCTGCAGAGGTGAGGACTGATTGCTGGAAAGGCCTGGAGCACAAATGAGCCTCCTACACACCTCCACAAATTCACACCTCCACAGACCCAAGCCATTTAAATTTCTCCAGAAGCACTGGACGCATTGCTGTTAGCATCTGCGGGTGTAGGAGGCTTGTTGTGTTTGCATGTGCAGCATGTGTGAGCATTCAAATACCTTCCTGAGAAGAAAAAAAAAAGTTCATGAGGGCGCTGGTAAGTGGATGTTCAGTGCCATCCGCTCCAGCAGGCACAAACAAACAAACACAAAAACAAAGTCCTGCTGCAGGAAGCAACTCATCTCCCCTCCCAGCACATTTCACACTGTTCCTCATTACAATGAGGATGATGACTGTCGCCTGGTAACAGCAGAGCCGTGCCAAAACAAAACAGCAAAACAGACCAAAAATACCAATTTTGTATGTCAGCCCATCAGAGCCTGATTGGACATCCAATTATGTTTGGAAACCAAAATTTGTAGATGGCGCAACACAGAGAGAAAGACAGATGCGACAGCAGTGACATGTGAGCCCACATATTTCCTGACAATAACAGAGGTGTTTGCTCTCAACCTGTTCCACCTTATTTCCAGCAGGCTCTGGTCCTGTCTGGGGGCTTATGAGGGCAACCACACAGCCAGCGTGTAGCAGCAAGGCTGATAATGATCATCTGGTTTGCACCTGACAGCACAGCCACACATTCACATTCACAATCAACAACAGGGTCAACACGGAGCCAATCTACCCACCTCCAAGCATTCAATACTCTGATAATCAATATTCTGGGCAGTGTTTCTTTCAGAGATTTTGGAAATTAGGCTCTTTAAGCGTGACAAGATGAGAGTTCGGACTGGTTGGGTGAAATATTGCAATATTAATAAGAAGATTTTATATGTATCATAAAATAGAATGTGTAGGAGAATCACATAAAATTCATGTTCAGTGCAATGAACTGTTCATCAGTAAAACTTTTCACATCTTAAAAAACAAGACTAATGCTGTATTCACATGGATTCAGGCAGGTGGTCGACAGCAAACCGGATATCATTTTAGTGGACAAAAACATACAGCTAACATTATGATGTATACCGGATCATATTTATCATTTTATTAAAATATGGGTTAACATGCTAGATTTTTGCCAATCAGCACTAAACACAAAGTTCAGCTGAGGCTGATGAGAATGTCATTAGCTTTGCAGGTCTTTGGTCATAAACCAAAGCACTGGTCAATATGACATTTTGACCTGATGACGGATGAAAAGTTATTACAGTTCATCCTGAGGGGAACTTGAATGTCTGCACCAGATTTCATTGTCCATCCAATAGACATTTCACTCAGAACCAGAACTGTTGACATGCTGGTGGCTCTAGTCATGAAATGAAAATGAATTTACCAGGCAGAGAGGGTCTATGCAAACAACTTGGATTATAACAAGTGCAGGATCAACTGTTTTTTCAACTTCAAGTCAGGATCCCTCCACCTTTGCTGCATCAGTTTTGCTACACTTTGTCTCTCTTTCCATCTACAGGTCTATAGTATTTTCTAATAATGGTACACACTGGTACATTATTGTGGTCAGGTGTACAAGTGTGTAGAAAAAGCAGCTTGGTGGTGTCAAGACAATTACACCGGTGTGGAGGTGTACTCAAACAGAGAATATTTATCCACAAACCCACAAAGCTGCAATTAACTCTCTCAGAATGAGGCTGTTTGTGGAGTTTTTATTAAAGCTGAATGGGAGCCACAATCTCCTGAGCCCAAAACACCCTGAGGGCAGGCTGATAATGTGTGTGTGGGTGTGTATGTGTTTACACGTTGTTTGCAATTTGTCTTTATCCAAGTGACCACCTTTACAAAGGTGAAATACGAGTATCCTCTTAAGGTGTGTTGCCGCCTGCCCGGTGTGTCTGCGATCCCAAAATCATGACCCAAAACAAGAGACGGAGGACAAAGGGCTTGGAGGTAGATGTATATATGGCTTCACCAACTGTTCTGAAAGCCTGAGGCTAAACAGTCCATAAACAGAACAGACCGAGAGTCTCCACAGCTGGAGAGTCCTCAAGACAAAGACTGGTGGTTTCATTGAGCAATCTTTCCCACAAGTGGCTACAAGTTTTGTACTAACAAAAGAAAGAAAAACATGACAATACCAAATTATTAACTGCTTGAGTCAACAAGAAAGTGACGGCAAGAGAATAAATAGTGACTAGTTTCACTCGCAGATCAGTTATTTCTTGCTTTGACTTAAACGTAATGTATTCTTCTTTGGCTTTTTTTTTTTTTTTTTTTACCTTTGCTTCGTCACTGACATCCCATGTGAAAGAGACAGCGTTGTAGGCGATTTCCTCCACGTTCCCGATTGTGCTGAAGCTCTCCTTGTAGTCAGCTGCACACAAAGTGAAGAGCAGAGAAAACTGTTTCAGTGGGTGTTTGGAGCTGATGTTTGGAGTCAGCCCAAATTCAAACATTTCACCACACTTTCAAGCATCAAAAGTAAAGTACTTATTCTGCAGAAAAATGGCCCCTGTGACGGATTTATGTTATTATAGATTAGATTATTAACTCTGATGCATCCTTACATAAGTAGTACTTCATTCTTGTGGCAGGTCAAGGTGGAACTAGTTTAAACTACTTAATATACTTTTCAGCAGTTTAGTCCAGTGGTTCAAGGCTGATCCAAAGGGTCACCAAGGCCAATAGTCCACTCTCTTATGATTTGCAAATCTGCAATCACAATCACTATATAAGTCTGGATCAATTTCCAAAACCATCTGAACTTAACGTGTGGATGTGTATTGATGTTTCTACAGCCACACCTTAGTATGAGAAAAAAGCAGTTACTGTTGTGGCGACGTTACATTTGTAGCAGTTCTCCTATGAAATAACTGTTAACAAGCGACAACAACATAGCGACTGAAGTTTGAGCAAGTCACTGTATTTCTATAATTGGCTATTGGCTGTTTTGTCACTATCGCACTTTACTACCATCTACTGGAAATTAAAATGTATGGCATTTATTCCTCCAATGCCAAATGCTCTATGATGCAATGTTAATGAAATTGAAAAAAAAAAAATTGTGTATCTGCCCTGTGAAAATTTAATGGGTTCTGCTACACCCTTCCATCAAGTCTCATGACAATCAGGCCGGGAGCTTTTCCAGATTCTGCTGACAAACAGGCAAACCAAACCAAAAACATAATCCTCTTGGCGGAGGTAACTGTGTATTGTATTTTATAAGATTATATGTTTTTTTTAATGCATAATCTTAATCTGTAAAGTAACAAGTAGATGTCAGATAAATGTAGTGGAGTAAAAAGGACAAGTTAATGTACTTAATTTCCACCACTGTTCAGTTAAAATGAAATGATTTGATCTGTTTACACTCATTGTTAAGTTTATCTTACATACATAATCTACCGTTTATCATGATCTGGCATTTTCCCAACTGCGAAACAATTTTACAAACAAATCAAGTTCCAAAAAAGTTGAGTTACCACCAAACAAACAACCTCTGTCCAGATAATGGCAATAAAAGGCTAATTTCCACCCACCTACATTAGGTTACAAATACTACCATGGTACTGGCACGAACTTGCCACAGACAAAACCAGTGTCTGACATCTCCGCTTCATTCCACTGAGTTTTCAACCACAGGCTGAGGCCTGTCTTTTGCTGATCATACAGGATATGGCCTCAGTCCAGGCCCCCACCTATTTCTCCTCTTAACGTCTATGCAAATGCAAAACCCATTGGCTGTCTCTTCACCGTGATCCTGTGGGAACTGAGGATTGACAGTTATTCAAATTGCGTCGGGTTTCACCTCAGGACATGCGACAGGATTCTCCTGGAGGCTCCTGCAGGTTTGCCACCTGCTTACACTCTTTTTTTACCCCATTGTTCTGTTGAGCTTAGGTGTCAAAATATCTATATCTGGGCATGATATTCGATACTGAAGTGTGTGTGAGCCATTTCTGTATCTGGGCCTATTCCCCATCTGTTCTACTAAATACAGCCCACCAGGTCATGAATGTAGCAGACAGGCCTGTCAGTGAGGAGGAGAACAATAATCATCATACCAATGTCCAGGACTCTCTGTTTGGCAGTGTGCTGGCGGGAGTGCCAGTATTTCCAATTCTTCAGCTGCTCATCTCTGCACTTGTCTTCCCCAAAGACAACCATGATGACGCTCTGAAGTAGAAGCAAAGATATACAAGATAGTTTACAGTATAATCCGAACATAACATTACATTTACAAATATTACATTTCTAAGTGTAACAAGGTTTCCGGCTACCCAACAATAAGCTAACAGTAAAACCCTCAATATCTACCTGTGCACTTGCTATCCTATCTCCCATCCCTCACCTGTACAATACTGTCCCGCTGCAGCTCAGAGCCTCCCATGGTGCATTGCTCACTACTGGATGGGCTCCCATCAGGCCTGTGTGACGGCGTCAGTCCACTCACCCGCACTTTGCCTCTGGACTGACGTAGGGACGATGTCAAACCGCTCCTCGATAGCTTCAAAGTGTAGAACTGGCCCCGGTTCAGGTAAGCCATGGGTCCATCTCCCTGCCGTGGCCTCAGCGACATGCTGGCCTCCAGACAGTACTGGAAACTGTCACTGTAAGAACATAAGCATTTGTGGGGCAAACTTTATGAATACACACTATCTCCTCTGATACAAGATAAACCACATATATCGATACAAACATACATACACATATATATGTATGTGTGAGAATGATACCGCAGTGTATCAAACCGAAGGTGAAATATTCAAGTGGTGGGAATATTCAAGTCTGGGGGTGTTTTGCCAATTGACTCTACCCTGACTAAGGAGAAGAACCACTCCAGTATTCAGAGACATGCTATACCCTCTGGTTTGCATCTCTTTAGACAAGGATTCATACTGCAGCAGGATAATGACCTCAAATTTTGCAAGAACTATTTGAAAACCAAAGAAGACCAAGGAGTTCTGACAGTCATGGACCTGCACAGTCACCTCACTTCAACCTCACTGAAACTTTATGGCGGTGCTGAAAAATGAGGTGCTGATGAGTAGGTCAAATCCATCTGAGTGTCATCTGAATGCATATCTTAATTGAAGTGATACAACTCAGGGAAATCTGACCTTTTGTACGGAGTTAAGTTGGTCAGTATCACAATCTTGATTAAGTTTGATTGCTGACCTATAAATGGAGCAGAATCTTACATATTTCTTCCTTATTTTACATGTCATAACTTTTTGTGTTTTTAAATGTCTCTGAATCCTCAACCTTTCTGATTACGTCCAGGTTTACATTCTTATGCCTCTAAACAACTGTTTTTAATCTATCAAAGGTAATCCAATGTGATACCGCATGGCTTTAGCTGATAAGTCTGATGTTCTATTTTTTTAATGAAAAGATCAAAACCAACACTGTGACAACTGTTGCTGTGACTAACTAAGTATTGTGTGTGTATCCACAGCCTAAAACAGTATGTCCTATTCCTCTGTGCCATAGAGCTCCGTTGTTGTCCAAAAACTATTGCAGTGCTGTTGCACTGGGTGACATGTTCTGTCCTTACCAAGAACACACAAACTGCTGCCGCACAGTAAATACTCACTAATCCAAATTTGTATTAATCTACAGCTGAAAATAGTCCCCAGCAAACACTATTTGCTCATGTGAGTATTGTTTGCTAAAGCCTACAGTGCCCAGCTATGTTAAGATAATACTAGGTCATTTTAAAAAATGAAACTATAAACAGTATTTGTGACCCAAGTTAAGAGACAGTCCTTGAAGATCTTCCATAGGAATAAATGGGCTTGGGAATGAGAGCCAGGGAAAATCTAGGGAAGTCTTGAGAAATATGGAGAGACAGACTTGGTTTTGGTCTTTTCATGGGATTTGTTAACAAGAACAATAATACTGATATTGTAAGCTTAATCATTTAACACCTGATAAACACTCAATGCATCAGAACATCATGTCACCTGACACATAAAATCAGTGTGAATCTCTTCGTGCTCTGACTTACACTGGTAGGCTGTAGTGGAATTCATCAACTCCTGAGGAGGGACTACCGTGGTACATCTGTCAAAGAATATATAGTTTGTTTCAGAAGAAGAAATGCAGGAAACTGCCACAAATGGAGCAACATAATCCCACAAACGTGATCCTGATTTACAAAGCAAGACATAACACCATCTCCAGCTCATTTCCCTTGTATAACAAATCTCACCTCTTCTTCCACAGCATCCTCATATGTGCTGTCCGGAGTGCTTCTCTGTCCATCTTTCAAATACCCACCAAGGGGCAAATCATAGGGGCTCTGCTCATAAACCATCCTTATCTGCTCTCTGGGTTCTTCTTGGTAGGCACCGACAGAACAGGACACTCCCATGGACGTCTGACCCTCCGTCTTGACCAGAGCCAGAGCCGTCCCACCTCCACCTTTACCTTCTCCTCCTCTGGTGTCTCCTGCAATACAGGTAGCTCCATACTTGGAACTGTGATGCTCTGCAGTGGTGCTGTTGTTTAAGGAGAGGTTCACAGGCATGGATCCAAGAGCCTGAAGGTGGTGATCTAGCATCTCCAAGCTCCTACAGTTATCAGGCCCAATAGCAGAGGAGTCTGTAGGCTTAACACTGCTGGAGACACACCTCTTATCTCTGGGAACCTGACAGGGTTAAACCAAATCAAAACATGTCATGAAAATCGTCTTACTATATCATTATTATTTTGGCTGTAATGTCATGCTTGCCACACCTTGTAGTAGTCGTACAGCAGTCCCAGTGCCGCTGCGCTGTCCTCATCTCCATTGATGCTCATCATGGCCTTAGTGGCAGCAGTCAGTGGATTCTCCAGGTAGGTCCTCCATGCCTCATCCTCACTGCTGAACACTCTGCGGGTTGGCACCAGCGCTTCGTTCGGTACCACCACCACCAGCCGTTTGCTGAGAGGATGACAGGACAATGGGAAGAGACAATAATCCATGTTGTTATTGCAAAGCCAATCTGTCATTAACAGAAGCTTCGTCTGCCAAGCCAACAAGTCTGCCCCAGGCTGTTTCTCACCAAACTTCAATCTAATTACCTGCTCCATGTGGAGTGTGTTTATGTAAGTTCACTACTGCGGAGAACTGCTTGTATGTCACATTTGAGTAACAAAAAGATGGACTACTTCAGTTCTGTAATGTCAAGCTGACATGAGTTATTTTTTAAATATGTCAAATGTGTTTTTGAGACATCCACATTCCCCACATTGTTGAGTTTTTAATATTCACAGTTAAGTCAAATGTTTAGAAAATAGTAATGTTTCATAATTTAAAAAATGTAAAAATGTAAAATTACCATTATATTAATTTTGTGAATTTCTACAGTATCTGTAATGCATTTAGGGTCTTTTATCTGTAATTCTACTACTTTATAGAAACCACTCCTTATCACCTAGATGTTAAAATAATAAGTATATATAAATATATAAGATTTCTTTTTATGAAATGAGAAAGGTTCTGCTGTCTATATGGAAAGAACAAAGAGACATCCCAAATAGTTTAAGTAGGGCCTACTTGTAAAAAATTGTAAAAAACTGACAGCAGTTATCACCAGTAATATGAATGATTTTTTCCTACCTGTCCAGGTCCATGCTGCCTCCAGGACTCTGTGCTGTTCCCTAAGACTTGCTTGAGAAACTGGACTTTCTAGTTTGTGCAGGTAAGTTTGTGTGGGAGAGAAAACAAGGCGTGCAGGAGGCTGGCTCTATTTAACTTCTCTGTCAAGACAGCCAATGAAATCATGTGTAACACTGCCCACCAAAATATAGTCGCATGTCTTGGAAGACAGATCAAATGTGAGGCTACAATGACTAAATAAAAAAAGCTACATTTCCTGCATGTGCCAGATTTCTACCCTGTTTGGAGAAGTTAGTAAATTAATAGATGAGGGCTGCAGCATGTGAAAAAGCAGGATAAACAAGGAAATAGTTGCTGATTGGTTGGATGTTTCTACACAGGTGGCTCAGTCGGCGTGTGATTGGTGAAGAGGAAAAGCTCGGATTTTAACACATATTGCTAGAAGTTTGATTGAGTGGCAGATTAATCAGAGATACAGACTTTGACTTCAGGTTAGTATTACAAAGGCTAATATGCTCGAGATAAGACTTTCTCTACTTCGTGGTTATGTAGTACAGGTGTAAATATACAGTAGGAAGAAACTACAGAAGCTGGTCTGAATAAACTTGATATTGTCGTCTGTACCATGACACCTTGTGGTAGGCATTTAATTTTGCATCGTGCAGACAGAAACTGTTAATCATATAAGGAAGCCACATGTGTGAATGGCGACATTTCTTTTAATATCTAAGGTTAAATGACTGCTTTATGTTCTTAAACTCTGTTAAGTTTTTTGTTTTGTTTTTGTTTTAAATAGTCTTGAAGCTTTTCCTGCTCCTGAGAATTGAATTGATGCTGCCTTTACGTACTGCCAGATATTTTCCCACCCCGGTCCACATCCATACAAAACCGACAATGGGTATTTTTCAAAGCTTCAGTCAACCGACCACTGTCAACACTTGAAGGCAGCATGGTTTATGATTTGGGCATGCGCAGTAGCGCAGTGAGGACAAACCTCAGCGGCGGAAGGTTCAGAGGACTTAACCTAGCGTTTCTTGAATCTGATTTTAGTGGTTATCTTCATTAAGACATTTATTTTTCACTGGTAAGACATTTGCAAAATGTCTATTACAACTCTTAATGCTTCATATCTATTAAAATTCTTTTTTTCTCTGTGTTTCTCTTCACCTCCTAGCTAACTTAGCATCAGCGATAGCAACCGGCTAACAGAGTACTTGCCTCAGTTGGATTTATCTTGTGTTTATGCTATTAATGAAGTAAAAGATGTGAGTTTTGTGTTACCAAGACGACCCTGTCTAATGTTACCACTACACTTACCCTTTGAAACCGTAGCTCTTAAACTAAATGCTCGATGGCTAGCTAAAGTTGGCTAACGTTACTGCTAAACTAGTATTCTCAGTTGATGTAAGTCGAGGTTAGATAACAGTATGAGAACAATGTATGGCGGAGAGTGGCCTCACATCCACCACAGTGATCTTAGATGGATGACATTTTAATGTAAACTGTTGCCAAGTAGTGAAGCTAACACTGAGGAAGAGAGCGATAAAATTTCCAGCACAGACACTGTTGGGATTCATAATCGACCTCAGTGTTTTTATCAAATATTCGTCCATCCTCGTCACTATCAGTCAAAAACAGTTAATATAACCATAGTACTGACCTAGTTCTCATATTCTGTCTATAATAACTTTGAATAGCAGCAGTCTATTTCCAAGTTAATTGCCTTATCCTTGTGACCCAAACCCGGCAATTAACCTAATTTAAAAGATCTGTCACGGCCACTGCTGTCTTGCACATTTTGAAATCTGTTGATCCATTGAAGACAGATGTCCCTAAATTGTAAATCATCAAGGCTGCTTCCCCTGAAGCCTCAGCTGGTGTAACTACTTTATGTTTCCAGTATGTCTGTGATTCCATCCATTTCTCACAAGTCACTGTTTCCAAGCTAGGTTTCATAGTCTTTCTCAGTTGATGCCTCATCACCTATTTTATGGTGTTGTCCTGACCAAATTCATGTATAATTTCCTCAGGTCTTGCATCAGATATGGCCCGTGGGCACCAGAAGTTCCAGTCTCAGCAGAAGAACGCCAAAAAGCAGGCAGACATCAAGAAGAGCAAAGGCCACGACCAGAAGGCAGCAGCTAAGGCTGCTTTAGTATACACGTGCACGGTGTGTCGGGTAGGTGCTTGGGCAGTAAACAGAACATAAAATTATTCTTTTATGAGCTTGATGTCATGTACCCATGACATAAGAATGGAATTCAGTAGATTGATGTTGATAAAAAAGAAGAGATGATGCAACACAATGGTAAACACATCCCTGTCCCAACTTTTTTGAAATGGGTGGCTGCCATCAAATTTAAAATGAGCATATATTTTTCATAAAACAATAAAATTTTTCCGTTTCAACATTTTATATGTTGTCTTTGCACTATTTTCAATAAAACATAGGCTTTAAATGATTTGCAAACCATCAAATTCTTTTTTACATTTTACACTGTCCCAACTTTTTTGTAGTTGGGGTTGTATGTAAATGAAGGTGGACAAAACACAAGACACATTCAGATCGCAGTATAGTTGAATCAGCTTTTCTCTGACAAAGGCTGAACATATGAAGTAACAAAGGTAGGGTTTTTTGGGTTTTTTTTTGCAGGATGCTTTTGTAGGATTGCGTTGAGTTGGCCAGGTGTTCCTAATAAACTGACCCTCTGTGGATCGCTGGCATATTCCTAACAAGCAAACAGAGTGGTGAGCTCTTTAAGCTCCTCTTTTTCAAATTAGTATGACTAAGTTAAGTTTGAAGTTTGAAAATGGGCAGAACTCTCAAGTGCTTCATGAACTCTGTCTCCACAGCCTTCACGTTCTTACCTCCATCATTGTCTGTGTTCGCTGCTGCATCGCACTGAGTATCTCTGTGCTGGCGGAAGTTCTATACAGCTGGAACAGTTCTGAGCTGACATGCAGACCCTCGCTTTATTTCCTCTCTACATTTTTTTAATTATACACTAGGAAAGTTGGTAACCTTTACGTTACCTGTAAATGCAATATTTTATTTGTTTGAATCTGTTAGTTAATCTTTTGTCCCAGTGATTACTGACAACCAGCTTTTCACTTCACAAGGTAGCCGCAAGAGTATGAATAAGTTGGCATTTTTAACATTTTGGTTGATGCATCTTTTGACCCATCAAGTGACCTCGATGTGAAAGAGGGTTAGGGTTGCTGTAGATTTACCTGGGCAAACTGTTGTTATTTTATGAGGATTACTGTAAATAGGAAAGATTCTGCTGTGGTCTAGTATATTAATGCCATTCTTATTAGTGGGCTTTTCATATACTGTTTGTTTAAATGTATTTTTTCTAATTTTTCATGTTTTTCTTTCCCACACTTTCTCAGACACAAATGCCCGACCCGAAGACCTTTAAGCAGCACTTTGAAAGCAAGCATCCAAAGTCCCCAATGCCCCCGGAGTTGGTTGATGTGGAGGCATAACAGGTTCACCTTTCTTTCAGTAAGACAGTTGGAGCTGATTCAGGACAGGCTTCTACATTTTGCAATGTTTCAGATACAATCTCTTCAGTACAACTTCTATTATTCCTCATGCTGCTTAATTTGGTAACTGATATATGGGTGTTTTATACAGGGAAGGTACTTGCCTGCCTGCTCACTCATTGTCCTTTTTCCAGATTGGATTTTTTTGCAAAACTAATCTCACTTGCCAGAACTTAATCCGTGACCAGTACTGAAGGTTGACACAGCAAACAGCTACCCTGTCTTGGCTTGTGTTAAAATATATATTCCGTCTTTGATTGTATGCAATATTTCTATCTAATCTTTTCAAAATGTTAAACGCTCATAAGACCAGCTTGTCCATGGGCTCTACTACCATTATACCATCTCAGGGCTCCCACTATTTCAGGACAGGTTTTGAATTTCGAAGAAAATACAAATTGGCACTGGTTCAGCTGAACAAGGTTTTAATACTTAGATGGTTATTGGAAGTCATCTACATCCAAATCCAATGTACTATGAATATCATTATGGATTTTTGACTCAAACTAGTTGTGATGCACCAGGATTGGGGTAATAATTATAGTTTATTCAGAATGACTTTGGAGTTAATAATGTGCTTGGAAAGGCACTCATTCAAAACCACTAATAATGTGTTCTTTTGGGTAGATTCAGATTTACTTCCAAGCTGCACTGATTGTTATCTCCTAATTTTAAGACAAGTCTGTAGCTTTTGTTGATATGAAGAATATATTAAAAACATTGTGCTACACGGGTACTGAAACTGCATTGCATTTCCCCCCCAGATTTTCATTAAAGTATCTAGTTCATGTCCACTGTGTAACTTTCTCATGTGCAGCAGTGTTTTGAAAGTTGACCAGAGAGGGCACTGCACGTCTATTCATAGCAAACCCTTCCATGACACAATTTCTTCAACTCCTGACTGCATAAAACATTTATTTTATTTTCACCCTGTTGTAAGTGGTCTGTTGAGTGAGTTAGGGTGAAGATATAAGTTTGCACTGGATGTTGTAAATGATCGAACTGATGAGCAACTCCTATCCTCAAAGTTTGTCATTGTAAAAAGAAGTACAACACTGATTCCAAAAAAATTGGGGCACTGTGTAAAGCATAAATACAAACAGTAATAACCTTTATACAATCATGTTTTTGACAAAGTGGTGAACCTCTCTCCATCCTTGCTTGTGACCAACTGAGTCTTTCCAGGATGAACCTTTCATACCCAATCATGATACTATCACCTGTTATCAATGAACCTGTTTACCTGTGGAATGATCCAAACAGGTGTTTTTGGATCAGTCCACAACTTTCACAGTCTTTTGTTGCTCCTCTCCCAACTTATTTGAAACATGTTGCTGCATCAAATTCAGAATAAGCAGATATTTACAAAGATCATTGAAGTTGATGAGGTACAACATTAAATATTGTGTCTTTGTATTGTTTTCATGTGAATATATGCCAAAAAGAATGATCATAATTATCGTAACAATTCTCACATTCTGTTTTATTTATGTTTTACACAGCGTCCCAACTTTTCTGGAATCAGGGTTGTAAGTGGCATAATCATGTGCATCTCTGTAGTTTTTGATAATGCATTAGTTAATTACTATTCTACTTTTCAATGCAACCCGTCTCACGCTGTCATCTAAATGACATACCCAAGTGCAGTCTCACACTCTTCAGTGTTATCCTGTCATAATGGTGCAAAAGTATTTCTCTGAATCTGCATTAAAAGTCTGAATGACATTACACTGTAAGTTAGCTTTGGTTCTTATTTTTATATTAGTTTTTTTCATAGCATGCTAACAGACAGAGAATTAATTTATAGAAATGAACTATTTTCAATACATTCAGACCTACTGGTCATTAACCACTGACATTGTATCACTGTGCTAAAGTCTGGACTGACAACCAGCCATGTTTTTACTTTTGTAATAATCATATCTGTGTCCACACAATGTTATGTATAGCCTTTTAATAAAGGTGTTACTTTTATATAAACCATTACTAAGCTGTGTTTTTTTTTTAAACATTCCATGAGCTCCATCTATATGGTTTGTTAGTTTAATGTTAAGTCAGATCTCGCCTGGTGAATGCATGTGTATTGCTAATCCATTATAATCACATATTACAGTGAACTCTAATGCACCTGTGTGATGAAGGTGGAAATCATTATAACTCCACTCCCTCGTGTACCTCTGCTTTTCCAGTCCTTTTAGTTAGTGCTTTAGACCCCATACCTTTACTCTCAAGAATCTTGAGTTTTATTGAGTTTCGAGTTTCAATGCCCCCTTATTTATCACAAATGCACCCACATGCAGGTGGAAATCCTGGATACAGAAAGCTCTACTACTACTGCAAAGGCATGTACTAAAATAACAATGGGGTACTATAATTATAACAAGGAATAATACTAATACTTCCTGTAGCACATTCCTAAATCAGGTTATTAATCTTGTGAAGTGATTCAAACATCTTTCATTAGAACCTCCCTGCCTGGTAAACACCCACATCTTTCAACGTCCTTACCTCCAGTTTGTAACAGGCATTTACTATAAATGTGTAATCTCTGAGCCCAAGCTGAGATCCCCCTGATGCCCCGTTAAATTTCAAAATATGTAACAGACAATCACACAGTCACAAAAATACCTTGTAGACTGTTGTAATTGTCTAAGAGTTGTGTAAACAAAATCATAATGTGATCTTTAATGGATCATTATAAAAAGAATGAGTGAAGCTGGTTGGGATTTTGCAACTTCAGCAGCATGAATTCCCAACAGATATAGAGGCTTGAATATACCTTGCCAATGCTGCAGATTTCAATGACTTTTGAAGAGACTGATAGATAGATGTACATTAGTTTGTTATTTGTTACTTAAATTGTTACTTACATTTCTGGAACATGTAAAAGTTTCCTGTGGGGATTTGACTGTTGTTATAGAATACAGAAGCTGATTGGCTTTGGCAGACTTTTTTATATTAAAATAACATCCATATGCCATTTAACACTGATAAATCTCAGAATGTTGGAAAACACCTTAATGTTACTACATTCTGTGTGTGTGTGTGTGTGTGTGTGTGTGTGAAATGCACATTCAAGTTCTCAAGAAGTGGTTGACTGACTGAGGACTTACCTAACAGGTTATGTGTCTTTCAGTTATCACCCCCGCTTTTTTTTCTTTGCTGCTTTCATACCACACCCTTCCTGGACGCCAAAGCTTTGACAAGTGAGAGGAGATGTTCACTTTTTAGCACTGGTGCCTGTGCACTTCTATAGCCGAAACTATCTGATCTGCCCTTAAATAGGTTACAAGCTCGAAATCTTGGCCTGAGGGGAAAACATGTGACGAGGCAAAAATAGCTTCACTCTCTCCCCCTGGAAAGCCATAAGAATGCAGAAATAGTAGTTTCTATTAGGCAAGATACACTGTAGCACTGTGTCCTGTGTTCTAGTTTATGATGCCCTCAGCATCTCCAGCAAATACTCCTACATGCTGTTTGAGACACAGTTTCACGACTGTGTGGAAAATAACACCAAATGACAATATCTCATCCCTCTGGTCGCTAAGGAGGTTGGTGGTCTCTAGATAAATCACCCAGCATCCATATCCTGGTGCCATTTAAAGCTTAAGATTTCAGTGTTAGTCACTGAACAGTATGTGCTTTTATCTACAATAGAGGTACAAGGGGGGGACAGTGCTCAAACCTGTATGTGAGGTTGACCTCCATATCAAAGCGACTGTGATGTTTCAAGGAGAGGTTTTCATAGATTTGCATTGAATTAAATCAGAAGTGCCTGTAATGTATTCAGGGTTTGAATTGATTACAATAAGGAGTGTGACAATGTTTATATCTGTAATATAATTCACTATGAACATTGTGTTTATCATTCATATTTGCTACATTATTTGCAATCATTTGTCACCATTTGCCTCATAAAGATGAGGCAATGGAGGAGAAACTACTACTCCCACAATGTCTAGTGTTTGGTTGCCTCGGTAACGTGTGACGTCAGTCGCCCCTTCTCTGGCCGTGCCTTGGACTGGCGTGATTGGAGGGAAACCCCGTGGACTCCATTCAGACGGACCGGCTGAGAGAATCAGCTGTAGCTGGTACACCGACACCACTGCTATCTGCCAGTACTCAGGTATGAAAGGACTTTCAACTTTTCAAACTGCGCTTTCACATCTTCATCATTTATTGTTAGGTCTTCTAACCCATCGTAAAATATAGGTATAATGAAAGCGTGCTGTCTCCGGTTAACTGTGGCGCGGCAACAAGCATCAGACCAAAGAACAATGGTTAGCTTAGCTGCAGTTAGGGATGTGTCTAATGGCTGGTTTCAAAATGGAACATCAGACGGGGAAGGCGTGTCAGGTCCGAGGCTAAAGCCCTGATATTCTGTTGCTACAAACGTTAAAGCATTTAACTCAAAAACTCATAATATGCTAATTGGTTAAGTTTGCCTTTGTTGACAGATATCGCCTCTAAATATGACCGTTATTCTTATTTCAGTTGCAGCGTCTGACATACTGTAATATGAATGTGCTGACAGCGCCTGCAAGATACAGTAACATCCGCGGTGCGCTACTGTAATGGATTAGTATTAATTGCTATTTATAGATGTCAAGTATTTATCAGAACTGAAATGATCTCACATCTGCCCCAGACTAAGATCCACACCTTTTAAACGGTTGTCGTCGCGCTAACCAACCGAGTTAGAGGTTAAGATGAACATTTGAAGTTGTGTGCACACATTATGATCAGGTCGTACTAGATGTAATATTTGTATAACACCCAACACTTAGCTAGCCCGTTTATAAAACGCTTCCTAGCTGGGAATTCTTCTGTTTCAGGAAATAGTCGGCGCCATACTGGAAACTGGTCACGAGGCCCTAACGGTAACACAATGGTGTGTAATGGCAACGTTAGCAGCCGCTTTACATTCACCCGCTGCTGTTTCTCCTCCGAACTGTGTCTGTAAATTTAATAGAAGCGTTTTTGGGTCCGTGTGGAACAAATTTACTGGTATTAATCACAGCGAGACGTTTAATTTCGCACGTAAGTTTCCGCTTGTTGGGCGAGCCACAGGTACAGAGATGGGTGTGGTGTGTGTGTGTGTGTGTGCGTGCGCGTGTGTGTGTACGGGAGTCACATCTGCGTGTGCCGTGGAGGCTTGCCAGCAACACGCCTACAAGAACGAGTTCTTCTCCCATGTATGTGTAGCAGACTGCGTTCTTCCAGTGAATAGTCCCTGACATTCACAAGTGAATCAAGCTGTAACTATGAATTTACTCTTTTTTTTTAAGCAAGCACATTCATTTACCGATTCAAATGCTTGTTACATCACACACCCTGGTTTACTCATGGGTAACGTTACACCGTTACAGTACCTACAAATTGACCCGTTGCCTTCTGTTTTTAGAATTTAACTAAACCGAAATTGTGAATTGTGTGAGTGTTTTGGAGGGGTGATGGTAATGCTGCAATCTTAAGTGTCTTTCTTAAACGTAATACATATGCATGTTGTGCCAATCTTGATGTGTAAAAAAAAAAAAAAAAAAACATTTTGAAAAGGATTTCAGTATTTTATTAATTTATTCAGTTTATTTGGTTGCAGAACTCTATAGGGTGTGAAATGTGTTAGTATTTGCCTTCTTTTCTGTATCTCAGGTCAGACTCACAACACAACACACTACATGCAGCCTGGAATGGAAAAACAGTGATTGATTCTGTGGAAGCCTACTGGCTATTTTGGATGGGTCAAACGGATGTAGGCTATTGATCTAGTGATGAGAATTCCTGTGTGTTGGTGTGTGTCAAGTTTACACATTGACTGGCTTTCCATTGTATCTGCTGGTGTCTTATTTTTCTCCTCTTTTAAGCCTATAGCACTCAACACCATTTTGTAACTTGCAGGGCTAATACAGTGCTGTACTACAATAGTAGTAGTATCACCACTTTTCAAAGATTCTGATTTTCTCAAATCACTATGCTATAGGCCTTTTTCAGAATCATATGAAACACTGATATTTTAAATGTCTTTATGCTGTAACATATGCTTAAACATGTAGAGAATACACTCTTGCTTCTGTCTTTGCTTGCTATGTTGATAGCCCGTAGCTGTACTTCCCTGTCTCTTTCACTCATTCTTGAGTTGCATGGTGTGCATGTTCTTTATAGAAGTACTTCCTAAAGAGGGCAGCAAGCCTAAAAAACAGTTACATCATGTGCCACTACTTCAGTTAACCTATTTAGTAAGTTTGGTGTGGTAGCTTCTATGGACTGAGTAGAGGCCCAAAATCTATTGATGAGAGCCAATACAAAATATTTATAATTTCCCAATAGTTAAAATGCTCATTGGCCTCATTAATTGCTCTTGTGATTCAAATTTTCACTCACTTTAGCTCTACGCATTTAGTATTGGGTACTTCTGGTAAAAAAAAGTTACCGGTCCAAATAAAAAAATGTCTTGTCACTCGCTTAATTGACCTCTAGCTGTCCTCTCTTCCTCTCTTCTTTTTCTTTGTCCAGTGAGCAGTCATGACCGAGGCAGCCCAGAAGGAACAGCTGGTGCAAAAGGCCAAGCTGGCCGAGCAGGCTGAGCGCTATGATGACATGGCTGCTGCAATGAATGCCGTGACAAAGGAAGACAAGGAGCTGTCAAACGAGGAGCGTAACCTGCTGTCGGTGGCCTACAAAAATGTGGTGGGCGCCCGCCGATCCTCATGGCGCGTGGTCTCCAGCATTGAGCAGAAGGCTGAGGGCAGTGAAAAGAAGCAGAACATGGCCAAAGAGTACCGGGAAAAGATTGAGGGCGAGCTGGAAAATATCTGCAAAGAAGTACTGGTGAGATACCATTTCATTATACAACATTGGCTATTGGCTTTTTGACAATTAGACGTAGGTGTCAGTCCCGTAAATCGTTCTTAACAACAGAACTATTATATATCCTGCATGGTAAGAGGTGGACAGTGGTTAACTATTCAATCTAATGTGATATCAATCATCAATGTTGGAAGCACAAACTGGATTTAATAATCTTCAGCAAGTGTGGTTACTAGATTTTGGACATATCAAAATCATTGACTCTTGTAGCAGTACAGGGATAACGAAGGAACTGATGAGGCAAAAGTAAGGCCTCAAAATTTATAGAAAAATTATCTCAGGCAATATATGTGGGTCAGTTATGCCCTTTTAACATTCAGATTATATGAAGAAATGCTGGATGACTGAGAAGGGAGTCTAACTCCATAGTCATACCTCCCCTCAACAGCTCATGTTGTTGGGTGTGTCATTTCCATCAACATGACGGAGTGGACCACATACAGAAGTGCCACGCCTTGACTGCTTCATTTCTATCCCTGGCTGTCTCACAGCAATCCGACTAAAGTTTTCCAGCTTTAATTATCTGTCATCAGTGACGACCTAAAACTTATCATGGCATTCTTTTTCACACATGCCCTTGTCATGGAAAAAGTGGGGTGAGAGTATTCAAAATGAGGATTTGCAAAGTTTTCAAATCCACTTATACTTACGCTTGTTTATCGATTTGGTTTATTGTTCATAGTCTGAGTTAAACAGATTTTTTTTGGTAAGTGTATTAAGCCTATTAAGTAAGCCTTACCTATGGGAATGCTCCAGGTGGTCCTTTCTCATTGCACCTGCAGCAGCAGGTATAATGAAATGGCATTAACATCCTTGTTTGATCAGCAGTTCTGGCTGCAATCGTGTTATAAATGAATAACCTCAAAAGTAAGAATACATAGAAAGCATGAGCTCACACGCTGCAGGATATTGTGTGTAAATATCCAGTGGCCATTTAATTATTTACATATGTAATGCAATCCAATACAACAGTTTTCAATAAGAGGTTGAAAGGATTTGCATTTGTTAAATGGATTTGATAAAAATGCAACAAAATCCCAACTCTACATTTCAGAAATGTGTAAAATTTTAATTATATAATAATTATAATTATTATATAAATTGTCATTATAGTGAGAGGTGTTTCTACAGGATGGAGGCAGAATATTAGAAACGTTTCTCAATATAATGCGATTCACTCCAGTATTATCACTAACTGTGGAATGAACACTTCTATGACAGTGTCAACAAAAACCTGAGGATTGTAGGCTTCATAAAATTAGACTTTCATTGCAGAGCAGCTGTGTTGGATTGCTTTAGACTGTATGCCGCAGTCATGTGTTTTGTAAGCATAGCTGTGGTTACACCTCAGCTTAGTTTCTCTATTCTCTGGAATGATTAGAGTTCACAGTTTAAGAGTGTTTTCTACACAATAAAACAAGATACACATCCTATTCTCCTTGGGGAAAAGTAGACCAAACTTTATAAGGTTAGTCCATTCGACAAGTGCCCCAGAATTTAAGGCTTTCTGGACACAGCTCCTCTTGTTAAAAGAATACTTGACTAGTTTCATGTTGTCTATGCACTTATCTGAAATACAGTAGGCATCTGTAGGAGCTCTGCTACTCTGTTCTTCTCTTAGCCTGTGCATTATCTTTCTGGTGACTCACCAGATCTTAATCCTATAATGACAGCAGCTGAGCCACCAACGTTCTGGCTGGCTGTTCTCCACTTCGGCCGAACAGCCATATGGGGACCAAAATAGAGAGGGATGACAGTAAGGAGGGCAGAGGAGGAGGGGTGTAGGACAGGGATAAGGCTGAGGTATACTTGAAGCGAACTAGTTCATACGAGGTGTCATCGACCATGTCGAAAGACCTTTTTATTCCTCTTCTGAATGGCCTTACTCAAAACCTGGATGAAAATTAGGCTGTCATAGAGTGGGACAAACACTATGAATGAAATATAAGTAATGGAGCATATACCTTTGGATAGTCTGTCCTCCATGGTTTTCATGTTATTGCTTTGGTTTTACACACAAAACGTGACAGAAGTAGTTGTGTGAAGACCAAAAAAAGAGGCTGTGCCTACTTTCATACCATAGCGAACTTGGCAAAGTGCTGCATAAAGTGGGTGTGTTTGGTGGTTGTTCAAACCAGTAACAGACACAGGCTTGCTGGGGTTGTCGCTTTGATGTCAAAGTGTAATAGTAAGTGTATGTATTGACACCGTATGCTGTCTTTCCTGATGGATTTCTTTTTTACAAAGTTGTTGCAATCATTGTGAGGGGCCTATCAAAGTAGAAGAACTAGCTGCACTGTAATGCTCCTTGTCAGCTCACTTAAGTAAAGTGTTTATTGGTAATAGAAATTAACTGTGCTGCTGCACCATGCTGCTTGTGCATACCAGATTGCAGCCACAGATATGGCGCACACACTCCTGATGCTCACTTTGACAATAAGATTTACAGAATGTACTGCAGAAACAATATGACAAGTCTATTCAATTTTGCAGATGTCTACACATGCCCTTTCTGGGAATCTCTCTCAGCTCATGGAATACAACAAGGATGTAGAGGAAATAGGACTGAATGATATGCATTATTCTTATTATTCTGATTATTATTATTGTTGTTATTATTGTTATTATATGTACAGCTCCTTTTCTGTTCACTTCAGTTAAGCATTTTATTGGTAACGGAAATAATCCAATGCTAACAGTGTTACTGCCCCATGCTGCTTGTGCATACCAGAGAACATGTATACACACCCCTGATACTCATTTTGACTGACATTAATAAACATTTACAGGATGTACTACAGAAACATTATGACAAGTCTATTCCAGTGTAACATCTGCACACGCCCTTTCTCTCTGTTTTTTTGAATGCTACAAGGATACAGAGAAAGATGTAATCAAATAGCATATACAGTTACTGAAAATGTACATTTAATTTATTCTGAACATTCTTGCCATGCTTGTAGTTTGATTTTAGCTATGCCCTTGCCAGTGGCCCAGTTCTACATTCAGATCCCAGAGGGCTTCCCTGAGCCCTCACATCAGTCTAAGAGCATTTGGCAAATGCAGGCTCTTACAACCTAGTTTATTCCATTATACTTTTGGTCATGTACAACATGCACTGCACATGCACTGTGTAACTGAACAGGAGCTTAGAGAACATGCAAAAATTCTTGTCTATGAATCCATTTGGAATACTGGTCTGTGTTTGAACTATTAATATCATATGGTGGAATTGAGTGGTGTGACACTATATTAGATTTTTGGACCACATCTATGCATTTTGACATGACAATATTTGTCTCTGACCCAGGGACCCAGGCTCAACCCATTATATAACTATTCTGATTTAGAGACCATTAGTCAGGCCCATTAACTTATGTTGTCTCAAGCCACAGTTTTAGAAATCAGGGTTTTTTTGTCAAATTAAGGGCAGGGCTGGGCAACATATCATCAGTAATGCCATAGGGAATTCTGCTTTTTCACTTTCTTTTAACTGTATAGGGCACAGTTTTTGTCATGGCCGTTGGAGAGAAACAACATGGAAATGTTCACATGGAGACTACAGAAAAATCCACAGTTGAGCCATGAAAAAATCAGAAATATTAATTTATGTTTCTGTAAAGGTTTTCAACCCTCTTTGTCCCATAGTGCTTTAACATAGTAGATTAGGAACACTTTTCAGCTAGTGGTGCATCCTTGTGTTGTAAAGAGCTGGGCTCTGTGAGTGACCTACTTCCTCAGCAAAAGCTCATCAGGAGTTCAGCAGCCTGGCCATCTACTCTCTGTCTTCACCCCCCTTCATCTATACTCCACCTTCTCCACTCCCCACTCTTCTGTCCAGCCTGTCCCTTTTTACTCCACCACCCCCCTTCAGTGGTCTCTGAAGCATCTGTGATATAGCTCAGGCAAAGTCTCAGGCTCAAGCCCCGAGGTAGCCTGCTCGTCTCTACCCTCATTTAGTTCTGATGAGAAATGATGTTTTCAAATGTTGACTGTGATGTTTATTTAAATGGGTTGAAATAATGACCCCTGCTCTTGTGGGGTCAGTGGATAAGTGACTGGAGGTTATGATTAAGAGTCAAATGAGCCTTGTGTTAATAACTGTAAAATTTTCCTTATTCATCAATGAAATGTGTAGACATTTATATCCATATTTTTAGGCAATAAATAATCTCTGCTGTTTTATTGATTTTCCTATTGTAAAGAAAGCTATACACATTATAGTTCACACATTGTATTTAATATAATAGAATGTTTGCTCTTTTCTAACAGTTTGCCGTGTCTGTTTTGTTGGGTTTCTGCCACAGGAACTCTTGGAGAAGTATCTCATTCCCAAAGCTGGTACAGCAGAGAGCAAAGTCTTCTATTTGAAAATGAAAGGAGATTACCACCGCTACCTGGCTGAGGTGGCTACAGGAGACAAGAAGAGCGGTAAGCTCTATGTTAAATTCCTTTTTATACCATCTGTGTGTGGGGGTGGTTTCTTTCATTTTCATTATTCATGTCTGTGTATGTTTTGGTGGTTGGAAAGCTGGAATATCTACAACTTTTAGCCTAGACAAATGAGACGTATTAGACAAGATCCTATTAAATGAATACTTAAGTATTGGAATAAGCTTCATGACATTGCTGATTACAACAATATCACAGTATGCTCCTCTGGCAGTACAAAAGGTAGGATAAATGTACTTGAATACTGACACTGCCTGTCGTTGCTGACTGTTAAAAATTGACTTTTTGTAAAATTAACCGTTACTACAACTCGTAAAAAAACTGCAGCTTTCTTTCAGTCAATGCGAACACCCATAAGAATATTCTGATTGGGGTCATTTCATTTCAGTCCTTTTTAGATAAGCACACACATCTTTTTGGATGCAAAGGACCTCATGAGTTCAGAGAGCCTCTCCCTCCATTTCAGTTTCATTCTCATTCTCTTAACGAATTTGCCACCTAGTGGCTGTTAAGTGACATGTCTGTGTCTGTAGACGTTAGAAGCATTATCATTCATTGGTCTCCTCTCTTCAAAGCTACTTTTAGACTGATTTGCAGGTCTCTGTCATTTGCATTTTTTTGTATTTTTTGTATTTGACTGATTTCATTCCCATCTAACCAGATAGTAGTTCCCAACGTGTTGTCTGGACCCCCCAAATGGTTGGCAAGATACATTTGATTCACACTGGGATGGTTTACAAGACTAGAAAGAAGGGGAAAAAAGAGTTTTCTCACATACATCTTATTTTTGTTTCACCTCTTTAGGGCTCTATAAAAGGAGGGAGGGGAGAAGGAGGAGGGAAAATCATTACTGACATCTCACATGCACAATTGTGTGACAATCCTTTGCAGGTGGACACTGCCTTGTTTCAGTTGCAAAAAACAAAATTTTGGAAACCTATTCAGTAAGATGTAGAGAATTTGTAGAGCAAACTATAAGGTAATGAGTTTCCTTATTGGCTGGTTTCAGCCCTCTACCTCTTTCCACAATCCTTTATAAAATGACTGCCACAGGATGTTTAACTTGGAGTTAGGAAAACCTCCCCTCTGGGTTTCAGCTTTCCCTAAGACCTTGATACACTGCCAGAAGACAACTGAAGGAATTTATGACATAGTGGAAACCTGTCTGTTGTATTTGCAGAGGTGACTTTTCATTCATCTGTGCATGTAGCAATACAGAATATGCTGTAGTTTCAATTTAGGGAACATTAAGGAAACAAAAGCCTTGCAATTATGTGTCTTAAATCTCAACTAACTGAAATTTCTCAGTCAGCCTGTCCAAAGATGTGAAAAGTGACGTGTAAAAACTACAAGTTCTGGTTTTATGGTTGGCGGTAGTCTTTTCTGGTTGCCTGGCAACTTCATGGTTTCTCCACAACTCCAGCAAGCTACTGGCTCCAAACTGGTGTTTGTGAGGTGCTGATTTTATCTTTATCTTCAGTTGATTATAAATAGGGTGGGGACACTAACAGAAACACCTGAATATAATGCAATTCAGTTTAACAGCATCACAAATTGCAGTCTTCGAAATGACCGCTCAACCTCTCTCTAAAACACTTTCAACAAAAAGTGACTGTTGTATTAGATTGCATTAGTTTTAGCTAGGTGTACATAATAAACTGGCGACTAATTGTATAGTATCAAGTCTGTCTTCACTGTAAAGTTCCACGGTTCTCATGCCTTTTTCTTTTCTTTTTCCTCTTTCAGCCAGCATCACAGACTCAAGGAATGCTTACCAAGACGCCTTTGATATCAGCAAAGCAGATATGCAGTCCACGCACCCAATTCGCCTTGGTCTTGCCCTGAATTACTCAGTTTTCTTCTATGAGATCCTCAACACACCTGAAAAGGCCTGCGAACTGGCCAAAAGCGTATGTTCGTAACACCACATAACTCTTTTCACACTCATGAGGATATTAAACTGCTAAGTGTAAGGGAAATTTAGCAACATCCACATTGTTTGTGAAGACTTGTCAGACTAAATGTACATCTGTTGTTACATACATACAGAGAGACGGCAATAAAACCTGTCTACAACTGACTAGAAACACATACATTTTACACACACAACAGCTTGTTTTCAACCACCATTATTCTCCCAGCAATTAAAAATGTGTTTTCTATCCTATAGGCTTTTGATGATGCCATTGCAGAGCTCGACACACTGAGTGAAGATTCGTACAAAGACAGTACACTAATCATGCAGCTACTGAGAGACAACTTGACAGTAAGTTTCAGTTGATTAGTCTACAGATTATTTTCTCAAATAATTGTTTGGTCTATAAAATGCTAATCACAGCATCCCAGAGCCCATGGTAAAATTTTCAAATGTTTTATTTTGTGTCCAAAATCCAAAGATATACAGTTTACTATGATGCAGCAGTAAGAAAATCTGAAAAAAAAATCACATTTAATGCATGTGAATGGTTCCCATGTTAAGTGACACAGTGACTAAATGTTTAGCAGTTATTTAGTAGTCCATATTTGTTACTGAACAGGGGGATGTATTTTTCTGTTCACACTGGAGTGGACAGTATGTAGTACCCTTAACCCTCCATTGAAATGAAAATCAAAAGTCTTAAGATTAGGTATTAATGGATGTTTCCCTCTTTTCTTTACCCCTTCTGCTTTGACCCTCCTGTTCTCTCTCTCGCTGCTCCTCTTTCTCCCGCTCGTCGTCTTCTTGTCTTTCCTCAGCTGTGGACCTCTGATAACCAGACCGAGGGAGACGATACAGAGGAGCCCAGAGATTGAGCCAGACCCTCATAGTCATCCCCATCTACCTGCCATCATCCCAGCTCATCTTCATCATGATCATCTACAATGACACCACCTCATTGTCATCATTGTCCAACTCTCTCCATCGTTTTCCTATTTAGTTCTCTCGACACTCATCTCACTCCTGTTGGTTTACTATTCCTTCTTTTGTAGTAACTGTGGGTAAAGGGGATGGGGGGGGTAAGTTTTAAATTGTGTGGCGGGAGGGTCCATGTGGAAGGTTAAAGTGTGTTTGGGGTTGGCTGCTTGTCTGCTCTCCTTTTGGTGTGTGGATGCAACATGGGTGTTTCATTAAGGTGGTGGGTAAGAAGAGGGCCAGTTCCCATCTCATGAAACATGCAGCAGGTTGAGTCAGAAAACACTTACACTGCATGTGGATCCTTTTCATATTAAGGGTCCTGTTTTTGATTAACACCATCTTTTGATGATAAATCTGTGGTTTCACAAAATCAGGAGTTGGCTCCTCACACCTTAGGAGACAGCAGCTGTTAGTCTGTACTTGGCAAGAGGAATGACAGCAGAGATAAAGACAGTGGAGATGTAATGGGGGAGTGCTGGAGACAGAAGGCAAGGTTTTGTTGGATCACAAAGGTTACATTCCATTTACTGTAAGTTGCTCAACTTTCTACTCTTTATTATTTTCTTTTGTTTTTGGGTGACATGCTTTTGTATTTCTATGTATCAATTACGAGGTATAGACAACTTTGGAGAACAAAAGAGCACACAAGCTTGTTGATGTTTTTATGAGCACAGCAGTAAAAAAAAAAAAAAAATCCCATGTGCTTATCTAGTTACTGCTTTTTCAAATTAAGATTTTATTTCTTTTGTCTTTTATTCTCCTTTTTTCTTTTAATACTTGCCTCAACTGCATGTTGGTAAAAAGTAGTTTGTGGAGATGTAAGGAAGATTGTTGTCGGGCAGGCTAGCTTTGTTCATGTCTTTTCATACAGACCACCCAAGCATAACTTGTTATTTGGGGGGAAATGTGTAATTTCATGTAAGTGGAATAAAAACTAATAATTTAAAAGTTTCAACTTGTCCATTAGTCTGGAGTGATCAAACAGCCCTTGAAGTATTTTGTTATTTTTAACATATTATCCAAAGTCATCTACAGATCAAGTTTTAATGACTTTCAACTCCTATGAGTGGTTATCTTGCCTCAAAAAGCTGTAGTTGGATGATAAATCCAGCAGCCATTATAACTCAGCTGCTGGATTTTCTGAGTCATTGTACAAAGAATAAGTGAGTCACCCTGTTGTGGAGGCTGGGAGCAGACAAGAAGACCCACAGAAAGTCCTCTTTCATCACACACCAGTTTGATTCAGTGTCTGCAATGCAAAAACCCTGCTGTTGCTGATGATGCCTTTTGTTCCTTTATGATGCGTCATCCTTGAACTACATCATACCAACTTGTTCTAGGTGGAAAAACCAAAGATTTCCTGTACCCTAGGAAAATATAAGTACAGTACAAACACACGGAGACAGGCGTCACGGAAGGTTTTCAACTGCAAAATCTTCACTTCCAAAAGGCAATCAAAGAACACTCAGAGCAGTAGGGAGAAGAATTTAGAAACCATTTCATGGGACTCCATCAACCTTGTGTCTTGTTCCAAAATCAAAAATCCAGTCAGCCTGCTTTACTGCCACTGTTTGGATAAACACCTGAAACAAGGAACTCGTTTTTTTTAACCCATATACTGCCTTCTGGGTGTGTCTGCCCCACCAGTAACTTACATGGGAGGAGGGCACTGCAATACTGCCGCAGAGGAATGTATCTCTTAAACCCTGCCCATGGGCTAACAGACGTGTTAACGGAAGTACAGTGAAGTGTTCCTGCAGAGGTGGCTCTCACTCAGTCTGTGCAATCAAGGCAACACACAACTGTCTTCTGGGTGATGCATACAAATAGGCTATACATTATAATAAGCATTTGGTGATCATAGTGTATAATCGATTAAAAGTGTTCGGACATTTAATCATTTCTAGGGCTGACTACAGTTACGTAATATTTACTATAATAGTTACTTCCGGGTTCATCAATGATGGATGAGCTGGTCTTTATGAACATTAATAGCGATCAAGTTGAGCCCAATGCAGCCCATACTTACTTCAGCCAAGGTGTGTTTTAAAACTATAATATAAAGTAAACTATATATATTAACTATAAGATTTCGATACATAAACTATATCGAAATCATTTCTCCCTTTCATTGTCTGGAGGAACATAGATGCCTTTGAGTCAATCTACTCTTCAGTTAGCTGACATTTTCAAATCTAGTATGAATTACAACAAATGAAAAAGAGCTAGTAGCCTCAATGTTCGCTGTCACGGAGATGAGTACATGAGGGCTAGATGAAAAACAACATCGACACATTTCTTACCTGCTTAAAAAAAGGCAAAATAGAGCTATACGACTATATACTTCAAGTTACTGTACAGCTAATAGCCAGCATGGTCGAAATTAAAGCAAATTTAAAACATCGCGAGATCTGACGTCAACCTTGCTGGTGAACGCGCCGTGGTTTCGACTGGAATCGGGAAACAACCTCCACCGACCTTCCTTTCATTCCGGTAATCCGTCTGCGTAGGGTGTGCTCCGGAGCTAGTCTCGGCACACATTTTATTATTATGAAACAAACCAAAAGCTAGAGAGCACACGCAGACATATTTTTATAAGAAAAATAAAAATCGGTGAAGCAGGATTTGATTTGCCAACCCAAGCAACGCGAAGAAGACGCTGCCTTCGAAAACGGACGAAAGACGGAACGAGGAGAAAGCTAGCAAGCTATTGTTGAAAGCGTGGGTGATTAACGTTAGCCACTTATACTGTTAACCACGTATTGCTCCCTTTAAGGGCTTTGTCATTCCAGTTATCATTGTAAACGAGGACATTTGCTGAATACTCCTTCGAGTACTATCGACAATTTAGCTTTCTAACTGATTGTGAATTCAAAATCGTGAAGCGTGCGAGCCTCATCGTTTAGGCCACGCTCCGACATTTTGCTAATCAAGCTAACTAGCCCACGTTGCTAACTGTGGAGACAGCTAGTATATGTGTCTGCGTTCGTCATTTTTCTGAAGCTATTGAAGAGATCGATAAAAAATAACCACTCCACGTAGGAGGCTATTGTTTGCTGACGGTTGTCAACAAATTACTGAGTTAATATAACCATACAGTTGTCGTATTGCCGGAGAACACGCGTCGTCTGACATGAACCCAAGCGCGCCTAGCTACCCGATGGCTTCCCTCTATGTGGGGGACCTGCATCCAGACGTTACCGAGGCCATGCTGTACGAGAAATTCAGCCCGGCTGGGCCCATCCTGTCCATCAGAGTATGCAGAGATATGATCACCCGCCGATCCCTCGGCTATGCCTACGTCAACTTCCAGCAGCCTGCTGACGGTAGGTTTACCATAACGTAGTATAGCATGGGCAGCTAACGAGAGGGATGTGGCACCACCTGACTCCATTTTGAACATTGACTACACAAGCCATGTTATAGCATCTCTGTTGCAATTAGCCCTCTTGGTGCTTTAGTTAACTTGATGTGACTCAATTTAATGATAACTACTGAATACGTCACACATCTGTCAATTAATGACATGCCATGACAGAACTTTTTAATCTTTTTTTACATGCTTATAGAAGTTATAGAAACTATAGGAAAATATAAACCAAATGTAAGAACAGAGTGTCATGAGAATTCTTGTAATTTTGTCCGTTTTTAGCTGAGCGAGCCTTGGACACCATGAACTTTGATGTGATCAAAGGCAGGCCTCTCCGCATCATGTGGTCCCAGCGTGACCCTTCCCTGAGGAAGAGTGGAGTGGGTAACATCTTCATCAAGAACCTGGATAAGTCCATTGATAACAAGGCCCTCTACGACACCTTCTCTGCATTTGGAAATATCCTTTCCTGCAAGGTAGGCAGGGCCACATTCATTTGGTCTTTGAGTTTGCATTTGAGTGCTTTACATACCAACCACTACTTTGCATGACTAAAGATCGGTGCTGATTGTTTGTGTGTTTGTCTGTGTTTTTTAAATGCATGGTGTTTGGGATTGTTTTTTTGACATGCTCAAATCTCCCTTTTTCAAGGTGGTTTGTGATGAAAATGGCTCAAAGGGTTACGGCTTTGTGCACTTTGAGACCCACGAGGCTGCTGAGCGGGCCATTGAGAAAATGAATGGCATGTTGCTCAATGACAGAAAAGTGTAAGTGGGACTACAATTACTCTTTAGCATAAATGAATATTTTGGGGGAGTCTGATTAACATGTGAATTTTGCATCTAATCATAGTTTGTGTTTAACTGCATCTTGTCCACAACCTCATTTGCCAGTCATTTCTAAAGTACTTTCAGTTTTCATACAACCAAGCGAACAATGATGAACATCCCAGAACTGTGCCAGGTTTCACACATCTTACAGCATTACAAATAGAGAACATTCCAATCCTTGTTAGTGTGTTTGTGCAATACTGATGAGAGTTATTAACTTCTGATTAGTTTTTAATGTTGTGTAGAATTAGTACAGTATTTTATAATTAATTGAAAATGTCTATCAATACACTCTTGGAAGCATGGTTTGAAGCAGTCCTAGCAACACTAGGAAAGATTTCCAAACTCTGAATGTGTAGACTGAAACTCATTGCAGTCACATCTTTCCAACAGTTCACACTGCATACCCTGGTCACTTGTAGAATGTCCAAAATGCCCTTGCCAAAGCGCATGTTACTACCGCAGAACAAGTTTGGTCGTCCCTCATCAATCTGAATAGGCACATTTAAATACGAACAGCACATCAGGGTCAGGGCTCTATCTTAAGGGTGTCCCTGCCCTCCTGTGGTCCAAAAAACAAAGAGCCAGACAATAAGAAATACATTTAGGCACGATCATTGGTTGGAAGGCAGACCCAGCCTAAAAAACACAACTGACATTGCTGTCATGAACACTGACACCTGCACATACACAGTGAGAAGATCCAAGTGCGACAGTGACACCTGAAAGCAGTGTACCTGTTGTGGTTGTTTCAGGCGGTTACACTGCGGTCCTGAAGAGGTGGTGGGATTTTCCACTTTCTGATATCACCTGCTGCCACATCGGCAAAACATACCACGCAAGAGACAGGGACAAACTGTGAATGCATGTAATATAAGTTATTGTGATATCATAGTGAGCCATAAGTTGGGGAACTAACTTTGTACAAGGTTTTGCCTTGGTGTGTGTGTGATTTGTTCTAATATGTTACGTCATTTGACCAACAGATTCGTTGGACGCTTTAAGTCACGTAAAGAGAGGGAGGCTGAGCTTGGGGCACGTGCCAGGGAGTTCACTAATGTTTACATCAAGAACTTTGGGGAGGACATGGATGACGAGAAGCTCAAGGAGTTGTTTGGCAAATATGGTAAGACAATGATGCAGTTTCAGAGACATTGCATGTTTTTAGTTAAGCATGTTACCAGTGTGATTTGGCTTGTTAAATGTGTTGATTAGCTGTATTATTTTGTAGGGCCAGCACTCAGTATCCGGGTTATGACTGATGAGAGTGGCAAATCCAAGGGATTTGGCTTTGTCAGCTTCGAGAGACATGAAGATGCACAGAAGGTTAGATCAACTTCTTATTCTTCTCCTAGGGGACATTGCCCCATCAAATGTATCTAAATTATTGGAATTACCCTTTATGTGTCGGTGTACCTCTACTGACAGCTTTGAGTCAATACACACTTGGCTTCTGTTTCGCTTTTATTGATGGTCTATTGCTTATTTCATTGCAGGCTGTGGACGACATGAATGGTAAAGAACTGAATGGCAGGCAAGTTTATGTGGGCCGCGCACAGAAGAAAGGGGAGCGTCAGAATGAGCTGAAACGCAAATTTGAGCAGATGAAACAAGATCGCATGACCAGATACCAGGTTTGTTGGCCTTCTACGCTGTCATAGAAACTTCTTTCAGCAGTTCATATCACAGGGCAGTTTTTTTTAAAGCAACTTAACAGTTACAGCTTGAACAAGACCCTGTCAAAAATTCTGTTCTGTTTCAATAAGTGCTTTAAAGTGGGACCTTGATTATTGTAGTCAAACAAAATGATTGTGTAATTTACTAAATACAAAAACTGGATTTAGTGTTAATCATTTTTAAGGAGCTTTATCTTGTCTGGCCAACATTGATACAAACCTAACCCTAACCATCCAAAATGTCAGTTCTTCTTGTCAATCACGGCTGACTCAACAACATCTAAGAGCTAATTTGACTTATTCTTCATGTTACTTACCAGGGGGTCAATCTGTATGTGAAAAACCTGGATGATGGTCTTGATGATGAGCGCCTGCGCAAAGAATTCTCGCCATTTGGAACCATAACAAGTGCTAAGGTAAAGACTTAATTTATTTGATTTTTACTGTTAAAATGTTTTCATTACAAACTGAGTTTGTCTTTAGTTTGGATTGTAATGTAATGTTATGGTGATTAACAATATTGAAATTTATCAGAATGGACGCTGATTATTTCCTTCTCCCATAGGTGATGATGGAGGGCGGCCGCAGCAAAGGCTTTGGCTTTGTGTGTTTCTCGTCCCCAGAGGAGGCCACTAAAGCTGTAACAGAGATGAATGGGCGTATTGTTGCTACAAAGCCACTCTATGTGGCCCTTGCCCAGCGCAAGGAGGAGCGCCAGGCTCACCTAACAAACCAGTACATGCAGAGGATGGCCACTGTTCGCGCTGTTCCCAACCCTGTCCTCAACCCATATCAACCTGCCCCACCCTCAGGTTATTTCATGGCGGCTATACCTCAGGTAAGTCTCCTAATCCCTCTCCAATTTGCCATGTATACATGCCATATTTTGTCAGTATGTTGTCACCATATTACTTGAAATCATGGTGCGTTATTACAGGTGTACTGTTTGATACTGGCTTCACTGGTGTAAGCCACTCCTGTTGCTTCTTGGGAAATGGACAATAGCAAAATGATGTTGCAAGTAAGAGACCATGTAAAGCTAAATCTTTTGTCTTCATTCTTCTCAGGCCCAAAACCGTGCTGCATACTACTCTGCCAACCAGCTGGCCCAGCTCCGCCCCAGCCCCCGTTGGGCCACTCAAGGAGTGCGTCCTCAGCGTAAGTAGATACAATTGTATGAAACCTCCATGATTACATACATTCTAAAAATTTCGCCTTTTCGGTTAATTGGAATGTAAATGAATTGGTAACCAACTCCATCTTTAAACCTTGAAAAAGAAGCATTCTAACTGCTTCAATGGGAATCTCAAATGTTGTTTCCTCTTTCTCCAGACTTCCAAAACATGCCCAATGCTATGCGCCCATCAGCTCCCAGGCCCCAGACCTTCAACACCATCCGTCCCACCACCACCACCAACACCCAGGTCCCACGCATGATGGCTTCCCAGCGTATGCGTAAGTATTTCAGCTTTCAGGACATGTAATCTGTTATATTTTGTTCTTCTGTTGTTGCTTAATCACTTGATGCATTTTTGACAAAGTTCCTTTTTCAACTTCTTCACCTCAGCGACCCAGGCCCTTGGTCAGCGCCCAGCTGGTGCTTCAGCCACCGCTGCCCCAGTGCGCACCATGCCCCAGTACAAATATGCTGCTGGTGTGCGCAACCCCCAGCAGCACATGGCCTCACAGCCACAGGTCACCATGCAGCAGGTAAGAATTCCACTGACTTTCACTGTCAGTACAAGGCACTGAAAACATGAAGCAGTCAACATTCAACTTCTGCAGACAAGATGTGGCAGACTTTTTATTTACATTTGTTTGTGACAAAGATATATAATTTGAGTCTGACTCAATTTAATCTTTATTCCCAGCAGTAGTCATGTTGTATAGAACTAGATTGTGATACCCATTAGTAGTAGTTGTACACTGAGTCATTTTAACATCAGAGTTTGTTCCAAGACTCGAGTCTTTTTTTTTTTTTTTTTTTTCCCCTTCCTTAGCCTGCTGTCCATGTCCAAGGACAGGAGCCCCTGACTGCCTCCATGCTGGCTGCTGCCCCTCCTCAGGAACAGAAGCAGATGCTGGGTAAGTACATCATCTGCTCAGATCTATAAGGAACTAACATGAACTGTATTGCAGTAGAAAATGTATATTCTAAAATGCACTTAGAAAGCAGTAGAGAGCACTAGTTCTTCCTAGTCACTAATTTATTTTACTCATTAAGTCTGGTTTTGTACATTTACAATAATTGTTGACTATTCTTCCTTCAGGTGAGCGTCTGTTCCCCCTGATTCAGAACATGCACCCCAGCCTGGCAGGCAAGATCACGGGTATGCTGCTCGAGATCGACAACTCTGAGCTTCTTCACATGCTCGAGTCACCTGAGTCACTGCGCTCAAAGGTCAGTTAATGAATAACCTGTTACATGTATATCTTTCTCCTTTGTCAGTTTTAAAAAACATGTTTCTCTAAATTATGCTGCTTGAATGAGTTCAATGGTAATGCTTCATCTGCAGTGGTTCATTAAGTGTTTTGTTTTTTTAGGTGGATGAGGCTGTTGCTGTGCTTCAGGCCCACCAGGCCAAGGAGGCTGCTCAGAAGTCCACCACCCCTGCTGGTGTTCCCAGCGTCTAAGGTGTGTTTGCTGTAAGCAGATTGTGTTTTTATGATGAGTTCTAGATGTCACAGATAAGCAAAGCTTATAAGTAAATGAACTCCAGCCTAAAGACTCATGTTCTTTTTCTTGTGTCTTACAGATTGAGCATTTTGAAACCTGCTTCACCGATGGAAAAAGAGAAAAAAAAAATTAAACATTGAAAAACCTAAAACTCTGAAAACATCGCAAAATGATAAATCATTTCTTAAAAAAAGAAGAAAACAATTGACTCTGCCAGGTCTAGGGATGGTTTGACTAGACCTTGATCATAAACAAAAATTTGTTGAAAAAAAAAAAGCAAAATAGATAAAATTGAGATTATAAATTTGAATGCATTCCTCTGTTTTATGTCGTTTTACTGTGTCAGTGCTCAGAGTATCAGCCATGTTTGGGAAGGTGGTAGCTGAGCATTTTGAAAGGTGATTTGTATTGTAAACTGCTGGCTGTAATAAATTCTCATTCAAATTCATGCCTCATTCATTTCTCAGTGTTATTGTCCGCATTAATTTACTTAGCCTAATAGTAGTATTAATGCAGAAATGTTGAGCTGCAATTGAGCAGATGTTTTCCTTAGTTGGTGTTTGCAGTCAATACTGGTCACATTTCACAGCGTTATGGACAATACTGTTGTCTTCCACCAGGTGCCACTGTTCTTCAGCAGCTCACAAATATTTTCTTGGAATTGTGGATATTGTATAACTGATTATTAATGTCTGAGTTTCCTCTCTGTACTTGCTTTGTATGGTATCTGTCATTTGCAGCTCTAGACTTGTTTTCTGGGAATACCCATGAGTCATAATGTGCAATATACAGCAAGAAGTGCATATATTTTGCTATTGAATGCATGCTGTGGGCCCATAAGCCACCATGGTAAAACGGCGGCATTGTATGCAGCATTCATCTACATTGATATTAATATTCACAGAAAATAGAACAGCTTTGCATAAATAAGTGAGTGGCAGCAGCTCACAGCCATTAAAGCGTAATTTCTACTGTATGGAGTGCCAATTTGACAATATAGACACTGACTGGATCTATATTTTTTTTCTATCTTGTACCACCGCCATTTGAATTATATTCCCATTGTAACCTGTGTCAAACTCCACAGTGATGAATAATTTAGTTTTGTGACATTTTGGGTTTTGAAAATGTTGATATGAGAAATGTGAGGTTACACTTTTAGAAATCAAAATCTTCAGAGTGAAAAAGTAAGATGAGCTTCTATTCAATACTCCAAATCGGAACCAAAGAATTGGGGAATGGCATTTTATTTTGTGAAGTAAATTAGTATTTTAACTGTATATTGCAGAGTTGAAGCCATGCCCAGTCCCTACTATAAGGAATGGCACTGCAGCCCTCAGCTGGCATGTGTTCTCTGCCCTCTGTTTACATTTGTGGCTGTCAACTGTTTATTATATCTCTCTCAGGGCCTCCACAGTTTTCCTACCGCGCTAATTCCGTTTACGTTGCCGCACTTGAAATACTGTGCTGACATATACTTATGTTTAATAGTGGTGAAAATGCCATTTCATCAAATCTCTCTTTCAAGCAGAGATAATCCTTCCAACCAGAGCAAAGGGGATCGTGCACAATGTTTTGGAACTGACGAAGCATGAATGTGTCAAGAGGATGATGGAGCAGACACACTAATACTACATCTCGTTTTTTTTGGCAGAAATCTTATGAAGAGTTGATACCAGAATTCATGCACAGTATCCTGTCCTATAGCCTAAGATTACTACAGTAAAAGCAAATATATTGTTTTTCTTTAGGCACTCATTTCTAAAGGGGATGTCCAAATTTTTATTTTTTCAGAAAGTGGAAAGGCAAGAATTTGATTGTGGAGACAGATAAAACTCTAGTTGGAATCAGTCTCTCATGCACCCTCTCCAACTGAGCCTTTGATCATTAGAAATTCCTTTTAAGTTGGGATGTGTGCTTTTATCACATCCTCAGTGCTTACTTTACTAACGTCATTGTATTATTGGACCAAAACCCCATTTAATATATCACCACAGTGTCCAACTTTATAGAGACTGCAGGCCCTTTCAACGTCTCCCCTGACACTCCAGCACAAACACTCGCAGGCTCAAGATCAGCCCTTGTTTAAGCTGGACCAGACTGTGAACATATTTCAAAACCTACAGTACAGGGCTGACCCAAAACAACTTTCCACAGGGATTTCATAGGATTATCCAGCTTTGACTCTTACGATGTTTGTTCATATCTGTTTGTGATTCACAGAGGGAGGATTTTGAGTAAATACCTTTCATCTCCTCAGTTTGATAGTACCATCAGTGCTGTATTTGCCTTCTGACTCAAAGGAGTCTTTGTGCAGGTTCTCATGCTTTTTTCATTTTAAACATAATGTTTATATGTACTACTACTGTTTTGTGTAGCCTCCTCATAAGGTCCTGCGTAGTGGAGAATTTGCAGCTGTGTACATACACACTTTGGTAACTACAGGATACTTGTATTTGTGTGTACACTCTGACCTGCACCTATTTGTGAAAGAACCATCAGCTTACCCTAGATTCCTACTATCACATGATTTCCACACTCTGGATCAGGCTGTTTCTTGTTTTGGTCAGCTTTCCTCCCTAATTAGGCTTTCCTGTAAGGAATCCTTGCCACAAGTAAACAGAGCGATTCTAACATGTCTGTGAATTTAAGTGGCAGTAATAACCATAGCTTCCACCAACTCATTTGTCACTTCCTCTTGTGTCTCTTTAAATAATGATAAACACACAGAGAGCTACCATGTAATCCTCTCTAGCTTGGATTAGATTTGTCTGTCTGGAGCTGCCCTGTCTGCCAGTTCATCTTTCACGTACGATATGAATGTCTGCCCATGCAGGTTCTAACCAAATTGGAAATTGAAAGGGTTTTATATGTAGGATATTCATGTAACATAAGAGAAGACACTTCTGAGACATGGGTGGTCTTAGTGCCTGATTTGAATGTTTAATATTGCACTCTAGTGTACACCATATTAGTTATAAGTCATACAATACTTGTTCGGTGATTCAAATCACTTTGATCTCTCAGACTTAATAATACAAATTAATAATTACATTTATGCGGGGGGGCTGCTTATTTAACCTGATAGATAGTTATATGTCTACTTAACCAGCTGCTATGGACAGAGAAGTGAAGAAGATCACATCAAGCCTCATATGCCTTTGAGTATAATAATATTATATGGCATAGCTGCTTTCTTGGAAAATGTGACAGCCGTACTATATTTTTTTATTTTACTAAATGTCAAAGATTTTATCATTGTACATGTAACATACTGTATAAACATCAGTTAATAATAATGATAATAATAATAATAATAATAATAATAATAATAATAATAATAATAATAATATATGGCATAACTGCTTTCTTGGAAAATGTGACAGGGGCCAAAGTGTGACGCTGAACTTCGACCACAGTCCAAACCATTAGGCCTGTGAAACTTGGGTCCAAATCTCGCGATAAGATTTGAATTTCCGAGCTAGAACGAGACCAGTGAACAACAGAGCAGCTCTGTGGGAGCTGTTGTCGTTCGAAACGGAGCGGATAGGTGGGACCGAAGACAGAGGAAAAGAAGTGCTAGCAGCAGCGGGGAAGTAATTCACGGCACTGCACTGGGACCACTGATTAATTCACTGGAAATCGTGCTTGGAAAGCGGAATCGTTTTCTTTCGCCCGTGTTACTGTCTGCGGAACAAGTGTCACTGGCAACAGACGGTATGTTCTCATCGTTTCGAGCTAACCCTGCTAGCCAGCTGCTAACGCTCGCTGTGTTTAGTAGTTAGCTGGCTGGCATTCTGGTTAGCGTCCGTGAGGCAGGCTGAGAGCCACGGAACATTACTAGTGGCTCCTAGCTATATTTTGCTAACGTCATGTGTCCTATTTTCTGTCTGGACACGTGTACCAGATGGGGATAATTTGTGAGGCGACGTAAACTGACATTAAACACAATGAATTATATAGCTAACCTAGCTATCAGTCTAACGTTATTGAGAAGTCGAAGACAAGGAGCAGTAACGTCCATAACGTAACACCAACTGTTGGCATTATCGTTTCTTCAAGAAAACGATAACAGCTGCTTACTAATATACGAGTTCTAGACTTGAGTTTGAAGTCATTTAAAGATGTAGAGTTGTCCTTCAGCAACGTCAAGTACTGCAGCAGTGTGTTGAACTTGGACTGCAGGGCTGATTTCCTAATGTCAGGATTAAAACTGCAAGCAGCAGGAGAGAAAGTTGTGATTTCATGGAAAGGTTGTGTCCACACAGACAGGTAAACTCAATGTAAAACGGGGATCTGTGACAGTGGTAGTTTTGAGAAATGTCTCAGTTGGGTAGCCAGGTGCTTCATACCCCTCCCCAAATTCTTTGTGAAAAATAAGTAAGTGAGCTTTGCATATTCCATTCTTATGTATTTAGGAGATTGTCAGGTGACGGGCAGATGACTTCTTGACCTTTGATGCTTCTTTTAATACCTGTCACTCCAAGATAAAGATGGAGACCACCTCTAATTTTAGATGGACAGCACACAAAATGCAAATATGGATTTGCAGCTTTGAGGTAATTATACATTATGTCTAGTCACTAGACATATTACCTTCATTAAAGGTATGGTCATTCCCTTCATGCGCTATGGTCACAATATTCATTGCACTGTTCCTTTTTAAAGCTGCCACTGTTTTGCTTTTGCTTCTGTTTGCTTCACTGCTCTGTGTACCTTGAATTGCCCACCAGGGACAAATAAAGTTTATTGAATTGAATCAGTAACTGATAACAGTAGATCTCAGTAGCATCAGGAGATGAACTAACTGGGTCAACTTGATCAGCATCATGATATATCATATAAGACTTTTTTAGATATTTTATTTGTATGCTCATACCCACCTGTACACATGAAGCTGAATTCCTTGTGCCATTAGTCAGCCCTGGCCTAAATCTGGAAGAAAAGTTAGTGCCTCTTTTTCAGTAAGCAGGTGAATGGTGTCATTATAGTGAATTCACTCTACAGCAGAGTGGAAATTGTATCTTCATTCCCCTGATGTTTTCACTGTTAAAAACTAGTTGAACACAGCAACAACTAGGTCCTTAAATTTTACAACACCTTGCACTAGGGAAGCTCTATCTTGGAGCACTTTCTTGTCCTTAATTTTTTAGAAGGATCTTCTTGAATCATCTTCTGGTTGTGGCCTACATAGATAGCAAATTTTGAGCAGTCGTCTGTCTTTGGTCAGACTACGACTGCAATAATGCCCTCCCATGGAAGTTTGTGAACATTTCTTATCAAATGTCACCGTCCTCATTTTAACTTAGACTGTTTTCATGGGCTTTCTCCACATTCTGTGAATAAGCTGTTGTCCCACATATTCACTTTGCAATCTTCTATTACATAGTGTATATTTGTTTTTATTACAAAGAGGTGAACAATTGAGTGGTGATGGAGGTTAGCTATTCTTTCTGTTTGGTTGGCTTTTTGTTTGAAGAAAGACTGCAATCCTGCTATACACTACTTATATACACAAAAAAATAGATTTTTTTCTCATATAGGTAGCTCACCTGGTAGAGCATGCACACCATGTACCAAGGTTGAGTCCTTACTGCAGCGACCCTGGTTTCATTCTAGTCCAGGTCCTTTGCAGTATGTCCTCCCCTCTCTCTCTCCCCCCTTTCCTGTCTCTATCCTATAAAGGCAAAAGCCTCAAAGACATAATCTTTGAAAAACTAATTTAAACATTATGTGAAAAATTATGGAAAAGAAATCTAGAAAATTGTTGCCACTGTTTTATTGCTCAGCACTACACATTTGTAATGGAGACTCCTCACCATTAACTTAACTTTTGTGAGTGCTAGAGGCAGTCCTCCACAGTCATCAGTGTTTGGGTGTCAGAGGCCTCCCCGGGCTTAGCAGCATGTTGTCCAGACCTGTGTGTTCTTCCAAAGAAAGGTCATTGGCCCAGCATGGTGACCTGACCTGAGTTCTCTGTATGTGTGTTTGTTAGGACACGTGTGTGACCTCCCTCTCTTGCTCTATGGTAAACACAGCTGCAAGGCTGGGTGCTGGTGGCTTGACTAACATATCAGTGTGCTGTCATTCATCATGATGTGCATCAATGCATCTTGGGTGATCAGTCACCTATAACTGCATTTCCACTGCATGGTACGGCGACTCGATTCTACTCACTTTTGGTACCAGGTACTTTTCTCGACTTGGTTTTCCACTGCAGGTACTACTCCCACAATGTAGGCGGGATTCATAGCTGATGGTCAACACAACAACACACAGGAGCTTGACTTTGGTCTTGAGCAGCCGCAGCCTTTAATCACTGACCAATTCTAACCTACACACATACATTTACTCTTAAACTGACAACTGCAATGCTAGCCCTTTTCTCTGCTCTGCTCACATTCTGTACATTCTCTCTCTTTCTTGCTCAGCCACACAGTCAAGGAGATGCGCTACTCTCATAAATGATATCGAAGGGATGGTGTACATCACTTTTCATATCAACTCAGCACACTTGGGAACCTCGATGGAGGTGATTCCAAAATGGTACCAGGCATTATCCATAATAGAAAAAGGAAAATGAGTGAGCTAAGTAAAGCCGAGCTGTTCAATGCAGGGAAAATGCGGCTTGCTCAATATGCTTAACGGCATTTGCATTTTTTATGCGTTAAGGAAGGATGGTGGTTTAATCAGTTAGACCAACTCCTGAGGTGGTTGGTAGTTTGTCAAGTGGAAATTCATAGCTCTTGTCAGGCCACAAACTGCAAGTCATCTCTCAACTCCTCCCAAAAACGATGTCATCTGAACTGCAATGTGGAAGTACTCAGTAATTCAGTACAGTGATAAAGATTTCATGTCTTTTGCCAGGTGTAGCTTGCTAGCCAGTTAACATAAGGCCTGTGAGTTGATTGAAACTCTAAAAGACCTTAATGATTCCAGATGATTCATTTGAAAATGATAGGTCTGCCAAAGTGTCTTTAATATGAAAAGCATGCCTACAAAGAGGATACCATCACAACTCAGTGCTGTGTAATGTTACAAAAAAGACTAAAGCTTACAGCTTTTTTATGACGTAACCCCGTTATCCCACAAAATAATGGAGCTAACTAATTATGCTACCCCCACCCTTGGATGTAACGTAAGTAGGGATGTCCCAGGAAGTTTTTTTGTCCTGATCCCAACCAACCTTTAATATCAGGTATGTGCCGATTCAGAGTCTGATTTGATGCTTATATTTATTTGTTGCACTGCTTTGTTAAATACTCGATTCTGATCAGTCAGTTACGGCATTCTACGGTCTCTTATTTCTGAATAGCGGACCGCTGCTATGAATGACAGGCCATTGCTATGAACACAATTCTGTTCAGTGCATCTTCACTGAGCCTGGCTATCCAAACTGCCCCATTGGTAGTTTTGAAAAGTATTTATCCCTTTGCCCACCTGACGCTAAAGCTTTCTACCATCACCCACTTAAAAACAGAGAAACACAGAGCCTACATCAGCCAGTTGAACAAGCTTTCAAGGAGATATGCCAGTCACAGCTTGAGGAACATAGCTGTCCAAGTCCCTCAGACTCGGACACATGTAAATGTAGCCTATTCACAAGCTACATGATCCAAATACCGGAGGTTCTGGTTCAGAACTATTACGTTTATTAACATTAATTGTTCACATGACATAAATGAAATATTGATCGGGAGAATGTGACTCGTGAAATTGATGTGATGCGATCTGCTAGCCAAAACACGCATGTTGAATCTGTTGGATTTGTTGGAACTGCAGAAACCCTCAGTCCACTGGCGATCGTACACTGGCTTTACGAATGGAAGTTCCTCTCTCACAAAAGATCTCAAGCATTTAAACCAGACAACAGACAAATTTACTTTGGTTTGTTATCAAATTGCTCAAGGAATTTAGATTAATTAGCAACAGCTGATATGATATGTTACAGTCGATGTTTGTCATTTTATGACAGGTTCAGACTGCACAACCTCAGCCTGACATTAGCCCAGCCCTACAAACTTAGAGCGTAGAAAAATGGGTGTTGGACGCAGCAATGGATCGTCTTATACCTTGTAGTGAATCACAGCGGATGACAACTGACACAGCATTCGGGTCACCTCGCAGTGTCCTGTTTTGTTTGCCTTCCACGACAACTTCCGCAATGCGTTCCAAATGTGCTCCACTATTCGCCAATGATAATTAGCGTTGTAGCTTAGCGAGTCCATGGAGTGTGCCAACCTCAGCGGTTATACTTAGCAACTGAAAGAGCTCCCCAATAACTTGTGGAATGATCGCACTGTATAGCTGGCTGTCATTAAAGAGAGCAGTGCTGCAACACCAGCAGACTGCAGTGGACAAAACACAATAATGTACTGGAAAGAAGGGATTGGATTTTGATTGGCTTTATTTTATCCGATACTGATCCATTAAAATATGCCTTGATTGGCTTGTTACTGATCTTTAGGATTAGCTTGGGACATCTCTAAATACAAAGTTTTACAAGTGTAGTTAGTAAGCTCGTCAGCCAGAGATGCTAAACTTTAGCAGTTTATGTTAGAACAGATGAACACACTGTTTAATTCATTCCTTCCTCTTCTGCTCATGTGTTTTCGTTTTTTTGGTGTTTGGACATTGGATGCCAAAGGGGGAAAAGGTGGGAAAGCAGTCACAGATTGCTTGTGATGGCATTTCACCTGTGCTGTTTATCAACTGAGGTTTTTCTTATAACTGTCTGTGGCTGAGAAGTTTCTCTGATCTCCACAGCGCTGTGAAGCCAATTCTTGTTTGTACCCATCTCTCTGAAGTTTGCTTAAAGAGACTTTGATTTTATCAGATGCTTCGTGATGGGTCTTCCTTTCCTGTCCTGTTGAAAAATTAGAAACAGGTGTCAGGCTCCAACACAAACTGATTGTCATTCACTCACATGGCCTCAGAGGATGCTCAGTGTGTGTATCAGACAATTAATGTACATTTCAGACCAAACAAATACAACTTTTCAAGGACCAATCTTAACTGCTTTGCATTCAGGTAAAAGGAAGGACTGAAAAGTAGTTTTGAAAAGAATTAGAATACATAGTGACTGCTAATATAACCAGAGATATTGAAGGGATGACTACTGTGATATTAAAAGTATGACAAAATCCTCTACCACATCGGCTTATGGTATATATTGTCTTAGATTTGTGTATTTATTTTGGCTCTTTCTTCAGTATTACCAGGGGAAATGTTTCACATATTCCCAATTTACCAGATCATTCCTTTCTATTTCACACCCTCTTCCTGAGCTCTCCGCTCTCTCAGCTGAACAGAAATGCCAGGATTCTTACCTCATTTCCTCCCCTCTTGAGTGAAGTGAGGGAGGAAAAAGGGGAAGTCTGAGAGGAGGGGGGGCAGCTGGAGACTGTACTGGCTTTGTTGGGGTTGGAAACTTTTCCTTTTCTTCTCCCTGTCGGCCTGCCTTGCCTCTCTTTGTACTTTCAACAATGCCCTCCCTGTTCACACTGCTCTTGTAGCTGTTGTTTGCACCATTTTTAATCCCTTGTATACATCTTGAAGGGTCGGATTTGAAACACAGCGTGAGACCATATTTCTCTTCTATTTGAACTACAGAATATTGTGTGTAAACTTTACTCCCTGCAACAGAGGGAGATAGTCAGGTAATCACACTGATATGTTATGTCTTCCCTGAACACACTGGCACAGGATTAAACCTGTCATTTAAATACAGCCACTGACCACACCCCCAGTTTTCAGCTTGCTCCACACTTTGGTGAAAAGGGAGGGACATTGTTTGACTTTCATCCACCATCAGTCAATAGCTGCTCTGCTTGACTGCCAGGAGGTTGCTCTGTGTCTGTTCATGATGCAGTGGAAGCTTCACTAATGCATTGACTGTCCCCAGCCCCATAGAAGCCCAGGAATGTGCATAGAGACTGCATTACACAGGAGACAGGCAGGCCAGGAATGCAGCTGGAGTGATACTGACTGGCTGACTACACTGGGTCAGTTGCTGCATGTTTCACTGTTCGCTTGTCCATGTGACTGTCTCATTCCTAACCTGTCATCACTGTTGTCTCCCTGTCTCTCCATCTGTATATCGGTCCAACTGCCAATACCTCTTTGAAAAGACTGGATCTCTGCTGTGTCTTATCTTCTTATGTATCCACGTCCTTGTGTTTTATTTTTGCCCCTTCCATAGTTACTATATGAAATAGGATGACTAATTTCACATTGTGTCCCTGCATGACCACCATGTCAGGCAGTGGCTAACACAAGTGTGTTTGTGGGTGGTTTCCTTTGCCCCACTCATATGTAACCTCACACACGCACTGCTTACCACTTATAGAAACACAGTTCACTAGTGAGTCTCTGCAGGCTAAGTTTAGACCTAGTAGAATCCCAGGTCTAATTATCAACTGAGTGGAATGATGGGTATTCTTCTGTACTGCTGAGGCACCCAGGGTGGTCCTCTGCTTTCTGTTAGAATACAGAAAAGTGCTGATTTACCCCCCTTGGTTGAGGAAAAGATGAGGCTTGAACATTGAGAGGTTTGCCCTTTATAATTTCCCTTTAGTTCAGAGTCAGTCTGACCAGGTCTATGTTTAACCAGCATGTCAACACGGCAGGAAAAGAACTCAATGGGAACTTAAAAAGGTAACTTATTGTTTGTTTAACTGATTTGTTTTATGTGTGTATGTTTGTATGAATCTGTGTGTGAAAGGGATTGTGTAAGATGTTCTTTTCATATTTAGGACCAGTTCACTCTTTTGCTACATAGGTTGTTCAAATGTATTTTTGTTTGCCCATGTGCTCTCATCAGTACAGAAACTGTCAGAAAAGACAACGAATGACCCTTTGGTCCTGCTGTAGTTGTGTTTTTGCTCATCAAAATGCTGCGTATAACACAGATATCACTTTTTTCAAGTACAAGTTCTTCAATTTGGATACTTGCCAATATGGAGTACCAATATGAGTATTAAGAATGCCATTACAGTTGAGTGTCCATTGGTGAGTGGACCTTAATATTTCCAGAGCCTGCATCTGCTTGATGAGAGACTGTAACACACTGTACATGCTATTTCAGCCGGTCTGCGGTCTTCTTATAGACTGGTTGACCTGCACCTGAATGTCTTCCAGGCAGTAGTAGGCTCAGTCAGTCTGACTGCCACCTCATCAGCTACACTTCTCTGAGCCAAAAGACCCTCTCCAACAGCCAGCTGGAGGGTGTGAGCAGCACACGGCAGGCTAGGGAGTCCAATATCACTCATATCCTTGATCATGTTTTTTAGCCTTTTTCCAGAGCACAACATGAACAGAACGTTCACATCTGAAGCATATTATCAAATGCACCTGCTATGACATGGCTAGTGTGCAAACAGCGAAACTGCTTTGGTTGGGGAGTAAGATCCTCATGAATTTTCGATGCAGTAATCTAATGACAGACCTTGGGTTGGTACTGTTTGTCCAAAATTCATTGGTGAAGCTGAAGGCTAAAATGTCCTGCAACAGGCTGTTGATGTGCTTTTTCACAAAGTATGTCAAAAGCAATGTACTGAATAAGAGCTTCTGTTATTTTTACCATCTGTGGGTTGACATTTTCTCCAGTGTTTGCTGGAAAGATGGTTGTTGCTATTTCCCGCTGCTGGCATTAGCAAACTCCTTGAACTCTGCGTTGTGTTGGTTCTTTAGATGTTTTATCCCATTTCTTGTCTTAAAGGAGCTATTTTCACCCCTCCTCTTGACAATTTAGCAGATCATACTTTGAAGTAGCTCTACTTTTGTCATCATCACTTATCCTAAAGTATCTCCAAACTGCTGACATTGCTCCTCCTCCACCTGCCTGCTCAAGTGACAAGAGGGTAACATCACGCTGTCGTAAAGTGAGATTGGGCGTTGTCGTATCAGAATAGTTTTATGATTATGAGTACATGAGCACAGTATTGTACCAATACCTGATACTGGTATCTATATTGCTGTGTCCCTATCAAATGTATGTAGAATATCACCTAAAGTACATGTAAATACAAACTATTAGGAGAGGTAATGTAATGGTGTGAACCAAAATGTTACGCATAACTAAAGATGACATGCCCTGATAAGCCCGAGGGTGACAGTCTGTCATCACTACAAAATCATATGCTGAAGTCTTGCTGTGAGTGGAGGTGGTTACATCGTTGTCACTTAAAAATGTAGAAGAAGAAAGTTAAAAACAGTTGCTCTGGATTTTGTTGTAGGATTACATTTTGGTACAAAGGAAAGGATGAAAGAAGCAAGTTGATTAATTGCTGTTAGACCCATTTTATTTGTTAATAATTCGTAGCTGACATATCACGGACATGAAGTCTCAATAATTTGTGTTTGTTACTATACATACAACATTTGTGACAAAGCATGAAAGGTAGCATTTCACACTTATATTGCTTTATTTGAGTGTTGGGAGGTAGAAGTCACCAGAGCTGAACTCTGATGGTTTTTCTTGTTTTCACCACCAAATAATTTGTAACTGACTCTGAGCGCTAGAGAGTTACATGGAATTAATAGGTTTTAAATCTCCCCACTACTTGGACAAAACAGTTAAATCATCCAAATGTGACATATGCACCCCCTTACTGTTTTCGTTCAGTGTGTCAGACCACATTGTGCCATGATGACTAATTTAGAGGTTCTCAAATGGTGGGCACACTTAATCCTGCAGTTGCATAGTTGTCATCAAAAATTTTCTGCCTTATGAAATGAGAAGCGCTATCTTATATTCTCATTGTTTGATCTGTAGCTTGGATCATGCAAGTTGTTGATGCTCTATCCTTTTTTATTTGACCTCGACCGAATATTTTTCCATGTTAATGTAGTTGAATAGAGATATTTTTTATATGGGGAAACCATGAATCCCTGCTACAGGAAATCTGTTGCGCATTTAAAAGCTGAGTGTACCATGTTTCTCAGCTTGTGTTTAATGAGAGTTGTACTCTCCCAGGCTGCCACAGGTCAGCCGAGGTCAGCACTGGATCTGTTCTCTCACTGGAATGTCGAATGAACTCTGTCCCCAAGGAAAGCTCTGGCACGTCTACCAGCTCTCATCTTTCGCTCTGCTTTCTCAGTTTGTTGTTCTTGTGCATGCTCACCTCTGTGGTCATCGCAGTGGTCAAACTTTGTTTCTGCCAGCATGTCACCTCCTTTCTTCACATGCTCCTTTATGATGCTATAAAAGATATGTACATATGCACTGTCTAACCAATTTAAAATGTTTGCTTTTGCATTCAAGGGGTTTCCCGTGTCCCTGTTGTTGATATGTTTTTTTTCATTTTGTGAGGGCCATTATTACACTGTTTCGTGGTGGCAACCTTCCACTGTTGAAAACTTGGTCTGTTCTCTTTAAGAAGGTCTTTGCAGCTGGCAAATATCTCCGTCACTGCTGTATGTAATAAATAATTTGCGTCTATAAATACGGATTACATTTATAGTTAAAGTAAAAAATGGTTCTTTCTTTAAAAGAAAGACAATTAACAGAGCACTTCTTAGAGGGAAATTGTGATCTCACCTATGACCTCAAATGAGATCAAGAACGTTTTGTTCCATAAAACCTCATGTGCTTTTCACTAATCGGTTTTGGACGGTTTACAAAAGCTTAAGACAGCTTGTCAAATGTGTGTGCTTTGTCTCGCCATTGGATGTAAACAAACTCTTTATTGATATTGATACTGTATTTATAGGCATGTTCGCATGCCTTTTTTATTGTGTGCAAATGGCTGAATGGCAGATGCTCATCCTCAGAAGTTGGTTATAATTATTAGCTGCTGGGCTGGCTTTATTTTATTTTCAGATTCATATTTTCCTTTTCAGTGTTTATGCAATGCGCTCCAATTAAAAGACAAGCAGTATTGTTGAGTTAAGTGTTTCAACTATTACAGGCTGTTTTTACTTTCCATGATAGTTTTTGGTTCTTGTCACATTTGGGACACATTAAAATGTGTTCATATGTTCATTTTGTGTCATAATTTTATTCCGATATGTCACAGCCATCCTGACATACCACTCAGTTTCCATTGAACTTGTGGCCTTCTGTCACACCATTTGTAAATTCAGTTTCCCTACGTTGGATAAATTAAATTATCTCTATTGATCTAATGCATTTGTCACCACAACTACAAAAATGTAGATACATTGATATTTTATCGCCAATCTGCAGTTTTATGTTTTGTGCATGTTATTTTGTCCATCAGTGAGCCAGTATTCATGAGTGACAAACTATAATCTCTCATTTAAGTCTGGGGAATGTTAAGATATTAAGAGTACTCTATTTTTTCCATTGCGTTTCTGTCAATTCTCCCTCTTCTCTTTAACATTTTTGCTTGCTTCCCCTTTAGAAATGTCACTTAATCTATGAGGGGAAATGTACTGTAGCTGTGTGGAAAGCTGCCAAAGCGCAGAGCAGGATTTTGTTCTGGGGGAGTGAACAATTCTTCACATGCTCCTTCAGCACCTTTTGCCCATTTTCCTCTCCTTCCACCATTATTCACCTCTCCAAGTTGGTTTTTGGATTCTTTTTTATGTCTTACTCTCTCTTCTTTTTCTTGTTTCTTCTCTTCTGGCCTTTCCTTCGTATGTCTTTCTCTTCCCCCTCTCTCTGCCCTCACTCTTTCTGCCTGTCTGAGTTCTCTCCCCCCAGTTCCAGGCACACTGGGCAGATTTGGATTGTGTTAATGTACTTAAATCGGCACGCTCAATGAGAAAAGCCTTTACTGCTGACCACAGCCTGCAGCCAATGAGCTGACATAGGTGTTTCATTTTGTGAGTGGGACCGAGCCAGGGCCTTCAGATGAGACAGCTGGCCCGGTCTACCTGCATCATCAGTCCTCTTATCACACACACGTACACACAACTATCTGCTCAGCAGCGATAAGCCCAGACAGTCACTCCTTGGCTGATTCAGATGCAGTGGTAGCCTTGTGACAGACATCAAGGTCAGGATAAAGCACCTGCCCTGTTATCATCTTTTTCATGGTTGAATGAAAACTATTAGCCTTTCACACTCTGTTTACTACATGCTGCAACCCCTACATCTTACTCACAGTACAATGTACTCGACATAGTGCTTTTGGACTGCAGCCTTGCGTGTGGCTGAACACACAACACCCTGACAGAAAAGGTTGATAGGGTTTTCTACTGTTCCTTTGCTGCTTTACTTACTTTTTTACATCCCAGTATCAGATGTTTGTTCTTTAAAGCCCACTGTACCTGTTACTGTGTGCAGTTGTCAAAAAGCCTTAGAGAAAGGACCGTATATAAATACCAATACTTAAGCAGGGTCTGAAATTAAGGCCCGCTAAGCACCAAATGTGGGTAGATTTTTTGTTTGGAAAGTAAATCTCAGAAGACTATCTGCCAAAAAATGTAATAAAAAACTATGCTGAGAGTCTACCACATTATGGTGTCGTTGCAGTGAAAAGATACAGACAAGACCTGCTGTGGTAGCCTTCAGTGTTGATCGGCTTTTACTTGTGACACGTAACCAATCAGCAGCTACTCGCTAAACTAGGGGGAAGAGGTGTTTTTGTTCTGTACCACTATTCTTGTAATGTATTAATAGTAGAGTAGAGTAGTAACACTTGAGTAAGTAATATTTTTTTGTGATCTACTTGAATTAGAAACACGCATTCGATGCATTAAAAGAACATTGGCGTGTGACGGATTCAAATACCTCATCAGTGAGGTCTTGTGATTTATTGCTCACTCCATGTGAAAGTGTCTTTCATCTGACGGACACGTGCGTTCCCTGCAATGTTCCTTCTTTCATTCTTATTTCTTTCAAATGTTACTTGGTTTTGAGGTTGGAAATTGGCAGGACACATTTCCTTGAATATCAATCCCTTCTTCCATTCACACATGACCTCATGCCACAAATGTTCCTGAACATTTCAGGAGGAGACTTTCACATGTGTGAAAAGGGCTTAAGTGTTTATGTGTATGTTACATCATTACAAGACAGGAAAGGAAAATGTGCAAAAGTCCTGCGTGTGTGACGTTCTTGAATCCAGTGCCACCTTCCATGTGTGCAGGAGATACTAAGCCAGCCTTGGCCGCCACATCAGAGTTTCCTGTTTTTAGCCCTGACTTAACATGACCGCAGACAGAGCTGTGGAACAGGGATCAGCTTGGTTCTTTAATAGTACTTACATGTTTTTTAAATGATCAGGAACTGAAATGAACAGGATTAGAATTTATTTATATTTTAATTATAACAGTGTTGTTTCTGGAGCAGCAACAGTAAGGTTTACAACAACAAAGTCACTATATACACTCAGTGATCTCACTGCAAACAAACCTAAATGTCAGTAAGATAAATAATATTCCTGACATTAAAATACATATTGTTTAGAAAGAATGAAGAACACAGATATCAGTAAGTATCAGTCCTTCCTCCTGTCCTCTGTCCTTCTGCTCTCAGTCAAACACACAGAGGAGACGACAGAGAAACTAGTACGACAATAAATGACTCTCATGAATCTCATGAGTAGAGAACTCTGATCATAGTTCTTTTTCTTTTCATGCTGCTGAGGCGCTGTGAAACAACACTTAGTCGCTGTGCCTCAGTGTTATAATAGTAGGGTAAACCCTGAATGTGCTGCTGGTAGTGTCTGTGGTTTGGTTGCAGCTGTAGCGCTGCTGTGTTGCTTTTGATCTTTTTGGTATAGTGGCGCAGATTGACAGATTGTGGATGTTCTGTTTTTACTGCAGTTGCAATAAGTGCTTATAAAGTATGCACAGTATGTGTGAGGGAGCATGCTCCGTAGGCCCTTCCAGCCTGTGTGGGTAGTTTCTGGGTGTGTGTATGGGTGTGTGTCCCTTGGTAATACTCTGTGTGTGTTTGCACAGCATGGTTCACTGCCAAGGTGTAACCAAAGACACAGATAAACACACATGCACTGAGGGATGGACACCCAGCGAGCAAAGCTGGACCTCAGTGGCAATCCTCTCCTAAAATAACAGACATTCTTTCCCCACCTCCCTCATCACCACTCCCAGAAACATGAAGCACAACACAGATGTAGAATCACAGAGAGTACAGCCGGTGGTGAAGCAAACTGTGGTACAAGCTGATAGTTTAACCTTGTTAATCATTCCCAGGACAGTATCAAGTTTATACTGGGTTTCAGTCCTGAGAGTAAATGAGCTTGACTCTTAAATGCAGTTTAACATTACTCTGTTGGTTTGTTGAGGTTGTGGTTGTGAAGACAATCTGTATTTATTACCTCAAACTGTACACATATCAAGAAGTGGCCTGTCCAGGCAATGGAATTACTTGCTCATTTCCGATGATATTTTTAAATCTGGGCTTTTAATTCTCAACAAATGAAGTTTCTCTGTTCATCTGACCTGTAGCAATGGTGCATGTAATGACAAGGCTAACATGGTTTCTTTGAGTACCTGAGTAATTTAAAAGAGGGCTGATATTGTTGGCTGATATTAAATACAGCATATGATACAGAAAATGAAAGCTGTGTCGATATTACATAGATTGTCAAGAAGGGTTAGTTTTTTATATATCTACAGTATGTAGCATGTGAGTTGACTTATTGCAAAGGAGGAAATGGTGTGGCAGTCAATAATGTCCATTGCTAATCTGTGGAATAGCCTATTACTATACATGATTTGTCTTTTCGTTTTGGGCAGCCTGTGAGCAGTCGCTTCAAAAAGTGTATGCATAATAATAAAACGTAACAATAGTCCTAACCCCCAAAATCTGGTATTGGTCGAGCTGTAGCTTCTTTTGCCTCTGCAGCTGTGCAGCATTGTACTTTACACAGTCTCCCTTTGTTTCAGTCTCTTTAGCTCTTTGTTTCTCTCACCCTCTCAAATGTGTGAAATTCTCAACTGGACAGAACAGTCATCAGATTGGCTCAGAAGCCAACTGTCCAGATATTATCATTTTATGGAGTGACTAGACACACAAATACTCAGACATGGAGATTAAAGAGAAGTAATTATGTTTTGTCATACAGGAAATTGTGAAATTACCAGACCTACCCAGCAAAGGTCTTTTGAAATTCAGGTGGAAGAGCATGTATTCTTAGAGGATTTTCAAGGAATACAATATGTTATTCTGGGTCTTTATCACTGTGAATTATCTTTAACGCATTGAACACATTGACCCCTGTTTTATTAAGCTTGGCAACAGTGTTTTGGCCCTGCAGGGCTTGATAATTTGATATAAAGATATTTCAGGTTTGTTTCTCTATGGATACACTATACCTTATTTTTGCTGTAGAGATTTATTTGCAATGATTGTAGTTTTTAGATCATTTGACTCGATTGTGTTTTCAACTGATTAATTTCAGGCTATGACTATCTAGCTTAAACTTCCTTATGTTACCTGGAATTTGCATAATAAAAATGCGTGACACATGCTCTTTATTGCTGTTCAACTTAATATTATCCACTTGTGCAACAGCCTTTGCAATTGTGATTTACAGCCACTGTCTGAATTGCAGCTCCATCAGAAACCGGTCTACCAAAGCAAACCCTTGCTCTACTTTGCCGTACATTATCTCACACTTCCTCCTGTTTGCCCTTATCAGCAGAGGACAGTCTGTGCCCAGGCCTTGTCACTGTTGATCTTACAGACACATCAGGGCACTGTCTCTCTGCGTCAATACTGTCCAAGGTTGTCAACCTTCTGTCCTTCCTTCTCAGCTCTGTGACTGATGCACTGATCAGCTATGCAAACCTGCGCTCTGCAAACTGTGATAATGACTGAGCAAAATATTACGACCCAGCATATACAGTGGAATACTGCAGTGTTTCATGAATAAGCTTAGTATTGGAGAATATAAAATAAACTCTAGCTAGCTTTTCCAGAGCTTTCAATTACATTTCTGGGTTGGCATCTTGGGATGAAGATGGCTCAGTTGAATCACATTGTTAGTCACCTGACAACAGACTTGCATGTAGCAAGAGGTTTTGTGTTTGATTTTCTCAATAGTGCCCTCCAGCATAGAAATTTAATCTTGAAAGAATACAACTAAAAGTGCTATGGAGCACTATTTCTTTGAGTGGATCCCTGTTTTGTTTGTAATTTGAGCTGTGTTGCACAGTCCTGCCAGAAATTTCATGCTATTCTACTTAATGATGGTTTGGGGGTGGTGACTTGAAAAGAAGGGAATCAATGTGCCAACAAAGGCAGGGAGGAAGAAAACAGCAAACTAGCACATTTTTGTTGTATTTACTCTGCTTGATGGCTGAGGAGAGCATGCTTATATCAGTGTTCTTGTCATATTTAAGGGGGGTTTTGAAGAAGCACATGCATCTCTTCAAGAGTAATACACCATTATTAACTCAGCTAGACACTCACATATAAACTATTCTTGACAGAATAGTCTACCTACTGGCTCTCTCCTCTCCCCTCCTCCTCCTCCTCCTCCCCCCTCCATATGTTTAGAGAAGGCGATACCATGAACCAAACTGTCAAACGGAATGAATAATGTTCCTCCTCTTTCAGAGTTGCAGAATGTGATTTGAATTGCTTTCTTAGGTTAACTTTGATGAAAAAAATAATAGAGCTGCTGCTGTCCAAAAGTGTTGATTTTGTTTTTTAGTTGTTATGCTCCCAGGTGTTGCTTTTAGCTATTAGGAATGTCTGAATGAAAAATGACTTTGTGTTTGCGTTTCATTGCATTCTCACTGTGACAGAGTGGTTAATGGAATGAAGCATTAACATATATTAACTCTCATCTTTCTTCCTTCTCTCTCCCCTCTACTCTTTTCTCTCTTCCCTTCTTTTGCCCTTTTCCCCAAATTTTCTTCTTTTGCTCTCTCCAGGATCTGTTGCATCACTTTCGCACCAGGTGACCCCCACCCCTTCGCCAAAATCCGGCTATTAGATGTGACCACGAGGTTGATCAGGAGAAGCCACCATGTCTTAAACGCAGACGGGCCCTCCGGAGCCCTGTCCCCCCACCCTGGACCCCCTTCCCCCTCCCCCATCCACCACCTTACCCCTTCTCCCAGCCCCATCCCACTCCCAGACCTCCCTGCTCATGTGAGGGACAGGCTACCCAGCCCTGGCTCCCCGCTGGCACACCCCTCCCCTCCCTCCGGAGAGATGAGCCTGCAGAAGCACCAGCAGTTGGGTGGTGGTAGCGGTGGGGTGATGGGCTCTGATCGAGACTTGCAGTCTACTGCTTCCTCCATCTCTCTGCCCTCTGTGAAGAAGGCCCCCAAGAAGAGGCGCCTCTCCTTCGCTTCTCTTTTCAGGAGGCGAGGTCGGGAGTCCAAATCAGGACGGCAGAGGTCCCGAGAGCTCCAGCACCCGGGATCTGGAGGGCTTGGAGGGGTGGATGGCATTGCCAGCATCGAGAGCATCCACTCTGAGATGTGTAATGACAAGAACTCTGCCTTCTTTTCTGTGACTGGGACCGGAGCTGCCTCTGCTGCTGCTGCTGCTGCTGCTGCTGCTGCCTCCACCTCATCTGCCTCAGGGCCTTCCTCCTCTACCTCCTCCTCGTCCAAGGTGGGAGGTGGGGTGGGGGCCGAGCTACTGGAGTGCCCGCTGTGCCTTCTGCGCCACTCCAGGGAGAGCTTCCCTGACATCATGACCTGTCACCACCGCTCCTGCATGGATTGCCTCCGTCAATACCTGCGCATCGAGATCTCAGAGTCGCGTGTCAACATCAGCTGCCCTGAGTGCTCGGAGCGCTTCAACCCGCACGACATCCGCATGATCCTGGGTGACCGGGCGCTCATGGACAAATATGAGGAGTTCATGCTGAGGAGGTGGCTCGTGGCTGACCCTGACTGCCGCTGGTGCCCTGCGCCGGACTGTGGGTAAGAAGTAAATTTAAATACCCAACACCTGAACACGACCAAAACAACACACACTCTGAATGTTTTCTCTAGAATGTGTTTTCTAGCAGTTTTATGTATGTCCAGAGTGTCTTAGGTTTACCTATTAAGGAGACTGAATGTGGTGTGTGGAACAGAGTGGGGTGAAGTGGGCTAACCTTCACCTCAACTGTCTTTGATTGGTATGATATAAGGTCAAGTATAGCCCATTGAAAGAGAATGTGATGAAAATGTTTAATACAACAGGTGACAAATGACTCAGTAACTCAGTGAGAGAATAGAGTTGGAGAGAGAGACCTTGTTTAACAACTTAGCTAAGGGTGGAATATGAATCTTAAATCTTTCCACCTCAGTTCAGTTTTCTCCAGGTTGTAAAAATCTTAGACCCAGAGTCTTCATCTAAAGCATCTGTCATGTAACTACCCCCTTACACATGTAATGTTGCCAGTGCTTGTTTTAACTGATAATTACCATATGACTGCAGTACTTGTTCTTGTTGCTATTGACCCCCTCACAACATGAAGCAGTAGTAAAATTAAAAAGAACATTTTTGTGTTCCCCGAGTAAATAAAGATTAAAGCCATTCTCTAACAGCAACAAAAGACTGATTTCTATGCAGAACAAAACAGCTGCTTCAAGAATATAGCCATCTGTGGCTTTCTGATGGTACTCCATTTTCATTTTTATGATACTTGCTGTCATGGTGGAATCTACTCACTGACCTGACTCATTATGTATGTATATTCCATCATGTACTGTGATTTGTTGTGGTAAACTAATATGAAAACTCCTCTATGACCAGATGACAAAAAGACAATGACAGCGTGCCACAACAGCGGAAGAAGAAACCACTTCCTTTGAAAGAGACAGTTAACCCTCCATACTGAGCAGCAGCAGAGACCCTGCAGGGATTTAGATTGATGGGTTGTTGTTTTTTTACACCAGTATCCTCAGCTAAACCCCATCTAGTTCACTCCCTCTGTTGTTATTAGGGTTTATGCACTCACAACTAACAACTTTTGAGTTTGACATCCATTAGTTTGCGCTTGCACTGAACTATTTGTGGATATGGTCATGGCTGTGATTCAACAGATACTTGTTGTGTGCTGTGATGGCAAGTCATTGTTGCTAACCTGAACAAGGATTTGAAGGAAAGCATGAGATGGTGAAGAGAGGCACAGAAGCTTTTTCTGTATGATGTGCTGATGAGCTGTATGTGATGCTGCATAGTGTATAATGGACAGGAGCATCCATATCACACCTACCTGTCTCTGCCTGTCCGTCTCTTTTCCACCAATCGTCTCTCTACCAGCTGTCCCTCTCCTTTCCTGCCTTTCTGTCTTTATGTATTTGTTTCAGGTCTGTCTGTCTAACCCGTTACATGGCCCGCTAACAGTAATCCAGTTGTGCTGGACTGTTTTGCTGTCTAATCCCCTTCCTGAGTGATGGCTCGTTGGCTTGCTTCTACCCAGTCCCCCACACTGTCACTGCAGTGTGTCCTGTAGAGGCCCTGCAGGGTCAAATGTTGACTCAGACTCTCTGACAAATCAAATCAGCACCTCATTTATACAGCATTTAGTGGACGTCTCTCTAAAGTGCCTTAACCTCTGGCTTTTCACAACTCACAAAAGTAAGGTTCAGATCACATTTATTAAAAATTGATTGAATCATTGTTTTCTCTGTCAGGCTGACTGTGACGTGGAAAAAATGGCGGCCCGCATACAGTATCTGTATGGTTTTTTTTTTTGTTGTTGTTGAAACCATTGGAACACTTTGGACAAGCCATAAGCATGTAAGCATAAGCAATTGAGATTTAGTCACAACCCTAAACCAGGACAAAGTACACATAGCAGCTTGAAAAGGTTTACTTATTTGGGAGAATCACTATCTTTAGGCAGGCTGTTTTAGTTTCCAGTTTCTGTCACATTTTAACAAAACCATCCCTGTCTTTGCTTACTCTCGTCTCTCACAGCCATTTCCTTTTCTTCCAGGAATTGTTTGAGGTCAGGTGATTATATACCCCCCCCCATCCCATCAGACTGACTTGACTATCATTGTCCATGTACTGTTTTTGTCAATTATTCTGAAGCCGCTGTAACCTTGAGCACTTGGGCTGCTGCATGTTTTGTTTTGTGGGATGTCCTGTTTTGTAACCTTGACCAGAATAGTAGCAAATATATTTCCAGTGTAAAAACAACGTGGCATGCATGACGTGTAATATTATGCTTTGAGAAGAGCTGAAATAGCTGTGGCATAAAGCGGTGTTAGACATTTGCCTTGGATTAACTTTCCCGCTCTGTCCATCCTAGTGGGCAGGACAGTATTGACATAATTAGGCATCCCAATAGTTTTGACAGAATTTTGAGAAAATGCAATACAGCCTGGATATGTTCACATATAGATATTCACATATCTGACTTACAGTATCCTTTTTGTTCATTTTCTGCTCTGCTATCTTCAGCTAACAGTCCTTTCAGTCTCTGGGGCAATGATACTACACCAACAACTGGACATTAGACTGCATTTGACCTTCATTAAGCATTTTGGCTGACTATTGGCTGTAGCTGTTACGTCCTGTCCACCACTGTTGACACTAGTTCACCCTTATCAGTGGCCATACTCTTAGTTGAGTGTGTTGAATTGATGTTGGCAGCAGTCAGTGAGACAGACCACAGCTTATTCTTTTCTTTTCTTTCGAGCAAGAGCCCACGGGCTGGCCATGCCAAAGCAAATCCAAATGGCAGTTCACAGTAGCAGTTGCAACTTATCAGACATATTCTCAGTTTGTACACAGATCACTGGATAGCCATTTCTTTACATACATATACAGAATGTATGTATATGTCAGTGGTCAGCTGGCTGTTGGCTCTAGCTTTAACATTGCACAGCATTCAGACTTCACTTCAGTCTTAGTTGGCACTAGTTGTTTGAGCTCAGCTTTTTCTAACTGTCTTTAGAAGAGTTCTTTCTTCAGCCAATGTGTCTCTCTGAGCGGATTTTTGCACCCCAGAGTGGTTCAGAGGAAACTACAGTGTCCTTCCATTTGATTTGTTTCCATTTCTCTGCAGCTTTTCTCTGCTCTGTCCTTTCCTCTTGCTTGTTCCTCTTTCCTGCAGCTCAGAGGCTTCGGCCAACATCAAGCAGTTCATTAATCAGTTTGTTATGTGCACTGTTTCAGAGAAGATTGGGAAATGCGCAGAGGGCACATTGAAACCAACGACCTCCTCCTGGAAACAATAGTTTCAGCCTGCTGTAATTTGGCCTGCATAATCAGATACACCTTGTACAGGGATTAGAAAGGTTCCCATCAATCCAGCCAAGTGAATCCTGGGCCAGGACAAAAGAAAAAGCTTCACATTTTATGTATTTAGATTTTCTCAAAACACCCAGCAACAGCTGTATTAATCAGACATTATCATACACAGTGTTATCATTGGTTATATAATTGTTTGTTGGCTTATCGCTGTATTGTCACTGCTTTAACATGTTTGAGTACATTTTCTGGCAGGAGGGGTATGTGGTGTTATTCTGTTATAGAAAGTGGACAGTGGTGTTACAGTTATTGGTGTGATTACATTTTTTAAAATGTTTTTGAAAAAGTATAAAATAGCTTATGGTTATACAGAAACTGCTGTGATCTAAACTGATCTGGTGTTTTGTGTCTGTTGTCATAACGAACACCCACAATGCAACACTAAGGCCATGGTCTTCTCTTTCCTCAATATCTCTCCCATCCTCTCCCATCTCTAGTCTATGTACAGTTTATTGCTGGGGGTTTACCCAGACTGATTTTAAATAAGACTGACATGTCTCTGCCATTCCTCACTGTCTGTCTGCATTCTGGACACAGTCCTCTGTAGAGTAAACTGATCCACAGTGGAGGAAGTCTCCCAGGCTCTCCATGGCTCTGTGATTGAAACTTAATCTTGGGGTCAGTCACAGAGGGGCTGGGAGGCTTGTGCTACAGTCAGATACAACTACGTCACACACTCCGGGGTTTCCCTCAGGAAATTTGGTAGCCAGTATTCTTCAGCTGTCATTTCTGAACAGACGGATTTTTCTTATTTTTGAACATTGTCTCCTTGTTAGCGCTCACTCCTTTTGTCTCCTGTCTATTGGCTGAATGCATCATGTATCGCCTCGACTCAGCTGTCACTCTGTCAGAGATGTTTGGATTTGATGTGTGTGTACTGGGTCTTGTACACACACACACACACACACACACACACACACACACACACACACACACACACACACACATCAAATCCAGTGATGTACACATGCAAATGCAGAAGACACAGCTACTGGGGGAAACAGGCAGACTGACAACAGCTGTAGATTCTGCTCCAGACTTGTCCACATCAGCATCACACTTGTCATGTTACTTAGAAGCTGATGTTCTGAACAACAGTCTCACATTAAAGATATGGCCTTTGCTGTGCAATAGCACTGTTAGCACCCTTTTCTCCGCTTGTGGTTTCTGAGTAAAAATATTGTTTCTCGAGAGATTAGTGGAGGCAGCAGCCTGTTCAGCAGGGGCAGGCACCGTCCACAATGAATGACGAAAGAAAGATTGTTTTTTGGAAAGTGTTGCTCAAGTGGTAGGCCTTTATTTAATGTGTGCTCTCTTGTCACCCTGTCATTATAGATTTAAGGATGAAGTTTTCTCCACAGCTCTAGTGGATTAGGAACCAAAAATCTATCATGGGATGTTTTGTACAGGGTCAAAGATCAGCATGTATTACAGCATATTTTACCTGGCGACACACCCTCATACAGTCAACACAGTGAGTGTATGAGTGTGTGTGTCCAGCCTCTGAGTGGACGAAGGCGGGGAGGGAGTCGTCATCTAGTTTGCCATTTTAGAAGTTCACCAATATATGTACAAGAAGATGAATTAAGCTGGTGTGTTTAAATGCTGATGATGGTGAATGGTGAATGACATTGTTCAGCTCCAATGTGTATTATATTTGTCTTCTACCAGGTATGCAGTGATTGCCTTCGGGTGCGCCAGCTGTCCTAAGATCACGTGCGGCAGGGAAGGCTGCGGTACAGAGTTTTGTTACCACTGTAAGCAGCTGTGGCATCCCAACCAGACCTGTGATGCAGCACGTCAGCAGAGAGCCCAGAGCCTCCGACTGAGGACAGTCCGCTCGTCCTCCCTCAGCTACAGCCAAGAGAGCGGAGCTGCAGGTTGGCTCACTGAACACACACACAGACACACAAAAACACAAAGTTGCATGATTGCTCATTTGCTTTTATTTAGAAAACTATTAGTTCCTTTTACTTTATTGTTTTATTGTTTATAATTCACTCAGTGTTTTTTTTTAATGTTTGAAAGATGTTACCTGAATGACCAGGCTTATGGTTTGTTGATAGCAGTAGTATAACCAGTCAGGGAAACTATATTATGCACAATGAAATCATATTCTCTTTTCGTCTTTCTGCCTTTCAGCTGATGACATTAAGCCATGTCCGCGCTGTGCTGCTTACATCATCAAGATGAATGACGGCAGCTGCAACCACATGACCTGCGCCGTCTGCGGCTGTGAGTTCTGCTGGCTCTGCATGAAGGAGATCTCAGACCTGCACTACCTGAGGTCAGTATGTCAACACACGTACACACATCTTCACACACAGACTGTTACATTGGCTGTTGTGAAAAGGTGTATTAGTCAGTTTAATTTCTGGTTGTCCACAAATTTTACTTAACTTGTTCAAACGTTGGTGTGATGGATTGATATAAGTTTTGTTGCCTGTGCCGTGGGTGAGATTAGGAACCTATCCAGCAAGTTTGATTGCACCTCTCAAAATTTCTGACCCAAATTAAAATAAAGTATTTCTGGACACTGAAGATCTTTGTCCCCACAGGGAGAAACTTTTTTTTCTCAGCTGTGTGGCAAAAGATGAAAAAGCTGAAGCTCTCTTACTGTATACTGACTGAATACATGAAAAATGTAAAAAATATATTTCCTTCCCCTCTACCTCTCTTTTAGTCCGTCAGGCTGTACTTTCTGGGGAAAGAAGCCATGGAGCAGGAAGAAGAAGATTCTCTGGCAACTGGGAACACTTGTGGGTGCCCCTGTTGGCATCGCACTCATCGCCGGCATAGCTATCCCCGCCATGATTATTGGCATCCCTGTGTATGTGGGAAGGAAGGTGAGGCTCTGGAAACACGTTTGCACAGTGTAGCTTGGAACATAGCCAAGTTTTCCTGTTTATAGTTTTCACTACATGGATGAGGCAGAATTAGATTTGCTGTTCAAACACTTGACTGCATTGATCTGTGTTATGTGTGTGTGTGTGACAGCTCAATGCAGTCATTATGAAGGCACAGGGTTTCATTCTCAGTGTTGCATTTATTAGTTTTGAATGATTACTCTGCTTTCCCGTAAAGCATAACTCTAAAGCACAATCTTTTTAGTTGTACACATAGTCAGCATTACATAACTGTGCATATTACAGTTATCAGTTGGTGGAAGTAAACACACCGCATGACCAGAACCAAGCCCTGCATCAATCAGTAACTAACTAATTATATTGTAAAACGAGCCCTTATACTGTCATGTATTTTTCTCAGGCTCCTAAGTTATCTCAACCCAGCTGAGGTCATTTGTCAATAATCTGCCCTGCGTGTTTGTGTTTCTGTGTATATACACTTGTGTTGTATCGTATCATTCATCAGTCTCGCTCTGTCCAAGAAGAACTTGACATTACAAAGAAATGAAAGTATTCAGACTCTCCAGAATTCCCCTCTCAATGCTGCCAAGAAGAAGTCGGAGCCAGCAAACTTTTCTTCCCCGACAAAACCAGACCACATTCAGCAGCGATCACATGACACATGTGAAACATCTGAGCATGAATCACCTGCATTCCACATATGAATGTAGCTGTTCAGTCTTGATGTTAAATCTCCATCCTGGTGACTCACTTACACCAAGGACATGGCGTTTTACTTGCAGCGCGGCCACGTGTCATTCAGCTGTACTTTGTGACTGTTGACTGACTTGTAAAGCAGAAATGTTAAAGGAATGTAATGGGAACAGAAGGTCTTTGTACGAAGTTAGTGGGAATGCATATTGACAGTTTTTGTTACATATGTGTGTTTTGGTTTTGGAACAACAACTTTTGGAACTGCTAACCAAATCAATCATAAAAAAAAAAACAATACATGATAACAGTAACAGAAAAGTCTTTTGTTTTTTTTAACAGTTTTTATATTTCTTCAACAATGACTTGCCATTAGTCCTGTGTCAGGGGTGCTGGTTTTCCCCAAATTTTTCGCAATAACCGTTTTTTGCATTCTATTAGTACTATTGTAAAATGTTTTACTGTTGCTGGCAGACTTGTTTACATGTCACTTTGGCAGCTATCCTGTACATGCTTTGGTCTGTTCTGCCATATAGTGACTGATTACTGGTGGCTGAACAACTCTCAAGTCAGATGTTAGCTGGTTTTGATATTAGTTGTGAGAACTGAACTTGGACTCCTCGGTTCCCTCTATCTGACTGTGACTCACATCGCTCGCTTCTCTCCGTCAGATCCATAACCGCTATGAAGGCAAAGATATCTCCAACCACAAGAGGAACCTGGTGATCGCTGGTGGAGTGACTCTTTCTGTCATCGTGTCTCCAGTGGTGGCTGCAGTCACTGTTGGTCAGTCCCGTCCTCCACCCTCTCCTCCCTCCTTCCTCTCTTTCTTTGTCTCTGTGCCTGTGCTGCTGCTTTAGTTCTCTGCATGCCTGGAGATCTTTATTGACATATCCTTGTTTGACTTTGCTAGCTTCAAGAATTTCTTTTGTTTAATCTTAGAGTTTATATCATGCAAAAGTTTGTTTTTTGAAGCCAATTGCATTTCTCATAAGATGTTATATAAAGATGGGAAAGTTGAGGGAGAGGACTGTTTTGAATTTCTGTGCCTCCGCTGTTTTTTTTTTTCCTAGTGTCTTAGTCTAACACATCCCTGGTGTGTATATGTCTCTGTCTCATTCACCCCTCAGGCATTGGCGTTCCCATCATGCTGGCTTATGTCTATGGTGTGGTGCCCATCTCGCTGTGCCGTAGCGGAGGTTGTGGCGTCTCGGCTGGGAATGGCAAAGGAGTCCGCATAGAGTTTGACGACGAGAACGACATGAATGTTGGCAGTGGTGCAGCTGCCACCGGTAAGCCTCAGTGCCCTCACTCCCACACCCACCCCCCACTGCCCACACTCACACCCAAAAGTGACCCTGTGTGTTTTTGCCCAAGTCAGCAAACAACAGAATTTGCCTTTTGCTGACTGATACACTACAGAATCCCTGTTCAAATGAAATCTGCTGCTGGTTTCACAGAAGTGTTCTTTCGCACTTTTCCTATCACAGAAAAATGTGAATTGTGCTTTTTATGTGAGACCAGAAGCCCACTGCTTCTTGACAAATACCCTTCCTAGTCTATTTCAATTTCATCAGACACAGCACAGCCTTTTGTTCCTGCAAGAAATTAAACTTTTATGCCTTATTTTTATATTTGGAAATGTTTCATTATGCTGTTTTCTATGTAGATACTACATCAGTGGCAGACACCAGGAACAACCCCAGTATAGGCGAAGGCAGTGTTGGGGGGCTGACAGGCAGTCTGAGTGCCAGTGGCAGCCACATGGACCGCCTGGGGGCCATCAGGGACAACCTGAGTGAGACGGCGTCCACCATGGCCCTGGCTGGAGCCAGCATCACCGGCAGCCTCTCTGGCAGTGCCATGGTCAATTACTTAAACAGGTACTGAAACAGAAATGCACGTCATGGGATTTAAATGTTGGTGCAGCTTTGGACTTTACTGTGCTTTGCTGCATTGACTAAATCTCCCCCCCCCCCCCCCACCATTTCATGTTTTCAGGCTGGAGGTGCAGGCTGATGTGCAGAAGGAGCGCTGCAGTCTGAGCGGAGAGTCTGGCACGGTCAGCCTGGGTACAATCAGCGACAACGCTAGCACCAAAGCAATGGCTGGATCCATTCTGAACGCCTACATGCCCCTTGACAGGTGAGCATCATGTACTTTTTAACTGGATGATGCTGTTAGGGAACAGTCTGTACATTGGCAGCGTATGTAGGGTTCTGTGTAGTCAGTGTCTCGACAGAAATCGCTAAAATGAAACAGATTGCAGTGAAATACACACTTATGATCATGTAATAGTGAATATCACTGCTCACACGAGTACTGATGTGTTAGAAATGCTGTGTTACTTGGCAGAAGAGCAACATTAAGTTATTTATTATTTTATGTCCATTTTTTATTGATGAGAGTCCAGAATTTGTTGTAGAAGCATCTAGTATTAAGTGATGTTACAACAGCTCCAAATGTTTTACCATTCTTTACACAGCCTTTTACACTTGCACTCCTACATACAGTACATATAGTATTCTTCTTAATGTCCTACTTATTTGTCTCATACTTCCCTCTTCCTCTCATGTTTCAGAGATGGGAACAGCATGGAGGTCCAGGTTGACATTGAATCCAAACCCGGCAAACTGCGGCACCACAGTGGCAGCAGCAGTGTAGATGACGGTGGCCATGTTGGCCGCTGTGGCTGGACCTGCCCATCCAATGGTTGCACCTCCTCAGAAGGCAAAGGAACCTCCACCAAGTGGGCCAAAGAGGCATCCTGCGCCTCCTCCTCCAGCTCGGGGGGGAAAAAGAGCAAAGGCAAGCTGCGCAAGAAAGGCGGCGGAGGCACCAAGATCAATGAGACGCGGGAGGACATGGACGCTCAGTTGCTGGAGCAGCGCAGCACCAACTCCTCAGAGTTCGACTCTCCCTCGCTGAGCGGCAGCCTGCCGTCCGTGGCTGACTCCCACTCCAGCCACTTCTCCGAGTTCAGCTGCTCCGATCTGGAAAGCATGAAGACGTCCTGTAGCCACGGCTCCGGCGGAGGCGACTACCACACGCGCTTCGCCACCGTCAGCCCCTTACCCGAGGTGGAGAACGACCGCCTGGAGACCTGCCCCGCTTCTTCGTCCTCCTCCCAGGGACAAGGAGCTGTGATCACTCCCCACTCCCCCACCTCCACCACCTCCTCCCTGGGCCACGGCGCAGAGCTCTCCCCTCTCTGCTTCATCACAGAGGAGAATGTCAACCTGGTGTGCCCCGCTGAGCTGGACTCTCACAGCAACACCAGAGAGCTGCTAAAAGAAACCAACAACAACCACCACCAACCACAACACCCGACCCAAACCCAGCAGCAGCCCAAGAACTCCTGTATACAGACTGACATATAAAATCTCAATACCTTAAGTGCTGCACAGACGCTGTTTTTATTTAACATCTTTTCCTCCAGTAAACTAACAGTCATAGCTTACAGTTTAACCTGCATTTTCTGTTCTTCCCTTGTAAAGGGGACGTGTTATTTTGGGATTTATGTCCTTCATTACAAAGCAACCCCTGAGTAAAACAGAGATCTGTGTGTCCACTGACTGTCAGAGGGCTTGTTGGAAGTATTAAAAGGTTTCCACAGTGCAGTCTTGTGAGAAATGTTAAGGTTGTGAATGCTGGTGTTTTCTCCCTGTGCCGACCCGCAGACTGCTGACACTTTTTTTTTTTGGGCAGTTCACTCGCTCACCACTTGTAACAGAGACAGCCCATGTATTTGCTCGCTGTCCTATTGATCTGTGTAGGTTCAAATAAAACCACTGTGCCGGTTTCGCTAGTATTTGATTTTTGGCTCCACGATGCGGATGCAACACCATGCAGGAATCTTAATATCACAGCTTTCCATAAGTGAACTCCAACAGGGACCAGGCAATATGATTCACTATTTCCTCTTTTTATTTTCCCCCAAACGTATTAGTAACAGAGGAACCTTTGTGTTCTTGTCTGTATTTATTATTAGACTTTTTTTTTTGTCTTTTCCCTGGATGTTTGTTTGAGATGAACCCTCTAATGTATAAATCTAAGGCCTGGGCGCAACATCCTGAATCATTTTTGCACTAAAATAGACACAAATGGCATTCTATTTAGATGGAAACACACATAACTGTTTTGGGAGCTTGACAGTTTTTTAGCAGCTTGGTAACCACTGAGTTTAAACCTGTAGCTGATGTTGCCTAAAACTGAGTGTGTGTTTTTAGTGCTAAGATGAATTTGGAAGCCCAGGCCTGGTTAAGTTCTGTGGAGAGCTTGTGATGATATTTTTGGGAGGGGGGGGTTGATATGAGAAAGGTCTCTGGAAGGCCACGGTTGTCAAGATAATGCTGAAAGTCATTATATTAACATTAACCAATGGGTTGGTCAATTCTGTGAAATTGTATCAAGAAAATGTTTCGTCCTGTTCAAAGGTGATTTATTCAGGCTGATGGTCTCGCCTCACTGAGTAAGAGAGAGCTTTGATATCTTTCTTTGTTAACTCATGGTGCCTTCAAGAAGCTGTTTGTGTTCTCTGTTTGTCTCTCTCCACTGTGTCTTCAAGACTCCCAAACAACAACGACTCATTATAGGTTGCAGGATGTCTGTCTGTGTAGGAGGGATGCTCATTCACGTACAGAACATACTGTGGTAGATCTGGTAAATGAAGACTTTTCAATTGCCTACCAAAGACAGCACTCAGGCTCTTGTTAAATCTTATACCTTTGACTTGTCACCTGTAGACACAGTATGGTGCATCCTTTTTTCACCATGGGGATGAATGAAGACAAGACCCAGGATTATACAGACATACAGACTGCTGTTTTGTACATGCTTCACAAATGCTACGCAAATAACTGAGGCCCCAGAATGGCCTGAGGCACCTGCACTGTTACCTGTATTTCTTATTACATTGATGTTCTGCATTGCACAAAGGTGAATAGGGATACATAGGTTTGTTCTGGGTTACCTTCCCTATTGATTTGTCCTGTGATTAATGTTTGTGTTGCCAATCGGTGCTGCTGAGCAGACTTGAAGTCAAATTCTGTTTTCAACACTTTATTTCAGAGTGTTAGCTTACGCCTGTCTTTACTGCTCAGTGGTCAGCTTTATTGAGGCCACTGAGCCGGCTCAGGTGAAACCTCTACCAGGTAGATAAAAGCATCGTGAATGGTATTTTGACCCAGGTCTGTTACTGAAGGAACACTCAGTTTGGTTCGGTGGATAACGCTACATGCTGCAGTCTATTCCGCATTAAAGCAAAATGTTGTTTTGTTCTTCCTCCCCGGTTCTGTTTCTCATTCTTCACCAAAACTCCAGTTTCTTGATCCTAATTTGAACACTAGTGCCAGATATAATTTGTGCAGAATGGCATAAGGTATTTGTATATGTGTTTGGTAATTTGCTTTACTATATGCGTGTAAATGCATATCAGAAAAATAAAAAAAATATATGAAATGTTATCGTCCCGTCCTCCATTTTTCAGGTTCATGCATGAACTGTAAATAATTAGTTTTCCATTTTCATTTTTATTGAACTATTTCATTTCATCTGAGCACAGAAAACCTTTACATATCTCCAGTTTATTGAATAGCCCTCTGTGAATATTGTACATCTCTACTGAAATATAATGTTAAAACCACAGCAAAGAGAAACTGTGGAGCATGAAATTATTGCCTCTTGCCCCCAACTTGTCACCCTTAACTGAATTTGGTACATTCATGTAGAACTGATAAAACAAACAAAGAATGGTTTGGATTCAGGCAGTCAATTTTCGATGACTGGAATATTCAGTAGTTTGAATATTTAACAAGGACAAAATGTTTCTTTAAATTAGCATATAAATGACATTTCAAACAATTACGTGCATGTAGCTAAGTGAATATATGTATGATTTATGATGCATAAATCCAAGCCATTTAACATTTTGATAAAAGCTACTGAATGACATAAATATACTCTCTCTTCAGGAGTATCTGCACACTCACCCAAAAGTAAGTGCACCCATAATCTGAAATCCAAGGCACACATCTCATAAAGATGCTGCTTCTCTCCAGTGTGTGCGCATCTGAATGGCTGAACTGCTGTGAAGACGAACGTGCAGACGTGTCGGCTGGCAGGCTAATTTGGTAAACAAATAGGACGAGTGACTTTTTGTCATTCCTTATGGAAAGACGCAAACATCAGCCTTTAAGAGTGTTTTTACATTAGAACTCAGATCTGCTGATTGCATAGCTGAATAAACAAAAGAGAGCGTCTGAGTCACGTACAATTACAAATTGTATTTTCTCCTATAACACTGTCAGTAGATATCAGTTCCACAGATACCATTATCATAGCAATAAGATATCATGCAGGCCTATTTCTCCCACAGAGATAATACAGTACACATGGTCATAATAAAACCCTTATTTTATCTTATGGTTTTGTCCAGCAAGGAACATCTTAATTAGCTCAGCAGCAAATGACCTCACATGTTCGTTTGCTAGGGAATATTCAGCATGCACTGAATATCATTTCTGATCTTGGCTGGTGTCTGACGGAAGCTCATTTATCTAATGGTTAATATCTAAAGACTGACAGGGTTAAAGGATCCAAACAACTGGAGCTCAGTTCTGGGAACGCGAACTGTCCTGAGCAAACTTAACTGCCCGCAGGGGAAGCGCTTGCCTGTAGCCTTACATAACAGTGTACGTTGGACCCTATTTAACAGTACGTTAAAGTGAAAGGTCCATAGTATCCCGCTGCCTGTCTGCTGTACAATGCAAATGGTTAGTGGTGGTATAAAAGTAAATCTGCATAGCAAAATGTTCTGGAGAGAAAAATATATTCCTTATACTGTCACTCAACATACAGTGATCAGATCGTTTACAGCACAGACCAGTAGAGTGAATGTGACTCAATTCCATTGTATTGCTCTGGGGTACATTCTGCATCTTCCTGCCTTTGTGTACTCAGTTCTTGTGCAGTGTTTTGCATAGATCCAAGAGTTGCAGTGGTGCAGCAGCTCATGCAGCGGAGAACAGGGGCAGGAGGGTCAGATGTATTTGTTGGCCAGATTCTGAACATCGTTCTTAGTGAACTCTGTGCTCTCCACAGCAGACAGATGCTCAAACAGCTGAGTCATGTGGCGACGTTCGTCCTTTTCCAGCAGCATCAGTACAACCTGCAAAAACAGCAGGTCAGCATTTATGACCAAAACCTCAGCTGCTGGGGATAAAGTGGATTACTTAAAAATAATGTTAATGATTTATTAAATGTACTAGTTACCGAATTAAATGTTTGCTATTATGTGACTTACAAATAAACTTTAAGATATTTTGCTTACAAAACCTTCTATGCACAGGACATAAACGGTATCTTACCGAGAACCTGTCGGCAGTGTGCAGATGGTTGAGGTGTTTGTAGACCAGGTTAGGGTCTTTCTCCAGGAGGTGGGAGTCCAGTGCCTGCATGATGACGCCAATGGTGTGTCCATCCAGCTGGGTGCTCAGGAGCTGGGGAAGCATCTCTGGGGCAGTGGAGGCCAGCAGATCAGCGCAGGCTGCCATGTTTCCACTGGAGCGAGCTGCGTTCAGAGCCTGGCCAAACTCGTAAGCATTGGTCGGCTGGAGGTTGATGATGATGTCCTCTCCTCTGCAGCTGCTCCCTGAGTTAGCGTCGGCCGTCGTTTCCTCGTCACCCTCAACCTGTGGAAGGCGATAAACAGAGGTGATGAAAGTGGATTTACAGAGGAAAGACATGAGAGCTGTTGGAGAGGCTTTACACTTAGAGGAAAGATGGCGATGCGTACTTTCTGTGCATACTGCACTCATATGCATACATTGACTTGTTAGAATGAGCAAGGCCAGAAGAAAGTTTCACCTCCATTTGAATAAATCATTTTGTTTTGGTACAGTAATCCAGATTGAGATGCTCTGGATTTTAAGGTCAACTGGCTCAGGTCTTTCTCTTTTTGAGTGTGCCAACACAGAGATAGCGGCACAATACAGAGTAGCAGAGATTATACATTATTATATACATATAGTGTATTTTTGGTGTCCAGGGTTCTAGAATTGAAAGACCTCTTCATTTTGTGCATAGACATGTTAGGTGTTTGGAAGAACTTTGTTTAGATGGGAATCACTCATGGGTAATTAGTCAGTACAAATAGAATAGAACAGCATAGAAATAAATAAGGGTATAAAAAAAGACTGTGCGTATATGAAAATGTTCCCATGAATACAAATGCAACTCCCCAAAAGGATTCTGATCCAAAACACACATTCAGCAGACACACAGCTACATTTGTCATTTTTCAGTCATTTTTCTGGCCAGCTGAGATAAATAATAAACTAATGATTGGCACTGCTTTGCTAGATGTTTAGTTTTCTTGACCAGTCACTTTACTTAAGGACACCTGCCATTTGGTGCAGGTATCACACTAACTGGCTTGTCTGGGCTTGTTTGGGAATAATGGTTGCTGACAGTTTTCATGGGTGGTTGTTCAGAGCAGTGAGGCTGAACTGTATCGTTTTTGTGTGGCTGGAAAACCAAAACATTGATCTCTAAGTGGTTCAAATCTGTGATGTTGGGTTATATATTTTCACTGGGTTAAGCCCTCTGATACCCTCTTAAACTCAGTCCTTTACTTCAGTGTTAATATAGTCTATATTCAACCTGATGTGTCCGATTATACTAACTAAAAAGAGTACATTTTCAATGTGAGTGAAGGCCTGTGGCCAAAATCAAACCAAAGTTGTTGTGGTCACATGGTATGCATCTTAACCACAAAAATGACCCAAAATGTCTTTGTGGGCCCCAATGCTTTATCTGAGTTCCCACTGTGGCCGCTAAACCAACATCACCACACCACTCAGAGCTATTCCAGGGGGCTTGATGGGCAGCCTGAGCCAGGCTACTTCAGTCTCCATCCATCATGATGTCACCTTCCTCCCAAACACTTCCACATGTACAAAGATCCAATATATTGATTAAAAATGTCAACAGCAGACATACCTATTTTCTTAAAATTAGTTACTTTCCAAGTGAGCACTGCAGAGGATCTGACTTGAAGCCAGGTTGAAATGTTTCTTTAAAAAAAAAAAAAAAGCATGTATAGAGGTGTACCTACCTCTGTGATGGGGACAGTCTTCCTGGGTTTGGCTTGTGAAGTGTTGGCGTTGGCCAGACTCTGTCTGAGCAGCACTGTGACCTCCTCCAGCTCCTTCTCAGCCTCCTGCACGTTGGGATCCTGCTGCAGTACTTCCTGAAGGTCAGAGCTGCATGCCAGGTAGTCCTGGTGGAGGGACAGACAAAGTACAGCTTTAGGTGTCATTTAGCACAAATATTTTAGAAAGGTGTGAGAAATTAAATTATACGCCACTTTCACACACACTCTGCAGTGAATTTAAAGATTGCCCTCCAGTCCTGCTTTTAAATGAACACATTCCCTCACGGCATTAGTCTTTCATGGCAAGCTCTCCTCACCTTGAGGCCTTTATTGGCCAGGGCTCGTCTATAGAAGGCCTTCTTATTGGTTGGCTCCAGTTTCAGTGCTGCATCACAGTCCTGCTTGGCCTCAGTAAACCTCTCCAGCTTCAAGTAGCACAGGGCTCTGCAAAACAAGACACAAGTCACTTGTGATTTTTATTTTTGTCACCAGCAGCTAATCGATACATAACTAAAAGGTATCATGAGTTTGTGACTCATCGATGGTGAATTAGACTTCTCAATGGAGGCTGAAGGCATGAAACAGATCATTTTCATATGAAATGGATGAGATATGATATTAGATCTCTGATGTTTGCTCTAATAGCTTTGTTTACTTCATGAATGTGTTGTCAGTACTTTCAGTCAAATGTGTCTCTGCAGCTGTGTGGCAGTAGCAAGTGTGTGTTTGCTCTTGTCTGGTTGTACATACAAGCTCTTTTCCGCAGCTGAGCCCAACATACACACGCAAACATGAACACACAATAGGACATTTTTCATGTCAGCATCAGTTTCCTCTCTGTGACATGATCAACAATCTACCTACTATTGTGATGAAGAAAGGAGGTGGGCAGTTAGAGACAGAATGAAGTCAGACCTGCCTGCTGCGTGCATGACTAGCTGTATTTCTCTTTAGATGTAAGATAATATGATAGTGGCTATAAGTGGAGTTGTGATAAACAGCGCTGGAGCAGGCAGCTGTTTCCTGAGCCTCAGCCATTCTGTTCCATCTTACCAACAATACGTGTTAATTTACTACCAGTGACAGACTGACGACTGGTTGGGATTAGCTACAGAGCTGAATGCACCGCCTGACAGATGACAGCTGGGGATAATTTATCACTAGGTTTAAATGTATCCAAACAATTAATAGATTTTCTGTGTGCTTTTTTTTTTCTGACATACCTGCTTCATAAGGAAACAAACCATGAGAAGTAAAGAGAAGTGGTGAGGAATAGAAAGTGAAAGAGATCACAGCAGTGTTTGTTCATGTTGAAGTGAGCCTCTAACCTGTTGGTGTAGATAGCACACTCTTCTGGCTTTAGCTTAAGGCATTCCGTGTACTTTCCCAGAGCATCCTGGAATTGGCCCTTCTTCACAAAGTCATTCCCTTGTTGCTTCAAACCTGTGAAATGGACTTCTGCTTTCCTTTCTGGAAAACAAAGCAAAATGGTGATTACTGCTCATTCACACATAGAGCAATTCAACTCTCTTTTTCTGTTGAAGCAATGAATCCACATTGACACTTGCAATACGTTTTTATCGACCTCCCTTTAATATCTAAGAATACCCAACATAAGGAAATATGCCAGTCTCCTGTGCTATAAAGCTGGAGGGTTTAAACCCTTGAAATTAATGCTGTGCTGGCTGGACGTGAGGCATGAGAGTTAAGTCAGCAATCAGTCACGCTGTGGACTAAGGGCTAATCAATTTGCTGCAAAGTGTCTTCTGGGAGGAAAAACTGTGCCAGCAGGTCTATTCTTTCATTAGAGTTTAAAAATAACAGCTGTAGCACAGCCCAGGGAATGGAGAAACTGCATGGTCAGTGAACAGAGGTGACACGTCCACTTATCTAAAAATTAGGCCTTTAACATTTTCCTCCTACTGTATCTTAGTGCAGCGTGACTGGGAAAAAAGGACAAGCTGAACCTGTTCTCTTCTATTCAATAACACAATGTAAAAATACTCCATTACTTAGGTAAGAATCCTTTCCTAAAAATTTTAAGAGTAAATAAGAGTATGTAATTATTTTTAGCTTACATGTCAAAAGTTTAAGTACTCAATGAAGACAAAATTGTCCATGTGGGTGTTAAACTGTGAACTTCTGGATGTGTCCATATCATCTGTCGTAGTTAGTCGATATGGAGCTAATTGTTTGATTTCTAAAATATTTTTTACACTGTATACACTGTCTAATCTATAACAATGCATTATGAGCTCATAATAAGCTATGTTTGACAAATTTAATTTGTAACACTAGCTACTGATGTCAAGCATAAGTGTGAACCACAAAACAGTTTAATCTGTTTAATCTAAACTGGAGAAACATGCTTTTAAAGTGGATAAGGCTATTTTGCCCTTATGCCACACTTGTATATATTAATCCAGAGTTCACATTGAGGTCAAGGTTAAGGATTTATACAGGAGCCTCAAAATACTGTCAATTCTTTATTGCACAAAGAATTTTTTTTTTCAAAACAGACCTGCTTCCCTGGCTGCCTTCTCAGCTCGAGCCTTGAGGACCTCTTCGCTGGGCGGCTGCTCTCTGCGGTGCTGCTGTGCTGACAGAGGCACCAGGGGAATGTCAGGAAGTTTCTCTCTCCACTCTGTACCATCCTGCTCAATCAGCAGCCGTGTGATCCTGGAGCAGGACACGAATCGGTCAATACATGGATGTTGCACATACAAGTGGAATATACAGAATGTACTATAAACACAGGCCAAGTATTAAAAAGGCTTATTCATTCAATTTTGTAGCTATATATACATATACTAAAGCTATGACTCTCTGGTACTCAGAGCAGCCAGGTGAGTTTTCCATTGCATAAGAGAGAGAGGACATGCACTCTGAGAGCCATAATTAGCCTCTAGCTGGAGCTGCTTCTGAACACCAGCTAAATATCTTATCTTATCTTTAGTCTTCTGATTATGATACAATGCAATTTCTGGATTTAATGTACAGAAATAATAACAAAAAGCAGATGGGGGAATAAAATCTCTTTATCTCTCACAGTTATTGGAATAGCTGCCATGGGCACTGTAATATTCAGCCGAATGCTGTCTTTGTGATGCCATTCAAAAATGTGATATGAATGTGAAAACTCAAAATTCAGTCAGTTCTGTGTTTCAGTGCAGACATCTCCCTGCCCTCTGCAACCTCTCAGCTGAAGTGAGAAGGCTAATACCTGTTGACGCTGTCGTGTGCTGCCTGCACACTGATGTCTATCTGCAGGACGGTCTTGTAATCCACGTAGGCCTTACGGTAGCGCTCCAGGGACTCATAAGCCATGGCCCGGCGCAGGAGGGGCTTGAGGGAGAATGGCTGCAGCTCCAGGGCTCTGGTTGGTATAAATAGATGTGATGAGACAGGAGCAAAGGATCAAGTCTGCTGCCTGTGCTTTAGATGCTACTCTCTGAGTGTACTGTCCATCTGGATTGGGAATCTATATATACGTGAAAGATTTCAAAGTGGATGTGTGCTTGTGTAAGTATATAGTACTGTGTGTATTATGTGTACTGTTGTGTAGGTGTGAATAAACTGTCACAAGGCCAAATTTTTTGTTTGCCCTAGAAGTTGAATCAAGTATTTAAAGGCTTTCACAGGTAGGTTACTTCAAGTTACCAAAGTTGAATTTGCTGCTTATAAAACCACTTCTTAAGAGATGAAAGAAAATCCCTTACAACACACTCCAGTGCAAATCCCCTCATAATAATGATGCTTATCTACGATAAGGCTCAAAAAACTGGAAAGCTGTGTCAAATTTTCAAGGTAAGACCCAGTGTGAATCGTGAATTTCTGGTTGACACCCTAAGCTAACATTACTTCTCAATCCACTTATACACACGTCACAAGGTTAAGAAATACGTGTTTCTCACTTTGTGCAGTCCTGTATGCAATCTTGACTGTTGCCATCTTTCAGGTAGCAAGCTGCTCTGTTAGAATACAGAACACAAAGATCCTCCGGACTATCAATCCCTGCATGAAAAGAGACAAATATCACAAATACAACATATATAACACTTTGGAAACACAACTTGGACACTGTGTATGTAGCTTGCCAATCCCTTTAGAACTGTTATGTAGAATATCTTAAATAGGATTTAAAGAACCTCTTGCCTGGCTTTAACAAGAGCAAGTCTGTATGTGTTATGAATTGTTTATAATGTTCAACGTCTACTGGATGAATCAGTCTAATGTATTATGTAACTATAAAAATATGGTAGTACTGCTTAATAAGGACATGGATTTCTATTAAAGGGCTAGTGTCTGTTATATTGCCAATATCTTGTCGCACAATTTCTATGTATTCATGTGTTTAGCAGTCTTCTAATATGAGTAACTTGTATGCTTTAAACTGAACTTGTAACATGATGCATGACTACGGACACAACACAGGTTAAACCAAAGCTCTTTGTTGGGACCTAAAACAGGCAGCAGCACCTAACTTTTCTCCCACTAATACATCCTGCTATTGTACAGGTATAACACTCCAGGGCCAAAGAGTTGAAAAACACAAGGCAGATGACGACCAAGGAAAAGCTCATTAAACCATTTGTAGGATGTTTTCTCCTGTAGGTTCAATAACTTTCTCACATGGACTGCACGCTGTGTATTTGCAGTGTATTTCTCTCCACTTGCCCAACAGGTATTTAGCTCTGTTTCCACCATCATTATCACTGACACAAGCAAATCAGATAGGCCTACCTTGTATATTACAGACAGAGCAACACTAAATACAGTCAGCTTAGCATGCCACCTCATCAGATGAAATTAGATTAAGGATGATGACACAGTGAAGCCGTGATGTCTCAGCAACTGCTCGCACTTAGCGAGGTTACTGTGACAGTTGAGTGTGTACAATGTGTTCGAGGTATAAACTAGGGCATCCATATACAGGCCCGACTACAAACTTTGAGACCCTGTAAAAGACCGTTTGAATGTCAATATTATGAGTTTTGTTTTGGAAATGTCCCTTTTTGACAGACCACTGACACACAGCATGTTTAAAGTGGTTAAAGGGATTAAAGAATGTATCTTCATCTTTGCTCCCAGCTGCAGTCTGTCTACATTACATGCAGCTTTTCCTACATCAGTCAAATGACGGACTTTGGATGATGTCGATGTCCAGTCACTTTCACTTCCTGTAGCACAGTGGTTAGTAAGTACATTATGGCAGAGAGAGTATGTTTCATGGTGGATGGGCCTGACACGCAGCAGCTTCTCTCCCCCCATCAATCGCTCACTTTCTCCCTCTCTGTGAGAATTATAGCTGCAGTCCCACAGATTCAATTTCACAGTGAGTGGTTAGTGGTCATGTGACCTGGACAGACCTGAGCTGAGAGGCTTAGCGCCAGGCTGAAGCTAAAACAGAAACACTGTCCGTATACACCATAACAGCCACACTGTGACGCATTGCTGTAGGGGCAAAGTCACTTAATACAACAACAAACAGCCCAAAATATGAACTCCTGGATATTGAAATCTTTGTTGCTGCTTCTAAACTATGTGTATACCATGTGTACTGCTTCTGGGAGAGATCATTGCTGCTGTTTAAGTATAATCTCTCACAGGGGAAATATCCTTTTTGGTGATTTATTTTGTTATGTCCTGCACTGACAAAACAAAAAAAAATATAAATGGGAGCATTAGCATTATAACTACAAGGTCATGACCTTTGATTTACAAATGCATTAGCAAGTTACAGGAAACAATCTCAAGAGCATTGATGATTTAACACTGTGAAGCAATATTCACTCAAAATGGTTGTGACTGGTGATGAAACATGAGTCAATGAAACTATGGGCTGTTTGTTACAAGTTACAGCATGTTCATAACACACTCATGTCAGTATAAATGTGATGTGTTTACTGTCATGGAGGCACACTGTTAACAGCTCTCTGGTGTCATACATCAACCAAAACCTTGCACACTATGTGACACCAGCCACCTGAGACTATAATAACAAGAACAGCATCAAAAGTGAGGACTCTTTAACCCTACCTGAATCTGTGTAGCCTTGAATGGCTAGTGAGTATTTCTCCAGTGCATCAGCAAACTGTCCGTTTTTAAACAGCAGGTTTCCTTCATTCTTTAGCCGGGACAGAGGTGGGGGCAGGGCTCCACATGGGGCATCAAGGTTGACAGTTTCCCTTGCATTTCCTCCAACAGAAGTCCCCTTACTGCCGCTGCTCTGATCAGCCTGGACTGAAGCTGTCGAGCCCCTCTTGCTTGTTCCATTGGTTACCTTTTCCTTGGACTCCTGTGTGACTTTGTACTTGTCAGACATGCCTCCTTTGCTCCTCCTGGCTCCATGATGGGAGTTGTTGGACTCACTGTGTGGACCCCCGTCTCCTCTGCCATGGGGCTTCTTTTGAGCGTTACCCATGTCTCCCCTTTCGGCAGGAGCAGCTGAGCTCTCCTCCCCTCCCACAGGCTGGCTAGGTTCAACCGGACAAGCTGGAAGGGAGAGGGAGGGAGGGAGAGGCAGAGGGAGAGACAGAGAGAAGGGGGAGACACACCCACATGAAGGAGTCAGCGGTTACATCACAGTGGGGGAGGGTTGGACACACATGACACACAGCCACTTCAAAGAGGGAGTTCCAGGAAGCAGCCACTCTGAGCAGTGAATCACGGAAGTGCTGTGTGGGGGCAGGGCGGCTAACACACGCACACATAGTATGTCACGTTACCCAGAGGGACAGGGGGTGTTTCCTCTATGTATAGCACAGGCAGACAGAAGGGTTTGTGATGAAAGCGAGTGCCCTACTATTACCAGAATTGCTGTAGCTTCCTCAGATGTTTTGCATAAACCATGAGTGGATTAGAGGGCAAATCCTATGCAAGGCAGCTATAGTGAGGACTAAATCAAGCACAAATACAAAGGCATTACATATAAAGGCACTACAGTGTGGTGTAAAAATACAGATGACCTCTACCTTAACAATATTCAACAAATATTTATATATTTATAATTCAATGCTGACTTTTAAGATCTGTAAGCTTGGACAACCATGACTGGATTATTGAGGCGGACTACTAATATTTGAGAGTTGAGAGAAAACACTTCATGTAAATAAATTTTTAATATAGATTAGAATAAAGAATTATGAATCTTGATCTTTGATGGATATTTGGTGTAACAACGAAGCTGACTCTAAACTACCTCAAACATATCTTTTGCATTTCTATGCTACAGTTAAATGTTATTTATTGGTTGACATACAGTTTAGAGCCACACCAATATTTCTGTGTTAAAATTTGCCCAAATAGAATAAACTATGCCAATGTATCGATTGGACTCCACTGTAAAACTAAGCAAAGTTACTCATTTAGCCCAACATAGAACTATAGATCTACTGCACTAGGTTCTTTATTTCCTTGTTAGTTTTGAATTTGAGCTCACTGAATTTGAATAAGGGCTTGTTACTCAATGTTCTGCCTTGATACAACAATATTCTTTCTGCTAAACAACTGCAAAATGCTTCGTCATACACAACACATAACTGATGCTGATTTAAGAGGCTGAAACTTTTCAATCTAATTAAACTGTCCATGTAGTGTTAAATATAGCGAAGAGAATGTTACTTTCTTATAAAATCTATCTATCATAGATAGATTTCTGCATGGATTCAGGGAATTATAAATGGTCGCTGGCTTGTTTATAGTCTCTGTGCCTATAAATCATGTATATAAATATTGATTATGGAGGCATTCAAACAATCTCACCAGTCTGTTCTGCTTTTGTCTCATCGTTTCTGTTGTCATCCTCCTCCTCTTCTACTTCTTGGATGAGGATTTTTTTGCCTTTGCGTTGCTGCTCTGATTGACACTCCTTCATCTTCTTCTCAGTTTCATACAGAAGTTTCTAAACCACAAATAACACATTAGAATTTGGCAACAGTAGAGACCCAACCCAATTCTGTTACCTCCTGATATTCCAATCATCTATATATCACTGAGCTATGTGAATGGCTTGTGTGCCAATGTAAAAGGAACATCTTCTCCCCATTCACCTACAGTGTATTAAAATCCCTAATACATAATAAGGACATACAGCAAAACAATGTCCTCAGAGGGACGACTAAATAAAATATATCCTGGACTCATCATCCAACACAGAAAAATTGAAAAAGCTACATCATTCTCTCTTGACAGTAATAACACAGTATATATAATTTTATTAATAACTTACAGCAGCTGCAATCTGTTTTTAACTGTATGATCTCACACAAATACAGTGACACCTAGTGGAAAAAGGGCTATCGGCAGATAATCAAAATGCCTCAGTACTTCTATCACCTACAGTGGCTGCAGCATTCTGCGGCTCTTCCCTAAGCACCATCCTCAGGTCTTCAGCAGCCATTTGGAAGTAGTCCATGTTATAATAAACAGTGGCACGGCGTAGCAGGGCTGATGATGAAAAAAAATCATATACAGTACATTACATACCGTACATTGAAGCTACTGTTAACTACTGTGCTGAATAGTTGCAAATGTAGTAAGTAAAATCATGCAGAAAAATCATAAAAGGGGCTTCACAAAAGTAACTAGATTTTGAGGAAGTTGCAACATGAAATGATGGCAACATTATAATCTTATTTATACTTAAATGCATGATTGTAACTCTGTAAGTGCTACTGTGGAAAAAAGGAAAGTACCTTTCTTATTGCCTGGTTCCAGCTCGAGTACTCTCTGGCAGTCTCTCATGGCGTTGTGCCAGTGCTTGAGGTTGATCTTTGCCTGGGCTCTGTTGTTGTATGCAGCCACAGTTGGTAAAATGGAAAGGCTCCTGTAATGGAAAGCCAAGAATAAAACAGATCTTTGTTTGTAATGAGGCTACTGGACAAACAATTAGAGGTGCAGTAAATGGAAATGAAATCAGACTTCAATAAACCACAGGAGTCTAATTAAATGCTAGGCAACATAATATAACCCCCTTCAGAGATGTAAAATGCTTTCTATAATAAATGAGTTGTTTTAAGAGCCTGACCTGGAATAGTATGCAACTGCCTCCTCGTAATCGTTTGCTCTGAAAGCTTCATTGCCTTTGTCCTTTTCACGATTTGCCAGAAGGAGCTTCTCCTGTTCTGTCAGCACTGGATATATTGTAGAGACCACACTTTCAGACACATACCCACACAACTGAAGTACACACAATGCTTTGCGATGACCGCAAAATAAATGTGACGCATAAACATAATACATTACATGAAGCATCCACTTTAGTCTTGATATTGGGGTGTCCTGTGTTTATAATGACAGGTGAGTCATTTTTGACAACACTTCCATCGATTCTTTCACATTCTTTTTCCACATCAAATCTAGAAATAGAGTGAAATACATTTGGGTATGGGAACATATTCTGCAAAATGATGCTCTAGAACAGCATCAGCTTTTAACTGCAGATCACTGCAATGAAAGAAACTTAGATAAGGCCTTTTACGAAGTGGAACCATTTATGTATAATGCCTGCAGCTGCTGTAACAGTGTGCTCTTTCTTTTGAATATAATAGACAAATGTAGAGACAAAATGACTCACTTGTCCCACTCTCGATAATCATGTGGGAGAGTACGTTTTGAAGAATTCCTCTTTTCTTTTGCAACTGAAGTCTGGGATGACATTAGACTTCATTTTAGTATTTTTCTTGCATACACAAATGTACATGCTCACATTTCATTGGAGACTATTTTTACCTCACTAAGTGGAACAAAGCAATTGGAACCTCTTATAGGTGGCAGATTTTCTTTCACTAGATCATCGAACATTGACTGCTGTTTTAGTGAAGTCTCAGTCTTTTTGGTTGCTTCTTGCCATGTCTGGAAAAGACAAAGTATTTAATAGCAAAATGTTTATGACTCATTTTCAGAGAAACAGCTGAAGAAGAAGGCAGGTAGTGAGAAAGATTGATTTAAAAAAAAAAAAAAAACCACTAGAATTTGTAGCATACCTTCAACTCATCAACAATTTGGCTCCACTCATCTTTAGAGAGGCTGGCTGCTGTGGCCACAGGGTTTTCCTTCCTTAGAGCTCGGCTCCTAGGGTCCAGTTTTTCCAAGTGACTCTCACAGAACTTAATCAGATGAGGATAAATGCCCTTGTCACCAGACCTTTACACAAAATAAAACATTACTTTCATTTTCGTTGCAATCCCTTCAGTGAATTTTATCAGGCTGTATTATGTTGTGCTCTATTATCCTTTTGCAATCGGTGGCATGTCATCTATTTTCAATATTGCATATACATGTTCCCATGATGAGAGAATTATGTTAATGGAAAGAAAAAAACTACAATATTAAGGACTAGAATATTTGATGAAGATAGAAAATCAACTCTTCCTCCTCACACCTCAAGCTCAGTTCTGTGGCTTTTACCTCAGTACTCTCAAGATCTTCTCCAGGTATTTTACATCTTTGCATTTTTCAATGTAATCATAGTCCAGGTGCTCCACAGGGACCTTCCCACTATAGTCTGTAGACTGGTTTTGAAGAGAGAAAACTGCGTCTGCACTCATGCCTGGGAAGAATTTCAGTTTATCATGTCAAACAGTGTTGTTCTGTTAATAGCAGTAAAGCAGTACCTCTCAATGATAGCTATATAACTCTTGCTAGCTCACTAAGGTTAGCTAACACAACGTTATTGTAAATTTAGACAGCGTTAGCTCTACAGAATGTGATAAAATGTGTGTTTTATGTTCGTATTTGAGGATTTACCGTTAAGGCAAGACTCAATTTTTGTTCAAGAAATTTCATTGTTGCTCTTAACTTAATGCAACGTTACAAAAGTCAAAAGAAGTCACTTTACCTGCTGCTGTTTGGCTAAAGTCTCATCTACAAAGCGGGCTCTGTTACTATGGTAACCACACGCAGAACGAAGCTGCACGTAAAGCGGAAACACGTGACACGGTGAACAGTGGGCTCCAAATTTGAAAACGTGGCTGGTTGGTTCCTGTGTAGAACATGTAGCAAACAGAAACAACGACTGAGGGGTGCGAGCTGAGGCCTAGACCTGAGCCTGAGGAAACCACGGTGCCGGCAGAGTCCACGGCCTTTACATTAACCAGTCTTATCCTGAAGTAAGTATTTTTTTAAATAATTCAACGTTTAATGCTCAATATATTATATATTTTGTAATTCAAGACATACGTAATTGTGGTTGTGGTTTTAGGAGGTCAACGTAGTTCACGGTGATAAGTCGCCACACTATGTCTAATGTAGTGTTCACATTATTGGGTGTAACAGTAATTTGGCTCCAGACCTTCTACAGTCCTCATGTTAATGGACGGGCGGATGGAATTAATCCATGGCTCCTTCATATTAGGTGTGTGTGTTTGTTGAGTTTGTAACATTGGCTAAAGTTATCAACGTGGAAGCCATTACCGAGACAAACGTAACAACACGCAGTCAGATTCTCGGTAATTAACACAGGTGTTTTCACATCAAGCTAATTGCTCTCACAATGGGACCTGATGGCGTCGTTTGGTTTTTATGTAAAAATAAGACCTAGCGTAACTTAACTGTTGTTAAATGCAGTTTACTATACTTAATGCTACATCAATTTTCAGGTATAGTTGAACAATTGTTGCTTCTTTTGAATGCTGAATTACCAACTGATATTATTGTGATTCCGCCATTTTTCAATGTGTTATCCAGTGTTAGGTGGAAACAAAATGGTCTTATGGGGAACACCTTGTTGACAACCCCCCGGTGTTCACGGTCTGTCGGGCTCGGTTGTTCCCTTTTTGGCGGTTATAGCTCACTTTAAAGCGGCACCAACGCGCACGCGACGGGTGGGATTTAAAGCGACAGCACGCGCACTCATAGCAACGCAGATGAAACAGCTGAGAATGTTTGTTGTTAAACCAGCTGACTTTCTTTGACAATTTGTATTTGACAAACTTCTGAGAGAGAGAGACAGAGAGACATCTTTTTTTTTTTTTATCACTGGGCTTACCTATTATCACAAAGTGAGTCTAACATGACATCACATACTCAGAAATTATTACACAGGCAGGCAACATTTAAGCTAGTTTAGCTTCATTCTCCTGTGTTATTTGTCCCTGTTGTCTAAGTCTCTCCTTTGACCTATCACTTATTGTCAGTTCATGCTGCTCAGTCGTGATTGAATAGATTCACTTACTACTACTTGTTGTCTGCAGGTCAGTGGACTTCATCATCCTCACTTGGTGAATACTGTGTGGGACTGAAAGTGCCCACAGGAGAAGGAAAATGCAGTGCACTCCTGAATCAAACGTCTACCATGAGAGCTACAAAGGCCAGCACTGTTATGACTGCTCTGACAGTGGATACTCAGGTTTTTTCCACAGCCCACAGAGCATCAGTGGAGCAGACTCCTGCAGGTCTTTGTCTCCAGTAGAATTCAATGAAACGCCCAAAGAGAACCTCAGGCTTTCTGTCACACCCAAGGAGAGGAACAGAGAACCAGGCCGATTTTTGGGCAAGGACTCCAGGGGGATGCCATCAGGGGTTAGCTGGTGTGAAACTCCTAAACGAGAATCCTTGTTGCGACACAGACTTCTAATGTGCAGACCCACCACAGCTGTCAGAACTGACAATACGAGGTCACCATGCCCCAGAAGGACTGAGTCCTCCATTGGTGTCAAGTCTGAACACTGGCTCAGTGCATCGTTTGACTCTCTAGACACTGTGACGGGAGCCTTGGCATCAAGCACTTTAAAATTAGAGCAGGACCTGCCACTTTCTGGTAGGAAACGGCGTCTCCTCTTCACGCAGGTGAGGACTTCCACACTTGAAGATGGTAAACTCAACTCTGGTCGCCTTTCCAGTTTTGAGAGAAGAATTTCATTGTCAGATGCAGATTTCAGTGAGAGTATTTCCGCCTCTGATCAAATTAATGTTGAGACTCCACGCTTAAGCAAATTCCTGCCAACCTCATCTAAGGAAAACTCTCAGTCACCAGTCAGCAGTGTGAAAAATGGCAGCTCAAGTGTCTTGCGCACACAGTCATCTGCATATACACTCAAATACATCAGGTATGTGCTTTTTTTGATACTTTCTAAATCACTGTCTAACTTAAGTTGTAGATTTACCCAGCTGAATATATGGAGAAACAATTAATAAAGGAATGTTCCCTACTTTAATTAGAAAACATCCATGTATTAACCACCTTTCTGACCCTGGACAGGTCTGCGTGTGAAGACAGTGGTTTCAGTTCCCTGACCCTTGATAAATCCCAAGACTCCTCGGTGGACCATGATGGCTCGTTCCAGGAGCTGCTGCTCTCTGCCTCCAGAGGAAACTGTGAAACCCCAAATCTGGCAGAGGAAAGGCGCCGCTCCCGTTTGCAGCGTCAGCACAGGCTTTCCACTCTTAAAGAAGGGGGCTCTCAGTCTGAGGAAGACCCAACGGACAGAAAGCATGAACATCTTCATCAGTGCCGCAGCCATTATAAAGGAGATGATGTTTTTGTTGAAGGTGCCACCCCTCGCAGTGCCCTTTCTTTTAAATGTAGTAATAGCATGACCTCTGATAGTTTGGCCTCTGCCAAACAAGATTATGCAACCCCACTAAGAACAACTACAATCAAGCCAGAAAACATGACACCCTTCAGTGCAGCTCCTGCCAATCCAGATATAACTCCTCTCAGGACAACCCCAGTCAATCTTTCTCTGACTCCAGCTTTGCAGCTAGTTCATGCCATGTGCCAGCAGAAAGCCCAGATGTTTGTTGGCCAAAGTCCAAGTCTGAAGGAGCAGCTGAAGTCCACAGCAGCACTGACTGAGACCCCAGTGACGTTCAGAACCACCATGCCATTGTCAGGGCTGATCGGCAGGAAGATGGGCCTGGGGAAGGTGGACATACTCACAGAGCTGAAGAAGAGGAACCTCAGGCACATCCTGGCTGTCATACTCGGCCACCTGACCCCTGAGAGCATCTACAGGTGAGGAGTTTGTGTTTTCAACATACTTAGCTGTCATTTCTCATATACAAAGTAAAGTCTGATTTGCTTTCATATTTTTTCTGGATCCACTAACTCAGGACACCATCTGTCCCTATCAAAAAGTTCTCAGTTCAATTTGTCATTCATTGGACTGCTAATGATTTCTTGTGATGCCAGCCAGAAGATATACCTTTATTCGTCCCACAGTGGGGAAATTCACAAAATGACAAGTTACTTATAAATGTAAGATCATATAAACTTTACAGAATCCTGTAGAATTCATACAGCATATAATAGCTAAGGCCAAAATACAGGACATTACACTAATATATGTGTATACAAGTTAACGGTCAAAAACAAGTTTTTAATATAGAAGCACAACAGTTAATTGTTAAACACAAGTTTTTTGTTTAGACTTTTGTTTATTCAGCAGTCCTGGACACAGTCAGTACTAAAGGTGCAATGAGGGCTGAAAATATTGCTCTCATGCATTTGTTTGTTTGGCAGGTGTGGTCAGGTGTGCAAGAGCTGGAATGAAATCATCCAACAAGACAAGCGAGCTAGTTTTAAGAGAAGAAACCACCTGAGTGAAGTGGAGGCTGCTCTGGAGGTAAGAGGTTTGCCAAATAAGGCTATTGCTAATGGCTGGCCGATGACAAATTAGTCTCATATCAGTTTACGGGTGATACATGGGGCACTGTGGCTTTGCTGTCTGCATAAGCAGGTATTGTCTGTGTGCTGTTGAAGGAAAAACATCTACGATGACACTGATGGGTGTTTGGTTAGCAGTCACTGTCATCCAGCTTGTCATGTGGATATGACTAACAGTGACTAATGGCTGAAATGAGCTTCTAACTTTGCGCTGTTGTCTTGTAGCTTGGTGGTGCTGTCCATGTCCCTGATGCAGAGACCAGACTCACTCTGCTTAAGAGGTCGGCACTCAAGACGGTTCAGGCCCAGTCTAGGACCTCCAGCTACTGCACCCCGCAGTCAGGAAATAGCACTTTAACCCCATTACAGCACAGCATCTTACATTCAGGCAGCAGCAGCAAACGGGATAAATTTCTAGAAGTGAGTTTTGGAACAATTACACTGGATTTACTTAAATTGACTATGTATAATATTTGGATCTATTTATGAGTTTAAAATGTTGTATTCATTATTTTTCAGCGGATGGTGAATGAGGTTTCTAATTTACCTTACTGAAGAAACTGCTAAGGAAAGCTCACATAACATTTACTTCAAGTCATTTCAAATGATTTTTTTCCTTTTCAGGTCGCCAAAACCCTTTTCAACGATGAGTGCCTCAAGCCTTGCCCTCGGTGTCAGCATCCTGCAAGGTGTCGCTCAGTGAAAGGGGAGGGTGTGTGCAGCAGAGCCGACTGTGGTTTCCAGTTTTGCACAGCCTGTTTGTGCGCTTTCCATGGCTCTAGAGAGTGTGGCAGCCAGTCTGTAGGCCGTCGCAAGAAGGACGTGCTTCTTCCAGGAAGTGCTCAAAGCAAGCGAAATGTTAGGAGACTATGAGTGGAAATTGAACTGTATTCCTCCTGTTTGCTATGTCAAAGTCACTGTAGCATTTTTTTTTTCTGCCTAATGGTGAAGATGAGACTTGGCAACAAAGAAACTGATTTGTAGCCAGTACATGAAATCAACTTCTGTACTTATCAATGTGTCTTTGTACCTGTCTATGTACTGTATTTTACCCCTTTTTTTCAACACAGTTCTTGCGTGTTTTTAATTATGAATGTGAAGGAAGTCTCACGAGCGGTACAATGATTGAATTTGGCTGTTGATGTACTTTTCCATACACGATCAACTGTACATATTGCTTTTTTGGAATTCCTGAGATTTTCAACTTTTACCAATGTGTTTTCAGAGCAGTTTTAAAATAAATTTTGAATTTTTTTTACATATGTGTCACTTTCTTTTTCAATAATGACTTTTGACTAAGCCTACATTGTAATCTGTAAATTAGTCAGTGTTTGGTGCCATCTAGTGGTATGACCTTACCTTGTTTTGTCTGCAACAATGTCATTCTCATTTGACTTTTTTACAACATGTCAGTGATCTTTGATGGTAACAATTATGCACATTCTGTGAATAATTTAGAATTAAGTTATTTCCGAGACTCAAACTGCAAGAAGAAACTAACTTGTACCTCTGGTCTTCTCTAGTTAAACTTTTACTGCCCCCTGTGTTTTGTAAATGAGTCCACTTCCATAGCAACCTGCAGTGTGTCTGTAATTACACTGAGAGGTTTGTGGCTGGCCGAATGTTGAAATGTGATTGCCCGGCTCGGCTTTCTGGGCAGCCAGTTTGAAAATACTGTACAGGCATTTGTATTTTTGAAGTGAACAATGTGCGGAGTAATTGCAGCAGGTAAGAGTGGTACTTTTAAGAAACTTCAATTTGGATTTTTGGAACTGATGTTGGTTTAGTAACTTGAGTTTCTTTTTTTTGATGTTAAGAGTTTCCCCATCTTACTGCTGGCAATTTTGTGAGTACAAGCTGATTTCCTAACTTTTTCAATCTTACTTTTGGGTTTAGCAGAATTTCACTTTGCCTCTTTCAGCGATTGTTCCTGAGAATAATAATGTTTATTATTTGTCTCCATGCAGGAGAGCTCTTTGGCCTCTGATGATGTATTGGCTCACTTCTTCAATGATTTCTTAAGTCTACCGGTAAAGCAGTCCTAATGTATAGATGTAGCATATTTTTAACTAAACTCTTACACCCTTCTTATACACTTGCTTCTTTCTCCAGTCTTTCTCAGAGTCCCTGCTGTACAACCAGGACACTGGGTTGTTTGAGGTGTTGAGTGGGGCAGCTGAGTTTGTCTCCAGAAAAATAAGATCAGTCCTACACCACAGCAAATCTTTCCTCCTTACTGGTGACCCCACAGCGCTGGCCAGAACCCCTCCAGTAGACAATCATTACACCGTCTGTGTAAGTAGTGAATAATTCCTCTATGTGGAAAGCAGAAGTTGGATATATTTGTTTTTGAGGATGAACAGACGTGTGCAATGCAGGTTTATAAGGTTGACTTGAGGAATCTGTCTCCCTGACCTTTGCAGTGCCTGGACAGAGAGCAAGGAATTCAGTGGGTCGTGAAAGAAAGATTGCCCTTTTTCCTTCAAAGTGATTGCTTCATTGAATACAGGTACTGCAAGTGCTGGACGATTTGTTTCTGACCTACTATATGTACAAAACAAATGTTGTTTTACTTCCTATATTCAGCCTTGAATTTGATGTTTTTATGTTGTTTACATCATGGTATTGCTGCAACATGTTTTTCATTCTTGATGGTGTTCAGTTTTACTCACTCAATTGTGAGGTTTATTAGTTCCTGGCAGTGTGTCTGATAGCTCATACTTTTCTTTCTGCTTTTGCTAACTTTGCTGTCATTATTATTACTTAGCCTTGACTTTAACACATTATGATCTTCATTATTTTCAAAGAACACTTTTGTGAGTGATTATGGAACATTAACCTCTAGCAGTACAATGCACTGTGGTTATTGTGTAGCTTCTAGGAATCATTGTGTTGCTGTTTACGACCTGCCCTACTTCCTTCTCCGTTCTAATTCCTTATGCACCTTACCAGAAGCTGTAGGGTGACATCCTTGCACGGATCAGATGACTGACTCACACTAACTTGCAACCTATACATAGAAGCAATGATAGGGAGATAACAATAGTCAAGTTTGTAAACTCCATTTATCATAAAATTAAGAAAAACGCCTGTGTATTCTGTGACTCTGTGATTCTCAGACTAGCCAAGCTGTTGCTTCAGTGGGACCTAAACCTCTGTATCCAGAGGAGGAAATGCAGCTCAGGTCGAAGCACCCTGTCAGCCCCACAACTGCGCTTTTCCTCCCAATTTGACAAGGAAAATAACGCACTGAAGGTCCTAACACGCTCACAGTCTCAAGGGAAGATTTCAGCAAAACAAGGTGTGTTTACAATTTGCACATCTGTGTGTACTGTATATGTGTGCATGCTGAAGTCATGATTCTTATGTTCTATCTTTGTTCACTGTTCAGGTTCTGTCAGGATGCATGTTACGTGTCTGCCGTCTGGCCAGCAGGAACATATCACAAAATGCAGTGAATCACTCAGATGTTTCTCCAGCTTGTCTGAGCTAGACGACCCATGTACCTTTTCCTCCTTGTCCTCCTCATGTTCCTCCTCTAACCTTAAACATGAGAAAACCCAGGAACTCCAGCGCTCACAAACAGCGCCATCAGCTGGCAACTCAGAGGATGAACGTCTCAAAGAGTCCAGTTGCCAGAATTCTGAGTCCTCTGAACTACAGCTGGAGTACCTGGCTGCCAAAGTGGTTAAACAGGCGCTTAACAATGCACTGAACGAGATGGATGGTCAGAGCCAGGCAAACACTTCTGACTGTTTCATCAAGTCAGGAGACCAGACAAATTGTACCAGCACAGACAGATCCTGTGAATGTAAAGTTTGCCAGCGTTCGACTGATGGGGGCAGAGAAAGACTGGAGAAGAAAGAGAAAGTTCATGAGGGCAAGAGGGGGCGTGGAGAGGAAGAGAAGACTGAATGGTCTAAGAAGATTTGGACGGTGGGGAGGAGGGGCACAGACCAGGAAATTATCCTTGATATTTGTTGCTATGGTACCTGTTGCCATGACAATGGACCATGCTTGGATGAATTTAAGGAGTTTTTGCAAGGAACGCCAGGAGAGAAGCTGCTTTATCTCTGGATGGATATAGAGAGATTGAAAGCTACAGACAACAGAGAGCGGAAGAACAGGTAAAAATTATTGGACCTAACTTTTTACTGTTGATATAACTCATACACACTTTGAATGACAACTGCAGCTATGAAAAAACAACAAAAAGCAGTTCATCTTTTTAAAATGTGTTGACAGAAGTATCAGGTGTAATGCAATGCGGTATTTTGATCAGGTATTTGGTCCTAATGAGAAGCTGCTACCTGCTGAGGAGCAGCAAGCACAGTCTAAATGTGGAGCTGCTCTCCAGACTGGGACTGACTACCTCCCCCTGCTGGACAGAGGAGAAACTGTGCTCAGTTCAGCCCTTCCTCACTGAGTCTCTGCTCTACTACTGGTGATACTCAATTCTCAATATTCAAGTTCCCTAATAGTAATCATAGAGACTATATATGTGTGTGCAGTGTCCATTAATGTATTTTTGTGTGTCCATACCTATGACTAGCTACTCTTGTAATACACCACATACTTTACTTGTCACATACTATGAGTAATATTCTGCATAAACTTCATATAGCGCATGCTGTCCAGTAATTTTGCCTTTATAGTTTAGTCTTTGTATAAATGTCCTTAGTAATTCTCTCTTCCATTCCCCCACAGGGTTCCTCGGTTCTGGACGTCCCAGTATGTTCAGGAAGACTGTGATGACCCTCCTCTTCTAGGACTGTGTGTTAGCCCTCTATCAGGAATACAGCCCCACTATGGCTCCAGGGCCCTGCCTCCCCTCCACCCTGACATCTGCCATCTTCAGTCCCCACATAGTGTCCATACACAGGTAGGAGCATTGGGATATGACACCACTTGGTGCATAAAAGTTTGAAGGTGGGGAAGAGAGCTTTTGAAGCAACAACAGAGACCAGGAACAATGGAGCAGTTAATTGTCCTGTCCCCTGAAGCATGTTCATCGCTATAGTTTTAAATAGAGCTCAAACAATTATTGGATTAATCAGTTAGTTGAGCAATGGAAACAAAAATTCCAAACAATTGTTTTCTTTTCTTCTATGAGGATTTGCTACATTTCAATTTCTATAATTACGTTTACATTTTTTATAAACTGTGTTGATTGTATTAAATGTTTTTTCTTCTGTGTATGTATCTCATCAGTTGTATTCCAGCAGAGGTCAGTTACTGGGCAGCGGAAGAATGGAAAAGATGTTACAGGCTCTTTATGTTGATTCATGTGCTGGCTTCTACTTCACAAACTTCTGTGAACAATCTGGAAACCAGGTACAATAGCAGCAACTGGATTGTGTGCACTTTTATTCTGCGTAGTCCATCACATTTAGTCATGATTGCACATTTAAATGTAATCATTATCATAATATAAAGTAATAACATCTTAAGCATACACTTTTTTTATGTGATAAACGCAGTCCATGATGACAGTGACTGAGGTTCTCTTTTCATTCGTTTCAGCTGTGGGAGAATGCAGTTAACTTTTGGACTGACCTGCAGCACTACCGTGAACTGTTCTATCAGGACGGACTGGACCCCTACAGAGTACAAAGAGAGGCACAGGTCAGTACATAGTACATACACAAAATCAAGACCAAAGGTATTCTGCTAGATTTCACTTGAGGGTTTTCTACATTCGTCTCCCACCGACTAATAACTGCAATGTATGATAGAGGCCTAAGGTGATAAAGCTAAAACATATGTCAGCTATTTAACACCAGCCTGCTATTTGGAAGCATGAGAAATATATATTATGTATACATTATATATATAATATCAGGAAAATCTAAATAAAATTGAAAAAAAGCATTCTTTGTCTACAAAGAAATAATCCATAACAGCAACATATTTTCTCTATTTTGCAAATAAATGAAATTCTTAGTGTGCTCAGTATGTTGTTTGACAGTGTGTGTCTTTTTGCAGTTTCAAATTGAAGTGCATTTCATAAGATGTCTTTACTTGGAGTCTAGTCCAGACTGGCTCAGCAGCATCTGTAGGGTTTATCCTGTCACAAAACACTCATCTTAGGATAACTTTATTTTTCCTCTTGCCAAAAAATTGCAACACGCCATTCCAGACAATAAATTGTTTATGATTTCATGATTTTCTTTCTTAGGCCTCTTAAGTTTAGTTTTGCTGCCAAGGCCAACTGTGCAACATCAAACTAATTTCAAGTAATAAAAATGAGGTCCATTTGTGTAACTCATCCTTTCTGTGGAAAAAATAAGTTATAGCTAATTTTAAATTTTAAATTAAGATGCTTCATGCAGTGGAATACAATATCCAGAGAGATGCAGTACCTTGGTAGCTGAATGGTTACAGTGCATGCGTGGTCGCAACTGTCAACTGTTTGATTCCAGTTGGCAACATTTACTGCATGTCATATCCCTTTCTCTCCCTGTTTCCTGCCTTTTCAAAAATGTCCAAATGTCCTTTAGCCTGAGATATAAAGAGGCCTCCTTTAGAAAGGATGTTGCAGAGTACAGATGACTTTTAATATATGAAAAGCAACCAGTAATAAAAAATGTCATCAAAAGGAAATGAAGCAGAGATCGAGTGTAACGTTTCTGTTGCCCTCCTTTTTACACACACACACACACACACACACGTTTTACTTAAGTCATGTTTGGAACATTACATAGACTTACATTTGTTTCCTGGAGACTTACCCTAACCTCGAATGCTGACACAAAAAAACAGTGGCATGTCTAACTGGGGACATGGCTTTTGTCCCCAGTTGGACATGCCGCCCCAGTTAACTGGTCTTGAGTCTGAAATAGGTACATGAAAGTAGCCTATGTCAGAAGCACACACACACCTGCTCTCCTTTGCGTGCTCTCTTGGCCTGCCACTCCCACTCTCCTCTCTGCCCTCTTTACCCCTCACTAAGTGGAGAGATTTTAACGCCCATAAAAACAAGTGAGTCAGACCCCCCCAGCTTTGCGCCAGTCCAATCACCCAGAACCACCCTGTCTGACTACAGCTGGACCAGGGAGGAAAGCTGAGCGGTCCCGTCCAGAATACTTCGCAGTGAAATCTATTTTCCTTCAGTTAACCTTTAGTTCACCGGAGGAATGACATTTAGATGATCTTTCCATGGTGCTGTGGCCAACAGGGTTAAATGAGTGACATTTATGTGGTGTGATGGCAGCAGTGATGAGAGATAGTGAATATTGTGTGTGAGAGCACCGAACAATGGTGATGATGGAAGTGATGGCGGTTTTGAGGAGAAATGTTTCTGAAGTGATGACATTTTTATGATCTCTTCTCTTCTCTTCTCTTCTCTTCTCTTCTCACAGCTCCTTTACTCCACCTATCTCTTCAGCTCTGCCAGGAGGACCATTGGTGTTGATGAGGAGATCAGAAGGGAGGTGTACGACCGAATGATGCCTGCTTTTGAGGAGCTCTTTGACAAGGTTGAGGAGCATGCGCTGAACATCCTGCTGGAGCCGTGGACACTGCTGGTCAGCAGGGACAAAGAGTCCTTCAAGATGGTAACCACAGTTTAATTAACTTCCCTTTTATCTTGAGAGGGTAGATTTCCTTTCGTAAGTCAGGATAGCTGGCACAGAGGTCTATCGATTAGAGAAATTGTCCTTGTTTTGACAAGCATTTGTTCTGCTTAAGTGATGTTGAACACACACACACACACACACACACACACACACTGGACCCCACTGAAGAGGATTTAGCACAAAATGCATGATGAAATGACTAATAATATTTATGTTGGTGCGTGTATGAATATTGTAACGATCAAATTGATTTGAGTTCATTCAAGTTGATTCTTAGTTTGAGTCTGTGGCTTTGTGCATGATTAGCTTTAGGGCTGTTGTTAAATATTTTCACAATTCGAAAAACAGTTGTGTCAACGTGCTAGAGCACAAAGTGAAATCATTCATTCTTGTTTTGTCTAACCAACAAGACCAATACCCACAAATATTCAATTTGAGGCAATAAAAGACCAAGAAAAGCAGGAAGTTTTGAGAGCCTGGAAAATGTCTGGCATTTTGCATGAAAAATGACTTAAATGCTTAATCAATTAATTAAAGAAATGCAAAAAAATGGGCGTCTCAACTTATCATTGCATTTTGTGTATTTGTCCAGGTGTGTGTGCATGAGGAGGTGCGCTGCGTCGACAGTCAGGAGTACAGGGAACTCCAGAGTCTGTACGAGGAATCAGAACGGCAACTGAAACAGGTCAGCCAGCATCCACGAGTTCCACCAAAAATGCTGGTGCTCAGTTAATAGCCAATAAACACACACCTGTGAGCATGAAACAGCTAATGTAAACATTAATGTGAAAATGACCTCTTTCCATTATTTATTGCTTCGTAACAATCTACTGTTCCAAGACTATATTACTTGGCATAAACGTGCCATTCACAACTGCTGTTATATAGAAGAAATGATCCATGTGACTGTGCTTTACTGTGACTTTAGTACGGCTAAGAGGCATTAGGCAGGATGTGATGTGGAAAAATCACCATTAAGAGTTTTATACCCGCCTTATTTTTCTCTTTCTCTGCTGCCATCTCCGTCACTTATCGTCTCACTCCTGCTGCTGTCTCCTCTGCAGGTGGAGCAGTGTGGGTCAATGCTATTTCCCTCTTCTGTTACACCTTATACTCCTCTCTCAAAGAGCACCTGGGCATCTGAGTCTTGGTCCAGAGTGTCTCCAAATTACCAAGGATACCGTCTTGGCTCTTTGCTTCGTCACCGCCATGAGATTGGGCACTTCATGTCCTTCCTACAGAAACAGGACGCCAGGTGAGCTGTATAACCACTAAGATTTATATCAGATTTTGTTTAGATTTATGTCTCCCACTTTACCTAAATATGTATGTACGATAGACTTGAAGCATCACTCTACCTGACTTGCAAATATCATATTGACATAGCTGAAATGAAGGCATTATGAAAATACAGAGAAAGCGTATTTGTTTGCAGGATGGATACAATGCAGGGAGGTTTATGTGAAAATAACACAGTTGTTCTGAACATGCGTTTGTGCTCAGTGTCCATCTGATGTGCTGGTTGGATCTGGAGCAGTACAGGAGGACTTCTCAGAAGGACAAAGCTGTCAGACAGGAGAGGTCGTCTCATATTGCAACCAAATACCTCAACAGGAAGTACTTCTTCGGCTCTGACAGCCCCGCCACAACAGAACAACAGGATGATGTATGTCACATGGTTTGAAAAACATTCTGTTCTGCGTTATTGGCAAACGTACCCATTTTGGTATCGTCACGACTCCTTTGATATTGAATTATTGTCAGCTTCTTTGGAAAATATTAGAAAGACAGGAGCAGAAACATAGTGCCCATGACATGACAAACCCAAGATGGGATGTGACCTCCAGCTGAGGCTCAACATCCAGATTTGATAAACAGAGGCTGCTGCGGCTCTCACACAATTTCCCATCTCCCTTCTCTGGCATCCGGCGGACTTCATGCTGACAGCTCTGACAGCAGGGTGTCGGCGGGGGAAAGGGGGGGATGAGAGGACATGGTTAGAATTAAATCAAGAAGAAGAACAGAGGAAGAGGTTTGGATTCAGAAAGACAAAGAAGATCAGCTCCAGTAACAATGACAGTAGGATGAAATCTCTCCTGACAGTTATAGTCTGAGATTAGGTTTCTGGATTCTAGGATTACTGCAGGAGGGCATGCTGTGTAGAGTTAGGATGAGAAGATGGGACACTGATTTTCTCTTTTGAGACACCGGAGATGGTTGCTATGTTGTATTCATTATACTCTCACAGAAAAGAATTATTTTTTAATGTGGTTCCCAGCCTTTTTTTGTCTCATGTACTCCCACAGTTGTGCCAGATAAAATGCTTATTGATTATATTTCACAATGATTGTGAAAATTGGTGAACTATTTCAGATGTGTAATATTTCCACAGCTTATCTCATTTATTCAAGGCTTGTTATTTCAACTATTCATTAGTTGCCTTTTGCCAACGCCAACTATGTCAACTCTTATCTGTCTGTTTCAACTGTTTATCTGATACTTAGCTATTCTAGCCATTTATCCATTACTTGTACTTATCCATTTCAACAACGTATCCATTACTTTTTGCTTGATATTTGAACTGTTTATTCGTTACTTTTAGTTCACTATTTCAACATTCACAGATTGTTGAACACTTTTGTTCAGACTTCTCTTAACACACGGGCAATGTTGAGGTTTTCCTCTTTATTTATTTAGTTAAACTACACTACTTTCTACAAACTGCAGGAGTACTCCCTGGGGTACAAGTACCCCTGGTTGGTCCTCACTGTTATAGGGCTATAGTTATAATAATGGCCATTGAAGAACCCTCAGTGTTCTTGAAGCACACTGGGTTAAGAGAGACACATACAGCAAACATGACTTCAACTCTGGTGCATGACCTTTGTCATTTGTCATCCTCATCTCATAAATACCATCAAAATAATGATTGAAACTGTGCATTTGAATGACGATGCCAATTCTAGTGCTTCTAACTGTAGGATTGGGTCTGGCTGCCGCTCTTGCATCTCAGCGTTGGTTCTCGTCTGCGTGAGCGATGTAGAGAGACTGACAGCTTTACTGCTTTGGCCCTTCACTCTCTCAATCACTCAGTCATCCAGTCACAGATTGGCCTCCTTTCATCTGCTGACTCTCCACTCCAATGCCACGACTGGTTCTCATTTCTGAAAGTGCGCGTGAGAGTGTATGTGCGCACGCATGCTTGTGTGCGTGCAAAAAGGAGATGAGAGAAAATACAGTATGAAGGAGATATAAATAGGAGACACGGCCAGATCGATGTATGAAGACAGAAAGCAGACAGGGGGGATGAAGAGAACAGAGGGATTGTGGGAATGATGAAGATCACAGCAGGAGTCGGGAAAGAGAGGAGTCTTCAGTTGGATTCCTCATTCCTTCTGAGTTTGTCCACCTCATATGTTCTTCATGTTGTTTTATACAAATCTACAGACATGTACACTCATTTGTCTCAGTCAGCTATAGCATCAAACACATGAACACACATGCAACCAGCTTCCTTTGCTGCCTCTTTGACTGTGTCTCATTTGTGTCTTTTTCTCTATGTGTGTACAGATATTACGTCTGGCAGGTGGACTGGAGCGTCTGAAACTGGAATGTCTCTCAAACCCTGTTGTTGTGGAGATCCAGGACATCGTCAAGAGTCACATTGAAAAAAACTGGCTGCCTCTGTTCCTGTCCACAGCAGAGTTCACAGAGCGACAGAAACACCAACCAAAGGTGGACGTCCTGACTCTGAATACAAACACAACTAATTGGGTGTCTCAGAACAGAAATGACTTAAAGCACATAAAGAAATAGCTTGACCTTTTGGGAAATGGGCTCATTCGCTTTCTTGCTTAGGATTAGATGAGGAGATTGATGCCAATGTCTTGATGAAGTCTGTCAACGTACGGCCACAGCCAGCAACAATTATCTTAGCTTAGCATAGAGACTGGAAACAGGGAAACACCTTGCCTCTGTCCAAACCGATGGTGTCAGCAGTGGATGCAGCAAGAACAGTGTCAGCTGTGAAACCTCTGTAACGGCGGTGAATCAGTCATCAGTAAATAAGTCATAGAGGCCAGACAGCACCAAGAGCTAGTGAATATTATTTTGCATGGAGGATTTATGCTGCCATCACTTCCACTTGGAAAAGCATTTAAATTATTTGACGATTAAAAGCAGTGACCTTGAGGTTTGGATGTGTTCAAACTTGTTTCCATAAATAATAGCTTTTGCTACTTTATAACTATTCTCAGACTTTCTATACATAACACATGGCTATTTATTGAGCAGGACATTTGACATGTGTAGAAATGATTAGACTGGTTAGATTTGCATTTCTCATTTCTCACAGTGGACTCTTATTTACTCTTTAGACATTTATAGAATTATGGTCATAGAAATCAAAATGTGGAAGAAATTTGGGCCCATTGCCAACCCCGACTTGCATACTTGTATTAATTGTACTTGGCAAACTGCAATAGCATTTGATTCCTGCTGTATTGCAGCCTTGAGAGCTGACAAAGATAAGAAGTCAGACGCACATTAGTGGCTCTGCAATGTGAGAAACCACTAAACGCTGTCACCGTGCAGTCGCTCTCTCAGGTTGCCTCATCAGGTGGTAACACATAAACCGCAGATTCCGCTGCTCTGCCTCATTATGTTATCAAGTGTACGATGTTTGGTCACACAGATCCTCTCATTAAGTAATGAGAGGTAGACGTAGTTTAGCGTTACATGCTAGAGGAGGAGATGAGTGGAAGGGTGGAAAAGATGGTGAAGAGGAGGTCGGGGGTGGGAGACAGATGACATCAGAGAGGTAAGGCTCTCTCTAAGAGGGGATTGGAGGAATGAGATCAGAGGAAATAAAGACTGAGGGAAGGTTAAAGGTAAAAGAGGAGCCAGAGCTTTAGTTACTGCCAGTGACAAAGAGCAGCAGAGTGCAGAGCAGAGAGGTTTGAGAGGTGTTCAGTGTCTCAGTTAAGCTTGGTTTACTCAGTTTCTGACTTCTGACCTTTGTGTGTGTGTGTGTGTGTGGTAGCCTCAAGCAGCAGACCGACCCTCACAGCACGTCTACCGTCGGCGCAGAACGAGGAGAGAAGCCTGGAAGGTAAGGAGAAATCCTCTGGGGGAGCTGGATATTTTGAATGGAGAGAAATAAGGCATTTCCTGGCCCGAACGCATGTGTGATTTAGTTCATGACTTGGCTTCGAGCACTGGCTTTGTCAAACACCATTTTGGCCTTGTGGTTAGTTTTCCCAAATTGGATCCAGGATAAATAAGATTAAAGCATCAGCATTACTAACCTTCCTTTAATAGTGTTTGGAGTGTTTTCCATGCAGTTCTGTTCCCGTCCTCTCATCTTAGCTCCACAGCAGAACACAGATATAAAACATGAACATTTCACATTTCAAGCAGGATGATTACAGGAAGGAGTTTTCATACGTGATTGTGACTCTCATCTTTATGATCATTATCTCATCATTGGCAAAGAGCAGCTTTTCTGAATAAAGGAGTATCATTATCTCAGCTTTCTGTGAGCTCTGACTGCAGCTCATAGGTCAAACATCTTTACTGCTGTTGTTCAGGAGCACACTGTACTGTATCTTCTACTGCTGTACAAATGCATAATGTTTTGTGCTTTATTGTCACGTTTACACATGAGGTAGGTAGTTGAAATACTTAAACAGTGTTCTTAAAAGTCCAACCTTCCTCTGCGTTGTGTCCCCGCAGGCTGAGGGCCTGTGGATGAGTTCCTCCAAAGAGATCCTGCTGTTTCGACGGATCCTGCTCAACCCTGTCACTTGCATGCAGTTCCAGCACTTTGTCTCTCTGAAGGGAGACTTCCTAGAAAACGACGTGCTCTTCTGGCTGGAGGTGCAGAGATACAAGGTAAAAGAAGCAAGAAGACCTAGAAGGTGATGTGCTGGTGGGTCACATGCTGCACCTGCAACAAGATCTCTGTTATATCGCCATTTCACATTCTCACATCTCCACTATGAATTATGAAAAGAAATCTAAAAATAATTTAAGAAGTATTTTTTAGTCCCACTCCATAAAAATGTGTTTATTACTTTACTTACATCAAGTAGTTTTGAAATGAAAAGATATTTGCATTTTCAAAAACACATCAAAGTATTTTTTTTTCATGTCTGTTTAGGAGATCTTTAAGGATAAGTCACACTTTAATGTATTTTACTGTTCACTGATGCTATCTTTATGCTTCACTTTTAAGTACCTGAAAACTTTCTCAATTCTTAACTTTCTGTCTCTCATTACATATTCATAACTAAATAAACAGCAATAAAAGTTAAAGTTTTCTTAAACTCTTAAACTTATATTTTTTACCACTCAAAAGCTCAGCTAATCTGCTTCATCAGAACTGTGGGTGGGATTTGATCAGATTTGATTGACAGTGTTCATACAACCAAACAAGATTTTGATTCAAATGGCACAAAATCCTGATTGTTGCACCGAAGTACGCAACATCACCTTTTTCTAATGAAATCCTGTCCACCTCAAACCAGTGAGAGGAGTCAGAAAAAAACAAAATGAAGTTACAAATGGTGTGTCCCTGTTAGATCCTGTTGTTCATAATGAGGAACTAGAAAAACAATACTTATTTATCTGAAGGAAAACCTCTTGATTCCCGTGATTTTCCAAACATTTCAGGAGCAGTGAGAACTGAGAATTATTTCCTACCACACATTTGTTTCTCACCTGTCCCCTCCCTTCCTGTCTGCAGGATCTCTGTCATTCCCACAGTGATGAGGCCACCATCCAGCAGAAGATCTCCACCATCATTAACTGCTTTATCAACTCCTCCATGCCCCCCGCCCTGCAGATAGACATCCCTCCTGAACAGGCCCAGCACATTCTGGAGAAACGCCACGAGCTGGGCCCTTACATCTTCAGAGAGGCACAGGTAGTGTGTGTTTGTGTGTCTAATAATATGGTTTGTATTGTATTTCTTCCAGTTGGTAGGCCCCATGTGTGTGCTTTGTCTCTGTGTATGTAGATGTCAGCGTTCAGCGAACTGCTGAAGTTTTGGCCTGAGTTTCAAGAGCTGAGCAGCAGCGTCCAAGAGGAGCAACTCCTTCCTCTACTGCAGGAGAAACGAGTCAAACACAGAGCCAGAGTGCGGAGACAGAGGAGAAAAGAGGAGGAGGAGGAGGAAGAAGAGGATGAGAGGAGGAGAGCTCAGGTGAGGAAAAGTCAATACTGAAGGAATAAAGGGTGATGAGTGAGGGGTAAAAATTGACTCTGTTCACTCTGACCTCTTTTGTACAGGAAGTGCTGGAGAGGCCAGAGTCCAGTTTTGGAGAGGAGGACAAGACAGATGATGAAGAGCAAGAGGGAAGATATGAAAAAAAGCAGTCAAGGACACAGAGCAGAGGTCTGCTGACTCCTACACAACCAGTAAGGAGCAGTCTGACGTTCCTAATGGAGAAACATTATGAATGTAGAGCTGAAGACGTGTTTGTGTAAAATGTATCATATGAAGGGAGCCAAACCAAATTAAATGATTTCCTTTGATAACTATCTGAGAGCACAACATATTAAAATAAAAACTGCAGTGATGAAGATAAACTCAATTACAGCATGAAGTCCAAACAAGGCCTCATCAGTTCCAACCACAGACTATGAAGGAGAAACTCGATCCTCTAATTGAACCGTTTTCCTAATCACGTTAGATTTGACTGGATTTCTGGAAATGTTCCCTCAGTTGTCGTGGTCCTACTCCAAGTACATGGCAGCTCTGAAGAGAGAGGAGGTGCTGCTGAAGAGACAGAGTCAGCTGGAAGCCTCGTTCTCCACAGCTTCAGGTACACACACACACACACACCTCCCTTTTCCTCCCAGGGCTCAGTAAAACTCCCACACGGAGCACCCGCTGCTACTAGACAGACTAAATGCAGGAAACCATAACACTGAAATGACATTTAGCTGTTCCCACGGTAAAATCCAAGCTAAATTTCCAAGGCTCTGATATTACCTGGCAGTGGAAGCCAAAGCATTGTCAAACTGACCCCCTCCACATGTCAGAACTGTCTCATTATGTAGAACTCCGGCCAAAACAGCCACTTCAGCCTGTCCATTAAGTGTCAATGTTCTGTGCAGGAGTTAGACCAAGTCCACATTGCGTGGACGTGTAAATGAAGCGTGATGCTAATGCAGGAGTTAGTTACAGCCCGTAGTGAATGAGGACGAGCGGAAATGAAGCATAGTGCAAATCGTGTTTTAATGGTATTGTCCGGAGGAGAAATAGTGTCAGGAACACAGATGGAGATCATCACTGATTCCTGCATGGGAGCAGCTCAACATCCAGGGCTCAGTGTGCATGTGTGACAAATACGGAGATATGGTCCACACATTTGAGTTGGGGGGGTTATACAGTATAAACATATATATATACCTGCACTCTTTAAGGCTTCTTATTCTCTGTACAAACAGCAGTCATCAGTATGAGATGCTTTACACTGTGTCCTTCAACTGTCCCTCTCCAGACTCCTCCTCCGGCTGCAGTATCAAGTCAGCAGGCAGCAAAGTCAGCCGGCAGCAGCCCTCACGTCACTCCAACAGAACGGAGAGTAAACAGTGTAACAGATATAACTTCAAGTGAAAAGTGAAACAAGCTGTAAGTACACAGACACAAAGCAGTTACTTTGCCTCTCAAACAGAACTGGAACGGTAAGAGCCTGCAACGTGAAATGAAAGCAAACTTGTATAAAGTGACCTCATGCAGCACAAGTTTGACCCAAACAGATGAGGGTGACTGACGCTGTTATGGGAACATGAGGAGTGAAAACTGAGAGCAGAGCTGCTACTGATATCTGGATGATGAGGTAGAAGTTTGAGGCTGGGTTTACGTATGATGTAAGAATATTTTACTGCATAGGTGTAAAACTCACTTGATTATAATGTGTATTACTCATATCATTCATTCACATTTGCCAATTTTAAAACCTTTCGTACGCAGTACACAATGATAGTTACACATCATTTTTAATGTTTTTATTAAAATGTTTCTCTATTAATATATTATCTATTTACATACATTAAAGGCATTAGACTTCAATCTTACATAGAGTTCAGTGGTACAACAATATTAAAAAAAGGCAACAATAACATGTTTGCATCATGAGGGGTTGGCATCAACATGAGGTTACAAAGATCAGTGTTATTGTCAAACTAGTATGTTACATCATCTATAAAAACATTTTGGTTGACAGCTGGTATCTCCAGTGTCCATCAAACTATATGTTATCATCTATAAAAACATTTTGGTTGACAGCTGGTATCTCCAGTGTCCATCAACATGTATATAATATTGCACTTAACATTGGCATGAGACGTAGTCACTACATGGAGAATGTAAACACTGAGAGCTTATTCTGCAGAGTGAAACTTTACAGACTGCTTTGATAGAAATGTAACCGATCTGAAAGACTCCTGTTAGTTGTGTACTTTGCTTTTCTATCTGCAACACTGAAGAGGTTTCACTCTGACTAAATGAGCTCAGATTTAAAGTCGAAATAGAGCACGCTGTTGGCTCGAGAAGGTTTAAGATGACGCAACTATTTGTTTTAGTGTTCACTACAGTATGTGCTCATTGAATGTCTCAATGTGTTTCGTAATTAAAACTGATTCTAATCCCTCTGATTTTGTCTGTAGCTATGTGACAAGTGTGTTGTAAAAGTAAACAATATCTTTCAAAGACGATTTCCAGGAATTCTCTACATCTCTAAGGCATTGATGACCAGTTGGACTTTAATAAAATAAATTCTTATTTTACCTCAATAGATATGTTTTGTATAAATAGGTATTTATCTTTTCACAGCCAAAATATAGATCTTTGTAAGGCTTAATTTAACAAAAGGTCTGATCTTTTTTTTGTTGTATTAGTGGAATCCAATACGTAAGGCTTTATTCTTTACCATTGTGAACTTGCTGACAAACACCTTGGCGAAGGCGGGATCCACCAGGTAGCGGTAAGACTTGGTGACGGAGGGTGGTGGTTCTGCAAGCGTCACTGGGGGCTGCAGCTGGAGGGAGGCAGCGGAGGGGGAAAGAAACTGGGAGGCTCGCATCACGTAATCCAGCAGCCGCCGGTACTGCTGCTCTGACAGACGCTCACGAACGCCGTCACCCTGAGGGAGGACGCACAGATGATTACCAACATGCTGGTCCAGATGAAGTTAAATCAGCTGCAGGTGGAGTCCAATCATGTGCCATCAAGGACACATGATGGAGCATTTTGTAAAAGGATGATGTCATGCCAACTAAACACGAGAGCAGCTAAAGTCATCTTCACCCACACAGAAAGGAGTTAGTGAAAAGAACTGAAGCAGTCATGTGTGAGGAGAGTTTGATGTGGCAATTTCTGGTCAGCAGCTCATCAGTTGGGGTCATAGGTTACACAGGCTGAGCACACATCATGCTGCTGAGAAAGCTCAATACTGATTCAACAAGTTGTCTTTAGAAATATGTACAATATGTCTAAATGACCAAAAGCGTTGTCCAGGCCCTTTTTGTCTGACAAGGTCAAAACATATTAATGTGGAAATACGCACAAATTGCTAAATTAAGCAAAGAGTTCTAAGTCAACATGCATTCCTCTGGAAACAATTTCAGGAAACAACTTCAGATATGAATGTTGTGGCCTTGTGAATAAAAATGGAAGCTAAAAAAAAGTTGGGGTTTTTTTGGTTAATTTAAATGTGATGACTTGTATCAGAAACTCACTGAAGATACTATAACATATCTCCCATAGTCTGGATAAATTCAACACTGTATTACTGCTCTCTGATTGATTTCCCCATCAATACTGACTCCACTTCTCTGTATCTCACCTCTGTGTCGCTGGTTACCGTCTGCTGCTGTAAGGTGAGGGTGAGCTGGCCCTGCTGTCCCGGCTCCTGCTGACACTCCACCTGCAGAGGACACAAGGTTTCACGTTCACTCCACTGTCTGCACAGCAACACAGCTACTAAAAGGTTTATTAGATTGCAACAGGAGACATTTTTCACTCAGTTACCTCTGTGATGGGGAAGGCCTGCTGCTGGGTGTCCTCACTGAGGCTGACCACAAACAGCACCTCAGAGGTGAGGAGCAGACAGCCAGCGTGCTCCTGACCAGACCCACTCACGATGGTCACCTCCAGGGCCATGTGGAGCTCCGGCCGCCCCAGAGACTGGAGCATCTTCCTGTGGTCATAGAGAAGAGCAAGCACAGAGGGAGGGTTTGGAAAATTCCAACTTTACACACAATCAAATCTTAAAAACAAGGTCTTTCTAATTTTACGCTTAATCAACACATGTACTACAGACAATGATCACATCCCCCTGTGTGCATGGATTACATGTGTACATGCACACTACGGTAGGCCTCCTAACTACAGATATACACTTGCCTTATAAACACAAGACCACACAAAGTGCCCAACTAACCTCAACACATACAAACAAGTGACCATATGCTTCTCCACACTTCCTGTAATTTACATTTCTACATGTTCTCTGTGTGGTTCCAATTACACACGTGTCCGATAGAGAAATACTACGTGTGCAGCAACTGAAGTCTTCAGTCATGTTCCTCTGACAGTGTGTTTACTTTGGAAGGCAGGTGCTCGAATTGCAGAGCAGATGTGGAAGCAGCCACAGTAGGGACACTTTGGTTCTGTTCAGTGTTACTCTGCTCAAACAATCTGACCCCTCAAGTGTCTGGGCTACCTGTAGTAGTAAAAATAATTGATGGATGCCTGATGGAAACCAGTTTGACTGCAATGCAGCATGAATAAAACCACAGGGGAGCATTATCTCAGCATTCATATATTTTCATCTTCCTCTAACATTAGCACAACATACTGCTAACCCCTCGGGTGATGACAACTAAAGTGGAATGTTCTGAAGAAATATCGCATCTGAAATTTGGCTTTTTTTCCTCATGGCAGTTGACGGTCGACACTGACTGCTATTAGAAGTAAATGTTAGATAGCTATGGAAACCAAACTAAATTGCGGAAAATTCATTATAAAATGCCATAAATGCTTTTTCTACAGCTCCTGATAACCTTTTGGAGACAGAGGCCTCTTATAAATTTTTATGATAATATTAAGTGTTCCACTGAGAGAGCACACTGGAATCTTTCAAACACTCAGATGTGATGCAGTGCCGTCGATGCGGCTGCGCTTCAAGCCATATTTTTTACAATGCAGGACCCAAAGGTAACCTTCTGCTTGGCGCAACATGCAACCTTTGTAAACTGACTTTCTCCCAAACTATTCCAGCACACAAAGGAAGGTGTTCCTCCTCCATCTGATGGCACTGGGAAACATCTCTGGATAGACTCACAGTTAAACAACAAGAACAATTTCTAGCTGGCGGCTTTGGCAGAGCGCTTATAAAAACCTTTTAACATGGCTCGATGAGAACAAGGGAGGGCAGGCTGGCTACCATGTGTGGGATCAAGGTCAAACATCCTTCCAGACTTTTTTTTTTTTGGAAAGTGGGTAATGAACCCTCCAAGGTTTTTTTTTTTTTTTTTTTTTTTTTAAAACAAGACAGCAAAAATGATGAGAGGTAAGGGAGGGAGAGAAAGAACAGCCGATCCTGGAGGGAGTCCAAGAAAAGCACAGGCGAGAACACATGTCCCACTTCTAGCAAATAGCTGGACAAAAGTAAAGGGGTCTGCAGGAAGAATGAATGGCTCCGGGGGTCATACCAGACATATTTAAGGTGGCTGTTTGGGGCCTGAGCCGACTTCTCTTCTGTGGGCAGGTACAGTTGTTTGGGAAGCTGCCACAGTCCTGCTCCGTGAAGGATCCCTGTTAGAGTAGACATGAAGACAAAGGAAGACAGTGAGCACGACTGTCAGGGAAGTTTCAGCTTCTGTGTTTGACAGTGTTGTGGATTATGCACACGCATTTAAATACAGACTCAGAGTCTCATTTAAATCTGACTGCAAGCTGATAAATCAGACATTTGATGGATGTTTCTGTTAGCGTGAGTGTGCATCATAACGAAGGTACGTTTCATACTCCAAAAAAAAAAAAAAAACATGATGAGGATGGTTCTGTGTGTACATGTCAGAGGGAGTTCATAACCCGTGTGTGCGTGTGGTCAGTTTTCCTTCATCCCGCTCGAGCTGTCAGCAGAGCAGCAGCAGCGGCGGTGGTGGGCCAGTGAAGTCATCAAGTAGTTAAAACGGAGCTATAAAGAACACAGCGAGATCCACTGATGATGTCACTGCACTGGTTGCTGCGATGCTGCTCAACTCTGAGTGAGTGTTTGAACGGGTGGGTGTGTGTGTGTGTGTGTGTGTGGAGGTATATTCATGTGTTTCATAAGACAGGATGGAGTGTGAAAGAATCATGAGATATCAATGCAGTTGATCTGAATATATTTCAAGCAGATTGAGCTTTTTCTGTCAGACTGAGTTTTGGTGTGACTTGCAGTATGTGCACTCATGAGCATCCACATGCATATTCATAACTTTGAGTTTGTGTGTGTGTGTGTGTGTGTTTGTGTCCTGCTGAGCTCAGAGGGTCAGGTAGATCAGAGCCAGACCCCATGGAGTCATTGCTCTTACACAGAGCTCTTAACCTTGTTGGTAGTTTATGTGTTGTAGCCAAGACCAATTACACACACCACAATCTGACCTACTCCTCACCCCCCGTCTTCTGCCCCCAATAAAATACAAACTAACTCCAAAGACCTTAGATAGATGATACAAGTGTTTGTGCATGAATCATTAGGCGTATGAGTGTGAGTGTGTGTGTGTGTGTGTCAGAGGGGGTCTTTCAGCAGCTCTCTTGAGTCCTGCACTACTGAAAGCCTGACCTAATAAACACTTGGCCTCTGGCTGGAGCCAAGTAGAGAGAAGGGGAGAGATTGTCTATCCACTGATGGATTTATGATTTTCCTGACACATCAACTCTAATTCATAAATGTGTTTATTGGGATATTGTTGCCTCAGGCTCCTTGGAAAGTCGTACATAAGACCCATTTGTTGAGTTGTGTTAAACTTGAGACCCTGCTGCACGGCCAAATCTCTCTTTACACTTCAGTTTACTGCTGTGTAGTGATAATATGCTTGTCTGTTAAGGATGGACATTTTTTATTCTTTTAATTTAATGTAATTTAAATGACTGTGGGTTAAATTAACAAAAACATTTCAGACGCATATTCAGTGCTAAATGTTTCCAAAGAAAATTATGGCGCTTGTGGCCAAACATGACAACATATAAAAGCAATTAGCTTTCTACGGTTCTAGAAGTTATTAAACTATCAGAAGTCTAAAAAAGCAATCTAAAACGCGTTAGTCATGTCTGAGCTGTTCGCAAGAATTATGCTCTAATTTCCCTGTGTTTTGTGTGTTTGTCAACCACAGGAAAAGTAAGGCTATTATAATAAACAAACGTATCTGGCTTTAATGACGACCACATCATTCACTGAAATGGTTTTCTACAAAAAAAAAACGCTCACACAGCTTCTGAAATAGCCCAACAAAATGAAATAAAAACATGATGGATTCATTCAACACGCCGTGACGTTTGACCATCCTGAACTCACCATATCCAGTCTGGGACACCAGTTCAGCTGCTCCTCCGATGGGCTTGGTGAAAACCCCCACAATGCCTTTCCCCACTCCAGAGATGACCCCTTTGGCCTTGCTACCAGCTGAGCTCTGAGTCTCCCAGTTCCTTTGGAAGTTCTGCATGGGCTGGTCCACGATGCCTGCGATCGCACCTGAAAGAACGAGGAAAAGGTTCTTTATTCTTGTGCTTTGTTAAATAAATACGAAAGGAGAGACTTATAATTACAAAACAGAAGATGTGCACATTTCACTGAGAGGAAACTAAGTTAGACATACAGAATCTAAAGGGTCATAAATTGGACTCACAGGAATTTAGACATGCCCTTCAAAAAATATCTTCCCAATCATTTTACGTACGACACAGATGTTGTGATTGACAGTGAATTATAATCCACTAACCCAGAGCGATGCGAGCAGCTGTTTGGTTTCAGTGACGATACACTGTGTGTGTGTCTTTGAGCCTGATTTGAGACAGACTCGAGTTTTACTGCCCTCTGGGTGTTTATTGAGTCCGTGCTGTGCTGTCTCCACTGCTCGCACTCATGGCTCTCTGTAATTGTGCACGCCACAGTGTGTGTGTGTGCCTCTTAGACTTAATGGCAATGGACAGCAGACGAAATGTGTGTGGGCAGAACAGCTTTCCATGCATATCGAATGATATTTATGGGAGGAGAGATCCTATATTGGGCTTGATGATGAAAAGTAATAAAACAAAACAAAAATACATATACAGTAGATTTATTGCAAACATAATATTTCTTGGAATCAATTTATTACTTGTAAGGATTCTTTTTGCTGTAATCCCAACATTGTGATTCATGTTTTATAAAATTCTGGATAACTTTCTACCTTGCGTGATTGAAAACAAAATTGTATTGATGTCCACCGTTTCTGTTATTTGTGCCATTTCTCAACAATTATTTCGTGTTATTGAGAAGATGCCTGATAGTGTGAGGTAAAAAAGTGTGTTGCAGGATCAGGAATACATTTGGATAATACAAATAAATTCTGATATTTAGAGGGGTGATGACAAAAATATTACTGCAATGTGCTGCTGTGTTCCTGATTACGAATGTTGCAAAAGCTTCCATGTGAGGCATTTGATTCTGTGTAAGTGTGTGTATGTGTGTGTGCATGCCCACATGCCTAACAAGCTAATGCCGAGTCGTGACAGCCCCTGCCTCAGCCCGTCCCCGAGGCTCTCTGGTAGCTGTCGTCTCCACTCCTCCTGCCTGGTGTAGTGCTCTTCATCCAGAGACAGACGGTCCATGTTCCTGGCCAGGCTCGTTGCCAGGTTGGTGATGGACGTCAGCGTGCCTAGACACAAACGTGACAGTTTGCAGTGCCGTTATGAACGCTGCTGGTATGTGGAGAGGCCTCAAATGAACGAATCATTTCAAGATAACAACAGAGAAGCCGTGTGGACAGAAACACATCACATTCAGAATGTATTTGTTTGGAGGATTAATTAAGTTTCTTGCTAAAAGATACTTTGGCACCTCTGCACATATGGGGACAGACAAATCCTGAGGTACACAGTAATTTCTGTTTGACTTTCTTTACAGATAATGATGATTCATGCGCTGTCAGCCACGTCTGCCAAAAACCAAAACTGTTCATCACACAGCTCAACGCTTATTTAATAAATGCTGCGCCAGTCATCACAGCTCGATGACGACCTAAACAGAAACAGTGTTTATCAGATAATGTACTGCATGTATCCATCTGTATCCTTCCAAAGTAAGCTATTACACAATGTTTTCAGTCCACAAATACAAATGTGTCTGCAAAAAGATTGATGCTTTTGTTCATTTTCCTGGACAAAAATGTTATGAATATCTGTCTCACCTTTCGAAATATGTTTGACAAAGGAGGTGGTCCCTCTGGACACCCCGCTGACAAAGGCTCCAGGCCCGCGGGTCAGACCCTCATAGGGCAGCCGGAAGAAGTCGGACACGCCGTTGCCGATGCTCCGCACAAGGCTGGCGGGGCTGCCCAGGATCTCCAAAGATCCCACCACCCAACCTGAGACAGTCAGATAATATGTTAGATTGTTGTAATTAATTATGCACAGTGTGCAACCAAAGCAATGCTGGGAAACTGCCTCATATTCATTAATCAGTAGTGTGAGAAATAGAGGTTTTAAAAACTTAGTCAGAGAACGTTCAATCTCCATTTCCTCTACGCTACAGTTACTAACCAGCCTTCTTTCTGTTTTCTGGCGAGACTTTTCTCTTTCAGTTTAGCTTTACAAGAAAAACTTGGACAGGAGGCAATTATTTAAATAAATAAACTTCAACTGTATTATTTTTGGAGGGAGCCACAATGGTGTTATAATACACAATTTTGAGAACACACTGTATAATCTCACAGTAATTTTTTAAGACTGCTAGTTTCTTATTCAAGAAACAGACACATACTCTACTGAGGAGGAACACGTTTGCAGCATTTTTACCACTGTGCTCATTCGGTGTTCATCAGAAGTCTTCTCAGATTCACGCATACACACATACGCTCAGGCACACAGACGTACACACTCCTGCATGAAATCATACATGTGCCACAGTAAGATTTACAGCCTCCTACTATCTCACCTCTCTCATTCAACCATAGAGTCCCCTTCAGATGGCACGGCTCATTGATATTTATGCGCTGACAATTGCATCACAAAAATCAAATAGCCATTGCTCAAGACGCCAGAGCCCGCTCTGCTCTTATTCTCCGTCAATTTGCACTTGAGTGATGGACTCTAATGGTAGGAAACCAACTCCAGTGGGGCCTAGTGGTCGTTTCTGCTTCACATATTCCCCCAGTTGTGGTTTTAGTAAAGCATAAAGTCCTGACAGCAGCTGATGTTTACAGGGCTGAGTCATGCTTTTAAATGCGCGTGCACACACACACACGCGCACACACTGGACTGTATGCATATATGCCTTTTAATATCCATATGTCCATAAGTCCTTGCATGTGTGTGTACGTGGATTTACGCCTGTGGGTGTATGTGTGATTGTAGCACTGTACATCCTCGTACTAATCAGTCCCAGAATGCAACGCTTCCCGGTGCCCCTCACTCCATGATGACTCAGGATGAGGAGAACGCGGTGAGGTGACGTGTTGAAATACGAGCAGAAATGAGGGCTCTAACGAGAGACAGCGGGAAGGAAGTGTCTGTACAGGATGGTGATTTCTGATGTGGAAATGACTGGGTTAAATCAGAACATGTGTGGAGGGTCTTTGACTAGACAGGAGGACAACGCAGGAGGGAGGCACAGAGCCTTTTTAGCCTGATAAGTCAGACATAGAGCTGATCGATAATGTACTGTCTACACACACGCATCATTAGTCAAACCGTATGATTAAACAGTAAATTATGACAGTGACTCTAAATCTTTTTTGAGCCTCTGGTGATTCAGATTTTTGCTTCCTGGAGCTTTACACTTTTACTGCACTTTCTGCCACAAAGCAATGGGAGCCCTTGGGTTCAATTATTTCAAAGCTCAACTCTAGAGTCAGTGAGAATAAATTGTGGAATTTCTTACTTGAGCACACATCCTGTTATTCTTCTGTCCATGTTTGCCTGAACTGAATGTGAGCCTATCTGATACAGACTGTAAATCTGTGTCCCTGTAGTGTGAATAGAAAAAAAAAGACTATGCAACATTATTAGTCTAGTGTCAATATATGAAACACAAGCTGGTCTGAAGGACCATTTGCTTTATGGTGTGAATGGTGTGGCAGCAGGTCAGTCTCCCTCCATCCACCACCTACCAGCTCTGAAGAGGGCTCCGGCTGCATAGTGCATGGCCAGAGCATGGACCAGCTGCCTGGCTGTGGTGCACAGCGGCCCCCTCTCAAACAGGGAGAAGGAGAGAGGGGTGTGGTCTGAAGCGATGTACAGCTTCAGGGAGGCGTGAACGCTGACCAGCAGGTTGACCGGCTGGATGGTCAGCCTCTGCAGCCGCACAGGGTGGACCAACGCCTGCACTGACTGAAGCACCTGCAAGAAATTTACTACTTTTAGTACTGACATAAGAGAGCCATGGCAACATTCAGCTTTCAACACTAACTAAATAAATAAAGTAATAATAGGTAAAGTAATAATAAGTTTGTTATGAATATCACACCTGTTCAGGGAGGATGGGGGCTGATCCGGACTCTCCCCTCCTCCTCTGGATCTCTGCTGTGGTCGAGGGTGAGGCCGTGGCACTGTCGGGGATGTAGGTGTGGAACAGGGTCTTAATGTAGTAAACAAAGGTGTCTTCAAGGTAGACTCTGGCAGGCTGGAGCTGGAAGGTGACCTGTGGAGAAAGCACACAAAGACTTGAGCATGGAATTTTGTCCTTTTTTATATGAGAACAAACAATATATGGCAGAATTATCAGAACTAAAGAAACACTACATTTGGTGAATAACATTAATGCCTATGAGGAAAACTTTATGGTGGCATGTGTTGCAAAATGCCAGATACTTCACTTTCTTGGGTTCATAAAATTCTCTGCTGCAACAAAGAAAATGCAAAATCAAGGACAGAAGAATGAATCCAACCTCCTCCACAGTGCATCTGTCACCAGCCAGAACCATCCTCAGCTGCAGGAAACAAGAGCGTTTGAACTCGTCCAGGGTTTCAGGAGACTGAGCGGGGTTGGCGTCGTTGCTCCACGGACCCCCGGGCTCGGCTCCCCCTCTCTGATCCTGGCACAGCAGCACCGGGAAGTGGAAACTCGCACGGTTATACAGCTGGTTGTCTACTTGCAGACTGGAGCAGTAGACCTCGATCAGAGAGGCGTCGGGCATCAGAACGGACACGGGCGCGGTGTCCACACTGGGGTCAGCTGTCAGCTCGGGGGGCAGGGAGGTGGGAGCCGGAGCCAGGCTGAGGAGCAGTTTGGTCAACGTGAGCCTCAGCAGCTCCACAGAACCAGAGGGGCTGGTGATGTCATCACTCAACACCACGCTGGCTTCACTCAGGAGGACTCTGAAGGACAGCTTGGAAGACCTGGAACAGAAGTTATTAATGTGAAAGTTCATATAGTGACATAAAAGTTTAAAAGGACTGTAATAGTTTTCATTGACGCATGTGTAGCAGCCATTTAGGCAGTCATATGTTTTATTGCTTTCTTACTGTCAAAAAGCAAGAAAACATCTCAATCTTAAACATAAGTTAAAATGAATTTATGATTGAGATGATTTGTAGGGGATAAAAACCAAACTCATTCATCTTGTGCTGATGATGTTTCATGATAAGTGAATGATGTAATTTGTTTAGATTTACCTAATATGTGCTTATTTTAATTTCCTGTTTTGACAAAATGACAAGGCAGCTATGTGTTGATGTAATGGAACAAAGCTGTAACATTATGTTCTACTGTACTAATTTCACTCATGACAACATGAAGGTTTTATTGCCCTCCTGTGGTGAAAATGATGCCTGTTTCTTCATGTTTGGAAGTCGAGTAACAAACTGCTGCATGAAAACATTGCTGTTAACAATAATCATGAAGCAATTTTAAGTGAACACAGTAAAAGGGGCTCGGGTAGATACCTTGAGGTTAGGAAGAACAACATGCATGGATGATTTCTTATGGTTCAAATATGTAGGGAGCATAAAACAACATCAATAAAACGGCTCCCTGTGCACACATACCTGCTGTGCTGGTTGATTACAGCGTCCACGCTGCCCTCTGGTGCCAGAGACAGAACCAGGGTGCCTTTTTCATACTCCACGTCTATATAGAGACAGCCAAAGCCTGGCAGAAACACCACCTGAGCAACAACATAACACAGATCTGTGGTGAGATAGACCAACACACCTGGATACTGTATGTGGATAGAAGCTCATTTTCACCTTAAATACACTTTGAGGAGGTAACTTTATCCATTCACACATTCATAGCTCAGCGCTCTCTGCACTGCTCTTTGTATGTGTGTGTTTCAGAGCCTACATGTGTCTGACTTTAACCTCCACCACTCCAGGTTCAGAGCGATCAGCCCCCCCCACGTGACGAAAGGAAGCAGATCCCTGCTGAGCAGTCATAACAAGTCCGACCTTTGACCTCTCACTCCTACCACAGAGGTCACAGTCAGACCTCACAGTAACCAGAGATACGCAGCCTCAACCTCAACCCCAACCTGCAGCTGGCTAGACACAACAGCAAACATTACACACACTGCTCCTTAACATCTCGATAACCCCACACTACTGCACTGACCAAAGCAAAAATACTGGCTGACGAGCTACTTAATCCCCATGCGCACACACACACACACACACACACACACACACACACACACACACCAAAACATGAACTGTTAAATTAAAGCTGTGTAAACAAGCTTTGTGCAAAAAAATTTAAGGGGAATGTGTATAAACTGTGCATCAAACATCACATTTTATATACATTTCCCTTTAGATATTCAAGTAATGGTGTAGCTATGCAAAACATGAGAAACAGTATATTGTCATACACAGTGGAAAAATAAAAGTCAGAGTCAAAGAGGATCATCACGTCTCTGGCTGTTATTAGTTAGCTAATTAAAAACATCAGCTACAAGCCTGTGATGGGACTTTTCTCTTTTGTGCTGCTAAAGCATGAAGAACTCTGCCAACAGAGTGGAAGCTGTGACGAAGAGTTCCTTAATTTAAATCAGTAGTACTTAAGAAAGCAAGATCTCACAAAGAGCACTTGAGGCCAATCTGTGTCAAATGACAAGTGCAGATGAGACTTGTCCTATTTTGAGAGAAGGGATGATGGGAAAAAATGTTAGTATCCCTACACTAACTCATTAAAATAAAAAAACGAAACACACTATACTTTACACCTTACCCTAAATATATGCATGCTTTTACCCTTTTTACCTGAGTGCCGGGGCAGTTGATGTCTATGGGGTCAGTCCAGTCGGTGGAGCTGTGGTCTGAGGTGGTTTTCAACAGCAGCGTGGGCAGCATCTCTTTCTGCCGGCACTCGGGGAAACTGGAAAAGTGGTGGTAGAGCTCATGGTGCAGGGAGCAATTAGCAGGCAGAGGACGGCAGTACACCTCAGTCCTTGGAGTTTCTATTGAAGATAAAAGGAAATAGTGAAAAACTAGTTGTATAGCTAGTATAAGATGAGCAGAGAGGAGAAGGCAGTGGATGGGTCAAGATGAGATCAGTCCAGTTTGTCTCTTCCTACCTTTGACAGTTTCCTTTAGCAGCAGTGGGATAGGACACTTGTTGTGGATGAGCATGCGAGGAGAAGGGTCCTCATTCAGAATGATGTATGTCACCCCAAAGTGCTCCTGATACGTCAGTACTATGCCTCTGCAAAACAAACATAAATAACAAGCCCATAAATAAAATGTCCACGGACAGCTCATATCCCAATTCCTTCTAACCACACACAGATCGCACGCAAATCTCTGAGGTGCACCCGTGGGCAGAGCCCTAACTGAAGCCAGGCACTGACACACTGTCACTGTGTGTGCGTGTCCTTGTTTGTGTTTGGCTGCACATGTTACATTTACACGCGGTAAATGAGAGCCAAGCTGGCCAGTCAAACACCAGAACACAAGGATGTATCGGAAGAAAAATATATGCACATCTCCTGTACCCTGTGTTTGTGGTAATTGGAGGATGAAATAGCTTTTTACTAGGGTTAAAATTAAGCCAAAAAGACACAAGAAAAGAACGAGAGGAAGAAAGAAAGTAAGGCAGAAAGACACGAGATAGGCTGAGAGGGATCGATTGCACAAGACAAGCAGAGAGACTGACAGTGGAAATGTTGAGGGCATTTCTCCTTCTGCTTCATCTGCAGCTTTTAACAAGCTGTGACTAGCAACAGTACCTCCTCACTTTGTGTACTGTGCCAGCCAGGTTTCAGAACCCTGCTCTAAATGGACTGTCACAGCCAGCAAACCACAAATGCTCTGCTTCACCCACCTGCTGCTCAGGCCACCCCCAGAGTCCGCTTCCCCAGGAACACACAAACTCTGCCTGGGGAAGTCTGGTCGGATGGGAGCGGGGAGGCTCCACGCTGCGGATCCAACTCCAACATCGGGCCTGGGAAACAAGCTGAAGAGCATGTGTCTGAGCTTCAGAGGGAACTCCACCTTTCCCTGGACGCTGGTTTGGAGGAGGTCCCAGCATGGCACGGAGCAGGGTTTGGCAAGGGACGATTCTTCAGAGGGAGCCAGGCTGAACACTGCCGTCTCCGGTATCTCACAGGCCTGGGGAGAGGACATGAGATAAAGAGGAGAGGAGAGGAGAGGAGAGGAGAGGAGAGGAAAAAGGTGAGGAAAGGTGGAGAAGAAAGAAGAGGAGAACATAGGAGAGGAGAGGGGAGGTGGAGAAAGAGAGAGAAAAGAGAGGAGAGGAGAGAACAAGAGGAGAGGAGAAGAGAGGGGATGAGAGGAGAGATGAGGAAAGGTTAAGAGGAAAGGAACGAAAAAGAAAGGGGGGGAGTTGACATGGCAAGAGAGAATAAGAGGGAAAATGAAAGATTTTTAAAAAAAGTAGCAGATGGGGAAGGCAAAACAAAAGTAAAAAAAAGAAAGAAGAGAAGAAACAAAAAAAAGAACGGAGGTGAGGAGAGCAAACGAGAATAAAGGAGAGGAAGTGGACAAAAGTCGCATCAGAAAAGAATATGAGACCGGACATGAAGGCCAAGAAGAAAAGAAAGACAGAGAGCAAAGACGACGCAAGTCAGTACAAAAGACACAAAAAAAGATAGATGGTAAAACCACATTGTTATTGTACTCTCCTCTTTCTCCCACTGAGCTTAGCGCTAAATTGGTAGCAGAGAAGCCCTGCTGCGCTGGTTTAGCAGCCAGTGAGCAGCGCGTAGTTGAGGACTACAGGGATTAGGCACTAAGCATGATGAATAGAGCAACTAGAAAGGCATTCCTAGCCTTGTTTGTGGTCTGTGTTATTGTTAAGCCCATCGCCCGCTATTTAGTTTTTTTTAAGCTCTCTCTTTTTTTTTTTTTAAAGGTTTTTCAGTCAATTAGTGGCAACTGGCAAGCTCTGCCATCCTTCTTTAAGAGGGTCTGAAGGCTCGTTAAATGACATCACTACATTGTTGCTCTCTTTTGGGAACAAGCAGCAGATGAAAGCGAGAGGGGAAACCTGCATCCAATTCTGGGTGTTTGTCTAATGTCCCTATGAAGTGCCATTGCCACATGGTGAGAATGGTGGAGGGAGAGGGGGAGCAACATGATCTGATGGAAAACGACTTACTACATCCGAGCGACGTGCATGTGCGCTGGTGCTTGGGTGGATGTCTGTGAGTAATGTGCACAGGGAATTTACCGCATGTGTGAAGCCTCAGAAACTCTTGCAGGACAGGACAGACATGATGCATTCACATACATGAGAAACACACACACACACACACACACACACACACACACACACACACACACACACACACACACACACACACACACACACACAGGCCTTATGGTTATGAGGTAGCAGTGAGAAATTGAAGCTATGGGCCCAGGATTTACACTGTTTCACGGTTTTATGGCGAACTGGAGCTGGTGGGGACTTAAGAGACCGGGCAGGTGTGATGTATGAAACGTTAGCCTTGTATAGCCTGAAACCTCTCATGTGTTCGAGCACTGTGCCAGCACAAGCAGTTGTTTTGCATGTTTAAATAAAGCTGGAGAGAGACATACAAAATGATTCTGTATTTGTGCATTTCATATTTTACCACAAAAAAATAACCCAGAGTTTGCATGATTGACACTTTTTCATTAAATCAAAGAAGAAATCCTCTGTATTATTACTTATTACATGCTTGTGTGCGTTGTAGTTTGAAACCATGTGATTCAGAGAAAGTTTTTTACAATATGCACATTACCTGGTCATCAGTTCCCAGTGCATGGTCAGTCAGTAGAGGCCTGTACTGGATCGTGTGAGGGGTATTGTTGACAAGAATTGTTCTGTCCTCTATCTGCAGGATCTGGATGCCGTGTCTCACCACAGACGACACGCAGAACTGACACAACTACAGAGGAAGCAACAGACAGAAAGTTGTCAGCTATAAATTATTTAAAAAAAAAATAAATATATATATTACTTTAGAAATCTGAGCATCAGCCTCATGTGGTGAGATATAGAGGTCATTAGGTTAATGAGGTTACATTCAAAAACGTGTATTTAAATATGTGCATTTAAATGAATTTAAAAAGAAACTACATTATACTGCAATGGACTACAAAACATTTTCATTGTAGTTGTGTCATCAGGTTATACTATCAGGAATACAGTTGTTTGTTTCTTATTTGCGAGAGGTTTGTGACATTAAGAGTAAAAAAAACTCGTTTGGGAATCCTGTTGTCAGTTTTTAGTATGTTACCTTTTGTAATAATTAAATAATTTATGTATGGTATTTAATGCTACTTTTTACATATATGCTAGTAGCTTTGTTGGTTTGGGGCCCATCTCACAATTCGGCCTCAAAAATGTCTTTTTTTTTCTGCTTAATCATATATCATTTACCTTAGTTTTGGTATAAGTATACTTCTTAGGGAGTAAACAAGACTAAAATGTATAAAAGCTGAAAAGTGCTATGCAATTCAAGAAAGGGTAAAAGTGTAAAATACATTCAGATTTCCTACGGCCCCATAAAATAATGTTTCTAGACTTCCATGAGAATTCAATAAATCACTTTTCTTTCCTTGTCGGGAACATTCCCTTTGATTTCAGTGACATTCAATGAGCAGTTTAGACCGTACGCTGTAAAAGTCTGACTGTTGTTTCACTCACCTTCTGTCTGCCCGGGAAGGCTCCCAGCGTGATGTCAGCCTCTACATATCCCTCCTCATCCAGAGTGACCACCTCTGAGCCTGATCCCTCCTTCCACCGAGGAGAAGTCAGGTCATGGACCAGTTTCAGTGCTGTGGACTTGTGGACGGTGTTAGTGTGGGCCCAGTAGATACCAATCTGGAAGGCTTCCTGGAAGATGGGGGACAAGAGGGCACGGACGGGGGGGAGGGAGGAACAATGAGGATGGGAGGCAATCAGATAGAGAATCAGGGCAAAAAAATGAAACCATTGTCAGCAATGTCAGACAAAAGTTACTATTGAAATTGACTGTATTTGATTGCATTTTGGAAACAGTCTCATGCTAGGGTCAACCGTGGCTTCATTATCAACAACCCAGCGCAATGTTCCTGACAGTGTCCACGTCCCTGCATAGCATTTCAAACAGCCCAGGAACTGAGGAGCATACAACTTCCATTACTGTTGGCTTTGTCAAGAGAACACAATTTATGTGCCCCACAGATGCCTGAGTGACACTGATTGGTGATCTGGCTGCGCGGCTCAGCGGCATTATGAAACATGCCGATCAAACACCAGCCTCCTCACATAAACCGATCAAGCCTGAAAGAGTCGCGGCAGAGAAATGCAGGGCGCTATGGAAACAATCCTTTATTTGTTTCTATTTCACAGGCTATTACATATTTACAACTTTTTATTTAGTTTCTTTGTGCTGAACCGTATCAGCACTTGTTCTTTGATATGCTGCCTTCCCTCTTAGCCTTGTGTTAGTGGCAGAAAAAAAAAAACTGTGTACTAGTGTGTGTTATGTTCCACAGGGGAAAACCATCTGCAGACCTCTTCTTCTGATCTCAGAAGCCAGTGTGAAGACATGCCTATAGTATACAATGACAGAGCTTGGCTGCAGATAAAAACTTAAGCAGGGAATATTGTTGTAATGCAGTTCTGGTGAATGATCTCAGGTTTTGTGCTTATTAGTCAGGGCCGAAACGAGGAAAGAAGTAGTTTCATAATGAAGGTTGTCATGTCGTGAAAAAAACAGACTTCCAGGTCTTGATCTCAAGACAAAGTATATCTTCAGTGCAATAGGGAGATCACTGGAGATCATACAGTGACGAACATTTGGAAAGTATACAGTCTATTAATGTCTTTCAGAGTCAGAATTACTTTCACTGGCAAAGTCTTTTGCCAATACTAAACTTTTGACCTGATAGGAAACATTTGAAAGTTGACATTCACGCAATATGACTCCTTTGATGTAGCATAGTAAATGCTACATAAAAAGCGTGAGTGGTACGAGAAATTACAAACAGATAATTGTGTTTTTCGATATGCGTATACTTTTACAAATGAAGTTCGGTTTACTTGTCACGAGGAGTACTACTCAGCCTGTGAAACAGTTGGACACGGTCGTCTGTGGCTGCGGAGGGAGATTTTTACATTCGGAGAAAACAACCCTGAAGGCATCATTATCTCGATTTGGGCTTGAGGACTACACGTTTTGAACAGAAAGACTATGTTACAGAGCAAAAAAAAAAAGGAAAACAAGGGCATTTACCTGGCATGGAATGTAAAAGAAAAGATGCTATTAAGTTGCATCATGGGAAATGTAGGTTGTTGGAACTTGGGACTGAAAATCAGTATATCTTGGCCTCTGCAGTGTCGATTTTGGCTGTTCTTTTTATAGTCTGTCTCTGGCAGGATACACATACTGTAGTTGGCGCCCTACCTGGAAGTTGGGTGGTACAATGACTTTGCCTGCTGGTATCTGCAGTACGATGGTCTCTCCCTCAAAAAGCCAGAGGTCCCACTGGGAGTGGTTGGCCAGCAGGGCCCAGGGCAGCAGCTCCACCAGCAGAGTGTTCAGGCCCGACTTCCAGCAGGATAACTTCACCTGCATGGGACTGTCCCACTGGGCAAGGGTCTCCAGCACTGACCTGTGGGGAGAGAACATGCTCTTATAGAAATCAATCCAGTCACATGTGATTATAGGAATTGGATTCTACTATAGATATAAGACTATAGACACTGATTCAAGTATAGAGTCAAATTCTGCATACATTCTAAGCCCAAGTGGACTTTCTTGGACATCTAATTTTGACAGCACCGATGCCTTGCTCAACACGTGTGGTGAGCTAGACAAAGACTACAGACAAGCACGCAGACATGCTGAACAAATTTCTCTTGTTTATCATTTGGGCCAATGCAGTAAGACTAATGGTGCATGAATTGTAAACACTTCACCCTAGACACATAGCTATAATGACACAGACAGAGACAGACGCAGCTACCTGTAATGCAATATTGATAAACAACCGTTATGGTTAAATCGGCTTGGTAATAAAACTTATTTATGCAAAATCACTAAGATAAAGGCTAGAATTTCCCCAGTAATTTGGCTATGGACATGTTTTACACACTGCCAAATAGAGAGCAGCATGCAGCCTTAAACAGGCATTCAAATGTGTCGTATATAAACAAACAATTCTTATACTGTTATACTATGCAGACCATTAACACACCGACAGTCAGTCAGGCCGAACAAATACATAGGAAAAAAAAAAGATCTGCAAACAAGTTATGCAATACAAACAGATACAGAGACCAGTTGAAAAGGCATCTGGGAACACACATGGGCATGTTGAAACACAGACAAACAGGCAGGCAGACAGACAGAAACACACAACCATTTTTCCACCAATCTACTGACACAGCAGTCATTTCATGGTAATCATGGTCTTGTGAACCCCAAACAGCGCTGAGTGCCAGAAGAGAGCCAAACAAACAGTTCTCTCAGACTTACTCTGAAGTTCAAAGCCATCAAAGGCGACCCAGTCTTCCCTCTCCCCCAAGGCCGCCTCGACTCTGCTCAACCTACCAACCTGCCACCTCAAACTTGTCACAAACCCAAAGACTCCCTGCTGCGGTGAAATGAGACTAAAAAAAGCACTGACGATAGTTTTTCTTTACCATTTAGCGGTATTTGCGTGCGTGGGGTTAAATAGGACACTGACCTCAGGGCCGAGGGCAGCAAAGTGCAGGGCTCATAAATCACATTATAGAGCTCACAAAAAGGTAACTGAAAGAAATGTGCTCAGCAGCTTCTGTCAAAACCCACCAACTCTGGAGTTGAGGGTTTTAGAAGTGTGTATTTTGAGAAGCACACTGCTCTGAACACACGCACACGCACACACACACACACACACACACACACACACACACACACACACACACACACACACACACACACACACAGCAGCTCGAGCTTACCCTAACCCCAACCACTACAAGATGTTTGTTTAATGATTGTGGAGGTGCCTCTCTGCCATTAAAAATCCAACAGAGAAAGAAAAATAACATTTACCACTTTCAACTTCCTCTGCCCCTTTAAGACACAATATTTACACACTCCCTGCCAAGCAGTTCAGTTGGTTCGGTTTCTCCGTTGTGCCAGGGAGACTGGACCCTCTTTCCAAACAGCAAACTGGATCACTGTTATCAACATTAAGGAAAAATAAACAAATTAAAAAGTGGCTTTCACTGGCTGCCCAACTTTTGAGTGTGTTTAGAGATAGAAATCAGTGCTATTAATCCTCTGATGGCACTTTTTAAAACCTTTTTCTCTTCTCAGTTTTTCCAATCGCATGCTCCTGCACATAAAATAGCAGATTTCTATGTTTCAGAACTGCCACTCTCCGTGATGGACTTCTGCCTTTGTGCTTTTGTCTCACTGGGAAGAGAGAGGCCCGACTGACGGAGAAACCCAACACCGAACCACCAGATAGCGCTCTCCACTGTGTGTGTGACATTTAAAGGTGAGTGATGTGAACGGTGGTGTGTAACACCGCGTTATTAGTGTGTGTACACATGTGCAGGAAAACAATCTGTGTGTGTGTGTGTTTCCACATGTATAGAGAGCAGAGAAACCCTGGCAACCGCAGAGAGACATATGGCTCACATGTCCAGCAGATCCACTGGGACTCTTTGTAACTCGGGAGTCTGTGGGAGAGCACGTGGCCACGTCTTTTACCGCTGCTATCAAGATGTGATTGCTTTGTGACAAAAGACGATTCCCAGGGTGACATACTGTATGTGGACAGATTCACATGTGTGCGCAGGCCTGATGGTATACGTAAACCCATGCATGGGCCACATATACACACATGTGCACACATACGCATATATAGTACACGCATTGTACGCTCTGCAAAGCTGTGCCAAGTTTTAACTGGATGCAAGGCCCTGTGACTTGTGTGAGAAGTGGGACTGTGACAGAGTGACAGCCTAAATCTCCGGTCTGTGGGGAAGGCAGCGGGATCCCCTGCTAACGTCTGATGCATGGCTCTGCATTGTCTTAACTGTTTTATTATGTGAACAAAGAGTCAGCAATAAAGAGAAGCCTCCCTCATTAAAGGGCTCGCTTGCACAACTTTGTGCTTTGAGGAGGGAGGCCGAATGAGGCCCGCTAATAGAAAAAAACACTCTGGTGGGTCTCGATGAAATTTGTTATGAAATTCTGACAGCCAGATTTAATGCTTGCCACAGAAGTGCTACAATAAAGATGGAAAAGAATTATACATGTTGACTTTCAACAAAGGATCAGAAGGTGTCATATAAAGTCTGGAGGGGACGAAGGCTTGTGCACTCACGTTGTTGTGAGTGTGATTCTGGCTCGCAAATTGCATTATGTGTCATTATTTCTCTGTCCTGCCTCATTTCACCTAGTTTATCCTACTCAGGTGCTTCTACATAAGCTCCTTGAGGTTTCAACACCAATCATGAAAGTAAAAGCACAAAAGGTTTAACATATTTTTACTCCCTACATTTCTATTTACCTTTATAGATACTGGAACATTTGTTGCACACCTCCTAATTTGATTTAGTTACAAAGACACATTCTCGCAAATGCTGGGCACAGAAAAGGCAACAACCAATGTGGAGTACCTGTCAGCATCTTTGGTGACGTAGGGCCATGGTGGCTCAGCGGAGGCCTTCGGACCGTAGAAGTCGGCCAGGATGTGTTCCAGGTTGTCCTCGTTTCCAGTCTTGTTTACGATCTGTTTGATCAGGCTGGTGGAGATTGGCACAGCGCAGTGGGAGGCATCTTCATCTTCCCTGAAAGATGGAGCGCAAACGCAAAATCATTACAGATTTCTCTAACAAGACGTACCATGACCAAGTGCAATGCATGTGTTTATTTATCTTTGTGGAAAAATGTAGCCAGTCTTCATTTGAAATAGATACCTCGCAAGACATGTATATTCTCAGTGATTCTCAAACCTATCTAGCTATCTTTCCCCAGCAATCTGCAGCTCGTCCTGCCAAGCAGGCACTGTACCAGCTGATTTCATTTACCTTGATTATCTGCTCTGTGGTGGATGGTGTGATAAGTGATTGCCTGAAATGAAACCCTGCATAATCTTAGGGTCACAAAGGCGCACGGTTGTGATCTACTGCTGTGTGTTTTGTTGGCAAATCTGGCTTGGAAGCATGTTTACTTATTTTATGTCAGAAACAATTCAAACGTATTTTTTTATTTCACTGCAGAACAAGACATCTCTTGACAGCAGCTGACTATTCCCATTGTTCTGTTCAAAACAATTAAAGTGACCTCCGGCTAAACTCTGCTTTTACCCCGAAACCTCGAGAAGGGTTGAATCTGCCTTTTGTTTTGGATTTTTCTTCCTGACACGTAGTCTCGCCTTACAAACTCTAATTCAGAAAGATCATAGAAAAAGCTAAACAGCAGTAAATAATCCTATTGGATACCCTAGACCCAGACACTGGTCAATTATGGCTTTGCAACAAGAAGGAAAAAAAAGAACTAAATCCAAGCACTGTAATAGCTTCTTCTCTTTCTCTGGGCAGCATCCAGTTCCACTTGGCTAAAGCATAGCAGCCCCCTTACCCCCGAGCAGTAGTTTATTAATAGAGCTCATTGTGCTATAAAAGGAACACAGGGGCTATTGCTTATAGATCTGGGGCAAGACAGAGGAGAGGGACAAGGTGTTGACAGGAAGCTTTTCATCCAGTGCAGTTCCTCAGGGGGGGAAAACTGGAAGAGGCTTCTGATTGTAACCCTCAGCTTTCTAATGTGGTGGCCAATATGAGGAGAGCAGGACATAACGGTTCTGGTTAAGACTTGTCTGTGTCTCTTGTGTCGCAGACCGCAGCTCTGCTCTCTACCTCGTCCATTAGAGCCCACAACTATGCGTAATTACAGGAAGGAAAGACGAGCTGTTGACCAGCGAACATTCAAGATTGGATCCGTCCTAGAGGTTTGGGGTTGGGGGCCTTGTGTGCATGTGCATGTGTGTGTCATATTTGTGTATGTGCATGAAGGTGCGTTTACAATTTTGGCTTGCAGTGTGTGTCTTTGTGAGGATGGAGAGGGATGAGGGATAGATTGAGTTGGGGGGGATGAGGGAGGCGGGTATGTAAGTATGTGCGGTGAGAGGCGGTTTAGGCAGGGGACGGATCGTAAACACAAGGAGCATTGTGGTTGCAATACAGAAAGACAAGACACTTGGTTGTTTCTGAGCTTGCTTTTTGCGCACATGAAAAGGATTTATCTAAAACAACAGGGGCCAAATATATTCCCAGTCACTGTATGGCCACTGTGGTTCCTTTATGGCAGCTGAAATCAAAACAAACTTTGTGACCAGATATCTAAACACACAACGGTTACAGCAAAAAAAAAAAATTCTCTCAGGGGGAGTCAATTACACTCAACGTTTACTCTGTTTATTCAGATCACCACTAGTTGCTACCAAAGGGGTGATTTTTCTTCCATGGATTCGGATAAAACAACACAGATTACAGATGTACAGATAACAAATACAGTAGGAACAACAACAATACAGTGTGTACATGTGGTAGTTATTTCCCCTGGGGCCACCCATGCTGAAAAATAAACACTCATGTTCCTGAAAGACACTTTGGACTAAAGCATCAGCCATTTATACGCAGTGACATGACACACGGGGTACCATGGTGATGTTATTAGACTATATAACCTACAGATGAACAACAGGCACAAGGCATTTCTTTCATGTTTCTTTTGAATTTTGACGCAACTAAACATTCTGACATTGATTCAGCTTAGTGGAGCCTACTTTGATAAACTGTATAAAGAGCTGTCTCTTACATGAGCTTAGAGCACATGGACAATATGAGAAAGTGTGAACACACACTGACAAACTGGGACAGAGTAACAGGCGCAGCAGTGATGTATGTGACAGACTCTGCCCATGATGAAGTGGCGACTGTCACACTTACACTGGCACGTAGCTAACTAAGACAATGACAGACACAGACCACACACCGATACGAGGACACATGTGCACATACGCTACTCATCCACCCACGCAAACATGTGTGCGTACACACATGCAATCCTCTCTATGCACACAAACACACACAGACACAGACAAATACAGAACCGATACGAGGCCAAAAACCTGCTCTCTGTTAGGGCCCGTATCTAAATGAGGTGTAATTATGGTCCAACCTGACATGTTGGAATCGGAGCAGTGCGTCAGCTGCTGCCAAGCTGGCTTCCTGTTCCCTTGAAATGTGCCTGGATTCCCCTGGATCATGTCTTCATGTTGGCTCAAGGAAACCAGAATGTGGTGTGAAAGAATCTTAAGTAAGTGTCTCTCCATCTTTGCTAAACCGAGGCATAAAAAACCCATTACAGAAGACCAGAGTCGGACTCCATCCTCTGCAGCAGTATGAACTGCTCACTGATGACATAATAAAATACTGGACTGAAAGAAATAAATTGTCTGACGGATTTGTCCTGCTGATGGGCATGCTATGTGCAAATAGCGGGGATGGAAAACAGAAGACCTGCCAGAGATGAAGTGGCAGATGAAGCTCTGCCTCAGTCATGGGGACAGATACTGATATTGTGGGTGATGTAGATATTTATACTTCTGTTTTTTTTTTTACCTGGCCTGGAAAGTGAGGTGGTGGGTGAGGTCAGCTTCAGTGTTCAACAGGGGCTCCTGGTGGCCCTGTCCATGTATTAGCTGGCTCTCTCTCAGTCCAAGACTCCTCTTCTCTACGTGAAGGATTACTGGATCTGGCAAGTGGCTCCTCATGACAAACAGTGGACTGAAAACCACCTGAAACAGGGGATTCACCAGTGAGATAGATAGTTAAATATAAAGTCTGTATTAATCTATCAGTAATATTTTGCTCTTATCGCCATATACATATTATGCCAACAGATAAAGTGAAAAAACCCCCAAAAAACAAAAAAAAAGTGTGTGTGCACAGGATACTCACCACTCTCTGCTGCATGTGAGAGTCAGGTTCAATTGTGATAAGAGTACACCACACGTAGAGCAAAGAACCACTGGAGCAAGGCACCTGAAATGAGACAAACTGGCTGTTACTGATATCATCTCATTACTTATAAATCCAACTTTCCAATTCAAATCGATTTAACAAAAGAGAACGTGGTGTCAATACGTCTCACGTCTTTCCAATAATGCAAAGGGTTAACGAGAAAAAGATTGACCAAGGACAATCGAGGGCAACTTGTTTGTGTTTGTTTGTGGTTAGAATAAAAAATATGAGCATCTGACGACTTAAATGCCTTTGCTGCCTCTGACACTCACTGAAATAATGCTTATTGCCTCCATCAGTAACGCATTATCATGTTTTGTCCTAAAAACTTTGTTTCTTGGCTTCTTCCAGTAGTTAAAAGTTAAGTCTCCCTTAAGCCCTGCAACACAATATCGTGGCTGAGGCGACTGACAACTGTTAGTGCCAGATAATGGGCCATTACAGGCAGTTAAATCTTAGCAAGATTTAAAGGCTGAGAATGTGCCCACCGAAGACTGAGCGCTCTTAATGTGTCACTGGTGTTTGTCCCATTTACTCCTCACTCCTCATTAAAGCCTAGGGATGCCAAGGCACATTACAAGTGGTCTAGTTTATGACAAACCAGGGACTTCATTTACTGCTGGGGACAGCAGAGCGAAGCAAAGAGACAGAGCGAACATTTCATTTTAATATCGTGGGCCTTGCAAAACAGCCTTGTTAGGATGAGGGAGTGAAACCTTTCTAAACAGATACAATAGAGGCCTGATCCACCAAAAACACTCACTACTGGGATAAGGTCAAGACGACCTCCTGTAGTTTGTCGAAAGTAAAGGACAAGGGCAAAAAAAAGATGTTGAATAAGAGTTAAGGAGGGGGAAGGTGAGATATGAGGAAGAGGAGTTACTTTGGATGGATTACTGATACAGATAATCAGGAGACAGATGAGAAAAGACAGACATCGGCAGGGGAGAGAGTCAGAGGCTGGAACAGGTGGACGAGCTGAATACCAGAGGATGAAGTAAATAAAGAAGAGGAGTTAACAACTGCAAGACAGATTAGCGAGCCAGTGTGCGGGCGAGAGAGTAAAAGAAAGGGAGGAAACGAGAGAGTGAAATAGCAGGAGACCGACAGAGATAGAGAGATCTAAGGACCCCGCTACTAGTCCAGGCAGCTCTCTCATTCGGAGCCAACTCTCCATATGTGTAATGAATGACTGATCTGAGGAGAAGAGATAACAGCGGAGGTTGGAGTGGAGTCAGAGATGTTCAGACCCACACACAGAAGCCGAGAGTGGCGAGCTGTTAACAGCATGGGGCTTATAAAGGCAGAGGGACAGACAAAGACGGGGGGAACAAGAAAAAGACAGGAACACAGAGCAGCAGGGATGGAGCGAAGGAGCGATTGTTTGGCGCTAATCCAGCAGTGTGAAAGTGCCTTCAAAGCCTCTGCCTGTGCCCACATATCAGCCAGTGTTTCCTGTCTATGGTTAGTGTTGTTATGAGAGAGCATAAACTGTATTTTCTGCCTCTCAACATGGTTGGGTTACGGGTTGGAGGGCCTTTGTAAGGCTATCTGAGGGGAAGATCTCAATGTGTTCCCTAACTGTGAGTAGCAGCGTGGAAGCTCTGCCACTGTGGCCACCCAGGAGAAGAGGATCCGGCCACAGTTGGTGGTCCAGTCACCGGCTCTAAACATGTGTGTGTGGATGGAGCCGGTTGGAAGCAGTGGTGTGTGCAATGTGTGCGTCTATGTGCGTTTGCCTGGCTAGAGCATTCAACAGTTTACATCAGTACAATTCCATGCACAATGGAAATACTACAGTCTGTCCAAATGTGCTTTTCCATCTGCCTCTATCTGATATCCACATCAAACGTGTCTTCTTAAAAATGACATTTAAAAGAGTTATAATAGTAAAGAGCATTCAGACAGACTTCAGCTTAAAGGTTATGGAGTGACTCCACAGTCTGTACCTGCACAACAGAACTGCTGCTGCCCTTGTCCCTTCTCTCCAGCTGAACATCCTGGGACCAGTCTTCATCTCCTCTGGCCCTCACACACAGCTCTGTCATCTCTGCGTCCTCCAGCACATAGGAAGGCAGCTTGGCCCCGGCCTCCAGGCACTCACAGTGTTCCCTCACCACCGTCTGACTGTCGGGCCCCACGTAGTGCTGCACCACCCGCAGCTCAATGTCCTGAGTCAGGTAGCTGCACATCACCTGCCGCCCACAGATTATCACCTGCAGAGAAGAAGGTTACAGGGGAGACATGATTAGAAAGAAAATAATTCATCTCATGTACTGTAGGAGGCAATAGACACCGAGCCTTGAACACAGAGATGCCTGTGATCTTACAATGTCCTCGAAAGGAGAAACTTTTATGTCCTCTGTTCAATGAGCATGACCTAACAAAAACATGGGTTCTGCCCAAAATTTAAACAGCACAGACATGAGAATTTGATACTATTTTAGCTACAGACCTAAAGCATTTTTTATTTGTTAACTGTTCACATTTCACAAGCCCAATATCACCAGTACTGTATGTAAGGGATGCTAGTAAAAATGTAGGAACTTAAAACTACAAAATCCAAAAACCTGCCCTTTGAGTCTAGGAATTCTTTTATAAAAAATTGCTATCCGGGTACAGCTTGTGTGGGAATGTTTCAGATGCTGCTTGACAAGCACTTTGGGTGAAGCTTATTGATGCCTTCAGGAACACTACAGGTTATGGAACAAACTAGGTTTTCCTTTACATAAAACAGTAAAGCAAAAAATCTATAGTTAAGAAATGGCGATGCTTGGCATATTTGAGAGATGGGGGGGAAAGTCATCATCTGTCTTCACCACTGAAAGGTCGCTGCTGCAAGGAAATGCATCACAGCTTAAAGCATTATGAATCAATTAAACTTCAAATTCAACTTTCACTGTTACTAAAATGACTCCCAGGCCTGATGCCTCTGTAGTTGCAGTCTCTGTTTTTATCAAATGGTTGCTCTTTGTAGCCTGATTGCTTCCTCACTGATTGATAAAATTTTCCTAAGGTCACTATCAGTATGCACACACGCATGGACATACACTACTTTTCCTTTAGTCTTACATCATGACATATGCACACACACGCACGCACAGCCAAGCCACAGCCACCAGGGAGCTCTCATCTGGGAGAGCCACATCTAATTCAGAATTGATTACTTCCACCACTCTCTGTGAGTGTGTGTGTGTTTGTATGTATGTGCACGGCTGTGTGTGTATTCGGCAGATTGTGGTACTGATCATGATTTTGGCCCATAACATGGGAAATCTCTCCACCAATCATTACTTTATATCCATTCACAGACACACACACACTCACATCAGCAGCTTGCTGTAATGTACACACACACTTTCTTTCCCTGACTGCCCATCTTCCTTTCTGCATTGACACACACACAGTATGTTCAAAAGAAAAAAAAACGAACGAGAGAAAGTCTGTTTTAGAGAGAAAGTGTGAACATTGTTGCTTTTTCCCTTTTGAACACTAGAATATTATTATAAACTGTGTACCTTTTGTGTAATGTAAGCAATTAACAGATTAATTGATCATGACAGGAATTGCCAGTAGCAGTCCTAATACTCCTGCCTTCACACGTGTTCTACCACAGGCATCAAAGTGTGCCCAGTGTGTGTGATTAATTACAGAATGCAAGTGTGTGCAGATGTGTGTGTTTGCGTATATGGCATTTATATGAGGGAGATTTATACGAGGGGGATTTTTGAACAGCAGTCAACATGAGGTGCCAATATGAATGATAAAAAGGCTGTCACAATAAAAGACAGCGGGGGAGCTAGACAGGGAGGGAGAGTGCAGCAGTGTGTGACACTTGGAGGACGAACCTCCCCCCCCCAAAAAAAACAAACAAACAAACAAAAAAAAACACGACGAGACGAGGTATGTTCACACAGGCAGGAGCCAACTTCCTCTGTAGTGGCAGCCGCTGTCCCACTCTGAGGCTTTGTGTTGTGAATTGGATGTGACCAACGCTCATACCCTATCATTGGATCCAATGGGAACAAGATGTAAGCAAAGTCTGGGACAGACGGAGGAAGGAATGTGAGAGGCCGAGTCTGTTTTGTCTGGAGGATGAGAGGGAGACATGTGCGACACTTGACACTGTTTACATAACAAAGTGTCACCGCCATAATCTGATGGCATCGCTACATTTTCAGGAATACAACGACTCGGCCTTGTATTTGTGGAAAAATCCAAACATGATCCACCACCATTCTTGGTGTAAAAAGGCGAACGCGGCTGGTTTATGATTTGGTTTATGCCGGTTTATGATTTCCTGTGATCTTCTGTGTGGATTGATGGGGTTCATTGTGTTTTTGGATGGCTTCAGGCTCATACGCTTTTGTTTTAGTGCTATAAAACAGAAAACAAAAACAGAATACAGTCTGTTGTTAGCCGAGCAACAACTAAATCATAACACACAAATGGAAAAAACTGGAGATTAAAAAGTGCTCATCCCAAAATGAGCGCTGGGAAAAAGGCCAAGCTTCCAAAGTGACACATAGCAGCGGTCAGCAGGCATAACGCAGCAAACAAGTTCCTGCTTTCTGTGTAGTTTTGAACCACTTATAAGAATTTTTACAGATTCACAGGAAGATAATCTGCAGGATCCCTATATTCTCAGTTTTGTTGAAAACCTTGGTCCTTGTTTATTACTGTTGTGGTATTCTCACCACAAATCTTCACTTGTCAATTAAAAAGTGCTGCCAGTACTGTGAGTCTTTTTGGTTTGGGTCACGTTCTCCATTGTCTCTCCATTAATTGCTTAAGCTAACTATAAAGTTCTTGTTAGAGCAATTCCAATTAAACTTGATGCTTTATAAGGAAATTCAAAATGTAAACTTATTTTGAGATGATTCTTATCAGGAAATGCCAAACGTGACAAATCTACGACGACTGATAAGCTCCAGTAAACTTAGTAAACTTAAATCAGCAGATGTAATATCCTTTCATATTGATGTCTTGTTTTTTAAGTATTGTAGCAAAATAGAAATTTATTTAAAGCAGCAGGATTGAGTACAAAATTGTGTGTATAATGATGTTTTCCAGATGAAGAATGGAAATAACGTATATACAAAATGTTCTCTTTTTTGCATTTTTTCTCAAGGCTTACATAGTTTAGTTTTTGTGTGCTTTTTATGACAATAAGTAGGTCAATAATAAGTCAGGAGAAACTGCCTGTACCTGTTTCTGGACACCGTTGAGCTGTACCACCTTGATGATGAGCGAGGCGGTACGTCCTTTGTACTGAATAGTCCTCAGCAGAGTCCCTACGTTGTCCACGCTGAAGGCCTCTGACCAGCGCCAGTTCCCCCATCCCTCGATACAGATGTGCAGCAGCTGCAGGATGGGATAGAGCACAGCACACACACACACAGAAACACAACAGAGACAGAAGACACCAGACATCAGAGGTTAGTCTTCTTGGCCTTTATTTATCCCCAAGCAAAAGGCAAGTAAACAACAAGATTCTTTGTTTAGAAGATTTTGGTAGGGGGGAGAAGGGAGACAACAAAGTTCCTGTTTACTGGTGCTGAACAGGCCTGCTGCTGTTGGAAGTAGAAATGGAAGGTCGCACACAATAAACTGGCTGGTGGAAAACAGCTGATGTGGAAGCTCATTATGGCTGCATGTGTGTGTGTGTACTTGTGTGGTTGGATGTGGAAAGCTCTGTTCTCCGCACGTCTAAATAAGAGGCAGATAGTTTGCCTCTCAACCTTTTCAGTTTCATATCCATCACTTCAATGCGGAGTCCATCCACGTGTGTGGCAGGGTGGAAACACACAGACTCAGGAGGACAGCAATAAACAGACGCCGTCCTATCTTTTGACATTCAAACAACTTTACAATGGTGACAATTTTCCGACCGACAATTTTCCACATAATTCCCTGTATTGTGGTCCACAACATGGCAGCGGGGCTGAAAATATGTAAAGAAGCATGATTTCTAAAATAACTACATCTGTATCTGCAGACAGTCTGCAGACGGGTGTTTGAGACGCTTTCCTCATTACACAATATCACAGTGTGCAAAACACCGACTTGGTTTTCAACAATGTGCCATGAAAAACATATTTCTGCAGCCGTTGCCACATTCCCCTTCATCTAAATCCACTCCCAAAACATGCAGTCCATAAGGGCAAGTGGGCAAATGTCCATGCATACATCCACACAGTGAGGTCATACATAGACTATTTGTCCACTTATCACCACAGGATGCTGAGCACTACATGACAAGAAAACTCATTTGTCAAACAATGTGAGTGTCGTCATGTGAGCACAATCACAATACAGGAGCAGAACCATAAATATGTAGAGAGATCTAAAGCCTTCTTCCCTCCCGAGGCAGCGAGGCTGACCTTCCACCTGACTGAACTCTCTGTGTCTGCCCTGCTGCCAACACAACATCACACTCACAACAGCCAGAAAGGGAGGAGAGAAAAACGTGAGAAAGAGAAAGAATGTATGTTAGTGAGAGAGTTTAAAAGACAGGGGAAACAAGTGGGTGGGGGGGGCGTGAGGGGACGGGTTCAACACTCTCCCAGAGGAGTAGCGACCAGATTGAAACCCTGAAAAGTGCTTTTGAAGATTTACACTTTGGCTCGTTGATTCAATGTGCCGAACATTTAGACAATCTGTTTAAAGAAAAACAAATTACTCTCGAGGTCAAAGAGCACAGGGGGACCCTGGTCAAGACCTTCTATGTTTCTCTCCACTGCAGTCTTTCCTCACTGTTTGAAGGCAGATTTCTTTACAATAACATTCTTAATCAAAGCCTGAATCCACTTTCTTCAAGATCATCCCTCCTCCCTGTCGGCTGAGTGGAAATGACATAATTTCTCAGATCTCCTGCTCAGTGGACTAACTCACAGGGAAAGTGGCAGAGTGGTGTAAACAGCCAGGTGGCGGAGGTTAAGGTTAAGCCTAAGGGTGGAGAACCACCAGACGATTCCCTAAACCAGCGCTAACATTATAATCAAGGCCAGTTAAGATCATGGTGGTTTGAGGAAAACTTTGAAAATAACTGTATTGTGGGATTTTCTGCCATTTCAGTGGCTCGGGACTGAATGAGATGGAAACCTTTTAATTTGCATTCAACTTCAAAATCTCCCTTAACGTCTTAGTATTAGCCTCTGTCTTTAAGATTTTGAGTGGTACAGCATTGGTGTTAATTATGGTCAAAATCTTGTGGTGGTAAACCCGCTCTGCTGTGCCTCAGCACCATCTGCGAGGACCGATTTGTTATTTCAACACGTCTCTCTCTTTTAACCCCTCTGTTCCTCCCTCCCTCGCTGTGCACTTTATCACGCCTGTGGCTCAACTTGACCTTTAAGGGAGAAGTCATAATAATGTCTCTCCTCAAACTTCAAACAGCGACTGCACTCTTGTTTTAATTCATCACTGCTCTGACTCAAGCGGTGGAAGACAAAAAAAACAGCAGTGACACAGATGAACTGGACACGTAGGACAACAAGAATGAAAAATAAGAAGCTGTTTTGCCTCTTTGTGACTTATCCAACTGCTGTGACACTGAGAAAATCCAGTCAGCCACATGTGGTGGTTTTATGCACATGGATTAAGCCTGGCCTTACACTTGCAATATTGAAGTGAACCAGTGGAAATGTATTTGTAGGACGATGACGTTTGTCTGTAGCAAAAAATTCACAGACAGTCCCTCAGTTAGTCAGTTAGTGGAATTAAAGGAGAGGTTAGGGTTAGTAATTATTAAAAACTATACTCACATGTGAATATGCTCACTAAAAGAGTTACTGGTCCTGTCTATACTGGCCATGAAGGGAACCCTTTCTGAATCAATTTCAGTGGGGACAAAATCTACAGTCCTTGTTTTTGTGCAAAAATGTATTAAAGCTAAAGCTAATATGAGACTTTGGCAGTGTGAGTTAGACAAATCAAACGTGTATCTGCCAAAGTTGCAGTCTTTTTAGTATGAAACTCCCACTTTGTGTTACTGTCCGGCTCAGTAAGGAAGGACTGTCCATTTTATACTAAAACTTTGCAAGGTACCGACTTGATTTATCACATTGTTGAAGCTGAACTGTTGCATGCATTTTTCCCAGAACATGAACTCAGTCCCCCATCACTTGCATTAAAATTGCTTTAGAAGAGGATTTCTTTGCTGCCAGTATGCAGAGGAGGGCCAATTTCAGCAACCAGCCTTTCAATGAACATTTTTTGCATGTCACTATTGTTTCAAGATTGGAAAACATACTCTAGGTGACAACACAAATGTGGAGAGGGGGAACTGTGTGATGAAAATTAGAACTGATCATTGCACTCACTTTTGAAACTTAAAAACAGTAAGAGTTAACTTTTTCACTCAGTTTTTCATTTTGCTTGCGGTGCCCCCAGGCATGTTTAGAAACCATAATCACATCTGCTTTCTAATTTGAAGATCTCTAACCTCAAGAACCAAAATGATGACATACCCCACAGGGCCTTAAATGAGAGTGAAGCCCAATAGCTGCCTGTAGTGTATAATGGTGTGACAAGGCCAGCATGCCAAGGTGACAAACAAAACGGGACTGAAATAACTGGAAAATGTACGTAGCAAGTATGAAAGTGTAAATTATTTCACAGTTTAAAAAAGTCAACAGAAACTACTAATAATATCTACATCAACTCTGTAAAATATGATTCTTTGCTGTATTAGTATGTTGAGAAAAACCTAACCCTATTTTGAGCAAAACCAGCAAAATTAAGTTTTTATCTCATAGCAAATAAATCTCATAAAAAACCTCTTACACTCTCCCTCAGTAACTGGCGCTGAGTTGAAGATTTTGTGTCCAAAACCAACTAAGAACCCATCTGTCATATTACGATCCTGTCCCGAGTTGGGTATTGAGTGTAAAAGAAATGTGAAATTGAAATCTCAGTCTCTCCTCATTTCCCTAAAATCCCCAGGGAGAGATTGCGATTGTGGCTGGCTGATGATGGACACTTAGTTTCCAGCACATTACTGGGCCCAAGCTTTGGTACCGGAGCGATCTGCTGGGGTATTATTAAACTGAGTAATTGGATGTAACTGCACAAAGCATTTTCACTGTGACTCCAATGTACTGTACTGGAATATCATCTGTTATCCGTCTCACTGATAGTGAGCAGGATTTGACCGGGGTCATGTCATACTTCTGCTTTTCCAATAACAACTCTGGCCACAAGCCCTCACGTTGACGAAATACAAGCATTCTTTCAAATTCTTTGGACGTAACTCGACCAAAGGTATTGACATATCAATAAAAGGCTTTAGTAAGACATTTTCCCCTCATTAATACAATCAAACTACAATTATTCATCCCAGGTCTTCAGAAATGAACTGACTACAAGTTACTGATATGCCTTTTGGCTTGACAGCACACCCCAGCCTTGTATTATCATGATGGTTTACAGTGACATGTTTGTCCACACGCACTAATATAACAAAGATACAGATGATTCATGTCAGTTCCATAGAGATGAGTCATCTGAGTGATTTGACAATGGGACTGTCCATTCCTCCTTGAACTGAATCAACCCCGTGTCTCTTTGGTCCAGTGTCCACAGCCAGACTGCTGGGCCACGTCATCACAGGACTGACTTGCCTTGTAGTGGTCAAACATGGCAATGATGAAAGCTGAAGTTTGATATGGTTTGCATATTACCATATTACCACTGGGTTTACTGGCTTTGCCACAATCCAATCTGCTTAAATTACTGCAGGAATTGTTGAATGTTGAGCACATAATAACACTTTGACATATGTTTTCAAATCAAACAGTCTGCTGAAATTGTGACTAACCTAAACGTAACAAGGAACACCTGTCGACTAAACTAAATATCAGAGGGTCAGAATGATGACGTTAAAATCCCCATAGATCATGTTAGGCCCATGTACGGTCTTATCACAAGATCAGTACCACATGAACTCTCTGGAACTCCATCACCCAGACGTTCCAGTTGCTAGGGAAAGTAAATGCAGAACCCAAACATGGGACTGACACATTCAGAAATGGTGTTAACTTCTGAGAATTACCATCACCACCCACCTAAACTGTAGGTTGTGTTCAGTGAGTCAATCAACCAACCAAATGCCATCATGCATGCGATGTCATGTCTACTTCCCAGTTCACTGCTTAATCCTGTCCCGAGAGAAAATAATTAGCAACAACCTTTCCTGTAAAACACTGCAAGATATCAGTCAGTCATAACCAAAGCAATGACTATTAACTTCCTGGTACAGAGTCATTGAATGGCAAATGCTCAAGTGTCTGCTTTGATAATGTGGCACAAGCATAGATGGACAGAGAAACACACACAGTTGGAGAGACACAAAATCACTCTCTTTCTCACATGCATACACACACACACGTTTGTATCATTACCCCCATGGGCACACTCCAATGACATAATACATTCCCTAGCCTCTTACCCTAACCTTAACCATCACAACTGAATGTCTAACCCTAAATCTAACCTTTACAAATTCTAACCCTAAAACAAAGTGTTAACCCTCAAAAAGCAGTGTGAACCCCTGGGGACCTTTCTTTTTACCCCACGGAGACAGGAAGTCCCCATGGGTCGGTGTGCATTCAGGTTAAAGTCCCCACTGGGATATAAAAGACACACACAAACACGCACATGCACGCACACACCCATCAAACGCTCTCCAAACCCTGTCCTCCTGCAGACAGAACGAGTCACTCCTGCCTCTGTGACCACGATGCATCTATTGTCCTCTAACAGGAATGTGCTTGGGCGCACATAACACAAATTAAGTGTCTGTCCGCAGAGGAGATGAAATCAGTGTTCCTGGATGCTGCGAAGACGGGCCGACAAAGCCGCAGTGGTCGTGGTCGTCTACCAATTACTACCATTCCTTTATTCAGTCTCACTCAGACTATAATAGGAGATTTGAGACTTGGAGACATGGAGTAGAGGTATAAACACCACCAGTAGCTTTGCACACAAGTTTCCATAACAGGACCAAACAGGCTGCAGCAGGTCTTAGATGCTTGATTACCACTCAATTCCACCCAAACAAGTTAAATTAAACCTTCTGAAGCTTGAAACCTTTTTGAAAACGATGTGAATTCTTTCATATACCAAAGGTTTAAAAATAGTTTGACAAGTCTCTCTACTGCCAATCTTATTTAATGTCATCTGGGTGTAGATGAAAAAAAAAAAGAGGCATGTGAAACAGAGGCCTGTCTTGTCTGTTGAAATAACTGTGGGACCAGGGAGCTGTGTAGCCACCTAACAAATGAGAAACAGCTTTATACCCAGACAACAAAAGAATATGGATAACTTTGTCCTCTTGAAAGGATGAGTATGGGAAAGAGGAGAGAGGTAGACAAAGTTGAACTGCAGTGAGAGGGAAAAAAAAAAGTGCGTAAATGAATTTAAGGGAGAACAGAGAGACACAACAGCATCCTTGCCAGGGCAGTGAGGGCTAACCCATGTAACATGAGGGAATTATGGTGGCTTTAACAGCTGTCTGCAATGCTTCTCTCCTCCTTGGCTCCCTCTCTCTGACAAAAGGAGCAAGGCAATGCAACATCAAAGCCCAGATTTGCAAGTCTAAGTAGCGGTTTGAGAGCTGGAAGAAGGTACAGAGAGAAGGCATTGTGTGGGTCCGTGGTTGACAGAGGAGATGTTAAGAGGTTTACGCTTGACTAACACTGTTCCATAGTTCTCCCTCTGGTTTCTACCAAGGCATCTTAGACATCCAGGGCCTTAAGGGTTCCAGGAGACGCAGACGCGGCAAGTGTTCGCAACCAAATGAAGGGAGCTGACAAAAGGAGTACTGTCTGAGACCGGAGAGCTTTGTAAACCGCATGGCGGGGAGATGAAGAAGTCAGTGGTCGAGGACCCTTGGAAGGACAGAGACCCTGTCTCAGTCTAAGAACACAAAAAACAAAAGCTCGCCCAAGGCTTTAGAAATTCAACACAGGGAAACTATTGTAACATGCTGCACACATACACTATACTGCCCACATATGCAGGCAAAGTTTTATAGTTTCTTCCCATGTTCAGAATAATATCCATCCAAACATCTGTCCTTTCTATTTGCTTATTGCTGTTCAGGGTCACATGACATCACAGCCAATCGCAGCACACACTGGGCAAACAGCAGGAAAACATCAGTCCACCGGAGGGTTAACACCATCCTGTACATAAACTTATTTGTTCAAAGACAAATAAACAAACACGCATACTGTACATACAAGTGAACAAAAAGTGGTATGTCCTTGATCACAGGCTGATTAGGCAAGTGGAGACCTCAGTCACCCATACCATGACCACAATTAGAGTGCCTCTAATCTACAAGCAACTGCGGGCTGACTGCAGTCTAACCCAGGCGACATGAATGCAATTGATGTCTCCAGTGGTTTGACAATGCAATGCATAGTGCAATGTAACACTTCACTACAGAGAGGATTGGTTCACTACAACGAAACCACAAGCTCTCCTGCAAAAGAACAAATGCAGCATGGGTTAACCCCATACAGCTACCACTAACCACAGAGTGGTAGATTGTGTAATGAAACTGAAGCCCAGGAAAGTGCAGAAAACATATCACCACAAAATGGTCATACACTAAAAAGTTTCTCATGCTTCTAACTTGAGTGCTGGTACAACATGTGCTGTAGGGTCTTTCACTGGCTCTGCCCAGCGGACTTCTCTCACATGTGAATTACGCAAAAATAACATCTTGATACAGATCTTGGTGTCTTTCAAACAGATAACATAATATTTCAAATTTTGATAATTTAAATAGTATTTTTTATTGTGTGTAATTCTAAGAGGATTTTCCTCTTAATTTTATAGCTGTTTTGTTTGAAATGCTTTCATGTTGGACGTGTAGTATGAGGCGAGACGCCTCTCTGGGTCACAGGAAGTCATGTGACCTGTAGTTCCTACCGTGGCCACTACGCTACAATCACCATACAGTCCAGTGATATTCCTGTGGGATTGGTCATACAGCACTAAAGTGCTGTCCGTGGTGCTGAATCCAGGGCAGCACCAACGGGACCACAACGCTCACCGATTCTTAATCTGCTTCTGATTAAGAAGGGACTCATTTTAGAATCGGGATGAATTTCTGCCAGATCTATTGTCTTTTGGCGTGCAGTCTGAGGGGGTCACAATGTCTGATTAATTGCCTGGATTGGATTTATGGCATGTCCAAGCTCTTAATCGGCTGTCTTGCAGTTTGGCAGTTCCATGATCCAATTTCTTCCATGGCTGCTGTCAAAAAATCTGTTTTGACTGTAGTGAGCTTGTTTTAATCATATTAACAGAATATTTTATATGTTGTAGCTGAAACTGTAGTCTTTAGACTGCTGTGAAATAAAACTGTACTTCACTGCAGAACACACAGAATATGGTCAATATTTCCTGCATCTTCCAGCCATCTGCAGTTCCATATTTTTCTTCTTATCTTCTTACTTTCTACTTCTATGAACTTTGAATAAACTTTAGTGGAATTGCCAATGGACAAAACCATTACATGCCTACACTTAGTGTGGGCTCCACATTGAGGTCGATCAGTTGATAGTATAAATATAAAAGTATCAGATTCTGGCCGTGCAGGAAGGCGGATTAAAATGTGCAGTGTGAGTTACTACAATGTACAAAATCAACAAAAATGCAGTGTCTGCTTAAGACGGTATGGAGCAGAGTCAAGCATGCGTCTCCTGGGGCAGCTGACCTGTCTCAAGGGATGCACCTTGCACTGGAGAGCTGGTCTGGTGTCAGTCTTGAGATAATACTATTGAATGTATTCAAGTCTACATTAATTGTTCAAACAGCATTTAGGAATGTTCCCAGGGTTGCAGATTTGAACTTCACTTTTACTTGTCAAAAGGTTGTCAAAGAGAAAAGACACCAGCTATGTTAAAGCATTAGACATTGGCCACAGCCTCATTCTGTAACTGACATCATAGTACAAAAGGGATTTTTTAACTTGTTAAGACTGGGATCTCAATTGAATAAATCTGCTGTCGCAATGTGGCCCAGGGTCATTAAAACATACCAACACTTTTGTCATGTGGAGACCAACCAGAAACAGTTTTGCTGCCCAAACAGGGTTGCAACCCATGGTTTAAGACTCTTTGTTGTAGTTTCAAGGCCAAGGATTTGATGGAGAGGATGAAAACATATTTTTTAAACTGCTAACACATTGGCATGTTTAAAAAGATTTACATAGAAAAACAAACATGAGGTTCTAGCAGCTCAGTTCTCATCAACATGATAATTAAATTAATCACCTCATGTCAGAGAGAGAACTTCCTCTGGGACAAACTACACAGGGAGTGGAATTACTCAAATATATATACACACACAGAGTCATGACAGACCAATGGCTCATCAGATATACAACATGGAATCAAAATAAAATCTCACAGCATGTCAGTGAGAGTGAGAAAACAAACTCTACTAAAAGATCAGGCTGAGTTTGGAGGGATGAGCATGAATCAACTGTAAAGAGATAAAAGAAATAGCGGCTGGTGAAGGTGGAGACTCTCCCTGTATTTCTCATGAAAATCTTGGCTGTGGCAGTTGTGGTGGAAAGCTGGAATGTATTGTTTTAAAACGGTTGGATGAGGACCAAATGGTGGGTTGCAGAAAGATGAGAATGGGTCCCCAGAATATTCAGGAGTCATTGATTTCAAAAATTACTGGCAACATGATGTTGTTGAAACTTTTTCTTTGTCTTTGTGATATAAGGCAAACATGAGGTTCAGAACTTCTTGAGACATGGCCTATTAATCACTAATCAAGCAGGCTCCCAACAGGCACTGCTGGAGAAATAGTTTCAATCCTCCGGTGACATATACAAAGAATAAACACTAACAAATGGCAAGTGCCAGTTTCTCAAAAACAAATGCTGTAGTCTTGGTGCTTGTCCTTGAGCGTTGGAGGCCACAAAGTAGGAATGGGGGACATGAGGTTGGGTTTGCAAGACTGCTGGCTGCAGAAGCATAGAGCCCTTTGGCTAATATCCCCAGTGAGGTGATATCGATCTGAGAATGGTTCACCTTCTGAACTGGAGGTTGCCGGGAGAAACAGAGGTGCAGGCACAAGAAACATCTGAGCCTAAGCATGAGGCCTGTGGCGTCCCGCGAAAATTTTAACATGAGATTACTCATGACCTTTGACCTTTAGTTATTATGACGTGTGCAGATTTAATTTCATATGGCAGATAATGCCATATTGCCCCATTAAGAGACAGACAAATCTTCAGACGACTGTGTATTTGTCGAGTTGCCTTGACAGACGTGTAACAGTGGAGGTGTCAACCTGCTGATGAGCACACAAACTCATCTTCACAAAAATATTCATGCAAGTATATGGATACCAGGGTCAGTGCAAAGAAGTGTAAAATGATTAGACTGTGGAACTGGCTGATTCAAATAGCAGATGATAAAATAAACACGAAGGTGCTTATGTGAAGTAAATGGTTCTTCATGGGAAAAAGAGTTCTGCTTAATCTTTGAGCAGGCATTTATGCTGTATATGTCTAGAATAATTTGTGTGGTAATGTGAATTTACTAGAAATAAGCTTTGATTCACCGTTGATGGGAAATCATTTAAAAATATTCATTTATATTCAATTGTCAAATGAAGGGCATGTATATGCATATCAAACAAAGGTTTGGCCCTGAATCATATGTTTACATCTCGCTTATTTAGAAGCCAAAGATCTTTAGTTTCACAGTTGAGAGCTGGTATTCTTCCTCTGGCCACTGAAGTTGGCAGATTCAAAAATATCAAGGAGAAAAACAGAGTGAGCTGATTGATTAGGGAGAAGTAGAAAGGTGATTCCATGTATTGTATATACTAGAATGATTTCAGAATTTTCCATGAAAAGGCTCAACAAAACCCCAATATATTCTGGTGTAGCTTTCTGTCTTTGTCTTAAAAGCCTAGAACGAAGAAGACGAAATCGACTACTGAATTAGTGTTTACTCTGATTTCTTTAGTATTTTTTATAAATGATTTTGTCAGTGACCTCTGAATTTTGAAGGTCTGAGGATCTGATAGAGAAAAGAATTTTTTTATGTTGAGACTTTTTGGTAGTTTAATAATGTCTATGCACCACTCTGGATCTAGTTTATATTTCTAAATGTATTCATTCATATCAGTGAGTAAGATGAGGGTGGTTCCTGGATGCTTTTCTTAACTAATCCATCAGCCAGTGCTGCCGATCTAACTTTTAGTTTAACATAGGAATGTTCTTTCTTTTTCCTTAGCTTTTTATTAATTGTTTTAGTATTTGAGTTGCGATGACTCAGAAAGCCAAGTCCTCTTCACTCATCGTGGACATCTACCATGTGACCTGGACCAGGAACGTGAATCGTGCATAGCTAAATAAGGCTGTAACCTCGCCTAATGATGACTGTTCTGTTTGGCTGAGGTTATCCTACCCAGGAAGTCATGATGATAATAATCCTCTCTCTCTAAGGACTGACTTAAGTTTCTGACCCACTGGCTCACACACAATTTCTATCTTGTTGCCATAGACACAGAATGTTAAAATAACCAGTACATAATGCATCTTCAAATTTAATTATTCAGGCAATGACAAAGGCTTTGCCTTAATAATCACTATGGTGATTTATTTATTTTTTATTCCACTAGAGGGTTGTTTCAGAAGACATGAATGGACAAGATAAAGAGTGTGACAGCAAAGGATAAACTGTACTGTTACACAATGAACTATTAATAATGACTCAGTGGGGCGAATGTATCATGCATCAGTAGTTCATGTTACTACGCATGAATGTGAGCTCAGAGACAAACCTTCATCGACCTGTAACTCAGCGAGTGGCCAATGTTTAACCTTTGCTGGACGATACAGTGTTTACCTTTACATGTTAGTCTAAAAAAAGATCTGCCTTCCTTCTGGACCTAACCCAGCACTGAGGATAAACAACAGGAAAGTATAGGTTTTCTCCTGGGATCAAAATGGACAGCAGTCCCTTTCATCGGCTTCTCTCTCCCTCCCTCAGATCAGTCAATGTGTGGGTTAACCTGACTGGATCTAATATCTCCCAAAGGGTCAGCCTAATCTACTACAATTAAAGCCACAATCCTGGGTGAACAGTGCAACTAAACCACTTCACTTGAGGGGAATGTCTCTTAAATGGTGGGTCAGAGTGATGAAATATTAAATCCTACTTGACAAAAGAACTGACAAATTTTAAGGAATAAATGTAGCCATCGTGAATAATGAGCTGTAAAAGTTGAACCGACCTCTAGGTTGAAAATGAGAATCCTAATCAGATTGACACAGAAAAGTGCTATGGCAAGTAAGCAACAGGAAATACACAGATTAATATGCACATTAACAAAAACGTTCCCTCACTTTCCTCACACTCGCACGCATGCACACACAATCATACCAAATACCTCCCTGTCATGCCTGCTTCCAACAACACGGCCAATCTAACCACAAACTAATAGTCCTGGGCTGCTATCTCCAGCACATTACCCTTGGGAACCATACACACGCACATTGACACAACACTGACACACACACACACACACACACACACACACACACACACTAAGACCGACCTCTAGTAGGAGAGGGATGTAGAAGCCTGCTCCTGGAGTAAATTACAATTTATTCAAATTGTGAATATTCCTTGTAGGCACTTAAAAAGACCTTCCCAAATCCAGGGGGCTTTTTACGCCCCTCTCCCTGCTAACCACACTAACCACAGGGATTTCCATCAGCGAGGCTGCATCCTGTACCAAGCAGCCAGATATTTCAACCATCCACACCACACCACACGACAGAGCCCTGAAAAACAGCAGGGTGGGGACAGTGAGTGTGTTTGTGTGTGTGAGACAGATATAAACTATATATAATTATACAGAGAGTGTGTAGTACACATGACCATACTTGCATTTTTTGATCGATGTATCAATCTATCTATCTGTATCGATCTCTCTATCGCTATCTCTATTGCTGTCTCTCATTTAATTCAATTCAATATATAGGAAATAATATAGCAAAAACATATATAAATTAGGGAAATTGTGTGTTTATAAACTTCTTCACCTTGGCTGGTAAATGCTGAGGTGTGAAGGCATGCTGAGCCTGAAAGAGAGGAACTAGACTGAGAAGCCTGACAAACTCCAGGCCTTAGGAAACACTTTATCACAGTGTGTGTGTGTGTGAGGGGGGGGGTCTGAGTGTGCACATGTGGGTATGAATTTGATCAAGTGTTAGACCACAGTGGGCTCTGAGGACGTGACTGCCTCAATCGACCCTTTTAATGCATCTTATGGTTATGACTGACAGCAAAAACTGGGTTGGTTGAGAGAGTGGAGGGGAGACGGAGAGAAACAGAGGAGCAGTGAGAGGGAGTGTGACCTGAGCTGAGGTTCACGTTTCACTGCAAAAACACACTCCGCTTGAGCATTCGGAGAGAAGTGACAGATATTCGGAGGTATGTCAACATTGTGGGAAGTGTACACTGGTTAGACCGCTTAGGATCACACACATTAAGCACTCTTCTTTCACAAACGGACACACAAAGGCACACACAGGAGATTGCAGGATTTTAAATACGCCTCCCTGTTTAAGTTCAAGCTGAAACAAGCAGGCCTGTTCATTCAGGTAGCTCTTCCCTCTCTCTCCTCACTCTTTCTGACTATGTCTATGAGCTGGCAATAGCAGATTAAAATAGGATTAAATGAATTAATGAACTCAGTTGGCAAACCTGCTCACCTACACCTCCTTAATATGGTGCTTGTGCATCATGAACAGAGAGAAATGGGGAAGGTGGGAGGGACAGCAAGATAGCGAGCAGACACATTTTTGGCTGTGTTGCCACTGTAAGCCAGTCTGTGAGTGTTAAGAGCATGGCTCATCTTTGCCCCTGCTTCCCTTTTTCTATGTCCTCCCGTATATTCTCAAGTAGGCCTGTATAGTATCCCCCTTGACAACTCCTTGCTACCCTCATTCTGACTTTCTCATATTTCCCTATCCATACTGCCTTCATCCCTTCTTCTTCACTCCCACCATTTCTCTGCCTCTCCCCCCAACTTTCCTCTTTTCAAGATGATCTCACGTCCAGTAAGTTCTCAGGGGAACCAGAGAGAGAAAGGGGGACAGATTACTTTACAACAGCAAATTAGTAGCTCTGGCTTGTGTGTGTGAGAGTGTATGTGTGTGTGTGTTCCTGGGGGACAGGTCAGCTGGGACACACACATCATACCAGAGCCATGAGGACAGGCTGATGGCCTGCCTTCTCGACAGGCCCCAGGCCTCCCAGACAAGACACGATTGGTTGTGAACAACAAGGGTGGGTAAAGTGTATTTCAGAATGTGTGTGTGTGTGTTGGATAATGTGGGGGAGGTAGAGATAGTTGAACCCTGGACAGAGTGATGTTTCTAATGGTAGTTTGGTGGTTAAGAGGACTAGGAGGATGAAATTAAGGGAGGAGGAGCCACGACCTCATGTCAGGAGAGAGGACAGAGTCAAACCAGGGCTACTGACAGAGCAATGTGAACATGGATGATTGATGGAAGGTAAAAAGGTGCACTAAGAGAACTGTATGAGTCTAGAAGGGACGGGGATGGTCAAAAAATAGACTGGACCAGGCCTGGGGGTAACTCAAGGCCATGATCCCAAATGAGAGGACAGTACTTAGTGGGGTGTGACACAGATAAAAAGGACAGAGTTGCCTCCTTCCAAGACAGAACAGGAGAGCCAGCCGGAGGCCAGCGGCAGGACAAGCCAGACAGGCCTAATGAGCTCAGCCAGCGTGGTCGTAAACACCAGAACACAGGGCTGTGCTAAGGGGATTGAGAAAGGGACAAGGACAGCGCTGGGAAACCGTGTGCTGTTGTTGGAGAGTGTTGAGAGAAAGGCACAAATGTCCAAGCGAGACCCCAAAACAGTGTGGAGGCCAGAGACTGTCCAGGTCTACTGATCTCATCGAGCTGATGGAGGTGAGACATCAGGAATAAAGAGAGAACTGGACCGAGCCGACGTCAAGGGAATATTGTGCAGCCATGTTTTCTAAACTGTGGCTTAGGGTGTGTGGCCTGAAATTGGTTTTGGCCTGCGTCTGGTGGGTCCCTACAGTGCATGGCAAGAAAAGATACAGAATAGTATGCACAGCATTAGCATATCCCCAGCATGAGTGAGCTAATTGCGCTGCGGGTCCAAAGCCTGAAAAGTGTTTACTGATGTACTTGGAGGGGTTACAGCATTGGGGAACGGGGAGGGGTGTGAGGGAATGTGAAAAAGTGTGACGGGAATAAGACTTGGATATCATTATGAATGAAGCTCAAACAACATGAAAATAGTTTAAAGCTCAGGTCTGCTGGCTTGACCAGTGTGAGGACAGAGCAGACAGCTGACGAGACACAAATCACAGAGCTGAGGTCTATCGTTCAAACAACCAGCACTGCGGCAGGGACTGTTTGAAGGCACTGTTGCTTCACATGGGTAAAGATGATAATGGGAGAATGTTATGGATTCAGAATTGCGGAAGATGAGGACGAGAATAGGTAGTTTTGGTGTAAAATTAGTTTAAATATACAATAACAGCACAAATGGTCAGTCTAAAAGAGTCGAATGTTTAATGTGGGATAAGACTTGAGGTTGGTAATTTAACTGACAAATAGACTAGAGGTCAGGGGTTAAGGGGGAGGTCCTGGGCTTGAAGTGGACAGCAGGCTAACAGATAGAAAGAGGAAGGGTTGGGGAGAGTGGGGAGGTCTGGGGAACGATGGCTCATGGTGATCAGAGTTGTTTTAGACACTCTGAAGCATCGTGGGACTGAAACAAAACAGCACAACCACTTATACTCAGTCTGGAAACTGATTTGTAAGAGCTACAAAAACACACTTGCATGACCAAGTAACCATTAAAGAAATACAACCCTTTCTCTTATCAGTGTCACTATTTTTATAACCCCAAAATGTAATTAGGAGTGTGCGCTACAATTTGCTGGAGGCGGACACATTGGCAGGCATTTTATCATCAAGCTCAATAAGTTAGCTGAGTGCTTTTGGCAATGTTGTACTATTCCTTATTTATCTAGTTTCACAAATCATGTTCATCTTGAGAACACATATTTCATATACCACAAACACATGATGGAATAACACATGACAGAACCATCTTGGAATCACATTCTTCATCTATGATGACATTTGGCCCATTCGGACAATCTTTCTTCCAAAACATCCCTGAAAATACAGAGGTCATTTTGACTCTCTGCTAAAATGAGATGTGGTATTCGCCGTGCTGATATGCCAGATTGCCATTCTCCAAGTGTATATGTGTGTGTGTGTGTGTGTGTGTGTGTGTGTGTGTGTAAGTGAGAGTGAGGTAAGAGCACAGATTAACCATGGCCGATGATTAATACAACTTGACTTACTGACTTACTGTGAGCAATTATGGCCATGTCTTTTCTCAAGCCTGACTTTCTCACACTCGCTGTGGAACACATGGGGGTCCTGAAACATGTGCGCACCAAACACACACACATATGCCACATATCGCCAGCCCACCCTCCGCTCAACCTCAAAACCACAAAGGGTTAAATATCATCAATCTTCTTTAACAGTGCTGTCAGGGCACTGTCTGAGAGCTCTGACAGAAACACACAGATAGTGGCCACACGCCGATGACGGTGTGTCCAGTGTGTATACCTTTGCGAGCCTGTGGACTCAATTTGTACATGTAAGCCATTTTTTATACACTGGTATGTGTGCACATAATAATGTAACGTAATGCATGTGTACACACTTGTATGGTTCAGAATGTGTGTGTGTAGGTGCCATCTGTGTATTATGTTTCTAAGTGTGTACTGCTTGTGCTAATACTCTGCTATGTTAACCCTCTGTTCTGTATAATGTGTGTGCATGTCTGTGTACATGTTCCATGTATACAGTTTCTGTGCACATATTGAGGATGCCTGTCTTTCTGGGTACACTGTAAATGGGTGTGCTAGAGTTGTGTGTGTGTGTGTGTGTGTGTGTGTGTATGAGCATGCATATGTGTGTGTATCTACTGAAAACCACAGGGCTGTGGGCCATCAGATATTTCCCAGCCCCCGCGCCGTGTGTGTGTGTGTGTGTGTGTGTGTGCGCCCACTAACCTGAGGGGACTTGTGGGATCTCCAGCTGTACTGGTGGCTGTGGAGGCTGGCCAGCAGCACGTTCTCATCTGTGTCCACCTGGCCAAAGCGCAGTGTCTCGTGGGTGTCGTTACAGATCACATAGTGGCTGTAGACCAGCTCCTCAGCCTCCGGGTTCCCATTCTGCAAGAAAACAGGGGGGGTGAAGTAGGAGGTATTGGTGGACGGATGGGTGAAGAGAAGGAGAAAGAAGAGGGGTGACATGAAAAAGAGAGCTTGTGAATAAAAGAGTGAGCAAATGCTTCCAGGTGTGTATTTATGGCGGGGTGTATAATGTGCAGTACTTGTGTAGTGTGTGTATAAGCACATCTGCAGGTGTCAATAATGTATAAATTCTCAATCTTAGAAAGCAGATCTTGGTGGTGCAGCTGTCAGCCAGTAGGAGAAAGAGACAAGTGATATCATCTGTGGGAGCAACACAACCTCAACAGGGGAGTGAATCATATCATAGTCTGACAACGATCCAGCCTAAAGCAGCTTAGACTGGACTGCGGGGCCAAATCTACCCCCTGGTCCCACATAAAAGCCTGCAAGAGGCCTCTCTTTGGCAAAATCTCAACCTTTTCACATCCTTCTTTGAGCCGCTAAATGTTGGTCATTGGCAAACAGGGTTGGACATGTCATCTCATTTCAAATGGCAACTCTGTTTGTGTGTGCGTGTTTTTTTTCCTAACATTTTCTCAATGCTTGGAATAAAGTGGGCCTTTAAGTAGGCATTCCTGTTAGTAAGCGTCATCAATATATTGTGGTTTGTTAGGAGAAAACAATATGGTGGAGTCTGGCCCACCTACAGCAATGGGTCAATGAGAAAGCCTCACAGAAAACTCAAGTCATGCGAGTCATACAGGGATGCTGTCCACTCTTACGTCACCTTGCATGCAAGAGCAAAGAGCTCACTGGCCTGCTATTGAAAACACTGGTTTAACAGGGAGAGGGGAGTGTGTCAAGCCTCCTGCATACAGGAATTCAAGTACACAATTTCAAAACAGGCACATAGTGTGCATGCGAGTTGGATAGTGAGTGCGTGGGTGCAAGTGCATGTGTAAGTTTTTACTTGAGCTCCTTTCAAAGGCTCTCAGGCCCTGATGGGATCTCTCCTGCACACCCCTCCCTGACTCTTGACGCACATGACTGTGGTTCAGACAGCTTCTCAATAACTACTCAACTATCCCAACAAAGAGGGACCCCAGCCTGCTGTGTACTTTTAAATGGCAGGGGGTTGATGGTTGATGGTTAAAAGAGGCTGGCAGTAAAAGCCTAGTGTTTGACTGCCAAGCACGTTCAGGGTCCTGGGGTTGTTGATGCTATTGAAAACGGATGGGAAAGTTTACACCATTAAAAAGAACACTTGATGATAGATGTGAGAGAGAGGTAGAGGGAGCAAAATATAGATGGGACAGCTGCGACGGTGGGCTCAATCCATTCCAGTTTTATAGTGGAACACTATCTGTGCTCCCTTTTGAATCTGACACTGTGATTTACAAACTTCCTGCTGCCATCTTAAGATGCCATTGCTAAGCCCGCTCTTTGATGGTATCGTCTTTCCGCTCCGATTCATGAGGCAACACGATACACACATCAGAAAAGCTTCCTGCGGTAATCATAATCACTCTCCGTCTATCCAGGGACTTTAAGTGGACAAATATTAAGACAAAGATATTTAAACAGTCAACACATCTTCCTTGTTAAAGAGCACAAGATGACAGCTTCTTCTTCAGACGCAGTCCTACCAGGAATCAAAGTATCCATTTCGCTAATCCACCCAGATACTATTACTTCAGTTTTCACAGAGTCTAGCCCAGATTTGCGTGGCAGAGTGGCACATATATAAATGGCAAGGTACAGTAAAATGTCTGGAAAACAGATTGTAAATAATGACGCTCGCCCGAAAGAAATACTCATGAAACATGACACCATGAAGGAGATAGTGAAACCTGTAAAAGGGACATAATGAAACAATAAGCAGATCTAAAATCACCTATATATTTCTCTATAGATGACCCTCGCCCACACATCTGCCACAAACAGGAACTTGATCTCTCTATCACTTTCTTTCCGGTTGCAAAGGAAAGCAGAGAATCATTTAAACATGGAAGGAACGGGGGGAAAAAAAAACCAGGAGGAAAATTCCTGTTGTCTCAATTGCACATGTAACAGCCTGTGAACGTTCTGTGAGAAAGCAGAGTGTGTAAATACTACTGGGCTTTTGTGTGGCTTTCCGCTAAAGCCACTTCCCTGGGGTTAGGGGCTGGGGGGAGCAAAGATTGAAAGTGGGGCTGGGGACCGAGAATTGAGAATGAAGGGGGGGCTGAGGTTGGGGCCATATGGGGCTATTGAGCGAGGAAAAAAAGAAGAAGAAATAAAAAAATGGTATTCTATACTCATCTGTCCTTCATCTTTGGAATGGTAAACGGAGCGCTTTTCTAGTCTTAACAACCACTCAAAGCACTTTACAACACAAGCCAGTATTCAGCCATTCATAGACTCATTCATACACTGGTGGCAGATGCTACCAAGAACACTCCAACATGTACACTACAGGGGATTGAACCACCGATCTCCTGATTATTAGCGACCGCTCTACCTCCTGAGCCACAGCTGCATCTGAACTAAAGAAAAAACTCTACAAAGGGATAACACTGTTGTTTTACCTGACATTTTTCAGTTTTACATATAATAACAGCTTAATTTGAAGCTACATTTGAACTCAATTCTGATCTACCTGCCATCAGGACTGTTAGTGAGGACTTGATTGAAGGTTAGAGGTAAAGGAGAGCAGTAAAGGGTACAAGGGTGCTGAGTATTACTACAGATGGAATGTACAGTACATTTGTGTCACTATTAATGAGAAGTCATTAGGCATGTGCACTGATGACTGCCAGAAAGGTCTTTGCGATATTATCATGGATACAAGTGTAGCTCATTTTACTATAACTACAACTGTCAATCATAACGAATTACAGCTATATGAGAATAAATTACAACCATATACCAAGAAGTGTCTTTTATTTCTATTTATTGCTTTGCATCTGGAAGCGCTCCAGCTGTTCTGGTTGTGGTGGTCTGGTATGACCATGCCTGGGTCGTGAGGTTTCAATTGTGTGGTGGTTGAGGAATCTTCTCCACGGTTCAATGCCGACCCTGCAGGCCACATCACAACAGGCCTGCCTGCCAGCCTTGACACCAGGAAACATGAAAATCGCTGAAACAATTACACACGTTAGGATACATCCTTCTGTTGCGGAAGGACGAGAGCCTGTTAGCATTTCCAACTGCTTGTGATTACGTTTTCAATTAGGATCAAGTTTTTTCTATGCATGAACAATGTGTGCACGAGTGTGTCTGGAATGGAAGCCTCTATCAGATCAAAGTTACATTTTAGCTTAACTGGGCGTTCCTTTATATCCATCCCTATAGTGCACCACATCATCGTCAGCTTGTGCTTAATTGCATCCATACAAGGCTTTCTCGCTACGTACAAGATTTTGTTTCATCAAAAACCCCAAAAAAGGAAAATGAAAAGTGTTCACAACTTTCTCTGAAGTGGACTAAGTATTTGAGAGGAGCATTTTCTAAAAATTCAGCCTTTTGTACTTGACCTCTATCTACCCCTTACTCCAGAACTACCCTACCCACATGCAGCACATTGCCCTACAATTACGCTGTATTTTTCCCTTGTGTTCAGTAAAGTGGTGAAAGCTGGAGGTAGTTAAAAGGTTCTGTACATGTTACAAGGCTGCTGCTGTTTAGACCAATCAACACAGCGGGCTTAATCATTTTATGAATCAACCCCATACCAGTGGACATGTAAATGCAGCATTCAGGGTTTATGTAGTGTGTGTAAAGAAAAAGGGTATTATATGTGCATTTGTATGTGTGAGCATTGTAAGACTCTATTTTGGGTCTCAAGATACTGGGCAAAGATACCATTCAAAAAGCCAAATATATCACCCAATCAGTATCAGAAAACTCTTGGCTAAGAGCACATGACCAACTAATAACCTAACTAATCATGCTTGGCATGTTGGGTAAAGCCCACCATGGATACCAACATGTCCAAAACACTCCAGTAAAGCTGCAATATGACCATTCATTACAACACCACCAACGCTCTAAAGTCTTATTTATGGCTAAATTAACCAGCAGAAATAGGGAACATTCACTTGCATGCGCACCATGATGCAATGATGAAGCCAAGGGTCAATTATGACCCATCATCCAACACGGTCGGTTAAGAGCTTTTGATGAGTCAAAGATGCCACTGGGTGAAAACAAAGGTATTAAACTGCTAGCCAGAGCAGTCTTTTTATAGTAGATTTTCTATACAGCTTGTTTAATTTTATTTTCCACAGGTAAAAGACCGCAGCTGTTCCTAGAAAAACATAAGCTATTATTTCTCTCACCTGGCAGTGAGAGTCTGGATGCATGTAAAACCATGAGAGTACCTCACGTCTCCAGAGGCCAGTATATGAGTCAGCACAGCCACAGCTGAGCCGAGCAGAGCCATGATAGGGCATACAAAGCCAGAGAGGCCAGGGTGTGTGTATATGTGCGCAGTAGACAAGTGGGTGGAGGACTTGGGCCAGATGAAGTCTTGGCAGGTGTCACCACTCAAGTTTTACCGTGTTTTCGTGGGCATCACTTCACACACAAATATTCTGGCTACCAGAGGCAGTGCTGAGAGCTGAGAACTGAGAGATGACGAGGACCATAGGACTAGAAGCCCAAAAACAGACATACTGTAGCCTCTTAGTCAGAGTTTACAGCAAACTGAAAGGCAGTTCCATCCTGCAAATTTTATTACCACTGGCATACAACTGAAACCATTCTCATGAAATCCACTTTGTTGTGAGTTTGTTTAGCTGATACTCCATCTGGGAAAAAGAACGTCTTTCAGCATATTCTCTAAATGTGCATACATTTTCTACGGATTTCCTCCTTGGACTTACTAGCCCCTGGCTCCAAATATACTGTAACTGTAATATATGCAAGTGCTAGGGATCAAACAATGTATCCCACTATTTCAATGTACAAATGAATGAGTCATCTCACAACACTTTGCAACCTAAGTGACCATATCACTGATTAGTTTGGTCACTTTAAATGCACTTCCTCACATGGCAATGAAAAGTTGCCTGGAGATTGCGTTTGTACATTTTCATGTACAAAATCAACTATTTTGCTTCTGGCATTAGCTGTGAGTGGGGAAATTTAAAAAAAGGAAACTGAAGCCATCTCAGCCTATATGTAGTCAGTATGGTAATATCAATAATCTATTGTTAAAAATATGCCTGATTTGTGAGTGTGAACTCATGGAGCTTCCTACTTTATTGTAATCTTTAGAGTGCAGTTAAATGTGAAGTGTGTGGCAGTCCCTACAGCCTGAACTCTCTGTTACCTGTTGCCAGCTGTGCAGGGCAGTGTCCACAGTGTGGATGGCATACTGGCTGATATTGAGGAACACTGGGTCCACAAACACATTCACATCCAATGTGGTGTTCTGGGGGCAGCAGGTGGCTGCAGCCTGGCCCTGGAACACACAAGAAACGAAATTCTAAATTAGCTTGTTTTCACTTTATCCGATCAATGCTTTGAATCAAAGTATCTCTACAGACATAAAGCCAATATGAATAGCAGAGCTCTACCTGCAGTACACAAGGCTGGAGGAGCTGAAGGTGTGTTAGGTTTCGATACTCCAACAGCTTGCTGTCTAGCTGGGTAGAAAAGCTAAACTCCTGACAGTGGCATGGTCCATTGCTCCACTGGCGTAGGAAGACCCGTGGCTCCCGGGCACCGATCACCATGAACTCCTGCTCCTGAGGTAACTTCCTGTCTGGCAGGAAGGGACGAAGTTGTCGAGATGGAACTAGAAGAGTAAGACACAGCATCCATATTTAGAAACTGGACTGTGAGACACAGTTAATCAAAACATGACATAACTATTAAAATTGGCAATAATACTCAACTTTTTTTTAGAATAAAAAGGAATAATCATCTTGCCATCTGTGACTATGGGTCTGAGTCAAGTCAAGTCAAACAAAAATGAAATACATACTGCAGCTTCAAAAACAAATGTAGCGCATGTGTGCATCGCTGTGGGTGTCACTCAAGAGGTCAGACACAGTTCAGTGGAGTGAAATGTGTTTGGAGCTGTTTAAAAGAGGACTGAGATAATAAAATAGACTATAAGAGATAATTATGGATTTATATCACAGTTTCAGGGTGAACCACTCAATGAATGTTCATTTCTGCTGATGATGCTGAAAGTAAGTTGAATAACCATTGGCTCTGGATTTTCTGCTATCATGATCCACCAAAAAATGAGAAGAAGGCTGAACCTTATTTCTCCAACAACAGAATTAAAAAAAGAAAGGTTTCAAAGTCACTTTGTCTAACAGCTATACTACAATCGCTCCTAATTAACCTAATACTCAGCCCTAACATTTGGTATCCTACCTGTGCCCAGCTGTTCTAGGTGGTGGCAGAGGTGAACGTCCAGCTGTGCCAGTTGTAGGGACACCCCCAGGGAGTGGACAAACCAGGGTGCAAAGCAGGAGTCCACACGGGTGCAGGCCGCCAACGCCATCGGGGATACCAACTGATCGCAAGGCAGCTGTGACCCACACTCACTATCTGAACTGGAGGGGAAGAGAAAATACAGCCAAATCTGTTCACATTCAGTGGTATTTCTGAGGGTGAAAAAACCCCCCACTGAACACTAAAAACACTAAAAGTGCAGCACAAAGAAATAAGGAAAAAGCTGAAAGTATTAACTGGAGGCATTATTTCATATGGAAATAATAATGAAGAAAAATTAGTAATATATGACTGTGATTCAGCATTTGACAGTTTTAAGGGAAAAACTAGCAAACGATTATGGCTTGTCTATCAAACTTCGTTTTGTAATATCAAAAGCATAGGCACAGCTGTGGAATAATGGCCAGAATAATTCTACTCACTAATTAAAATAGTCTGATTCTCATTTGTAGCTGAACGCTTTTGTCTCTTGCCCAGCGAGTTACACATTGTGTGAAATCCTCATCAGAAATCTACAGTGAGACTAACGCTTTAATTATTCAGACGAAGAGGAATGAAAAGAGACAAAAATGTGTAGAGGGCCTCCTCTGTGTCCGAGGCTGTGAGTTTAGGTACATTATTACTGCTGCAGTTTCCAGGAGAACCTCTCCATGGACATTAATTGCATGTCATGGTTGATGATGTTGAATGGAAGGTAATTGAAGTGAATGACCATTTGCTCTGTAATTTGCTGCTACCATGATCCACCATAAAAACTCCAGCAGGAAACGCTCAAGACGTGAAAAACGCTGGTGCAGCAGAGTGCTCCTTAAAAAGATAAGCATCATATGTTGACAATTTTCATTACTTCCAGTTGGCAGGGCAGCCAAGTTATTTTTCTGGTGGAAACTAAAGTAAGGCAGATGAAACGAGCGAGTAAGGGAAGGGGAATCAATTTTGATCAAAAAAGACAAATAATTTAAACATAAAGGAAATGTAGTGTTTGGAGTATGATCATAATGAAACACAGATGTATATTTTTGCTTTACACTGTATCTGGTACTGTAGAGTTTTTTCTCTGTTTCTTCTCTTACATGTTTTCTTATTCCTCCCTTTCTGCTCCTCTGGAGCTCTCTAAGCCACACAGAATGTGGGCTTGGCAATTCTCTTTCACTAAAAGTTCCCTAAATCCCGAGAGGAAGTAAAAAGGGGGAAGAGAGAAAAAAGAGAGAGAGTAAATTAAGATGAGAAAGGAATGAGAAAAAGACAGAAAGAAATGAAAAATGGGTGAAGCACAGAAGATGTAACAGGATGCGGGGTGAGACGTGAGAGAGAGACATGAAGAGAGGAAGTGGTAGCGAGAAGAAGGGAGTAAAAGCATGGTCTTTGAGGTGTTACAGTGCTTGGCAGGCCCAGTCCAACCCATCCCATCCCAACTCAACCCAGCCCAACCCAGGCCAGGCAAGGCCTAAGAACTTATGAGCCAACCCAAAGGGGGCTTTACTCCTCTTGCTTCCCGTGAGCTTCCCCTCGATTAGATACACTCAAGGTAAGCAGGAAGGAATCCGGATGGGCCCTGACAGGCACTTGGTGTGCTGGGAAATCTCATTAGGCCGATCTGAACGCCTTCCAAGCCCGCTCCCTGCTCCTGCACACCAGATGTGGGGCGAGGGACACATTGCTAGCTCTTTGTGCTTGGCGGCCCTGGTGCTGCTTTCTCTCACACTGGACGGCACACGCACTGTGGATCCGCACACATATTTGCGTGTAGGCATACGCACGCTCTCTTGTAAACAAGCTCGAGCACGCATGCAACACATACAGATACAAGCACAAAGAACGCTACAAAATACAGAACATAGTACATAAAATATAGAATTTCCCCTCACCTCTGCTCATCTCCTCCCTCGCCGTTATTATTGAGCACTATCCTCCACAGGTCTGAGGCCACCAGCTCCTTCTGCTGGTCGGTGAGACTGAGGCTGGGCAGCTGCAGCTGGCAGGCACTGCTCTCTGAAAGGCTGAACTCCCGGTATGGAACAAAGGCCTGCTGGAGCTCGTCCCAGTACTCCAGGCTGCATGGTACCTGGAAGGAAAGACGCAATAAATAACTTACATATGTAACTGCCAAATATGCATTTTATTTCGGTTCTTATGCCTACTATGTATCCGTGTCAGGGGCAGCAGCATTGTAATTTAGTGCATAGTAATTAGTGTCAACTCAGATTCAAGCTCCCTTAATGGCAACAAACTAGCCTGCTTGCACACCAACTCTGATTTCTCCTTTTAACATTATAAGAATTCACAAATCACAAAAAATACTTCTGTCAAATGAAAAGCATAAAGCTAAAATGACAAAGACCTTGTGGCACAATACACTTGTACCTCGTTACTTGATGTTTATATATATAGTATATAATATATCTTATCTAATCTTATTTTATTTTAGTGCAACCTTTTTTCACTTGCTGAGCAAACACAGCAGGAATGATGGACAATGTCAAAAAAGATAACACCTTAACAACAACACCTCTTGTGCTCTTGCTGATGCAAATCTTCATGAAAAATCTGCAGGTCAAACAAACCCTGTCCTCCCTCATTTTGAGTGAGAGTGCTCCTGAACAAGGTACAATCCATTCAATAATGGCTAAATTCCAGTATTACTCGGATGAAATCATACGAGCACAAAGGTCTAGGACCATTATTTCTTCATTCCTTATTTTCCATACAGCCAGCTGCTGACAACCACTAAAAATGACCATAGATATTTGTTTCCCCTCCAGAAGAGCTCGGAGGAAATGTGAAGGAATGGCTCTCTTGGATACTTTATCAGGATCCAAAGACACTGTATAACCAATGTGCTTCTCTGCAGCCCTTTGGGTTGCCTTACATGGTTACACTGAGCTCTGCAACTACTGAAACAAATTTTCTCCTAAAACAATTATTCAAATAGTTCCTGTTGCTGTTCCTACTCATCAGCAACATGCCAGAGGACATCTTTATGTGTGGTTTTGCTGTAGAAATGATAATGTTTTCTACCAATGGATCAGTTCTTCCATTCTTCAGGTGCTGGCTTTGCTCCATTAGATGACAGCAGTGTTTTTATATCCCCCACTTAGCCTCCTCTACACACAGACTCCGGTGGTGTCCTACTATTGTATCCCTCAGTTGCTCATCACTTTCACTTGAGGCTCCAGTCCAAACAGACTATTGTAACTCCCTCAGTGTAACCCTGATTACTCACCAGCAGCAGGATTACTGTTAGGCTTTGTTATTGCACAACAGGTACTACTTCAGCCCTGTGGATCCCCCAGTTACACATAAAGTATTAAGCAACTGCAGTGGTCTGCTAATCATCAAGCATTGATACTTGACTGACCCTCGCAAGTCACGGGGAATCCCTGCCTAGTTGAAGGAATGAACAAGTGATTTTTTATTGTGTCTGTATTTCAACCTTGAATTTTACTCACTTCACACAAACCAGTCTTTAATTTCTCGTCTAGTCGGAAAAAACGACAACACTTTGACCGCAGACCACCAACGCAGTGAGATGACAACTCATCTCCATAACAAAACTGCATGACCACAGCATAACTAAACACCAGGCAAGTATGCGCTACATGACAGCCATTAGCATTGAAGTCCTGGAGCTGTTTCTCAGACTGAATAACAATCAGGTTATGTGAGCGTTTTCACATTTTGTGATGACTGGTAGGCCTCCATTCGTTCCTCTCACACTGTGCCAAAATTAGCATAAATGTGTCTGGTGCTCCTGTGTGAACTAAACCAGGTTCTCAGGTTCCCTCGGCCACCTGCACAACTCAGCTACTGATGGATCAGTGGTGGCAGGGAGCTTTTAGCAGCACACCTGAGGGATGCCAGGCACTAAGACTTGAGCGTGTATGTGTATGTGCGTGGTGTACATGAATGTGTCTGTGACAATCCAATTGTTTGATGGAGGTATAAAGCTCTCTGGACAATTACCAAACTCAAGGAACTGTCAACAAGTTTGTATCTGTGTATGTGGAAAGCTTTATGTCCACTAAATGTGTATGTGTCCGTGCACTCACATGTGTGGGGCTGCACTTTCAGGGAGGAATGCATGAAGTAATCGTAGCTTACATCATGTATGAAATGCCACACAGGTCTTCCTGGAATCAACTGCTCATAATTGTACCTGACAGAGTGGTGCACCCACAACCCCAACGCTGAGCCACCGGAGCGGAAACTCACTGAATCTCCGCAGAGAATTCCCAGAACCGCGTTGCTAAAACACAGAGGGTGTTTTTTTTTTCACCTGTGATATTCTATACACATGACGGCATGCAGAAATGAATATGTGCGGTACATATATGGTACAGTGGAATACATTTGCATGGTTGAATTTGCGTCATGTTCCCTTTGACTTGTAGCCACGGCCTTGGAGGAGAGCGGAGATGAAATCGATAACCAGTTCAAAAAAATGTTGGAGGGATGATGAAAAAAAAAGAAAGAAAAAAAGCGGAATAAAATTTTTTAGCTGTGTTGAATTGGACGTCTGGCACCGGCTTTCGCGAGGAGGAGGCACCTGTGTATATGTCAAATGGATTATGTATATGTGTGTATATGTGTTCAAGAGAAAGACTATGTATAATTGTACGTATGAAAGACAATATGCGTGTATACATATGTGTATACACAGGTGCGTGTATGTATGTGAGTGCATAATACAGTCTGGGCAGTGTTAGTTTCCGCTGCCTGATTGTATGTGTACCTTATCTGATAAACAACATGTTACTCTGAATAGCTGACATTCCCTTGGCTGGATGGGTCCAATCTGTATTTTCTTCAAGTGCTAGACAAAGTAGGCCTGGCAGTTAGAGTTTAGGGCAAAATATCAGGCGAAGGGTTATCTTAAATGTTATCTTAATTTCTGAGTCAAGGTTCCATTTTGGAGGTGATTCAAATGCATGGAAAGCCGAGTTGAGGACTTTTCAATTAGTTTAAATATTCAAAACTATTTACAAATATATTCAAATCCAGGACCGTTGGCAGCATTGTGTATATACAGATCTGATTTCCATCCCTGTCACCCACCCTTGTTTCTGCCAAACCGCAAACTACTATTCTGCATGGATTTACTTTTCTGGGACTGATTGACCAATCACAGTCTCTCCAAAGGTTAACTCAAGGCAGGCAGGAAAGCTAAAGCAAATACACAACATACAGAAATGATTTCAATTTCCATGATCAACCCAGGTGTGATCGCTGCTAAAGTTTAAATATGTCTCTGCAACTGAAGACTCCCCTAGCTCCCTCTGAGGCTGTGGCTGCTGACATCCACAGCCTTGTCTGCCATTACTTTTATTAACAATATCAACACTGCTATTAGGTCTTCTGTTATTTCACTGATGTCTATATGTCTAAAAATTCCACTGCTAGCTACCTCTTATCAGCCAGCAGACAAATTGAATTGACGTCGGCTTGAGCAAATGTTTACTCAGGAGATGTAATGAAAATTGTTCTGAAAATGACTCCCGCTATGCTGTCTCAGGTGGGCTAATATATGTTAACATTAATCAGTGTGGAAAATCAGGAATAAGCCCATGCTGAGATCTTCACGCTATTTTTTGTTTCTCCTCTGTAATGCCAAAGTTTTAAAAAGGGGGACTGGAGTTTTGGTGGATGAGGTGTAAAAACTCCAGATCAAATTAACCACATGGACAGTCTTTTATTTTTATAGTGCATTAGCTGTGACTAATGCAGGTCTGCTTGAGCGCTGTCCCACTAAAATAATAGTTATCTTGGCTAAAACACCCTCTCGCTCTTTCTGGTTCAATGTGTCGCTCTGAAGTGAAATACCCCACTAATGCTCCCCTCAGATGGACCTCCCTACAAAAGGTTGCATATTTTTACTAATTGGAGAAAAAGTGTGCATCCATAAAACTGGGTGTGCCGTAGATGTGAAGCCGATGGTGGACCTGTGTTTCTCATAATAGCAACAATGACAGAAACAACAGCTGCAGCAGTGGTTATGGCTGAAGGTTGCCGGTTCATCTCAGGCCACAGAGGCTTTATGATATCGGTCTCAGGCCAGCAGGGACGTGGTGGCAGCACAGAGCCCTGCTGGAACATGAAAGGCTATCCCGCAGTGCCATGCACGAAAGCAACAGCAGGGGAGCAGATGGTGTGATGTTTGGCCAAAATGGCAAGTGGATGATCAAATTTTATACATTTGCATTGAAAAACGTGCATTGGCAAATGTCGGCAAATGTCCATGTGTATGAGAACAGTATGCGTTACATTTGTTTGACTATATGCTGAGAGTGAACCCAAGCTGTTGCTCTCCACTTAAACAAACTGTGTCTCCTCCTCCTCCTGTTCCCCTGATCTGGGGTCAAGCTGAATCATAGCTCCTGTGTTTACTCCCTGTTTCTCAGGCTTTAGAACCCCACAGAGAGGCAGAAGGAGGGGAAGAGCGAGCGAGAGGGATGGAAAAAGAGCAGTAAGGACACCTGTTTATGATTCACAGAATGGGACCACACGGCGGTGAGAAGGTGAGAATGAGTCACCTTCCTTTTTCCTTCTATCCCTTCATCACTTGGGCCCTCTACAGGTGGGAACCTGCGGATGCTCCGTCAGGGATCTGTCGTTTTTCAGCGCCCCCCTCCTCCTCCTCCCATCACTCTGACATCGCTCCCCTTCTACTGTATGTAAAAACAGCGCAGAGAGCAATTTGACTTTGAGTAATGGAAGGAGGTTTGAATTCCCCCTCCGAGATACTGGAACCAGTTGGGAAACCACAACTATTTAAATGCAGGAAATCTTGATTTTATAAAATGTTAATATGATCTGCTCTGGGGACAAGCGAGCAGAATGGCTCAGAGAAAGAACCCCCCCCAACCCCACCTTCATCTATTGAGTGGAGTGGAGACAGGGAGCACAGGAAAGGGGGGGTGGACTGTGACAAAAGCAAAAGAAGGGAGAAGTAAAAAAGCGGAGGAGGAATAGAATGGAGAGATGGAGAAAAAGTGGAAAAGATCCACTTTTATTTTGTTCACCTCATGCAATCCTTTTCACTCTCCACCTGCTGGTAAACAGACCTAAATTGGAAAAACATTACTGTCTAAATGATGGAGAGGGATGACAAGACAGCTCAATGCTAAATATCACTCTCTCTTTTCTCCTTTCTTTTTCTTTCCCTATGCCTCTCACTTTCCATTTCTCAAAATCTATCAGCCTTCATCTCCGTGTGGCCACATGGTAATTTTAGAGGCCTGAGAAATTATGACTGCCTTCTTTCTTTTTTCCTGCTCTCTCTCTCTCTCTCATTCTCTCTCTCTCTCTGTCTCTCTCTCCCTCCACAGCCTAAATGTAAAGTAAATGAAATTCCTTTGGAACAGAAACTGAGCGATTACTGTTTTTTGGATTTTTATGGCTGCATTTCCGTTCTCTGTAGCTGGACGTTCTTTCTGGTCTTTGGAGAAATGAAAAAATGAATTAAGTTAGACTTTTGAAATCCTGTAGAAAGGAAAGCGTAAGAGGCTGAATTCAATTTAATCTGGGATCACAATGACTTTGGCTGATGACCAAGAGGTCCTGTTAAATTAACCCCCACGAACCCAACCCCTCGCCTCACACACAACTGGTGTAATGCCATGTGAGTGTTTGGACAAAAATATGAGGTAAGAAGGGCTATGTAACATATCAGTAAACGGATCCAATGTCTTATAATTACTTTACAATCACTCCAAGTCCATGATACATGATACTGTTCTTAGCAGTGTTGACAAAATGCATCACTGTAGCTTTCAACAATGGATTAAAAACAGTTTACATACACACTTTGTAAGTGATGTTTTTCATTAATGTTACCAACAATACCTTTCTTAACATGCCCACTGCTGTAGCCGTCCGAGTGTCCCATTACAGACATGTCTGCTGCAGGGCCAGGCCAGGGCATTTACATGGATATCACAGAAACACAAGCAGCAGAATTAGGAGACTCGCTCCTGACCTTTGACTCACTTTTGGTCGGTACAGGGGTTTCTATGAGTGCAAGTCACATTTCTCCTTCAAATAGATGCTAAATAATTCTAAAACTGTTCAGTCAATTTTCTTAGCTGTCTATAACAATGGCTCACATTTAAATACTTAGCGTTTATTGCTTTTCTCTCCAGGCAGAGCGTCTGACCCCAGTGAAGTGGTTGCAGTAATAGATGGGTGCTCGGAGCCTCCTCTTTTCACCACTTCCCCCTGTGGAAGTCTCATCACCTGATTCCTTTTAACAGACTTGTCAGAAGAGACAGGACCACGCCAGATGACATGAGGAGTGGAGCAGAAGATGTGGAAACCACATGTTCATCAACCACTGGTTCCACATCTCGTGCTGTGTATTACGCGTGCACACGCACACACACACACACACACACACACACACACACACACACACACACACACACACACACACACACACACACACACACACACACACACACACACACACACACACACACACACAAATACTGTATGTCCCCAGTCACAGCCATCCATATTTACACACATGGATAGAAGTACAGATGCAAAAATAAATGGCTTCCAACTATCTCCTCTCTGACATTTGATACACCACTGTCTAAATGTACAGTATGACTTCATGTGAACATGAGGAGCTAGAATATGCCTGCCAGCTTGTTGTATGTCCTGTCGATCCTTCATCGGCCCGTCAGCTGGTGAAGAATTATCTCTCTCCCCTGGACTAGAGAAAGTGTATTTTCACACTGATCCTCTTTCACAGAGGCTCCTGTAAGCATCACACCACCTCCCTCTGTGACCATCCATATCCATCCTTCGTGACCCTCCTCTCACTCCGTCTCTGTTCACCTCTCTCTCTCTTCCTTCCTGTCAATCTACTCCCATTAACAACCCTCTCCCTACTCCAACTCTGTCTATCACTGCCTCTTCCTCTAACCCTCCCCTCCTCTACACACCCCAGCTCCCTCTGTTCTCTACTGTAACTCAATACGCGGCCAATCAGCTAGAGGCTTTGGAGTTTTGCTCATTACAGATTTTACAGCTGCAGAGCCTCGCAGAGAAGCCAGACATCTGCAGCACCTTCCAATATCTTGTCTCTCCTGGGCTGACATAAACGGACAGAAGAAAACATCTGTATTGTAGGTGAAACGATTGTGGGAGTCCGGGAAAGAATCTGAGAAATAAAGGGAGGATATGGGGAGATGAGAGACTTCTACTGCAGGAGGAGGAAAAAAGCAGAAAGGAAAGAAAGAGGGAAGGCAACCTAACTTGAAGGCTTACAAAAATGTCATTAAAAAGTCTTTATAAATGGGGTGGAAATGCAATAAAACTTGCTACTGTCATTAATTTCAGGATAATGTAATACCATGAGATCATAACATTAATTTGTGCTAAATACTGTACTTCATAAGGAATAAGTCAAGTTAAAAAAACTCAGTTCACTACTTCATTATAGTAAATAGTTCTAATATTTATAAAATATTTTTTGCAGTGATGTAATGTGAGAGTAATATCTGTGAATTCATTACATTAGCTTAATTTAATACATTTTCAAATTGTACATTTGGACAATTGTTGTTAGATTATCAGGGCTGCTCCTCAGCTTCTGCTTCTCAGCGTGACTTTCTGAAGACCTTTCGCTACATAGAAGCAAATTTTAAACCACAATACCAACAGGAATCAAAACAATATCTGACTAAACACTGCTAATACAAGCTGTGAAACGTTATATGAGTAGGAAAAGAATAGGGACAATTTATTTGTTCAGGTACACAACTTGGTTAAGCTTAGCTGACAGGATGACAAAAACATGTTTTGCATATTGTATTACCAGAAATTCCATTCCTGATTGCATGGTCAAAAAAACAAGACTCAGAGTGACTGCAGCTCTCACAGTGTCAGTGACTTAAAAATAGCACATTTCTGGTCCAAAAGAAAGAAAGATTATGGAGGAGGATGCAAAAGAGCGTGATTTGGGACCCGGTTTGCCTTCGAGGCTGATAAGCTGGAAAGTGAGGCGGGGGATAGAAAGGCGCAGGATGAGTGATAGGAGGAAAAGTGGGATGTCCTGTCCCCCACTGAGGCCCTGCAGACTCAGTAGCTGCTACAGCCTGCCAAATTATAACCTCATCTGGGGTTGGAGACACCTGGATATTCACACTAGAGCATGCAAGATGACTTCCACAGCTGTCCGACCATGTATTACATGTTTGGAGGGACAGCAGGGGTCTCTGTCATTCAATAACACGCAGGGTATGGGAGTTCTCATGACTCATGTCATGGGAATCATAATGGCACATAGCCGAACACTAAGACAGTTTATTTCTCTTTCATTGCAGGTGATGTTAAACAGGGAGCAGCGAGAGGGATGTGAGGATTCCCTTCAGTTTACTCCTCTTTCCTCGTTCTTTAAAGTAGCGAGACTCTAGCAGACCACAACACATCCAGATACAAGTGATGAAGAATTCACTTAGTAGAGTGCAGATCACCACCAGGTGTCTCTGGGGGCATGTGGGTGGGGAACAAGGCTGTGTGTCCAGCATGTGTGCATGAGGGCAGAGAAATGAAGAGGAGACAGTATGTAGGTTCCAAAACACCAGCAATGTAAAATGTTTTCAAAGTGAAAACGCCAACAAGACATTCCACCAACACTATCATGACCGCCACGTACATTGTCCATAGAGGGAACAAGATTCCAAACTGAAGCAGCTGGTGATCACTTGAGGCCCCTGCTGGCCACTTACGAGGAGTGAGGAGTCAGCAGTTAATGGTAGTATAAAACAGAACAGTCAATAAAATAGGGACTATTAGGCTGATGGGTCTAGCAGTAAGCAAGATTAACTGTGGACAGATACGCACACAGACAAATGCACAAAAGCAAAAACATGATAATAAAACATTGAGTTGTTTAACACGTTACCACCCCTCGCTCCATTTTCAGGGAACCTCCAAGGAACAAGGGGTGGTAATGTGGTAACAATATGCTGTGTTTATGTTGGGGAAGGATTTTCAGAATAGTGGTAGAGAAGAGAGAGCACCTGGAAGTTTGTTTACCACAAGCTGTGGCATGTGTTGGGAGTATAAATATGCGTGTCAGTCTCTACCTGCAGGACGTCCCCCAGGTCGGCAGTGCTGATCTCAGGGTCCTCTGTGGTGTTGAAAGGGACTGGAGTTATCCTGACAAAGGTAAGGACTCGGGGTTCAGGGTACCTCCACAGCATGACCCCCGGGCTATCCTCCGTCTCGCTGTAGAACACCACCTCATGGGGGCCCGGCATTCTCCGGGAAGCTGCAAGAAAAGAAGAATTAACAATAATATCATAACAACTTCACTTTAATCTGTAAATGATCTAAAAGCAAGATGTGCTTTACGGGAAGACATAAAAAAAAGAGGGAAACATATGGTGAGGGGCTAAGAGAATAAGAAAATGAGGCGAGGAGAATAGTTGAAAGGAAACAAAGAAAAGAGGAAAAAAGATAAAACATGATAGCTGACTGGAAGAGATAAAAAATGATGTGACTGGAAGACAGAGGATCATCTGGAAGGAACCCATGGATTTTATGTTTGAAGATACAGTAGATTACACGTTTACTGTGCTACACTCTTTTGGTATCATAAAACCCACGACTACACACAGTTTCATAACAAAAAGCCTGTTTAAGGGCTTAACCGGCCTCCTTGAACATTTTCAGATGCTTGTGGAAGAAAGAGACAGAGGTTGAAAACAGAATGAAAATTTCTGATTCTAACGTGGGCACTATTCTTTTCACATTATGAAATTCACGTTTTGTGGAGAAAAAAAAAATTAGCTTTGACTCGCATACATCTTTGGTGCTGTAATGTTTTTATAGTTCTTTCTACTATGGAATCTGAACTCTCCAAAACAATATCTCCTAAAAGAGCACCGTAGATGTTTCCACGTTCTCGCAATGTTTACATGTGTAAGAAGCCGTATATAAACAAAGTGGCTGAGTAAACATTTTTGCTATTGAGTAAACAACCATTGATTGAACCATGTCAAGCACCTGCAAAGCTGGATAACACTGGATCTAGATCTAAACTTCTGACTGGTGTTTGACTCAAGTCGTGGCTGCTGTTTGGGATTCAAGTCTTTGGAAAAATGTTTATTTGAAAAAAACAGTCAAGCAGAGAACTGCTGCTTTGTTTGGCCCCTGGGGGTACAAACACTGAGAGTCTCTTTGTAGAAAACACATTTCAAGGGGCAGCGAAATCTGTCTGTGGCTAATTTTTCCTTTCATGTGAAGTGGTGAGCTGCCCACTAGAAGGTGGACAGTGTATTGTTCTTTTGCGAAAAAGGGTGGATGAAAGAAAAAAACAGACACTTTCATGAGGTTTTGCTTTCGTTCGAGTTAGCCTGAACTTAGAGAAAGTGAAAGACAGGGACATGGATTCCTTCTACACTTCTCTCTATCCATCTTTCATCTCCTCCTCCTCTGTCCATCTGTCCCTCCATCCCTGTGTCAGGGCCCGGGGGACCACTCGCTGTTCTCTCTACTCCGGGGCCCGGTTTTCTCTGGCTGTTGACAACAACATGTTGCCGACAGATTGTGCTCTCTGTTCTAGTTCACTACTGTACGTTCTCCTGCTTCAGCCAGCATATTAAATGCATCAAAGACCAGTGGAACAGTGCAACAAACAAAGACTCAACCACAGCTGACAGAGTGGACGGCTGGTCTACAGCCAGAGAGAAGTTTGATCCTCTGTGTATAATGTTCCTGTGTGTGTCTGTGTGTGCGCGCACGTAGAGGACAGCACACACAAAGTACAAAGAGGGGGAATAAACAGCATGTTACTCAGAGTGGAACCAGGCAGACATGTCCGATGAAACTTCTTTCCACAGAGGGCTTTGATCTGACTTTGATTTAAGGCGATGTGTATCTTAAGTGACATCTCACTTTGGCACAAAGGTTCTTTTTTTTTTAGTTAGTACAAACTCAGCTATATGAGTTTATGAATGACTGAACATGGTTACTGGTCATCCTATGGATTAAGGGACAAGTGCTTACCACTGTTCCATCCATTTTGAAAGCCTTGTCAAGAAATAGACAGGAAAGTCCTGGATAATGCTCTTTAGAAAACTGTTTTGACTGTTTGAGACTACCACTGTAGATGCCTGCAGATAAAGCAAACAGCTAAGTCTTTGGGAGTCTGGGCTACTGCTGAACTGAGGAGCTGTTCTGACAATTGAGAAGTTCTACAAAGCAATCATGTCACTTGAAACAGGACTTAGAGTATAATAACCAGTGATTTTCAGAGATTTAAGACTGGCTACACAGCATGCATTATATAAACATTCACCTGAGTCCTGGAGGTACTGAAAATGCCCCGTTCGCAGGTCATCAGAGCTGTGCTCTGTCCGAGGAGAGGGAGAGCCCGGGGATGGAGGTGGCTGGGTGTGGCAGGTCTTGCCCTTGGAACAGCTATCAGCCGAGTCCCCTTTCTGCTGGTTTAGATACACCTGTAGGTGCTCCTCCACCAGCTTCAGGCAGTTCAGATGTTCCTGGCCCCAGAAGACCTGTCAAGACAGAAGCAGAGAGGGTAAAGATGGTTCGGAGAAAATGACAAGTGCACACCACATTCCAAAAAAGTTGGGATGCTGTGTAAAACATAAATTAAACAGAATGTGATAATTTGATAATTCCTTTTGACATACACTCAATTGAAAACAGTACAAAGACAATGTATTTAATGTTTTGCCACACCACTGTCATTGATTTTTGTAAAGCAACAAAAGACTGTGAAAGTTGTGGACTGATCCAAAAACACCTGTTTGGATCAGTCCACAGGTCAAACAGGTTCATTGGTAACAGGTGATAGTATCATGATTGGGTATGAAAGGTTCATCCTGGAAAGACTCAGTCAGTCACAAGCAAGGATGGAGAGAGGTTCAACACTTTGTCAAACACATGATTGTATAAAGGAGATTAATACATGAGCTAAGGAACGCTTTGTAAAACTGTTGTCAAATGACTGCAAATGATTGCATTCTGTTTTTAGTTTGTAGTTTTTTTACGAGTGTGGGATGGGGAACGAAGGTCAGAAAGTCAAGATGTAGGGTATTGGGACTGAAAGGCAGAGAGTGATTTTGGGGAAAGTTTGAAAATAAACTGTGATAAGAAAAAAAGCAGTGACACAGACTCACAGCTGATGCAAACCTACGTCGACAATTATTCAACATCCTTTTCCAAAACAGGAAGAGAGGCAGTCAGGGTTACCCTCGTCATCACCCCTTCACATCCTCTCTAACATTACCCAACACAACCTTACATCCTCCTTACTTACCCGCGGCATTCCCCTTCCCGTGCTCCATCAAAGCGGGTCTGCCTGGGGTTTGGAATAAGGACCAGGAATCTCTGAGTCAAAAACTCTTCACACATGGAGCTGCCTGCCTGCTTGCCCGCTCCTCACTAGCTTGCAAAGGGTGGGTTATGACTAAACTCTAAAAACAGGAAAATTTGGGGATTTTTTTTCCAGGTTTTTGGAAAGAGAGCTTGAGAAGAAGGAATCGGAAGGAATTCCGGTGGTTTTTGTACAGCACTTGATTAAAACACCACAAACGCCAATATTTACAGAGGGAAATGTATGGTTACGTATTAAGTGTTGAGTTGCGAGTCATGTTTCTGTTAATGGGCACGCAATAAAAGCACTGAGGGAATCACTGAAAAATGGGGAAGGGTAGGGGGTTCCCCCTGAAGATGTAATGTGGAATAATACATTAGTAATAATGCATTCAGTTAATCACACTGAAAAGGGGCTTTTCAATGTGGACATTATGTAACTTCTCACAGGAAAAAAGGCACACATAAGATATAACCCCCCTAAAAATAGCTTTATAATATTCCACCACTTAACCAGCAGATGTGACTCAAATCTACAGTGGAATTACAGCGTGCAATTCCGACTGTCATCACTTTAACTGCGAAGAGGACAGAAGCCATGGCAGGGTTGGAGAGGAACAGCAGATTCAAGGGAAAGGATTTATCTGGAAACCAAAGACACTCAAGCTGAGGTGACGTTTAAGTGGGCAGCGACATCACCTCGTGATTAGAGGCTGTTCTTCAACCCGAGGTGCTTTGCTCAAGCCCTCTGGGCTTAAGAGTCCTTCAGCAAGACACTCAATTGTAGCCAGGTGCAGAGGTGCTGATCTGACCATGACCTCTACAAACTCTAGCTGTGCTGGGTGATAAATCTTGTGATTGAGGGTGCTGAATTGATGTCATGGGTATACAAACCTGCAGCAGGCCTCCTTTCAGGTCCAGCAGCAGTTTAGGGGGGCCGGGCTCAGGTCCAGGGCTGCCGCTGTGCCGACACCACCGAGCCTCCAGGGAGGTGCTGCAAGAAAACGGCCCCAGCAGGAGGCGGCTTCGGTCCTTCAGCCCTGTCCTCACCAACATGTCTTGCAGCTCCAGCTGCACAGACGCAGCCTGAACTGCATCTAGGAAGACAGAAGGAGTAGCAATGAATGGCATGTAGAGCACATGGTAGAACTGCCGAGGGACAACAGAAGGTAAATGACATGTCATAAAATTCTGGACCATAATGAGGAAAAATGTCATCAGTGATACCCTATGTACAAAGTGGTGTGTGGATAAAATATGAGCAGCCATTAATTTATTGTTTACAAATTGGAAAAAAAAGAAGAAAGAGGGTTCAAACTGATGGGAAAGATATGTAAAATAAATACTAGTTTCAGAGTAAACTCATCAATATGTCTAATTGCATATAAACAATAACACAGTTCATTGATACAGGTGCAACTAAGCCAGAAGAAACTGACATACATAAACAATTCAACTTCAGTATTCACAAATGTTCGTCTCTGTGTTTCACTAAGTTCAACTGGCTATGTGACGTCAAAGCAAAACAGACCATACAATTATATTAACCAACCAATAACCAAACCGACTATTGTACTCATTTGGTGTTTGAAAGAGGAGAGCATTTTTCCTCTTGGACAATTATGTGCATGCTGTATGTCCCAGCCTTTGCCTATATGTCTCTTACTCGATGGACTGATGACCAATAAAGGTTAACAAGTTCATTTTAAGTGGACTAGTATGGACTAGAGGATGTTATGAATCAGACGGGGTATAAGTTGCGAGTGATGGGAATTTCCAATATTTGGGTCTGAGGCTACAAACAAACAACATCAGTTAATAAGAAAAACAGATGTGACTCCTGTGTGCCTCCTTGAACAGGGGTGGTCTGGGGTCATGGTTACACCAATCTAAATCTGCATGGATTCAAGCTTGAACTCAGCGTTTCTGTGATTTGGTAAACTAAAAGGTTTAGCAGACATGATGACAGTGAGAAAACCCTGATGGGATCCAGACAGAGGAGCCAAACACCCACTCATCCAGAAAGAACCAAAAGTAGCAAAAGCCCCAACTTAATAACGACAGCATTCTCTGTCCTTTCCATTAAAACAGAGATGTGTCACTGTGGTCACAGGCGGCCCTGAACTTAGCTTTTCGGTCCCATAAATCAGCGGGCTGAAACCCCTTCGACTAGTCGTTGACATGGGAGGGCTGATCTGGTCAGTTAAAGCTACAGCAGCAGTCCATTTGGAAACTTACCCTAGATGACTAATAATTCCTGAGAAGCGGCTCTTTAAACATGCCTTTTAACTCTAGAAATTCTCACTCCGGTCTGCTTGGCTGCAAGTCTGGGAAAGTAACAGGCACACCTGTTTCAGTCCCTAACTATAAGTCATGTATTATAGTTCCGATTATTTAATCGCTTGACCTTTAGAATTTCAACAGTAGCACAGAATAAAGAGGGTAAATTTAAAAGATATATAAAAGGGAGACATTCAAAACAGCAGTAATGTAATAGTGATGAGCATTTTTTGTTAACACTGTAACAAGCACTGATCTCTAAAACACAACAAGGAGCAACCACGTGTAAAACAGTGTGATAGTTACATTATATGGCATCAGTAAACTAATGGTCAACACATGTAGTCAAAAAACTGGCTTGTCCTTTAACAACTACACACACAATAAAATACATTGCTTTGTTATTTCCTGTGGATGAAACACAAATGTGGCAAAAGAAATTTGTCTTTGCACAACAGTTTTTCCTGTTTCAGTCTTTTAAGGAAAGAAAACAATGTGCTTAGGGTTCACTTGAGGTAAAGCAGGCTAGATGGAAAGGTAGCGGAGGAGGAGATGATGAATGAGGAGACAAATAAATATAGACATGAAGGGAGGGAGAGAGTGTGGGACACGGAACCAGAGGCTGTGAGAGAGAGAGAGAAAGTTATGATATGATGAAGATGTGACACACAAGCTGTGCTCACATCTTTTCACGCTCGGTAAACCGACTAAGGAACATCTTATTCAACATTAGAGCCCAATAACACAACAGGGGGGTTCCAATGAAAGTGCACTTCCCTTGTATAAATCATTTTGGGGGAAATATTATACTGGGGTGACTCATTTCTCTCATGAAAGACATTGTTAATACCAGTTGGCAGTTTACCTGCTACAGTAATATCTTCTGGTGTTGCGGCGCAGAGAGACCTGTTAGAGATTACTTACCAAACTGTGGAAATCAGGTTTATTTTCATGGCTAAGATTTATTAGACAGCGCAAGGGGACTCCCAAACTGGCTTGTTAAACGGAGAATCGTTCATTCACATACACGTAGAAAAGCAGACACAGGCACATTGGTGCAGGCATGGATAAGTACATAGAGAAGAGTATGGTAAACGCAGGCACACAACCATGCACATCCAGGTGGACAAGTGGAAACAAATACACCTATATACACTTATTTGCGCACACATACACATCTGTATCAAAGCATTCTCTCCTGTCTCACCATGCGTCATTTACAGCCCAGTTGACCACAGCATCCTGGTATTTAAGCCAGCAGGAGCAGTCAGCACTCTTAATAATCACTCTAATTGGGAGCGGTTTTAATGAGGGGGAATCCCTTTCTTTCTTCATCTCTAACTCCATTCTTCCATTCGGGCTGAATAACAGTCAGAGGCACATTTCTCCATGCTCTCTCCATTTCCGCTTCGGCCCTGTATGACCATATCGCAGCCATGGAGGTTTGTCTCCAGAGATGTGTCAGCCAGACAGCCCAGAGACATTACGCTGCTGAGCTGCCATAAGCAGGGAGGAGCGGTGGGAACGTTATGAAAAAAAAAAAGGAGGTGGGAAAGTTTTGGAGGATGAGGCGGGCGGTACCTGCGTGCCTGTGTTTGCCTACTTAGAGGTTTTAACATATTTACAGATGATGGGTGAAACCACAAAAACCAAGAGACAACAAGTAGGAGAGAGAGATGGTGGCAAAAATAAGAGATGGACAGGGAGAATGAGAGAGAAGAGAAAGAGCGAAAAAAGGAGCAACAGCAAATTTTTGGAAAGTCTTGAAAGTTGCTCTAAGAAAGACGATCGTTGACAGGCAATTATCATCCAATCACCACTAATACAGCTCTGCACCCTATGAGACGAGCACATAAATGCAGACGTGCATGTGCACACAAGCCTAAGAAACACAAAACCTTCCACAGAGACCAGACAGAGTAGCATGGGGATGAACAAGAATATTGTGTTGTGCCACTGTTAACTATGTGGTTGTTCCATATGGAAAAGACACACACTCATTTGCTCACAAGCACAAACACACACAGACACACACTGGAGTAAATGAACAGCTGGTTTTTGGGGTGGAATTTGAGGTGGCTCTACTTTATGTGTTGGGGTTTTAGAAAACTGGCTCAGATGGAGCTGATGAAATAGATCCTGTCATATGAAAATGGCAAAATCACACACGCAGGCACACACACGCAGATACACACATTTTTGTACTTTAACTGTTTGTGTTCACATTTTCACAAGAACATAAAGAGTAAATTATTCGAATAATAAAATAAATAAGTAAATAATTGCAATGTCCTTCGTACCAATCTATGGAGATCATTTAAACAGGCACATACTCCACAGTAAAAGCACAGTCTATATAAAGTCTCATAACCAAGCTGTGTGACAGCACCAACTAGAGGCTGGTACATTGTCACCTGAGTGAGGAGTGCCTTCACAAACATAAAGAAGTAAAAACATGCACATGTACAAATACTTTTAAGGAAGTAGCAAAATATAAGATCCACACTAACACACACATACACTGGGATCCGTTAGAGGGGATTGGTATAATCCAGGAGTTTGGTTCATGTGTGATAGATAGATAGATAGATAGATAGATAGATAGATAGATGTACTTTATTTGAGAGAGTATGTGAGCTAAAATAATGTAAGTACACGATGTCAAAATGCTGTAAAATTCAATTCAGAATGAACTTGGATCACACACGGATCTGCACACACAAACCTATACCTGCACACAGTATATCTCCTGCTCTCACAGTAGACCTGCCAGTAAACCAGTGCACACAAGCACATCCTCTGCAGAATAAAGTACAACCTATGACACTGGAGGAACAAAGTGGGTGGTGGAGAATAGGGTGGATGGAAATCTTCCTAAAGTGAAATACATTTCTGGCAAACGCTTGGGTAAGATTAGATAAGATTGGAGACGTTGATTTACCGTGTTGGTTTCTCCCTGGCAGCCGTTATCTGACCACTGCCTGGCTGATTTATACCCTGGGACGTACTGGTATCAATTAGAGGAAACCTAAAGGAGTCATTACCTAACTAGCACAGACCCCCGAAGATTGTCTGGGATGGTAAGAGTAATAGAAATAATATACTGTCACTCACCACAGAAATACACTATTCACTCACCACAAGACCACTATAGGACACTAGAGGAAACTGGTTTCATAGCAGGGGACACTGTCGGCCAAAATGGCACAACGCAGGGAGCTGTGCGTCATCCAAACCGTTGCACAGTTACTGATGAGTGTTGATGAGTTACATATGGGTTCAATGATGGTTGCAGTGCAAATTGCGTAAGGTGGATATGTGTTAATTTGTTAATAGTCAACTCTAGATGTGATCTCTTTATAGGAAGACAAGTATAGAGACTATTCCTACAATCGGAAATTTCACAGTATGCCATTCTGTTACTTAACCTAAGCCTGATGGGTCCTGACAAATTATCAGGTTTTAGGTCAAATGAGGGCCTCATTTCATCCAGCTTCAGGCTCAGTTCGGTTTTGGTTATTTTCAAATGTAATTTAACAAAAAAATTGGTCTCTTTTCTCTCTCTCTCTGTGGCTGCTCCAAATGTCTGTGTCTGTGTGATATGCTGCAAGTAGGACATGCAGTGGCCAGCAGGAAAAGAGAAAGATACAGAAAAACTAGTCCAGTGTTATGCCTTACATTAGTCTGGTAGACTAACTGGTAACAATGGATAAAATAAAGCACAATGTTGCTAAAGGGCAGCTCCTTAACATGGACATGAAACAGTCACCCAAGTTAAGCTGATTCACTTAATGTATTTCTACTTTAATCAACATTGACATATAAGACATTTCTTTTATTATTCCCACAACGGGGAAATTTGCAAAACATATATGAAAAACATGGCAAATGTAAAGATTTAAAAATGAGTTTTATATGGTTAAACTCCCCACAAAAGACCAGTGGTTGTGCTAACACATAGTTTTGTTCTGAATGCTTAAGCTGTCAGAGTTCTGAGTTTACCAGCCACGTGTTCCTCAGTCCATACTGGTAAAGTTGTTGAGGTGAAGGTGAAGGTGAAGTTGAGCAAGATATGGACAGTGAAGGCAGATGTTATTACCACTGAACATGTATTATGAACATGAACTTATGTTGTGCTGTGTATAGTCTTAGTAAGACAATGTTACAGCTGCCTTTTTAGCTGAATTTATTTTTACTATATTCTGCCACTAAACAGTTAATCTTGAAAACAAATGTCAGATTGATGGCACATTAAAATAACTATAATTTGCAGCCCAAATATCTATCATTGTTCAATTGAGTTCAAGTTCCCATCCAAGTCTGTTAACTTCAAATGGCTCCATGCTGAGAGGCACCAGTGCTTCACATAATATGAGCTTTGAACATTAAAAAAAAGAACTACGGTTCAAAAAAGAAGACAAACTCTTGCATGTGTTCACACTTCACGTCTCTACCCAACTAACTGCAACACCTGTACATGTTCATGTCGACCCAGCAGCCATGCATGTCAACAAATACCTTGCTGGACAGTCTTTTTCCCCCGTGTCTTCTCTGTGATATATATTTCTATTATTAATGCATTGAAAACAATTTATGAGTTGGGTTAAGATGTATTTCCAAATATAAATCTCTGTAAAAGTTTGGCTTTGTGGAGCTCTGCTTCTCCCTGACTATTGAAACAGAAATAATATGATAAATGGAAAAGAGTGGCTTTCTTTCAGCAGAGTAAACAAACTGACATGATCATAATTCAAAGATTGGCCAGGAAAACAAAATAAAACTTGAAAAAAAAAAAAAAAATAAATAATGGGCAGCTTTGACTTTGTTCCTCGAACAGAAGTTTTCCTTTACAAGTGTGCTGGAGTAAATCACCGTGAAGAAGCAGGGGGTCCACAGAGGCTAAGGGCCGAGGAGAAAGCTTGGTGTGTGTGTATGTTGATGTATGCATATAAAACGTGTGCACTAGTAACAGGGTCTTTCGATACGTATGCGTGTGTGTTCTGAGGAAATCGGGGGCACTCTATGGGCAGTCTGACGGAGAGCTGAGAGATTAGGGAGGGTCTTGTTTCATGGACCTTAAGACATATGTTCTCTCTCTCTTGCCCGCCACCCTCCTTTCTTTCATTGAACTATAAATGCCCCCCCTACCTTGGGGAGTGGTGAGTCGTGGACGGAGGGAGGAATGTGGGGCTTCCACTTGCTTTTCATTAACACAGGATCTGGTAACACACCTCACTGTCAACCTAATCCCCTCTCTCTCCATCTTGTCCCCTGGCAGAAGGGGAGGGGGCTACCGTGACCAGGTACACAGCCCCAGATGTTCCAGGGATGAGGGGGGAGGATGACAGGGTCTTCACCCCGTCGCAGCTAGGGATGTACGCTGATGAAGACAGGGTGGGGTGGGGTGAGTGTAATGGCATATGCTGAAGAGACCCCTGTTCCTGCTCACACAGAGTACTCTGCCTGTCTTCTGTTCTCTCCATCCGCCCTGTATTATATGTCCTTTCTTGCCTCTTCTGCTTCTTTTTGCAACTTTTTGATTTCTTTCCTTATCTGCTCTTCTATTTATCTCCTCTACTTCAACTTGTTAACTTATTTCCTTTCTGGCACTGTATCTCTTTTCTGCTCAATCTTTATTTTTCACTTTGTCTAACCATGTTTTTATTTCCTAGGACTTCTTTTATCTCCTTCTCTCCTTCACATTTCCGTAACTACGCCTCCATTTTTGTCCTCTCCCTCTGCTTCTCTATCTCCATCACCCTCCTGCTTCCCTTCTTTCACAACTCTTCCTCTCCCTCTTTGTCCCTCTCCTGTTTCTCCTCGCACACTTGCATCATCCTGAGGTCAGCTCAGGATGTGGTCCATCAATCTCAGCCCGCTCCTGAGGATCACAAGACCAACAACAGCAGCAACAGTAGTGGTACATACTGTAGCAGTAGTAATACTACATTCTCCTGTCTTACATCTCTCATGTACAGCCTGTCCCTGGGGGGTCATTCCCACTGACTTATTGTGGCAGCTCAAACGCTCAACCTAACAGACCGGGAATCCCAACCTTTATCTTCATAAAATTCCAAGGTATCCGTTTTCTGGGGTACAGAGTGGACCGGAGAGGCCGGAGTGCTGAGTGATGGAGGTGGTGCAGCTAAGGCTAAAAGTCAGCAGATACATCTATTGTCACCAGCGATCAGTCAGCGTAATTGGAGACAGTTTGTCTCCTTTTGATGGCAGCAAATCTGGAAACACCATGTGAAGAAGCCCTCGGGGGAAAATAGCAGCGTATGTTGTGAAAAAAAGATCTATAAGAGTGTTTAAGTTATCAAGAGAGAAAAAAAAAAGAGAAACAACTGGGTGAGACAAACATGTTATTCAGCAGGATAGTTTGTGACATTTGCTTTGAAATACCTTTTCACCGCGTAAAAAAGATCTTATTTGTGGGCGTTTGGTGCCACGTAAACTTTGCAATCCTCCGCTGGCAACATTTGCAGGTGTTGCTCCACATGAGGTTTCAACATGTTCTCAGAGACGAGGCAAAGAGATGAAATATCAGGACCTATAATGAGATCTACATAGAGGATCTTAAACCTCTCAGGTATTTCAGAGAGCACTCAAATATGATGTACGAGCAGCTGAATGAAACTTCTGCTGCACACGATGACAGCATTAGTTTTATGGTAGTTATTATAATGTCTTGTTCAGAACAGACATACACGCTGTTATGTTTTTTGGGTCGTAACAACAAACAGTATTTCAAAGAGTTCGGAGCCAAGCTGGGGATGAATGATCCAATGGATGTCAGTAAACACCAGTGGTCCTGATCCCAACATTTTTTTTATTTGTGTCCAGTCAAACTGTAATGTCTTGAGAGCAGTGGTGGCTCTGTTTCAAGGCGCTGGTAATTGTGGGGAAAACAATATCCATGAAAAGACAGTTCACTGCACAATAATCTCTATTTCCTGTGTTTGCTGTAAACAAATCAAAGAACTACTATTAACAAATCCCTTTTAAAAACTATTACTATATGCAAAAGAAAGAGCAATCACTATAAATAGAAGAGTCATCTGAAAGCAAAGTGTGTGGGAGGGGATTAGCTTTCATATTAGTTCAATTGCCTCTAAACTCCATTTCTTTTTCCATTGCGATGCACATGCAGTTTCGACTGTGTTTATCGAAGTCAACACATCAAAGATGGATGAAAGCTGAAAAGCTGGTGAAAATCAGAGCAGGGCAGCAGCGCTCAGTATTGTGTCACTGTGCAGTTATGCAGATTTGAGTAAACAAAGTGCAAATTGTTTGAGGTTTTAATTAACATTTTCGACAATCATTTTATCTGAAGTAACCCAATAGAACAACATCTGTCAAACAGATGCAGGCGCTTAGGGAGCCCAGTTCCAGCTCTGTCCTCGTCCCTCTGCAACCCCAGTCAACAGGGGACGTGTTGCTCGGCGGTACAGGGATACAAACCATCGACTTGCAAAATTATGAGTCAAGAGTGTTCCTTGTTATCTACTGCATGTGGCATGTCAGCCTCGCACTCTCTTTTATCCTTCTGTTTCCATCTGCTGTCCAATACGCAAGACGTGCCAAAAAAACAGCAAAAAGTGAAAAACAAACCAAAAATCCCAGATCGTCTGTTACAGCGCGTCGGCTCACACCCAATGGCGCAGAGAAATTGGATGCTTTTTAATTTACATTAGCATTAGCAGTTCTGATTGTCAGAATGGAAACACTGCGATGCCTCCTGGATAATAGTCAGTGTTGATGAAGGCAGGGTTTGGTCCTAACACGAAAACAAACAGCTCGCTCTCTCTCGCTCTCTCTCGCACACACTCGCGCATAAACGTATGAAAATATCTTTCTCTCCCAGGCCCTTATACACACATACCCATGCAATCGAATGCAAACACAGCCTCACAACAACTTTAGATCCAAGACTAACACAAACATCTCACTTTACAGTTTACTGACAAACCTTGTTCTTGGCAGATGGGGGGGGGGGCTTTACTAGCATGTGTAAAAAAACAGCTATATTCCAAATAATACTGAGAAGAAATACTGGTATTTGGTTCCTAAAGTTTCCCAGTGCAAGTGAATGACAGAGTGTCAGATCTTCCAGAAAGGCTGAGACATCACATATTTTTCAACAAACAAGGGTGGAAAGTGGAAAGTCTGACTAAGTGCTATGGACTGAGATACTGATCGCCGCAGTATTAGAATGGACTTGTACTTATTTTCTTTATACAACCTGCTGTTTAATTCAATCCATTCCTGAGGGAACATGTTACAACATGTCAGTTACATTTTAATCCGAATGAATAACAAATATAAGTGTGGGGTGCACTGGGCATAGTTCTTTGGAGTTTGTCCACATCAATATTTATTTAGTTATATAATGATATGAAACAGAACAATTTGTTCTCCACTACATTTTTGTATTGGATATTTGGAGCTCTGTGTAACTGTACTTTATTTTCAAAGGGCCTGGACCGGTTCCTGTTGGCTCACATGGTGAGCTTGGGTACTAGACAAATGACACACCACAAAAAAAGCATGTACATTTAGTGTAGTGTATTACTGAGTCTTAAAATTGTGGTTTCTTCAAAAGATGATAAAATCTGCCAAATGGGGTGAAGTCATGACAGTTGTTTCCAATGCAGCTCCACCTGTTTCAGGAATTTCCTTTAAACAAGTGGCAATATCTTGAAATACAGCAGAATAAGATGGATCACATCACTGGTTTGATGTTTTTTTCACTTTTCGCATTAAAAAAAAAAAGCAACAATGACTCATTTAAGGTCCAGGCCCTTGTTACTTTGGATTTATACAACACAGGCCATTTACTGAGCTCAGAGAGGTCTTAGCAGGGGGCCGGAGAAAAGGAAAAAGGAAATGTTTCGACTCAAGTCTAAAGCACCAGAGACTATACAACCAAGAGTTAGCTGTAGAGATCTTTTAAGCAAAGGCTTCCAGTTCTATTTTCCCACTGGACACTCCTGATCACATTGTAAAACTGAGGTGACAGCTCAGGTAATACAAGAAAACTTTTTGTTAGATGGTATAATTTACAACTAATAATTTACAGAAGGTGAACATAGGTTCTCTGAGGGTTTGAAGAACTAAGACAATTAATATTGGCTGGCCCATCAGAGTAATGGCTGCAAAGTATGTTTTCCATTTTGTCACTTCCTTTGGTGTTCAGTCAGTTAGAAATTAATTCAGCAAATTACAGAGTATGGTTTTATGTTTCTGCACCTGTGATTCAGTACATCTGTGCTCCTTGAACTTCTTGTGCGCCTCTGCCAACATAAGCTCAATGTTATTTTTTACTTTCTGCAAAAAAATGAAAGATCTTTTACTCACCTTCTATCCTAGGCCCCGACTTTACATTCAGACTTCCTGTCATGGCCGATACGGTTACTGTCACGCTGGGCTTCACTGGATGGGCCTCCGTCTCCATGACCACTACGATCTGGGCAGTGTGGAGGGAGACCTTGTGGAAGGTCAGTGCCATGGTCCTGACGCTGTTGGCTTTGCCCAGGGCTGAGGCCTGGTGGTGTGGGTCTGAACGAGAGGGAAAGGCCCTGGGATGTGTCTTGGCTGGGGAGGAATGAGGGGTGGAGGAAGCAGATGGTGGTTTACTGGAGGTATCCCACGTGTGGTTTGGTAGGACTTTCTTCAGGTAGGCTTTGGCCTGCTCCAGCTTCGCCAGGGTGGGGTTGACTTTTAGCGGCCGTGACAGTTCCACGTTCAGCTCAGCTGTGGGGGAGAAACAGAAAGAAAGAGAATGAGGGAAAGAAAAAGATGAGTGACAATAAATGGTGAAGGAAAGACATAAAATAAAATAATGGTTTTAAAACTGTGCTGTCAACAAAACTTTACTTATGCACAATTTCTAAACAGTCTCTTAAAATTGGGGAGTATCTCTTGTGCTGATCCTGACTTATATTTATGAAGTGCGGAGTGAAAAAGCAAACAGGGTAGGAAGTGGAGAGAGCAATGCTTCTGCACAGGCAATAAAAACATGACTTTATCATTTGGAAAACAGTTAGCTCATGACAGAGGTACATTGAGAGGTACACACAGTCTCCCTGAATCTCTCTGGGGTTCTGTGTGTGTTTTTATTTGTGAATTGGAAATACATATCTTATATATTTTTATGATTAGGAATCTAGTGACAGACAGTTTATTCTTGCTTAGTAGTAAAGCAGTCCCTCTTAAACTATGTTAAACTCAGGACCCAAATTGAATAAATTCACTTTTGGCTGAAGCCCTTGCTCTTTAAAACCTACTCTTGTCATTTGGGAACCCACATAAACTGGACACAATCCATTTGGGGGTTTTAAGAAAAGGCAGGTTTCGCCAGTGTCCCACTGAGCAAGATCTGTTGCTATCTAACCCATGGAATACTGCATGGTACCACGTCTCGTAAATCAAACTTAGAACTCTTTCCTCTTCTCTAATCACTCAGCTTTGCATGCAAGGACCTGTTAAAGAGCAGCTGGGTCCAGTCTCAATCTCGCTCTCCTTGTCTTATATGCATATATATGCACACACACAATTACTTGGCTGTCTCACTGTAACATCCTGACGTGACACTGCAGTATAGCAGAAGAGAATCTTCTCTTCATGCCAGCCACATAAATCCAAGGCTCCTCGGCTCACTCCTGTTCTGCCTCTCTCTCGCTCTCTGGTGCACTGCAGCCTTCAAACACTTGACTGGAATTTACAGAGACACATGAATTAACTCAATGCCGTTTTACACCACTTCCATTATCCCATTTTTCCACTTGGTCATGATGATGGGAGAGGGAAGCAGCCGAAAACAAGAGCAGCTGTTTTTCATGGTCTCATCAAGGCACCAGTGTTTGGAGGGTTTTTTAAGGGTTTTAGGCCTCCCGTCTGTCTCCTTCCCAGGTAGGAGCACTGGATGACATGAGTGGGAGTGCTGCCAGGAGAGGCAGGCAGGCGAACACACACACACACACACACACACACACACACACACACACACACACACACACACACACACACACAAATGCACAGACCCTGGCCTCAGGATTCTTTCTCATTTAATCCAGTGGAAGTGAGGCACATGGTCAAATGGAAGGATGGCTGGAGAGAAGGGAATTGGAGGAAAGATAGGTGGAATTTGCTGTGCAATGTAGCTTATCATTTCCACTTGACTTATCACCAGGAAACTTTCCAGCAGTGGAATAAATAGCCCGTGTGCAGCTGTTCATCCAGGTTCTCCTGCTCGCCTCCCCTCTTCTTTCACCCTTTCATTTACTCCCTTTGTTTGCACGTAGCCCATCCTTCTGCTTCTTTCTCAATCCTTTCTATCTTTTACTCTTCCTCCACCCCTGTATCTAATCAACCCCTCCCCCCCCTCTGTAATCACATAAAGCTGTCTCTGATCACCCAGTCATGGCCAGCGCCGGGGCCTTGCCTGGCTCTCCGCACAGGGAGACCTGGTCCTCATTATCGATTGTCCTCCCTCCTGAGGTCCTTCTCTTCCCTCGCCCTGAAAAACTCATTCTGCCCCCAACACCCAGCCAGTTCTGGTGTGATGGTAAGTGATGTATTACCTGTTTAAACAGGAACTCACCTGGCCAGAGTGAGCAGTGCCATGGATACAGCTCACTGTAAGCCTGAGGTTTTAATACTTACATTTAACTTTGACTTGATCTGGGACATTAATCATGAGCACAAAATCTGATGTACAGTATGCCTTTGGTGAAATATATACATTATGTAGGAGTTGTTTGACATAACTGAAGGACCTTATCTAGGACATGGTAGCAGGAGTTGTCTCCTCCTGTGAACTGAGCTACCACATACAGCTTTTAGCATTCAAGCAACCAATTGTTTTTATGACTCAAAGAGCAGAATGATGAACAATGATGCAGCAATGATATTCCCTCCAACTTCTTGTTAGCTGTATATCATGCATGTAAAGATATTATGGATTTATGTTTGTTGGCCAAAACTATTTTTTCTGACAGCATTCATGATAAATGCGAAGAAAGAATGAAGTACAGCATGCAGCTTATTTATTAGCTCAATCGTAATGCATCCCAATAAATGATTTGAGACAAGTAACATACTGTAATTCAGCTTACGGACACACTTATCACTTCTAAATTTATGAACTCTTTAAGGAATTGGCAGATCAGTTTAAGGAAAAACTGTCAAACGACAGCAGGACAGTGTGTATCTGGAATGTAAATTGTGGGAACTCGGAAAGAACGCTCCATGGAGGAGCCTGGAAAGGAAGGGGAATGCAGCATCTGTACAGTTTCCCCCTCTGGTTTATCCGGTAACCGATGAAGCACGTTTTACTGCAGTGGCGCGATGTCAAAAGATGAATCTTTTGAAGAATTCAAATAAAATCGCACCACAGCATTATATGGCTTCAAGTTGAGTACATCCGTGTCATTTCCATACGTTTGGTTGTTTCTTTGGAGCTGACGTGTGAGCGTGTGCAAGACTTTAGAGCGATGTTCCATGTGGTTTCACTGTCCAGGCAAAGAAGGCATAAAACGGGTAAACTAAAACCTCACAACAGGAAAAGAAAAAATAAAACATAAACCATTTACAATCCATGACAGACTTATACATTTTACAGACAAGGCTGCAAAAACCTACATTTATGGATTGAGATGTAACACGGCACTGTGATAAAGACTTCTCTCTACTTCTCTCTTTAACACTGTTAAAGAATGAAAAACAAGTGAAGAACTGAGAATACCCAGAAGCACAAATGGCAATCTTATTTAACACTGCTTTCAAATGTGCTTGTTTTGCTTAAGGAGGGCAGGGAAAGACTGCAGATTTTTTTTTTTAAAAGGGAGGAAATATTAATTATTGAAAGAAATGTGGTGGTGCTTTCATCGCTGAGCAGGGGGAGTCACTGCTTTTCCAGCAGTGGCATTCTCACATATCTGAGTGTTTTTATTGGGAACACCTTGGCTTCAGCTGTAAGACTCACGACTATTTTAAACTGGAGACTGTCAGTGGAAGGCCTGTGCAAGGAGCGAGCATCAGGCCTAGAGGTTGAGAGGTGGTGTTGGTGTTCGCATACCTTTAAAGAATGGGACTTAATGTGAACAGGCTGGGGGAATCATAGACGGGCCCTTCTCAGGTGTCAGCCTCTATTAGCGCCGGAGAAAGTCGGGGATCAAGGTCTGACAGACGCGCGCGCACACACACACACACACACACACACACACACACACGTATATATCTCTGCAAAGTGGTGGGGGAGATCAAATATGCTTATTACCCAGGTTACTGTGCCTTTTTGGCGAGGTCATGCATGACGCCGTCCCCACTTTGAACCTGGCATTGGGTGTGTGCGTGTGTGCAACCACCAAGAACATTGTTTTCATTCCGACCCCACCTTTGATTTCTCTAGCTGACTTTTACGCTTGACTCTTGACAGCAGAACACCGGTGTCAGACACAGGTGGCAATGTGTCCAATTACATAGGGTGTGTATGTGAAGGGTATGTGTGAATGTCTGTGTTTGAGAGGGCCAGTAATTTTTTTGAGGGGTATCTGTAGAATCCCACTGTCACAAAAAAAATGAGATTCAATCCAAAGTAAGGCCAGTGACACGCGCCCCAGATGCCATCTGACTCGAATTAGAGTGGTTCTGGACGGTTCGGAGGGGCACAGGCTTGTATACAGTAACTGACAACATTTCTACGAACCCATAGCTTGACGGGAACCAGGGATGCAGGAGAGTAATGGTTCCAATTTGTTCTAGCTAATCTATCACCTGTTGCTTCTCTCGTCTCCAAGTGGTAGCAGTTACATCTCTGGACTCACTCACTGACCCTCTCAAAGACTGGAACTGAGCAGGAAAGAGGAAAGAGGGAGAGATGGAAAGTGTATGTGTGTGTTTGTGTGTTCGCTGGTCAATCACTGAATCCTGCTCAAGCTGAAAAAAAGCAACCCGGCCTTTTTTGTGTATGTGTTTGCTGGTCAAACCTTGAACCCTCTTGGTTCTGAAAAAAAAAAGCAGCTTCCTCTCTGCATCTGCATTCGAAGTGTTTATACATATGTGTGTGTGTGCATGTGATGAGTGGCTGCTGAGTGAGGGTCAGTACTGAAACACCATCCAGTTTACAGTACATATGTTACAAGTGTTTCCCACTCGGCATCCTTGGGAGGGCAGCTTTGATTAGTCTCGCAGAATAAATGCTGCTGAAATTGCGAGCACATTGCTGTAAACACACAGCAAGACGTGGCCTCACGGCGATCTGCTCTCTGTTTGCGCCTCAATGAAATAAATCAAATGTGAAACGCTGTCGAATCAAAGTAGAGCGGCCAGACATGATACATACACATCGCAGCACACTTACATGGTGACAGACAGTTTTTAAGACTTGCAAACGCAAATAAACCATCTGTGAAAACACAAGGGGATGAATAAATAAAATGCTGGATGCACTTTTTCTTACCAATCTTGTCACTGATTCAAACAATTTTAGTCAACTGTAGTCAACTGAAGCATCAAAATATGTCTCACTAGGTAAAGAACTCACAGAACCTTTTTACTTCTGATGCTGATGCTTAAGTTTACAGTGATAAACCGTTCAGACTTGAAAATGATGCCTGTTTGTCTCTGTTACTGTCTCAACAATAGGAATTAGTGTATTTCACTAAAGTCAGCATCAGTGCTTTTGCTCCCCGATCCCTGAAGAGTAAAAATGATCTCCAGCAGAGAGTCAACTAACCAAACAACACACAGCTGAAAATGTGTGTGTGTTTGACTGTGTGGGTGAAGGGGTGAAGGGGAACCAGTAGCATGTGTGGTCAATTCTCGATATTTCCAGCAGAGCCTGACCTGGGGCAACCTCACACCGAGCCTGGATCCTGTCTGACTCATTTGGGAGGGTGTTGTTTATATGTGTGTGTATGTAGGGAGAATGAATGTGAGTGATTATGATTGAAGTTATCCTACTGAGACAAGGATAGTTCTACTCTTTAGTAGTTCAAGGAAAACACCTGACTGTAATTGCACAATGTTGACATCTGCGCTTCAGCTAAACACTAGAATCAGATGTAACAACCACAGTATAATGTAATTATCTTTAGAGATACAACAGGCAGCAACCCTCTGCAGTGAAACAGTGAAATATCCTATGATAAATTACATTAAAGTTGAAAAATCAGCACTTAACACTATGCAATTTCTAATGGATAAATAAACCAGATAAGTGAATCTATTCAAATATTTATTTCATCTTTGGAAACGGAAGTGATACTGTATCCAAAAGGAGACCAGAGAGAGTATATACTCTCTACGTTGAAGGACGGTCTCACTTTACTTACAACACCGAGCTGCCTCTCCTGTATACAGCGAGCCCCCATCAGAAAGAAATCACATTTGCCATATTTGTTCAAAACCTGATTGAAATTTGGATGTCATTCGTGTCTCATGGAAAGGCCACGCTCGCTGTAATTTGACTGCTGGCGTCATCTGGAACGACCAGAGGGGTAGATGGACATTGGTGGTGTGTGTTTGTATTGTGTGACTGCTGTGGTGTACAGAGAGCTGCATTGTGTTGTGTTGTGTGATTCCAGGTGGACAGAGAAGCTGAGGGCTTTCCGCTGACAGCAGGAAGGGATGTGTATGGGGGTGAGGGGGCTATACGCTTCCCCAAACCATCAGCTACAACACCTATAGTTCAGCCTGGAGCTCCTTTTTGGATACATGCACAGTATGTGTTCATGATTTTATGCATGTGAAATAAAGACACACTATATGTCAAAATATGTCCATAGCAGGGTGTCTGTGTGTATCTGTGTGTATGTGTGTATGTGTGTGTGTACACATTTGCGGCATCTGGCCTGCTGGGTTCAGGGAGCTGAACTCTGAAGGATGTCCTGCGCCTACACACACTCTCCATGGAACCCTCATAGGGATAACAAGGTTGCACACACTCATCCACCCAAAAGCCCACTCACACTTTTATTCATTGCTGTTCTATTTGAGTAGGATGTCAGCCACACCCTTAGGTCAACAACCTTAGCTTAAAGCTCATATGGATATCATATCATTCTAAAAATAGGCAACCAAACCCTGTGAAAGGCAAATCCACGGGAGCCTGATGTTACACACACATTAAAATCCACAGGAGCTTATGGTCTGCTGTTCAAAGCGAGTATAAGTGATATCGGTGGCCTACATTCGCAATGCCATTTAGACTGCTCATCATCTGTGTATACAACAGAATAGTAGACCTTTGTGTTTGCCTCTGGTATGTTCAGTGTGTGTGTATGTGTGTGTGCTCCTCTTGCTGCCTCACAGCGGAGGACATTTCCCCTGAAATGGGATTAAATGTGGAACGGATGCTTTAAAATTGTAAACGAGCATGTTAGCGTGAGTGCGCACAAGTTGCATGTTGTGTTGAACAAGTGTGTTTGTGTGTGTATGTGTGTGCGGGCACGATCCCCACCTGGTCCATTGAGGAAATCTTTGATCTGGAGGCAGAGCAGAGGGGGAGGAATGCCCGTTTTATTGTCCACCTCTCCTGCTACTGTCTGCAGCCAAAACACATTGTAGTCCAGAGATTCTGGCAGAGTCTTTCCTGGGTCTGGAGGAAAGATGGAGAGATTGAGAAAGAGAAAAAAAGAGGTGAAAATGGGCACGAGGAAAGGAAGAGGAGAAGATAGACAGAGAAATGGTGTAAACAAATTTAACATTGAGAGATTATCAATTTACTTATTTGTTAGTCTTCCTTTGTGGGTATAACAGTTGGTGGTGAGTGTACGTCTACATGTCAATTAGAAGATCCAAATAGCCACTCTTTTATTTTAACAGGATCCATTCGCATTCATTCCATACAAACCTACCCATACTCCTCTTCTGATCTCACTCACCCAGACACTTGTAGTCGGATGCTACTCCTCTTAAGGCCACATCGAACACAGACAGCTCCATCCTCTGCTTACGGTGGTGGCAGCTGAGCAGAGCAGAAGGTTGCATCACCTGGAGGTAAAGGAGGGGTTCCAGCACCTGGTCCCCAGCCCCTCTTCTCCCTGGCTGCCTCACTATGGTCACACCCAGTGCCTGGCGAGCCGAGGAGCGACTGGGAGTTGGCAGGCCGTCCAGGGAGAGCAGGCTGCCTCTCAGCAGCGGGGAAGCCGGCTGAGAGGTGTTGCTGTTGAGAATGTCCTCAGCAGTCAGGCCAGCAAGGGAACCCTGGGCAGCTGGAGCTGGGTCTGGAGTCGGGGAGGCCGAGGCTGGAGGAGACTCAGACAGGATGTCAGGCTGGTTTAGGGCACTCTTTCCCACCTGAAGACGATGCAGAGAGAACATTTAATAATGTGTTGAGCCGCATTTTACTCAAGTTATTTGAGGTGCTTTTCAATGAGATGCTAAAAACATTGCTATGGTGCTTTGGTCCATTATAGTGCACCAGCATCACGCACGTTATACTGATCCTCTTGACCTTAACCATATACATGGAATCATTGTTTGAGCAATGGGCTGTTCACAATAAAATACCAGGAATGAAAACTTCACCGTTCAAAATGCCTGTGACAACTATGTGTTTTTCTATTTTGTGTGGGACAGTGTTGAGCTGGTGCCCAGAAGTCTTTTTCTTTTTTATCTGCCTAGATCACATTACACATATGAATTTACACAAATGTGAAAATATTAAGTAATTCCAAATCACAGAGTTGAAAATTCTCTATGAATAATTATACACACTTGGACAACTGACAAATCCAGGAACTGACTCATGAGAGAGCTTCATGTCACAAGCTTTCGTTCACCTTATCCCCGGGCTCCTTCTTCTCGGGTGTGCTGGGGGTGTCCGATGATGAGGGAAGGGCCTTTGGGGAACTGGAGCAGGCATAGGCCATGACAGACAGCCTACTAGCAGTGAGAAAGATGTCGAAAGGGATGAAGTTGAGGTTCTTGGTGATGGTGGACTTGTGGGAGGGCCTAGCAATGCAGTGGTGGCTGGCCCCACTCTGCTGCTCGATTTGGACGATGCGAATGCGAGCGCTGTCGCTGCCAAAGCCACTGTCCTGCCCGGTCCCGCTGTGACGAGATGAGGAGTCGACACCAGCCGAGGGGTCTCGACTGCCACGCTTCTGCTCGCATCGACGCACCTGCACAGAGAAACAGAGAAAGGTGAGACTGTGTTCACACTGATGCTGAATTTTTAAAACCTTTTTTCAACTGGAGATGGCTGCAAAAATCTGGAATCACAACATGCAAATACACACACACACACACACACACACACACACACACACACACACACACACACACACACACACACACTACAGGTCAGCTGATACCTGCGTAACTACACAAACACCTCTAAACATGTGCAACAGCTTGATAAATGCGATGAACATGAGAATTCAATTAGCATTAAAACAATCTGCTTTATCTCAAACCAAACCAAGATGCTGTGCTAGAATTGCCGAGATGGATCATAAAATGGATGAGAACATTCTTTTTTTTTTCTCGCAAAGTTTGTTTCTTGTTTAGATCCTGACTTTACAAGAGGACACAAACCAAATAACTTGCTTGATTGAAACCATGGACAAATTGACCAAAGAAGGACAGCATCATATAGCCACAGAGACATTAAAGGCATGCTTTGGGACTTTTTCTGCGGTCTTAAAATCATTTTGCACTTCTTGCAATATTGGAAATGTCTTTGAAAAAGGGCCTCACCCCGGCAAATCGAATTGTTTCGTGCAGTGACTGTGGTATTGTGTATAAAGCAGCCGAGACTTTGTGCTTGGCTCCGGCTAACGGATGTCGGGAGAGTTCCAGCCGTTGTGGCAATAAAAAGCTTTCAGTGACAGATGATACAAATCAATGTGAGTAGGTTGCTGGGTTTCAAGCGACAATGAAAGCAGGCATCTTTATTTGGCTACCCAAGCATGCCATCTTCAAGACTGTAAAGAAGCCGCCACTGGCTCCCATGGGACAGGAATAAGACAAACATATAAAACTAAACGCTACCTATCAAATAATAAATTACTGGACATGTTTATATAGAAGTGACACGTGTGGGTAAAAAAAGTTTAAATAAGCAGAAGCATGTATTTTTCATAAAATTCCCAAGCGAATGGAAAAATATTTTAATGCTGAGAAAAAAACCTTCCAGCCACCCCAATAAAAGCACTCTATTTTCTTTCATACAGTGGAGCTGAAAGACACAAGTAAATATATATATATATATATATATATATATATATATATAGAAAGAGAAGGCAAAGAGTACACATGTAAAGATGTAGGTTGTTTCAGTTCAACCACTGCACCACATCAATTGAACAATCCTTATCCTCCAAAAGCTACAGGCTTGTCAGGTGCATCATGAAGAGACTTGGGCTTATTAATCATCGTCATTTCCAACAACATGTCCAATACTGTTACTCCATTATTGAGGCCTTTCCCCCATGTTTCCCATCCATGTTAATGGGTACAATGTCAGTTTCAATTAGCTACTGCTGTCTTTGGAGACGTGATTATGATTAATTGAAAAACAGAGGAGACATACAGAAAGAGTTTTCAACAGATCCAAGGTATGTCCCATCTTATCCCACCCTTGTCTGTTCCTGTAACCTGCACATGGTTGCTATTACAGCATGTACTCTCAGCTGCCCCCCCCTCTTCATCGCTCCCTCCCACCCGCTCCATGAGAATTTTAAATGTATATTATTGCTGTGGCGGAGATAGTGTTTCAAGACCTCCAGGCAAATACTAAACCCACTGGCAGCACATTAGACAGAATACTTGACTTATTAGATATTTCCTATTCTAAACAGTGTCATCAAAGGCTAAGAACAAGAGCCATATAAAACGCCGCGGCATGCCTGCCCGCCTGCCTGTTCTGTTCGTCCAGGCTCATATGTGGGGCTTCCATAGGCTCGGCCCTGCCAGATCCCTCTCTTTCCCTGGCCTAATGAGGACAGGATGTGTGCACTTCTTTTCTGTAGAAATGTAAGATTTTCCAAGCGATGGGGAGGGGAGAGAAGGCAGAAAAGGGCCCGGACCTGTCTCCATGTGTGTTGTGTTAAGCTGGTGAAACTTGTATTGAGGTAAGGAGGTATTTGAAAAGGTATTCGGCAAAGGCAAGACGTACACTCCGAGGAGCACCCCACGTTGGAAGGGACAAATAAGCTGCACAGCAGCTGGGAAAGAGCAAGAGCCAGGAGAAACTGCCAGATACTCTTTACGCTTCTCTGTCTCTCTTCCCAAGCTTAGGCTGTACACATGCATTTACAATTACAGCAAATACCCCGTCTTCTCTTTAAGCACCACTACTAAGAGAGTGCCCCCTAAGCAAATTCTTGGTCTATATTTAGATGTGCTTACAAGTGGAATAACGGATAATGGGGAACACAATTGGGGGCGTAGAGGAAAAGAGGCAATGAGAAAACATACCACAGCACATAGTTGTTCATATAGTTTGAATCAACGCATGCAATCAGTGCATTCACAAACATGGACACATAAACACACATGAAGTCAGTTGCTTTCCCAGGGTTTGATCTCAGCTCTAGTTTTAGAGCACATAAGTGGATTCCTTCCTATGTTTCTGGGCTTAGTTATATCCCCATTGTGCTTACTCACTAACAAAGAGAACAGGTATACACAAAAAACATAAACCTATGGCTCTGTAGTCAGTGTGCTTTAACCTTTTCGCCAATTTATTCATTGACAGAGGGCAATAAATTCAGAATACAAACATGCGCTGTAGCTGCAGGCCTGGTCCCAGCTGAAATCCCATTTTCCAACCATTACTTTCTATTATATTATATAATAGCAGAGCTGAAGCGCTGTTTCCAGATCCCAATGCAATCTTTCTCTGGATTTAGTTGATCATGATCATGAACGTGCAACTACACACACATACACACAAACCCCCCCACAACCCCCACCGGCCAATCATGAGGTCATCCCCTCGGAGTCTCTAGGCAGAACATTCTGGAAAATGGAGGATAATCCCCAAAGTGTGAAACCATGAGTCTCCCAAGTGCCAATCATATCAGAGTGCATCTGTACGACTTTTGACCCCTATTTCTGTCAGTGTAACTCAGAACAGCTTGGCTGGAGGAAGGCTAATATGCGGAAGCAAATGTCACATCATCCAAATGCCACCCGTTTACAGTGTTGGCTGGCTAGTGGAATACGACAACATAACTTCTACATCTGAATACCACATATGCAGCAGATTGTTTCCAGATGAATGAAAAGTAGGTTGCAATTCAGGTTCAGAGATCAGGAAACATGAAAATCTGGATGTCTTAAGATGGTAGAGAAGTCCGTAGTAGTCGACAGGAAAGAATATAATAAATAAAGTCAAAGTCACAAAGGTTACTATTATTCCTTTCAAAAGAGTCCGTTTAACAAGCACATATGCTCACTAAAGTCTGAAACCAGTCAAACTATATAATAAAAGCTTCAAGGGTGCCCAAGTTTTCTTCAGGGGCAAAAAAGCACCAAAAAGGGAGTGAAAAGCACAGGAAAAGACATAAATATCTATTCACCCTATTGTCATGATGACACAAAAGACTTACAGGCAAAAATAAGATGTTAAAAATTAAAAATCTGCTACTTGATTGTAAGTAGTAAGCAGATAAAGTTGGTCCATAGAGGGAGAGGAGGTTGCTCCTCCTCTATATGAGAAACAAGAGGAAGATCAAACTATATAAAAAAAAAAGGTAAATGGTTGACATAAACCATTACCAAATCTCGGTATCGATTCTAAAATAATTTTTCTCACTTCCAAAAAAATCCATTACTGAAATTCTGATTAAAATGCTTCTACAGTGACACCTGCAGGACAGGCAAGAGGGGAAAGGACAGTCTGTGTGAAGTGTTAGTGGACGGCAGAAGAGGATGGGGTTTTACTGTCCTCCTTCGGGTGGGATCTTTTATTTCAATGCAATGTACTTCATTTTTTTAATGCTGATCTGTTATCGGCCAAAACACGTAAAATGATGCTCCAACGGGGGATGTCCTCTTTAACCAAACACCAACCAGAATACAATACTGACCTCGTGTTGGTCTGATAATAACTTTCAAATTTCATCTTCAGTTCTCTACCACTGTATTGTACTTACTGGCAGTAAAGCAATACATAGATTCATATAGTAGCATATTAGAAAAGAAATTATAATGTGCAAATTGCAAACTACTTTTTAAACATATTGAGTCACCAGTCGCCTCTGGTAGTAAGTTATATGAATGAACTGCATGAGAAACAAAATTCTACTAAAAACACTTGACAGAAACACAGAAAGATTATGACAGCAGAGCATTGATACCAAATAGTTAAATGCCTGCTGGTGAAATCATCAAAGCACTGGAGAATGGAAAGGTTGGGTGAGTGGAATCACAAGGAAGTGAGAACAGTGCTAATTGTGGGTGAAGGTCAAGGCAGCTGAATAAAAAGAGCTTGAACATTGGTCAGCAACTTGAGATCATTAGAAAAAACCGAGTCACAGAGAGCCTTAAACTGATTACAGGCACACAAAAAAGTGTTTTCTTAAAAAAAAGTTAGTGCACATGTATTGTCATAACTTTTACAGATATGACAGTTACTGTGGAGGGAAAACAAGCTACGATTGGTAGCATTTCTGAAGCTAAATGAAAGCAGTGGCAGGCGGTTGCAGTAGTCATAGTATTCAGGTGAGGTCAGCTTAGGAACTGAGCTGCTTTTCAAATATTTCATGCTGAAAAATTGTTTAATGTTTATCACAGTTTTCCCATGTTCTCTTGTAACTCTGGTAGAATTCCCATTGAAAAACATGGAAGTCATATCACTAAATCTTTCTGACAGCACTATTCAGTTGAGCTACTTGCTTGCAGGACGCCTGCATGGAAATTAACTTCTGTATCTTGACTACATCAGAGTTTACAGGTTAGGCCCCTGCTGTGCTACCCACTATTGTTTACCAGAACCATAAAGCTGATAGCAGGCCCCTGTGCTTTTGTGCTAATGGAAGAAAACCTCAATGCAGAAATACCTCATCTTAATCAAAAATAATAACAATAATACTTAACCAAATGCCATAAAGGCCGCAATTCATTCTCTCATTTTCTTGTGGAAAACAGAGGGGGGAAGACATTTATTATATGAAGTCACCGCTCTTTGTACGCCATAACAGCGGTCACAAAGCAAAAAAGGGCATCAAAGGCAGTCATTTAATACATTCAACTTTGTTTCAATAACAAAGGCAACCTGCTATGCACTTCAACTGAACCACAACAAAGAAGCATTGGAAGGTCGCGACCCCGGTGCTTGCAAATGGATGCTGAGTGCTTCAGAGTGACTGTCAACTGTATTTTAAGCACAGTGTACTCCAAAGCTCAGGACGCCGAGTGGGGTCATTTTAACAAGCTCCCTCCACTCAGTAATGCTGGTGGGTGGGTTTGCTCCTCCAGGGTTTAACGGCATGTTTTTCAAACAAGCACGAGAGACAATATCCTTTTCGTTCTCTCTTCCCACAATCCAGGCCCCTAAGCATCTCTGCTTAGTCCCTCAGTCTGTGCGTTGGACAGAGCAACAGTGTAAGAATATTTTGCTCACCATGTCAGACACCGTCCTGCTCCCCTGATGCAACGTGACATACAGGGGGGAAAGCAAACATCCGTGTGACAGTAATAATTTATGCATGTTGACATTCCTAAAGCGCTGGGTCAGTTGGAACACTTTCCATCCGGAAAGACCTACTGGAGGATAAGTGAAGAGAGGCGAGGAAAGAGTATGACATGGCCGGTCTAAATAGAGGAACGCCTGTGAAACACCTAAGTGAAAAAAAAAAACAAAGTAAAGATGAACAGACAAGAAAACATGAAGACGGAGATGATGTTCTTCAGTTTTCAGCTGCTTTATGGCTTGGAAAAGCCCTGGCTCGAAAACAAAGATGCAAAATGATAAAGGCTGGAGAATGAAAAGAAAAATTGTGAAAGAGTGAGTTAATGTGGTCCATCTGGGGAACTACAGTACGCTGCTCAACAAAAAACCTGGCTCTGGGAGAAGTGGCGGCCAAGTCCTCTGTTTTATAATTGACTGAACTTCAAAAACGGTTCCCTCTACCCCTGCACATGACATTAGTTTGCTTACAAATATTTTGCCACAAATAGAATGCGGATTGCCATTGCTTAGTATAGCAGAGCTGGATCCAGAGGCCTGACTTTCAGCGGGCTGCATAGTTGTGCTCAACACGTTGAGTTTAAGAGCGAGGCCTTCCCAGTGCGACTCCAAGCTTTCGGAGGAGCTCGCCAAACCCACTATGCCCCGCTCGTAAGCTTAGGCAATCAAGAATGATTTAAAAGGTCTGACAGACACCACCCTTAAAGCTCAACAGGAGACTTATTGCTTCAGTCATCCTCAACAGATCCACCAGTCTAAACCAGACCCCTGATTCAGATCCACCAATCAAATCTAATGCTCGGGTTAGGGGTGATCGTGAGGACATGTAGGAATTACCCATATCGCTACAATAACACCGGCTGTTTGTATAAGCAGGATGCGATGGAGTTGTATTAGTCAGTGAAGGAAGTGTTCAAAAATGCCAAAAGTCAATTTCTAGATTAACACCATGAGTGTGTTAGTGAAAACAAACAAAGGGGGAAAGTGGCTCGACTGTCATGATGTAAGTATTCAGAAATGATACACAGGCTTTCACGGCTCATCCGACATAATCTCTTGGCTGGAATCAGATGCTGCTGAACGGACTTTATCACCAAATGCTCCCATCATTTATGACAAACAAAGATATCAGCCATATGGTAAACAAGACAGTAAAGACAGTGACATTTTACGATGCTATTGTGGGGCTAAAGCTAGATTGAGAACTTGGCAAAATGATGTGGTTTATAAATGGATGAATGGCCTTTGTGCATGCAATATAAAAACATCTATATTAACTCCTTGTCCTACAATCCCTGGAACAGCGCAACCTGACTCTGAACATTTTATTTGGTAACTGATTAAATTAAGATGAAGGCCAGATGTGGGAAAAGGTGTGATTAGAAGACACATTACAGCGAATGTGAAAGTGAATGAGAGACAGAAGCACCCTGGGGTCTGTCTTTATTGCTGTGAACCTGGCCTCTGTAGCAGCGCAGTCATCATCATCCTTCCCTTCCTTTGTCCTCTCTTTTTTCTTTCCATGGGAATGGAGGAGAGAACAACTGGCTCTCATTAGCTGTCACCGTCCCCATTTAGTTTTGAGAATTTGTGTGGGGGGTAATTTTCTAATTTAATATTCAGGCTCCAGTGTTTACACATGCCAACAAGTCCCTGAGTGAGGTGGGCTTGATTGGTGACGGTGGCATCTGAAAGTTGTGGGTGTGAAGTGTCTGGCTGTCTGTGGTTGAGCTACTGTGAGAAAGCCTGCACAGGAGTGTGTGTTCAAGAACGTGTGAGCTTTGGCTTAGGTGTCAGTTGGACTTGCAATTTGACTTTGAATGCCCGTTAAGAAAGAATTAATTGTAAGACAATTGACTGGATGTAATTCTTGTTTCATTTCATCACTGTTTATACTTAGTGGGTAAAGGGAAGTGTGGCAATGCACTACAATTCACAGGCACGCACACAGTGAAAACACATCCTCAGCCCAGGGGTTGGGCTATGCAGCAGAGTCATCATCAGGTTTCAGCCTGGCCCTCAAAATCTCTCATCCAAGCTTTCAACTTAACATCATTAGCTTTGGCATCATGTTTTCAACAAACAAACAACAAAAGAGACTTCAAAATGCATTGTCTTCAGCATGGGCTCGGCGGTTCACGAAAGCAGACGTCTGAGAGACTTCAAAAAGCAGCGGAGATGCCTTTCATTAGGTCATAAAGTGTTCTTCTGAAGCGCCTCCCTGCGCTGCCTGGCGGCCATGTCTGTATTCTCTGCTTTAGTAACAGGGTCATGGGGAAACAGCAACAGCGGGGAAAACAACGACGACCCGAGGTGAGATGAGGATGTTTGGAGCGGGACGGGGTGGGAGGTGTAGGGTTTGGGGGGGGCAGATGAGCCCCAGGTGGTCTGCTGAGGACTGTGAGCGATGCTGCTGTGATCAGCCCACACCCTGGGGAGCCTACACACACACACACACACTTGCAAAGACACCAGCATGTATAAGTGTTTAAAAAAATGAGCATGCACGCACGCGCGCACACACATGCGCACGTATTATTCCAAACAAATTCAAAGAGTGGTGCGAAGACAAGAACAATCCTGGCTCACTGCTTATTTACAGAGCTGAAATTAGAAGAGGAGGATTGAAGTAATCTTCCTTTAATTTCTCTTTGGATGCGCTCCCAGGGCTGAGTGAGACAAAGGCTCTGATGTGCTGTACGTTAGGTTCTCAAAGGAGAATGATGCAAAACCCCCCTGTCCCCTCATCTGGGTGAGCAGGGAGGGCCTTGATCAGGGGGACAGAGAGGACAAGGCTAGAGGACACACAGATGGAAGGTAGGTTAAACTACGGAAGAAAAAGCTCAGCTGACTACACAAATGACCTGCAGACTTCAGAACACCTTGGCTGAATTGGACGAGCACAGTTCAACAGAGCGTTGCAGGAGAAAGAATGGTTTCAGGTGTTTAAAAGTGTGGCGTTTATTTAGACTCAAACCCACACACATGAACAAGGTGCGTGCACGTGATACAGGCACACAGAACAGTGTCCGTGAGTGAAAAACTATTATTGTGCCCCATGAGCCTGCTCCCACGAGCACAGGGCTGTGACGAGGATGAGTGCAATGCTCACAACTGATGAACACTCGCCTGCTCGTCATGCTGACTTTGAGCTTTTGGAGCCAGGGATGAAATAGACCATGACCTCTGATTGGCTGTTTCGTTTGATCACTGACACACAGAGAACAACCATTTTCATGGGGCCATCACATTGAATCTTACTTACAAGTTAACATCTTTCAGAGATCCCATTTTAATATTGTTTGAGCGTATTGATTTTGTTTACTGTATGCACGATAGGCCTAATACTCAAAAAACGAGTGAGCGCTGAGCAGTCGTGAGCGAGTAAGGTGGGTTGACCTTGCGCTCACCACAGCCCCGTGCTTGCAAGGCTGCATTTGTGCATATGGAGCAGAAATGATCCTTTGCGAGGATGGCTTTCCACTCTTCTGTCACATGCACGCGCCTGGTTTTTACATGCACAGGTTTTTACGACTAATTAACCATCATATTTAAGACCTGATCACTTGGCTGCACTGGACGGATTCACAGGCAGAGTTTAACATGGAAAGAACATCTGTAACACTTTAAACAGCAAAACTAACTCATCATCACACACTTCAAGTTTTTTTTCTGTTCTGGCTGGAGTACTGGCAATTCAAAACACTGCAACTCAAATGAACATGGTATCAAGAATCGATTTTAGGTAGTGGACTGTTCCAAGTGTTGGAATATGTGAGGTGCCTCTGATGATTCATCTCTGTCATGCACATCTGAACCACTGGAGCAGCTCCAAACAGACAAACTGAAACAGGTGAGGTATAAAATCAAGCCCACCTCTTGATTATCCAAAACATCTGAACAATGTTTTTGAGTTGGGTCTCAAGCGGCTATATGGCACCTATCTGTGCATATCTATCATTGCTCAGACGTCATTTGGGTTTACATGCCTCTATCAGGTTTCAGGGCCAGTCACAAGCCTTAAGTACAAAGACATCATTCATTTCACACATACATTCATAGATAGCACTCGAGGTATACATAGGTTTATGTTGGAGTTTTCAAACATGCACTTGAAGAAACATGTGACACAATAAGACAATCCTTAAAGTAAATGCCCACCTAAGAAACAGATTTCACATGGCTAGAACTAATATCTATTTCCATTATTAATTTACGTCTCGATTATTTTTTAAATAATCGATTCATTGTTTGGTCTAAACTGTCTATAATAATAAAAATTCACATCATAATTTTGCACAAAAAAATAAAATACTCACATGTAAGAAGCTTGAAAAATGACTTTTTAAAATGACTAATTAATCAGTTATCAAAATTGTGGCTGATTGACATTTATTGTCCAATTGATTAATCAACTAATCATTTAGGCATTACATTAAAATCTTTGGTGGCTCTAATTAGGACTCACAGCAGTTACCCCTATTTGGCCTGGATAACATAGTAGCAGAGCAACGTGGGAAAAAAAGAAAAAAAGAAAATGTGCCTGCACCCATGGAAAATTCTCCAAAAGCCTGGAATGATGTGTGAATTTTGTTTTAGGGTAAATATTTAGTTTAATGAGAGCAGTCCAAGAGGAACTCAGTAGTACTCCAGTCAACCACAGCACTTGAAAAATCACGGCGAGGAAGGAGCAGACACTGCACATTTGCAGAGTCAAATGCAAACATTTAAATCCACACATATGTATGTGTGCATATGCAAAGCTGCGCGCACACTCTCTCACACACACGCACACATTTTTACTACACCATCCAAGTTACAGAGAGAGAACCCAATACTCTCCATCACCTGTTATTCTAGGTGGAATCTTGCTTATACAGGTGTAGAGAAAAAAAAATCTGTTTCCTCTTTTCACCTCTTCAGACAAAAACTCTGAGCTTTTTCACTGAACAAAGTCTACTATGGTGTGTGTGTACATATGAGTCTGTACTAGTTGGCCTGGTGTGCCCTGCTTTTACTAGTCCCCCGGGTGTGTGACCCTGTTTCCCTTGCAGGCATAGAGAGAGGGTACTACTGACTCCTCCTCACCTGAGTCGACACCCGATCCCAGGGTTCACGGTGGGGGCCCGCTGCCTCTCCTCAAAGACGCCGTTTGTTTCCAGGCTCTAATAGAATTCCGACCTTCGTGATTTTATCTGGAGTTTTCACGCCAATTTTGCCAAAACCGATTGAGGAGAGAGCAAATTCAGCTGCTACTGATCTCAAATAGATTGAGTTTCCAAGGGGCCAATTTAAGAATGTGCCACGGTTATGCTTTGAGAAGAGGGTTGGTCGGAGCGCTGGGGCTGAACAGGGAAGGTGAGTTGTTATGACTGGCTGTCAATTAGCAGTCGATTCACACAGGAGGGTCAGCGAGACATGGACAAAAAGGGAAAAAAAAAAAGATACGGTTTCATAACAAAAGAAGGGCAGCGAGATGAACACTGGCTATAAAAATATGTATGTTTAAGATAAGCTGAGACAACGATGCTTACTTAACAGATGTAAGGCAGCCAAAATGGAAAAGGAGATGGCTGCGCAGGGAGCCTTATTTATTTTTACTCTCAGCAGTAACAGGACGAAGGAAAATAGTACTAAGCAGGATGGGAAGAGGTCAGGGTGAAAGGGATCTGGCCCTCAGAGAGGGTTAATAGCCAGGTTGACTGGTTAAGAGCTGACCTCTCAGGAACGTCAGCTCCCACATTTACAGACAAATGCTTTGGACAGAGCCAGGAATCAAAGCAAACACCGGATTCAGACTCTCTTTTTCTCACTGTGTCATGTCTCATCTCCATGGAGTTCTCCCTTACTCTCTGTTCCCTCTTGCATTCTCTGTCATTTGGCCATCCTCTCTCAAGCTGTCTCCACTCTCTTACTGTCTGCTCTGTTCCTTTTCCATGCTTCGGATTTTCACTCTCATCTTATGTCTCCCTATTTCTGTTGGCCCGCGCAGCACATAAAAGCTCCTCTGACACCTCACTGTCCTGGAAAGATCGGAGGTCGAGAGAGAGACTTCGGTTCTCAACGCTCAACAGCTACGAGACAATATGAAACACTCATCACAAAGAGGAGTGGACTTGGAAATGGTTTACGTTAAACATACACAGACAAGGATCCAAGCCCCAGGTCGCTCACTGAGCCAAGCTTGTCAACAACACCGTGGCTTAGATAAGCTGTCTTATGTGCTTTTGACATTCAGCTAATATTCCTACATGCACGAAAGCTAAATTGCTATACGAGAGGGCAGGTCACCAAGCTACCATTCTCCCACAGTGTAACATTTAGTAGCATTTGGAGTGAAGACTGAGATGCAGAACAGTCTTCATTTGTTTCAGAGGTTTTATTATTTTCTTTATGTGCAAATAAAAGAGGTATTTCAGAGACATTTGATGTGTCTTTGTTGACAGATCTACATCATAAAATGGCCTTTTAATCAAAAGACAAACAAAATTTTGGGAAGTTTTGATTCTTTATTGGCTTTTACAGCACATGACTTTAAAATATAGGAAACAATAATTATAAAAATCCCTTCACTGTCCAAACGCATTAAAAAGTAGTTGAGTTTGGTTGTGGGGATGACGTGCGCAAAAAAAACACATGCATCAGTAAAACACTGCCTCCTCCCCACTAATAACCTAAAACTGCTGTCCAAACCCACTGACAAACCAAACCAGCTACCGACCAGCGTGTTCGTGCCTACAGTAAATTCACTTCTCACAGCGGTTCGTCTTGGCTGGCGACCCACACCGCTGTCTATAGTGCTGGATTAATCCAGCTTTGCGTGAGAGTGCAGCTCGTGTGTGTCCTTAACGCAGGCGCTTAAGACGACACAGATGCAATAGTACAGTAATATCATAATCTACAGACTGTCAAATTCTATCTGTCTCCTGAAGAGGAACCCTCTTCTCTGTCAGCCAGCTAACTACCTCACTAGCCAGCTCTGGATGGATCAACACTTTTCCAACCAGGAGCTGTGCCAGTCCCGAGAGGGAAAAAGAGATGACTGGGAGAAGACGAAAGAACATGGAAAAGAGAGGAAAGTGATAAAAAGGGGGATGAAAGAAGAGTCGGTGAAGGTTAAAAGGTGCAGGAGATTAAGAATTAGGACAAAGTAGGTGGTAGACAGAGATGCATACAACCTCACAATGTCAACTGATGTGGTAAGTGATACAAGGAGGAAGGAAATAAAAGAAAAGAGAGAAAGAGGAAGATTGGAGATAAGGCAGGTAATGGGTGATTGAGAGGTTTTCCCCATGTGTGTTTACTAAAAACTGTAATTCAGGGGTTCCTGTGAGGCCTGATACCTAGTCCTGAACCTGGGTGCTGTCTCAGTGTGTGTTTGTGTGTGTGCACTGGCATCAGTGTGCGAGTGTGTGCATGAGTGTTGGAGGAAGTCTAAAGCCCTGTTTCCCATGCGTGTAATCATCCCAGGATGAGGTGGAGGATGAAGCCGAGCGGGACTTCCCCTGCACCAGAGGGTATTTTCCTCTCGCACTGTGGTACAAGCACATGGCTGACCCGGGCTGCCTCTGCATGTGTGTGTGTGTGTCACAGAGAAGTAGAGAAAGAGAGAGAGAGAGAGACATGCCAACATGGGACGAGAGAAGCAATTTTATAAATACTATCTATTCTTGCACTTTACCAGTTTGGTGAGACATTACTAAAATACTTTAGGAGCTTGTCATTGTGGCAACTGCACAACGGCCAGACAGTGATGCCAATAATGAGAGCTTACAATTCTGCATAAATGAATGGATGGCACTGAGGTGGCCAATAAGAGAATGATATAGTGTGTGTGTGCGAGGAGTAAGGAGCGGTGGTTAAGAGAGACTGGTATGGGAAGCTGCCGGGAAGATGAGAGATTTGCACACTTTCACATGGAGTCATTAATTTAGCTCTGTCGCACTTTCTGAAGAACTAATAACGTCATAACAGAGCTGACACACAGGCTGCAAACACACAAACAAACACACAAAGGTCAGCTGTTTGGTCGTAAAGCAGTATTACAGCACTGGCTCCCAAATAAAAGGCTGCAGGCAGTTACCACGCAGAGAATGTGCGGGCCATGTGTATGTTTGTGTGTGCGTCTGGACATGTGCGTGTGTGAGGCTATACACTTCAGTGTTGCCGGGTGACAGTGCCGATGACAGAGCAGTGAGATAAGTCCCAGAAGCTGCTCTATCATCTATTCATAGCTCCCCTGGCTGTGGTACCTCCTGCTGCTGAAAGCTGCCTGATCTCAACCCAGCCTCACTTTATCATCATTAACATCAACCTAAAAAATACAGAGACGAAGTCAAACTGTGACAGACCGTAGCTAATGCTGCGATAAACATTCTAATAATGCAGCGACTTAAAGAATGACAAATCTGCTTATGGACAGTGTAGAAATCATTTTGCATTAGCTTTGCATCTCAGTCATGATTTATCTAGAAAACGGGCCCGACTCGTTGGACAACTGGCGAGAACGCACAATGACACTGAATGTAACAGAAAATAACAATCCCGGACAGCATGTGTATGTATGCATGGAAGGGTTGTAACAAATACATGTGTGTGGACAGATTCTCTTAAAGCACAGCTGAGCGAACAGAAATGACTGAAATCACACACAAGACTTGCGCACATTGCCCACGCGCCTGGCTCGCCTCACCACTGCCAGGGAACCCAAAAGCCCCTACAAAACAAATTCATTAACCCAGACAATAAAACACAGCTGTGAACGGCGATGGGAACTGTTTGAAACCAGTGCCCGGGATCGGGGAGAATCTGTTTGAGGCAAACAGCATGGAAATAAGAGACAGCGAGCAAGGAGCGGTATTTAATTTAAACTCTTGCTGGGGACAGTGCTGACTATGAGAGCGGAGATGCTTTATTGAAGCACAACAACAAAAACGGTTCCCCTGCACCAGATGCTTGAGATCCAGGACCTGTTTTTAATTGAATCCTTTGAACAGGTTGTATAAAGGAAGTACAAACAAAACTGTCAAATACTATAAATATCATCACGGAAGTTGGGTTTGAATTAAAAAAAGACAGATACGTGCTCCAAATCCAGATTCTAATATAGTGGAAACTGGCAGTGGAAATACATCTGCACTCTATGATTATTATTTGTAACCTGTTAGCAGGGGGTGGGATGGACATCTGTTTTACTCTATCCAGTTAGTCTATTTTAACTATACCAAAAGTCTTTACCTATTCCAAACTCATACTCTAAACAATGCCCGTGCACATACTACTGATATTATTTGATGGTGGTGTGTCTAATGTGTTAGCAGGGGGTAGACAGGCTGCTGGCAGAGCAGACTGCGAGGGAAGAGAAGCAGCCCTCAGGAGCTGGTCTGAGCACGGAATCACACCGTGCTGTAGTTGAACACGCCACTAGAGGGCTCTGCAGCTTGTCGAATGAGCTGCTGCAGACCGGAACACATCAGACAAGACCATGTCTTAGTCATACTGACCTCCCTTCTGCAGGGTTTGAGCCAAGCAGCCGGACAGATGTGGTCGCCAAAAGACTTACGACACCGAGATAGATGGAGGTACAAATAGTTTTACAGAGAGTGTCCAAAAAGTCAAAGCCAGACCACATTTATTGAGAGTAACCTCCCTGCTCTGCAGCTGCACAGAGGTGAAGACACACACTGACTGACCTCAGTGTTAATGATACTGTTACGCTCCATAATGGCACTACTATAAAACCGAATGAGTAAAGAACATAGTATAATGCACCTGAACCTAATACAGTATAATAAAAGTAAAAAATTCCCAACAACTGTGACCAAAAAGTAACTTTTAAATGAAAACAGGGACATTTTCCCAAGCATAGTATATTCTTCATTTCTCAACAGTGGATGGATGATCATTATATTACATCACTCTGGACCTATGGGTCATTTCAATTTCACTTAATCCAGCTGAAGGCAGCAATAACAAAGTGGTTAGATGTGATTTTCTGAACAAATAGTTGACTGTTCCCATCGCCGGATAAACTGGGAAACATGGCTGGGGAAAAGAACATTTACAACACTTAGGAGCTACTATCGCAGTGCCCCTGAGCAATACCCTTAATTCCCCTGCTCTAGGAACTAGTTATGAAGCTGGTTGTTGGGGGGGTAAAGCACATTTTCAAATTTTTAAACTGTTGCCAAAGGACCTCCCAGAATAGCTGCTCGCTGAACTTTCACATCCTGCCTTGAACCTGGATGAACCCTCTGCAGCCGTTAGCTGCCCCTCAACAGAATCAGGCCATGAATCATTACAAGTCAGGGGTGAGGTCTCCGAGATCACCCAAATCAAAACCAGATGCACAGCAGGAACCTCCTTAGGACTAACTGTATAAATAACTAAATAAATTAATAAATAAAAAAGTCAGCAACCTTCACACTATGCCTTTCTCTCATTTGTTTCTATAGTGTAGCACTAACATCGGACAGATGGAGTGACTGTAAGAGTCCCATTTTAACATTTGAATCTATGCTGTTGTTTTCAGGAGACAGTCTGCTTGGTGAATGGACTGTGAATAAAAAGAAGGCATGTTTTGTCTGTATGATTTACTACAGCAAGGTCAAGTCCATCTGTAGCGGTAACAGAGACAAAGTGTGATCACTGTTCTGTCCAGTTAATGCATATTTTAGGTTTTTCTAGGAAGTCAACCGCATCACTTTACAGAAGCCTTTACGGGGTCTGAGTCATCTGACGCAGTCGCTGCACGTCAGCACTCACATCCTCCCGTAAAGAATCTTAAGAGGAGTACCAACAGTAAAATCACTCTGTCAACTCATTTAATTCCATCCCGTTCCCCCTCCTCTCCTCTCCCCTGTCCCCTTCCCTCTCCTATGACTCCCCATCCTCACCACAGCTGGTAAATATTTTTATATTGTGTTCCATTAGAAAGCTTTATTAAGCGGTCAGACGGGGCAAATGGCGCCTGGGAGCTCCCTGTCCTGTAAACAATAGAAAGGGCCCTGAAAGCTGCAGCTGAGCACAGCACAGTAAACTAAGGTCACATTAGAGGACTGCCTCGCTCTGAGTGAGTAAATATTTAAATGTGTTAGATTCACCCAAAATAGCCAGGGGCGATAGTTAGGGGCACTGCGTCGGGAAAACGGCTGTGATGGATTTTTGAGCAAAACTGGCATAGTCCCATGCCGTTATTTGCCTGTGGTACTTCACGAAGATTAACAGGACAACAATCACCAGCAAGAGGGCCAAGGTCTGATGTGTGCTCATAATTGTCGATAACAGTATGTACCTCAGCACTTTTCTCAGGAACGTCCATCCCCACCATGTTGTCTCTGAGAAGCTGCTGAAGAAGCTGCACCTGGGCAACGCTGAGGTAGAAATCCAGACTGCTGGTCACATTCACCTCCAGAGAGTGGCCGCACACCACCACCTCCTACAGAGAGACAAGGGAGATAGCACAGCGGGAAATGAAAAGAGGGGAGGTGGGTGGATAGAGCAGGGAAGACATTCAGTAACACATCAGGATTGTTTGTGTCCTCTCTTTCTTAACTTTTATACATGTAGTCTATTTACTTTCTATCTCCCCTCTATCTTGCTCCGTTCAGCCCAGTTGCTCCCTATTCCCCTCTGTCCTCTCCAGGGTCCCGCCCACAGCCAGCAGTTCAAACCTCAGCCTGGAGGCTACATCTAACAGGATATCACTCACTAACACTCTGGGTTGAACCGCACACACATGGGCCAGACCTACAGTAACTACACATAATGGTATTTGGCCACTACTGTCTAAACACAATCTATTCAGACCCACTGTTTTAAATAAGGGGACTGCTAATCTGGTGTAACATTAATATCAGTTTTTGTTTACTCTTTATTTATTTAGATGTATAAAACATATTAGGAGTATTATGATTATGATTAGTAGCAGTAGTAGCAGTAATTGTAACACAGAAGGTCATAATATCATGAGGTTACAATAATAGTTAAGGAAGGGATGAAACAAAGACTGTAGGATTATAGATGTAGATCACAGACTGTAGATTATAATAAATAAAACAATAATTTAATAAAAACAGCTGTTACATTTATGTGGTAAGCATGCATAAATCTGTTAAAAACAGAAGTTCATTGAAAATGAATATGAATTTTATTATACAAATTGTGGTAATGTCACTACACTACGTAGTTCAAAGTCCTGTTTGTGTTGATACTGGCTCTGAGTCTCCATATTTCAAAAAGTTACAAATCACATTGTGTGTGTGTGTGTGTTGCTGTGTGTGTGTGTGTGTGTGTGTGTGTGTGTGTGTGTGTGTGTGTGTGTGTGTCAGTGCAAACTATGGATTAGCTGTTACGCATTGTCAAGGGGCACGTTAGCGTGGACGGACGAGGCATCAAAGAGGCAGGAAGTCTCAGAGAGCCGTGCCAGAAAACGTCAGCTGTATAAGCAGAAAGGTTTGAACTCTGTGGGTCAAAAGCCTCCATTACACAGCGGGCTGGCTGAGGGATTCCTAATGAGTAAGTTACTGTATGGTAACAGGAAAAATGTAAATACTTCTGAAATCTCACATAATCAATGTCTATTTTCATATGGACAATGGATTGTGAGAGTAATGGTTACAATCATGGTTATAACAGGTCATGGGCAAAGGGGACACAATGTCAGTGTAAGCAGTGAACAGAAGTAGATTAAGAAAAATATGCAACTATGACTGTCTCTGAATTTCTTAGAAAATCCTTGTTTATCCTTACATCATCAGGACCTGTTGTCATTAATCAGATATTAAACTTTGGCGTTAAAAATATAAATACAATCATTTTTTAAACTTTCACTTCAATTGATTTATTAGTTTGCCTCCATGTAGACAAATTCACTCTTGTGGAAAATAAGAATACTTTTAAGAGAAAGCTGTAATGCTGGATTCATAAACAGCTGCACTGAGTGGATACTGACCTCTGCCTGTCCGCAGTCGGGGGACAGATTCTTGCTGAAGATGATGGCTGGGGCAGCAGTCACCCGAACAGAAAAGTCAGTCAGGATTGGCGTCAGGATGGCCCGCCGCTCCTGGTGCCTCCTGATACTGAGCAGAGACACATACAGGATCAAATTGTCAGCAGACACTTCTTCAGACAGGTTGTTTATGTTGTTGTTAATGTTCTATTAAAGCCTGAGGGATGAATTTATTGTTATCAATGTTATTCAGTTAGACGCATATCCTTAGAAGCAGGTATATGTATAATGTACCATACATTAACTTAATGGACAATTTAAAATCTAGCAATTACTTATTTGTATTTTAGTCAAAAGTGTGTTGTCCTGGTGTTGAAGTGATTTTAGTATTACACTACAAAACAAACAGCAACCATAAGGGACCACTTATTCACTAACATCCCCCAACCTTTATTTACTAATAACGTGTTATGGTTACCAGTTGTAAAATATTTGTAAGACTGTCCCATCTGCCTACGAATGACAAGTCAACACAACACAGTCAAAACCACAAAATGTTCAATGCTAAGCTTTTGTTTTGCCCTTAGCTGACAGGCAGACACACATTTCAAACGTGCTCTGGCTTTTTAAATTCAAACCAGTAGGATGAAAAGCTGAACTTACAATAAGAGACTTCAAAATAGATTTGCTCTCGCAGGCCAGACCTGTGAAATATTCCCGTAAGTGAGCTTTTTTTTTTTTTTTTTCTGCTCTAACACATTTTAGCTGGAAGCTTGAATATGGTTACAGAGACAGAATGAGACGTTATTTGACAAGTCTCAATTGGGAACACCCCTTAATTGTATACACAAGATCAAATAGAGACCTTCTCACATCAACTCTCTCCATTTCACTAATGTTCATTCCCACAATCAAGTCATATTTGTGGGAACATTTGTTAGCAGTAAAACAAATATACCAGCGGGCTTTATAAGGTGGTGTTAATTGCCACATCTGCTGCTATTAAAACAATCAAGTGGTACAGCTTCCAATATTTATAGTTGGCTAGGATTATAAAAAGCGCCGTTTCTAGGTGGCCTAGAGTACAGTACTTAACCAGAACCAATATCATATTCACTTCTGCTACACAAATGTGCATTACCAGTGCCCTCAAGGGATTCTTTTCTGACACATTTCTCTGCATAGAGAGTTTGAGGGAGGCCTAATTCAGAGGTGAAATGATCTGTGAGGCCAATTGGTGTTGGCTAATCTCCCCTCAGACAGGGATTGAAACAATGAGTGTCTCGTTGCAGGGGACAGGTGCTATCATTCACCAGCAAGGCTAGGAGCCGTGAGGCTCGGTTTACCAGTAATATGCGGTCCTCTGACTGAACTGGAGAACTCTGTGTGTGTGTGTGTGTGTGTGTGTGTGTGTGTACCTTTGAACGGGTGTGGTGCAAAGCACAAAAGATGGAAAAAATGACTTTGTTTTCATACAAAGCCACACAGTGTGAACAGTAAGTGTAGATATCTGTGGCATGGTTCAAAAAGAAGAATGGCCTGCACTGGGTGGTTGACACAGGAGGAGATGGACAGAGTTCACGGCTCTGTGACACAGGGTCTTTCCTCGCCGGCAACTACACACTGTGACGAGGACAGATCCTGTCAGTGGATCCATGGTGCTGGAATTTCCTCGCCAAACCTCAGGAAGCCAACTGAGGCCACTGCAGATCCACAACTACTGGAATTGAACCCAAAAAAACTGCAGAGCGAACATGCCACAAGTCCAAAGCTGGAGAGGGAGAGGGGGGTATCGATGTAGGGAATGAGGGAAAGGTGTGAACTTTGGAAGTGGTGTGTGTCAAAACTTGTTACAACCGAGGCGGTGTACTTCTGCGGGTGATTGCAGCAGACAAGTAAAGCTGTGAACTTGACTCCCCTTTCCTCAGTGTGTTGGAACATTCTAAATCACATGTTCAGTTATGACTTGGTCGTGGTGGTGGCTGAGGCCGGGGTATACGGCGCAGCACACAGCAGCGCAGTACAGCAAAGCCCATTTTCCAACAGAACCTCCAGCGCTGCTCCTGGCATGGCGAGGAGAAAGGGGAACAAGGAGGCAACCACAGCCACCCTGAGTGATTTGTTTGGAAGCTAGGGGAAATTCAAAAAACCTCAACAACAACAGTAACTTTGACCTTCTCAGCGCGGGCACACAGATGCTTAATTACTTACTGGTGTGAATCTTAATTGTTAAGGATCTTTAAATTAGAAGAGATGAAGCTGATACCTTTCTGATTACTAGATAATTAATCACTATGACACTCATTGTCATGGCATTGGCAACAAGTCACTGTGTGACACTAAAGTGACCTTTGTTATAGTATAATGCTCTCTGTCAATCCTTTGAGTACAAAAGTAACTGTTAAGCTACATGTTAGGTCATCCCATGATCAAGCTCTGAATAGAAATCCAGACCTCCAGCTATAGTAGAAAGTTGAGTCTACTCAAAAGGCATTCAGCATCTTCTGGAGCCCAAAGTGTGAGCCCAAAGTCTCACCTCATTGCCCTGTCAGACAGTCTGGCCTTGGCACAAGGCCCAAGCAGCCCTGTTTTCATCGACGGAGAGACAAATTGAGAGTAAAAAAGAAAAAATGTGAGTGGATTGAGCCTCAGTAGCCCCTTGCTCATATGAGCTCGTCAGACTCGGGAATATGAGTGTAAGACTGTAATGTATGTCCAAGTCCGCTACTGACTGTAAAAAGGCTGTTTTACAACAGACCCTGGCTGCCACAGTTAGAGAAGGTCAGGACAAAGAGAGAGTTTGGGATAGATGGTCAAAACTACTGGGGAGACAGAGGGAGCATAAAAAGAAATCAGGGTGGTCTAGTGGTTAGAGACACCATCCCATAGGTCCACTTCTTGATCTTGTTGAAATTTCAAAAGCGCTTCTTGCTTGCTCATTCTGAGTCACTCTGGTCGAAAGCATGAAGATGACGACATGATCACTTTTGCCTTCTATACTGACGCCTGCCTCATGCTTGATACAACTTTGAAGCTCAACTTAACATTGGCCTAATTCTTCCTAAAAAATATCTATTAGGTCAACCAGGAATAGGAAAATCATACAACTTTTTAAAGCATCTTTGCCTTCATTAGACATTGTACAGCCAAGAGTTGATAGGAAATGAGGGTAGAGAGGGGGGTGACAACAAGTTGGTTGTTAGAATAAAGGGTCTTACAGCAGGTCTACAAGCTGAGAGCTCAGCATCAGTATCACCAGCAGTAGCAGTCTGTGTTTTGCTTTCAGGGCTGCCAACACTATCATACTGAATGTGTGTACTGTATGTGTAAGACATGCGGTGAAGAAAATATCAGTGTTTATGATGAGTGTGTATGATTGTTTGTGAGAGTGTGCTTGAGTGCATCTGTGTGTATCTCAGCCAGCAACTCTCTAAGCACAGATGACCTGAGAGCGCTCGCTCTCGCTCAGGCCCGTGTTGATTCTGCGCCGCATTCTTCCACAACGGCTTATTTTTAGTTGACAGGGAACAAATCTGGACTCTTTGCCTGTGATTCTGTGATTTTTGGGCCCGTTCCCTCTCAAAACATGAGTGGAAAAAAAGGATGTGGAGCCAAACAGGCTGTTACACTCGTGCTCGTTTTAGCTCCCGAGTCTATAAAAAAATGACAGGGTTTGTAATTATGACTGTGCATGGAGAGGCTCCATGATAGGGAGCTAACTCAATAACTACATGCTGCTCCCACATTGAGACTGATGAGATAAATTTTGGGACAGTCACAGCAGATCACACACATGGCACCTGACCGGGGGTGTAACAATGTGATCTAGCAGCAATGCGAATGGCTGCGGTCATTGTAAGGGATTTATCCAAATGAAACAATATGTGTGTTGTGTATTTTTAATAATTAAGTGGCAAAGAGGCTTAAACTCACTTTTTAGGCTTACTCGTAAAGAGGCTACACACCGAGCATTTTGGATATCAGATTGTTATGGATAACAGGTCATCAAACAACCAACGACTTGACACATCAGGCCGACAAAAAGGAACATGGACATCCCAATGGAGTTCTCTTTCTGGCCACCTGATGAATATTGTTTCAGTAATCACAAACGTTTTAGTCTGGCAAGTCCTGAGAGAGACATATGACTCTGTTTGGATTATTATGTGTTCAGTTTCACTGGGCACTGTGGTTCAATGCCATATTGTGCTGGGCAGCTAATATACGGTTGTGTTGTGTAGGTGCTTGTTGTGCAAATAGTTCTCAATGATTCCACCAAATATTGGAAAAAGACATTTTGTCTGAGCGAGTAAAGCCTGATGAGAAGGTGCTGTTAAAAACGCACCCCAATAATTTACTTAATCATACAGCATCATATTTCCCTTATCTTCACGTGCAAAACACTGACCTGCTGGCCATGTTCCACTCCAGGGCTGGATTCTGGGAGCTCCTCTCATTCTCTGCTGACACACCTCCTTTGATTCCCTCCTTCTCTGGCTTGAGCTGCTCCCACTGAGCCGTTCCAATGTTGATGGACTGGAGGTCGACCTGGTACTGGCGGTCCTCGACCTCTGAGCCCGGGTCACGCAGGATGCCGAGGTTCAGCGCACGTCTACAGGGAGGGAGAGGGAGAGAGGGAAAAGGCTGTTTGGTAGAGTCACTTTACAAATCATGTAACAATACTGACTTTTTTTTTTTTTTTATCTTTGAGAAAGTCTATCAGGTCAGCAACATATTGCAGGGGGTCGTGCACAAGTCACATTCAACAAGCAGGTGTCGAAGCCCAACTAACCTAAATGTATAAAACATGAACAGTCTTTATTTATTGTTTTGGGGGTCACATCGAGTCAGGCTGTACTTTATATAGTCAATTACACTGACTCCAGTAGTAGACCAGGTAGTCTGTTATACTGAACCAGTAAAGAGGTTCTGGCAGCAGGCCCTAACCACCGCTGACTTCTTTCTTCCCTCTGCCTACTGAGTGGCTTAGTAGAACAAGTTTCTTACAGGATGATTTATGACTAAATCAAAGCCTCTGGTACTTGTACAGCCAGGCCTCAGAAAAATAACCCCAGGACTCAGGTGAAATCATTTGCCTTTTATAAAGTTCTGATTTATGCCAGCTTATCATTGACGGTAAACATTGCTTAAACCCCTGGCTGGACGGCACAGTAGTCTGGAGACTGGGGCTCTTACTGCCTCTCTCTTTCTATTTCTGTCTCCAGAAACACGGGACTTCTACAGTATACACAAACTGTAATATGGTAGAAGAGATGTAGAGATATGTCAGGAGTGGGCAGCGCTGTCTCTGTAGTTGAACTGCTACAGTCAAGTGAGCAAACACCGTCCCGTCAGCGCCAAGAAAAAATGATGTCATGTATTTTGCCTTTGAGAGACAAGATCCTGACGAATTCACGAGGCAAAAGGAATAATCAAAATTCAACATCTGCATATGACATCAGGGCTCTCGCTTCGTTATGATATGTTTATTTGTGCTGGTGAATTCAAATGAGAGCTTAAATGGTATAAATAAGGGCTTAAAATGGCTACAGATGTAGCGGCAGCATGAGTAGTTTTATTTGTTTCGGCAACGTCAATGGCAATTTTCATATAGCGTTTCTCTCCCTTAGCCACACTGGAAAGGCCTCTACCAGAGCGTGATGTTATGACAATAAGCACCAAGTACAAAAACAATGGCAATGGGAGATCAGAGGTGTATAACTGGATTTAGCTGGGTTTGTTGACATACAAACAAGTGAAACAGATCCTTAATCAACATTTGGAACCACATTTATCAACAGAGTATAATATAAATCAAACCAAGAGCCCTGTAAGATTTGGGTGGGATGTGTCAGTCTAGATTCATTAGGGCGTTTGTAACAGTACCTCCATCACCCTCCCCAACCCCAAACTGTATTTTTCACATTAAACAAACCACAGTTACCTCATATGCTTTCCAAATTATCTCTTAACTTCAGCTTATTTAGGAGACTCTCTTACTCACAATCAACATTACATGGGAGTCTGTAGCCAAGTCTCTGCATTGCTGAGCTGCAGGGTCATCTCCAATGACATAAATAAATATGATAAACATTTGTCTTGGTCATGCAGCCAGTGGAAACCGGTGTGATTTAATATCAAAAGACATATTTCAGCCAATCGCAGGAAACGAGAGAGCTTCATTTCTGACAAATGAGGAGGGGAGGAATTTTGGAAGTTCCCCTTGGGGTGCAATAATAATTGAAGCCAGATTTTCTTGTTGTACATGTGGGGGGAAAACACTGGCGGTTTGACATATTTGATTGGTCATGTGAAGACCACACTGCTTGGCCAAGAGGAATCAGAGAATGCCTTGGGAAAGCACGGCACTCCACTCTGCCCACCATATACACGGAGGAACTAAAAACATACAGAGCGAGGCAGGTGGAACACACCCTTCTGCTGGGTCTCACATGCCATTATCAGACATCTGCCTGCCACTAGCATGTGGAAAATATGGAGCAAAATGAAAATAACAAGTCATAAATGGCATGCTTTAGCAGATGAGGAAGGGAGAGGGGGGAGAGAGAGAGAGAGAGAGAGAGCGGGAGAGAAATTTTTCTCAAACACAAGTACTTAGTTTTGCCCTTGTTCCTGAGCCAACCTTATTTTAATTGCAGGAAAAGACCACAGAAACATTATTTTTTACGACAAAATTCTGCTATTTATAAAAACGGATCAAAAGCTCTGCAGCAAGAACGTTCAGTTTCATGGCATTCATGGCTATTATTTTAAAAAACATTTCTCCCTCCTCTGACACAATTTAAACCCAATTTGAGTCCGAAAAGCCACTGGGCCGATTTCGCATCAGAGCTGAAATATGAGGGCTCCCACCCAACATTATTATGGCTCAAAGTCAAAGCCTCCATCCAATTCAAGCCCTCCAGTGGGAAACGGCAGACAAAATAGGGAAAGCATGGCAGTGTTATGTATCTAGAATGCAGGGCTTGGAAAGAGCGATTCGCTGGTACTTCATCACTGTGAAGAAAATAATGATGTTTCAAATTCCTCTGAACAGAAGACATGCAGACAAATTTACAAATGGACAATTAATTACAAGTTATGTTCCTGTATTTAGCATTGTTTGGGTCTATGCATGCGCCGGGCAGAGCATCAATCATGATTTGTGTTATTAAGTGGACATGTGGGAGGACTGAGTGCTTAACATGGAGCAGATTTGGGATTGTGTGCTCTAGTGGTAATAGGATTCAAGGAGGAACCTTCTGGGCACATGCCTAACACACCAGTTAACACTCACATTAGCTAATACACATGTATATGCTGATAAACAGCAAATGAGCTCATGCAGAAACACACTGCTGCAGCATGCCATAGAGGCATTAGGTGTAACTGGTGGAGGATTTACTTTGCTGCTGCACATAACTTTGAAATAACATCCAGGTTTGGAATATAGAAATGGCACGACAGGAGAGAATGAACTGTAAGAAAAATAAAGTGAAATATGTTTAAAGAGTGTTCCGCGGACACAGAATCACATCAAACAGAGCCAATGGGTAAATAAGTAAAAGAGCTTGTTGAAAAAGAGTGAAAGTGGAATCTTGGGAGAGCCTGATTACCATGCTAAGGTTTTGAAGGCTAACTGTGGTTCAAGGTTGTAAAACAAACCACAGTGGGATCTGGTTGAGGCGCAGGGCCCGATGGTAGGAGTGTGGGAGCAGTGGGCTGTGTTACAGCCTCTTGCAAAGGGGATCCTGTGGGGCAGGGTGTATCCTGGCCCTTGGCTTTGAATGTTCTCCCACCTTCCCCTCTCAAGCTCCATCCACCCCCCCTCCCCGATCCCCATTCCCTGCCCCAAGTCAGTGGGGCAGGAAGCACCAGGGTAATACCAAGCGCCGCTGGCTTCTGGATCTCGTCACTCTGAAACCCGCAACCTGAACCCACAACCTCAGACCTGTTTTTCACTCCATTTCCCCAACAATCACATGCAATACATGTCTGCTTACACGTTCAACAGAGGCAGGAGTGTATGTAAATGCATGTGTGCATGTGCCTGTAAGCGTGTGTTTAAGAGAGATGGGGCCCTCTGTTTCTACTCTCCTGGTAGAACATACATACTGAGTAGAAATTTCATTGAGATCTCAGGCTTAATTCGGCCAAGTCAAGCTAAATTAGGTCTGTACACAGATGTGCTATGTTTCATGAGCGTTCCATGTTCTTTGTTTTGAGCAGACCCCAACTACTGTATATTTGAACTAAAAGAGCACATGCTACGTGAAACACTAATGCATGCATGTCCAGATCTGTCATTGAATTTTGTGGTGGGGTCTCCACCACTTCATTCAAATGCAAAAGTAACATCCAAGAGGCAAAGAGTTCCTGTGAGACCGGCTTAAATAGTATCACTCATCCATGAATTCTAAAAAAGAAAGTGTTCAATTGAGGTTTTGATGTTCTTTCTCTGTGGCTCCAAATGTCATTAGCCAAACACCATTAGCACCCAGCAGCTCGTCTGCTGTGTCGAGGCCAAAGCTGCACAGTGGCTTCTCGATCTGCTTGCTATGGCTCCCAGTTCCTTAAAGCGGAGTCCCACTGGGCCCGTGTGTGCGCCGAGGGGGAATTCATAAGCATTATGATTCATGAAACTTGCAATTACTTAGTAAGTTAAGCCCCCCTGCCTACGGTGGTCCGCTCTGAATTGCCAGAAATTCTGCAAGTTCTGAGCTGTGGATTTATGACCCCAGTCAAGTCCAATTGCTGTTAATTTGCATCTACCAATTATAGTAATTAAGGCTCTAAATTAGAACGCTGAGCAGCCCTCGGAGTGAGAGGGGAAAATGATGTCGTGGAACATGGCGAGTCAGCAGAACATAAGACCCAGTCGCTAAGGGATTTTTATACCCCTGCTACTAAAATGATTTTTGATGACTGGAGCTTTTTCAACAGGAGTCAAACACAGTCACTAAAACAACAAGATATCCAAGTCAACAAAGCTGCGACAATGCTCCAAATTTGTCACACTTGGCAATAACAAAGTACTTACTTGCGGCCAAGTACAACAATTCCAAACTATAGTTGATTTTTTTCTCACTGGCACAATATGCAATAAACATAAATTGCTGCTTTCCTGCATTGTGTCAAGGCTTTGATGTACTGACAAATTCCCATGACAAAAACTCAATAATCCATTCTTTTTTAGCCCAACAGCATTACTCATCTCCACTGCTGCTCCCTACAGAAGCCTGTTATTCATTAGGCTGATTGCACTTTAAAGACACTCAAACTCCACCAATTATATCATATTTACACAAGATCTTAGGAGGAAACTATTACTTCTATATACAATACAAGCAGGGCGTAGCTTGAGCTCATACCACCCTCATGACAATGGTACATGATAATAAGCAGTTGAAAGCAAAGCGCTACAGAAGAAGGCCCTCTGTTTACAGTGACATGGTGTACACCAAAAGTCAGTGTTTGCGCTTTGATTTCAACATATCTTAATTACAGGACTCATTTATCTCCCGTGCAGTTTACGTGTCAGAGAAGTTATATTGTTATAAACACAGTCGGTATTAGGCGGGTTGCTCGGAAGACACCGGCTAACATGTGCTCGCCATGACGGCCTGTTAAAGATGTCAGTCTGGCCAGTGTAATTTGTAGGCTCATCATGTACTAATTCAAAATCTGCTTCTTGCATCAGAGCCCCGTGTTGCAAAGAAGCCACGAGTGAAGACTGAACAGACATTTCATTTGGCTTGGGCTGACATCTATTTCGTGGAAATCACACATGCCAGTGACTATACAAATTAAAGTGCTAATCTTTCATCATATTCCATGATTCATTGTACAGTAAAAACATACAGTTTGCTACAATCCAAAAGAGAACACTTACTGATTTATTAACACATTATAACATGAAAGTATTTTTAAAGCCATATAATATCACATATCCTTGGCTGTGCATCAGTCAGAGTGTTGATGCAACTCCAGACTTACATTTCAGTCTGAAGTGCTCTGCACTTTGTCCCCGCTAATAGCACTGCAAGGGCCAGTTATTGAAACCTACAGATGTCGTCTCATCTCCGCTGCTTCTGTTCTGCTTTGCCTTAACACACATACATATACACTTTGCCCGGTCTGTTTGGATTTAACTGCGCTCTTCTCCTGCTTCTGCTCGCATGCAGCTCTCAGCACGGAACATTCCTGTGTAACAGGGACAGTAATTCACCGGCTTTTTAAGGGCACTGACTTCTCACTGGAGTCCTTCAATCAGAAGGTACATCTGCAGTGTATTTCTTGAAAAAAGCACCTAGGATCCCCGTTTGCGAAAGACTGAAGTTGAGGCTGCTGCTGAAAATGGTTGACATGTGTGTCTTTTTGTGCGCATCAGTCCGTCTTAGATCTTCAACTACAGTGTATTGTCTTGAAGTTGATGCTGAGAATTACTACAAGGCATCTGTGTATATGCGTGTGTGTGTGTGTGTGTGTGTGTGTGTCACTGCAGGACAAAGCTACTATTTTTCCCATAAAACTGAGTGGGCTGGTGCTTGTGAAATCACTTCCTCTGTTAGTAGTAACAGATTCGATATGCTTCCTCCCTGCTCTGAAAATGGACATAATGCTGCTTTTATAAAACATGTCAGGCAGAGCTTTAGCAGTGGGTCCCTGATGCAGAGGTGTGAAGGGAATGCCTTGCTGACTTCCTCAGACCTCAGATTGAAACCAGATTTGTGTCCCCACCAAGCAATTTCACAATGATGTCATCCCACCGCCATTTTAATTTGAGAGGCCTTATCTTTAATTAATCGCTAAACACATGCGTGGAATAGATTATTCATAACTGGCTGCAGTAGGGAACATGTCAGGAGTAGCCAAGGATCTGGCTTGCCCTTGTATGCAGTCATTTTCATCAAGCGAAAGTAGAACAGGCGCATACCTCAATGCTACTTTTACACTAATTAAAGGAAAATGATCCTTTTGCTGGAGGAAGATTTCAGATCCAAGGTCCATCCCTGGACTCTGGCAAGGCACTCAGGGTGTTCACCGGTCTGATTGACAAAGCCTGAAGTGAAGTCGAACCCCTTTTTGAAACATAAAGGAGTCCGAATCATACGAGACCAAAGCCATTTATTCCAGCTGACGCAGTTTCAAGCAGATTGACGATAATTGATGATACAGCCAGCGCCATACTTGTACAGCTGCACCTCACATGTTGTATCAGACATGCTGTCCAGATTGTCACAATAAAAGGATACGTGGAGCATATTCCCGTTACCATTCCCAAATCTTAGAATTTAGACATATAACAGACCCTTCAGGATCATAACTACACATTGTCAGGACAAACAGGCATAAAGGCAAACATAAAAACAAAAAAATCTAAAGCTTGAAATGTATTATGCTTTAAAACACAATGCTCACATGCGCAGGCAAATGCAACACACATTTACTCTGATATGAGTCTCAAACCAAGATGGTTACAGTCTTCAGAGCATTCCTCGTGATTTACTCCTGCACATAAATTGTTCAATTCATGCTCCGGCAAGGAGGGTGTTTTATGGAGCTGTAAAATTAGGCCCACTTTATGGATCCAACAGCATGAACCACTACTGTTTTTTCCACTTGATATTGATTAAACGCTTCAGTATTGCCAAGCTGGTTCACATTACTATACACACAGGCGTGTTGTGTGTATTTTTGAAGATGCTCATTTTTATCTGTGAAACTGAGGGTCTTTGGCAGAGCACTTTGAACTTGATTACACATTGTTTACAGCAATTATTGAATTCTGACAAATGTTTAAAGCAAAAAGATTACATATCAAGGCCTTATCCTTCTTCGGATAAAGAATGAAAATTTTCCTAAACAAAGTCATGGAAATGATGGCCATATTTGATTAGGTTAACGTATGCTACAGGTTTAGCAGACAGGCTGAACAAACATGTAATTGGATAGCTAAAACAGTAGGTCCTTCTCGTTGACGTTTGCCTTGACCTTAAACAACATTTTGTTCTAATTCAAATTTCCTTCCAGCAAACAAAAGGCGGAATGAAACAAAATACGACGACTTGCTGCTGGAAGCTCCCATATAATGGAATTAAAAACTTATGTCTAAATCACAAGCTCTGAGGAGAGACAGGTCAGACGCTGAGAATATGAAAGCAGCTTAGAAACCTCTGGTGTGGCCCAAGACTACAGGATTACAACCGCCCTCTCATGAGATAGTGTCCAAATACTTTTATGTCAGCAAGGAAAAACAGCATAAAATAATTACAATAATCTGGGGCACACATGCTTCCTACATCAGCTAATTCTTCCTCCTCTGTAAATGACTGCAGAGCCAGTGTTTATAATTCTGAAGCGGATCTCGCATTCATCCAAACCGCTGAGTGTATTTATACAAAGTGACATTTCTATATGGGAGATTTCCCCCCTTTTCCCCCTCTAACTGAGGAAATCGCATCGGGGTAGTGAACTCCTGTGCTTACCTAATTTCACTAGATGATGCTGTCGCTTTGAGGAGGGAGAGGGAGGGAAGAGTGGAGAAAAGGTACAGAGACAGCATGGGAGAGAGAGTGAGGATGAACTCCATTTAAAATCAAAAGAGACAACGTAAATGTAGCATTAATGCAGTTGAAGTACAGACTGACAAGAGTGTAACTTAGTTTGGAGTCCGACAATGTAAACTGAAGGTAAATGATGATTAAGTACCAAAAACAACTTAAAGCTCCACAGGACTTTTTAATTTAATCAGGGAAAAAAACTCTTCTTCAAGTGTCCCAGTAAGCCATGACAGTACCATTATTAATTACATACACCTTTTCCTACTGTGACATGTCAAAATGCCTTCCCTGAAAATGGTCTAGCTGAGTAGTTTTCTCCCCAGTGGTACAAATTATTCAAAGCAGGGAACTACTCATTGATATTTGATTGATAGGGAGCTGCCACCCTGGGGCAAATTCATGATTTATAAAGGAAAATCTACAGTACAAATGACATGCAACCCATAAAGAGTCTTCAAATTCCTCCACTTGAAAATACCAGGGAGCATAGTCAACATAAATCATTGTCCATAAGGGCTGTCACTGTTGTTTTCTCTCTTTCTCATTAAACAACTTTACACTGCTTAATTTGTAAGTCATCCAACTTCTGTGGGTTAAATGAGGTGAAAGTCCTCACTTCATCTAGGGAAATACAGAGTAAAAGAGGGAAAAAGAAGCTGGATAGATTAAAAGTAATGGAGAGAAACATCATGTGAGAAGAGATTTGGTGTAATTGGAGCGCCTTCAACAGGTTGCTGAAACCTGGTTGCATATCAGAAACCTACAGGAGGTGAGAGTTGGAATAAAGGCCGCGTCATCTGGAGCCTGTCGCCGAACATGTGTAATGACAGCGTTCTCTAAGAATGAGCCCGAGCCTGGTTGTGTCTGCGTTTGCTGGCACTGCATCTTGTTCCAATAAGGAGGAAGAGCCATTGTTGCAGAATGTGAGGAAGACAAAAGGGAGAATGAAGCTAAGGGAGATGGAAGTCATGGAAAGTGACAGAGGAGAGGAAAGTTACTGTGTGAGACACAGAATGAGTAGAAAAAGTGAATTGTAGTAATTAAGGAACAGTGCATAAAACTTAAAGAGAGATAATGATAGAGAAATTAAAAGACGCATGTTCTTCTGGAAGATAAATAAATATAAAATAGTTTCCTGCTTCAATGCCTCTGCTCCTTGCTTTCCGTTGTTGTTGCTTGTCTATACATCATCCTTATGTAACTCCCTCCACAATCATTTTTTACTCTTCTTTTAGTATCCTCTTTCACTCCCTCCTCCCTCTCATAACATCTTACTCTTTTTTCTCCCCTCTCCTCTCTTGCCAGCCAGTGTTTTGGTACAGTGACTCCAGAACAGTGGGGAGGAAGTGGCCCCTGCAGGCCAGGCTCCTGACAAACCACAACTCTAAACAGGCAGTGCTGTGAAAATATGGCATTCAAACAACACAATGCCAAAACTTCTGACCGCCATGCCGCCATCCAAACAGCTGCAGGCCCTGAGAACCTTTAATGGGAAAAAAACAAAGGGAAAGAAACAGATCGAAAAAAGGGACAAAATAATAAAAGAAGTAGCAGGAGGGGACTTAAAAATGAAAAACATGCAAAACAGCTTCAGCAGTGTCTGCGCTGAGCTGGAGACTGGACTGGGCCTTGTTCTTATTAGAAAGAACTTCGAGATGAGAAGGACGTGATGCCATCGTGGAATGGACTCTCTACCCCCTGTAGAGGTCATAAAATCATACAGAACAGAAGAGCAAGAGGCTGCAGGGATAAAATGAGAAACTGAGTGAGGGAGCTGTTTGAAGGAAGGAAGGAAGGAAAGAACAAAGGAAGGAACAAGGGAACGAGTAGCGCTTCTGTTGAGCAGAAAATCTGTACAAAGAACAGTCCAGGTGTAAAGAATTAGAGGAGATGGCACATCAAACGGGGACCGTGCTCGGCCTCTTTCCTGCAGCCCTGGTGGCAGGAAATGCTCTACAGCATCCTGTGAGCTGACCAGGGAGAAACCGACGAGAGGGAGCGAAGAGGAGAGCAAATGAAGTGGGAGGTGAAGAACAGAAGAGGGCACGTGTAGAAAATGTTCGACAACATCCTGCACAGAAGAGGGGGATTAGGGGACAGACAGGGGGGATACAGACATAGAGAGACACAGGAGAAGGGGGGAGAAGAGAGGAAATTCAAATGCAAAGCAAGAGAGGGAAAATGGGGCATTGAAGAAGAGAGTAAGGAGAAGGGGGAGAAGTGAGGAGAAGGTTGGAAAAGCTCTACAACATCCTGTGAGATGACTTGGCACTAATGGGCTGGGTGGAGGGGAATAGGAGGATTGCAGGATACGTGAAGCCTGAATCATGTATAGACAGGGGAGCAATACAAAGCAGGCATGAAGTTGAGCTACGTCTGTTAGGGTTGGGTGGAGAGGAGGAGGAATTAATTACGGTCAGATGATGAATGAATTCTGGGCAAAAAGCATACTGAGAGAATGAAGCATAGGGTTTAAGGTTTAATGATACAAAAAATTGAACACAGAACAAAACTGGTATAAGATCTGTGGAAAAAAAATCCATTCTTTCTTCCAGTTCATTGCCATCAGCATCTCTATATTTAAGTATTTCAAAAGATAGGATTCCTGTATACTACTGTAAAACTAATAACCTGAAATTCTATGTATCAGCAAACATAAATAATGTGATAATTTGTTAATCCTTTTTGACATATACTCATTTGAAAACAGTACCAAGGCAATGCATTTAATGTCTTCTCACCAACTTCATTGATTTTTGTAAATATCTGCTTATTCCGAATTTGTCAGCAGCAACATGTTTCAAACAAGTCGGGACAGGAGCAACAAAAGACTGTGAAAGTTGTGGACTGATCCAAAAACACCTGTTTGGATCAGTCCACAGGTAAACAGGTTCATTGGTAACAGGTGATAGTATCATGATTGGGTATGAAAGGTTCATCCTGGAAAGACTCAGTCGTTCACAAGGAAGGATGGAGAGAGGTTCAACACTTTGTCAAACACATGATTGTATAAAGGAGATTACTGCATGAACTCAAGAGCACTGATTGCATTCTGTTTTTATTTACACAGAGTCCCAACATTTAGTCAGGGTCGTAGTTGGCTTCCATGTGGCTTGGGTGAACACCCTGCATTGACAACTGAGATGGAAAGTGACATAAACTAGTAACAGATTAAATGGGCAGATAAGCATTTCTACTGTATATGTCTGACACAGAGACGACAGACAGCACAGTGAGGTTTGTGTGTGGTTGAAAACACATGTGTGATGAGCTTGATGTAGATAAGTGTTTATACATATACCGTTTGTGCAGTGTGTGATATGGTGTGTGCGCTGGAGAGCGTTTGTGTGCTTCTGCTGGAAGGGTGTGATATGTCAGGTTGTGATGTGTCAGCCTCTTGTCTCCCTGTGCTGCCTGTCCAACATGTGTCTGTCAGCTGGATCTGCCTCTCAGCCTTCAAACCAGCCTTCTGCTCCTTAAAAAAATCTCTTCTGTGGCTTTAAAATGCTAATAATATCAGTCCATTACCAGGCTACACATAATGTGAGGCCTTAAAAAAACGTCTTTCAAGGCTCTTCAAATGCCTTCTCAGTTGTTAGAAGCGGAGATGGAAAAATATCAAGGGGGGAACATTGATGCTTTAAACACTGGCTACTCGTCATTACTGAGGAATGGAGGGAAGTCTTGCCAACAGTTGGACATTTCATTTCAGGATAAATAAGCCCAAGTTAATAATTTTTGCCCCGGTTACATGTGCATAACAAGAGCTGTGCATGCGTGCAATGATAAAGTGACGGGTGGGGTGCTGACGGGAGGGCTGTGTGTGTGAGTGTGTGTGAGTGTGTGTGTGTGTGCGTATGTGTTTGTGTGTGTGGGGTAGGTTATGGAGAGAAGAAAGGGGACCACCGCAGTAGAGTTGTCTACATGGTGGCTTCACATTTCCCTCTGTGGTTCTCTCAAACCTGCAGCTGAAGTAACATGACTGACATTCTCTCTCTCTCACAGTCTCACACACACATGGATGGACGAATGGACGGATGGACAGACAGACAGACAGACAGACAGACAGACAGACAGACAGGCAGGCAGGCAGACAGACAGACAGACAGACGAATGCTAACCTTAACCATCACAACTGAATTCCTAACCCTACCCTAATTCTCAACCTAACCCGAAAACCAGGTTTTGACAGTCTGGACCTGTGAGGACCTCAATTTTGTCCCCACGGGGTTGGTATGCAGTCAGATTAAAGTCCCAGAATATAAAAACAAAAACATACACACTTACTTTGAGGAGAGACACTTTCCCAATGCCAACCTTGGGCAACAAATTTGATTTGAATAGTCAACAAAACACAATAGCTGAATTAACATTCATAATAACTCAATTGCCTCTTTAAGTGTAATACACAGGATTCATTTTTGTCATACAGATGAAAATAGCACATAAATATTGACAAAAATGTGGGCTGGGCTCAACCAGGAGTGTGGGACTTAAACTACATACAGTTACAGATGCATTAGTAAGGATTGTTAAGAAGTGTCTGCCTCAAGACCACAAGAACATAACTGAGGAGATTCAATTTCCCCTTATTGCATTTGTTTATTTAAGAGGAATATTTGTGTGTTAGGCAAGATGGTATAAAAATGGCAGAACAAAGCTGAACATATGAATGCAGTGGGACTAATCAAACACACATATTACAGTTGATTATATAGTGCGCAATGAAATAAGCTGTTTGGTGTTGAGCGGGAGTAAAAACAACTGGTAAAGACCAGGAGGAGGAAGACAGTTCTGAGCCCACTTTAGTGCCAGCCTCTGATTCTTTCAAGTCTGGTTGGGCCTCCTGGGGTTGTAATGTGCCTCTTATTACACAAGCATTAGGCAATTACGCCACTGGTTTCACATTGGCTTCCCAGAGCCACAGAAGAGCTTGTGGCTTCACACATGGACATTTGAAAGCATCTGCACATTCCTTCTTTCTTGAGGTTGACTTCTTTTTTTTTTTTTTTTCATACTTCTACTCGATCCACCAAGTGACTCTGCTCTGGTCTGATGTTCTACTGTGTGACCTACTGATAACTGCCACTTGGCAGACTACTGACCACACACACACACACACACACACACACACACACACACACACACACAGCTGTTTACAAAGAATTGTATATTTCCAGAAAGTCAACATCTAGGTTTCTCTTCCTACTGAAAAAATATTACAATACAATAACACACTACCATTTATAATCTTGTAGCTATTCTCTTCAATTTCCCAAAGCTGACTAAACCGCTGACAACTGTAAGAGCACTACATTGTAATGACACACAAAACCTTACTGCTCTGAGAAGTAAAGACAAGTTGCCAGAGACTCTGCCTCTAAATTTATCGTCTCAGACCTTGCTATGCACATTGACACATGGGCTGAAGTTCAGCTATTTCCATGAAATATCCAAAGTAACTAGACAAAATGGAGACACACTGACTATCAATATGGTATTCCTGCATTCCCCTGACAGTCCACCTGGCGTCCACCACTGCTGTGTGACTGGCCAGTCAGAGTCTCCCTGTCAGTACAATGACAGCTTCGAACCAACCACACAGGATGCCAGAACATCAACATGTCATGAGCAGGGAGAAAAGGAACTAAAACACAATAATACACAAGGCTGGGGTTTGACTACACACATGGATGCATACACAAAACATGCGCTTTCAATTTTACACACGCACACACACACACACACACACACACACACACACACACACACACACACACACACACACACACACACACACACACACACACACAAGATTTTGACAGGGTAACACCGGTAGAGTGTGTGTATCGCATGCTGCAGTTGAGCACAGAGCTTCCTAGGTTGCTGGTATGGGTGTATTCTTAGAACCCTTATATCCTGCTTCAGGATGAACCATTTACACTCACACACACATACATACAGGCACAATCATTGAGCGTGGAGCCCCGTGGCTCGGCGGTCAACCCCTGGATCAGGCCCTTTTATGAGTGCTGGACAGCTGAGGGGTGATCCCTCTCGCCTCTGTCAGCGTGCATCCCGACCTGACTGACAGCAGTTTGCCAAAACACAAGAGCGCTTTCCGGGAAGCTCTGAATTAAGGTCTGTCACCTTGAGTGCCACTGAACAAGGAATGCAGAACTCTGGGCTGCTTTCAACAGCAACAGATGTGGATGAAAAAAAAAAAGGAACAAAGAAAGGGCAGTTGTTGGGAATCACTACTGTGAGTGTTTCAGCTGTGCGTTGAAAAGGACTAACACGTGAAGGGGGAAACTGCACTACCGCACTCAGGGTTGATGAGGCCATTTGGTCAGCTTGCATGTGAGTATCATACTTGGACTGTACCAGAGGAAGAACCATGATGTTACCAAAATCTAAAAGGGTTTATCTACTAGTGAGATTTAAAATGTGCATAGCAGTTATTTTTCACCCTGTAGGAGGTGCTGGAGAAAATTAACCAAAATACATTGGGCATATTATCTACCCATTACTTTTAGAGACTGCATCTTATATACAAATAAAGTGAAAGGGTTCATCCTTTGGGAAGCGCGATCTTGTTAAAGTTAACAATGTAACCAGAGGAGGTCATAATAATGATTAGGATTCATCCTCTGAGTACCATGATTATCAACACCAAATTTCACAGAAGTCCATGCAATACATTTTACAAAATCTTGTCCAATGTTGTACAGCCTCTGTGACTTCATGGTGCCACCACAGGAAAGTATTCTCAAAATCTATAAATTATCTGCCTTGGACGAGACATGTCAACAACACATTTCATGGATAAGTTATAAAAAGTTATTAAAATATTTCAGGCTGGACCAAAGTGCTGGACCATCAGAACCAAAGACGAACAGACCAACATTGCAGTCCCTCCACTTTGTGCCAAAAAGAGAGGGAAAATAAGTTGTGGTTTACTTGTTTGATTCCCCTGTGGTGAGTCCTAATACCCCCTTCTCTCCCTCTTCTCCGCACACTACATCGGAATCATATGCATTAAAATGTCCATAAAAATGTATAGCAGGGCCCAGGCTGGGGTTTTCTCCCTCCTAATCCCCCTAAACCTCTAACTGCAGGCTGAGGAATACAAGTGTTGTGGTGCAATCTTCTCACAGAGCAGAGGGCCTGAGAATAACATCACAGAGGCCACAGATATTTATGGAATGAACCACAGGCTGTACACAGAAGTCAGCAGACACCACAACACAGCACACAAGACGCTGTATACAGCTCCCTACTCATATACAGCACAAGACACTGCCGGCTAAACACAAAGTGTAGAGCTGCGGTCAAAGGCCCTCCAATGATGGATAAGTGGAATTAGAGGGACAGAAAATGAGATGATAAAGATACAATATGATATACCAGTAAATAGATACAGCTGTAAATCACTGATTTTGTTCAGTGTTCATATGAATTCTACTTGTATTAATCTGTTTGAGGGCCTCTAGCCAGACAGAGCTGGTGGACAGGTTGGACAGCGTGGGGCACACGCTTAAAAAGACTGATAGCCTCATACCAAATGGAGTGGTTGGCTTGATTGAACACAGTGGTCAGGTACTCTGGTTCACAGATTAAAGATCAAATCCACTAACATTTATCTCGTTTCCTCCGTTCTGCTCTCGTAACATTAGCTCCGCAGACACAAACCAAGCCTCCCCCTCCCTCTTACGGCAGTAGATGCAAACGGCGTTTTCTCCCCTTCCAGGAAATTAGCTCGCATGTCATACGATACGTTTGCTGTATCATCTGGGAGACAGAGAAATCTATCCATAACACCGTTTCCGACAGAAAAGAACGACAAATATCACTTTGTCTAAAGAAAAAAAAAGGAACGTTAAGAGGGAAATAGTCCACCTCAAAGCCACAGCAGTATTCAGTGGCTGAGTCTAAACTTCCTGTTCACATTACGACACATTGTCTGAGGGCTGTTTCAACATGAACCCTTCCGAACCTCCAACCTCCGAAGTCTCATCTGTCGGCCGTGTGCAGGCTATCCCGTCTGATTCAAAACATAAATTCTGGGGCAAGCTTTAATAAAAGGGGGCGTCTGATTTACTCCGGGTAGCGGCTGTCCCCATTTTTAAAACAATTTGATGTTGCATTAATCCTGAGTGTCAAGGCAATGTGAAATATGTCCACTGCGTTTACCAGCACCAGGTGTTTCATTTGCTGGTCTGACAAAAAACAATGTTTATTCTGGCTGACCCTCCAATCCTTGCTTATTTTATCTTCTTTCTCGGCAGTAGAGAGGCAGAACATTGGTGCACATCTAAGGCGAGGGAGTAGACGAGAGGGTTAAAAGAAAGGGAGAGCAACAAATGGAGCTAAATGATTTACAGTTGACCAAGAAAGGTCCAGCTCTAATCATCTCAATTGGATGTCTCTTTCCTCAGCCTCCCAGGCCCAAAACAGAGCACAACAGAAATGAAGCTGAGCCTCAGGAGCCCTCAGAGCCGTTCTTGTTAATGAAATCTTTCACACTATTAGCCACTTTACCTCTGTTTGACTGCTGGGTGGGTCTGCTATCGGATTCCTCTGTTGGCTGGCTCAAGTTCAACGAACTCATGGCTCAGCGCCATTTCCCCTTTTCTGCTCTAAAAGCTTATAATGACTACTTAATTAGATTATGATAACTGAACATCTGACTTTAGCATACCAAAACTACTCCCACTGAATCATGTACTATCAAAAGGGAGTGCTGTAATAAAATATATTTCGGTCACAGTCATAAGAGAAGGCAGAGAAATGACATCAATATACACATATGAACCAACTAAAAGATCAGAACAGCTAGTTAGCCAAAAAAGAACCGATGCAATTAAAGAGATTTACTAAGTTGGTTAGGTTTTGCCCACAGTTCTGTGTTAATGACACACTGGCATATTTTCACAAAAAGACAAAATTTAGAATGGCAAGAGCGCAGACTAGAGAATTAAGATCCTCTGATTATATTTTAAAGCCTGAAAGGACAGACCAAAATAGATAAAGAGAACTTTGATTCAGATGGCTCATGTCTGCCTGGGTAATCCCCACTGACACCACTTTTACTCTTGTAAAATGCTACTCTGCATACTCAAATCACCATGTAGCAGCGTACTACACCAGCATGGACTAACTGAGAAGTTTTACAACACAACTGGCTTTCAACACTACTACGACAAAACTTAATTTTGGTGTATCAAAAAGTTTTAATTATGGATGCTGCTCAGCATTTAGGCTGTTTTGTAGCGGCAACTTAGAAAGATTTAGAAGAGTTCTTTTATTCTGGTGATACAGATATTATGATCATTGCCTCTGAAAGGAGTTTATCATTAAACCTGCTCAGCAGCCAGGGGATTTTTTAAAGCAACTCCTAAATCAGTGTATAAAAGTGTAGGTCCTGGGTGTCACTGTGTGTGGCCTGAGCAGCTCTTCCCCTCCGCTGCGGCTCCGCTGCGGCAGCGAAGCAAAGCCGGCGCACTTTTTGCTGGTGTAAACAAACGGGGAAATGGGGCACTTGGCAGCCGACTAAAGTGAGTGATGAGGCAAGTGAGCACTGAAGCATCTAATGAATCATTTGCTGGGAACTTTGGGTTTTATGAGGAAAAGAAAGATGAGGAGGAAGACAAGAAAGAGGGAGACCAGCTGAGAGCATAAAAAAAAGAAAGAATGGCATTTCGTATGAAAAGAAAAGAAAGTAAGTGAGCCGCAGCTGTCAAATGCTTGAGAGGATCATTCAGCATTTTGCCCCAATGTGAGGACAAGAGATTAGAATGCATAAATCTCGCAGGATCTCCTAATCCTACTACCAGCACAGCAGCAGCAACAGTATGTGAACCCCAGTGACCGGTGGTGAATTTACTGAGGTGACTGCTGATGCTGTGACAGGTCTGCACCTTTGAACAGAGCTGATGAGCTGAGGGCCTATAAGCAGCTTTATTCCACACCTTGCCTTCACTCCTACTGCCTCGAACTAATAAAAATAGAAATACTACCTCTGCTACTACTGAATGAACAAACTAGTATCTAGTACAGCTCATAGTAAGCAGGCACACTTAGTTTGACAGAATCCTTTCCATTTATCTATAAGCACACTCACTATATGGTTAAGTGGTTATTGCAATTAAGTTGTATCTGTAAAAAGTCATAATTACTGATTATATGTTGTGAAAGCCGTTTTTGAAAACTGCATCGCTGAGAGACAGTTCCCACGAATACCACGTTAACTACAGAGTGACAGTTTACCACAACTTATATAGTTAACTTCATATTAACTTTGTTTAATATTATGCAGAGAGCACAGTAGTTTGTCAGGAAGACTTTGCTGAGGTTAGCAGCTAAACCAAACTTTAATTCTGCAAATGAATATCACAAAAATATGCATGCATCCATCCAATAGAAATAAAACCGCTTGCCCACAAGTTTCTGATCAGGTAAATCACTTCTTGTAAGGTAGTAGGAAAGAGTGGTGCACCTCTCTCCCACCTTTCTCTGGACTTGTATTATTATATCCACACGTACTGGCAAGGATGTTACTGTGGGAGAAGGGTGCATATAACGTACTGCCAGGGAATTTTATTAGTAACAGGCAGTGTCCTGGCTTCGACAGGCTGTGTTTATCTGTGGAGGGGAGATCCCCATCACAACCACTTATTAGGACATATATGTGGGCTTAACCAGGCAGCCATTCAACAGCAATAAGGGGCTTGCTTACTCACCACAGCGTGCTGGGACTGGGACCAGTCTAACCAACACTGGAGCGACGGAGAGGAAAAGCGAGACAGGAAGGAAATAACAAATACACATGGAGACACAGTGAGGAAAAAAATAGAAAAGAGACACGCGGGGGTAAAAAGGACAGCAGAAGGTGAGAAAGAAGGAAAGTAATGGATGGAAGCAATTATACTAGACATTATAGACATGCTGTATACATATACGACAGCCAAAAAGAAAGAGCAGGAAAGAGCAAAAGAAGAAGAGGGAAATTATGATATCAGAGAAGGGTAACGGGGGTCGTGAAAGGAAATAACAATAAGACATTAAACATTAAAAATGAAAGTTAGGGAGAGGGAAGAAAGGAGAGAAGGTGGAGGTAAGAAAGAATGGAGAAAGAGTGAGAAAAAAGGGAGAACATAAATAACTAAGAAAGAAAAGATACAGCAATCAAAAATGTGGAGAACAGAAAGATAAAAGAGCGATGAGGGTATATAAATGCTAAAGAGGTAGAGAGCGTTATAAACACCAGAAACAAACACAGGATGAAGAAATAAAGTAGGAAGAAAAAGAAGGATGGACAAAAAAATGCTACACTAAGAACATACTTTGGAAAGTGTACGAGAAGAAAGACAGGAGGAGGGAGTGAAACGAGTCCACTGATACAGCCACATCACGTTGACTTGGCTCTGCATCACCACTGACACAGCAGCCCTCTCTGCCGTTACCGTAGAAACGCAGGCATGTGCACCGATCAAAACAAAAAAACAAAAAAACATATTTTGCGGCAGCGGGATGCTCCCTGAGTCTCCCTCTGACAGACCATGAGGTAACCAAGTATGTGATGGAATTTAGAGCTGTGTCATCTAGGTGTGGGGATGTCGGGAAATGTGCAGGATATTTTAAGACACAAACACACACACACACACACACACGTAGAAACATGTGCAGCCGCATGGATGGGAAGGACAAACACACACGCAAGAAGGTTCAGTTAGTTTCATCATTTACACTTTCTTGGTATTTATTTAACTCTGGGTTATTTTTTCGTTTTTTTCCCCACATAAAAAATGAACTAAATTAATAAATAAATTAAGAGGGGATGATGTGCAGGGATAATGTTTTAACAACACTAAAGGCCATTTTGGATTTGAAAAAAAAAAAAACAACCCCAAAAAAACATAGAAAATAAGAGACTCAGGTAAGGTTAGTTAATCATCAGCTATTTCATTTACTGATAAGGTCTCATGAATAAATATGTAAGTCATGTCATTTAAATGTATTGAAATTCGGCTGAAGTATTAGGCCAAGGTACCGGCATACTTATATAACGTTTTAGCCCTTACACCTAGACATTTTAAATATATGACTCTATGTCCCTAAAAAGGAAAACCCAATCTCCACATGGTACTTGAAAGAGTGGTCCCCGTTCACCCCAATGTACAAGAAGCTTTCAATTGTGTTCCAAAAGTGAAAAAAATCTCATTGGAAAAAGGAGAGAGAATGAGAGAAAATAGGAGCGGGGAGCAAAAGATCTGTGAGATTTTACAGAGGGCCCAAACCACAAGAAAGTCAGGGCTGAATGCATGCTGGACATTCCCCGGGCCGCCGCTCGTGTACTTGGAAAAAGCCCGCTTTTTCAAGACAGGAAAATGATTTCAGCTGTGTAAATTGACAGCGGCCTTGTACCTGAAGATGGAGAGGGAGAAAGGGGGGGGGGCTGCAGCTCTGTGTCATAATTCCTGCTTAGCGAAGAAGCCACTGGGGAGCCAGCGAAACAAAATTCAACGTCACATGATCACATGAAACGGTGTTAATTGTTACCAAATGAAGCTGGCGTTGGATATCAACTCGCCTCTACAGCTTTATAGTTGTAACGGTTTATTTTACCTTCTCTGAAGAAATCGATCTACTCTAAATGATACACACACACACTGTGCCCTGAAAATATGGGGGCTGAAAGGGGAGCTGAGAAGCTTTGAAGTGCGTCAGAAACAGTTTTAGCTGAACCGTATCAAGATATGCTCCGTCAGGATGTTTACACACGCTCGCTATTTCAGCCTTCACTCTTGTCTTCTCTCCCAGGGTGGCATTATACTAAATCATGGTTAAAGACACTGTGAGGCAATCATTTCATGTACAGTAGACAATAACAGCACGGCCACTTAGATCAGTCATTCAATTATGACAACGGATGTAATTAGTGGTGGGCTTTAAACAGAATTGCAGCAAATGGCTACCGGCGCTCAGAGACTTATTTCCTCCTATAGCCACAGTTGGTTATAGATTGTAAACACATATTGGTTTGCACGATTACAGACTCTCACTATGACTTTCTCGATACGACTTGGGGGAGCCTGCGCGCAGTAGATTTCAGCACAGATAAAGAACATAATGGTGCTTGGCAATGGTATGTCAACAAGTCCCTGATCTCAGGGTTGTCAATCATGTGACTTAGAAGTGTGATCATCCTAAATTGGAGGGCAGATGAGAACAGGGAAGGTGGTGAGGATGATGCATGGTTAGGAATGGAAGAATGAACACAGACAGCAGTTTGTCATAATTCCTGGGTTTAACTGCAGAGAGGGAAATGGTGGCTCTTGGCTTCTGTGTGTGGAGGTTAAGGGGGTGAGTGAATGTGGGTGTGTGTATACAAATGGTCATGCCTGCAGCTAGTGTTTGTGACAGAGCATGTATATATGTGTGTTTTTGTGTGCATATGTCCAGTAGAGCTGCAATGATAAGTCAATTAACTGATTGGACGCATGAAAGAAAAACAAACGAAAACTATTTTGACAACCGATTAATCGTTTCAGTCATTTTTTCAGCAAACATGAAAAACATTTGCTGGTTCCAGATTCTTAAATGTAAGGATTCACTACTTTTTTTTGGCCATTTATGATAGTGAAGGTTTTGAACTGTTGGTTGGAAATAACTATTTGAAGGCGTTACTTTGGGCTCTGGGAAATTTTGATGAGCAATTTAATTGACTGTAGGATTAATTGATAATGAAAATAACTGTTAGTTGCAGCCCTATTGTTCAGCATGTGGTTGTGTTCATTTGGATGAGAATGCATGACTGTGTGTGGGCAAGTTATTATGTTTGTGAATGACTGTGTATATTGCACGCCCCTGTTCATGTGGAGGGCTACATGGTAGCGTGTGTGTGTGTGTGTGTTCAGGCCAGGGTGGAGTGTCGTGCGAGACAATCTGTGTGTCTGAGCAGATGTGGGCACCACAGCCACAGAGTCACCAATCCTCTAACTACCAGAAGGAGAACATTACTGGCCAATATGGGGTGAAATTGCATGGCTGGTCTAACTGGTTTTTGGGGTGAAAGTCTGAGAAAAACTCCAGATTATTTTCCAAGCCCACAAGATCATCATTTATCATCTGACATGATAACAACACAGCCAACATGTCAACAAAATAAATCTAGGCACAAGTTCCATGGAAACAGAGGAGTTACATCCCATTAGCTGTACTAACTTGCAGCAAAACAAAGCACATTTTTAGCACAGTAAGTTGCGTGAAACGAGTGGGGATAGAAAAAAATACCCCAAAAGTCCCTGCAAAACAGTAGCTATGGTTACTGATCAATACCATCTTTGCTCCAATACATCAAACGAGTAAATGAGAGACTGTGAGGGAGACAGTTTGAGTACTCTGGAAGAAATTTGGACAATGTTGGACAGACTGTGGTATTCCCCTCCATCTTGCCTTGATGGTTACAGTCAGACATGCCCATAGGCCTAGAACCCCTCTGCCTCTCTGCTCCCTGCAATCTCCCTGCACATGACACTTCAAGCAACTGAAGGCAGCAATAAAGTCTAAAGTGGCCTCTCCTCTCCTTATGTTGTCCACCTTCTTTTCTTTCTTTCTCTCCACTTCACGTCTTGTGTCAGCTCACATCTCACTTGCAGTTGCACAAAGCATTTGGCACCGCTTTTATCTCCCTCATTACATGTGTTTGCCAGCTCCATATCTGCCCATTCACACAACTGCTCTCTCGCACACACACACACACACACACACACACACACACACACACACACACACACACACACACACGGTGGGGCTGCGGTTTCGAGGCAGCTATGACACAATCCAGATTCTCTTAGCTGCCTATAGCAGGGAAATGTGTTTTGTGCGGAGCCGTTTCCCTCAGAAGTCCAGATTTTCCCTGCCTAGCAGCTTTGATCCACATGGCACGGGGGGCTTGTGTCAACAGTCTTGTGTTTCAGCTGGAGGGCCCGACGGACCCCCAAGGTGTCACTCATTGCAGGGTTTGTACAGACAGGGGCAAGTCAAATTCAAGGTCTTTCAAGTACTTTTTCAAGCACTCATTGTCAATCTGTTGGTAGGTTTACCACTTTCAAAAAACAAACATCCATGTCATTAGAGCTCACTGCTAATAGCTGACTGGAGGTTTGAAAATATGACTGCACAGCGTGTTGTAATAAATATGTCATTTATTCAAAATGCATTTTAAAAAAACTAAGACTCTGAAAATGTACAGTCTTGGAATGCTGTGTTTTCAATGATGAAAAATGTAATAATTATTTATTAAAACAAATAATATCAAAGTTTGTGGACTCCTGATTGATCATTTCTATGCTCATGTAAGAGTCAGCAGCCAAAGTTTAAACCAAAGCTGGTTGAAAAGCTCTAAGACACCTTCTCCATGGAATAAACTGCAGCTCATTTGTGTCACTACAATCAGCAAAATGTGTCCACGCAAAAATCCAGCTGTTAGTGTTGCACACTGCAGCTAAAACACCAGTGGTACCTAAGACTGCTCCTTAACTGCTAACTAAACTTTTTGACCTTAACTTGCACGCTACAGGAAATAGCCAGGAATACATTTCACATAAAAATGTATCACTCTGTTCTCCTCTCCATTTTATTCATGTACATTTTTAAGGATCCAGGTAAAAATGTCTGATGTCCAAGGTATTCCAGTACTTTAAGCACCTTGTACAAACCCTATCATTGCTGAGGCAGCTTAACCACTATGTGGTGCTGTCACCCACTGTACCCTAAAAACTTCCCATGAGACAGCAAACATCATGAGAACACAGAAGTGCAACCATGCGCACACACACAGACTCGGACACACGCACGCACACAACACTTGCCTCACAACAGGTTTTATGGAGTGTGACTTGAGGTCAGACAAATTTGAGTGGCACCTTTAATGAATAACAAGTTTGGAGGTGGTCTGATATTACCAGTGGTCTCAAAAGCAGAATGTGTTAAAGCTGTGTGAGTGTGATGAGATTTAATAACAGAAGAGGTGTCAGAGCCAACACTTAAAGTTTGTAAAATGTGTGAGGTAGACTCAGTGATAAATGTCCGGTACATTTTGTCCTGGAAATGCTGAGGATAAATATACAGTATGTGCATATAGGAGAGGAATAGAGAAACATTTTAAATCACTCTGCATGTATTTAAACATGCACTGACTCTCTAAATGGTACTACTGTGTGACTGATTATATTCCTGTACGTTTTTGTTTTACTTACTGCAGAAAATTATTACAACAATTTCTGAAAATGTTTCGCTAAAATAAAGCCAGAAGTGGTGGACTTACCACCACATACCTTTTATATTGAAAACAGTAAATTTGATTTTTTTCTGTCTACCACATAATCCCATAGTGCCAATTCAGCAGAGAGGTTGGAGTGAGAGAGTTTGTCTTACTGGTAGATGTCTTTTCGCAGCACAGTGCGGGTCAGGGGGTTGTCAGCCTGAGGAGCCATACTGAGTGAACCCAGCTTTAATACCAGGGTGTCCTCTTTTTTCACATGGGGATCTACTGGGACACACACACAAAGAAACAAACACGCTGAATACAGAGGGACATATATTATACATGTACACTACACAGTCAATACATTTAGGCTACATGCACAATTTTACAAACGCTTTAACTATACTGTGGGACACACACACTGTCTTACATTACAGCCGGAGAACTATTAGTTATTACTACCAGCAGACAAAACAAGCCTCCATCTATGGCATTGTGACAATTTTATATTCTGTCGGAGTGTATATAACTGTGGTCGGTTCTTCAGAACCTCAACTATTTCTCTGTACAAATGTCTCTGCATACTAATGTGGTGGCTCAGCTATGTCTGGTTGGCCATGACAGGGACTTTCATACAGGCACCACAGACTTGAAGAATCTTAGACACCGCCTGTGACAGACACCAACAGTGTCCCATTGTTATAAAGTTTTCCATGCGAAAACAAAGCGTGCGTTCCAAAGCGACAAGTAGTTCTCTAACCTGACGCTGTGTGCTTGTCTTGTGCCCTGGGGCAGAAGACCCTGATCACACTGGTGTTGATGTAGATGAGAGGCAAACACCGAGAGGTCAGCGTGTGGCTTCTCATCGGCTGACCTGCTGACTTTCCACGCTCTCTGTAGCGTCTCGGTACTGTAGCCTGAAAACACATAAAAAATATAAAAAAATGAATTTAGAAATCTTAATCACAAGTTTGTCTGTTTTAATAGCTAGTTCAAATTTAAAAAACAGTAAAAACGCTCATCATGGAGCAGATTTAGATTTATACCTACATTATTATGTTTCCCAAATTACTGCAAAGTTATTCTAGAATCACTGTTTGACATTTAGCCAACATACTACACAGCTAAAGGCACTGACAGACACTTTTCTTCTACCTGGAATACTCCTGCTACAGTAGCCAATAAGGGACAGGATAGCACCACATCAAAGGGCTGGGCTGTCAGCAGGATTTCTCTCAGGTACTGAGGTGAGCTGTCTGCCAGAGGATCTGTGGTCACCCGCTGACTGGCAGTGGTAGCACTGCTGCGTGTTGGCCGCTCAGGCCGGGTGGTGAGTTTGTGACGGACGTTTTTGGTGACGGCCTGGGTGTAGGTGATGGACAGGAAGCCGTGCTGCTGGTGAGAGCCCTCCAGGACCTTGGCTGCCGTCTAGCCGGTAGTGAGATAGGACAAATCACACTGATGACAGTTATCATTACACAGAGGATAAAAATGGAGCTGTTCAGTGTTAATTTGGTCTTTTTTCTTGGATGAGGGTTAAACCTGGCTAAAAATAACATTATAATACAATGCTCCTATTCAATGACTGATTCAACAGATAATTTAAAAGAAAGCCAGATATGGATTAAATACTATATGAATAATTTTGAAAAAAAGCTAACTACATCACTGCTCTATTAAAATTTGGCATTTGGAGATTGGAAAGCCAGGTCAACACTTACCCCTTGTACTTCAGGAAAAGGCTTGATCTCAGCCAAAAAAAAAAAAATCAGATTGTACAACTAAACTTAATTCATATTCTATGCAGTAATTTAGAATGGATCATCACATCAGTCCCATTTATGAGATGCATAGATTTTTTGAAAACACATCAATAACTGCAGTTGTCTTCTGATGCTAAATTGTTTCTGATTTATCAGAAAAGCCAGATCTCCAATCACACGATTGATTTGCAAAGCAAACACAAGTTGAAAGTCACTGAAATACCCATTAAGTAAAAGAAAACAATCTCAAACTGTTGCATGATTAAAAGAAAGACATCAAGGTAAAGTCTGCAAAAACATCCAGTAACAGTGGACTTCTTATATTAGATGTTAATAAGAGAATTTATTTACTGAAAGTTTTCTAAAAGCATAAAATTTGCACCAAGAAAATACATAAAAAACTCTCCTCAGAGATTAAGTGTTTTATACTGTAAAACTATCCATCAAGTTATTTTCCTTTAGAGCATTATGTGATTTTTTTCTTTTTATTAATTTGTGATTGTTACTGTGACTACAGTTTAGCAACAGTGGAAACTTTTAAAGCAGTTGTTTGAAACCAAATTCAAGCATCATCATTTGAACCATCTCTGAGGAGCACACACAGAGCTCTTTTAAGCCACTGTTAACAGATGTGAAGCAGAGTCAACTAAAAAGACAAGAGCTGGATTCTTACAGGAGGGAAAAAGCCAGAGAAGTGGCTGAAAGTGTCTTGCTTGCTGACGGGTCGAACCAACACAGTGCGTCTGTTCAGCTTGTCAGTGCAAGAGAGGACCACTCCTCCACAGCTGCCTGAGCTCCGAACACCCTCCTCCGTACTGGAGGTGAGGAGAGGGAAGGAGGAGAGAGAGAGAGGCAAAGTAGATGCCAGAAGGAGCAGAGGAGAAAATAGCATATATACAGAGAAGAGTGGGGAAGAAAAGACAGAAAAGTATGAAACTTTGAAAAATTAATATAGAGTAAAGTGATTAAAACCACAGGAAGTTGCGGCAGCTTGAACCAGCTGAAACATTGTGGAATGGTCTTATACTCTCCAGTAATAAGGACACTGAAGACTATTTAATTTTGGGATTAGCAGTATTTTATCACACTGAGAAAAATACTTAAATCTTTCAAATCATTTCATATAGTATACATTCTCTGCTGCTTAATCAATAGAATAAACTGTGCTCTATATCCAACACATTTTCATTCGATATGTACCAGTATAAGACCATCACCAGAATAAGATTTCATCAACAAGAGAATGGAGGCCCATGTCCTACTGTAGTCTCCTCCCACACACACACACACACACAGAAGAACGGCTGTCACCAGATTTCATTGGCTTGATTATTCAGCCAATCAGAGCCACTGGAGAGACAGGTGAATGCAATTTTTTTCCATTTTCATTAAAAATTTTAAGGTGTATCAAAATATTGCACTTGTGCACACCCTACGTTCAAGCCAAAAAACAATGTTTTTTCTTCCTTTATTTTCCTGTCTGTCCAGCATGAGCAGAGATGAGGGGTCTTGATTAGGAGCAGCAGAGGGGCAGAGGCACAGTATATAGAGGCCTACGGCTGCTGTGGCCGGTTTTGGGACAGGCAGAGGCCTCACCGCGGCTGTCTCCTTGCACTGCAGAATGAGTCCTTCATAGTGACCAGAGTGCCAGCCCTGCCCTGGCCTGGAGAGACACACAAGGCCAAGCTTAACTTGGGCATCTGGGACTACTCATACTGTTGTGTCAGGGACTGATAATATCTCTTTAACAACAACAGTAGTTACAAAATTGCATTTAGATAAGTGAACCAAAGGCTGACACTAACATTTTTTATCAGACTTTCAGCAGCCTGGAGCTTTACACTGAAACTTCAGTGCGGGTAAAATATGTATGTAAAATTATCATTCCTATTTAATTTTAGTCAGTGCTTTGACGTATTAATAAAATGTAACGTATGTAGATATATAATGTGATTCATAATTATTGTTTGTGACATTATTCCTTTTTGTTGTTGAGGCTGTCCATGAGAAGCAGAGAGCACCTGTGAAGCAGAGGTCAAAAGAAGTCAACATGAAGAGAGACACAACAATTATCGTTCTCAATGCAGCACAACATGAACATCAAATCTACAGTATATAAACAGACGTATATATGCACAGCATTATTATAGTTACTGTAGAATTCCAAATCATGCACAGCACACGTACAGCAAAATGTTTCACACAGTGGTTCAACACCATCTGCATCATTTCTTTTACGCCCCCCCCCCCATTACTCCTGCACTTACTATGCATGTGCGTGTTTCATGCATCGTTATCTTGTGTGCGTACGTCAGCCCTTTCTGCGTGTGTGCCTATGTGAACATCTCTTTGTAATCTCTCCTCTCAGCTGTAAGAGTGACTAATACATATGGACCCCCCACAGCTCTCACGGCTCTTCATCTTTCCCATCATCCCTCTGTTTTCTCTCTCTCTCTCCCTGCTCCAGTCCTTCTCTCCGAGCCATTTGCGGAACAGCTGGAAGACATCAGCTCCAATTTGTGTGAGCTGCTCCTTGGAACGAATCAGGGTGAACTGTCACTGGCCGTCCTCTCTTGTGGGGCATCTCTGCGTTTCAGAACAGTTCTAGAAGCACTACTGCTAGAGGAGAACTGGCTAAAATAAGGTGGAGAAGAAGCTTCCTAAATTCTAAACCTCCCACTGGACAAGAGAAGCCTCTTGACAGAATTTAATACCCAATCACCCCGTCCCTGCCTTGCTCCTATGTTTCCCTTTAATTCACCTCAACTGCTCCATGATGAGAGAGCCCCACACCTACAGGGTTCAGTGCCCACCTATTTCGTATTCCCCGAGGAGTCTCTCTCTCGTCATTTTCCTTCCCTTCTCCACCCTTTCTTGTCCTCCTCCTATTTTGATACAATCAGGGATTCAATTATATATTCACCTCCCATATTTGCCTGACCTATCTAACTTTCCATTCATTTTCCGGCAGTGAGATAGCTAAGGCCAGATGAGACACTTTCTCTGTCAAGCTTGATTTAATCTGTCCCAGTGCGCACAAGTAACCTGGGCTGGGTGATGAAATACCTAACAATTATCTGTTCAGAATGATTAATATGGACTCCAAGCCCTGTGGGCTTGCTTGTATATGTGGATGATACAGATTAGAGCGCGCCAGGAGCCCACAGGTCCTCCACTGTGTCCTAAACAGTCATGACTGTAACCTGGCTTGGATGATAGAGTGCTTCTGCCTGCCAGAACTTTGGCCGGTTTAAAGTGTGTTGAGACCATGTTGTTAAATGCACATTAAACTGAAATAACCTAGAAATGAGAAAATTGACTCATTATCTACTTAGGAAGGCATAGAGGTCTACTAAAAAGATTAAGGTTGGCTTCGTCTCAGAAGCAATTGGACACACACCCGTGGAGAGCGGAGTAGTATAATATAATGACCCACGACACCTTCACTCTCTGAAACTGTCTAACCACTGACATTGTTCTGGCTTAGACTGATAGTCCATACTGTATTTAACACATGTGGCCTGACAGAATATAAATCATCTGACTACAGTGAAACAGGGAGGTCTGCAAGACGCTTGCTAGACAGCTAGTCAGGTTTAAAGCCAAGACGATGGCTCAGTCCCTCTCTGACCTGCCTAGGACACGGCTAAGGTGATTTTAAAATCTGGCAAATCAGAACGAATATCCATTATCATATCAGCGGTGAGAGCATTGATTGTTAATGATGGGATTCGATACGGGCACAGGTCCATCTCCCTTTCACTGCCTGGCTCGATCAGAGATGGAGGCACTTATAGGAACACATCTATTGAGGCACGTAGGCACAGACCTGCAAACACACACAAATGCACTCTGGTGTGCTGGACGCAAAACGCTGGAGTGTAATAGATCACTGTTTCATTATCTCTGAATTGCCTCCTGCTAAGTGGTCTCTTCCCAACAGTACAAGGCCTCAGGCACGTACACAGCACACACTCAGAGCTGCTGATTCCATCACAGCGGAATGTGATCAAGGCAAGGAGGAAGAAATATGGAGAAAAAAGGATTTAAATATTGAAAATGAAGATTAATTGATAGGAAGAATGTGTATATAGGGAATAAAAAAAACTTCAACAACAGCTTCAGTTTCACCATGCTGCAGTATGAGCTTTCATAATTTTAGAGCCCAGAGCTAAATTACCCCATTTTGACTGGAACTTGACATGGGGAGAGATTACCATAAGGATGCAGTGGAACATCGCCCAGTGGTTTTCCTCCCCTAACAACGTGTTAATGTTTCTGTGAATCGATTCAGACACCGCAGGCTCAGAGAAAATGACTGACGGACTGACTGAACTCCTCTGCTTTGTGAGTCACAGTTGGGCTTGGCCAGAGCCCGTTTAACCCGTCCCATTGAGCCTGTTGGTCCATCTGTCTGTCTGTGGCCACCACTGCAACAGCTGTCTGGAAAGACGATGACGTTGAGGTGATAATCCGAAAAATCACCCATATGAGCAGAAGTGGAAACAGACAAAGTGTTAGTGGTGTACCGGACTGTGAGAGCACAACTGTGTGGAGGGGGCAGCAGGGTGTCCTGGTAGATAGAGAGACTGTCCACCCAACTGGAAGGTCCAAGTTTGTCTGCTGGTTCCATATCATTTAGATGTGACATTGTCATCAAAGACATTCCTGCTTGCTGACTTAAAGATTACTAAAAAACTGGATGCATGTGTTTGGATGTATGAGATGTACTCTACCTGCATCTGTAGTGGTCGATGTTGAAGCTGCCAACTTTACATTTGATCTTTGTGTAAACATCCTGGACATCTACTGAGGCACTCAGGTCTTCTAGTTCACTGATGACACAGATCTCTGACAGAAACACACAAACACAGAAAAATGTTTGTTCCATTTTACAAGTGAATCACACTGAAGGACATAAAACATTTTCGGCAACTTAAATGTGTATCAATCTTTAGTTTGCAACTCTGGGAATGACATTTGGTTTCTCCCTCTGTTTTTTATATTGTTTGGCCACCATTGTACTTGCAACAGGCAAGACAGCTGAACTCAGATGTAAGTAGAGCAAGTTTCATCTGTGTGTGTGGATTTCATTTCTGTGGGCAAGGACCTGCACTGTAGCTAACCCCGTGCAGGTCTCGCCTCTGGTCCTGATCCAACTGCTGTGGTCAGTTCCTGCACAGTGGACACATAGTCTGTTTTTGAAGCTGATTAAGGCTAGAGCCTCTCACTCACACACACACACACACACACACACACACACACACACACACACACACACACACAGACACAGACACAGACACAGACACACACACACAACAAACGTGCAAACTCATACACCCTGCCTGGCTGCCTAAGAATGTCATACTGAAATATGTGGGAAAGTAGGCAAAGCATGAATAAGACATCCCTCAGCCGCTTCTAATGAGGAGAGTGTGTGTGTGTGCCTGTGTGTGTTTAAACAATAGTCAGTGTTGATGTAGACTCTTCAGTGTGTGTATTCATTAAAATGTATGTGCGTGCCTCAGTGCACCTTGAGTGCACACAAACCCACCCACTGCAGGCAAAGTGAGTAAGCTTCATAGAAGGACTGATTAACTTTGTATTGAACCAAGCCTTTGAGTTTAACCGTCGGTTCTCTCTCATTGTTTCCACCGAGAAAGTCCCACAATCACAGGACAGCTTGGGAAAATGAACTTCATGCATATGAAACGATGGTTGTTGTTGTTGTACTGTTGCCTTGTGGTGGTTCTGAGATATGCAGAGGTTCCTAATGGCGTATTAAAATTGAAACACAAAGTTTGTCAGCTTTATTGTGGATACTGTGTGGAAAGAACTCTCCCAAGTTGTTAGATACTCAGAAACTCATAGTCTCCGAACACGGTGTTGATATTGATGTATGAGTTTTCTAAACCCACCCTGTAAGAGTCCTGGAAACCCTTAGTCCCGTCGTCTTAAATGGCTCATCTTGAAAGAAGGAAAGTGTACCACTGATTTGTGCCTTTAGCAGAGCCTCGGGAGATTCATGCTTGATTTTCTACCTCTAATCTTCCAACACATAATAGCATAACATTATACCCGAGAACCAATACGTCTGGAATGACTGTTTTTCCATTTCTCTGGAGAGACAAGAATCTTATTTCCTTTGCAGTTGAAAAACATATTACATCATAGCAGATTGTCTGCAGTCGTATCTGTGGCTTACTTATCTCAAAGAATGCACTTGTGATATTAGCCATCTAATATATTGCACACACACAATTCTTGTTTTCAATAACATGCTTAATGTGGTGCGCACAGAAAATCCAGTGGTAAGTTCATCTCGCAACTCAGATGGCACATATTAAGCCCAAATCCAAAGTAATGCCTATTTAGGATGTCTCTAAGTCAAACCATCTCTGTGATGTCCTCCAAAACATTCCGTTTCCACTATAAAAGACCTTAAGCTGGGCGATCTGGTTGGCAGATGCTAAATATTACTGCCACCAATTAAAGGTAAATCTAGCCTTTCATCACCCCAGTAAATCTAAAGGGGACAAGAGGCGGTTCGCTTAGGATTCATCACCCATTTATTTATTTGTCTCTTCCCTCTGTCCCTCATTCTCTCCAGCTGCTTTCCCCCTCCTGAGTGCTCAACATCTGAATGAGAACTTAAAGTGCTGATACAGCAACACTGTAAAAACCTACGGCGCTCTTTCACATTGCACACTGGCAAATCCGAATTACAAACTAGTCCCACTTTGCTTATGTAAATTTGATAACACAGATTCATCAGATCTCAAATTTAATTTAATAACAAATCATCAACCCGTTCTACGTAAGCTTGAACACTACTGTCTATCATCAATGAGCAACAGTGAATGGAAAATGCATTGAAATTCATTGTATTTGAAAAAAAGTGCAGTAAGTATTGTGTCATTGTTGGGGTACCTGTTTTTTTGGCGGTTGGGTCAAGAGCAAACAGTTTAACCGTGACCTTGGGTAACATCCACTGCATCCAAAGGCTGACCTTCCCGCTGGTTCCGCCAATGCTGCTAGTTTTCTGCTCCAGAGTCACCGTGTCGGCGAACGGGCTGTCGTCTCCAGTAGGCACTGAGTCACCCTAGGGAGTAAGATGGCAACAAGGTATGATTTGGTACTACCACATGAGCTTGAAGACGGAAGAATTCAAACATTTATATGACATTTAACCAACATTTGTAGAATAAATCTAAAATTTAAGGGCAGAGAAATGTCCTTTATTTGTCAATGTCAGTGAGCAATTAACACTTCATATTTTAGTTAGTCAGCCTGGATAGTAAGTTAAGAGATACAACAGTCAAATAGACCAAAACAGGAAATGACATAGGCACAAACACAGAATGTACCCTGACTTGTGATGTTTATGTTGCTGTTTGTCTACGTGTCTATCCAACCATGTGTTCGACGAATGTGTATATATGTTTGAAATTGTCGTCGTTGTGCATGTAGCCATAACAAAGCAACCACCACTATTCGAGTCTTTTGGTGCGTAGATGACATCAGTGTCTGGTGAGCAGAGCTCCTCTCAGAGCTGAGTGATGTGGGGGAGGGGAGGAGGACCATTGTGCAGAGCTGTCACTGGTGTTAACCCCAAACTAAGCCACCAGCACCCACATGGCCTGCTTTCACTCAAGCGCGCCAGGACACACACGTCTCACAGCCTGGGAGAGAATGGGAAGTGAAGACCGGAGGCGGGGGCGGAGGTGGGGGGTGAAGTGGAGAGGAAAGCAGGATGCGGCGGAGGCTGCCTTCTGTGAGCTCTCATCTCATTACTGGGGGTTTGGCAAGGCACTGAGGATGACAGCACTGGGGACATTTTTTATTTCTCGAGCTCTCTTCCTGGTAAATCTGTTTTCCAAACATATATGCGCGGCTGCCTCGGGAAGCGAACGGCCTGCAAACAAACAATATGGCAATTTGCAACTCTGGCATCGCTGGGTTTCACTTTTTCCACAGCTTCTCCCATTGCAGTGTGGTAATGACAGATTGTGTCATGGTTATCGAGCCTGGCTGTGGTTGGTGAGGAGGTTATCAACCATCTCAATTAGAAACCCCACAGCTGCTGGACTGATTACAGTGTCTTAAAGAGGATCCAGATGAGGAAACTATGTCCCTGCTCCACAGCTGGGTGGAGGTATGAGGGCCCCATGCTAATTTGCAAATTTAATTTAATCGTGCAGTTGAGGGTGGCTGATAGCAGTGCTCAATAACAACGGATGACAATTATATAAATAAATTAAGGATTATGTCGATTCAAAAATAGATTCAACATTACAGTGTGTGGGGCACCACTAGAAACTGATGAGAAGCATGTGCTCCATGGGAAGCATTAGCTCTCAGACAGAAATAAAAGTAAAAGTATTTAGAGTCAGATGAAGCATAAACAAAATAATACACAAACACAAGCATGAAATTAGGCTGCACCTCTGTAGGCAGGGGAAATACAGTTCTATATCAAATGTACAGTCTATACAGCACATTACAGACGGCTGCAAAACCCTCAATGATGAACTTAAACACCTTACACATGAAAAAAAAGAAACCACAAAAAATAACAGTGAATCATTTCATTCCCTCACAACTAGCATTTAATCCAATCAAGTGTCTAGCAGTGTCATTATGTTTCCATGGAACTAAACAGTCAAGGTGCGAGCATGCGTGCGTGCGTCTGTGTGCCTATGCGTGTGTAATAGCGGTGACCGGCAGTGAGTAATATGAGCCCTGTAGTAATGGCGTTCAGTCAGTCTCAATGAGAGATATTCTAGTGTCAACTGCCATTTGGGGACTAATTATTGTTGAGCTGGAGTCAAAACACAGTACTCTGTGTGTGTGTGAGTGAGTGAGTGAGTGTGCGTGTGTGTGTGTGGTTAAGACTATTTAGTTTACAGTTCTGGCCAGTCGGTAGGATTAGGCTCTGTAATGTCATGTGTGGAAACAGGAGCCAGCCGCTGGCGCTGTGGGAAGCTCAGACCACTGTGTACTGCAGCGTGGTTACGCTGGAGCATCGGACACCCGACTGCTCCTGTTTCCCAGCCAGAACCGCTGCTGTCACTTAAAAACTCTCAAGCCTCTTACAAGCTGATTTTACCAGGGTCAGAAGAGCGAGCAATTATTAATAGACTAACATTCCTGCATTTTTCTGGAATCGCACAATAGTTTCAGAGCAATTTCTTGGACTTTCAATTGAGGAATCTTGCTTCAAATGAGAAAAAAATAAACGAAACCCATTTCATTTTAACTGTTAAACACCTGAATTGTCAAAATCCAGGAGGGCTACATGTTGTAGAAAACGTACTAAGACCTTCAAGACATTTTAATGCATAACTGAAATTAAAATTAAGACAAAAAGAAAGTTGCCAAAAAGCTACTTTCAAGTGAACATCATAAAAAAAATCCTACAACTGTAATTTTACATTTTTAATAAAAATGATGATGAAATGAAATGTTTCAAGGCAAAAGAGAATATGAAAAATACAGAAGAGAAAAAGAAGAACACAAAAAAGTAAGTGTAAAAACTGTAAAATGAAAGTTATATATAAATATCACTACAGACTTCAAAAAGTTCCTGTTTTTATCAGTGTTGGAAAATTCCCCCTCCTCCTCAAATCAAGGTGAGGCCTTGGAGAACAGATGTGGTATGGGTAGAGGTGGGCTCTGCCACGTTCCTGAGCTTCCAGATTGGGGCCCCAAACACACACGCACACACAAATTCTGAGAGGGAGCTATTTTCCCACACCTCCACAAGCCAAGCTGTAAAGTATACAGTTTAATTCCTGGGCCTCTGCGCTATAAACGGGCTGAGGATCCGGGTTTATTTTCTTTGCAGAGTTTGTCTTTGCTCATCAGAGAGACCCAAACATTGGAAGACAACAGCTGGCTGGGAAGTGTCAAAGAAAGATGGAGAAAAAGGCAGATTATGAAAGATAAGTGGAAAGAGAGAACAGGACAGGTGGAAGAATGGAGAAAAGTCGAGAGGATGCATTTAGTGATAGAAGAAAAAATAAAAAAGGAAATGATAGAGTGAAAGAGACAGGATAAAGCCGCAGATAGAGATGTAGTAAGAGAAGGGGGAAGTGGGAGAGATGGAATAAAATGTGGACGGAATAGACACAGAATAGGAAGATAAACTATTACAGAGATGGAAAAAAGCAAAAACCAGAACCAGAACTCGACACGTGACAGGACTTAATTGTTTCCATCATGTTCTGGCATAAATTGCCAATAACTTATATAATTCATGTAGGCAGTCATTATCACAGGAGGTTATTATTGCTAATGCTTAACGGTAATGCTTAATGCTGAACGGTTCCTGTGCTTTTAGAGGAATTTTTGTTTTTGGGTTGCAGCTGGTGGAGGCTCAAGGCAGGTTAGGAAAGAAGTGTTTTCAGGCTACAGTCAGGTTCAAAATTTGGTGCCAGGAGTCAGGTCAATCAGGGTTATGAGAGGATGTTGTCAGGTTGGAATCAACATGAGAGGAGAGAGGAATAAAAGGTATGATGAATGGAGGGTTTTTGAAAGCACAGGAGAGAGGGGAGGAGAAAAAAAGACTTAAGTAATAGTACGTAGAACTACGATGTATAAATTCATAAATACTACCAAAAACGCACATGAAAGTGTCACAGAATATTGTGTGAGCTCAATAGCTGAGTGCAGAGGAATAGTTGGCAAGGGGCTGCAGGTCAGGGGGTTTTGGGGTTGTGGTGTGGATGCAGTTACAAACTAGAAAACTGAGGAGGAGGCTGGGGAGCAGGCTTGTTGGGGAGAGAGACTGCTGCCACTACTGCTGAAACTTATCAAAACAGCTCCTACATTCTTGCTCAATCACCCAGCCTCCCAGAGGACTAAACACTTCTACCAGTGTTTGTACTTAGGTAAACAGTGACAAGTGGGCTGTCAGGGGCCTCTGTGGCCTTGTTATAGACGCACTATACCATAGGGCCTCCACTGCCACGCTGAAATGCTGCCACTTCTGTGGGTCCACAAATGACGCAAGAACACACACATGTTGATTGTACAGAAACAAATGCAGACACAGATGCACATGGACATATGAAACACTTTCTTCATGTATATATACTTACACAGACACACTTTATTGCCTCTCAGGGCGGTATGATGGCTGCACTGTGATCCCAGGGGCCCCACATTGCTGACAGGGCCCTGGTGGTCAAAGGGTATTAAATCCTGGGCTCGTTTCCACAGAAACACTCATCAGCACAATGGCTTTTATGCATCCTACTTCACACGAACATACACATACTGTACATATTACACTTGGCCCTGGTGGCTGAGGCCCCAAGGCCGTGGACCCCCAGTTAGTTGTTGATGCGGCTACTAGACAGGAGAATAAACTCCTGGGGTAAGCATCACCTAGGGACGAAGGGGAAAAATAACACTCAACATTTGTTGTTGCCCCCTAAAAAACTCCTGACTGTAATTTTTCCACTGGCTTTGCACATGCCGGCACGCACTGCTACACTTCATACTTCATCCACTGGGTTTGATATTTTATCTGAGCAAAAAAATGTAAATACAGGTTATTGTTTTCCCCAAATTAAGAGGCAGGTTTATACTCAATCAAGCCGCAGCTTACACGAATCAAACAGAGCTCACAGCCTATCTGGAGTGTCTGTTCTGGGTAAGAAAAAATAATGAAAGAAACACAGCACTGATGAGATTTTTCCAGCTTTGAAAATCCTTCCCAAACAAAACAGATTTCTTTTAGACAAATTGCATGTGTTAGCACGGACTCAGCTACTCATAACAATAAAAAACGGAATATTTGCACTTAAAATCATAAATCAGCTGCAGAATTATGTATACAACAAAGGCTTACATAGCACGTGTTGCTGCATGACTCATAGCACCTAGATTTCAAAAAAAGCTCATAGCTGGGTACTGGTAGGGTGTAGTCAGAAGGCCTATTATTAATCAAGTAGCACATGAAAGAAGTGATGCAAGGAAAAACACACTTAATGACAAAAAACTTCAAAAGTAGCCAATACTGAGTTGTGTAATATGATGGAAGGAGCAATAGCAGCAGTAAGACAAAGTACACACATGAATGAATGAATGAATGAGATAGAAGCTCTGCAGACTGATCATTCCCACAATTCATAAAAACACTGGACTGACGAAATGAAATGTGCAGCCAGGTGAGAGAAAACAAACCTCTGTGGGTGAGCCAAAATCAGCAGAGGGGCTGCAGGTGCTGGCATCTAGCAGGGCGGTGCCAGCACTGCTGCGCACCGGGGAGGACGGAGCAGCGCCCGTGTGGGGTTCTGGGACGCTGGAGGTTTGACGAAAGATGCCATGCCTCTGGAGACGAGCCCACGTAGAGCTCCAGCTGAGGAGGAGCTCGTACAAGAGCTGAACCTGGAGGGCAACAGAGACAGAGGAGAAAAGAAAAACCTTAAGTGGCAATGGGGGACATGATATTTTGAATATTACAGTATTTTTGGATTAGAATTTAATGTAATCTAATAGAGTCTCATGCAAAAAAACTATAATGCAGAATTCCCATGATCATATAGAAAGCTCTTCCTCATGAACCACACTGCAAACAACCATGGCATCGTAACCAAATCCACTTTCAACATATGAAGTTTACTGTGCCAACTGAGTGCCTTAAAAGATAAACCGAACACACCACAAATTGTCTTAATATTTGAAACCAGATTCAAATGTATTTTTGCCAAGGTCTGACTCAAATAGCTGCACTGGGGAGTTCTCATGTAGTTCTGACATCTGAGGCCATTACCATGATTTGGCTTGGCAGTGCTGTAGCTCTGTGACACTAAACCTAGTTAAAGTTGAGAGAGAACGAAAGAGAGAAGGAGGAAATATTAGCCAGAAATGAACCCCTATCCATTCCCATTTCTTTTGCTCTTTGACTTTGTACTTGTCATTCAGAGAGGCTTCAATTCACAAAAGTGATGTCAAACCTATGTGTTCATGCTTATATTTGGTGGGTGATTATTCGAAAGGCACAGCATGCTCAAACACGTGCTTCACTGTACAAATTTGTTATCCATAACAACAAAACTCCCAAAGAAACACCCACAGAGGAAAGTTAAGTTGTGTCATCAATTTCCCCTGAAAAACTCACCACGGTTAGGAAAAACTGAAGGCTCGGCGTCAAATGTTCTCAACTATTTATCATGTGCTCACATGAAAAGAGGCCTTAGCTTTAAACAACAACAAAGCCAAAAACAAGAGTGGAAAACATGAGGGGAAGGCAGGGGAATGTGATGTGATGCTTTCAGTTATTCATGCATTCACTCAGTGTTCTTTAGAGCAGAGAGAGAGGGAAAGAAAAGGAGAAAAGCGACGCTCTTTCACAGTGAGCTAATTTCTGGATTTCAAATGCTTCGCTTCTGCAGCCAACTAACCCCCCCCACCACTGAGGGTCCCTCAAAAGTAAAGGTGCACAGACACATGAGAGCACACACAGAATAGCTTTCCCTACTCCAAACACATTTTTACTCGCTATTGCTCACTCACACACATGCACGCCTGTTAGCGCACACATTACAGGGAGGCCTTCCATAAATAAGCATAAATCAAATGAAAAGCAGCACAATACATTACAGCTGGGCCATTTCAAACATGTCCAGGAAGAGCTGCTAACGCCGATCCAGCAGCCGTCCAGGGACAGGGCCAACAGCTGTCTGCCATACCCAACCGAACTGTGCTGCCGACACGAGAGGCACGGCTCCGCGCTCTCTCTTCTCTGTGAGTCTGGGGCCTGGAAGTCCAACCAAGCACAACAAGGCCTACTGCACTCAGCGGCAGATGTGGAGGAAGAGAGTAAAGAATGCCGAGCAGACGAGAGGAGAGAAGGGGAAGGGGTGAGTACAGTGAGGCTGAGATGAAGGGTCGTTACACGGCCTCTGTTTTAGCAGAGTTCAGTCCCAATCTCGACTTTGGTGGTGAGATTTGTAGTACATTTCTCTGTTACCTCATTCCTTTCATGCGCTATCTCATTATTTGTCTTCATTTCATTTTGCCCTTCTCACCATCCTTATTACACTCTATCCGTTCTTGTCCTTCATCTCTTATCTTCCCTCTGCCATTTGTTCCATCCTGTATCTACTTCCTGCTCATAATATCCCTCGCCAGTGGAAAGGAGGGTCAGTTGGTTCAGCTCAGCTACTGCTGTCAGGCCAGTGGACAGGTTGGGCCACACACACACACACACACACACACACACACACACACACACACACACACACACACACAAAACACACACAAAACACACACAAAAATTAACACGCCTGCATGCTTACACGAGCTCACAGTACAAATGCCACATTTCGTGAGCTGGGGAAGTGAGCAGAACATTTGGAGGGCCGGGTTCTCCAAAGACCTGTCATCTGCATATCAGGAGGTCTGCTAGGCTGCAGTAGTACAAACTGGAGACTGAACAGAGGCTTCCAGAGTCATTCATAAAAACACACAGATGAAAGACGGGAGAGCATGCAGATGGTGAGTGTTCGTGTGCCTTTATCTAAGCACAGTTTATAGAGAAACTTCACAAACCTGACATATTGTTGAGTAGGTCTGAGAGTGTACAAGTGTACAGACATATGTGTGTGTGTTTACTGAGATTCTGTACAGTTTGGTGTCAAAGGTCAAAGCAAGCTGTGGTGGTGTGTGTCTGCTGATTTCAAGGTGGTCCTGATAAGGTAAAAGTGCAGTTACTAACTCCATCTGTCTGACACCCACACCAATCATTCACAAAGACACACAAACTCTGACTGGAGACTATACACGCAGCGCGCAGCAAGCACTACACTGGGCACACACGCAAGTTCGATGTGATCACCTTTTCATTAAGAGTTAGTTTACAACTTAAGTACAATTATATTATTTTGATGATGCTGTTGAACGGTTAGAGCAGTTACTGCAACGTGTCTCGACTGTGACTGTATTCAAACAACAAAATGACTCTCTAAACTTTGGAACTTAAGTGACTTTACTGGCACAAGGGTATGTGTATGTGTGTGTTTCTCCTGCTCTGTTCCAGGATGTGACAATTCACCTTGGGTGTTCTGAGTTAAAATGAAATGAACATGTGTTGGAAACATGCATCAGAGCTGATCATCTTATGGTTTGCTCCTTCATTTGTGTGTGTGAGTGTGTATGCATGTAACTGTGTCTTTGCATGGCCTGTCCCTTCTCTCACTCTCTTTCACTGCTGCATATGCCTTATTTTACTCTTAATGTTTTTTCTCACCCTTTCAAAGACACTTACCTCACTTCCTATTGTAGCTGAATTGCACCCTAATATTTACTGAGATTCCAAAATCCATTTAGGAACTTCATGTTCATGTGTACAGTCACGTCCACAGACAGAATTTCACAAAAGACCAAGCTTGTCATGCTTTTGAACACTAAAATTTATTGATTTTAAAAAAGGGAGGAGATGAAAAACACTCGAAGGTCTACCATTTCACCCCAGTTTCTAAAAATACCCTTGTTTGTGTCTTGAAGTAATCCATTGCATATTATGGAAAATCTGATTTAATGTCACAAAAATGCAGTTTAAATGCCAGGAGAAGTTAAGAGGCCAAACTCGTTGGTTTTATTTGTTGACTTTAAACGTATTAATATCCCAAAATTTGTGCGATAATGATTGATGATGAATGACGATGATTTCAAATGCTAGGTGGAACGCCACCACCCAAACTGCTCCTGTGCCATACCCCCGTCCCAGTGTTCTCATCGAACTGTGTTGGTGGTACTTATTGTGTAGCAGCTGTGCAGCGCTCTAACATCCCCATATACATTCCCACAAATGGCAATGCTAATTAGAAAGAGGAGTAAGTAGTGTGAGGTCTCTTTTGTTCTGGAGAGGGTGGGGTTGCTCTGGCAGCAGTCCTCAAAGTGCTGCTGCATGACTTATAATGGCACAGTATTAGCTTATTACCCCCCCTCGAGCCAGAAATTTACACAAACGAGGGAAAGAAAGAGCGAAGAGGTGAACAGATGGGAAGTAAGAGCAGAGGGAATGTGGTGAAAGAGAAGAAAAGAAGAAGAAGAAGAGAAGAGAAAAGAAGAAAGTTTTCATTGGACCCGAAAACTAATAATGACTCATCATATAATCGCAAGAAGCCTTCCCAGCTTTGCCAGACACAGGCACTCCATTTGAAAGGGAGAACAGAGAAACTTTCCCTCAATAAACGACCAGCTCTCCTCATCTCTGGGAAAGTTTTCACGACTAACAGATTAAGGCCTTTCATTTGTTTCTGGTACCAATTCCCCTCAATATCACCATGGCTCATGACTGTGGTCGGAGACATTTAACAGTATGACCACTCAATAGGTCGCCCCAATTAAGTGTTTACAGAGGAACCTAATTCAATACAGCTAATTCAATTGTGAAAAAACAAAACATGTGTAATGGTACATGTAGATGCGATTACAGTGCTGCAACAGCACAATGAAAAACAACGCAGGGACCCAACCAGGATACAAACATGTTCCGTTTCCAATCTGTCCATATTCATCATGCTCTCACTAAAACATAATAACACACTGTAAAACAAAGATGATGAGTCTTGCAGTTCCCCACTCCTCCTTCACTCAGACTTCAGAATGTTTGACCAAAACAAACAAGGCAACACTCTCTTGTTTACACTTTCATTTTCGTGAAAATTATACTAGGTAAGAAGATGAGTCAGTTTGTTTATTGAAGTCAATCTATATCAAAAAATCATGCAGAGGCAGGATCTTCATGCCAGGGTTCGTGCGTTCATATTTCAGGAAAGTTTACAACAGAATGATTTGTATAAATATACATGTAAATCTGATGACTACTTTGTGAGATTCAGGACTGTCTGACTGACCTGAGGGTTGGAGCACTTGACGTGGATGGGCTGCAGATCAACGTGGAGGCAGACTACAAAGGAGTGCCTTCCTTCAGAACAGCTCTGCAGCTTATGAGATGTGACGGCCAGTGTGGAGGTACAGCCCATAGGCTCCAACAGGCTCAGGCTTCGCTGCTGTCCCAGCAATGTGTACACGCTGAACTGACTCAGGCTTACTGTCCATGGGAAGGCATCGCCTGTTGGTGGACGTGAGAGGAAGAAGGATGCATTAAAATGTGGGAATGGGATAAAACAGCAGGAGAAAGAGGATGAAAATTGCAACAGAGCGATATTGGCAAAGATTGAGAGGAGCAGGGAGGATGAGAGAGAAGGGAGAGCAGAGAGAACAAGCCAAGTAATTGTCAAAATTGAAAGGAAGACAAAGAGAGATGGGAGAAAGAGGCTTGGAAAATGAAGGATAAAAAAGTGCCATGAATAAAAAAAAGCTGAGGAATCAGTCAGCAAAGCTCATTATCAAAAACACTTTGACAACTAGATTATTCCTTCCACTTACTTTTAAAACCCAAGCTAATTACTGTACATGGGATGAGAAAGCTTTATGGAAAACATCAAAGATGCACTAAGGAGCAGTATCCTGTCTCACAAACAATGTTCTACACTCAATAAGCAGGCACAGGATCCCATCAGTGTAAAATGAGGGTGTTGTCTAAATGTGAGGATCAGAGACAAGATGCCACAATGGGAGAGCTTGAACTTGTTAGCTTGGCAACCCTGGTAAAACCATCTTACAGAGAATGGGAACTTGTTCGCTTGCACAGGGACATGACGGGCACATTTGGGGCAGGACTCTTTGATCCAGAGCACTGAAAATGAGAGATGAAGAGCCTTTCAAAGGGTAGGAATGAATTACTAAAAGCATGGGTTGTTAATTTTAACAGCAACATTGACAAGGCTGCTGATGTCACTGTTAGTGCTGTTGTTTTTCTTTCTCCTCTGTTTTTTGAAAATCTGTATGCCCAATGCTGATGTCATTAAAGAGTTGAAAAAAAAGGAGGGTGAACTCTTTTTTTTCTTTCTTCTAAAGAGAAAACACCGCTCACCCGTCTGAGCGTTGCTTATGTCAACTCTACCAGGTGCGCACACCACATGTGCAAGACCTATCTCTCAAAGTCGCTCTACTTAAGTTTGTTTGTCTTTTGTCATGGTAAATGAGTAGTAGTGGGTCAAAGGTTTGCTCAGTGTTGAAAAGGCCATAATGATGATGAATTTGCATTATGTAGCCTTTTACTATTATGAAAGCATTTATTCCAATTATTAATAAAAGCAAATTCATTTGTAATAAAAGTTGAGTTGATTTTTTCCCACCCATTCAAATTTATTTTCCAAGACTCCCATTTTTAACCTATGAACCTATCACCATCATTGTTTTCCATAGTGTACCACTTTGTTTTCTCATTTAAACTTTCAAATCAATCTTTCCGACAGCAGGTCATTCGGTGCTCTCGCCGTGTATCTGGGTGTGTGTTCTTCACCCGGCCGTTCAATCATTCTAATTAAAGTGAGGATTTCATTAGATACAGTATGAAAACCTACCTTCCTCCAAGATGGGCTTGGAGGCCACAAAGGGGAGCTCCTGCAGCGGTTCCATGTACTTGTGACCGGCGCTGAGGACGCTGATCTGTGGCAGGCAGACCACCAGGGTCCCCGGCATGGAGGCCTGGTTGTGGTACCAGCTACGGACGGTGCCGGGAATGTCGCCACAGATGATGGTGCTCGGGGAGGGGAGGCTGTCGTTTGGCAGGAACACACAGCATGACTGCAGCTCCAACTGGAGAGGGGGGGAGAAAAATGAAGAACACATGTTAATCAATTCCATATCACTTGATGACTGACCTCCCACCTGCCTCAGCCTCCCCATAGGATTTTCAGTGAGTTGCCCATGAGCAAAGTGCTCAAGGAGAACTGGTTTGTGCCATTATTAGATGACTTGGATTGCATAAGAAGGAGTGTGTGCAGCGCTGGGTGTTGCTGGAAAAGACTGAACATGCTTAATAAACCTTTCCTTAATCTAAAAAAGGAAACAGTTCATCCCACATTTAGTCATACATGCTGTTATGCTTGATGCCTATCATAAACTTTATTACATATTATCGTATTATAAGACCATTACTGTGTATGCTCTAATATTATGCATATAAGTTTCAGTCCTGCTTTGGACAGCAGGATTTGCTTCCAAAAAAACTTTTAAAGTAGAATATGAGACTTTGAATGCTCATTTAAAACCAATGTGAAATTCTATATCTAGGAAACAGAACACCTTTTACAATTTTGGGAACTTTTGACAGTTAAATCTTGAACTTGAATCATTTTTGAAGTCTATTTAAAAGAGACCCATTCCAGCTGCATTATGTCACATGTAGTTCTGTTAACCCCAAAAACTAAATTTACAAGCCATTAGGTCAGTAACCAGTAGCCAGAAAGTGTACGAGCTTGTCTTTTTCCATTACGCAGGGGCTGCACTGATTTAAAAGACCAGTTAAAAGAAAGGAGAGGAGTCCAGGGTCCAGGGGGCAGACAGCAGGTGCTGCCAAGATAATCTATGTGTGCGTGTTTGTGTGTCAGTCAAAGAGCTGCTCGCTTTAATGACTGAGCAGTGTTATACTGTAATATGTTCAGCATAAAACACACACACACGTACAGACACACATTCTCTGCTAAAATTTGCATATACACTCCTGCAGCCCTCTGCTAATATCACACACACACAAAATGTTGGAACGCCTCTGACAGGCCTGTATATGGAGGCCAGTTCTTCCAGCTTTGATGAAAGTCAAGAGAGCGGGAATGTCAGAAACTGAGAAAAAGACTGAATTAGAGAGAAGGGGAGATGGAGAGAAGGAGAGAAAGAGAACGAGGGAGAGATATAGTTACACATTCATCTCACGCTGCTTCCTCTTTTGATTACTCTTCAAAGCGGGGTTTGAAATCGGAACACTTTTGCACAAAGACACATAAGTCTCTGGCCCTTTTTAAGAGCCGACACGCAGGACGAAAATCCATTGACACTGCTTGGTCTGCTGCAGATCTTAGCAGGGTTAAGCTGTAAAGCAGGCAGACACACGGAATCCGCTGGGTTTAACACGGTGACTCTGGTCTGCACCTTGAGCTCACTGCCTGAGGCTAATGCTCTCCTGCTGGACATCTTGGTTTAGTCATACACGTTGCTTCACGTTATTACACATGACCTCTTCTCTCTGCTTGGGCTACGTTAAAATAATTTCTGAACAATGGCACTGGCTGTTACTCAATAAATGGGGTGTGTCAGTATGAAGAACATAAGGACACAGAAAGGGAAACCCAGCAGCAATGGCAGTGGAGTATTTATTGGAGTTTACCTATAATGTAATATCAGACCAACCGTTGACGTGAAACTGAGAAAAACAAGCATATATTCACATTTAAGAAGCTGTAACCAGGAAATGTTTGGTATTTGTTTTTGATAAATTGCTAAAATAATTAAGGCATTATCAAAATTGTCATTGCCATCAATTGTTTCCATCAAGAGTTTGATTAATTGACTATCATGACTGATCATTTCAGGGCTAATTTAATGTAGATGTAAATGTAGTTCAAAGGTTTGTACGCAGATGTATATCTCTGTTGAGTATATGTGTAAGCTTTGCTCTATTACTGCCAAAGATAAAGATACATACCAAGTTCAAACATAAGAAATAGAAAGTAATATTATACTTAAACATTTGCTGTTTCAAATGGGTCATTTCAGAGCACCGCTATAATTGCATACAGAATAATTGTAAATCATCAACTACAGTTTCCTCAACTATTTTAGTTCCCATTCTGTGTCTGATGGTTGACTACATCTGTCACCATATATCAAACTTTGGGAGGCAAATAATCATAGGAAAATATCAAACACAAAAATAAATGTTCACTGATGAAAGTTAATTCTTTTGAAATACGAAAGGAAACTGACTCACCTGAGAAGATGCAGACACTTCATTTTATATGAACCTTTTTATTTGCAATTGTGGGATATTTTTTAGCACAAATTTAAAATGAACTAGATTTTGTTCATAACCTTTCTGGAAAGGGTGGCCACCTACTGTATAAGTGACCATCATAATGGCCAGTGTAAGTATGTACAATGAAACATAATGTGATGCCTCTTAATAGTGTTTGCTTCGACTTTATAAGGCTTTGCTATTGTTCCCCATGGCAACACAAAACCAAAGATGATGTCAAGTGTATGGTGGCTACAGACTTGCCACATCACACAGTGAAATACTAACAATAATCAGATAACATCTCACAGATGACAACAGAGGAAAAAGTTGAACAATTGAATGGCATTCACTGGGCATAGCGACCGCTGTTTCTAGATGTTTACACATGAACAAAAAAAGGCTCAAAATGCTTCAAAGAGCCTAAGTATGTAATGGAAAAGAAAATGGCCCGTCAGTCTGAAATCTGAAATCTGGGTGATACAAAACTAATCTTCAATCGCCCCCCTTTTAGCGACAGCTAATAAAAGTCACAGAAAAACACAGAAACAAACATGTTGTAATTCACAATGGCAACAGTGCATGAGTCTATGTGAAGGCGAGGGCAGTGAATAAAGCAACATTTGCTTTTCTCTTGAGTGAGGGAGTTTAGGTCAACAGGGTAGATAAGAACAACAATGAACTGGGTATTTCACGCACTGGGGGACCAAAGGCTGCAGCCGCGGATGAATATCTGACCTCAAATCACACACTTGCTACAAGAAAGATGACGACACAGAAATACAAGGGAAATAATGCCATACCAAGCAGATGAATAACAGTAATGTTAGTCAAATATCTTGCCAGTGTCTGGACTAAATCGTACTAAAGTCCATGGGGCCGGTGAGTCCATGAACAAACTACTTATTGTAATCTATACCTACTCCGAGAGGCAACACGGTTAACTGGCTGAAGCCGTATCCAAGACAAATATGGTAAACAAGTACAACTAAGATCAAAATATAATGAGAAGTAGAAAGGACTCAGAGGAGTGCGTCTCTGCCAAGGCTGCACAATCGTCTACATTTGTTATTTTAATAATAGAAAATGTTTAGGAATGTTTAATCTGCATCTGGATCTGAAGCAAAATACACACTGCGACAGACAATCATGGGATAAATGTGCCAGATTTTTTTGATCTCAGTACAATAGTTCATGAGAAAATAGTAAAAATGTTGAAAAATGCCCCATCTTGCACTACTGAGAAATCCTTCAAAAAAATTTCTGGTTCACGATCCCTTGTTCCATGAGCCATGGCATGACTTTTCATGATTTGATCACATATTGCACTAATAGACAAAGAGACAGAAACAAATGGGGGTACAAAAGAGAACATCCTGGGAAGAGGTAATGAGAGAGACAACGCACCTCACACTGGTGTACAGATCATTTCCTTTGGTACACCCAAAATGCATGCCATATAATATTTTTTATCGTGTGAGGGCAATGAAAAGCTGGTTCTCTGTGAACGCTGTTCGAGACTCATAAAACAGGAATGTTTAATATGACTTCACCAAATTGAATTTATGTTCACTGACAGGATGCATTTGCCATGGAAACCTTCTGCTTTCTCAGTCACAGCAAACCACGGGTCATGTGAAGACAGTACACCTCATGCTGAGATGTACTCAAAATAGGAGTCAACTGTATTGACAGAAAATTGTAAATACCCATCCTTTGGTTGCGTGGTTGTGTCACCCTTCTAGGAACGTGAACTGAGAGTCCCTCTGAGAAAGCACTGGCTATCCTCCACCCTGTTCTCTGGGCTACCACTAACAGCAGGTCACCCTGGTTAACCTCACAGGCTTCTCCAAGGCTCCCCTTCTGTGGTCTCATGTTTGAGCTGTGACTCACACACGCACACAAACACAAGGAGACAGACATACAGTATCCAAACAAAGACGACAGGGGTAACAAAGGGCAAGAGAGGCAAGGGAGCACTGGCACTGCTGAACAGCGCTGACAGGTCCAGAGAGAGAAATAGTCTGAGGTCAGAATGTGCCATATGCATCACCGCGTTGACCACTGCCAAAACCATTGACAGCTCTTCTCCCTGACCAACTCTGTACACCTCCATCGCCCTACCCTCTCATGCCTGTCCTTTTGTCCCTCTCACGGCTGAGGTCTGGCTGTTAGTGTCCAGGTCTCACACCATGACCGTGCATTGATTCGAGGTGGAAAGTCTGTGTAGAGATGTTGTGAGTGGAGCAAGGGGAGAAAAGAAAAACCCCAGAGGAGGGGTGACAGCAGAGGAAATGAGAGCTGGTGGGAGCAGAGGACAGTCCAGTGTTTGTGTTCAGCATTATGGAATAGTTGCATACATTGAATGCAAAAAAAAAAAAAAAAAAAAAGGAAAGAAAAAGAAATGTCCTCTGTACTAACAGGTCAAAGCAGAAAGTGAGAGTATATGTGTGTTTCTTGTCACAACTTTGGGTGTAAAAGTTCATTTGAGGTTGCGCAGGGTCATGTTTGGTGTTCCACAGAATTGTGTTTAACAGCTCTGTAACAGGCCAATAAACACAGCACGGGAAGCAGTTAGCCTGTGTGACAATGTCCCCCTACTGCGAGCTGATGGCCATGCCAGGTTGGTGTATGTTTGTGAGTGTGTGTGTGTGTATGTGAAAGAGAGAAAGCATGCATTATGCCCTGTGACAGGACAGGAAACTGACAGGTATGCCAGGGTGACCTAAAACTCAGTTCATTCCATCACATGCTTCGGAGGCAAAGGGCCCACAGTTGCAGTGTGTTACTGTACTTACAAGCCACTCACATGGCTCAGCAAACTAAATTCAATTTCTATCCGTAATAGGATAGTGACAATTTATTTTCTGTTAGGGTAGGCCCATGGAACGGCAGCTTTTCCAAGTGCAGCAAAGGGAAAATTCTGAAATGAATTTAAAAATAGAAATGGGCACAAATAATATCTGAAAGCCAGAAGTCTAATTGCAGTGTGGAATATCTGTTACACAACTTTACCCTCTGTGGGGTTCAGGGTAATGTGGAATAAAACTGCAACAAAAAGTGACAGATAGACGGGCTCTGGAAATGACTCTGGTACAACAAACAGTAAATACAGCATATGGCTGTGTGGGGGGGTGGGTTTCAACTTGCATTCAAGTTGAAACCTACTGCTAGAAACTCAAGAATGGCAAGTTGTGTTCATAGAGTATAAATGTCATTATAGAAGGTTCACTGGGGAAAAGAGGAGTCAAAGAGTCATGGTTCTTCATGCCTTCGTCCAATGACATCATGTCCTGTCAAAGTGAAACTAAATCATTAAACACAACAAATGGAGTTTATTGTCAGCGGCATGGGCCTGCACTTCAGTTACCCACTGCCTCTAATGACAGATTAATTCAGGAAAAACACTGAGGGACCATGTGAATGTGTGTGTGTATTCAGGGGCAGGGTGTATCACTTGCAGCACACTCTATTAATATACTTCAAAAACAGCGGAAACACTTTTCAATTTTGACCAGGAAATCTCCGTTAAAAAAAAAAAGATTGAAGCCAATCAACTCCTTATGAGGCTGCACGTGCCGGGCTTTAACTGTGAAAACATGCTCAGATGACATACTTGCACGTTTACAATAGCACATACACACACATACATCATAGGTGCATGCCCAGTGCATGCAAACCTGAACACACGCATACAAAATCGCAGATCTAATCACCCGTGCAACTGCAGTCATCAGCCATTTAAATACAAAATGAGAAACTCAAACAAATAAAAAATGAAATAAAATTAAAAACCCTCAGGTCTTGGGTAAGATGCCACCACAGTTTCTTGGCTTTTCCAAAGTGCACACACACATGTTTAGAATAATGTTGGCTGCCAGTAAAAAAGCCATTACGAAAAAATGGCTATGTCAAGGTCCACCCACATTAGCAGACTGGTGAAATGTGATGCACGTAATGGAAAAATTAACTTTTGCATTGAGGCTCAAGAGAGGCTTATTTGATAAATGGATTAAGTTTATCAGTGCATTTAGAAAATATTTTAGGTAAAAGAGCATCACTTTCATTGTGAACCCCTTAGTTCTCTGCAACACTTTTTTGTTTGTTTATTTGGCTTCAAAAATAAAAGTGTACAATGTAGGATGCTTTTGTACCTGTTGACTTTCAAATAACAAGAAAATATTAAAAACAAATAAAATAAAAAGCCTGTGGCCTCAAGCCAAAACACCTGAATTAACATCCCCCGTCTTCTATTTCTTAAAACAAGTGCTGCTCTGAGAGCGCCCCCCATCTCCTTTTTAATATCCTTGTTGAGACTTGGCGCTTCCTCTGAAGGATGGCACCTGCAACAGCAATGAACTCACTTACACAACACTGCTGTAGCTATAAGGTTATATCCCCCCTGTACTTGCGCTGGGTGTCGAGTTAGTTCAGCACCACAAGCTGGCTGCTGCGTCCTTTCTCCTCCTCCTCTTATGTTTGCCCTGAGGGTGAAATCACCACAAAAGAGGTCCAAATGCAGGGCTGATGGGAAACTCCCTTTCAATATGATTTATACAGAGTAGCGAGGATACTGCTGTTTGGCAGAGAATCAGAGACTGAGCAAAGATTGAGTGTGTGTGTGTTTGTACTTATAAAGATGCATTTTACTCATTGCTGTCTTTCATCAGTACATCCTTTATGGTTCGAATTATGGGGAGGATTGGGGGGGGTTGACTCCCCTAATTAAGACTTGAACCCCCCCAAAAGAGGTAAAAACTGGTTGAGGGGTTGATACATTTAAATATATACTTCTAACCTGTAATTGTGAATATTACAATATATTTCCCATATTCTTGGAAAATTCTTGTCTGGAAAAATCTTGTTGTACTTAAAGTGGACTAAACCTTGACTACGGCATTTCAATAGCAAAATAAAATGTCATATATTATCTAATGTTAGCTGAAACTGGTGCTCAGTCATGAGCAGTGAGACAATGGAGGATTAGTTGTTGTAGAGAGACAGAGATCAATATAGATTTTATTTCGGTTTAATTGTCTTTTTGTGATTGTGGAGGTTTAGGTTTTTTTGTTTTGTTTTGTTTTTTTTTAGCCCTTTTACGTTTTTGATAGTAGCTTTGATAATAGGCAGCCCCTTTGTTTTCACTCGGGAATGCAAGTTTAACTTGGTTGGGTAATTGAATGATATTGACTTGCAGTCTTGCGCTAAAACACTTTGTTGGTGAACCCTGACTACAAAAATTGCTGTGTGCCCCATGAGCTGGTGGAATGGATTTGATTCATCACCATCTATAGACTGCAGACATGGCATTGAGCAAGCAAGACGCTTGAAGGATTGTAAGACTTCAGTTCACTGAAGCATGCGTCTGAGCTGTCCTGGGTTCCCTTTTAAGTTGTGGAAAACAAAGTTGTTCATTCAGAGATCGGAGATTTGACTGTACAGAATCATCAGTAATAGTCTCAGTGTGCACACTGACAAACGCAGGAGTCAGTAAAAAGTCTCATAGCCTCAAAGAGTGGGAATACCAGTGGTTTTTGAGTGACAGCCCGGTTATTTAGTAGGTGACCATTGCTTATCCTTAGACTTAGGCCTTGATCCCTTCCTCTTAGGCCTCTAAATGAACACGGATCTTCTTACACTTTGATCTACAATCACTCAGGCTCTAATTCAATCTAGATTCTGGATCAGGAAGCCAGCATATGCTGTCAGGAGTAAATAAATACTACTAGAAAAGAGACAGATGAACAAAAAAGCTTGAAATATTAAAAAAAAAAACCTGAAACATATCCATTTGGAAAGTACTTTGATTGAATGGTAAGATGCCTAAAGACACATTTTTGTTCTTTGTCTATTTCTTCCTTCTCATCCCTCCCTGGCGTCACATCACAGAGTGCTAAATATGGGATTGTTCCATATTTTGTGGCAAGTTCTGCTCAGTTTTATTCCTCATCACTTCCCCGCGCCATCAGATAGCGTTCGGAATCCAGCCACATGTGCAGACCCCTGTTTCAAATCTTTCGGTCTTAATACCCCCAGAAAGCGTGCATTACTTCCTCCTCTGCTGAGCAGCATTGGGAGTGTATGATCTGTCTTGTGTAGCGTTTCTCCCTTGAGTCTTTGTGAAGATGGTTTATCTGCTTCCAGCAGAGCAGGTTCTAATAGAGAGGAAGCTGAGGGCCAAACATACTTAGGCTTTAAAAGGCTGGGGCCATGTGGAAATGGCCTATATAACCACAGGAGGCTCTTAGGATCCGCCGTGCCTCGCCAGTAAATGACAGAACGGTGAGTTAGACGGAGGACAGCCCGTCTACTCTGAAGAGCAACTTCAGCTGAGAGTACATTATTCTCATACGGTCATTCTTAGAAGTACAGTTAAATGTTTCAGACATGAACTGACAGATTGCAGGAACGTTAGAAAGATCTACCTTGTCTGAAAGAGAGATCTGGAATTTTAGCTATCATAACTAAACAACACGGGATGGTTTAGGAGATGTCTTAAGCAGCCCATTGTATAAATGGGTTAGTGTGCTTCACATTGAATCTGAATGAGTGTGGGCTTATTCTGTATGAACAGTCTTTAACCTGTGTAAAGTTCTATTTATGAAATTTCAAACTTTATAAGATAGACACTGTATCTCTTTTGATTGGCCTAAATGAGTCCATAAATTAATCATAAACTTTTGTGTACATTTTTACTGTATTATATATATGAATATATAAATGTTCAGTGACTATGTTTCTTGAAAAATATTTTTTTTAGCAAACACAGCTGTCTTGCTGCACAATTCTGACACCATCAAATACAACCTCTGTCACAGTCATCTAACTTGGACCCAGGCAGTGAACTACGTGTCAGACATTTGTCCTGAGGCGCTGTGGCCAGATCCGCTGTTAGCCTTATTGTTTTCATATCACTGCAGGGAAGAGAAACTTGGAGACTCCGGCTCTGTACAGACCTCAGCACAGCACAAACCCTGTAGGCCAAGATCACCTCTCTGTGGAGCGACCCCACAACATGTGAAGCGCACGCACGCGCACACACACACACACACACACACACACACACGCACGTGAACTTGCATGTTCAAGCACGTATCTACCGACACATTTTTCTCCGCTGCACGCTCTTTTTCACACACACTTACACACGCACAACAGGCAAGCCACGACACACAGGAAATCACCCAGAGATAGAGGAGAGGAAATTAGAAACACCCTCCCAGCATCCCGGGTGAAAACATTTGCAACTCTGGAGCAGAAAAATCTCAGTGGAGAGATCGGCAGCAAACGGAAAACACATCCCTTTGTTTTTAAAAACCTGATACCTCTCCAAATGTAATCTTCCTGTTCCCGCACCAGACGGGACACTGTGTTTCCTAAGTGGCCGGTCAGATGAACAGAAGGTCCACAGAGCAACCCCCGAGTCCAATCTCTCTGGATACCCCACCCACTGTTAACCTTCTGCTCCCCCTTCTTCTGCATATCCTCCTGCATTCAGCTCTGTCCAAAAACACATTTGGAATAGTGAGTGTAATAGTAAATAGAGTAAAAATAGTGTAAATAGTGTCTCTCTGTAAATTAACATGATTAATGTGTGTATCTGAAGATGACACTCTGCAGATGTGTGTTGTGGTGCATGGATGTACACAAATTAAGTTCTTTCCTGCAACCTCAGAAAGTAGCCCCCCCCCCCGATGTCTATGAGAAAGGCATCTAAGCGTGATGCCTCCTGACAACAGATAGGCTACGTCTCACCCACATGCCACCACAAGCAATAAGCTCGTGGCCTGGCACAGCAGCACGGCCAGGCAGCCAGCCATCCCTGTGGCCCTGCATTCCTCTCTTCTAACACTGCTTACAGAAGCTGACAAGCGCTGGAGGTCTCCCTGGCCGAGGTGGAAATCTGCAAAAATAAACGCTTTAGGTGACATGAAGGTTTTGTTTGTTTCTGCTGGCCCGGCTGTTTGTGTTAGCGCGGTGGGTTAATTGCGACTTTGATCGCTGCGTTTATTGATCCAACAGTGGCCTTAGGAGTGCGGCTGGCCTGGCCTGCCTGGCCTGCTCCCACCCCTGATCTCAAACAATCACACCTCCACCAACTCAGCATAGTGAGCCACCACAGATGGGGTCTACGGGGTGGCCTCGCCAAACTGAGGGCTGAGGACGCACTGGTAGAGGGTGGTCACGGCTGGGAGCACTCTGGTGTGAAAGCCATGGTCTTGGCTGAGCAGGGCAGGGCTTAGTTAAGGTGAGAGAGATCGCCTGGTAATTGTGAATGGGGTGAATTAGACTGGAATGGACTGGGCTAAAGGTCAGGCAATGGGTTATGCAAGCTTCATGGTACAACTAAAAACTTAGACAAAAGCCCTCACTTACAAAGGACTAATGTTAAGCAGGTTGGACTGTAGTTTGGTCAGATGTATGAAATAGGCTTGGCTTGGTTTATCCACAGTAGTGGTATGGCCAGACATTTTTTCTCTGGGCCAGCTGAAGCGAGTGGAGGTGGCTGTGATTATCTTATGCAGTATGTAATACAAGGCCAAGTTGGATCAGATGGTGATGGACTGCAGATGAAAAGAGCTTTTATTGGCTAACTCTGGCAAATTTTCACCACTATTGATTTATGCACTGTGACCAAGTCAAGTGGGCCAAAATGGGCTGTTCTGAACCTCAGCTGATCTGATTTGACCTGTGTTTGGCACGGCTTCCTCCCTTGTCCCAAGACAAAGGGTGGATTGCATGCTCCAACAATTTAACCAGATTCACCTCCAAACAAGCTTTCCAAAACACTTCCAGAAGATCAGGGTGAAAACCACCATCATTTTCCCTGGCAATTTTTAAAACATCCCAATCTTGAAATTGTAGCTGCTGTGAGTTTTTATCCTAATGAAAATCAGTTCCAGGTCTCAGGGCCTCCGAGGTTCAAGAGGTTACAGACACAAGAGAATCCTGGTAAGCACTTTTCCAGCGCAGCCCGGTGAGAGGGTCAAATATGTGTGTGCGTCTATAATGGCTGTGAGGTCATCAGTGTATTGACACAGCAGCAGATGATGGAACGGGATTCTGGCCACACATGCACATGAGCGCTCCCGTCAACATGTGCGCACACAGACACACACACTGTTCTCACCCGGTAAACAGCTAATGACACATCTACTGTTACATTGTGAGGTCTTGATTTAGATCAGGCGATACCAGAGAGGATGAGTGTGTAATCAGGAGAGAATGTACTCTCTTTCTCTCACTCTCTCCTTCATATTCCCTGAGTACCTCTGCTGTAACCCTCTCTCTGTTCTTCTTTATTTTCTTCCTTCCTTCCAGTTCGCTCTCCATCTCCCTTTCTGTGTGGAGATTCAATGACAGGAGAGACACACTGTGTTCTGCCCTCTGCATTAACCCCTCTCAGTGTTTGCACTACAGCCAATCAGTGCTTAGATTTCTATTAGACAAGCAGAGACTGCAAGCTATTAAACAAGCACTTAAGCATAAACACCACAGAATGCCAGGCATATAAAAGATGTGATTGGAGATTAATTAAATTGCTGTTTTATTATATTTTATTTATTCTAATATTCTACTATTACCAAAACATTTTCAAATCTGGGCCTTTCTGTGTCAGTAGGTAGCTTATGTGGCCTTTTCATGGCTGGAGCTGGGCCTTGATTTCATTTTTATTCAGTTTACTCATAATAAATGTGAATCTATGCATTTAGCCCAGCACAGGACACCTGAAGTTGCAGTATCTACCCAAAAACATTTCTGTTATGATTTAGATGAGATCCTCGTGGTTTGTAACATGAAAGTCACGTTTGAAAAGCTGACAATTCATCACCACAATCCACAAAGAAACATGGTGTTTAAAGTGGCACAAAATTTAAGTTGTAATTGCAAAGAAGTTGGAAATTTCGGGATCTGACAGACAGGGAGGATGAGGTGTTGAGTGGAGGGATGATAGGATAGAGGAGGAGGGGGGGCAGAGGATGAAGTAATGTGCCTGCAGAAGGCGCTCCAGCCGGGGGTCAGATCCTGTTCATGGAAACCATCTGGCCAGCTTGATCTGAGCCGCACCAAACATACAGTACACATGATCCTCCTTTCTGTCTCTCTCTCGCTTTCCTCCTGCCTTCAAACTCACCTTCTGCCCATTTTTTCTCCTCCTTGCCTTGCTTCCTGACCTCCATCTCCTTTCCATCACCTTACCTTTTCTACCCCACTGCTTTTTCTCCTCCTTTTCTCTCTCAAAAAATATCCTACTCATTAATGCATGGCAGCTGCAGGGAGCAGTGTTACTTCATTTTTCCATGGCAACGGCCTCTCTGTTTCAGCGGATCCCATTTCAGTTTTGGTAGCAACGTGCTCCTTTGCCAGCGCTGAACACATTCATGTGTTAAATAGAAGGAATTATTGCAAAATTCCTGAAATAGAATCACCGTCCTGATCACTTGCAATTATTATCAGGACCCAGAGAGAACATGGGTGTCCTCAGGGAGAGTGGGGTGGAGATGGGGAGATGACAGGATGAAAGGGGGTGAAGGGGAGGAAGAGGGGGAGAGCAATGTTAATTTTGACAAGGACTTTAAATTTAGTTTTTGTCTTAGTCGCTTACTGAAAATTGCAGCGGATTTAAAGTCACATTCAAGTCTTTCTGTTTGGTTTTAATCAAGATTTCGTCAGTGGAGCTCAGTTTTAATTTTAGTCTAATTTTAGTCAGTTCAGTTTTGGTTTTAGACAACTTCATGAGGCTGTAATGGATTTTGCTGAAGGGTATTTCTCCTGGCAGTAAAAATTCCAATGAGGAGTGAGCATCATGAGAAGACTCTAGTCATCTAGGCTGAGAATGTGTTACTGACCGCAGATAAAAGTCCCATACAATCATATTTCCTTCACAGATCGTATTTATTTCCCACATATATCTACAACACAACACACCTTTATGGCCTCTGCATGTTTTGCTGCGTAATAATCTCCAACATTACTGATGTTACAGATGTTATAGTAATCACATTATTGGCCTGTGAAGGATCCTTGTATCACCGTGCCATTTGATTAATTATGGGAAAGGTCACTGGCTGCTGGTGCTGTATTATAATGTTTATTATCTGACAAAACAAACTTTTTCTATATTATTGAGGTCTTTTGCTAAATTCGGCACCATATTTCACTCACGTATAAAAATATCCACTGTGTCATTAAGGCAGATGAGCATTATGTGGGAAACATGCAATGATTGCTTAAAAAGGAAAACAACCAATGCTTTGAGATAGCTATTGTGACCTAACTTAGATTGTCTGCCAAAACACAACCAAGTGTTCTGTCTCATCTTCACTCGTCAGGCATATTTCGCCGTAAACTTTGTTCTCAATAAATTTTGCATTTATGTTGTCCTTCCAATTTAGTCAAGAAATAAAAGGACATCAACAAATTCTTAACGTCAGACTTTTCGTTGACAAAATTAACACTGGAGGAGAGGTAGGCAGGAAATAAGCGAGGGGAGAAACGCAGGGGATATAGAAGGACACAAGAGGTGAGAACATGGAAAGCGCAAAGAGGAGTTTAGGAGATATGCTGTATGCAAAAAGTAACACAAGGAGTTGGAGTGAGAGAAGGAAGCAAAGCTGAGGTCATAACGCCAAAGCTAAGGGCAAGTGGCCATTTTAAGATGTGCCAGGCTTCTCTGGCCAGGGCGACAATTGCAGCACTGCCCTTCAGCCCTAATGTGAAGTGACTACTAAAATAACACCACCTACACATATTATAGCCTTGCATGACCATGAAAGCTAGCTGCTTCTAAAGGGAAAAACACACACTCTTTCCCTCATGGTGTGTACAACACAGATGATCTGTGCTGTGCGTAATGTCAAAGAGGCTCCACCATCTTGGGCCTAAGGGGCTTAGTTTGGATGTATGTCCCTCTGACCTCACCATGCCTGTTGCAGTGGTGTTACAAAGATACTGGCTCCTCCGCTCTTAGTCTTTTTCTCCCACATCCACATTCTCGCTTTCTCTCAGTTCATCTGGCCTGAGGAGCATCTAAACTAATCGACTGCTGCTTAATGTAGCTACAAGGAGTTTTTGAATTGGTAATGAAAAAGTCTTACTTACTACTATACTTACTACTATTACTAATGCCTCTATATGGCCTACACAAGCAGACCATCAACAAGAAGATTGGCTATTTAGTCCCTGGACAATCAGACAAAACAATTTGCACCAAGCAAACCACAAGAGCCTATGTTTTCATCTTCCGAGGCAAAGTTTCACAGTGAGTAGTACCTTAACCCGTTAATGGGAATCAAGAAGAGGTTGTTTAGAGAATTTGATTTCTGATGTTATATTTTGTGGTTACGGCTGATACTGGGGCAGGATCAGGAAGGAGAAAAAGAAAAGAAATGATCAAAAAAAAGGGGAAATAAAAAAGGGGAAAGTGATAGAGCATGAACAAAAACATAATTCAACCTTGGTTGGCCATTCAACTGATGGACAGAATCGCAGGATATGAAAGGATTCAAAATCGATCCAAAATTGGCCTCTTCCTCCTAGACAGGTATGTAAAATATGTCTACTTACGAAATGGCTGCATACAGTCCATGAAGATCACAGTGGACATTATTGGAATACAACTGGCCGATGATGTAGCATGTATGTAGCATGAATGAATAGTAGAACTAAAATAGTAGTAAAACAACGTTTACTTAGTTTTACCATCGTCATATTACAGTTATTAATTCTCACATAGTCACAAATACCTCATCACTATGCATCTTGCAAACAGCTGTGCAAGATGCAGTCTTAATTCCGGGAAACGCTGCCGCTTTTGTCGACAGGGGCCGCCAAAATCAACACGAAATGAAAGTTCTTTGTAGTTGCTTTAAGAATGTGGGAACTCACTTTGTCCAAGCAGTGATTCACATAGCTATATGTGTAAACGGAGCCATTTCTCTTTGAGCCAGCCGGCTTGTCTGTTTTCAACATTAGCCGCTCATCTGTCTTTATCATTGACAGTTTCTTGAGGAGATTAAAGGAAGTTCTCTGATGGCTTTGAATGGATTACGAATAATGTTACAGCCATTTTCATTGCAGGGTGAAAATCTGCTATGATTCCCATTGAGGTAACTGGAGAAGAGGGTCTTACAAACTGAGATATCTAGGAATGTACTGGATTCGAAGTCATAGACGAACCGTGGCTCAGAATCATTTCTGAGGTTTGGTTGAAGCACTCAGCCACAGATAGAGCGTGACACTCATGGATTCAGATAATAATCTGTGCCCTAACCACGCATGACGGGACATCAACAGGAATCAATGCTAACTGTGTCTGTCATTGAAAAAGAAAAGTATGGTGTAAAGATTGATTTTAGAGCAGTAAGCTACAAATAGAAACAGCGCATGTTCTGATTTTTCCAGCTGCTATTCTGGTTTTAGACTTTGAGTGGGATATGTGTCTAAGACATTACATAAGCTATATTCAAGAACGGAGTCACACTGTAATGAAATGCACAGTGCAGTGGGACAGAAGTGCTTACACAGATTTCTTGAGGTTATGCTGTTTCTGAAGATAATGGATGATGCAGCAAAGTGCATCAGACTTTAAACAACTTCAATGTGTGATACACATGTATGATGCTAAAATGAAAATATAGGACATGTTTTATTCACAGGGTTCTGTGCTATTTGCGAACTGCTGACACTGGTGGAATAAATGACAACAGACAACAGCTGAAAAATAAGAACCTCATGTTACAGTTAGTGTATCTTTTCCATTCTGCATTATCACTATTTTTTTTTACCTACTCCTATTAAAATGAGCCCACAGTCTAGCATCTGTGCAAGACCTCTACCTCCTCACCCCCTGCTGTGAATCTGTAGGAAAGAATTTATGTCACAATGACAAAGCATCATGACTGCATCTGAGACCACAGCTACGAGATTTTTTTTTCATCCAATTTACACAATCACCAGCTATCATGTGTCCCTATTGTGTTTAAACAGTCTTAAGTGATCTCAGCAGCTGTAGAATAATAAATACTTTTGCAACTTTCTCTCCCCCAATCTCATTCCCCTACCTTCGCGCTATCCCTCTTGCTCCTCTCTCCTCTGTAAAAGACGGAGAAAGCCCTGCATGGCAAATTGGGCACATGTGCAGCAGAAGTGTGAGCCATTAGGTATTCTGTTTACACCACACTAAAATAAATGGAGTGGTTTAAGTTTAGGGATATCCAAGGCCTGGGGTACCAGCTGTCGGGTTGTTCGGTTTGGTCCGCTTCCACTCACATGTCAACAGGACAGACTGTTTCCTAATTACTGCTACAGTACGTGGTGTGGTCCCAGTCACACAGCCGAAGGGGACAGAGGAAAGTGGAGGCAATGACGGGCTCAGCAAACTATTAGAGGGTTGAGTTAACTTTTGTGGAAGTACTGTAAACAGCTCAATGGGCTGACATGGGACCTGGGCTCTGAAGCATTATTTCAATTCACATGCGTCATGCACTCTTTCATGTTTGACTGACACCGGTTTGTGTGGTCCTAGCAGTAAGAATTAACATGAATTAAGAATGGTTGTTGGTCTCCTGCAACATTAGTTATTGTTTACATGCACAAAGAAACTTGCTTATGAGCATTATTCCAATTAAGGGATGATTTAGTTTGCCAGCACTTTGAATTTCCCGCAACGAGTATCCGTGCTGCCATGGATAAGCCTTCTACAATGACCTCCCTGCATATACAGCACATATCTGAAAAAATACAAAAATAGAATCCAGTGAAGTTATGATCTGTGAGCTGATGATCTGTTGACATCACAAGTCTGAGTCTGACTGTGTGCTGACAGAGAAAACCAATAGTCAAAGAATACTTCTATGCTGCAGTGATCTGTGGGATATCTAAGGCGTCCTGATCAGGTCTCTCAACATGAAAATCTGAGCCTAACTGTAGCATTTTAACACAATTCTGATGTTCACAGTGGCCAACCAAAATCCAGGATATAAACCAGGATCACAAAAATACAAAACTAATACTCTGGGTAAATATGGTCAACATCTTCACGGTAATGTTTGCACACTCTAATCATAAATGAACCTACCACACTACTGAACACAAAGACGTCCATGTGACCCAATCAGTAATGTACCACATGAGCGCTGTGTGCGTGTGCATAGACCATGACGTTCTGTTCCTGCATCAAGTGGAGCCCTGTCAGAGAGTTGTCAGCACTTCCTGATGCACTTCAGATGGGGCTGGTTGTGATGTGGGCCCTGCTAACTGGTGCAGTCAAGATGCAGCGAGCAGCCACACAATGGGAGCACTTAACTATCCAGTTAGACACTAAAACAGATGGACAGGGACATCCAGCAAGCCAGCCAGTCAACCACAAAGTCAGTCCGCCACAAAGGGACTTGAGACATTACGTATACATCTGTATGTAAAATAGGCTAATAGGCTAACAGCTATGGTAACAGAGGTCCCTGGAAGCCATATGGCCACAGACACAGAGAGAGCTAAGCCGGGTTGTTCTGTGTTAAACCTCAGTGCTTTACAGTAACAAAAGAGAGAAAGAGAAGGACAGGAAGAGGGGTTAATGGCCTCTAAAGTCATTTTGAGACTGGCGTTTGGAGAAGTAAAGCGGCTCCTGGACATGTCTGACAGCCAATAACTACTGTATAAGATCATGGCAATAAGTTGGCAGTCTAGCTGATGCTTGACCCCTGAAGACAAAGAACGGTATATATTGGGAGGCCAAGACATTTAAAGTCACCATTGATGGATATATAGGTGCCAGATTTCAAAGAATCTAACTGCAATAATGTGGATTTTGTGTAGCTCAAGAATAATTTAGTAGGGTGGACACAGAGGCGTGACCCCAAATCCTGGAGTACAAGGACATGCCAATGGGCAACTCTGCCCCAACAGGACTAGATACAGTAAAATAAAAAACTTCAAAGAACCACCATCCAAAATCAGCCCAGTAAAGGAAAAGAGCATCGTGTATACCTGCTCCTATACAACCATAATGGTAGAGAGTGTAAGTTGGTACCTGTAGAGTAAGGCGTTTAACAGCATCCCAGGCATGGGCGATGAGCTCCTTCATTCTCTCCTCTGAAGTTGTCCATGACTCCTCTGCTGCGGTGTCAGGCATCACCTTCATTGGAATGGATAGGGGACGTGATTCTGGGAAAGAAGGAAAGTGATAAATACAAAAAAACATTGGATTCATACATTGTTTTAAAATGGCTTTTCTTCAACAATCAGTCGTATTCTGGCTGTGCATCTTTTTTCCAGTACTGTCTCTAGCCAGTATTAATGTGAATGAGGTTTGTTTAAACTTTTGGTCCTGTGATGAAATAACCGCATTACCACAGGAGCACCGTTGCACCCTGTAACATATTATATAAAATCAATATATGGTAGATGAGAAAATGCACTGTCCTGCATTCATCCTTTATTTAACTCTCTTCATAATTCACTGTTATTTTCATTTGCTGTACAGTATCATGTTATATGATGTTTAAGTGACACTTCATTGAGGTGATGTAATGTTGGCACTCAGGTTTCTTGTCTCCTACAGTGAGAGAGGGAGCTATGAGAACTGAGAGAATGCGCACACACACACACACACACACACACACACACACACACACACACACACACACACACACACACACACAGTGTCCTAGACATGACATGTCCTGCTGTGGTCCAGACGAAGGCCGATTGTCTGTGCTGACACTCGTGGCAACGGCCAAGCACACAAATCACACAGCAACAACCCCCTCTATTAGCCTTTGCACTAACCGTATGAACCTGGAGGTCAAAACACACCTTCAGTGTTCAAGAGACACTTCTTGTTTGGGAAGAAGGCAGACAGATAAAGGAGAAATTGAGTGGAAGGGAGGTGCAGGAGCAGAAAGAGAAGGACTGAGAACACACATTGTACCAGGTTAGCCTGAGGTCTGTGGATGTTAAAGCCATCAGGGCGTCCGAGGTGAGGGAAGGGGGTCTCTCTGAAGACACATTAAGACATATTCCATGATTTAAAGGTCTGCCTTGCTCAGCAGCTCTATCCCACAGTTGTCATGAAACAGCGGTGATGTCACAGCACCACCATGCCTCCTCAGACGCCACGCTCCCAAATATCACTAAAACAGCCAAATGGGTTGCTATGGTAATGGGAGTGTGTTGCCGGGGAATGGATGAAAAGGATGGTTAGTTACCCTGCTTTTGTGGCTGCTGTGGCAACTTGCCTAAAACTTGTGGGTGGAAGTGTGTGTGTGTGTGTGTGCGTGTGTACATGGCTGAGTGACTAAGGTCACAGGTGCATGTGTGTAAATTTTGTGTGTGTAAGTGGAAGAAAGCAGACTGAAGGCCGACATCATCGCGTCTGGACTCTCTTACAGAATTTTCTCACACTCTGCATCCAGGTGCCTCTGGCATTTAGGGACTATGAAATAGACTGTATTTGTCATGATGCCTACAATCAGTGTTGCATCATTACATACTCAGCTCAGTCCTTTGACCACACTGTACATTTTGTCCATTTGACAATCCATATTTTCCAGTCTGCCTTCTCTCTCATTCTTCTTCCTCAGCTGCATTGTTTCTGTGAGTGTCGTACACAACCAATTCCAGTGATCGTATACTAAACGTCCACACAGTAACAGATGGCAAAAATTTACTTTGACAGGACAGATTGTGTTTCACGGACCGTCTTTCGTTGAGTAATGTGCAGAGAGTGCTGCATAAACCGCTGTGATATCACTGGGTTGTCAATAGTGTTTTGTTGTAGGGGGCAGTGTGTGTGTTTGAGTATTCCTGTCACACTGAATTAGAGAGCTGTTTCCTGTTCAGCTCTGCGGGGGATCCATATAGACATGACAGAGCTTTGTGGCTGCTGCTCTCTGTCATGTGGCCCAGCTGTCTAGACCTAAGAGACTTTACCCCAGGGACTGGGCATGCTCTGTGTGTATATGTGTGTGTGTGTGTGTGTGTGTGTGTGTGTGTGTGTGTGTGTGTATTTGTAAAGCAAGTTGTGACAATGCTGTGTATCTGTGTACATTTTAAGTGTGTGCATGAGTCAATGTCTGCACCCACGTTGACATCAATGTCTATGCACACAGACAAGTGTGTGTGTGCGTTAATGTGGGTGCGTATGATTTTAAGTCCATTGGTGGTTATGCACTGGGAATACCACAGTCACACTACGTACGTCAAAGTCCTGGTTACCCCCCCAATACCCAGAATATATCCTTGCCCAAACAAAAAGCGCCTTACCACATCGGAAAATACAACGCAAACATATATCCACACACATTGCCCTGACAACACACAACAGAAAAAAAAACACTAAAACAGACCCTAAAATGAGTTCACACCCTCACCAATCATCTCTGATGAATTCTAAAAATAAACTCAGAATAAACAGAGACCACCCCTCTGAGCTATCAATCCTGGTCACACACACATTCACAGGACCGTGCCCTTCTAATTTACCAAAAAAATCTATTACAAGAAATGAGTGTTAGCGTGAGGGTGGAGTGCATGACTAGAAGTTGGAGACTATGCACAATTACGTACATGCCAGCTTGCATGTGTAGGTATGCAGTGTGCAACAAGCACCATGCACTGAGTATTAATACATGCCTACTGTACATGTGCACACACTCACAGATCAGGCCACAGCATGAAATTAGGCCAACAGAGCCAGCCATGGGCAGTTACAGCAATTACCATTAAATTCAGCTTATAACACCCTGACCTTCTACTACCCTCTCACCTCAAATCAATACCACCTTCAAAAATTTAATCTGAGTCATGTTCTAGCGGACCCCATCACTCTTTTTAACTTTATAACTTCTTGGCCAGGCCTCAAAGGTGGCACTGGCTGCAGTTTTCATCTAAAAACTGGTTATTTCCCTACTGCTGAAGACCTTATGGCTAACCTTCACCTGAAACCGTTTCTGACTTTGGGGGTAGGCCAGACTGTGAAAGTCCCTCCCCAGAGAGAGTCTGTTAGGCCAATCAGAAAGTGTGCTAAAGCACAGCATAGGCAGTAACAATGCAAGGCCAGCCTGCATGCAGCGCTCCGCTTTGTTTTAAATACCATTCCAGTACTCTGTTTGTTAATCCTGGGGTCATTATTTGGAATGAAACTGCCATATCTTGTTATAGTGACTTGGCGCCCGCCATTTCTGCAGGGAGGGGATTGAGAAAAAGAGAGAGGCAGGCAGGGACAGAGAATGAGAAAGACAGAGAGAACACAAGAGGTCGAAATTCAAATGAAAGAGAAATATGACAGGAGCGCCCGAAGCTCTTAAACCTGCCCAGGCCTAACAAGTCCTGAGAGTCCTCTTAAAGTGGGGTTATTCCCCCTGTCTCGTGCCATCTCAGCCATGTCCTCATTCTCACCCTCTGTTAGGCCATTAGGCTAATATCTTATTGGCCAAACACTGACCATACACCCTTCTCCTCTCCTTTCCTCCTCCGTTTTGTTCTCACTCTCTCCAACCACTCCCTCTGTCTTTCTCTCTTAGTGTTCAGCTGGTGTGAGGAGCTGCCAGTCCAGTCCCCTATAAACATTCTAGTGTTCTGATGGTGATTATTCCTCCTCTTTAACAGCTCCATCACATCTCCCAGCAAGTGAAAGGCCCGAGTCTTTGAAGCCCACAGCCTGAGCATGTGTCAAGTGATCAGAGAAAAGGCAGAGACCAGAGCCCCATTACAACACGTTGACTTTAAGGCGAGAAACAAATCAGTGTTGCCTCATGTTCCTGATGAACACAACACTGCCGCAGCAGAGTAACATTGCTGTAAAACTTGTGAGGGCGTGTGGTGTGGTGAGTGTAAATCGCACATCATCCAAATGTGCGAATCCTGTTCGCAATCGAAAGCACGCATGAGCGCACACACGCACACACACACACAAGTTCACTCTGATACACCCACAGTCACACAACACTAACATCATAACAGCGCCAGTGAAATTTCCACTACAGATTTAACGGTCTTCACAACAACAATGGCACAAAGCGTCCATATGTCCTTCCAGAGTGGTTGAGCAAGTCAACCATAAAAACGGCCCCATTGAGGGATCTCGGCATTTCTCCATGCCGTCTACTATCTTTCTGGTATGTTCTCTATTACAAATGGTTTACAGTGAGTTGAAGTGTTGTATATTCTGTTACAGCTGCGTGCAGAGGCAGCAATGGGGCTCTTTATTAAAGCTGCCCGCCTATTTGTTTTGGATGCAAGTCGGTGTTTATTTAAATATTTACGTGACTCCATTTGTTATGGGGTTATTGAAGCCGCCATGAAAAAGTGATGGTGTGGTCAGGCTGCATGAGTGGGTTAGGAATAGGGGTGAGGATGTGGCCAGAGGACTGCGTGTTCTAAAATTTTCATCTTGGCCATTCTACTTCTCTGCTGCGTCCACGTACACACCGCAGGACGACTTTCTGCCAGCTGCGCTTTAGGAAGTCCCCTAACCAGTCAAGGTAATTGTGGAGGGATGACTTTTCAAATCAGGCATGTGGAGACAGACTGTGATGTCTCTGGCAAGAAGAAAAGCGAGAAAAGGATCACACACATTTCTCATTGCAATCGTCATCACTTTCATCAACATTATCATCAGAGTTCAGAGTGATCATACACAGCATGGCTATCCAATCTACACAATATTCATTTGAGATACTTATCTAAAAAAGAAGAGAGGAGAGCACGTCTGCCAGCCAGACCATGACACAACACGTAAAGAATTAAAACAAAAAGATACATCTTCTCAATATGCCACCAAGACCTTTATGAAGTCATCTCAATCAAGTTTCCAGTCCCCTCCTGTTCCTCTGTCATCTGAACTAAAACCACCTCCAGCTTGTGCACGAATCCACGGTGCGTCTGAGAAACCGCAACTCAACCCCAGCTTCCCTCTCTGCTCCTCTCACTTCAACCTCAAAAACCACAGCCAACATCCACAGGGCCTAATACCCTTATCATTCATGAAAGCAGAAAAGGGATACACAAGGACAGACCTATTCCCCACAGAGCGCTCTGTCTGTCCTGGAAGGCAGTGAGAGGTTTGCATGGGCTCATCAGTGTGCAGAGGCCAAAGACCTTCCAATCTAGCAAGTAGAGTCCCCCTGCAGACTACAACCATTCTTCTCTGGGGGGGGGGGCCTATCTCATTATTCCTCCTTTTTCTTGTTTTCTTTCCCCACTCCAACCATCATTACCTTGATAAATTATTGACTTTACCAGAAAAATTAAACTATATAAATAACTCCACAATGAAAATATTATCCCCTTCTGAAAAGTGCACAGCAGCCAATAAAAACCTGCCTGACTTCCATCAGGCTACTTGGACTTGGATTATAGTTATGTGTGACTGTGTAGTTCTGCCTGAAGTCCTCTCATCAGTTCTCTCGCTCTTTTATATATGTGTATATACGTTTCTTTCTCCAAAATATATTAATCTATGTCTTTCCAGAATATATATCTCTCAACCATGAAACCTGGGTTTTCTTTCCTGTTCGCAACCTCCCTTTTTTTTTTGCTGCCGCACTACGGTTGAGATCATAGAAAAGCCATCAGTACGGGAAAGTTTTTGTGAGGCCCACAGCCCTGACCACCACCGTATATTGTCTTCTACCTTGCAGATTTACAGTATGAACAATGCAAATGTTTCCATCTCTCTCTTTCTCTTTCTGATTCTCCTAGTAAACAGGAAAATTATATCTAATCCCATCATCCAGGCCACTAGCAGACAGGAACTAAGACAACAGTTCTCGTTCCAACCTTTAAGAAGCGCAGCCAGATCGCGGGATAGGTTTCTCAGCAAAAGATGTATGTTCTCAGTGCGCCAACGGCTAATTTTAGGATTGAAAAGGAAAGCCAGTGAGATCATTACTCTGGTAGATGTTAGAGAACAATGAGAAGCTCGGGAGTTGGGAGGCTCTCGATCAGAAACACAGTGCTGCTGCCAACAAGAACATTCATTAGGGACAAATAAAGAAAATACTTAGAGGCTAGTTTTATGTGAACCAATTTGTGGCGTAATTGTGCGGGCAGACAGAAATCGACCTCAAACTGAGGAGGAACAACTTGTTTTCAAAGTCGTCGTTCCACGGCCTTTCTTGTAAAGGATAATTACACAAAAACAACCATTAACACCTCTGTGATGGTGTTACTAAGCAACATTCAAACAGACCCGTGATGCGAGTTAAATGACCGGTCTTTTGTTTTGCTCCGAAAAACCTCAGCCTCTAAAGTCGATCCACCAGAACTTTTAGTTGGACCATATATTTTGACCAGCAACTAAAAGCCTAATGGACTGACCAGAGACATTAGCAATCCTATAATCCAAGTAGAGCAATATGGTTATGAAAAGGGAGAATTTTAAAGCAACTTTTACGATAAAAACCACCTAGGAAGGCCTAAAAATGAGTATTGGTACAATATGTGTACACAGTTTATGTCATTATAAAATACAAACCAATTCAAAAAGAAATATGATTCCTTATGAGAGCAGACCTGTGTGTGTTTAGTACCTTGAAAATATATATAATATCTTTTACCATGTGCTGTGTTCAAAGTGAAAGTCTCTGTCATCTGTCGGGAACTGGCTCCGGTCCAGTTCAGCCAATGCTGGTTCTGAAAGTCAGCGGTGTCTTGTAACATGTGCCCTGTATATTTAACATGTGCAGTGACCAAAACCAGAAAGGAAGAGAGACAGAGTGAAATATTGTGTTGCCAAATGGAGTTGAGTGGATATGGGTTTTGAGATTCGAGCCGGGCAGCCCCACAGCCCCAGTATGATATCACCTTGCCCTCAGTGCTTTCTGGGGAAATGATCTGCAGTGAACTGGTTCTGTGTGTCTCTGTACATTTGCCTACACATTAACAGGCACCTTACAAAAGCCTGCAGGAAAGTCCCCCTTGATTACTACGAAACTGTAGCTAGGCTGAATGTGGTAACAAAACAACATAACACTCTCTTTACATCATAAAAGTGCCAGGCATGCGTTCAAATGGCCAATTGGAAGCAGGGACAACTAGCTAGTGCAATTGTTCTGAGGAGGCTTTGAACTGCTAAAAACTCTGAAAATGATTTTCTTCCAGTGGATTATGATTTTTCTGTAACTCCCGGAGGTGATTTCTGTGGGGAAATCAATAGCTCCAGTGGAAAACTATGATAATCAATGGGCACAGAAAAAGCCTGCTCTCGCCAGTTTATAATCAGGCAGAACAAAACACCGCTCTATATCAATATTCCATATATCCAGCACATCGGGTCATTTAATCTTATAATAGTGTTTCAAACAACCACACTCTGGACATGTAAGCTGTTAACTTATATTTTTGAACTGACCACTTTAATGCATGGTTAGAGTCCACATTGAGTGTCTGTGGGTGGTGGTGGTGGATGTTTCATGTATCCCAGAGCAGAAAATCTTAATGTAGTGACTCAAGGAGGAATCAGTTGATTTAGTTTCTAAAGGAACCTTTTGAAGAATGTGCATCATCCAGTTTTTTTCTGTGTGTTTCAATAAGGGACTAACAGCAGTATTGAGGCAGTTGGAACTATTGAAACTACTGTGGGATGAAAAGTAGTGACTTAAAAGACTTATTTTGTAATATGTTAAATATCAGCAGCTCTTCACAAAGTGAATCAAGGGAAACCTCAAAGGGAGTATATCCATGACTGCAGCACCATACACACATGACTTGCACACTTATGGCAAATTAATCTGCAACAAAATACCAGCGTTATGGTTCCTATAAGAACCTCATGACGTCTTCTCCTGAAGGTCAATTGAGCAGCAGCACCAGTGGCAGTCCAGTTGGCTAGCTGCCCCTGTTGAGCCCAAGCCAGTCTTATGTGTTTATTCCCCATGCGTCCGTGTGAATGGCAGTTCGAACACGTGTTGACTCCAACTGGCAAACAACCTGCACATCTCTCCTCTGTTTACCTAAATAGATGACTGAAGACTGAAAAATAAAACGTCTGCTTCAGTGATTACAAACCCCCTTAGAGTCCCTTGAGAAATGATATGCCGGCAATAAACCCGCAACCGAAATCGGTCTTGTCATATATCTGGACGTTTATTTGGAGTCACGTGAAAACAAGTACATTAGAGCTATCGAGGAAAAAGCCAAATGATAGTTTTGCGCAAAGAAGAAAAAAAAATTGAATGTCTTTCTGTGTACCCTCTCCAAGAAGGAAAAATGAGATGGTCCATTTCAATTCATTTCTTACAACAACACAATTAATTTCTCAGGGCAATTTTTAATTTGCCTGAAAAACCTTGCTCCATCACAGATGATGAGATTAAGGTCCATCAAGACACAATGGTCATTTCTCAGCTACATTCACATCAGCTTTACCCTTTCGTAAATCATTATGGCTTATTGATTCAACCTAAGCTAAACAGCTGGATCGGATGTCCCGGGGTAAACACGCAGCATTACAAATAGATTCTGAAAAATCCATCAGATGACTCGCTGTGGCTAAATGGCTTTGGAGATGAAATGCATCCTGCTGACAAGAAAAAGCAGAAGACAGTTTTATGTCCAGCAGTCAACAAAGTATAAACACCACAGGCAAACATGATAAACCAATAACCAAGTTGGACTGAAAGACTGACCCTGGCCTGTGTTTTTTTTTAACATAACGGCTGGACCAGAGTGAGCTCCCATCATCTCCCTCCTGTTTAAACATCCAGCTCCTTATTCACAGTGTGCTCCACACATGGTAAAGCAATTAATAAATCATCTTTAAAGAGCCTAATTCCAATCATAACATGTTAGATGTCAGCAGCTCTTCTCAGGAGGTGACTGGGGGGGAAGGCTTTACAAGGGAAAATCCACCCTAACAACAGAATCCACAGACCATATGTTATTCCCATGACCCTGAGCCGTTCGGGAGTCCTGGCTAACCATGGTTGTAACATGTCTCACTTTAGTGAAAACGTGTACAGTCAGGGGGTTTCTGCCTACCTGCCTCAGCAGTATAGCTCTTTCCATAAAATTCTACATTAAACAACTATTACCCAAAGGGAATCTACATATCAGGATAGATCAGTCTACATATCAAGTTTGTGTATCAAATATCTACCCCACCGTGGCCAGCCAACCCCGGGGAATACGAAGAATTAACATACCATTTATCATCCTCCAATTAATCACAGGAACACTGGATTATTAAGAGAAATGAGGTGGAACAGAGTTTCAATATATGAATCTCAAACAGGGTATCAAGTATCCAACAACCCAAGAAGATGTGGGGAGTTCACATCCTTCATTCATGGCCCAAGACATAAAATCATCTTGCATACAGAGAAACAAAAATGTTAATTGCAGGAAGGATGCATTATTATGTAAAAAGGATAAGGTGGAATGAAGGAAAGAGAGTACCTGCTGTGCTGCAAGCTCCTCTGTAGTGTTGAGCTGTGGTCTATCAAGATCTTCTGACAGCAGGGAGGCTTATTGTTTCACCATGATTAAAACCACAAGGGCTAAATGCCTCTGCCCTTTTCTTATTCTGATTGCTCGCGGAAACAATTTGTAACTTTTCATTACATCTACTCCTGTAACACCGCAGCAATTTCCAGAGAAGATGCTATTGATTTACTTACAAGCTCTATTCCAGCGTGGAGTGTTGGCGTCGGGTCACCGAGGGTTTAAACGCAGCAAAATACAGTACCAGCACCTAGTTACCAATGTCTTGTTTTTACTTCACAAGAGAAATATTTGGATAAGAAAGTGCTTGAATCTGACTCAGTATATGTTTCTAACTAACTAACGTAGCCCAACAATGAGATACCTTACACAAATAAGTCTAACACTAAACACGCAAACAGACGCAATGCCAGGTCAGACGTGCTGACCACTTTACATTAAACAGCCAACACAATGTGTGTGAATGTATATGTGTATTGTCATCGGTTCATTCTAAAATCTGTTTACAGTCGTTTACAAACGCCTGTGTAGTAGACAGAATGACAAAAATGCAGACAGCATGACCAAGAAAGACAGAAGACTAAAAGTGAAAAAGTGAAAAACCTAAAAGAAAGACAAACAGGCAGCTAGCCAGACAGAAAAACAGCTTCACAGACAGAAAAACAAAAAGTCAGACAGCAAGATGGAGGAGCAGTCACAGAGATAGACAGCTGGTGGATAGGACGCCATGCACATTGATAACCAGTGTGCTATAGTCAGTTGAGTGTTGCTGACAGGCTGCAGCCTGATTTAGCTTTGTGTGCAGTATCGGAGCCAAGGTGACTGTTTACTGACGACCCCTAATGAGAGAATATACTGTTGAGATGTGAGTAAGCAAAGATGCTGCGGCATGGAAAAGCCATTAGTGCAGATTGGATGAAACAAGGAACAGAGAGAAAACAGGAGGAAAAGGCGGCGTGACCTTTCAGCGGTGAGCTTTTAAAGCGAGCAAGGAAAGAACCCTAATGGCCTTTTTTTAGACTCCGAAATGTCAAAGGAGCATTTTTCCTATCAAAACACTAGACATGGGGGAACGTCATGCACATGCAATGTTATTTACAGCTATGGGATGACTTCACCCAAAACAGGGATTCATCACTCCTGTTGGGAACACATTTCCCAGGGACTTAAAAAGAAGAAGAAAAAAAAAAGACAAACAACCACTTGCTTATTTCCCCTGACTCGTCACAGCGATGCTTTGGCAGAGAACGTCTCAACCGTTAAAGTGTTTAGAGGACCTGGGGCCTGAACACTGTGAGAGTCAAACAGTAGAGGCTGGGAAGACTTTCTAATGTATTTATTTATTCATTTTTTCAAAGCTCCGTAACTAATTCAGTTACATGAAGCTAACCAAGACGTTCCATTGGATCAGGTTAATTAAATATATATCTATAGGAGGAGATGAGAGAGGAGGAGGTGGGCGATCAGGTTCATACTGTAAATATACCATATGAGTATTAAATGAAAACCATTTCTGCAGTCTGTAAGACTCTGTGTTGTGTCATGGACAGCTCCTAAACAGAGGGACTGTTCCAGCTATCCTCCCAGGTAGGAGTGTGAGTGTACATGAGTACTGTACAGTACGTATGTATGTGTGTGTGTTTGGTGTTTCAGGTAGTTTTTTGAGAACACCATACAATATCCCTGAGGTCTACTAAACAGATTCCTAACACTGATGAAAAAAACATTACAAGGGCTTTTTTCTATGCATCTGTACACTTGATGAATTGTCAGTAACTAAAATCCTCCCTCACCTGTCCTGCTACCATCAGCAAAAACCTAAAAGCTTATGGATACCGTTGGTGTGCTTCACAGTGTTTTCCAGACACTAAAGCAAGCAGCCACATTTGTGACAAGGCCCGGAACTGCATCTATCCTCCCTTATATCTGTCCTCCTCTACTCTGTTTCTTCAATATATCCATCTGCATCCAAAGGATTCAGAGTTTCCTATTTAGAGTCGTATCAATTTGGAAAATCCTGGAAAACGTCTAATGAGGGACCACAGCAATGCTACATTAAGTGTGTGAAGGTGTCTGTGTGTGGCATGCGCAGGTGTGTACATGTATTAACCTGCCTGTCTATACGTACATGCCTGCATGTGTGTGTGAGCGCTCATACGCACATGTATTCTGTGGTTTTGTGAGTGTGTGTGTGAACGTGTTGGTTCTGAACAGGGGGGTCCCAGAAAGTGGAAAACTGGCATAGAGGAAGGCTCCACACAGCCAAGCCACTCATCTATTCTGGGCATCCAGAGCCCACAGTAATACTACCAGAGGAGGAAAACAGAGGAGGACATGCCTGTATTATGTGGTGTCCTCTGAGAAATGGGTTCACTCAGGTGTCAGCAAGCTGTAGCGTGTTATGTAACAACATAGTAACATCGATTCATTGCATAGAAACACGGTTAAATACAGCAGATTGTTGTTCTTCCACTACTGAAAGACCATATCGTTAAACATAGAAACAGTGGCAGTTATTGCAAATATCAAGGGAGAAGTAAAAGTCTTTCCAGTTTTCATTTGTATATTAATCTTTACACAAAACACATCTGAAAACAAACACTGAGGAAGGGCCTCTACTGAACCTGGCGCCAGCCCTGCTCCCTTTATGTGTGAACCTCTCTGCTACATAGATTTAATGTCATGTTAGTGTATAATGTGTAATGTGACTGTAGTATTTTCATTATCGGTACAGCCTGAGGTTGGTGGACCTACCTGTCACTGTCTTGGTTTTGACTGGGCTGCTGGCGTAGTCCGAGGCCTGATTGGAGGGCTGTTTAGCCAGCGGTGTGCTCCCTACCGACACCTCGTCCTCCCTCCTCTTGGCCAGAGGAACTGAACCTGGAGTCTGCAATGATATCACAGCATGAGTGAGCACCTATGAGGCCATGGGAAAGGAAATATGTTTTATTGGAACATGAATGCATTTCAATTGAATATGGATTCATTCAGTCCTTAAAAAAGAGCATGTTATCGGGTGTAAGAGCACAAATATTCAAATATTATTCTGTATTGTTCCAACACTGCTCTGTGTTAGTAAGGTCATGACCTGGAGATAGATTTAGACAGCTTTAAAGATCTGGGTTAATCAGGAGACAATGCATAATGCAGTGCAAGAGAGAAAGGGAGGCAGAGAGAGAAAGAGAAAACAAAGTGCAATGGAACACAACAGAGGCCTCCAAGACCAACAAGGACTAGTGACAGCTCCCTGTTTTTTTTGAGCACTCTCCCATGCTGCTAGTACGCCAAACACACACACAAACACACACACCCGCGCACGCACATACACACATACACAAAGAGGCTGGCAGTGAGATGGCTGAAAGACAGAAGAAGTGGAAGGTTGGTCTGAAATAAGGAAACCCCATTAGCATCAGCCAGCAGCAGCGCTAGGCTATGATGCAGCTGCACAAGGCAGCAGGCCAACCGCATACTGCAGCCTGTGTAAACACACACACACACACACACACACACACACACACACACACACACACACACACACACACACACAGTTGCTTTTCAGTGACTGGGTCGGGACCCAAAGGCTGGTTGTGGTAAGATTAAAAATGGGCCCCCAAATTACATTAGTATTTGAAACTACTGGCTGAGGTATGACGCCAAATCCTTCCTAGGTTTTTGCAACTTAACATATGGTGAATGAAATACTGTAGGCCAGTGGGTTAGTTGCCCAAAGTCAGCTTTGACTTGAAAATCACATCCAGGTTCAAGTTCCAGATCAGCTAAGAGAATGTTCAAAATACTCTTAAATTAGAAAGACACCTTCAAATACATCCATAGCGTTCACAAACAAGCACTGTGCTGGAGGCTTTGACATTAAATGCAATTTAAAAACAAAAACAAAAAAATGCCACCACTGTTCATTTATATAATATACATAACACTAAAACACTGTATTGACCACCATACCACGTTTTGTTGGCTCATTTGTTGGAGAAATTTAAAAAAAAAAAAAGGTTTTAAAAAACGACATACAAATTCAGTTTGTACACTTCATGGAAAATATGTACTTGGCCACATTTTAATACTCTATGCTAAAAGCAGGTACCTTACCCACTGACCATCGCTCATTCCTGGTGAATGACATAGTATGAGCTAACTCCTTCTACCACACACTGGGGGGGAGAGGGGGAGACAGCCAAAGCAAATGCCTGTTTGGTTCTCAGCCGTCTTTTTTCCTCTTATTCCCTTTCTCTACATTACCTGCTTCCTCAGTCATCTCCCTCTACTTCTCTGATTTCTCCTGTGTTTCCCGCTCGCTCTGGAAGTTTCAGTTTACTTTTAATTCAACCTCCCTCTCCTTTCGCTGCACATTCTCGATACTGTCCAGTGCTTTCCCCTCTTCTGTTGTTTCCTCTCTTTTCCATATTCTTCTTTCCTTAGCCCGTTCCCTGGTGTTTTCATTTGTCCCTCCATATGTTTCTTTTCATCTCTTTCCATACCTGTCCTCTCTCTATCATACCAGCATGTGCCTCCCCTCTCCAACGTTTGATTCCACTGCTCTCTGACACGTTCTCCCTTTCTCCATCGCTCTAAACGTCCCCTTCATTGTCCTTTTTCTGCTCTAAGTACCTTAGTCATCATTTCCTGCCATCGTGACCCTACCACTCAGTGTCCTCTCCTCTGTCCTTCACAGGCTGTTGTCTGGCCCTCAGCTGAAGGCCTTGCCAAATCAGCCAGGCCTTGGGAAGTGACCCTGACAGGCAGCTGAGGTAGATGGCCTTACAGAAACACACACATGAACGCAGGCACAAACACTCAGTCACACATTTGCCACAGTAGGTCCACACACACACACACACACACACACACACACACACACACACACACACACACACACACACACACACACACACACACACACCAGCCAGTGTTGTGTATCCTTCACACTGGCTGCAGTTCAACTCATAACATCTGTTTACCCCTGTACAGTAACAACCTCCAGAGAAAGGGGTTGGTGCAATTAACTCCCTCTCTCTTTGTCTGTCACACACACATGCATGCTGACAGCCCCTCCAAACTGCAGGAGGCATGAAACAGAACAACTTGTTGAAAAAAAAAAACATTTAAAGTATTACAATATGATACTTTCATGTACTATATATATGTGCCTTTATGGGGTGAACCTGGGCTATATCCCAGGCAATCAGACTGAGCATGTCTGCAAGTGTGTGTGTGTGTGTGTGTGTGTGTGTGTGTGTAGTGTGGGCACAGAGCATTCAATGTCCATAACCATCACCATGACCCCTGTCAAATAAATAGAGAGAGACTGGATGGAAGACAGGGAGCAGAGCACATGGAAAAAGGTAGCTGGGAAAGAGAAGGCAAGGGAGAGGGAGGGGGGAGAGAGGGAGACATTTTATCCGGAGCAACTTAGAATGAGTGTGACATTAAAATATGCTGCAGGTACTTTATTAATACAAATTACAAGTTAACCATGTAAAACATCACAAGTTAAACACAAGTTGACACAAAGGGCCAGGCAGAGAAATTGACAGATTTTTGTCTGAGAAGATCAGAGGATCAGGTACCTGTTGCTGCTGCCTGCTGCTCCCTCTGTGGGGTTGGTACAACAGCCATGTGCAGAAGACTGGGTCCACGTTCACAGCTATGCCCTGGACACTGACCAGCAGGACTCCACCTGGACAACACAAAAACACAGACAAAAAAACCAATCAGAGATACAATAGTGCAATGGTGAAAACAAAGAAAGTCAAAGATAAATGAGCAGTTTTCTCAAAATAAAATTTTAATAGGAAAGGATATGCTGTACATCTGTCTCTGCAATTAGAGCTTGCTAACACAGACCAGTTGTTCAAAAGCACTCAAGAAGTAGTCTGACAATACTAAACTTTGGTGACCAAAACAATCATATCCAGATCAAGAGATACACAGAATGACTGACTAAAATGGAAACTATCTGGAAACACGTAGACAGAAAAGTTCCAATGCTGTTGCTGCAATTATTTCTACAAAGTAGTAGTAGGCACATTGATACAGATCACTGAAATCAATGTAAGGTAATGACCAACGAGTGGAAGTTACTTAGGGCAAATCTACTCAGATTGAGTGTCAGGTTCTTTCACTCCCGCACAGTTTACACTGCGTCCTAATGACCCGCGGGTGGGTATTGAGCCTGCTTGTTAGAGTGCAGCAAGGAGCACAGTTTGTTTCAATTGTGCTGTTCAAAGTGGTATCACACTAAGCCAAGAATAACATTTTCTTCTGATAAATTTCTATGAAACTGGAGACTTTCTCTGGGTTTTGGTTTACTCTTAAATAATAATCTTTACCAACAATAAGCGGGCCCTGAGGTAATGCATTAGGATCCTATCAATAATGATTCCCATGCCGGCAGGATTAGCGCAGGGTCTCTGGCGTGCCGTGGAATGTCCCAGCATGACGATAGGAGGATGTTTCAGCTCTAGAAGGACTTTCAGCAGTTTAATGGAGCTTTGGACAAGACTCCGGTCTTCTGTTTCAAGCCCTGAGGCAAAGCCGTGTGTGTGTGTAAGTGTGAATGTGTAAATTTGTGTGTGCATTTCACCTCAGACAAAGCCTGATTGCTTGCTGCTTTGCCTTAACATTTTAGGGCCTCTAAAGCATGGACAAAGCACAATTACAAACTCTCCCTCGACATACGCGCACATACTCAGAGACACACACGAACACATATTTGTGTTACACCAGCTCTTTAGCTTGGCAGGAGTTACTCCCTCCTCTATTATTCCCTGTGAACAATGCAAATAAAACGGCTCTAATTTGCTCCACTTTTACAACATTCAGTGATTTGTGGCCTGTGAGCCTGTGTGTGTGTGTTTGCAATGTGAAGTAAATGTGTGTAGTATGTGTGACTGAAAGCATGAGCATTGTGAAATGTGAGTGCATGTGTGTGTACTGCCAAATATGTGTGTGTTCTGTGTGTGCGTATAATGCATCCATAGTGTGCGTGTTATGTAGTGAGCCCATGTATCAGTACTAGTGTCTGATCATTATGGACCAGGTGTACTTGAATCCTGAGCTATGGTTTATTATTGGCACAGAATCCTTTCTGACAAAAGGGGAAACTTTCTCATTGGATCAAGTCAAACTGACTGACTCACTTTTCTTCTTCTTATTGCTTCATCTATCTTTCTACTTTCCTTATTTTCCGTCACTTCCATCCTTCTGTCTCTTCACTATTTCCCTATCCATCAACACCTCCAAGCTTGCTTGTCTCCATCACAACAGCCTCACTGGCGTTTGTTCTATTCCAGTCTGAAGCCCAGCTCTTCAGTTGTATCCTTCATCTCTACCTCTCCATTACGATTTGTCTCCTCTCCCTCCAGGTCACCCTGTCACTTCCCCTTCTTCCATCCTTCCTTTATCCTCTTTCACCCCTCTTTACCCTTCCTTTTGAAACCATACCTCCACCCTTCCTCGTCATCCTGCATCCACCTCTCTCCCCCTCCTCCTGACGAGGATTCATAACCTCAGCCCTGTGGCTTGAACTCCTATACCACAGTGTGGCTGCTTAATAGGCTTTGGCTGTGGCTGCAGTGCTGGGGCCTGACTTCAAGTGGTTTTATCATAGCCCAGAACAGCATGAGCAGTATAGGACCCAAAAGGCCGGGAATGGGCTGAGTAGTGAAGATGTATTCAATAAATTGACCCTAAATTGTGGTCTACGGAAGGCAATGAGCACGACAAAGCACATTCAGAAGAAATGAGTCATAGCGCAATAAATCATATAACTTAGTAGATGGATTGTTTATTCAACAGTTATTACAGAGATAAATGAGCAAATAAAAAGATATAAAATGCCTAATTGCAGATAACTCTCTCAACCAAAGCAGCAGCAACATGTATTAAAGCCAATACAGCCTTAAGGCACAGCTTTTCATTCTGAACTTAAGGTGGAACAGGCACAAAGAAAACAGAAAGTGGTCACTTTGGGGTGGGTTCTCTACACCCAATTTCATCTTAGAATATCTTATTAAAAGTTGTGTGGATGCTCTGCGGTGCCAGAGCCCGTTCAGAAAGCATTTTCATCGCCATGAACAAGTACAATAAACAAAAACCCACACCATCTAATTTTCCATCCCAACAAAAATTGTCTCATCATCAGATGAATAACGCTGACTTGTTGTAGTGTATTAAAGTCTATCAAGTCTGTTGCTTAAATAACTAAGCGAGCCGAAGTAACTGGCAGTGCATCAGCAGTGTTTTAAGTGTCGTGCCAGCAGCTGTCAACTTATTGTGGCTGTGTGTCATATCTGTTTGGCTTCTGGCAATGACAGCCATGACCATTTTGATACATCACAACACCACTCAAAAAGCTCTCTTTCTGAGATTAGCAGAGCAAACAATCTTTGCTCTCTCTCTCTCTCTGCCAGTTTGACAGTGACACAGAAAGAAAGTATGTGTTGACCTGACTTTTGAAGCTTTGAAGACCAAGGCTTTACCATCCACGCTGTGTTTTCTTGTTTCATCACTGTGTTGACATAACGGCAGGAGAGTGACACCTCCTTTGAAGCCCGTAGCACCATGAAACGGCCTGGCATGCTCAGAGGGTGACCTCGGCAGCAGGCTAACTGTTGTTTTTCTCTGCTCTAACAGGGTGGCATACGGGTAATTACAGAAAGTGATGACAATGATAACAAAGGTGTTTTTCTTACTTCCTAAATGATTCCTCAAGAAAACACCAGAAAGTTGCTCAGTGGCCCGGACTCGAAAACTCCGCACAACCGCGGAATGTACGCATCTGTGAAGACACACTTACCTTGACTCACCCACAGTGGGCCTATTAATGTCAAAGGTGTTTTTTTTTTCTTCAGTGGCTTAAGACCAGTAGAGTTAAAAGAGAGCACGGGGCTGCTGGTGTTGTTTTACGGCTGTCTGACATCAGGCTGCTCACAGCCTGAAGGCAAGGGTAGAGCATTAGACCAGACTGAGAGCAGGCCTCTAACCTTTAAGCCCTGTCTAGCTTCTTCTGCTAGTCTCCTATGTTCTGGGCCGACAGCCCCAGTAAGCTAACAGCCACACATCCTTCCTATCTTCATATTGTCTTTTTATCAGGTTACGTGGTTTATATATTGACATTTTTTTAATGCAAAATCTGCTTTTGTTCAGTCACTGCAAGCATGAAATTCAATAAACTGGGAGCGGTTAGGTCAGTGCAAGTTCAAAACCATGTCCCACAGTGGAGACCAAAGCCCTGATTGGGGTTAGAGAGGGCACAACCTCCCAAACTACAGGGCCGTGACCCCACCATCAGAGTAACAGACAGGCAAAGAGAGGTGGGAGGCGCTCACCGTTCACCCCCCAGGTAGACGGAGGGGAGGGGGAGTTCATGTTCAAGCCAGCTAATCGCTCCCTCAGAATCGCTTCATTGTTGGATGTGAGGCAGCGCTGGGACCCTGCGTCCAGCTTCTCCAACAGAAAATAAATAAATATAGCCCAGCTCGCGTCAGCCAGATGACTTCTGACAGGTTTGGTTAATTTCGAAGCCAAGTAGCAAAACAAAACATTACGCCAGCGTGCGGGGCCTACGCTGCCTTTAATTGCTTTTCCGATGAGCTCATGACTCGAAGGTGTCCTGGAGCGAGCCGTGCAGTCCGACAGGTGTTCTATTGGTGTGTGTGTCGGTGTGAGTGTCTGTGACTATGAGTGTGTGACTGTGTGTGTGTGTGTGTGTGCGCGTGTGGGGGGAGAGGGGAAGAGAGGGGAAGAGAGGGGGAGAGAGGGAGAGAGAGGGAGAGAGAGAGAGAGAGAGAGAGAGAGAGAGAGAGAGAGAGAGAGAGAGAGAGGGAGCTGTTGACACCACTGAAAAGGGACTCAGCTGTGTGTGGGTGGGTGCAAGGAGGGGAGTGTGCAGTTTGTTATGTGTGTGTGATCGAAGTGTGCACATGCATCTTAGAGAACATAAGGAAGTGTTTCTATTTGTATTCATTTGTATGTGTGCTGCAGGACAGTGAACAGACACTGACTCATGAACCCACACACACACACAAACCGCTCTCTGACACACATTCACTGTACTGCTGTTCCCCTGCCGCGCTGTGACCCAGCAGCCCGGGGGCAATGCCGCCGCAGGAGCTCAGGGGCTCAGGAAGGACACAGGCAGGTTTGACTGGAAACAGATCCTGGCCTACGGAAAGCCTGCTCTCACTCTGGGCCCATACAACTCTCTGCACTGGATGCCGGTATATACGTGCGTCTGCGTATGTGTGTGTGGTTTTAAGAGAATATAAGCGTACAAGCGTTTGTGTGTGTGCGTCTTTCAACATGGCCCAACTGCGGTAGCCTGCAGCTGACAGGCTAGACCCACCTCGTAAAGGTTGACTATGGCTGTGGGTACAGTAACAGTAATGGGCAGGAAGAAAGCTGGAGAGCGATTCTGCCAGCGAGGGAGTCAGCGAAAGGCAGACACAGAGAGAGATGGAGTGACAGAAGCAAAGAAACACCTAAAATACACTGGAAGACAGAATCACAGAGACACATTTAGAGAGCGAGAGAAAGAAAACAGAGAAAGAGGAATACAGAGAGAATACAGTGACAAAGCACACAAACAGAGAGAACACATAAAACAGCGGGTGATGTGAAAAGTATTTTTCTAAGAAGTCATTTTCCTAATCTACATGATAAGAGGCCTCAGAATTTGGCCATGGATCTGTGTGATTTATGGGATGATTACGGCAAGTCTCCATACATGCAAAGTCCTGTGAACCGGATATATCACATGCAGCCAAGTCTGGATAAGCAGTAAAAGCTTGTGTGTGTGTGTTACATGCATGTCTGAATGGCCCATGTACATACATCCAGGACATAATTCAAAACTGAGTATGTACATGCATGTACTGTATGTGTGCATATACAGTACAGAATGTGTGCATGTTAGCACATGCACATGGATGGTTATATATGTAGTGACACAGGGCTGTATCTCATCCACACAGAGAGATCCATCCTTTTGCCATCAGGGCTGAGGCCCCTTCTTTCCCATCTGCTGGGCTTGGTGACTCATGGTTGTTAGCTCTGGACTTGACACATTGCTCAGACTAATGTTCAAATCCAGACAAAAGCACTGACCATGCTGCAGTGCTGCTGTCTAGAGAGCTTTTGGGTGGTGACTCAACAGTAGCAACCTGGGTGTGCATGTCACTATGCTAATGTGTACATGTTATACAATATTTCATATTTGATTAGGGTGAAGAAATACCTCAGATTGAGTAAGATCTGAGCACAGCTACATAAAGCAGCTACATTTTTTTAAAAATAATTTTAACAAGTGCCTCTGTAGCATGATCATTTTTGTTTTTGTCTATTAGGTGGCATAACATAGAACACATACTAAATATGTGACCATGGAAAAGTGGACCCATCCCGAGAATATGTTGTAGACCGGTAGTGAGGCCAGATGAGGGGTTTGAAGCAGCAGCACAGCAGCTCTGTCGAGCTCCATATGTTGATAAGAGGCTCCATAGCCATACACCCCCCCCCCCGAGTTGATTCCTCGCCTTCATAAATCCACATCAACTCTCATGGTGTTGAAAAGACAACCAGACACTGCACAAATGGTGCCTGTGCCCCTGCTGAAACCCAAGCAGCCCCGGTTCGGACTATTCCAGCTGTTATCTCTCTTCCTATCCTCTCTCCTACACCATTTCTCTGATATGCCCACAAAAATACGCTCTTTCCGTCTCCCTCGCTTCAAATCACACCAAAGGAAAATGCTTAAAGTCACGACCAAATGTGACCTGGCCCTTGTCAGCAAGATAGCTAGCCTTCTTAATGAGAGACAAAACAGACTCGGTCCTGATTGCATTAATGTATCATTACCGTATCCATCATGGACGTACAGTGCACTGTGTGAACTCTAAATGAGCTCCAGTGTAATGTAAGAGGAACAGGAGAGACACTTCTGAGCTCATTAAAATAAACAGACTTCTGCTTCTGCTGCTGCTTTCCCACAGACAGTTTCAGTTTTGCATAGTTACCTTGAAAACTCCTTATCGCTGCTATCATTCAGCTGGCTCATGGGCTTTCGCTCCGGTTCAAGCTGAGTTCTCTCAGTTTGTCATGAGGAAAGGGGGAGGCAAGCAATTTAATGTCTGTCATTAGCTGGGGTTCCTTCCAAGTATTTTATATGAATTTCATTGTAACAAATAGAAAAGCTAAATGCAAAAGGCAAAATTTGAAGTTCACTTGATATTGCGATAATGTTTCTTATACTCTCGAGCCTAGAAATACCCATAAAGAAATTGTGCAATTAAAAAGCAGAGGAAATACTTTGTCAAACAAATAATACTGTTAGTCTGTCTTCATACAAATATTAACAACTTGAAGCTGTGTGTATGCAAAAAATATAAATATTTGGAGAAGCTTTAGATGCGCACAAATCAAAGTGAAGACAGAGCAGAGAAGGAATATGTAATATACTGTAACATGCAGATGGACGGGAAACCTCAAGCACGCTGTCTGAGAAACAACCGCTGCAAATGCCTATCTGCACGTTCCTTTGCAGCCATTCCTATGTTGACTTTTGTGGACTTTTGTTTATTTGATCGCATTAAAAGCTTGAAATATTTCACTCTTTGCAAGCAAAGAGCTTCCATTCTTCTTTATTTTGTTTTTCTCTCTGGGTCTCTCCAGACTCCAGCTGTATTTGATGTGGATTCCCAAAACTGATCCAATATAATTGCACAACATTTCAAAAGTGGCTTTGGAGGTTCTAAAATGTTTGTTAAACATCTATCCATTATGACCCACACAAATGACATATTGGTTATTACTTCTGTGTACAAGGGATGTGCTGTGGTTACGTGACAATTAAATGGTGTTTTACTATGTGATGTTTTCGTTTTCATCATCACCAACAAATAAAATGAGGGAAAAAACTATTTATCTCTTTTTGTTATGTTTTTTCCAATGTCTTATGTTTCTACTGTATAAGCTGTATTTGGTTTAAATTACAAATTTTTGCTTGACATTTGAACAAGGCTAATCTGGCTTCTTTTTTCTCCTTCATTTCTCTTTCCACATTCTTGCATTTCCTCCCATTCCTGGGTTTTAATTACATCCCTTGTTGTGTTTTCTCTTCTCTTCTTTTCTGTTTTCTAAAATATCTTGTCATTTGCAGTCTCCGATTCTCTGTCACCATCTACAAAGTGACCAGCTTCACGATCCAGCTGTCTTTTCCAGCAAACATCCCAGACGGTGGACGTCCAACCCCATCTTCTCCAGTCACCCTCTTCAGCTCTCTCCACAGCCCTCAGCTTTCTGGAGAGCATGCGGGACAATTGAGGACAAGATCCTGTCTTCAATTACCTTCAAGTCTCTCCACCTCTCTGCAAGAATCTCTGTTCCCTCAGTCTTTCAGCTTGGCCTTTTGTCAGTTCAGTAGACTTAGTAATGATCTCAGTGACAGATCAAAGTCCTTTGGCTGAGATTTGGGGTCACTCAGGAAGCTGGGAATACTGCAGTGAAGAATTTGATGTTTGCACGGCAATATGCAATAGATCCGCTCCTTTGGTCTGTCTGTCTATGTACTGTATCTATCTACCGGTGCGGCTGTCATCCAGTCAACTGGTCTGAGTGCCTCTGTCAGGCAATTTGTCTGTTCGGCCCATGAGTGAAGTCAAGTTCATTCTAAATATGCTTTCCATTTTGGCAACATCTTAGGTGATAAGCGGTCACTGATGAGGCATTTTTGCACTGTGCTCCTAAGAGATCAATAAAAGAGCATAGCCAAAGTTTAAATGCTTTTTTTTCCTTGGATGTTCAGCTCATTACTGCTCGTGTCAGCTACCGGGTTCTTATATTTATTCCAAAGAAAACGTTGTGGCTGCTGCCAGAAATGGGGGGAAAAACATAATTTTCCGTACACCAGAGGATTTCTTACTGGGAAAACCTACACAACCCCGAGTGTTGAGAAACGATTTCATAAAAACCTTCAGGATCCATAGAGGAAATTTGTATTTTCTTATAACAAATGAGAGCGTATCAAAATAAATGCAATTAAAGTGATTGATAACGGTTTGAACAAACAATGTTTTCACAGAGGCAGCATAGCAGCGTGTTTGCCAGCGCTTTCACTCTGCTAGTGCAGTTGGTCTCTATGCAAGAACTAGAGGTCTTCAGAGGTGCCTGGCCATGAGTGTGTGTCCACATGACACAGCTTCTGTTCTGAAGATAATATGAGCAACTGTAATCTCTATCTTCATCAAAATGAAATGAAATATATATACTATATCCATCGTATATCTATACATAATATCTACGTGTACAGTACTGCGAGCATGTATAAGAGAAAATAATCCTGAGCATGTGTGTTTTCACTCTCTATTAACCTCAGTGGCTATCACTGTGTCAGCCTCTCACATTCCCATGTATGTGATTTTGCACTCTCTGCAAATGGAGAAAGAGAGTGAGGTGGGGATGGAGGAAACATTTATACAAAATAGCTAATATCTCTTAACCCCTTCTCCTTCCATCTATCTCATTTTTTCTCAGTTTCACTCTCTGTGGGTCCCTCTCGGTTCCCGCTCCCACTATCCACCTCATCCTCTTCTTGCTTGCCACAGTAGATTGAAGATTACTCCTCTTAAAGACATAGCCTTAAGTGGTTGCACATTTGAACCATTTAGCAATTTGGTCTAATGGTTTCAGGATGAGCTATTTTAGCTGCAATGTAGGGACGAGGGGATAGAGAGATGGAAGGGGTGTAAAGTACAATGAAACACTAGCTCTGATTGGCTGCATTTCCTTATCCAGGAAGGGGGTCAATGTGGTGTCAACGCTACGAGGGATGAGCTCAAACAGAGGTAGGATGATTACGACTGTACAATTAGGAGTTAGAAGATGGAGAAAAATATTTCAAGACATGTTAGGACAGTGAGGATGAAGATTATATATGGCTGTTTCAGATTCATAAAGGTCTTGTGTTAGAGCAAGGTCATGGCTAAACTGATATAGTGGGCCTTTTCTGGTGGATTAGAGCAGACGGGGAGAGATTAATGCTCTCTCACTGGCGTGTCAATTAACCCCCAAACCCTAACCCTTCCATGAAACTTTGTGTTACAAATTCCATGTGTCTGCAGGACAGATAAGCATCATAGTTCACCAAGGATGTGTAGTTTTATGCATGTGCATGCATGTGTATGTGCATGTGTCCTGAAGCTTCAGAGGAAGAGCTCTTTTGCATCTCTGGCCTGTAATTAGTCACTGTTGAATGAAGCCATGGTTGGAACACTCGTCACTGACAGCAGAGTAAAGGCAGAGTGTGCGTCTTGTTTTTGGAGGATGTCATTCATGTCTGCACACACACTGATGATAAGGAAGATGTGTTTATACCCATCAGAGCTGTATTTAATACAGTCAGACATCACACATACAGACAGATATGTACTTGTGCACGTACACACAAATAAAGAATGCTTGGGCCACCTGCAACACAGGACGTCCAAACTACTATCAGCTGCCCTACATTAACAAACCATGGCACAAAAGCAGTGATGAGTCAGCTACTCTAAACACACTTGAAATGCTCCCCAGACTGGCTTATTGCAGACCAACAGGACAGACAAGGAGAAGAGGAGGGGAGGGCGATAGGGACGAAGAACGCAGTGGAGGAGAAGGGACAAGGAAAGGAAATGATAGGAGGAAAGCGGTGGGTTACGAGAAAGGAGAGAGGGAGGGAAAGCAGGAGAGATATATGGAGACGGGGAGGAAGAGCTGAAGAGAGGGAGGGAGGAAGGATGAGCCTTTGAAGGTAGAAAAGCAGCAGCAGCAGCTGCCAGAGAGGCTGCGCTTATCATTCAACCTCTAATCTGAGAGTTATCATCAGGACACAGTCTACATCTAGAGGGACACAGACCCCCTTTGTTGCTGTCTAATTCGTTACAAAATAAACTAATTGTGTTAGAAAGCACACAGACTATAGTGAAAATATCCATGTGAAGACAAACACATTGTGCCAATGCACACAGTACACACGCACTGCTGTCAGACAGAACTATGAACAATGTAACACTGCACTTATTCTGTTGTTCATCTCACAACACCACTGCGCCATTCCTTATACATGCAACGCTGAGACAGGGCAGACAGTGAGAGCAGCAAAGGCCAGCTCACCAACAATCCATCTCCCTTCCTTTCGGACGTCTGTCGGCTGATGAAAAAAGGGGAGATGACATATTTGGCCATGGCGACGGGACAAATCCCAAGGTGATCCAAAAAAGCCGAACATGAATGTCTCCATGGAAATCTTAAACTTGATGAAAATGTTTTCTGTCTAGACTCATGAAAATCACAAAGGAACGAGCCTTGAGAATTAGCGGCCCACGCCATTTAAAGGAATGTAATGGGAGAGACATGTCAGAGGAAAAGCTATTCTAACCAAGAGCCAAAGTATTGCTTATGATAATTAACCCTTAAAGTTACTTTAAGACACTGTTGAAAGAGGGAGATGCATAATTCATTACAGTGATCCTCCAGCTCCGATACTGGCAACGACAGCTACAGAAAGAAATCTCTGAACCATACTTGGTCAATAATTTGTTCAGAGCATTACCTAAACCTCCACACAGTGGAAGAATGCAGAGCAAGACCCCTGCAATTTGGTTAAAATTCACACCACACATTTATTCCTCAGACCAAGATCAGCCAAGAAAATAGCTGCTCATACAAGAAACATGTTACTGCCTGAGCCTCCTGACTCAAAATGATCATTAACAATTTCATATGGTAAACCTTGTGGTCTTACATCGACAGTATGCTCATTTTCAGATATGCATGCAAGCCTGATAAGCTAATAAAAAACATTCCCTCTAACTTCAGCCAGGCCATGTAACCAGGACCTGCATTAATCATGGTGTCATGGCTGTGGCTTGGGTTCACAGAGCATCTTAAAGCAGACATGCTCACTTATTTAACCCTTATGCAAGCTGACTAGGCCCACATTTGTTGCTTTTAGCAGCAGCTACTATAGCAGTAGTAACGGGTAGGAAAGCCGATGTGTGACCAGCTTTCATTTGTAGTTCAGGTGAAGGTAGTGCAATCTATTAGATGCAGGGCAGGTGATGTAAGACGGGTATTCTACTATTATTATAAGCTTTTTATGAACATGGTGGCTGAACTTTTAATTATGAGCCAGAGGAGGCTGGTGGAAGCTAATCTCTAGTGGCTATTAGTGTCGGGAACTAGTCCTTTCATCTGCAGGCCTTGTATATGCTGTGAGGGGAAGAGAGTGGTGCTAGGACTGCCTGTGTTTACTGCCTGTTTATCTAAGTGGGCATGTGGGGGGCTGGAGGGCCACGGCAGGTCAAACCACACACAGCGAGAGGAGTGCAGGAACCCCGGAGGACCACTAAATGTGATGGGATTTTACAACTACTGCTTCGTCTATGACTACTGCTGCCGCTGCTGCACACAGACACGTTTGTAGTAACAGACTGACACACACACACACACACACACCCCTGACTCAGAGTGATGAGAGTTTATTACTACTGTGTTGAGACTAAGGGCCCCCGGGGCAGGATGACAAGTCGAGGGTTCGTGTGGACCTTAAGGCCCCCAAGGCAAAGAGAGGGAAACACAGCTTTGAGAAGGCCAAGCATGTATATACCAGATTGTTACTTTAAATCTGCTGTGTTTACATTACACACTGGGACTGAAATACACTAATATAATTGCAAGCTAACAATCCATTAACAGAGCAGGCCTACCTTCACTCATTTGATCATTTCATAGACAAAATCCTTCGGAAAAATAATCAAAACATTGAGTGAGAATACTTTGCTTGCCCTGTGCTAAAAATGGATTCAGAAAGCAGTAACCCTTATCAGAAGCATCAGACTACAAGTGAATCCAATGCTGTTCCACCTATGTTGCACAGTGAAGAAATATATTTATATTATGAGATTACTTCACAGCAGATGGTCATAGTTCTACCACCTGTGTGATCTCGATCTTCAGTGCCAGTGCCTGCACAGAGGACTGCTTTGTGTGCACGGAGAGAGGGAGAGAGAGAGAGAAAGATGGGGATACTGAGAAAGCCACTAGCAACCAGCAAATCAAAGGCAAGCAGTCTGGTTTGTTTTCTCACGGTACAGGGCCCGAGTGAAAAAAACGACTAAATAAAATAAACCTTTAATTTGACTGAAATTGGAGGCAACAAGCGCTGCTGTAAGAAAAGGCTGTGAAGTGTGATTTCTTGCGGTTTGGGTTAATCCTGATTGAGGAGCCCCTGAGTTGAAATGTCAGCAATATGAGACTAAAACAAAAATAATTACATCCAGGGTTAATGAACACAACTGCCTGAGGCGCAGGGAACTAGAGAGGAGAGGGAGGGGGAGCGAGAAAGAGAGAGAGAGAGAAGGTAAAAAAAAAAAGACAGAAAGAGAATGAGAGTACTCTCAAGAACAAGTTGAAGGGGCAAGCTGCCCTCATTTCTCAAACAGAAAGGGTCAAATTCATAGACCCATATTTGTCTTCATCCGAGCAGCAAAACCACTAAGTCCCTTCGGTAGAATAATAAATTGTAAGTGAATAGGCTGGCATTCTGATACAGGGCCATCCATCTGGGCCTTTGCTATGCCCTGGGTACTATTTCCCCGAAAGGCTAATGACTTGTATGGCTAAAGGATGAAACAAAGTATGGCAACACCATACCTCCCTTTTAACTACTGCCATGCCCCTCAAGTTTATAGCATCCCTCTCCAACCTGCTTTCATCTTCGCTGTTATGTCTACACACACTATCTCAGCTGTGCAGGGAGCTGCCCATTACAATAACACCAGTCACTGGTGCTAGGAGGCACCTGCATCTTGCACTGCTACACTAATGTCATGCGTCTGTGGGTGTACACTCTGTGCATGTGTGAGTCTAACAAGAAATAGGTGTGTGTTGGCAGGCACGTGTATATTGTGTGCATGTGCATATGTGCAGTATGCAAACTAAAGAAAAGAATGTATCAGTAGAAAATTACTGCAGAAATGAAAAAAAATCAGATTGATCATTTCCCAAACTGCCAGGTGGAATACATATTTTTTAATTCTCAGGTAGCATCGCTAACATTAACCTGAACCTTTTTTATGTTGTTGTTTAAGATGTTTGGTAAAGTGTGCATTTAAAAAAACACTAACTTTGTGTCACTATCGGTAGAATCTTTTGAGGAATTTGTGAGAATAAGCACAGAATTATTCATGTTACAACACCATCCACCATTGCAATACAAGATATTTCGGCTCAATGCATGACATGACATTGTAAACGTGAGTATATACTGTCTATGTACTGTATACTATGGCCCTATGACATATTAGCAATGCATGCCTGCCACACACCATGTCCAATTTGAAAAATGTAAGGTTAGTTATGAAGTACTATAGTTTTTCTAATGAGGCCAGGTTTCTACAGTATATCCAGTCAAGTTTGTGTGTGTGTGTGTGTGTGTGTGTGTGTGTGTGTGTGTGTGTGTATTCAGCACTCGAGGACACTCCACCTCAGTACATCTCACCCTCTGCACTCTGAAAGCCGGCCGCCCGGTGCACAGCTGCTGGTGGGGGATGCGTCCAGGCAGAGAGCCCCACAGAAACAACAACAACCCACATCAAAGGAGTTCCATTGGAACATGATTATCAACCTTTATCCTTCGAGTCTACGAGTCCTCCCTCTGCCCAAGCATCACTCACTGGCATGGGGAGGGAAGGGAGAAGAGAGGATGATTTGCTAAATACAAGCTGACCACAAAGTGATCCCTTACTCATGTCTTCCTTTTGTTATTCTTTCTTCTTTTGACTATTTTCCTTTTTCTGCTCGACACTATTTCCTGAAAGCTATATACTGTAGATGCTCACGCAAGTACACTCAGACACAGAGACAGCCATCACGACCATTCCATTCAATCACTTATCAATCCATCAAGTCGTCCCAGTCACATTACAACTCCTCAGTTTCAGAGACATTACTCACACAGAGGCTTGTAGGCCCTTTACATCCAACAACTGTTAAATATCAAAAACAGTGAACTGTCTTGACAGACTGTTGACATTTCCAGGGTGTATTTACCTCTTGTCCAGTTCAACTGTATTCAACGGTGAGTTTTATAACCAGAAATACATTTTGTGTCAGGGTGTTCCATTGTAAAGATGTCAATTTGGAACCAGACACTCTTTGAGGAGGATAATTGTTATAGAATAGGTTCCAATGGTTCAAATGAAAAGTATGAATGTTACATTAGTTAATCTTTGCAACCCTGCTCATTACTCAAGCCTCTCCGGAAGCCAGGGGAAACTATGATCTGAGTGTTGAGATTGTCTTACTTTCACTGTAAGTCAATGGGCTAATATAATCTTGGTGATGATATGCTTTAGGGAATCTGGGCCCTGGGCTGGGTGCAGCCAGTCATCTCTTTCAACACCAGAGAAGCTGAGTAATAAAGACCAGACAACAAGCTAAAATGAACAGATCTCTTATTCCAAGCCCAAGGGATGGTCACCAAAGGTCCGCAGTGCATTACCTAACTGTAAAGGATTGTGTTCAGCTCGTGTTTTGGTTGCAGTGAGGTCAGGACCCTGGAACAATGTTGGATCAGACAGGAGATAGTGTTGCAAAATACCGAGTTCTGCCATAGCAAAGCATCCGAGACATGGACCTGACCGGCATGATGTCACATATCTAGCCTAAGGGTGCGATATGTAATAAATTCCTAAGAAATAAAATAAAGGTCACTCCAAACAAATAGGGGGCAGCGTATTACCAGAGCAACCACTAAGTGCCGTTCACTATACAATACTTCTTCTGGCTATCTATGGCTGTAGATACTTCCTGCCGTGAGCTAGTTAGCCATGCAGCTACTAACCCTATTACCTGACTCAAGTCTGGCCAGACCGAGAGCTCGAAACACCTGGGCGTTGGTGTTTACACTGTGGGTAACAGAACCCGGATAGCAGCCTCCTAGTGAACGCAGCCGGACCAGGACCAAACACAGCCTTCAAGACAGATGAAGGCCAGTTTGACAACCAAGGTGATTAACAGCGGCTCCGACCAAGCCCCTGACTCCCGAATGGCAAAGATAGGACAGGTGGGGGCAAGAGAGGCAAGAAGTGACAGAGGAGCGAGAGGGAGGTTGGTCAAGACAAGACGGTCTTGTTTATGGCCATGGCAAACTTCTATGTTTATCAAGGAAAACAGTTGTAAGAATATTTCCTTTTTTGAAATTTTATGAGTTTACTTTGACTATTTATTAGACTAAAAAAGCTTGTGAAATGTACTGGCTGCTTGCATACATCTTCCAGCTGAAACTACGGGGGCTATACTATTGGACTATTGCCTCTTGAGGTACAAAGTGGTATTTCAAGACAGGACGGGCCAGGGATAGCTGGTTAGCATGCTAACTAGATAGCTTTGCAACACAATTTATAGGCATCAAACCTGTTACTTCTTCACATTCTGTTGATGATTTGTGATTAGATACATAATCTTATCAAGGGTGTCACAATATTTCACTGATCAACAGGTGGTGGCAACAACGCACCAGGATATGATGCGATTTGGCAGCAAACACAAGGGGAAAAGACTGCAAGCGAGTAAACATAGTTGTAAACAAGGCTGGATTTAAAATGCTTCTAAATAATCAGCTTTGCAAATGTTTTATGAGAAAGGAAATGCATTCAATAAGTTTGTCAGACCTCAAGGATAAACACACTGCATTTTGGTTCAGTAACACTGCATGTCACCATAACTTTTGTTTGTTTACAAGAAAACACCAAAGGGCGTCTTTAAGCTTCATGACAAGAAGAATGAGGAACACACATTGGCGCACACACAAACACTCTACAATCATAATTAGCACGTGGACGACAAATTACATAACACCAGTATTTAAGTAATTTCTGTTTCTTCCTGTCTCCCAATGAGGCTGCTCTGTTGGTGAAAGTTATTCACTATATATTTTATTTCTCCATGTAATTCTAGATTGTATGTTTCAGACGTGCTTCAAGTTACCAAAGCATTTTTACTAGTAGTCAAATTAAAGGGCACATCATTTTCCTGCTGCTGCTAATGGCCAGACAAAAACAAGCTTGGCAGACACATACAACATCCACTTCATGAATCGTGTGCAGGGGCAAAAACTAACTTTTACATGCAAATACACATGCAGTACACAAACACACAAACATTATGCACACAAACATACACACATACAGTGAATACTCACACACTAGATTGTACTGGAAAAATGTGCAGTCAATGCTGTGGATAATGGGCCTGACGTCAGGCAGACCTATAAACCCAGCTCAGGTGTGGGTTTATTTTTCTTGGACCTATCAGATAAGTCATGAAATAAGAATCTCACTGACAGACTCACGGCTAAACAATAAATCGCTACTCACACTTTCAAAAATGTTAAGTAGAATTGCTGTTTAAATAAACCCTGGCATCTCTTCAGGCACGCAGGCTATCATGCCATCTGACATATCTCCCAGTCTCACCACTACCACTGGTGTAGCACCCACCACCGGGGCCATACAATGTATGTCAGGGCCGCCCCTCTGCAGCGGCGCAGGACTGCTGCTGGGGCAGAGAACATCTGGACAGGGCACGAGAGGTGCTCATTCATTGTGAATTTAAAAAAAAAAAGTTTTTTCTAAGACACATTTAAATGTTTTACTCACTCGCTGTTGAGTCATAACCAAAGGACATTATGAGGGTAGGAGTCTGCATTACAAAACTGATTACTTTATGTGCCTTTGGGTAAAATGAGCTAAACATTTTTAAAAATGCTTCATTACAGTATATTACAGCTGAATACACCCATTTATAATACAAGTTCTGGCTCTGACATCTTCTTGGGTGGACCTGTAATGTATGTGTATGCAAGTTCCACATATGTCCACAGAAAAAAAATACAACGCAAAAGAGTGTGTGTCACTTTGTCTGTCAGATACTGAAAACACATAATGACCTGTTGATTGAGAAAAAGATCAACGTCACCAGCTTTGCTTTCAGTGGAGGTCTTCATGATCTTCTTTTCCTTCTTGAGAAAAAAGTAACATAAGTTTCCAAATTTAAATTTAGCAAAATCTCTACTACTAATCTACTGCATATAATTGTCAAATCCTAATTGTGCTTAAGACTTAACACACTTACACCAACTTTCAGCTCCACTGTCACCTCTCTGAAGCTACTGTTAACTTCTGGACTTTTCACATTTAGGATTCAAGATACTGAGGCTGTCCTCTGGTCCTGATCTTTCTCTCTGGCCCTCTCGGGTTTCCTCTCATCCCAAACCACCATAAAGTTAAGGGAGTGTGGACATAATCTGTGGAGCTGCTGGCTCACCCCACGGCGACCTACCTCCAATGCTTTACTACGTCTGATTACATCTATTGCTGTCAACCACAAAAGAGCTCCTAGGAAAGGTCGTTGGAGCTCATGATACCTCAGAAAAATCTGCTGTGGTTGGGGTACATCCTGCATAGTATGCTATGTTTTGTGTACTGTAATGCACCATTGTGGTAAGAGAGAGCTAAGCAACAAAGCAATGCCATGGGTCCAAGATACTGTACACTCAGCCTAAACAAGATTCTTCTCCACAGGATAGCTGGCCTCGCTCCACATGACACTGATTTGAGAGTGGTATCAAACCACTTCTCCTTCGTCTTGAGAAGAGCCAGATGATGTTGTTTGGGCAACAACAGAGCAATGTCAGGGCATGGCGGAGGACTCCCTGGGGAGACCTGGAGCAAGGTGTTGGCAAAAAGGATGTTCCAGCTGTTTGCCCAGATATCACCATGGCCCAGACTTTGATAGGAGGCAAGACAGGAGATAAGTGTAATGCTAAAAAATAAATGTGTATATAGTGATGGTTTTTTTTTTCAATCAACATGGCATTATCACATTACATAAAGGTTAATTGTAAATATCTTATTTCTAACAGTGCAAATGAGAGATATAAATTGTGGTAGGGCATAAAGATGAAAAGGTCAGGAGAATTTACCTGACATTAGAAAACATCATCGTTTAAATTGGAGGGACTGAGAAAACAGTCTGGAATTCACAAAGTTCACCATAAGGAGCAGACTTTCATGTCGTGTCTAGTTCAGGGTCTAATAAAATACACTCGCTTTGAACTCTGTACTGTGATCTCAAGTTGTGATAATTTCACAGTGTAATATTTATGGTTTTTGTACCAAAAAAATGTGGCTTTGTAAACAAAATAATTTTGAAGACGGGCTATCGTAAAAATCAGCCAAAGACCAAGGCAAGACCACATCTGATGGAAAAGATACATAAATATAAAATATTGCTTCATGTGGCAATAGTGACAAAATTTATTGGAAAAGAAAAATAATCTTTTATCTTTGAAATCTTTAATCTCTTTTGAGCAATACCAATTTAATTAAATAAAGTTACACAAAAAATGAGCCATTGTTCACAAGGAACTAATTTGTAGAACAAAAGACTCAAGTTCATAAAACACAGCCTAATCATATTCGATCTAATATTTAAGTGATGCATTGGAGGAGGGAGATCTGAATCAGAGTTCATAAAGTTACACCTGAATTTAGAGACAAGTGTTGACAACACCCGAAAGCCTCGCCTGTTTTCGCACATCACTTCTCCTTCTCCAACCCTAACTATATTTTTTCGGTAATTACTAATATATTATTAGACTGTATGGAATTTCTCCAAAAAAGCATCTGTATTATTAACCAAGTGTTACTAAATGTTGGCAGTCTTCGGGGGAGTACCATAGAGGCCATGTTCTAGTTAAAGCAGCTATTCTGCATTTTGCAGGAACACAGTGGGAGGTAAGAGGGTAGCGAGGTATGAAAGGAAATAAGGCAGGTTATATCATATGTTGTTGTGACTAACAATTTTGGATATTATTAAAGTTAAAAATGAGGAATACATGGATCAAAAATCAGTATCTGCATTACTATAAGTGAGTAGAAAAATCATGCACAGGGGGTCGCAAACAACAGACAGCTGACAGGATGTGTAGATGCAGCATTTTCTCTGATCAGACTGGCTCTGTCGACATCAATCCCCCCTCACTCTCCATCAGCCTTTCACAATTCAATTCAGTAATGTCTGCCATGACCACAAACAAATACGGTACTGCAAAAACTAAATTACAAAGGGCCAACAAAGAACTGAGTAAGAAAAAGAATTAGACCTCTTCTGAATAAAACAACAAACACTTTCAATGTAATTACAGATTTTTACTTTTCTATTTATATTTATCAGCCACTCTCTCTATCAGCCTATTCCTCCCCATCTCTGCCTCTTTCTTTCCAGCATTTCAGAGACACAGACACATATGTGCCCCCCTCACAACCACCAGAGTTGAGGTTTATTTGCCTAGAAAATTACCCTCCGTGTGTTTAACATATCCCCAATATTGTCATCACCAAATATTTATTTGTAAAGGAGGGACCTCTGAATGGACACATTCCTTCTGCTTCGCAGTAGTTACACAACTTTTTGCACAATTGCACACACACACACGGCCAAGGCTAGATGTGTTTATGAGAGAATTTCACACAACCATCTTGCATATTTATAAAGTGCCTGTGTGTACTCGCCTGGGTGAGTGTCAGCTCCGCTCGGAAAGTGACTGTGGGTATTTGCATGATTTCCTAAAAAGAAAATTTCCAATGCTCCTGGCTGTCTCCTCTCCTCTTGTGTAAACGACTACTGAGCTCCCTCCAGATTATGTGTCTTTATCATTTCCTCAGAGGAAAACTGCTCAATGCCAGTGAGATATGAAGCATGGCTACATTACATGTCAAAGGATGATCATATTATTATTAACAGCTTAATATATTTCTTTCACAATAACAGTGATTTGGTCCATTCGCCTGCTATGTATCAGCTCATGTTGTCATTATCAAAACATGACTCTTTCTTTTGTAAATTAGAGATATCAACTCCACAACCAAACCACAACAATGTGTCTGATAAGTGTTGCTGTACTAAGACCTAGCAATCATGTATTAATAAGCCGATTTAAAACAACACCATTAAATCCATATTTAATGACTTACGTGACAGTGAGTCTTTATCAAACTCCTGAACTCTTGACCACCTTTGCAAGGTCTTACAAACCTGTATGTGTCAGCCAAACACAGCCCTATTAAATAACTATTAAATAAAACACCAGATATTACTTGGAGTATTTGCTTTACTCTGTTTCATCAGGCTGAACAATCAATCCCATGATGATGCACTTGATATAGTCATTGTACCCAGGGGGGTGGTCTACCATCAACTTGACAGTGGGGGGGAACTGGACATAATGAACAGCCCACCACAAGGGGGCAGTGATGTAACAAGGACCTGGAAAAGGTCAGAGAGGCTTTCTCATTAAGAACTGACAGAGGAGCAAGAGCGGTACAGGGACTATGGGGGTGGAGGTTGAAGGAGAGGGGAGTTTAAGTGGAGGAGAGAAGGAGAGAGAAAATGATAAGGCAGGAGGAAAAGTGTCAAATAAAGGAAGAAGAGAAAGAGGAAGGGTGGAAAAGTTAGGTGAAAAAGGGGGAAAGTAGAACAAGGGACGTCTGAAAAGAATTTAGGATGGTTATGACATATATACAACTCTAGAGAGAGCAGGAAATAACAGTAAAGATTAAGGCCACTGAGTGTCAAACAAAACCAAGCTGCTCGAGCAGGAAAAGTCCATTTAAAGACCACCCAACTAACTCTCACCTGTAAGCTAAAAAAGTTTAGAATTAATTGGTAAACAGAATCAAAATTTCAAACAACATGACAAATAACAGCACCCTGAACTTTCCACTTTTTGAATATAGCCCAACATCCTAAGCAAACCAAAGCAAACAATAAAATCTTCATTTAGATAGTGTGCTAAAAATATTAAAAGCCTGTAGCCGCTGTCCTTTGAATGGCCGTCCACAGAAACACAGATGTGGACACACACAAACAAGAACTATTGGCCTCCCAGAGAGCTGTCCCAGTAAAACCACAGGTCCCAGAGGGAGGCGCCCTGGTTTCTCTGTAGTGACCCATTCCTTAAACAGGCCTGGAGATGTTGCCGCTACAGCAAGCTGCTGGGTCATGAATGCACTGCAGAGGGAGAGCTCTGTACTACTGCTCTCCATACCAAAGGTTTGTCTGACCTCCCGGACGGTGCAACTGCTCAGCAAACCACACCGGTCACGTCTGTGGCCTATCACACACACACTTTGGAGGTTTGTTTGGTTTGTTATCCTCTTACCTCTTAATCTATGTGCTTCCACCACTGTAAGCCTCAACTGTCTGGCTACTACATAAAAGGCAACACATTGCAGAAACAGAATATTTCTGGGAGACACTAATGGAAATATTGTTAATGGGAAACTTAAAATCTTATTTCACATTCCACAACAAAGATATCCTTCTTACACTCTGTTTACTGCCTGTATGATTTTCTTTCAAACATTCTGCCCTGGTTCATACCATCTCTGCCATAAACACTGTCCAATTCCCAGTGTCTGTGTGTGTGATATTCTGCCAGCCCAGATGTCTAAGCCTTGGTCTGTTTGTCTGCCTTAATACCCCATACTGAACTCTCCAATGCTTTACATGTCTCTCTGTCTCATACTGTTTTTCTCTCTGCCTGCCTGTCTTAATAGCAGCCAGCGAGTTCAAACCACAAAGATGAAGAGCCCAGTGACCAGTGTAACACATGTGGCAAAGCAGAAACACACACTCATATAAAACCAAGTATTACTGTAGTACTGGCTACCAAACCGCAACCAATTCCAACCAAACTCGGCACACACACACACACACACACACACACACACACACACACACACACACACACACACCACACACAATGCTGCGTCATCCTGACAAAGTGTGGGCAATAAACAATTCATTTTTAGGACGATCATGCACACACGCGAGAAGCTCAGAGCAATCCTGAGTCAGAGAAGCCAAAGATTTCTGAATTTATCTGCAAAGGACTTCGGGAAAAAAATTCCAAATGTAAAGTGTACAACAACTGTGACATTTTTTAGTTCCTTAAAACAAGCTATATGAATCAAATCACTCCTATAGCCCTTTAATCTTTCTCTGTATGTCTTCCCCCAATCCTCATACAGGAATTGGGTTTTCTGTAACATTTTTGTGTGCTCACATCAAAAGCTGCTAGTAATTACTCACATGCATTAAAGTGGAGACCACAAACAGCCATGATGCCGCACTCTTTTCAAGTTCCAAATGGTGTTTATTAAGCCTCTGTTTCAAGACCAAATTTTCAGTGTCCATAAAGTGTAGCATTTTTACTCAGTGGCAGCTTGCTGCAGCGGTTTCACCTTAGTCACATTCTCTGTGTCCATTGCATCTCGCTCAATGTGCCGACTTCCACATGTAGAATGATTCAGGAGTAAGGATATAGTTATTTATCCAGCAAAGCAAAACTATAATACAATACTTAAATAAGAAGAGTTCACTTTTTGTTCAGACTTTGACTTAATTTGTTTGAATGTTGAATCAGTACTGAGGTTGAACCTTGTAGTGGTGTCTGTTTGAGTGCATTATAATGAAAGGAGTTAAACATTGTATTTAGATTTAAATTTTGAAATATTTGGTCATTTATCTAAATACATCAGAACAGCTTTCAATATGTGTAATAAGAAGCTGTGGTCCATTATCCAGAGTGTCAACCAGCCAATGGAGTGAGACCATGTAGCCATCGTCTGCCTGTCTGACAACCGTCTCCAGCACCCTGCTGCTCGATGCTGTTCTTTCCCTCCCTTGGCACGGATGACCCCATGTTCACACCTGGGACAAGGGCAGGGGGTTCAACAATGTCTCTAAAATGCCCCTCTACATCCCTGATACCCTGGTAACTCCCTGTCAGGCTGCTCTGTGCCCACACGTTCACCCTACCACCTACTGTGTGGGCACCAGCTGAGTGGATCTGTTGGATGTCAAGATAAGGCATCTTCTTTTCAACAAGGCCTGCTCAGCTCAGATCCCAGGATTACACTAGATTACACTGGATTTAAGCAGGCAGATCATGGTTTCCCCTTAATTCTAAAACTATAGATCAATACATGCTCTGCTAATTTATGACTCTAAATCTACAGATAAGCTGATTCGCTGAATTGCATCTCTCTTGTACAGGGTGTACCCTTTGGCTCCAGGCTCTGTGGCCTCTCTAGCTTCCCTGTGGCAACAGAGGAAGCTCCTGTGAAGGTTTCTGATAGCAGTGAAGGACTGGTGGCTGATAAGAGAGGTGTGAACAGCAGTGTGAGCTTGTCACTGCAGGGGGCTGGAATGACAGACCATCCAGGGGTTAGAGGGTTACAAGGCCAGAGGACTGGACGTCACAGACCTGGGCAGCATTAGACCAAGTTGTCATATAATATAAAATGGACACAGTGTCTTGGAAAGATGACTGTTCTGAAAGACATTAATTCAGTGATTTGTGATGCAGACAGAATTTACTATGTAATAACAGTTTAGCTCTTAGAAAAAGCTTAGAAAAAGTGCAGTTTTGTAGAATGTGAAATTAGCCCCTGTGATGTGATCTTAAAACCTAGATGAAGCTTTTTTTTTTTGCTGATGGAGATGTGGTAGGTAAGATAAGGTAAGATGATATACAGAGTTGATGTGAGTTGTGTGGGTCTAGATACATACCATTAGAAGTAATGCTAGGACTTAATGTGGCATTTCATCCAACTCTACTGTTCTACTGAGTCATAAATCTACCATGTGACTTGGTGATATGGTCCCTTTGCTGAGCCTCCCCCTCATCTGCTTCTTATCACACTGTCGCACTACCAGCCCCCCCCTCCCGACGTTGTGGAAAAGCACGACGGTGTGACCTTTGACACCTTAATCAAAGGGTATTAAAGAGCCTCTTAAACAAAACTGACGGACTGGGCAGATCGGGCTGACAGGGCGACTGACTGACTGGCCCAGAGGCTAAGAGGGATCCAGAAGCAGCGGCGCTGAAATGCCGTCGCCAACACATTGGAGGTGGCAGAGGTGGTGGGAGAGTGTTGGCCATCACAGGGCTTACAGATTAGCCTGGCTTATTAGCTTGGTATAGGGACCTTGTACCCTTTTAGGATTGTCACACATCGCTTTGCTGCCTTGCCCGTTTAGGCCCTGTCTCGTACAGGCAGAGTGGCTGTCTGTCAGATGCAGATGGAGGTGAAAGGGTGAGAGTGATTCAATGATCCTGTAATGTTGGAGAACTTAACAAGAGCCGCCAAGCTCAGCAACAAAAAGGCACACAAAACCCGGACACCCACTTGCGTCAGAAAATACACACAGACACACATGCGCCAAAGCACAATGGTCTTTTAGAGACTGTTCTGCTCCAAGATTTTCACCACAACAAAACTCAGCATTAGCACATGTCTACATAGATAAAAGACTTTTCCTTTTGAATTTTAATGATTTGTAACAAGCGGCAAAGTGACGGCATGTGAAAAATATGCAAAGTGCAACAAGAGGACAATGGTGCAGTCACAAAACATGGCGATTAATCAGAGAAAATGAGAATTAGATCAATGTGTTGATATAGCTAGGATAAAGGCGCAAAAGCCTATAACTTATACTTAAAGAGGGTAATATTTCTAACTCGTGCTCCAGTGTAATAGTGACCAGGGTAGGGGTCAACTGACGGTTAGTCCACCAAATGGATTTCCAACAAATCCACTAGAGGTAGTGTTCCCCTTGAAATCTTCAAACTGTGTTGTTGAAAAAAATACTTTCAAAAAAATAGATAAAATACAAAGTTACTAGACACCAAGTTGTCCTAACAGCATGGTCAACTCATGGCGATTTACATAATGGCCTCTGATGCAAATGAATCAAAAATTATGATTTGTTTTTATCATAAATACTGATGTACAATTTGTGTCTGTGTTGCCTACAATCTATTATCCATATCTCATTGATGTTATTTACTGAGCAAGCACACAGTCATATCCAATTTTCTGTATGAGGTAACAGGCCCCTGTGTATTCTGGTCTACTGCATGCAGAGCACCACACATGTAGACAAATCATCTATCTCCCTGTGTGGAGAAGTAGGCTGGATTTAGTGTCTGCACCTGGCCAGAGATCTTCTGCCTGTCTAAAAAACCAGGCCTCACAGTGACACTTTAAAACAGAGCAGACTCATTCAGCAGTCAATCAGCAGTCTTCGCTTCCTCCCCTCATGCGATTTGTCACAACCCCCTCTCTGTTCCAACACACTCATCTATTATCATTCTAATTCTCTTCGTTGTTACATATGACTAATGTTGTGTCAACATCTCATGATACTGTGGATTCATGAGACGAGGTTTCAATAAGTTGCCAAGTCTCAAGGCAGATGGAGTTCTTTCCTAAGATGAAGGATCATAAATGAAGATTAAATCTCACACTTGATGAAAAATTATACGCATGTACAAATAAGTCAGTGATAAAATCAGTTTTACTTGATCACAGATGCCACATTCGCATTCACATAAACTGTGCCGCACTGTGATGCTTCATAGTTAGAGAATCTCGGCAAAATACCAGTGGAATTGAGCAATGTTTCCCAGTCATCCTCTGTGTCCTTGATGGCAAAAAAGCACACACACTCACACAAACACACACCATCCCTCAAAACCTCCTCTCCTTTGGGAGAATCTTGATGCAGTAATGACCCTTAACTACTTCCGTGCTGCAATGGGTTGACAGAGGCTGAAGTTGAGGTTTTATGCTGCGGCGTTGTGTGTTCTATAAGTCATGATGCATGTTAATGGGGTAACAGCATATGTGTTTCTTGTATCGGTGTGTATATTACATATGTGTGTCTAAGCTTAATCTTTACTCATTCTCAAGCGAGACATAGTAGGCTCAAGGTTGCAGGGTCTAAAAGCCTTTAACTCCAACAGACAGAGCCTCTGGCTGCTACTGACCAACGGGAGCACAGCAGAAACTCTTACCATCTGTAGCAGTTTAACATACAGTTCAACACATGGGTACAAAATACCTACACACTTCCCATTCTTCATGCATACACATAAGCACACACACAGTCAGACAACAGCAGGGAGCTTTAAGTGCACCCCACTGCTTTCATCTCGCCTTCAATCAGATAAATTAGCTGCCTGCTGGTTACTGGCCAGTGTGTCTCCTAATTCAGGGGGTTTTTTTGCGCCTTTTTCTTCCCCCAGAAAGTGCTGGAAACTGTATCAAGAACATCTTGATCCCAGAACAGCTCCTGCTTAACCCATACTTCACATCAGTCTAAAATAAATCCACACAGACAAATATGATATCCAAACACATATATGAGCACCTCTCACACCTCTCAGTGCGAGCACTTACACCTTCATACAGGATGAGGCCTATGTCAGAGGATTTGACTGCCTTTCCTTAATGGTTCTGTCAACCACGGAGATGACAGGAGGCCTTGAGGTCCGAGGCCCCGGAGCGAAGTCTGCACCTTAGCTGTGAACCTCAGCCTCACAGAAACAAGGATGTAGCCTCTAGGCTGGGTGTCAAACCTCCATCCCAGTCCAGACAGTTTGTGCAGTCTGAAAGCTGATTAAGCTAATACACACTGTGGGTACAGGCACATTAGCCACAGCTTTCAAAACACCAGATCATATTTCGTGGTAAAATGTTTTCCTTATTAATTTCTGTAATGAGTGTGTTGCCAGGTCGGTCCCTCTCCAACCCCCTCCCTCTCTTTCGCTCTCTCTGATCTCACAGAGATCTAGATGTCAAAAAGTGTGTTTATGAGTCATGACATAATGACAACCTTTCGGTTTTGGGCAGAGCTCTTTTTTGGCCTTATTTTTTCTCTTCCTATGTAAATAAAAGAAATCCCAGGGAAGCAAAGGGCGTCAGTAACCCCAGAATGCCGATGCAGCTGATAAGGCCACGGTGACTGATACATTTGAAAGAGAGGTTAGAGCGAAGACACAAGGTTAGAGAAAGGTAAATACAGGGGGAGAAGCTACAAATTAGCAAGCTTCATTTGGTGTAAAATTGTCATCAGCACACAAGTTAGGAAAATAAGATTATGACTGCGCTTGTTTGGGCCCAGTCTCAGAATCCATTGCCTTTCATCTGATGGCGATTTAGTGTCTGGGGGCAATGGCCAATGTTTCAGGACCTTCAGTACAGCCAGCAGATATCAGCATAATGGATAACGGATATCCAAGAGTTCCTCTTCTGTGCACCAGTTATTGTTTACAGTCCGATAAGCAACTTAAGATGCAAGAACGTAAGGCAATGGCTAAGCTCGATGAACAGGTATCTTCATATGAATGCACACGTTTTTAAAAAGCTAAGAAAAAGCTAAGTCGCTGTCAGATGCTAGCCGACGGGTTCCGTGATTGCATTTCAGCCAATGCATTCCACCTCTTCTGCTCTCCACATGGACTGTATACCTGCATGCAACTAAAGGATGCTCAAATGTGATTGGTCAGTACAACTTGGACTACTAACTGACTACAGACGGGAACACTAACAAAATCTTGCCCGTCACCTATGGATTCTGTGATCATATACATATATCTGTTTATAGAGATTAGTTTGGACCTATCTCTGATATGATATGAGAGGGAGGGGGAAAAAACAAGAGCAAAAGAGGCAGAGAGAACAAAAAGAGGGTGCTGAGAGAGAATGACAAGTGGCCATAAAAGTTGAGTTGATTTGAAGATGACCAGTTACAAGGTCCTGCCTGGCCTTCAGAAACACTCAGGCTCATGTTACCAGTAGAGGCTGAGGGGGCCAGGGGAGCTGGATGCTCTCCTCACCCAAGACACCATAACTCTCTCTGGGCCAGAGCCTCTGTCACTACAGCCTGCTCTGAATGGATCTCCCAATCACATCCAAATCTTTTCCCATCGACAGCTTCCATTAACATTCCTGCCCAACCTGGTAGGAGAGTGAATGAAGGTTAAGTGGGGTGAAACGGTGTGGGGTGAGGGACTGGGGCCAGGTTCAGTTTTAAGATTTGAAGGAGAAGAAAAGCATATGGGTAGAGGGTATAAAATGAAAGAAGGAAAGAGTCACAGAGGGAGGGTGAAGGGTTGCGATGACCCAAGTAAAGAGCAGAGAGAGTGATGGCAAAGAGGATGGGGGGGTTGCAGAGTGGGGCAGGCCAGCACAGGGATCTGGACCTGGTCTGTAAACTCCTCTCAGAGTGCAGGAGGACACACTAAATCAATGACAAATAACACCACTTACAGGTCTGCACCGTTGTTGCTAAGATCTTATGTCTGTTTAGAGTGTGTGTGCATGTGTGTGTGTGTATCTGAGAGAGAGACAGAGAGAACAGAGAGAAACACTAAATTTAGAATCTGAAAAGATTTCAAAAACGGTTTTCCTGAAGAGCCACAAGGGAATATTAACATGAAATTTCTAAACATAACCACTACATAAAACAGGAGGAGCAGTGGTTCTTGAGCTGATTCATATTCATCAAGGGCTGACTCCTTCTGTCCCAGGTCAGCAATGGAGAGCAGTGTGGGTAGGCTGACATAAACCAGGCTACCGAGCACCCACTCCCTCTAGCCATTATTGATCAGAGCTGAGCTAAACCACCTCAGTCACACTGTCACACCAAGGTCAGCACAGCGTGGAGGCTCCAAATCTGTTAATAAAGACATGGTGTCTTTTCCTGTATAATTCTCAATGTGCTATCTATTACTTTGTTGATGTCTGCAGCAGACGTCACTTTACCAACTTCATGGTTTGCTTCTTTTGTGGTACTGTGGACTAAGGCCACAGGCCTTTAAAAAAAGAATAAAAAACAAAATAAAACTAAAAGCCAGAAGATTAAAAAAAAAAGAACAAATGTCAAGTAAAAATGCAGAAGAACCGAGAATAAAAACAGAAGTCAAATGGCTGCATCTGCGTATCGATTTGTTAATCTGCTGCTTTTATTTGTATGTCAGCCATTCTGCCATGTGTCTCCTTAAGCTGTACGCCTTACACAGCACACAGAAAGAAGCAGCTTGTAACAGATAAGATGTAAATGCAGACCCATGTACAGTATAGCACTTGGAAAAAATGGCTGTAGGTTACTTCACAGCATATTTCATCCAGCTATGAATAACCACCAGAAAGACCATAATTTAAAAAAAAAAAAAAAAAACTACTAGAGAGAAAGTAAAATGAGAAAGTACAATGATCTGTACTGTACAACTGTACATGAAAAGGAAAACATACATTAAAATCTGCAATTCAAAGAAGCGTGAATCACAACAAATTCATATGTCACATTCATCACTGAGACTTTCAGTGAAAGCAAAGCAGTTAATGTTAAATAAGCAAGGCATTTAACGGGCAGGGTTATGTGATGTTAGTATTTTCAAACACTTTAAAATCAGTTTAAATGTTTTAGTCCATAATATAATCGATCTTAATGATTATTGTGACGTGAATCTGACACCATGTAATGTTATAGCCAACTGCTGCATAGTGGAAAATGTCAAAGACAAAAAGGGTCTCCGCAAGAGCCATATTTAGAGAGATTAATATACAGGATAGCATTTATCTTCAAAAAGTCATCTTAGCATAAAAACTAAACAAGCAAAAGGTTTTGGGCATTTGAAATTCATTTGGGATATTTTTCTTACTTATGAACAATCTGACAGCGGTGTAAGAAATGGACCAGTTGATGCAATGCAGAAACGAAAAGCAAACATTTTTTAAATTACATTGTGGGTAATGCAAAGAAGAAGAAAAGTGAATAATAACATATGGCATTCCAAATATAGAGAGGTTAGTATGTGACGAAAGTCAAATACATAAAAAAAGTATTAAATGTCATCATTCATTTCAAAATTGGACATATTAAAATACAGATTTCCTACTTTACGTCTTCCTATAAATCCTACAACTATATTTTGATTAAGGTTTTGTGTGTGTGTGTATGTGTGTATAAAGAATTTAATGTTAACGTTACCACATTCGATTGGAATTCTGGAAGCATATGACATCAGCAAACAAAAATAATCCATTAACACGTATTTTATGAAAGCCTCACCTCATCCACACTGTGCTCCATAAACACCAATCACACAGCCTAATCCTACAGCTGAAGATGACAGCTGTCCAGTAACATTGTTTTAAGTAAAAGCTTGTTCGGTTCGCAAATGTAGCTAGAAAGCAAGCAGACTATAAAGCCCTCTATTGTTATTCATACCGGAAACCTGTGATTGTGAAAATAATCTCCACACTGTGATGTCTAACTTCATCACTACACAAATATATTTTTTACATGTTAGCTGGTCAGTCTGTTATATTTCTAACAAAGACAAGTTGAAACACAAGCACCAACACATGCTCTCGCTCTTTGCTGTAGTTTGAACATGCAGAGAGTTACAGATTGCAGCTTTAAAATGCTTTCATTTCCGCCGCCAATCATTCTACTGTAGTGAGCTGGTTAAACCTGCATATACTTGGTTCTTTTATGGGAAATGACACCAAAGACGTTTGTGTGTGGTCTGAAGGGGGCTCTGAGGACAAATGAGAGCTCTGCATACAAAACAAGAAAAATTACAGAACTGTAAGGAAGGGGAACTGCTTCCATATTTTGGGGATAAATATGTGACGATAGAGTGAAGACTCTGAGAAGTTGTTTTCAGTCGGTCTGTCACTGGGACAAATCGCAGTGGTTTTGGAACATAGAAAGAAATACAATTTGAACAACAGAGAGCATGCGGCAAACAAAACCTTGCACCCTCTATTCTTTGTCTTTCTCTTCTATTTCAATCTAAGAAAGAAATGATGTTAACCTGTGCTCTTTGCTGGCTCCAGCCGTGTTTCTGAACATGAGCCAAGCGTGAAAAAGAGCCAAAGACCTTGTAATTGGTACTATTGACAGTCTTCTTTGTGTGTGAATGAGAGTGTGTAAGAATAAGCCAGTTATATGGGAGAATTCAACATTAGTGTGGGTTGTGTCACATTCCATTCTTGACTGAGCCTCACTGAACCCCCTCCTCCCCTTGGGTCTGGTTCCTACCGGCTGATTCTGTTAACTACTTTTTTATTCTGTGAGAGTTGTGAGAAATCTCTCTCACCGCCACCACTATCCCGCCCAAACCTACACCACAACCCCATAACCACCATTAGCTTAATTAGCTTAATTAATTGCGTCTTAACACAGTGATTGAGTAATAATCCCCACATCAGCATCAAAAGAGCTCGTACCCCTTCTCACCCCACAACGCGTTTCAACTCCTCTTTCCCCTCAACCCCTTTTTCATCTCCTCATCCTCACCACTGCTGCTTTATGTGGGACTGTACTTAGCCCACTAACTTTTAATATTTCCCCTTTTTTTCTTTTAAGCTGTTTGAGCTAGTGCTGCAGCAGTTCTGTGTGGTAAAGCTTTGCCCAATGTGTGCACACATACTCATTTGGGCAACAGTGCAGCCTGGGAAAATGCGTGTGGAGCACAGAGCAGGAGGGGAGTGGAGGTGGAGGAGTGTAGGGGGAATGGGAGAAGAGATGAGGAAAGGGCATGGTGCAAGGGAGGAGGTGCGCCGTGGCAGCTGAGCTGTGAAGAAGCTAATGGGCTCTCATCCCCTTCCCACGCCCACCGCGTGTTTTCTGATGGGCACTCAAGCGGCGAGACACATATTGGTTTGGCTACCGGCACAGAACTCCAGCCAGCTTGCCTCAATACTGCTTTGCTAGGCCGTTTCGGCATCTGTCTGAACTCTGGTTAGCCTGTATGTGACTTTAGGACTGGCAGAGTATGAATCAGTAACCAACCTCTAATAATGTGAGGAGGTGGTGGTTGATCTCACTCATAGTTGGAATAGCAATAACGGGAGATGAAAGACAGAAGCATGGCTCACAGACAGACAGTGACACTGATAAACTAAGTGGTGTGATGAACAGGAAACCACCACAAATTTATGTTTGTCTCTGTCAGCAAAGATGGGAAGGCATTAGAAAGGGAAATTCTCTATCACAGGGCAACTGCTAAACCACAGCCTGTCGCATCAGCACATTTGTATGGTTTATCATGAAGCAGGAAAAGGGAAGGTATTAAAACCATTCACTAGTGAGATGAAGTCATTTTTCATCAAATCATGATATTTCTGATTTCATGATAAGCTGCATAATTACTTCACAAAATTATATATATATATATAATTGTATATTTGACAATATAAAAGCACAGCACACAACACAGTATGTACCAGTACAACTAAATCTAACGAAACTAATTCAAATGCGCATAACTTAAGGCAGTGTTCTGGCCCTCCACAGTCAGTGTAGACATTATCCCCTCTAATTTGTGAGAATAAAAGCCCAAGCCCCTGATTAGGTGATCCGGGGAAGCCAATTGTTTTGATTGTGCTGTGTGATGTTTGATCCGTCTGTGTGGAATGTGGCGACCTTTGATCCAGTGACAACATTCAATTAGATAAGGTTAACTAAATTGACCTTCTCCACCCCTGCTATTCAGCCCAGAACTGGATTAAGTGTAAACATCTTGTATGCTACACAGTGAAGCAGGGATTACTGCTGTCCACTTTAGCAAAGCGTCAGCGTGCCCTCTCCCATTCACACCACAAACACAACATGCACTGTGTGTTTCTACTTTAGAACTACTGAAAACTACACTAATTACCTTTCCTTCTCTTCTTCTCTACTTAGTAATGACAAATGATGAATCTCAAGGATACAGCTGGTAAAATACTTTGAGTTTGGGGAAACTTGTGCTCTTTCTCTTTCTCCCGCTCTCCAAAGAGCTTAACTTGTAATTACTCATTGTAATAACTCTGCAGTCACATGGGAATTGAAATGATGGGAGTCTATAGAATTTGGTGGATGGGGGTTGGGGAGTACCGTAAGGGGCTTTTTAGTGGACTTGTGTTTTGCTCTTCATTGAATGTATCACTGACAAACATTAAAAATGAATTGTACCTTAGTGGGAAATGAATCAGGGTGCCTTGGGAATTATATTACGCCCAGTAGCTGACAGGCTAGATCATTATTTTCCAGCTGCTGAGTAACAAAGGGCAAGTATAACCCCACCCCACCCACCCACACAAAGTAGAACATGAAAAATGCAGAGAATGCTGTGGAAATTAAATTACTTTATAAAATTACAAGAAACTCAATATTAAAGGTATTATGTGGAACTTTCAGAAAATCCTTGATACTAGTGACACCAGTGGCTGTTAAGCGAACTGCAGTCAGCATCCTGCTGCTAGCACTAGCATTCCATAACCTCGAGTGAGCATAATCCTGGGCATCAGCCAAAACAGTGCATGACATTGCTATCTGTAGTGTTCCTATATATTATTTGGAGGATTGGCTCCATGATACTAACCAGCTCGCCTTTTGCAAATTACTTTATCAGCCAGTGTTATGAAGCAGTCAGATCAACACGACATAGGCAAATTACAGCTAGCTGACTAACCTTAGCTTAGCTTAGGTTACAACTAGCATGTTGCCTGCCCCTGCCTTGCATCGTTCTTTTTTAGTACAGAGCAATTGTTAGTTAGACACCTTTGCTTTGTACCGTTACACCATTTATTGTTGACTGAAATCAACATTGTTTGTCATAATATATAATTTAGTATCATGGGTCATGTCAGCTGGTGAAGTAATGTGGCAAGCTAGCCAGCTAACTTATCCACCCAGATAGTATTTTGCTAGTGGGTCCATTACAAAGAAATCAGTCCACACGTTGTTAGAGGCAACCGAGAAGACAGGAAAGGTCTCATTTCTTAAGCCACGTTACAATCTGTTCACACATTGGCAATACAAAGCAATACATATAAATTGCTTCTCATTCTAACATACTGTGTGTTTAAATGAGATGCTACAATCAAATATCAAAGTGCAGCTATTCTGTTGAAAAAGACACAAAAGGTGCCCATCTGGGCTAAGTTGGCCTTTTCGACCTGTGAAAACAGATTTCTTAAAGCAAAAACTAAGCTTTTCAAAGTGTGTGTGCAAATGTATATAAATGCAGTCCATTTACCATTTTGTTGTTTTGGAATTCAATGTGCATGGCAGACTTTTAACTAGCAACCTGAATGAAAGCATTAAACTGGACTGAACATTCATGTCATTTACAGATCTTTACAGAGATCATCTTAATGAAAGTGATGAGCTACTATCGTCTCCACTCTCACACAGTGAAAAAGGCTAATTACTTACTCTCTTTCCCTCTGACCCTGCCATACTTAAACCACAACTTGTAGAAGTGCAACGGCAGTGACCCAGAATGATCTCTCCTCACACACAAAGGCTAAATCTTCATCTCTATCTGACTCACTTATACACCAACATGATGCCTTAAGAGGAAATTATACTTTTCGCGTCCATGAGTGTGCAAAGTTCCAACAAATAAGGAACAGAACACACACTACAGCATTGTAGCTCTGATTTTCAACTCACCAACCCATTTTGACAAAACCTTGTTTGGAGACCAGACGGACTCGTCTCGGATTCCTCTTGGTGAAAGATCTCGTAATGTGTGACCCCCTGTTGCTAATCAGTCTTGTAGTGTGCAATCCACAATGACTTCAAGATTCCTGATTGCAAGACAGAAATTCATTTAGTGTGACCAATGAATAAGCTGCAGTTAGACCTGGGTTTCAGCAGCTTCAGCACTGTGCTGGACAGTGCAATATAAAATGTCCCTGCTTTGTTACCACCACCTGTTAATATGCTATAAATGATCATCTTGTTTTCATTGTTGCTTGTGTAATGTTGGCTGTATTCTGTTTGACACTCCCTGACATCCCAATTTGCTATTTATATTCCATTTTCTGTTTGGTGTATTCTGTTACTTTACTGTTGCTATGATCAGCTTCCCCACAGGGATCATCAAAGTGTCATTTGCTCTCATCTATTCTCAAGTCCAAGCCTGAACCCAAAACTCTGTCCGCTTTGAATGTGCAACTGATGTGAACCGAAAAATTCTCAGGAAGGACGTAAAATGGCCAATGCCAAATGGCCGCATGGGAGCTGTGATATCATGTAAGACTGGAGGCTAGCCTGAACAGCAGCTTTAGCCCCAGTCACACTCCAGCCCCATCTCTAGCCTCAGCCCTTATCCCCTTGTACCCAATCTCTGCCCCCTGCCCCTCAGCCTCACACTCCAGCCAGGCTTTAAGCACTGTGAGAGTGGCCTAAGTAGCCCAACACTTCACAGATGAACAGCTCCAGTAATGGGCCATGATTGACCTCAATAGCCAGCTCTGAGTGGGTTCCCTTGGGTCTAATCTCCACATTACCTGCTCTGCTTCACACACACTGACTGACGAGACATGATGAGAGTGGCTGCCTTGAAGATTAAACAGATTGTTGAGGAAATTACAGGGTGCTTAAACAAATAAACAAATGGAAAAACCTCTTATGGTCTAGTTTTCATGCACCTGAATTGAATCAAAAAAATGTGCAAAAAGTGTGGATCCCTTTTCTATATAAAAGCACCTCTGCTTGTTTATATAGCGACATCCATAAAATGCTGTGTTTGCGTGTGAGAGAGACCTAAGAGACCTGTCCACAGCAGTCAGAAACAGGTGGGATCTTACAGTACTCAGGCCCTGCGGACCAAAGACTAATGAGAGCAGGTGGGAATGAAGCGCCACCTGACTTTGATCTGGCAATTTCACACCAACACACATGCATGCACTACACTCACTGTGTAAAGCATGCATACACACAGAAACACTTGCCACGCATGCTTCCCTTGCCTCCTCTCTGAAACCGTAGCCTTTGAATGGGTTGCACTGACACCGTAGATGGGGTGTGAATTTTGGGATCTCCCTTGGTAGCCTCCTCCATTACAATCTTTCAAAGGCCTGCCGTACTTTCATACGTCCATCTATCAAGCTCTTTTTTCCCTCCTTTGCATGTGTTCACTCACTCCATTGAGTGTTAAATCAACAGTCTGGCTTTGTCTCGGGCAGCAGCTTGATGGCTTTAAGCTGCTGGTCTGAACTTTCTATGGCTGATAGACCTACAGTAGACGAAATGGTACTAATAATACATTTATTCAACATGATTGTGAGAAAACACAAAAGGTAATTTCTTAAGATAATCTTGCAAGTGATGTGGGTAGCTTCTTAGCATTTGGGACCTGACCAAAAGTTGATTTTGAACACCTGAGACACACACACACACACACACAGAAATACGTAATACATATAATAACTGCATATTAACTTTGTCATGTAAACAGTGTAGTTCAGTTCAGAGTGAACTTAATTCTGTATAAACATTCAAATGCTGAAATATTGTCTTCCTTCCATCTGTCTATTATCAAAACAGTAATTGAGGAGAAAACAGCTTTAATATCTATTAGAGAACTAAATATGTTAAGTATTACTGCGTCCAGGGAATTCTCCAAGGATTAATTCCATGTAGCTTTCATAATTCCCTCCAATATGTTTAAATTAAGATTAAAGATCACTTTGTTCCCCTATTCCCACAGCTCCCATGGTATGGTAAAGAGATCAAAACTGGAGGGCTTTATAGGGAACATCTTTAACATTTGCTCTGCTCTCAGTGTGCTTGATTAAATGTAACATTTTGAGATCCCAGAGTTCTGAGAAAAGCATAAATCATTGTCTCGCAGCTGCTGGCGTGCCTGGGGAAAACACATGCTATCCCTCACTCTCTCTCTCTTTTTGTCTTCCCTATGATCATAAAGCCCACCCGACCCGTTGGTCCCTCCTCCTCTGGTGCAAGTCAGGGTGGTGGAGGGAGGGGGGGGACACCTGCAGGCTGCCGCTCGCCCTGAGGTTCAGCATAAACCCCAGCTCCTCACACGCCCTCTAGCCCTCTACTCCCTCACGCTGGCCCCGTCCAAGGCCCCCTTAGTCTTTCCCATCCATCAGCAGTGACAGGCCCAAGACCAAGCCAAGGAGGATAGTCAGCCAGCCAGCCAGCCACTGTCCAGGGATCAAAATGATCAAGCTGTCTCTTGAGTAGCACCGATAATTTACACTCAGCGTAGCACTGAAGGTCATTCTAAATTTCGGTCCGAGTGATCCTTAAGGCACTGCTCTACTCTGATTAAATTCACAAATAATTTATAGATCTAATACCAGTCAAGGCATACAGGCATCAGTCCCAGTGTGTGCTAGTGAAGGATGACATGTCCCTGGCTCTCAGCTGGGTCCATGTGGAAGACTAACCTGTGCCCTTCTGATCCAGCCTGCCAACATGGACTGCTGTCTGCTTTGACTTAAAAGCAACAGCTTCAACCCCCCGAGCTCCACAAGTCTCAATTCTCCTATTGCTGCCTCCCTTTTTTCTATTTTGCTCCAATCCCTCACTTTGTTTTTTCATGTTATTTAATAATGGCATTGATTTCTCATTATCCATTGTGTCATGGATCACACGCATGAATCATGTTTGCTTCTTGTAAAAGGAGAGAAAATGAAAAAGAATAAGGGGAGAATACTTGGCCATGGTGGTACTCTGCCACTGCCAAAAAAAATCATATCGTTGTTGGGTCCATCTGGAACGACTGCTCAATTAGGAGAAATCATCTGGGACTCTCACATTGTAATGCAAAGGGTTAACACCAAGATATGAAATTACTTTACGCCTTTGGATCTATAAAAGAGGACATTTAAAAGCAGGGCAGCTTAGTTCAAACCCACGCCTTTAATTGTGTTTAATTTATTAGAATGTTCCGACCTCAACTCTGCTAAATGAAAACACATTAGTCTGGATCTGCAGGAGTTCTACAAGTGTATGGGGACTCCCTCCAACCACCACCCCACGCCACCCAACCCAATCTCTACATTTTCTAAGTAAATTGGAATTTCGTTTTAATTCACTCGTAAACAATTAGACAGAAAACAGATGTCACTGGCAATATTTGAAGGGACTTATCTTCTTGGTGAATTAACTTTGCATGAAAGTACGAGAGAGATGGAGAGAAGACTAAAACATGTGTCAAAGTTGACATTAAAATGCCGGTCTATGCATTCAATTATTCAAAATATCATTGCTTCAGTACAGAGAAAAGTAACATTCCCCAATGTACCTTCAGGTTTGTTCTAAAAATATTTCAGCCTGACAACTTTGTCATAGAAGGGAGCCAAGACAAAAGCACTCGAGAGTTTCGTAGAGACTTGTGTGATTTGCCATTAGTTTAGAATTTAGCTACTTGACCAAATATATATCGTATCAGAAAAGACCTCAGAGACATTCAGAGCTCTAAAAAAGGCAAATAGTAAGACATGGAGGAAATGCCTTCTGGGATGAATTAAAGGATCCATAAGGAAAGTGCTGGCAATTTCCAGAGCCTGCCACAACCTCTAAGAAATGAGACAACACAGAGATCACAGATACATGACCAGTGGGGAAACACTGAAGGCACGGCTTCTCTCAACTTATAATCAACTGCAGTCAATCACATACACCAAAGCATGAAAATAAGGCATATGTATGTGAAAGCACCATGGCATGTGAGTATATATAGTCAAACACTTGAGTGACTACATGCTGGTAGCCTGATGTCGATTACCAATAAGTTCCCCCTTCTTCCTTAAATAAATATTATGCTTTGAGAATTGGGCGGACAGATCCCAAAGGACTGCTGAGCTTTGCGTTGCATCCCTACAAAAACCAGAAGCGACTAATCAAATGTAAAATAGAATATAAAAGTTGATTGTAGCTCATTATATCTTAATGTTTTCAGTATGTCTATGGTGTAAGGAGTTAGCTTTTCTCTTACGCCCCTACCCAAGTCCTACGCTCGATGTATAATGATCACGCTTTAAGAATTTGCTAAATGGAATCAACAGAGCCACATGGGACGAATAAAATGTGTTTGATGCCAAGGCCAAGTGCTCCAACAATTCAGAAATGTCAAGATCACAAAATGTTGAGCCTCTAAGTCAGTCCTATGGGAGCAAAGGGTGCAGCCCATTTGGAGTGGTGCTACTCCACCTTTCATCTCTGGCTGAATGAGGCGTTGCATCCATCATTCCATTAACACTGCTCTAACAGGCTCCCAGTCACCCTCTAGATGACAGCGGGGACATGGGACATGTGGACTGACCAAGAGCTTTGATGTAAGCCTGACCACCATACAAAACGCAGACCTAAAAGTAGATACCAAAAAAATGCCTGTGTGCACACACACCAACTTTGCAACTTCTTCCTTCCTGTTGTTTGACACAACACACACACACAACATGTTCCAGTCTGGTGAATTGTTCCAGTCAAGCCGTGCTGCTGTCTCCAGGTTTGACTGTATTGACAGGTATAAAGCAAATAAAAGCCCATTTTCTGGCAGAAATATTGTGTGTGTGTGTGTGGGGGGGTCAGCTGTTCTGTAGTGCTTTGTGTTAGTGATAATACAAAAAAAATGCTTTCACTCATTAAGGTTCGTTACCTACCATCAGCCAATTGTCAGACATCTAAGGGACAGAGACGTATGATTAAGTATTCTCGATGTGATATAAAAAAAACAAGGTAGAGACAAAAGGGAAATGGGGATAGAGTGGGAAAGAAAGCAAGCAAGAAAAAAAGAAGATTAAACACAGAAGAAGAGGGAAAAAGAGGAGAGCGTTGAGGCAGCGAGGAGAAAGAGTGCAGGCCTCCACTGCTCCACATCTGCTGGAGATATATCCAGTGCTTCTGGGAGTCAGCCCCCCACCACCCTTTCACCTTCATCTTCTTTCTCTCTCCCCCTCATTTCGCTTCCCTTTTGGTCTTCTGGTTTGTGTTCAGATCAGGTTTTAATATTCAAAAATATGTACTGTCTTTATGAACCATTACTTTGCTGAAATAATATACTCTCTAAATCAAAGTAATAGCCAGAGGCTGTGCACTAATTAGAATTTACCAGAGTTCCTAAAAATATCTATCTGTGTCTGTGAGGCTGTAAAGGGTGGAAGAAACCCATTGTCAGAAATACAACATTGCTTTTAAAATACTCTTATGTCATTGCAGCGTTCAGGAAATGTATTCAATGGCTGCCCTCACATTCATCAACTTGTGAGTTGCCTATGAAATGTAAGCTTTTCCCTGCCTTACATTTTCAATTTATAGCAGCGTCTTGGCGCTCTGTTCACCAGCAATGGGACAGCGATTGACTGGGTGACATTCAAACAGCAATGGAATTCCTGATTTGGGATGACCTCCCAAGTCCACCATCTCTAAACCGTACTTATCTTCCTTCTTCACTACACTCTAAGCTACAGCTGTATCTTCTCCTCACAGTCTGAAACCACCTGAGGCCAGCTCTATCGCCATCTCAGCGCTGACATGTTTAAGGCCCGGGGGCCTGATGTGATTCAGGGCCTGGTTTGGGGGATTGTGTAAGTCAAGGCCACACGATGAATCTCTGCAGCCCTGTATTAAAAATGATGTACAGTTGTGACTGTGTAGACAACTTGGAAAACAAATACTGGAGGTGTATTGTTTTACACTGTCACCCCAGGCTTCTCTTGTATCTGCTCTTGGATGGGAGGGGGTTGCGGGATAACGGCCCAGAGTGTACTTTGAGCCTTTGAGAGACTCACCCTTTGTGGGCTTTTAGAGACTTGGGAGCAATTGAAGGCCAAGACATAGGAGAGACTGTCAAGTACATCGACCTCCAAAGGTTTCAATCTTCCCTGGGAGCCCAGTAGAGCTGCTCCATAGGAGGACTAGTTGCAGTTGGAGGTGGAGAGGAAAGGTTAGTGATGACATACTGATATTCATGGCCTGAGAGAAGAAAGCACTACAGGAGCCATTTCTGCTTGAAAGAACGCTGGAGATCATGCTGTATAGATGAGGACATACCTGGCTGCTGCTGGAGATACATGAGACTCTCAGAGTTGTAGTCATTAAATATCCAACTAACTAAATCAACAACTACAGCACTTTGAGCTTTGGAATCTGAATTACATTTTTAGTCTCTTGGAAGGGCTACTGAATAGTCCCACACCCTCCCTCTAAACACACATGTATACACCCACACACTCGTACACTGACACCAGAAATATAATCTGTGGTCTAAGGACGCAATCAAAAACTGCAACCTGACATCAGCGCAGCCTTCAACAGCAATCCTCGAGTGGTTAGCTGTTGTTAGCCAGCTCAGCCCCGCGCTGACAGAGACTAACTGCTGTTTAGAGAAGTCATGCTGCCTGTAAAGAGGCGAAGATTTGCCAACCCTGCCTCAAGGATACTGGAGTGGAAAACACTTATCGGCTTTACTAAACAAATAACTGAAAGGGGGCATTGCGTGACATTATGGGAGGAAGGAAAATATGACGACCTAAACAAACCAAGACTCTTGCATTAGATCACCAATAATTGAGATGGAATATGGACTACCAGTGCCTGTATCAGGTCCAAACACCACAACCACGACCGGAAAATGAGCTAAAAAAACTGATACATCAACACAGGATCGTGATTTGTGATTTGAAAAATAACACAGGTTGAGTAAGAAATTGTACCGTGGAGCAAAGTAATTTGGTAGATGGAAGAGGAGAGGAGAGAAGGGGAGGGCAGGAAAGGATAGGAGAGACTATAATGCATGCACATTTCAACAGCTTCTACCTGAGTTCCTACAATCATCTCCTTGTTGAGGGACCTGGACAGAAAACGCCAGCAGGTCAGGGGCCAGCAAAGACTCAGGCTTGCGAATCTCATTAAGCCAGCGGCTCATATGGAGTTCTTTGGTGTCAGATGGGCCCTGAATCAGAGGAACCAGCTTCTCCTTGACCCCCTCTCCTGAACCTAAGGGACAAGAGTTAAAGGCTAATTAGTAAATTATAAAATTAGATTAGATTTTCTTTTTCAATAATCTAGCCAAGAGGACACAAAAAATAAAAAAGCAAGTACTGGTCTTCAATGTGTCTAAGATTAAAAAAAAATCCCTTTCATTTGAATCACTTTGTGACATGGCGTTAGAGGTGATGATGCTCCAATTTCTGACTGTACAAGTGTTTCAGTCACGTGATGTGTTTTAGTATCTTTATTCTAATATAAATGAGCGGTACACAAAATATTGAAAACACTTTGCACCTAAAGGCTTTTCATAATTAAGGAACAATGTTAAAATAAATTCCAACAATTTCAGCCAGAAAGTCAATTAGCAGTTTGGGCCAAAAGACACCATACTGTATAATCCATGTTGAAACTGCAGGTGAAATCTGTGGAAGAGAATGTTTAATGAGAATATGTAATGGACATGTACAGTAAACAGAGTGATGACAAAACAGTACCTTTTGTTGCTGTGTTGCCAGCGGTGATTTATTTAGCTCAAAAGTTAAACTCTTTATCAGTACATTATCTTATGTATCCCCTATAGACGTTCATTTTGATATAAGAAAATTAATTGCACATGCTTTTTTTTCTTTGTGTTTCTATATTGACAGCTGCAATAGATCTTATAATCTGCGTGACATCATGTGTGCAGTTTGACCTTGTGAACTCTGTGCTATGACACTAGTTCCAATAACATCCTTGCCATCAAAGACATGGCCAGAGCCCAATGACAGCGCCCCAGGAGAAAACAGCAACTGAATCACAGAGCTGGAGAGAACTCAAGATAAAGACTGAGCGGGAGAAAGAGAGGGGAGAGAGACAGAGTGGACTGTGTAAATGTATAAGTTAAAGAAAGTAAAAGAAGAGTCTAGTCGGTCTCTCTCCCTCCTACACAGGCAGTAAAGTTTTAACAGGGCACAGCTGCACACACCTGGGGTCCTGGCGCACACTTTTACAGCTCCCACGGTTCCCGAGGCGCATTTCACCGTCGCACGGCTGCAGAACTTCAGCTCCAGGTTTTGGACCGAGCCCTCAAGAGTCGGTGACGGGCCTGGAGACTTCACACCTAATAAAAAAAAACAAAAAAAACAAGTGAAAATGAAGTGCAGTCCGGCAGGTTTAAACACCGCTGCCGTAGCTTTGTTAAACACTTGATTAGCCTTTAATTGTTCTTGACCCCCTTCTTTCCCTCTGTCTCTCCCAAAGCTCTGAGAAACCAGGTGCTCTTAAACACAGATATTACCAACACCAGGCAGAGTGTGTTGTGTTTCTCTGAGCTCTGGCAGGGATAGTGGTGCCCTCTGTTTCCAAGGTCAAATTGTTGTTGTGTCTATATACCATGATAAATATGTCTAAATACATTTGCATATTATAGTAAGCTGTAATAGTTTATTAAAACATAATTGAACAGTCACCCAAAGCTACAATCTAAATAACACACTTTACTGTAATGTATGATACGCCTTAAATTGCGCCTGACTTTACTCCCCAGTAATTTTTTTATTCTTATGTGTGTATTTATCTGTGAGTACAAGCTGACAGGATCTGAAAATTTACAAGGAGCACATTTTATTTGTATTTTCCCTCTGGATTTAGAAGGCTTCCAGTGAAAACATGTACAGTCCAGTGATGCGAGTTTGGCTACACTCAAGCAAAGTCCCAACATCACAGCCATATTGTTTTAAAAAGGTGCCCAGGAAGGACATTAAAAGAGATAAAAACCTCTTAAATTGTCATGTGCTTGTTCTAACTGTTTTACAAGTTGCTAGTAAATCTACTGAGTTGAATGACTTGAACGTTTTAAGTTAAATAACAGGAACTATTAGGAATATGAGTAACAGAGCAATATAAAGGATATAACTTTCCAAAACAATATCCAATACAGTCACGTCGGTATCCAGCTTAGTGTCAACTACAACTCACCTAACACCAGCATTACATCACAGGAGCCTCAAGTGCTCTTCACTCTATGATTATTTCTCTTAATGGCAGCCTAGTGTGGAAGAACCTTCCATCTGCCATCTTTCCAAAATGAAACAGTTTGCACTGCGGTAAGGAGTGGGGGGGATTACACACTCGCCATTATGATATGTCAATGTTATTTCTATGGTGAGAGGCTATTTCAAACACATAACAGGAGGAGGAGGAAGGAGAAATAACTGGATGGTTAAAAGATACTGTAGATTTTAGGGAGGTCTGTGCCAAACCGCCTGTTGAGAGAGGAGAGGAGGATCCATCCATCACATGCTACATTCTTCCAGTGAGCTGGAACTGTCTGAGGGAATCACATTAAATTCTTACATCACCTGTTCCAATAAGGCTTTACTTCTCAGAATAATCCCCTCTTACAGTGATAGCACTTCATTTCCTACAAGTGTCCACAGCACTTTTTGACTGAGTTTACAACTCAGTGGGGCTTTTCTCTGTCAAATGCCGCCCCACTGACTCCAAGATCAACAAATTAGAAAGGCAGAACAACAGCAAAGAGAAACTCAAAATAAAAACATGTTGAATATAAACATAAATACATAAAAAAATGATGAAGAACAAATGAAACAGATGGATTGGATACCAGGGATTTATTGCCAACCGGTGAGTGAGATGGTTTTGTACTAATAAGGCACAGATGAGCAGTGCTACCAGAAAGGCTATGAAAGCACAACAGGCCATTATTTGGCAAGATCTCCTGAAGCCAGCAGGAAAAAGCTGTTCTGGACATCTAAAGGCTTTCTTTCATCCACATCCACTTCCTCCCGGACTTTTCTTCTTACATTATATGCGTGTAACTGTTTTCTGATCCAAAGTCTTCTTGCTCCCCACCTATCTTCTCCTCCCTTTCTCTGTCTGTTTGGTCTAATCACTACTGGTCAAATTTTTTATTTACTTAGGAAATCCAAAATCTTGACACTGCAAAAACAAAGACAACTTGGGCGGGTTGTTTGACACCAAAAATAGCATGTTTTCGTTTGCAGTTGTTTATCGGAATCGACTGATAGTTAAAAGGTAGTTTTAATGTAAAACAGCAGGCAGTGTGGATACGGGTTGGATTCAAGTACACACATATACACACAGCACATTTAACCAAGGGAATTACTGGCAATTGCTAAAATCCCTAACCGCTGACTTCCCTCCTCTCCCTCTCTCAGACAAATTACCCAGCAACCTCTTCACCTGCTGTCTGAGAGGCCCTCTATCAGTCCAGATGGAAGATGGGAACGTTAATAACCCTCCCTCTGTCTCCCTGCCTGCTACTTAATATATCTGCAGGTCAAATTGAGCAGTGTTGCCTGTCTCTCTGTGGCTCTGGTTACCTGCTTCTCCATCAGCTTCCTCGGTCTACACAGACAGATGTTTTATATGAAGTGTGGAACTGGTCAATGTGAATCATTTCATCCAAGAAACCAAACAAGCAATCAATATGTTACGCCTGGTCAGATTCTAATATCAGAGTATGTTGCACATATAAATATCAATGTGATTTTAAGTAAATGGTGATGCCCTTTATATAACTTTTACTGTTACTGTAAAGAAATGAAAAAAACTGTAGAATTTTTTTAATCCAATTTTCTCAATGTTTTAGATTAGTTTGGTTGTTGTTTTATCTGATTACCAAAAACGTTTTGTTTAAGAGTTGAGTTAACATATTGACCATTTTTACAGAAGCATGTAAGTTCACATACTTATATGCACATAGAGATGCACACATATGTAGACGCACAAAAGACATTTGGGTTATTTGATGTGATCCAGTTCCAGAGGGAAAGATAGAGAATGACATAGGCACTACATAAAGCTAGGCTTCCTTTCCTGGAAGCAATATAGATTACATACATTTGCCATAAAAGGATTACACCAGACATTTGGCTATATTATTGAGTGTGTCTCAGTGAACCTAAAAACACATGACCCATCTATCCTAAAAGAACAGACCATTGTAGAGAATGGATATCAAAATCCAGTGACCATTTGGCCTTTTTCAGTACTGAAGGAAAAATGACTGTAACAGTGATGAGTAGGCCTCCACACAGACTGACTGTTCCCTTGAGTCCTTCATTCTTTCTGGAAAAGATGGAGATGTTAAAAGAGCAAGCCAATCTGGAACATGACAAGGGCCATTCCCTCTACTATTTGCTCTTTAATAAATGGCACCAGGGGTATCACTTTAACATATCCCCCCTTTGCCCACATAGATGTCCTAAAGGCCACGGTGCACCTGCTGGGTTGCTGGTTGTTGCGTGGGGGGGCTCTGGACAATGTTTTGTCCAGCTGTTAGACTATAAAAAAGCCGGGTACACAGGAAGAGGAAAAGCACAGTGGTTGGTAGTTTGTCGACTTAACAGTGGTATTCAGTTTGGTTTATGTATGTAAGATGCATTAGTGTGTGTATTACAGCCACACGTGTGCGTTTCCGTGTTTCTGTGTGTGACGGAGTGGGTGAACGTGTGTGGTGCTGTTACTCTTCAAGCAAAGGCAGGTGCAAGAAGTACATAAACACACAGCTAGGGGCCAGAGGCTACGGCACTCCATCAAACACTGTGAGAGCAACGATGGGCAGCTGGAATTGCCATCCTGAACGCCGAGGAGAGTGTGGAAAATACGAAAGGAAGGAAAGATGGATAGTCAGTAAAGAAATACTGAAGTAAGAAAGAAAAGATAAAAAAGAGAGAGCACACACTAATGGGGGCAATATAGGATATGGAGGCTGGTTTTTTGCTTTCTGCATACTTCAATAGTTGGCGTGCACATGTCTGTGTGTGTATGTGAGTGTGCAGGACATCTGCAGACTTGAAAGCCATGTTTTACACATTCCAACATGTCCTGCTCTCACTGCTTTGAGGAATGGTATGGGAAAGTGGTCTGCCTATAATGCCGGCCCAGGCAATTCTACATTTTAAAAAGATTGAGCCTACATTCACAAAATACTTGTGATAATACCTCAGAAATACGAAGCAATTTTTATTTCTAATGCTATGGAAACTACTTTTTAAGCAAATGAGCCAGGACATTTACATGGGACCACTGAAATGTTATAAGAAATTATAAGAAGAAGGGGAAGGAATACATTTTTTAATGCATGCTCTTAAATATAAGAAAATATCCAGAGGAGTCCCATTAAGAGCTTATGCAGAACCTGTAACTGTCTCTACTTCTAGAGATGAGGCCTAAAAACTAACAATGTCTGGCAATTGGTTAATGCATACTATAAGACCAAAAAAAAGGGTGAAGCAGATATGGAAAGAGAGGGCATGAGAGATCAATTGTATATGTGATGACTATCAGCTGACAAGTGGATGTACAGTATGGCCGAACCCTAATGGGCAGGTAGACAGGCAGAGAAGGGAAGAGAACCAAAAGTACTAAAAGCTCCAAGTCTGGCAATGGGCCCACAGCAGCTAGGGGGCTGACAGAAAAAGAGGTAGACATAGACAAGTTGGGTAGACCGAAAGCAGCCAGCTGAGCCATTAAGTGCTGATGCAGAAACAATAACTGTCTCTCCTAAATCAGGAGGGGCTGAAGTAGAAGCAGTAAGTAGGAGCAGGAGGTCTGCTGGCACCTTGCCCAGTACTGACACACAGCAAAAATACAGACACATGCAGAGAGAGTGGGACAGGAAAACAGACAAGGTGAAGCAGTAGTGGTTTGTCCAGCAGTTAAAGCTGAGAAGAGTGCAGCTTTGGCAGTGGGCAAACACAAGTCTGCAGGAGAGACTCATCAGTCTTTAGAAAATCTCATTTTTATACTACCAGAAAATGATTCTTAGGATAGTGGAGGCTAAAGAATCGTAAAGGTAGCTTTAGGAATGCATTAAATGCTTAAAATCAGTCCCTGGAGGAGAGTTTGGGACATTTTCATAAAAAAGGTTTTGTTACTTTCTACAAGCACCTGACAAAAAAGTAAATCATCAATGAAAGCAGAGTAAATTTGGTGTCCGCACACTTGGTATGGCTTATGGCATTTGCAGGAAAAATACACACAGGAAGAGAAGCATTTTACATTTCAGGTAGCAGCAAAAGCTAATGTTTTTTTTTAAATAAAGGGAAGAGGACCCGGGCAGTTTACATGTGATAGCTACTGAATCATTGCTAAATAACCACACAAACTCTCTCTCAACTCTCTCTCACACACACACAAGTAGGCCCATTGCCAGGTTTGGGTTATTCCAGTACATAAGAAAACTCCATCAACAGTCAATTTGTCTACACCTACATACAGTATACAGAGGCAACATTTTTACCCCTCACAATGCAGTTAGGTTGACAGACTGAAAACACAGTAAAAGTGTCCACACACACACACACAGACACACACACACACACACACACACACAGACAGAAGTGCTTCTCCCTATGAGGCAGCCCAGCCAAGCTGCTCCCAGCACACTGGGTAGAGGTTAGAGCGGTGGGGTATGCAAGTGGTACTTGCTGCCTCTGAGGGTCGTGGTATAAAGACAGTGATGGGGTGTAAGTGCTTTTGGTGGCGGAGGCTGGGGGTCTAATTTCCATGATTACCATCCCCTCCAGGTGCTGCCTGCCTTTCCGTCTGCCCACTAAAGCAGTGACACATGTTCTCCGCACATTGAAACCTTGGTTCTCTCTGCCACCGAATTACCACAATTAAGGAGTCTTCATGCGGAAGCAATTTGGCCAACACTAATGGGCCTAGGCAGTGGGGTTTGGAAGACGGTGAAAGAGGGGGGAACGCAGAGAAAAACTGAGTGAAAGAGTTATAAAACAAGTGAGAAAGATGAGAGAGAGTTCGAGAAAAAGGGAGCGACAGATGTGCGAAGAGTGATAGAGAAACATGTGCTGTGACATAGAGGATTCCCGCATCACCACTTGTAAGGAGACGATTAGCCGGTGGTGAGATAGGCCATTAAAACAGAGTTCTGGATGAGAGGGCCTGCCTCTCAATCTCCCATATCCCCAGCCTAATGCTGCCCTGACAAATTTGGTTAGCATAAGAAACAGGGGCATTCTGGCTTTGAAGTAGCAGCCAGGACGGAATGCCAGTGTGGTTCCACCATGAGAGAGATGCTCGAAACTACAGACCGCAGCTAATGACGCTAAACCAGCCCCTCCGTCACTGAAATGTAACTCTGGATTACTGGTCTCTCCCCGACTCTCAAGATCTCTGCGTCTATATAACTCTCGCTCGCTCTTTTTCTCAGGCTTCCTCCCCCTCTCTCCTTTCCCCTTATGGAAGAGAATTAAAGAGAAACCACGCAGAGAGTTCTTGTTGATCAATAATCCGCTGAGATCAATATTTATGTCTCAGCCTTGCAGAGGCTGACTGTGTCTATGTGTGGTGGTAGCCAAGACGTGACTGGGGTTTTGGTGCTGCTGAAGCACTTCAATGGGAGTTACAGTGAAAATTTATGGCCTTGTGACGTGGAGCTATGTGCACAGTCGGCACTAGTCACTACCCTTAGATGGGACCGTTGGCTCACAGCAGGGAGCCAGCTCTGCAGACACTACCAGATGACATAAATACAAACAGATTTATTTGGGGTTGTCATTAATTCAGGGCTTAGGAACATTCGGAGCAGTCTGCTGTGGGTGCTTTAAAGCCCATTCTACTTACACTGCATTTTGTTTCATGTGTCAGTGATGCTCTTTCCTCTGTGTATGTGAACTTTTTAAACATGTTAGACAGTTATTAAGCTACTTAATTACTTATCAGATGAACTCTTCTTTCACTGCGATATGTGCTGTATCTTAAGGCTTGTAAGGCTCGTTTTGAATCAGTTTCTCCTCTCATGATTTTACTATTTCAGTGACGCTCCTGACGATTTCCTGATGCAACAGTTATTTTGCTCATTTATTACGCCTGGGATGAACTGCCTGTCTGAACAGCATGTGCATTGCAGAGCCTCCTCGTTTTCATTAGTGCTCATTTTAACAGGTTAGAGCAGCCACACAGCCTGCGTGAGCAGTGCCAGTGCAGTTCAAACACGGCTGCAGTGGCACGTCATCTAGAGATTCGGCGTGTCTCCTACATTTTCTGCATGATGTGCACAGGTCTCAGCAAAAATAGACAGTGAAAATGATGTGTTGATAGTCATATTGACATCATACCAGCAATACTAAACTTTCACTACAGTTTAAAAAAAAAGAAATTTATAATGAAGTGAAATTAGACTATTCCATTTTGATGGCCATTACCAAAGGCAAACTGTGTAGGCATAAGATTGACTAAAATATAAAATCAATATAAATATACATTAAATGTGTACTCTGCACACCTTGACTTGTCTTCCTAGGTCTGTTTAATGCATTACCTATTGACCGCACACTGTCAGGGCTTACAAGTCTTTACCATGGTAATGTTTCATAAACCACAGCCACAGGGGGTCTCCATATCATATTTCAGTTTACTCTCCACGGGTGAGAGTCGGGAGATGAGCATTCCAGCTCTAACTGATGAAAGCTTAAATCTACAGAAACTCTGCTCTACCCCAGCTTGGCCAGCTCACTAAACTGTCCTACTCAACTACCAACCATCAGCCAGGTTTCTAAAACACATGATAGATCTTTGAGATCGACTACCAATTTAGGTGCTATATTGTGCCAATGGTATATTGGATTTAGTGGTAAGTGGAAAGATGCCTCTAAAAAACCATCAATAATTCATATCAGAGAGCAAAAATAAAAAGTTGGACGTGAAACTCAGGCTTCCAGATCCTGTACTGGGATCATCAGTGTCCTCCAACATGCCTGGAATCACATCTTATTTCCCATGACAGAAGAGTGGGCTACTACTCAAACAAACAGGGGAGAGAAAATCTTTGGCGCACTCTCAGTTGACTTCTGATTTCTTTTGAATATCATCTTTCGCCAGAAGCCAGCGGACGGTGTGAGGAAAAGGGGAATGATGAATGGAGAATCATGGTGGGAAATGACAAGCTTGATGTCTCCTGATGAGTGTCTGAAGTCACCAACCATGAGAGGGAGATGTGTGTGTATATTTTTTTATGTGTGTGTGCATGTGCAAACTATTGGATTGGTGAAAGTCTTGAGTCAAACTTGAGATGTTGTTTGACGGAGGAGCAGACCTCAGGCACTTTATGTTCCTATCATCCCTTTAAACATATAAATATCCGTGTAATCTGATGTCCAATTGTGGGACAACACAACACATCAAACTTCTGTTTTGCATCGACTCCACTGGCCTCTCTCATTAGCTCTGGAGTGAAGTAAGCGACAAAGAGCAGAGAGCAGCAGGAAGACAAAAGAAAAGAGGAAGGCCCGAGTCTGGATTGACTTAAAACATCATCACAATCTGCCAGGAGTGGAGCGAGGGCCGTCTGTAGCTCATTGAAGTTTTCATTGACAAGAGCCGTCTCAAGTTCCATCCAAGATTTATTTATCGGTTCTCTGATGCTGACACAACGTGTTTTTAATGTCAGAAATAAGGTTGGTATGGATAAAAAAAGCCCTCTTTCTTTCCTTTCCCTCCTGCTTTCTTCCTGCCCTGATGTCAATCCGTGAAGCAGACAAGTAGACAGGCAGAAATTTCTCTCAAACCAATAAGTTACCTCTTCAAAGAAGTATGGATACTTGATTGAGGGGCCAGGCCACGCTGAAACAGACATCTCAGGGTTTTCATTAAGCTTCCCTTCTCTTTACTGACATTTGTGACAACCACAGACCATGAAAAAAGGCTTATACCCTTCCTTCCTTCACTTTCATTGTGGAACAATGAAAAAGGACTATCAAAATAATCTCCATGAGCTAAGTGTAGGGCCCATTATATGACAGGGCAAAGCTGCATGTTCCTCTGGCTTGTCTTGATTAATAGATGGGGGACATTAAGGGTGTGAGTAAGAAGGCCATGTCAGCCAAGATCTGCGCAGGAAAACAGTGGAAAACTGAGCGGAGAGCTGCCTCCCCTGTTCAGTCTCATAGCCAGGGCTATGCTACCAACAGCTGCATTATGGGCGAATGAAAGAGAAACACCAAGGAGGGCGAAGGGGAGGGAGAAAAGATAGACGGGTAAGTTCTGGGACCAGACAACATTAAATGCATAGCATACCAGGGATTAGTTTACGGAGGTGACAGAGTGATATGAAAATGGACACTTTTTCCCCTCCAATAACACAGAGCTATTACTAACACTTATTATGCCGCAGCGTCACAGGGGGATTTGCGTCAGACCCATGCTCCTGAAGGCAGTTAGATCACAGGGATGTGAACTGCTGGCCATGACAGGAGCAGCCTTTTTCATGCAGTGCAAAAATGCGTAAAAACTGTTGTTGACATGGTCTTCTAAGAGATTGCATTTGTTTCCAAGCAATGGGAAATATCAGTGTGAAGAAAAGTATAAATAAGTCTCCCTGACGTAACCTTGAATAGTCTTGAGTCTTTTTTCCTCTCTTTTCTCTATTTTTCTCCCAATCCCCCCCCATCCCCTCCATTGTGTGTGCAGGGGGAACTTGTAAAAACAAAAGACTTGTTTTAATAATGATAGTGTTATGAGTAAGAGCATAAGTCCTGGGCTATTATTATCAACATGCTTCTAGTCGCTATGCAGTGAGAGCATAGGCTCGCTGTATCCAAACATTCTTGCCGTCATTTGCCTTAAATGGGATCGTATGCTGTGAGTTCAGGAGTACATATAGGATTTGTTAACGATAGAGGTGGGCATGCATCTGTGCATATTCACATATCTTTACGCATGTGTGCGTGTGCGTGTCTGACCTGACACTCAATTAGGTGCAAAAGCTGGGTTTAATAAAGAGAACCAATGGCCAGTTGTGTTTCTGGGCACCGAGGTCCACCCCACACTCTCAATCTCTTTATTTCCTTCTTTCTGTCATTTTTCCCTTCAACCTTTATTTTCCTTCTCTCTTTCATTTTTCATTCTGCTCATTATATAGTTCACTCTCTCTCTTCCTCTTCCTCTGTTCTTTTCCCCCTATATCTGTCATGCTAAAGTTATGTCACAGCTCGTATATCACCCAGCAATCATCTAGAGCACGTCTGGTGACCACCACCAACCAACTACTACCAGACCCCCCTCCTCTTGTCCTAGTCCAGACCACCACAGAGCTCTGTGGCCAGAAAACCAGCTGTGGTAGCTGCATTAAAGCAGAATCCATCACTGGTAGAAATACCAATTGTATGCTGATTTGAATTACCTTGATCTTTTGTCTTTTGAAATGCAGCATTTCGCAAGACACAAAAAGAGGGAAGCAAGTGCAAGAACCAAAATTATGCTTAAAGCTTTCTGCTCTGCAGGGCAAGAGTTTAGACTGTAGAAAGCTATTAGCACTGGCCCAAGTTTCTGCTCCACTTCCTTTTGCCAACTTGGTTGGAGATCCTGCACTGGTCCCAGAATGGCTCATTTAGGGAGGACAATGTTCAGGAAAAGCTGAGTGAGGCCAGTCAACAGCTGAGCCTGGCTCAAATGAAAGGAAAAATTATTGATTCACTCATGCTTACTGTAGCTGTCACTCTGATATGGCAAAGAAACCATAACCAATTTTCCTCAAGACCATTTCAGTTCATCATGTAGCCTGTGTGGTGAATGTCAGTGACCTAAAATCAATAAATCAAACATTGGTCAGCTGCAGCTCTCTTTCAGGCAAATAACACAAGCAGGAAAAAACAGGCTATGAAACGTTTCTCCCACTGGCCGTGTTTAAAAGGAATGGACAGGCAGAGTCATCCATCTTTTATAATGAGCTGTCTAAAGTTACTCTAAGTCTGGAGCATCCCGGCCTCTCTGTGTCTCTGTGTGTGTTGTCTGAAGTGTTTGCTGCCGTGTCATGGATGCAAGGACGAAACAAAGACTGCTAATTTCTGCTTGATAATGAAGACAAAGATCGGCAACACAAAAAGCATACACACACACACAGGCATGCATGCAAAAAGACAAATGCATGTGCACATATACAGTCTTTTTCTAACAATCACATAGTAATAATAGGGGAAATATTTACAATACATGGACAAGAGATCATTGGGTCATACTCCCTCAGCCAGAGTTGTACCATCTGCAGGTTTAAGAGCTCTCTGTGATTCATCACTATGTACTGAGCTATAAATACATCCATTGAAATTGAAAGACTCTGGTCCATTGGGGACGTAAGTGCATGAATCAAAATCCAATAAAGCTATCATCAACAGGGAAACGATGAGAGATACAGTAAGAAAATATACAGATTCTGTGTGTACGGAGTAGAGATTGTAGGATTTGATCAAAAGTCACCGGGATCCATGACAACTTTTTAAATTTTCTGTTAACATTTACTTAAACACTGAGTGAGATTAAACTGCAGCATGTAGCTACCTATGAATATATAAAACACAGAGTAAGAGCTACGACTGTAAACCAGCCATTCATTCAGCTATTTATTGACTCTGTCAATGATATATAACCCTTCACTGTTAAGCAGCTGCTTTCATTTTCAAACGTCATTACCAACGGCAAACAGATGCATAGTTTGGCATGTTTTCGAGATATGGCATGTTTTCTACAAGATTCTGGGATAATGCGTAACTGAAACCAAACAGAGGTAATGGAAATGCATACTGACTTTTCAGCAAACATTTGGAGAGACAACGCACTGAAGAGTGAGCAGATAGAAAAATGAATTTCTGCACTGAGATTACATTTTCCCTGTCCCAAAATTAGACACACACTCAACATACTGCACGACATACTATGCACTCATACACAAATGCATTCAGACTCGAGTAGTGTGTGGGACGTCACTGTGGTCAGTGTGTCGCTGAATCTGAGGTTAGCAGTGGCTAGAAGCAGTGATGGGCAAGAATTACTGGCTCCTCTCGACTACTATTACCACTGCTGCTACTACTATGGCTGCTACTGCAAACCACGAGCATCCTGGAAGTATAAACAAAGAGAACGTGTAAGACGGGCTGGCCGCTGACAATCAGAGCAAGAGGAGAGAAAAAAAAAATACAGGATTAGAGGAAGAAAAATGAGATGGCGTGAGACAGCGAATTCAGCAACAAAATGAGATGAGTGACAGATGGAAAAGAGAGAAGAAAGGGGGAGAAAATACATTTGGCACAATTAGAATTGCATAGAAAAGATGGAAGGAAAGGCCAACAGCAAAAGAAAAAAAGCATAAAACAAAGAGAGAGATTATGAAAAAGACAGCAAAAAAGCAAGCAAGACAGAAAGATTGGGTTTTGTTTGGCAAAAATGGGAGTAATGAGGGAGGGAATGCAGCAGGACAAAGCTGAAAAAAACACAGAGTTGCTGTTACCCTCAGTGGGCAGCTGACGAGGCTGAAGGTTAGGGGGCACATGCTGCAAGAATGCACGCACTAATGTGTGCACAAACATACACACACACCTCCCTACGGAGCACCACTCCATTTTCACCAGACACATAAAGCATGACATACTGTTTGCTGCAGAGCTCACCAATAAAACATAACACTAGTGTGAGCTTCGCTGGAATGCAAAAAGAGAACGCTGGAATGAACTGTCACCACAGAAAACTCTGCCTGTGTCTGAGCCAAGCTCAATACTACGCTGGAAATCACTGTCCGACAGACAGTTGTGTGACAAACCAAGCCGTCATGCAACAGGCAGTGACTGACAACTTCTGATTCTTGAGGAAAATAAGATTTTACGGTTTGCTTTCTGATTTCACTCAATCGTCTCTGGGCTTGCAGACCAAACACAGGCTACACTGCATATGCTGCTTGCTGGGGTACTGCTGGAGTTGCCAGTGAGCAGCACAGTAACTCGAAGTCTTACAAGTTCTAGCGGCTGTGTTCCAGTCAGCTGCAATGATTTTAAGTCTCTGACTGTTGCTTTTATCAGAGTCCACCAATTATTTTGAAAAACATTTGACAGTCTGTCAGTACCTCAAGATTAAAATTGAAGCTTCGTTGACTTGCAGAATTGTGGAATTTCCTTTGGACAGGGAATGAAATCACAAACCCAAATGGCTCCCCCGCGAAGGACACTGACCATCTGTGTTATCAGCTAGACCCCGATATGAAACACCTTCCACTATTGAAAAACCCTGTAACATCAAAAGGGTAGAAGGGAGGAGAAATTCCTAAAGGAATGAAAAAAAGCACATGTTCAAAGTGAACAGCTTTTGTTTGCCATTTTCAGTGTTTGGCCTCAGCATGTGTGTGTGAGCTCTGTCCTTGCAATGGCCTGATGGCTGCTGGTTGGTGAAACAAGAACGAATAAATGAACACAAGACTTAAATCTGGATACAGGATCTGAGTCTTGTGAGCGTTATAACAGACCCCACCACAAACAGTTGCAGTCAGTCGGCAGGCAAGTCACACGAGCGGAAAAAAGAAGCCACCGCTAAGATTCCAAACACATTTACTGCACAGGGAGACAAATAAGTGGCACCATGTTAGCAGTTTAACAGTACAGCTCCCATATTTGACATTAGATAGGTTTAAAGAAAGTATAATAGAGAGAAGTGCCTCCAGTGAGCAGCAGGAGTTATGATAAACTTGTAGAAAACACACTGGGTTTGACTTAGTTAAGGAAACAGCTCAGAGCAAAGTAGAGGAGAGAGGAGCGGAGCAGTGAGTGGGAAGGCAAGTGGCCAGCGCAGAACAACTTGCGAGGTCCTGTCATGACGCTACAGTGTGGACACAACCACAGTGGCCACAGGAACCAAAATGATTCGGCTAGTTTTCACTGGGCCTGCAGGAAGATGCACTACATCGAGCTTAGTCCACAACAGTTAACAACAGTTTACTCTGCTAACTTCACTCCTCTTCTCTTCTTTCATCTCCTCATTTTCCATTTCTCCTCTTAAGCACTTAAGCTGTCACACCAAAGATTGAGAGGGGCTGGGACAGCTAACATCTTCCTTAAGGCCCACGAGTGTCACCACAATTTCAAAAGCAGATACAGCACTAGACATCTTTGGTTATATCATAGGAATTATTACTGGGTTTTTTCCCTACAAAACATATACTCACACAACACATCACCTATTCCCCTTCACTCTTTTTTGCCTTCTAAACTCAAACTCTTTTCCCCAATGCTCTTTTTCTAACCTGCCAGCACACGGACCAGATGTGCAAATGTTTCTCCATGTTGCTATTCAAGCACTGTTCCAAGAGAAAGGCAGAGAGAGTGGAGAGGAATATTTGACTTCACTCCACGGGAGACCAGTTTCATAAATTTTGGCGGCTACACAACGGTGAAAAAGGTAGCTTGGCTGTCTTGGCCGAGGGAGAATGTTGACGGCATACCAAACAACATGATCCTAATGAGTTGGAAAATCCCTGGCCCTCCAGAGGACTGTCCAGATGCTACCGTCATGAGAAACGCTACTGTTTTATTGAATTCAGGCTCCCCTCCCTTTCTTTAACAAGGGGCAAAATTTATTATTTGACCATTAAGGCATCCTAGGCGACATGAAGCGTAAAACCGTTTCAGAGTTAATTTGCCCCTGGCTGCAGGTCCAGTACCCCACACTGGGCACAACACAAGTCGATCTTTATGCCAAAGTGTCTCGTGTTAACGTGTATATTCAGAGACCTAACATTTGGATGTGTGCTTGCACCCCTGGTATAGAGTCAGGAGCCCATTTGCCCATAGCTCACTAGCTACTATCAAGTTGACTTGTTGCGGGCAACTGATCGTCTGACATATGGTGCGCTCAGCCCTGAGAAAAACTGTAAAAAATTTAAAGAGTCAAATCACTTTAAGCTTTAGTCAGTTCCATATATCTCTCTTGACAATTTACTGGTACTGAGAAACAAGCTTGATTTTATGGAGAACTAAACAAACAAAGGACTGTAAATGCACTTTATGAGAAAAAGGAGATTTCAATAAATCAAGGACAATGATGAACGCATTAACATCTAATACAAAAGTCTAAAAGAGACCAGATGAGCAAAGTGATGTAACTTGCGCTTTGTTCAATGACTATTCATGGTTGATATACAGATTGAGCTGCTAAAGGACACATTAATCTTCTGTGTGGGTATTTTTTCATTTTGCCAAGTGACTGAGTTGCCATTGCAGAATTATAATTGCTACCCTTTAATAACAACTGCACGATGAAAACAACTGAAAAAAAACAAGAGCCTATTGCCATGCTAAGCAATTACAAACACATGCACTGGAACAGCTGTGTGTGCTCCTCTATGAGAAACCTGCTCCCTTTCTCTTCTCACACCTAGTCACTTGTCTGATTGATGTAAATCCAATGTACAACCACACACACACAGCCATACACACAAAAAATAGAAAGACAATTCACATACAAGTGAATTTGAATGCTGCAAAGACACAGAGAAGTCACACTTGCTCCTCTGTCTCAGTATTGTTTGGGTTCGTCCTAAGACAGGCCATACACCAAGAAATTGATGAAACTGGATTATTGTGTATGAAGGATTTGCAAGCTCAGTTAACTTCATCGAGTCTTCTGTAGAGCATGTTGCTTACCTGGAGCTTTGTACACCTCATTGAGCAGGCTTTCGCTGAGTGTCAATGGGGCTCTGCTGACTACGCTGTGGGTCCAACTCTGACAGACCGCCTGGAGCAAAAGCGTCTGGGCCCTTGTGGCCTGTACAGTGAAGTGGGGAAGCTCAAAAATACACTCTGTGGTGGGGACCGAAGACCTTTTGCTCCTGCAAGAGAAGGACATGAGACAACGAAAGACAGGGTTAGATAAAGGATAGTATATAGGGGGGGAAAAGAGGTGCAGAGAGAGCCAGGTCATAGTGACAATAATAAATGAAAGGATGGAGAGTTGCACATAAGCGCCAACATACACTTAATGAAATAGACACCGGTGGAAACAAATGGTTCACGACTTCCACAAATCCATCAATATCACAGCGCAATATAAAACAGCTCATTGATAGCACGCGTGGCCAAATAGGTAGAACTACATTCCAACAGCAAATTGACGAACTACCAAGAGCAAGCCAAGCTTTCCTTAGTTACTTGGCAGGTAGGTGTAGTTTGCCTCTTTGCCGCCGACCCTTCTCTCCCCTCCGTCAAAACTGTGATGATGATTTATGTGAAGAGATGTACAGCCCAGAAACCTGACCCCGAAAAGAATCTTTACGCATTTAACATTTCATCTGTCTCCAAGAGTGTGGAGGGAGAGAGTTTGTGTGAATGTGAGTGTGTGTGGATGACAAGCTGATGAGTTGAGCGTTCAGGGGGATGAGGTAACAGCACAGTCAGATGGAGTCCTCAAGGCCCGTGTCCATCAGAACCTCAGTGGGCCATGCACTCATTTATCATCTCACACACACACATACACACACTTCACAAGCTCACTTTTTTCATCTGTTCTTCAGTTCCTCCTTTGTAGTATTTGCCTCACTGTCTCCCCTATTCATGCCATAATCACTCAGTCAAATCCTAACAGATTCAAATGCACATCTCCGATACCACACACACACACGCACACATACATACATACATCTTGACACACATACACCACACCCTTAAAACCCTAGAATCAGGTCTCCGAGCTCCTTTTCTATCCAGGCTGTGAAGTCATGGCTCCTCAGTTCTTAAGATCCCGTCCATGACATCAGCAACAGCAGGAGGAGGGATTCCCCAGCACACATACTCACACACACAAACCGAGGTATGGCATTATACACACTGCTGAGTGTGATGGAGCACTTGTCATTATCATGACTACTGATCTCTATTCCTCACATCTATCTCTCTCCCTCTTAGTCCCCAGGAACCTCTGTTCACTGGAAAAACACCCAGGGAGCCTGAACTAAACACTTCAAAACGAGTCTGTTTGGTTCCACTCCCGTTTTCCTCTCTGCTATTCTGTGGGGTTCTTCAGTTAAGATTTTGAGGACTGGCAGTGCCCCCTGCCTAGATACACATCTACTTTTTGTGTGTGTGTGTGCATGCACGTGTGCTCGCTTGACTAAGTATTGTAATGGAAGCAAAGAGGCGCTGCCCTCTGAGCGGCGCTTTCGGTGAAAATAGAACCGTGACTAATTCCAGGGATGGCTGCGGCGTGTCAGGAACGAGCATCACAGTTCATTTAATCACACATCCATTTTAGTCTGGTCCCAGTTCAGAGTGTGGGATATGTCACGGGGTCTCTCTCTCTCTCCGCTCAGCAGTTCTGCAATCGTTTAACTCCTCTGCTTCCCTCCCTCTCCCTCGCTCTGTGTCTCTTTATCTTTCCCTTTATTCTGCTCCTGGGTGGTTCGGCAGGGTGACATGAGCTGTTAGCTGCACACAGGCAGGCCCAGAGTTCTTAACCGCCTGTTGTCTCAGGGGGGACTACTATGAGAGTGAAAGCGAGAGAGAGTTTGATAAAGAGAGATGTAAGAGCACAGGAAAAACAAAGGCAGTAAGAGAGAGAAACTCCTAACCTGACAGGGTCAATGAGTTTACCTTGACAGCACACATATACATTTTAAATTCCCTGGCAACATATGGTGCATTTGGCACAACGGTGAACCATGCAATGTCATGGTCCTCGACTATTAGAAATCACTACTGTTGCATGCTATACAGCGAGACATCAATCAAAACCATTTTCATGTGTGTTTTTGTGTGTTCCAATGCTTTCATGCCTATGTGTGTGTGTGTGTGTGTACACGTAGTTAGATACTGCTGCTGAACAAAAGAAAGTGAAGGGGACCCAGCAACAACAATGTCCCCACATGCAGAGCAAATGTGCCGGCAAAGCCACTTCAATGGGAGGACTGGCAAGGGATGAAAGTTCGTTGGCTTATTCGAGTGTTTATAGCGTTTCAGGGGAGCTGTCATGTGCATGTGGTCGTCTAAAACTTTAATTATGCACCTGTTTTTATTATATTATGCCCAATTCTTTGCGAACAGCAACTTGGATCTTGGAGCTAAATGAGAAGCAGAAACTCTCATTAGGGTGTTTTGGGAATGCTGGATGTGAGGACAGCCAGACACTCATCGGATTTCATTAAGTAGCTGGCACAGTCAGTGTTTCTCGCTGCAACATGGTAAACAGCTTTCTGGCAGGCAGTTCTTTCACTGTTACCACAGGCCTCAAAGGAAACAAAAGTGTACAAAATAAAGTAAAAATAGCTGTACCAATACCTGCAGCATCAACAACAGTAACACATGACTACACTAAAACATATCTTTAAAATGTGAAACACACATGTATCGGGCAACAAAATTCAATTTACTGCTATAGTGCAGAATCCATATTAGAAAAGGAGCTTGTAGCCTGGGGAGCAAAACTCATTAAAGCATACTTCTACTCTTATAATGTGGAGACCCACCAGAAGTGGGCCCACAACCCATTTTGGATCCTGACTCATAATTTAAGCAATCAGGTCCTTGGCTTGAACTTCAGTGCTTCATTGAATAGGCTGTCTCTGACCTCACAGTAGTCCTTTAAGTCAATAACATTTTTATTAAAACACAGAGGCCACCAGGAATATGTTAAAAGGAAATCAAAATTAGTCAGGAGCTATGAAAAATTAGGTGTTTCAATTTCAGCCAATGAAATATCCTTTCCTCTGGTGTATTTCAACAACATTAGGCCTCATTTCCCGACCTGTCCCCTGTTGGTGCTGTGACTGAGTGACGAACAACTAGACCGGGGCTAGGACAGGCAAGTTGGCGGACTTGCTGACTACTTGGCTAGGTGACTGGCTGGCTGGCTGGCACAAAGTCCTTCTGTCCAGTGTCCCTGTCAAAATCAGGCAAAACAGGGCACTGTGTTGTGCAGAGGGAGTGAGTCAGAGTCATGAGTACCATACCAGCTGTGGTGCTCTTTGCCTAGACTGTTTCCTCTGTGTACATGCTCAAATGCAGACATAAAGCAGGGACAGCAAATTATTTTTAGTCATTAAAATGAATGAGTGAAATCTAACAGGGAGTCGACTTTACAGAGGACCCTCACAAAATATTTTTTGTTGGCTCCAAACATGACTCAGAGCCATCTAGTGACAGTATTCCATTACTAGCATAAGGTATCACTACCTAAGACTACGCTTCCATTAAACAGCCTCAGGTTAACCCTGTGTTGGTACCAAACCCTTTTCACAGCATAATAGCTGAGATCCATTCGGACCATTGGTTCTCAGGCTAATCAGCTTCCTGGTCTGGTCTGACTGTGGTCACAACTATATTTAGACAAATACAGCTGGGGCTCTAGCTAACAGGCTGTGATTGCTGCTTCACATAGGCCACACACAAGCACGTACGTAAATGCATACTGACTCAGACACACAACCACAAAAATGCACATACCTGTACAGACACAAACATATTAATGTTTCCCAATATTCACATAAACTAAGATGCCAACACATATACAGACACACAAGCCCACGTGTATACACACCTGTACATGCATACGCACATACCATTAACAGCAGGTTGGACAGCCAGAGCACGATCAGCAACAGTAATGAGGCCACAGCTGACAAGGGGCCTGCTATTCCAACAACCTGTAAGTGCAATAATTATAAAACTAGCTGCCAATGCTAAAGTCTGTCAAGAGTGTTCTTGTGTATGTGTAAACTACACTAACCATCTATAATAGTGAAAATGTATGTTCTGCAAAGTGAGCAAAAAGGGTGAGAGAAAAGGAGAACAAGAAAAACATAATCAAACCATGCAGAAAACACAAACAAGAACGAAGGGAAAGCAGCAAGCGTAGGCAAGAGAAGGATAGAGACCGCAAACTTGCAGGTCATATGTTATTCTCCAGGTAAAATAATACCTAACATGGGGAGTCTCATTAAAAAGGCCATTTGGAAAAGCTCCAGTACAAACTCAGGAACAGCAGAACTGGTAGGTTGTTGCTTTGTACTTTTACAGACAAAAATAAATGTAGCCTAATTAAAGACGGCTGTTGGCATATGTGTCTGTGTGTATACACAATTAGGTGAGTGTGTGTTGCGTACACGTAGATGTCCAGTAATGTGTTGAAATCTGGATATATTGGCATTAGTGTAGATGTTCTGACAGAGGACACTACTGAGAAAGCAAGCGTAAAGCAAACTAATATGCCTGAGTTGCACGGCAAAATGTGGTAAGCATATTCTTTTTTTTTTTTTTTTTTTTTTTTAAAGATCAGCATCTTGCCGTGATTGAGGGAATATCGCCAAGAGCAGCTGGTCCTAATGGTTTACACAGTGTCCCAGAATACAAGCTTGGAACCTGCGCGCAGTTTCCAGAATGTTCATTTTTGTTATTACTCATATCCTGTACAGTACCAAAAATCAGTTCCCTCACTCTTTCCAAAACACAGTGACACAGACAGCTGTGGGGGCTGGGGAGGTCGGCGGGAGATGTGGAGCAAGGTGTCTGTTTCCGTCAATGGACCGCAGAGAACGAGGGCGGCACACTCACAAAAACACACATTCCCTGACACAGGTGGATTTTGTCTGCAATGGGAGCTGAATGGGAAATTCCACATGAACTGGAACACGATACACCAATAAACTGTGAAAAGCTAAAAGTTGGTGGAAGTACTCAAAAAGATAACGTAGACTAGATTCAAGGCAGTAAAACAAACAAAAGGCCAACAAGGAAGTCAATCACTTTTGACCGGCCTCACAATGTGCTACTTTCTCTTGACTTAAACTTATCTGAGTCCACAGCAACGCCAATGTAATCCATTATGGGCTGACATATTTGTCTGATAGATACAACAGATAGCCACCGTCTTGGGACAAGTGATAAGCTATCTGAAGTTTCTACAAATCATTCACTGTCACACCTTACCTTAATTAAACAACATAAACATTCCCCAACTCAAACAGTTAACACAATCCTCTGCTGCTATTGTTTTCCAGTTTTCAGAGCTTCTTTGGAGGGAATCAGACTGGAAATGGAGGGAAGCGAAGACTGACAGCTTGCACCTTTTTTTCTTTGTGGTGCAGATTGATTTGAAGTATTGCAGAATTCCCCATCTCTCAAAGCCAAGGTCACTGACCCCTCTTGAAAATAACCAGAGTGAGTTACGGGCTGCTCTCAAGTCCCCTCTTTTATCTACAAAAGACTCACTACAGTGTCTCGCAAAGCCTCCAAATGAACATTATAAATCATGCACGCACTTCACACTGAACAATAACACCTAAGTGGCCAACTTGGGGGATGGGAAAACTTGTCATTTTGCCACCTAGATGTCAACTGGGTTGAATGGCTGGCATTTGAAAAAATGAAAAAGAAAGAAAAAATATTACCACAGAAAAGCCAAGCAAGCATGTGTGAGATCAAGAAAAAAATTAAATAGAAGAGCAATGATGAAAAAATATGCATTATATGTATTTCCTTGCAGTTTCTCATAATGTTCTTTCAAGTCATTTCTTTCACTGACTTTAAATGGTCTATGTCAATGGCTTGATGGGAAATGCAACTTGAGCTGCAGCTGACCCTCTGATATAGAAAATTTAGCAAATGCTGTTTTCAGCAGCAGCCATAAATGACTCACAGCTGTAAAACTTGTCTGCATTGTCTTTTGGATCCAGCTAAACACTGAAAGTGCCACTTGACTCACTACATTGTATTCATATAGCACCTTTAATAAAAAAAAATGCAGCTTAAAGTGCTTTAGAACAAAGATGCACTTAGTGCTTAACATGAAAAAAGACAAAGAATGAACCTAAAAACAGAGAAAGAATGCAATAATTAATGTAAATAAAATGGAAAATAAAACTCAATGAATAATAATAAGCACCTGGTTAAAGAAGTTATCTCTCAAGAGGATTTCCAAATTTGGTTTAAGTTACTCTTATTAAAGCAATATTTCCAGTACACAGCGAAAATACACACGTCCACTCATGAGTGACAATATTTTGAAAAATCATCAAACAGTTAAGAATGTGCATTTCTGGTTCTGCAAACGTATAATGACTCAGACTCATATTACATTACATTTGTTTTTTTTACTTCCAGGTATTGTATTATCTTTACTTTTCACTGTATTCTACTCACCTTGTTTTTCTTCATGTAAATCTAGTCTTGTGTTGATTTTTCCCCTGTGATTCTGCTGGTGCAATTAAGTGATTACAATTTTATTTTTATCTCTCAACCACAATCTGTAATGACATCCATTCTCTAACCTAACCACATACTTTAAAGTCTCGGTGCAGGATCTGGGTATGAGTTGGGGGAGGCAAGGACTGTATTAGTGGCCACAGCTCAGAGATTTGTGGTTCCCCAGGGTCAAAGGTGTTCCATGTGTGCATTTCTCAATCATCAGCCCTGAACAGCCCAAACTCTTCATAGAAAGAAACACTCCACTCTCTCTCACACACATACACGCGGCCCTCCCCTTCCTCCCATCTGGAGCACCCCTGACCCAAAACACACACATATGCGCACAACCTCACACACGGACACGCACGTACGAATACGCACACACACACTGAGAGCCTTCTCAGGAGAGGGCTTCATTACACAGGGATTACTAAAAGAAATGTTTTAATCAAGTTGTGCAGACAGCTGCAGACCGCAAGGCGAGAAAATGGCAATGACGTGGTTCATCAGGCGTTAAAGGAAAACACATCAAGAGGCCTGTGTATGTGCGTGTATAATGGTGTGTCTGTGTGTGCATGTAGCTTCCTGCCTCTGTCCAACATGTCCAGCTGTGGAGGACATGTGGATCCTTATAAGGACACACAGAGATAGGAGACCTCTGTCCAAAGACTACAGACCCAATATTACATTTATACTTTTTGATTTTGCTGCGAACTTTTGTACGTCCCAATGTCCTAACAACAAAAGCAGCAGTCAACGGAAGCACCGGCTGCCCTTTATTTTGATCCCGACTAGTTGTCCTCAATGTTATTCTCTCAAGGCTGTTGACCTTCATGCAGATGGTCAAAATTAGAATACTCCACTGAGTCTTTTCCTCCCCAAAGTTGCCTGGTTAAATAAAGCTGAAATAATTCATTTTATCATGGTGGCACCAATATTTCCTGTAGCTCATTACCAACTGTAGTTTTTTTTCCTTAAGTAGTGAAAATTGGAGGGGCTTGTTTCTGGGAAGCGACAGAGCAGTACTGAGGCCTGGTGGGGAGGAGAGGACAGTGGAATGCACACCACAGTAGATGATAATCCACTCAGAGCTGATAATCCATCTACCCTTCCCTATTTCCCACTGTTTTCCCTCCCTCAAGCTTCAGTTCCTCAGATGACTAATTCAGGCAGTAATAGAGTCTTTCAGTCCACTGAAAACATCTACAGCTGCTCCTGAATTCACCATCTTGGCTCTGGCCTATACATCCAAGTACATCTCATGGTATAGTTAAAATTCAATAGATATTCTTGGATTGCAAGAATATTGCCTCTTGAAAACATTACAGCCCATAACATACACTTTAGGGCTGAGTTAAAGCCCATGTTGATTTAAGCTACCAAATGACACTTGTAATCATAATGGCAGACAAACAGCTTCTACAGCAGAGCGACTATGGTTTCTGTAGCCCTGACTGTTTAAATGCTAAAAGGAGGGCATGAAAGCTTCCATCAAAACTGAGACGTCAATCACTGAGAGCACAAGTCTCGCATTCGCTGATGCCATTTCCTTAATACAAGCCTCCTCAATACGGCCATTGATCTCTGTCAGCCATAAAACTAAATAAAACTGTCTGACACCAGATGTAGAGAAGAAAAAAAAAATCCTTACCACAAAGTTGGCCAAAATACTTTATAGACTGTGCCACACGAAATATGATGTTTTACCTTGTAGCTCACAATCCTTTGCACTCCTGCGCTTCGGAGTGAAAAGTGGAACAATATTACATCATATGCCATTCCAGGCTTTTAATACACACCTGTTAATACATAAAGCCTACTTGTTGCAGTGTGTGCCTACATCCCTTCAGCTCCATCATGTGAAAAACTTTTTCTTTCTCAAAACATTCCCATGTTTCTCCAAGAACAGGGACGGGCCTAGTTCATGCGTTGCCTTGTTCAGCTAAATGAATTCCCTGCTGCTCTTATGGCCTCCGAACCACAATTCAAAGCTGAGCATGACCACAGCAACCACACGTTGATTTAAGGTCATTCAATTATCCTTCGCCATAACAGCTCTCCGTAACTTTAACCCTGCCTACACAGACCTCTCAGTTAAGACCTTGATGAGTAATTCAAGTGATTACTTCATTACAAAATCAGCACTGATCAAAGTTTGGTTGAGGGGCACAACGGTTGACGCAGAAGCTGCATGTGTGACATCATTCACAAGATCTCTGTCATAAGTCATATAAATGTATACTCAGAGCACAGAAATGGACTTTTCCATCCAACAGCCACTCCCAAATCAGTTTTCATCGGCCAAAATGATTATTCCAATTCCACTTGTTAATGGTATTGCCTGCCAAAATGGCTAGTAGACAAATGTAACAGCCACAGTCAATGTTCTCACCAGTGAATGCTGTTCATGTACATTTGCTAAATTTGACTTGGACCTCTACGGCTCACCATTGAAGGACACAGAAAGCATTTGTCTGCCTGTTCTTGGCTGTGCTCGGAGACATAGACCAGGAGCAGCTTGCTATGACTAACTATGAACAGGAGTAATGAGGCATTACAATCACACCAGAAGCCTCATGCCTCAGATGCCTCAAGCAGCCTTCATAAATCACAACATGAGCTAATCTAGAGTCTAGACAACTGGTCCAGACATAGTAATGGACTTCTCAACTTCACATAAAAATATCCGACAGGTAGTGCTAAAAACTGAACTAACCATTGACAACATAATAGAGTTAGATCAATAATTAGATATCAAGGGAGGGCCAACATTCTTTTCTATTCAGGAACATTCGCAAGGCAAGTCAGCTTTTGGCTATATAACATGCACCTGTAATGCCACATGCTTTAAGAAATTATCCCCTCAGAAATAGCTGAGCGAGGAATAGGGGCTGCTAAAAACGCCACATAAAAGCTGGCATGGGGCTGAGTTACGACCTGCAATGTGACGAGCCACACTAGGCTGCTGCTGGTTTGTTGGTTGGTTGGTGGGCCCCGGCCTTGGCCTGCCTCCATATGGTGCTGCCGTCAGGTGGCCCTGTATAAGGAATATTATATGGTGTGAGGGTAAGTGTGTGCGTGCATGTGTGTTCATGTGTCTGAGTGAGAGAGTGAGGTTAGGTTTTGGGGAGATCGATGCAGGTGGCACTTCTAACATCCCCCCCCTACTGCCACCTCCCTCTCTCCCTCTTGCTCCCTCGCTTTTCTATTTTTTTTTTTTTTGCAGGCACCGATTTTATCTGGGATAACAGGTTTAACAGCCAGACCAATTGAGACTCTCTGTGAAGTTGGCGGTCCCATACATTGCCTTTCATTAGGGATAAGTACAGCCTGATGCCTCTCAGCTGCACTTTAATTCACTGAGAGTGAAAGTTCATTTCAGAGGATTTGGGCTTTATGCTGACCAAATGACTGCTGGGTTAGTACATGGTAGCATACACTAAGGCAGGGGACTCAATATGACTTCAATATTTTTCAATAGTAATCTTGTTTACTATTCCTACTCCATTGCAACTTTTTTTTAATTTTCAGCAAATACTTGGCTGTCGACTGGCCAGCTTTTCTTTATGACTTATTTATTTTGTTTGCATTTAACACCAAATAACTATAAAATTGTAGCTAATGCATTTTGTGTTTTCATGGTAGAAAGCTTTATACCAAGTTCTTCACAAATAACTTCAGAGACACTATAGCCAATTACATATTACAGATGATACGCTACTCATACAAAAATAAGTAGCAGACTGTTTGTTGTATACAGCAATAACAGTGATTAAAGTGTTAAAAATGCTAAATATTAAGCAATCATAAAATCTGAAATTTGGTAGAATAGTGTAGAACCCATTTTTACTTCCCAGGGTCTATTAGAGAGTGTTATTCAGCCATTAACGATTCCTCTTCCATCTACAAGTCTGTGTCACACAGATAAAACTGCAGGCTGCTTTTGCAAGGTATGAAGCCAATCAGACCAAATTTTATAGAAAAATTGTGAAAATAGATAGATGTGAAGGTCTTTGGACTGCATGCACAGGAGAAAAAAATCAAAAAAGGTGTGTAAGAATCCACCTCCACACCCCCCTCAAGTAGACCTGAGCTTACTGTTTAACAACAGCTATCACTCGTTTTCAGTTATATATTAGCCACAGTGATGCCTGGACACAGTGTCACAGGGTGTCAGTCTAAAGAATCAACTTTATTACAGTTAGAGCAACCAAATGACACATTTCAGTTGGTTGTGCAGTATCCAACCCCTAACGTTTATTCTCCACACAGACTCAACACTGGTTGCATTACAACACTTGAGGTAACTAAGGCCAGGAGGTTAAAACATTACAAGTGAGCTGAGGTGCCCTTACAAGGGCATTTTAGTGAATGTTGCTAGAGAAGGTTGCATCAGCCACCCTAGGCTAATCCAACCTGGAAATATATTTCAGCTTTCAAGTGACTGGAAAGCAGAGATTGTTGTCAGCGAACTGCCAATTTACTGGTCTGACTTCTCTCTTGTTGGATAATCTTTTCATTTCTTCAAAAAATGCAATATGGGGAACCACAAATTCAGAGTCTGCAATTGCTTTGGAGCAATTACCCTTTCTTAAAAATTCATTTTGCTTAAAAGGAGGGGGGGGCATTTCAGTCTAATTGGATACATCCAAGGTCTCACACACAATACCAAATGCCCAGTAAAAGCCATGGCTGGCAGGGAGAAGATGTCAAGGCAGTGTACTTTCCCTAGTGAAAGCCCCATGCTGCCCACTGTGAGAAGCCGGAGCCTTTGTGGTTAGACTGAAGGAAACATGATCTACAGTATGCACTGTGGGCCAACTCATCAGGAGAGGTGCCGGGTCTTCACAGACGCCCAGTGCCTCTCCAAATCCCCCATGATCACCTGGCAGTCATATACGCTTGATTAAGCATGAGCTGGCTGCACAATGACAAACATGTTTGTGCATGTGTGCGTGCGTGAGAGTAAGTGAAAGGGAGAGAGAGAGAGAAAGACAGACAGGGGAAAGTAAAGAGAGGGATGCAAAATGTGTGCATATGACATCACCTTCACTACTCCAAGCTACCCTTCTCTCCTGTCAGTCACCATCTACTTTTAATAGAGTCCAGAGGGAGACAAATCTAAAGCTACCTTTTATATTGGTAATGGAAAAGCTGATCCAAGAATCTGCATAACAAAACTACTGACTGAAAAAGAAACTGGAGACAGCTTTTTTTCTCATACCGCTCTCTCACCGTCTCCCTGGCTCTCTCCTGCACCTTCACTAAGGTCTCATGCTTCCCACTTTCTTTCATATTTCCTCAAAACTTCAAAAGCTTGTGCAGCTCTGTTCAGTGTCTGCTCAGAGAACAGAACATCTTGGAAAGGGGTGTTTTTCGAGTTACATCAGCGCTGAGGAGCAGTCCCAAAACAAACATCAATACAGTCAAATTAAATGCTACCACCTGGTGGAGTGCATCTTTTGGCTTCCCCCAGCGTGTCACTCAGCTTTCACCTTTAGGAGAGGAACTGTCCGTCTGACTGTGCATCTGTCAGCCACTGCTCAAACGCACTGAGAATAAAGTCAACTGAATTGAAAATGTGCTCTCAGCCTTTCAATTCACTGTCCATCCAGGGCCTTTTCTATTTTTTTGCCCAACAGTCAAGCAAAACTGTGGCAGCTAACCTCAGCGGAGGCCATCAGCACAATAGGCAATACATTTATTACATTTATTAGTATTCACTTATTACCATTTCAGGCTGTCACTCTTCTCCCTCTATTCCTCTCTTCTGTTTCTTCCAACCACTTTCTTTACATCTCTGTCAAACCTGCTCATCATCATTCTTCCAGGAGCAAACTGTCAGGTTGTGTTAATTAGATTTTGACTGTAGCAAGACACAGGTCAGGAAGCAAGACAGCCATACCTCCCGCTTAGACAGAAAGGGTCAAGTATGAGTCACTTCAAGCCTGAAAGGGCGGGTTCACAACTCATAACCCCGCACGAAACACCCAGTCCCATTATTATCGACAGGGAAGAGACTGACAGTGAAACAAACAGGCAACTGTTAGAAAATGTGAGAGGTGCTTCTAACCTGTCCAAGTGTCGGAAATACTTTGAGGAATGAGGTAAATTAGATGGAGTGGAAATAATTCTGTTAAGGGCAGTACAGTTGTCTTGCGCGTTCACCAATTTTGAGGTATGATCACAATGCCATCACGTAGGCTAGCATCTATTCAAATAACACAAAGATAAGGACTCCTGGTGCATACTGTTACTCGACATGTACATACTGTACTCCATCAAAGGCCTGCTTACAACAAAGAATAACAGAGCACTCTTAATGTGTCAAGGAGACTCTGTGAGAGGTTGTCACTGTTGTTTCTAAGGGCTGGTCCAGGCTGAAAGAAAAGCCACGGGAGGGCATTGATCTGGAGGGCTCTCTGGAGATGAGAAACGTCTAGTGATTGTCAGAAAGAAAAATAACATCCGTTTGACATCTGAATCCACTATTTGAGGCAGGCAGGGCAGAAAGAGGGGGAGGTGGAGATCAAACATGCAGCTAGCAGTCTCTTATTGGGAGCAGAGAGCACAGGGACTCGGGTTCTGTCTACAGACACACTCACACATCACGATGAATGAAGGTCTTGTGGTTCCCTATGTGGCCAGCTAACCACCGTACAGTAGATACAATGTTTGCCTGGAGAAGAAGTCAGGAAAAGTCAAAACCATCTGCAGCTCTTTGACATGTTTAAATCTAAATTAATGGGGGGAAATCGATTCCCAAGCTAGTGCTCTCGCACAGGTTTCCTGCTTTAACAGGCACTTTGACTGCAAGGTGTGAGAGAGAGGACACAGGGTGTGTGTGGGGAGTGTGAGTGTATGTGTATGTGTGTGTGTGTGTGTGTGTGTGTGTGTGTGTGTGTGTGTGTGTGTGTGTGTGGGTCTAGGTGAAGGCATGTGTGGATATGGCTTAGGCTATTTTCGGGGGCACATTTTAGACTCAAGACCAGTTAATTGGGGACAAAAACTGTGTCCCCAAGTGGAAAACACTTGGTTTAATGTTTTGTGTGTGCGTGTTTTGTTTTTATATCCCTGTGGGAACTTTAACCTGACTACACACCAACCCATGGGGACATCCTGTCAACGTGGGGACAAAATTGAGGACCCAACGGGTTCAGACTGTTTTTAGAGGGTTAAGACTTGGTTTTAGGGTTACAATTAGATTAAGGTTAGGGTTAGGCATTCGGTTGTGTTGGTTAAGGATAGGGTAAGGGGCTAGGGAATGCATTAAGGCAATTAAGTGTCCCCACGGGGATAGTGATACAAACATGTGTGTGTATGTGTGCGTGTATGTGTGCTTACATCAAGCGTTTTCCAGATGATGACTACTGAACACACCGTGATGGAGAGAGTGTGTTACAGGCAGATGGAAGACAGGATATAAGCTACTCATTAATTCATTTTGCATACTTGACAGAAAAAGTACAAGGACAGACAGGTTGTGTTCATTACAACATTTCCATCACCAAAAGTAAGTTGTCTAATCCCGTTTCCCTACAGTCCCACAAAACTGTCCATATACACTTTCCCCTCCATCGTCACCTCTTCTCTCCATTCTGTCCTCAATTGGCTGTCTACAATCTCCACAATAGGGTGCTTATTAGTGTAGTTCCACTCCCTTTCCATTTCCCCTTGTTCTCTTCCATTCTCTTTGTATCTTGATAGCTTCGACATTTACAGACTCTCGACCGATTTCTCGTCCACCTCTCTCAAATCCTCCATTTGTCCAACTGTTCCACCTCGAAATGCTTACTCCTTTCCTTTTCCTTCTTGTCCTCTCTTCAACTCCCAAGTTTTCTTCACCTCTCCAGGGGACATCCCCAGTGAGTCATTCTCTGTCTGGTACGAGGACAGGGATATAGCAATATGTTTTTTCATCTCTTTAGAGAGGGTTGTCTTATTTTCCTCTCCTTGTGTTTCAAACCATCTGAGAAATTGTTAAAGTTGTTACCCGATGACTCTGTTTTTCTGTTTTCCCCACTGACCGCTGAAGAAGTGGCTCATCCATCACTTTAAATACCCTCTGATGCACTGCCCACAAAAAGCTGAAATCCTCTTCATAAAGAAAAATGCATAAGCTTGACAGGACACATACATGACAGCCAGGCCTGCATATAAACACTCCCAAACATGCATACACATAGGCGGTGCACACCCAAACCTTTCTGAAATAAGAAAAACAAACTTCATGTATGTTTGCCTCCCTCCCTTTGGTATGCATCTTTACCAAGTTAAATTGATTGGGCACAGGTGCTTGTAGAATGTAAAACATCCATCCACTTATTGTAGTTGTCCCTGTAGCCATCACAAAATGACATGTGCATTACAAATGTAGTGCCTACTTCTAGGAAAGTGTTGACCATAATCAATTTGTGCTGCGGGTACTTGCCTCAATCAATAAGTTGTCATCAATATTGTACAAGACCACCTAGATCTAAAAAATGGGTACAGTAGTCCAATGCTCGGGTTATGGGGATTTCCTGCACAACAGACTTGTATTCCACATTCATACTGTGGAGTGAAATCATTTTTGGAGGACTTCTCAGGATCTCAGAAATGTCGGGATGTTTTTGCTTGAACCAAACACCCAGAAACAATTTCCTCTGGAAAATTAAAATACTGTTCTGTTTTGTGCCAGCATGAGACCAGCACTTGCATAAAGAGACTCATTTGACACCTTCATTCATCAAAATAGGGATTAAAACAGTGCTTCAACAGTTTTTTTAGACAAAGCAAAACAACTAATTGGTGTAGGACTGGGCTTCACCTCACTTGCCATCATTTCAATCCCAATCATTAAATGTAAAAGCTTAAAATAATTGGGGCCATCCAATCAAATAATCTGCAGTGATAGTGTGATTATTTTGTCTCCATATACCTTTAAAATCAATTGCAGTTACTGATTTAAACTAATAATCTAAGTTGACCCTGGCTCTGTGCTCACTTAAATTCCAAACTGACCAGTATGCAGGCATCTGGATTAGCTTCCCATAGAGGGCAGTGCTGAAGGAAGGGATGATGGGGATGAGAGGCAGGAAACCTCCTGTGCTGTCCTGGCATGTCAATCCTGCCTGGAACCCAAATACCTGGACAGAAAGAAAGAGAGTTTGCAGTAGACGGTGGGAGGGAGAGAGGGGAAGGGGAAGGCGGAGGAGGAAAAAAAGCAGACATGGAAATTCAGCAACGTATGGATCAAACCATTTACTGAATCCACAGAAAAAACATGTCAGCTCTCATTGAGTTCATGCAGCTTCTGAAAAGAAAACACAGAAGCAGCATTGTCGTTCTCTTGTCTCAATCAACTGATTTGCCCGTATCTGTCTTCAGCAGACCTGTCGCTGCCAAACAGGCATTCTTAGAGAGACAGAAGAAAAAGACAAAATCTTCTTATCATCCTTGTTTACTAAACAAACAGCTGTCAGCAAATCCATCTCACAGCCTGGGAGGCACTGTTAAGAATATATTTCTGCTGAACCCTCAAGGAAATTCATGTACACTTAATGTACATTAGACAACTTCAGACAGCTGCAAGTAGTTTTTTTCCTGTAATAGTTTTTCAAGGCATAACTGATTACATGGCAGAAGTGACGTGACCACTGCGCTGTGAGGATTTAATGAGGATACACATTACTGAGTCTCGAATATAGTGTGTCTGGCTAAAAAGTTCACTAGCATAGATATTTTTACCAACGAACATGTACAGACCGAACTGAAGTTTTCAGGAGAATTTTAAAGTTTTCTGTGCACATACATACAGTAACAATGAGAAAGCACAGAAATGTCAACGACAAACAACACCGCTGACAAGCTCTACTCATTTCTATAAGAGCTAGAATAGCAACACTCAGGTTCATTCTTTCAAAGTCACAGCACACTATATACAGATCAGACTGATCAGGTCCAGATCACGCCAAGATTCCAATGTCACTGTTGAGTAACAAACTATTTTTCCAAAAAGAGATTTTTAGGTTCGCTGACTTCAATGCGGTGTCTTTTAGTGACAACGTGTCTCATAATCATATTCTCATTATCGAAGGTCCTGCCACATAGCCAGACACATAATGTACTGGAACCTCAGTGTTTACATACTGCTAATAGTGAGCCTGGTGGATGAAGTCCTGTTTAATATTGGAGGTAGTGGATGATGGCTGGGCCCAGCTGTCCCACATGCAGCTGCTGTATATGCACAGAGCAGGACTCATTCAAGTGAAGGTCTATCAAACTGCTTTGCTGCGCAGATGGCCCAGAGCAAAGAGAGAAAACTTTGGACAAAATAAAATGATAATTAATTTTACATTCATATTACACACCAGAGTAGTATATCAAGTTGGATTGTGTGATTGCCAGATACAGATGTAGACATAATAAAACCCCCACATTGAAATGTAAGCTTAGGGCCATATAGCCACAGAATGATTCACTGCAGCTTCCTCTGGGAGACTAGATTCCAATTTCTGTACTCCTTTCAGCAGCCCGGAGCAACTAGTTATTCAAATAGCTTTCAAAAGTTACAATTATGATCGGTCTATTTACTCCAGTGGCCTCCTTGTTGAGCAAACAGGCTGACTTTGAGTTCTTGTCTACAACCATGGAAAAGTGAGACAATAGCTAACCACTACCCTCAAGACAGACACCTTAGCTTTGACAGCCAGTGTCAATAAAACACAGATTAAGATAAGCCTTAGTTTATACCCGTTTCAAATCACTTCCTGAAGTGGGTGAATTGCGGCCAGAATGACCTCCACCCTGTCATGATCCCCCTGCCAAAATCCAGAGGTAGAATTAGTACCTTGGCAGATACAAATACTGGTTGGCTGATTGGTCAGAATGATCCTTGGCCACTGACCAGTTGACTGTTAACCCTGCAGTGACCCTGTGATAAGGACTACCAGCATGATGTCCAGCAAACATCCTGCCTTAAAAAAACACACCCAGGCCATACCAGGCCAGACTGGGCCACCCCAGATTACAGCAGATATGTTATCCAGGCTTCCTAAAAAGTGGATTAGCTGAATTTGCCAAAGCCTCCGTAGTTCTATATGTACTCCTTGGAGCCTTCAAGGAAATATAAGCTCTTTGTTTATGGTTTAGCTAGACACATTCAGAGGAAAATTAACTATAATTTCTAAATGCTTTGCTATGAAAACATATACTATTTGTCGCAAGTTAGCAGATCTTTTGGGCTTCAAACTACCAGTCAAAACAGCAACCAGTCAACACAACACAGTAACAGGGGAATGTCACAGCTGTGCAATACAAGCCTGTTGCATCCCATAAATTTTGGTAGTAATTTGAAGTAGACCAGAGATGGACTGGTGCTCATCAGGACGCTTAGTGCTGAGATTTTTATGACCAGGTGAAAAGGGGTCATCAAGGTCATTAAAAGGGTCATTAGGGTTTTTTTCAGAGTAGAGTTGGGACTGTTGCCATGCGGTAGACTGACGGACTTCAGACTATAATGAATGGAAAACGAACTGTACAAATTAGAAAAGGCATTTTGTGTCAAATTTTTAAAAAAGAGAACCAAATCAGCAAATGTGAAACAAACCCAAAATGTACAGGTTGAAACTGCAATCTAGGTTGTCTGATCTTCTGACTGGTTTCTCTTGTTAGCAACTGACATTTGGTCAGATCTGACAGACCGTTTTGGAAAAATCGAGTGTAGGTGTAAGATACAGCTCTAACCTAGAAACTCTTAGAGCAACACAAATGCACAGGAATGTGTGTTGCTTGCCATATGTGCCATTTTTGTTTTACGTCTGCAGAAAGGACGGCTGGGATCTGAGTAGAATACTGTTGCACTCACCTTGAGGTAGAGGTGTGCATAGCAGTGATGCAGCAGGTTGTCTGAAGGCTGGCTGAGGCTGCTGACAGTGCTGACCAGCTCTGGAGCATACATGGGCACCGAGTGTTCAACATTCACCCTTTCCACCTGGAACTGCACAGCAGGTAGAGGGCGCACCGGCTGAAATGCTGGAATGTGGACTGGTCCAGGTGCAGTCTGGGAGATTGAAGATATAAAAGGGGGGAAAGGGATTAAAAGTGATTTCTCCCACATATTGCTCTTGTTTCAAAGTCAAAACGTCCACATCAGTCTCCCTCATATATCTCCAGGCTGACCCTCTCTGACTAATTCTTAAATTTTAATTAAATCCAAATTTGTGACATAAATAATACTATACAATAGAATAATACTGACCTTAAATAGCTGTAGAATATAATGACTTTTTAGACTTTTATCTTGGCAATCAATGTTTGTAAAAATCAAAGCCACCTATCGATTGATTTCCTGCCTTTTCGGATAAAGTGTATGGCAGCTACCATGTCAGTGGGTGCAGTGTGTAATATACAGTGGGTATGCATTGCATTTACAGCCTTTGGCCAGGTCACCAGAAGTGTCTGATCATAATGTGAGCATATTATTTTTTACTCCTTTCTGCTTAGTACAGTAGATTTTAACACCTTAATTGTACGTAACAAAATTTACCATGACATATTAATAGGTCTGTGTACACTACCTTGTGTCCCATGATGACAGGCATTAGTGTGTGAAGGAGGTTGAACTCTGCCATGGAGACAGTGACTGAGACTTGGAGCAAAGTGAGACATGTGAGTCTGGTTGGGATGAATTCCTCTAAGCTTGATATCTCTTCTGGAGTAGCTGGACTATGGCTCTCTTCAACCATTTCTGCAGAGACAGTAACAGACAGAAAGACATGTTAGCTTTAAAACAAAGCTTACGATTAAATATATTATTACAAACACAACTGATTTTCTGTTTCCTGTGTTTTAGACAAGTGAATCTAACCTCAAGTATGTGACCTGTGTTGCATTATTTCAAATAAAGTGATGAAGTAGGAAAGGCCAAGACATTTGGATTTGAGGTTAGCTGTAAAGCACACCAGTTTCTTTGAGTGGGTGCCTCTCCTCTACGCCTGCAGCATTAAAACAATAAAAAAGTATTTTCCAACAAAAACCACCACCTCATACACTAAATAAAATAAACATCACTATAAAAGTACTGGCATCTCCAAGCGATATTCATTACAGTGGCTGTTTCCCAGTAGCTTTGTTTTTGAACTATCTCATAAAACCACTCATTCAATCAATAACCAGAAACATCCGGAAAAGCAGAAGATTAAGTGAACCAAGTCAACAAGGAATAGAGGGTAGCAAGGTCAGTGCTCACCAAAGTAAGGAGTGACCAGAGCACTGAATCACCAAACCGTGTCCAGGGCCTGAGGTGGACCAAAACCTGAGCCCTTTGTTACTGAACGGCCTTGGCTCTGTTCCCAGGACATGGGTTTGTTTCAGTTCAGTAAAGGTTCTGTTGGGCTACATTCCCAGCTCCAAGGTGGGCTCAGAACCTGATCTCAAAGCTGTTTTGCTCTTTGGCCTACCGCCGCAGCCCGCATCAGGTTCATCTGGCACTGCCATGTCCAATCGAATCATATGCCAGGGCTAAAGTCAATATCCATAATCAACATTCAAATTACAAAGAGCATGCAGCTCACGTGGTACACACAGAGGCTTGATTACGAGCACTAAAACACTGTCTATTTAAAGAAGACAGAAAAGAAAATATGACAAAAAATAACAAGTGAGCACACCCACATACACACTCTGGCACACAACTCTTGCAGTCACGCCCTGTATTTTCCTGTTCCACTTAACAAATCCAACTCTTGTTACTTTGTTCCTTCAATTGTTCTTAGGCATTATATGTACATAAAACATTCCCACAAATGGACACACTGGAAGACATTTTCAAGTTGGAACCTCCTCTGATAAAATACAAAGACACCAGCCAATTTGGCTTCCATTTACAGCTAGTTTTGAAGGGGAAAGTGATTCTTCCTGTGCTCTTGGCAAGGAGTGTATGCGGAGGAAAGATAGTCATGTCTTTGACTTCCTGACCTCTGCCTCTCTCCTGGCAAGCAATGCTCATGAAGGAAGGCTGGAGTATAGAGCACCTGTCATCAGAGTCATTTGCAGACCAGATAAAACCTGGACTGTCCCACAGACAGTTAGAACTAAGAACATCCGTCCTTTACACTGGAACATCAAATTCATTTTTGATTTGCCAGTAAAGCTACCTAAAATTCTATTAAAGAGGGTACACTTAAATGTGTTTTCAAGCTATACACTAAATGATCTGACTGTGCTGTGATGAAACATACCAATGCCGGTGTTAATATTGACATGTCTTACCATATTTATAAAAATCTGCATTTCACGGGTTGAAAATGACACAACACAACATCTATCATTTGAAATCATGCAGAATTTTGAGAGGCCAATGTTGACAGAGAATCAACTGTTTTGGACTAATTTACATCGTGACATTAAAAAAAATGTTAACACCCTATTAGCACAGTGCACAAAACCTCAGCTAAAGAACAAATGAGAGCAGCTGCTGACTCAGGTTCAGCAAGCTAACCCAGTAGCACAAAGCACTGGCCCTCAGCAGTAAGCATTAACTGTCGGGCCAGGAAGCCCATTCAGAGTGAAAAACTGAAAGGTAAGTTCGTGACAGCTATTTTGCTTGTATTTATGTCATTGTGAAATTTCATTAAGAGTTGCTTTTTTATTATACTAAAAAAGCTCAGAGAGCTTGTGGAACATAGTAAAATCTCCACTCAAGCACATCTCCCAGCTGGAGCTACATCTCCAGTTTTCTCTGGCCAGGGGACATCACTGAGCAAGTCCTGCCTCACTTCATAAATTACTTAGAGAAGAGAGGAGAGGAGGAGAGAGAGGAGGAGAGGAGAGGAGGAGAGGAGAGGAGAGAGGAGGAGAGGAGAGGAGAGGAGAGGAGGAGGAGAGGAGAGGAGAGAGGAGAGGGAGAGGAGAGGAGAGGAGAGGACAAGAGGAGAGGACAAGAGGAGAGGAGGAGAGGAGAGGAGAGGAGGAGAGGAGAGGAGAGGAGGAGGAGAGGGAGAGGAGAGGAGAGAGAGAGGAGGAGAGGAGAGGAGAACATGATTAAGGAAAATACGTAAGGCATGTGTTATTTCATCACTCCATCTGTATTAGCTACCTTGGTGAAAAATGTTTCCTCTTTTATCTCCTCTCAATTTCTCAATCCCCCTGGGGGGCCTAACTATACTGACCCTTTTCCAGTAAATGCCAGAGAGTCAGACACATATAGAAACAGGAAAGAACACACTGACCTACCCAGCTTCAGTCAAAAGCTCTATAATGATTACCCCATCATCTATTATCTATCACAGATGCTGAAACAACCGAAACCTACGGATGTTATTGTTTCGCAAAAATGAGAGAGTTATTGCTACAGACATTACACACAGACACACATTCCATGTTCTTTCACAACATCCCAGAGATGAGCTCATCAATAGCTGTGCAGGGACGATCACTAACAAAGGTGTTTGGCTTATCCTCCCTCATGTGGTCCAAAAGGTCACTACTTTCATGTACAGCTGTGTGTTGAAAGATGGGTTGTGTAAGGAAATAACAATGTGATGAGGATACTGCAAAGTGCAAACTGTTGCAGTTTCTGATCATCGGCAGAATGGAATAGAGTAGAAGAGAACAGAGTAGATAAAAAAGTAGTAGAGGACAAGAGAAGAGGAGAGGAGAGACAGTGCAGTACAGTGAACTATTAGTTGCAAGCTGACCCTTAGCTGTGAAAGTCAGCTCTGTAAAACAGATGCAACTGTTAGCATGAGACGTCTGACCTCGCTGTGGTTTGCAGTAGGGTTCGTACTCGTGGTCCATAGCACAAGTGACCATCTTGAGGATGCGGTGGACTGCGCTGCTGTGTAGCCTGACATCCAGAGGTCCCACCACCAGCCTCTTGATGGATGTCTCCTGAACAGCGGGCACTACCTCCTCTGTACTCACCACCGAGAAGTCCTGAGAGCCTACAAACAGAAACATATACATACATAAAATACTTAAAATATTATACTTAAAATACACATAGCATGTGTTATTGCAAACCTGAGGATTCTTCTTTCAGTCACTCAAGACATTTAACACATTTTTTTAAGTCAAATTTGAAAAGTATCAGTAGAGTACTGTATTCAATGCAGTTGTGTGTTTTTGACATTTATATTTAAGGAAATATTTTCCTCATATTCCATTTCTTAATTAATTACAAGTATAGAATCTCCTCATTTGCTGGGCGAAAACACCAACAAAGACGGCAGTGGTGTAACGCAGCAGCAGGGAGCAGCTCACACAGCCGTGAACCACTGGAATGATGAATATTCCAAATGTCCACTTCTCTCACACAGCTGTCCCTTCATTCATCGCAGGCCCCTGTTCCAGAGGTCCACTTAAAAGACTCAGCTCCCCGGCAATAAAAAGGGAGAAATTAAAAATAAAAGAAGGGGGTGGATGAATGGCAGCGAGGAAGGAAGAGGACAAAGGGTCACAACTTTTTTTATTTCCATTACATTCCCCAACTGCACCGAACATTCTTACAGCTCAGAGAGTCAACACAATGAATTTAACTTTTTTGGGCTGAAAAGGCTGGGGGATGGGGGTGAACCTCTTACTGAATTCTGAAGATTTATAAAGGGCAATGGGCAATGCCACTTCCCCTTCCCTTCTTCAGTGACATTTGGCTGCAATGGATTAGGCCTAATATCAACCATATGGCTGCAGTTAGAACGGTCAGTGGAATGATGAGGAGGCTGAAATTAGCCGGGATTTAGACGATTTAAAAGTGTCTCAATTTCCCAAGATTAAAAAAAAGTTTTTAATCTGCAGCATTACTCTAATGTGAAGTCAATGGTGAGGGTGACCTGGGTTGGTTAGTATTTCGGTTGACTCAGAGTTTATGTCAGTCCCATGGCAATGGAAGCTAATTTGTTTGGTTGACACTGGATCTCATCCGCGTCCGAGAAGAAGAGAAACACTGACAGAAGAGAAGCATTCCAATTGGCAAGGGTAACCACAGCCGTCCCGCAGGAAAAGAGAATGACACTTATCCTGCTGTCAGAAATGACTTTGACAGAAGGATGACAGTATCAATGTTTTTTTTAATTTAGATTTTTATCTGTAGCTGACAGCAGGAGGAAACAAAAGCCTAGTCAGAAAGAGGCAGAGGCAGAGTGAAGTGAAATGAAAGAGAGAAAGAGGGAGGCAAGTCGAACAACATAGGTGACACTACACTCCTAATTAATTAACCTATTCAAGTCATTTAATTGGTTGAACCAGATTTTTGTTTAAAAAAAAAAAAAAAAAGCAACTGCGCACCTAATCATCAAAAATTTCATTCAATTTAATCATCACTTCATTCAACTTTCAGGACCATATAAAGCTATCTATTCAACTTTTGCCACTTTATTTAGATTTAATCAGATTTTTGTTTTTATTTAGGGCTGAGAATGAAAGTGTTTCTTTTTTTCCATCTTAGCACTTATGAATGTCAGTCAGGTGTCTCTGCCATACTTACAGTGAGAACAGCTGTCCAGCAGCACTGAAATAAAATGCTCAACAATCAAACACTAAAGCACAGAGACATTTGTGGGCCAAATATAACATTTCAAATTGAAGGGAGAATGCTTTATCTCTTAATGGGAACTTCAGATCTTGCAGACTTGAATAAACATTCTTGAGTTCTGCAGCTGAGGAATGAGAAATCCTGCCCGTCTTTAGGCTTCTGCCAGCAAGAGTGACAACTAATTCGGCAAGAGGAGCCTATTCACTTTCTCATGAGCTTACAGGTAGAGAGAAAGGGCGAAACAATGTTTCAACAAGCAGCGGGGAGAAAGAAACTCAAATACATGTCAGTGCAGACTAAACACTTCTGACAGTTGCCCTCCAGGTAAGTTTGGGGTGAGAGCGAGGACAGGAAGGGTCAAGGACCAGGTGGCTGTGACTCAAACAAGACAAGCTCTTTCTTCAAGTCTCCAGGGGGCTTGTTTGACAGAGAAGAGAGAAGTGAGAGAAAGGAATCGAAAGACAGAGAGTACAAGACGGATAGGAAGAAAGAGCGAGGCAGAGAAAAGGAGACCGTGGCACATATAAAGGAAAAGAGAGAAGAGGTGGCAAGGTGAGCAAACAAGCCCTGTGAGGAGGAATGAATCAGACAATACCTTTGACGCTGCTGTTCTCCATTGTGTAGAGATAATCCATGTAGAAAGCACCAAAGCGCTGCATGCCTGCTATCTCCGTGTAGGTCTCCTGCCAAACAAAAGTGGAGTTCGGTAAACATGGCAGTAAGGGAGCAAACATGCTGATAGCATTTAAGAGTGGCAGTGACTGGGGTCACGGTGGATACAGCATAGGGGGTCAGATCAGAGATAAAAAAAAGAGTTACTGACAGGTTGATCTGCTTAGCTGGATTTTGTTTTTTGTTTTTTTACTGGCCAACAACATCACAAATATTTGGAACTATTTACAAAAACTTGAAATGAAAGGGGATACTTGATCATAGCACGAGAAAGGAGAACAGAAGTTTCTCTAATCTGGGGTCAAATTTTAACTATCCAACTTTTCAATCAACTTTTAAGAGCACAAAGATTGAAATTCACTCTGAGAAAATGCACTTATGTATGGCACAAAGGAAAGTAATTTATTAGACATCTAGTCTGTTCTTTATTGAGTAATAAGATACTGATAAAAGGAAGTGAAAGTTTCCTCAGTCAATTGGTGCTTGGGTGTATGCCAGTGGAAATACATATCTTATCTACTGAAAGATTGGACTTTTCCACAACAAATCAAACCTGTCTGACTGGGATTATGGCTAAAACTTTAAATCTAAAGTTGTGAAATGTTATTTGGAAATATTTATTAAGATAGCAAGGTGCAGCTTTTAAAAGCATGAATTTAATGTAGAATGTTCCTGTAAGCAATATGTACACGTTTGGAAAAAACTATAATTATTAAGAATCATTAAAGCACTTCGTAACTGTCAGTTACCTAAGATGAAAAATACTGTTAGAAAGTGGCCAGACAAACTTTCCTATCCTCTTTAGGGTTGAAGAGGTGCTGCAGCCCATCCAAAGACACATTAGGGAAGAGGCAGGGTACACTCTGGGCAGGTCACCAGTTTATTACAGGGCTGACAAATACAGACAAACACACGAACATTCAAACCTGGGGCAATTTAGAGTTTCCATGTGACCTAAACCTGCATGTCTTTGGACTATGGCAGCAGACCAGAGCACCAGAGGAAAGCGCAACAGACACAGGAAGGACATACAAACTCCACCAAGAAAAACCCCAGCTGGCCAGGCCGCATTTGAACCCAGCTGTCAAAGCTAACCACTGAAGGACTGTGCCACCACAGGTTATTTGGCTAAAATAAAACCTACATATAGGTAAAAGAGCTGTGGATTTCCATCTTATTTTTGATCTACCCGAGTGTCAGTGTATTGTGATATCATAACTTGTGATCATTTACTAGTCTGCGGGTCGAGAGCTATTGACCCTGTCCTAGACAATATTTGAAAGTTATACTTCTACTGCACATCAAACCACTGGTGAACAGAAAGAATGAGTGAGCAAGCAAGAAACAGAGAGAATGAGAGAGGCCCCTCTCACACACACATTTAACACCCCCACCCCAAACTTGCCCACTAGTTCTCTAAACAGAGATTTCAATAGAGTCTTATCAGAGAGGCAGGTTAATGAGTAATATTTATTAGGGGACCTCTAATGGCTCTGGCATGCTTTTGGATCAAAGCCATTGGCTGGTTTCAAAACCGCTAATGAATTAACACTAAAACCTTTGACTCTTAGGACTTTCAAGTATGGCTAGATGGATGGATGGATGTCCAAACAATTGCTTCATTGAGGGTCATGAACATTTCTGAGCAGAGTCAACACTAGAGCTGTGATGGCTGATGAAGGGAGCTGAGAGTTATCAGGAATAATGGCTTTAACACTACTACTTAGATAGCAGGAACATTCCTCTACTGCAGCCAGCAGCTGTGTGACTGACAGAGACAATCTAAGTGGCAGTGATTTAAATTAGAGTGATTTATTTAGAGGACAAATTAGTCAGAGTTAAAAAAGACAATATATTGTATTAACTTAGCACCACTAAACATGGTAAGTGTCACTGCAGCTTTTCCATATGAAACCTAAAGATAGGCAGGATGTGATCAGATCAGATTATTGTTTGTTGACCCAGAAAGCCACTGTTTTAGCAAAGTTTGAATTTGTGTGCTTGCATTAGCAAGTCACTTAAGCTATAGCCACACTAACATATGTTAGGAATCATCATTTGTTCTGATTTGGCAGTGAAAGGTCTTGAGTGAACCCTTTATGTTTGTGAAAATAAAGAAACTTATGTGTTAATAAAAATGTCTTCACATCAGTCTTGTGAATATTTGTTCTCTCAATTGCTTGAAGACCATAGCGCTACAGATGTTTAGTTTATTGAAGACTATGTCAATGGCAGGTGCTGTTGAAGTAAACAGCATCAGTGAGTTCATCATGTTTAATGCATTTTTCAGAGTATTGCTGTTGGTTGAATAAGTCTGTGGCTGTGTAGGCCTGTCGGCCCAGCTGTGAGGTGCGTGTTGAGTTGGTTGTTGGCCTGGCTTGGAACTGACTGCTTAATTTTTGCCATATGGCTTAGTCTCTACTATTAGTTCTGTGGGTGTCCTTTGAATGTTTAGCAGTTAGTCTTCTGGGAAAAAAACAAAATGGTTTGATTGTAAATATGCTGTATATGTCACAAACAACCTGTGATATTGATTTACAAAAGGCAAACTGTTTGACTGATGTAGCTGTAGGGCTGCTCTGTGGTAGATGCTCTCTGAGGACCTCAAACTAAAATGCATGGTCTGCTTACTGCATTGTCACATTCCATCTGGCAAAACGAGCCTTTTTTTAAACCACCAAAACAGATTTTTCCCAAATTTTCCCCATTGGTACTGAGGTATTGGGGATGAGGAAATTTAGAAGTTCAGAATCTAAATTCATTGTGACCTTGTGATTAGCAGCATCCAGGATGAATTCAGCCCTGACTCCGTTGTTTTCAGGACTGCGGTAGTCAAAGAGGGAGTTGGTAAGGTATGTCATTCCTTTACTGCTTAGGTTGTCCCCACAGCTGAAGAATACTGCATCCTGCAAACACACAGAGAAAAGAAAGGAGGAAAATAAGGGGAGGTATGAAGGTAAGGATACACAGAGAATGCAAGAAATATTTCAGATTATTTCAAATGACACAAAAATACAATCCAGCCCACAGATATATTTCAAACTATTTCATATGAATAATTTGCTGTCTCTTATTAAATGTATTACATCATAGCTGAACACACGATTTAAAAAATAACATTATGAAAATAACTACTAAAAACACACAGTTAAGACATAGTTGATGAAATACATTGATTTCAACTGAGGCCAAAAGTGCAGTCCTGTACATGAGCATATGGTAAGACTGCTGTTGACACAGTGATGTATGTGGCAAACACAGAACATAATGTTCGATTACAAAAGACAGCTGGATCACACTCTTCCATAAACAAACCACACCACATCTCTACCTCCTTCTGAAAGCTCTCGGGAGCAATAGAAGCTGCAGGAGACATGGTTTAGGTGAAAGCGATCTTTTTTCTGGGCTTTTAAATTCTCTTTTAATCTTTCTCACTCAAGTTATTCCTCTTTTTCCATTTTTCCTTGAGGTTTTTAGACTGTTTTTACCTCTTCACGTCGGTGCATGTTTTCTTCAAAATCCCGTACTCCCATGATGCCTTTCAGGCACAGCGCCCGGCAGCCCACAAAGCCAATCTGACAATCGAAGAAGGGCTCCCCCATCATCAGCACCTGGAACAAAAACCAGAGCAAAAGACTTTAACCAGTTTCTATACTCCAGATTTATTCACCTCTACAGGAAGAACAATGTGGATACAGGATAAACTGTGGAGCTGTTTTCCTCCAGTGTAGAAAATAAGGAATACAAAGGCCTGTACAACGAAAAAAAATGATACCTATTAATTCATTAAAATTAATATTAATATATTATAATATTAATATACTTTGCTAGACAGTAAAGAAATTTGAAGGGAGACTTGAGGATGTGATAGTGAGAGGCAAGTTAAAACTAAATAGAAGGGGAAGTGCAGGCTTTAGAATCCTTTCCTCTCCAAGGAGAACACCCAGGACGTAAAGTCTTAAATCAGTAAACAGAAGCCCTGTAAAACCACAACAGTGCTATAATTCACAGAAATTAATTTGACTGAATTACCTTTTTACATTGCAATAAAGCATAAAATGCTAAATTAATGACAGTTCAGGACCCAATTTACTGTGAACTTATCACAAGGTTCTCCACCATGACCACTTTGAGGCTACATTGGTTTGTGGTCCTGTTGAGGTTATGGGCTCATTTCATTGTGATAAAAAGAGCAGGGGTCAGACAGCTTCCATTTTCCCTTGAGAGTGGTGTGTATGTGTGTGTGTGTGTGTGTGTGTGTGTGTGTGTGTGTGTGTGTGTGTGTGTGTGTGTAGCAGTGCAGCAGCCCCTGTAAGCAGCAAGGTGTGGTTCTCTCTCACTCAACGTGCCTTTGCTTCACCCAGCAGACAACTAAACAGAGAGCAATCCAATAAAACTTTACGTTTCACCACACAATAATTACAAGGCCTAGTTTTCCCTGTTTTACTAGCCATCCCTTCGCCTTTCAACGCTCTCACTTTTGGTCCCAGTTCAGAGTGCTCTCTCTCTCTTCCAGCAAAAGCATAAATTACAGAAATTGGAATTGGAAATCTCTCAGAATTCTCACATCTGGTAGAAAGCTTAGGAGCAGAAAACTCCTTTCCTTCTCCAACCAGGTAATCAGAGAAAAAGGTTTAAAAATATTTTCTCCGCCGAGGGGGAAATGCGGAAATGATCTTGACTTGGGCTCGACTCAGACACAGATTCCACTGTGTTCACAACAGGCCACGGATTAGTGACCTGGAGAGGCTTTATAAATGTACTTAGGGAGGGAATTAAGAGGAACCTCTTTCCAACAGTGAATAAAAGAGACAATGATAATAAAAATGGAGGATCAAAAGGGAGGACAGGGATCTTCCTTGGTCTGTTCAAGCCATGATGACAAGCTTGCTTTCCAGATGGGTACAATTGGTAGGTGGATTAATATCACTGGAAACACGAGTTGTTATAGATGAAAAAATCAGTGTCTGAGTCTTGATGTTGATTTTACAATAATAAAATTCATCAACATTTATAATGGTTACAATCCAGGGATGGACAATATGATCTAAAATCTATTTCAGGATAAAATTTCACATTTGCCTCAATAACAATAAAACGTAACAATAACACATTTTATTTCTCTTGCTCATTTCTAATATAATAATACAAGTAAAGAATTTTTAACATCTGGACTGGACTTGGGGCTGTTTGCTTATTTAGTTAAACTCAAGAAAGCTGTCACTGGTTACTTTAGCTAATCTCTGTTTATTATATGGAATGCAGAAAATGTACTGTTTAAAAACTGCAATACGAATAAGTCAGTAAAAGACAGGAAAATACTATGATGCATAAATTATGTTCAGTCCTTTTTACAATTGACATATTTTGGACGGCTGGATAAGAATTAAGCTGCAGAATCTTACCTCAATAGTGATTCCCTCTTGCTCCAGGCATAGGACCTCTCTGGACTTGACCTTCTGAGGACTGTAGTAGCTGCTCTCTGACTGGGTCTCTGTTAGCTGAGACAAAAGACAGAGACAATATCCATTTAATATTCTCCAGAAAGGTCAAACACAGAACAGAACGGAATAATAAAAACAAAGATCAAGTAAATACATAACTGAGCAGTCAAAGCTATTTTGCCTTTGAGTTGACCAGGGGAGACCAAGAAAAGCATCATATTTTCACAATTTTGATTCATCTCAGAAAAAGATACTCATCAAATTGAAGTTCTTCAGCAGATGTCACAAAAATACATCTAAACAAAAGACCATGAAAACTGAACCTTTTACAAGATTTAATTTGGTCTTGCAGTTAAGGTTTTGTGACAGTGCTGGATCCAAAAAGTAGATTATGTATTTAAAAACCAGATCAATACCAACTAAGGTTTTGTGACAGTGTTGGACCCAAAAAGTAGATTATGTATTTAAAAGCCAGTTCAATACCAACTAAGTCTTAAAATTGCAGTATTCACACTAAAATTGAGCAACACTGCTTAAGTACAGAGGAGAGTTTGCCACTTCAAAATGTTGGGAGCACCAAGGGAAATTAAAATTTTTGTTTGACAAACTAAGTAACGGTTACAACAATAATATGGATGTCACAAAAATGCAAGACTAAAAACTGGAAAGCATTTCTTACTGTGTGCGTGTGTACCCACAATTCACCACTGAAACAGATGCATGATTTGAAAAACAAACAAACGCTTTGTAACGTCTTTGGATGTGAGGCGCAGTGAGGCCCCAGAAAATAATGCTTAAAACCAGAAACAATAACATCCAAACAAGGACAGATGACATTTTCTTAGATCAGAGACTGGATGCCAGCCTTGGGACTTTTTGGTCGTTTTCTCTTCCAAGTCTGGACTCAAGCCAAAGACATTCATCAAACCACATGACAGCCATTCCTCTCCGGTTCTAGGGGAGGCCCTCTCTGGCTTTAATGGGGATGACAATCAGAACATGACTAAAGCACTACAGATTCTAAGAAGTAAACTGATAATATTCAAGTGATTTTTAGTATTGCGGTAAATTGATAAAAGAAGGACTGTTCATGAGAGCAATAATTGTGTGTAGAGATAGTATGGAGGCAGAAAGAGAGAGTCTGGTCAAAACTAGTTGTTTGGGGTGAGAGAGGTAAAGAGCTGTGATGCTTTTGAGGTTGGTCAGTCTGAAAACTGTGGGTGTAGAGCAGAATTGTGCAGGCCCTAACCCATTCAACTTTAACACAGGAAGCAGGTGCAGAGCAAGAAGCAGCTGTGCCTTATTATCCCTACTGATGGAGCAGACTCTCTCACCCTCGCTCCCTTCCCCTGTTTCGATTCTGATGGTTTAATCACGTGCAGGGACCACCCCACCCCAGGCTGCAGGTCCCCGGGAGCAGTGGTGAGCAAGGATGTTAAATAATCTGACTAAGGAATCACTCTGTCTATAGACACATAGTGGCACTGCCGATTAGACAGAAAGACAAGCATGATGAATCTTTATCCAATAAGAATATGGCCACTTTGGCACTGCTCAAGCCAGACTGGGACATTCCTGATTGTACCTAGGCCTGAAACAGCACAGCAGACAGAGGAGCAGTGGAGCGTTGGAGCACCAACACAAACACTTAGTGCAGCCAGTAATACACAGAGCTACTGCTGCAACTACCTTCCCTGCTACCTCTCTTTTATTATATTCAAGCCCATTTAAATGCTTTGGGATTCCAACACAAATCAAATGATTCTTTATGAGGCATCTTGGAAATGTTACAACATTGGATGTGAATACGGGGGTACTTTGTCTTTATGTCCATTTGTAAGAAATGTAACACGGTGGAAAGAATCTGACGGAAAAGTTGAAAAAGACTTTTGGAACACTTGAAATTTGCTATTGTTAAAATAAATGAAAATACCTAAAGTAAAGAAACAATGTTTCTTAATATGAAAAATGAAGTCTGGCATGCAATGAGAGTTTGGCATGTGCGCAAAAGTCAAAGAGGGGAATAAATGGTCAGTGCTGAACTATGCATTATGTGTGTAAAAGTCATTAAAGCATACTGCCAACTTCTCTGATCAAACAGATCTGGGAAGTAATGGGTCAGCAATCTAAAAATACCTCTCTGATTTCACGTCCATGTCAAACTCAGGTTCAGGCAGTGGCTGTTCAAAGACATGAAATTCCCTCAAACTAAATACTTCCTTGTAGGAAAGAGACGAGAACGTTTAAAAAACCATCCTTTCAGCTGTCTGCAATTACTCCAGACGAGAGGCAATTAATTGATTAAAAGAACTCAAACAATACAGGAACAATTTAAACATTATTAGAAAAGCACCATGGTCTGTTTGGCCTGAGACATACCTCCCCTTCACTGATCACACACACTGTCAAGTACGCATACACATGCACACACACCCACACACAAGCAGTAATGTGATCTGAAGTGCCTGAACCTGAGGGGAAATGCAGATGAATTCCAACTATTCTGAGTGAGCAGGCAGGATTAAAGTTTGGGATCCATTTCTGAATAGTCATCATACCATCTATAATGTTTAAAACATTAACGTGACCCGAGACGCCAGTTAGCGGTTACACTACCCTCCCCTGTACCGCACACAGAGACAAAGAGGATTGTAACTTCCTGAGGATCAAGCTGTTCAAGACTCAAACTGAAAATGACCACAAAACATAAGATGCAAGGGTGGGGTGAGCAGTGGAAGTGAATAAACAGTAATGGTAGCAAGGAGAAAAACTGTAATTGTTAACACAACAATATCTTAAATCAGGAAATTCTATATCAACATTAAACACCATTATCTGCAGAATTTCACCAAGAATTTCCTGGCTTACCGTGACAGGCCCCGAAACAAATTGGTTTGAACTTTTGTGTATTATATTATATTCTTATGTTCAACATTTTCATTTTGATTTCCAAAAAAACATTTGACTATGTTTGTTTTGGAGATGAAAAGAATTTTTGTTGCCACTGTATGTAATGTTTATCTGAAATACATTTTATCATTTCAAAAGCACATTTTCAGCAATCGCATTCATACTACATTTATTTACTGTCAGTGTGATGTGGAAAACTTGAAAATAGCTGAAAATAAAAGTACTTCATTTGGTCCTGTTTGGCTTTTTGATATTTGACATTAAGTCGATGATGTCTTTCCATGTTCCCAATGACCTGATACAACTTCACACATGGAAAAAATATAACTGTTGTTCACACAATGTGTGCTGACAAACATTCCAGCCCTGTGTGACATTTAGAAATGATTTGGTAATGAAATCATTTATGATGATGTATGTTTTTAAACAGCTGATTTACCTTGAAGGTGACAGAAGCTTTGGTGCAGTAGAAGCCTATGGAAACAATGGGGTCTTTGGGTGTGTGTTGCTGGGGGTTGTTGGGGATGCCTCCTGTCTCTCGCTGCTGGTAGAGGCCTTCCTCACTTTCCTCTTCTGTGCCGACAATGGCTGGGACGAAGGACCAAGCCCAGGACACCCAACCCTGGTCTGCCTCTTCAGACAGCATGTATAGGTCTGGGCTAGAGTACTGGCTGGTCCCCTGGCTTTCCATATCCATGTCCATTCCTGAAGGGGAAAAATTCGGAATTAATTATAATACAAATATAAGCATATGGTTTCAAAGTAGTTTTAATAGCGAAGGGGAAAAAGCCAGGGTTAGTGCCAGGAGGTCGACTGCTACTCCTAGATCCTTTCAGAGTCTGTTTAAGATGCTTAAGATGAATATTTTGGCAGTCAGAATGCACACTTCCAAACCTGCAAAGATCTAACACACACAAAGTGGACACAAAGCATGCATAATTATCCTAAATGAGAATCCTCATTGGCTTGCGCAAAAATATAAATGTGTTACATTTGCACACAATAGAACTGCCAATATTGCATGCAAAACAGGGTACATGATGACTAACATTCAATTTCCCCTTTGTATGCTTTTAATCCAACAGATAAATCATTTTAAAGAGGCAGGTTCTCAGAACAAACTAGTCAAACAAAGAGAAAACTGTTGATAGTGTTGATAAGTGTCTGTGCCCTATGCAGCACACTAAATTAATTTGTTCATGCCTTCAGGCAAGTTTAATACAAGCAAGATGTTTCAGCTGTCAACTGAAAACACAAAAACAGCACAGACCAAGGCAGTTTCACAGTAGTTGCTGCCAATGCTTCAGCATGCAGGTGTGTAAGTATATGTGTGTTGCATGAACTCATGGCTGCATGAACTCTAGAGAGAGAGAGAGAGAGAGAGTAAGAGAGAGGGGAAGTCTGTTCCAATGGAGGCCAGAGGGCACAGCCTGTCAGCCAGCACCCAGACAGAGGAGAGCATTGACTGGGCCCAGTGGATCTCTGTGGTCAGGGCTGTCTGAGCTGGACCTAACTGCAGCGGCCACATCCACAAATGCATGCAGCGTGGGGTTGGGTCACATAGTTGTTTAGAGGCCAGCAGACTGAATAGAGGCCATGAGGGAGGGTGGGTAGCTATGAGCCACCAGAGCTTCTTCTAGGGGTGCAGGTGAAGGCTACAAAGGGTCGACTGTGGGACTGTTAAGGATTAGCTGGAGGAGGTGGGGTGATTGGTCACACTCTCTGCACCTAGACAGAGCACAAGGAGTTGACTGGAGCACTGGCTACTGTAAGGCACAAGCCTTACACCAGGTGAAGAGGGTAATGTGGAAAGGTGGTGGGGGGAAAGCAGATTCAGGCTGAGTGGAGGTAGGTCTGCCTGGACATACTAACGGGCATGTGGTTAAAGATAAATACAAACAAAAGACTGTCAATGGACCAGACCAGACCCCTGTCAGCAACAGAAAACTTAAAAAATGCGAAGTAACCAACAGGATGGAAGTCAGTGGACTGACATGATGATGTTGTACGTAACAAAAGAAAAGGAGAAGTGTTGTGAAGCCCGCTCACTATTATCTTTCCCCCCGTTTCTAAGCAAACTATTTGGGGGTTCACGGGTTCCCCAGAACACCAAGCACCGTCCCGGTCCCTGATCCTGACCTCTGAACTCGTCCCATCGTGTGTGTTTCCATACACGTCGGGAGACAGGAAGCTGATGTCAATACACAAGAATGTGTAATCCCATTCCTCGCGGCCTCACGTCCTCTGTGAGAAAACAATATTGTCCGTGAGGTCACAGCTTAGGAATCCCAGAGGCTAAGGCGGTGAAAATTATGACATATTTTAATTAAATCTTTCACTTTGCGAATTGGCAGTTGGAAATCCCATGTTATGGCTTTTTATCCCTCCTTCCCCCCAACTCTCTGTCCGATTCTATCTCTCATTTCTCTTTTTTTCCCTTTTGTTTTCACTCCGTGGAAGCCTTTGAGGTGTCAGTTCAACAAGTTAAGCTCTTTCGCTTCACGTCACAGCCTGACGAAGTCTACGTTTGAATTGCAAGGCAATCAAAATAAAAGCACAATTACCAATCAAGTGATCAAAACAGACCAGCTTAAGGAGACTTTGAAGTATTAATCCAAAGAAGTGAGTGAAAAATTCCCAGAGAGTGATGTGGGCTGGCCAAAACATATGCTGCTGTGGAGTGGAGCACTATGACCACACAGGTGTGAAATACAACCAACACTGTTCTCTACTTCACCATGAAGTCAATCAAAGCCTGACTGGATCTTTTTTGTTGACAACTCACAATATCAGTGTGGCACTACAAAAGCATGCCTATGTCCATAAGCAAAGCTCAGAAGCACTGTGTAATAGGATGTTTCAGGGTCATGGTTGGTTTCAATGAGTCCAAGGTTTCCAGGCGGAGGTGTACGTCTAACCTAGCGAGAGAGTGGGTGTGTAAGTAAGTGAACAGCTGAATGACATTGAGACAGTGAGAGAGGAGGAGTGAGAGAAGGCAGTGCCCTCGCAGGCCAGTAGATGTCCCTCCATGTTTATAGAGGGAGAGGTGGACTGGTTACCTGACCACTGAGCGAATGCTACTCTGCTCATCCTCTTATGCATCTCCTCACACACACAACACACACACAGACAGACACACATGCAGGCATTTCTTTTTTTCAAATCACATATTATCTGATGCATTACATCTGTCTCTTCATCACTCCCTCACAGGTAATACAGTAAATATACACGGACACACTTCTACTCACAGGCCTATCAACTTTGATATAAAAGAATGGAACACATATCAACATGTGCATCGCATATTGTTTCACTTTAAATCTACCAGCGTGACACTGACATAAAAATGTTTCAGAATCCATTTTAGCAGTCATGGCAGGACAATATGAAAGGCTCTGCAAGACAAAAAGCTGTTTCATCCATGTCCATAGACTTCTAAACTCAATGGCCTCCACGTCCTCACACCAATATTAGAAAGTGAAAAGATGATTAAAAAGAGGCCCTGTCACATCACTGGGCTAGCATAAGGGAGCCACATGAGGTTTATACGCCGGCGATAGCCTCTGGCTGATACATGTGTGATGGGCCATTCAATAGGCCTCTGAGGACGCTGAGGCTCTCCTACAAACACTAAACACTCAGTCCTATATGCACAGTGCACACCTACATACACCATTGGACAAAAAGACAACAACCCCTGGCACTCACACACATGCTCACATTTATGCTATACAAAGAGGAGCACGCACGCATACACACACCCTGTCACACTTCAGCAGCCGCAGTCCTCGGTTCATAATTCTTCACATACTTGTTGAAACCGTACAGCTTTCGGTGCCGTGACCAGCTGGTCCATTCAAGCATGTTAGTCATCTATCTTTCCAACCGCTGAAATTTTTACAGTGTTTCACAGACTTCACTGAATTTCAGACAGTAGGAAAACCAGCCGTCTAATCCCGACTGAAAGGTTGCTTTGGTTAGTGACACACAAGTATCCCGCGCCGTTCACTTATTAGGGCTATTCATTAATGAGACATTGGCTCTTACCTAAAAGAGAAAGATTCAAATAAACAACATGCAGCCACAGTGAATCATGGGCACATAAACACATTACAAGGCTTTTTCCACTTCGTTAATTGGCAAAAAGAAAAAACACCTTCACATGGGAGAAAAATTAATTTTCACAAGTAAGTAAGAGTAAAAAAGAAAAGAAACACACACACACACACACACACACACACACACACACACACACACACTCATCAGAGGGAAACCGACCCAGAATATTCAGCAGAGACTCACCACAAACAACCTATGGGAAATCAAATAAATGTGATGAAGTATGATACTGGGATCATGTTCCAGCAATCATGTGACAATGATTGTTTCCTACAAACTACAACCCACTAAAAATAAATATGCATGAAAGCCAAGTCAGTCACTATAAGCGTCAACATACAGGACCTGAATGTTGTAGTGTTTGGAACCTATCAATGGTAAAGGCTCTCTGCAGAAAAATACATTCTATTTTCTTATTGTAAATAATAAATCATGTGAGCAGTAATTCTGCCACTATTATGAAAAGAATTCAGCTTTATTCCTTAAATCTGAAATGAATACACTGAATACCATATGTTCGTGAGCCCAAACCCCTCCCAACAAACACACACCCACCTACTACAGTACATACACGCACAGCTCCCCCCTTCAGCTTCTTCACTCTGTCGATTACTTCCAGCATAACAAGATCTGGGGGCGCTCAGGTTCCAAGAGCTGGTCCCCTCTTGTATATTTTTGTGATGGGATACTAATTCATTCTCAGAGGCTCCGCATAGCAGTAGCATGACACCGACTCTTACATCTGGCATTGGACACCGAACTGGAAGCTGCGCCAACTTGCAGTAAAAGTTCCAGGCCAAGAGGCAGGGAGCAAGTTAGAGGGAGTGAGGGAATGGGCTGTATTGTGTTGGGCTGCCTGCTTCCCCTCTGCCCACCACTTCCCCTGCACCGTAATGTGCTCCTGGTGCTACAGAGGCTGATTTAGCCAAGCAGGACCTGGGATTTGATCCTGTTCTATTTGGCTGAGATGAGGATGAGCAGTTAGGGAGAGATGAGATGGGTGTTTTTGGGAATGAGGTGGGGTTTTTTAAGGCAGTCATTAAAGGTGTATAGTTTATGTTTATGTGTGAGAGGCTGTGTGTGTGCATCTGTATGTGGTATGTCTGCGAGAGATAGTGACTGCATGTATGTTTTGCTCAGCTCCTGGATGTGGGGAGTGTGATTTCCTATGGTGCTCCAGTCAGACAGACAAAGATGGGCCTGTGTTTGATTCATCCTTGTTACTTTCCTTCATACTCCTCTCCCCTGCCTCTATCCACATGGACGGGATCAGGCCTGACGACAACGGTCTGTGTTGAGTTACACGCTCCAGCTTTTGTTTGTGGAAAAAGCAGGAGGAGCGCACACCATGGTCAAAATGATGTTAAATGTCCCATTTAGGAACAACAGCAGCATATGGACCGACGTAGCCCCTGAACAGAACAAGGCAACATGCAGAGCGTCATGAGATGAATAAGCTGTGTAAGGAAAAAAAATCCAAGCTTTGTGCGTGGTCCGATGGCTCATTAACCACTTCAGAGAGTTGGACCTATTTTGTCTGAGGAATATGACTGCTACAGGAACCATACTGACACGCAAATGCTGCATCCCAGTGAGACCTCAATACATCATTTCTAAATTAACTTTGATATGACAGAAAAATGGCTGTAAAGAAATATGCCTTTTTTTTTTTGCGTTTGTTTTGTTGTGCACGTCATATATGCAACTGCAACTGCTAGTCAAAATTCTACTGAAATTATTTTTAAAGAAAGTCGGCTCAGGTGTTTCAAACATTCAAAATAAAATAAAGATTTTTAAATAAACTAAAAACAAAACAAAGACAAAAAACAGAGACAGAAGTGTCACAGCCCTTCCTAAAGAGACCACTCACCAGGTAAAATGGCTCCAGCCTCCCTGACATGACTGCTGCCCTCTTCTCCCTCGCCCTCTTTGTGTCCTCCAATTTCCCCGTAGTAGAGGGCAATAATCAGCTCTAAGATGCGGATGAACATGGGTAGCTGCTGATCAGTAATGGACAGCTTCAGGCTCTCCACCATGGTCTGGATCTGAGGAACCATAGAGAAGATTTAAATTTTAAAATTTGATTTGTTAAATTATATTTTTAATGGGCTACAGGCCCATCCCACCTAATGTGAATAGGAATGTTTAATAAAAAAAGAATCAAGCTGCCTCAGGCCCTGTAAGAAGTGGTATGAATTCCCCTCTGGGTAACTGGCGGATGCTGAGTGTTGTATGTGGAAGACGCAATTCCTGCTTCTGTTAAGTAAACTTATATGATGACCTACAGCTACAAAGCACAAATTATGGTCTGCATGCAAGTAGATGTACAGTATAGAGTAAGAAGAAGGACAGTGATACGTCCCATAATAGAAAGGCAATGTCGGGACAAAAGTGAACCCATGCGTTTACTTTAACTATTTATAGCAGCAACAAAATATTTCGCTTTGTAAGAGGGGTTTGTATCATACCTATATCATTGTCTATAAATTTTTAATAAATTCTAAATAACAGAAGACAAACCAGAATACAGTCAAAAGTGGACTTACCAGTGTTCTTGTTTAACACACTGTAACTATTTTAAATGTGGCAAATCTTTCATGTGATTCTGTTTATGACACCATGAAAATTACTGAAGGTCACTAAACCACAAAGTTGTTGTTACTGACGATATGTAGATAGGAATGAGCCAGTTCTGCTTTAATTCAACCTGTTGATAAAATGTGCTCAACAGATAAAATGGGACCAAACTAAAATTATCATGATGTAGCTTTAGAGTGGAAAGATGACAAACTAAATACAGACAAACATAAACCACAGACAGCCACAATCAATTTTCTGGCTAGAATCTACAAAAGTTTACAAAATCTCCTTATTTTAACAAAGAGTTTTAGACATTAAAATGCAGTAAAAGAATCAAGATGTTACCTTTTCTGATTCAGAAATGTAGAAGTTCAGAAGTTTAGATCTGACTATGTAAACAAATATCAAACTACATCAAGGAACAAGACGGCCAAGATAACAAATATCTTCCACCATTCCACTGACAATGAGAGGAAAATTGATTGTGACTGCCTGTGATGATTCTTCAGTGAGAGAAGTACGTTTTCTAAACAAAAATGTTACTATTGTTTTGAAATGAAGCTAACTTGAGACTGATTCTCAACATCAGTGGTGCAGAACAATGGACTGAAATGCGTCATTATCCTGCTATTGATTTGAGAACAGCTAACTCAACAAAAGTCTCACATGCTCCTCTGACAACTGTAAGCTGCTATGACAAATCTAAATGTTTCCATCACTAGCATGTGTGTCATGTTTGGACGATGGCAAAATGACTTCAGATTAACCCATATAAAAAGGTTAGGGGGTTTTTCTCAATTTTGAGCTTTGGAAAGATAAGGGCAGTTACTGGGTTATTAATAAAATTTGGAGCTGCTCACTTTGATGACAGATGGGATCTTGGAATTAATGTTGTCGTAGGTAAAATGGAGGCGTGTTCTGAAGGAGCATTTGTACAGCAGCGGGTCCTGGTAAAACTCGATCTTGCCACTGGCATTCCGTTTGTCCAAGCACACAGTACAGTCGGCAAAGTTGATCACTTTCCTTAGGACCAGCTCTGGAGCTTCAAAGAGAAAAAAAGAAAAAACAAAATGACTGTAGATAATTTTGGTTTTCATATAGGAGGTCGACAGTAATTAAAACTGTCGACATGCATGCTTTCGACATGTTTGCTCACTGAGAAATGCCCGCCTACAGAGAGGTATCATCAAACACGAACAAATCATACACACTAAAAGAGAACAGGCCCTGACAGTAAATCCTCATTATCTGTGATCTAGGAAATCAGGGGAGATGACACTCAGCAGACATCACAGAGCTGTTGTGTAATGTGACATTTACACGAGATACAACAAAGTGGTTTGTGTTTCCATGTGCCTGTGTGCCTGTGTGCCTGTGTGTGTGTGTGTGTTGGATGATCACACATCATCAGATTCTCAATTGTCACTGACTCACTCACCCCTGGCAGACTGATAACAGGACTCATCATTCCAAGAAGCATTTCAGTAACTATTGTTGGAACCACTGCTTGTTTCACAAGTTGAAAAAGGGCCCCCCTTTCCAAGAAATTCCACAGTGATAACAATTACTGAAAATGACCACTTCATGATTTCTCTGTCCCTATAAAGAACCAGTTCTTTCGTTTGTACTGTACAAGACCTTTAAAGTGCAATTTTATTTATATAGTGCCAAATCACAATAGAAGTTGTGAACACAAGGCACTTTTCATATACAGCAAGTCTAGACTGCACTCTTTATAGGAGGATTGTAAAAGCTTACATATTATTTTGATCTCATCAGGTGTTCCAATGTGAATGAGCAGCTTGGTTTAACATCCTCACTATTTCCTACAACAAATTAGTGTCTCTACTTCAATGAATTAAAACCACATAAACATAACGCATGACCCACGTAACTGTCAAAAACAGGGGCCCATATGTATTGCACTTCCTACTGTTCTATTTACAAGTGGCATTCTTAGGTTTAAAATCCCCCACCATCCATCATGTGTGGTTTCAAATGTGAGCTCTTTTCTGTGTCAAAGCCTACTCTGCACTGAACCTATGTGTACTCCAATCAGACTGGAGAATTTATCAATAGTCTGAATATGAGATGACTCTGGCAGCTGACATTGGGCATTTACACAAACAGCTATGTTTAAACTGATATGTCTGTTTGACCTTAGTTTGAACTAACAAAATTAAACACTTAGTGTAATTTATAGGTTCTTGTCTCGGTGGATTTACTAGTTGATCCCACTACCAAGGAATGTAAGCAGCCATTGCTCACCAGTGATGTCCATGAAGGCCCTCTCCCATATATCGTCTACAGTGTAGCACTCTGCAGAGGTAATGTTGACCGACAGCACGATGTCATCTTCCACGTACTTAAGGATCAGGTTGTTCACCACAATGTTCACGTTGTTCACCACACGTCTGATCAGACTCTGTACGTAACCTACAAACACATAAGCAAACACATGAGAAACATTTAAACTGCACAATAGGTCTACAGACAAAAACATACACGAAAGCATGCCATATTACAAAGACACATGCATATACATAGGAGGAGAATAGCTATATTAGAATACATCTAATAGCATATATCAGGTCACAATAAGTTAATGTTGAGACACTGAAAAAGAGTAAAATCCAGAGCCGCATTCCCTGAAAGTCTAGGCTCAATACCACTGACTCCTGCCATCCTCATGGGCTCGTAAATAAGAGGAGGTCCTGACATGTTATTTTTCACCACAGTCTATCCCTTGGACATGTACAGTGAAAGCAGCTAAATATCCATAAGAAAACATTTTTGCTCTTCACCCTGCCTGAGCAGTGCTACAAATCCTGGGTGAATTTATGAATCTCTGAAGAGCTCTCCTCTCCTCTCAGATGCAAAGTCCTGTTTAACTCAAAACTATGCACATGCTGCCTCACACATATCCCTCCCGTGCCCACTAAACCACTGAGAAGCTTGCGTGTTTACTTAAACATACGCAAGCATTAGCACACACGCATTGACACACACAAAATACAAAACTTTTATATATATTTATACAAGACAGTAAAATACAAGGCAAGACAGAGGTAATGAGAGCGCAATCAAACTTCATTAGGAATACCAGGATTCAAAATGAATAACACACTCAATGATGAGAAGAAAAAACAAACACTTTATGAGCATTTTATAGTGTGATGGCTGGACAGGTTTATGTCATCACTTAAAATTTGAATGCATTACAGGACATGAGAGCAAGGGCTAAAGAAATCAACTGTGTACACATGGATAGAAAGAGGAAATAGATAGAAATAGGTAGGAATAGATTTTTTTGGTGAAAATGAAAGGTTAAGGGCAGCAGCTTTGTGGCAAAGAGGTGGAGGGATGTGGTAACAAGAACAAGCAAAAAAGCAAGTCCAATAGATTGTGTTTCAGCAGAGCTAGGGGAGCCATCCTGCAGTGTTACCACTACCTCCTAATGGCCACAGTGACGCCCAGAAACAGAAGCTTCGCAGGAAAAACATACATGGTAAGGTCATTACTCAACGAAGTAAGAAAGAACTTAAAATATTACAGACAGGGGAGTTTTGACCATAAAATATGAAAATATACAGCAATAAATCCTCCTAACCACAGGACCAATGGCATTATTCATTCCTCCCAAGTACTGTTAAACACAGTCACTACAAGTTAAAACATATAAACCTTTAATGCTTTTCCCTTATTTTCCAAACCAAATGTTTGTCTTCCTGTATCTACATGTCTGGCCCAGGGCATAACAGAACCGATAATTAGGCAGAACTAAATGGTGCTGTTGATGAAAATATTTATATGAATTGGTTAACTGTTCTGCCACTTGTACACAGGCCTGACTAAGCATTAGCATAATCCAATTGACAAAATTCTCAAGAGTTTGCTGCCTGACCAAACAGAGTGGCAGGAAGAGAGGATGACATAATATAAACTCAACTCATAAACGCAATGTGTGTTCGTGACATTTGTGCGTGGCCTTGCATGCATGCATGTGCTTGTCTGAGTTGGAGTGTGTGCCTGGCTGTTCTCTTGCGTGCATGAATGTGGCTGTGTGTGCGTGTGTGCGTGCCTGTGGTTCTGGGGTCAGTCAGAAAGCTGCTGTCGCACCTGCAGCCTGGGCAGTAAAACCAGCACTTTACCCCCTGCTATTTCCCTCTCTGGATCTAATTTACCCATGTCAAAGTGTCTCTCTTTCTCTCTCTTGCACTCTCTTACACTTGTTATACCTCTTCTTGCCTCGCACTGAGTCCGGGGCCCCAATCCGTCTCTCTGCGAGCCATCGCGCTGCTCTGAACTTCTGTAAACAATTGACACAGCCAGCACCTGTGCTGCGGCCCACAGGGAAGGAGCCCACTTAAAACTGTTCAACCATAAAATGACTGGAAAAACCAGCTCCTTTATGTGATCTCAGAACAGGCCAAGTCTCTTCTGTGCAATACAGGAAAGAAACACTATACTGTCCGTGCTCACCATTTTTCCTGTATATGGAAATTATTAGTAGCTATCAGCCTTGCCAGTTATTAGCCATGGAGAGAAAGATTGACAAGTCCATCAGACAATACATGTACTGTAAGCTGGTCCTGCTGTGTTATTCTGAAATGTAATTAGTTCAGTAGTAATGTAGCCAAATACACACAGTAGCTACTGTGGGACATAGCAAACTTAAAGGGTTGAGCATAGTTCACAAAATTCTACAAATGGCCATTTAATTTTTATCTTTTATCTGTAAAATATAAAATACCATAAACCTAGTGGTACAATGATCTCACTTCCACCATGGCAAGTTTCCTGCAGGACCATAGAAACACTGCAAGGCTATATCATTACAAGGTTACTATTACCAATAATATAAGCCACTTAATCATGTTAGCCATTAGCTCTAGGGCCTCTTATAGTAAAACTGTAGATTCACAGAACCCAACCATGCATGGTACAGCAGGTCTCCAGAACAGCAGAAAGCTCCAGCTGGAGAAAGCTCCAGCATTTACCAGTATGGGATATTCTCTATCCATAAGTAGCATTTTCCAGTAATACCAGAACAGCTGCTGTATTTATTTTTTGAGCATAGGCCCCAGTACCAGGACAGCAGTAGCACTGGACCACAGATTAATCTCAGCAGTGTGTTTGCATTTCAGTTCATGCAAATCTCAATCTCCTCCAATCACACGTATGCTTACTCAATCATGCATGCATGCACAATTCCTGGACACATTCAAAGCAACACAATCACACTCATATCTAACACATACATTTAAGTGCTTGTATTAACATAATAGTACATACACGAAAACACGCCATAGCAAAAGTAGGAATGAATGCACCCATATGCGCAAACAACTTAGCTCATGTCATAATTTGTATTCTGTGCTTTTGTGGCAGGGTGTGAAATAACAATCCCTTTCAGACAGCAGTTGTTGTTGTAAGAGATCAAAATCACAATTTGGTCTGAGAATAATTATCCAACATAATGAGAATGATGTCCGTAATGTGTGATCCAGCTCACTGTATCAGTGCAATAGGGAAAACAGGAGAAATGGTCCCCAAATGTTCTAGTAATTCCAATGGAAAAGGCTGATACACAGTAAAACATTGATAAATAACTATACACAAGTCAAGTATGTAGGCATGGAAGAATTTATGCAAACTAATATGATCCTAGCAGATGCAGTGTCCATTAATGTTTCAATCATCTGTTCAAAATAACAAGTCAAAAATGATTCTCTAACAGATGGAGTGTGTCTCCTATCACAGCTGTATACAAGCTTCCTTTACATCCTCACTACTATGTTTTCATTGTAGCATGACTTTCCTACGTTTACGCCCAACATCAACACTACTCCAACATTTTAGGAAACTGTCATACTGCAATAATATAAAACATCTTTGTGGCTCTTTAGGACAGTTCAGCTTTGAAACTGTAAATCCTGAGTATAACTTTGATCCACCCATCTCACAGGTAGCACTAGACTCAAAGCAAGACTTGCCACTATTAAATCTCTTTGAACTCATATAAAACAAAACACATTTTCAGCAGTGTGAATAGGGCCAACGCAGGAATCCCCTCAAACAGAGTAATGTGGTTCTCGCAAACGGTGGCCGCTGGTCCCCCACAAGCAGCAGTAAACATAATCACTCACAGAATCGCCCAAGGTGGAAGCACTTGGTCTTTGGTCTTTGTGTGGCTACCAATCCCATGGCATATGAATTAACATCACTATTTTCCACCACAGGGAGAACAGGGAGGATAAATTCATTCAGCATGTGAGAGCTTAGGGCCAAATGACTGGATAATTGCTGGTGGCTGCTTTTTAGTGTCGGCCCGTGTTTTGTTTTGATTGTTTTAAAGGGGAAGGGTGCAGACGCAACACAGAGGTTCGTCGACATAGATGCTGACGAAGAGATAAGACTGGCCAGTGCCCTGCGATGGTCTCACTGCTAACAGGTTTTCCTTAATGCACACACATCTACACACTCTCCCACAACCCATCTACACATGTCTGCCTGTGTCCATCACTGCTTTCTGAGAGAGAAGCGTTGAAGTGCAACCAACTTCAAATTGGGAAAGCGTGCGTTTGGCTTTAAAACATAAGGATGGAGGCCAGAACATGAATTTCTCAATCACACGGTTTTCCTTCAAATCTCAGTTCAAGTCCTCTAATATTCTTTCATCAATAGCAAGTCACCAATTATTTTATTACAATATTTTAATACAAAATATAGAACTATATGAACATAAAGCTTTCCCTCAATGGTTTTTCTATAATATTTATTTATATTCCTATAAAATGTTGCATTGTCTTGTAATGCATTATATAATATCTACATAAAAATAGTAATATATATATAATGAGTAAACAGAGTGTCAGTGTGGATCACTTGTGGCATAAAGCTTTGAACAAGCGTTTCACAGCCTCTCTTTAATCCCAGCATGAACAAAATACTGTAGTTAAAATGCAGTATTGAACCACAACAGCAGCACTTAAGAGGTTTGGTTAAACTGCAAAAATAGACACAAAACAACTTTTTTCTTGCTCACCATGACTCAATAACTGAAATTGGTGGCAGCTATTTGTTGACTGTATGTGCTCCATGGTTTCCTCACTTTTTACTCACTCTCAACACTGAGTGGTTCACAGTGTTTTAAGAGTGTGCAATAGGGCATTTTTGACAACTGACATACCCTGAGCAAACAAATAAAGGATCAGAAATGGACTGGGCTTTATACTGCTATTAGCTGATTCATTAAAGTTCCTATTAAAAAATATGAGTGTTTACAAAATTGCCTGTGCACACTGCCATGAAATGCTGTACTGTGTCCTCACTTTTGAAAAACATCCTTTAACTATTTTAAAGCCTGCTGACAGGTTTGTTTTGTATCTTATTCTAAGGAAAACATCCTCTGTCTGAGTCATAGCAGGTTAGTTTCACCTCATCTACCTTTTAACCTCTACCTTTTAATTAGGAAGGCTGGAATTACAGCATTCATCTGCTTCCTTGCCGTTATTGAGGTGCTGCAACCTTTGACCTCAGAGTTGTCTCTACAGCATGTAATGGGTTGAAACAAGGTCCACTGCTGGAACAGTGTGGGGTGTGCACACAAATTAATACAGATACACTAAAACACATCCACACACAGGCACATACTCACACACACAGTTACACACAGGCACGAGCTCACACATATACATACACGCACACTCATGCACACCTGGGAGATCTGTTAGAGGCAGGCCCAAAGGGAGATGCTGGGGTGTGAGGCACCCTGCTTTAACAGCTGGGGAGAGATATTATCTCATAACGTCAGGCCTGGAAATGGATCCTCCCCAGATACAACCAGCCAGGAGTGTAGGTTCATACATTCATGCACACTAGGGCTCTGGGAGTGAGTGTGTGGCTGGGTGTTAAACTGTGACCTAGCTCTTTAAGCTCAAGACTCCCACCTCTCTCCTTTCTTTTTCATCATTTTTTTCTTCTAAAACGCATATACATATAGTATTTCAGTTAGGTTACTGAGGTTGTGCATCATTTTATGCTTCTAAATACATTTAAATAAGATTTACATTGCCTGTGCCAGCATAAACAGAAGTCATAAAAAGTTTACCAGCTAATATGATGTCTGCGTATGCTTCTTTCTTTCCAAAAGACAGAAAGAAATTGATTTAGAAAAATGTCATAAATATTTTTAAAAGCCCATTATCTGGCCCCAATCAAACAAGGCCATTCTTTGTGAGGTGCAGTAAAGTGCTGGAGCAAGGCAGGCATGGAATCCCTGGCCCTGTAGGAGGCATGTGGTCAAGTGGCCTTGTTGATAAGAGCCATCACTTTGTGATTTATCGGAGACACATCCCCCACACTCTCTATGGCTGATTTACACTGGTTAAAAATGCAGTGCTAAACAGTTCACCCCTGAAAGAATATTTCTGACAGTGGAAACCATTATCACATACATTGAGTCCAACACTGACCACTGCAAGCATTTGGGTACTAACAAGCTAGTTGATTCAAATCATTTTGTCTCCATAGCATTCTGAGAGGCTACAGAGAAAAATCACAATTTCCCTGTAGTGTAAATAAGTCCTAATCTCGCTCTCACTCTGTGGCCCCGTCCTCCCCCACTGAGGCAATGCCTGCCCTGGTGGTCATGCTCTGAGCAGGGAGGAGGAATAGCCTCACTGGCCCCAGGGCCATCACTCACCTGAGGGCAGGTCCGGGTCGCTGGGGGCAGCCTGCTGAAGGCGACGGGGCTTGGCCACGGCCTTGGAGCTGTCTGAGACACTGCGACTGGTGGAGCTCGAGCCGCTCTCGTGGTCATCCTGATGAAAAAACAAACATGAATGCCTTGTGAGGATAGGCAGTGGAGTAAACACAGCGTTCCACACAGAGCGCTACAGAACTGCTGCATTTAGATTCGCTCTGACAGTAAATCAATTATAACCAGATTAAAGTAACATATCATTTTACTATACTGCACAGTAGTACTAAAGTCATAGAGTAGAGTGTGACTGTCCTAGTATCTGCAAGGTAATCTGTGTATTATATAATGCTTTGATTATTGCAATTGTTATGCATTATCCAGGTTATCTTGCTTGTAGAAAGGTAGAAATCGAAGTAAGCAACAACTATCTATTATTGCACTATTATTATTATTATTATTATTATTATTACTATTCCACAATCTGTCAAATTTTTCTTTACATGTTTAAGCAGCTTATTTTAAGATATTAGCTAGCAGGCTGGAACACATCTCCACACATGAACAAAATTACAAAACTAATTCCGTAAACTCTACTTATGGGGAACAACATAATCAGTCTAATCTAACTGCTGCCTTTATCTGGCAATTGAGGGTAATCAAATTATTGGTGTGAATGTAAGCTAACTATCTTTTCTAATGCATGGTTTTGTGCACACTGAACAGAGGAGCTATTCGGGGAGCATCTACCATACACCACTGTTTTCGATCCACCCCCCTTCACACCAAACCTTAGCACTAACCTTCCTCCCATCCCCATTTAACAACCATCTCCACGGGCTCTACAAATAAACTCTGGTCCTTGGATGAGAGGGGTGAGGGTCTCTCCTCCACAACAGCACATGTCATCTGCACTCAGAGACCAGCAGCCTGTTAAGCTAAGGAATGCAAGTACAAGATCTGTGTGTGTGTTTATGTGTGTGTAGGAATGACGATGAAATGGACATCCCCCTCAGAGATGAGCCTGAAGATAAACAAAATGGGCCAAGATTCGGGATGAGGGGGTTATTTATTGGTTCAGCTTGAAGAGTGCCTCAGCCTAGTGGGTGCTCTGAGACTAAGACATGAGGTGCAATTAAAACAATAGGGACATGAGGACAAACAGTGGAGAGGTCATAAGATTGTGGTTAAAGGACTGAGGACTTTAATGGACTTCAACTAGATGCACTGCAAGGGTAAATGCAATTTTAACTTAAGTTTAGGAAATACACAAATACACAAAAAGAGAGAACTGTCTAATATGGAATTCCCTTGTTGTTCTCATGGATAATTTTTAGCAAAATGTTTAAACACTCTCCTAAAGCTTAAAGCAGAAAACTAATGCTCTCATATCTGATGTCATCAAGTGACAACCCCTGGAAAAGCTCCATTAACAATAACGAGACTTGTAAAATTTCTACAAGCAGTTTGTCACTTTCTCTAGAGGGTCTTGATCATCATGTTTCAAAGTTTTAGCAGAGACTTGTTGTTGTCTTGTTCCAACCTTTAGCAGGGACTTGCATGTTGACAGCTTTTCATTTAAAAGCTCATTATCAGAAGTTATCAAAATTAGTCAGATCTGTTTTTACGTGCAGAGGACAAAAAAAATGATTATTTGGAATTTAACCAGCACTACTGTAAAAACCTCATCTATCATAAATGATCAATTTGGAGAATAGGGGAGAACGGCCAACTACCTCAAAATCAAAGCACACAAGACATTCTATGGTTACTACAGCTAAACTTCTACTCCTCCACAATTTCTATGTATAACTGAACAAATACCTCATATTCATATTCATTTTCACAGACGTAACCCTGCAACAGTGGATGGCAGGAAGAAATGAAAGAAAGAAAAGAAACCAAATATATTAGAACCATGCTTAAAAATAGAGAAGAGCGGAAAAAGATGGAGAGTTGAGTGAGTTAACCCCAGTATGGCATTGATTAGGGGTTACTGCAGCACTGTAACCTTCACAGTCAGCCAGGGTGGTAAGTTTGTCAGACTATCTGGACAAAGAAAGAGGGTGATCACATGTGTTTAGCATTTAAACAGGGAATAGTGTCTCAGGAGTCACCCCTTATCATGACTAATGTAAACAGTGAAGGTATCAAAACCGAAAAGATTTGGCTACTCCATGCACACACACTTTGTTAACACATACTCAAATGAGCAAAAAAAAAAAAAACTTTTAGGCAAGTCACATGCTGTACATACTGTACATACACATACCTCACACACTTTACACACATTTCCTGGTTCTGACGCTATTTAATGACAATAAACCCCTTTCTCTCTGTGTGGTTAAATAATGAAGATTAGGTTTTAAACATACCTTACATAATTTGAGTTGTGGACGCACTGACAGAGAAGCAAGTATCCCCCAGTGCGGTAAAGTAAACACGCAATTGCCAAAAGAGACGAGAGAGGCTCTGGTAGAAATATTTACACTTTACTTCAGTAAAGGCCTTTGCGGTAGAGCTGCACTATGCAAGCAGTTTTTTCCCCATCAGTGAGTGGTGGGAATTGGTAAACAGAAGGGGAGGAATAATAAATACTTCATCAAGGTTCCAAAGAATAGAGATTGGCAAATAATAAGATATAAATTTGTTGCTCGTTATTCACACTTCATTTGTTAACTTGTCGTCACTTCAAAAGTTGCATCTGCAATATTTAGAGATAATACAATAAAAGGAAAAAAAGGCTGTTTTTTGGATGAGGTAAGTTTATAATGAGACATGCTCACATGTTGAGGTGTTTAGGTCACATCACAATACGCCACTCGAGCACATTAGAATTAGAAACAGTCTCCCTCCCAAGTAGACTCTCATATCTATACCTAAAGGAATGCCTAGCCCTGCAGGCCAAGAGTACATTGAGTTCAACAACTCAAACTGCCACTAAAGAACAAGACTGCCAAATTTGGAAGTAGCGCAATTAAGCGCTCAATGTCACCGTGGGCAGTGAGCAATTCTCCAGGGGCGAAAAATGCCTTTTACAGAGGGAAGCCCTGGGACAAATGAAGCCTGCCTCAGCTGCTGCCGGGTAAACTGATCCCTCCAATGCCACAGCAGGGCACAGGACAGGGAGGGAGGGATGGAGGGATAGAGAAGGAGGGAAAGACACAAGGACCAGGAAAAGGGGGGGTTGCTTCCCCTGCAGGCATGTCAACTCAGCTGTTGACCAAAGATGACGGTAGCAAAAAAGGAAAAGAGGGACAAGAGACAAAGAGATAAGTGAAAAAAATAACAGAGTGAGATAAAGTGAAACACTGAGACTAAGAGTAGTTGAGAGACCGCAAGAGTGAGAGAGACTCGGAGATAATGAGACCAGAACAGAGGGACAGAAAAAAGGAGCAGGTCCTTGCAGTCTGAGTGACAGGCGAGGGGGACCCCCTACTCAGAGGGTAAGTGGGCACCCATGGAGGGTTAGGGCACAGGAAGGCCAGGCCTGACCTCTGTCCCCCTGCAGACGTCTGGCTCAGTCAGGAACCAGGAGTCAGTGTGTTGAGCCTGTCTGGAGGGTCGACCCACATCTGAGCTGCTCAACACATTAGCTGAACCCCGCCACCACCTCCAGCTATTAGAAACAGCACCTCTGCAGATACTGTCACAGTTCCCCCAGTACAAACAAACGAGCTATAACTCACAGATACCAGAAACCAGGAAAATCTTAACTGCCATTGGCAATGTAATTTATATGTAAACTGTGATGTGAATAAGTAAAACTTGTGGAAAAAAGATATTTTTGGGCAAGTGGAGCATTTCAGGTCACAGCAAGCAGAAATTGAAATAATGTAATGTGACAATATTTAATAGGACATAACCAGTTGCCAAATCAATTTTATGGTTTCTAAGTGTCTGTTTAAACTATTTAACATATAGGATTAACGTACACTTTAAAATATTTTTAGCATACTGGAAATTATATTGTATGTATTGTATATAAGTGTGTGTGGGGGAACAGAGAAGTGGTCTTACTCCTTGTCATTTTCTTGTCATTTGAGGCATTCACTTTGACATTTGTTGGCCTCAAACAAAACTAAATTTCCAGTTTGTTTTTATTGCCCAATATTCCGGAAAAAAATGACATTTTCTTTTTCCTCCATAAATTATGAAGCAATTTTTCAATTTCAGTTGAACACACAGGGAAAAAATTTGTTGGCAGGAATTAGCAGTCAACTATCCTGCCTGCAACTGCCTGATGTCTGAAACCCAAACATTTTTAAAACTGGTCAATTTCACACAGTTTCGGCAGATTAATGACAGCATGCAGAGGACCATTGCTGGATAAACACGCTCTTTGTTATTGTTGTTTTTCCTCTGCAGGTTGCTGGTGAACTCATGCTGACATCAAAGCAACAGGCCTGGAGATTGGAGGCCAGGCAGTGGAGGGCGAACGCCTATGGAGTGAGAAAATAAATTAAGGAAACTCAATAGCTCCTTATCTCAGACAGGCCACCCCACCCCCACCTCCGCCTCCAAATTACTCATATGCACATACAAACACAGACACACACACTGGGTCTGACAAGCAGAGGCCCTGTCCCCCATGTCAGAGCACCACCCCTGGGGAGGATCCAGCAATCAGACCTCCTCCCTCCTTGAAAAACACTCACAGACAACACATTTTGTCATGTAACTTTCTCAAACCTGAGAGAAAGCTACTTTCTCTGACTGCCAAGGAGACACTGTGGATGTAATGGGTTTCAGTTTCTTTTTGCAAATTTCCCCACTGTGGGACGAATAAAGGTTTATCTTATCTTATCTTTTTTGTAGAACAATAATGAAAACACTCACTGCTAATGTGGCACACACACCCCATATTCACAGAGAGCACACTGCTTTACTCTTGAAGCAGTGTTCTCGAAGCCTCTGTTCTTTATGCTACTTGTCCTCTCTCCTCATGTCCTTTTGCTCAAACAACTTTTGTTCCTTCGCCTGTACTAACCCCTTCCTTGTTATCATCCTCTTCATTTGCACATCTTTCCACCTTCTCTACCTACATCTTCCTTCTAGTGTGACATTGTCCTCTTCCTTCTCCCCACCCTTATTCTAGAACTTCTCATCCCATCCATAACCAGCTAGTGTGAAGCTTGTTTTAACGGTGATGACCCTGGTTCTCATGAGAATGGGTTCCAGCTGGCAACAAGAGGAATGAGGCTTGAAAAGTGGCTCACTGTTTCAAACATACAGTCACAGTTTGGGATGGTTCCAGTAATGTCAAATGGTATGCAGCCACTTCTTTTACACTTAAGCTGCTCAACCCATTGATGACGACCCCACTGGAATGTAAACTGAAGAAAACAGAGCTCATCGCAGTTGACTCAAATTACCTTTTCTTTAACGTCTCTTGGCTTCGAACACATCCATCAGCTCAACTAAAAATTAGCTGCTAATGGGTTTTTAATGAAACTGTAACAAATGCAGAAAGCCATTACACCATGATTAAAGACAGGGGTTTCATTTTCTCCTCATACGGAGGTGGACTAGAGAACGCTGCCAGCGAGAGCTGTAAGGACAGAATTTCTCACACTCTCCCTCACATTGAAAACACTGTGCAAATGAGCAAAAATGGCTAATATTACTATTATACTCTGCATTGTTATACAGATATAAACACACCAAACCACAAACTTACACTGAAGACAAATACTTGCTTACAACATACACAAATACATGTACACAGTCTCACACACAGGCTAAATGTAAAGATCCATACTCTAAAAACACAGCAGAGCCATGCAGCTGGAATCCATGGCAGATTGGAGGGATTAGAGCCCGAAATGAACCCAGATGAATATCACATCGTGTGACATTCTGAATAATTATCTCAATGAAAACAGCTCATTACAAAAATGTGGTCTTTCTCTCTCTCCCTCTTTCTCTTTCCCTCTCGCCCTCTCTTCCTCTCTCCCTCTCTCCTCAAGTAATTAAATCCACTACTGGGAAAGAAAATCCCCATTGACAATTCTTGTACTGCATTAATGAAATATTACAGTCCTGAAACGTACACAATGTGCTGTAAAAATTTCAACTGAACTGGGGTGTTCCTTAACCTTGTTTTTTCTGAGCAAATAAAGCAGGAGTCAGCGTAAGATCAGTCTAAAGGAGGAAGCACAATTCATGTGGTTTCTAAAAAAAAAAGCTCAGCTTACAAAGTAGTCAACCAAAAGAAAAAGCTACATTCCTGATTTTGGAATGTGAAGTGTTTCAATGAAAAATTCAACAGTACAACACAAAATTTAACTACAATTTAATGATTTTAAGCACAGTTATGAAATGTACGGTTAAAATTAATGTTCTGCTTCCTCAAATGTAAAGCTATCCTGATTCTCATATAAAAGTCTTTTCCAAGTCAATTTTCTTTGAAACCACACACCGCAACTACTCAGCACATACTGCATATTACACGTCAGATAAACAAAATATCCTTGACGCCATATGAAGGGGAGACAGTCCATAAAAATATGCATCCAACCCTGGTTTACTTGAAACTCTTGTTATTTTCTTTATAGTCAAATAAATTATCTGTAATTTGTGTTTTCAAAACCTTCATACCTATATAATTAACTCAACCACAACAGAGAATAGACAGACTTGTGGGATTTCTTTGGATTCATTTCAAGGGGAAAGGGGGCTGTTTACAAGGTCTGTAATACCAGAAGTGTTACTGAGCACATTTTATTCCTGCAAACTGTTACAATGAAAGCACTAGGTTAATTTTCCAAGCATATGCCTTCTTTCTTTCAGAAGCCCAAAAATATAACATGTCCATTAAAGAGGGGGGAGCAGGGAAATGGAAAAGATTCCAATGCATCTGCCAAAAGGAGAATGCACAATTAGAAAACTATTTCACTCTAAAGCGAGAGGAATCACAACGACAGCAATGGTGATGTCATGTTGGTGGTCTCTGCCAAGAGTGCCTCTACTGTACCCAAGTCAAACTGGCTATGTTTAATATCTGCCTCCAACACGGCCAGAATAATAAGAAAGACAAACAGGGATCCCAAATATGGCCCAGACTCACAGGAAGCACCAGGAGGACTCTTGATTTCTCAGTATTTTATTTGGACTTGTTGTTCAGCTGCTGTGTTGCATTCTCTTCACCTGAGAGGATACGACTGGCTGAGGTTGTAGTATAGATCTTTTACTGAATGACAGTAAAAGATGTGTATTCTTGATATCTTGAGTGCCACACAGTCAAACCACCATAACTGTCAGGAGCCACAAGCCAAGCCTTACACTCAGTGCCGTGCAGATGTTTTGTCAAAGGCCTGTCTCACAGCATCTCAGTAACATGGACCAATCAGTGCCATTATTGTCCATTAATGAATGTGACCCATTTCAGTGCATTTTAGCTCCAATGTGGAGCTGGGACATTCTGTAGTACTGGTTTACACCACAGGACATTTTCTTTAGTCTTATAAGCAAAGCACAACTAATACCAGCAGAAACCAATCTTGTGTTTACGGTACAGTAGCTGTTGCTGCTCCAGTTAAAGTGTGCATAATTCTCCATTAATCTAGTAAATCTCAAAGCCAGTGTATTCATGCATGAAATCGGTTTCTTTGTTACAAAATAGCTTTTTTTTTGCTGGCTATTTCCCCACCACAGTAAGCAGGTCAGCAGTAAGACATTACAAAGCAGAGGGGGTGCTGGGGTCAGTGCTCTTTCATCCTTGCTAATAATGTTTGTTTTCCACAATTGTTGTTCAAACAAAGGATTTTAAGTCATAGTAACTCCAATCCCAAGACTTGATTGAAAGCCAAGAGCAATGAATTCAGACAGGCCAGCGACTAGTCCTGAGGTAGGCGCTGTGATGGAACCAGGCTGAACTGTCTAGATCACTGCTGGGTCTATTTTCCTTTCATCAGAGCCCATTCAAATTCTGCCCAGTGACCTCTCGAAGTTAACACACCATGTTCCAGCTGGTGACCTGTAACTATTAGCATTATTGCACCTGACAAAAATAACTGTTGTCTTGAGAGCAAAAAGGAGAAAACAAAGAAAAGGGATAGAGAAAGAGAATGAAAGAGAGCAAAGAGTGAGAGAGAAAAAAATGCCAAGACAGAAATGAAGAAAAATAGGAGTGAGACAACAGGAAAGTGGGGGGAAAAAAATCAAAAGAGAAGGAGACACAGAGAGAGAATGGGAAAGAGGGAGAAATTGTTCCTGATTTAGATCTGAGAGGCTCTGGTCCTTCAGATGTCTCCATCAGCTAACCACAAGCCCAGGCTGAGCATGTGAGGCATGCTGCTTACGCTGGCACAGCTACCCCCTAATGCTAATAACTGCAATGTGTTAGCTACAATAAAACACTCCACACAGACCCCTTACATACACACACACACGTGCGCACACACGCACGAACACACACACACACACACACACAGGCATGTGCACAAAGACACATCTTAGTTCAATCAACTACACACACGGGGAATTCCCAAACTTTAAATCTAACCTGTTAATTCCTAATCCAAAAAATTACCGGTCCCCAGTTATTTGCCAATTATTTATCATGTAGTTAATCTATTCAAGCACACTATTGTCACTTTCCATCATGACATGAAAATAATTAATAGTCTTCACAAAAGGTAAGAAAATGAGCATCCTATAGAGATATTTCTATCTTCTTTTAATTTTGGTGAGTTGCTGAAAAATAGAGGTCAGGACCTGATTTTAATTCACCTGTCAACAACTGACCCATCCCTGTCCAGGCTTTACTCATTACTTCATACGCAACATTAAGCACATTATAAAAGACATAAACAACACTTGAACGATGTAAGCACCAGCCTCCAGGAACAGCGCTAGTGGAGGCTGAGGCTACTCTGACAACTTAATTGCACATATGAGGTGCAACTGGAAGGCACGAGCTGTAGAGGCCTAAGTGTTCTTGGAGAGTATCAATGTTCTGAAACCAGAAAGATAGAATAAATCAAGGAGAGAGAAATGGGAGAGGACTTTCTGTCAGTGTTGAGAAATACCAAAGACATATTGCAGGAGGTTTGAGCATGCAAGCGGAATGCAGCAGGCCTATGTTTGCATAGCTTTTATACACCGGGTTCCAAAGCAACTGAGGTACTGTCAACATTCATCAGCTTTCTTGAGAGATGGAAAACTGTCAAACTTACTTTGGGAAAAAAACATCACAATTTCATCCTTGTAACATCTTGGAGTCGTAACCCTGTCCTTGTCCAAGGATCAGGTCTCTTCTTGTCTTCATCAGTGTAATGAAAGGAGACATGTTTCATTTCTTAACTTAAATTTACATAGCAAGCCAATGAAACAAGAGGCTTGGCCAATAGCCAGAGTCCAGTCCTCAGTTTTGTGAAGTATAATCACATTTACAAGTCATAAAACTGAAACTAAGATTTGAAAAGTTAAAAGCAAAAATTTTAAATGGGATTTGAACATTTGAATGTCTACAATAAATATTCATGTCTGCAGTATAATGTCTGTCATGTTACAGACAACATTTGCATGTGTTTCTGAACAAAGCTTGCAAATTTGTATTTGGTTGAAACAAGAAGCAGAGGATTAACCCCTCTGTTACTGCCCAGGCTGGTTTGGGTTGTTTTGAGCTGCTCTTTAAGTTTCAGATCTTTCTCCAATTAAAACTATGTTAGAAATTAAGTTATGTTAAATTAAATTACGTTAGAAAGCTTTACTTTCAACTTTTCAAAGTTAGTTTCAGTTTTAGGAAATATGAATATGACTTTACCTCATACTCCTTGATATCTCTGTGATGCTGTATCTCAACCAAACAGCATCCTAATATCTCTACTCACTGTTCTGTCAACTAGAAACTATAACTTAGATATATATTATATTTATATATTAATTATGACTGTCAAAATGTTTTTATGAGAGATTAGGAGCAAATACAACTCAATTACAGCATGTGAATTCTTATCATGTTGGTCACTTAAGACAAGCAATGTGGTCAATGTCAAGCCAGGGCCACTCTTTTAAGATGTGCATGTTTATCATCTTTTCAGCTAACTATACGTATGCCTTTTCCACACATTCTCCTTTTCTTCTCTCCCCCACCATGGAGAGTGACACGTTGTGCAATTATTCATATTACATTCTTCTTCTCTTACCCACACATTACAGGCGGCCGAGTTGGTCAACATAAAAGCCAACTACCAATTCCAGAACACTCTGTGGCAAGTGGAATCAAACTCATATACCAACCCACAAAGTAGAGCGGGATGACCTCCTTCTGAAACACACTTCGATCGGTATTCTTCTGGCTTTAAGAATCATTAAGTGTTACATATGAAATGTGTCACTGATAGAATTTAGATCTTCAGCTAGAATTGAATTTAATACTGGAAAAAAAACAAACATTTAAGCTCTGTCACATTACTTGCTACTAGCTCTGCAAGGGCAATTTTACTGATTAAAATGTCGCGCCTTATAGGGCGTCATCATTTCTATAATAAGAGCAGAATTATTCATAGGTCAAAGAGGTGAGGGTCTGCTAAATGAAGCACACACTCACCCTGAGACATAAAACACAGACCACCCACAGTTTGTGTAACATGGAGTCATACAAGCCTACCTTTCTCCACTGAGAAATTACACACACAGGCACCCAGTTACCGTGTTACTCCCTTTTGTCACTTTCTGTCTAACCCAAAGTAAAAAAAAAAAAGTCCATCTCTATAAATGCAGTTACACCAACTACATGAAGAAGAAAACCCAAATCTCCAAATACAATGATATTACAAGCAATATCAAGTGGTAAAAGTCTTCCCTAGTTCAATGCAATCACTTCTTATGGTGTGTGTTTAGATTTAAGACTCATGAAGCAAATGGTGTGCCTAATTGCAACACAATATCTTCCTTGAATTTCTGTCCAAAGAAAGCACTAATAAAGCGAACATTAGCCTTAATTGCAAGGTAATTGTTTCCCAGACTACAATATCACCAGGAGCACCCAGCAAGTAATAAGCTCCATTGAGGGATTGCTGTAGTCCGGATGGCCTCAGAGCAGGGATTAAACTGTGGAGCGGCAGCATCCTGTCCAGCGTGTATTGATCACCACTTGACTCACTGGATGCAGGAAGCCGCCGGGTTTAATTTTTCCCCCGACTGCTTTCCTGTGTCTGAGGACTGTCTGAGGAGCTGAAGTAACCTCATCCCACTAGGAACCCAAAATTCCATCAAACCTCAAAGACAAAGCAGTGTAACGCTGCGGGTTGTGTAGCGCCGGCTGACTCACAGGCAGCGGTGGCTGGGTGCAAGGCCTTCTGCTGGAATGACACACTTGTGCACTGCCTCCTGCAGATGCTTTAAATCAGTTTGGAATGCCAAACAGAGACCAGTGCGATGGGTCACTCTATGCTGAGAACTTGACTGAGAGGACAAATACAGCCTAGTTAATTACACGACTGGTTTATGTCCTATAATTCCTATAATTATGTTTTGTTGGAAAATATTTATTCGGCTTGTAGACACACTGCATGATTACTAACTTAACTTTTTTGTTGAGTGTGAAACACAGACTTGCTGACCAGGAAATGTCAGTCTTCGTCAGACTGAACAATCCTGTCAACAAGTGGGTTGACCTCAGACTACCAACATACAGTACATGTGACAGAGACAGTGGGCACCACTACTTCTGCTCATAGTCTTCTCCGCATTGTCATCAGATGTGATCTCACCTGAAATATCTCCAAATCTTATATGCGTATCCTACCCTTATATCTATACAGGAATTGTTAGAGGGCACTTTTGTACATGGGTCATAAAACAAACAATACATGTGGGCTTTTAGGATAAGTTTACATGAAAGCCTGACAAACTATAAACAATTTGGAGGTTTCATCTTCACAGTCATGGAAATGCTGCAATTGTTTTACGACAAAATGACCTAATGCCAACACATATATGAGGACCTACGCACATACACCCTCCTATAACCACTCACAACCACATACGCTCTTATGTTCAGTCCACTTCTGTCTCTACAGTTCTCTTTGTCTCTCATCAGAACACTGGCTATGGCTTCCAACCTGCCTGAGGAATCCACAGTGTGCCAACATGACTCCATCTTTTTATTATTTACAGTAAGAGAAGGGTTTTGTTACTGCTATGGGGGGCTGGATTCAAGGAAAATAGATTCTCCAAAGCTGCACGTCTTCTCCCTCTGTCTCTTCAGTCCTGAAGACAAGGCCTCGCTGAGCTGATGATCAGACGGATTTATGGTGCAATCTCTGTAAGCCATTTGCTCCCTGCAAGCCGGAGAATCAAAGACAAGATTTCCGGATGGCATTGGGACAGAGATTATCCAGTTTGTGCTATCTGATTGCAAACTTCCACAGGCTGTTTTCTTTTACTTGTTTAACTTTTCCCTTTGTGTTTTCTGACTTGTGAAAGATGAGTTGCACAGGCGCAAACAGACTGGGTCTCATTCTGCTTAGGGATGGGAATCGAGAACCGGAACCACTGAGAACCAGTTCCAAATTGTCCAATCTATTGGAATCATATGCCTCCGAGCTTATCAATTCCTTTTATCAACGTCGGCATTTTTTCAGACAGTTGCACTTTTCAAAAACAATGACGTCAAATTCATGGGTTTACACTGCAAGAAGTAGGAGTCATGGTGGAGAGGAAGAAACTGTCCAAAGCATGGCTTCATTTCAGAAAGCAAGACAACATCAGTGCTAGTTGTAATGTCTATAAAATGATCATTTCAGTTAAGGGTGGATACACCAGCAAAATGCGGAAACATTTTTCTATGCAACATGATGTTCCATTCCAGGAATGCCATGTATTTGACACTCTAGGTACAAGTGCCACTGCTTCCCAACTGAACAGCACGTTAGTTACTGAGGGTATCCTGTGCTATAATAACATTAGAGCTATGCAGGCAGGCTTAGCAGATTTTTCCTTTGACTAAGAAAAGTTAAATGAAAGCAAATGCTATACAAATATTGTTTCATTTCATCCATTTTAGATGATGACAGACAGACTGCTGCTGCTACAGCTAGTTCTCAGGCTCCAACCTGCCTGACTAAAACTGATCAGGAAATAAGAAGGAAATTGATAATGAATCAGACCAACAAGCAGAATCGATAACTGCATTAGTATCACTAAAGTCTTATCAATTCCCATTCCTAATTGTTTTAGAGGATATTTTATACTACAAAGGCAGAAAGGCACTGAAAGTCCATTTGATTGCATGTGTAACGTTTTATTAGACACAATGACATTTCTGAAGAATACAGTCCTGATTTTTTTCTTTGTCACTTCAGAACATGTTCACACTCTGTCAAGGAGAATTACATATCTCATTTTAAACCAGAGAGTAACGCATAAATACAATAGGGCAATTAGGCTTTGACAAGAGGCTACACACAGAAGCCGACAACAGTCCACAGATCCCAGGTTTCCTATTTAGTAGGTTGTGGATTCAGCAACTGGGTGGAAAAACCACATGTTAAAGTAGCAGCATCCAGAGTATAACTTCACGACAAGCAATCAACTGTGCATCTGTGGTCACAGTGTTTTAAAACCTGTGTGTAATTGATTGTTTTGTATTACAAAGTCATGTATCACATCTATAGAGTCCTGTTTCACTTCTGAGTCAAAGTAGCCATCCTTCAAGTAGGTGGTAGATTTAGCAATAGAATAACAACTTGGGGTTTTTAAGAAGTCTTCAAAAAGGGGTTCCCTAATTCACATGTATTACCCATTATTTAGGAGCAATGAGGTTTGGTGGTGTAAAGCCCTAAAAATAGTTTGGAAGGAATCTAACAGAAGAAAGGGCCTAGTTGGACCATGTGCCAAACCAACAAGTCTCAGAGGCACCTCCCCAAATCATCTTGAGGCAATGCATCAATCAGAACCTCCACATCAGTGGCAAATGCACTCAGCGGCCATAAAACTCCCAGATCAAGCAGCAAACTGAGCCAAAACCAGAAAGGCTCTCCTCGGTAAACCCAAGCCCTTATCTTTGTCTCATAAAAAATAAAGAGTGTCTGAGAGTGTTATGATCCACTGTAACTGCTGTCCAGCCAGTTCCTCTCCGTCTTTGCTGATCACACCTCATCTTCAGCATCTGGAGCAGTTTACCAAGATGTCAAGAAGAAAAAAAAAAGTGGCCGTAATTTTGCAACATTACATCAATGTTAGCTGTTAGGTCTTTCATTAAGGCCTGAGTTCAGTCTTGCCAATTTGTGTTACTGCTACAACTAGCTACAAATACAAGAACAAAACTCAAAAAACAGCCGCAAAATAAATCATATCTCCTACCAAAGGTTTTATCCATCTCCTCATTATAGGGAGAAGCTTGAAGGCAGTAATGTCTTAAACCAAATGCTCAGCATCACAGTCCAGCTCCAATCCACCACATCTGAGTTGAAAACCTTAAAATGACAACATCAACCTAATGAAAAAAATTAAATACACCAAAAACAGAAAAAAAACAGTCCTGGATATGGGTAGTTTGGTATGAAGCATGAAAAACTGAAGATTGCTGCTAACTCCTTCTATGAGATTTCCATGGGGCAAATAAGATACTAGATGGAGACCTCATGAGTTATATTAATAACTCAAGTTTCCACATGGGCTCTGTATATAGATTGACAGATTTTAAAACCATTGTTTTACCAAATGCAGCTTTTGACATTTTTAGACTGCTTTTTAATTTAGAACGGGCTCAGATCAAACAGTTCATTCATATCAAGTAACTCAAGAGGGGCCACATTGAGTGAGTCTTTGCACAAGAAGAAAGAAGTTAAAGTTGACTACTACAAAACCCTTTCATCCCCATGACCAATCTCCTGTTACATACATTGAGCTCTTAGGCACAGACCAGGGCTTAGTATAATTTCACATGGAGATGTCCATGCTAATAATTCAACTCATACATGAACTACGACGAATTTAATTTCTGAACTTAAACTGAAGAGAGAAATATAAAGGCAGAATTATCTACATGCACAATAAAGCTTAAAACTAACGTGCATTAAAGAAAGCATGTATGGTGTTTAATCTTCAAATAACACAAGTAGCCTTGACACAATTGAAGAAGATTTCTAAGCTTGTTTCAAAGTACCATGTGATTTTAGGACGAAATAAGATATATATAAAATCTAATGTATTTCTGAATGGCCTTGGGTTTGTAAAATTAATGTCAAAAACAAGTTGACAACATTTTTTCTATTACCATACTTTCTGCACTACAAGTCCTCATTAGAGCTTATTTTAAGCAATTACACTGTCAGCAGGAGCTGTAATCTCCAACTGCTGCTAAACGCCCAAATTTCCACATTTGCTGGAAACTATAATTGTGAGCTGTTCTTGGTGCTTTGCAGATGGGCCCTATTGAGCAATCTGAATATCCCTAATATTACCCAGTTCCTCTCGAGGGGAAACACGAACATTAAAAAGGTCCAAATAATTCCGGTCAAATTACACAACCCTTAATGAACTTCAAAAGACGTACGGATGTTTTTACAGGCCAGCGCTCAGGCTTTAACAGTAATTATGAAAACAAACCATATTAATGATATCATTTATCATTTCCACACTTTGACCGCATGAGGCCCACCACAAAGTTCCTGTCTCTATTGGACCAAAGAAAAACTGCTAATCTACTAAATATAAAATGTAAGATTTTCCATACACGGATCAATTTTTTTTTTAGTTCTTTTAAAGTTCCTGTGGGCCATCACCCAAATTACTTGAGGGCTTCAAGGAGGACTGTCCTGGCCCACGTTTTGCATGTAACTATGCCAAATTCCCTGCATCCTTGCTGAAATATGATTAAAACTGGACCAGGGTCTGACATATATATGAACAGGATAGCTAACCTCCAGAGAAATATAATCTGGTTTCTGTGGGCTGACCAAAGTGGGAACCTGCCACCACAGAGATGACAGGGCAAAACTGCTGTTTTTTAATGTTCAAACAAAGTTGAAAGTGTAATAAAGATTAAATAGAAGTAATATAAAGTTACCAGATTACAAACATCCACAACATATGAGTAAACTGGCTGCATTTTTCTGGCCAAGAACACAGTAGTCAACCTCCTGCCTCCCACTCACATAAGAGAGTGTAGCGGCTCATTTAAATTCCACATGCTAGAGGGACTTCTGCTCTAAGTCTGGCATTGCTCCAAATTATGTCTCATGGGTGTACATACCACTGAATAATTTGTCCAAACGTCATTTACAATTCACCAAAAATCTTTTCCTGACTGGAAGCCTTTTAAAAAACATCTGCAACAAATAGTTGTTTTGAGACTATATGCATTACACCAGTACAGGTACTGGTACATGACCTTAAGCTGTGCATGAAGCATAAAAGACAAGTTTAAAGTTCCATCAAACTAGAAACCTGATCGCACAGGCAGTAGCCACCTGCATAGTACAGTATGATATTTACCATTAGTTCTGGGCAGCTCAAGCTCATGTGTTACAAATCTTTTTGCCGCAGTCTATATAATTAGCTGTAATTGACTTCCCTTGAAATGTGTTTCTTCTGGGACATCTGGCCTTGAAACTCCAACTTTCCCATAAAAGGGCCAGTGCCAAGCTATACTTTCAATTTTGCAAACTGCACTGGTGGCAAAGGTCGAACCTGGATCTTCTGCAAAAACAAATCTTGCCTTTCATATACGACACTTCAAAAATAAAAAAAATACGTATAACTAAATTAAATACAATAATACAAATTAATTTTAAAAAAAACTGTTTTTGTTTTTGATAACTGATTTTCACTCATTGACAGAATTATGTGAATGAGTATACATGAAAGGGCTTAAAGTGACATTTCTTAATGATAATTTACAATTGATGCTTGGGTGCCCTGTTGAGCTCTCTTATATACAAAAAAGTTTCTGTTTAGATTCTGTATTACTCACCAAAACGCATTTTGTGCATCCTTAAGGTCTTACAAATGTGATGAATGCACTTCCTTCCTCATAAAAAAAATGAAACAGAGACTAATGACATGCTAAAGACAGAGAGGGAGTAGTAAATAGCACTGGTTAAAGCCACCTCACAGTTGTGAGTTCCCTGAATATTTCTGGTCAGTGGTCAATGAAGCTGTCCCTTTTAAGGAACAAATGTGCTGAGTGAGAGTACTATGCTTTCCGGAAGGGAAATCACACTGGCAAAGTAGAACCAATCATTTGAAATTAAATTATCATTAAATGATAAAAAGATGTAGAAAACAATAGCTAACATGTTTTATGCTGGAATCCATCTGCGTAAAAATAAAGTTTGATGCATCTATTGATAAATTGAGAGAGCATTTGCGAATAGTTAATTTTGGTAGTATGGATGACAACACACCTATTTGATATCCCCAAATTCTCAAATGTGCTGCTCATAGCAGATTGCCATTAAAGCACTTGCCACTGTGCTTTTGAACCGGCTATAACTATAATATCAATAGCAATGATACAGCGCCAAAGATGTCATTCATTCACTGTCACATCAGAATGAAAAACTTAGAGTTAGATTTCAATGGCAAGGCTTTTCTTTCAGCATCCGCCGCAAATGCTGGTAACATTAGTCTATAATCACACTTTTATGGTATATTTTGACATTTTTAATATTTAAAACCATTACACTAACTATACACTCCTAACTAAAACAAAATCTCAACTCTTTTGTGGGGCTTTGGCTCTCATCATGCCAGCTCATTACAGATAGAAACCTGTGAATCAGAGTTGCCAGGCCAGAAACAACATGTCATATTGCACCAACTGAGCACAACTTTGCCCAAGCACTAAAGCCAGATGTTAAACCAAATGTAAGCAGAAGGACATAAAACTCTGAAAGGCCAGAGGGATGAATACAGTTGAGTTGAGAAACACCTAGTGTTAAAAACAGTAAAAAACTGCTTGAGATTCTCGTGATTTGTGATTTACATAAACAATGCACGGTATTTAAACATGAAAAACATCAAGATTATTTGCAGGTAACTGATGCAAATACAAAAACACATAACTGTACCTGTCTTAAAAACATTTAACACTTTAGGATCTAGTCTACGCTGAAAATGAAATTATATGTTTTAGTTTCTTGTCATGTGATTTTACACAAAGTCAAGATTATAGTGTGCCTTTGTTGCAGCAACTCCACCACAGGCTGAAGGTTGCCAGGGGTCAAGTTCAACATGTACATGTGTTTATTTAAAACAAAGGCCATTAAGAAACTTTTAGAAACACAGAGAGAAAAGGGATGAAAGAAGCTTAACTTTTGCATGAGGAGGAATTTCACATAAATAACAAGAAGATCTGGCCAGCCCTGTTTTGGAATCAAGGATAACATGTTTCTCATACCAGTAAATCACTAACCTGGGCTCCATCCTTCAACTTCAGAATGCACTCCATGGTGTTGATGGTGATGACAACAGGCTCCGAGCCCAACTTGGTCCAGGGTACGTGGATTCGCAGCTCATGGATATGACCACTCATGAATGTAAAGGGCAGCTTCAACTCCTATAAATATACAAATTATAGTTATAATATGTACTACAGTATTACTAAGGGCATGCGGTGATATGACTGATGAGGCTTCAAGAACATTTGAAACCTTCTACCATCTATTTTCTAAACCGCTATTTGAAACTAATATTTGAAGACGAGAGGATAGTAAAAACAACAGCTACAGATTACATACTGGTCACGCTTTTAACAAAATCCGTCAGATTTTCTCAGAGGCAGACGAATCACTGTTATGCATCTTGAACTACTCTGTGTGAACGAGTCCCATGAAACCAGACTGCCTACAAACAGGCTTCACATGCCTCCTATGTACGTCTAAGCCAAAAACCTAATAACCAAATCTATTTCAGAGGAAAAGCTGTCATGGATCTACACTACGTCTGCTTGATACCCCCATAATGTTTCAATAAAAATTACTCTTTATATTAAGAAGATGGTCTCTAATTGCACATTTTAAAAGAGGTACTGTCGAAATGAAATGCAATAAAACAAAAGCAAAAGGAGGACAATGCCAAGGTTGTGACATAGCGCTACACATCAAAATCCTAACACAATTCCCACTGTCGGTTGGCTTAAAGCTGCTTTCAATAAGAACTTTCATCACAATCTCTGTTGGGTTAGGTAGTGTTTTGGTTTGTTCTTCAGAAGCAGTCAGAATCCACTCAAGAGAAAAAAAAATTCCTGTAACTCATGGCAGACTAATCTAATCCAGACATTACAAGTGTAAGAAAGAACACTGTGTCAAAATAACACTACAGAGCAAAATATCTGAGTAAGTCTATCAAACTCCTCCAAAATGACAGTGAAGATACTGTGTTTGAGCCTAGCTGAACAGCATAGCTGCACTTTGTTCTGATTCTATTCAAGGCACAAGAACCCGACTAAATACATAGTAGCTAAAAATGAATGGAAAAATATGTGGGGCGCATGCTCAATTTGCAAACCTTTTACTTTATTTTATGTTCTAATGAAATGTTTACACGGTTAACTGCTTCTTCTGTTAAGAGACCAAAATGCTAAAACTAATCATTTTAAAATGCTAATTTCAGATGCTTTACATTAACAGCTTAATTGTATATTGTATGCACATAGATGACCAACGTTTATGCACAAAAGCAATAGACAAAAGTGCAGTAAACTACAAAATGTCCTACAAAAATAACAGAGGTATGGGCAAACACAAGTTTAATCATTTGTGATTTGTGAGAGACACCAATAGTAATTTAAGAACTTGTGTGGCTCAAGCAATATGGACCATTAAGTGTGTATGATATGAAAAGACTTCAGTAAATATTTGTCCTCCTAGTAGCACTGAGCACTAGCTCATAACTGTCACCCATCTGAACTGCATGGCATTCCTGCAAATAAAATAACCACATTGCCCATTATGTGCCATTAAATGTGAAAATAAAATGTCTGCCTTACTAAAAAATCTTGTTTTGATTTTGTAAAAAAAAAGTTTAAGAAAGCAGAGGACACTTTCTGCATACAGTACCTGTTCCAGCACATCTAGCTTCAGGTCCAACTTGCTGAGCACCACATCTCCTCCCCAAAGAGACAGCTGCAGGTCAGATGGCTTTAGATTCTTAATGTACTTGTTCACATAGCTCATCAGGAGCGGTGTGACATAGGATTCCAACATCTTGTTCCTGTCCTGAGCACACATCAATGATTGAACAAAACATTGTAATGTTATACAACATTGTGTTTATTTGTACATTAAAATACTTGTATTAATTCTCCTTTTGCCATTATATCCTAATATTGTTCTTAAGAAAACACGAGTGCTTCAGAATCCTAGACCAAAGAATAGACATTATCCACAGCAGATATTTTGTATGTCACAGCACAAGACCACAGGTGAAATGAATAAGACTAATGATAACTGCACTCCATTTGGGTGTGCCAGTTCCAACATAGCAGTACTGTACATGCTGGCTCACTTGTACGGTGTATAGGGACACTTAAATAGAATGGAGCCATAATTAACCCACATACACCTCTGCTTTTCCTGCTATGACAAGGGAAAATGTTTTTTGAGAAATAAATATCATTAATAAAAGGGCATACTATTATTATCAATATTAGTATTATTATTATTATCATTATTATTATTATTATTAAAAAAGTTCATAGTCCACCTATAGTATGAAAAATGTGTGGCTATACATGTGAGTATATATAATGCATAACAACCTAAAACTCTTAATAACCTCAAGCTGATGCACAATTCAGCACTGTGTTCTTAGGTTAAAATTTTATAGTAAGTGCACATTGTTGTGGTTCTAACCATCATTAAGCCAGAGAAAATGCTCTTTGATTGGCATTCTGCAAATGCAACATCCTTAACAGTGATGTATGGGAATGTTTTGTGTCGGTACTATTGCCTCAACTCTATAAAATATTGGACGGCAGATCATTTTCTACAAGTAAAAGCTGACAAAACTGAAGGTCTTATTTCTGCCCCAGCTGCATTAGTTCTCCTTCCTCCTCTGTTACGTCTGCCTTCCATAATCTAGGAGTTTCTATGGACCATGGTCCTTCATAGGGTCTCATGCAACACCAATTTTGATTTCTTTACACTGGCTTGAGGTTACAATTGCTAAACTTTGGAACTCTCTCCCATTGGACTTAAGATCCGGGGGCACCTTTAATAAGCAGCTCAAGACCCACTTGTTTAGATCTGTTTAGTTTTGAGTATCTTATTCATTCTTTCACTTTTTTGTTTTTAGCATATTTATTAATGTCTGCATTTCGTGTATGCTGCTTGCTCTGTCTTTTATGTGCTTATTTGTCATTTATTGTAAAGCACTTTGTAATGTGCTGTTGAAAGGTGCCATATAACCAAACGTATGTTATCAAATATATCATTTACATTTAAAAACTGACCAAATTCTTGCTAGTTATGTCCAAAATCTAGGCAGAGTGAGTGTGTAGGTTAACTACAGTTGGCAAGTGCTTCTACTTCTCAGTGACTTAATGTTATTTCACAGGAGTGTCTGAATTAACGTTAGCCTGCTTGTTAATGTGTTTACTTATTAAGCACACGACTAAAAGAGAAACGTCAGCAGTAGCCAGCTACTCCATTTCCCTGTGCATAGCAATGTAAGTCAACATAATTTGGTGTTTTAAATGAAGCAGTGTCGTCCTACGTAGTAAGAAATTTAACTTACTGCGGAGTAGGAGTTAGCCAGAGAGGCTAGCTATGCTCTCCTGTCATTCTAGCTACACACAACACAGCAGCAGAGCAAAGAAGCTAAGCTAAGCTAACTGTTAAGAAGAAGTCGCCCTAACTTCGTTTCGGCTTGCTAAAACGTGTGACCACGGGTAAAAATAGAAAAAACCCTCCTTACTTGACTCCCGGTTTGATCCTGTAGCTATTTCTTGAATTCGGCGTTTAATATAACATATTCATCCTGTAAATTGACGTTAGCCACATCTCAACAGCTTCAGCCTAAACGTCATCAGTAAACACCGACGCGGCTTCCGTATGCCTGGTGTTGCCTTCTAGTCCTGTCGGAACTATGCTTTTCGGTGTTCAGTGCACATATAAAACCAAAAATAGTGGTAACAGAGACGCTAGAAATGTCCTGTAATAGCTACATGACTGGGTGAAATGTGATTTTAAAGGAATCGACTACGGTTATCACTTAAACGAAATGCAGAAGAACTTCAAACAAGTACCTGATGCCTAATTTGGACACTGCAGCACCAAGTGCCATAGTCCCCAGTTGGTTTGAAAATAGATAAAATGGCAACACATAGCTGGTAAAAATCACTTTCTAAATATTTCTTAATCACAATTTGCTTGTCGTCACACCATCGATCTTTCTGTGTAAGTAGGATGTACGAGGTGCACGGGAAGGCGTCATCACACGTGGTATCCGTACCTTCTCTCGCACGCCCTGAACCCTTATATGGCAGCAGAAGCTCACCTTTGCTGAGAGCGCAGAGAATGAACTCTACAATGAGCAGCTGCTGAATAGTGTCAGTGCGGAGACAACTTTATTTTGAAATGATTGGAAAACAATTTTAAAAAACAGGCTGTGTCCTATATTCCCATCGCAAAATTGGGTTTTATTTCAAGGACAGAGAATCTCTTCAGATAACCTACTGAGAAGGAGACCTATGGAAAAGTCAGCGATAGTGAATAATGAAGGCTATAGTAGAAGGATCACACAGGTGGCTTGTCTCGTTTCTAAACATCTCATTTGACATAATCTTAAATATGAGATGAAGTGTTATAACTGTGCTTACTGAATTTACAGATATACTGTTATTGTAGATTTAAGTGATTACATGCTACTGTAAATTAAAATGCAATAGCAAACACCATGAAAAAGGAATGGTATAGTAAAACAAAAAAACTAAATTATTTTTGTCCTTCTCAGGCCTTCTTTTATCGTTTCAGCATCATGGGTGACCTTGAAATCATTAAAACCAAATATTAATATCGAGGTGGGAAAAAAGGGTTAATCACCATCTATTCATTACAATCAAACTTGGACACACCAGTCATTTCCGTGTCCAGTTGTTTCTCTGGCTATGTCAAATCTGTCTCTTTTCACACGTTTGTTTCTGCACATGTCAGCTGCTGCCACTGAGTTAATAGCTGGACAATATTGACAGGACTAATTAGAGCACACACATAAGTCACAACCTGCAAAAACAAATAAAGCCAAATGACTGCACACATTGGAAAACTATGAAGGCCCAATATTATTGTGAGTTTGCTTCATGTCAGTGTGATTTCAAACAAATATTTTTTTTAGTGAATTTTCAGATTATGGCATTAGAGGGAGTTTAGCTGTGATTAAAAAAAAAAAGTGGATGTCTGTTGCAGGCTGTTGAGGGTCATATGAAGATCATATCAGAGCAGTGAAGTTCAGCTGCAGCAGTCAGTGTTGTCCTTCCTCCTGTCAGCTAGCTGCAGCTTCCTGAGTGCACAGTCCACACAGGCCGGTCACCGATGAACTTCAGCATGTGACTGTCCACTCTGTGCCAACTGTGCTGTGTACTGTCTTTATTCTGTGGTCAGGTCAGGCCCAGATGTGCTCGGAATTAACGGAGAAAGCACTTGATGTTATGTCATCTTAGATTTGCGCCCACTGACAAGGCTGATTTTAATTCATTTAATTCAGCATATACACAATATAGTCAGGTCATTTGGTCCAATCTGGCATTCTGCTGGTAAAATGTATTTTATGTCTTCAATGTCAGGGATAATTTAAAAATGTTTTTGTTCTATTGTCATATTATTTAGATAATGAACATAATGAACGGATCAAATTGTGGGGTATTTCCCGTCCAGGACTAAATTTCCATTAACGTTAAGCTAACCGAGAAATTTGAGTTAAAAATCCTGCTGATCAGCTCCTGGTTTCCCGTCGGTCAAGCTCTCCACAAATTAAAATAAAAACGAAAAGTAAAAAAAAATGAAAAATTAAAATGCACAAGTTTTGTTCACATGTGTGAAGACTCCAAAATTGATTAAAAGTTATTTTTATATTATATATTTTCATTATACACCTGTACATCAGTCGCAGTTACATACTTGTATTTTGCCTTCAGCATTACACCATGAGATCATATTCAGGCTTCACAATTGTTTATTGACGCTGATTATAAATTAACTATAATCGAATCGGTTCATCACAGATTTAAATACGACTTTTAACTTTCTCAAACAATTGCAATTGCAATAAATAAATCCCAGGTTTTTGTCGTTATTATTATTATTAGGATTATTATTATTGTGTGTACATCATTCATCTTTGCATCAATTGAAGCGTTTCATTTTTTGCTGATTATGCGTGATTTTTTTGTATGATAAATAAAAAGCTTTTTTTTTCTAAATATGAGACGTTTCACGTTGTTGCCCCTCCAGTCAGAAAATAATGAGGAAAAGCCTGCAGTGCGTAATAAACTGGGCCTTAGTTAATGGCCTTTCAGCAGCAATGAGCGCCGTTTTAAATCTTCTTTTGTTATTGCAGCCACTTGTTCCAGAGCCTATTTTCGAGCCCATTAAATATAAATACTATTTTTTCAAGCAATTAATTGCAACGTCAGGTGAAAATCGGGATTTTAAAACGAGTCTTCATCAGACAGTCATGGCTGGTGAAATCACGAAACAACAGGCCTGAAGGCCAAACAACACAGAAAGACAGAGAGATGAGGAGGAAGTAGAGTCTCACTGTGTCTTCACCGAATCATAAAAAAATTATATAGATCAACTCATTCTGTCACAGCCCAGAGCTCTGATGGTTAATATTCAAGCGCAATTTGATCCATTCGTTTGATCCATTCTGTGGCCGACCAAAGGTTAGCTGGGCCCAATCCAAATCCTTCAATTTATATATGTACCTACACAAATCTATCTAAACCTGTTGGAGCAGGACGTGCAAAGCGCTCACTCTGTCCCCGTCAACAGTCTTCTTATATTATCATTATATTGTGTAAATTAATCTTTTCATATTGTAGGCCCAAATTTTTAATTTGCAAAATCGAGTTGTTTCCTACTACATCTCCTCAGAGTTTCATTGATGATAAATTATAAACATGCTCAATCAAAAGTGGTGGCCGGTTGATGTCTGCTTGTATCTTTTTGCTCTGAGGTTTAAGCAGTCTGATTATAATTCATTTTTTGTTTGTAGTGTACGCAACCAATTAATGAACAAAAATAATCTGCAGGCATTATGGGACACGTCTCATGTTGTTGGGTTAAACTGCTCTCTTTGCGCCGGAAACTCCTTCTGCAGGTCAGCTGTGATATCAGAGGTGATGTAGATAAAGACATGTGATATGGTGGCTAATGCGGCTAATATAACACTAATCAGCTGCAGGGTCCGGAAGACGGAAGATAATGATGGAGCTCAATAATTCAGAGACTTACAAAAGCACTGAAAGGTGGATGGAAATTCTGCATAAATAATGACTATATGATTGATCATTTTATTTATAAAAAATAGTTTATTATACAGAATCAGTTCTTATTCAAAAAGACACAGATGAGTTTGCATTTTAATAACTTTCCTCTCCATGAGTCTTAAAGACATTTCATCCCCCCCTAACTGCTAACTGATATCTGCTGGTCTACTATAAAAAGCCCAACAAGTCAGCCACACTAAGCTCTCTCTGGCTGCTGCCTGTAAACATATAGACTATTAACTTGACGGCCATGGTGAACGGCGTCATCTAAATATTGCTTTTGGGCTTTGACGTGTTTCAAAGTGCAAGAGGATGACAAAATAAAGACAGAGCAGATGTATAATGGAAATATTTATTTTCTAAAATACAATTTAACATACTTAAAACTTATGACTGTTTGTTGACAACTGTATCATTTCAAGGTCAGAAAAGGAAAAATAAAAAAACAAAAACAAACAACAACAACATTATGTACACGGTCTTGATATTTACAGGTGGTGTGAAGAAAGCCGGACGTGGCTCCGCTGCTGTCCCACATGAGGTGCAAACCAAATCCCCACTCTAAAACGTGCTGCAGTAAACGTGTCCTGATTTTTGGAGATTGTCTTTGAAACAAGAAGAAAAAAAAAAAAGAAAAAAGTCGCTGACTTGTCTTCCTGCGTTTTGTCCATTGTTATTTTTTTAGTCTGTCCAGGCTAGTAGTCCTGATGTGGGCTGTGCGTCAAACTGTGCCGTCGCAAGTCACAGTTGCGCCGAAACACCTTTCCGCAGCGGCCACAGCTGTAGGGCTTGATGTCTGTATGGGTGAGAAGGTGAGTTTTCAGGTTACTTCTTTGATTAAAGGTTCTTCCGCATGTGGGGCATTTGTGGGGAGACTCCTGTTTAGATTTAAAGCAAGCAAAGGATTATTCCCTTTAATTGTATAGAACGTCTATCAAGTCAATCATCTAAATAACTCCACTAGTGTCAGGTATAATTTACACAATATTTATCTCTCATTTACATTTTTTTTTTCATGTGGCCAATCATTTTGTGAGACTTATGAACATCCCCATGCATGCAGTGGGCCGTGCACAATATATGTGAATTATCATGATAAAGCGTCACACACTTGAGTGAGGATTAAAAAAAAAATAAAAATCATGGTGGTTTTTACAGTTAATATTTCCAGCTTACCTGCATGTGTAAGGTTTTATGGACGGCTAGAGTTCGAGACTGACAGAATCCCTTCCCACATTCTTGACATTTGAACGGTTTTTCCTTGGAGTGGATGTATCTGTTAAACAGAAACGACACTTCATCAAACGTCTGCTCGTGCGTGGATTTGCTTGCAGATCTCGCAAACCCCACAGTCGCAGGGGCGAGAAAAAAAAGCTCTACTGTGCAACTTAATGTGCGTCCAAGTTTATGCGTAAAGGTGCTTTAGCGCCCTCATGGAGAAAAGTCTGGGAACAGGCCTGCCTGCATGTTCAAGCAACATTTATAAATTATATTTTTAGTTGCAACTTCTGCAGTGATCATTTAGAGGCATGCATATATTTATGATTTATAAATCATGTGCACACTCATGGATACTGCTGTGAATGGCAGACCCCCCTCCTAACCCACTAAGGAATGATCACAGTAGTAAAAATGTGTCTTACCTGTGGTCTCTGAGATGGTCCTGTCTTCTGAAAGCCTTGTGGCAAATATCACAGGTATAGGGCCTCTCGTCTGTGTGGGTCCTCTCGTGGATGAGGAGGTTGTAGGACTTGGTGAAATGCCTGCCGCAGAACTTGCAAATAAATTCCTTTTTAGTCTTGGATGGGAGCCTGCCCCGGGTGGGCTTTCTGTCCGGGGACAGCTTGCTCAGCTCGGAGATGGTTCCCCCTAGTCCCGATGCCAGCTTCGCCAGATCCGCGGCCTTCGGCGGGTCCTCCTGTGTGGCGGCGAGGGCCAGGTTGGCGAAGTCAAACCTCGGCCTGTCCTTGTGCAGGGACGGGACGCCGTGCGCGGCGCCGGCCTGTTTCGGATGGAAGAGCTGCGCCGCGGCTGTGAAGGGTAACGCCGGGAAGGGAATCCTGGGGTCCACCAGCCCCTGGGCGGCTGCCATCTCCGTGATCGTCGACCTCAGTCCTTGGATGTGCGGGTAACCAAGAGTCCAGTGGTTCATGTGCATGGTCTGCACCGCGCTGAGGCCGTACAGCCCCTGCAGCTGGTCGGCGGGGAAAGTGTTGACGGCCTGCAGGAAGGAGTAGTTGGTGAGCTGCAGGGCCGGGTGCAGGGGGATCGGAGCGTGCAGGGCTTTGCTCCCCATCTCGGCTCAGACCTCTGCAGAAGACACGGTGAAAACCCTGTGGGGAAATACAAAAAAAAAATTGCAAAAAGCCATGAGTGTTGTGTGTAAATGCAAACATTAGAGCTTGTAATTATGTGGCGAGAAAGGCAAACGTTCACTTAGAGATCATGACAGCAAAAACCACCTGTGCACGAGTATTTTACTTTGAATTCAATGAGAGATTTTCATGCACATCTTTTATTATAATCAAACATGATCTGGTAAATTATGCAACCACAAATGGGATTATATTGAGTCATCATGAGTGGATAATTTCTGCTCATATTAGGGCGCAAATTAATACATTTGAACAACATCCACATGGCGATGAAGATGATTGGCTCAATAAATTCAACCTGTTTTTAAGTTGCAGCAATATTCTTGCACTGATAATGATGAGCAGTTTGTCACAGGCACAACCACAGGGAGAACATAAACATTGCGCATGAGCAAAAACAAAGTTTGTCCATTTCAAAAAAAAAAACAGAGATGCTCCCCAAAGCGATTTTACGAAACAAATCAGTCATCGAAACCGTAATTAAATTAAAGTGGGAGCAAAAAAAAGCTCATATGGCATCGATTATCGCCGTAAATGACATATCCAGATCCCTCTGAATGAAGCACTAAATCTGCTGCGAGGTAATTAGAGAAGACACGTTGTTGTTTTTGACTGTTGTAAGCTGGTGTTTCACAATGCGAAAAACAAGTGCTCTGTTGAGTCGCAGAATTATTTTTTTTTTTGCAAGCAAAGATCAAATATTGTTGCGGAGCGAGTCAGAGGGAAAACACACACAAGTGCTGGCTGTTATCCACGAGAAAATTACTTTAATCACTGAGAGCAAAAAAAACCTTATTGATCAAAACCCTGTTCTCTTCTGCACCTGTTTACCTGCACTAGTGACTCCTCAACCAATCTAACGTTTACTTTAATCTTTGCTGCAAATGCATGTGCTTTTTTATGCCATAACCATAATACTGCACTTAAATATTTATTTATTTCATACTGCATGATTTTTTTGTATAAAGCAGCCCCCCTCTACAGAACATGGTAGCAAATTACCTCTGGGCTTTTTAACCTACTTTTCCACTGAACAATGTTTGCCTTAATTAAAAGCAGGAGCTACCTATCTCCGCGGCGCAGTGACAAATAACTTGAGCTGACAGTGCAAGAAAATCAGAGGGCCTGCTTCCATGTTTGCGGGGATGACAAGTTATGTTTTCCCACACAGAAGAGTCCACCGTGATGGTGAGAGCGGGGCTGGCAGGAGGCCAACGGCGAGCTGACCTTTAGATGTGGTCGAGAATGGGAATAAGGGGGAAAAAAGTTTTCTGTTTTTTGGATGATAGAGTGTGATGATTAAAGCTGTTTTTTTTTTTTTTTTTTTGAGTAATCAGATCAAATCGTATTTTATGTCACAAGCCTGCCTGACCTGAACCTTTTCTGGACATTTTGCAGAGGGCTTGCAGAGTGAAAGTCCTGCCTGCATGGTTCAATCAGGTTGTTCCATTTGTCTCTTTAAACTCTACTTTCCTTTCCCCTTCCACAGACCGGATAGGGTTAAACGTAAGTTTTGCACAGGTGCAACACAAGTCACCGTGCAGGCACTTGTTGTTGTTCTTTGCCCACGTACAACTTTGTTCAACCTGTTCCTCTCTCCACAACCTTTGGACTTGATTCACACTGTGACAGCAGCCTGGAGTGCCTTGTCGTGTTCTTGTCGTGTTCTTTCAATCTCTAACAGATTCTTTTCTGGAACATGCTTTTAAATGTCCTGACAAGTTTTGGGTTGGTTTTTTTTTTTTGCAGAAGCGAAGGCCACTGCTTGTTCCAGCAGTGACCGGTGATGGCAAAAACGTGGGCGAACTATGACCTCAAGCTGGTGATCTATACCAAGCAGTAGTCACCTCTGGAAACAAGATTTAATGTAACTTTTGATCGTGAAAACCTTTTCACTAACAGTTTGATCTCTTTGGTTTAAAGCGCAAACAGTGGAAATAAAAGTTTTTCTTTAGATGAAAAGTTCTAACAAATGAGCTGATTGAGTTCCCTTCCTGCACAAGACTGACACAAAGCCCACCCTGTCAAACTGAATCTTACCCCAATAAATAGCTGCCAAAGGTCCTGCGGTATGTCAGTAATCCACAGTAACTATAGAGGCGACGAGCTCCAATAAAGCGCCGCTAAAAGTTTTCCAAGCTCCAAGTCCATGAAACTTTCATGTAGCCATGCAGCCAACTCTGACGTCTCGGACCTTCGCAGAGATGTGACAAGTTGTGAAAAAGTGGTGGAAAGAGGCGAAGAAGTGTGGAGGGGAGACAGCAGCGGCAGGGAGTCCCGTCCGGAGCTGGGGCTGGAAGTGTGCGTAACGCGCACCGGTCCTTCACTTTTCAGGGCTCCGGGGCTGCGGAGCGCACAGCCCGCCCTCCGACACGCCTCCGCCCCCCCCTCCCCTCCTCCTCTATCATTAACTCCAATGTTCCTCCTCTGTTTATTTGTGTTTGGATAGCAACTAGGGCTCCAGACCATAGTAGAGAAGCGTGTTCGGTTCAACCTGCCTCCGCTTGACACCTCTCATGCACCGTAAAGCCAAGGCTGATACCTTCTTTTGGAGTCATGATTGGAAGCGCAGGAGGAAACCCTGATGGCTTTTTCCTGCAACTCCACGCTTTTGAAAACGTGCTTTTTGGGGGGATACTTGAGCAGCTTACAAGATTTTTTTTTTTCAAACCATACACTCCATTTGCGAAAATTGAGGGCACATGCGAGAGCCACCACATTAAAATGGTTTTATTTCTTTGTGGTAAGAATAAAAAATATATATATATATGATTTTGTGACAGGAAAAAACAACATCCTGAGATCAGCAACTTGGAGAAAAAAAGTAAACAGTGAACGCCACTTGTGTTCAGACAATGAGCTGCTTTTTCCCTTCTGTGCACTTTGATTTTTTTTTTCTCATTAAATTGAATGACAACACTTCAATTAAATGAGCTAATTACATCTTCATGAAAACATCACACAGGTTGCCCGGAGAGCTTGAAAATAAATTGGATTATTAGTCATCTCATATGTTTTCCAAAATGAAGTTTTATTATATTTGATAAATTGTGTGCAATAAAATAGGCTGTAATATGTATGAGTTGAGATCATCCATAATCAGCCTTATTGTTCAAAAGCAGATTCAAAATGAAAGTCTCATTCTTACATACTTCTTACATTTTCCCAGTCATATTTACTGAGCTCACGAGAAGTGACAGAATATATGAGATGAATTAGACCGCTCTTTAATTAGATTGCGGTTTGTGCACGGCCACAGATTTAGATGTAAAGTAATGAAGACTTGTGACAGCCCGAATCAAAAATTAAAGTGCGCCTGTTTTTGGGCTCCTCACACACACATACACACACACACACACACACACGCAGGGACCTGACGCGCAGGAGCAGGCTGCACTGCAACAGGTTGTTATTGAAGCAAGAGGTTGCTGAATTTTCCTGCAAACCGAAAAGTGAATCTGAATTTAAATAAGAAATAATTCGGTATTTTAATCAGTGATGAAAACCTGATATTTCTTTGAGTGAGATGTCAAAATGCACGGATGGGACTCATTTTATTTTCAATAATTTTGTTTTATTTGTCTCTCTAATTAACTTATGATTTTACTCTGCATGACAAAACGACTGCAGGCAAACTTTAATTTTTAACATGAATATGCAATTTATAACAGTTGAGTGCAGCAGGACTGACAGGAGTGTGCTGCAGTTCTGGTCTTCGCAGGAAAGAGCTGGTGTGCAGAACGCAAGGCTGCAGCGCCGCCTATTGAGGCTGTAACAAAACAACAGGCTGCTTCCTCTTGTGCTCAAGCGTTTGCGGCTCTGACAGAAACTGTCTTTGAGAGCAGCTTTATATTTTCTGTCCCTGAAGAAAATGGCTTTAATAAAAATGGCTGCATCACTGTGGGGAATTCATGCTTTTAAATATAGACTTTTTTTCTAAAAAACTAAACAAGTTATTTGTTTATCATAATCATAATAATTTAAATATATTTAAATACTTCATAAGATCATTGGAGCTTCTGATATTCATGCCAGTCTTTAACCCAGAGATAATTATCAGACAGTTCTCAGTTCATCATGAGAGAGATAACAACCAAAACACAGTCCATATCTAAGCCGTTTGTTCTATCCAAGAGCTCACGTAGCCCAATTTTCGTTTTCTTCGAGCTGCAGAACATTTTCTGCACACGACATGCTTGTGGTTTTCGTTGGGTTTCATATCACCCCGGCCTCTATCTTCACTGTCAAAACACTGAACAATTGCAGACAGATTAGAAGACACACGAAACCCCCACTTCTTTTTTTCTTACATTACAGAGGATCTCAACATATCCTTTTCACTCTTCGAATTTATAACAATGTAAATTGTGTTTATATTTGGCCCCTGGACAAATGCCATTAAAACAAACATTTGAAGTATAATTTTGGGGCTGGTCAAAACTACAATTAATTTTCCATTTACCAGCAATCTGTGCAGTCGAAATTCATCAAAATCTTATCAAATATGTGAAATATTTTCTGCGAGGAAAATAAAGACTTCCTGGAGGAATTGAGGATTTTTTTTCTTCAGTTGAAAGTTTAAAGCAAAACTCTCAAATCTTATTCCTATAATACCCACTATGAATGTGATTTTTTTCAGAATAATTCTCATATAAAATTGACTCATATTTCTGTAGCACTCCAGATACTCTTTATAGTCAAATTATTTCTTCATTTTATGATATCCTTACAACCACACTATTACATTACTACACCGACAGAATTAATAATAATTTATTTTGTCTTATTGTGCTCCCATCTGCTATAATATCACAGTTATATACTTACAAAAATGTCTCAGATAGTCCATAATAAGTTTACAGCCACCCGAAAAACACTGTAGAATTAATCTCTTCTCAATGCTCCTGCCAGGACATTTTGCATGTGGTCTCCAGTTTTCAGTTTTTATTTTACTGTTACACCAAACTGTGCGATAGGATTTCCGTATTCTTTATAGTGGGGGTAAAGTCAGAGGCAGAGAGTTAGTGCCTTGCCCTTTGGCCCTGCCCTGAGTCCCCTGCAGCCGCCATCATTCTCTATGATAATCTGACTCCCACAGAGTATCAGTGTTGCAGCTCAGTGCAGCTGCCAAGCCTGTAATGGCCGACACTCCTCTTCCAATAACACTGAGTGACAGAGGAGAGGACCAGCACAGAATATTAACGCAGAACTTAAGAGAGCTTTCACGGGTTTGCATAAAGGTTTAGACACAGACTTTGGACTTAGAATGTTTCCCGATCATGATTTTTGATGTGTAACAATGACATGGCCTTGTCTGGTCTGATGGAGGCTTTAAAAAACATATTCTTAAAGGCCAGTCTCCTTTTCTTAACTAACAATGTAACCAAATCCTTCCCTCACAATATTTATGATGTGTTCATAATTATTCTCAAGATCAGTTCAACTAAAAATCAGCAGAGCTACAGATTCAATGAGAACCAGTTTATTTATTTCTTCAATAAAGTAAGTGTGAAACGTTGCAACGTCCTGTTCCCATCATGACACTGTGCTGTTAATTTAGATTTCCAGTGACCCGGCTCCAAGGCCGGAATAAGCCGGTTTGATATCATAACCTAATATTCAGCTCCAACGCTCACATTTTGACCCATATATATATCCTGTCATATGGTGTCACCTTCTTCAAACGCTGCTCCTTACCTCTCTTATACTCACACGCAGACTCTGTGACAGAAAACGTGGAGCTGCCGGCCTGTTCAGGAGCCTGACTGGGTCTGTTTGTCTCTCTGCGCTGCTGTGTCTGGGTGCATGCTGTCAGACAGGATGTCAGGTCCATACTATATGAGCAGGGGGAGGCAAACCTGTCACTCTCACCCACCTGTTGTGGTTTCAAACCCCCCACATCCCCACCTACACTCTCACTCATCCTGTCCCGGCAGCAGCTCTCAGGATGGGTGTTTTTCACTCAAAGACCCCAGAAGTCACATTTTCCTCCACATCACACTCTGTTACGTGAAATTGAGCACTTCTAAGAAAAGGGGGTTATGCCTCTCTTGCCTCATGGGTTGTTGTTGTTGTTCTTTGAGAGTGAAACAGAATTATAGAGCATTTCCTTTTTTACTAACTCTTTCCTTTTGAAAATAAATGTATCATCATTTCAGTACAGTGTGCTGCAAATGGGTTTTTAGCTTTCAGACAGTTTTTTTCAGGCATAATAAACCAACAATAATTGATTTGAATAATTATTAAGTAACACATTTTTAAGTATAAAGGAAAATAGGAAAATACACCTTCGTTGGACACATAATAATATATCTGCTGTTATAATAATATTATAAGGTTATTACAGTTTATTTTTGTTAGGTAAAGTTGACTATTTACACCTCTAATTTGGTTTATTATTTATTAGCTATCTATCCTGTTATGGCTGCCATCCTCTCGAATCAAGAACCCTTCTTTATGTTTTGACAAGTTAAAATGGTTTTACGTCTTTTTCATGCTGTTTACGAGTATCCAAGTAAGGTCAGTTACTAAACTGAAATAAATAAGGTAAGGTGAAGTTATCTGAACTTTATCTGTGTGACTGTGCTGCTTTTATGTTCTGAACACAGAACATTGAAAGACCACTGAATCTGATTTTATAGACACTACAATTAACTACATTCAAGGTCTTTTCTGAAGTTCTGAATTTAGACAACATTGCTGGAAGCTGTTGTTGGCAACATGACGCTGATGTTATTTGTTATTTGATGTTGTTTGTCTGAACACAAGAAGAAATATAAAAGAAATATTGGAAATTACATGATTAAAAAAAACACATCAATCAAGTGAAAATAATTGAGGTAATACACATTTCCTCCAGTTTAAAATTTGACACATGGTCCAGTGAATTATTAATACGCTGTCTCGAACGGGTCTGAGAAACCAGATGCCGATGACATTCTGCAGAACCTCACTTTCCTGGACAGTGCAGTACATGTTCAGCTGTGACAGCCACATGCTCTGTCCTTCTGCTTTATTGTGCAAGATTGCCCCCTATTGGTTTACCCTCAAATTGCTATTGCAACAACATTTCATGTTGTATCATCATAAGCTTTGTTATTCATTCATGAGTGCATTACTGTCACTTTCAGAACAAGGATAAATGTTCAGAATGGGACATTAAATCCTCTTCATGAACATGTCACTCTCGGGGAAAACAGTTCATGCCTTTAATTCAACTTCTGTATTCAAACAATTAAGGAACGTCTTCTGTTTCATTCTGTTCTCTTTTACCTTTTCTGCAACTGCATAATGTTTTGCATTTCACTCAGCTTTATACAAGAGGAGAAACTAGAAGATAGACTCATCAAGTGTTTGTGTGAGCCTGAACGGGGGATTGGCAGTGTGTCGGGTATATACACTGCATTCCTCTGGTCTCCTGCATGATCTCTTCTCCATCTGCTGTCCATTGCCACTCTCTTCACTGGTCTCCTGCCATCTGTTTAACAGCGCTCGGCACCTTTGCGTGACCAAAATGCCTTTGCTCCCTGCAACGTCATCCACTTTGCTGGAGAGGCATAGAGAAGAAAACCGCCATGATATCGTGCTCCTTCAACCAATAAAACCCACCAGTTAATGCTGCTCAAGCCCAGCACCAAATCCCATTTGTCAGCAAATAGCTTCCTCCGGTTGTCTGTGCTGGCAAGGCGCTTCTGTAGAGCTCCCTGCCATTAATATGACATCTTTAGTTAGCTGTTGTCTGGTCTGATGGCAAGCAGAGTGAAGAAGCAGCGAAGAAGAAGGAGCAAAGAGAGGGATCTGTGCATGATCAGACATTTGACCTCTGCTGAATCATCAGCTGGTTTATAGCTTGGTATCCTAAAAATCCACACCATGTCAGTGTTTATGTTCGCTCACATTCATTAGAGTTACTTTCAGCCTTAACTAACACATTTGTTTGAGTTGAGTTTGTTTTTTAATCTGTGGTAGAATGGGGTAGCTGCAGGCCATATTCTATAAGAAGAGCTGCTGTGCCTGTTTGGTATCCACGGTTGGATGGGAGCAGGCTGAAATGGTGGAAGGACAGGAGAAGTCAGAAATTTTAGAATGGCAATGTGAAGAAAAGCTGGAATTGATGGATGGAAACACGGAAACATGAGTGTGTATGTGTGTGGTGGTGTCGGAGGATCTATGCGTAAAAAGCCAGCAGGAGAGCTGGGTTAGGTGAACGGTATCCTGCAGGCTCCAGGCCCCGCTTCCTCCACAGCTACAATATAGGCAGACAGGGCCGTATCAAACTGTCTCGAGCATGTTCTCTCCGCTGTAAGGTCAATGCATTTTTGCATTGTTATATGTGCTCGTCATGAAAAAGGTATTTTCCCAGAGCATGTTCCGAAGCTCTTCATGGCTCAGCTGTGACAGGCGTGACCTTTTTGTTGCCGGGCGGGGATTCTCTGGATTCAGCTGCTCTGCTGGTGTAAGGGCTGTGGCGCTTTTTTAAAAGGTGCCTTATGCCATATTGGCCTCCAGTCATTGCATCGTGGCTGTTTTGCCTCTTTTCTCACTGAAGGCTGACTGACTGGCACCTCAGTTGACTGGCTTGGCTCAGTTTAAAATCGACTGTGAATGCCAGGTTTTTATGTGGAACCTTTCCTACTATTGTGGATAATAATTCTGTATTTTTTTTCATTCAGAGGTTATGGGACTTTTTGATTGTGTTATAGCATACATTGTAACATACAGCATATTATGTAAATCATAGTATTTTTTATATTAGATCTGTTCTATTATTGATTATAGAATTAGGGAAATCTGATTCTAAGCATGTCCATAGAAAGAAGTTTGTATTAGTGATGACGTCTTTTTTCTAAACTTTAGTAGGACATTTAAGGACATTTAATTGTTGTACTGTAGATTTTGTTACCTTCCAATAGAGCCAGGTGAGCTATATCCCCCGCTTTCTTGTCTTTATGCTAAGCTAAGATAACCGTCTTCTGACTTTAGCCACAAATGAAATCTAAAGATATAAGGTTATGCTTGAACACAACAAATTCAAACAATGTCCAAGAGTCCAATGACATCGGAAATCAAAAGTGTATATTGTGGTTCCAAAGAGTGAAAAGCTGGCTGTTATAGGAACATTAATATTTCTTATGATTATTGTTTTGTCTCTCATGGAAGACATTCATAGTGTTGTCCTCACTTGTTCAAATGAAAAGTGACAGAAATAGTTGTGTCCAGAATGAAAAAAGAGAGCTAGAGAGAAAGGATTGAACCCTTGGCTCCTTCTCACCTCTGCACAGCCTGTCATGAAGTGGTTGTGAATGTCTGATTGTCAGTTTTGGAGAGTCACAGAAATGCTCACCCTCCTAATCTGATGTTGGAAAGCTATTTGACCACCTGATGAAACATACTGGTAACTTAAGATTGGTCTTCTCATCTACCTCTCAGCGAGACGGCAAATAAGTATATTTCCCAGAATGTCAAACTACGTCTTTAAAATTGCTCTTGTATTCATTTTGCTTCATACTTGTCCACTTTTCTTCTGCTGCCGTTTTAGCCTGAATTCCACTGTCTGTCACTACTTACTCACTGAAGTTGTGACTTTGTGGGCCCAAAGTGTTGGAGCTCCGGGTGCAACTCTGCTGCCTGCGCTCCCTACTGCCGATCAGCTCCCGCTAGTGAGGTGATGGACAGTAAAACTCTCCCAGCACCTGTTTCCTGGACATGCTCATGTACTGTTAATAGGCTGATGAGAGACGTTAACAAAGTTACTGCAGCGTGCTGGAAGGATAAATCAACAGAGCAGTAGAGTGTCTCATCCAGCCTGTCAGAAGTGACATTTTTAAAAGGTCCCAGTGACTGCTGCATCCGTCCTGTACCTGGGGTGAGAGGGAAATATGGAAACAGAGCAAGGGTGGAGTGATGAAAGCAAGGGATGGGGGAGATTTAACAGAGTAGTAAAGGAGGCTTTAAAGAAGAGTGAGATGAAGAAATGGAGGAATGGCCGAATGGAAAGAGGGATGGATGTTTGAAGGAGCGGTGGAGAGACGGAGAGATCGGTGGATGGAATGGTGACGACGTGGAGAGACGGATGAATGACTCTAAAAAGTTGTTGATCCAGACTACTAGTCAGAATTCTGTGTAATCAGGCCTCCTTGAAAACATCTCTGTGATGTTGTTGGATGAGGAATGAATAATGCAATAGACCAGGTCATTTTCCCACATCAACAGCAGCAACAATAACATTCATCCTGTGTGATTTCATATAATTTCTTTATTCCCCTGCCTTTCTCTCCCTTTGTGATGTGCCAGACGTATGCGCATTACAAAGGGAATCAGGAAATGGCTTTCCACTTTAAAAAAATGAGAGCAGATCTTGACTGTGTTACAAGAAGGACCTTTGGCTGTGAAGGACCTTTGGGACAGCTACTCTGCAGGCAGGCACTTTTCTCAGATTTTCATATGAGCGTTGGACAACCTAATTAAACTTACCCACAAAGAGCAATATTTCTCCAGTGTTATCATCATTCTGCCAATGAGTCACCGAGATGTTATTGACATGAAAGACTGAAAAGGCGAATGTTTTTCTCAGTGCTAAAAATATCCCCGCTGGCTGGACTCCAGCCTTGTTGCTCCTTTTCCTCTCGTCTTCCTCACGCCCTTTGAACTAAAATAACATCTTTTTTTTTTCTTTTGAATGGATTCTTGTGTTATTGATGGACTTCTGCTCCACTGTGGTTTTGAATTAATAGCTTGGATGCCTGTATGGTTGCATTTAGTGTGCGGACACACTTGTGCTCACACACAAAAAAACGCTTTCAGCCATTTCTACAACGGCGCACACATACACACTCACACTAACTCACACACACACTAAGTAAATGTTAATGTACACAGGTGCAGTCTTTAGGGAGGTTGCTTTTGCTCTCTCATCAGCCACTCGTAATCACTTCCCTTCCAGCCCAGTAAATCACCGTCTTTTACTGATGCATTTATAGGATGCATGTTCACAACTTGTAGCCAGGGAAAAGTTTGACCACCACCAGGAATACATTATAAGCTTTTGCATCCATACAGTCACACAGTCAGTCATACAGTCGATTCACAGACAGGAAATATTGTTTTATAAATGTCTACTTAGTTTCTGAAATGTATTTGTGCTTTTAATAGGGTTTTAAGCTGTTTACGACGTATGGGTGAGAGTGGAGTTATTGGTCAAGGGGGGGCTCCTGGGCGGCTGTGGATATTGGCAGGTTGCACGGCTTCACCAAACTGGTCCTGGGGAGGTCCCAATGACCTGTTTTATACCAACACTGGTGCTTTGTCGTAAAACCAGGGGGAAGTCGAGTCACAACTCGAGTATTTGTTTGAAGCGGATGGAAAAAAGTCCCCCTGTGGCAAGACCATGTGAGTGTTGTGTGCTGCTGTGTCTGATGGGAGTGGAAACGCACTGAAAAACAGGCTACTTTGTCTTTACATAGACCTTAGATTGGTGCCCAGGTTCTGGTAAAATACTCCCAATACCACCGAGGAAAGAAAACCACATTCCCCTCTTACTCCTTTGGATGGAAACAGTCTCCTGTCACTGGTGTTTGAATGCTGTAATTGGACGTTAAGGGGCTTGCAGAGAGAGGTGTGATGTAGTGTTAAAACTGCTCACAAATCATATATTTCTCACCTCCGTGGAGGTTCAGATCCTGGCTCTGGCATTCCCCGGCTATACCACTCCTATCGCTGCTGTGTTTAAAATTCACGCAGCGCCGTCCTGAAAGAGACAGGTGAAGAAAACTGTCGGCATGGAATGGTGTTTCAGTAGATTTAATATTTCCTAAAAGCCTTGAATTTTACCTGTCACTGCAACAAAAAAATGTGTCTCTGCATGTGCAGCGTACGTCAGAGTGATGGATGGTGTAAGTGTGTTCCAGGATTATGTTTTATGAAAGTTAAAGGGCCCTTGGGTTGGTCTGGGAAGCACATAATCTCAGTCAAAGTGTTGGGCTGGATGAACCAAGGCTTTATTATTAAACACCTATGAGAGGGCCTAGAGCTGGTGGAGGCCCCTGCACATCCAACTTAACGCTCTCTGGCGGCTCTCATCACACGTCCTTGCCATTTGGGCATGAAATTAAAATGCTTCTCAAGAATCCATTCACTACTAAGCATACAGTAAAATAGGAACTGCATTATTATGCACTGATGCATTTTGAAAGGGCAATCTTTGACACCCTTTATATGTGCTGTCATATCATTCCCTTGTGCTATCTTGCTGTTGTTTTTTTTGTGGGTTTCTTTTCATTACGTGAGTTTTATCTATGAGGAGAGAGTATTAAAAAAAGGTAATACTTTTGGCAATATGGTTCAGATTTGATGGTACAAGTGAGAATTGGCTATAAATGATGTGGTATTGATTTCACATGTGGAGCAGGACTACCAGGGCTCAAGCAGGAGAAGAAGGGGAAAGCAGTCCTTGGGATGTGCATTGAGGGCTTGCTGGAGGCTCTAGGGGCCTGGGGCCCGGGGCCTGGCTCCACAGCTCTGGGAGCTGTTAAAAATACTATAAAAGTTCCATATCCACAATTATTCTGACTTTTTAGATTTATAAACCTCTGCGAATGCTCATGGTGGATGTATTACTGGGTTAAACATTGAAATTGATTGCTGCTCCCTTGGTAACAGTGCACTTGGTAATTATAAATGAGCCCATAAAGGCAACAGTCTTTTATAGAATCTGGCACGGTAGATTTGGTAGTGCATCTTGGCTTGTGCCGGTCACTTTGAAACTGATTTAAAGTGAGGTAGTGCTCTTCTACTGTAACACTAATATAGCTGAGCCCTTCAAGTTTATGCCTGATGTCTGTGATACTCCTTGTTCACTGCTTCACTACTGACTGGTTGACTTAAAGTGGCTACAATCAATATTTTTTTAATCAACAATGGATCACTTGATTATTCATAATTGACATCTGTTTCTTGTAATGATGAATCCACACATAATTATCACCCGACTCTGCAGTTCCCCTCAGCTCTATAGAACATTTTAGTGTCTTTCGGCTCATCATTTTGTTTTTCTGGCCCCAAAGTTTGGTGTTTTGTCTCACCACATTCATAATGGCTTTTGGGTGCAGCAGGCAGCTGTTTTCATTTAAAAAACTCTGATAAACCCCGTAACACTAAACTGCAAACAGACAGCATTAGCAAGTACCTGATGAACATAGTGCAGCATTTAGCAATTGAAAAGTCAGATATTTCCCTCAGCAGTTGGTGGAGAACAAAACCAGAACGAAAAGAGTATTGAAGAATATTGAGTGACGACTGAACTCAAGTTCACCTGGTGGCCAGAAACATGACTCCAACTGATTGCTGACGTTGCTCTGTGCCTACTGGATGTGAAAATAGGCAACTGTTTTCTAACAAGTTCAACTTAAAAGGTGACATGTTGGTGTTGTGTTCACAGCTTGTTTCTGCTGCCCCCAAGAGGCCAAAGTATCAGTTATTGTAGGTTTATAAAAGTAAATTTTTACCCATTGTGTTTTTGGAAAAATGACAACCTGAAAAAACAACATTCTTGTCCAAGTCTATGTGTGCTGGGACACAGGGGAAGGTTGCTCAGGCTGTAGAAGTGCAGCACATGTAACTTTGGCAAGACGCAGCTGAGAAGCTGGAAATTTTTACCATGGTCCATATGGCTAATTTGTGTGTTTTTATTTAGCTGTTGTGTATCTGGGACTTTTGGTTGGGGGGTGGGAGGTGGTGGTGGTGGTGGGGGGAGCAACAGTCAACAGATGCTGTCAAAGTGACCGCAGGGAGGAAGCAGAGACAAATGCTCCACATTACAGTGCTGACTGCAGCCCAGTGGCCCAGTAACCAGCAGAAACCAGCTCCATGTCTATGACTATGCAGCTGGAGATCAGCTGATACCTCGCTGGTTTCACTTACAGTCAAATCCCATTCACTCCTTTGCTTCAGCTAAAAAGGGATGCATTGTGGCAGCCATTGTTCTACCAACACAGGAGAGATGCTCAAATTAAATACAGAAGACGCAGAAGCGTTTGTCAAGGCTACCACTGCAGCAGCTGTTGACTAATGCTGACTCATCTCGAGCTATGATTCCCATTATCATTTTTAAACAATCCTTACAATCCACTCATGCGAGGATGCATTGACTGACAGGTCCAGGACACTCCCAAGTGGGATTTTGCTTACAGTGCAATGAGCTAGACCACATCCGAGGTGGTTGGATTTCAGTGGAACTGAACTGTCTGGACACTGTCCAGTTACATTGTTCATCTGAGAAACATAAAGAGATCGAGGAAAATATGAGCAGATTTAATTAAATGCAACCACATGAGATGCATAACTGGTGTTTTCAGGCCAAATGTGGCTAACCAGAAATTCACTCTTTAAGATCTTTATGATCAGATATCAAAAATCACATTGAAATGACAAGTGTAACTGCAAGCATAGACTCAACTAACTTAGATAGTCTTTTTGTCAATTCAATCAAATGTTCGACTTGATCAGAAGATACATAAACTTCTACAACCTAGAGTGTATCAAATAATATCATAAAACATCTATTCTTATGTCCTTAAAGACCCCAAAAACTTCAACAATGCATTTTCTGTTTGTGTCCTCTGTCCTCATGTTTCCAGCTGGTTCCTGCTTTCTTTATGATAAATTGGATGATATTATTATTCATTATCTCAATTATCTTTTCACTCACCCTGTAAGTGCAAGAAGTTCATTCATATGCTTTGTGTTACAGCACAAAGTGAGAGAAAACACATTTTCCCCCAGCTCCTCCCTGACTGAATTAACAGCACAGTGCAGCGTGTCCATTGGGGCGATTTCATTGGGCTGTGAAACCAACGTGAGCAATGTTCCTGACCCTAATCAGGAGTCAGACAGCGGTTCAGGGGTCACCAGGGGTTGCATCGGGCCCCTCTGGATGGACAGGCGGGGAACTGTAAACCTGGAAGACCAGGAGCCCGAGTTCTGCGTGTTTACCTCGCTGCTTTTACAAGTGATGTCACCACGTTGTAAAAAGATACAGTTCTCGGCGGCCCCGTCCTTTTGTTACTATTTGAGAGAATAAACACAGGCTGAGTGCGCAGAGAGGGATGGAAGTGGGGGACTCTGCGGCTGGAGGAGAGGGGGAAGCGGGCTCCTGTGGCGCATGGTGCGTCCAAGTGGTTGAAGTGGGCTGCGGGGAACTGTAACTGTCCAGGTGCTGCGAGCTCGGGCCGAGCCTCTGCCGGCCAAACCCTGCTCACCAGTGAAGAGGGAAGTCCTGCCTATAAATATTCAGCCATCCTGTCTTTTTTTGTGTACAGAACTTCAACAGCAACAAAAACACAAACCGTTGATGATCCCTCTGGGCCCTTCGCTGTGTGTCTACATGAGTGTGTAAATTATGGTGTGTTTTTCTCCCTTGAAATGAAAGATACACCAAATCACATCCTCAGTGTCTGTCCTCGGAAATCACCTTTTGAAAACACTTCTCATTCCAGCTCCTTTGGAATTCCATAAATATTCAGCTTCCACTTCGTACCCCTGCTCGCTCTCTTCCTCTTTTACGATTCGGCCTCTCGCTAAAGGTCTTTGTGGTATTGCAACAGAAATTCTCTTTACATAAGTCAAAGCAGCGAGGTGTGGTATAAGTGTAGCCGTATGCGTGAAGGCAATGAAACAGCTTGTGTTTTATGTGAGCTCTCCCTGCTCAGACAGCTGGGTGGTTGCAGGGGCTGCGTAAAGCTACAGCGCCGGGGGTCCTGGTCGGCACTGAAGTGGTGTAAGTCAAGCTAAGCAATTCCAGCCCAGCTGCAAAGGCAGGACAAAATCAGGATATTCAGATACTGTAGAGAGCACAGAGACTTCTCAGGACCTTTCCGTAGAGTTTGCATTCTTCTGCTGGGAATCACGGCTTTAAAAACTGCTGTTTGTGTTGCATTCCTCTGTAGCCCCCATCTTTCTGTTGACTCAGACAGATTATTCTACATAGACAGACAAACCTGACCACTGGAACAATGGAGCAAGACTTCATGCCTCTCCGGTCATCTTTCTGATGAGACCTCCGCTGTCTTGCTGCGTTGCTCCATCTCTTGGTTCGAGTGTACTTGTATGGCTCCTTGGCTTGGACTTTTATTAGCTTTTCCCGAGCCTCAAAGAACTTGGCCCGGCCTGGTTCTCCCAGGCACTTTCCCACTAATGAAGTGCACATTCTGCGCTTGGCCGAGCCCGGTTCCTTGGCCATCCCTTAATGGGAATTTCCCCTTCTTCCACGCATCCCTGCCTGCCTCGCTCTTTGCCGCTGCCACTCCGGTGTGTGTGACTCACGTCCTGAGCGGCCCAGCATCAGCCAGGGGACGTTTGATTCATAAACCTTCTTACACTTGTTTGCCACTGTTGGACTGGTTGGCGGACTGTCCGGGCAACTGGCTGGCTGACTTGTTACAGGGCTAACTTATTGCAGGACTGGGCGGCTCAGAATGGGATAAAGGTTTAGAGGCCGAGAGACGTCGAACTGTGAACTGTGAGAAAAAAACTGAAGTGTGCATGTGTCTGTGTGAGCGGGTTTAGGTCAAGAAAACATCCATCATCTACACTGACACATTCAAGACAGTACTTTCAGGTATTTTGACGCTGAAGCTGCAGACAGGCTGCCATTGCATTTCCCAAACTCTGAATGCTGAAAATAAAACAGACTTTGACAGATGAAATGATTTCAAACATGACATGCTTGCTTTTGCAACTTCTAGAGTCAGGCCACCAGTGAAGGCACCTGTTGCTCCATAACCGAAAGCAAATTAAACTGCATTAATTGCTTTTTAATTCCACCAGGAGCCTCTCAGCATCTGATATTTTGGAGTGTCTTAATCGCTGGAAAAATAATCCTTGTATGTTTTTGCTGCACAGCTCAATGAGGATGAGATAGTCTACATCCTCAAATCAACCTTGAAGGGCCTGCGCTATCTGCATTTTATGAGGAAAATCCACCGGGAGATGAAAGCTGGGAATATACTCTGTGACAGAGAAGGTCATGCGAAACTGGCTGGTTCTGGCCTGGCTGGACATTTGACGGTGAGCTTTGATTCCACTGGGCCCTCCACTCTCTAAAAGTCAACATAATAAAATCAGGTCTCCCTTGGAGAATATGGCATATGATAATCATTTCTGTCCACAGTGGTTTCACCGCTATTAAGTTAACCTTTCTGATGCAAAACAAAAGGCTGGGAGCAGCAGAATTTGGAAGTGTTTATTTCCACACAGTCTTTTGCTTACATTTTACGTCCAAAAAATGTTGTTGAGCGGGCAGCTCTAGCGAAACTTTTACAGGCCCTGGTGAGCTTTAATCTTGTCAGAATCTAGGCCTACCTTAAAAAGCACTCCAGAGCTGCCAGAGGGACAGTATGCTGAGGACAAAATACAAGGAGCTAGACTCTTCAAGCTGTTCAGTTAATTCCCATTATGAGCGGTCTTCATGTTTCCAACAGAAGTTTGTGGTTTGGGCGCTTGCTGCTTGCTGAGGACATTTTACTTTTCCCACACTGGCGTATCTTCGCCGCACTCATCTTATTCCTCTTGTCTCTCCATGACGATTGGCCAGCGTTCCTCTAAGGGGGTCAGAGAGCAACTCTCAGCTCCCTGTGGGTGGTTAGTCAGTGGAGAACTCTTTGTGGGCGATGAACTGTGCTGCGAAGGCAGGAGATTTACAGTACTGTGGCCTAACAAGTTTAATGAGGAAGAAACAAAAAAGCAGAATATGCAAATGATATAAAACACAGAACATTGCACGCACGCATGCACACAAAGCTGTGTGTAGCAGTCCAAGCAGAGGGAGATCAGAGTGGCCTATTGAGGGTTAGCAACACAATCCTTTAAACCCCACACTGGCGGGATTCCACCCTGCTAAAGTGTCTTTGAGCAAGACATTGAATCCCTACCAGCTCCAGGAGTGCTGTTCTGCGGCTGATCCTGACCTCTGACCTCCCTGTGGAGGAGGCCAGAAGAGAAGGGAGTTTCCCCTCAGGGGCCTGTAAAAATGGCAAATTATTATTTCTAAGTGACAGAGAGACAAAAATAACGGGAGAGAAAAGGGATGGAGAAAGCAGAAAGCAATTCATCCTCGTCAGCTCTCCTTTCACTGAATTAAAGGACGGTTTATCCACTAAAGACTCCTGAGATGTTTCTAACCAAGAGCTGACGACCGGCGCTTGGAGGTCTGTCCCCTGGTTTCGAACCGAACAGCTGCAAACAGGCCGGGCCTGCCGCTGATGCTGGCTGGGTGGTCCGTGGTCTACAGAGCATAAGCGCCCCATTACTTACCTGGCTGCATTGTTTTACTTTTTGGACACTTAGCCATTTTTGCTAAGCACTTGATGATTTAAAGAGATCCATAAAAACTGCAGGACCGTGACCCTCCAAAACCTGTGTTGGCTTTTATTGAGGTGGACCGAGACATTGGGAACAAGGTGGAGCTATAGGGAGGGTTTCAATTTTGTATGGCTGGAATATATATATATATATAGATATAGTACAATAAACCATTTTAAACCTCAGGTTTAACATATGTAACACAAAAATAATTTGAAAAGAAAAAGACTAGGGAGCGAAAAGGAGCTTGAATTTTTTTTTTCCATTTACAGCCAACGAATCTGCAAAATTCATCATGCATCTCTCCGTCAAAGCTATGAGGGCGGAGAGAAGGACTGGATAATAGCGTGTAATGGTGATGCATTTTACAGGGTCATCCTTTTCTTGTCCAGGCTCCACTGGCCTATTTGGAGGCCCTCTTCTCACACTGATGATCCTGTTTGATCTTCTTACCTTCCCTTTGTAAGATGTCATGTCTGGACCCAAAAGGCACTTTTTGCTTGCATCAAAAAGCTTTAGCAATGGCAGTGACATGTTTTCTGGAAACACCTGCAGAGACATAACAGAACCCCACTATTAATATATCCCAAATAGGCGAATTCTTCATGTCTTTACACAGAAATCTTCCTTGGTGCAGGGGAAAGGCCTCTTAAACAGCCACATGTTTTTATTGAAACCAGCTCACATGATCTTTTAGAAAGTTACCAAGTGGCGGGGAGAGGAGAACGCTGCTGTATAAACCATAAGCCTGCCTTACACATTGCCTCCTCTCTTGCTGAACCCACGGCATGGCTCTATAAAACCTGCGGTAGGAAACAAAAAAATGTGTGTGCCAGAACGCGGGCTTCAGTAGAATGTGACTTTTTTTTCTGGAAATAATAGTTGCATATGTGTAAATTTAGGAGCGTTAAATGGTCAGCGAGGATATGACCTGCAGCTTTTATAAGCCTGGTTATCCTTGAAGAATGCGACAATGGGCATGAGCAATCACATCCCCATCAGGCGAGCCGGCATGGGAAAAACTGTCTCACAAAGATACCATGAATAAGTTGAAGCGATAAACAAATGACGGTGATGGAGTTTAAATGTGGCCCTTCTTCATGTGGTCTGGGCGGTTGTACTTGGGGCTTACTGTTCTCTTATATCCATATGCAATCACTGAAACACTCTCAGCATGAGCTTTTTTTTATTAGATCACATAAAGTAAACAGTCCCAGTGAGTGTTTTTGATAAATGCAATTTGCTGCTACGCTCCTTTCCAGGCTGCATCTTGTGTTCAGCCTGTTGTAAGTTAATTTGCCAGATCAACTGAAAAAACAGAGAAATCTAATGGAAAACACTGCCCTGGCATCCACACTGCATACCAGTGGTTGTCTAAAGAATGGGAGCCCTTTAATGTGGTGATTGCATGGTTTCAGTTTAAAATTTAGTTTCCGTAAAAAGAACGCGCTTTTCCGTTGTGTTTTTTCCTTATTTTATCCCTATTTCCTTTCATTTGTTGCTTACATTATCAGCTTTGTGTTTTTTTCCAAGGTACTTAGGCAAAATCATCACTTATGTGATATGAACTCTCCCTCAACTCACCTTTTTTTTTTGTTTTACCACATTTTGATTGTTTCTTTTCAAACCTTGGACAAGAGCGAGAGCGGTAACTCTAGTGGCTGCAGCTGGTTTCATTGAATCGTCAGACGTAATTTTTTTTTTTTTTTTTGTGCACCCATCTGTACACATGTGCATGCACTGTGTTTGTGTGTGTGTGTGTGTGTGCCTTCGTTGGGAAAGTGCTGCTATGGTACCAGACCTTCCATAAATCCAGCATACTTCCATGAATAAAGGGAGGGGAGTTTGGGGATTCTGGGTAAAAGTAAGCAGTCGTGGAAAAATCAAAGGCGTACGGCACCTGAGGGAGGTGTACTCCCAGCCATAGTTTTCATTTATGGTTAGCTACGGCTGGTTAGGAACTGGGTTTGACACTACTGCAGCAGTGGCGTGCTTCCTCTGTTTCCTTCCCCACTGTGCTGCGGGCACTTCAAGCCAGTAGGCTCGCTCCTACAATGAGATGCTAGGTTCTCTTTCATAACCGTCTTTTGTGCTCTGAACTGCCTCTCACCTTTTTAGAAGGTTTCAATTGTTTCATTCCAGAGCGCACCAGAGGGCTGCGATGGCTGCAGTTTTGGCTGCTCGTTTCCTGTAGGCCTCCATTTCTGGCAGAGCCTTCTCCTCCAATACAGCCGGCATCTGCTACAGAGGAAAAAACACATCCAGCAGTTGGCCCAACAAGAATCTAATCTTTACAAAAAAAGCATGTTTACAAGGCCCCAGGCAGAGCTATTTTGATACAAGAGCATCATAAGGAAGAATAAAGTTGTGTTGACCCTCAACCCAGTATCCTGCTGACTTACAGAAGGCCTAACCTGCTGTGTATAATTCAAGCTGAGTTTAACCACTGCTGTCTTTCTTAATATAGCCATCAAGTACTCCTAATCGTCATAATACTAAAATCACAAGTTGTCACACTGCAGTATTGTGATGGATCCAGCTTATTCTGTGCAATGTGAAATCTTATCATATTTTCTTTACCTAGTATTAAGCTTCACACACTGACTTTCGCAGGCACACACACACACACACACACTTCAGCACACACAAGCAAAATGCTACATTTCATCATAGTCACCACCCGGCTCCAATCGACATGGACGCAGAAAGTAGGCTCCCTTATTTTCTCTGGAGCGCGTCGAGGAGTTGTGGTGTAGGTCTAAATGTGGGTTATTGTTATTCGAGAGTACGCGCTGGAATATTGGGCGTATCGATTGCTTTTCGCCACAGGCCCTCTTGGCCAGGCCACAAAAGCCTCTTGCTGCACGCTGCCAGTAGGCCCATTTCTGCTACACTTATTTTTAATACAAGTATTACATGACTTTGCTCTCTCAAGGTTTCAGAGGGGAGGAAATAGCAGATTGAATGTAAACAAGATTAGCTTCCCTCTCGTGCGGCACGGCCAGCTGCTGCTTCCACAGTCGGGCCGTAAATCTGCCGGGCGGCCCGCGCTCTGTGGAGCCGCTTGCTGGAAAGAGAGATGTCGGCCCCTGATTCTGTCACTGTCTGCTGGGAGGTCGGGAATGAGCTGCATGCCCTTCAGAATAAATGACAGATCTGTAATGGTCAGCATTCTGACACCTGGCTCCAGAGGTTTCACACTGATTATAATTCATTTTAAAGATGATTTCCGCGGCTTTATCTGCATTGGCATTGCCGCAAGCATGTGGTTTGTATCTCCTGTATCACCTCTGTCACGCCGTCCTTCCCTCCTTTGGTCCTGGAGTTTACAGACGCAGGCCTTGGTTCCCTCTGCTCCCTCAGCCATCAAAAACTAAATATAGCGGATTTGTTGCTCTTTCAGAATATATTCCACCTGCCAAAATACACAGGCTCTGCTTTCTTAACCTTGCGCAGTGATCTGTGTATTTGGAGTGGAAATGCAGTGAAAGGAGAAGCCGTGGCACTCAACATGGCTGGCTTAAAGGCAAAGTAATGACACTGTCTGCTTGTGTTTTTGGAAGCTGTGAAACCACAGCAGGGAGCTCCCCGTAACTGCTTCATTGTAATTCCATGCTATTACTCACATCAGAGAGATATTGAAATTGATTGCTGCTGGAATGCCTACCCTCCATCCTATGCTATACTTACATAAGCAGTCCTCGCGCAGGGTCCTCGCTCGCGCTGCAGCGTCTCGTCCCGTGATGGAAGCTTCTGGCTTCGCTCAATTGAAGGAGAATTACAGCAACAATATTTTCCTTTAGAAAGTTAACATCAATAACATTGAAGTGGTATAGTTCATTGAGCTCATACCCATTTACCCTCATTTTTCTCTACAACACCCATGTATAAAATCCATTTATTATTACGGGAACTATGAAGTCATCTCTACATGTAGAAGGGTAAAGGTTTATGTCATATTCTTGGATTTGTAGATATTTAGGAGGAGACTTGAGGAAAAGTGCAAGTGTTTGTGCTTAAATAAATTTGTATTGCTAAATTCTCCTTAGATATTCAATATCCTTGTGACATGTAAAATGCACCAAAACTCAAACGATCACTGAACACTTTAATCATGTTTTCTGGGACCAAGTGTCTTGAAGCGGACGAGCAGTAATCAGCCACATTTTCGTGTTGTAAGAACTTACGAGATCCTCTAGCAGCATTGAGTAATATAGTACATGACTGTAAGCAGAAATCAAACAGCGTCTATTTCTTGGAGCGCAATCAAATGAAATTGTCGAACAGAATCTGCTGGATATTTTTAAGAAATGACTGCATCGCTCCTTTCCAGATGCAGCAACTTGTTCTGAGAACTGTAATCAGCCATCAGAGAGTGTTTGTGCTCTGTGTCTCTGCAACATGCAAGAAGACTCTAGTGGGGTTCATCATGGTAGGAATGCGAGTGACTTCACAAGGCTTTCAGAAAAGAACAGTTCATCTTTCACTTCAACACTTTAATCTTAAGCCCACAAATAATGCCATCACAGCATCTGTTGTTCATCCTTACTTATCTGCCTCATTTTGTTCCTGTTAGGACATTCTCAACAACTATATTAGATCAGTAAACTACAGAGTAATGCGAACATATTTCTTCATTTGTGCTGAATTATCATATTATCGTATTGAGTTCACATGGATTACCACATTAATGTGTGCTGTAGCCACAGTTTTGCTATTTTCCACCACGTTGGTCCTTCTTGAAATGTCTATCAGTCGGATGAATTGCCATGAAATTTTGCACAGACATTAATGTACCCACAGGATGAATCCCAAACGCTTTGGTGACCTTTCATCTAGTGGCACCAACAGGTCAAAGTTTTCACTTATTGACACAATTAGAGACATTAGGGTGAGGATGAAGGCTAATGATTTCCCCTGAGTTTTCTTCTGGTGCCGCCATAAGTTTGACATTTACGGTTTTCCGTGAAATGTCTCAACAAGTATTGGAAAATTTGCCATGAAATTTGGTGCACGCATCAATGCCCCCCCTCAGGATGAATTGTAATAATTTTGGTGATTCTTTAAGTTTTCATCTAGCACCACCATCAGGCCAAATTCTTAATTTGTCCATTACTTTGGTTTATGACCAAAGACCTGCAAAACTAATGATACTATCAGCCTTAGCCGTGCTCTGTGTTTTGCATGCTAACAGCTGAAATGGTGAACACAAACTTTCTAGCATGCTCATAGACTTTTTAAATACGTATGCATGCATGCAAATACTTGCAAATCTGTATGCATGCAGATGTATGATGCCACAGCCTGCTGTACTATTAATGTCAATTAGTACTTCATTCTGTCTGCACCTGAGTTGAGTTACAAGATCAGTGCGCAGCTTTCATTAGAGCACATGAACACTATCAAATCTCTGTCATCAAACTGCTAATCATATTACTCACATTTTAAAAGTATGCAGTCATGTTCTACCTCAAGAAGCACACATATAATATGGCGTAATACGTTACAGCTCACAAAACATAGGCGAGCATTTTCCCAACCTGCTTCACACTCCATAACAACGATGTGCGATCATGTGCCACTGAAGGCTGTGTGAGTGTGCTGGTTTTCATTGTGGCCAGCTGATTTCAATGATAAGTTTCTCTTCTTTCCCCTCCTCTAATCAGTGAAATCAGCTGATAAAGCCCTTGGCTGGAGTAAAACCCTGCATGACAACCTCGATGGCACACAATTGCCTTTCCTGCTCTGCAGTTACGTAAACGAATGCTGTGCGTAAGAAAAATGCCCTTTCTCAAGGACAGAGAAAGACAGGACAGCAGAGAATCGATGGGGATAACACGGCATTAATGTGTGTCTATAATGGACTTTAATTTACATTAAAAAATTCATTTGTAACTTGACACCAACATTAACATAGTCCTGTATTATTTATATTCTGCACGTATTAGAAAGCCTGATTACATTCAGAAAGAGTTGGAGACACAGGCCGGTGGCAGTACCCAACACCCTCCCCTCCTTCCTCCCCCCTCTCTCGTGTCTCTCCCTCAGTCGCCCTCTCTCATTCCCAGGCTCTGAATGTGGGTGTCCCGCCGGGAATTCAAGTAGCACATTGGGTCGACCACTCAATACCCTCTGTTTAAAGGGATTCATTGCAGACTAATTGGGATAACATGGCTGGAAATGTTGACCTTGGTATTTCTAAACAAGGTTTCAATTAACTTGTAATAAGGCCAAGCAGCGAGGCCCTAGACGGATCCTCCACATGCAGAAGGAAATGCGAAACATGCCCCAGTTGATGGTTGGCTTTTCTTAACTTTGATTAATCACTCGGAGAGTAAGCAAGTGAGACTGGTAAAATAATTAGAAGGGAAAACACCCTGTTCTTGCCCGCAGTAGCGTTTAGACCGAAGGTTGGCTTACTGGAAGATGTGTCAAAATGTCTTCTGTTTCCTCTTTCGGACGAAGCACATTTTTGAGCTCGCATCAAAAAATTTAAATAAATCTAATGAAAAACAATACCTCTGTACCTCCCACACTCACAGAATTGTTGGACAGCTTAGTTCACAAAACTCCAGCTTTTTATTTATCTTATTTGCATAATGAAATCATGTTCATTTGAAGTGGGAGACAATTGAATTTAGATTGCCTTTTTATGTCTTAACTATGTTTCTCCCACTGAGGATAACTTTATTCAAACCACAATTCAGTTTCTTTGAGTATCAGAATGTGGCCTTTCCCCATCTTTGTGTAATACAATCAGAGAAAATACAGCTGTGCCCTCTGTTGTCCAAGGTGTGACTGTAATCGAGTACAGTCCAAACACATAGAGCTGCAGATATATGCGATCTGTTCTTAATAATGACGTGTCCCTAACAATCTGCCATTAATTTTTTAAACAAAAGCCTCCTTAAACCACATGCTAAACTGGCTCTGACTTACAGAACTGATACTTTGAGGAAGTTTATTATTTCACATTATATTGCATACAGGCTCTTAGATCTCTGTGCCAGTAGCCCTGATCCAGCAGGCCCAAAAAACGGGGCTGCCAGAGTTTTAGATTTGGTTCAGGAACTGAACTGAGCCACCTGATGAGAGACAGGCTAAAAAAAAAAAAAAAACGGGCCTTTAACCGCCGCTGACTCAGCACTTCTACTGTGTGCATCAGGTCATTTGGAGGCACAGGACACGAGCTGACCTGCGTTGAATTATCGTTAATTCGAAAGGCAGCGGCGGAGCGCATGTCTGTGGGCTGCTCCGCCGACAGGAAGACACGAGGACGGCGGGGATGAGGAGATGGACTCGGCAGATTAAGCTGAAACTCATTGAAAGTGGACGGCAAATTTTCTCCCCCTCCACCCCCCTTTCATGTTGCTGTGGTATCATCAGGTTGACAGTTTTGTGTGTTTGGCTTCCTCTTCTTCTCATTCTCTCCCTTCCTCCTCCTCAACTTCCTCCCTAATTCTTCTTTCCCGCTATTTCGAATGATCACGAGTCCAAAGAATGTCTTTCTGCAAGTGTTTAACACACTGGCCTTTGAAGCGCGGTCCAAGCGGCTGCTTTGTCTGTGCTTTGTTGTTCTAAATGCTAGCTGTATTAAATCACCTCTCAGTCCCTGGCCTGTGTGCTTCATCTCCTCCAAAACTCCATCTACATTCTCGAGGAGGAAGTCCTGTTCTGCACTGCTGAGGCTGTCGAGGGACTTGGCATATTTACACAGGTTTTTAATGCAATTCTAATAGCACCGTGACACTTTAAATACCGATTTTTGTTGCTTTTGGAGCACTTTCCCTCAGCATATATCATCAAACTGGAGACAGGAGCTGACTGAAAGAAAGCGGGTTGCTTCTTTGTCACTTCCAATAACCGGTAACATAGTTTCTCTTCAGTTTAATCTAAGCCTGAACACATGTTGCCAAGTGGGAGATGATGGAAAAGAGCTGTAATTGACTTACTGAAAGACGCTTTTGATGCAAACTGTATTTCACATTTCAGTTGCGAGAGTTAAAAAACGAGAGCTGGTCCAACGCGCAATAGGTCATATAAGATAATGTCATACCTCAGTTTAACAGCGCAATAACTTTGCATTCGCGGGAAGCACAGTGGCTCATGTTTGCGTTTTATTACTAAACATTTGCATATGATTCTTTTTACAGACAGTCTTATAAAAGACTGCGAAACGATGGAAGGACTACAGAGGACGTGCAGTAAACTGGAGAGAGGAAACACACCTTTCTTTTACAGCCGGGGCATAAACAGTAGTTTATGGTTGGAGTTTTACTGTCATATTGCATAAGCAGGCAGGCAGGCCCCTTTTAGAAATGAGGTTACTTAGCTTTGGCAGAGGTAGATGCGTCTTGTGAAATGTTAGGATCTTTCACTCCTACACATGAATGAATTAGATGCGGGGTAAAGGTGCTTGGAGGCACTGATCAACAAGGATTAGTCCAGTCCAAACTCCCTTATTCCTTTGATTTCATCCTCCCATATTTTTCATTAGATATGAGAGAAAAAAATGTGTAACAAGGATCGCATGTGTTAAGGTTCTGATTTTCACCATCCCCTCGCTACATTATGGATGGAAAATAAGAAAGCTACCACAGATAACTATCTAGACTTTAAAGAGGGCTCTTCTCCAACTGCCAGCGGTCTGAGGAAAGATGAGTCTCTCTTATCAGCTCGCTCAGCACACAGCCTTCACCTCTGCCTCATACAGACTGGTATCTGCCTTTTGTCAAATAGCTACCCTAATTTTATGGCTTTACCACCCTTTGTGTGCGTCTCCTCACCTGTGATAGCGTTCAAAGGTGCATTCACCCAAAGATAACAGTTTACAGTAGTTAATTGGTGATTAAACGACTAGATGTCCTTGTAAAATGTCGCTACCTGTGTTGTGGGGTTTTAAGAAAAGTTTGTAAAGATGTTAAAAATTTCATTAGATTTTAAAGTGAACAATTGTTTGCTTTGAAAGACATTTATAGGCTTGTTGGCACTGATACAAAAAACAGTAAAAATAGACGGCATTACATAACATGCCGAACCACTTTATAGAGCACGGTGTCAATAAACACGAGGATATTTCCGTATTCGATTCTCGAGTGAGATCTCAGATGAGAGATAACCTGCTAAGTGTTGTGGAGAACGTTCTTGATCGAGTGGACGACTTCCTTGCCCACGACTTCTTTTATAAACATGTAGGTACAAAAGAAGACACGCACCACTTTCTGAGCAAACTTGTGGATCTATAAAAAAGAATATTGATGTGCAGTCCTCCACGTAAACTTTGACCCGTGCACACACACATAAGCTGGAGAAACTGCTACTCTGATGGCAAAAGGATGAAACTCGCTGAACTGTTTGAAATTGATACTGTTGTGCAAAATAAATCAAAATATTACTTCTCATGTGTTATGCATGAAGAGTTCATTTGCAAAAATAGGTTAGGGTGTGGCGATCATTTTCCTATTAACAATAAAAATAAATACAACCTGGGAGTTTTTTGTTTGTTTATACCAGTCAGTCGGGGCTATACAGAAGGAATGACGCGCCAGCTTTTTATGGTGGGACAAATTAGACTGTTGGTAACAAAGAGAAGACTGATCTTTGTGTGACGGCCTCTCCGGCTGCTGCGCTATGCAAAGTGCAGCAGGATCAGACGGTGACGCTTTGCAGGGGAACTATTAGCTGAAGAGGAGTAAAAGTTAGTGAGGATAATTCTCATCCTATGAATGTATTTCACTAAAACAGCTTAAATGTGCTTTTAATTCTGTCCCTGGTAGAAGCAGTTTATGTTTATGGGTTATATTTATGAATGTCTCCAGCATTTGAGTGAGTGCATGATGGAAGAGGTTCCAGCTATGTTTAATGTTGCAAAGCCAATGTTTCTGTGGAAATGCAGTACGGGCAGATAATATACTGTAGATATAACAATGCAAGCGAAAAACAAGTTTCTGATTTTGGTTTAAATTCTATTCCAATCGCCGAAGACGAAAATGGGAATATCATGTGGATTTCTGGTTTTGTTTTGTTTTTTTAATTTACAGGAAAAATGGAAAAACTATCACACAAGTTGAAAACAACTTTGGACGGAGGGCACGTGGACCTTTGCTCATGCTGTTGATTGTCATGTCACGAGATGATCGTGATTCATAAAGGGAAGTCAGCATCTGTCCATACACAACCTTTTGGCTCGAATCCTCCTCGCAGTTTGATAAATGAGGCCCCGGGTCTCTCTCCTGCTGTCATATTCAGAGGCAGTCAGATTTTACACGAGGAACAGGTTTGCCAGTGTGAGATTTGCAGCCACCCCAGCCTCAGCCAGAGCTCTAAACCCATGTAATTACATTTTAAGCAGCGTTGGCTGGTTGAAATACCTCGAGTAATTAGTTTTGTTTTTCCACTCTTCCTATAATCTTCTCCTTTTGTGTGAGGGTTTGGACTATGAGCTGGAGCGCAGAACAGAACAAGTCGGTAGGTAATATGGAATGAATTAAAAAAAATCTGACGTCGTTGGATGTAAGAATAGAATGACCCCCTCATCCACCCACCCACACACACACACACATTCACACAGACCACCTGAAATGTGTTTTGGGGGTTGTTTCCTTTGATTAGGAGTGTTATGGGAGTGCTGTACAAATATAAAAGCTGTCCAGACGGTTTTATAGTGTTTATTTGTGGTACCACCTGTGTTTCCATACAGAAGAATGAGCTCGTGATGGTGATGAGGAACATCGAGCCAAAAGGAAGTACAGTCTGTGCTGTGCTGCGAGTTCGACTGGCCGCTCGAGAGCCAAAAACAAGCCCATAAAATGCATCTTAATCTGTTCCTGCTTCGAAGAGACCAGCAAATCCTCAGCTTGGCCTGACTTTTAATTTGTTAGAAATCTCCAAGGCGCAGTTGTCGCTGGGCTTTCAGAAGGTCCCTTCGACACCCCGCCGCCCCCTGCCTGTCCTCCTTCTTACTTCTTCCTCTCTCTTCATCTCTCCCTTCTCTGTCAAATATTTATAGCTGATGGCAGATAAGATTATTTCAGCTTCGAACCTCTCAGTGCCAGCTGCTGCAGACCTTTGCTCACAATAAAGCCTAAGATGCGTTCCAGGCAGGGGGAAGATTGTTTTATTTGGAGCTCATCCTAGGCCTCTATTGATAGGAGGGTGAGGTGCAGAAAAGCAGGACACCATTCACTTTCTTGGCTCAGCGCATCCTCTCCAGCTCTTATCTTGAAATGTTGGGAATTTTCTTCCTTTCATACTCAAGGTTTTTTCTTTTTGTTTGGAGCACAGAGGCAGTGGACTTCGGGCCTGAGTTGTTGATGTTGAGATCACATTTTTTTCTGCGTTAGGCCACGAGGAAGTGCTGTCAGCACTCGCCTGTTTGCCACTTCAGGGGTCTCACATATTGTAAGCCGTGCAGACGCTTTGCTTCTTTCTTTACTGCCGGAGATTTTGGAAAACATGCGCGATGATTTGCAGAGTGTGTGCACAAGCTGACCACTGTAACGCATTCAAAGAGAGATACGTCCATAATTCAGCTCGGATGCTTTACATTTTTTTTTTACTGTTTGTTAAAAATGATTTACCATGACTGTCAACATCATTAAATAGGCAGAAGTTTGTCTATTTTGAAGTTTCATAATACAGGAAAATTTATCACAGGCTTTGGACATGACTGCACACATTTGGAGTATTTCTATTTTATACATGTCCATTTGTCAGAGTGAATCCGTGTCAGCGTCTCTTTATGTAAGGCATAAATCACCGTGATGAAATGCCAGGGCTAATCCAGCTGAACACACTACAACCTGTCATAGTTGGACCAAGAACGGCCTCCTAGCCAGTCAGCTCATGAGTGGAAAATTAATCTTGTTTAATAGAACGCCATCTGGGCTTTGCAGTCAAAATTGTTACAATATGTGAAAAAGTCATCCCAAAAAAAGTTTTAATAACCTCAAGCAACCCTGGAATTTCTGCGGCTGCACAAACAGTTTGGAAACACACGCTGCGGCAGATGCACAGAAAAGAAAACCGACAGTGGCTCTGCGAGCGAATGAAATAAAACTTCAATCATTAAATAATTCCTGGGCATATTGTGTGTGTACAGCACAGTCAGCATAGTAGTTTCTAATCATATCTTACGATTTTATCACGCGTCTTCTTTAGTTGTCCTCAACCAGAGTTCATTCAGATAATAAGTCAGAAGCAATAAGAGGCAATACATGGGTGTCGGTGTTGTCAGTCTTATCATGTGTCTGTCCGATGAGATGGCACATGGATGGGCGCAGATAGGTTCAATACAAAGTGCACATGTCTTTACCAACAATAAAAATTTCATTGGTTGGATTGGATTGACTTTTCCTGCGTTGACTCATTATTTACTTTATTATCGAGATTTTTAGAGGAGAAATAACACCAGCAAAAAAAAAACCCAACAACAAATAAACATGAAGTAGTGAGGTGTTATCAGAGCTACTGTCTATTGATTTCTTGATGTGACTTTGAACCTCTTTAAAGCACTATCCATATCTTCAAAATAAAGTCTTTATCTGTATCCCTTCAGTCTATTGCTCTATCAGTGTCATTCAATTAGCCCTAATGAAAGGAGAACATTCACAGAAGCACCCACAACACTTCATCGGTTGTCAACAACAAGCTTATGTTGCCCCTCTTCCATTTAATGATATTGAATTGTATCACTGTCAAACAGCATCTTAGACCTGTTGAAGTGTTTTCAGGATTAGAGATACATTAACATTTATTTATAATTATGTCACACAGGCTTTCTCTTTATATTTCTTTTATCTTTATTCACTGTTTTTGTGGCATTCTTTCTCTGTGAATATCTGAAACTAGATATGAAGTATAGTGATGCAGGTGAAATTCCACATGAAAAACAATTATTATTTTTGATTCATTAATTAATAAATCTAGCAACCACAAACTGAGAGGGTGAAGAGAAAAATGAATAAAGAGACCTGTTAAAAACAAGGATTTTTATAGTATTATACAATTGTGCTGATTTTGCTGTATTAGGATTTCATATCAGAAAGACATTCTTGATGCTCTCTAACCAAAAATTTTTAATACAGCTTGATAACATTGATGTACTGATATAAAATCTTGTTACATACGGATCCACAAAGGTTGCTTGTGCTTTAAGAAACATCTTTCAGGTATTGTACTGTGTCAATAGAGATCTAATGTATATGTCTACTTCCTTTTCCAGATTTGCTCTATGTGCATACTTTTATGTCGGTGGAGTTTAAACAGGTTCTCTCTCGGGCTGGAGCCGACCGTTTACCTTCACCGTCTGCAGTCTGTTGACTCTTGCTATACTTCTCCACTCTGACCAGACATGTGTGTGTGTGTGTGAGACAGAGCGTTAATGTGCTCGCATGTGTTTGTATGTGTACATCTGCCTTGTCTACGTGCACATGTGCATGTGTGTAGGAGATAAGTATTTGTGTTATTCCCCCATGTGTGTGTGTCATGCAATTGGACGGTGACCTCATTAGCTTATGGTATGATGGCTGTCATTACGACCTTTCAAAGAGCACCGATTGGGAGCATAAAAATGAGCTGATTGTCAGCAGAGCAGGGCAGCAGATCCTCTGTGCAAGCAGATGCATGTGATAAGATAATGATAAGGCTGCTATCTGGCTTCCACATTGATAAGTTGACCACAACATATCACAGTCACCATCTAGTATATGTCCTCTTTGGCCGATGGTCCGATGGTGATGACAGAACAGCTAACAGCTCCATTAGAGCAATGAGGCCTGCAGGAAAAGTGAGTGGTGGACAATGAGGGTTCAGAATATAAAGTGCACCTGTTTAACTACTCTGGGATGTAGCTAAAGCTATATAATATTGATTGTGATGTGATAAGGGCAGGTTGTTGTATCAATAAACTGTTGCTCCCTAATCCTTTGCATGTCAGTGACCAACAGTTCTTCCTTTTCACTGTGCGCTTTTACATCCATCTATCATTTCTTATTGCAAAATCAATCTTTTATATAAACTGTACTTTGCCAGTGAGTCTTATGATACTTTGTTTACTTTATGGATCTTCAGTATCTCAATATGCACGGCTGCTCTCTGTTGTAGCGTCTCCTTATCTCCCTCTGATCGCTGCCTGTGCCATCATCGACACTCGGAGTGACTGCCCAGTACAAAGGTGAATCGTTAACTGGTGCCATTCTGCATCTTCTGGAAGCCACAAAGTGCTACATAATGCAGGCATTACATATTTTTTTAATCAATCTGAAGATCGCGATAGCTGGCTACCAACCTTGTTTGGAAATCTCTCATTATCTTTTGAGATAAGGAGAAGAGTGCTGTCGGGCTCAAAGGGTATTAGGAGCAGAGGTCACTGACTGTCACTCAAAAAAATACTCACTGTCTCACTTACTGTATTATAAACATTAGTTCTTAGGCGACTGACACATTGTGCACAAAAAGTTTTTTTTTTCTTTTAAAAAGCAGGAAATATACAGCAGCTACTAAGTCTTTGTTTCACCTCATGTTTGATTCGAGAAATTAATGGTAATCGTTGGGCGGCTCGATGTGTGACTTCTTTTTTTCTTGGCAGTTGGTCTATGTGGTCTTGGTGCAGCAGCAATAACACAACATGCACCTGAGCGCCAACCATTATCTTAACACCCATGCTCGTTGTTCACTCAAAACCACAAATGTCAACCTGATAGTGGAAAGCATGAAATTGCAAAAGTAAAAGGGCATTACCAAAGTCATTGCTGTAGGATCCATCCTCTTGACACTGAGAATATCTGAACCAAATTTCAAGGCAGTTAGTCCAATAGTTTACATGATATTACATGACACGTATTACATGACTATAAAAAAATGTCCACCTGCTGGTGGCACTAGAGGTAAAGGAAGGGGATGACCAAAGTAATTAAAATTCATTCACTGGGGACCATGAATGTCTCTACAAAATCAAATGACAATCCGTCCAACCAGCATTTCCATCCCTGAAAATTGTGCATTAAATATATTTTCATTAAATAGAAAATATGCATACACATTCTAATCTTGACTGAAAACCCAAATATCATATCAAAAATGATATCTTTTCTGAACTAACTCTAAATCAATATTTGAAGGACAGACACAAAACCATTGAATCAAATGCACATACACTCCTATAGGAATAATACAGTGATTCTTTTTTTTATGGCAGATTTTGAATGTAAGTTTTCAGTTCAGTATTTTGATGTAACATTTTAAGGAGTCTGCTTCACTTCACTTAAATCATTCAGCATCATGCCGTATTTTTAATGGCCGTCATTTAACTTTTTACAGGGTGAGACTCAAGCCCGGCTCGTGCCCGCTCGACTAACAACCTCAGCCGCTCAGTTGTTGCAGAGTGTCAGTTCACCCTGAGCCTTCGTTGAGCCTCTGTTTGTGTTCTGGCTAGACATCGTCTATAATGAGCGCTGATTAGTTAACTTGTTTAAATGCCTTTGCTATTTCAGTCTCCGCAGCTCAGCCATCCATCCATCCAGGCCCGGCCCCCGCTGCCCTCACCCACCCTCCCACATGGGTGACATTCTTCAGAGGTGTCTGAGCTAGAGTTAGAGGCTACTACTGGCCCAAAGTCAGCAGTCACGGAGTTCAAGTTCAAGTTCAAGCTCATGTGATAAACTGTGCATTTTATGTAACAAATGAAAATGAGAGTTTAATGTTGCAATCACATTTTTGCAAACAATATTTGTTTTACTGCCCCTTTTTATTAAAGTATTCAGCTCACATATATTTAATTAATGGTCTGCTCTTCTTCCTGTCCTCCCACTCATTCTCCTCTATTCTAACACTTCACAGATGTAGAGAGGTGGTGTTTGTGCTCCACAGTCACCAGCCCTCCTGAAGCCACCTCTACCAACTGGACCTCACCCTCAGCCTGTTATTCTTTCCACTGGGGAGGTGAATAAATGTTAGAAGGGCAGGGAGGGGGGGGTTGTCTTGGCCTCTCCAGTCTGGGTCTGTGATGCTGAGTGGTGTTTATTTGTCAATGCTCGCCCCGTCGTTCCCTTCCACCCAGCGGAACCAAAAACGTTAGCGACAGAGTGGGCACAGATTGGTCTCAGGTCCTTGAGATGGAAATCTATTTTTGAAATGAGTGAACTGCTGCTCACCCAGAACTTGAGAAACAGGTCATGTGCAGGCTGTCTGGACTGAAGTGGAGGTTGTGACCCTCCAGCAGCACTTTTGAAACATACTACCCATCTACAGATGCTTCTCCAGCCCTTGTAGGATGTGTAATGGCATCCTCAAAGGTGTCCAATATCCACTGACGGGGGCACTAAATCTGATGAATCCAATTCGCAGCAATTTGAGGTCAAGTTTTTGGCATTACAAGTAGCAGAAAACCTTATCTTCTTGGTTTCTCCCAGGTCTAGCTGTGGTGTTTTTCTTGTCTTTTGAGCAGGGCAGGTTACTGAACTCAGTGTGTTACTTGTGTTTGAGCCAAGTGTGTTCTCCGACACACACTGCTCCGGTGCGACCGCTGTAGCTGTGGTGTTTGCGCGCATAATAAATAGGTTTTTATCTGATGGATGGATGTACGTGTTGGCTAGCGCAGCGAGGTGGAGGGGGGTGGACCCCCGCCTCCAGAGAGGCTTTAAGCAGGCCAGAGATAAAGACTCAGAAGTGATGGGCTCTCTGTGATGCCCTTTTGTGGGAGGAAATTTAATGGAAGTGGCTACATTGGTAGCAGATGGAGCAGTTTCCTGGATCTCAGTCATGGTAGAAATATTAGACTGCCCCACACGCACACACGCGCTCAAACACGCACACAAACCCACCCCTTTAAATTTGTTCGCCAGATTTACAGTACGATAGAGACGCAGGGATCGAACAGGACGTGTTTATTTGCCTGGGATCCCGGGCAGCTAGGGTTAATATTTTTCAGCACTTTTTCCTGTCTTCTCCTTGTCTCTCTCTCTGTTTCCTTTACCTATGTGTGTGTCTCGTGCCCTCCTGTCTTCTCCATTTTTCTTTTTGGCAGCCCATTTTCAGGGTTCCCACAAACCCCCCCTGTGGATCCTCTGGACACTGAAGCTGCAGGCTGACAAATTTGGTGACTTGTTGAAGAAAGGTTGTGGTGAAGAATAGGTTGCTGCTCAGGGTTTGCAAGCTTAAGCGTTTCTGTGTGTGTATGTGTCGAAGCGCTGGGGCATCTGTACGGTGTGGTGGATAAGAGTAAGACACAGTTGTAATTTGTCTTTTTGAGCGCGTGTGGGAGGATGTGTATGGGTATGTGAGTGGGAGCTGGCTGGCTGTGTGTGGGTGGTTCAGCTGAGGGTTCAGTGGTTGAGTGAGATGACAGTAATAAATTCATTCACTTTAGGGCCTGTTGATTACATCATCAGTCACATTTATTGATGATATGTTTGGCTGACGTACCTCTGAGTCGTTGTTCTTCTGCAACAACCCCACACATCCTACACAAGAACGGCTAACTGAGCAGCGAACATCTGTCAACTTGTGATGCATTTGGCCACATAAGAACAACCGATACCACAGTGAGATATCCATTACCGCCCCTGGGGTCCTCTCTCCCAATCCGAATTAACTCTGAGGTTTCAAGTTGAGGGCTGATCACAGCGCAGCTTATCCTGCCCAACGCCAGGAGCTGAAAATAAAGTCAATGTTGTCATTGGAAAAAAAAGGTTTTCTTTAATGAAATCACATGCAAATTTTGTTCGCTGAAGGCAACAACCATGGGGTTTGTGTAAGTCACGGTAGTGATAAGTGAGGTACAGTTTCCCCCTGTTGTAATGCCTTTGTTTATACTGTGGGAACAGCCACGCCAAGAGAGAGTCAAGCTCTGAGTATTTGCTGATGATGATGATTAAGTTGAAGAAATTAATAGTGGTGTTTTTGATGAATATGAAATAATGGAACAAACAAAGCCCGTGCAGGAAGGCTGATTTGCTCTGACAGTTTGTGTGGCGTTTTGTTGATATTTGAAGTTTCTTGCCCTGATCTGGGATGTGAATTCCACTGTGTTCAGCACAGAAATGCAGTTTAGCCCCAGTTGATTTTGGCTAATTAAGCCAGACTCCTGAATGTTTTGATGTAAGTCAGTGATTAGAGGGCTTTGAGAGGGTTTTGAAATGAAAGCCAAACAGTTGTGCCCCTGTTCTCTTTGTAGTTATGTGCAGGCCGGATTGAGCTGTAACAAAGGTGCATTTGCAGAACAGCAGAACTTTGTGTACTGAAGTTGAACATGTCCATCAGACACTAATGAACCTCTCCTTTAAGAATGGATCATCCTGTTGTTTGTATTTATTCTTGTGTTTCATGGCAGCCTACATTTCTCTCTCAACAGCAGTGAGTCAGACTGTTTGTTCTTCATTGCTTGGAATGACACAAGATCCGTAGTTTAAGTCACAAGCAGGACCAGAACATTCACCACATTTTTGGAATGAAAGCAATTTTGCACTTGCTCGGACTGAAAAACACCTGCCATGTGCGTGGAAGACGTCCATCTATGGTCAAAACATGGCAGTTAGAGCGGGGTTGGTGTTGTGATATATAGCACACACTTAGAGCAATTTCTTATCACATTTTTAAGGTGGGCCTCCATTTTATTGACTGACTGCTTTCAGGCATTTGACCTACAGCAATCAGCACTTTTCTCCCACTTGTTATCTCTCTTTCTCCCCCCTGCTCTCTTGTTCTTCCTCACTCCCTTACCTGCTATTCACTCCTCTTCTTTCCCCTCACCGACCCCCTCTCTCATTCCTTCCTGGCTGTCAGGAATGCCAAACGTGTAACCCTGTTGATGACCTCTCAGGGAGGTCATAAATTTAGTGATGAGAGATAGTAGGAGCACAGATAGAGAAATGAAAGGATGGTAGCTCGGTGATCTATCAAACTGTTGCTCTTGTAAACGCTTCCAACTGCCAGTACATTAAAAAAAAATGTAAAAAATCCTTTCCTTCATCAACTAATTGGAAAAGGTGATGAATTCATTTATTCAATAAAAGCTGTCAGCTTCGACATTAGTGGTTTTGATTTTTTTCTGTCTACAGCATAAAAGCTTTGTGTGTATAAGACCATGATTACAAGTTTGATTTTTCCTGTAATCCTGTACAAGTTGGCAGTGTGTTACCTGTTAATGACTATAAAGAAAGGGCACCTTCAAATCTTATTAGCTTGTCTATGTCCTCTCCACTGATCCAGGCAGATCTGTTGCTGAACTCAACAGATGAACTCATCGGGCCAAGCACGTATTTTGAATGATGTGACAGCCTGTTGTGTATGTGTGTGTGAGAATGCTGATATCTTTAGACGGTGTGAGAGTCTGAAAATGCAGACGGGCCTGTACGTAACACAGTGGCCGGCCCGCTCCACTCCACAGTCCAACCTCTCCAGCCCCTATACATCACAAGCCAGTGTGTTCCCTGTTTGCTCCCAGATAATGCTATCAGAGCTGATAACTGCCCCTGACCCCCCCCCTCACTTCGACCCCCTGGCATCCCCCACATGCCGGGCCACTGGTTTTCCAGCATCAGCTGGGATTTAGTGGGGTGAAGGAAATAGAGATGCCTGTCCCCCCTCATCTGATCCCCATCCATCCCATCCTTTAACCCCCATGTCTGTCTGCCTGAGCTGGCCAGACTGCAGCACTGATAGACCACAACATTAAAGCTCATCACCACCACACCCTGACTCAATCAGCCACTGTCGGCCAGCGAGAATCCCCAGGACACCCTCCATTTTCCCCTCCCCCGCTCTGTCTTGTTTTGATAGGTGCTGATGTCATTCCACACATTTTTTCACAAATTAGGGGCTGAAATTACGGGGCCGCCTCGCCTCGCTTTGCCTCGCCATGTTGTGCCAGCCCGACAGGAGCTTAATCCCTAATATCAAAGTTTGGCTGTTGGCTCGAGCATTACGGGATACGGTGGCCTCTGTCCGAACCCATCCAGCCCCCCAGCTGTTATTTGAAGTGACAGAAAGTTGAGTCTGAGTTCCAGCAGCCATTGGGGGGGTTGTTACAAATCACCAAATGATAGAAAAGAGTTTTGGGAGGGCGAGTTAAGGGCAAGGGAGTCTCAGGGATGTCAGTTCTGGCCGGCCGCTTTTGTTTTCAGGGGAGAAGGGTATAATGATGGGAGATGATAAGATTACCAGGGGTTAGTGGTAGCTGCGGTGGCGGCGGGGTGAAAAGGAGCAATGATGGGTAGCGAGGAGGGGTATCGGGAAGCTTGGCGTTCACCGTGGGGGAAAGCCCTTGGTTGCGTGGAAACCAGTGGGAAACATTTGTAAATATAGCCATCGTGCATTCTAGATCTTACCGCTGTTAGCAGCCTATTTATGTGAATGGTATTCACTGTGGGGAGCACAAGCTTCGACCACATGGATCTTGGATGAAGAGACAACGGATGCAAGAAAGGCGTTCTTCTGCCAAAAAGTGACACTGGACACTTCATTTGCGCACATTTTGATTAAAAGTACTTTTGGTAACTTTTTAATTCAAGCACAAAGTGCGGGTTGACCCCTAATAAAAAGTATGATAAAGAAAAAAAAATCCCAGCACACATGCAGACACACTTCTCAGGAAGACCAATGACTCTTTGGCCCCCTGAAAGCCTGTAATTGCGGTCATCTTCAATATTGACTTTGTCATTTTTACAACTCTAGATGGTTCTCATGAATACCCTGCCAAGAGAACCTCATTGGAGGCAATGCAGTTAATGGTTTCAGACATTTACTCTCTGTGCCCTGCTACAATGTCAATGCCAGAACTGCCTGTGTGTATTGTCAGCCTCTATGTGTGTGTGTGTGTGTGTGTGTGTGTGTATGTTGGAAATGACTGCTTCAGTTATTATCAGGGTAATCCTGAAATTGGAGACAGTATTAGAGTTGGGCATGTCATTCAAGGGCGGGATCCCGCTGTGTATTGACTACCGTCGCTTCCAATTAGACAAAACATTTCCTCAAAGCCTAGCAGATCGCAGGGACTAACACACTCCTTTTTGGATGTTCACCGCAGACAAACAGGCCATAACGGTCTAAATGAGATCTCTAGGTAATTCCAAGAATACGGTTTTGTCCTCCCTAACCTCCACACTCCTCCCTGCTCTCTGCTTTTCCCTCCTTTCTCATCCTCACCTTTGGCCCTGGCTGTTGTTTTCCCATGAATCCTCATGTAATAGGTGTGGATATTAGCTTGGTCGGCCCAGTGTCGGGTGACAGTGTGCTCAGCTTTGGGCTGTACGAGACTGCAGGCCTGTCACTGCGGCCCCTCTAGACGCTGCTGATGGAGTCATTTGTTTTTGCACATTAATTCAATTCTGTCCCCAGACCAGGGTCGGACACCTGCTTTCCATTGCGGTGGAGCAGCGTGTGTGTGTGTGTGGAGGGGGAGAGGGGGGCAGAGGGGATGGGGTGGGTAAAGGGCTAGCTGGGCCACCTGCTGATGTTATTACAGTAGAGCGGCACCCAGACGAACACACATATGCACACACCCACACACACACACTCTGACAGCCTTGGACAGTTATTCATATTCTTGTCTTTGCGTTCTGATAAATCACACAAACCCTGATTACTCTGTTGTGTGTTCATGCTGTACTTCAAAATAATTACTATTATATAATTCATTTGAGATATTCATTAAGTTCCGTGTGACTTTCTAAACAAGCTGTCCAGACTCACACGTGTTTTGTTAACCTTTTAATTCTTCACACAGCGCCGTGGCTCTGTGAAGTGGATGGATTTTACTGTTACGGCGCACTGATGCCGTCTCACTCAGCGCTCTGCCAGTTGTAGAAATTCCGTCAGTGATTTCCGCTGGTGGAGGTGAGGAGAGCTCTGGCTCTAACACTGTAACAGTCAGTCTATTGTTAGACCTGCTCACCCATGTGGAGCGTGATGGGCTGTGTGGGCAGGTTCAACCCTACAGTACACTGCCCCCATGTGCTCAACACATCTTTGTGCCAGTAAAATATGACTGAAATCAGATCCACGGTCACCTACTGTTCACTGATTCACTGACTGTTTGACAATCATCACTGCAACCTCACATCTCCCTGGAGTCACTCACACACACACACACACACACACACACACAACCAAGCACCTAAACACAGGCATGTAAACATGAACCCTCACATGTACGCTGTGTGCTCGCAGTGGTAGATGCAAATACGCACAAAGGTGCACATGTAGAAACACACAGACGCACACACACACACACACACACTCACTCAGGAGCTGCACAGGAATTACACATTAGCATCTATTAGATATGGATCTGCTCATCACCAGTAACCTGCAGCTAGAAATCCAATAGCCAGTCATGTGATTGAAATCTGGCAGTGCTTAGCAGCCTGGTCCCTAGCTGCCCAGCATGTGTGTATGTGTGCATACTTTTTTGCACGTGTGGAGCAGTGGATATATCTGTGTTAAATATTACTGCAAATAAAAGGTCCAGCGCATGAAATGGCCTCCGGCAGGGCAGAGCAAAAGGTGTGAAACAGAAAGCTGTGTTTTTAATCAGGCCCTCCAGAAGTGTAAAATGAAGACATTTATGGATCAAGTTTGAGGTTAAACATCCACAGTCGTGATGTAGTGTGTGGAGAAAGTATTTCCAGGTTGTTGCGTTGCGTTTGTATGAATGAGGGAAAGCGCAGATTTTTGTATACCTGTTGTATATGGTGGCAATCAACAGATAGTCATACAGACAAGTAAACTGTGGTAAGCCGAAAGGTATACAGAGTTTTTCCCATTACAAAATACTCCACTATGTAGAGCTATTCAGTCCAGACTTTACATTAGGGGGCCCTGGCCCTATAATCAGTAGTATCAGTGAATTGTGTAGTTTCACAGTCAAGGACACTGTAATTGAAATGCATTCAGCCTGCCTGCCTCTCCATTGACTTTGAAGCTCCCCACAGTATATACCTTTCTTCTTTGACATAAGGTAAATAGGAAACTGAAAGCTGATGTAACATGTTGCCTACCCTGCAATCAGCCCACTTACTACTGGGACGGACCCAATCAATGCCTGCCTGCCTGCCTGCCGCCCAGATGTAGCCTCTGTCTTAAGCCCCTGCTTGTTTAAGAAAGCCCTGTCCTGGAATTAGGTTTTGCAAACCAAGGCTTCCCCTGGAAATGACCAATTAGGGGGTAATATGGACCTGGTTTCTTCCGTGCCAGTTTGAATCGGTGCGCTGGCGCTATAATGTGATACGATCTGAGAGATACATGGATGGAAGTGGTTTGGAGTAGCATGAAATGGTTCCCCTGGCCTCCCTCCCTTCCTCTTTTCTCCACCCCCACATCCCTTTCTCTCTCCCTCTCCACCCTCCAGGAGTAAATTGGAGTACATAATTACTGCAATACCATGTGAGCCTAATTGATTACTGCTCCCCCTTGGCCATTGGCAGCGGATTGTGTGTCTGAACAAATCTTTAGTGACCACACATCCAGTTTAGGCTGCACTGATCTGCCTTGGATGTAATTTCAGTCCCTCTGTTTCTTTTTCAAGAACATTCTTCCTTCGGTTTAGCTACAACGCTGCAGATGCTCTGACGTGTTGTCCAAATAAAGTTAAAGTCAAAATGCACGATATTGAATTCGTGACCTAATTTAAGTACATTTTTTAACAGAGATACATTCCAATACAATAAACCCATGAAAAATTCAAAAACCAAAAAGCACAGAAGATTGAGTTGCACATTTAAGAATCAATTTAAAAAGACTGAAACAATGGATTCTGTAACAAATCATGTTATTAAAAACATTCATAGAGTGGTTCAACATTTCAGTATAACTACATTGCACATCGTTCAGCTTATATGCAGTGACATGCATATGTGTGTGTGCATATGAGGGGAGCCGGAGAAATGTGGTTTCATCCCTTACCTAATGAACATGTCAGGCATCTGTTCAGACAGCCATCCAGTCAGGACCCCGGCCCCTGGGCCCCCAGCACACGGCCTTGAGCTCAGCGCTGGGGGAATCCGGCTGGTGGCGAAGGCAATGAGCCGAATATCCCCCCCCCCTCCTCCGTCTCTCCTACACTTACACATACAGTCATGACATGCACACTGATGCATGCATGATTTCACACACACACACACGTTTTTGCAGACTGTATGTACTCACACACATGCACAAACACACATCAGAGACCTGTGGAGTAGCCTTAGTTGTTTTAATGGGCAGATGAATGCATAGGAGGTGTAGGATTTTATCATCCTCAGAGGTATCATAACAAAGAATTTGGAGTTCTGATGGATTGCTGCAGCTTCCTGTAACCAGCAAGAGGTTTGAATCTGCAGCCTAAAACAGTGACTGTTGTTACAGCGATGATGACATCATCCGGCTTGTGCTCTCATCCCTGAAGAAGAGGTTAAAAGAGCTCCTCTTTGGGAATCTCATCAACCCAGCTGCATGTAGCCCAGCCAGCATTACCCTCTCCATCCCAGACCAGAACTGCTTTAGCTCATACCAGTTTAGCTCAACTCAGCCGTTTTGAGGTCTTCCCGACTCAGCACGGCCCCAGCCAGATTATCTCAGCTCAAGTCAGCTCAGCCCAAAACAAACGCAGTCAGCTTAACACGAGCCGATCGAGAAAGACTTGCCCATTAACCCAAGACTGCCTGCAGTCTTTCTAGTCCGTCCTTTAACTCAGATTATTTATCACATTTCAGGTCAGGTTTGCAATCTTCAACTTGGCACAGAAAACTCAGCCAGCAACAAAGTTTATCCCACCACCCGCCTCAACCACAAATTATGTTTACAAGGGCGATCCTCACAACTCGACTTTCTTTTACTGCCTGTCACTCCCAAATAGAACCAGACTCCGAGCAACAGCAAATAGTGCGAGCTGCCGCACAGTCAGAGTCTTTTCACACCCTGATTGAGTTTCCATTTGAAGTCAGATCCAAGCCGCCTAATGTCCTTTAAATGTTTTTTCCTAAACACAGCAGCAGTAGTCTTCGCCTCGGAGCAACTTCAAACAGCTGTCGGCAGAACCTTGTTGTTGCACGTAGTCAGGAGAGTAAAAATCCCCCTGACCAGAGAGGACATTGCGATTGAGGCCCGTGGCTGCTGTGAAATAGGAGAGAAACTGAAGGCCAGTGTTGATGTAGCAATCCGGCCTTCATCCTCTTGTTAGCACAGAGAACGATGCTCACGTCTGACCACAGCTGTCTGGACTAGGGCAGGCTTTAAATGTGTGCTAAATCTGTGCTATGAACAAATGGTGGGAAGGGAGATGAAATACAAAGGCAAGACAGACAGAGAAGGAGGAAGAGAGATTTGGCGTGGCTGTTGCCAAAGGGCCTGAAGGAACTTGCATTAAGTTACGGTGACAAAAGAGAAGTGGAGAAGACAAATTGCATTGCTGTGAGAGGATCAGACTAACTTAGTGGCAGTATGTGAGAAATGAATCCTTGTTCATATGGAGATGAGACTCAGAAAAATACATACAGTAAAAAACACGAGAACAAACTCATGAACGAAATCCAGACAGCGTAGTAGAGTGGAGAAGCAGTTGTCGCTCGGATGAGATGGAGTTGGCGACAGTGGTTAGAGATGATGACTTGGGGGAAAAGGACCTTGAAGGACTTTGCGAGTCAGCATAGATACGTAGAGGGAACAGCCGTGTTATGAACTTGTTTTGGAACATCCCGTCGGAGGAGAGCCAGGGGTCAGGACGGGCAGACATGGTTACACGTAGAGTCATGGAAAAGTCACTGCTGCCTTTCCACGGCCCATTGGGCTTATGATGAAGTGATTCTAAGAAGTTGCTTTTCTCCTGTGGAAGTCATCATCTTGTTCTGGACAGATGGCTGCTCATAGCTGCGCAGACAGTGGAGGCACAACCGGGAGGCTTGGTCATGTGTTGCTCATGGTTCAACAATGTGTGCATGGGGTTGGTTACATAGACTTTTAGATTGCAATTCTACTCTCAACCACTAGATGTGAGTGTTGCACCAGCTGTTTCTCTAAATCCCTTCTCTTGCTTTCCCTCTGTCCCTGGAATTTATCATGGAGTGGGTTATACCTTTTTGAATTGACTGCGATTGGCTTCAGTTATCCTGGCACCAATTGTCTTTAAAACGCAACACATTGTGAAGTGGGTGTTGTGATTAAAACAACCAAACTGCTGGAGAACAAATAAAGAGGAGAGAAAAGAGACAGAGTGGGAAAAGCATGGGAAGAGAAGGTGGGCTACAATTGGTAAATGATCACAAGGGAAAGAGACAAGGGGTGCACACGAGGGGAAAAATCACGAGAAGGAGTGAGGGTTGGAAACATTTCATCTGTCTTCAAATCTTCATGTTACTTCTTTGTCTCTCAGCCCAACGGTGCTGGCACTGTAGGTGTTTCCTGCAGCTACGTGTTAAGAGTTTCTACGAAATGTTAAATGTGAAGTGGAGCGTGTTTGTTTGCACCAGGTGTAAATGACCCATTTAGGCAATCAGCGTATCCTCATAAGCATTGAATAACTGCAAGAACATGATTACTTCACCCACCACCTCTCATTTAAGAAAACAAAAGTTACCTCATTTTTCAAAAATGCCACCCACATCCGCGCTGTCAAGTACACTGGCCCACATAATGAAACTGTATAGTTTGGAGCACAATGACTTAATTGTCCTCTTTGATTGGGGAGAGAACTAATGTTGGATGATGAGAGACAGCATTGACAAGCGATGGAAGAAGATGTTCTTTTACATTTGAAAGACTTGTGCGAAAGCCTCTGGTGTGTTCAGGCTCGTTAGGAAGAACTAGAAATCTTATTTATCTGGCAGAGCTCTAGTCTGATAAGAAGGTGCCCTCCGGACAGCAGCTTTATCAGTTTGTGAGAAATGGACAGTGACAAACTGCTGGGGGTTGACAGTGTGATTGGGTTTTGTTGAGGACTGTGCTGTCTGGCTCCCTGTCTGCCACTTTTACAGGGAAACAAAGCTGTTTTTCCCTCTCTCAATCGTTATTTTCCCTTTTGTAGTTTCTAGAAGTGGAATGGGTTGTTTTCATTTTGCAGCTCTTAACTGCACAGTAGTCATTTACCTTTGTCGATCAAGGTCAAGAGAGACAGACTGCACTACAGAGAGAGCTTGTACGTAAGATGGTCCTCTCCTCGTATCTCTGCAACCATCTCAAAATCAATCATGTGATTATAGCTTTAGGAAAACAAACTTTCCAGTAATGGAGAAACTTCCACAAACAAGATGGGTTCTGTGGCAACCAGTGAGAACGCCTCCTGCAAATTCACAAACCATGTGGAGGTGTGATGCCAACCGGGACAGAAATATTAATCATCACAGACTCTCCCCCTATTGGATTACTTTGGCTTGTGTTGTGCTATGATTTTAATTGCATCTTCTTTGTGTGTTGCACGTCTTTGAAAAAGTGGCATTAAACACTGACTGCCACGAAACAAGACTAAGGGTTTTCAGGCATGATAACGACTCTATAAGGTGGTACTGAGGTAAAGCCATGTTCACATTGACAATTTCAATTTTCAACATTTGCTAATTAGCACTAAACACAAATTGCAGCTGAGGCTGATGGAATATCATTAGTTTTGTAGATATTTAGTATCAAAATAAAGTATAGGACAAATTAAATGTTTGCTCTATAAAAAGTTAAGGGATCACCAAAGTTATTACAACTTGAGGGGCAGATGAATGTGTGCATTAAATTTCATGCCAAAGCATCCCATGGTTGTAGAGGTGTTTCACTCAAAACACAAAATGTCAGTCTTGTGGTGTTGGAGGGAATCTATCCATCTTGTAAATGTTGAGTTTTATTTGACTGGAATAGGTGAAAACTTAACATGCTAGTGGTGCAATAAGAAAAGTCGATGGATCACTGAAGTCATTAGGATTCATCCTCCTGGCACCATGGATATCTATAAAAATCGCCATAGGTGTCCATCCAATAGTTGTTGAGATATTTCAGTCAGGACCAAAGAGGATGGACCGACTGACCGACAACAAAAGGATATCACATCAACTGTATGAAGCAATCCAATTTAGAGAAAAGACTGTTCTGCATTTCATTATCAGTCCACTTCTCCTAAAAATAGCCTTTGAAAGACACAATGAATCATTCATGAGCGACGTCACGGGAGACCGACGTACCTGCTGTGTTCCTCAGTCACTTCAGTCAGGTACATCTGCCCAGCACATGTCAGCCCGAATCTGCCCAGTCCTTCTCCATCTCCACCCTTTGGGAGAGGAGGGAGACTCTGGGATCTGGGGCCCATTATGTCCAGGTGAGGGACTCTCATAAGCATCCCAGGACCTGTTAAAGCCACTCAGCTCTGCACCGCGCTGACACATACTAAAGCTCCGGGGCCTCTGAACGGATTACCAGCTGGACTGTTTACAGTTATGGCTTTTTCTCACCCAGGAGACCATGAGAATAGAGATTCTGTTTTATGGCCGATAGTTTGGGTTATGGCCGAGCTGTTTCATTTGTATTGTTTTCCTTTTGTTTTATTTTGGGTTTCTCTGTTAATGTTCAAGTGCATTTTGAGAGTGTGGTTTGCTAGTTACTGGAAGACAAGGTTTATTTGGAGAGGGTAAAATTAGATTGCACCCAACTGAAAGAGCAAAATGACTGTCTGCGGTCATGTTGCTGACCACGCTGCAAATACAAACAACATTCACTCTGTGATTTTTATCATTTTGTTGATTCCATAGATCTTATTTACAGCCAGCCTTGAGGAGATGTTAGGGCGAGTGTATTTTATACTGAACGCCTGAGTGTGAATGAGACAGCAATCTGTGGATTCGCACCTTTAGCGCAAGTGAGTAAGTCTGCATGTGTTTATACATTCAACGTCTTTGTTCTTGGTTTGTACTGTATATGTGTGCGAGTGCAGCAGTGTGTTCATTTGTGCATCATCTGCCGTGCCTCTGCCCCTGTAGGGCTGAGTCACCGTTCGAGGAGCTCGTGCCAAACGTCTGAGAAAATAATGGTGATGTTCCTCCCAGATCCGATTTTGGTGGCCTGCCGAACTAACACCTTCTGCACGGAGCTGATCTAAAGCCTCTGGCAACTCCCTCGCCGCCAAGCCGCGACCGTTACGCAGCAATCTGCGGAGCTCTACCTCAGAGTCGTGTTACCGCCGTTGGGTTGGCACGAGGCCAGGAGCAGAGATGGATGGATGAAGAGAACAGGGAGGAGAGAGAGGATATGGCAAGGACTGTGGCAAGCATTTGGTGCATGTTTCTGAGACAGTATATACATAAATAGAAATAATGGGATATGCACCTTTTTCTCACATAGATACAAACACAGTCTAGCTGGCGTACTGTACAGTATTAACCTTCCATCAAGTCTCTGATTCATCAGCTGTAGAGATGCAGTCTGAAGAGCGACGAGCTGTCACACCTCCATGGAGCAAGTCAGTTAAAAATAGTGAGCAGAAGTGATTTTTATACACATACGCCATCTCTTATCAAAGAGTATGATGTCAGCAAAAGTACCAAATGGCCATAGGGACACTTAATGACTTTCTCTCCAGCACTCGTATAAAAGCCAAGGTCAGAGGCTTTGCCAGAACAGAAAGCTTGGCAATAAGTATAGAGGTACAAGTCTTGGGGAATGATCAATTATGCACTCTGAGCTAAAAGGATTCCTTCTTGAGATATTGAACATTTAGGACATTTCCTTTGCGACTACTCATAAAGATCTCCTCTTAAGCCGTCAGTCATTCTGGTTTGTTTTCTAACCCCTCATGCAGACATCATCTCACAGCGACATCCCTTGGAAACCCTCTCATAAGCATTGCGTTTGCCTCCCCCGTGAACTCAGATGATCATAGATAAGGAGCAGTGGCTCAGTCTAACCTTTTGCAAAGCCTCAGTTGTGTGAGAATAAAAGAAGAAGCCCTCCCCGGTCGTGTATGCACTGGAGTATAATACACCTAAACAATGGCTGTCACGGTCTGGAAGATTCTTCGAAAGTGTGACATTCAAGTCCATTTTTCTTTCTCAGTCACACGCTGAGACACTGAGTGAAAACCCTGCGTGTATCACCAAAATGTCAGCTTTCCAGGAAGAGAAACAGCTTTGTTTTAAGCTTGACAACCATCTATTTTTGAGTTTATATAAAGAGGTTCGTAGGGTGTTCACAGGCCCAGGGGGTTGTAACATTTTCTCAGCCTATATGAGAACAAAAAATAGGAGTTTTTACCTGACAGCCCTGAACACATATCTCTATATCTTGTTTACACACACACACGTACACACACACAGACACACAAACCGACTTCACTTATCGCTTCAATCAACAGCTTCCCTTAAGGTCCCTTGGGAGGCGTTGTGGCGAGTGAGACTTACAGTGTCTGACTGGAGGAAAACAAGACTCCAGACAAGTCAAGTCGAATAAAAAAGGGAGCAGAGGAGGAGGAGGAGAGAGGAGAAGCGTAGCTCCAGGAGGTAGAGGAGGCACGACAAGAGGGAACAATAGGGGTAGAGGGATCACGAGAGAGGAGGAGCGTGGGAGTCGGGGAGAGAATGAGCAGAGGAACTGGAATAGATATCGAGAGGCATCTGAGGTGAAGAATGGGAAATAAAGTAGGCCATGGTGGTGCAGGGATTAAGGTAGAACCAGGTGAGTCACTACATCTCTCCTCTAACCTCCTCTGCTAAAAAAAGGTACAGTGTTGCCTCTGATATAGCAACCGGTTCAGCGCAGACCAACTTGTTTCACTCAAACAAAACAAGTAGACTAAAATCTAAAATCAACTAAAATCAGGTCAAACAGTAGGTGGGATGCGGGCGGGGAGTAGGAGCCTGTATTACATATTGTATATTCCCCTGAATAAATCTGAGGCTGCTCACTGAATGATACCCAGTCATGCTCTTGCACACTCCGAGGCTATTTTATAATTGGACACATAAAAGTAAGCCAATGTGCTATTTTCACTGACCCCACGTCTTTAACAATCTTCTTTTTCTCTGAGGAACATTCAGTCTACTCCTATGTTTGAAATACACACACAAGCGACTCGGTAAGATGCTCCTGTGTGTTTATAACATCTTGAATTCCTTTCTGCATGGCAGTAACAAGATGCTGGAAACCTTCCACAGGTTCTTGGTCCATTGCTGCAGATTTGTCATGCTGCAAACATCCCACTCTTATTCTAGAAGTTCTTTATTTGGTAAAGATCTGAGGGTTGAACATGCTACAGGAGACATTTTATCCATATTTCCTGATAACAGAAGTACAGTGGACACAATGTTGTTCTTGTTCTGAGCTGACAAAGCTGTCAAGCCTTGACAAGTTCTGCTTTCTGAGTTATGATTTGCATACTTGATGCCCACCTCTGAGCATTAACAAGTGTTGCCATTTTATCCCGGCCCCTCACAGATCTGCTGCTGCTGACTGAGTTTTGTTTATTGCACTATTATCTATTGATTGCATTGTTGCATAAAAATCTCATCAGAGATCAGCAGCTGCATTCTGAGATGGTTGACGGTATGTGGAACTGACAACTAACAGCCAAACACACACTTGTTTTTATCAGTCATTTTGTCCCACCGTAATTGTTTAGTCAAACAGAATCTGGGCCTCTTAACCTTGTCAGTATGCTTTGTACTTGATAAAAGCTTTGTCAGTATGTGAATCACATTCAGGAAAGGCAAGTATTTGCATATATAGTTAAGTAATCTCCTGCAAATATGTGCTGCTGTAGCTGAACCTGCACTCTGACTCTCCAGTGGAGGGAAGCAATGAGGAATTTATTATTAATATACTATTATACAGTACATTATATTATTAGTGAGATTGATTTCACAATAACTGAAACAAACACTTCAGGTGTTGTCTCTTTAGACTCATTCATGCCACGGTACGTTCTCTGAAAACGTAATTGAAAGCGTAAATCCTTTTTTGGTTTGAAATATATCCACTGAGAATTGATTCGTTGCAACACAGCTGCCAGCTGAGTGATCTGGACCTATGGAGAGTGGTTTAGGCAGTCATTGTGCTTAACTGTGCGACTGCTGATAAATCCCATCATTCCTTAGCTGGAAGTAAGTTCACACAGCTTTCCTTATCATTATTTAGCACATGGCACTGCCATGCCAATTCTCCCGCGATGCCATCAAAGAGGTGGAAAGCAATTTTCTCTGAGGCAGAGTTGTAGGTGATTTTAAGTAGTGATTCTGCGCTCCAGGATCCAGTATCTTCGAGTACTGTCCTCGACCAAAATTGAGAAGCAGCATACACATGAAGGTAATACCAGATTGCAGCGTAGCATAAACCCTGACAGGAAACTAGTAGATAAAAAGCCAAAGTCATGGGGATGGACCAGAAAACAGGAATCCATCACCAGTGAGAAGTTGGTCTACTTTTCCTGACAGGGACAGCAACATATTTTAAATCCCAGCACCTAAAACTGCTGAGCAGCCATCTTGCTTCTCCTGTTATAATTTATAACTGCTTTAACCTTTGTTGTGTCTTTTTCGCTGTAGGTGTTATTCACATGGTAAAAAACGTTTGCATAAATTAAATCTTAAAACAAAGCTTGCACAAGCTTGGTCATCATTAACTATGAGGTAGAAGAATCCCCGAAGCCATTTAACCAATTATAATGCTCTCCAACATTCTTACAGATGAAAATTTGCAGGAGGCTATTCAGAACGCTGTGGAGGGGACGGCACGCACATTCAGTCACATTAATCATCCTCTCTCTGACATATGTGTGCCGATAAATCAGCTGTTGTAATGTAATACGTTGTGTTGTCATTAACCTTTTATCGAATGTTCTTGAATGATTGATCTACACATTTACAAAGGTAATAACTGCAGAACTGCAGAAATGATGCATCATATTTCATGTGAGAGTCCAAAAAATGTCAATTCAATGAGCATCTAATGCAGAAAGTGTCATCACAGTGCATACTGTGGAATTATGGGGGTTACACAGATTCACGTGTGGTCACGGCTTTCATGAAGTTCTGTGAGGTGTCCATCAGGTCAGATGCACAAAACTTGCAATGAATCCTAAAGCCAGTATAAACAAATTGCAGTAACATTTCTGTCTAAGCAAATTGATACCTGGAACAATTTCTCTCGCATCCTGAATGCTCACTATCTCTATCCTGTTGTTTTGTAGTGAGTGGGCAGTGTGCAGCAGGGAGTGTGTGGGGGTTTTGGTGGGCAGTAGTGATGCTGATGCTACTGTGTATGTAGGCAGACAGAAGGCTTAATAAAACAATCTGCAGCATTGCTTTTGTTGAGCGTGATTGCCGCTCATCATGTTCATGTTCATAATGATCTCTCTGGGGGGAATTGCCTGAAATTTATCTCAGAAGATTATAAAGCATTGAAAATGTAATTGCATTGCATTTGGTGCACACTGATATAAACTTGGGGAGTGTCAGAGCATTTACACAAGTTACCTTGGCATACCTTTTTCCTTTTGTGGGTTGAATTAATACCTTGCATACAGTGATTCAAAGAGCATGATACAAGGCAGCATTTACTGCAATATTTTAATAATTCTACCTTATTCGATTTATAAAAGGAAAATCCCTCTATTATCCTATTATACTTTAAACTTTTTTATTTAAAGTATGTTGTGTTATCATGTTCTGTGGTAATCATCTCATGTCAAGTCATTGTATCTTGTCATCTCATGTCATGTCATATCATCATGTCATGTTATATTATTTCATTTAAAAGAATAATTTGACATTTTTGGAGAAACTTATTCACTTTCTTGCCAAGAGTAAGATAGATCATGTGCTCAAACAGTAAACATCGAGAAGGGGGGAAACAGCTAATCTGGCTCCGGTGAAAGAAAGGTAACAAAATTTGCAGTGACCTCAGATGTCTGGCAACCTCATAGTGATGCCAGGACCTCAGGAAGTGACTTCTGTGATTACATGTAAGCTTTTGTATGTACAGTATTCAACAAATGAGAAATCACGTGTTAGCTTTGGAGGTGCTTAAAAGCACTTTGTATCTCTGCTCCCCACTGAGAAAAAGGTCCATCTGCACTGTGATGGCCTTCAGTCTTGCCCCATGTGTGGTCAATAAATAGACAGAGAGTGTGTGTGCGGAAGAAAGAGTTAAAGCTCTTTCATTGTACGTCATTACAGCCTCAGTGGTGAATACTGAAGGAGACAGTGGAGGGGTGAAAAATATTCAGCCCATGACTTCATAATATAATATCGTAATTGACATTGAGATCAAATTAAAACAGCTGAAATGTCCCTTTAACCAGGGGTTAAAACTCTAAGTGGCTTGTGGGTGTGGGTGTTACGGGGATGAAAAATGATATGCTGTATTTTTCCTCCGCCCTATTTGATGTTAAATTTGTTTAACTGCCGTTGATGTTCCCATCAAGCAAAATCAAATTACATTGAATGGCTCATTTATCCTAACTAAAAAAACATTTTCTATCCAGTTGATACAGAATATGGTTACTGCCTAATTTCAATTTCCTCTGCTTTATGTGAGCATTTAGAAGAGCGGAGACATCATCTGCAGCAGTGACTCATTAATCACCCACCTGATGCTATTGAAAGTTATTCTTTGAAATACACCTCATAAATTGTGAAAGACAGTCACTGATCTTTTATCCGCTCGAAGTTTCCCTGGCAACAGAGAGAAAAAGATTCACCATTAATTATACAGTATCTGTAATTTATTAGAATGTTTTAATTGTTTTGTGGACACCAATCAGGAGCCTAATTAAATATCAAAGCCAAATGATAATGAATACGTATTTAACGCTGACCCTTTCTGAACCGGCGGAGACGTGCAGGTGCAGTTTCTTCAATTCAATTTCTGAGTGTAAGAGGACGAAATATCAGCACAAGAATGACAAAATCAGAATGTTTCTCGGATTCGTATATATCTGATATTTGTTACGGATATCTGTGTTTATCTACCATGCTAGAAGTGAAAGACCTTTTTTTTTGTAACTTTCATGCACTGACCTTCTCATGTGCACAAATACTCCTACATCAGGTGAACACATGCATGACTGGAGAAGATTCATATCTCTGATCTGCATAGTAGAAGAGCCCAAAACAGACTTTAAGAAAGAACCACAAGAAATCTCTCTGCCTGTATCCCTCCATGTCTTTTTTATCTTCTCTCCTAATGACTGAGTTTGCTACATCTACCAAGATGAATCAGTGAAAGCACTCATCAGACTACAAATACGGGGAAAATCCTGTTTTTTTTCCAGGGTCATTCTCCTCAACATATTTCTCTCTTGTTTGGCAGCTGAGCTTTCACAGTGAATTTCACAAAACTGTGACTGGACGGTAAAAAGCTTTGGCAGCCAAATGGAACAAATGAACAAAACGACAGCATGTGTGACTTTTCTAAGCGTGCTGTGATTGAAAGCTGCTTGACTGCTCGGCAAATGAGGAGGAACAGTGTGTGCGTGTGTATTGTATGTGTGCAGGGACATCTCAGACTGTGGACAAGTACTGGCAGGTAATTGGTTTCTTTTTAAAGGATGTCCTTAATCCTTTCCTCTCCTCTCCTCTCCTCCTCCTCCTCCTCCTCTCCACACCAGCCCCAGTGAGTTCAGAGGACCAGACCCAGGGCTCTCACCCTGAATCTCTTCATTATCTTTGGCCTGTTGTCAAGCGCACCCTCTCATTTCTTCAGCCCACATCGAGCCTCTCGCACCTCTCACAAGCTAATTACCAACACTATCATCTCATCCTCAAGAGAGAGGCGAAGAGAAACGATAGAGAAGGAAGTGGATGAGAGGAGGGATAGGCAGAGAACGGGGGAACCTGTCAGAGTGGAGAAAATGAGTGAGAAGGTCGCCGAGAAGTGAGGGAGGGTGTGAGGACGAGGAACAGGCTGAGCCGCGCAGGAATTCAAACAAAGGAATTCAGTGAAAGTAAGCTGCAAATGAAAGGGAATGTCAGCCACGAAAGACAGTTCGTGAGGCAGCTGACAATTGATGCTGTAATTTATTTGCTGTGCCACCCACCATCCTATCTGCTTGGGTGTTTGAGATGCTATGGCTTTACTGTACCTCTTTGATTTACACTACAGAGAAATGGTATGCACACACTTCTCATAAACTGAATTTAACACAGGACGTTACATCTTTACATATCAAAGTAATAGTCGCAAAGAGCACATTCTCATTCGCGGCCGGTGGACAAGGAGTCCCAGCAGCCGTCGCTGCTAAAAGCCCACAGTACGGCTACGGAGGGGGTCATTCATTACCAATTACAGCTGCTGAGAGTAGCACACAAGTAGTGGCTCCCACCTGTAAGCGCCTCAAGACAGATTAATAAGGGACGGTAAAATTCTCCAAACATCATCTGTTCATCCTGTGTGAAGTCAGAACTGAATGAATTAAGTGATGCGTGCAGCAGAGGCACTATTGTGTAAGAGATTTTGTACAGAAGAGCTGGTGTAGGAGGTTAAACACAAGCCATGCTCAGATTTAACCTCGAACCAAAATAATACATCTTATGCTGCCATCTTTGACTTTAGAGCTAAGTTTTTTTAAAGCATCAGAGACTGGAGCTGAAGTACGCCTATGCTGTAATCTCAGTTAAGTGCATATGCAGAATGTACGAGCGAGGGTCATTTTAGCGCACACCTCTTGCTTCAGTTGTTAGGACACCTGCTGGATTCTTGTCTGCCGCAGTCCATTCTTTGTGCAGCCACTCTGTGCCCTCGCCTAAGAGCATCTGAACACTTGTGTGGAACGCACGGGTGACATTGTTGCTCAAGTGTGAGTCTGGGATGCGGATGACCCACAGTTCACTCTCAGGTGTTATGAAACAGGTCTGTGGGTGGAAAACAAGGCCAGGCTGCCCAAGCCCTATCACAAAGCGGTCTAGAGGGTATTATGGGATTTTAGTTGGAGAAATCCTCTTGTACCAAGCTCAGCCCCCAAGGTGTCCCCAGCCTTGGTTGGCAAGACACTTCAAATGCTGATATTCTGGCTAAGGAAATTAATTGGGTTTTAGAAATTCACAAACTTTAATCTGATGAAATTTGAGGAAATCGTGGGGATTTTGATGAAATACTTAATAATTACGAAACGCGCTGCTGGTTTGACGTAGTTTTCGCACTTCACAGCAGAGGTGTAATTATCTAGAGATGGGAATGATGATTAACTTTACTGCCCCCCACTGTCTCTGTGCCTCTCTTTCCTAATTTTCTACAGTACCACCAGTTGGATGGCCAGCATGAAAGTTGCTTAAAATATGTGACAATAAAAAGATTGTTAAAGGTAAACTATACAGGATTTTCCTAAAAAACAAAACAAAACAAAAAAACAATGTACTGACTCATACAAAAGTAATCCCTCACATCACTTATGACCCACTAGAAGTGCGTGGCGGTGTATTTGTCTGCAGAGCCTCTGCCTGCATTTTCTTCTTGTTTTGCTGTGTTTTTTGGACATATGAGCTGCAGTCTTTGGACAGTGGGTGTGTAGCCCCCAGCCAATAACAATGAGCAGGTAAAGGTAGCAACCAGGTGCCAGATCTTAAGCAGTACAAGAGGAAGCTATGAAAAGCTTTGTCATTACAACAAATGTAACTCCGGGCTCCTACAATAGTAGCTGGCCAGGTTAATCACAACGGCCCAGATTAATACACAAATATGAGAGAGCCTTTGTAGTCAGGGCTCCCAGACTTTGGAAAGACCTGTCTGAGGAGATCAGGGTCTCTGCCTTTTAAAAACACACTCCTCTGTCACAACCTGGCTCACGGCCGGACAAAGGAGGGGAGAACACACAGCAGTTGTAACTAAAAATAAATTTGTTTTACATAACTAAAGAGGAACTTAAGGTAAAGACAAACAAATTACAACAAAACCAAAGAGGGTGGAAGCCAGAGGAGAGAGGACCTGATTGACTGACTGGCACCAGCGTATATATCTTGCAGCCAGACCAGGTGAGCGGCATCTCCTCAATGACCTGACTCCGCCCACCAGGCACCTGGAGGAAGAGGCCTGCTCAGAGGGTCGTCACATCAGCGATTTCATTGGTTTTCACATTTGAGTTTGTTTTATTCTCTTTGCGTTTTAAATGCGTTCTGTTTTTAGTGTAAGGTACTTTGTAACTGTTTTGAAAGGTGCTATATAAATAAAGTTGTTATTTATATTATATTATTGTTATTTTTAGCAACACTTATAGTCCATGCTTGTGTTGTTGTGTGCCTCTCTCTCTCTCTCTCTCTCTCTCTCTCTCTCTCTCTCTTTGTTCACTCAGGCATCCCTGTGCTGGACCACTGGCCGTCCTCAGACCTCTCTCTCTCCTCTCCTGTCGATGCCTCACTCCAGATGTTTGGAGCTGGATCTTCGTCTTCCGGGAGATTCAACCTCTGCTCTGTCTCTCTCCCTGTACTTGTTGTCCTTGTCTCTCGCTCTCCCTCTATATGGTTGTTTCCTTTCTCCTATCAGTGAGAATCAGGTGCTTGATTTGTGATTTGTATTATTGCCATTTAAAGCATCCATAGAGTCTCTCTAAATTCTCGCAACACATTTGACAGACAATGACAGTTTGCTTCTGAAATCACATACAGGCAGCAGAAGCAAATTTATGCAGTAGCATGGATGTACCTTTCTGCCAATGCTAAATGTTCATTATGTTCCCTTCTTTGTCAGTTGACTAACACTGTCTTTCTGAGAACTACATGAATTCTAATCAGGGACCAAATGGTCTTGATATGTGCAATAACAGTCAGATATCATCTTGACATCAATGTCTGCACACAACAGTGGGGTTACGCGGTGCACCAGTCTCCGAGACTGCATTTTGGGTTTTTTGTTATTGTTACTGAAGTTGGTCTGCAGGGCTTCCTGTGTTCCTGTGAAGAAGGTCCACCACACAGAGGGCATCCAGCCTACAGTTCACTGATCAAAGACAAGGTCAGTGTGCGCTTTGTGGAACAACAGACATATCTCATTAGTCAACTGCTGTAATGCTGAAAGACGAGTGGAAACTTTTTGTCCCTTGACAGATATGAAATATTGCAGCTCAGCACCTCCCCTTAGATTTCAGCTGAATGGGTGATTTCTGATGACTCCTCATTGTGCTGAAACCCAACAGCATGTTACATTAATCATTCTGGATGTCAGCAGACGTGACGTGCGCTTTGAAGACATTTGTCCACTAACAGAGACTGAGAACTATTTGAATGCCTCAGGACAGCATCACATCCATCTATTTAACTGAAAAGCAGGTGTTGTTGTGCATCACACTAATACTAAGTAAGTGAGGAATTAAGTGTTGACAGGCAGCACAGTGAGCTGTACTGTATGTTTTATTCTGTAAATACACAATAAATTGTCATATTCACACGTGTGATATCAACTTAATGAGCTGTCTTGTCCACAGCAGTCTCCCGTGGCCGCCCCTCGCTCGAATCTCCCCACATCCTTTCATGTGCTGTAAATCCAAAGCTGTACTCGCCATCCTTCATTTGAGCGCTGAATCATTCTAAATTGGAAGTCAACCAACCGAGAGTTCACTGAATGGAGATGAATGCTTGAGAGAAATGTGATTTAAGTCATTTTGGATATGGTCCGTGTGCTTGAGAAGCATAGAAAATCTTTTTCTCCTCGCCTCTGTTTCTCTCTCTTACTGTCTCCTCTAAATGTTATGTGATACAGTATTTTATGTTGTGAGACACACGGCGCCATAAACGATGATGGACATGAGTTTTATTTCTTGTGTATAAGAAAAGAGAAGAGTTAAAGCTAAAAAAGAAAAATCATCCCAGCCAGCAGTGGAGTGGGAAGCTGTTTCCTAGGGAACGTGTCAGATTGTAATGACTTCCTGCGTATTGTGGGATGGTTGAATGTGTGTCATATACGCAGCTGCACTGATGGACAGACTGTGTCTTATGAACTGAAACAGGCCCGAAATAACTTTTTTTTTTTCCTTTTATGGAATGAATGACCTCTAAATTATAATTCTTCTGGGGGCTGTCAGAGAATAATGTACCATCACCTACTGATAGATAACGAAGGACGGGGCAGGAAATTGTTTTAGGACTCGATGTGATTATCCTTTAAGCCTTCTTAATCTACCATATGTTGTAAAACTTTGAAAGCTGTAGTCTCGTACAGTCTTATTTCTGCGTATTGAACTACTATTTTTTGTTCTGGCTCCGAAGGCCGCAGTATCTGAATTGTTGTATAATGTACTGTATGAACACCAAATTCAAGGCTGAGGCTTCTTTTAAAACCGTAAAAGTCAAAGCCGGCAGTCTTTGAGACGAGATAGCTGTCATCGTGTTTTCTCATTTTTATGCATTGTGGACAGTTCACCTTCATACAATATTTCAATAGTTTTTTTTCACTGAGCACGGCGAAAACAGAGCAGACCTCTACTTAAGTATGATAAGAATTATACATACACACGATAAAAAAGCATCAGCACCTTGCAACAAATATATCTTAACTGTCCTGTGTTTCTGGACTGTATATTTGGCATTTCCTAGCCAATCTTCTGGAATATATCCAACAGGAAAGGCAATGATTTGAAGAAAAAAAAAGCATGAATTTTAGGAAATAGTCCAACAGCAACAACAGGCTGTTAAAACAGTTAGCACAGCCAGGAAATCATGCCTGTTTCTTCAAACAACCTAATAATAAGAAAATGAATACAGATGGCTATATTCCCTCTGATATATTGGTAAGATACACGCTAACATGGCAAAACTGTTTTTCATATGATTTCCTGAAGATTTTGTGGATTTTTATACATAATATGTCAAAGCCCCCTCCATACTTATGGTCCAAACATACACCCTGGCTTACTGCTGGTTTTATTGGATCTAATAGGGTGAGGAAACATATTGTAACAGGCCATCTTCACAGCAGACATTTTGCCATTGCAAGAAAACCGCAGGTGTGCATTTATAACGTCTACTTCTCATTTAGGTTGCCCAATTACAAGGCTCTCGAGTACGCTGACTCTGTATGTCGTTGCTGTTGGTATGTTGCCGACTGCTCACTGCTATGACAACTAAAACTGTCAGTTGTTATGTGGGTGTACATGCCAGTTTAGCTGCATCCATCTTCAAACTGAACAGAGGCTTAATCAGCCAGAATAATTGAAGACACCTGTGGGGGTGTGCAGGTCCCTTTGAGCAAGACGGTGGGTCTTTGCAGTTTTTGGAAATGCTGCAACATGTGAAGACTGAACCACAAATGTGTTTACTTGATCACAGAGTCAAATGCATTCATTGATGCAACCAATTACTCCTTACCATTGTTTTATGATGATATGTGGTTTCATCATCAGTTCCGTTCACTGTGGATTTTCTTGGTGTAAAGGTGTAAATAATAAAATGAACAACGGCTGAATTCCACATAGCTGCTTCAGTTTTAGAGTCCAGCTATTGTGCATGCTGGCTCACCGTCACGCTGTCATGGCTATTTCCTTTGTGCGCCTGGGGAGAGAGAGAGAGGCACAGACAGAGAGCGAGAGAGAGGAAGAGCTGGAGTCCGTCAGGAGAGCTCTGCCAGAGTCAGATAAGACATGCATGTATAATCCGTCAGCCATTAACCCAGCAGCCAGTCTGTCTGCCACACAGCCAAAGTACACAGAGCAGCCGGTAAGTGAGTTGACCTGCTATATGCTGCTGTTGCATTAAAATCTTGTAACTCATAACACCGATTTAAATCCAGTCCAAAGACAAGAAAGTCACAGAATTGTATGAGTCTGTCTACCTGAGCCACCACTTCAGGATGTTTCCTTTCCTTTGACTGTTGTAACACCAATGAATGAATGAATTTGTGCGGAGAAAAGAAAATGAGGGAAACTTGACGTAATTCTCATTGCATTTTAACTGTGTGATGATCAATTTACAACAGTTTCTATAACAGCAGCACATGCCAGCCTACAGGCAAACTATCCAGATGTGTTTACCACTCGACTACACACACACACACAACAACAACAACAGCTTCAGCCAGCCCTTCAGTCAGCCAGCAACAGCAGGCCGTGCAGCGCTGGCCGGGAAACAGCAAGTTGTACCAGTCAGCGTTAGGTCGAGCAGGGGGCACAGATGGGCAGAGGCAGGCAAAGACAGGTTTTAATAGCATATTGATTCCGCAGACCTCATCAAGCTGCTCTCCTCTGGTGCTTGTTTTCACTCTAATTTGTTTGGAAACGAGAGATCAGAGAATGACTCATCCAGACAGGCAGCCTTCACCGTCTGGGAGGAGAGAGTCACCATCCCTTCACCGTGGCTTTCCATTTATTTCAACCCTCCATCCTGTCATCCCCTGCTTTCCCCAAAGGCTGAAACTCTGGGTGATGTTGTTGCTGTTAAAATCAATATTCAGAATTGCTGCATTTCCATTCTTCCATTCACTCTTTCAACCACACTTGTTCACATGATGTCAGTCAAAATTTGGGATTTACTTGCTGTGAGTCATACTTTGTCTCACTTACAAAATTTGAGCAATCTTTTTTTTTTTGAGTAAATGCAGATACATTTACAGTCAGAGCCGTCCATCTACAATTCCTGGCTCATGTGCTTATTCATCTTATCATTATGTCGCCACAAAACCCTATTTCAAAAACTTGATCAATAATTAGGTCTGTGTCCTTTGTGCCTGAAAATTGTTCCTTCGTGCTCGTATTCCCGTTATCTGCCTCTCTAACCTCGGGGAAAGAGGTTTCTCTACCTGGCAATATTACATCTTCTCAATTATATGGTTGGATTGCTGCTGGCTGCTAGTCTTGGAGAGAGCCTATTGTTTTGATGGAAAATGTAATCAAGATAGTGTCTCTCACTCTCAGCAGTCGCCTCTTGGCATGTCCCTTTGGAGAAACTGCGGGAAGAGAGAGGCGACTGATTAACTGCCTTTCTGGCCACGCTGATTCTTACAGGCCAACACACAAACAGACATATGCATTATATACTGTATTTGTGTACAGAGCTAGACACTGCATACTCAAATGTATGTATAACTTCAGAGGCAAGCATGCACTCTATTGTGTGTATTCAAACCTACCTGTTTTGTGCTGTGCTTGAGTCACACCACTGTTTTACTTTGATTTTTTTCAACAATTTCAGCTCTGTCTCAAATATATCATTTTTATTCAAGGTTATAGAAAAGTCCTTTCTAAGACACTTTTTAATCTATTTTGTAACAGTTCACAGAGCAACAGGTCTGCTGCGGTTGCCAGCACTAGCGATCTCATTTTCTAGTTATATCTCAAATGTAGGTCTTGGTTGGTCAGTGGTTGTCAACACATGATCCACATCTTATTTATCAGGTGTTCTTCAAGGATCAATTCTCGGCCCCTTAGGCAGTGATCCCAGTGAAAAGTGTAAATAGTAAAACTCTGTGCTTCAACAGTGTGTCCTTCAGTCAGCAAAGAGGCTATCAGCAGTTGTTATTGCTTTGATCTGTGTTTCTTAGAGGTCCTACATGTTCAAGGCTTTCAACCTTAATGATCCCATTGCTGCTTGAGAGAACAAGATGTTTTATACACAATCCAGATTAAAACCAAAGATAATCAGGTGTTCTTAGTATTGTGAAGCAAGCTACCTAAGGAGATGAGGCCAGCCTCTAAAGTGTCTGTTTATAAAAGTCTTGCTTTTTCTGAACTGAGGGTTTAGATCTGCGTTTACTTTTTCAATACCGTCTTTTTATATATTTATCTATTCTTTGTCACTGCACTTTGTGATTTCCATGTATATTGCATGATTGTATCACTGTATGGCTTTGGTCATTTTATCTTTCTCTATGTTGTTCTGTGAAGCACTTTGTAACCTTGAGAATTCTATATGTGAAGCTTATTTTCAAACACACCGCAAGCACTTTACCTACCTGTACAAACACTTTTGCACTCATAGGTACAGACACACGCATATGCAGCTTTCTCAGATGTGTGACCATTGCCCTTGTTCTAGCTTTTATCCTCATCTACTCAAAGAAGGTTTATCCTTTTTGATGTTTTACCACTAATCTTGTTTGCGTTAATCACCTTGGACTGATACAGCAGTTTCAAAGCAGCACCTTCCTTTGCTCCTCTCCACCTGCTGTACCTTCCCTCATACAAATGAATGTGAACAATGGAGAACTCTCTGGATGGCAGTAAATCATGCATCACTTCATTTACTTTGCTGTTTCTTGGCAGCCCATAGAGGTCTCAGTCACCTGCGGCTCGGTTTTACCATCTGTGACGAGCTCATGTTTTCTTTTTTTAAAATGTTGATCGCAAGCCTCAAAGCAAATAAGAGAGGGCATAAATGCTAATGGAAAATAATTATTAATTTTAAATGGTTGCATATCAACAAGAACTCTGCCTGCCTACATTATCTGTCAATCTGTTTAAATCACACAGTATGGCAGAAGTTTTGTTATGGAACTCTACAGGGTAATTATTTATGAGGAATATTCAACTGTATTAGTAATACCAGCCTTTGGGCTTTATAAAGCCAAACATGTACTGCATACTAATATAGAAGAGACAGTCCTTTCATCCAGAGAAAGGTTTATATTATCTATTAACTACATTTTGAAATGATCATTTTCTAAGCGATTTACATGATCATGTAACGTTGGAGATCAATCGGGCAGTTGTCAATATACAAGACAATGCCTGCAGGCTGCCCTTTAGGCCCAAAGTGACCTTGATAAATTGAAGGGACTGCCACTCTGCTTGTAAACTATCGATCACGTGAAGACTTTTTCTAAAGAGACATTTATATCACATTAGTTCAGTTATATACAGCCTCTATAAAAAGCGGTAACCCCTCCAGTGTCCAAATAGTTGGCTCCTTTAAATGGAGTGTCTGTAGTAGCTTTTATTACTTGAAATTCTTAGTTGTAATATTCTTATACAAACAACACTGCAGACAGCGCCACAGGTTTTTCTCACTGTAACTTCTGAAAGAAGAATAAAGCCTTTGACTTTGGCTTGTACTGTACAGTATGTGCTGGTCGGTACTGAAGTAAAAAATACATGAATATAAGAACACATCACATATATTACAAGAAAAAGTCCCAAATTTAAAAAACTATATTACCTAATTAAAAGTATTATTAGACAAACATATTGAAAGTATTACAAGTAATTGTTCCATGGAAACATGGCCCCTGTAACTGATTTGTCACTGTGTCTCACATTACGAGATCAATAATACTGATGCATCAATGTACAAGCACATTTTTAACTACTACAATTTTTAACTATTACTACTACAGTTAGGTGTTTTAGTCCAGCTGTTCCCAGCCAAAAGATCCAGTCCCCACCTAGAAACTACTCTTTGCTTACTGTTAACAACTTAAACATCAGACAGACCCCAAGTAGACATTGTTTGTTCTTCAGGGGTCACAAGACAAAGATGCTGAGAACCACAAGTTTAATCTTTAACAATGTCTTTTATTTTATAAGTTTAATATAATAATATGAATATATATAATATTAATATTTAATGTTTTTATGTAAAATTTTAACTTCTAAAGGTGTCAAATAACTGTAGTAGTAGGAGTAAGCAGCAAAAAATGCAAAGAATGCTTAAGTACAGTACAAGTACCGACAAATTGTACTTAAGTAGAGTACTTGAGTTAATGTACTGAACACTTGGCAATACAATACACAAAAATGTGGGCAGTTACTAAGAAATGAGTGGGGAGCAGCCTGATAATATTAATGAATTGTTAATAAGTAGTTCTTGAATAATGTTGATTCAAGGACTATATAATAGAAAATGCCGAGGTACTAGAGAACACAGTGGGAAATACTACAATAATGAATCATTTAGTTCATGGGCTTTCATTACTTCATGATTATTTGACCACCCTTTTTTGTGCCCCTCGAGTAAATTGGTGCTTGTCACGAGTCAAGACAAACTTGAACTCCCTGGTCATATCAGCAAATCTTTCTTAAATGCAGAAAGGATACGTTTGAGTATAATCTGAGATAATCAAGTGGAGCAGTGGAAAAATCTCAGTGTAGGAGATTTCCCCAGTTTGACTCACTGTGATCAGAGTTTGTGGGGAAGGTGTTAAACAACAAGTGGCTGGTGCTGTGACTGCCTGTGTGATTCATCTGTAAGCTGTGAATGGCTGACCAGGCAGACAGCTGAAACCACCAATCAATCTCCGAAAGCCTTTTCTCTGGATATCAGGGCCGCCCATTAAAGGCAGGGGAGCAGACATCCATCCAGCTGCAGACAGCGTGCCGATAGCCACGGCAGAGCGGTGACAGACTGTGACATTTTTAGGTCGATAATGCTTTAGATCTGCATGGACTCCCTGTGATCAACTGCTCCACATTTCTCCCTTAATGAGCCTGAGTGTGTGTGTGTGTGTGTGTGTGTGTAAGGTGGAGTGGGGTCTGTCTGTTTTTCTGTCTGTCTGTGAGAGTCTGTGATGTCTGACTCTGTCTGTGTGGCTGGGTTGTGTGTCTTGTAGTCCTGCTAATATAGATTCTTGTTCACATTCTGCAGCCTTCAGATACTAGTTAACAACCTTCTCTGGCCTATGACCCAATTACCAAGTCAAAATATTCTCATGGCCCCGGCAATTCATGCTTTGATAAGTTGTCATGCATATCTGCATGTGGCATACTTTTGTATCCTATTTTCAAATGCGAGAAGGAAGCTCCAAAAATATCTCAAAGCTACATTAAGGAAATGTCATTATATCGGTTTTAGAAATCTCCGCTGACACTGCCTGCTTATCAGTGACCTCAAGTGGGGTCTCGACCACAAACTTATATGACTTGATTTCTGGGAGATAAAAATCAATGATAGTGTCTTTCTGTAGCTGTCTCTTGCATTTAAAGTAGTGGTATCTGACATTTCTGTACAAACAAATGTCAGTTTCCTTTGTTAGCGCAGAAGTGATTTTACTTTTAGTTCGTGACATATGTAATAGGTCTTACATTTAATATCAGTCTTGTAAGAGCAACACCTCATTTGCTTGAAATATCTACAGAGGAAGTGGATAGTTAGTCTGAGCAGGCAAAGATCCAAAGTCAAAGACAAAGGGAAAATTACACCCCAGAACTGTCTACAGTGGTTGTCAAGTGATTTCTACAAAGTGCAGAGCAAAATGTCACTGCAATGACAACCTAAGAAAAATTGTCACCTTTATCATAAAAAAATTCATGAATCACAACTTCAGTGATATGAATGCTGAGCCCACATTGTAGATTTCACCATATCCTGCTGTCTGTGTTGCCAGTATGAGTCCTACAAACCTCAAAGCGACCCGCTCTGAAAAGCCCACGATAGCATCTTATTCAGTCCGTCTCACTGATACAACTTGTAGGTGGCATTATTATCGTCCATGCCATGCTTCAGTGGCTTGACCTCTTTGCCCCCGGCTGACCTAGATCCATTCTTAACTCTTTCCTCACCTCCGTCAAAAGAGCATGTGGAGTAGTTTGTAATTGTCCGTATTGATTATAGAGTGTGGATATTGTTTCTGTCTTGCGTGATAGGAATCCAATTATTCCCCTCGCCCTTCAGCTGAAAATTAGCATTGACAGTGTGACTCACTACGACCCCTGTTAATGACTGCATTGTCTAGAGGGAACGTACAGGCTGTTTATTTATTCATCTGGTTATTCAGCCAGACTGACTTGACTCCCTGACTCACACTCATTCAATAGCCATAAATACTAATATCCATAGAAAAGCAGAGCATTTTTCCAAATCTCCAAGTCTTTTCTATGTCTCATCAGAAATAAATCATCTTCTTATTTGGAGGAATAAGAAGATGATTTTTTTTTTTGGCGAGACCCCTTTTTGGCTCCATCATTCTCCCCTTAGGAGAAAAAAGAAGCAAAAGACTAACTTCTTGTGACCCCATGACCCCTCCCTTTAGCGCCACCAGCAGGGCGTCTGCTCTACAAAGAGTGCTCCTGTTTTGAAGGCATTTGAAATGTATCTGTTGCAAATTAATTAGAAACTGAAGTTTATGTGTAGATCTTGTTTTAAGTCATTTTTTTCAGTGCCTGTGAGAGAAAAAGGAGCATTTTAAGATCTTAAATTAGGATTGAACCGAGAAAAGAGAAAGGCTATTTCTCAGAAGATGAATATAAGTATGAGAGAATTAGAATTTTGTCTTCCTCTGGGAAGACCCTGGGGCAAAATCTTCTCAAGGCACCTCTTCTGAGCATCCAAATTGGCATTGGCTCTAATTATTACATATTAACCACATAGTTCATTTCCTGTTTAATCATTGATTGTGGACAAATAGTCCCACAGCGAGAACCACTACTGTCCAAATAAGGTAGCCTGTACTGAAGTGCCTGCCACTTTGTTACTGTTTTTATTCCTCCTAATATTCAAATGTATGATTACTGTAGTGACATTTAAGGACACTTAAAAAGCATGTGAAACAATTGAAGTTGGTGTTTAACCTTTTGACCACACTATGAGACATTACTCTAATAGCATAATATTATAAACCAACAAGTCATTTGCCAAGAACCTTGACAGCTTTACTGGCACAAAAACAAAGCTGCTTCATGGCACAAAATTGGAATTTTGCGCTCTTTATCGGCACAACCAGAGTTAAAGCTTTTAGAGTTTAAAGCCAAGGTGGAGAAAGGCTGTCAGAGTAATCACCTCCAGCTCAATTAGCCTCTTCTCTAAAGCACTGAAGCAACGTCTGCTGTGTGACAGGGAGCCACGGGATTTAAGGGAAAACGTGACCTTAGAGTAATTTAGAGAAACACTAGCACCAACAGTACCACTGACATGGGAAAGAGGTTGAAAAACTTTGGTCGCAGCCGCAGTGTTTGTGAACCTACTCTTGTTTTTCCACTGATTAGAGCCCAACACCAAATTGATGAACACATTAGTGATTACAAGTAAGTCAAGGTATATTAAAAGTGCATTTTAAACTCTAACATCAGACTTGCAAATTGCAAATCAAAGGCAAGCATGGGCACCCTTAAAATGTAAAGAGTGTCTTCATGCATGGAAAGTGTAATCCATTAAAGATGCAGGACTTGATAAAGAAAGCTGCCTCACAAAAAAATAGAACGACAGTAAAAGCATTGTCTGTAGGTATTTATACCAGCACTCCTCGCCTGCACAGAGCACCTATCCATCACCTAAGATGCTGACATGGTGCTGACATGTTACACCTGCTTTGCATCAGCATGTTAGCATTGTCACTGTAAGCATTTTAACATGCTGATGTTTGCATTTAGCTCAATGCACCTCTGTGAAGAACCTCATAGATTTGCAAGTCCTGTTCATACTTACTTGTCCATACTGTTAGTTGTTAGGAAAAGCTTGGTTTATCTAATCCGTAATGACAAAGTTTAATGTCATATGCAACTACTTTGCATTAGTAGTTACTTTTTATGGGTAATAAGAATGTAATGCTCTATAACCTTCACTGCTATGTTTTCATCTGGTTATTCCTACAATAGTGAAAAGCATGGTTCAGGTATGGTGGATTATACTGCAGGTACCTCCATACCTTCACTTCTAATTCATATCACAGCTTCTTGCATTGGTACTAGATATTCTGACATTATGTTCACTCAAAGCGTAATGGCTAAAGCACAATAGCTGCACACAAACCTAATTCTCAGGAGACTGTTGAACCCATAATATATTTACGAAGATGCCACAAACACCAAAGAAAAAATATGGCAAAGAGCTAACAAATGCAATCCTTTTACAGTGTAGGTGTTCTGAATAATAGTACTGTATTTTTCAAAAAACATGATTTTATCCAGCCACTTTAGTTGCAACCATCATAAGCAGTTCTATCCAGCCAGAAATTAATGTGCAGAGATCACTGCATTTCTCCTTGGGGACTCCCATTGTGCCTGAAGTTGTTTTGCCTCTTCACTGTAACAAGGAGAACATAGAAAAAAAGACACTAGATGGGAAAAAAAATGGATAAATAGTTGCATGGTAACATCATGTCTGAAGCACAATGCAGTATGGTGAACATGATGTGAGCTGTTTTTAATAGATTTTTGAAATATTGTTGGAGACTTTCTGACACAGCTGCAGAGGAATAGACAATGGTAGCTGCTGACCTTTGCAAATACAATTGGGTGTTTTGGACAATAAGGCAACAGTGCTGTGCTCTTTTGATGTATCCCTTTGTGCCAATAATGTATAATGAAAACTGCAGCATCTATGCTCATTATATTTTTTGCTGTAACCATTGTTGTGAGGAAAAGTTTTTGTGACTTAAGAAAAAGAAAGAAAAAGAAGCCATAATTTGAGCGAAAAAAGAGAAAGGAAAAGTTTGAAAAGGAGAAAGACCTCATATTCTTCCCGTCTTTGCTCCATCCCTATCAGGTCTGAAGGGGGAGATGAGCCCTTTGTGGAGTCGACACCATATCAGCAGTGACAGAATGTCATTAACTCTACATCCACTCAGACGCCACCCTCTTTGTTGTGTTTAGAGCCCAGCGGCACCACCAGACAGAAGCAAATAGATTCATGCCTCTGGATAAAGAAAAATCTCATTCCTGGCTGACTGATGGAGTAAAGCCTTTTCCTGGCGTCCACAACCAAGTACGCCTTCTGAGGAAATATCAGCCATCCATCACCATCTCCTTACAACTCTGAGAAGCTTAATTAATGCTGACCTTATGAGAGAATGTGTCCTCTCCTGCATGAGGAAAAGGTGCCTGTGCGTTTGCGTTGAGAGGAGCCCATGAAAGAGTAATGAGCTCCTTCAAATGATGCATCAGTCCCCAGTGGCTTTAAGAGATACAGGGGAATCCAATCTTTTACGCAAGGAGAATTGGTGTGACATTTCACCAGAAAGCAATCGCCACCATCTGCTTCGCAGAGGCAACGTTGCTTTCCCCTTTGGTCCCAAGAGTGCAGGAGCATCCTGGATGTCCTCCTCGAAGAAGGGTTGCTTAAAGAACCTCAAAGGTCCTGTTGTTGTGTCTTCACTCCACTGCACCCTTCCATAATCCTCGGCACAGCCTGGGGTGGAGGTGCCTATTCGGTGCATCGCTGCACACACAGATGTGACTGGAATTCAAATAGGTTGTTAGGGGAGACACCTCATCGAAAACCAGAACACGCATATTCAGAAGTGTGCATGGGGACGCACCAGCCGAGCAGCGTCGGTCCCTACAGGATGCAATGGAGTCCTGCTTATGAGCGTTTGCTCAATTGGACTAATAGATCAGGAGAGTGGAGGGCGAGCAAATTTTTCTGCCTCTTTCCACCCGTGATTCTATTTGATGTGACAGAGCTTGGAAGTTGGCATTTTAAACTTACATGTGACTGTGTCTCGACTGCCAAAGACACTATGTCCGTTAAGTGATACGATCCTACTATAATTCGACTGCACACTCACAGTGACACACCAGTCAGTTGTGATTTGTGGCATAGGTTTATATTGATATTGAGGAGACATAATTTTATTTATGAGCGACCACATAAAGCCACTTCAACAACTTTTAAACTGTTACAGCCCCCATAAAAAAATATAATAAGCACAATAAAAATACACAGCACTGCTCACACTCACATTAGCAGCTATATGGCCCACAGGATGTTATAATGATCCATAACGGGAAGCCATCCATCTGCATTCTTCAGCTCTCGGATTCACACCCCTGTTGCCTCCAGTGGGATAATGATAAACAAGAGCGCAACATCTCCCAGCTGGTCCCGCTTTCATCTTGGGTTGCAAAATAACCTAGAAAAAATGCTCCCCGTGAGTGAATCCTATCATTTGAACTGAGAATGGTTGTTCACCTTTCTCTCTTTAGATCCCTCGCTTTTGCTTTTTCTGTCCATCCTCCAGTTCTTTTACTTAAACATGCTTTGCTCTTTTCTAGTTATCTCTCTTCTTCTGCAATAAAAGCCCCATTATTCTGTGTGAATGGCCTGACCTGTGCTGGGAATTTGGTCATTTGTCCTGTTTTGGGGTATTGGATCAGAGATGCAGTGCAGCGAAAGTAACGTGGGCCACACAAGAAAACAATGAACAGTTGATACTCACACAGGCCTGCAATAGTTAAGTAATGACAAGTATACAAGTAAAACAGATATCATTAAAGTTGCAATGACTTGTACTTGCTAATTAACTAGTGATATGTGGAAATTACTGAGTATGATGCAAGTTTTAAAAAATGTCACTCACATCGCTCATCAGCCTCATTTCAGGCAGCTGTTTTTAGCAATAAATAAATGAATAGATAAAAGAAATAAATCCCCAGAAAACCCAGTGCACACCACCTGCCCAGCCTGTGGAGCATTAAGCCACTGAAGAGCCAGGTATTTCCCTCAGGAGTTAGCTAAATCAGAGGGAATATTGGACTTTGGACTTACATACAACAGGTGGCCGGAGACACGTCTCTTGTGTAAACAGTCTGCTCAACTGTATGCATTCGCCTTAACAACTTTACAAGGTGGTAATATATAAATATTGTCTTTACATCTTGTTGCACTCCTCCTGAGGGGCCAGAAACATAACTTTTTTAAAACTATCATTACTGTACAATATAATTACTAAGTCATGACAAAGTTAACTATCATCAATTACTGGTGAATGCTGTTATCAATGCATTTTATTCTCTTGTTAGAATCTTGTGGTTTTTTTGCATTAAATTGTAAAAACTCTAACTGGCTAGTTGTTTGTCAGTCATTCACACCAGCAGAGAAGACGGTCAATCACCAACACTGACCAACCTTTATATATTGTATCTATTGTTTAGCTAAACTCAACAGGGCCAGGCAGAAGCTTAGTTTGTTTCCATAATCAGTTTCATTTAGACAGCGTTTTCCCCCAGAGAGGCTGCAGCACTTTGCACAGTATAATTCTAACACCAGGTGGATTTCAAAGGCAATTAACCACACCAGACAAGATACAGCACTGCAATTATAACAAATTAGGCAATTATCACCATTCCCCAATACTATAGGGGGACAAATGTGGCGCTCAGTATTTAGCGAGTCGATGATCCAGGAAGATCGATGGAGTAAAAAGGGGAGAGTGGGAGAGGAAAAAGGGAACGGGGGATTTGCGTTTTGAAGAAGCAGAAATAGACTCATTATGCCATTATATTCACATCATGTCTCACAATATGCTGTCGCAGCCCCTGCTACTTTCAGGAAAGCAATTTTCACCCGGAGTTTCTCACATTCCATCAATTTGATTTGTATTCTTGTCTGTTCCTCTGCTTAGTCGCCACTTGAATAGAATCAAAACATATATTTCTTGCCGCCTGTGGCCCTGACTGATGTAAATCTTTTCACCATTTTTTTGTCTTTACCTTAAGTACAAGAATAATATTCTCGCCTTTGTGCATCTTGCAGACATTTTTCATCACACTCAGCAGTGTCATGAACCTTGTGGTTGAAGGCTGTGTGATAGTCCTCCACCTTCACTCAAATCTCTTGTATTATTGCTGTGGAGCCTTCCATATAATTGTTTTTTTTTTTCTGAAAGTGCACACCTTGAAATATCAGGGTTTTTCAAGCCATTATTGACGTCATCCCATTGGGCTCAGGTGGACCGCCACTGAGGCTCTCAGACACACTCTGTTCAAGCTTTACAAATCAAAGCGTCTGCACCGCTGTCCTTGGCACATCCTAGAGGAAATTGATTCCGGAGGGAAGTAATGACATACACACACACACACACAAGCACATACACACATTGCATATACATTACATGCAAATGAATAGCCACGAACGTGCATGCAGGCTGACAGATATGTGATCTGGATGTATCTCCCAACCTTTCCTCCTCTCACTTTGAAGCTTGAACTCTGTGTCTGTCCTCTGGACTCGACACCCCAGCACCCATTCAAGCATAATAATGGATCCAATCTCAGCCTGTCTGACTCTCTGTATCACCTGTGGGTGCAGCACTGTCTGAGAAATACAATACCTTTAGTTCAATTTACTCTGAGCTCCACAGGTGGAGAGTGTTGGCATACAACACAATCCAATTCTGGACTTCAGGAGACTTTTCCTTAATTGACAAGGGGCGCTTGAACTTCTGCTTGAGAGTACCCAATATCTTCCCTCTCCTCTGAGCGACCAGCGAGGGTTACAGGGTCGCTAAATATAGAGATACTGTCTCATTGTCAGCCCTCATGAGGTAACCATTGGCTCATTATGTTTCCACCAGGGCCGCTGATTTAGCACTGCTAAAACTGAAACGCAGTGAGTCACACTCCAGGTACGGAGGAGACGGGGACACGTTTGAATTATGAGTAGAAACATCTCAGTGAGATAAAGAGGTGTTGTCTCCATGTGTCTCTCCTTCCCAGGCCATTTTTTCAGACTCAGGTGATTTCATGCATGACATAATGAGAAAGCTGATCTTGGTGTGTGTGTGCAGCCTAATACTGTGGATCTTGAAGGGCTTTGGGGAAATTAGACACACCTTCCATTCCAGATAATCTGTAGGAAAAAATATTCTTAACATACTGTAGGTTTTGCTCCCATTCATAATTTCCCATCATGCACACTGTGGACGAGAAGATGAGTAAGACTCAGAGAAGTGTGGCATGAAATTGTTTAAGAATCTTTGGCATGGTTGGGGCTGGATGGTCATGTAAATCCTCTGGGCAGCTCAGAGTATCCAAGCAGGGGGTATGAACAAAAAATATTTCTACCCTTGAGTAAGATTCTAAACCCTGAAAGTCTGGCAACACATGTTTTTTCTGGTCCAGCTCCCACAGTTAAAATATGTAACTCAGTAGGTAAAGAAAGGGTTAACAAAACCTTCCTAAATGTTAGTGAAATCACTGAGGCGTCCGACTTGCACATAGCTCCTCTGCTTGCACTTAGAAAGTCCTGAAATATACAGGCTCGTATAATTAAAGTGTTTTTCTCTTCCTGCCGCCTCTGTACCATCCAAACACAACTGCCAAAGTACATGATTACCCTTCTTGGCTGTTGAGAACAAAAATGTATTTCAAGCCTTTTACGCTGTTTAAACAGGACTAGCTGTGGAGTTTCAATATAAATCTGGGAGTTGATTTTCATAAAAGTCATCGGTGAAAGGTAGGATAGCGCTCGCTAAGTGTTGGAATGGGCCATTTTGTGCTATCCATTAAAATTCTGTGGGAACACTATTGCGCTTTAGATCCAAAAACATCTGTCTCCCTGGATGAGTCACTTAATGGTAGCAGTCTGAGTGCTGCATTAAAAAGAAGGAACGTTAATGGTCCCATTTGCCTGGAATTATTGTTCTTCAGACGTTCTTTTATGAGGTCAAGTCATTGTGGAGGTTTTCCCATGACGGGCCAACACCTGCTGGAGGTTTTGTGCGGACTAGCAGGTTTTATGCAGTGGTTTCAGTCTGAACTAGTAGATGAGAAGATGATATGTTGTGGCTTTAGTACATCTGAACGAGACAGACTTAAAAATAAGTAATGCTCACATTGTAGCAAAACAAAATGAGTCCAGTTTTTAGCCACACAAGCTGCAATGTCAATTTCTTGAAGAGAAACAACTTAAATACTATTTGAAGGATTGCCTTGACATTGTGTACATACATTCATGGTCCCCAGAGGATGAAGCCTAATAACTTTGCTGATGACTTTGACCTTTCCTCCAGGGCTCAACAGCAGGTCAAATTTTTCACTTTACTTGGGAAATATCCCAACATGTTTACATTGTGGTATTGACTGAAATATCTTATGGTTAAATTAGAATAACTTTGGTGAGCTGTTACCCTCTTATCCGGTGCTACCATCAGGCCAAAATTGTGTCCTATACTTTGGTTTTAATGTCTTCAGAATGAAGGAAATTCCCATCAGCCTCAACTGTACTTCGTCTATTGTGCTAATGAGCAAAGATAAGCATACTAACACCGTGATGGTTAAACCTGTTAAAAATCTGCGTGATAGCATTGTCATGAGCTTGTAAGCATGCTGACATTAGCAACGTGGGTGTGTTCTGTGAAGATTGAGTTTGTTATCATCATAATATTCCTTAAATATTAGCTCCAAATAAAGATGTCAGGCTGGTAAATCATTCAAAACTCGCATGTAAAAAAAAAACAAAAAACAGGTATGCCTTGATTGTTTGTCTCAAACCAGAAAAATCCAACATGCCTTTAATTTGGATTTTCTAATGGCGGCATAAAGTAATATGATCAGCCATCCTTGTTCGACATTACCTGCATTCTGCTTTTGCATCAGATCTGTAGGTGATAATTAGCTATGTCGTGATCCATGTAATGAGAGATTATTTTTGGAGATATTCACAGATCAGACATGGTGGGAAGAGGCAGAAAGGGGGGGAGAGGGAAAGAAACAAGCATACTGAAAAGATCCAATCTTCCCACACTGTTTAAAGCGAAGGGATAGTAGCAGATGGTAATGTGCAACAACACGGAACGCCTGCTTAGTAACAGAGTTTTATATCACCAATACAGAGCAGACTGGAGATGACACTTGTGCTGCCAGCTTCAATAAGTTCCCCATTAGACACGCTGTCTGATATGTTTGTGTACAGTACGTTCGCACGCGCACACAGCCACACACACAGACGAAAGCACATACGGCACCGAGTTCTATTCCCTGTCAGCTCTGCATTAATAAGCTCAGTATTCTTCCCACATTTTCAGTATGTTTTCACAGTCTTCATCTCTTGTCTTTGTTCACAGCAAATGTAAAAAGGAAATAAAACCAGGCTTGTTTGACTTTATTTTTACATTAAAAAAGAGACTGTTTTGATTTAGTAATAAATCATTCAAATAAAGTAATTAACCAGTCCTGATTATAAAGCAAACCTCCACAAGCTTTGATGATTCCATGTGAGACTCATTTTTAAAAACTCCCCAACGTGCCCTTGTCTCTCCGCATGATGACTCACAAATTTGAGTCTTGATGATCAAAAGAAATGGTCTGGACTGGATTTGAGCTTTGCTGGTTACTGGTGTGAAGGAGGAAAGGGGACTTCTTTTTTTTTTTCTTTTTTTTGTCGTGGCCTTCCTCTAATGGCCTGAGCTGCCATCTGTACTCAGCTGTGTGCCAGGAAGGATCCGGGCCCTCCTTACATCTATCACCACAGTCAGAGGGTAATGATACAGGCGAGCCAAGGGGAGGCAGCGCAGGGGCCAGACATCTTCATCTTCCCGCTCAGGAGTCTCACACACACACACACACACACACACACACACACACAGTCATGTGTCTCTTCAGAGGACATTATATCGACTTACATAAAATTTCTGGAGACTTACCCTAACCGCTATTTGCCTAACCCCAACCCTTACCCTAACCTAACCTCACTCAAAAATGTAATGATTCAAGTTATGGAGACTTGTGTTGTTCCCCCAAAATTAGGGCGAGTCTTTACAATTTGACTGTGTAAATAGATTTACAGTACCTCCCCACAGTGTGAGTAACACGCACACACACACACACACACAATACTGACTTTTGGACTTGAATGACACTGGCCAAATCTACTAATCTTGTTACTGTGTCTCTATTACACCTACAGTCCTCCAAATTCTATAATGACTCTCCTCTCGAATACTGAAACAGTTAACTACTGTTCTTTTTCTGGTACACCTCTGTTGATATGTTAAAATGTCACCCACTGTCACTGTGAACTCATTTAGTGATTTTTCCATGCTAGTTTGGCGCTGCGCAGTGTTTTGGATTTGCTCCGGGGGGGAAAACCTTTAAAGGTTTAGGAGTAAACAAAAGAAGAGTGATATAATTGGCCTCTAAGGGTAAATATTGTTTCAAATGAGCTCCCCAGAAATACTTGGAAAACAACCGGCAATATGCAGATTTCTCATTAGGACTTTCCAAGTGAGCGTGACCTTGTTGCTGAAGTGCATTGAAATTACCTCTGTGCCACTCACTTATTCTCCAATCATCCCTTGAATGAATCAAACCTCAGTGTCAGATACAGTTATGATTTTATATATACACCCAAGAGCTTTTTGGCATTTAGAGAGAATGTATTATTTTTAAGCCCATAAAATAATACTAACCTTTTGTAAAAATAAAAAAGATATTACATCAATTTTGTTTTTGTTTCTGGGAGCCACCACTCTGTAATTTTGTGTTTTGGGGTTTGCATGCTGCTCAACACCTCTGCCTGTGTACAGATGTTAATCTGGAGACACTGGATTTTAAATACCCTCCCCATCACTTGTGCAGATTAGTTTGATTGCACAAGTCGTTGAAATGTGTATAAATGTATGAATTATCTGTAACTCGAGAAAAACACTGACAGTAATAAAGGAGCTGCGGTGCTGTTTTGCCAATCACAACTGTCTTGATGAGAGGCTCAAGATAATAATGGTCATTAGTTATATAGAGATAAAAACTTCAAAATAAAATGCTGCTTAAATTAAAACCTGAAATCAATGCAGCTACGTGTACAGAAATGTGAGATGAGAGAAGTTTTAAGGGCTGGTGTCTACTTGTATCAAATGCTTCTTTATCCCCTTAAACTGAAATCAATGCTACTGCGTTGCAAGTGAGTGCTCTCTGTTGTATTTCCAACTGCGTCGAGTGAGAGAGGGCTGTTTATTGTGATGCTGACCACAAGCAGCAAGATAAGAGGGGCACAAAAACTTTGCTCTGTTCTGTCAGAATAAGAACAAAATAGTTTTATCCAGACACCTTGAGACTTGATAGAAAAATGAAATAGACACAGGTTGTTTCTGCCAGTCATCTTCTAAGTTTACAGGCTGGAGACAAGGAGACAAATGACAAAAAAGACTTAAATGAAATGTTACGACAAAAAAAAGGAAAGGCCTGTATCTGTCTACTGTATTCTCAACAGGCACCTTACTTCTGTATTTTCTACTCACTTCTCTTTAGATGCAAAAGTAGCAGTAGGCCTATACAGAAATGATACCATGTTTGTTGCTTTCCGTGAATTGTGAAATACCTGCCAGTTAGAAAAGCACATTGATTAATAACTGTTTTTGCCAACTGAAATGGTGACACAGCCAAAAATAAATAAATAAATAAATAAATAAAATCCTCAGAGTAAATATATTCAACATGTCAGCTCTGAATGGTTGTTGCTCTGCCTGTCAAACTGTTTTAGATGTTGTGTCAGTCACTCCTATAAATCCATCTCCCCGCCCTTCAGGCTTACATGTGTTATCTCAATCAGCGACCCTAAAAGCCCCCTTCTCTCTGCACATGAAAAACATGAGGAAGTGTGTTGCATTGTATTTTCTGTTTAATACAGTTTGCTTGAACCACACATCTGAAGTAATCTTGTTGCAACATGACAATTACACATCAACATTCTTCAAAGGAGATACAGCTGGAGTTACTTTCAGACATATTTGATCACAACAAGTACAGCTGGAGGGTGGACTACAGTGTGACACCACCTAGGACTGTAAACGACTACAGCATTCTCCGTCTTCTTCTTCATCTGAGGTGGCCACATGGTTTGTTTGTTTTTGTTTTTTGTTTTTTGGCTGATGGGCCACACACTAATGCACAGTGAATTCTCTTCTTCAGGCTGTCCTGTACATTTGCTTGCTTCCTCGCTGTGACTGACACCACGGATGGACACGTTATTGCACTGAGCTACAGAGAGGCAGACTGTCAGTGGAAGGAGGTGGGCTTGTTCACCCACGGCTTTCAGCACCGTGGACAGCTCCTCGTCTCAGCGGCCTCGCTGAATGAACAGTGTCACCCGGCGAGAGGACTCAGTGTATTGACTCATTCAGACTGTGTTCACTGGGCGAGCTCCGGCTCATGTTGGACAAGCTCGCCATCAGGGATTTCACTTTGTGCGCGTAATAGTTCCTCAGGTTGACCGAGGGCACCTCCTTGATCCCCTCGTCGAAATCGCAGCTTCTCATGGCGATCTCCAGCTGTTTTTGCCTCTTGTAGAAGAGGGAGAACTTATTGAAAATGAGCGTGATGGGAAGCACGACTACTAAGATCCCGGCCAGGATGCAGGCAGAGGCGGTCAGCTTGCCCGCTATGGACACCGGCACCACGTCCCCGTAGCCCACCGTGGTCATGCTGACGGTGGCCCACCACCAGCACGCCGGGATGGTGGACAGGTCCTCGCTGTCCTCCTTCTCCACCGTGTAGGCCATGACGGAGAAAAAGGACACCCCCACGGCCAGGTAGAGCAGCAGCAGGCCCACTTCTTTGTAGCTGTTCCTGAGCGTGGCCCCCAGGGAGCGCAGCCCCGTGGAGTGACGCGCCAGCTTCAGGATGCGGAAAATCCTCATGAGCCTGAGCACCTGCGCCACGCGGCCCAGGTTGGCCAGCGCCGGGCTGCTCTCCACCACCAGGTTGATGAGCAGCGTCAGGTAGAAGGGCAGGATGGACACCAGGTCGATCACGTTCAGGGGGTGCTCGAAGAAGTGCAGGAGATCCGGCGCCACCACGAACCTGGCCACCAGCTCCAGAGTGAACCAGCCGATGCCGAAGTGCTCCACGGTCTCGAAGCGGGGGTCCTCCGTGGGCTGGCCCTCGGCGTCCAGCAGGCTGAACTCGCTCATGCTGTTCATGCACATCGTGGCGATGGAGCCGAGCACCACCAGGATGGAGAGGATGCTGATGATGCGGCTGGCCACGGAGTAGCCCGGGTTGTCCAGCATGAGCCACACGCGCCGCCGCGCGCTCCCCAGCGGCTGCTTGTCGAACTTGGTGGCGTCGCTGTAAAACTCCAGCAGCTCGTCGAAGGAGGAGGTGGTGCTCCCCTCGTCGCTCCTGTCGTCCGAGTCGTCCCGGTCCTGGTCCATCTTCCGGCAGTGGTAGGCGCCGCTGCAGCACGAGTCGATGAAGAACTCGTTGATGCCCCAGTACTCGATCTCCTGGCTGAAGGAGAAGATGCACAGCTCGGCCATGACGTGCAGCCGCCCCGTGTTGTAGAAGTTGAGCACGTAGGGGAAAAGCGCCGGGTTCCTGTCGAAGTAAAACTCCTGCTCCGTGTCGTCGTAGTCGTCGCACAGCTCCAGGATGGACTCTTTGGACTGACAGTGGAGCAGGCGCGCCAGCCTCGTCTCGGGGAACCGGGACAGCGTGTCCGACTGGAGGCGCTTCTTGAAGCCGCCCACGTTGATGCGGATGGCGGCGTTGTCATCCACGGGAGCCCCGCCGCCCGGTTTCCCCGGGACCTGACCCGTCATGTCTGGAGAGGCAGGAGACAGGGTGAGAAAATCACGTGGACGCGAAGAGACAAAGAGACAAAAGAGCAACATGAAGAGAAGAAAAAAAGGAGAAAGGGAGTTGATTTTATTAATATGATATGAATTTGAATGCACAGTTTTTACGACCACGTGTTTTCTCCATGCAAAGAGAGCATTGATCTCCAATCTTTAGCTCATATGAAACGAAAGCGCATATAAGAACAAGGAACTTACTTTAAAGCGCGTCCAGTTCTCCGACCCCCCCTAAAAGAAGAGCCAGCATTTCAACTCCGGGGACGGCATACCGTGGCCAAGTTTTGGCCCTATAATAAAGGCGGGGACCCCCTGTCCCCCTGAGGTCCAGACGGGCGCGTCTCTGACAGCTTGATCTTCTCAGCTTGGGAAGAAGAAGAAGAAAAGGAGGAGGAGGAGGAGGAGGAAGCCTCTTCAAAAAGGGAGTCGGCGTCAGATGTGGTGTTGCCTCCAGACAGAAATAAACCGACGCTCCTTCTTCAAAACGCACCCGGAGGCTCGTTGGACGGGAGCTGTCAGTCGTTACATCCCGCCTCCACCGGGGGTTCACACCTCCGTCAGCTACAGGTACCGACCGCACTCATAACAGCTTATTGTGGGAGCCACGGGAGCGGACACACGCCCAGACAGCCGCTTCTGCCTGTGCGAGGGAATTCCTCTCTCTCTCTCTCTCTCTCTCTCGTCTTTCTATCTGTTGCTGCGCAGCAACACGTAGCTTCTCCCTCCCTCCGCGCCGCCCTCCGCTCAGCATCACGGTACTGAGGGGCGAGGCGCAGCGCCGCCGGGAGCGCGGGGAGTCACCGACTAACGAACCCACGGAGAGCACCGACACAACAGATGATGTATTTACAGTGTCACTGTAAGATAAAGGCTTGATGCCACAAACTTTCATTTCATTTTGCAATGATGCAATGGGAGATTTCATAAACAAACATATTAACATCATGCTCAAGACAGTTACAAAGAAAAAGGATTAAAGCCATAAGATTTAACATAAGAGATTATTATGGCTGCTCTGGTAAAGAGAGGCTCCATCAATTCAGTACTGAACTTCTATTAAGTTGAAGGACACTCAAGAGGCAGCTTAAAAATGAACGGTTGAGAGATCTTGACTTTAAATCTCTTGGATGGGTCAAGCTCCAAAACTTCTCCTACAGTTCCCATGATGCAACTCAGCTGTCTTTTATTAGACCTTCTCTGTCTGGCAAATTATCACACTGTTATTTAATGTAATGTGTGTTCAAATGTAGCTGCTCCCAGTTTGGGACAGTACAGTCTGTCTATCTATCTGTCTAGCTATCTATCTGAGATAACCCTGGTGACGTCATCAGGGTTTCACACTTCACAAAGCTCCTCCTGAGCCACAGAAGTTATTACACAGGCTGAGAATCTTATAATTACTTCATATTTAATATTGCTATAAAATGAAGGTAAACCTACTGGCTGCCATAGAAACTGTATCCCCTGAGAACATCCCATGAGTCTTTTCATTTCTTCATGTACCAGTGACAAACAGTGCTGTTGTGTTTTTGTAAATATCGTTAATGCTTCTCATATGCGAGGACCGATGCTTTCACAGAAAGGTTACAATCGATTGTGGAGTCTTTGGTCATTGATCACACACATTCACTGTCACGCTGCGTGGATCAATAGAATTATGACAGTCGAGCCACGCCGACGTGTCCTCACTTAAAATGCTGTTAATCCTCACTACAGAGCGCATGACAACCACGCTGTTTGATCCCAGACAAAGCAACAACAAAAAAATGCATGTGCTTTCAACACTAACCACCGCCATCTCCACCATTTCCTGAATCTCCTTTTAATCAATGCAGTGGCGTCGTCATTACCAGCCCAGTCTGGCAGAGCACGGAGCCAGTGTAAAAGCTGCGGCCTTGCTCAACAGCCTCGCTTTTATTGATTAAGCGCTGAAGCTTTTCTTTTCCATGTCCCCGTATGTCTAATGAAGGTGATAGCGGCTGCAGACAAAAAGCTGCTTTATGCAAATTCTCTTTGGTGCATGATTGTTAGTGTACCATCAGTTAGCTCTTTGTTGCTGCTAAATTATTCATTACAGCAAACAGGTTATTGCAAATCTAGACTTAGTGTCGGTTTTAAGTAGCCACGATAAAGGTTGTTGCACTACTTCATTTTGTTGAGAATGAGAAGACTTAAAGTGAGACTTTAATAGCTGCTATTGCTCCCTCAGGCTGTGCCACTGTCATCATCGCTTCTTTCCGATGGCCGCCCTGTTTAAGACACCAGGCGTTTGAAAACACATTCAGGATCACTGGAAGCAATTTCTCCACTCGCTGTATTGCATTGCAGTTCTTGTTTGGGAATATAACCATAGGCTGCAGGCAATGCTCATAATAGTATCATTCACTCCCAGATTTTTTTCTTCCAGGCAGCCATGCTTATTAATATTCCATCACATTTTTTTTTATCCAAACAATTGGATCTTAACATGAGCATGTAAGCCCGTGAGATTGCCTGTACAGATTGGGTCTTTACAGTTGTTTTCACACGTGCCGTCTCCTCATTCTTGATGCTCGTAAGGGTTTAAAGATAAAACCTATGCTCTTCAGGTGCTCCCAGTACAGTACTATATATCATGTTATAGGCCTCTACAGATCCTCTGCAACCTCACGCAGCAGATTGAAGGATTTGGAAAGCTTAACAAGAGCCTTGAAAGCACACACAACCACTCTCTGCTGATTACAATATTGTGAAATTACAGACTTTTTCTTATTAATACCCGTCACTTGTGGGATCCATCTGTGGCTGTGTGGGAATGTTGTGCAATGATTATAATCCTATTTAGTCTATCATTATCCTCGTCCAGCAGGGTCTTAGCGAGTGTTTGGGTATCATCCTCTGTTCAATGAGATTGCTTGATCTGTATTATTATGATTATTTCTTTGCTTTCACCGTGTGGGTATGCTTTATAAGCCCACGTAGGCAACAACATGCCTTTAACTGTGGCACATTTAGATGTGACAGCTCTTAGGAAATAGGTGACAGACAGTATTTATTTTTTTACCTGCTGGGAAATGTTCATTTTCTGTGCAGGATGTCTGATTTAGTTGAAAATAGCTGCTGTCTTTTCACTCTGCAAGCTTCATCAGTCCTGAATGGTATCTGTGACCGCACACACGCACACCTCAGATTTCATTAGTGTGGGTGAAGAAGCTTGATGTTTATAATAACGAATGTCATCAGGACTTTGTTCAGGATTACTGAGGCGGTTTCTTCTAAATTATTTGTGCTAACCAGACTATCATCTGCCGATTATTCACTTTCTGCTTTTCATTGAACTGGGCAGCTTTTGATTCATTTTTCTCCCACATGGTTGAGTTTAATGTGCTGCTTTGTGGAGGAGGAACTATTCCTCATAGCTTATTCCTCGACAGGTCTGCTCAGATCTGCTGTCTTATTGATAGCAGGCCTTGCTTTTCAAAGAAATCCTTCTGTCTCACTTTATCATTGGGACTTTGCTATATTCAGCTACTTGTATTACAAACTACCAGTGGTGGGGGAAGAACTCAGATCCTTTAAGCTAAAAAAAACTAATACATTAATGTAAAAATACTCTATTACAAGTAATAGCCCGGCATTCAAAATCCTACTTAATTAAAGGTATCATTATAAGTATACTGAGTAAAAGTACTCATTCAGATTATGTAATATTATATATAACATTATTAGTTATTATCAGTGCATAAGTGGTATTTCATTGTTACAGCTGAAGTAGGCTCAGCTAATTTTATACATTTAGATAGTTTAGATCAATGTTTCCCAGCCTAGGGGTCAGGCATCCTCCAAACGGTCACCAGATAAATCTGAGAGGTTATGAAATGATTAATGGGAGAGGTAAGAAGAAAAAACAATGTTCTACATCAATTTATATCCATTTTTCGGGTTTCAGGGTTTTTTTCTAGTCTTTGCTGTTTTTGAGAAAAGGGGATCATTTGACCTCTTTGGGTCTTTGGGTCGACCTTGGCAGAACTGCTAACTCATCTGCAATGTGACAAGGAGTTCCAACTAGACACTGCTTTTTTGCATGGGAACTAATCTTTAACAATGTATCAGATATATTTCATCAGTTTATCATGTTATATTATAATGTAAAATCTTAATTTTAAAAGTGACTAGTAATGATAACTGTCAAAAAATGTTGTCAAATATCAAATGAAGTAAAACATAATATTACCCTCTGAAATACTCAAAAAAGTACAAGTACCTCAAAACTGTGCTTAAGTAAAGTACTTTTAAACACTTGCAAATAACAATCTAATGTTGAAAGCAATTATGAGTCTCAACAAACTTTTTCTGCTGAGCTGCAATTGAGTCAACTACTAACTTAAATCATGGTTCAGGCTGCAGAAAGTGTGAAAAAAAAAGTGCATTCAGAACCTTTTTTTGGTCACATAAAAAACCTCCTGCATTTTAAATCACCATCATTCTGCACACTCTTGGCAGCCTTTCATTCATGTCTCATATCTTTTGATGGAGACTTTTGCAGAACCCCAGTATAAATTCAACCGTAAAATAATAGACAGCTTTATAGTCATGTCTAAGCCCAGACAGCTGAACAGTAGATAAAGGGAAAAAATGTCCTCAGTATTAAAATGATCTATGACTCGAATTTAAAGCTGTGATCTTAAATCATAAAAAACAAACTGTTGTGTTTCCCTTTTGAACGAAGCCATGTCGATTTTGAATGGAACGACGCATTAGTTGAAACTGGAGCTTTGCTGCCAACATATTTCAGTCAAGTTGATTTCCAGAGGAACTTTTAAGATAATTCACAGTGTGTGTTTTGAGAATGGGGTTTGGAAGAAAAGGTTTTCTCAGTGAGGAACTGCTCTAATGGGACCAATCAATTACAAAGTTTTTAATCATTCTAACAGTTTTCAAGCCTTCATTTTCAAATCTTAAATTCCATAATCATACCCGGTCAAGAGGAGACAATCAGTCAGCCCATTCATCCACAGAGTCAAGACATTTTCTTCAGACTTTCACTAAGTGTGTATGAGCGAGATGGAAGAAGGGGAAAATAAAGGGTGGCTGGAGAGGACAGGATGAGAAAGAGAGAAGAAGAGAGAATATAAGAAGAGGATGTGACTATCTCTCTATCTCCTCTCTCCTTCAAAGCCTGAGGTGGAGGCTCAAGTGAGAGTGTGTAGGAGTTTTTTGTGTCGACTAAATCTGCTGCTCCCTATCTTTTGCTCGGCTGCCTTTATCTTGCTCTCTCCTTCCTTTGCTTTATTTCCCACTCCCTCGCTATCTTTATGTGTCTCTCCTAGCATTTTATATCCACTCTTTTCCCTCTCACCCACCACTCATTTTTTTCCTCACTCGCATTCCTCCTCCAACGTTTGAGGTCAAGGTTCAACAATATTCTGACCTCATCCTTGACATGGGGGTACCATGTGAAGCATTGCCAGGAGACTCCATAACCGCTGGGGAAAATGCCACGGCTCTTTATACAAAAGCTGTCAGTCAAAGCTCACTCTGAATCCCTACCAGTGCTGATGGATGAACCAACAGTCTCCAGAGAGATTCACAGAAATAGTAAAAAAAAAAAAGAGAGAGAGAATTTGTTTAGTCATGTTATTCCAACATGCAAAATAAAATGTGCTTTCAATCGTCTCCCCTCTTCCCCCTTCACGCCACAGTAATTACATCAAATGGGCCTTGATTATTATGGCTGAGAAAGTTGGCTGACCTAGGACAGAACACAGACACAGAGAGAGCAGAATGAATACAGATGAAAACCGGGGACGTGTCCAGCTCTGAGAGTTACAGAGTGTAAGTGTCAGTGCCGTAATTATACATATAACATATTAACAAGTAATTACGCCATCTGAGTGGAGTCTATGTGCTTGACATTACGAGCACTAATTGGCTCTGATGTCAGATAATAATGTGTAACAGGAGCAACAGGGTACCTAAATAAAGAGGCAGCTCCATGACAATTATTGTAACAATAAGATCTTGTGCTAAAGGTAGAGCTCACATTAGGAAATGGCACTGCATTGTGTGGCTACTTGTAATTTATTTCTGTGCTTCAGTTTCATATCGTTTTGAAAGGGCTGGAGCACCGTGTCCTTCACATTCAGTTGTTAATGTTAACGCTCAGAACGTGCTTTTACCCTCTGAGGATGACTTCTGGCATTAAGTCATTATTGACCTCTCTTTTCACCTTCTTCTTTTTTAACTAATGTGCTTCCTCAAGGTTGTCCAACTGCGACACAGTTTCAATAAACTGCAGTTGAACAAGTGAGCATCCTGAAATCCCTCCACCAGAGTAAGAAGGTGACAGGTAGTTGGCTTGTTAGTATCAAAATCTGTATGAAATTATTGTTAACATTTCTTATTGCAAAAAAAACCAAACAAGAAGAGATGCAAAATGACCATAAAATGAGGCAGAATGATGACAAAGTCATGCAAAATGGGCACAAAGAAAGACGTCATGTCTATGTGCAGGGGTCCATTGTCTCATAATCTGTGGCTGTAAATTATTTGGAATTACAAATAGCAGTGATTTACTGATATTATTTCATATTAGAATATTCAGAATTGTTTGGCATTGATTTATTACCCAGAATAAACAATGTAGTGAGTAGAGTTTATTATCACAAAGAACCAGGACTTTAAATTTGTGTCTTCACACATTTTCACTCATTTCTCTTAATCTGTGTCCCAGATTGACCCCTTTCATTCAAAACCTTTTAAACCTGCACTTATTTCCAACATGTTTGTCATGTACCATTATATCTACAGTGTAACTGAAGATTGAGTCCCCATCAATCATGATGTATTAGTTAATATGTGCAGTCAACCTGGGGTTTGTTAAAGTCTGAGTAATGTTTGAACTGCATTTCGCTGTAGATCCTTCTAATTTCTTTGGAAGATGAGATGGAGTTATGTTGCAGTGATTCAAGTGTTTGCGTGTGTGTACCGGGAAAGGCTGTTCATATTTGAAAAGAGGCAGCAGCCCCATCTGCGCATGAAAATTTTGTTTATGTTGAGAACCCCAGAACAAACAAACAATCATCACTCATCTATTAGCAGAAAGGAAGCCAGATCAGTGAGATCCCATAAAAGACAACACTGTATCTCAGTTCATCCCTTTGACCTGGATGTACCCACAGCTGCACCGGCACTGAAAGGAGATCAGACACTGTCTTCCTGATGTGGCCGACTTTGTTTGCATCCTTGCTTGTGATGATCCATTTTCATCTCCCTTTCAGCTGCTGATGAGGTTTCTGAAAGCGATGATGAGGTAGGGGATGGTAATAAATGTGCAGATTTGTGCACAATGAAACACCTGTTGTCTGTAGGTGAGAACATCATCAGCCTCACACCATGTGGCTCTTTCAGATCAGATGTTGTCCAGCCACCTGGGAGATTGTCACCCTAGATATCTCTGTCATCCTGCATGTGACCAGCAGGTGGCAACATGTTTAACACCAACCAGAGCGCTTGTACCCAAAGTTAAGTTTAGGAAATGTTCGTTTGTTTCCCTCTTAAGTGTTACATCAAGCAAATGAATGTTTAACTCACTACAGCTGCACTAATATGTGCTTATCTGCGCTCTTCATATGCGCAACAAGATCTGCACCTGTTCTCTTGTGATGCCTTCAAGCGCACCTTGTGATCACAACACAAACAAAGCGCGTCTATAAACAAACTACTTTTGTTAGTTTTTTTTTATCACAGGCTGCTGATATTATAATGTCTTAATTGTAATTTAACCACCCAAAATAAATTAATAAACAGCATTTAAACTATAAAAACAGTATCCCGGACATTTTACAACTTGGTTTACTAAACATCCGTTTTTCCGACCGCAAGTGAAGTCAGCACCAACTCCAGATCGCCTCCCAACCTTTAGGGACTTTTCCGAGTTTGCGCTGAAGAAGTGACAGGGACAGGGTGTGTGTGATGGGATGAGGTGAAAGACAGCGGACAACCATGTGAAGAAAGTGGGACTTTGGATCTTGAGAATTAGTCTTTCTATAAGACTACAGATATATAAGGAAAACATGGTGAACTCCAGCTCTGAGGAGGCGACTCTTCGTGTGACCTCGGCTCAGGCTCACGGCGCCGAGGTGCTGGAGAATCCACTGCGGGTCAGTGAACTTCACTTTACACTGTGTGGACAGGTGGAGACAGACAGTCTATATATCGTATGTGATGTGATGGTAGACAGATGTAAAGCAAAGTACAGCTGATTATTTCAGAAGTTGTTCAAAAAGTTCATAATAGAAGTTAGAAATTTTAATAATGTGAATTCTCTGATCAGACTTTTAATTTGAAGGGTAAGTCACTTATTTTTGAGGTATAAAAGAGGTTTGCACCTATTAGACTATAATTTAGCCATTTAAAGAACAATGTAAAACATAATTTTAAGAGCATGATGCTTCCTAAAAATATTAAACTTTCACTCCTCTTTATTTTCTAAAATGTCAATAGACAAGACCAGTATTGTTCTCCTATTCTGCTGTAGATCACTTATCTCCTTTGCTTACTGTTTGTGTGATATAAATCATGCTGAACCTGTTTCAACTGTTCAGCCTCGCTGCAACACTGCAGATCTTGGAGATAAGAGTTCCTCCTTTTTTTTTTTTTTTTAACTTTCAGGAACTTTTACGCCCTAAACTTCATTTGGAGCAGGAAGTTACACACTAATGTCCAAGAGGAAATTACGTTAGTCTAAAAGAAAAAAAAACTCTTGGAAGTCACAATATAACCTCAGCCTCCAAAGCTCTTTGGGTAATGAGCACTCAGTGTGGATGAGGAAGCCAGACAGCCAGAGATCTATTGGCGTTGGCACCTGTCAGGACTATTTTCCAAAGCGATCATGGATAAATCATTGTGTTGAAAGGCCCTTTCTTCCTTTTGAACTTTTGACTTTGTAACTTTCCTGACTCTGTGCATTAAGTTGAGGTTGGTAATACAAAGTCTCTCTCTTCCATTGTGTGTGTGTGTGTGTGTGTGTGTGTGTGTGTGTCTGTGTGTGTGTTTGCTGATGTCCTGTTATGTGTGTGTCAGTCCTCTGCCCTCCTACTCCTATACGGACACACATTCTCCTCATGCTCATCTTCCCCTGTCAGTGTGTTTCTCTCTTTCTGCCATGTTTCCTCTGTGTGACATTACCAGTGGGGGCAGAGAGAGAGAGAGAGAGAGAGAGAGTAACAGAGGAGGAATGAGAGGCGTGAGTAATGAGTAATGGCTCATGGGTGGGTTGTGAGAGAATAGATCTACTGTAAGAGTCCTGAACAGCTGGCTAATGGTCCCAGCTCCCCCTCTGTCCATTGCTACCCACCATCCCAGAGAACATCCCGACATCCAGGGGACAATATCGGTCTGTCTCGCACTTTAACCGCCTGTTGAAAATGTTGATGGAGCACACCAAAGTTTTTGTCCCATTGGTCTCCTGCTACAAAATGAGGACAGAAATCAAGAGATAACTTGTGACGCACCATCTCTAAAGCCCAATGGTTTGTGATTATATATGGTCTCATTTTTGAGTTTTATTTTTGTTGCAGATGGGTTAAACTTGTGCAGAATTTGCTCCAGGAGCTATTGTACTACTAAAGACTATGTTGCCTGTTTCCATGGGAGGTGAAGAAGGTGGGTGATGGAAGACTCTACCACTAAAAATAACTGTTTTGAGAAATAGTTCAGCAACAAACTGGCTACATCACTGTGCTGAGTTAATATTCCATCTTTGTCCTGGTAACAGACATGGCCTGGTCAGTCGCTTTTGCCCAGAGCAGGCCTATTGTCATAGCTACTCTCCATGTAATTGACTGGATATTCCCCAGAGGATTAATGTAAATGTCTTTGGTGAAATGAATATCTAGTACACAAGATATAAGAAAATGAAATGGCTGTTTTCTGTATTATTTTCTGAGTGCATCCTTGCTCCCAGGGCAAAAAATAATTTTGATTTGTCCCATTGTCCCGCCTCCTCTCATGCCAGGTTCAGACTGCACGATATCAAGGAGCATGGAGTGATAGAGATATGGGGTAGCCATTGAGGGTTTTTTATCATCATGTTCTTATTATTTAAATTTGCTGGCAGGCCAGTAATTAGCATATAATCTGTTATCCTAGAATCTGATCTAATAAAGTTAGGATGTCAACCTAGATCGTCTCCGTCCCTCTGTCTTTGTCGATCGGTGTCTCTGAGCTTACACTCCTCCCACCCATGCTTCCTCTGTACCCACCTCCTCTGAGCAGAAAGTGAAGGGCTTCATCCAGAGATCAGCCCATCCCAGGGAGGGACAGATGCCCATTGTCATTGGACACAAAGGGCCATGCTGTCTATGTGTCTGTCTGTGGGTCAGTGTCCTAGTGAGGAGGAGGAGGATCAGTGCTGTCAGTCCCTCCGTCAGCTTTAAGGCCCATTCAGCTTCTCCTCTGTCACTTCAGCCTTAGCAAGAGATTCAGACTTGACGTCAGCGGCTAAACATGCTTTGCAGATGGGTTCAAGTTTGCTTTGTGCGAGTTCATGGTTAAGAAAATTTGCCTGACACAAGAGTTCTGTGTGTGTAGTATGACATGTGCTTTAATGAGGACGATAAATGTCCGTAAAAAGTTAGGTGAATTAAGGTTACAGCAAGAATATAAATTAAATATGAAATATAGAATAAAAGTCAGGTTTAATGTAAAACAGTTTGTAAAGTTTGTACCTTCAGGGTGAAAAAAATTCCAGTGAAACTCAAATTGACTTTATCGCTGACATTTATGTAATGGAACTTACACAATAAACTTGACTGCAATTCAATTAAAATAAACAAAACGAATACAGTAATTCCAGCACAAAACAACAAAATATGACACGTCCTTGTTTGACCCTTGATGATGAGTTTTTGCTGACATTAGTATTTGTTGATACTGATATTTGAACTGCTGCAGTTGGACTCATGTGTCATCATGACTTTACTAAATGCTCAGTAAAAGAACACTAGGATCTTTCTTTAATCAGTTGACTAGTGTCCCACAATTAGTATCAGCACTAGGTTGAAATATCCAATTACTTTCTGTGATTCTCACAATACATATAATTTTGCCGTTTCTTTCTAAGAGTCTGGCAGCAGCACTTAAAACTGGTCAGATTTTGTAAATGCCACCTTTGTAACAAATTAATTACATTGTGACAAAGGTAAAAGAAAACTGCAGTACAATCAGCTTTCTCTTTTGACACTAAGAGTGGGAAAGGAAAAGTCCACGCTGATACAACTGCATAACTGTCCAAACTGTATTAAAGTATGGAAAACTCCTGCATTCAAGTTTTACTTAATTAAAAAGAAGTAGTAACATATACTTAAACTATCAAAGGCAAAAGTAGTCATAATCCTAAATTGCCCCAGTAAATTATGCAAAATACAGAGAGAGATCAAAACATTAATCCTAAAACCCAGAGTCAGTGTCCTTAAATGACCCAGCTGATGGGTATGGGCCACCAGGGCTGAGCCACACTTGCTCCAAGAATAGTGGGTCCCAGTTAATGTCCAATTAGATACAATTCTACAGAAGGAGAAGAAGTGTGGATCAAACTGACCAAGTTAGTAGTTTAACCTCTGGATCTGGAACTACTTAATCACTTATACCACACACATATACCACATATACCATAATCACACTTATACCTTAATAAAGAAACCAACCCATTGAATCAGGACAGCCGGCACTGACTGATGAGTTATATATATATACATATATATAACTTTGAGTAGCAGTTTATATTTTATACTCTTATGTATATGATATTATTGGTTTATAATTATTGATGCATTAATGTGCTGGGGCTAATTTCAACTACTCCATATATGTATGGTTAGTTTAATTTATAATAGTTATACATAGTGTGTAGCATGCTGACATTAAAGTGTACATGCCTCAAAATTGAATAATGTTACCTTCCACCATTGCATAGATGAAGTTCCCTTATCTTGACATATTTCCCATGCATCTACTGCACAGTGAAGTTTAATAGCGGCAAAACGCTCAGCTATGTAAAACACCAGTGGTGAAATCCAAGGTAGTAAACACCAAAGTACAGTGCGACACAGAGAGCTTTGTGGTGTGGTCTCTCGCTCTCCTTGAGTGAAATGAGTAATGTTTGCTAAGTAAGCCGACAAGCCAAAGGCACTCCCAGTGTACCGACCTCGCCTGCTTCCACTGTTTTGTTTGCTCTTCCTGTGAAAGGAAAACTCTCTCTCTCTCTTTATCTCTCTCTTTCTCCTGCTTCCTCTCTCTCTCTCTCACACACACTCTTATGTGGATTTGTCTCCCCCGGTGGGTAGAGCATTAGACTCCTGCTGTCTGGATGAGGTGCATGAATATCCTGCTGTAGCCGCCCATACTGCGAATGCACTCTCTTCCTCCAGCAGGGAGACGGCAAACAAGTGAGCAAAACAAGAATAATTTGCTGCAATTAGTTTGAATTCACTTGCTGGCAAGCTTAATTTCACATGAATGAATCCAATAAAAGGTGAGATGAATTCATCCTCGCACTTCAAATTGTTTCATCTCCCGTGTGAAGTCTATGGAATTAACTGCCCTCAGGCTTTACATCCACCGCCTTGTACAACACGCTGTGTCTCTCTCACACACACAGGCAAACACCTCGCTCTGCCCCCTGGCCTCTCTCAGTATCAGCCCTCAACCTCCTGATGGGCTCGGTAACAGCAAAGTAGTGGGCCACTTACACTCTGTCCTGTATAGCTTGACAAGGTTATTGATCTTTGCTTAGTGAGCAGAGCACAGCTGGCCTGATGGATGACGCAGTCTGTCCAATCATGAATTACCACAGAGCCGCAGTCAGCCTACCACACTCTCTCTCTCTGTGTCTGTCTGCCTCAGCATTTGAGGACGGAGTTTATCATTGCACGCCCACACACACACACTTATTTACCTTGATGTGATATCAGTCCGCCAGGAATCTCATCATCGAGCTGCCCATCTGCTCCCCACCTCCTCCTCCTAAATCCTGTTTACCTCTTATACACTGCAATCATCACACATATATATAGAGAAACACACACATGCACACACATTGGAGTCTAAATCCTGTTTGCTTCGGGTGTGGTATCATCCTTGCTACAGGTGTGTTACAGGTCAGTGGACTCATCAGATTTAGTGTCAAGGTAAATGTGGCGCAGAGGGTGAAGAGAAGATAGACTAGTAAGACTGGAGTGTATGTGCTGGTTTAGAATTTAAAATCACCCAGAAATCCACTTGGCTTAAATTCTTTATCAGGCTGGTGAGAAGATGATGAGTTGTGTTATGCAATAAAGAGGGTACAACACCAGTGGTTTTACTTTACAGCGGGCTGTCAGAAGGAATTATGTTGTGTGATGATTAGATGAGTCAAAAGTAATTGAGAATGGACTGTAGGTTTTAGGGAAAGCAGCCGCCGTTCCTTGTTTCTTCACCTTTACTGTGTGCCTACAAGTGAGGAAGAGACTACAGCACTGACTACAGGTCATGAGGTAGTGGATGTGGATGTGTTACATCAAGCATTGTATCACCACACATGTGTCCACACACTAGTATGATATTCCTGTCATGTTGAGAAATGTAAACAATCCATCCATTGATTGATGGATTGATGGAAGGATTTTATCAGTTTTGACTGATTGGTGCTATCAATGTGGATTTATTCCATGTTCATTGATATACCTACTATACTTTAGGTCTCATTGGTGTGTTTGTATGACATGTATGACATTGTGGTTTTGAATGAAATATCTCAACAACTATTTAATAGTTGGTTCTCAAAGTTTTGATGACTAAGTGCTAATTTAGGGAGCCAGCATATGATTGAGGGCCACACAGGCAAGCCCATGAACTTGTCATAGGATTTGTAATTGCTACTAGTTGCCATGCAAACTTTGGTTGTCTACAAGTTGTCATTCCTGACCTGACAGACATTTGCTGGGGGGGCGCAGTTTGACGGAGTAGCAGAGTAGTGGTGTTAAATGTAGGCTATTGAAAGTGAAAGTGAGGACCTGCATTGGCAATACTTTGAGAAGCAATTAAGAAGTATTGAATGGATCACTATAAAAATTTGGTGCACACATTCAAGTCCACCTCTGGATAAATTGCAATAATTTTGGTGATCCTCTGGCTATTCCATCATCAGGTTAAAAATTAAAATCATCCTATACCTACAAAACCTAAGGCAGCCCCATATGTGCTAATTAGCAAACATTTGCATGCGAACACACTAAACTTTTACACACTGAGCGTGAGATCCATGCAGTTGAGACACATGATCGCATGGTCATTGTGAGCAACCAATCACAATGATTTTGCTTTCGAGCAACTAACTTGATCTTGAGTAGCGTGAGCAGAGCAAGGCTGGAGAGACTGAAGTGTTATTGTTCGCACTGTGCTCACTACATCTGCGACCTTATACTAAGGTCAGTCAACGATGGCTCGTCTTTCAGAGGGTACGCACCTTCTTCACTGAACAACTTGTCTGTAGAGATCAAGAGTGTGTGTGTGTGTGTGTGTGTGTGTGTGTGTGTGTGTGTGTGTGTGCACCACTGGGCATCACTTGTGACCCACTCAACAGCGTGCCACCACCCAGCTGGAAATCGCTGATTGGAGAGAAATTCCATCGCCTCTCTTAAAATGAAAGTAGAGTGAGAAAAGCCAAAGCAAACTTTGGAAATCAGCTAAAATCTAAGGTGGAGGAAATTGGTTTCATTAATATTAATGTGTGCCCTGGTCCATGTATATTCAGGTTGTTCGTTCTTCATTCCAAACTAAAAATGAAAAAAAAACACAGAAATACCATGGGTTATTGGTTTTAATCCAAAGATGGAAAAACAGAGCAGTTTTTCCGTTTTTGCTGTCAGAAGAACCAAATTAAAAAATGGTCCAATTTTGGCTTTTTGCAAATTCAGTTTTTCTATTTGATTTGCCAACAAGTATAAATGTGGTTATCTTGGTGCGTCTCCAGTAAAAATAAGCGATTATTTGTACAGTCAAAGAGCCGTCCAAGTGTGCTACACAAGATTATTTAACAGCTTCTAAGTCTAGAGTAAGGAAATGATGGTTTGTAAAAATCACTGTAAAGTACATTAAAGCACAGTTCTGTTTCTGGGAGGTGAGATCTTTCATACCTGCTTCACCCACACTGATCCAAACTCTGATTTTACCCCTGTGATCAAGCACACCTGAGGATGAGACCCTTTTATAATGCCGGAGTCCTCAAAACATTTTCCTCTCTTTGCTTAGCAGTAGTCCCTGACAGAAAGAGCAGAGGGTTACAGCTACTTCCCTTGTCCAGAGAAAGGACTTTGGTCTTTGTTTAACGACTTTAAGAATAAGCCATAATGACAGCTCCTTTCCCTCAGTGGTTCGAAGAGATCTTTCATATTTTCGCTGAGGACATCTGATAATGTGCTCTGACAGAGCGATAGACGACCTCTGAATTGTGTGATGGTGATCAGTTGTTGTGTTTGGAGACCAGAGGAATTAATTTACACTTCATTCATTCTGAGAGCCTTTGCCTACAGTGCTGTTTCTTCATTGTCAACAATATCAGGGGGATATTACCAACAATGACCCGCCGCCGTTCTTATCTTGCAATGAACCTCTGAACCTGAACACTGACTCTCTCGTTTTTAATCAAGTGTCACTGTCCTCCGTCTTTTTTCTCACAATACCGTTCTCCCTCCCTCTCATTTTCCAGCTCACTCCTCTCTCTCGCCTTGCCTCCCATTCCTTTGTTTTAACTCCCATCACTGTATATCCCTTTCTTTCTCCCCTCCGTCTCTCTCATAATGCTCTTTCAAGGGATGAATACTTGGATGTGCTTGGCTGCTGTTACCTCTTTTACAGTGATTGAGTTTCTTTCTTTAGGTTTTCATCATTCTCATTCCACCCCCACTGTGCGCTTTCATTTCTTTGTAAACTTTGTCCGCCCACAGCTGCCGGTATGTTTATGACCTAAAATTAAATTTCCTGTCGGCAATAATTTTCCTTGCAAATGGGGGGAAAGTAGCCTGGAGTATTATCGAAACACTTAAAACGAATGGATCCTGATTCTCTTTCCATCACTTAAACACCAGTGTATTCCTCCCAAGAGGTGGCTACAAAAAGATACCCATTTTATCTTTTCCTGGTATAAGAAGTACCTCATGATATTGTTTAATTATTCAAACACGTCAAAGAAATAAAAAGAGTCAATATACATAATTGATATTTACCTTGACTGGTGTCTTTTTAAATTGGTTGTGCTTTTTCTCCCCATTTTCTCGTCTTTGTTCATCAGGGCTTAATGAACTGAGAGAAAAAAATAAACACTGTGACTTTTTTACAATTTGCTGCTGTGACACAATCTTTACACCCACATTACAAACTTCTACCAACAATTCATGCTATAATGTCCAAGTTCATTTTCCAAAACCTTTAATATGTGTCATGACCAGGGTGTTTGTGTGTCTAAGGGTGTTTACCAACCCGCATCCAGACCTTAGCGAGGTGTCGTATATCGTGGGAGAGTTAAGAGGGTGAGGGAGTGTTTGTGTTTTTGCATATGTGTTAGATATCTGTGTTTTTGTCTCTTGTTTTTATTACATGCGAGTGTGTGAGAATTGAAAGTTCAATGTTATGAAACCCTAGAAGCCTCTGTTGCACAGGCGCGCACACACACACACACACACACACACACACACACACACACACAGTGCCTTAGTGGAACAACGCTCCCTTTGGTTGTCATGGAAATGACAGATGTGACAGCTGGAGGGAAGACGTGCAGCGAGTATTACGGGGTGTTTGGAGTTGTTGTGTGACAAGTAGAGCATCACCTAATCTTGCGTCTGTTTACTGTTTGTTCCCACAGACCTATCTCCTGGGAATCATAATCTCCATATGTGGAAATGTCCTCATCAGCATTTCGCTCAACATACAGGTAGGATGCGCTGGAATGCGGCTGTGGAGCAGAAAGTCAGCACGACAACAGACACTCAATGCCTGTAAAGACCAATTTTTCCGCTCTCTAAATACTGTGAGAATGCTTTTCCCCTGACACTTTGCTCTCTGTGCGTTCATCAGGGCTTTGGTGAACATACACTTAAGCACTGTCTTAAGCAGACAGCAGTTTGTGTTCCATAAAGCCGATTTGAATTGGAATTCATGGAAGTGAATGTTCAAACAAAAGAAATTAATTTCAATTGAATATTGCGATTAGCAACACAATTGTTCTGTTAAGTAATCACACAGCTAAATTTTTGCTCTTTGTGTCTGGACCTGATTGTAATCCTAATTATGTTCTAACAGAGGGCTTATTATACATCCCTGATGCCTTATCGGCACTGTTTCAAGTCAAGTGTTAGCCATTGTTTTTTAGCTGCATGCTGTTCAATAATAACTTCAAGTTGTTAAGAGAGTAAATATAATTCAATAACTACAAGCAAACACCCTCCACAGCATCTGACAGACTAAGAGGCTGTTGAAGCTGAGGTATAAAAACATTACCTGTCTAGAATGATTTTTTTTTTTCACTGCGTGATTCACATAATACCAAAATAATGCCTGTTGCTCAATTACACTCCGTTTAGCAAATGCAAAACCTCTTTTGATGCAGGTGCAGAAATTCGGATCATGGCAAGAAAGATTGAGAATTTGCGACAGCTTCAACTAAATGTGAAAAATTGCTGATAACCACTGTTTATTGGCCAGTGTGATCTTGCAAGGATTGAATTGTTAATGATTATGAAGTATACATTTGCGTTTGCCTTGTACAGCTTCCCGCCTCATTGGTTCGCTTAATTGGTGTCATGCCTCTTCTGAGATGAAATGCTAATCATCAGAGGTTGTTACGGCTTCGTTTGTGAGCCTGTGCTGTCTTATTTACTCGGCTGTGTACGGCTGTAAAGTTATCTGTGTGGTGTATGTTTCAGTTTGTCTTGTGCAGCTCTCCCAGTTATTGGATCTACCTTATCTGACTGCTGCCTCGGGCTCCCGTTCCCTCTCTTCCTGACAGAAATATGCCCACGTCCGTCAGGCTCAGCGTGGCTCCAAGCCCTACTATACCTCCATGATGTGGTGGTGCGGTGTGGTTCTCATGGGTGTCGGGGAGCTGGGAAACTTTGCTGCCTACGGCTTTGCCCCAGCATCGCTCATAGCCCCGCTGGGCTGTGTGTCTGTCATAGGTAAGTGCTCCCTTTTTCCCCCTCATACATTAGGGGGGGAGGCAGGAGGAAAGGTTGCTTCCATGGGGAACGACAGGAATCATTGCCATGTGAAGTCTGTTGCTTTTCATCTGATCTTGTCATAAACAGGCCTCTTCATGCCAAACGCTATTAGTGTAAAAGTCTAGCAGGTTTTACTTTTGTATTTGACATCGGAAAAAAACTCATTCAAATACATTATCAGTATAGAATGGGAGATACAGAATGGAGAGTAGTGTAGGTTTTGTATAGAAAGTCATGTTGCAGTTTCAGGTCTTCAGTTTTACATCAGGAACAGATAGATGTGTCTGGATTTGTTCTTCATTTTTTCAGTGGTCAATGGAACCATATTTTGGAACAGCCCATCCTTATGTTACTGTTTTTTTAAACACAATTTTGTCTTGATCTTATGACAGTTTAAGGGTTTAGATTTGTTTCAGAGACCCAGATGAGGATGAAGGTTTGAAAGGATTTATTAACAAAAGAAAAGGTTGCTGAGGCTGAACGACAGGAGACATGCAGGTGGAGCAGGTAGGGAGGCGCATAGAGGAGACAAAGCCAATGAAACACTGGAGACAGTGGGAAACACTGGAGACACAGGAAACACTTGTAGAAAGGGACAAAGAGAGGGGAAACAGGGAACCACTGGAAACACTGGTAGCAAGGGAGCTTAGAAACATGACAGACAGAGAAAGGGCACACAAAGCACTAGGGACAAAGACAGGGACGATCTGGCCGCTTGCAGGTGAAATGAGAACTCTTTCAAAGCTGCCAGTGACGAGGTGATATTGGAAACAGCTGTGACAATTGAGAGCCCCAGCACCTGAAGACCACACCCCCAGACACTGAAGCAGTGCCTGAAGAAACAACCCTAAACCAAAAACACCTGAGAATGAACACAATACACAGAAACTATACCACAAATAAACCAAGATATCCAAACCATGACAGATCTTTTGCATACTGTTTTTTGGGAATCTGTTCCATCTATTCAATCTAACTGAAACTGAACCAGATCAAGTGAACATAAGTGAAATAAATGATACATCTGACTGATATTCCAAAACATACTATTGAATCGTCCTGACACCTGGAATAATGTTAGAGACAATTTTGGCAGAATACATCCATTTATGGCAGCGGCCCCTGAGCTTTTTGGGTTGTGATCCATTGTCACCAATTGAACCTTTAAATATTAACCAAAGAAAGATTTTCCCTGTTTTGTCTGAATATTTAGAGGCTGTAAAATGTAAACGTTTTCAGGAATTCACAAGTAAAAAATAAAGCGAAGATTAGAGGAAAACCCAAATAAATTAATATTAGTTTCTGCTTTTCTGTCCCGTTAATCATCACACGACCCCTTAAATCTATCATGTGACTAATAAACTGAAGAACTGAAGGTGTTTGAATGAATGTGTGTGTTCACATTCAAAAGCGTGAAACTGCAACAATGCCTCTGTCCTTTTTTGATGTATCTCTACTCTTAAATGTTTTCAATATATCTGCTGATTTACAGACACGGACAAAACAAATCTTAACAACACCTTGTATCTGCAGTAGTAGTCCTATTTCCATCCTCAGTATCACGACTACACATCTGCCTACACTGGCAAGGCTGAAAGGTCTTCACCCCATTCAGTAGAGTCTGTCACGCTTACAAACATGTGCTCTGAAAAGAAACGTCCAACTGTTTCTTTATGCTGTTACTTCGAGAGTAAATTAAGACCAGGACCTTGTAATCGCAGCAGGTCAGTGTGTAGGTGCACCTGGTATTTTAAACCAATTCATAGTTTATATCCAGCACAGGACCCAGAAGGTTACTATGTACATTTCCATCCTTCACATTTTATGGCTGGGTCAGGAAGTCCAATTACTTCTGACATTATAAATCCAGCACCCCACTCCAGAGATGATCATTTTTACAGCCCACAGTGTGAAGTAAAGCTGTCATGAACTAAGCTGGATTCATTAGCCAATCAAAACAAAGCCTGGTCGGTTGCTACAGCTGGCAGCCCAGCTCAGCACAAACACTCTAAACACAGGTTAAATATTGAACAGGTTCATTTCTTACCTCCCGCCACCCATCACTCACCGCGCTGGTAGGTGGTGGTGAGTCATGGATATTAATGACAGCTATTACCCCGACGCTTCAAACGATTTTCCTATAGTCACGTCTCGCAAGTGGATGAATGGTTTGAATAAAACGCTGAGCGAAAGTGCAAATCTTGTTAAGAAGGCTCCACCTCTTGTCCATTGTAGCTTTGTATGGAGTTGTACTTGATCAGTGAGCAATTACGTTAGAAAATGCTTTTTACCACAATAACAGGACTGGAGCACTATATTCTACTGAGAGCCTAACCTCGGTGTGTAAAGCTGACACGGTGACTCTCTCTGAAGTCACAGGTATTAACAATCGCTGTGCTCACTTCCATTTCACCATCATTATTATCCCTATGAAAAGCGCTGATTGCTGGCTACTAGTGTTGCATTGGAGTGTGCATGAATAATATCCAGCTCAAGTGTGTCCTGAAGGAGCGTCTTGAAGAATTAATGAAGCCAGAGATGAAGCGGTGAAAGGAGAGAAAGGAGAGGATGATCTCTGCAGCCGTGACATGGCCCGTCCTCCTCGGAGCTAACAAGTGGAGCTGAGGGAAAATGTGCAGGTTGCTGTCTGCCATCGTGACTCCACCTCTCACCTCGCGCTGACTCACACTGTACGCAGATGAGCACACACACACAAATGCATGTCTAACTGTGGTGTGTAAAAAAGGTCTCGCTGATTTTTTCGACCAGAGATGCTCCTTCGGCTAACACACACACACACACACACACACACACACACCACTCCTGCTGCGCTGTTGTGCCTGTTTTCCAAGAGCTATGTGAAGGCTCAGAGGGGGGGACAGACAGCGGGAGGCCTTGGGTGAGTAAACAAGAGGGAGGCAAGTGGTTGGCTGGGAAGAGGAGAGGAGAAAAGAAGGCGGGATGCTGAGAGGAGAAGATGGTGAGGTGAGAGGAGCGATAGGGGAAGGAGAGGAGAGAATAAGGATGTGAATGAAATAAGACAACAAGCAGAGATATATACGCTGAGCGGAAAGCAGAAGCAGAGAAGGAAAGGGACGAGATCGTGAGAGGCGATGATGCGCTGTCATCCGCCCGTCCCTGCTTGTCACACTGCCACTCCGACGCTCCACAGAGAGCAATTACTCCTGTCCCCATCCACAGAGCCCACCAGTCTCTATTAGGAATGACAGCATCATCCCAAATTCTGTTGTATGGAGCGGAGCATCGGCTCTCTCTCCGTCAGATACCATGCCATCACATGCAAAAGAGGAGGGAGGCTGGAATGGTGGAAATAAACAGAAACCAGATTCACACGCCACATCAGCATCCCTCACAGGTGTCAAACCTACAGCACTGTAGCATTGACGAAGATGTGTTGTTTAGCACTCAGGCATTTAATGAGAAATAGAAATTAGAAAATGATGAAAAATCAAGGTTTTTGTTTTTTGTTTTTTTTTTACAAATTTTTGGTTGTCATTCAGAACATTTATTTTTATAATGCCTACTATTACATTACAATATCTATATTACAACATGTGTCTGTTGTTTGAGAGTTTCTGAAAGCCAGTCATAATACTCAAAGCTTCAGAAGTCACTGTTTTTCCCATTTGTCACATAGTGAACATACAATATGTGTAATGTGGCGACACTTCTTACATTTGAGCTTCACTGGGAGATGACAGCTCAACTTTCGCTCCTTTCATTTCGCTGCTTTTTGTCAGATCCGTGCGGTGAAAGAATGTTTGACATGGTGTGTTTTCCCACAGGGAGGTTCCCATCACAACACATCTGAACGTAGAAGGGCAGTACTGATGTGATGCATGCACACACACACACACACACACACACACACACACCTCCATAAACACACAGGAGCAGTGACAGAACTGCGTACCCCAGAGGTTCCTGTTGCCACATTTCTCATTTTATCAAGCCGTGTGAATCTCACTTTGTATGGAGTTGCTATGGTTACTTGTTAGATCCAGCTGGTCCCAGAGGCAAAGAAGAAGTCCTAAATGTGTATGCGAACATGCTCACAGTATGAAATATTAAACAACCAACTGTTTCATCAGAATACCAACGAGAGTCTTTATAAACTTCCAATTTGACAGTAGCGTCCCTGCGGCATTGTGCACATCCATGCCTTGTTTCACATGTTTCCTCTGAACCACTCCCCATCAACATGGTTCATACTTGAGTGTACTTGAGGAGAAATTTTGCTTTGGATCAACTTGAATTTTTCTGTTTTCTTGTTAAAGCTTTTCAGGGCTCAGGTTTATTAGCGTCACCTAAAATCAACCCTCAGGTGGCAGCGTTTGTTATAAATGATATAACTGTAATTGGGCTCTCCAGTCAATGTTTAACATCCATGTGAAGAACCTGTCAGTCATGCCACAAAACCACAGTAATCCCATGCGTGAGATGCTGTGTGTCTCTGACATATTGAGCTGTTTATGCTCTGTAGCTAATCTCCTTATGATGGTGGCAGAGCCTGTACACAAACTCAAACTGCCCTGCCTGTCTGTTTTTCAGTGTTTTCCAGCAATTTTTCCATTCAATTAGTCTGTCTCAGTCTGCATGCCATCACCTGCATGTCCCGTCTGGCTGCCTGACAGTGGCTCACTGCAGTCGTGTCCAAAATCTCCCAGCAAACACAGCTGCCGCAGCTGGCTCTGCTCGAGTATTAGTGGAATATATAACAGCATAACTAGAGAAAAGGGTGTAAAATCAGGCGCTCAGTGGTGTTGTAACATGTTGAGGACCTCCAACACAGCAGCCACAGTGTTTTACGTAAACTGACCTCTCGCTGTGATAGGCTGCTGTCACTTGCGTGTCTGTTTGCCTCCATGTCAGTCTGTCCACCGCCTGTTTGTCTTCCAGTTTGTTTTTCTGTCACAGACACTTACTCCGCCTGTGTGGCCATCCATCTGTGTATCTGCCTGTTTATCTGCATGTCTGTGTGTCGGCACGCATATCTGCCCGTCTCGCTGTCCGTCTCCGTGATAGCCAAATGCCGCCTGTTTATTCGCCTTCCCTCGGTTCGGTGCATATCCTGGGAAAACATTAAGAAGACTAATCTGAGGCTTAGCTCATGTGAAACTGATTGCTTTTCAGCGTCACAGTTTTTGACAGTGATATTGATGAATGGGTCCATGAAGAATGTGGCATGGAATAGCATCTTGCTGTAATTTGATGCTGGTGTTATGAGGCACTAATGAGTTCCATTTATCTAAGCAAGCTGACAGATTTTATCAGGCTGATCAATATAAACATGTCAAGCATCGTGTGTGTATCATGTGTAGATGTATGATGATCTATTTATGCAGACACACATTATACAATATAGTCTGTGTGTCACTGTGTGCACATGTCTGTGACTGAGTGCTTGTGTTTATGTGTCACTGCATAACATTTGTGTGTACATACAATGTGTATGAGAAGTTACGGTGATATTCTTTTGTTTGTAAAATCTGATTACTCTTCCTCCCATTACAATATACATGTATACAGGCAACAGCATAGTGTGATTGCAATGGTACTGATGTATTTTTTTATCATGTCAATATTCAATCAAGTGCATGATCTTGCTTGTGATTAAACTGACTTGTTTGAAAAAATGAATCAATCCACAATATGAGGTTGCTAAAAAAGGCTGAGCACCATTTATATCTTTATTGTCAAGGAACATGCAATGATTGTTGTGTTATTGGGATAAACACCAGAGCAAGTTGTTTTCAATTCTACAATTTAAATTATTTGGTGTCTAGACTGTGTTAAATTGCTTTTTAAAAATATACAGTGGTTGGATAAAACTGTGTTCAGAATATATTCTATTTGACTGAATAGTAAATGCAGCATGTCTTATTAGCAGTTAAACTAACAGGAATGTGTTTTCACTTCCCAGCCAGCGCTGTCATATCTGTGGTTTTCCTCAAGGAGACGGTGCGTGCCTCTGACATTGTTGGTAAGCACAAACACTTGAGCGTCATAGCATTTGAGGACATGTGTGTTCTCTCAGATTGACTCGAGAGATAACATCTTTGAGTTCAGATGTATCAAAGTGACAGATTTTCTCAGTGTGGAAAAACATCCTGTGTCAGAGGAAACATATTTCAGTTGGACAGAGATAGAAATCGAACATTTAATCCACTTGTTAAAAAGTCTAATTGCTGTGTGTTGCTGGCAGTGGAAAGAAAAGGCACAATCCATTCAACAGACCTATCCTATTTTATTGTTTTATGAAAAGCCATTGTTTTAGCCATAACAATTTGCAGAGCCTGCTGCTAAATGGCATGATTGCCATGGTCTTCACAATGTCAATCATCACAGCTGCTAGATTGGAAATTAATATCAGCGCCACACAGCCCTGCATGTTGTTGGTTTACTGGATAAACCATCAGCAATTTTTGTCAGTTTTGCTATTGTCTCGTAATCGCTGGGTGACATTATCAGCCACATGTTGGAAACATTTAATTGCATGGATGTTTTATTTTCAAAGGAGGAAATCACTAAGAGCAAGGTTTTCTTCAGCAGTGCTCTATTTGCAAAGGCTGAAGCAGATTTAAGATGTAAAAAATGATTGTCAAAATGCACACGAAACCTAAAAATTCCAGTTCCATTCATCTTGTGGTAGCGCTTCAATGAATAAGGTAAATTGTGAGTTTGCCAAGTCCGAGTGTATTCTGAAGGTGAGCTGGAGTCAATGGCTCTGTCAAACCAATATATAAAAAACCCTTTCAACTACAGTCTCACCCCTCTCTGCTCTCTTTCTTTCATAGGCGGCACTCTGGCAATAACAGGAACATATCTCCTGGTGACCTTCGCCCCCCACACTTCCACACACATCACAGCCCATCTGGTCCAGTACTACGCCGTCAGCTGGCACTTCCTGCTTTACCTTGTATGTAACCCCATTAAAACTCTCTGGTAATACATATGAGTAAACATGTTCTTGTTGCCCTGGAGCTACTGTTTGTATGTTCAAACAGGTTACTTATGCAGATTGTTGTGTACTTTGAGCAACAGACAACTGCACTGTCCACAGTCATGTCGCTTCTCGTGTCCTGGTGTTAGTTTGCTTCTCCCAACCTTTAACCTCCTTGTGGAGAGGAGCAAGAGGAGGACTGGGCTCAAGGGTTAATGAAAGTATAAAATTTGTATTAATCCTCTTTCAAAGAGTTGATGAATGACTTGACCTCTGACAGTGGTGTAATTAATCCTTGCACCCATGAAAGATTTTCTTCTAGCTCTTCTGGCAAATATAGATGAGCTCACTTGTAACTAAGATTGTCTATGTTTTTGCACTCGGTGTTAAAAAATACTGCCCCCACCTCATGGTCTGCAAGTGCACTAACACTCACCCTTGTGCTCTTTTATTCCGATTTGGCCTCAGGCAGGGATGGCATAAACATAGCCGTTACCATAGCGACAGATCTGGTACAGAGCTGAAACAAAGTGTTTTTTTCTCAAAAGCTGCTCGTCACAAAAATGTAAATGTTAGTGTTTCCGAATGTGAAAAACCAGACTGGGTCGAAAACACCTTGGATGTTTTTAAAGTCTGATTTCTGCAGCAGAAGGTCACATCCTGCTGCTTTTCCATTGATCCCATAGCAGCAGAGAGAGAGAGAAGGGAGCTCTGTGTTTTCCACCTCTCAGGTTAAACTTCTCTAGTAGAAACGCGGCGCTTTGTGTAATTTAAGAGTGAGGAGTGAAGAGAAGCACTGGTTTGTGCTAGAAAGTGATCACCTTTGACCTGTTGTTCAGGAAACTACTAGCAGAAATCTTGAACGCCAACTGATGGATCTGTAGCCCGTTGCATTTCTTATATGTGTACAGTGCTGTGCAAATGTTTTAGGTAGGTGTGAACGCAGTGAATGAACAGAAGAGAAATCTAAATCAAATCAATATTTGGTGTGGCCACCCTTTGCCTTCAAAACAGCATCAATTCTTCTAGGCACACTTCCAAACAGTTTTTGAAGGAACTCGGCTGACAGGTTCTTCCAAACATCTTGGAGAACTAACCACAAATCCTCTGTGGATGTAGGCTTCCTCAAATCCTTCTGTCTCTTCGTGTAATCCCAGACAGACTTGATGATGTTGAGATCAGGGCTCTGTGGGGGCCATACCATCACTTCCAGGATTTCTTGCTCTTCTTTACACTGAAGATAGTTCTTAATGACATTGGCTGTATGTTTGGGGTCTTTGTCCTGCTGCAGAATAAATCTGGGGCCAATCATACGCCTCCCTGATGGTATTGCATGATGGATAAGTATCTGCCTGTATTTCTCAGCATTGAGGACACCATTAATCCAGACCAAATCTCAGCCTCACCTTGGCAGCAGAGTTTGCCTGTTCCTCACCCAGTTTTAAGCCTCCTACACAGCTGTTTCTGTTTCAGTTAATGACTGTGTTTCAACCTACATGTGAAATTGATGATCATTAGCACCTGTTTGGTGTAGTTGGTTAATCATACACCTGACTATAATCCTACAAAATCCCTGACTTTGTGCAAGTGTACCTATAAGAATTGATGCTGGTTTGAAAGCAAAGGGTAGTAACAGCAAATGTTGATTTGATTTAGATTTTTCTTTTGTTCACTCACTTGTCATTTTGTAAACTGATAAAAATAAACAATTAATTATTATAAATATTATTTATATTTTTGAAAGCATTCTTAGTTTATAGCATTTTTTTACACCTGCCTAAAACTTTTGCACAGTACTGTATATTTTTCATTTTACACTGCATTAATTCTACAAACCATCATATATACAAAATCACCCCTGATAAAATAATCCTTCTATGAAGCATATGATGATTTAGTTGACAGTCAAACACACACAAAACTAAACACTTTAAATATGTTGTATTATATTGTCACACCAAACCCCTCCGAAATCCTGAATCTTCCCTTTACTGTTGTGGAACAACCGATTATCTGCGCATAATCCATCAAAGCCGGCAAAGATGAACCTTAAAGGATAACAGCTAGCAGCTCATCAGGGGTGCCAGCCAGTGGTGTAAACAGTGAATGTGTGCCTTGGGTAGCGGTGCCATCATTATTCACTGCACAGCGCTTCTCAACCATATTGCACATACTTGAATCTAGTCCTCTGTGTCGAACCAATGCAAACACACTCGGGGAAGAAAAAGAAGCTGTTGGATGAAAAAACAGAAGAGAAATGTTCCAGCAGATGTTAAGAAAACACAGACGGGTGGATGGACGGACAGATGTTTTCGAATTGAGATAGTCTTGCTGCCTCTGGCCGCAGTGATTGATGGTGCGTAAAAGGGTATGCTGTTTTCCACTTCTGGCGATGCGTTGTGAATGCTCATGAGCCTGCGGAGGAACAACCTCCACCAGTATGGGATTTACTGTAGGTGGTGATTAATCAGAAGGAAATTAAATATCTATCTCTGTCTCAGTATTTCCAGAGGCCATACTATTACCAAATCCGAAATGGTTGTTAAATAGTTTTGGTGTCGTTCACAGCGTTAAATGGTATTTCTCACAAATGACCCAGGTCTTTATAAACCCATTCTCAAAAAGACGAATGAATTCAACATGTTTATAGAGACACAGAGATGATTTGGAGAGACATTTAAAGGTCAGCTCGCCCTTCTCTACCTCAATTCTACTTTTGTACTCCTTTCTTATTCTCCATCCATTAGAGCCACGTGGTGTTATATCAGAGGTTCTTGAACAGCTGAATGCTATTGGACTCACAAGGACTGCCCTGGGCCTTTCTCATTAAAGACCCGCAATTCATTTCATTTTTCTGCCACGGCCATTTGTTTCAATTAAAGCTCGCCGCTCGCTGCCTGCATACGGCACTTTGTTATATAGATAAAATGGTCGGTAAAAGGACAATTTGAATGCGAGTCAGTTTTTCATTTTTCAGTGCACAGTTTGAGGAAATGGAATCCGCATTAATGACTTGTGTAAACTCTCTCTCTCTCTCTCTCTCTCGCACACACCCTCTCAACAGTTCATCGAGGTTGTCGTCTTTTGCATCCTGCTCTATCTGTACAAGAGGAGGAATGTGAAGCACATCGTCATTGTGATGCTGCTGGTGGCCCTGCTCGGTATGAACAAATGGGAGCTGCCTGATTGAGGGCAGAGGTTATGGATTAAACCATTTTTAGGTAGTCAGGCTTTGTTGCCTGGCTAAAAATGGACCCGTGCTCTCTTATCATTTCAGTTAAGAGCTGAGTAGAGCACGATGGAAGAAAATAATTCAGTAAAACTCACTGGAGGGCAATTAAACACCCCCTCAAATCAGCGAGAACCAATGAGGAAGTTCTTTATTGCTACAAGATGTGCAACCGAGCGAAGCTGAAGTGATCTGTTGCTTCTGTGTTGCTGCAGCCTCTCTAACAGTCATCTCAGTCAAAGCTGTGTCGGGGATGATCACAGAGTCAATAAAAGGCCAGCTGCAGCTCATCTACCCCATCTTCTACGTCATGCTTGTCATCATGGTCGCCTCCTGCGCCTTCCAGATCAAGTTAGTCAAGGTTTTCTCTCTCTCTCTGCTTCTGCGTACCTTCTTTTTTTTTTTCCTCTCTCTTTCAGCCTCGTTTTTATTGCTCAAATCCCTCGTGTTCGCCGCAGGCTGGATGCAATTTTGGCTTTGTAGTTCCTGAACAAACTGAGGAAAATAATATATTGGGCCTGGTGACACTGTACCTGCAGCGCACCTACAGTATTATGATGGATGAATAGGCTGCTACACATTGTCTCTATAACCAAGGTCATTTTGTTCACTGCACCTCTCAAATCTTCTTTTCCTCTCTCTACAGATTTCTCAATCAGGCGATGAAAATGTTCGATGCCACAGAGGTGGTTCCTATCAACTTTGTGTTTTTCACCGCAAGTGCTATTCTTGCAGGTATGTCAACCATAAAGCTGTCACTCTCTGTGGGTTGTTTTACTCAAACCTTCTGTTTTCCTGTTAAAATGATAAGGCAAAACCAACATGAATTCATCTAAAACTGGTATTTCCTGCATAGCCTGACATATCTTATTCTGTGCCCTAGAGCTTCATAGTTGTCCAAAAATTATTTAAAAAAACATCATTGAGCTAAACTGTTACATTAGCTTCTTTTAAAGCCATTGTAGTTTATTTTTTCAATCCCACATACATTGTCCGGGTGCTACAAACTCACTAGCAAACTAATTATGTATGTAGGTTATTAATCTGCAGCACAAAAATGTCCCCAACAAATACATAATTCATCCATGTTGAGCAGCGTTTGCAGAAAACTAAAGGGGCCACTTGTTTCTGGAAATTACTGAAACTCTTGACTGACTCAACCAATTAAAAATTAATTATTTACTTATAATGAGCATTGAAGACAAAGTACAGCTGAGGCTATGGGAATGTCATTAGTTTTGCAGGTATTGGTCACAGATGATTGTTGTATTTTGTCTGGGCTGACCAACAGACTGACACTTATCTTTTTATTAATTTCTGAATAATTTTCTAATAATTTCAAATACGTTTTCCTAAAAGAATTATGTAATTTGGTACTAATTACAGGCAAAATTGAGACAGTGTTAAATTGGTCATTAATTCCAGTGAATTGCTTGCATTAACTAGAGTTTTGTAGTTCTGGTCACCTCAACATGCAAAAATGTCTCAACAGGCAAGCATCCAATTCAAATAATAAATGAGAAAGGAATGAACATTTTTGAAAAGTTTGCTTTTCTCGCACTTCCCTACAATTCGTATCAAATTATATAGTTCTTTCCATTTATTCTATGTAACAATTAAGAAAATTATTCTTGAATTACTGACCCATGAGGTGAGGATTCACATCTTCAGTGGGAACCAGCTGTTTGAGGGCCACAAACATGGTAGAATCAGAAAGTATTGTGGGATTAACACATTGGTGGTTTTGGTCTTTTGATTTGATTTGTTGGCAATAAGAAAAAAAAACAGCCTCATCCTTTAAGTTGGAGGATCATTTTTCATCCCAACTATTCTTCTCAGTCAGAAACACTTTTTTTCTGATGAAGATACATGAAGCTACGAACTCGCTGCAGTCGTTGGAATCGATTCATGAAGCAACACGGTGGAACATAATACACAGTCAAGATGGTGATTCACTTGTGCATCTGTGAACCACTTAGGAGTCCTTGTTCAGCAAAACCCCACTATATTTATAGCATGTGTATTCTGCCAGTTCAGGTCTTTATTATCCTGTCAGCAATAGTGTTCTTTGTGCTATCAGGAAAAAAAAAAAAATCAAGTCAGGGTTTCTCCAAAGCATTTTCCTTAAAGGGAAAAATACTGTTACTGAAATGATTTAAAACCATTTTGACAATGGGCCTCGCATTACTAAACCCATTTTCTTGTTTGTTATTCTTCTTGTGGATAAATCGCCCAACCGCTGGTGACATGACGTCATTTCAAGCTATTTCCAGTGCCGCTTCAGTGGAGTGTAAGAGCAGAAAATGTTCCAGCAGTCCAGAACATCAACAGTATACATCAGCATTTTGGTGTCAGTCTCTCAGAACAAAAGAACATCCGCTTCTTTCCACCATATTGCACTGATGTCCCATAATCACACAGGGAGACATCCATCATAGAGGAGGGGAGAGACACAAGGCGCTTTTGAGTTACTCTCACCTTTTCTGAGAATCTCCTGCTCTGATATTGCTCTTGGTATTACTATTGCTTTCTCCGCCTACACGTATAACCCACAATTGACTGCATTGAAGAACAAATTGCTGATGTATTATATCTGGCAGGGTAGGAACATCCGGGGGTGGGCTTCTCCTTTAAGATTAGTTTCGTTCCACATTGGAAGGTAATTATTGTTTTGGTCCTAACCCGGTGGTGTCACGTTAGAGGACTTGTGAAGTGAGCACAGAAAAAAGTGAAGATACACTGTTCTTTGCCAAATTTCGCCTACTGGAACAAGAAAAAACTGTTTTCTGTTGAATACTCTGAGGGTTAATCAGTGATCCTGAACATTTTGCTGCTGTATCTGTAAGAACTACACTATTCATTTAATATTCTCTGATTAAAAAAAAACAACTTTCATCCCAGTGTAATGTGTGCTCAGGATTTACTGGGCTACGTTTCACCAACAAAGCACTTGACATAATCTTCTGTATCTATGAGAAGTGAAATGCATGTTAATAGTCTTTTTCATTTTGCAGGGATCGTATTTTACCAGGAATTTGAAGGCTTGGCTTTACTGAACATTTTCATGTTTCTTTTCGGGTAAGTACTAAATGACACACCAGTAATTGCAGCATAAAATGTGGTATTTATTGTAAGATCAGAGTCCCTGAATCTCTTTTCCAGCTGTCTTCTGTCTTTCCTCGGAGTTTTCCTCATCGCCCGAAACAGACCGAAAATAAAGCAACAAGATCGCAGTTTTATCGCAATGGACAGGATCCCTGGTAAGTTTTTGACCAACTCTCATCACGGCACAGCGTGTTACATGTGGATCTATTTGTATTGAGTATGGTGTATTGATTAGCCAGCAGTGGCAGCATGAATGTGTTGGCAGTGACCCTGGATTTATCTGACTGTGAATGTCTGCAGCCCTGGCAGCAGGGTCCATCTAATGAGCTCTGCTGTCCGTGTTCACAGGGAGAAGGCACACAGACAAAGTGCAGCCTGAGGCAAAGACTCCGACATACGGATCGCTGGCAGCCAAACTCATGTGCAACAGAGCTGGCCAAACAGACGATTCATAGGATCTGCTCCATCTGCTGGGACTGTCATTTTCTCTGTGTATATTCATCTTCCTGGGTACTTCAGTAATAACTCTATTTATAGAAATATATGATAGGCATCAGTTCAAACCAGTGCCAGCTGAGTGGCAGTTTTGGTGGCCATATTGGTCTTTTTATGTCAAAAGTGGCAAGTATCTCTTTCAATATAGAAGAACTTCAGTGTTTCTCTCTAGAGTTAACAGTATTTCAAGCAGGGATGTCAGGAATAACCAATGAGGAAAACTTGACTCTAAATGAGATGAACCTCAGGATCACAGTGCAACATCGAATGCCTGACTAGCAGCAAAGTTTAATTTTTTTTTAAAAGCCCAGGGGGCCACTGTGACAAATGTCTTTCAATATAACATATGCATTATGTTAATCAATTGATTAAATTTGTGTATGTGTGATGAGTTGTCATTAAACAAGGACAAAACCTGATGTTTCAACTGTCTGAAGATTTCAGGTTGTACAGCAAAATAAGTGCACTACTGCCCTCTAATGGTGGGGGAAGCAAAGAGGTGATCAGGCAACTTTGAACATGTGTCATGTTAAGCTGGAGGGAAGTGAATTCACTTAATTTGACAGAGAAGTAGTTCAGTAGTGGTTATATAAACCTTCCCTAGTGGCTGATCAGTTAAAGTTGCTCAGTTTTTAATTTGTGTGTGAAATTACTTGAGCATGCGTCACTCAGAAACCATGGAGTTGTAATATGACTTGTCTAAAAAAGCAGTAATGCACAACCTGCCCGCCCATATTTACCTCAGATAAACCTTAGACTACATACTCAACTGCTACCAAACTTTAGTGTTGCCAAGCAACAAAACTTATCTGCCACCTACACATTATGGGATGTGTGGGAAACCAGTGTTCATGCCAGTGTAACTATAAAAAGAATGCATGTTAAAGTATCAGCTCTTAAATGCATTTACAAAAAGGGCCAGGTCATGAGGTTTATTCTCAGTTAAATTATTATTACTATGGTTTCACACAGGAGAAGCAACAGATGGCATATTCTGTCAAGTGCAGTATGGGTATTTTATTAGCTTAAGTTGAAACAAAACCTTTTCAATGCAGTAGCATTTTAAACAGAAACTGATATTTTTCCAAATTCAAACCCATTAATGTGACTTTCTAAAAACCACCAAGATACCAAACCACCAAGAAGGCCACCAAGATAATACTCTCAGTGTAATTAGCATGGACACAGAGGGATGTAAAATAAAATAAAAAATAAATGAATTCATTTTGGAACACTAGGTCATAAAAGGCTAAACTAATCTCTAACTAAAACCAAGGCTTTCAGTTACAGTATTTAACGGATCCCTTTGTGGAGCACAGAGGCATTCATATGGAAACAAGTATGAAAACAACCAACCTTTTTCAACTGCAACAATGAGGATCTCTGTCACCAGAGGAAAATATACACAACTAAAAATTCTCTTTTCAACAGCCACCAGGTAGCTTGTGGTCATGCCCCATGCATGCCATTTAGTGTTCAACCAACACTGGAGAGTAGATGATGGCACAATGAAACAAAGCAACTATCAAGGCACAGGGATCAGGGAAAGTCGTGTTGATCTTTCTCCATTCACCAAGAACTCAGTCCTGTTTGGAAGTTAAGTTCTACATAAGCTCAGAGGTTTCAATCAGACCTCAATGTTGATTTTAGTGAAGCGGTAGTGCAGGGAGGCAGGGTTGCGCAGCAACAACATTCCTCTGTGTTCCATCGGCTGCTTGACGAGGGTGTTAAGAAGACCGGTAATGCTGACGAACCCCAGAGCCTCCCCACAGCCTGCAGACAGGGAGAAGTCGCCCTGAGTGACCCAGCCTAGAGTCACCCGGGAGCAGTGAGAGGTGATGCTCGGCAGAGGATCCGGCCACAGTCCGAAGATGAGGTCAGAGGATGATTTGGGGTCTTCAGATGAGGTGGGGTTTGGTTGGGAGGCAGAGGGAAGGTCTGACTCCTTGCCCTCGGTCTTAGAGGACAAAGAGGATGTAGCAGCCTTCTTGGGGGTCTTCTTTCTACGTTTAATTTTGCTTTTAAAGTGGTCTCTGTGCGGGGGCTCCTGAGGGCCGCTGCTGCCGGGCCCTTTGCTCAGCAGCTGCAGGTCCTCTGCGGTTGGCACACACACCATGGCGTGGCGCTCTGGCTGGCCCTTGGACAGCAGTGACAGACGCACCCACACCAGGCTCATCCCATGTGCTGCGAGAAACGACGTCACGGCTGAACGGTCCAGAGGCGGCACCTCCCCGAGGCGGCACAGCCTTTGACCTTTAGATGTCGTGGGTCTGCACCAACCTGAGAGCAGCCTCAGTGACTTTCTGTTCCTGGGAAGCAGAAAAACAACCAAGCTATTATAGCAAGCGATTAATAATCAAAGGAAAAGTTGCATTTTCATTGGCCCCATTAGGCACCCTGAGAGACATAAAATTCGGTTGAAGAACATTTTTTAATTCCTAATGCTGAAAACAAAAAGGCAGCCAATGGACAGTGAAAATCAATCCAATTTTTTTCTCATAAAGTCAGTCATTACTCAGAGCTTGTGTGATGGTTTTATGAGGATAGATGCAACTCTTCCCCTCTGCTAATCTCTGTGATGTATTGCAGCAATTTAAAGCTGGATGTACTTTGGGTATTCTCATCAGGGACATTATGATGAAAGGGAGGTAGACTGGAGAAGCGCCATGCATCAAGACTGTCAAAAGCTGCGCTGGGGTCTCTTAATAAAAAAGAGGAAAGAAGTAAGTGATGATTGGAGCCCAAAGCCCCAAAAACAGTGCACATTTGTGCTCTAGGGACCTTTAAAAGTCAACTGCATTAATATTGTTAGAAGTGTGATTTAGATGTGCAGGATGTTACATATCTGAAGGGAGCTTGGCGTAAACCCACAGTGGGTGTGTGTTTTGAGCCGATACTGACATGAGTTTATTTTCGCAATAAGACGAGGACAAAAATGAATAAATCTTCCATATAAATCACAAACATTAAAGAAGTAAGGCACAGCATTTACCTCAGTACAGTGACAAAGCTCTGAGGCTTTGTTACAGCCATATCTCCATATGATGTCATCTCCTCCTCCATCACTGTGTCAGCCTCGGTTGTGGTTTGGGTCTGGCTGTCTCCTTTTTTCTCCTCTCCTCCTTCCCTCGAGATAAGCTCCCACTCCTCGGCCAGCTGTTGCCATGGGCAACGGAACGGTGCCAGACAGCCATGTTTAATGTAATTGGTCCTTTTGGCGGGCGGACGCCTACGGAAGAGGTCAGGAGGTCAAACCCTTGTCAAACTGTTGGGGCAACATTGCCAATTTATGTAACAAATCATGACTGCTGAGCGGCGGAGAGTAGGGGAAGAACAGCATGCAGCCTTATTACCATCTCATCTGCATGGTGGGAAAGATCTACATAATGGAAATTAACTGGGGTCAGAGCATTGGAGTGCTTCCCTCTATCAAAACCTCTAATCCACTGACATTCTCACTACTTACTTAGGCTGCAGGCAAGTGAATATTATCTTTGCCTGGTGGATGATTGTACAGTCAGACGGTACATGGTAAATGATAAACAGACCACACACAAAACCTGTTCAGTTACATCATACAATTATTATCAACTTACTTTATGTTTATTTAACTGACAACATTTTTTCTCACAGTTTAAAAGGGTAATTTCAATGGTTGATTAAAAAATATTGTTGAAAAATGGACCTTCTATATTCTCGCCAAGTTCTTAAGATTCTGTTTTCTATCAGCACGCTGACACACTAGTTAGATGCCAAAATAATATTACAAGATACACAAACGCTTTGGCAGCACAAGATGTCCCCACTGAAATCAGCCCTTACCATGTTTCTGATCATCATAATCACAGGAATACTATTTTTGCTTCTTTTCCGGCTCAGTGTTCAGCTGACCTTTTGAACTTGTCCAGGAGCTCTGCCTCCTGCTCCTCCTGAAATCGAACGCCTGCAGGGCAGTCTGGGTAATCATGGGGGAAGTGGGGCGCTCCTTTATTCTGAGAGTGTTTCAGACTCATGTTCAGCCCTCCAATTCGAACCCCTCTGTACACCTGGCAGAAGGACAAACGAAGCAGAAAAGACTAAGACACTGGATTTTAGGGAACTTGACATATAAAGCGACCTGGAGGGCTTCTAGTCTGCCTTTAAATTTCAAGGTACATTTAACATTTTCAGTTTTTGTCCAAACAAAATGGAACTGCCCCAAAACATGAACAAGGCAACCAAATAAATAAAAACATCTTTCACAGAGCTTTCCATACTGACATCCCCTGTATTATATGCTGTGTGTGTGCGTGAGTGTGTATGTATATATATATATAGCCTCACAGCACCTTAAGTGGAAACCCACATATTTGTAGTTTGAATAAAAACCTGTTCACCCAGATCTTACCAAGTAGGTCTTATCACTCTGATATTATGCTGCTGATATATGCTTAATCAGCTCATGTAACTAATGTAACACAAATATTCCAAAACCACTAATTCCTGGCACAAAATGAAAAAAAAATAATGAAGTGAAATTCAATCAAGTATAAGCCCTGTCTGCGCCACCTACCAGTGGGACCCAGAAGGCCATGCCCCATCCTTTCGGAAGCAGCAGGTCCCATCCAGCACCCCAGCAGCTCATCTCGTGTCCCACCTGCTTGCCAGGCTGGTGAACCAGCAGGATGGGGACTCTGCCCTGTGGGGGAGTGGGGCTCAGCCTGGAGCCCGGCACCAGCACCTCCCTTCTCATACGGTTCAACTCCTGTAGGTGATATGCAGAAAATGCTAGAGGTCAGAGCTACATCTAAGCTTATCTGTACTTTCAGAAAGACAGATGTTAGCCAATGACATAAAAGAAAGTGTTAAAATAGTAAATAATGCGCATATACTCTAAGCAAAAGTACAATAAGAATTACTGAAAATGACTGTATGACATTTCTGACCTGCTCTGATATCTTGTTATCAGTGACGTTATCACGTACAGACTGCTCCCACAGGTAGCTCTGACAGCAGTGTTCAGGTACTCCTCGCAGCATCAGCTCCCTCCTCTTCTCCTCGTCCACCTCTGAAACAAACACACAGCGCACACACGGCATGCTCCTGTATGACCAGCATCACAAGTGTCAGGAGAGACATATGAAGCGCTCTACTTCTAATTTTTAAACCCAATATCTAAATGAGCAGTGAACTGATGGCTGATTAATAACAGACATTCAGCTGTGCAAACTAACTGTTAGTCACCTTCATTTATGCAGGTGTAGTGACTCAATACAATACAGAGCGGGACACAGCTAAACATCAGTCACGATTACTGGCTACTCACAATGGAAAGCATGGTGTTTAATCCCTCGCAATGACAACTATATACAGTATGACATTTCAAAATGTTGCTTTGTCATTGAACAGGAACAAATATTACATTGTTTCATGTAAAATGTAAATGCTATATATTGCAGTTTCTTGAAATGAGTGTGCATTTTCTCCATGAACAGTAAAGAAACAATTATTAAATTATATATTTGTTGTAGTACTCTTTGAACACAGAACAATTTGGTGAAGATGTTTTGACATCCCGAGGATATGACAATCACATGTGATAATACAATGATGGATGTATGGATATAAAGGAAAGATTTTGGAGAAAAAAGCAAGTCCATTGCCTGATAGAAAAATAGGGTCTCTAAAAGAAAAAGGATCTTATTCATTGAGGCATCAGCCGAAAAATGGGAAAACCTTCTTCCGTTTGCCCAACAAATCATCCTGCTGCCTGTTACAAGTTTACACTTGAAGGATTTAGTGGAACGACTATTAACAAGGTACCTCAGCAAACCTAATTCTTGAAGCAGGTCTGGAACTCCACCAATGTGGAGAATTAAAATAAGCAGGAGTAATTTAAAAATATTACTGGCCTAAGTGTATTGGCTGCAACACCATTCACAGTTTGGGTAAAACAGTCCCAGTGAGCAGCTTGGTTAAAAAAATTCAACTGCGAAAAATCTCACATGAAACTAGTGCCACCTCCCGCTGTTCTCCTAATATTGAGAAACAATGTGAGGATTACATGACACAAATTTGAGAATAATCCTGGTTATTTGATTTTATAAGATAGGCCTTATTATCCTGGCTGTTATGGCTGCTACTGCTAATGAAGCTGCTGGTAAATACCAATGTAAAGTGAGTTTGTTTATGATTTTCAATTCATAAATCTAGGATTGTAGATGTGGGTGGTCCAATGTCCAATTTCAAAGAGAAGCAGTGAAATTCAGTTCACACCCATAATACAATTATCATGTGAGCAAAGGACTAACAATGCCATGTGTGAGCACTGACATAACACATAACATCAGGCATAACAGATTATAATGATGCTATCATCACTGAAATGTCTTTTTCTTTTTATTTGCTTGACTGGATTTTCTTTGGATGTTATTGTGAATAGAAATATGGCAACTGAGAAAAGCTCTACAGTGAAGGAATTAACACAATGTCTGTCAGAATCCAGCAAAATGGTGGTAAAAAAAAAAAAAAAAAAACATGAGGTACGCGGTAATAGTTGGAACCAAGACCGCATCTTTTCAGTATCTCTTCAGAGCCAGTGAATCAGCTGTTGTCAGTCGCTGAGGGTGTGTTTGGAGTACAGGGTCCTGCCAGGATTCGAACCTGGAACATCTGCATGGCCAGGCAGAGGCCCCCAGGAGCACAGAACCAGATGTGTACTCTCGGAAACAACCTCAGGACCAGAAACAACAGGCTGATTCTGTGCTCAACTAAAGACAAGTCTTATTTAACTGCCAGGTTCCTGCTGGCATATGAAGAGGACATCTGCACACTGTAGGACATACATGCCCACATTAGGATAGACAAAGTATGATATGTTGATAATTATTGAATGATCTATGATTTTCATTCCCTGTTAACCATGTGTATCTGTAAACGAACGCCACCCCACTCCTGTCTGTCTGGTAGGTCAGATTTTACCTTGCGCCTGCTTTACACAGGGTAAAGCTTTAACCTTCTTTGTTGGTAAAGTCAGCCTGGGGTCATCTACAGTCAGACCCAGCACTGTGCCCGAGGGGAGCTCTCCAGTCGAGTAGATGCCTGGATGAATTACACAGTCATGGTTAAATAAACATGCATACACACACGCAATCAGATGGCAAAAAGTGAGTATGAGTATGATATTTTGATTAACATTGAAAATAAACCAACAATAGACCTTTCAGTATGTGATAGACATCTGCTTGTTGTTGATGCAGATTCATCTTGCTCTTGTCTTTGCAGTGTTCAGGCCACCAGAGGGAAGAGGGCTGGAATTTATTCATTTCCTTAAAAGCAAAAAAGAACTCGAGTAAAACAGTTCTTCAGTGTGAAATGCAAATATATATATTTTCATGTTGCTAACAGCATAATTCTTACGTCACAGTCTGTAGCGGCTTCCAAAGTCTCTGCCAGAACAGAATGGGACTGTGGTCCTATCAGGCGATAGCGTACAATCTCCATTGTGAGATCACTGCAACAGATCCATGAGTAAAACACAAATATCAAATAATCCCCATCACCAACTGGAATGAAAGTTATCCATCCAAGCCACATTTTACTCTGTTTGCATCTCAATGAAATTCAAAACTACACTAACTTTATAACTATTCCAGTTGAGCTCGACTTCCAGGTAACTGGGGTGGTGGAAGACCTGGTTCCATCTCCCAAGATCTTCTTGGCTGGAGGTCCACTAGTATCCTCAAAGGCTTGCTTTCTCTTGGTTCCAGTTACCTGCTTGGCCTCAGGGGTCTTTTCAGGCTTTGGCTCTGGTTCTACGGTGGGAACAACCTCAGCAGGTATCACCACTGGAACAACTGGAGGAACTACAGCCTCACAGCACTGGCACACAGTTTGTAACTCAGGAAGAAGGTCCTGCAAGGAGCATAAAATACTGGAGTTAACAGTCTTGATGATTTTCTCTCCATTCATATCATAGCAAATAAAATGAAACCTTTCACCACATTAATATACATTCTTTGTCTTCCATATAAAACCAAATGCTAACATTTCCAATTTTCATAATGCATAGGCTTTTACATTAGACAGCAATAACCCATTACATCTCTAAAACCCACTGTACCTGGTGAATTTCCCCACTGTGGGACAAATAAAGGTTTATCTTATCTTACCATTTTAATAGTGGGATGAGCCCAAATCCACAGCTGCCTGTGGGTTGACCCTTGTGTACGGGGTCTCCAGAGGAAGGTGACAGGGCCCAGGGGCTGTGAGGGGTACTGTCCTGCTCTGTACACCACCACACTGCCCTGCCTTCGCCCTGATAGACTCAACGCTGCAGCAAATGTTGGACCTGGAAACACACACCAAACGTAGAACTTTTATTAGTGAAACTTTTTGGAATCCAGTGCTGATCGACTAATTTTTTTATCAGATTTTGTGTCTCTTAACAGTACACAGATTACCACTCAAAAATCACAAAAGGAAGAAGGCATAGCGATAAACTAGTCCACATTCCCAGTATGTTTGACCACTTTGTCTGAATAAAGACAAAAAGTATGTATTTGTGGTGACAGTAGGTATATTCTCACCAGCCTCCTTGCTGGTCAGCTGTGACAGAGAAGCCAGCAGCTTGTCTTCCTCTCCCTGTAGCTCTATGCAGCAGTGGTAAGACAGGTCCTGAGACGACAAAACCAAAAAAGTCATGCTTATTTTATCGACAGTAGAACACCCTTCTTTACATCCTAATTTTATGGCAAAAATAAAACACAACACATTCCAATTCTGTGCCATTACCTGCAGTAGGCAGTGGCTGCTCATTGCCCTGTAGCAGGGCCGGTAGCATTTGTATGTGGGTCTGTCCCCAAGGCAGTAGCCCCACTTTTTAACCATGTGGAAGCGCTTGGCGTGCCAAATGTGTGTCTCCAGCCACACGTTCTTCCTCTGCCGGCGGTTAAACTCCAGCAGCAGATTTCCGTGCCGGCGGCGGGCCTTGCGGCTTTTGCTCTTTGCCTGTTCCTTCTTCTTCTTGGAACTGGCCTGGAGGCTCTTCTCCCGCTGCAGGAGGAAGGAAATGTCACTTAACATGTCAGAAGTGTTAACTTTGCTACTTGAGACAGGCCTCATGTGTTAAGCGGGACATTAAAAGGAAACATTCTGAACTTCACCATTCTGTTGGCCACATCTCTCAGTCTGCAAGGGAGTCGCTTGGTGTTGTGGCTCATGGCCCGTCTCCTCATGTGCTTGGGAAGAGCTCCAAACACATGGCAGCTGCCTGTTGTCTTTGTGACGGCTTTCAGCATGGCACTCACCTCTGCTGCCCTGGCCTTGGCAAAAGCTCCAGCTGACCAGGGATGGGAGCGAGGGAGAAGGGGGAAGCATTAATTTGACTGTGATGCTGCATGTTAATTTTATGAATGGTGTCTTCCATTTTGTGACTTTTGCTATCCTCAGTTGGACTAAACGCATTGTTTACTTAATAGAGGGCAGACAAAACAGGAGATCTGCACCACATTAAAGCAATGGATCTGAAAATTAAAACATGATCATTTTCCATGTCCCTCATGATAATAAAGGATGAAAAGGGGATCAACAGTTATCAAGATTTCTAATTGGAAAACCACAAAGGGTAGAGAGGTCATTATGCAATCCTTCAACACAAAAAACTGCACAGTGTGAATTTGTAGAGTAGGACAATGTCTTTACCAGTGATGCACTTTGGCATCTCTTTGGCATAACCTCCTCCATCTTTCTGGTGTCCACGGACCCATCCACTCCGTTGTTGAGGGTTCTTTGCCTTTTCCGTAGATGGCTGGACATCAGATGGACCGTCATCACCACCCCCACCTTTGGCAACATCATTGTCACAGGTAAAATTGAGAATGTGTCCAAGGCAGGCAAAATAGACAACTGCCTTGGGGCCAGAGACCCTCAGGGGGAATTGTCTCTATAGCACTTAATTTTTTTGTTTGTTAAAGCACATTGCTTAAGGTGACTTGTGCACTGTATATTTACCTATTCATGAAGGAGCCCTGGGTCAAAATCTAGTTAGAATGACTAATGTTCCTGTTGATAACATCATGACAGTCTTCACATTCTGTTTGTGTTTGATCAGATCATTTCAAAGTAACTCACACAACTGACTGACAGAGTGAAGAGGTCGCATATAGTATCAGAATAAACTGGACCCTATCAGATAATGTTAAACAGAGAAGGACTGGTACCAGTGACCGGGGTGTCTCCTCCGTTCTGGGTGCTGCTGGACGGATACTGCACACTGGCGGGCTGGTTTCTCATCTTCTTCTCCCGCATCTTCACTTTGGCAGCACACATTTTCTACAGAATGAAAAAAGGTTTGTTTGAATCACCAGCTGTCAGTCTTCCTGGTTGAACGAAAAGCCAAACACTCCAAACACCTACATGACCTGACAATATTGCTAACGTTAGCTAGCTAGCTAGCTGCACTACTAAACATGAAGTTCCGGTGTTGGTTTAAATAACAAAAACACAAACACAAACACAACACATCTAAAAATCGAGTAAAGAACGGTTACAAAGCATATGTTCACCTCGAGATTCCCCAGTATGCTCGTATGAGACTTTGTTCAAGAGTTTTTCCTGTTAGCCACCATGTGAGTTTGCCTCACGCTGGTTGACGTAATGTTTGCTTCCGGGTGTGTGGTGTCGGTGGGATTTGTAGTGTATCGGCGCACCGAAAAATTATAATGCCAAACTATCTAATTACTAATGGAAGTATTGTCCACTTTTCTCGTGAACAACATTGATTCGTCCTCTTGTCTCACGAGTAGTTATAATTTGAGCATACAAAGTTTCTGTATACTCGTAACAAAAAAAAAATGACACTAAAAATATATTTGCGCGTCTACAACATTATTTACAGTAAAGCTGCTCTCGGTCCGCCCAGCGCTCTTACAGCTTGTCCTTCATGTTTACTGCTCTCTCTCTGTGACAGCACACGTTTCATTCACTTGCTTTGGTCATAGATAAACTAAGGAAGATGGCTGCATTGATAAGGAGGATTATCAACACAACTAAAGCTCCTCCTCCTATCGGCCCATACAGGTGAGAAGATCTGACCATCAGGCTGAAACTTGCAGTTGTTTACTCACTCACAGCTGACACAGAAGGCCAACCAGTCAAAACAGCATTCACAGACCATACTGTATGTTAAGATGTTAAGATAGTTATGGTTATTGACATATCCTCATTATAATCATCATATAGTTGTGTTTAATTGCACAGTGGCGTCCAGTAGTTGTAGTTTGAGGTGGAGCTGTGGTCACTTAATGAGATATGAGCAGGAGCAAAGTGCAGGATTTTTGGACCTGGATTGCACTTTAAACTTTGCCAACAACTGTGAGGCTGAACTATTAAGTTCAACATCAAAGTGGGCATAATGTTGTGTTAATGATTCCTCAATGCAACTCTCTCCTTATCATGTTCAGGATTACTTTGCATGATCTTGCAGCTTCTGTGTGGCCACTGTTTATTACTGTATTTTTCAGCATGTTAATGGACCTGGAGTAACACCTAGTAGTGTAAACAGGTGTGAAATCACATGAACTGTGGAAGTTGATAAGAGATAAGCAAAATGAAGTATAGTCAACCAGAATAGGATAACACAAGTAGGATGCAAAGATGCATACAAATACAAAGATTTTTTGCCTAAACTTCGGCATTATCCGTAACTTTGGAATTTAACAATCCAAAATTATGCATTTACTGTGTCTGCACTCCTTCTGTACTAGTGGAGAGCACAAGATTTCACACTCTTTCTAAAAGATGTAAGCCAGCATTTAAGATCATGTAGGTGATTCTTTGTGCCCGTTTGTGTGTCTCCCAGCCAAGCAGTATTGGTAGATCGGACCATGTACATCTCTGGACAGGTGGGATTTGACCCTGCCAGTGGAGAGCTTGTGGAAGGAGGTGTTCAGGCTCAAACCAGACAGGTGATCCACCATAAAACACCCTCTTATCGTTCATTCAGTCATAAACCAGGAGCACTGCAAAATGGGAAACTGTCCAAGAAATTATTAAAGTTGTTTACTGTAATGATGAGGAATATGTGGTTGCTTATTTCTCCACTTATTTCTGTTCACTAAGTTAATCTGTCTCAGGTGTCTCATCCATCAAGAGACTGCAACAGTATGAGTAAATCCAGTATGTCACTTGAATTTGTAATTGAAAGTAAATTCTCTGCTTTAGGACCTTTCTCTCATTTCAATCTCATTTTCTTGTCTCAGAAAGTAGCAAATTAAAATAAAAGACTAAAGAACAGAGCGTCTACATTTTGGATTTTTTTTTCCACAGGCTCTTGTGAATATGGGTGAAATCCTTAAAACTGCTGGATGTGATTATGATAATGGTGAGGAAAAACTTTACTGAAATGTTTAAAAGCATTGCATTTTGAATTGATCACTTTGAGGTTTACATGGAGAATTCCTTAATCGCAAACCTTAACATACTTTTTGTCATTGTTTCCACAGTTGTCAAAACCACGGTGCTCTTAGCTGACATAAATGACTTTGCCCGAGTCAATGATGTTTATAAGCAGTGTAAGTATCATTAATTTACTTATTAATAGGATTTTCTTATTTACAATTTGCTTCTGAGCCACAGTAAAAAATCTTGTGACTACAGTAGTTAATCACAGGGATCTTGCAATCCAGACTTTGCCACCAGGTGTCACCACAATCCAGGGAACCAGCTTTAGCCCGCTTACTAGGCCTCTGTACATACTGTCCTGATTCTTACTGATCATTCACACAATATGTTACTTAAGACTTACTTTAAGAGCTTGTCTGTGCTTACATTTATTTATTATTTTCTGTAAATCTTACCACCACATTTGTCTGGACACATCCTTGAGGTAATGCCTTGAATTTGCCTCTTTTGTAAATATGCCAAGAAGGTCCCAGAGCAAGTACACTCAGCAAACAAATGTTCAGAAACACAGCTGACTTCTGATGTTTGCTTAGTCACAAAGCAGAGTGAAACCTGAGCTGCTCCTGCCAGTGGATTACGCCTTAAACTAAATGTCAGACACATCTGATGCTCCACACACGGCCCAGAAATCCTTTAACTCTAATTACAAAGCACGCATGGGAATCCAGAAATACTCTATATAGAGTATGTCAGTCTTCCACATGCACCATATTTATTTCATTTTTTTATTAACAAAAGCCCTCTTTCCCCCTCTTGGAAGGGAACAGTACACCTATATCTACATGTAAGGTGTGACATAACAAAATCTTGCTAAAAAGACAACAGGTATTACAGGTGTGTTCATTTATTCCGGCTAATTAGAGCTCTGCTCAGTTGAAGTTGGGTGGAGCTATACCAGATTTACATCATGTCACCAAACTTCACGAACCAGTAAGAATGAAAATGGTCCAAGTTCTCCTGCCCTCGCTGCTTCCACAACACTGATAGGAGGATCAGAGGCATTTTAATCAAGCCTCGAACAATCAAGCAAGAGAAGTGAAAACACCTGTGTGGGTATATCAAAGCTGTGCAGGACCTTTAATGGTAACAATGGTAACAGTCTGTTGGCTTTGCAGAGAAACCAATGTACTGTTTTTTTGTGAGTAGAAAATTGTGGAATGCATGAGTAAATGCAGCAGTAAAACTGAAACTTTGGAAAGTTTTTGCCAATTAAAATTCATGAGAGAAAGCAAATTTTTTTCCCAAGCATTCAGTATTTTGATTTGTCTGTTCACCCATGATTGTGTTGCTCCAAAACACACACTTCCCCCGTGTGCAAGGGGATTTTTCTTAATGAACACCTACCTGATGTCAGTGTCAGGAACAACAAATACAAAAGCTTTCATAAACTGGATGTAGGTTTAGTAACAACAGACATTGATGTGTCTTAGTAGGAAAAGCTCAGGTGTAACTAATAACAGCTTGTGCAGACTGAATGAGACAGAGCCCCTAATTAGTATTATTAGTTACACGTGTGCTTCTCTTGCCATGACAGTCAAGCATCTGCAATGAATTAGGCCTTTTATTAGTCAGTGGCCCAAAGTAGCAAAATGAGCATTTCATAATAACATGTTGCTGATTATATCTTCACAGACACTGACTGTCAGATTTTTAATAAAAGACCAAGTTTGGGCTCATGTTGGCGTAATCATTAAACACAAATCACAATTACCTACTATAATCTATGCTATCTATGTGTCAGATTGTAGTTTGGCACTCAAGGTTGTTTCACTTACCAGTTATCAGACTTTGCCGAAGCTCAGCCATGTGTCTGTTTGATATCAGCATGTGTGAATATGTATGCATTGGTAACCTAATGATTTTGAATGTGCTGCTATCTCTAGTCTTCAAAACTAACTACCCAGCCAGAGCTGCCTACCAGGTCGCTGCTATTCCCAAAGTAAGTATTAGATGAAGAACTATTGTCTTTTCCATTGATTCTGTAGTGGATTTGAACTGAAATCTGCATTGTATTTATTTGCCTCTCTCTAGGGTGGACTGGTTGAGATTGAAGCAGTCGCTGTGTTGGGCCCTCTGACCAATGCTCCCTAACAAGTCCATCTGCCAAACAATAAAAACTGGAAAGCCCACAATCACTCAAAATATACACTATGTGCCTTGTTAGTCTGGAATTGATAAAGCATTCCTGTATTGCACTAATCATTTCTATTACAGATTCATCATGCTTTGTATGGTATTAAGTGATTTAGTGCTGTCAAAAACATGTCATGGGTCACCTGTCAGACTAACAGCAGTCAGGCTCAGCACGCTTTCTCCTCTCATTAATATTGATGAGACGTGTTTGGAGACAACGCTGCATTTTAAATTCACTCTGCTCGCATTTCACTTACAATAGCTGGAAGTATCTAAGCTTGTTTGCTCTTACTGAATTACACTTCGAGCCATACCCATGGTAGTGTATCTCCTCTCACTATGCCAGACGGATGATCAAATATAACTTAATAATACATGTTTTTAATTTGCTTAAATGGTGATTGGTTTCCTTGATATCAATAAAACTGTAGATAGATGGTCACTTTGTGATATGTGTTTCTTCCTTAGTGAGTAGCTCTCATATATAGGATATCTGTTGATGCCACCAGGGATGTACAGGATGAAAAACGGTTCATACATGAGGACAGTATGGGTTGTACTCCAGACCATGGTTGAAAATAGATTATAGATTACAGCAGTACTGCTCTAACCAAGGTTATGATTTTTGTCTTATACTATGAGCATAGAGAGTTCATCAAAAATATTTTCATTAATTTGACTTCAATTTAAGCAACAGAAAAATAATCCATAAACCTTCTCTCTCACTGCAGACAAAAGACTCACCTCTGGAACCAGCTTTATATATCTGGGATAGGTTAACACATGCCGTGGAAGGCTTGGGCATCTGCACAATTTTATTCCCTCCAAACAACACATCAGTTGATTGAGATGATTAGTTCCACCTGTCTCATTTAAAGCAGTTGATCAACTGTGCTCCAGGGTCACACACTGCATTACATGTATGATACAGTAAGCCAATAGGTGAGTTACATCATTGCAAACATGGGAAACAAGAAGCTGAGGTATGAATTCTTTTTTAAATGATATGAGGTTGAGCCTGGGCATGTTTCTGCACATAATATCATTACTAATTTAAATTCCTGGGGACTACTTTCCCAGTTTCTGGGAGTGTAGTGGATAGGGATAGGTATGAAATTGTTAAATTGAACCTTGTCTGAATCAGTTAATGTATTGCTTTAAAAAGTTGTGAGACTCGAGGCCATATGGTGAAAAACAACTCTTTTAAAAGGTCAGTCCTGTATCTTTAGATAATGTAAGTGGCCTGCTGTTGCTCTGTAACATGTGCCTCAGCTCTCTGTTTGCATTTTTTATGTATGCATGTTCTTTTTTTAAAACATTAAACATGGTCAATCCCATTTCATTAAAAAAAGCACATGTATTAGTGAGTAAAACTTTATTCTGTACACTACGTTAGCAGAATCATAGACAAAGCTCAGAAAATGAATATATTACAGAGAAAGAAACAGATGGAAAAAAAGACATCAGACATCAAAACAAGTTTTTGTTCCCACAACATCCATCACATCTTACACAATTGAAATAACAGAACTTTACACTTTTTCAACACAACATGTAGAACTAATGATAATTTAGGAATCATGTCCGCTAGGTGATCTCTTACTGTGCTACACATGTATATAATGCACTCAAGCTAAAACCAATGTGCATATGTCAGCGTTGCCAGGCCTTCTGATGCTTTTAAATTCATAGTTGGAAACGCCTTTAATTTCAGAATTTTATAACTGGCTACTGGCTTCATGGAACAGCAAGATGACATTTCAGTACTTGGATCATCTGCATCCTCAACATGGCAATGATTCATTATGTCATCAATAATCTGTTTTTCTTCCTTCCGCAAAAAAACAAAATACATTTTATTCATGATTTTTCAATGGAAATCAATAGAGGTAAAAAAATTTAAAACATTTTTTTTAAGGAAACATGGATTTGACTTACAGTAGTGCTTATCAGTATTACACTGTACACTCTGTTACTCCACATTTAGTACTGTCATTCCTATTAATTAAATGAACCTTATTAGTAAGGTTGCAAACACCAAACTAAAATGTGGCTTTATGGCAGAATTTAAATGTGATTCACTAAAATCAAAAAGGTGATAAAAAGTTAAGCTGGCAGTGCAAACCCAGCCAGCGCGTTGTTCATCCACCCAGTCTGGTGTTTCTGTCACCTCAAGCTTTTTTTTTTTTACATAATTTATTCACAGTTGTGTTTGGCTTGTATTCCTCAGAAGCAGCTACTTTAAATAGTCAAGGATTTCCTTAGCAAGTGTTCTTCCCTAGGTCGTCACCCAGTCACAAGAGTTCACAGATTTCACAGAATATTGCACCCTCTTGTCTTGTCCAACCTATCCTAAGTGTTTTTATAGCGTTTCTTTGCATAGGCCTGCCTGTAGAGTGTGTGTCTCCAGGCACGTAAGGTCTCAGTAGAAAAACTTATATTTACAAATGTAGGAAAAATCCTGATTTTTCCTGAATGACATGTTATTAAGGCACCATGCATATTAATGTATCCGGTGTACAACAGTTTGGTGAGTGCTGATGAGACAATACTGAAAATGTGGCGTTTCTTGCTTGTTTTTCTTCCAGTTGTCTCATAATGGGAGCTTTGGGGGTTTTGGTTATTTTGGTGAATCTCTTCTCTCTGAAAGAAAATACAGAACAGAGTGAGACAATCCTGACACACACTTCCACTATTTATATTCAGAGTTTTAAGACACATGTATATAAAGTATACTGGATACTGAGTTGATCCAGAAGTATTTGCATTGGGTTTGTGGTTGTGTTCTCACCAACTCAGTCCTCCTTTTTGGCTTTCTCGCTCTCTGTATCCTGACTGGTCTCAGCTGCAGACACCACTGCGCAAACACACATTGAGAGGAAATAGAAACATGACATTTTCATTCACTACAAGCCACATTGTAGTCTGTCACGACTCTACCATCACCAAACTAAAGACATAACTACATACTGTCACATGCAACCACAGAGGAGAAGTGAAGGGCGGACATTCCTTCTTAACCACATCTGGTTCTGCCAAACTGGTTTACTAGTGACTTACCTGGCCTCCGAGCGCAAACGCACACACATACACACTCACTATACTTAGCCTCCAGAAAGTCTCATAAAAGTTATGCAATATGTCTTCCACCCCAGACCAGTAAACTACACGTGTTGCCTGGAGGGGCGTCTCTGCCCTAAAAGTACAACATGTTCTCTGAGAGTCAAGAGCGGGGTGCAGGCTGTCCTGAATACTGCGAGCTCTGGCCCTTACGTAGGCAACTGACCACTGGCTTTACTGTGCATCTAAAGAGTTAATATAATACTCACTTGAGAATTAGAACATTGATTTTAAGCTGTCTCTTGGTCATTTTTTCCTCAGATTATCAATAATTGTAGACAGCGTATGCTTTGGGTATCACACAGATGTTAACCAGAGGGTCACAGTATTTCATAATGAAGAGGTAAAATTCCTCATATTGTGGCCAAGCATGGAAAATAGTGCTTCTGTGTCTTTACCTGTTTAATATACAATAGAATTCCAATACATTGCAATAGTGAATGAGGACCTGAGTGAAACCAGAGTAATCACAAACACGCGATGACTGACTGAATTTAAAATGAGCCTTGAAAACCGCCTTACTTCACATTTTTGCACGATGACTGGGATCCAGTCAAGCTTTTAGAGCATTTACATTGTCTTATGTAATTCGAAGCAGCAGGGCATGATTATTCTGTAGTCAGCTCACAATAGAGTACAATGAGTGAGAGGTTGCGTGACCGGAGCTGTTGTGCTGACAACATGCTCCCGCTATAATCGACACAAGCCTTCATTTCTCATTCAGAGAGTGTATGCTGCTTTCTGTTTCTCACACTGCGTTATCTGTTCAGCCTCGCGGACCAACAATATCCTGTTCATCCTGTCTGCTCCGGCTCATCACAGGAGTACAGACGGGAACCTATGTGAAGGATTGTTTATTACAAGAACGGTTGAATGGTTTACTGACAGTTTGGTGTTGCTATTCGTGTGTGTGTTGGATACCTGCTTAGTTACAGCAGCACCTGGCAGCACCTTTGAGGGAGTGATGTTGTGAAAGTGTCTTGGAATAGAAAATCTTACTTTGGCCATATGTGTAACAAGAAGACGGATTGGCTGGTGTGACTGGTGAAGGGCCATTAATTGTTTACATGGATGTAAACAAAAATCTTCTTATCTATGTGCACATGACTAGGTTTTGTGTGTTTTCTGTCTCTGCTCACCTCTTTCTCCCTTTTCACCTCTTTCTGCTTGTTTGCACATGCTTAGTGCCTAATGCATGTTTGCGTAGATTCCCCAGCTATTTTGGCCAGTGGCAACGCTGAACCGTCTGGAGGGCTGACAGTTTTTGGGCGGAGGTCAGTCTGTCAGAATTTGTCGATCATGCCTTATCAAGCAGGTTAAAACACGGTATGATGCCTTAAAGTCAAAGTTGACTCGACAGCTTTGCCAGGAAACAATTCTGTGTTTAATCAATTAAACCACTGAGCCTGAAAACCTGTCATGAAGTCAAGACATACAGGTCTCTCCTTAACAATGGCATCGTCCACTGGAATCCTATTGTTGTCATCCATCAGCAGTTAATGCTCTGGAGGAAATGTGACCGGGCCACATTGCAGCGTCACTGAAAATCTGCTTTAAATAGCTACATAAATGTTGTTGTGAGAATCTATTCATCTTTCCATTATTGATGTAAAAAGTTCACTAAAAATAGGTGTAAATATTTTTTTATCTATTAAAAGAAACAATGGAGACAACAAGATGAACTAGAGAGCAATATAGAGGTGTTAGTCATAGCTTCATACCTGCAGAGTCTGCTGGGGTGGACTCGACCACAGGAGCCTCTGCTGGGACCGCGGACTCTGAGGTCACAGCTGCTGCTGGAGCTTCTGAAGAGGTTTCTGAAACCGCTGGTGTAGATGCTGGAGCCGGTTCAGCAGCAGCAGCAGATTCAGCTGGAGCTGGAGCAGGGGTGGATTCTGTGGCGAGGGGTGCCTCTGCTGGTGGGGCAGTCTCAGCAGGAGGTACTGTTGCCTCCTCAACAGCAGGCTGAGGTTCAGCTGGGGCCTCAACTGTGGCTGGAGATAATGGAGGCATCTCTGGAACAGTTGCTGCAGCAATTTCTGTATCTATTAGAGGCTCTGCTGCCTCTGCAGGTGCTGAGGATTCAGCTGGTGCTACACCTTCAGCTGGGGCTGCAGCCTCGCTTGGTGCTGGTGCTGAGGCATCACCTGGTTCTGAGGATTCGCATGGTGCTGTTGAGGCAGGAAGTGGTGCAGCATTGTCAGGTGCAGCCTCTGCCTCCACAGTAGCAACCACTTCAGCAGGGGCCTCGGCCACTTCAGCAGGGGCCTCGGCCACTACAGCAGAGGCCTCGGCCACTACAGCAGGGGCCTCGGCCACTACAGCAGGGGCCTCCGACACTACAGCAGGGGCCTCAGACACTACAGTTGCTGCCTCTTCCACGGCCGCCGGGGCCTCTGCTGGTTCAGATACGACAGGTTCAGCAGCATGGGTGGCTACTTCAGCAGAGGCCTCAGCTGGCACAGCGGGCGCCTCCTCAACAATAGCAGGGGCCTCTGCCTGCACAGCTACAACAGATTCAGCAGCAGGGGCCTCCTCCGTAGCCTCAACCAGGGGTTTGACCTCCGGAGCAGCCTCAGCCACTACAGTTTCTACAGGGGCTTCCTCCACAGGGGCTTGTGCCTCCACCACCGCTACAGCAGCCTCTGGTTCAGCTGCAGCTTCAGCTGGAGCAGCAGCCTCTGGAGCTGGCTCTGCAGGGGCAACAGGTTCTGGCTGAGGCTCAGGAGCAGCCAGAAGATCCTCTCCAGAGCCAAGATCCTCCTGCGCCTCCAGGGCTACCAACACGGCCTCCGCCTCGTCATCGGTTCCCGGTTGAAGATCGTCCGGTAAGGCGGTCTGCACGGGCAACTGCATCTGGTCCTCGATGGTCTGTGCATCTTCTGCGATGATGCCATTTCTGACTGCTGTCAATACAGGGATGACAAAAGAGAAGCTTGATTGAGATTTACGACTTGCAAACATGTGGCTTATTAGCCTTTATCAGTCCTTTGAGCTAGTGATGCCCTGTTAATCTGTAACAGTAACTACATGACAACGCTGAGCAACAACAAAGCATTCCTCGTTTGGTTGAGCTTGAAACTTCTTAGGGGTCCTTGACTTAATCCATGAATTGCATGGTTTTGTTAATAATCACATTTGTCATGACAACATACTTATCAAGTGAGACATTCATCCATCAAAGAATTCAACTGCTGTATTGCAGTTGTATGTTGCTATAAGTTCTTTTCTTGAATAAAAATAAAATATAAACTGGTTTCAAAATGATATTCACCTGAAAATCTGTTTCATTTATAGATCAGAAGAATGAAGTATTACATAAACCTTATAAAAAGCAATGCACTTTTATGTGCATGTGGACAAGGAAATAAGGCAATAAGGCACACAGAGCGCGTGCTAGAGAAAACATCCTTTCATTTCCGTAGTTGAAAATATGATTCATTGAAGCCTATGTTTTGTCTAAAGCCCTGAGGACAAGCAAGTCACTCTCAGAGGAAATAAAATACACGTGACAACGGCTTCGCTTGCCTCTGGAGAGACACCCTGCCTTTACTCGCATTCCCTGCCCCCTGCTCTCATAACTGTGGATGAGAACAGGCCATCGACCCTTGGGTGAAAAACACAGTAGATGAGGAACAATAGCGGGCTTGGATACTTAAACTCAAATATCAGGTACTGCAACGCACATCTCAGTTACAGGAATCAGCAGCCTGAACAAGCTTTCAGAGTTTGCATCAACAGTATTTCACAGCTAACAAACCAGAAGCTGAATTGGGTGGATGGTTTGGACACTGCTGCTTCCTGGTTTTACTTGTCTGTCAGAAGTGATCAAAAGAGCTGAGAGTGACGGGTGGAAGGGAATGTGGTGGCCTGGCAAGTCAAATAAAAACGAGCCAGTGGAAGAACACGTTACACGGAAAAGTGTTTATGTGAAGTGCAGTCTAATAATAAGAAGCCAGGTAAGGCAGAACTGTAAAAACAGATTTTTAGACAGGTGTTTTCACAACCATTAACTCCTTATAATGGTTTCTCCATTTAACACGCTTTCCTTTGATAGATTTAAAACATGCTCCCCATCAGTCTCCACTTCTTTAAGCAGAGATCCACCTCACACACCAACTATCACAGAGAATACAAAGCTGTTGTCTGCACAGCAGGCCGGCACTACCGTCGAAAAGTGTGAATGTGCGATTGGGTCGAGACAGAGACGGCCTCTCCGGGCATGGATGACTCGTGTGTCAACATGATTTAGCAGCCAGAGATGACAGAGATCCCAGTCAAAACAGTGCCATGGCTGGCCAAGAGCGCAGAGAGGAGGGAGGGGTGGGGGGGACAGACAGGGGGCCCAGACAGGGGACGGGACCAGTGGTGGCTCGGGTGGCATACAGCTGGTTTGTTAGACAGACTGTACACTGTATGATTTAAACCTCCACCCATTCAGCCACATTTAGAGAAGCCTGCCTGGGCAAAGAGCACAATAACTGGTTTTCTTGTTGAGGGTGATGTAAGAGCCTGGAAAGAGCGCTGAGCTTCTCCAGGTGACCGTAGCTGGCTGGAGAGACAATGCCCTGACACAAACATCACACAGTGACATAGTGGAAGATGGAAATGCTGTATGTGAACACAGAGGAACTATGCCAGCTGTAATAATTACATAATACTTTTCTTCGGTCATTTGCTTGCTTCCCTCATAAACTCCATCTTCATCTTTTTATTCAAATCAAAGAATTAACTTCACTTGAGCAATCACATACACAGAGGAACACTCTCTAACAAGGGCATTGTCATGTCGTGTGTATGAGGCGAGATGCAGTGAGAACATACTGTACATGCAGCCGTGCCTGACATGACATATCCATGTGCCAGTAGATCAGAGCCATGAATGGACAATCACAGCCTGTGTCAGGCCTGAGGCCATATGCAAAGCCAAACAAATCAAGGCCCACAGAGCCTGACTACATGTTCAGATGCTGAACTGCGTCAGAGCCGTGCTTTGCCGTCCCATGCAGAGGAATTTCAGAGCAGCCTGAAAACATTTGGGTTCTTTTCAAAAAGGGCATCAATCGCCGAGCCCCTCCTCTTTCTCCTTTGCACTCCTGCATCTATTGTGTGAGTAAATTCCTGGAGCAAATTTCAAACACTCCTTATCATGCAGGCACAGATGACAATCTAAGCTTTTTAGGAAAACCTTTTGCACCCACACTTTGGCAGCATGAAGAGGATGCACACTATCTTTTGGCTCACGTCACTTTGCTCTTGCAGAAAAGATGCTCTTTCGTTTGTGTGAGAAATAGTCACAAATCGGACGAGTGCACAGTGGAGGAAAACAGGTTGGGTTGCAAATCTTGCCTCAGGCTGCAGATAGACCGTAAAACACTCCCAGCTGACTTTCACAGAGTGCTACTGCAGGAGTTGTCTATAGGTTCTACCAGTCTAAGTTCATCATGTAAATACAAATTAGCCTCATGGAATGAATTAAACAGCATCATACAAGTCAGCTTCTTCTTCATCAATAAGTCATGGAATGCAGTTTACCATTTCTGTCAACACACCTTCAGTGGACATCCATCTAGACATGAGTGACTAAAAATAAATGCCGACCACTTCGGCGGAAAGTGGGTGAACATGAATAATTCTCTGCATGAGGTTCTGTAGTATACTGTGCAGCACAGGAGAGTGAGAAAGCACACGGTGTACCAGAGCAGCAGTCACACACCCCTCAGCCAGACCTGACTCAATGAAAGTAACTTAGAGCAACTACAGTATACAGCTTGAGAAATTGTATAAATTATTTTCCAGGGAAAACAACACACTAAGGCATAAAGATAAATGACACTTTCAAACTCAACATAGATGACCACTACTTACCCACTGTGTCTCCATTGCTCTCCTCTGGCTTTGTACCTGGTCTCTTCTCTTGGTCAACAGTCTGTGCACTGGATGAGGAGCACCCCATGTTTGAAAGAAAAAAGAGTTGAGATGACTTTAAAAAAAACTTGCAACCTATTATAGAAGCAAAGACAAGTCCACACTGCTCTCTGTTAGCAAAGACAGAGGCTGTCTGGCAGTGAAAACATGGACAGCTAGAGCTCTGCAGTTCCTAAGAGTAGCTGGGCACCATTATCTCCCCTAGCCTCTTTGTGTGTTTATGCATGGCCTGCTCCCCTCTTGCCCCAGATCTGTTGTGAGAGTACAGCTAAGCAGTGCAGTCACTACTGCTGAATGCTCCCTGACTGCCTCCTGCTCACAGACACACTATTCATATGGGAGGAGGAGGCAAACATGTGCTTGAAGAGAGTGTCCTCCCCCTCATAGGAGTGTCCCCTCTGGAAGTGATCCACCACCTGGTGGTAATGTTTAGGGTAGCACATGTACAATGTATGCTTTTCTGTTTAGAGTGGTTCTATTTGTGTGACACTTTTGAGTCAGAAAGACATTTTTGTGTCTGTTATGTTGTGAGGAAGAGTTTAGTATCATAGATGACATGGATGCTGTTTAAATATCCTCCACATTTACCATAAACCCTAATAAAAACAAACCAAAAATGTAATGTGTGAAATGTTTATTTGTCAGTTTACTGTACAAAGTTATTCATTTTATTTTGGCATTACATAAAGAAAATTACAGACAAAAACATACATTGTGTTGTATACAAAAGTGTATAAATAGCTTCAGTTGAAAGCAATGCATTTGCATATGCTTCAGTGTCGCTTGCAGGGCAGGATCACAGGGATGGAGGGGGGATGGGCAAGGCTCAGCCTTTCATTTGAGCACAAGTTGATTCTCGAGCGTCTCCAGCTTCTTTGACATGGCTTCAAGTAGGCATGTTAAGGAAAGATGCAGAGACAAATGAAAGCACAAAACCAAAGTTTTGCATAGATGGGTCTTATGTGAAAAAGAGCTTTCATTTTAAAAGGTCATTGTGTACTGATGTGGCATTCCTCTAGCACAAGGAAGAGCTTGAGCTGTTGACATCTGGGTGTGATTATTTGGTGTGAACCAACTCCTCAGGATTCATGGAGGAACTCAAGACTTAAGTTCGTACTTCATATATGCTGTTCAATATGGATTTCTGGTTTAAATCACACAGAGCAAATCATTTCAACTGAGAAATTATCCACAGTTTATTTTAATGTCGACCCTCCACTGTGTAATGTATAATATGTTCCTCTTTATTAATTGACTGATTAATGAATCAGTCATATTAGTATGTTCATTATGTTCACTGTTAGTGAGTGAAATTTGTCATTTGTCATGGACATTGAAATTTGGATTAAATAAAACCCTTAGATTGTCTTTTGTCTTTTGTCTTATTTGACAAAACTTTATATATCAACTTTATATTGAAATGTTTCCCACAACAAATATGTTATAGAATCTAATAATCCATAGTTACATACTGTGTTATTTTCTAGTGTTCAAGGCCAAAAAGAGCACACTAATCATTTTTGACCTCATCCACACTGTTGGTTGCTTCACTCGTACTGCACAAGGAAAAGCATCCATAGAGGCCAGACTGAAAACTTTAATCCCATGAAGTCTGTATACATTATATCTTTCTACCAATCTAACAGTTAACACAGACGTTTTACATTTATGTGCTATGCATTCATTTGCACTGGAGAATTGCAGAGGCACATCTGTCCAAGATTACCAAAAAAACACATTGAATGTTGGTGTAACCGTCGAGTGGACAGCTTTTTAGAAAAGGATATTATTCTGCGCCAGGTTCTTCAGCTTCTCAGTGACCTGATTTTGAAACATTATCACGTTCTCACACTGGCACATGTTTTCATCCGATGGTTTGTCTGTGGGGAAAGAAGAAATGAGATGAGAAGATCTTCCTGCCCTTGGACCTGTTTATTTTTCTCCTTACCTTCCCTATCTTACCCTTTTCCTCACCCTATCTCTTCTAATCTTTCCCTGCAGGTTTCCCTTCCTGTCTCTGCCTGCAGAGGCTGTAGTAGATGTGGGTGGGCTACAGTGAGGGCTACACATGATTGCAAAAAATAATGGCACATGAGTGATGTGATAAATTTTTGCACAGTGTTCCTGCCTAAAAAAACTGTATAGAGTTGCTCGATTGAGTGGTCATCATAGCAGCAGCAGGTGGCAGTGATGCACTATTTAAACGGATGTCTCCTCAAGAAACTGACTGGCCATTAGTAAACTGACTTTCTTGTAGATTTTAAGTGCTTTACCTTTACATATCCTGGACTTGAGTTTCTTTGTAATTTCTGCCATGCTTTTAAAATCTTGAGCGTAAAAAAGGTGCTTCTCATCAGGCTCTGATGCTATTTCTCTCAGCTCCTGTTCAATGGCTTTGCCGACACCCAGAGCATATATCGTGACCCCTGAAAATGGCACAAAACAATGACAGGAAACTTATATTAGAAAGAACTTAGTTTGATTAAGAACTGTAGTGCATCTGAATGGCATGGAAAGATAATAAGTGTACCAGAGTTCTTTGCTTTATTAGCCCATTCGGACACATCATCCTGAGATCTCCCATCAGTGAACACTATGCTGACCCGCGGGATGTTCGGCCTGGCTCCTTCTTTAGCCGTAAAGCTGAACTCGAACATGTGGCGTAAGGCCGAGCCGGTCATGGAGCCTCTCCCCATGTACTGCATCCTGGACACAGCCTGCTTGATGCCCTGCGCTGTGGTGTACTGGCCCAGGGTGAACTCGGCGCGCACCTTGGTGGAGTACTGAAGAAGGCCGACGTGTGTGCCCTTCCTGGAAATGTCCAGCGAGTCCACGATGCTGTTTACAAACTGCTTGACCAGCTCAAAGTTGGCAGGGCCCAGACTCTTAGAGCCATCGATTATAAAAACCAGATCCATGACTCCATCACCGCACTCTGGCTCTGTCAGACACAATCACAATACATGCTTTATGTATTTTCACTTGTGGGAGAAGGCCAATATCAAAAAAAGCTGAGGTCATACTTTTACATCTCTTCCCATCTTCAGCCAACATAAATCCTTCAAAACATCTGCAGATGTAGGAGTCAGTGGTGCTGACACACTGATGTTCACAGCCGTGGTCCACTGTCTGACACGGATCCAGACCTGTGAGTTTAGATATAGAGGGACAAAGATTAGTGTGATGTTGCTGTGGCACATTTAAGTGTCCAAAAATATTATATGATAAATTGTGGAAGGCCCTGGGGTGTTGGAGTCATTATAATTACAATTTGCAATCATGGAAATTTGTATTCTTCATTGCATTTTAACTGAGTCCTGTGTTTTCATCATCACCATCATTATTATTAGACTAATATCTATCTGAGGACATGAATGCTGCATGCTGGTAAACATAAACACAGAATATCCGCTTATTCCGGGAGGGAGGAGAAAACATTGAATTATGAGTGAACGCTGGGATTAACGCTGACCTCAAACTGGTTCAAAATTCATTCAAAATTATGTAACTTGTAAATACCGGAACTGGGGACAGAAGTGGTCATAGCAACAACAAAACATGCTGATGGAAGATTATTCTGAATTTTGCTCACTTTGCCTCATACGCCTTTTTTAAACTGTCAAATGTGTGAAGATGACATTAAAGTCAGGCCTTTCTTCACTTAAGAGACTTAAAGAGAAAAGAATTAAAGAATTACAAAAAGTAACAAGCAGTTCTTTTTTTTTAGTATCCCATCAAATCATATTTTTTGGCTGCACTTATGACAATGAATGAGCTTGGACTCACTTTGACATGTTTTCCCATCAGGTCGGAGTGTGAATCCATTTCTGCATTTACACACACATGAGTCTTCTGTATTCATAAACTCCTGTTCACAGCCATGTTTCCCATCAGCACAGTGGTCTACCTCTGCAGCAAAGAGTCAGAGAGTCATTAGTCAGAAAATGAAATAACTCATAACTGCTGTCCAGTCCAACCCATGGAAAGTATTTATCACCAGTGGTGATTACAGGAATACAGTGCCAAGTTTCTTTTTGTGCTACAGTTTGCATGCTCGTAATCATGTTGCATTGTTGGACCTGAAGGCAAATTGTTCAGACAAACCTGTAGCACTGCTGACAAACAAGTTGGAGGACATCTACAGTTATTAATCTATAAAACATTACACGTGATCAATGAGACATCTTTGTGAAAGAAAGTCTGTCTTTGTTGAAATAAGAGGAAAGAAGCATCAGACACTTACTCTTGCATGTTTTCCCATCAGGCCTGAGTGTGAAGCCTTTTCTGCATTTACACACACAGGAGTCTTCTGTGTTCATAAACTCCTGTTCACACCCATGGGTGCCATCAGCGCAGTGATCAATCTCTGCAGGAAATAAGCAGTTAATCAGGTGAGGCAGGTTTAAGATTTTCATTTGTGCATTGATCAAAACCTCACAGACAGAGCATATTGAATTTACTGAGCATATTTACTGAATGTTCCTTTCCTGTATTCTTCATTTTGTTCCACTGTATCAATGAGCACAAATAGAGGAAATCTAACTCCAGACACTAATAATCCTTAGGCCTATATGTAAGCATACATTTTTATGTACAGTCCAACTACCCTGTAAGAACATCTGAAGTGTACTCAAAAGTTGGTGAATCAGGTTCCTTCTTATACAAATGTTAACAATGTAAGTGCATTGACATTATATTGTTTCTCTACCGCACATATTCATTGTTCAGACAATCCTATAGAAATCCTATAACACAATAGATTTGAATCTATACAGCTGCATTACACATGTTATGAATCAATGATTTTTTTGAAATTAGAGAAAGAAGGGAAAAGCATTTCACACTTACTCTTGCATGTTTTCCCATCAGGCCTGAGTGTGAAGCCTTTTCTGCACTTACACACACAGGCGTCGTCTGTGTTCACAAACTCCTGTTCACACCCATGGGTGCCATCAGCGCAGTGATCAATCTCTGGGTGACATAAACAGTAGAGCGAAGAGATTTAAGCATTGTTTTCAGTGTGTTGCTATAAAGTAAAGCGAAGTGTGGCATTTGACCCGATTACCCCAAAATAAAAGCACTTACTGCTGCAGGTCTTGCCATCCAGATTTAGGACGTAGCCCTTCTTGCACCTGCAGATGTAGGACTCAGGAACGCTGACACAGTCGTGCTCACAGCCATGGTTCCCCAGGTCACAGTAGTCTATTTCTGAGGAGGATACATCTCCTATTAATATAATTCTCTTCCATCCTCCTCATACTGCAATAGTACCACTTCCAATACTACTTGCAGCCTTTCAGATGAACACATATAAGTATTCAAGAAAGAACACTCAAAGGTATAAAGTAAAAATATAACAAATGGGGAAACTATAATTCATTCATCAGAAATCAAAATCCATTCTCAGAAAGTCTCTGGTAAAGGTGTAGATCTGTGAACCCACGACAGGAAAGATCAAACCGTCATTCTTGTTTTGATTCTGTGATACTATGACACCCTGGGTACACCTCCACACTTCAGCAGCTGCTCTGGTGATTGCAAAAGCACACTTCCTCCAGGAAATCTCCCCCACTTTACTATCTGTTAACATCCACCAGAGGAGCAAGAGGGACCTTTTCCAACAGTGGGTGGGGGGACATCACTGGCAGGAAGAAAGATGGCTGTAGTTTGGTTTGGAGGTCCAGGAAAATTACAACATGTTTTTTATACACACATAAATTTTTGGCTATTATGCCTTCCTCAGGTTGGACCCCTGTCTATTGAAATGTTCTAAAAAGATTATGGTAATGTATTTTTGTACACTTTAGGATTCAGGATTTATGGTGATAAAAGTGACTGACTAATAGACTTTGTGTAAGAAAACAATATAACATACCTTCAGACATCACCTTTTGCAGGTATTACTTGTATTTTGAAGACAAGATATAAATAATACCTGAAGAGTTGCTCTCTGAAGAGCAACATGTCTTTAAATTTGATGGACTTATCGTACCGGTCTCATTATGTGTGCATTCTCAAAATTAGAAATTCTCAATTGGATTGGAAAAATAAACGAGCTGAAAAATATCCACCTGTGTATGCAGCTGGGTTTACACACCGATAAATATATTAATACTGATGTAGAATACATGAACAAAAAAGGAGTAGGTGACAATAGAGGTGAAGGTCACTATTGATGGAGAATGAAGAGAAGAGTCCTTGCTAAAGTAAGAAGTGTATCATTACTGTTGCATGTCTTCAGGTCTATGGTGAGTTGATATCCTGGGCGGCAGCGACACTCGTAGCCATCAGGTAGGTTGGCACAGATGTGTTGACAGCCGTGATCCACCACAGCGCACATATCATCAGCTGCAGAGGAACAACATGGAAACATTCAACAGTCATTTACAGTAGAGTTTTTGGCCACTTGGGGGCAGCAGAAACAAGCTGTAAATAAGTGACATATGAAGATGTTTAAACACTAAGAAGGGATGAAAACTGTGCAAATGTAAAAAAAAAAAAAAAAAAGTATCCCATGATGGGAAAAACTATTTCAAAGGACAAATCGGGTGAGAGAAAAGAAGTTGCTTCACCTTTACATGTCTTGCCATCGGGGTTGAGGGTGAAGCCTTTCCTGCACTTGCACCTGTATGAGCCAGGGCTGCTCACACAGATGTGCTGGCACTGGTGGTCCACCACCTCGCACATCTCTGAAACTAACACATTCATGCACACACAACAACAGATACTTAAACAAACTGTTCAAACACACATGCATGCATACATGAGGCAAATGAAAATAGAGAAAATAGATGAGACTCATCACCTCCACACAGTTTGGACTGGAACACCGAGATGAGGGTTTCGATTTGGCTGAAGTTGGCCACCAGGTGCACATGCTCAGAGTGTGGCTCACTCCCTATGGTCTTCAGAGTGTCCATATCCACCCTGCCCACTCCAATAGCAAAGATCTGGATGCCGGCCTGTCTCGCTTGAGCCGCAATCTCCTCCACCGTGTCCTGAGGCCGCCCATCAGTCACAATCATAGCTATTCGCGGGATGTGCAGGTTTGCTGGCCGTGCTCCATCTTCCTCAGTGAAGGACGTCTCCATGGTGTACTGGATGGCCAGACCGGTCATTGTTCCTGTGGCGAGGTGCTCCATGTTCCTGACCGCCTGTTCCACCTCAGCCTTGGTGGTGTAGGTGTTGAGGGAGAACTCGGGCTGGACCACGCTGCCGTACTGGATCAGACCAACCCGAGTGGCATCAGCGCCGATCTCCAGGAACTGAAGCAGGTTGACGATGAAGGTCTTGACCTTCTCGTAGTCGTGGGGGCGGATGCTTCGGGAGCTGTCGATCACAAAGACGAAGTCCAGCGGGATGGCTTTGCAAGGGATCTCTGTGACCAAAGACATGGAGCTTTGTGATCAGGGAACAAAATACTGCAATTTTACAACTCAGTTTGTGCCGAAATCTAAAGTAGATGAAGAGTTCTTTGACTTTGTTTCTTAGATTGACAAAAGTGCAGCTGGCAAAAGGAGCAAACACACACTCGTCATTATATGGTCACTTACCCGCTGCTTCGGTTGTCTCATTTTGCCCTCTGGCTGCGATGGGTCTGGGACGGCGTCTGTCCAGTCGAACTGCGTTACAGCACAACAGGCAGAAGAGGCCGAGGGCCAGGGGCCTCATTCTGACGAGAGGTGACACCTGCAGCGTTTAGACAGAGAGGAAAGTGCAAGAACTGATAGACTCCCACAGTACAGTGCCTGCATGGAAGAGTAAAGACAGCGACAGAAAGAGAGAGGCAAGAAGGCAATCAAGAAGTCAACAGAATCAAAAGAATGTGTTATTTTGAATTTGTTATTATTAGTAATTTTTTTTTTAGAAATCTTTAATCTCTATCTGGACTAAAATATGAATTAGAAAATACTCAATGACTGACTTAATTGGTGATCAGATTAATACCATCTAAAGTTCCTTTAAACCTTTAAAATTAATGACAGCAACAATGAAAGTTAAAGCTCTGAGAAAAACATCAAGGAAGTTATTATTTATCAAAAGTTTAACACTAAAAACACAAAATACAGAAATCTTACAGATGAAATAACTAAAACGGTGCACATCACTCATGGTAAGAAACTGACTGAGAAAATAGCTTTTCAGCTTTTCAGGGTCCTTTAAGTGGACAAGGATTTGTCTACCTCTAATCCAGGAATCCATTAATAATAAGGTTCATGATTCATGAATAAGAATGTGCTTTACAGATAACCACATGGTGGCGCTATCCACACCAAAAACCCCATTTTTCTTCTTAGTCCCATGGTCTTACTTCACACCAAATTTCACTTAAATCCATTAAATATGCGGCCGACCAAGAGACCAATAACCTCACAGGATTGAAATCAACCTCCTTGGTGTCAGATATAAATACAGTGACTCTGTGTCAGTAAGGCGACCAGAGAAATGCTGTATTTAAGTTAATGATGAGGAGGGATATAATTAGAGAGAACTTTCACCTCCTGCATATTTGACCTCTTAAGCTTCAGATTTCACATTTTAGCATGTATAGATTTAATGATCACAGGAGTGCATAGGTTTTGTAGAGCCACAGGATAGAGCACATTTCAAAAGGCATAATCTAATTGTAAATTTAATTTAATTACTTAGCAAATTTTGCCAGGATTCCATTTGGATTCTGTATCTATACCGGTGTGAGCTACACATGAGTGTCAAGTTTCCATCATATAAAGTTGACAAAACTCCATATGAATGAGCCGGATGTTTTGCTGCCTAGGTGGTTTAAAGAGATTTAAGTAAGGCTGAAAAGTATCGCAGACTGTTTTCCTTTCCAGTCCCCAGGAGAGCCATTCATTACCTGTCATATTCAGACTGCAGGCTCCACTGCTGTCTGAAACCTGACTGTGATGCGGTGTTGAAACAGCAAATATACCCACATTCAAAAACAGGATGACGTGGCATTGGTAATATAGGACACATCTTAGTTCTGAGGCAGCATGTAAGATGTTAGAATTTCAGGATTTCTTAATGGAGTTCTGAACGGCACTCTCAGTTCTGTTCAGGGTGATGACACTGAGTCAATGCTCAGTCTAATGGCAGCTCATACAGACATGTCAATCCCCTACAGACATGTATATAGTAGCAGCTGACCTGAGACCTAACAGGGGTCACATATCCATGTTGCATCCCGCGCAGAGCTGTCGACCTCCGACCTCACATCTGTTTGATGTCTCTCTGCCACAGGTCTGACAGTGTTTTCTTCATTGGCTATTGATCAGTATAGCAAATGTAAAATCTATTACACCTCTATGCTGTACCAGAGCGCCTGGTTTAAATGTTCCTCACTTTTCATAACACTGTCCTTCACTGTCATGTGTCATGTGATTAATCTAATACATACATCAAAAAACAAAAACATGTTCCAGTCTGGTTGTGATTTAAACAAAAAACCTAATGCATCAGAGGCAAAGAAAGCACGAAACATGTTGTTTTCATTTTAATCTTCTTTTGAATATGAATTATTAGGCTGATTTCATAAATTGTGCGTGTGACTGAAATGGTGGGATCCTCTCACATTTCCTCGTGGATTAAAGCCAAGGCTGTGTGTTTACTACCAAACACAAAAACAGAATGTACCTGACTGTGTTTTATGGGACCTGGTCTCTGTTTTGTACATTCCCAATCTTTGATGACTTTTCATGATGCAGGTGATGGAAACTAAGATGATGTCTTAAGTAAATAGAGAATACAGGTGACAGCTGGTGGTTCCACTTTTCACCATGTTTTTTAAAAGTTCAAGAAAATATATGTTCCTTTGAAAAAAGTTGCAGTACTCCAGCAACTCAACAGGCTCAAGCATTTAGGAAAAGAAATAAAAACTGACTTACCTTGTTATCAAAAGCAACAATTCTTCAACTCATGAGAAGTTTCTCAATAAATCCCAGCACTGAGCGAAGAGCAGCAGAAGAATCAGTCAATGTCGTCCAGACTGTAAACATGCATACATCCCAGCCCTCTCCCAGTCTTTTTCTATCTGTCCAGACACTTGCTTTGCTCAGCCCCTTACTCCATCCACTTTCTGTTTCTCTGTTTACTCCCACTCTGACTCCAACCACGGAGACGCCTCTTGTTCTGCTCATTTAAAACAGCTACTCTGTGGATACTTTTACTAACATACAGCTGGGACTGAAACCCTTCAGTTTAAAGTCCTTAAACATTTCATATTAAGATCTAAGTTGAGTGGGCATGAGCCTTAAACCTTAAAAGTTTGTTTTTACCTAAAGAATGAAGAGTTTAATGGCCTAAGTTTATTTTTGCAGTCCTTATACTTTCAGATTACAGGAAATTAAAAGCATTACATTCAGAGATTATTTTAAAGGGTGAGTGTACAAATCATGGAAATTAGTATACTATCCATTGGGTGTACATTTTGTTTACATTTCTGTTTTTATATGTAAATGTTTAAATACGTTTTAAAAGACCAGAATCTGCACTTGTGTTAGATTTTGTCCATTTGTTTCTACATGTTTTGTGCAATAATGCTGCTGAGGTGTCAAAGGTTTAACAAGAGCGAATACTGTTCATTCATATTGTCCTGTAGTCTAATAGGCCACAGCCACAGTGAAAGAGGTGTGTTATAAGTTTACAACATCCTCATTTGAGCAGCAGTTTATGGAAAGACCTGGTGAGTAGAGTCATCATAATTCCAACCACTCTGGGGGTACCTGCTGCCACACAATGAGCACTTTTACACACAGCTTTCAGCTCTTACTAATAGTTTCCAGGGGCACAGCTGCCCTTTAGGCTGAGCAAGCAAGTGTCAGTGTCAACGACAGAAACAAGATACATTTTCCTTTTAAATCATTTATTGATAACTTTGGAGTTCACGCACAAGTTTGAACTTCACATTCAAAATAAAACACAAACATCTGTTGGTGAAATCAGATTTTAATAGACAAATAAATGTCAAATCTTTATTTTTCATACAGCAGCAGTCCTCGGGTTTGACTTCTGTGTCCTTGCAGGACTTTTTGTGTCCAGGGAGCAGCTTGCCAATAACTGCATCTGGTGGAACAGACTTGTGTGTTTACACAGACCAGAAGCTCCCTTTGGCTTAATTGAAAAAACACAACCAGGGTCCACATTATGGAGATCCTGAACATAGAGGCCCGATTTAGAGTCATTGCACCAGGTTCCCACGATCAACTCATTCATGAAGTCTTCAAAGAGCGAACTGATTCCAGATCAGTGCTACTTCTGTTCGGATAAAATAGATAAATAGCAGCCCAAGACATTTCTCGTCAATCAGTAGAAACACACAATTACATTTAAAAGTTATCGAGGTCAACCAGCACAACTCAACACTCTTGATTTTTATAACACAAGACGATTCTGTCTGCGGTTGAATGAAACTGTAAGAGAGGGTGATATGTTCTTTATACACTAGGTTGCTCTTTGATCATGTCAGAATACAGGCAGATGTATTTCTTTGGGAAAACTTCCAGTCAAGGTGACACTTCACACATGGGTCTATAAAGGGCACCCCATCAGAGAGAAAGTTATGAATAAAGGCAATCCAACCCTGATCACGAGCGGAGACGAGACAGACAGGAAACACGTAACGCTTCACTCATTACTGTGGGCAATAAGATCGGCGTTTTTGCATTTGTGCATAAGTTAAATACGTCTATCAAAGGGAGGACACATAAAATACTATCACAGGTACATACACAGCATAGGTAGAATTAATAAAAATATATAGAATCATCTATCAAACTTTCTAGTGCCTCGTTACATCCAGGTTCAAATGCATAAAAAAGCACATCATTTCTGGAATTACACTAACAGAAACAGATACATAGAAGAGTTACAGTATCAATATTACAAATAAATAACAGGGCGGGATGAGAGGTCACGTTGGTGGTAGAGGTTGGTGCATGTGCAAATGTGTGTGAGATGATGTTGTACATGTCAGTGCATGCATGGCTGTACTGTAAAGAGTGTGGAGCAACAATATACCCATGAATATACTGTACACTGGAGAGGCAGTGTGGTGCATAAATTTTGCTGGGGTTTTATTAACAGCAGGGCCCAGTCAGCAGGATGCTGGGAATGTTTTCATGCTGTAGCGGTGGTGTAAGGTGGAGGGGCCTGCTTGGGAGGGACGCTGACGCTGTCATCATACGGAGGTAGCAGCACCTGGAGATGAAGAGGAACGAAGAGTAAAAATGGGTTTCGGTTAGTATGAGTTCTATCATTTGATTTCTTAAAACAGCAGGTACAACTGAAAAATCAATAGAGTCAATCTAGTGTGAAAAAGTGCCAAGTTAACATATGTCTGTCAATGTCTGAGCCTGTTTTTGTTTAAGCTACATAATATTACATCAGCTTTGGTGCAAGTCCAAACGGAAGAATTCAACTAATCAAAATTAAATACAGTACTTAAGTGAAAATTGTGTAAGCCCTGAAAGAGTTCAAATGGCAAATTATGATTTCATACATAGGTTAAACTAAATGAATCCAACCAAGTATGATTATGCAACTTGTATAACTGAAAATGTTGCGGTACATTTCATACATCTAACTGGTGGACAGGAAGCACAATCTTAAAACAGCCCGTAGTTTAATCAAGTATGGAGTGTATAAAAATTATTAGGGGGTGAGGGTTGGGTCAGAAAAGGAGAAAGATTATGGTTTTGTTTTCCTGAAGGGAGGTCTGATTGTTTTGAGATAGTGGGGGAGTTTATGATTATGTAAACTATCTTTTGGTTTTGGACTGTTGGTCAGAGAAGAAAAAGCTTGGGCCTGAAGAAATTGCGATGGGAATTTCATAGACCAAACGATTCACTAATGAATTGAGAAAATATGTCATGTTTTGTGGATTGACACTGAAGAAATTAATCAGAAATGTATGTTGATCCTAAACTGTGACTATCTGCAGAACTGCAGCCAAGAAGTGAACACGTATTTCAAAAACAAAAAGGAAATGTAGTACTGGAGTGTCCTGAGTAAGATATAGGACACTATGCCATATGATATAAACCACAGCAGGTGTTGGCATCCAGATTTAGTTTTAAAGCTGTGCACAGACTATCCATCTGCATCACAGATAAGCCAGTTTATTTTGGACAAATGTACTTGACAGATGACAGATGTAGAATTCCCACCACGAGGAAAGAAAATGACGAACTGACGGCATGTTTTTGAAAGATCGCTGATGTAGGTTTACATTACCTGAGAAAAAGGTCATTGATCATCTTAAACTTTTCACCTCACTTTTCTCAGGTTTGCGCTGATAAACCTTTGTTCACATGTCTTTACAACATTCACAAGAAACCTTTTCTTCAATCAAATGTTTGATTCCAACGCAGCAGCAGCGAAGCAAAGCTCAGACTGTGTGAAGTCAGAACATCTTAAGTGTGACTCAACATTCTGGTTTTGCTGTTGACACCATGGCTGACTGACTTGTAGGCTCTTTCAATGGTTCAAGTGACTTCATATACAACAGCGCCATGTGTCTGACCTGTGTCTCCCATATTTGAAACAATGAGCCATTGAGGGTTTCAGTCCACACGGACAGACTCAGTCTCTCCTTTGTGAGGGTGAACCATGCTGATCTTTTGAGGATGACATGGACATTAAGTGATCAATAACCTGTAACAGCCTCTACTAGTGACTAGATCCTCCTACATGGATCAATGGCCACTTTAACTGTAATGGCTCGAAATTGATGGGTGAAAGACACATTTCCCTAAACATAATAGAGAAGCTTTTGAGAGCAAATATCCAACAGAAATGTCTGATGGACATACAGTCATTCAAAATCTCATCATCATTTGCTTTCCTTGCCTCAGAGTGTGATTTTTCATTGTTCTTCCTTCACATCTAGTACTGATGTTGCAAAGTTGAAAACATGAGATGTGGAGTAGCCTCGCAAAGATTCCAATATTGGCTAGAAACTGAATTGTGAAATTAGAATTTGCAGTTCACTAAACCCCCGATATCAAGCATATGGCCATTATGTGCATATTCACAAGCTTCTATTTTTAAAAAGAGTCCTCATTTCATCCAAAAAAATCCACAGTCGCTGGTTAGAAGCGAGAAGCCTGTGTGAAATCAAATTAGCAGGACTTAATGAACAGTTGAGTCATCACTCATATCATAAAGAGAAATTATGCTAATTTTGTTCTATAAGGCTTTTCAAGGGTTACATACTGTAGCTCCTTTATTGCCATATAATACACCTGTCTGTGTGGGTGTGAGTCACTTTTCTGTACGTCCAGGAATTCAGCTCATATGGAACTTATTAGTGGACTTTGGACCTGACCACTGTATAGCTGATGTCTAGCCATGGAAGCTGCTAACCAAAAGCCACAGACCTGCCTGCGGTCTGAGCCCTAATTGAATATGTCTTGCTCTAATTGAAAAAGCATACCTGCAGAGGTGAGGCTGAATGTGAGGAAATAAAAGGGGCAGGCAGCTGTTTTTCTGGCACTTCTCACTAATGATGTCAGCGAGCAGGAGAGCGGCCTCCTGTTTCTCCCTTTACAGTGCAGGTGTTTTACCCATCAGGGGCCCCGCGGACGTTTCTGTTTCTTAAAAACCCCCAAAACATCACATAAAGCCGCGCGGCGTACGAAGCTGTCGAGTGTCGGGGATTGTTTCAAATTGTGTGGAATGTTACACTCGGAGGAGTCTTGAGCTGCAGACTGAGGAGTAGAGGTTTCTCAAAATATCTGTGAAACCCAACGTACCGCAAGGTCACTAATGAATTGACAGCTCCTTATGTCTTTACGCTGAAACATACATATTCTCACAGCTTAACTGCATTTTATTATAGTCAAAACAGCCTTTCTACAGCATAATATTTCTTTTCCCTTCTGTCACGGTATAAGTAGTGTGTGGGCAGCGTGGTGGTTGCAGAGGGCCAGACCTGGCAACAGGACCCCGAGAGGAGACCCAGAAACACCCAGACAGAGCTCACTTACTGTACTATTACTACTGTGCCTCAGCCACCATCGTAATGACTTTGCCAGCACGGAGCCTTCTGTTCAAATCTGTTCGTTCATCCATCCAAACCTGCGTAAAAAAGTACCTGATACGACAGCCCAACTTTATACTTCCTCCCTCCCACAACATGATCACTTGCCAGACTGGCCGGAGCGGAGCAAACCTACGCAGATGATGAAAACGTGATTTGCGGTCTGGATTGAATAAGGAAATCATTTTTCCACTGGAGTTGTTTTGTTTTATCTGGATGTGGAAGAAAGGAGCAAATCAAGATCAGATATCGTTTTATGTCGGATCTCCAGACGGCAATATAGACATAAAGGATAGTTTAATGGACTATGAATATGGGAACATGTTGCACACATACACAGCGATGATATTTTTTCTCATATACTCCTCTTCACGTCCACATTTTATTAATATCTGCTGACTCGTACATCATTTGGTTTGCTGGTCAAACATTTTAATCTGCTGTTGGAAGTATTTCTCTTAGAGTTAACGCTGACAGAAGTATTTGTTCAGCTGTACGCTGCACGTGAGGAATGTCTGTATTATTAGTGCTGAAGTGAGAGAAGTGCTCAGACGGTTGTTGAGCTTTGCACGAAGACGCTTGTAGCAGCTCACTGGAAAATGTGATTAACATTCACGCAGGTGGTCTGACAGGAAAAGAAATGTTGGTTGAAAGTAACTTTTTTCAACTGTTTTTTTTTTTTTTTACTGTAGTGCGATTTTTCAGAAAACTGAACAGCTAAACAGAGCAGCTCAGCATCAATGTTCTTCCATCTTTGGTCTCACAGATACATCTGTTGATATTCAGTTTCTTTCTTATTATTAACTAATCCAGTGAAAAGACCAAAACCAGCAACATTTGTTCCTACTAACAAGTGTTACCTGTTCAACTGAAGCCTGATATATCATATTCCTCTCTGCCATAGAACTACATCGTTATCCAAAATCTATTTAAATCATCAATGAGCTACCATTACACTGAGTTTTCCTTCATTGCCATGAACACACACACTGTAGTTTATTTTGACTCACACACTGTTCTGCTGCCCTAAACACTCAATAGTGCACTAAATGTGTGTAAATCCGCCGCTGAATATAGTCCCAGATGAATGAACTCTTCACTCCTGTTTGAATTTAGTTTGTGAAAAACTACAGTCTCCAGCTGTTTTAGGAAACTAGTGAACCTTTTGAATCTATTCAATCTATTCCTTGTTCCAATTTTTAAAATATTAATTTACATTGTTTCACAAAGAACCCATGGGCGTGGGGCCACCGGCACATATAGGCAGGGTAACTAACAGCATTCATCAGTCATCATGGTGATATGGGTGTTACGGTACAATACAGACCATCAGAGGCGACTTACTGTGGTGTCGTTGGTCGTGACATAGAGCAGGATTTCAGAAGAACCCCGGCCGCTCACATATCTGTAGCAGTTCCACACACAGGCTATCAGGTAGGCCTGATGTCAGATGGAAAGAGAACAAACACACAGATTAGAAGGATGAACTGCCTGACGTCACTATAATCTATTATCTAACCAAATCAGAAATGCTTTTTAGGATTATGGTAAGTAATAAATTATTTGGTTAATACAATGCCTATGAAAAGTATTCACCCCCCTCGGATGTTTCACCCTTTTGTTGCTTTTATACATGAAATCATGGTCAGTAGAATTTGGCTTTTTTGACAAGAATTTAAAATTTTTACATTATTTTTACAAAATAATGTCAGTTAAAAAAAAAGGTAAAGTAAATGATTGTATAAATATTCACCCCCTTCAGGTCAGTATTTAGTAGATGCATGTTTGGCTGCAATCACAGCACGGAGTCTGTGTGGATATGTCTCAATCAGGCTGGCACATCTGGACACTGCAATTCTTCCTTGCAAAACAGCTCAAGCTCTATCAGGTTGCTCGGGGATCGGGCGCAAACAGCACTTTTCAAGTCCACGCCACAAATTCTCGATTGGATTGAGATCTGGGCTTTGACTTGGCCACTCCAGAACATTCACCTTGTTATCTTTGAACCATTTCTGTGGAGCTTTTGCTGGATGCTTGGGGTCGTTGTCTTGCTGGAAAATAAACCGTCTCCCATTTCTCAGCTCTCTTGCAGACTGAGTCAGATTATCCTCCAGGATTTGGCAATATTTTTCAGCATTCATGTTCCCCTCTACCTTTACAAGCCTTCCAGGGCCTGCTGCTGAGGAGCATCCCCAGAGCATGATGCTGCCACCACCATGCTTCACGGTGGAGATGGTGTGTTTGTGGTGATGTGCAGTGTTGCCAAACAAAGCATCTAGTCTTATGGCCAAAAAGCTCAATTTTTGTCTCATCAGACCAAAGAACCTTCTTCCAATTGACCTTGGAGTCTCCCACATGCCTTTGGGTGAATTCCAGGTGAGATTTCATATGAGCTTTTTTCAACAGTGGCTTTCACTTTGCCACTCTCCCACACAGCTTCGACTGGTGAAGAACCCGGGCAGCAGTTGTTGTATGTACAGTCTCTCCCATCTGAGCCACTGAAGCTTTGAACTCCTTCAGAGTGGTCCTAGGTGGCCTGCCTCACCAGGCGGCCAGCTCCAGGCAGAAACAAGTGCCATACTCCTTCCATTTCTTAATGATGGATTTAACTGAACTCTGTGAGTTGGACATCTTTTTACAGCCATCTCATGACTTATACTTTTCAATGATCTTTTCTCTGAGTTGCTTGGAGTGTTCTTTTGTCTTCATGTGCAATTGTAGCAGGATACTGATGAACCAGAGACTGGAGCTCCCAGACACGGGTGTTTTTTAGACTACAATCACTTGACACACATCAAGTGCACTCAGGTGATCTCCATTTCACTAATTGTGACACTGCTGGCATCAACTAGCTGGACCTCTGTTGAATTAGATCAGTCACTTTAACTGGGTGAATATTTATGCAAACACTTATTTTACACTGTATATTTTAATTAATTGACATTAGTTTGTAAAAATCTGTTTTCACTTTGATATTAGAGAGTTGTTTTTTGCAAATTCTTGTCTTCATATTCTTATATTGATCATGATTTCATGTATAAAAGCAAACAAAAGGGTCAAACATCCAAGTGGAGTGAATACTTTTTTAAGTGAATGTATTTTTTAAGTGAATGTATTTGTCTTCACATGAGGGTGCACAGAGGCATCATGACTCCATGGGAATATTGGTCTGTCCATCACTTTGGTCAAGACTCAAATATCTCAACAACAGCTTTTAATGGATTGCCATGAAATTGTGTACCAACATTCATGTCTCTGTAAGGATTAATTGGAACAACATTGGCGATTCCTGCATTTTTTATCTAGCGCCATCATGAGGTCAAAAACCTAATTTGTCCAATATTTTTGTTCATGACTACATACCCACAAAATTAATGACAGTTGGATCAGCACCAGCATGACTGTAGACTCTCTTGTCTACACAAAGTTTTTAAACTGTATTGTAGATTCAAGAAAAAAACGCTCTTCTTCATTATCATGCAAATGCATGTGCCCAGGTGCCTCAAAATATGATTGTCTCATCCCTGGGGAAGCTGTGGTGTAAGTGTAATGTTTCTGTATGTATTTTCTGCACACAGTCAGACAGATGGTACCATTATAACATGTCTCATAGTGTATAAAGAGACTGTAAAAAAAATGCTATCCAAATAAAACTCTTCCTAACACTGAACAAAATTTGCATAAAACACAGATAATAATCCATCCCCTCGCTTGTTAAATTCAGCCCCTGTTTGCAGGCTCTGTCTGAGGGTTAAGCATCACTTTAGAACAGCAAAAACAAGTTGCTGTTGTTCTCTGTCATCCAGGAATCATCTGGCTCTCAGCAGGCAGTCTGCTACTGGAACTCCCCGGCCAAACACAACACCATCTGCTACAGCCATCCGCTAGCACACACCAGAGCCAGGCCCGAGCTCTCTGACTTCTGTAATAACCCAATTAAGAAGCCATTTTAATGCACTGACAGCTAGGTTATTTCAACAGCCCCCGCAGGAATATTCACAGATCCATTTGCAGCAACCAGAGATCACTTAATTTAGCTCCCAGTCCGCTGCACATGATACGGACAACGTGATAATGCTGCTGATTGTGCAAAGCAAATTGGTCCATCAGTCACACAGACATACAGATTCTCAGTTAACTGCATGGAGTTTCCAATCTAAGAATTCACTTGCCAGTGTTTGCTAATTAGCACTAAACTAAGTACAGCTGAGGCTGAATGTCATTAGGTTTGAAGGCATTTGGTCATCAGTTAAACTTTGACCTGATCATAATCAGGGAACCATGAATGTCTATGACGTGCCTGTGACGCTCAATGAAAAGTCAGGGGATCACCAACGTCATTAGGATTCATCCTCTGAGTGCCATGAATGTCTGTCCATCCATTGTACATCCAATGGTTTCTATATTACAGTCACAGAGATATTTCAGTCTGGTGGATCAAGTGGTGGATCGACTGACATTGCCATCCCTACAGCCAAGTTGCGTGGCTAAAAATATACAAGTGATTGACAAGTAATTTGTCACTGTGATATTATTTCTTTCTAGTAATATGGGAAGGCCAACAGCCACAAACCAGTCTAAGCGTTAATAGATCCTGCTTTGCGGTTAGCAATCAGAAATGGATTTCATCAGTCTATTTTACAGCAGGCATGTCACAGTAGGAAAAGCACATTTGTAAATAAATATAATTGTGGTTTCAGGGTCCTGGTATTGTCCATTCTGGCTCACTGTCACACTGTCACGGCTTACTGGAGATCTTGACTAGATCAGAGCCATCGTTAAGTTGTCATTAGTGCTTTTCCTACTATAATAAGTCAAACATGTCTGCCGTGTAACAGGCCTGTTGGAGAGCATCTGCTGCGAGATTCATGACTCTCGCCAAACACCTCCCAAGATAATTTAAAAGGACATCCAACCTGGCTCCCATAAACTAATAAAACATTTTTTTAAATAACCACAACTTCACATTTGAGGTCTACATTCCTCAGAGTTGCAAAAGCAAATCTATTTCCACTCCACTTAAATCATCATAAAGTCGCATCTGGACAGAAAGTTACGTAAAAAAGCACGAGCCTGTGTCATAAGGTTGCATAATACAGCTTTTCTGTTATAAGGTAATTATATATATACGGTGTTGTGCTGCAAATATAAGCCTGGCAACCCTGTTATAAAAAAAACTATAAGTGCTGCTGAAGGTATGAAGAAAAATGTAAATCAAAGGTAACATTACCTTGAAGCCGAGAATGCAGCCAATGAAGAGCAGCACGATGAGGACCAAGCACACGTTACTGAGCGCAGCGATCTCCTCTTTGTAGGGGAAATTATCAGGCTGAAATACAGAAGCAGCACACAGAGTTCATTTGAGGTAAAGATCACCAGTTATTAGACAGTAGAGGTAGCTGTGGCTGTGCATCGATGAATCCTGGCATGTGAAATGATACATGACAGGTCAGATGCTTAGAAAAATCTTACCACACATAAGTCAATATCCTGTTGTTAGACATCACTGACTTCACTTTTAAGAGGAAAACAATTGAGGTTCCTCACCAGTTGCTGCAGGTAATCTTGTATTGTGTTCGGGTAAACCACAATGCTGACAGCGACCAGGGTGTTGAGAGCAAAGTCAAATATTTGGTAACAGAAAAATGGGATGATCCAGGCGGCACGCAGCTGAAACACAGATATGCATTTTAGATCTTTTGGATAGGCTGATGGATTTTAGCAGAGAATCAAGCTGAGCTCTTTAACCAGTGCTCTGGACATGAATCAGAGCTGGAACTGGGTCGCAGAGAGATTACGGTGTGTTTAAGGTGATAAAACAGGAGGGATGGTGTGATGTTGTGTGTAGAGGAGTAAACTGGCAAAATAAATAAATTATAACAATAATTACAACAGTTTAAAAAAAAATTATGTTATGGTAATTAACACTCAGCATTCTCTGATTTCCACTACTGCACACACACGTATAAGAGCACAGTAGATTTAGTTTTATCAGCAGCATTGTGCAAGTATAACAGCATAAACAAAGATGTAATCAATTATTAGTTTACCTTAAATGCACCATATGTCGCCATCCCACATATGAGTATCATGAGCAGGGAGATGGCTGAGGCGATGCACATGTCTGCAGAGAGAGTTAAAAGTCACTCTCAGTGAGTGCAAGGTCACGTTGGTTGAGGCGCATTTCAATTCCAAATCAAATTTCTGAAAATGTTTGCGACATCATGTTCGGCTGATCTGGGGAATTTTGTACAGGAGAAGATACGTAAATGACAAGCTGCATCTGTCAACCAGACAAGGAATTAACCTCGACTCTGTCATTCCCTCCACGTCAGCCCGACCTCGTGTCAACCCAACGTAACATAACTAATCATTCTGTTACATAACAAGAGCACCAGGAAAAACCAGAATTCAGTTGGCGCTACTGGGAAATACTGTGGATTTGGTTCAAGATTTCTCTGACCCATTAAAATGCCACGCACGTCTATTATAAACTGACAATGAATATTTTGTAGCTCTGAGTCACAGGCTGAATCATATTTGCTCATAAAAGAACTGTGAGTGTCCAGAGAGGCAAAACGCCACTTCTTTCCCAGGGTCCAATTTAGCTGAATGTCAAAGGGGCAGACAGAATCAGACCTCTGGAAAATCAAATTCCTCAAAGAAACCAAAATGCCATCAATAGAGGAAACAGCACCAAGCCACAAAAGTCAGTTAAAAAGCTGAGATTGTTTTAAACCTGCAATAAGTTTTTGGCAAACACCTTTTCAGTTGATATGGCAAACCTGTTCACAAAAAGTTGCCTATACAGTGGATATGGAGCAATATCTGCATTCATTTGGAGTTTGTCTGGGCATGAGATCTTCTGTCTCAGCAAGAAAGCAAATAAGCATATTTCTAAAAATGTCTAGTCATTTAGAAAGAGTTCAATTGACGTGACATGGTGCAAGAAATCCAATCCAAGTCTGGTCTTGTTTGATCCGTCTTGTCCATCAATGTTCATCCTCAACAACAAAACAGCAGAGTGATGTGCAAAAATAGCAAGAGCAACGCCTGGTGCTTTATTTTTGTCTGTCTCACAGCTTCGTCCTGTTTTGAAGACTTGATGCCCTGACTGGCTGCCGTACAAGCTTTGATGCTGCTTTGAATTATATTTTTTGAGCCAGTGCACCAAAAATAATGACTCCCCGTCAACAAAAGCACAGCATCAAACACACGCTGCTATTGGCTGAAAAACAGAATCCAGAATCACTTTTAGTTGATGATCAAATTTATCATTCGATAGAATTAGCGGCTCATTTCTGATCAATATGGAGTGGCAAACGTTTTAAAATTCAAAAACCACCTAAATGTCATTATAGCTGGTTTGTCAGATCTGAACATTCAGCAGTGCGAGAATTGAGCAATGTTACAGTGTGAGTCTTATTCCTACGATCAGGAGTCATTTGTCAGGCAGACTTTGTTCCTAATGCAGGGGTGGCAGCAGCTGGTCCAGCCTGCAGTCAGGGATCATGGGACACCCTAATCCTTTGGAACTGGGACAATACAGTCATTCCCAATCAGAGGCCATGGACAGCATGTGCTGTGGCTCAACTCCAGTCAGACTGTTTCAGTGGACACCTGGTCTGTTAAGAAGGCTTTTCAAATGCTCTGCACAGATGGACATCGGTCTCGCACATCTTTGGCTTCGGGCATTTGATTTAAAAAGAAGCACTGACCGTCATCTAGACCAAATGTGTGAGGTCGCTCTAATAACACAATAAATCATTCTATTAGTCGGTTGACAACACGATTGAGCCTATTAAGCCTATCAACCCACAAGCACAGATTAAATCATCTGTCACAGTCAGGAGCAGATTTAGTTTCAGGTGGAAGCGTAACACTACAGAGGGCGGTGGAGTTCAATTACAGAGTGCAAACAAGCTGTTCAAATGAGCGCATGTAATCATATCTAACAATCTAATTATGTCTATTAACATATTGGCAAACAAAATTCAGCTGATAACGGTTTTGTGAGACTATTTATGGGACATTTACTGTAAAGCCACTGGGCTACTTACTGGCGTCATCCATGACATCCAGGTCATTAGCCAACTCGGCGCTGGTCAGGTGGTACTGCTCGGGATCACTGAGCGCTGTGAGCAGGATGAGTAACACCACGGCATTGATGAGCTTAGGGAGACAGGACATATGGGTAGATAAAGACAACAATATGGACAGACAGGTGGGGGGGGGGATATGGGCAGGAGACAGTGCAACAGTTAGAGTGAAAGAGGGCAGATGATGATAATCCTTGAAATAGTGCAGCTATGTTAAATTACATATGGACAGTAAGTGCAGGCACATACATGAGCCTTTGTTTGGGTCTGGCCGGCACAGCTCATTATGCAGATGACTCATACGTCTCCATTGATCAGGTGAATGCAATGGAAAATTCTGTGCACTCAATAGGCAGCCTGACACAAAAACCTGCTACCTGAAGAGGCCCAGCGCTAATTTATTCATAGGGAAGCGGAGGGAGGATTTTTCCACATGTGGTATTCGGTTTGGTTTAACCCTCTCCTGCACATTTCAGTCTGACAGAGTGATGCATTCAAGAGATGACATTAAGAATCCAGCAACACAGAAATGAGGGTGCATGTTTCATGTTTTGATTTAGTAAACATCAGGAGTTATTTCACATGTAAGGTTGCTGATGTCAAGATCAATAAAATCAATCACCTGAAACTCAGTGACTAATTTTATAAAGATAACCCTCCTTTATAGGCCTCTACAAGTCAAGTCTACTTACAGTATCTATCTATATAGAAAGCAATGCAACAGAAATGTCTACTTCAAAGTCTGCTGGGGTATTTTTTTAAAGAAGAGAAGAATTCAGTCATTTTCTGAAATTAAGAATTTCTGCCTTACTAATAATGGAAAACACTCTAAACATCAGCACAATGATAAAATCCTGCACACAGTATGAATGAATGAATGAATGACTATTTTCTGATGAGATCATGTTTTGTCATATGTGTTGTGGATGTCTGCATGAGTGACAGCTGATGGGCGGTGCTCACCATGTACCAGACCCCCAGGATGATGGTTCCTGTGCGGACATGGCAGCACAGGCAGCAGCTCGTGGAGAACCAGCGGTCCCACGGGGAGATCATCATCATCATGTCGCCTCGATCACAGCTCAGCGAGCATTGAAAACACGGCGTGGATGAGAGAGCAGCAGACCCGCCGTCCTGTCCACGTCCCCGCTGAGGAATGACGAGCAGGATACGAGCGAGCGACCGAGCGCCTCCGATCTGTTTGTTACTTTATCACCGCGAGCAGTTTAACGCACCGGGGCAAGTCAAGCTAGCGTCAGGGGAAAACGTGACTTCCGGTTTCAAAATAAACCCTGTAATAATCCTTTTTTTAATATGAAGTAACAACAACTTTTTAGGAACGTATTTCAGAAAAATCACCCACCATTCTCTAAATTATTGTGTAAATACGTTTTATAAATTGGCAGATATACCTTTATCAGTCTCTTTACTTAGATATTTAACAATATTATCTTTAATATTGCAACATATTATCGATGAATCTACCAGTTATATATATATATATATACACACAAAATGTAAAGAAATAGTTACAAAAAAATGTCCATCACAAAATGTCTGTGCTTGGAAAATCAGTTGCAAAAGTAGTAACCGAGGTAAGATTACAAACATGAGGTAGTTTTTTCTTTAGACCACGTCAGTGCCAGGTGGTTTTAAAAATTTGTTTCAAACTGCCTAACGGTCTGACGCCGTGCTTTTATTTTAAGACAATACCCCCCTGCTTCCAGTCTCATTCCGTGCAACTTGACGCGGCTGGATAAAGGCGCATTAACTAGTCCTGTTGATAATAAACACCGGAGCGTGTGACAGAGCAGAAAGGATCAAATCCGGTGATGTAACCCGTCATTTCCAGAAAGTAGAAGAGAGGAAGCTTAAATGAACACTTTCAATCTAGAACTGACAAATTTGAACTACTTCTTGAGCATTTTCAATCTCCCAGCATTCCCTTTTATACAGATGGGTCCAAAAATGTGAGACCACATTGAAGTAATATTTTCCCACAAACTAGGACATAATCAGGAAGTTTGAGGATTGAAAAACATTTCAAAAGACATGTTATGAAATGTAAAAGTAGTTCATCAACTTTAAGCAAATTTGTGGTATTGACTTAATTCCTTTATACATAAAGACAGATTTAATTAAGTCGTATCCCTTCCAGTGAGGTATGCGTTCAAATGACACTCAGGTGGATTTGATCTACTCTGCAGAGGCTCAACTTGCAGCCACTTGTTCGCCTGTTATAAATATGGCTGTGCCTCAAGTTTCCAGCAGATCATTGCTCACCCAGTGGGATTGTGAGTCAGTAGCAAGGCTCTTTATCATCATAGGATGATGATGATAAAGACTGCTGATGGAATTCAGACAGACCTACAGAGGTATACATCTTAATATTATGTACTGTCACTACTGATAGTTCTCTCCTTGTTTATTATTTGTTTACATTCTTATGTGGAATTTTGAGTTTGAAATGCACACTGAAGTGATGAAAATGAAGCCATCATTTGGTTTTCCCAGTTACCATTAAAGGAGGTGTACAAAATGTATCTCAAGAAGAAAATGGGAAAAACTGACCAAGAAATGTTGTAGCCTACTTTGGGCGGCAGATTAGGAAGGCAGATCTTGAAATTGAATTGAATGTGTTTTATGATATAAAAATACTAATTGTTACATTTGTATGTAGGTAGGAAATAAAGAAGATTGGTCTTTGACTGCTGGGGGTGGCAGTGGCCCATTCTGAAGTGATACCGGCAAATTGTGTCTTAAATGATCTGAGAGCACGTCTGCAGTGTGTAATATTAGAGATGTATGTTGTTCAGATGAATGACAGTGTAATAAAAAAAATGGTAATGTTCAATTAGGTAGTCATCAACGAGTAATAGCACATCCAATCGGGGTCTCAAAATCCTCTCCCAACATAAGGTTATGCCAATTAATTCGGCTTCAACATCGATCAGTAAACAAGGAAGACAACCCATGTCTGACAGCTGCTTCAGGCTCAGCAGGAGGGAGATGAGGAGAAACTCAGGTTTTGTTAAAGAAAAGCTGCCATTGAGCAGGTTAGGTTCACACAGTTTTCACTACACCCACTTTCTGGAATACAGCCCTGTACAGTTCTGTTATGTCGTAGGCCAAGTATTTATTTTCTAAAGGTTAGCCTGCAGACCTGAGGCTTCAACCTGACAGCTCATGAAAGAGATTTGCCATTATGGGTCTTTGAGTGACAGCACAGATGACCTTGTTCATTGTCATCCCATTACATCAATCACTACACAGCAGTGAGTTGCTGACCTAAAAAAAAAAAACCTGAAATATAAAGAAGCCCAAATATAGAAAAACTGGCCTTTATTTAGTCTTTTTACATATGGCTTTAGCTTTTCTTTTATTACAAACAGGTTTTACAAAAGGTTCCAAAGACTTCCGAATCAACCACAGGTGGAAACTCATGAAGATGTCAGTGACACTGCAATGGTACATCTACGATCAGAGGCTCCCACACAGCTCCGACCACAAAGCAGTCACAGATAGTAAAAACAGCAAGGAAACAGTTGTCTCGAAACACCGCAGTACAACATCAGACAAGGGACGAACCAGATGGACTGAGTCAGATGAAATGTCGTAGTCACAGATAAGAATGCAAAAGTACAGAGTAGACATGATTCCCTTTTCTGCACCCGACGATGCTCATGTCTCACTTAAGTCACATATGTTTACACCCTGTTGAGCCAAAACCATTGAAGTGAAATAAACATTTGATCTCTCCGCTCTTTTTTCGCCCTGCAGCGCTCACTGTACCATCACGGCTCACAAATGTAAGCGCAAAATAAAAGACTGCAAAAAGCAAAGGCCAGTTCATCATTATGGCCCAGTGTTGTGTGACCTGACGCGTGTTGACCGTTTTCATTCTCTACACAGTGAACTCCAGTCGTTAGCCACCACAACATCAAAATTCTAAACATGATCAGTATTTTCTACATGTCTAATTACTACAATACAGCTCTTTTGATCAGTTATTTGATTCAGTGGAATTAGAAGACAGAATCAAGAGTATCAAATGCATACTTAAAAATCATTAACACCGCATTACATTAGATTGCACTGCATCTAGGTTCAGTTTTCAATGATCCATCGGCTGACACTCAACGTGTATAAAAGTTGTTTCAATTTCCAGACAGGTTTTAAGGTTTTAAGTCCGTCATGAAGACCTTAGTTCAAAGTTCTCCTCACAAAAGGTGTTGCATAAACAGGATATGAAGTCTTTTGCATACAGAGGTCTGCAGAGTGGACTCAGTCTCATGTCTCTCTTCTTGCCTTCTTCTTCTTTGCCGGTTTGGGCACTTGGCTCTCCTCAGGTTTTTCTGTGGAAACACAAAAAAGGGAGAGGGAGATTAGTCACACAACTCCAAACACGTGATTCACATGATTTTTTTCTCACAAGTGCTGAACAGGCTGTTTCGAGTCAGGAGGATCACGCATCCATTTGGTTTACTGCCGAGAACAGATTTCACCGACTTCTGTTCTCAACATTGTTTTTCAAAAGTGATGATGGCTCACTGAGTGATGCTCAGAAAAGGATGATACAGGGACAACAAGGCCAGCAAATTTGCATGAATTGAGCATGAGTGAAATGAGCTGGAGCCAATAAATACCCATGATTACTATTGATTGTACCCTCAACACTGAAGACAAAAGCCAGATGTTAGTAGGTGTTAGAGGGTAAAGGGGTCATAGAGACATATGGTTTACAGAGAGGGTACAAAGAGGATACTGCTTTTTAACGTCATCCACTCAGGACAAGCACCTCATCAGTTGAAGACACACCTTCAAGCAGGCTTATCGTAATAAGAGGACCATCAACACAGAAGCAGTAGTTAGACATTGTAAAAGATGGCTGATACAGAAAAACATTCTCAGAATTCACGATTCAATTTAAAAAAGAGAAGTAAAGATTCTGTATAAATATATGCAAGATTATACACATTTGAAGTTGTACCAATAAGTAATTGATCAAACAGATTTTCCTAATATCTGTTACTGCATTTACTATAAAAATATGAACAAATTAACTGGTAAAAAAGAAAGCTGGTGTGGGGCTGGGAAGAGCATTTTAAAATGACAGAGCTGACATCTAGTAATAATAATTCTCAGGCCTCTGTCACTTCCTCCACCTCCTTAAATCACTAACTCACACAACCTGTCTGACTGAGATATCTAGCAACAACGAGGGCGTCACCACTGTAACATCTTACCAAATTGTTACTTTGTTCATAGCGCAAGTAGTAGACCCTGATTGGGTGAATATTAACCCCCACAAAGTCATCAAGGCTTTGTGCAATATTTCTCTTGGTATATATTAGTGAGTGTATAGACCACCAAAACAGGCCTCAAGTTAAAACTGCAATATTAGTGCCATTCAGGTATTCCCCCTGTATGATTCTACCCTACCCCGAGGAATCTGTATTGCCTTCAGTATGGCGAATGTGCTTACTTTGTTGTGTTGGAGCAGAAAGGCTGTTCTGCTTGGCAGTGGGCTCACCATCAGTTGGCTTCTGTGGCACTTGTGTGACAGGGGGTTTCTGGGATATGTTGTCCTTCACTGGTTGCTCCACTCTAGCCTGGAAGAGAAGGGAAACATGATTAGTCTTAGCCACCTCAGTAAAGGAAAAAAGAATTAAGCAGTTAGAATCCATAAACCATTTGCAGTTACAAAATACTACACATGGATATCTCTGTAATTTAACTGAATTACATTATTCACACCCCTTGGACTTGTATGTTAATCATGACATAACAGGAACTGTTCTGTAAGTTCAGGCAGAACAAAGTCTTTAAGATGATCTGCTCCTGTGTCAGATATTAGCATCACAGACCTCAACAGCAGCTGCTTTGACAGGCTGGACGGCAGCAGGACTCTCCTGAACAGGTGGCTGCTTCTTCATCGAGGCTGCAGGTGCCGCTTCCTTCTCTGGCTCCTCACCCTTCACAGGACAAAAGGACACAAGCCAAGTTAACACCGAACTGTGCAGTGAATTCAAAGAAAGCTTTAGCAGTGTCAAAGACTGAAATACGAATTAGCCAATTACGTGGATCAAGAGAATAAACAAGCTGAATGTCAGAGAGAAAAAACATCTACCAGAAAAGTGGAAGCACTACATTCAGGCTTTTTGATTTTGATATTCCAAAATGTGCAAAACAACTGCTTATGTCACATCTTTTTCTGCACTGTGTGTGTAATCACATTAGCAGTCACCTGGCCAGATGCCTCCTCAGCAGCCTTCTTCTTCTTCTTTTTCTTCTTTTTAGTTTTAGCTGCCCCATCAGCAGCAGTCTCTCCCTTGTCCTTCTCATCCTCGTCATCATCCTGAGAAACACACATGAATAAAGTAAGACTAAAAATAAAATAAAAAAAAACAGCAGCAAAACAGAGGAGCAAAATATTTCAGATTCCATCCTTCATTAATAATTATTAATTTTCAATCATTATTTGCACCTATGAAAATGAAAAAAATCTGGGGGTGTGGAGTTAGAGAGAAGTGAGCTTACCAAACCTCTGAGCTAAACCTGCATTTCTTTTATATCTTGTCTCAATGCCTGGTACAGCACTTTGAATTGCCTTGTTGTTGAAAGGTGCTATACAAATAAATTTACCTTGCCCTCTCCTCATTTCTGCTTGAGGCTAGAGGCTACTTGAGCTGCTGCAAGCATAACTCCCCCAAATCTCCAACTGAACTGCCAGCAATTGCACTGTTGGTAATGTAAGCTCTACTGCATTGATTAAACTACAATACATTTTTGGTAACTGTCCATCATGAATACAACAGGAGTGCTATGTTAAATCAGTGGAATATTCTGTTAAAGCGACCAAGTGCAGATTTGAAAATCTCTTACTCTGGTGCCATCTAGTGGTAGTACCAAGAACAGCACTGACAGACAGCAATGCATGCCACTAACATTTCTGATTATTAGAACAATTCCATCATTTTATTCTTGTCATTCATGATAGTAATCACACCAGTGTTTTTCATGCTGTAGGTCAAAGTGTCTGCCATGCAGCGTTTTTAAGTACAATCTTGATATATCCACTCAGTCCTGAGACATGATCTGATCCACTTCACCTACATGGGCGTGCAGGGGTTTGAAATATTCTTAAATAAAGGACAAAAGCTCAGCAAGGGCTGTGTGTGTACTCAGTCTATTGTGTTGAGTTGCTACTATGAGCAGAAGGGCCACAGTCAGGAACCAGGACAGCTGCCCTGGGGACTGCACCCAGAGGAATCATCAATTACTGAGTTGTTATTTTTAAAACCTCCAAGTTACTCTCTTAATACTTAGTTTCATACAATGCCTGGGCATACTTACAACTGCTCCACTCAGCAGATTAACCTTGGCAGGCTCAGGGAGGGGCTGCTCCTGAGCGGGAGGGGGCTTAGGAGTGGGCTCTTCATAGTTGCCCCAGGCTTCAGAGGGGGCGTTCCAGTCAGAGCTGGGGTCGACGGAGGCACCATCTGAGAAACACAAAGTCAGAAAATAAAAGTGCATAAACTACAAAGTTACATCCAAGTTAAGTAGAGCAGTATATAAAACCAAAATATTGGCCTTACTGATTCCAGACCACTCGTCATCCACTCGAGGCTGACTGAGCCAGGGCAGGTCCCTCACAGGCTGGGGCTCTACGAAGTCACAACAATAAGTCAACCTGTCATCCACGAGGGAGGCTATGGAAAACTCTGCCATTTGAGGGTGTGAGCCAGGCTAAATCTGCACTTGTCACATCATCGGTTTATGGTGCACTTACCGGCAGTACCAGCACTCAGTCCAGCTAAAGACACCAGATTTTGCTCTGTTGGGGGCATCCCTGTCTCAATCATAGTCCATGACTCTGAAACACACACATTTCACATGTTATGATGTCATTGTTGATGAGGCTGCATAAACTTGTAATGCTGAAAAATAACTGTTCCCTGACAATGTGCAGAGATTTTTGGATTTTCAAATAAAGCATTTCTGCGGCTCCATATTTAAAGGATAATAACATCTTTTCCCCTTTAACCTGAGCTGTAATTTTGTAGCTCTTGAAATGATGCCAAACGCTTCTCATCAATCATTTATTAGTCACTATAGAAACTTTGCTGTACATGTTGAACTCAAGCTCAACCTTTCTGTACCTCTCTGCTAATCCTTCTCATCTGAAGAATTTGGAAAATGTTAATTTCCAAACATTAACAGCTAAATTAATCTTTAAAAAGCAGATTAGACTCATATTAACACAGTGGTATTTCTTCAAACTTTCACATAACATTGTTTAATCAAATGCAGTATCAGACACAAGTCAAACAGTTGAAGCAGTACTGCAGAGGTGGTGAGTGAATGTTCACTGTTCAGTGTGTCATATGTTAACTCCCACTAAGGGGCAGTCATTGACCGTGAATAAAAAAAAAAAAAAAACAGATGAATAAACAAATGTCAGTGATTTACAACATATAGTAAAAAAAGAAATTGCACAGGTGTGGAGTTAATGCTTGTCCAATGATGTCAAGGGTCGCAACTAACCACTATTTTCATTATCATTCAATCTGTCAATTAGTTTTTAATTCATTAATTTTTTTTTTTTTTTTTTTAAATGTCAGTTAATAGTGAAAAATGGCTGTTTTCAAATGTCTTGTTTTGTCTGATAGTCCACAGCCCAAACATATTCAGTTGATCATCACATGACAAGAAAAGCAGATTCTCATATTTCAGAAGCTGGAACAAGCAAAAGTTTAATATTTTTGCTTGGAAAAATGAACTAAAATGATTATCTGATTACTAAATTATTTGCTGAACAATTTTTCTATTGATCAACTATTCTATTCATTGTAGCGGGTCTAATAAAGTCTGACTTTTGAATTCTTCATTTTCTCTTCTGTTACTGATTCTGCTACCACACCTCTGCATCAACATGACACCAGACTTCATTTTTTCTTTGAAACTTGTATATCTTTTAATGTGCAATGTAACATGAGGCTGCCATTACACCTCACTTCTTAACTTTAAGTAGATATTTAAATAGATATCATATGATGACGATATGATGTTAAGTTCAAGAACAGCTACTAAATGAGTCTTGTGGTCAGATCATTTTCTCAACTGCTCACTCCTGCTGATACGGAGGTTATCAGAAATTAACTGCTTCATGAAATGCCAAAAAGCTTTGAAGTGTTACACTAGGAATTAACAACTGAGCAGTTAAGTATTAGAGATAAAGCATTTTTACCATCAATTTCCCTGCTCCACAGTGATGCTGCTTCTCTACTTGTTGTCCAGGGCCCCGTCTTTGGAACCACGCTGTGAGCAGGAACCTTTACAGCCATGTCGGTCACACTAGCAGACACCGCTGTCACCTCGCTGTTGTTAACTAAGACCAAGAGAGAAACACTTGATACTCAGCCAGAATAAACTCAGACCAGTTTGGCGACACATCGAACATAGGAGTTCCCAGTGGGGCATGTAAACTTTTGGTTGATTTGAGATTATGCAAAGATAACAGTCCTCAGGGTGTCCTTCTGAACTGGTAATCGGTCAATGGGTGAAACATTTTCTGCTGTTGATTACCTTGAGGTACAACAGCCTCAACCTTCTCTGCCTTCACTTTTGCAGATTCTCCTGAAAAGAAAGAATTGGGAAAAAAAGGTCAATATATGTCAAGCACACTATCCACGAGAGCCTATTAGTGAAGGGAGACAGGGGCACACAAACACTTCAGCTACAGCGCTTCAGGGAAAACTCACTCAAGACTCAATTCAATTCCCCTAAAGCCTCCATTTATAGTTCATCCCGTCAACAAGACAGCAACCAAACACAACAACAGCCTATCCAGAACAACAGACAAAAATATCTCTCTCTAGGTGCCATATTAGTCTGTTTATCTAAGATGGCCTGGAGGGTGTGTGCTTTGTGTCAATGTACACAAGTAAAAAACACAATGTTGCAAAGTCCTTATCTCAATTTTAACAATTCTGAAAAGAAGCAAACTACAACATAAATGAAAATAGACATTGTTTTAAGAGCAACCTTTTTTCTTCTTCTGGCTGGCAGGTGCAGAGGCCTTGGGCTGCTCTGGGGGAGTGCTCACGGGTGTGTCCCCTCCTCCGGGACTGGCTGAGCCATCACTGGAACTCTTGTCCTTCTTGCGTTGCTCACGCTTCTCCTTGTTGCTGACCTTGGTCTCCCATGTGCCTGAAAAATAACATTGAGTGCAGTGTGGAATTAGTTACAAAATACTGCAAGGGTTCATTATGGGATTAGTGAGGAAACATGGTATGGATTAAGAAGGATAAAAAAAATTGATGCAGAGATTGTTGAAAAACACAGCAAGTACATTTTGCTGAGAAAAACAGTCTACAACATGTCCCTTTCATCGACAATAAGTCAGGTATAAATTGTTTTTCTTTTACCAAGGCCACATTCAAATCCAATAAAAAAAACAGCACAGAAGTTAGTCATTTCCCAAGCAGTGCAATGGCCTGGTGACTGAAAATGCGGCTTAATAAGAAACAAAAATAAATGAAAACAGGCTTAAAATACAGATATCATACTCAGATATTGCTTTGACTACAAAAAAATCTTAATTATGATTCATAATATTTCACCTTCTTCAGGTTCTTTGCCATCAGCAGTCACTGTCTTGGTCTCCTTTACAGCCTGTTTGGCCTTCTTCTTGGACTTCTTTAACTGCAAGAACAAAAATGGGCGCAAAGCAGAAAAGAACATCAGTGTATCTGACCAAGACAAAAACACCTGGGATTGTGAAAACAGGTTTAAAGAATGGGGAAGGAGATACTATGCAGCATATACTCTATGATTTCATGTCCAAGAACAGCAACTGAGCAAGCAACCCCATGCTGACTGAACCATGGACACTCAATCAAATGAGCACGCTCCAGCCACATCTATTTATAAGTGAAACTACATCCATGGTCTGAGACTCCCTAAATCTGTTACATGTCCTCTTTGTAAGCACTATTCCAATCTCTTAGTATATGCACAATTACATTTTCTGACTGCAGCATCTTCAGGAGCGCAGTTTTGCTATTTTGTGGTATCCAGAGCATGGCAATAGAGGAAAGGCTGCACCTTACGCCTGCCTGAGCCAGGAGCCATCCTCCAGAATTTTGCTGCATCTGCAAGTTATAAACTGTAACCTAACACTGGCAGCTGGTCTGGTTACATCATTGCAGGGTGACAGCGAGAAAACGTGGTGTTTTCTCGACTGCTTTTCATTGAAGAGGACCCAAGAAATAACTATGTGACTTACAAGCATTGGCAACTAAGTGCAAACATTTACACAAACATAGCCTGGGCACATGCATCACACTGGACTAATCAAGATGTCCAGGTCGCATTATGGTGTGGTATTTGTGTTGTCATGTCTTTTTGTACTTCAAATTACCTCTGCAACCTTTTCAGCCTTGACTTCTGGTGGGGGCGGCTGGTGATGTGGCACCGTCTCCTCCGACACTATGGCTTCTTCCTGTGGCTCAGCAACAGCTCTCCCATTTGACTGGGCTTTCTGAAAAGCACATGTGAAGAAAAAAAATGTAGAAAGGCCATGACAATTTTCAGCTATAGTCCTTTCAAGCAATGAATATGCAACACCACCCAAGATTAGCATAGCCGGTTCGGACACTAGCCTGAAAGCTAGCAAGAGTTTTAGCAATGACACGAGATTCAGCTGTCACTGTGCTGTTAGCTTGACAGCTAGCTTGGCTAAAGGTCCGGCTATCAAGCTAGGAAAGGGTGTAGACTGGCTTCATTGATACTACCTACCTTTTCTGCCTTCTTCTTCTTTTTCTTCGGTTCCTCTGACTTGACAGGTTTACTGACCCCTCGCTTTACTTCAATGCCTTCGTCCACAGGGCTTACGGCGGGTCGCTTCTTGAAGACAGCCCGGCAGGCTGAGGCCCACACAGCGACCATCAGCACCAGCCCGGTGCATGCCGCTAAGAGGATCACCCATGGCGGAATAAGCTCAGGCTTCAGTCCCAAATCCACGCCGAGCTCGGAGCGGAGCAGCCCCAGGCCTTCGGACAACAGTTCATTCAGGCGGTTTGTAAGCAGCTTGACCTGCTGAGAGGCCGCGTCCTGCCACTGCTCCATTAGTATTGTTTTTCCAACAACAGACCGATTAGTCACGCTTTGCTTGCCGCTATTAGCCGCGCTAGCCTGCAGTGCTAGCTAAAAATAACGGAACGACTTCGACATGATGGAAGACAATAAATTCATCCCTTCCTCCGCCAGCGACACCGGCCGAGCCAGACAGCCGGCAAGCTACCTAAATCTGGTAAAGGCTGCGGTGACAAACAGCTAACTAGCCATCGAGCTAGCTGATATCATGTTAAGATAATATGCCTCCGTTAGCTGACCAGCACAATGAATCGACTGTGACCGCGAGTAAAGCAGGTTCACCTCATATGGCTCCGTTTTGACTGGTGGAGAGTCGTTGCCTTCATGGCTGCTCGTAAACTGGACCTCCCACTTTGTATATTGCAACCGCACATGTAGCGGTCTGTGATATATATTCAAAAAAGTACAATTAAACCAAATCATTGTTTTCGTAGCTAGTGTTATTTTAAAGACAGCATATTTACTCTGCGTTTTAAGTGTCAGACTGAATGGGAGGATTATGCTCAAGACATAGCATTACTTTATATTATTTGGCAACATCTGTTGTATGACATTTGCTATCAGTTGCTAACAAGGTGCCTTGGACTCAAACAGCAAATCTCGATGTTTCGCTTGTCATAATTAGACTTTCCCAATCTACTTAACTAGGTTCACAAACTTATTTTTTGACAAAATCATTTGAAGGCAACACAAATGGGCCTTGACAGCTCCAAGAAAATGGGCGGAGCTATGATTTTTCCCATGCTGATTGGTCAAAAACCTCGGTTCAAAAAACACTGATTGGTTTTAGTGTATTTTGTCAAATGCTTTGTCAGTGTTACATTTACTCTGTAGTTTTTTTTTTACATTGTATATTAAATAATGAAAATGCACAAACCCTCCTCACTCAGCAGACCTAGTGCAAAATAACAAATTATTAATTGTGAATTTCCCCACTGTGGGACGAATAAAGGTTTATCTTATCTTATACTACTACTACTTCTAATAAGAATAATAATTCATAACAGGTATTACCCAGGTGCCTATGAAGAGCTGAGGTAAAGAATGAATAGCCTTATCAGGTGTGTAGCAGGTCAAAACACACAGGCTCTTCTCACACAAATTTCCCACTACTCTTAACATAAAGCACTAAAAAGAAAAGACTGTACAACTTATTTGCATCCAAGTTTATTTTGAAATTCCCTACTCCCCCTGTACAAGAAAAAGAGGACTTTCCACAAAGGCAGCAGTGAACTGTCAGTGATAGTACTTTTCTAGGGAAGGAAAAAAACTTATAATCACAGTGTGTCTTCTTTTCTTCTTTTAAATACTTCTACTGCTGTCATCTTTGGCTGGGTTTCGGCAGACAGCCTTCTGTCAAACCACATTCCTGGGAAGCAAAGGTTTAAGCCAATAGAGCAGGGCTGTGGGCTTTACATTTTACAGTGCCAATGCAGGAATGTTCTGGACTGTATACCTCTTCTTCATTAACACAAAAGAAAAAAAAAAAACAATAAAAATTGAAATAAAAATAACAAGCTGTTTGTGTTCACAACACAAACAAATATTACCGCCTGGGGAGATAGCGACAGTATGTCGAATTTCATAAAATTGTATAGACAAAAAATAAATCTAGAAAAATGGAGCTAGGTAAATATTACACAACAGTAAACATGTTTTTCTTTTTTTCTTTTTTTAAACTCTCTTCTGTCGAACCTCTACACAAAACCAAAATTCTTGGTCTTAATGGCTAACAGGAGTTTCTGTTTGAGTATCTGTTTTGAAGAATAGAGTGGCACGTAAAGACGTGAGATGCAGGTATTGGCTGTGGGGAGGTGCTGGTCGTCTGGAGGCCGGATGGTGATGGAGGGCATCGGCTGGAAGCCCTCCTCGCTGGCTGGCAGAGATGGGCTGGAGGTCCAGAAGTACACCTAAAGACAAGGAAAATCATTACTCGCATTTACTAATACCGGTCACACATATAACTTAATGTTTTACAATGAAATTAAAGACAAAAGGTTTGTCTCCACAGAGTGTAACTCTGCCACTGAAGTTGCCCTTCCAGCGAAACAAAAATGTGTTGTTTCAACAATGTTGTGGCTTTGTACAAGCCCTTGCTCCTTCTCCGTCAAATGCACGTCACTACATTTTAAAGCGATTTTTAAAAGTAGATTATACTTGCACATACATAAACATAAAGTTGTAGCCCATGGGAAGAGTTTCAGTTCATTTATATCCCCATTCTTTAGCACTTACACAATAAATGTATGCTATTGGTGATACCGAGGACAAAGGAGAGAAACACAGAACAAGTAGAAGAAAGAATGAGGAGAGAAACAAAACAGAGAGGCTAAACTTCACTGACCAACACCTAACTGCTCCCGTATTGCACTTAGTTTTTCTGTTTGAATACACAGCTACAACAGGTGCAACCATTTCAGACTGTAGTGGGGGTCTTGCGTTTGGCCATTGTGCAATAGCATGTTGCCAGCATAACATGCCGAGACTTAAAAGGGTAAAAGTCTTAAAGCCCCGCTAGTGGCCCCTCAAAGCCTCCAAACCAGACTAAAGCAGTTACTGACTAACCAAGCACTACCTGTGACAAACACACATCCTTTTCACCTTGCACTTCTGCAAGCAGGGTTTGTAATAAAGTAAAGAACATTTTAATTCTTGCATTAAAAAAAGTTTGAAAAGTGTGTTTTAGAGTGGGGCTAGCTGAAACTTTTTTGTTCTGACTGGGGGCCTGACAGAGAATATTGTTAATCTCAGTCTCATGTAATGCACTTTATGTGATTATTGACAATGTCAAGTACTGCACTGTTGAGAGCCATGGTGAGTCTCTTTGTTTAGAAAGATAATTATGATGAGAACAGACTTACCAGATCTTGCCTCTCAGTCATGCTCATCTTCTCCACTATAGACCAAAACCAGCGTTTAAACTGCAGTAGTTTGTCTGCATTTTCCCCTGTTGGAGAAAGCACACAACGTTGCTTACTATGTTACAGCAAAAATGTAACAGTAAATCTTTCCTTTATGATTTAATGCAGGAAACCTGGATAAGAAAATGTACAGAAGCAGACAGAGCAGCATACCAGATTCATCATTGAAAGAAGTGAAGCTAATGAGCATCTGGACGTTGACTTCTCCACAGCCATTGACCAGCAGCCTGAAGTCCTCAGCCGTCAGGTCCTCCAGGGCATTCTTAGGGAGTACATCCAACAAACCCTTCCTCATTGCCTACAAAAGACACAGGCAAATGTCATGATTGGTGTGAACACACATTTTGGTGACTGATAAAACATTTGTCTGAGTTCCTAAAAAACTGACACACTTTGAGTTGAGGTTTGGTAGAACACTGAATATTCACTACAAATTAAAAGGAAGTAAGATTTTTAAAGTGTTTTACTTACATGGAGAGGCTGCTCAGCCACCACCAGCATTCTGTGCTCAGCATACTTCCTCACGTACTCATACACATTGAGGGGAGTTACTGGCATGTTGACCCCACCAGACAGAAGCTCAACCTGAACCAGGAAGAGAAAGGCATCAACAACACTTGTTTATGTCATAAACATATTTCAGAGTGCACATTTATCACACATCTTTGCTCCACAGTTTTGAAAGTATTCAGATTCTGCTTTCAAAAACTGAACCTGAAGCTGTGATGCAAATAATGTACATAACTGAAACAGAAAAACAGGCCAAACACAGTGGTTGATTTTCCTCATAGTATACATGTTTATATTTTGTATGAAGATATACTAAATGAGGATAAGTGAACTTTAAAATGTGTATAATCAAAACATGTTGAGGTTTTTTTATGGGTCTTCTGTGACGTTCAGTAGGTCTGAATTTGTGGAGTGTGATGAAGAAAGGTTATGTAGATAAAGGTTATTTTTCAGATTTTCTGAAATGGCACTCTTTTCTGAGCACCAATAGCATTGAGTCTTAAAATCAAGTCACCATGTAGCTTTGTGCTAGATTACCTATTATATTCTACTTTTTGAAAGTATTGCTCCTAGGTTCTCACACTCGGGTCATTACACCCCTTTGCATTTTTTTATGCAGCGCTATTATTAGTCCGAACAACACAGGCTAATAATGAATTTGTTAGCATTTAGTGATTCCTTCTACATTCTGTGACACAATGACAGTGTAGTCCTGTACCTGTCCAGCCCCTTCCTCTTTGCAGAGGTCAATGGCGAAGGCCAGGTCCATGGCAGCAAATACTGCATCTGCTTCACCAGTCTGAGAATGGCAAATCAGCTGCCGCAGGCTCTCATACATAACCGGGTCAAAGAAAGCAAAGTCATGCCAGTTCACCTGCAGTAACAAAGATGATAAGTAGATTCAGCAACTTCTTTTGAAAATCACCAACATCGTGTGGCAGGGTCTTACTGTATTATATATTATTATGTATAATATAAACAAGTTATTTTCTTTTACCTTCCTCCCAAGCAGCACTTTGATGACATGTCTGTTCAACGTGATTGGACAGAGCTCATTCTGAAGCAGACATAACCCCAGTATTCTGTAGAGAAAATACAACATGTAACTTCTTGCTTCCCACTTTGTTAAATATGTGACTTTTTCTCTTTGTCCTCTCTCTTTGTTTCTCATACTAACTGAATATAATTCTCTTCATGTGTGACCAAACAAGACAATTCATTACCTGCCAATGTTACGGAAGCAGTTCAGCCTAGCTTCTGTGTTCTTCCCAGGCCGAGGGGAGTAGAATCCTCTTTTACCAGGCTGGTAGAAGAGAGGAGCATTGTCGTCCCCGTCATCTGGGTCATCTAGCTCCATGTCAACCACACTGCGGGTTGAGCCATGACGCTTACGGTTCTCCTGCTGCTGCAACCACACAAGAGGGAGGAGGGGAGGACTGTTAAGTTTGGCAAGACTAACTGTTTAGAAGGTATGCATTGTAGACAAGCATTTTAAGTTTAAAGGAGAGAAAGTTAGTATGCACCAGCCCCGATGTTTCAAGATTATTATTGTTAAGAGAAGATAAATTAATAACTCTACTTGTTAAGACAGTATAGTGGAAACAGAGATGTTGTTTACTTGTGCTTTCTCTGGAGCCTCCAGGAGACCCAGGTCCAATATGCTGTCAGCACCATTTTCCCTGGAGGAGACAGAGGGTTTATAGTTAGTTCATAAAATTTCATAATGCAAAAAAAATCTGCGACAAATTCATTTTGATACAATTTACAGTCTACTCGTACAACACTTGAGAGCAGGACCACATGTGTTTTACTATAGCGAACAGAGTCGATAATGGTCACTGTGTTTCGCATCTTAGTCTGTGTGAGTGATCAGGTCATGATACCTTCCATGTGCAATGAGAAGCTCCATGGCCTCCTCCACCCTGGCTCGGAGAGAATCCTCACTTGCCAGCAGCAGCAGCAGCTGGGCCGGGGACAGCTCCAGCAGCATGCCTGTGATTTTACTGGCAAACGCCTGAGAAGACAAATACACAGCTGGTCTAAGTACAGTAAAGGAAAACATCCATTGTTTCAGTTGGACAGACTCGGAACCATACATATAGTAAGAATATTCAAAGTATGTTTCCACTCATTTGAAAATTGATGCAGCTTGGTGACGACAAAATAAAGGTCATGTGCTCTCTAAAATCAATGGGTTTCATCATCTTGCTGTTTAAATGTGGAAGGCCAACTTCATGCAAATGGTAGTCAAGATATCTTGACCTGTCCTTAAATTAATAAAAATTTGTTTCGGCAGCAACTGAGCTTTGGCAGTTATAGATGATCAATTACCGGTTGCATTGCATGAACACGTGGGTAGAGCCTTTCACCCAGGGCTTGTCTGTGTGCAGGCAGGGGGTCGGGCTCATCACTGGGGTTTCCCTCTGATGAAGGCCTGAAAGGCCTGGTGTCTATAGACAGCTGCCTCCTTGAGTCTCTGTAGTACACAAACACACAGGTTTGTCTCAGTCTCACATAGCACAAAACTTTTGTTTGCTGTTAACTTAAAACATATATCTATTAAGTGAATTTACCTGTCTCGGTCTCTCCGAGATCCCGCTCGAAGGCCTCCACTTCTCCTCTCTCTTTCCCGATCTCGGTTTCTCAAGCGCTGCATTAGATCTACAGACACAAACACACACAGGCATTGAAGAAAAACAAGTTCAACTTTGAGTTTAAATTTTTTTATGTAAAAAAATCTCTTAAGTCATGAGGTAACTGCTTTAAGCATCACAAAAGTACCACTGAATGTAACAATGAAATCAAGTTCATTAATACAGTATAGTTTCTATATATTGTCATACTTGAATTGTAATCGTGATGACACGTACTGCTGGCCTGCATGCCCTTGCTGACACTCTGAACACAGTCCAGATTGGGCAGCTTATCGTTGGAGAGGAGGGCCAGGGCGATGGCCGTGTAGAAGCTGCGGGCCACGCCGCTGCCCTCGCCCGGCTCATCTTTAAAGGTGACTTTCACCCGGTGCACGGCCATGGGTGTTGTTGTGCAGCGCCTGCCAAAGTGTGTGTTTAGCTGACGCATTGTCTGCTGTATTAGCTGGTCTCGATCCCGATCCACCTCCAGGGCCAGGTCACGGGACTGCAGGTTTCTCAGCTTCTCCATCTCCCGACGGAACTTGGATTCCTTTACCTCAAAGCCACCTAACTCTGTGAGGATCTGGGAAAAACATCAAACAGAAAAAAATCATTATGCTGCTCTCTGTCATCTAGTCTCCATCACATAAGTTGCTAGTTGCTAGTGTGCAGCTCTATACATCTTTCAGCTGGTTGTTAGAGTGAGCAGACCCAACCCAAGGCAAACACAGTAGTACATACTGGATGTACATTCCACAAATAGTAAGAGAGGGGACTCTATCGGGTTGCTCAATTTCTGCTGGGAGTGTATTTAATGTTAGGTAAGGCATTGTCTGCACTTTCACAGTCATATATTACTTATTGAAGCCAATTGTGACATGTATTAATCCATTTAAAGTAAAAAAAAAACTTGGTAATATAGGGATAGTTGCTACTCTTACTTAGGTTAAACGTATATTAAGATAAAAATGTACCGATCCAGGCTCAGCTCCAACATCCTCCATGAAGACACGACCAAAGAGTTCCAGTGACAGACGCCAGCGGCCTAGCAGCATGTCATGTGAAATCATCATCCCCATGAAACTACAGTGAGGTCTGGGCAGACAAAAGAAAAAGAGGCACAATATGTGACACTGCAATTGCATTTAATTCGCACATTAAAACAAATTTATAGTATATCAATACATTCTAGGTTTTCTTCAGAATTAGATTTTAATCTGTATTATATATTCTGACTATGTTTACTGTTGTCTTTCCTGCACAGTATTACAATTTCGATAAGATGCAGTAATGTACTGATGTCAGTTCCAGGTTATACTTAAACATACTGTAAGTATAAGTTGACAGTTTTCTATAAAACAGGCAGCAAACATTTTATTGCATTAACATTTTCTCACATCTGTCACCTTAGCTAAGCCAACACTACAAAGCAGAACTTAGTTTGGTACCTAAATGATGGAAGAGGAGGTCCATCACTCTCAGTGAGGCCAATCTCAGCAAGCAGACTGCTCTTCAGCTGGGCAGCGAGGTCATGGGGTGAAGGGCCTGGTTTTGACGCCTCCAGCTCCTGCTCTGCCAGTGACTGGTTCCCAGTGCTCCGCTGGCCGGTTTCCATACTCATCACATTCTTCAGGTTGGCTGAGTAAGACATCTTTGTGGGCAGAATCTGTTTTAGTGGGGTTCAGAGCAGTTATTTAGTAATGTGAGCAGATGTTGAGATGATGACAGTGTGATGATGAAAGAATGGAAATATGGAAATGAGACACAGAACACAGAATATGTTCCAATATCCACAATTGAATTTCAGTGTAATTGAAAAGACTATCCAAAATATCCATTATTTTCATTATTTCTAACGCTCTCAAATACCACTGGAAATAATGAGGAGAAAATAATGAATCCTGGATAGTTTTTACAGTTCTATTCAAAAGTAAAGTTACTTCAACATTCAAATTGTATTTGTCAAGCGTGGATATTAGAACACAGCTGCCAGCGTGTTTGTTCAGTGAAGAGGGGTGGTATACCTGAGAGGGGGAGGGTAGAGAGGAGCCCATGTTTACCTCCAGGCAGTTCCTGTCCATGCTTGCCTCAGCCAGGCCTTTGGTTGCCATGTAGGAGGAAGAGTACAAGCCCTGAGAGGGACGACCAAATAGATCCTCCTTCCTGGCATTAGGCTGTTAGAGAAGAAGCAAAATTAAATTTAAGCTAAAGATGCCGTTTGGCCATTATATAATATCATGGTAACAGTTAAGTTGAGCTAATCTAGCTAACTGTATGCTCTCTACAACAAACGCTATCCAGTATGTCATCGTTGCAACAAACAAGCTGGCCACTGTAAGGCTAAAAAAAGATTCCTAGAAGCATGACGAGGAGCAGGATTGAATAATAAGCCCCTTTCACACATGCAGTTTTTCCCTGAAGTGTCTAGAGACATTTCACAAACCACAGCTACATGAGATCATGTGTGAATGGGAGCAAGATCGATATTCAGGCAAATTTGTCCCACAAACCTCCCACGTCAAGACCAAGTAACATTTCTTGGAATATACCAGTGCGGCTGTGTTATGAACAAAAGCAGGCACATTACAGGGACAAGCATGTAAAGGTTACATCCATCTGACAAAAGATGCTTTCACATGGAGCAAGTGAAGTAATCACAAGACTCCTCTGATGACTTATTTGAATTTGCAACTCTAGATGATATCAGAAAAACATTACTAGTTTCGCAAACAGGGTACAACATTGTAACGTAATTGCCTGAAGGACAATGTTGGTCTGACTGTCGGACCATCAGTTGGATTTGTGGCATTTCAGAAATTTCAGTGAGCAGTCTTGCACCTTGGGTAGATCCACAGTGTAGTTGCCAGCACTGTTACTGGATGTCATGGTGTTGCACGCCTCTTGCATGCTGTTAAAATGTAAGTAGGTTGTGGACCATTCATCTTGAGCAGTTATTCTGACCTGCAGGAGGTGGGGCTGGTCTGCCAGTGGAATGGCCTCAGCCAGAGGAACATCGAAGGGGTTGGGTGGGATGCAGCCCAGGAAGGTCATGGAGTCAGAGCGCCGGAAGAAGGGATGGTTCTGACCCGTTTCAGCTGGAACTGGGTCCTCATCCTTGTCCTGCAGAGTTGAACCTGAGGTGAAGCAGAAACAAATCAACTGTCAGCACACACGTTAAAATTATCAAGTAGCTCTTTGATACCCATTACAAATGGACTTTCATTAAATATCAGTTATCTGGCTTACTTTGATTGGTGTCCTCATCGTTCTCATGTTCAGAATCCTCATTGTCCAAACCAAGTTCCAAAATCTCTCGATTCCTACAAATAAAGTAAAAAAGTCAATTACATATACTATCAAAAATAGTCAAAAAAGTGTTTAATCTACAGCCACGGTTAATCAAATGCCCTAACAACTGTTCTTGCTATTGCTTTGTCAAGCAAGACAATAGACAAAATAATGTGGCTGTGTTCCAGTGGTTATTATATGAAATTCTGTACAGATAATTCATTTGTCTAGCAGCCTGACCACAAATTCAAGAAATTGCAATTGCAAAAACATAAGAGACATTGTGGGATTTTTCCTCTTTTTAGTTGTAGTTTAACATAATTATGCTGCCGCTGAAGTAAACTCTCAGTTTCAGAATATAGACATAGTATTTACCTCTTTCTGTCCATCTGTGGGGTGTCCAAAGTGGTCTGCTGGTTCATGGCCTTAATCCAGTAGATAAGAGCCTGGAAAACGTAGGCTACATGTTTCAGTGAGCACACGTCCAGCACTGGAAGCACATCAGAGTGCTCATCATTGTGGGAGCGCATCAGCGATAAGGCGTAGTTCAGGAAGTCACCCCGTGCAGACATCATGCCCTGGCGAGCTGTCAACAGGGTAGCTGCTCTCCTGAAGGAAATACAAAACGTATACAAAACCAGTGAGAACATAGCAAACCTTACTCATGCAAGACTGCACACATATGGAGTTACCAATTCAATACAAAGTGTGGATGAAATTCTTTTGTGTACACAGTTAGACTGAATTTAGACAGGGACTGCCAAGAGCTTCATGGCTAATGATGGCTGATTTTTTCCTGTGGTTGTCTCAGGTCTTCTTGTGAAGATTTTGTGTGTGCCAAGACTCTTAAAGTGATCTCCCAACACCAATTCTTACCCAACAGTTATAAACGCATCTGACTAACAAATGTGAAAAAGAAGAATTTGAAAAATTGTGTAAAAATTTTTACCTGCGTCCTTCCAGAGTGCGGAGACTGGCCTCCTCCCGAGCAGTCATGCGTTCCCTGCGAGCAGAGTGCTGGGAGGCGTGGAGTGGGTGACTGGGGTGACCCGGGTCTCCAGCTGATGACAGGGCTGAGCCATATCGCAACTGTGCCTCAGTGGAATCCATGATGGACACCATCCAGTTCCAGGTGGGAATCAGCTTTTCTTCAACATAGTTCTGGTTCAACACATGACAAACATTTACCACCATAACACAATTATTGTTTTTTTCTAAACACATGTAATGTTTGTCTTATGATTATTTTAAAAAATCTTAATCAAAAAATAATGAGAATATTGTTTATTCATTCAGAAACCTATATCATGGTGCCTTGGCGGAGTAGTGGGGCCTATTCTAACCAGCACCACATGCTGGGAGTGTATCTTACCTGCAGGTTGACAGCATCCTGGTAGGTCAGCTTTACAGCAGCAGGGTACTGTGAGTAGACTAGATGGTTGTACTTGGGAATCAGACTCATGAGGTCTGAGATCTGCCTGATGACAATGCTATAGGCCCGGGCCAGGCTGCTGGCAGATGTCAGATAGCTGCTGGAATTGCTGGCCTCCAGAGCAGCTGCAGCAGCAGCAGCGCTGGAGCTGATAGCACTGGAGCGACGCAGGTTGGTAGGGTCAATATATATCAGGCCTGTGGAACTTGCTGTGAAAAAAAGATCAGGTAGAATTATATACATTATTTTGTTTGAATCATCTGGGACCACAAACAGATATTTTACAAGAAAATGCAACCAACTGGAAGCTCTACTGACCAGCTGGTGTTGAGGAGCTGGAGGGAGCACTTCCAGTGGCCCTCTGGCTGGGGGTGTTTCTAACAGCCCACTGCATAGAGCGAGGAGCCTGAGCTGCACTGTTTGCGTGGGAAGCACTGGTCGTCCTTTCAAGTGGCTCATCCAACAGGAACGTCTCCTGGTCGACATCATCGCTCTGACTGCTGCTGCTGTCGGAGTCACTGGAGTCATTGGACTGAGAGTCGTCCTCTGAAAAGAAGGCAGGGACACTGCTGGCACCTTCAGAGAGGAGGAGGATGATAAGGGATGAGGAAAAAGATAAAGGAGAGAAGTTTAATGGCTTGTGTATTCATCTCGCCTCCCTTTCTTTTGTCTTTCACATCAGATGTATCCAAGCAGGAGTGCGGGTTAGTGAATCACACCACTACAAGGCCAAACAACACTAATATGATGGTGAAAACACTGAGGGTTCAACTCAAAACAACAGCTGTACTCACTGTTGCTCAACTTGTGCTAAACGACATATGACTTGATTTATTTTTTTAATCTGTTTTTTTTTTAATTATTAGAAATTTAATTGAAGAGAAAGACCAGCAATGTCTCAGTTGTACTGAATGTCCTACATGGCAATGAAACAACATCATTAGTAAGAAATAGACATTTTAGATGACCAAGGAGAAAAGACACCACACCATTTGGAAAAGCTACAAGTTGATTAGTTTGTTATTTGGGTGAAAGAACAAGACTACACTTGTGATGGGGGACAGTATTAGTTAAAAAACAACAGACACAATAACAGTGAAATGTGAGAAAGGAACGAACTGAAGGAACTCTCAGCAGGAAACTGTATGCACTTTGCAAATTCACTCTTGCCCTGACATCTGTATATGCATTGAAGTAAAGAGGAGCTCATACCAAAAATAGGAAATGCCAAGGACACCCTACTGCCTGCAAATGAAATACATTGGGTATTCAGCCAGGGACCATTTTGTCTGCTGTATCATTAACTCTCCAAATATAAATCCCCACAATCCAAAATGCTGACTGTCAAGCACTAATGACTTTGTGAGGACTGAATTAGTCTATAGTTCAAGGTAAAAAAAAAAAATATATATATATATATATACCACAGTGCAGCAAGACAGAAATGTGATTTCTTTTTAGTAAGCAGTTGGAGCCTTAGAGACATTTGGGGAAAAAAATCAGTTTGGGGAGGTCAATAAGACAGGTGACTGCATTTCCACAAAAAAACTCAAAAAGGAACAGTACTTAGAAATTGAGGAGAACTGAGAAGAACACTTTTATGAAGTGAGGGGCTTTAAAAGAAAATCTAAAATTAAGTCTAAACTTGAAGATGAAAAACAGCTGCTGACCAACCTGCTTCAGAACCAGCGGTGGCTGCTGTGACGACACTCCTGCGGCCGCTAGCATTATCCTGATTGCTGTGGTTACTTTCACTGTCACTCTCTGTTTCAGCTGCAGCCAGCAGATCCAGCTCCATGTCACTTCCTGAAAGCAGAAACAAGGACAAACAGATGCATTACTCCATGTTGGCTGAAGTTTTATATTCGATTATTACTAACAAAACATTATGAACAACTTCAGTGTCATTAATTCCCTTGCATTCCTATTAGAAGCAGGGTGTGTGTCTCACCATCCTCATCATGCTCGTCGTGCTGCCCTTCCGCCTCTGCGTTTTCCTCTCCCTGTTCCTCTTGGTCGTCATGATGGTCTTCCTCACCAGCTACTCCTTCTACGACTTCAACCTAGGAGGCAAACAAAACAGATGCTAAGAGAGGGAAAACTTTGACGAAGCTTTTCAGCTTCTCACTTAAAATTTTACAGTAAAAGTAGTAAACAAATGAAAATATTCATTCAAATCTTAGCGAAATCTTGCAGTTTAAATAACGGTGTGGGCTCTAGGTGGCATCATGCATTCTTTGAAACTAGTAACCAATGTGCACAGATTCACTTGCATGCAAAGTTCATTATAGCCTTAATGATTTTATAATGAGGTTCCCCACCTCTTCTACATCTGCAGATACGATGTCATCCTGCTCCTCGTCTCTTCCTCTGACAGGCTGAGACTGGCTGCTGCGCCGAGGTTGGGGGTTCCTGATGATATAAGAGGCAGCTGTCTGGCTGGAGCTGGAAAGAATGAAGCACAAGAACCAAAGTCATTATTAAGTCAATATTATGTAGCGAATAAGAAAAATCAACCATCTTGTTTTCCTTTTGGTTTCTTCTCTTCAAGTAAAGATTTAGTGGATGGCTCAATCATTTGAAAGTTTTCAAGTCATATTTTCACATAGGCACATTAACACAGGGTTCTTACCCAAATCATTGGTATAATATGACCCCTTTTTCAACACAGTGAAAATAAAATGCCAAAAACTGGAACATAAAGACATTAAAGCCAACCTACCTGCTAGACTGGTCAGGTGAGGGTCTAGGAGGCAGTGGTTCAACAGAGAAGAGCTCCTCGCTACCCTGAACGGCATCAATACTGGTGCTGGCCAAAGTGAAAGGAGCAGTAGGCCTTGCTATGCCCATTCGCACCGGAACGATCAGCGACTCTGCTACGTTACACAGCTCCTCCACAGCATAGGGCAGCAGAGCTTGGAAAACTCTACGACATTTCCCAATGGGTTGGGGGATGAAGTTGCTATGTGAAGGAAATTGAGAAAAGACAGAATCAGCATTTGTATGAATTCAAAAGGCCATGTCAAATTATGTGCTTGAATTGAGTTAATTAATTGTTCACTCAGGTTACAGTTAATTCCTAGAACCTTTGTCTGAACTTCCCTTGAAAATATTAATGCTGTTATCTTCTTACTTTTTCTTCTTGGATGAGGCCATCTCCACACTGAGGATGACAAACACCCGGGCTACAGAACGTAGAAACCTCCTGGTGACATTGACGGCCTCTTCTCTCCGGCCAGGAGTGTACTTGTTTTGCAGCTCCTTTACTAGTGTACCCAGCAAGGTGTCTATGAACTGATACAGGAGAACAAAAAAAACACCCTATGATGATCAAAATACTTCCAAGAGCAAAAGTGTCAGTAATAAAAGAGAAGGAAATGCATTACCACTGGTAACATTTATGTGGCATCATGTGGTGTTTTCCGACACAAGAATTACTCAGGTATGGAGATTTTGTTTAATATTGTGTGTACACTAAGATTTGGTGTGTAATGAATAGAGAAGCCAAGGAAGAAAACAATCGTGTTCCTGATTTGTGCCATCAGAGAGCAACAAAATAGATTAACTGAACTTACAGTGATGTCAGGAGCACACTTGACAATGAGGCAGTGGGTGAAACAGTCAAGGCGAATGGTACCACTCTGCTGATTCAAGTAGACCTGCTCTTCAGGCAGGAGGTGGGCAATTCTGCTGCTGGCACTAAGTCTAGGACATACAAAAAAATACAGAACTCAAAATATTGGCTGTGTTACACTGATTTGTATATCGCACTGTGTGGAAGTGATTGGAAGCATATTTGGAAGTGTAAGGTAACATGAGGCTGTAACTACATCACTGTCACATTTGGATGATACCAAACCACTCAGTCATGTTAGTATTAATACCAATACAAATCCAACATATCAGAGTGGTGACTAGTAAAAAAGAACAGGAAAAAACTGTCCACACAAAGGTCAATGGATAATCCATGTAACTGGGATATAATATCTGTAAAGATACATTACTGTTCAATGTTATGCATGTCATATTTAAGTTCTTTGCGCATCGTAAACTGGAAATGCTGTTTTGCTGTGATACTCACGGGTCTTTATTCTCCTGAGAACCAAACATGATCATAGACTTGAGGGCGTTCCAGTCCTGCAGGACCCTCTCCAGAGCCAGCTGAGCAAAGCGTGGAGGTTCTAGGTCATGGTCTGGCATATCAGAGTCTGAGAGAAAGGAAAAGAGAATGATGCTGTCATATACCAGATGCATTGAAGGAATAATGGTAGCCTAGTTTCGACCACAGTTAGTATTGAAGGAAGATGGCAGAAAACTAATTCTGTATGAATGTTTGTAAAATGTGTGAATTGTTAGTCTGCACTGATGGTTAAAAGGTGGCTAATATGTGAGAATAATCCTGAACCTACCTTCTGCATTAGCAGCCTTGCGGTTCCTGTCTTCTCTGATGCGTGGTGGTCTGTACTGACAGTGCTCGACACTCTGCCTGGCAACAGTCTGCACCAGGAACAGTAATATATGCTCTCCCCTGCAGATGGAAACAAAAAACAGTTAGAAATGTCATGTTTTCCCTCATTTGCACAATATGAAGTGTCTTCTGTATTATTTTGGCACACTACTATACTAGTGTGCCAAAATAATACATTTAAGCTGATTTCACCTCTAATGTCCACAGTTGCTAATTATAAAGCACAAAAGAAAGAACCACACTCCATATTAGGTAGAGATGGTAAACGCCAGTACAGAGAACACAGGGGTCTTACCTGCTGTTTGGTGTTGTGACCAGGTTAGTGGTTGTGAGTAACCTGTAAAGCAGATCCAGTCGAGCAGCCTTCTGGCCAGCAATCAGTGTTTTACATTTACACTTCTCCCAACAGTCACAGTACGCTGTGGGGGAGGTCCTCTTCAGTCTGGGAAAGAACAGAAAAAAAATTATGATCACATAAAACCTTGTGTGAAATAGAAGTGATGAAAAGCAATGCTAAGAAAAACTGAAGCATTTACAAAGATGAAAAAGGGCAACACTCAAAACTAAGACTTACTTGCAGTCATGTCCTTTGTGACACACCCTTGCACATTCAGTGCAGCAGCAGAGGGACTCGAGCAGACCACAAGTCCGACACTCAAAGATATCCTGAATGCAAAGTCATTGTAATAAAAAATGTCAGTGTGCTAACTTTCAATTGAACATAATGGATTAAAGATTTTAACAAACACAGTCTCCAAAATTTGTGAAATTCTACTTGTGCAATGGTAAAAGGAACACTGCTTGAAGATACAGAAGTTAGCCTGACATGTGTAATATGTTGGTGCTCACTAGTAGTCATTTATTCTGCTGCTTTAGTAAGTAGTAGGAATTAAATAAGTAACAAAAGGCCACATCTTTTATCTCTCTCTTTTTTAGGCTTACTGAGTTATCACTTATGTAATTGTCTTTTAAACATTTATTAAAGAAATTCCAATCCTTAATATACATGGATTAATGTTAATTTGAGAGTGCAGTTTCATCCTCTAGGGCTGACCTGGTTAATGTGCTCAGCTCCAGTCCAAGTAAAACTGCAGGTGTCATTGCAGCAGAGAACATAGAGGGGTGAATCATCTGGGTTGGTCCCAGAGGGGCAAATCATTTCCATGAACACAGAATCAGCATCCTCCTTTTCTGCGATGCCCGGGTCACCCACTGTGTGCGACACATTTGAGGAACAAAAGGAAAATATGGAAACTGATGAATGCCAGTTACAACATGTAGTTAGCTGTTGTAAGCAGGGCAGCAAAATAGGTCAGGATTCACATAACTCATGGATAACCTCAAATGTTCCAGCTGTTACCTAACCACTTACAATTACATCAGATTCACAAAAAGTATGCTGTTTTCTCAGAATTTATTCACAGAATTGGTAGCTGGTTGGTCACGCAAACTTTCCTTCTCTCTCTCTCTCACTCTCTTTGTGTCAGGACCACATTACAACACATGCACAGAGTATATGTACATAATACTAAGCAGGCAGAGCTGGCATTACAGAACAGATAGTACATAGTCTCGTTTTTAATGACAATCCAGTTTACAACAGAAAGCAGAATAATGACTTATTAACTTACCCTTGGCCATTTTCTGAGCAGCCTCCAGCACAGTGATGGCTGCCGGGTAGGCTCTCCCACTGACTGCCAGCATGAATGGGGTCATTCCACGGGCATCCCTGTCAAACAACAATAAACTGTACATGAGCAATTTAGAGAACAGACAGGCAAGTAAACAAATAATAGCAGATGAATCAGCACATTTAATATACAAGAAAATGCATTTGTTTTGTGTACAGTAAGCATTTTTAAGTATGATAACATAGAAATAAAAAAATCATACTTGGCAGAGAGTAGCTCCCGTAGGTGTGGCCTCAGAACAACACTGTCACACATCAGCTTTAGGATAAGGTGGGCGTTTGCCTTCCTGTCTTTAGATTCGACCACAGATGACTCAGTGGACGGTCCTGCTCATATAGAGAGGACAATCCATTAGAAGATAGACACAACATGTCGGATCAAAGAGCTTAAATAGGTCAACCTGGTATGTACCTGGTATGGTGGAGGTGCTGGGTCCCTGGCTGGTCCCAGTGGAGGCAGTTGTGAGAGAACCCACAGCTGGTGCCAGAATGAAGTCAATGTCACCATCTGTTGATACAATAAAAACACAGTTCTGCAATATTACTAAGATTTCACTTAACTTAAAAGACACCTTACCGCAAAGTCTTCAATTCATACGCAGAGAGAAGGTGGGACAGTTAAATTCATGATCACAAAGATTTTCCAATAGAGATGTGTAAGGTCGCCTTAGTCGCCTAGTTTCAAGGCTTATTGAATGCAAACACACAACATGGCAGCTTATACTCCTTTGAGTCACAATTGCGATATTTAAGCCCTCTGGCTTGATGTTTACAAGGTAAATGGCAAATTAACACAAGGCACCAAGCTCAGTAGTAGGATTTATAACTGATATGTGACGTTACACATAATGGGAAGACCGTGGACTGCACTGTGGCTAAAGTAAGAAAGGATTACGTTTTTGGCTAGAATACCTTCAGCCACACCTTCACTGCCCTAAAACAGTGGTCTCATCTAAATGAATGTTTTTTGTCATGGTGACACTGTCAGTCTGAAAGGGCTCTTAAGAGCAGATGAAGATAATCTTAATTGTAAAGATGCACTGACCAGGGTCCATGGGTGGGGGGTCAGGGACCCAACTTGGTGGGGCAATGGGTGGTGACACAGGGTCCTGATGGTCGCTGGATGATGGGCCAGACTCATGACGGCCGAGGCCTGCTGCTCTTAGAGACCTCCGCATCATCTCTCTCAGGCGAAGCCTTGTGAGGAGCCAAAAGAAGAAAACAGGCCATTGAAATTAATCAATAATGTTGTTTGTGTTCTGATATTACTAGACATGTTCACTGAAATTGGTTGCAAACGATGCCTTTCTTGCAGGGAGCCTTGTGTCCTCCAAATGACACTTCGGTTCAAGTTTTCGGTACAGACTATTTTTCCTTATATATTCTGTGTAGTGCAAGAACAGTGTAACTAGTCATTTACCCTCTGCTACTGGAGGAGCCAGTCCTATTCCCAGAGCTGTTGCTTGAAACCACAGAGATGGCATTGGCAATTGCCTCCACAGCAGACAGACGCTCTGCAAATGTGTTTCTCTCAGACCTTTCAGCTTCTGAAATTAAAAAAAAACCAAAAACAAAACACGGTCACTTAGCATGGAGAAGAGTATCTTGGGAAAGCAGGCAATTAAATTGATACAGGTGAGCAGACTCACAACTGCAATTGTGTGTTGAGAGAAAGCCATTTTTTTGGACCTAATTTAAATACAACAATTTATTTTGTTGAAGTTAGTCCTCTCGGGGATCCTGATCAATTGTCTAAAACACCAGCTTACCTTCCTCCTCTTTGGTCTCTTTGTTACTAACAGGGAAGCAGACAGAGACGGCAGCATGGAGGATGTTGCGGTTTCCATCACAGCGATGATCTAGAAGTGCTCCGAGGGCCTGGCTGCCCTGATCCAGCAGGAAAGCCTGCTCAAGGTTCACCAGATACTGCCGACATGCCTCATAGTCACAACGCAGGACATGCTGCATCAGCGTCTGTTTCTGAAAGACACAAAGAGGATGAGTGAGTACTGATTCTGATCACTCAATTCAATGTTTCTGATGATTCACTGCAACATAGATGAAATTGCTTTACACTAAAGGTGGTAATTGAGAGCCAAGTTTCAAGGAAACTAAACACGTTAACTTGTTCATTTTTCAGTCTTTTTCATTGTATATTATAAGGTCATGTTTACCTCGACAGCCATAATAATAATAGCAGCTTTCTTTTTAATTGTGGAGTTAGAGGGGAGATTGGCCAGAGAGTGCACCCCCATTCCCAGACTGTTTATAGGTGGCAGGTCCAACCAATCAGGATCTCTAATTCCACCCATGCAGTCTTTGGCCATAGGGTAGATTGTGCCATTTCCATCTCGGAGGATGATGGGAGATTCCTGGAGGAAAAATGATTTCAACATTTAAGATTTGTATATAGTAAGGGTCTCTACAGCACATCATGTGCGTGAAAACTGCAAAAACATGTCACCTATTTTAAAGAGATTATCGCACCTGTCCAGCAGTGAAGATGGCCACATTGCGTTCACTCTGCCCCAGGAAGGCCAGGTTGCTAGTGGGGAAGTTATTCTCCTGTTCAGCTTTGCCTGTGGCCAGGTCAAAGATACAGTACCGTACCCAGTTACCAGTTTTCAGCACTGCGTGGACTCCTGGAAGATGGAGATATTTCAGATATTTTAAACTACAGATACCAAACAAATGTACTAATAAAGTATATTAAGTATACATTGACATGAAAACAAAAACCCACCTTTGGAGTCAACATTAACGGCCAGAATCTCTGCCTTTTCTGGGATACAGAGCTTTTTAGGTGTTCGTTGAAAACAATCAGGAACTTTAGGAGTCCCACCAGTTTTAACCACCTGTCAGGAACAAATTGAAGAACACAAAAAAGTAAATCAATGTTAATGTCAGGAGGAGAGATGCTCCCCCTTTCACAGATACATTAACCCTGAACTCCAAATACCGAGATGAAGATAAGCAATGTTGGATCAGTTAAGGCCTTTACCTGCAGCTCATCTATTCTGAGGAGCCTACAGTCCTGCAACAGTGACGATGGGTCCGAGTCAGTGGGGGTAGCAGTGCTCTGGTTGCTCATGCTGCTTGAGGTCCCTGGAAACTTCACAGCAACATAGGCACCATCCACCTTGAGCACCTAGTACAAAATATGACAGGAATGACTTGTGAGACTGAGCCGTCATAGGACAGACCCCCACAGACAGAGCAGTGACATGTGATTGATAGCTGGATCTGAGAGTAGCCAGAGTCTCTAAAACTGCATTACTTATTATTCCAAGCTTTTAACTACATTTGATCATTTTGATCCATGTATTGCCATTTTTCAGATGTACCCACCTTTCCCACAGGGACATTTTTAACATCCTCCACAAACACCACCTCCCTGAGAGGCCACTGCTCCTCATTCACCTTCTCTTCCTCTTTGGGAGCCGGAGTAGAACGCCTTCGCTCTGCAAGTACATACTAACTTTTAGTTCTTTGACTACAGAATATTCTAATAAGACACTTTATTATTATTTACATCAATGAATTGCAAATGGTTTAACACTCCTGAATAGGAAAGTAAAAATATACTGCTGACGAGGTGATAAGAGCTACAGTGTGGACTGAGGAAAATTAATTATCAACATAGCTAGCCATATGGTTCATATGATAAGAGGAGGTAAAATGGCAACCAAATACACCACAAAATATACTGTGAGCTGGCCATACTTCCTTCACAGGAAAACAGGCAGGGAAAAAAAAACTTGCTGATAAAAGCCTGCCCACCATCTGTTTCAAAGTCAAAGGACTAATGAGAGCAGAGAGTGAGGAAGAAATGGGTTCTGCGTCTGAGAGATAAAGAGGAGAGTCAAGACTTGAGTGTTGGTGAGAGAGCTAGAGGTTAAGGGGGACAAATAGCAAGGGAGGAGCTGGCATACTGTAGGGCAGTGAGGCACTGCTAGCAATGGAAGAGGTATCACTGCAGGTAGATGCTGGGGAGGGAGGAGGACCCATCTCAGTCTTCACCAGCTCTGGCTTGCTTTCCGTCCTATGGGGTAAGAGCAAGATAGTGAGATGAATTTTTATTTTTCAATTTCTGATATTTAGCACAGCTACACTGAGTAACCAGAGGAATGGAAGTATATGCCATCTAATTGTGGTTAAAAGTGTACAGAAACTGACTTGATTTCCTGGGTCTTAGTGGTCTTCTCCATGTTCTTGAGGCTCTCTGGTGAGCGCAGCTGGAACCTGCAACTGTCGTTCATGTTCCAGACAGACTCCAACAGGACGCCCACTTTGGGAATCCCAGCACTGACAGAAAAGGCCACTGCACCGGCATGGTAGAGGGGGTTATTCCTCAAGCACACCTAAGGAATGAACCGGTAAATTTATTTGTTTCAATAACTGCAGAAGGTTAAATGGAGCTTATACATGAATTTTGAAGAAAATGTCTTAAAAACAAACCTATAATAAATATTAAGATGGAAAACTCAGAAGAGAAGTGGAGCTGCGTCCACCTAATCATACAAGATAACAAAATTTTCTCAAGCAGACAAAAGTTAAAACAATGAAAATTAAAATTCTGTCTGACCTGTGTTCCCACGGTGATGTTGGGTATGGAGGAGATGCCAGCGCTGGACTTTGGCTTTTTGTTCTTGGCTCTGGCCTTTTCAAGCATCTTCTTCCGTTGACTAAAAGGCACAACACCCCTGCAAACAGATGCAAGCAGTGAAGTGTCATCATACCTTTCCCTGACATATACCATCCTCACTCTGAATTGACAAAGACACCATTTTGTAACTAAATGTCAGGCCTTCAAGGGAATTCATATTGCTTGCTACATGTCCCCATTGTGTATTTTGGCAGAAGACTACAGGAAAAGATAGTTACTGAATCTTCTTTGAAATGTGAGGGCTGCTTGGTGTAAAGTGTATCTACATTTCCACGGGATTCTTACAATTCAGAAAAGGTCTTAAAACATGTTAAACATTGTGTTGATTTTTCTGGCTGGGCAAAATTTAACAATCATAACTGTACTATATTAACATATGTTAAGGTTGAATATGTTTGAAGACTACCTAAGTCTCTATAAAACTGGACTAAAATATTTATAAGCATCCCTTATAGCACCTAATAAACCAATAACACAGTGAGAAATGTGTATTTTGTTTAGCGTATGACTTTGATGAACACTCTTGTTATACTTTGCAGGATAACAATGTTATGGTGACACTCAGGAACTAATATTGTCATTAAAAAGAAGAATTATAATTCTATTCAATACAGTTTTATGGGAAAACAATTTTTCTTCTCACCACCAGTACAGGCTATTCTCCAGCTGTGCACATGTGTAGAGGGCACAGCAGTGCAGTGACACCATACGTTCCCCCTGCAGCTCAGGGAAAGCCTGAGCACTGTGCTCCAGCTTAGAGGCCACTGTGCTCAGCGTGTCATCCACCCAGGTAGCCACCTACACCACACACACAGACACACACACACAAGTTAATGAACAGTTCATTAAGTAAATATGTATTAAATGTTAAATATGTATTAATGTAAATGTTGATTACTGGCTATAGAAACATTTATTTATTTAATCATAATGTTATGGTACATACTTTTTCCTGTGGTCAAATACTGTTACCATGAACAAAGCAGAGCATGCTTATGTCAAAAGGAGTAACCATAATATACCTTATTGGTCTCTGTAGCTACAGTGGCTCTGATGCTATTGGCAGACAATAAAGTGATCTTTTCATTGGCCAGGCCCAGGAAGGATACACGCGGGTGATGAATGGAAGGATTCTGATGGGACAAATGAAAAGTTAGTGATATTAGCTCTCTAAAACATAATCAACTTCCAGTGCTTTCTAGCCATTACGCATGCTTCATTCACATAATTTGGATTCTCCACCTGTGCATTCCTGTAGGGTTCAGGTTCGTTCCACTTCCACTGATATAGTTCTCCTTTGGAGCTGACAGCCACCAACTCTGAGAACATGGCTCCAATGCTCACAAACTTCACACCATCCTGGAAAGAAAATTAGAGTTTTCAGTAAATGTCAGGTAAACAAATTAAATGTCTGAATGTCCAATGAACAGAATTTGCTACGAGTGGATACCAATCAAGTTGTAGAGACATCTCAAGAAGATCAAAAGAAAGCGAAAAAATCAACACTCCACTAGCAATGTAAGAGCTAAGGTTTAATTCTTTGTGTTTTAACATTAAATTTGTGTTTGTGCTCCTCCTACCTTGTCAGGCCACCACTGGAGCTCCTCTCCCAAGGAGACAGGGCTCTGGACCGGGATGCTCTTCTTGTCCAAGCTGGGCTCACCCTCACGGCTGGTGGAGCCTCGCTCTGTGTCAAACGAGGCCCCATCAAGCCACCGGCGCTCGCGTAACCTCAATACAGACTCACGCTCACGCAACAGCTCTGAGTCGCGCTCTAAGGGAAGAAGGAGAACTGGTATGCAATAAGGTCACACCAGTGGGATAGAAGTAAGCCACTCTCTGGGAAAGACCCGTCAACATAGTTTTAAGAATAGAGAGAGAAAGATAGATTCTTTAGAATCACTGTAATGCAAATCAAAATTGCAGTACTGAAGATTGAGTGGGAGTCTAAATTAAACTGGTGGGAGAGTCAGTTTGCACGGTCATATGTTAAAATGCGAGGTAGAAGAGGAAGTGGATAGACAGAAAGAAAGCATGCATATGGGCTAAAAGTGGGCTAGGTAGGTTTTTAGAATAGACTGCCTTAAAGGGTCCCTGTTAAGACAGGTGGGCCTAGCGGGCCTTTCTCAGAGAGCTCACAGTATGTACTACAGCCATGCAGCATACAACACCAAACATTTATAGCCTGTAAGACCAAACACCCCTATTATAAATCAAGATAAAAAGACTGAAGAGAAAATGTCCCCAGCAAAAAAACTAAAACCATTTTAATTTTACGTTAATTTGCTTCAAACCTATACATCAGCTAAGTATACATGTAGCCAAGAGGGAAATATATTCTCTAATATACAATGTTTTGTCTTTTTTTTTTTTACTCCTACAGTTGTCATTTCTGTCAAAAAAACAACTTTGCTCCTTAGATAGCCTCTGCCTTATTTAAATCTTGTCACTGACAAGTTTTTTCTTACAATTTCTCACATCAATCCTGCCATGCTTTTCCAACTTGACTACTGTGTTGCCTCAACTTTAAAAAGCTATTAAAGCGCCATTTCCACAAACAAAAGCCATCACCAGTGTTGTCACCAAAGCCTCTCCAACACCCTTCCTTCCCTTTACTAGTCAGAGATGAGTTGTCGAGTTACCTCTGGAGGATCCCAGGCGAGACAGCGAGGAGCGTCTAAAAGAGGGGTAGCCAAAGTAGCTAATGTCCTCAGAGAACATGGCATCAGCATCAATAATCACGCTGGGATGAGCTGAGTGAATGTCTGCATCCAACAGTGACATCAGGTCTTCTGCATGGGACAAAGGCACAAAAGGATTAAATAAAAAAATTTTTTTAAAAACACCACATTTATTCTTTTAATGAATTTGCTAAATATCGCCTGGACCATTACTGTGATCATAATTAAATCTTTGAAATACTGTCGAAGTTGAAACTTTAATATTAAATAGTGATGTAGCTGCATTGCACAGCTCAACTCGACACTACTTGCTTTGGTTTCCAGGTACTTTTCTCTACTCCATTTTCCACAGGCAGATAGTACTCCCTCAACGTAGGCGGGATTCTTAGCTGATCATCACAGCGATGCCGTGCCCCCTTCACTTTTACAGCAGTTGAGAAACAACACACAGGAGCTTTACTTTGGTCTCGAGAAGCTGCATCTTTTATTCACTGACAAACTGTAACCTACATTGTACATTTACTACTAAACTGACAACTTCACTGCTAACCTTTTCTTCTGCTCAGCTCCCATTCTCTTTCCCCTTACTTGGAGCTACACTACTCATGAGAGAAAGAAATGGTGTTCTTGACAATTCTGGACTTCGCCAACCCAGCATGGCTTGGTTCTATGGACTGCTGTGTTAAAATCTAGGTTCACTGAATAAAACAAATTGCGCTTGCTATTGATGGTAGGTTGGCAAATTAAAAATGCCAGGTTTGTGCAGGATTTCCCATGTCGTGCAAATGACGATTCTAGTGACAATTCTCTGACCAATCAGTGATCTGCAGTGTTTCAATATCAAATCAGTTAGCTTGGAACCTTGACCAAAAAAGTACGAGGTACTGGAAATGAATACAATGGAAAAAGGAAAAAAGAGCAAGTAGAGTCGAGTCAAGTAAAGCAGAGCTGACTCAACTCTTTCCATATAATGGAAACCCGGCTTTATTGAAAAGCCACACAATAACATCACTTTATATGAGCCATCGTCCTTTCTGTCTCCATTTTCTGTTTTTTTTTTCTTGACAAACCTCCAGGGAGGTAGGACTCGCTGGCCGTGTCATCTCCATCATCTCCATCTTCATCATCCCGGCTCAGTAGATTGTTGACGGCAAGGTTGACATCCAGGTTGGTCCTCTGGAGTTCCCTAATGATCACACTCCTGGACTTTCCCTGAAGGACTACCTGGGCCTGGGGAAAAAAGTACAAGGACAACAAAGCAGAAAACAGATTATATTGATGCTCACTTATGACTTTAAATTATCATGAAATGTGTACTGTTTACTTTAGATTAATTAACAATTGCATATTTGTTTCAGTAAGGAAAAAGTTGAAAAAAAATGCTACAAAAATAGTTTAAGAAACAAAAGATGTTGACATGTTGAGAGTTCTTTGTACCTGAGTAATAAGCTCTTCGGGGATGACAGAAGCTGGTATGACTGGCTGAGGCTGGCTACCGAGAAGGCCCGAGCCACGATCCCTTCCTGTACGAATCACCCTGGTCTGTCGACGGGAATCACGAGCTGCTGTTGAAGACCTGCCCGATGTGCCTCCACCTCCGCCTCCACCTCCGCTCCCTCCTCCTCCTCCACTACTGCCACCTCCTGCTCCACCTCCCCCTGCTCCTCCTCCACTTCCACCTCCTCCACTGCCTCCGTTTACGCCAGAGCTCCAGCGACTCCTGTTACATACAGTGCAAGGCCATGGTCAGATACAACTGCCAAAAACACCATCTGACTAACAAGAGGGGATTCAAAACACGCACACATCTGGGTACAAAGGGAATCAGCCTTGGTGACATCAGCAGCGACTACAGGAGGGAAGAAATTAACTTGTGGCAATTTTTCTAATTTAATTAGGCACTGTAAAAGAAAATGCTTTGATACAGTACAATGAATATATTATATATACATTGTGGATATTGAAACTATCATTTTGTTTCAGTTCAATATTAAACTGTAAGGGTGCACGTTTAGAGGCTTATTCTGCAGCTTATTCAGTTCTGCACAACTTCAATATCAGGGCAAACACCAACTATATTTTAATGAGGGAATCGATTCTCCAGTGGTCACCAATAACAAAAGCACAAAGAAACAACTGTATACTGCAAATTTATTGGAGTCGATGAATATGGCCATGCTTTTTGACATATGTCATTTGGTGGACACGTTTACCCATTACATTTTACAGCATCCTAAAGTTCTCTCGTCAGAATGAAGAAACCAGTGGGGAATACACCCCTACCCGCTGCAGAGTCAGTGCTGTGCTCTAAACACTGAGCTTTCACAGGACCATTTGTCTCTGTCAACCCTGCCAGAACTTACCCAAGGGTGTTGCCTGCCAGTCTGCCAAGTGTGTCAGAGCCAGACAGGAACCAGGGCGGATCACTAGTCCTGCCTGGCCTGGAGCTCCTTCCTGTCCCTGAACCACTGCTCAACTTTGAACTGGAAACAAAAGATGGGAGATCAGTTACAAACCTACAGAAGTCCCACACAGGACCAAAAGACGTTTTTATTACCTGGGTTAACAGAAACTAAATTTATCCAGGTATTTCTTAAATGATACCCCTTGGTTCAGGATTCATTTTCTTTTAATATTATACTGTGAAATGGGAGGGGGTATTTTGGAGACTAGCATGGCAACACCCTTGGGAATCAGAATTGGCTGCAACTCGTTCCTCCTTCAAGACTTTCCTTTTTTAAAAGTTCTTGGGGTTTTGGGGCTGCAACTGCTTTCTCCTATTTCAAGATTTCTTATAATGGAATGCCTTCTAAGTTTAACCAAAAGTAGTTTACTGTAATATTCTTATATAGAGACACTCCCGTGACACTGAATTTAGATACTTTCCAACAAAATAATATAATCACATTTAGTACCATACTGTAACAGAGGGCAATGGAATACAGAAACAGGGGATCAAATTATTCAGATACAATACAGAGACACAGCAAATTCAAACTAACAGTCAACAAGCTGACAATCTGTGTAACTTGTGTTATGATTCAAAAAATCACAGAGGATATTAGGCCATGTTCAGTAAGCTGACAATGTTGCCAAAGACACCCCGTCATACTCTTTTCCGTAGGCTTCCCAGCAGCCCACAATGGTGCTGACTGTAAAGCTATTAAAATTTGAAACCATCTCATCTTCCTTTGCAAGTCTGTGGCAGGGAACAAAACATGTGCTCTGCAGAAAAGTTTGGAGCAGTGAGTTGCACAGCCTTTTACAGCCTGATTCACATGCATATTTAGCAGCTAGAGGGGCCTTGAGAACTCTGAAATCACTGTTGGATGTTGTTCTGCTGGCAGGATATCGACAACTATCAATGAGACATTCACCAAAAATACATGCTCATAGCCAACACAAAATAGAACAGCTAATAAAAAAGTGTTTTATTAAGTAGCACAGACTTGCACAGCCACAAAGGCAACTAGCTTTCAGAAAGTTACAACAATTTAGAGACCGTTTTGCTGTTGGTTGTTTGGTGTCAAGATTAGAATAAAGGCAGAAATATTTTTATACTGGCAAAAAGAAATATGTGTCTGGAATCCATGTAACTTTGGGGGGAAACTCTCTGAAAAGCAGCTCTATTGTGTGAATCACTGAAAAGACATCATAAACTAACAAGCACAAGACCAAAGCATCCACCAGTCCAACAGCTGCCCATCGGAGGACATTTAGGGAATAGACCTGTGATGTATTAAGATAAATGTTTCACTCCTGATAGATGAAAATCTTTGTAGCTTTGAGTTTCAATCTCGAAGTGAAACCATGTCCAGATGCTTCATACTCAGTCAAAAAGGATACAAGTGCCGAATTCAAATCATAGCAACCACCGTCAGTAAGTCTGAGCATGCTCAGTGCTTGAACTAGACATCTCCACAAGCAATCTATTTTCCAACTCACTGCCAAAGCTAAAACAGTTTCCAGGACAGATCCCATCATAAAGAAGTCTCTCACCCATCGCTGCCATCCGGTTTGCTGAGCTCCAGGCGATCAGGCTGGACAGCAAAGCTGATTCTGCACACGCGTCCATCCTAAAAGATATGCATTCATGGTTTTTAGTGTCACACATTTGACATGAAAACTCCCTTGCCTTTCACACCTGAATCTATATGCAAATTATTGCTATTCATTTATCTCAGAAGAACTGCATGCTGGAAGATAAAATTCATGTTATAACCAATCATTAGTTTTAGACATTAGTTCAGACATTAAGATTACCATACTACTGTGTGTGTGATGTTTGTTAATGCATAATTGCTGGACAAAGAAAAGCAACAACAGTTGACTTCACACTCATCCTGAACACACTTCCACCTGCATGATCAGTTAGCTGACATTTCTGTCAAAGCTCAAATAAACAAACTGAGGTCAATTAGTACATGCTTCCTCAGTATGTCTAAAGCTCTGTTCAAATTGGATTATTCTGAGGGGTGGTCTCCTGTATATGAACAACATTTCCAGTCTATTAAATCAAGTCTGTGTCCACAATTTCTACACAACCAGAAAGGAAAACAGAAGCAAATTCCCTAGTGGTTCATAGCAAAATCAGAATTAATTTGAAAATAGTGACCCAGTTTTAATTGAAATCATTAATCTATTACACTGAACTGTATTTGGTGGACAACAAATAAACATACACTCTAGAGTGTTTGATTAATGCTAATGGTGTAATAACTTATTGCATTACCTCAAGGAGAAATCCGGCATGGTTTGGACCAACAACACACTGTTTTAGGGTGGCCTGCTCCAGCAAACTAAGATGTGGATGGCTGCATTGGAAAAGAAAAAAGTGCAAAGCCAAATAAGATGATATGCAAGCTAATAAACAAGATCCTGTTTACAAAAATTGATCAATTTAAGCAAAGCAGCCAATAGTTACAATGTTACAAACTTACCTGTTATAGCTGTATTTGTTGAGTTTCTCTGAGACTTCACGGAGCCTGACAAGAACATAAAGATTATATTAATGCATGTCACATAAACCATTGATTACACATCAAACCCCTAACACAAACCAGGTGAATTTGATTCAAGGTGAAATTCAATTTAACTCATACGCATCTTTTCAATTTATCTGATAAAGCATAATAATCCCAGGACATTTAGTATATATCACTTATATACATTTTGTTGAACAACAAATATGAGGTAAATTAGGAGCATAGCAGCTGTCCCACATTAGCATTCACAAATCTACAAAGGGCATTAATGATGCCACTGGTGACAAGCATTAGTGACCAGATGACCATGATATAAATGTTTGGAATGTTTTTCTTGTAATATCAGAAGTGACAGATGAATGTGTGCTTGCTGATGATACTGAACATGTAAACATCTGTGTCAGGATGTCAGAGCACAGCTCTGAGCGTGCGATGAGACTCTCATCTGATAATGTCAGTCTAGAAACTTCTGAGGAACAAAAAGTATTTTGTTCTGGCCATTGATTTCAATTTTCTGAATCAGTTTGGTGTGTCAAATGGCTTCAAACATTGTAGTAACCATGAGCCTCAGTGGCTCCTGTCATGGAGAAGATGTCAGTCAGAGACACAAGTCAGGATTATAGCATATTTTAAACACATTGCATTAAGAATCAAGTTGCTGCATGAATCCAAGAATAATGCAGAATACAATAACACTCCAGAGTTATATAAAGATAGTCATAATAACATAATGTTATGCTCATTCAATTGTATCTTTCTCACTACAATGCTTCTTGCTAGTTTATCAACTGTCTCATTTTTGTACTGATGAATAAAGCCAGATTGTTTCATGCTCATCTATGCCATGGAAGTACTCCATCTGCCAGTAACCTAACATTGTCCATTTGAATAGGACTTTTGCTTCTGAAACCCCTGAAACCCAAAATATCTCCTCTCAGCTCACTACTTTTGTGCAAATCAAGTATCAAGCCTGCCACTCCAATCTAACAGAGTCTGAATTAGTAATGAACAATGTAATTAAAAATTATATATTCAAGAATTACTGTGAACTTCTAACATAATCTGCTCAATCACTTGTAAAAAGCAGACAGTCTAATTTAATTGCCTGGCTGATGCAGTTCATTGGAAATCTGGAGAGCAAACAATGAAGAAGGCAATTAGACATTTAGAGTAAAGGAAACCTTCCATACTCTCAACCAATACAGAGGGACAAACTCCTTTATGACAAACTGTTGATTTACCATGTCATGTACCCCTTTTACACCTGACAGTCTTGGGGGATTGTAGTTATCTGATCATGCTTAACCGCATATGTGATCTGAGATGTACTATATCCTAATATAGGTCTTGTGTCTTGTCAAGAAACATACATCAATTGTCAACTCATTTTGAATATACAGTTCTGCAAACTGTTTCTCTGACACGTGGTCATTATACACAGCTATAGATACACTGAGGCACATGTTGTGATGAATGACCTAATTCAAACTCAAAAGAAAGGACGTCAACAAATGCCAGTTGCCATTTTGGTTTGGAAGGCAATCACATTCTTGTCTGACAGCAGAAAATTCATCCTCAGAGGTAAGTGTAAAGCACATTAAAAGCCCATGCATCAGTCCAAACACTACAGGAAGGTGAGAGAAAATGACTCATAAAGCACCCCGGTCAGTCATTCACTAACTTACCAGTCAAACAAATGGCACCACTCTGGCACAGATATGTCTACTCACTGCAATGAGTCATTTAAAACAGTGTCACTAAAGCACAGCAAAAACATATTAAATATCCTTCTCACTACAGGGGAACGCTACTTGTGCTGTGCTAAACTAATGTGTCGAGGCAGACCTTAGTTAGGTCAAACAAACCACTGGCATTTGGTTGAGGAAATCTGACCGGATGTTCATGCCAGGCAAGCACTTCTAATGAGCCAAGCTGGACCGAGCCTTTTTATTTCAGATAGAAGCACTTATCTGCTTTGACAACTGCAAGTTCCTTCATGGGGAAGAGAGAGGAGGGGGCCTCCCAGCAACACATGGTGACTGTAGCATGCAATGGCATGCATGCCTGGGGATGAAACACCCATGACCTCTTTAAGGAGCTGATGGTCCATACCACCAAGATGTTTGCATGGCTTTTTCAATAAGATTCGCAACCAGCAGAGTAAACTGAGATCTGAGTCAGTCAGACCAAAGCTAGTCCCCTGATGTTCAATGTACACCAACCTGAAAAAGGCATTCAAACACTAAGCCTATATCCAGTTATTAATCTCAAGGTCATTCTAAAAACACTTCTCAACCTCTTTGTCTTTAAGTAGAACAGCTCATTAATCAGTTCAATCTCAATGGATGATATAAATAGGTTTATCATAAATCACATGTTCTGCCAAAATACAGGTCACACACAATGTCCTGGACCTTTCTTACAACTACTTCTGACTAATGGTCTTTTCAGTTTCGAAATTTGGGAAAGAAACCCCATTAAAGGCAGTGTGATGCATGCCAGCAGCATGTCACTACTAACAATACTGTGTGCGACCGAATAAACTGCGCGTATATGCTGTGGCCACTTGGTATTTAGGTAATAGTGAAAGAAATATAATGTTGTATGATCGTGTGAACGGTGAAGAATACACCATCGTTCATACCCACTTTAAAAACCTTGGCTTGTCCCCTTATTAAAGTGGATAACAGGATTAATGTGTATGCAATGTTGCTAGCTGTGCTTCACTGCATATTTTAGATATTTATCTCAGTGCGCAATGTTAAAAACAGGCGTAAATGATCATTTCGGGCGATGTTACCAAGCAGATTGTGACATCAAACCTTCAAAATACCCTGACATAAACGGCATCGAAACACAAATATTTGGCTTTGTCAAGAGCGTGGTAGCGAATTCGCTTGCTAGCATTAGCGGCTAGATATCAGTTAGCTGACGTTAGCTACTTCATTGATCATGATAATCAACGAGACGCCCACAAAACAAACACTGACACATGTCAAAAGAGTGCATGTGTAATTTAGACACAAAATTTCGTATTTTTTCATCAACGTAGTGTTTTACGACCTTTATTTCCCTCTCTTTTCCCCATCCCCCAACCCGCATTGTCTATCTCAACTTTGACTGTGAGCCAATCCTTCCAGAGAACCAAGGAAACAGCCTGCTAGCGTTAGCCATTCGAGCGATAGCCAGTTAACGGGCTAGCATATACGTTAGCACTGGACCGACTGTTTAGGTAGCAGCAGGCTAACGAGGATTGTTCAAGATGCCGGGCCTTGTTTCAACCCTGGGGGTCATTTAAATGATTTAAACCCGAATACACACGCATGACAATGTCAACATCGCTCTTAAATACAACCTCGAACAACATATTCCGTACCCCGCACATAAATATTGATTTAAAATCTTCTTTTCCACGGGCCGCAACAAAATACCTGTCATTGAGCTGATCCTCGGTCCCGGGCAACGGGTGAACCACGAAGTGTATAGATGTCATGGGGTCAATCCAAAATCACACAGGGACGTGTGAAAGACGTGGAAATTGTTATTCTTTCGATTACTGTATATATGTGGCGTCATAGGAGTCGTTTAATGGCGAAAAACCTCGAGTTTAGATCCCAGCCTCCTCACCCACATGCCGCCATCTTAACTCTACCAAGCTTCTTCTCTGTGTGTGTGTTGATTAGTGCACATGCAACCGCTCCGCTGGTTGGACCCCGAGCACAAACAGGAAATGTGTTAAATTGGACGGGATTGGCCTCAAGAAGAAAGGCGAGGAGACTGTAATCAAAAATACTACACTTTCACACTGCAAAGGCTTTGTTCCCATCCAGTTCAGCCCAATGCATCTTTGTTGGTTTGCGTTTTCAAGCACCTGCAGTCGTTTTCAGGTCCATTACTGTACAACAAAGGGCAAAGAAAGGGTTAAATGGAGCTGGGTTACCTGTTTACAAGCTAAGACAACACAATGTAAAAAGACAATATGGTACCAGAATACAAGCCTGCTTGGTCAGTCAGTTTTAAGATGGGGAAAAAACTAGCTTTTTGTGTAGTTACAAACCAGCACAGTAGATAATTCCACATGTTACCAGTTTGCCATGTTTACCAGTTCAACACCTATAAATAAAACGCACCATTATTCTAACCATAGCCATTATTCTACTATTATTCTGTGATTCTTCATTGGGGAAACTGGTTCTTTAACATTTCGATCGCCAAGGAGGTTACATTTGTTCATGATTATTTTTATTCTGTGTGAGATGAGAATACTGGTCCGCACAATTTCAAATTACAACTTTACTGGCTTTTCCAGCAACAATCCTCCATTTCAAGGACCACTAGAATAAATAACACTGTGACCTGGATACAGACCTAAATTCTGTGGTAATGGAATAAACATTTAGATTACCTTGAATGCATTTTCAAACAACAAAAGTCTATGTCATGATGGGTTTTGCTAAAAAAAAAAAAAAGAAGTGAGTATACAATAACCACCATTTTGTGACCAGTCAAAACTTAACATTAGGCTTATGTCACTAAATCTTAAGGGAACAACATGGTTATACTTGGCATATTGTCAGCATCACTCGCGGGATGGAAAAAATCATGTGGGACCCCTAATTTAATGCTGCTATTCTTACACAAGAATCATATTTAAAACTGAACCAACTCAGATCTGAGCTCTATAAAGGGAACTGGGAATCTGTTCATGTTGGGCTTCCTCCCATGGAAAACTTGGTTAGTGTGTAATATCCCTGCATCATCTAAACCCTATGAAATCCAGGAAATGATTTAAGCAGCAGTGGTGCAAGCATGCTCCCCTGGTTCAGAAATAAGAAACAGATAGGAGACAGAGAAATGTAGGCTCAAGGTTAACCTTGTGTAAATCTAACAAATGAAAAGGCTGCTTGGAGCAGTGCTTGGCCTGTACCCTCAGTTGGAAGAGGGGGAACTGGCCCAGATATTGGCAGGCATTCAGTAGAGGAGGGGGCAGAGGAAGTCATCGCATGGCACAGATCAAAGGATGGCAGACGATTGATCAAATAATCTAGAATGAGTTTTGTATTTCTTGCTGTGTAAATATTCAATACAAGTCTTGTTTAGGATAATCCACCATTATAAAAATACTTTCATCTTGGTCAGTTTGTTAAGCAAATGAAATGCAGTGTAAAAAGACAGTAAAGTTACCATTTTAATACAAATCAAAATCAAAAGGATATGTTGCTAATCTCTCTAATCTACAGCCTAATCCAATAAAAGCTTTTGTCTTTTTACACCAGCAGGTGGCAGGGTTTACCTTTCATAATGAGATCAGAATTAGTCTCAGAAAGCCACACTGAACCAGAATGCATTTGTCCCTCTCCTGCATTGCTCCTCAGTGTATTTGAAATAGACCAGAGTGGACCTGTGCATATGGAAATACAGAGGTACATACTCTTGGTAGGTAGACCTCCAGACCTCTGCAACTGGTTGACCATTTGTAAAACATTTCTGTATTAAAATAAGCTATTAAATAAAAGTCTTCAACAGCTGGAACTGAAACTGAGAGGTTTCTTACTGAAGGAGATGTCAAGACAATCTGAAATGAAACATGACGCAAAAAAACATTTTCACTGCCCTGGGTCAGGTTCCTCTTTGATCTGTCATTTGCAGCACATGTTCCCACTTAGCCAAAGCACAGAGAAATTAACCTATTTTAACCAAAATGACTGATCTTGTTATACTGTATGTTTTTGTAGTCTGGCCTGCAGTTCACATTATCAGGTCTTAAACTAAATAGATGTTTGGTAAAGTATCAGGTCATCTAGAATAGAACAAGACAAATGTCACATAAACTGCATGTCACTGATATATTAAAAAACTTTCAAATTAAACTTATATAAACTTCCATTTAATAAGTTAAAATACTGGGCAATACTACCGTCATTATTGGAATTAAACTGCATGTTTTCATTTGACCATTTGGCCTTACTTTCTGTAACACATAACCAGCAGAGACAAAAGTTTAGGATTTTTTTTCTTTGAGTTTACTCAGTTCAACACAGAGGTTAATGAAGCCAGTTCCAATGCCCTGCAAAAAGTCTGTAACCCTTTTTCAAGAGTCATGTCAAACAAAACCCCAGAAAACTCCAGAGCTATTTTTAGGCATTGAGCACTGGGTTATCAAATGACCTCTGGTGTTGTTAAATATGGGTACAAAGAGTCAAAGCCAGGATACTGCAGTGTCATCAGAGCAAGGTTAGTGGGTTGGCAGCTTCAAATGAGTACATCCATGCAGAAAATATTGATTTAGTCTAATCAGTCTTCAACATGGATAAAAGGAATAATAGATTCTACTTAATGAGGCAACATTTTTGAGCTGTTATGAAACTGAATTATCCACCAAGAAAGACCATGATAGACCTAAAAGTAATCCATCACCGCCGCACTTATTGAACCACCTTCCATATTCATTCAAAGATCAGTGAACTAGCACCAGCTCCTGTCAGTCAGGCCACAGTCAGAAGTATAAGTTATTCCCAATGAGGTAAGACGATCACTGGCTGGAGAGTGAGACTTTAAAATAACTCCTCTTAGTGCTGTCTGTGGCATATCTTTACAGGTCTAGGGCAGGATCGACCATGAGAGGGTAATTCTGCCTGTTAACACCAGGTCAGTCTGGGCCTCAGTCACAGATGCTGCACAGCTTAAAGGGCATTATGCTGGCCTACATGGACACGAGGAATAAAGAGAAGTAATGACCTATTCCACTGTCTTATAAGAGGCTTTTACTTTTTTTGGAGGGAGACAAACATCCCTTTCTGTAACAGCAAAAGAGAGAAGTGAGTCCTTGTTGGCCTTTTCTCTAGTTGCCATTCAACACCTCTTGAAAATGGCTGATATTGTATAGGAAGCTATTACATCTGGGCCAATGCTACCACTAGACTCGAACAAAATCCATTTGTCCATTGCACAATACCACAAGGATGTTGTAAATTTCTGCTCAAAAGAGCATAGCCAATGTAACTAGTTAACACCGGCCAAGAATCTGGGTCTCCATTGCATCATGCTTATAAAACTAGGGCAACCTGATTGGCCGAAGACCAGTAACATGGCACAGGACCCATGAAAAATGTGTTCTTTTGTGCTATAACAGCTCACTCTACAGTGATAGGAGCCTGATAATCCTATTGAGCAAGATAAAAGACACATGAAACATGCTGGACCACAAACATTACAGCAGAGGTCATTTCATAATTTTGTTTTGCACATTATCTATAAAAGACAATCCTGCAATATGAAAGTTGTATCTTTAGTTAAAGCTGCACAAAACAATGTTTTTTATAATGACAATAGAGACAACATTCTTTGCTTAATGTGAATGGTGCTGCTAGTTATAACTAGAGAGTAATCACCCAACCCTGAAGTTGCTGTGTAGCAGTCTATTTTGGATTGTTGTTTTAGGTTTAAATTTGTCAGATCTCCACAAACATGAATTCAAATTAATACTTATACTTAGGCAAGCATTTTTGCTATGGCATCTTTATAAGGTGATAAGATGTGAGTGTTGTGTGTGTAGCTTGTTCTGCTGCCCCCAAGTGGCCAAAGAAAACTGATCAATGCAGCTTTAAGAGTGTTTGTTGAAGTCTTGTATTCAGAGCCAAAGACATTTGACTTTTTAATTATTCCGATCATTAACGTACACCAGTTAAAGGTCAACCTCAACCTTTCAGTGTTGTGCTTTTGTAAGGTTGGGGGATTTGCAAGAGACAGACCTGGCCGTGCAGTGCATGATGGTTACAGCACGGCAAGTTAACAACTAGTCACTGTATGTGAATATGCATTATTAGGACGTTTACTTTCAACCTCTATTTTATGCAAATGAGTTCATCCAGTACCAGGCTCGAAAAAAAACAAACTGTCAAAGTAGGCAGTACTGATGAAATATGAAGCAAGATTCTGTTACTGCACTGACTGTAATATTAAAAAATGTTTGTGACCTGACCCCCATTTTATCCTGCTTGAAAATGGAAAAGCCAAAACCAAGCACCACCTAACTCACAGTTATGTCACCCGGTGCCCTTAGTGGTCCAGATGCATCCTCACTGGATTCTGTGTGCTGTGTTCTGTGTACGCTCTATAGCTGCTCTCACCACCCAGCTCTCTCCATGATGAGTAAACTGATGCTTTAATGCAGCACCAGAATGCAACAAAGACATTTAATCATACATATATATCTGTCAATTCAATACTACATACAGAAATGTGAACAGTCTTGATTACAGCTTTATAGAGAAGCAAAAGAAGCAGAGAAAGGAAATAGAAAAAATAATATATTAAATATATCTTTTCTCTTTGTATATTTTCTAAATGCATAACATTTTTTAAAACAATGTGAAAATATAAGTCATAGCAAGGTGTACATACAGCAAGTACAGAAAGTGTAAAAGAAAAAAAAATAAGAAGAAAAAAATACCAGAATAATATTGTTCCAGTCAATCCATATTATAAAAAAACCCCTCAGAATTGGGTTATCTTCCATAAAGAAAAAATAAGTGCAACAATTTCCCAAATATATTTATTTTGTTTTGTTTTAATTTATCGTAAATTATGTCTTTGGTGTGAATAAAAGCAATAAGGTATCGTTTTTCATTGGAAAAGTTTCCACACAATGCACTGTATTGCACATTATATATATTAATAAGGTACATATGGAACAGTGGATAAATTGTGTACATGTTGTCATAAGAGGCAAATTTCCCCACTGTGGGACGAATAAAGGTTTATCTTATCTTATCTTATCTCATCAAGAAAGCAGAACACAAGCGCTAACTATGGCTTCAGTTTAAACTTTGGTTGCTGGAAGTTGAATCTGAATGTCAAGATGTTCAAGATGCTAAATGAAAAAATTTTACTGTTTGTAAAAAAAAAAAATTATAATAATTTCTTTATAGTACTTGCACTGAGACTCTTTTCTCTTCCAGCAACTCATTCCTGGACAAGCTTTTGAGGAACATGTGCCAGACTCAGTCAAAGTGTCGTGTGTCTGCGTGCGTATTTCTCCATTGTGTGTCCACAGTCGGCCTTTTGTTCTTGCTCTCTGTGCGGGAAGGTCTAGACAGCTGACACTTACCTAATCCACAGGGCTGCCTGAGGCCATCTCCTGCCGGCTGACCTCTTTCCCCCACAAAGGACAAGGAGCCCGCTAATTGGAACAGCAGTCACATTAAAAAGGAAAAAAAAGTTCACGTAGATAAAAATGTGAGGTCAGTTCAACTTCAAGTACTTTGTCACTTGGCGCAAGTTCATGCCTCTTCCAATTTAACAAAATGAGGAATGGATTTTCAGAAGAAGTTCTCCAAGAAGAAAATGAAGCTCTCTCACACAAACAGATTCATATATTCAAGTCACAGACAAATTCACAAGGATTGTTTACTGAGATAAGTTTAAAATGTTCAAAAAATGATAAGAGCAAATTGTATCACTACTGTAACACAAACAACTGTTCTAGGCTAAAGGAATCTATTCTTTTAAATACCTATATAATTTTGCAATGATGTCACATGTTTTAAAACATTTTTTTCCTTTTTATGTCTTATAGTTTTTGCTTGTTTTGCATTAGTCTGCTTTCATTTGGTTGTGGGCATGAAGTTTATTCCTCAAGTGTTACTGACATATATTCTCAGAGGAGTTTAATCTCTCTGAGGAAACGACCTCATACAGTATGTGACCTGATATCAAAGTACATGAGATTCATCATCCTAAAAAAATAATCAATTTTACATTCAAAACTTCCAAACTAGTTCATAACATGTCTGGACACAAATTCTGGCAATGACTGGGAACAATACATTTTTATTTGGTCAACTACACACCAAAAGAAAATTTCTCCTGTCTGCACTCCAGATTTTTATAGTAATTAGATGGTGTAGTAATTTAGACACATTTCTGTGATAATACTTAAACATTCAAACTTTATGATGTGTGAATTTCCCCACTGTGGGATGAATAAAGGTTTATCTTATCTTGTCTTATCTTAATAGTAAAAATATGACAGTAAATCTGGAGTGTCCTATTTTAAGAACATACACCTTGCTGATTATCACAGAGCTGTTTATCAGTTTCATCCAACATATGATTAGTCATAGTAGGCGTGTGTCTGCTCAGTTGATGAAGAGGCTGAGGTGGCTCATCCAAGCGGTGGCGCGTGTGTGTATTGCGGGTGGGTGGGAGTGTAAACAGGAGTGTTTCTCACACGCCCATGCTGTTGTGTACCACGATGCCTCCACGGCGCCGTCAGCCACCGATCACGCGTCCCGTCTCTCTCTAATTGGACGACTCCAAACACACCTTTGTGTCCGATTGGGCGAGGCGTCAGGCCACGCCCCTCTTTTCCCCATCGCGTTTGAAACGATTAATGAGAACGAGGCCGAGGTGAAAACTGGGAAACACACAGTATTTGGTTTCAAGTGTTCACATAAGACAAGTCCTCGGCAGTGAACCCAGGCTCCTGAACGTATCACAAGGACTCACAGAAGATGTAAGTAAATCATTTTTACAACATCACCCCCATCCATCTAATGTGACATTTATTTTCTTCTGATGATAGCAAGTCGTTTAAATTATTTATATTGATTGATTTTATTTTGTATATAATCATACCGAGAGTTTAATTGATTTTGTTTTATTTGTAATGATGGCTGTCATCCTTGTTATGACCAGCTTAAATTCTAGGTCATAGTTCATAAATGTACCACCAGCTTCACCACTGATGGTTACTGAGAATGTCTGTTGTGTGTGTGTGTATTGGGGAGGTCAGGGAGGGGTTGTTCAGTGTTGTGTGACTGTGTAAGCAGTCCCCCCCGCCACAGGGAAGTAGGTGAAAGGGCCACAGTGCTGAAGAGCAGCAGCTGATCATGCTCCCTTCACATGTTCCATTACATATTCTGCATTTGTTGATGAATGGCAACATCAATAAACTTTAAAACATTGATTGGATATATCGGCACATTTCGATGTCTGCTTACATAATGCATGGTTATTTGTATGTAAAGCATTAAATGCAGCTGGTCTATTATTGAAAAGTTCACCAAAGATTGCAATGTGTCATATATTGAACATGTATGATCCAGATCAAATGAAAGAACAGTCCATAGTGTTGTCTTACACTCTTTTCACTGTTTTATCAGAGTCAACATGGAAGTGGAGGAGCTCTGCTCAGACATCCAGGGGGAATTCCAGCCTGCTCCTTTGGGTGCAGGTGACATGGAGGCCGTGGAGGCTCTGATGTCCATGACTAAGCACTGGAAGACCCAGAGCTTCAGGTTCAGACACTCCAGACCCCTGACTCCATCCTCAGACTGCTCAGAGGATGACTCTGCCCCCCCTGGGTCTACTGTGCTACAGGAATCTCCCATGGTCAGTGGGCCATATCATAATAATTATTTAATATTTTTTCGAACAAACCTGAGTGAACAATGGTTTTGCAGAATCTGGCCTAGAATATGCTATTAGCGTAAGATTAATTTGTAGGGTTGTCAATGTTCTGCTACTTGCATTTACTTGCAAACTTACATCTGTTTGAATTAAACACCTCCTTTCTTTTCAGTGTATGACACCACCATACAGTCCACCCCACTTCGAGGCCACCCATCCACCCTCAGCAGCACCTTTACATCAACCTGCAGCAGCTGGAAGTCCAAGCTGGCAGCCAACAGAAGAGACATATCAGGGGTTTCAGTGCACCAGCGTAATCCGCCACACTTCAGATGGCCGCTCCTGTAACAGGGAAGACAAATTTAATCAAGTTCGTACAATAGACTCTAAAACAGATTTCAGCTCTGAAAATGGGCTGAATGGTAGAGATTCTGAGGGGACTTTTAAAGTACAGTCTGACTCTAATGCTGCCACGCCACAGAAACCTTTCACTGTGATTTTGCCAGATGTGGTTGAAGCCAGCCAGACCCAGATGAGACTTTTAGGCCCGGACAATAAATCAAACACACCTCAGGCCATCTCCCCTGTCTCGGCTGGTGGTCCTGGGGTTTCCACTGTGCCTGTCTACCACCAGATTCTTCCTGTCTCTTCTCCTTCCACCACTGTTGTGCCAAAGCCTGTCACAACCTCTGAGAGCCAAAAGCAACACCTACTACCTATCCCATCAGCACTCACCACTGTGCACATATCGCTACAACAGCAGCATAAGCAACAACAGGCACCAGCACAACGACAAAGCCAAGCAGCTTCTCCTGCCCAGGTCTTCCTCCTAGGGGGTCAGGTGGCAAAAGGCCCCATAATGCTCCTTGTCCCTCAGCCTGCTGCTCCCACGCTCTACGTCCAGCCAGCACTGGTGACCCCTAGTGGCACTAAGCTACCAGCCATCGCCCCTGCACCTGGCCATGCCTCTTTGGAGCAAAGACAAAGACCAGTGCAGCCAGAAGTGTCCCGTATACGCAGTCATGTTTGTCCCCATGGGGACTGCAACAAGACCTACTTCAAGAGCTCCCACCTCAAGGCCCACATGAGGACACATACAGGTAAGAGATGAAGGAATTGACACCTAAAAAAAAGTATACGCATTTAACTTGTGGAGCACCAGCATCATGTGCAAAATGATGGCCCAATTGTGATATTATTATAGTCATGAAAACACTTCTCTGTCTTCCAACAGGAGAGAGGCCCTTCAAATGCAAGTGGGAGGGCTGCGAGAGGCGATTCGCTCGCTCCGATGAGCTGTCTCGCCACCGTCGAACCCACACGGGAGAGAAGAAGTTTGCCTGTCCCATGTGCCTTAGTCGCTTCATGCGCAGCGATCACCTGGCCAAGCACGCCCGGCGACACCTGGTGGTGAGGAAGGTGCCCTTTTGGTCTGCTGAGCTCGCTGCTTCCGTGAGACTTTTATCTTAAACAACAGCAAACTCTGTGAGGCATCCTGACAAGACCCCAAAGTAAAAACTGTTAAACTGTGAGATCGAATGCGAGCGCTGTGAACTGAAAATTCAGTAAGTTAGGTCATTGCTGCTTCGCTGTTCTTTGTGATTATAGTTGAACGTGGACGAGGTAATGAGATTGTTTACATTAGACTTGAAACTACTGTGTTGCCTTAAACAGAGCAATTATACTGAAAATATCTGTAGATACTATTCTCTAAGCAATTTTCACTTTTACAAATGAGTACTAAATGTTTACTTTTCAGTGATATTTGACCAAAAAATGTTCAGCATTGTTCCTTTGTGCCATATGAGAATGTATTTGTTAAAAAAACTATTTTGCACAACGTTGTTTTCTTGCAGGGAAAATAGAATCATCAATTAAACTTGAACACATGCATTTTCTCTTGGTCTCCTGTCCAGATCCTTTTAGTGGAGTGTTTGTCCAGGCTATTTTACATGTACTGTTCAATAGTTCATACATGATTGTGACCCGTCAGATTTCGCTTCTCAAACCAAATCCACTTTAACCTGTGATCACATTATCCAGGATGAGAATTTGTCATCATGCTAGGAAGCCATTTCTAAAAGTGGTTTGTTTAGGTCTGTGTGTGCCACAGCAGCTTCATTCTATTAATGATAAAACAGACACAGTGATTCACAGTCCAGTCAATGAGGCGTTTATTACTGTTCATGTTGACAAGCACAGATACAAGGCAAATGCCCAATAATTCATCATGCCTTAGACACAGATGGGGAGACAACTTTAAAGATATGACATACACTTTGCAAATAACTTCCACAGTGAGGAAATAATATTCTTTCAACAGTCATTAATGTTGCAAAAACATTTTTCAACAAATTCAATACAAATATCAATAGAAATAGCAAAAAAGCAAGGGCAAAGCATTATAAATGTTTTTTTTTTAAAAAAGACCCCATTTCATGTCAGCTGATCATTATCCATCAACACTTCCCTTGTTCCATCTGCAGCACATGCCGTATAATAAACCTGATTCGCTATGTCGGGGCATAGCAGTTACCTGCTGGTCCAAGCGAGCTACTCAGCACTTGAGAAAAACACTGAAACACCAGTCTACTGGTGAACACTGAGCCATTAGCTTCCCAACAAACACCAGAGCAGACTGCACATTTTTCCAGGAGTGGATTTCATGAAGACACTGCACATTGATCATGCTGGATTTATTTACTGCATCAGACAGATGTGTAAATGCACCTCCATATGCAAGTTTCCATTTCGAAACACTGAGAAGGACAACAGATTTTAAATGTAATCAAATCAAAATCACACAAAATAAACTATACAACCAATTAAAATCATAAATACACATCTTTTAGCAAAGCAGCCTACAACATCTCAGAACTGTGTTTCTGTTTAAATACACTGCTTCACTCAGGGATACATACTTTACAAGACTGGCAACAGCAATGGAGATAGAGATAATACATTTGTCAAATATAATCTTTTAAAATCATTACATGTCTACTGTATGAGTGTAAACTGTAGTGCCATGGGATGCCCAAAGCAAAGGGAAGAATGCATCTGTCTTCTTGGAGTCATCCATTTTGTTGCATACGAATTAACATCTACTTGGGTTTTCCTGGTCTAATCACTTACTGTACTTTACAAAGGGGTTTGTGAGATAAATTCAGTCTGGTCCCAGAAATTTCAAGCACTATCTGCAGAGTCAGTTCAGTTCATTCCAGTGGAATGTAGGCCAGAGGAAGGTAGCAGCAGAAACCAGTAAAGATGAAAGTCTTCCTGGTCTGATGATCGCTAGGCTGGGACAGAGAGCGCAGCCTCTGTTTGGCAGGAATTGAGGAAATAAGGGACCAAATGGAGGTTCTTTAGTGGAGCCTCATGGGTGACACCAGTGTCCTGCATCTCAAACCTGGTGGAGGAAAATGAACATGAGACAGGGGCAGACACGGTTGAACATTGTCAAGGTTTCTTTCAATCTGTGAACTTTGTCACACATTACAAAAAAAAAAATTAAAAACACCACTGATTTCTTACCAATCTCTAGAGGAGATAACGTAGTATACAGGGGGTGGTGGTGAGTCAGTGGCGGAGCCGAGTGGCTGACCCAGACTGTAGGCCCCTGCTTGCGTGAACATTAGCCAATCTCCAATGTTTAGCTCAGGCAACAGACAATGCTCCACTACCTGGTCCAGGTCATCCCCAGAGGGACCCCACAGGCTGCTGCTGAACACTGGAGCATCCAGGGATGTGTTCTGCTAACACACAGCGCAGAGGTCATTCATTTAGTAATCCAGTGTGTGTGTGTGTGTGTGCACGCACACACACACACACACACACACACACACACACACACACACTCAACTGAAGAGGAGATGTTTTTCAATATAATGAAACATTTCATTGCCAACAGCATTGTGTTTCTTCCCCACTGATTACATTACCTATTATTGCTCAATCAGAGCAGATGAGAGTGGCTTTATAGAAGATTATTCAGTTATTCTACAGTGTGTACATGGAGCCACCTACAGATTAGGATATGATGTTTAACAAATGTGTATTTTGTCAAAAAAATGTGTATAAATATTTAGAGGCACAGGAGAAAGGTTTTGCTGCGGTTACATCTTGACCCATAGAGAATCTGACCTTGTGAACAGATGGAGCGGCGATCAGCGTTTCAGAGAGCTTGCTGGCAAATGATCCATACACTCCCTCATTCATGTAGTACTGGAACTCTGGCTCATCGTTGGGAGATGGATCATCTGTTCAAATAGACATTAGACAAAACCTATTTAGAGTGGAATGGATTCATTTTTAAACTCTGTTTCATATTACAGTTTGTGAGTCATACATTTGTCTAGTTTCTCTGGCACAGCTGTTGGCTGACTTTACATAATGCATCTTTCATGTAACAGCTGCATTACAATTTTACATTTTACAGTTTTTTACAGTGCTAATTCCTGGCTATTTTAAATGGCAGTCCTCCTCATGGTCCTGCAGTCTGCTGTATAGAACAGCCTTAGAGTTTGTTAAAATTTTCAGAAAGATATTCCTCAGTTTTCTTGCCTGTAAATAAGCCTGAACACCTTATGAATATATACCCAGAGTGAATATGATGCCACTGACCATGTGCCTGGTCCTGGCAATCACGTGCCACCACCTCCTTGGAGATGATGTTCACAGCCAGAGTGAAAGCAGAGGACACAAAGAAGCTGCCAGGCTCAGCAATGATGGAAACTCCGGTCGAAGGAGGGAAATATAGGTCCACCATAGACATGACAGCATTGTTGATCTGCAAAAGAGATTACAGAGGTTAAAAAAAAACAGGAACCAAAATGGGTAGACCTTTAGAAATGTCATTTAAAACATTACTTTCACATTACATTTTGAATACTGGATGAAGTATTTCATACTATGACTTTTTTTTCTCCTCAAAAAGAATTCAATTTAAATGTGGTATAAGTGACAGTGTGGTGATGCTTGCAGTGCACTATTATTTTGACAAGTCCTTACACTGGGCTTGTCACAACTAGGACAAAGGGTATCACCAAATCCATAACATGACATAGTTATCTACTAGCATTGCTAACACAGGCTCTACTGTCCCATGCATCCTTAGCAGTAGTATCATGTCTAAAGTACATAGAAAGATACTAACCAGTTCCAGCTGAGTCTCAGAGCCACTGAATCCACCACCAATGTCCAGGATTTTCATGTTGAAGCCAATTTCCTCCTGAGGCAGACAAAGGCTTGTAAATGTGTAACCAAAACTCACGTGTATACCAAGTGAGTGTTTCTGGAGCTATAGGACGTGGCCAAAACATAAAGCAATGGAAATGCTAGTCACAGAACTAAAACTAGCAACATAACAATATCGAACATTGCTTACTCCCATATCGAAGACACAGCGGGCATCAGAAATGGCATGAACGTACACCTGGTCATCCTCACAGGTGCTGGAAATGTGAGACCTGTACAGGGGAACAAGGAAAAAGAGGTGGTTAATAGTCAAACATAGACACTTTCACAATAAGTTAAAATTTTATCCTGCAGCAGGTTCGAATAAATTTGTTCAGGAGAGCTGCTGTGGTCCTTGGACATAACCTGTAGATTTCCCAAAAGTGCTTCATTATCAGTCACAGTGCATTTCTACAGGCCTCACCTGACTCCAACCACCTGCACACCTAGCTCCTTCGCCCTCTCCAGCAGATGCCTGCAGTCCTTGAGGGAGCACCCAAAAGTCATGCTCATCTCATCGTCCTGGCTAGATGCTTCTGTTGAAACCTGCAGCAACAGCCTTAATGAAATAAAAGAAACAAGAATGAGTTGAGAAGCTGGCACCATTAAATCACAAAATGTCTGCAGCTGAGACCAAATGATTTTATACAGCTTGATTTGACATAAAGCCTCTTATTATTGGCAATCCTAATATGCCAGAAGACGGGAAACAACATACAGTAGTTCAAGTGAAATCCTCAAAGATGGGAGTATATAATGACCCGTAAAAAGTGGCACAAAAGCTCAAATCCAACAACTTGACATTGATGAAGTAGCAGCTTTAAAGTCACATGATCACTGGCACTAGGACTAATACTTATCAAGCACTTACTTGGCATTGGGGTGGCAGCGAGAAATCTTGCGTAGCTCCGCTTCATTATCACACACCAAGAGGTCAATGCCATTCTTAGCAGCGTATTTAATCTGGGACACTTGTTTACAAACACCACTGTAGATGATATCTTCAGAGGGAATACCATGGCTTTGTACCAGCTCAAGCTCAGACTGAAATACAAAGAGACAACGACAGAACAGTATTCAGTGTGTGGGCTTGTAAATAGACATTTTATCATACCATGTACATCCTGCTTGGTTTACTATAGACAAAATATATAATAAACTATATATTAAAAGGTTAGCACTGAGGTACATCAACCACTTGGTGGTGCTTCTATGTCTGTTCTACAGCTTTCGCAAGTGGTGCAATATTAAATCACATAAATGCACTAGTACTTGCTCTGATAGAGAAAGCAGTGGTGTATTACTGGACCCAATTTAGTACCCTGTAAAATAAGGGTTGTAAACTCTTTAAAAAGACACTTGTCAACTTAGCATTTTCCTGCTCATTATGCAGGATGCTGTGCAGCCTAAACAGTGCATACTGCAACTGTGATTATTTTACTTTGAAGAAACCTGAACTGACAACAGTGGTCTAACATGATTGTGTGAGAATACCTTGTTGGTGCAAATGAATCCGGTGCCGAGGGCAGCAAGAACTTCAATAACAGTTGGACTGCTGTTGCATCTGACAGCATAGTAGGGTCGAATTTGGGCCATGTGGGTTCGCCAGCGAACATGCTGCCTCATTATAACTCCCAGGTCTGCTACGAAGAATGCATTCTTCTCAGACTGAGGAAGAAGTAAACATACATTCAGATGAATCAGAAAAAAAAGACACACTGCAATATTTTGCAAAAGCAAATATACTCTTACCACATGTAATAAACAATACATTAACACAACTTACTGTCTCTGACACAACTGACATTAAGAAACACAGGTTTATAAGTCTGTGCTAAATGTGCATGTTGTTGCAGTGAGACCCCTTACCAGAGTTTGTTCATAAATGTGATTGTCAATCACATCACAGAGTGCCGTGCCTCCCTCCAGCAGGCCAACAGAATACTGTGGTTCATCAGTGATTCCTTTCATCCTCTCAACCGTTTTCTTCTAATCCGACAGGCATAAAGAATGTGGCTGGTCCAAAGTGGTCTTGCTCGCTCCCTCTCGAGCCCCTGGGGTCCTAGACTTATGCAACAAACTGTAGGAGAAAAAGACAAAAGTTAACACAAGACACAAAAGTCCAAGAAGCAAAATAAAATCATATTTGGACAATGTATATTCATTGATGTTGTCCAACTCTTTTCTAGTTTATTCAGTAGCTAGAACCTAAACCTTTCTGATGAGATCCCCAATCAAACAAGTCATTTTCAGTGAGCATCCAATCAGAGCACAGAGCAGCCTCCACGTTACAGGATAAGCTTTGTGGAAGAGGCCTATTCTCCTGAAAAGCCGCTGTGAAAACACTGAGTCTGGGGCACAGGGTTCATTTACTTTACCACCAATTACTCCTAACAATCACCATGAATCCCTGAGCTGGTGACCCGTAAAGGTTCTTTTTGATGGCATTAAACAAGGTACAATACTGGCGGCGTTGGTGTCACAATTTTACTTTCAATGATGTTGCACAATACATCAGAGAGGCACAGTAGTCTGGACTGGACCAGATGTGACATGGCTGTAGCTTTGGGAGGTTCAACAGGGAAACCAACAACGTACCTAGAAAGCCAGCGGCCTGCTGTATTGCTGACAACTGGGACAAGGCTGCTCAAAAAAAGTGCAGTACATTGACAGACGTGTTTAAGGGAAGTGAAATCACTGGATGATCAAGACACTGAAAAAACTTTGAGGCAACATTCGTCCACACAAGACTACAAAGTATGTTGTCCTTTCTACATGATGCAAATCGCTTTCAGGTTTCAGTGTTGCCTAAAACAAAGCAAGTGCGCTTATTACTCCCCCAAACCCTGTAAAGTCTGATCGGTTATATCTGAAATATTGTGCATGAATAATGGACAGACAATCTGACCTGAATGAACTGACAGAGGGATACAGGTAAATTTGCAGTGCCTCCTTAATTTCATTGTGAAAAACAGAATTATTGCAATTCTATGAAAATGTTTAGGCTTCAATTACTAAATCCCCTGCAGAAACATGGGTTAAAAAAAAAGGTCATGAGATGGTTCAAGCCTGTCATTTCATTAAAAATCAACCGAGACATAATTAAGATTTCCCCTTTGGTAGAAGTGATGACGTAAATGGGGTCATACAGTTAGCACAGTTAATGCATTATATTCACATTACAAAGGACAAAGAACTACGTCAAAAATGTAGTCAGTATTAGCAGGATTAATATCGATAACCAACTGAGTCTCTCTAAATCCAGGCAACAGAAAAACTGCTTCAGATATAAGCAGTCCAGAGCACTGTGTCTGGTTATTTTAATAGAAGTGCTGAAAATAGATCTAAAATGCAGGATCTAAAATAACTAGAGACTGTTTGTGAGACATCTGGAGCATGCAGCTTGTTAATAGACCCTTTTTATTCCTTCTGTCAAGTGTTTTGGTTAAACAACTTGTCACATTGCATGAATAAACAGTGAAACAAATAAACTCCGTTAAATGAGACATGCATACACAAATTCAAGCATGGTTTTATTTGCAAGTTCCTCAGCCTCAGACAAACAATCCAAGAGGATGTATCAATTCTTTAATTGACACTTAATTTACTCACATGGATGAGTCCTGGGATGAACTCGTCCACTATCAGCTAGGATCCCAAGGTGGCTCGGCGTTGAAGTCAAATGGCTCCCGGTATAGAGCTGCCCCTAGATCCTCTGGATAGTTGTTATACACCTACAAAAAGGGACATACGAGGACAGAGTGCATATTAATCAGTCACTGACAGAGAAACCACTCTGACAAAGAAAGCAACTGTTTTCCCAATGGCACATTTGACTCTCCATGTATACAGTGGGTCTATAATCAAATCTGTAAAGTGGTAGAAGACAACAATGGCAAGAGTGTTAAAAAGAGCTTTGGTAGAAAAAAAAGATGGTTTGATTTATGGTTTGATTTCTATGTTGGACCATGGTTCGTGATAAAGCAAGCAGAACTGACGCAATCATGACCAGCAGATTTGGATTATTGAATTTAACGCTACATTACCATGTTAAGTCACAGCAGCAAACATTGCACGCTCATGCCGGGCGTTTTTAGCCAAATGCGCTGTCTGCCACCAATTCAAAACCACATTTAAAATGTCTCCAGTTACAGCTCCCTAGCTTGCAATCGTAACTGTTGTTTCATGCATTCATTGGTAACGTTAGCATTAGGTATTAGCTACCTAGCAACACACAATGTAAATATTGTTTTACAAGAATGTTACTCGTTTGTTTCAGTACTATTGCTACTAAATGTTACTTTATCCTCTATCCCTTATAGCAAGCATTTATGGCTTGTCGGCACACTAACGCTACGTTACCCCGTTGATTTAGCAACATGCTAAGTAGCAAGCTAAAAACGCGGTTAGCGTAAACATTACTTACGTCCGCTGAAAACCCAAAAGAGGGGACAGAACGCTTTTTCTTTTTAGGCGGAATTTTTAAAGAGTGGTGGGGTTACTAAAAGAGAAAAGGATAAGTGCCATGGACGTGGTGGGTTAAGCGGAGTTATTGTCGTCCGAGGTTTTGTCGATGAGCGCTAGCTAGCACGGATCATTTGTAACGGCCGAGCGGAAGACAACAGTGGAGGTCGAGTGAGACGGAGCGACAGACAGAAGCGTCAAGAACACAAACACTAACAGAGAAACATCCGGTCACACTATCAAAATAAAACAAATATTAACGAGCATAATGCAGCGTTTTGTGATTAATGCAAAGCACCTATGCGGAAATAAAGACAAAATAAAAGAAATATAGATATAATAAAGGTATTACAGGAAATATTATTTAACCTTTAAGAATTACAAATTATATAAACATGGTTTCCGGTGTGGGGAATTTGACATTTTACATGGGCGGAGTTTAGAGCTGTCAAAACCAAACACAACGGCTTCAGGTTGACAACACGATAATAAACATTTAATAATAACAACAACAACAATAATGAACAATACAATAATAATTAATACAATCAATAATACAATACTATAAATAATAAATAATAATTATCAACCCTAACTTGCAATCACAGCAGCAACAACATCTAATAAAAAAATATAATAATAATCATAATAATGAGTATGCCGCTATAATCTTCTGTTCCTGCAATTTCCAGAATTATTTAGAAATGTTCCAGAAACAGTCAAAGTAAAATGTATCTTCAGCAATAAAACTACATCTTGGTTGACTAAAGCTATATATATAAACTAACCTTTACATACTATATGTTAAACAGACCAATGTCAAAATTTCCAACATTTACCTGTGTTATGTCTTCATTGTGTTTCCAATGGCTCAGTAGTAAGGACAAAATACTGTCCAATAAAGTTTGCAGAATGTTTCCTTTTTTTCTATAGCCAAAATCAACAGTTACAAAACATCAGTCCTGTGAGTGATAAGTAGATGGATGCATGTCCAAGTTCAAGCTAAAACTGGATTTTCCTGCCCCTTTGACTTTGTTGTTGTGACTTTGAGAAGTTGTGCCTGCCTCTGAAAATGCAGGGTCTGGGGCAGTGTCTTTTTTTCCAAGGAGATAAATTTGCATGTCTCCCTCCTCAACACTGGAGGAGGAGGGTGCCAAGGAAATCTCAGCTACTGGTAGCTAAACAGAGGGGAAGTGTTCTCTCTGGGGCATACTTGACTCCATATCGCTACTGACATCATGTTAGTCTAATCACAGACCTGAGCATAAATTCATATGTCCATTTGCCTAATAGCACAGTACATATTTGCAAATTATATCCAAATGTTTTTTTAACAGATTTTTTTAAATACTGGAAAATATATATGTGTAATGAGTTTGTCTTTGAGTTTTCCTTTCCTGTAATGATCTCTGTATCCTGGAGTCAAAGTCCATTTTCAGCAGTGTCTGTGTGATATTTGACCACTCAGTGTTCCCTAGTTCAATGTTCCAATGATCAGTGTTTTCAAGAATTCAACAGTAACTCAAAAATACACCAAAATATGTATCGTTACATAAGAACAATTCTCACATCTAAATTCTGCACAGTGTATTTTTTCAGCCAGTCCTTACAGAAGTCCTGATCTTCACTATTAAACAAAAACAAAACAAAGTGGCCAAACTCTTGACCATCCTCATAGGTTCACATCAAATAACAGTGTGTGATGTCTTGTTGTTTTTTCATACCAACTAACCAAAACAGTTGCGAATTCACATTACTGTGAAATTCTTCATAGTGCTAGATGAGCCTTGAGCACCCCTCAGGGAAAAATAAACAATAGCAGCATTTGTTACACTAATAAAACTACTGCTTGGAGTCCATTGTGAAGGTTGCAGAGGCAATGTCTTTTCCTCGGACTGTGACACAAAAGCTGTTCCGTGTTTTGTGCCTGTTTTCTCCGACACTAAATGAGACTATGTATATATAAGTCTAATCACACATAGCATCTCAAGTGGCTTCCAGTAAAGCACAATGTTTGATTTCCATTGTTTGGATCATAATAGCCGTCGCAGCCATTGGGTATGCGACAGCGAGACATGTGTACCACCCACTGTGAGGGCAAATACTCCAGTGGCTGCATTGTGCAGCAGGAATTCTTATTTGCAAACATTGCAAACAGATTACATCAACACACAGACTTAGAAAGACCCAGCATAGATCAACCCTGACTGACCAACAGTCTCCGGTCAGAGAGGAATAAACAACATAGTTCAACAATAAAAAGATAAAATAAAATTAGCAAATTCAACAAATTCAAGCAAATTGATCATCCTTTTTTTTTTAAGCATAAAATTAATGTTATAAACAAAAATAAAATACAAACACAATCAATCAGATAAGACATCTATAACTCTACAGTATCTCTGCATCTTTGAGTAACAATAATTGATTTACTTGTTACATGAGTGATTGCGTAAACCCACCATGAAGTGGTCTTACGCAACAGATTCTAGTGTTGTAAGTATTGTTAGGTCACTCAGTGGCTCTTTTTGCCAAAGAATGTTGCTAAGTAAAAGGAACTCCGAACAAACTTTTCCTCACACTGATCTGAATGCTAAGAAGGGCAATATAAAGCAACTGGCTGCAGGAATATAATAAATATGCAAAAGCAATCTCAGTTTTAATGGTAGTGAATTTGTTTTGTGACATTTACTACAACTACATGGATATTTGTGAAAATTCAATGCAATCATTTTTAACAGACACAAAACATTAATTTCATAACCGCTCCATTTTTAGTTCTACGATATGCCACCTAAAAGGAGCTGTCTTTATCTCTGGGCTTTCCCAGGACATGTCATTTTTAACAATAGTATCAAAGTGGTGGAGAGATACAGCGAGATATACCATGATGGTCAAACAATAAAACTATTTTAAAAATGATGCACATTTCACCCTTGTTTCCTTTCTGCCAAGATAGATTGCCAAACAAGTAATTGTAGTAAGTTCATAACATAACTCTGTCAGAAGCTGACGTTCTTATATGTGGTTTACTATAAAGGTACATTGTTTCTGAGAAAAATTACAGCACCAGGAAAACTAAATATAGGCACTTCATGTTGTTGTATGTATAGTGTGTTTTTATGATTTGTGAGATATGTGAGTAAATCATTTTGGACACATTGCTACATAATTTGCCTTTTTGTGTGTGTGTGTATGTGGTGACATGCCCCTATACAGATATACTGCATGATTATCCAATCATTATAGGCTATGTGTGTATATGTGAGCATGCTTGCACTTCTCAAGCAATAGGTCAGTGTAGTCCAAGATTAAAGAGGTGATGTGCACCGTGAGACAGTGTATACAAAGCAGTTAGAGAGACCTTCTTTCCTGGAATGCACACGTGAGCCAACAACAAACTTGTGTTGTGCCTCATTCTTTTGGAACTAGATGAAAATTAGGGAGCATTTTTTAAAGAAATGGAGAAGAGGTGACGGCAATAACCTATGCCTCCACTTTGTAAGATTGTATTCTGTTATCATAATTTAACACTTCCAGGCCTTAGTCAGTAACCATAAACACAACTGTGAGTCAAATGTGCATGAGAAACTGTGAAGATTGTTTCCAGAGAGCTATGGGAGTCAATGCAAGGCCACAGTGTTGAATGATGTGCGGGAGAGGGGATGGCATGAAGCTTGTAAATAGCCATATAGACATTCAGTGCTATTTCTTGCTAAACTAACATTTTTCTCTCCTATTGAACAACAGACTCTCAGCAGTAGTCAGATGGACTGATTGTGGCGTGTGTGTGTGTGTGTCGTGATAACATCCCGGCAGACTGGCCTCTAGCCAGCCATGGGCAAGCTCACCCTGCCGTTTGATGTCGAGGGTTGGCTCCAGGCAGACCAAGCATTGTGTCCCAAACAATGAACCCCAGACCCACTGAACTATAAACATGTCCCTTTGGGGGCGTTTTCCTCAGATTCTGTGCAGGAGACACCCAATGTCAGGAAACCTGACCCGACTTTTCCAAATTTAGTAACCATAAAGCCCCAAATGCTGCTGACTTGGCATCCAAGATTGCGGGTCTCCTTCTCTAATATGATATTAATGCACTTGGAATGTTGACTGACTCTCAAGTCTGGGGTGGAGTTCTTAGCACATCTTGTAATTCAGGGAATTTGGTTAAATTTCATATTGAGAATGGAAAAATTTTGTATCACCTAAATAAGTTTTTGTAAGCCAGCCCCATTATTTTAAGTCTTTATTATGGCAGCCACTGAGGTATGTGGCCAACTGTTATACACTGTATACCTGCACATTTTTAAATGACATAATTTTTAAACTTAAACTTTTCAACTCTTATGTGGCCATTAGTTTTTGATACTTTTTGATACTTGTTTTTTGCATTATTCTTTATACTATGTGGTTTGTCCATGTGCTGCTACTATGACGGGACATCTGTCTATCTATCTATCTATCTATCTATCTATCTATCTTGACATGATTGCTTTGAATAGAATGCGGCCTTGTTGTTGAGACTCTCTTCTATCTGGTCCTGGATCTGTCCTACTGAAGTGCCCTTGAACCTGAGCATCAAACTCACTCGCAAGAATCACATCATTATTTAAAGTTACCTGCCCATGCACTACCCACTGTCCACCAGCTGTGGTCGCTGCTGAGTTTCCTCAGTGAGCAGAGTGTGTGAGAGGCCTTCCGGTTCCTCTGGCAGATCAGCTGACTCTGATGCTGCTGTCAGGAGACCTCATCAACTGTATTGAATGGCAACTATGAAAATGATCAAGCCGTAGAAACGCCATTAACAACTTTATTACTTTTTTTTTACTATTGACGGACACATTTTGTATTCACAGGTGAGTGAAACTGTTCGACAACAGCAGTATCCACCTGTGTTGTTGTTGTTGTGGGCAAAGCTAAGTGGCTAACCGTAGCTAATCCCTTCTTGATGTTACCTGACCTTAACCACCTTGTTTTCTGCCAGCTTCAGTTTGTACACAGTACCGTTTAATTTTTATTTATGGCTCTGTATCGTTAGTTAGCAATCAGGAATATATATATTTATAGTATTGGGATAACAGTAACGTCAGCCTGTACTGGACTTAAACACTGACTGAGCTCCTGTTGCTAGTGTAACGTTAGCATCATTTCATTAGCTCGCTTAGTATAAACAGTGTCAGGACAAATCAACACTAGCAGCTTTCTAGTGATAAAATATTGCTAAAGGTAGGAGGTGTGTAAACACAGTTCTTTACCTGTATTGTCGCCAAATCAGTGCTATTGATTAAGAGACAGACTCAGTGTTTCTCACTGTTTTATTAACTGTTGAGCTGAATTATAACAGAGCACACATTAGTCTAAACGCAGTTCTCCTCTCAGTTTTTTCACTAGCTTCACCACTGCTGTAGCCATGTCAGAGTTTTGGTTGATCTCTGCCCCTGGAGAGAAGACCTGCCAGCAAACATGGGACAAAATGATGGCAGCCACCACACGTACCAACAACCTCTCCTTCAACCACAAGTTCAACATCCCAGACCTCAAGGTTAGCATGGATTTATGGGCTTCCCTGCTTGTCACAATTGCAAACTTCTTCTCCCATGCTGAAGTACGGGGCCAGCACTTTGTGGTATTTAATCTATGGACAAGTAGTTGAATGTGGACATATAATAAAATATTATATAATTATTTTTTAATCTATTATTTTATAAAGGCCATATGGTGGTATTACTTGTAAAACTAGGCTCATATGATGATCACTCACCTTATAGATCCACTGTCAAGAATAAGCTGATTGTGTGTGTGGGAAGCAGCCTTTACACCGATCCGATGCCTGCATGTTGAAGCGTTGATTTGCTGAAGTTTTCATCCACAGAGCAGCTCAGCTCGTCTGGTTCGGGTTCTCTCTGTGCTGAAAGTGAAGTAACCCCGCTGACCTTGCTGCCACATGGGGCTGTAATGTTCTCCTGGAACTGTTAGCAATGCATGAACGGCTCTGGACAAAGAGGCGCCATCCTAAGCACATAGGGCCCCCTGGATGCCACTGCAGGCAGACTGAACCCCAGATGTCACTGTTTAAACACAACCCTGCTGACCCCACTTAAAAACGACGACGAGTTTCAGGACTGATGAGTCAAAAGTCATAATGTGCTGATGTTTTATTTTTGCTTTTTGTGTTCAAAAACAGGTGGGGACACTAGATGTCTTGGTTGGGCTGTCAGATGAACTGGCAAAATTAGACTCCTTTGTTGAAAGGTATGTTACCTGCTGTATTCTGACTTTTAATCAACGATCTTATTCTCTTTCTTGAAGGAATGGCTGTTTCTGTGATTAAATTGTTATTTTCTAGGGCTCTCATAGTCATGTTGAATACAGTCTGTGTTCTCCTCTAACCTGTGCAGTGCTCCTGACTCTCTGATGTAGCCGGTTTGCCATATCCCTAATCCCTACCCTTACCTTGTAACAATGAGGAATTTCACAGGGGCCTGAGGCTAGAGGGCCTCACAGTTTAAACTTGGCAATTTACAGTTTGGTGACACACCAGCAGCTCTTTCTTTAGTCATATTTATACCCGATGACTTATGTGCTGCAAGTATGTTTGAGTGTAATTTATAGTCTTTTGGAAATATTGACATCCAAAACTCACACCCAGCCATTACTGCCCGAGCTCTGCTTTGCTTCCTCTATAGATATTTCCAAGACTGTGAGAAAGACCAACCTTGCAACATGGTTTCACTTGTTTGACTACAGACTGTCTTTAATCTAGTTCCTTTTTTGATGTTTCCCTCCAGCATATCTGAAAAAAAGACAGTATCTTAACTACTGAATTCTTACTGTTTTGATTGGATTATTTGGATTTCGATTACTTTGTTGTCCTTTGTAATTATATAAACAATAAAAATGTTTTATAGATAGTCCAAATCAACCCTAAGTGGCAGATATACTTTCTTATGAACTTTTTCAGCATGAGATGTGACTTGGCTCCCATGCCTTGGCTTCACTACTGTAGACACAGTCCTGCTTTGATGTGCTGCTGAACAGTGTGGTTAAAAATTGTGAACTCTGCAAGTCTGCCAATATTATAAATTGCCTTGTCAGAAAATTGCCTTAACAAGAATATGTGAAAATGTTTGATGTGTGTGTATGCTTGCGTTACATTTGGAGCATGAGGTCGTGGTGGTCGTGTGAGAGTGTGGTTTACACTGGCTTTGTGCTTGCAGTTTGTTTTGTGCATGGTATGTTTTGATGTGTCCCGGCTGTTCACAGTGTGGTGAAGAAGGTTGCTCAGTACATGGCCGACGTGCTGGAGGACAGTCGAGACAAAGTGCAGGAGAACCTGCTGGCCAATGGAGGTACAGTGATGGTTACAACACAATGTGTCCTCATTATTTAATACCAAAAAAAGCCTGGTTATCGAGTGGGATAATGCAAAGCAAGGTTAATTGGGCAGTGATGATAATAACTTTAGGAACACTGATGTTGTTCTAAATATTCTAATACTAATACATACAATAATGGTACATAATACAATCTTTAGAAAAGGCCATGGCCACAACTATGTGATGGATCTGATGGATTATCCAAATGAGCCTGACCAAAAAACATATTTTCTCACTTACCTATTGTAGTATCTAACCATCCAGGTTATTTTGGTTTTATTTGCCCAGGGCACTGGTTGAGACATCCGCCTCACCTCCAGTAAACAATGAGGTGAATAGAATTTTATTTGAATCTGAAACTCATTCACCTCCATTGTTTACAGGGACATGGCAAAACATTCTGAGAAGGATAGATTAGAATCTGGGCAAATAAAATGACCCTTTTTGCAGTTACCTGAAATCACTGTAATAAAAGTGTAGCTTTGCCCAACGTCAATCTTACAGTAATCTGATAGTAAGCAGTTAATATCTGGTCTTTTGTTGTCTTCTTTTCAGTTGATCTTGTCACCTACATCACAAGATTTCAGTGGGACATGGCAAAATATCCCATCAAACAGTCACTTAAGAACATCTCTGAAATCATCTCAAAGGTAGGTCTCTCAAAAAATGAATGAATTCAGCATTATGTTTATGTATTATGTCAATATTTGTACAGATATTTATGTTAATTGTCCATGTTTATTTTTGTAGCTTAATGTATGCTATGTAGTGTTAGGGCTTTCAACCATGTTTTTCATCTTTTACAGCAAGTAACTCAGATTGACAATGACTTGAAGACCAGAGCATCAGCTTATAACAACCTGAAGGGAAACCTGCAGAACTTAGAAAGGAAGAATGCGTAAGTAATCTACGTGTACAAATGTGCAAGTCTAACACTACATTTAGTCTTAGAGTAATGTCGTCAGCCAGACCAAACATGATGGACCATTTCACATGGACCACAATGTATCTTTACCCAGCCTTTTAGCAAAATAGATAAACTTCTTCTAACTTCTCTTCAGCTGACTGGACATCTCTTGGGTCATACCAGGCAGCTTTAAAATACAACACTTCCCCATGCTTATTTATCAGTCAACCTTCAGGGATCACTGACCATATTTCTATGTCAACATGGCCTGAAAAGCTACTGCGACTCTAAAATGCTTTGTCAACACCGGGCACCTTCCATGTTATTGTAATACTGTTATGTGCCACCAGAGGGAGCCTGCTGACTCGGAGCCTGGCTGACATCGTCAAGAAGGAGGACTTTGTACTTGATTCAGAGTACCTCATCACTCTGCTGGTAGTTGTACCAAAGTGAGTATTAGTTCCATATGATGGCAAGTAATGCAAGCATGTGCGGATGTAAATGACTGAAATAATGTGGCAGCGTAATTCGGGAGAAAGGAAAATGAGATGCTAATTTAGTATCTCCTCATCCTTTGTTCTTTCAGGACAGGATACACTGACTGGCAGAAAACATATGAAACATTGGCTGAGATGGTGGTGCCTCGATCCTCAAAGTAAGTCATATCATCATGTCAAATAAAATGTTAAATTAAATCATTATCTCACAAAAACACAGAGAACAAGTATCTGCATTTTTCATGGGTGATTTGTTGCTTGTACACTTTGGGTACTTTGGGGTTAATCTCACCTCATTAGTATCAATACAGTATAATGTATAACATGTGCCTGTCTTTTCTTCTAGTCTGCTATTTGAAGACAATGACAGTGGACTGTTCAGTGTCACTCTATTTATGAAAGCCATCGATGACTTCAAACACAAAGCCAGAGAGAACAAGTAAGAGTTGTTACACTGAGCTAACACACGCTATCACTGCACAGGACAAACACACACAAGAGGTGTGAAAAGAGGAATTGAGTTTATTTTAAAGGAAGCCAGACTGCTAGGCAAATAAAAATAGCTCTAACTAAATATATCAAGTAGACAGTGCAACAGTGATCAAACGAAGCTGACTTCTGCCCTCCACATCTTCTGTCTAGGTTTGTAGTGAGAGACTTCCAGTACAACGAAGAGGAGATGAAGGCAGACAAAGAGGAGATGACACGGCTCTCCACAGATAAGAAGAAGCAGTTTGTAAGTGATGGAACAGGAAGGAATCTTCTCAATAAACCTGCTCATTGACACAAATCTTGCCTGAAATAGATAATCCATTACAGTGAGGATTTATTCAATTTATTTTACAACAAAGTTGCTTGTACTTGTCAAAATTACATTTTTGTTGAACACTCCAATCCCTGAGAGTTGATAATTAAAAGTTTAAAAATGATCACAATCCCAAGGTATGTTTCTTGTCACTCCAAATTACACAGAACAAGCGGTGATTTCATCAGGATTTATATACAGTTTGTAGTTTCTTGAATTACAAAGTTTGTTTTTTATCTGACTGGATGATTTCTTTTCCACTGTGCTTTGGGCAATGGAGTGATAACTTTCTTTTTGGAAAACAACCAAATAAAAAGCCTGAAGCAGTTGGAAAACTAAGTGCTCTGCAGCCAGCAGAATCAGAAAACGCTGACCACACACAAATCCACTGCAGTGAAAAACGTTTCTTAAAAGTGTTAATATTGACTTAAGACCTGTCTGCAAAATTGGGTTTTGATAAGAAACAGACATTTATCTTGTTGATTGCAAGCACCTTCTTCTCCTGTTTGGACGAGACTCAAGACTGCCACATCCGAAAAAGATATAACTCTTATCTGCATCTCTTCTCCGCAGGGCCCGCTTGTCCGATGGCTGAAAGTAAACTTCAGTGAAGCCTTCATCGCGTGGATCCACATCAAAGCACTAAGGGTCTTTGTGGAATCTGTTTTAAGGTATTGTGACTGGTCCCACACATGTATCTACAAATTAGCTGAAGTATTATTTGACAGGTCTTGTTTCCTTTTATTTTGCAGCTGTTAAAAAGATATTTCATGAATTTGTATGTGTATTTATGAAATGTGTATTCATGAAATGTGTCCCTCCAGATACGGGCTGCCGGTGAACTTTCAGGCCATGCTCCTGCAGCCCAACAAGAAGACCATGAAGAAGCTGAGGGAGGTGCTCAATGATCTGTACAAACATCTGGACAGCAGCGCAGCGGCAATCATTGATGTGAGTACTGAGATAATATTATGTAAAGGTTGTTATTACTGCATTTACTACAATGTCATAGCTTTAAGAAAAACACTGCACATCTCGAAGCAGCATACTGGTAGGCATGTGCTATTATAAAAACTTTATAATATGATTAACATGACAGAAGGTAGGTATTAAACTTCTGTCATGTTGCAAGTAAAATAATATCTCAATAAGTATTAAATCGATAATTAAAATGAACATTATACCTATTACAACATACAGTTGTAATACTGTATACAATACCTCACACAGTATCTCTTTCTGAAACTTCGACTTCTCTATGCAAAAATGCATTAATGTGTGTATCGGCTTTGCAGTTATTTTAGATGTAAATGTTACATGTTAGTCCACTGCAAAAGAAACTAACTGCGAATTAAAAAAACAAAACGTGTATCCTAAATCTATACTACTAATTCTAAGCAGGTTTCGGGTCTGTTACGTCTTCTCACTGGAAAAGTGACAGTATAAAGTATACGCAAACCAATCGTTTCCACAATGCAGTGCGCAAAGGAAATGGAGAAGCTGCTCACAGCTTAAGAACATTCCGGTTTGTGGTTTCTCCTTTTTCATTTAAAGTAATTGTTTAAAAGTTGAATTGCCTGTGACATTCCAAGCCACAGTTTGATTGACATCCAACACTTTGCTGTCAGTATATAATGGTTAAGTATGTTGATATTTTTTATATACTAACTGCACAAAACAGTTTACTGTCATGATTATTGTGTTGTACATTCTGTGTAGAATTAATATGTACAGTAGTATTGATTTAGGACAAAGAGATGGAGTCTCTGCGCTTCGCCTCCATCATTGTGTCAGAGAATAGCAGGTGCTCCCTCTCATGGCCATAGCTAGTTACTGCAAAAAAGACAGCAACTACGTTGGCGTGAACCTCTTTCTATTCAGTCTATATTGAGTACTTGAAGTTGAGTATCAAATAGTTAATGTTTTTGATTGAGGTATAAAGCTGTATTGATTAATATCCCAGCCCTTTAACAGTGTTGTGTAAAATGATAAAATGATAAGAAACTTAACGTGAAAATAAGTTTTGGTAAAATTAAAAAAGTAAGCTGTAAATGATTTGTAAATGCAAATCTTATTTGATTGTCTTTTTTTTTTTTTAAGTCTGCGATGGACATCCCAGGTCTAAATCTGAGCCAGCAGGAGTATTATCCTTACGTCTACTACAAGATCGACTGCAACCTGCTGGACTTTAAAGTTTAAGACTTTAATCATTTTGTCTTTATGTTGAGTGCTGGTACAAACCTCCACCCCTCCTCCCCTCGTCCCCATTGTCTGTCTCCTCACTGTCGCCTCTCTCGATCAGCTGCTTGAATGACAATGCTGCATGTTCATTCCTTGTGGTGAAAAAGGCTCATCACCATGCTTCTACCATTTTTACAACCAAGGGACAAAAAAGACTTTTAAATATTGTTTTTGTTTACAATTTATTTTTCTTTCACTCTGCACCGATAATTAGCTTCTTTTGATGTGAAATGGATAAAGAAATCAAACTGGAGAGCTGTATATTTACTGTGTCATTCCACGTGTGCTGGTGTGTATTGATAGCTACATCTTCTGTATTGGTGTTCACAGATTTGTGTTTACATGTGGGCAATGTTCTCACTGTACCCATGGCATACCCATCCGGTATGTGTTTCTGAGACTGTGGATCATCCTTGCAGAAACTGTGCAACAAAGATGTTATACGAGTGTGTGTTGTTGTCTCATGTTGTGTATATTTGCTGTCAAAAGAGATCTGTATCAGAGTATTGTGTAAGCCATTGATTGAATAAATATCATTGATGAATGAATCAAATCAAATGTGTGTGAGGTTGTGAATTTATTAACAAACAAACACTGTATGTGTATCATTTCTTCTCAGATTTTATTTTGATTGAACTGAATGGAGAATACTTTTTGAGTATGGTGTGGGTGTTATATACTAATGTGCATGTGAGAGAAATGAAAAAGAGACACAGGCGATGTCTTTGTAATAAAGAGAGAGATCCTCTGTGAAGCCTTGGGATGACTCATGATCATATGCAGAGCCAAGGGCAATCTCAAGGAAATTTCCTCTTTAACATAAATCATTTGGAATCCTCATAGCTGCAAGAAAAATACTTCAATTTCAACATGGAGGACAGCTGGAGATACCAACAGCCAGCAGGGGGCTCCAGACAGAGACTTTAGGTGAGGCCCTTGCATGATAGTTCAGTGTGCTGGAAGTGTTTTGGTGCATGCTTTTACCACACTATGAAAATACTTGATTACATGTGACAATTTTGCATTAAAATATTTACCTCAGTAAAACTATTTGTAACAATATGGAAGTAAAAGTACAAGTACTCCTTATGCAAAGTGTCTCTGCCAATGTTATTATATTATTATTGGTTTATTATAATTGATACATTACCATGTAAGCTATCCTCTTATGTTGTAGACTAGGTGGCTGAGGTAGAGTCACTTCACTGCTTCACATACTGTTGGGAAGTTTAATCTCCAGCACAGCATCATATTTTACAGACTGATTCCCCAAATTTATATTTAGTGCATAAAATCTGAATCTTAAAAGTAACTACGGGAGTAAATGTACTTAGTTACTCTCCACCACCGTTTATATGTGTCTCTGAACTGTATGTGTTGCATGTTCCACAACTGTAAAAACGGCAGAAAGTCAAAAGAGCCACAAAATTTACTGCCGGCTTGCAGTGAAATATAATTTAGCAGAATAATGTTTTGATCTAATAATATTTTCAAAGAACCTTCACAGAAGTCACATGTAGACATAAGCACACCCCTCAGTCAGGAGTTTGTAATCTGCATGATTAAGAGCCAATCTACTGGATCAGTGCAGAACACTGTCTGTGACTCCAGGGGCAAAGTACGTCTATGTTTTAAAAATTGATCAATATATTCCAAAAACACAATATAAAGCAATCTAGAAAAAAATCACTAAAATACAATCCATGTATCCCATGACTGAAGTATCTAAGAAGGAAATAGTTATCATAGAAACTACTACATAGGAACAGATTTGGTAAATGGCTCTGTCACCAGACCTCTGCTCAGGTAGAAGATGGGTTGATCTATGATGAAAATGATGTGATATTGCCAATATCAACATACCAATCGGAGTGATAAAGATTGTCCTGCCTTGACAATTAGAGAGTGAGAGTAATCCAGCACATTTTGTGCAGCCTGTCTGTCCCAGTCATAGGACTAATCAATAAGTGAAAACACTGAGTCAACCACACAGTGTTTTCACTCATTGACCATGAGTGTGCAGGACCTTTTCATATCTTTGACATTTACCAAGGAAAGAAAGGAGTGTAAAAACATGAAGTAGGCAAATGAATAAGAGAAACACACACATTAAACATAAATGAAAAAATAAATGATTGAAAGAAACATATAAACCTTACTTACCTGGCAGGGGAGATACCATGATCACGAAGGTGGTTCGCCCAGGGCGAGGCTCAGCCATTGCACTGCGGTTGTGTTGACCCCTGTGAATTCCCCAAATGTGGGAATCTCAACTGCAAAATTTGTGGTAGTGGGGGACTGCGTTCGCGCTCTCCCCTGATTTTTTTTTTTTTGTAAATTTCCCCACTGTGGGACGAATAAAGGTTTATCTTATCTTAAAATAGAACTTCATCCAGCATAGAAAATGTTGTTTATCCAAAATGCTCATTAAACATAAAATAATGAATATATGATTGGTATAGTACAGAATGGGGCAACACATTAATTAACAGTACCAGTAACTATGTAATATTCATTCCACTCATGGTTGGGTTAATCTCAACATCCAGCTGTTGCCCCCTTTGACTCCCTCTGCCTCCCACCCTCTGTGCACTGTGCAGACCCAGTTATAGGCCTCCATCAGGTTCAGAGCACACAGACAACACCTGCCTCCTCTGCTGGAATATTACATTAATGTCTTATTCAGTGTGTGATATCTTCATTAAACACTCATGTACTTAGTAATATAAAGCATGTGAGCACAATGTAAACTAATAAACCACGATAGTTAATATTGATTGCTACTTTATTGGTGCAAATTCCCTTAAAAATGTGCAATTAATAGACCCACCTACAAACAGCTGATAGTGGATCTGAAGGTTTGGGGTCCCAGGGGTTCTGGATTATTCATCTTTGACTCTGATGAAACACATTTGAATGAATTTGACAAAGAAAGAAAGAAAGAAATCAGCATGATCATCATTACCTGGCCAATTTTCTTTATCAATCCATCTGTCCGAAACCCGGAAATAGATGCAGGGATTTGTGTGTGTGTGTGTGTGTGTGTGTGTGTGTGTGAGTGAGTGAGTGAGAGAGAGAGAGAGAGAGAGAGAGAGAGAGATCATGTGACGAAGGAGCGAGCCTGCCTGTGTTGTGATGTGAGACACACACACTACAGTCACACACACATACACACCGTCTCATGACTGCAGGTACCGAAACCTGAACAAGGCGATAGAGGGAAACATCCACCGGTGTGCTGCTGCTGCTCTGGGGGTCTGAGGAGTGAAGCATCCATGCCTCCAGGTCCTCTCTGTCTCCCCGGCCTGGAGCTGCTGTCGTCGTCGGGCCTCCTGCGCTGAGATAATGAGAGGATGGCCGAGCGGCGGGACCACGGAGGGCTGACCGCCGCTGCAGCCTCTCGCCGGGATGAGCCGCAGCATCACGGCGCCATGAGTTCGGCGGAGGAAGCGGCCGTGGAGTGTCTGTCCCTGGAGGAGATCCTCAAGCTGTACGGTCAGCCCATCAACGAGGAGCAGGCTTGGGCGGTGTGCTACCAGTGCTGCAGGACGCTGGCGAAGGGATACCGGAGCCGGAGGAGCTCCGCCGCTGCTGCCGCCGCCGCCGGAGCAGCATCATCAGCCGCGATGAGGATCACCGGGCCGGGGGATGTGAGGATACTGAAGGACGGGTCTGTGAGGGTGGACCAGCAGGGCTGTGAAGGTAAAACATGATTTTAAGAGTGAAGCTGCTCTCATCTAGGCCAGATCATCACTTCCATATGAAATAAAGGGGGGCTGAGGTGTTGTGATTGTCCTTATGTAAAAGACTTGAATACATAACATGGCCTAAAAAAATCACAGCTATAGGCCTTCTTGTGTATAATCACCAACAGGGATCTAATACATCATAGTGGCACCATTACTATTAATGTCTCTATAATGAAAATGTGCAGGCCTACACTTATTTTCAAATGCACATGTAGAAGCTTTCTGTCATGTCATTTGCAATCTAATGTGCAGCAGGACAAAACCAGCCAGAGTCAAGGCTCCATCACACATGACCTGATCTCTGATAAACAAAGAAACACCATCACAGACCCCTGCTGCTCTGCCTCTTCTTTTTTTTTTTCTGAAGGCACATGTGTGCATCATGTGGTTTCGCCTCCCTTATTAAAAGACTCTCATCCTGTTTGGCCACTTCATATCAGATCAGTGCAGTTCATTCAGCTTTATCTGATTAAAGCATGTGATTACAGGCTGAAATGTGCAAATGGGCACCGATTGGATCAAGGTGTGTGTGTGTGATGGTTTGCCCCTGCCTTGTATCAGCGTGGCCTTATTCAGCTGGTCCTGATACTTGTGACATGGGAACCCTGATTTTTTACAACTATAATTAATGATCTGCTATAAAAATGGAGAATTAATGTGCTGCTGGTATGACAGTGTTTCCATTGCCAAGCTGAAGACATCCAAGGCAGTGAGAGGAGACAGCGCTGGCAGCAAAGTGTGCCAAATTAAAAATCACTGCAATATTCTGGAAATATCATTTAGGGATTTACACTGTGTCTGTGGGGCTATGCAGCATTTTTATAGTGACTTTATTGTACTTTATGGTAATTTATGTCTCATATGGGAGAGAGCTCTGGTCTTTCTGTGCTATTTGTCTGTACCTCTTACTATAGATCTTTTTAACGAGGGATCAACATACACAGCAGATGACACTGCTACTCGCCATGTGGCACGTGTGTCGCTACAGTCAATGGGTGTGTCTGTGAGAGATAACATGCACTTAAACCAAACACATTACAGAGGCCGAGGCCTGGCATGTCCATCGCCGGCTGTAATCACATTTGCTCTGACAATGAACACAGAGTGCAGCACAGACCGACTAAATCTGTCCATCTGTATATGTCTATAATGGATGATACCTGAGGGACGTTTCTCTTAACTCAGTTGCAATGTACACACACAATACTGAACACTGCTGAGTCAATGTTCTGGCTTTTGATTCAATAAATGCACTGAATGCTTCGTGTAATCAACTTTCATGAGCAAATCTGAGATGAGCAGCTGCGATGATGATGCTGGTTGTGGCCTGTAGCTCTATATGCCTTGAATGAATGGGCTATTTTTAGGGGTATGGAAGCAACCATTGGAGAGGGGAGTCCAGGCTTTTATTCCTCTGTGGATCACGTAATGTCACATCATGCAAGATGTATTAAGAATATTTTGAACTGTTGTAGTTCAGCTTGTTGTTCGGCATTTGTATTTGCAATTTAGATGTCATGTTTTGTTTCTGTTAATATTGCTTCAGTGATCGTGTTGCTTCCTTCACATCAAACACCAAATGTGCAAAATATTATACACACTTTGTCTTTTCATGAAGTGAAAGGTGTTCATTTGAACTGATTTTTAATTGGATGTTATTCAACACCATCAGTCATATAAAAGTGGATATTGTTATAATATTTTTCCATACAGTTAAATTGCCGGGTTGATTTGTTTACGTTTGCATTTGTACTATTAATACTAGGAGTGGCAGAAGCTGGGCACTTCAACTATTCCCATATCTATTTTAAACATTTATCCATCATCCAACCTGTAATGCTCAGTGCATGGCTGACTCAATATTTGGATGCATTTTTTAATCAAGGTGTTATTTCTATGTAGCAACTATGTCACCATCTTGCAGAAGTACCCTGGTTGGGAATCACCGCTGTTCATGTCTTCAGGCAATTCCAAGTAATTTGGGGAGCACTTTGCAAGAGTTTTCATCAGTCTAACCACACAAATGGTTTTGGTTTTCAGGGTAGTGTGCTGGTCTAATTGCCACTTATCAGGCTCTCTCTCTACCTGATGCACAAGCTCAGCTGGACAAACTCATTCATGTAAGCAATGAGATTAATCTGTGGTCAAACTTTTAAGCATTTAGGACTCCTGAAGGTCTCAGCTGCTAAAGTGACTTCCAGTTAAATCCAGACAAGGTTAGTTTTAGACCCTGCTGTCACTCAAAACCCACATCAACCCAGTGTTCTTGCATTCAGCAGTTTATCTGGGGCACCTGACACGTGGCATTATGTCTGAATACATCATGAAAGCAGGACACTTTTAAGGACTTTGGTATCATGCCTAGACTTTGATAAATAGATTTAATTTCATGCTCCATTCCACAAGTGTTATAATATTATAAAGAAAGCACACTCAATTATCTGCTCATCCTGTTTGCAGCACACACACACACACACACATACACATCACAATGTTAGCATGGCGTTCAAATCTCCTGATGCAAGTTGAGGTCATGAGATGACGTCTGAGCTGTTGTGGCGTTGCATTATTGCGTGTTACAATACAAAACAGACGTTTGTTAAGAGGGTCATCTGTTGGTGAAGTAAAAAACAGCCTGGAGAAACATTAAAGTCTGTCTTATTTTTGAAGGGCGCGCATTCATGGTCACATCATCGGTCACATGCTACTTAAATCACTGAAGTAATTAGAAATGAAACAGAGCTTTTATTAAAACTGGTCTAGTTTGCATAACTAGAGCACAGGACACTGAAGCTAGTTTAATGAGGAAGAGAATATGTAATCACTGATGAGTAAAATACAAGGGGGAGTTAGACCACAGAACAAAGTGTAGGATGGCAAGAGATGATAGAAATTCCTCCATTTCAGTTTCTACAATTTAACAGTTTATCCTTTAAACCTGCATGAGGAACGTGAGCATTTAAAGGATAAGGCTGTGATGTTCTATATCAGGAGTTTTTAGAGTCTGAGAATGTGGGCCTCCACTCAGACAAAGCTTGGTAAGAGGTGCCTCTCACCCCTTTCAGTTTACCTGCTTAGTTTCACTCATTTCCTGGATGCCGATGGGATCGTGATCATATTATTTGATCCCATAAATGCTCAACAGTCGAGCCAAGATAATCTAATTTTGCTGTTTCACTTAACTTTAAACCAAATACATCTGTCCTATCAACTCCACCCAAAAAACTGTCTCAGAACTATCTCAGCTCACACATATTCAGGCTATTCTATGTTTTCTCCTTTCGATAACTTATATTTAATTATAAAAAATATATTTAATTACATATATATATATTTTTCCACTTCCGTTCACTGAGCCTCCCCTGAATCTGGAGCCCCTGGAGACCTGCATCCCACAGGTTGTTGAATACAGATTAATTTTGATGAAGTTTTCACTCCTTGCTGTTTGTATAGATCCCCTGTGGCCTGACACTGACAGTATGCGTACGGCATCTGAAATTAGTCGTCTCAGTTGCTCAGATGCCGTCCGAATTTGTGATTTTGGGTGTGTGTGCAGCTCGAGAGAGTCCTTTAGACTATCCATTGGTAGTTTCTCCCAGGTGATTGCAGTGGATCCTGAGACAATGTACATTTCACATGACACTTAGACACTGAAACAAAAATAATGCACAGCCTCTGACATCAATGGATATTCATCACCACATCATCACATGCAGTTAACCTCTGTTAGTTTTCATACTGTGCAGCATTTTTGCACTGTAACTAAACAATGTTACAAATATGTAGCCGTGCATATGCGTATATATAAGCTGCTTTATGCTTTGACTTACATCTGCTGCTTAACACAACACTGCTTTCTTGTTTCCCTGCAGGTAAATACAGCCCTTGCACAACAACAGAGGTGAGTAACTGCTCTGTAATTCTGTTGTACTTATTGTACTTCATCATCACATGCTTGCACACATTTTTGTGTATATTATTACAATATAATTGTTATGCTGGGTGGTAAAAATGTAAACAATATATTTGCCTACAACTAATGTTTTGGTCACCTTAATGGATTAGTTTGGGTGGAACTAGTTTTGAAACATTGTTTGAAATTATTTTGTTCATTAGCTCGAACACCTCAGAATGCAGGCTGGGAAACAGTGTTTGTGGAAAGTCAGTCAATTAATGAGATATTTATGAGAGGCAGATTGTGGCTGTACAGAGAGAGATAATGGCACTCTTAACCACAATAACAGCATTATGTCCTCTTTAAATATTTACCCTCTGCCGCTGGTTACATTAGCCAGTTACAGTAAAAGATGGCAGCCAGTCACAACATCAGAGATTGCATTAAGATTAGAGTGGGCTCTTTGCAGGATTATTTCAAATGCAACCAGTGTCAGATAGCGCTGGGGTTGAAACTGTCATAAGCCACGGGTGTGTGATGTGTTAATCCTTGCAATGCAGCTACTGCGGGTTCCATGCTGCTTAAACTAATACCTTTAATAAATAAAACAAGGTCAACAAGTGTATTTTTTCCAGTAGGTAATTTTTTACACTACAAGCTTTAAACTCAATAAGACATTGGAAAAAAACTTTCTCCAATGCAAGTTATCGATGGAGAGTTTCTGACATGCAGCGAATAGTCAAACTATTCTCCTAACCACAGTACAAGATAATGGCTTTCACTGTGTCTAACACAGCACAATAACACTGTCTTATCAGCATACATGTAAATAGTTTATGTTGGCTGCTAGTTATGAATTTGATGATCAGACATAAGACAAATCTGTCATCATGGAAGCCCATACTTTGACATGGGTCCCAGCCTCCATCCTCCCAGCTTGTGTCTTCATCCACATATTTTTCCTCCACCAGTCCCAGAGCTCCCAGCTGGCTTCTCCGATTGACTGGTTGGAAATGTCAACCCAGCAAGGCCTCCTGTTTGATGACAGTCCTGGGAGCAGATTCAGACCTAATTAAAGGGCTATGTGAAATTGTCCACCCTCCACACATGTGCTATCATCAGCTGCTGTTAATTGCTGTGATAATAGCTTGTGAAAATAGGTCTTACAGTATGGAGGGATTAGCTCTTCTGCTTCTGCATTTTAGGAATATTTTGCTGGATGTTGTAGATGGAATAATTTTAGCCTGCAGGGATCACTCTAGTTAGCAGATGCTGACTGATAAATGGCTTTGGTCTGAATATTTTGCATGCTAAATGTTGCCTATTGACTGAGGATCTCAATTCATTGGAGACATTGTGCAGTAGTTTTCAGGGAGCTCCGGAGTTGGATCGCTGTGTAATCGGGCTGTGATAACAGATGGACAGCAAATAACTCAAGCACACACACAGTTTACTGTAGAGGCAGAGAATGTGAAACTGTATAGACAAATCCCTGCTAAGCAGCTTTGCACCATAAATGAGTTCTCACAATACAGTGTGTTAGAGACTGGCTGACAAAACTACTGGCAAGTCGTCGGAGCTGCTTGATGCTTGACAGCATTAAATCCTGCGGCGGAGGCATTCTGATAGCACACAGCGTGGAATTAGCCCAAAGCTGGATGAACAGGAACACATGTGTAGTCAACGCTGACACACATTATCTGCACATGGCTTCAAACAGTGTGAACTCTAGCAAATGATGCGACTGTGAATGTCAGATGATGCTGTTTTCCTCAGGACCGAGTTCCTGGCACAGCGCACTGCAGCATAAGGCTCTTTGTGCAGTAATCACTGTGGCTTCACTGGAAATGCAGGATATTTGTTAACAATTTTGTAGTCTGTTACTCAAATGTGACAATTCTTTTATTTAGTTACATATTTCCTTTTTTATATGCTAGCTTTTGCAGGGAATTTGTTTGTGATCCCTGCAGCCACGCCGGCTAGACCCTCCTGGTCCCGTGATGCAGTGCAACCTCAGAAATTTGTGGATTATACTTGCTCACATTCCCCTTCTGTCAAAGTTTAACTGTGCACGCTCTGTGCTCTCTTCATGTCTGAGCTTTGAAGTTTGGGAAGGGATTACAGTTTAACGTCACATTCAGTGTTTAATAATAATCAGCAAATTCAGTCAGGAGTTATGAAAGTGTTTGGCAGGAATCGCATCTGCTTTTGTGCTTCCTGCAGGATTTGTGCGCGCATGGAAAAAGAGGGATCGCATGTAAAGGAAGGGAGATAAAAAACAAATAACACTGTGGAGAAATGTCTGTGTTTCGCTTCACGTCTCAGTCATATGACAAGTCAGAGGTCACAGCAGCATAGTCATGCGTAAGAATCTGAGAAAGGAATCCCCTCAGTGTTTGTTTGTGCCTGAGAGGAAATAAGCATCCGTTTCTTACCGTGATGGGAATGTCTTTAGATAAACACCTTCAACAAGAGTACTGTTTGTCTTATTTATTTATTACCCTGTTTGTCAGTTGCACTCATGTCATCAATTATAAAGTGGACTGATTGATTTTACTATAATCACATTAGCTGGCTTGTTAGATGAGGAGTTGTGTATTCTGAATTCTTTATGTGGTTTCTCCAGTTTTACAATATTTTCTTCAATATGTCCAAGCTGGAGGACGGCCCTGTCAGATATTTGGATAAATTTGATACGATGCAGCATATTCTTCTTTGTCCAAGAGGAAGAGTATTACTTTATATTAATTTGTTGATGCCAGACAGTTACAGCATACAGTTACATAATTGTTCGACGTATGTATGCGTGTCAACCACGTTTTCCATCCATCTCCATCACAGATCCATGTAAGTAGAATGAAAGAAGAGATGGCAATGCAAATAACAACAGAAGTTCTAGCTGATGCAGAGTCAGTCGGTCCACCACTTTGCTCCAGACCTTAATATCTCAGCAACTGTTGGATGAATTGCCATGATATTTTGTACAGACACACCATCAGGTTGACACCAAAGGGTTGGTTTTGATTGAAATATCTTGAAAACTGTTGGATAGAATGTCATGAAATTTGGTACACATACTTCAATCCTTATGACTTTGGTGATCCCCTGATTTTCAGCTAGTGCCACAAGCTGGTCAAGGGTTTCATGTATCCAATAAAATATATCTCAACATCTACAATATTTATTGGTGCAAAATGTGTTGCAGATATTCATGGTTCCCTGAATCCTACTGACTTTGGTGATCCTCTGACTTTTAATCTAGTATCACCATGAGGTTGAAATCTTTTGGTTCAGATTCAAATATGTAGAAAATTATTAGATGGATTGCCATGAAATGCAGATATTCATGTCCCCAACAGGATGAATTGTGAATTGTAATTTTGGTTCCTCTAGTCAGATCATAAAGACACCATTTTACTTTACTTACCACATTTTACTCCAGTACATTTATGAGTAAATACAAGCAAAATAATGACATTCCCATCAGCCTCAGCTGTACTTTGGGTTTACTGCCAATTAAGAAATGCCTGCATACTAACACACTAAACTAGATGGTGGACATGGTAGACATTGTACCTGTTAAACTGCTGCATGTTGGCCTAGTCATTGTGTAAGAATGCTGATATTAGCCCAGCCTAAGAACAGCTTTCACAGAGCCTCGAGCATGGCTGACTTATCTATACATACAATATACATAAATGCCCTGTGCCACCGCAGTCTTCTGCACGTGTGAATGTGAAGCAGTCGAGGAGTTGAAACTTAAGTGGTACTTGTGAGAACTTAGACTCCTAGAAAACGGTGTAGGTGTAGATGTATGTGAAGTTGGATGGATGCAAAGCTCAAGAATCAATTTACTCATGTTTGACTTGACGTTACAGTATGTCTGAGTTCATGGAGCTAGGATTAATGTGGGTTGTGCATAACTTATCTTTAAGAGGGAGAGGCTGTGAGAGACTTAACTATCACATTTAGAAATGCAGGATGTGTTGTTAAGAAATAAAATGAAATGGCACCAGATGGACTGGCACTGAGCCTGATTCCTGGCTCTTATTGCCAGAAATATATAATAAATAATACAGGATGTTTTGTTATAAAAGCTTAAAAGGACAGTAGGGAGGTAATTCATTTGTTGCAGTTTCGTTTTTTAAGTAAAATTCACTCAGCTCAGTTCCTGTTTAATTTCAGTGCCATGACCTAATTCCTGTAAACCCACTAATGAGTAAATATAAATGCCACAAATCCTCACGTTGCTTCCACAACCAGTTTGTTCTGATTCTGCTAATCCTCTGCTGCTTGGCTAACAGTGATAGATGCAAGGTTTTTGTGTCCAATCTCATAGATTTCAGTTAACATTTAATTAGCACTATTGGCTCTGGTGTTTGGTCTGTGGGGATCACACAAAGCTACATAACGAAGACTATTGTGATGCACAGTCTCTAACAGCTGGTGTCTTGGTCTGAGTCCAGTGAAAAGACCTGACCTTCCTCCATCAGACAGCGTTGTAACAAGCTTGTCTTTCTCTCATCCTGTCATTCATTCATGGATTCTGCCCCTCTTGTCCCTCTCAATACATTTGAAACATATTTTAAACCTTGACTTCATCATGTGGATTAATAACTAGTGCTGAAATGATGCATTGATTAATTGAGTAGCCAAGTGCCAGAAAATGAGTCGACTGATAATTAGATCGATTGATAGATTAATCTTTGAAATCATTTATCAAGAAAGAAACTTTGGTTCAAGGTTCTCAAATGCAAGGATTTGACACCATCAGTTGGACAAAGCAAGAGAAAAAGCAATTTTAAAGAACAGATCAGTATTTTGGGAAATATGCAATTTTTTTTGCAGAGAGTTAGATGAAAGGATGGATACCACTCTGACATCCCAGCGGTCAATATGAAAGTAGAGCCAGACTTGTCATCACCATGAGGTTGCCAGACACCCAGCAGAGCCAGTAGGAAGTTTCTGTTCCCAGCCAAGAGCTAGTCTGGCACATAACACCATGTGAATCCACAAATGTTTTTACATTTTGATTTTTGTACAGATTAAACAAACATTTATAATGTCTTAATATAATATACATAAATTATTATGATGACATAATAATCTTAACATGTTCACTGAACAGTTTCATACAGTTTCCTTATGACTGTATGTTTTAAACAATGACTACATGGCAGCAGACACCTGTCCATATTAACCCAGAGGATCCTATTACATCATGTGTAATGCACTGAACTAGAGCAAAGGTAGGATGTTACATTTATGTCCTCTTGTTAACACAAAGCTCTGTTGCTATATCATATCTGGCTGGTGTTCACCTGAGGTCATAGTTGCTTCTGAAATCTGAAAGTGAAATTCAACCTGGACTGGATCAGAAACCGACACCTGGACATCACATTTAGGTGTACCTTTGTGAAACACTTCAGTTTGTTGTGTAAAAAGCTGAAATGTCCCTCAGGTATAATATGAGACATGCAGGTGGATGGTAGATGGATGTTGGCTGTAGATTGGAGAGAGGGCCATGAATGTGATGTAGTGCTGTCTTTATGTGTTACTGAGGCAGCATTTAAAGGCAGCAGGTGGATGATAGCACCATCATGACAGATTTATCCATTGCCATCAGTCTCACACGCATAGGAATGGCATGAAAAATAAAATAAAATAAGGGTTAAATTCTTACTTTTGTTTAATCAAGATCTGGCTCTAAACCTGGTCTGATGAAACCACCGTCATTGAGACTGAAGTTCAGGTGAGGACAACAGTGGCTTTGGGAAACAATGTAAAAACATTTCGCTGTGCGTCACAATGGTTTTTATTTTGGCCCTTTGGCCGGCTTGCCTCCTCCTGCGTGACAGGAATGCTGAAATTTAAGCCAAGTTGTTTGATGTTGTTCTTGCCTGTGATGATGGCCACCGCTGCACTTTGCATCACCAGCAAATCTCCTTTGGTTGACATCTTCATCCTCTTTTTTTCTCTTTTCCTTCTCTCCACCCCTTCCTCCCTTCGCTCCCATCATTCTGCTCAGTCGCCTGGAAGCCTGGGAACCGGTCGGGGAGATTTCTAAGTGGACTGGAGACATTTTTCCTTTAGCCTGCCTTCATGCTCGTACGCCTTCACAGTCAGGGGGAAAGTTCTTATTTCCTGCAATCAGTCATAATTTGCAGTTAAGCATTTGTGAAGAATGTGTAAGAAATAACTCCATCAGGCTCTTTTTGACTTGAATGACAGCATAAACACGATTCTGTTTAAAATTTAAGTATGCACAATGTGAAAATGTGACAGGGTCTCTGACACATCTCATTTTCAATCAATTTCTCAATTTCTTTTTTTGTATCTTAAAACAAAATAGAATATGGCTCAATAGCATATCTCCTTTTGGTCCGCTACAGTACATACAGTGTGTTTGCTCTCAGCTTGTGCAAGAACACAAACAGTACGTGCAGACACGTGGTATACATTCAGTACATGCCAATAGAATGGGAAAGAAATACAGATAAATACACAATAAAGATAAAATAATTCATTCTTGGAGTTAACCCTGTCCATGCCTCCCACTTATTTTCCAGAAGTTCATCACCTTTGAACATTCCTATAATAATAATGATGATAATAATATCCTGTAAAAGTTGGTTTGCCATTAGAACAAACTGAGCAATTAGTGGACTGAAATATTTTCATTTCAAATAGTTGTCTTGAGGAGTAGAAACTACTATGAAGGAATTTATGTTTCAATAATGGATCTTTTGATGGTCTGGATTCCAAATGGAAGAATACTATTTGATCTTGCTAACTGCCAGCTGATATCTATTATAAGGTTTAAGGCTATATGGTAGTACCTAAGGAAGTACCACCCAGATCCTGATGCTGGGTTAAACCAGACATGTCGGGCTTGGAGAATGAAAAACCCATAATATATTTTAAAATGTGGCACATCTGAACCTCCCAATGCCTTTAATGTCTGTCCATTTGAAGCTGAATTTCTGGCTGCTTCTGAAAGTGGAAAAAATTGAAAAGATGGAAATTTCTTTTCACTTAAGTAAATCTCTTTTAGCAGCTCAGATACTGTTATAACCTTTGACTGAATTCTTGAAGACATGGATTTTAGATAAGACACATTAACTGCTGGGCAGGGCCGAACATCCCAGATCTGCCACATTCTCTACAACATGCTCCAGCTGAGGATCTCTCAGTTATAGCCTGAGGTTGCAGCAGGTCCCTGGAGGAGTATGATTGCATGTGCATTGTGTGTGTGTGTGTGTGTGTGTGTGTGTGTGTGTGTGTGTGTGCGTGCCTGACTCCATGGTGTCATATATCAGTGAGTGTGGATCCTGGTGGAGCTTAGACAAAGAGGTGGCATTCAGCCATTCCCCCCTGAGGAAACCCATCTCTTATGTGCTGATGGGGGAGAGGGGGGGCAGATCTCTCTAATGACTCCTCCTCCCTCCATGAATGTCCATTGATCTGCCCTTGATCTTCTTGTCTGCACACACACACACACACACACTCACACACACTCTTTAGGATCCTGTTTCTCTTGATGTCTCACCTTTCTCCACCCTCTTTGACCTCTCTGATTCATTCAATGACTCTCATCATCTAATTCACTGCTTCTTGTTCCTGTCTTCTGTCTTTGATATATGTCTTTCTCCTCCATCCTTCCTTCATGCCCTCATTCCCCCTTTCTCAGTGTGTTTTCGCTCAGTGGTTTATAGGCTGTCTCGCTCACTCTCAGCCTTTTCTCAGTGCTCAGGGCTGCAGAATAATCCCCTGTGTGATTTCCCACTCATGTCTTTTGTCTTGGCTTTGGCATTGCTGCCTTTATCCACCATGACTCTCCAATTCCACGCCCGATATAACTAAGTATAGCATCTCCTGACCAGCACAGCACAAACTGTAGCTGAAATAACATTAAACATTTTATATATTTTATGGGCAAGCATTTTATTCCAAAAACAATAATGCTTTTTAGGTTGAAGAATGCATTGTTTCCACCATACAGGAAGACATTAGTTTTCCTTCCTGTAATGTTTGTGACATATGAGCTTGTGATGTCAGTTTTATTATATTATTGTCCATTGTGCTTATTGTTAGTCTTCTGGTTTTGAAATGCTGTTGTTCATCCTGGATGTAAAAACTAAAGCATGGTTTCTGAAAGCAATTTTTGCTCTTATGTTTAAATAATTATTCTTGTGTTGAGTTTCAGCAAAATGGCTGTAAAAGGTATTTAGTAAACGTCATACAAGATGACTACATAATATTGATTAGAGCAGCTTGATCAAAATACTATGTATATGTAAAGGGTGTGGCTCCTGCTCGACTGTGCAGTTCCCCAGAGTTTATCAGCACCTTTTAGCTCATTGTTTCGGTTGTACAACGAATGTTAATGCTGCTGTGTGTATGTGGGTGTGTGAATAAGGAACAGTTAATGCTAACATGTGTCATAATGCCACAACAACTTCATAAGTCAATATGTCAGTGTTGTGTTTGCAGCTTATTGCATTTCCCCAAAGTGGTCGAAAGCTTAGTTAATGCCTCTGCGTAGAAAACAGCTGTTGTGTTCAACTTAAAGTTTTCATGGCAGAAACTAAGTATCAAAAGGGCTGTAAAACCATCTCAAACCACTTTTGTATCCTTTACATTTGTATGTGATTGGAACACTACCTATGTGTCAAAGAGCTGATGTGATGTAATGTGAATGATAATGCAGTCCTCGTTAGTATAGTGGACAGTATCTCCGCCTGTCACGTGGAAGACCGGGGTTCGATTCCCCGACGGGGAGTCTTAGCTTTTGCAAATTATATAAAGGAATATCTAATAAAGGAATATCTTATCTTATTGTGGCTGTGCACTTTTAAAATTCATATGCTTGAGGAATGATGTGAAATGTTTTAGCATTTTGGTACTTTTCCCACCGTTAAATTTTGCCACTGAAATAAAAAGTCAAGCACTGTTTTCTTTGAAGGACAAACTTACCTGTTAACTGTTAATAGTCACAGATTAAGCATTAAGTCAGGTGTGAGAATTTAATCCAAAAAGTTTTGGGTGGAGTACTCAAGTCCTGACATCCTCAAAATACTGACAGTGAACAAATGGCAGACGACCTCTTACATACCTTGGCCTCTGAATTCATCCTTTCAAAGACTATCCACATGAGGATGTATGATGTGACAATGGTGCTTTCCTCCATGCGTCAGTTAATCACAAGATCTGTGATCAGTAATCTGCTCCCAGCACCGGCCTGTCAAAGGGTAGTGAGCACATATATTTGCGTGCATGTATAAATGATGGAGGGAGGTCTGTCATCAGAGGTTGAGTCAAGAGGTCACCGTATTACAGCTGTTCAGCTTAGGCTTGGTGCATAAAAGAGGATCTTATTACATAACAAAGATAGAAATCCATATTTGATTTTATTATGTTGTGGATGAACAACAGAAAAATGAACAAAACAAGACAAATGCATTCATCACAAATGAATGTTTTGTTTGCTTAATATTTGTTCGTCCTTTTTGATGGTCACGAGCTATTTAGCTAAATTTTATTTATAATGTGTACAGATCATATGTATTGTAAGTTATTAACATTGTTAGATCTACAGATGGAAGTAACATGATCATAGATAAAAGAATGTGCAAACATGCAGATAATCATTAACTTTACAGGTACAGGTAACACCTGCAGAAATTAGTGTAAATATGTAGAAGACCATCAGATGACGTGAAGCTACTCTTTTTTTTTCTTTTGTTCTCTCTCAGGTGATTGAGTCTCTGGGCATCATGATCTACAAGGCTCTGGATTATGGGCTGAAGGAGAACGAGGAGAGGGAGCTCAGCCCTCCTCTGGAGGAGCTCATCGACCTCATGACCAACATGGCCGAGGCTGAGAAGGACGCCTGCCCCGACGAAGGCTACGAGGCCACGGAGGAAGAGGATGAGGCAGAGGATGACCCTGACAATATCTCCACTGTTCATGGCTACAGAGATATCCTCAAGGTAGATACAGTTGTAGCACCAAACCACAGATAGACAAGCATAGTGGAACATTTAGCAGCTAAAGAGCCAAATATTTCCCTTAGGAGTTTGTGGAAACGAAAACAAAGCTAAAAGGAGACATTGGACTTCAATTCATTGGGTTGCCAGAAACATGACTCCAAATGAATGCTAATGTTGCTCCATGTCTGCTGGATGTGGAAGTATTTTGCTAACATGCAAGGCATATCAACTTTATATGACCACACTGTGCATCAAATATGGCTGCTGCCGACTAAAGAGTTTCCTAATTGACCAGTAGTCATGAGGTTAAGCCGTTTGTTGACTAGTTGTTGCATGTTTACGTCATTCATTTAATTATTTAAATATATATTTGATTGATTCTTAATGTGTCACAACAAACAGCAAGGACCCTGAACAATTTGCTAGTTTATCTCAGCACCAATAAACGTTAAAATGTTTAAATGTTTTTAATTAGAGATGACCACAGGTTGTTGATTATCTACTAGAGATTAAGGAATGTATCAGTCATCAGTCATTTGAAAAATAGTAAATATAGCTGTTAAATAAATCTAGTGGTGCCACAAAGTATAAAGAAGCTTAAAATGGAGTCCAGTTCTTGACTAAACATAGTCCACTGATGAATTTCCAGGAACAGATGATATCAGTGTGGCTAACTGTTCAGGAAAAGAAGTGTGTGTTATAAATGAAAATGTTAAACATGGCTCTGAACACAGAGATTACGACCACGGTGCAGTCTGGCTTCCAGCCTCACCCTTGCTGGGAGTCATGTATCTCTGATGTCCAACGGTGCACAGAGTCACTGTGTCAGTCCTCACATGGCCTCACACTGTTTACATAATGGCCACATACCCAGTCACACACACAGATACACACACAAACACTGCACTCCAAGGAGATGTATCTGAGCGGCGTGGCAGTTGGCTGGCCCGATGGCTGGCGAGCTGTCGTTTCAAATCGTCGTCTCGGTATTTTTCACCCTCCAACCATTCATTCTGTGTACGCCTTCAGTTTACCTTTTGTCCTACTGTACTCAACCTAGCCGACATAGAATACAATATTAACTCTTTTTAACTCAGTGCCACATTTATTCACCTAATACATCTGCATTTTTGTGTAAAAACATATTCATTTATCTTGGATACAGTATTTTCTGTTATTCCTACATATGTGACAGGATGTGAGCAGGATACAGCTTATGGAGAGATGAGTGTGTGGTATTTTCTGTGTTCAGTGAAATTTTCTTTAACTGGAATGCAGTCTGGACAAATGGACGCCAAGAGCATGCCAAGCATTGACCCAGGCTACTTTCTGTTCCTCTGAGAGAGACAAGGACATATTCTTTCATCACTGTTGTTCTCGCTCTCTCTCTCTGTGTGTTGCTGTGTGTGAGCAGCAACATGGCTGACCTCAGGCATAGTTGTCTTGGTAATTGTGTTCAGCAGGGAATCACAGTTGTTTACAAATGCCTGCAAATGTTTTTTTTGCACCATTTAGTTTTAATGTAATATCCTTGAGAACCTTTAGCAAGGTTTCATGGTTTGACATCAGCAGTCTCATACTGTGGAGGTGCAGATGAGACTTGGCAAAGTGCAAATGTAGCATTGATGTAGAAAAGATCGAAGCAGTTACCTGGAAAACTGGGAGTAAAAATGAAGAATATGATAATGTAGATTTGTTTCTAAAAGGTCAAAACTGTACTGCAGAGCTGCAACAAAATAATCGATTGATCGATTCGTTGATTGGCCAGAAAATAATCTGCAGCAATTTTGATATTTAGTTATAGTTTTTGAGCAATTTTTTGGGAAAAAAACAGCCAAATTCTTTTGTTTTACTTTCTGATATTTCCTTTTTACGATTGTGAACTGAATTTCTTTGGATTTTGAACAAATAAAACAACAAAACTAAACATTTTTCACATTTTTCTGACATTTTATAGACAAGCGTTTCTTCTGCTTGAGATTGTTGCGGGAGAGGAGTTGCCTCAACTGACCAACAATTGTTTGCAAAATGCATGCGAGATATATCATACTTTTAGAAGATACAGATAGTGATGACAAAGCACAGAGGACCTCCAACATGGCTGCCAGAGGCTGCTTTACATAAACTGAAATCCCTTTATTGAATATGTGATAGTAATATCAAATAACATGGATATCAATAGCCATGGGTCAGAAAAATGCATGTTGCATTTTGTGAATTTTCCTCTGTCATTTCTGTGTCATGTGTACAACAAATGCAGCTGTGTGAACTGTGTAAACATCTCACTGCTTCACTGTCTCCCTTGTAGCTGTGCACAGCTCATCTACCCAGTCTATCAGACGCCCCCAGTCACTACCAGGCAGTGTGTCGGGCTCTGTACACAGAAACCAGGGAGCTACGCACTTTCCTGGAGAAGATCAGAAGTGCCAAAGAGGTGGGTCCTTATCTGCATCATCATAATGGCTGTGGACTCATACTGCTCTTTTTTCAGACACATTAATTGCAGTTTAAGCCATCAGATATGTGTTTTACTTACACATTATACAGCAGGTATAGAAACATTATTTTTTAATATAAAGTTTTTTGTCAGGTACTTAAATGAGTAGCAGGAGTGTGTGGTACTCACTAAGGCCAAGTCATACACAGAGGACAATGACAAGCATTTTTCTGCTTTGTTAAGCACATCTATTCTCTCACAGTGGAGTGTCTGTCAAGTTGCAAAGTGTACTGCCAAAACAGTGAAGGCCGTGCATTAACTGAGGCCAGGACTGAAGGATCAATAGCTCATAAACGATCACATGACTTGAGGGAATCATGTCTGATTCCAAACTCTTGAGTTAACCCCCTGAGTAAATTTGTCATGTTCCTGTCAGCATCAGCATTAACGGCCCTCACCAACAAGCAAAAGTGTGAACTGTTGAATGGCAACCATGAGTTCATCTTTACCTTTTCCCCCTGAAACCTATTGGATGTGGTCTTCAAAATGTTGCCAGTGTCAAGCATGTTGGCCAGAAAAGACTGAGAAAGCTCTGTGCAGATACAGTCACTGTTATCACTGATAGCCAGTCACATTTGAATGGCTGGCAATAGTAGTCTTGATATTTTCAACAGTGTTTCATGCCTCCATGCGGACCATCTGAAACTTGAACAGTTTCAAAAAGGAGATTCCATTTATCTCCACACTTCTGCAACCCTGTTTTTGATATCTGTCTTACTTAAAAACACTCCCTCTGCTCCCCTCTACTGAAAGGTTACAGGAATATCGCTGACCTTTACATGAAGGACATGGCAAGGCATCACTTTCTGATGAAATGACTTATAATTTGTTTGCATATGAAGGGTTTCAACACACTCCATGTCCATTTTGACACACACACACAATTATGTTCATTATTTGGTAGTTCTGGTTATGTTATCCCAAGTGAAAATAGTATGTACAGTAGTGTTTCATTTTAAGCCTTTGACAAAGAAGACAGCCAGTCTGTGGTGTTAGTTTGTCTCTTTGCCTTTGTGTGTAAAAGGTTCAAATGAGGAAACCAGTTGAGCATAAAAGTCATATCTGAGTGAGCCTTCTTGACTGTTTCAGTAACAAGCCATCACTTCTGAGAGGAAGGGCTGGGCTGTAGCATGTAATAGGCATGGACACAGCAGTGACACACAGAGACATGAAGACAGCGGTTTCCTGTGGGACAGAGCAGAGGCGCTCAGCTGATACAGAGGCATCCGTGGTAATGACTGCGGATAAAGAAATGAATGGACATGTCAGTGCTCAGCCTTTATTTCTCAAGCTGTGACACAACACCCGATAACTCTGACTCACAGCTTTCACTAACAGCTTATCCTCCTCAGTATTTAATTTCATTGATTTATTTATAAGGACAACACACATTAATCATCATCTCTGTAAATGTGCCAGTGTTAGCCAGCTGGCTAATTTTAACTGCAGTCCCTTTTTGAAACCTGTAAGGTGTTACACGACAAAGGTAACAAGACGCCATGAATACACGCACACCAGGTTTGTGCGCAAAACACCACACAAAGACAAGACAACACTGAATTCGTAGTTGACAGACATCCCTTAAAAGCAATGTGAAAATTCAAAGTGAAACATATGGTTCAGCCTCCATCATCACCACAATTGCTTTTGTACAGTCATTTACGTTAATGATCAAATTTTAGGAATACTAATATGGATTATCTTTAATTCTTGACATCTTGTTAAATATGAAATATCATTTAACATGTGCTGTCCATTTCTAATCTAACAGAAGCTCCTCCCTCCCTACATGCTACAATAATACAAAAAAAAATATCTAACTTAACTGCAATAGCCCATTTAATTTTTCAATTATATATTTTTTATCGTTTTTTTATTGGATCTAAATGTATCCCTGAGTTTTTCGTCCAATTACTGTTAACTGGTTGAATTGGTCACCCTGCTCTTAAAAAAACTAAGTATAGATTTCAACAATAGTTTCATGGTCACATGACGGCATATATACTGTTTTAGAGGATTTTCCAACCAGTCAATAATGGACCATGGAGTCAAAATAAACTAGTAAACAAACTAAATATGTGTACGTTTTTGCAGTTTTTGCTTGAAAGTGGTCAAACTTGACAATAGTGAGGACAAAATACAAACTGTCCACAGCTTTGACATGAACTGGCCAAGCGTACGTCACCAGTGTAATGTCCAAACAGCCTCGTGTTGCTGAGCGGTGCGTGGATGACAGACCGTGCTCTCACACCCTGCTGGCTGACAGGTTTGAAGTGGGCCACTGTGAAGAAGGAGTGACATGTTTGTTGTGCATGTCAGACATAGATGACGATATCTGGAGACCTGCTGACTGTCAGTCTGCCAAAAGCAGTGAGTTCAGATTCTCACAGCTGATATTCAGACAGGTCAGGCAAGATCAAATAATCTGTGATCCTTCAGTGCATTATTGGTATGCTGTTTGTTTTGGGTCATGTGTCAAATTCAGGGCTGACAGGTGATTTCCTTTTATTTTTCAGCAGGATTGTACTGTTAGAATGCAGCATAATCATTATTATCTACTTGATGAAAAGGTTTGAAACCTAGCTTGGGGAAAAAGAAAATGAACTCACAAATCTAATAATTTAGTCACAGATGCATTATTGGCTCATTTTCAGTTTAAATTCACATTGAGGCTAATCCTCTAAACACAAAACCTTGTCTTGTTGCTGTGCAGGTCTCTATTTTTTTATTCTTTAACTCGTTCATTAAGATCAAGTGCAGGAGTCATTTTGGGCTTTGTTTCTCCTCAGGAGCATTTTGGAGCTCAGCTGTGGGTTGGAACATTTCCCATGAGTGAGCAGTGTGTGTGTGTGTGTGTGTGTGTTCCACCTCAGGGTTCCTTCCTGCCATGCACTACTGCTGCTGCCCTTTCAGTGTGCGTAATGCCTCTGAATGAATAGAGGGGATTTGGTTGGTTACATAACCGTGTGTTAGGAGAGAGCACTTATTGCAGGGTGGAGAAGGCTGAGAAAGAAGCCTAAAAAAAGAGGAAATTTAGGGACTGCAGCCCTTTTAGCCAAGAAAGTAAAGAAGTTATGTTTTCTAAAAAGAATAATCACTTTGTTTATTATGTTGTTATATAGTACTTCTTCTAACACAGGTGCAAATATCTTGCGTGTTATTTTAAAGAAACCATTAGGACAAGAGTTTAAAATTATGTAACCTCTTAACCATCTACCCTGGAGGACAAAGATGAAAAATCTTGAATGCAATGGGATTCTTTATTATTGATGTATTTACTTCAGTCCGTCAGTCGTCTATCTGTCCAACAGCTATTGGATGGATGGCCATGATTTTTTTTTTCCACAGACATCCATAGTCCCCAGGATATTGACCCCTGACTTCACTTCTAACTTTGACATGACATTGACATTGTTATGGTTTCGAAATTCCTCAACAACTTTTGACTGGATTCCCATGAAATTTTATAAACATTCATGGTCTCCACATGATGAAATGTATAACTTTGATAATTCCCTTTTCATCCAACACCATCACCTGGCCGAAACTGACCAAAAAACTGCAAAACTAATGTCATTCCATCAACTGTACTTGTTTACTGCAAACTAGCACATAAATATATACAAATCATACATATACACAAACAGTATACTTACATATATCTATATACATGATAAATGTTACACCTGCTAAACATCAGCTTGATAGCCTTCTGATGTTAGCATTTCACTCTAAGCACCATGATCTAAGTACAGCCTCACACAGCCTCATCTTATTGCAAAGCACAACATAGCATGGCTGACTCTCAATCTCTCAGTCTTGTTATTCCCCTTTTGTTAAAGTGGTACATATGCCTAAATTGTAGTGAAAAAAATTGCCCATGTGTATATTTCTAATACATTACTCCTGTTTACATGGTCTTGATTCTTTGTTAGATATATATGATCCAAAAAATGTTTAAAATCCAATAAACACAAGAGGAAATTATATAATTTAGACCACAATAACTTGCCTATCTCCAGATACTAAAAGCAAACTGTACATGTGACAGTTACTTTACATATGGAATAATAAATTGTTGTGAAGCCTCATGGTGTGGAGGCAAGGTCAGTTAGACTGGTACGCGTGTATGTACGTCTACATATGACTGTGTGATTGCATTTTCATGCCTGCATAATGCCTTCACAGATGAGCGTGAACAGAATGTGTGGGTGTGTATCAGTTGTGTGATTTTTCCTGTATATTGATGTGTATATTAGAGTCTGTGTCTGTTTTTATCTGAGTTTCAACCTGTCTGTCGATATATACATGTTTGTGTGAGACACCCAGGAGCAGGGCGGCCTCCCAGCAGCTCTCCCACTTGCCCCACTTGCCAGTCTGTGTGACAGAGCTGCGCCGCCCCACAGGGGGATCTATCTTTGTCCGTCCACCACTACCAACCACGGCAGCCAAAGAGTTGCTTTGTCTCTCCACAAAGACGCCTCCTGCTGCAGGAGATTCACAGAAAAGCAGCTGAATTAGTGGTGATTCACAGACACAACTCTGGCTCCTGTTTGCTCATGGATAAGTGCTTCTTGTCAGCTGTTGAGAGCTAAAAATGAATAAGAAAGAAGGCAGAATTCCTGACTAGAAAAAATGAGGTTGTAGATGCAGTCGGTAATCGCCCTAATTAGTCATGTTCTTTGTCCACAGAAGGGTTACCATGCATGTCTTAATTAACATGCCGTCCCCATCAAATGCAGAGAACACTGCTCAATGAAACCTTTTGAAATGGAAATATGTGGCTTTGATCTGATTTCATGATTCGACACTCATACCAATTAGATAATGGCGTTTAAAAGCTTTTATGCTCTTCACTGACTAGATTAGCTGTGTTTCGATTCGATGGGCTGTTATAAGGCATTAAGCACTTGAGCATAACCTTGTGACACTGAAGTACTGTATACACTGTAGGCATGCGGAGCTATGATGCAGTCAAATGCATTATGTTGTGAGTGATATTATGTAACTGCTACTGTCCAGTCGAGGCAGTTGTTCACTGGCATGATGATGGTGAGTTGCAATTTCCTCGGTGGGTTGAGGTCTTAACTCTCTGAGTCAGCTGGTGAGAGTCCAGCGATTGTCTCACCAAACTCTCCTCTGCTGTGACGTGACAGGAGTCTCACCACCACCGCCACGAGACCACCAGTCTCACCACAAATATTAGCCAGAGGGAACATATGTTCTGTCTGCCTCCTGCCTTAAAATGCTCACACACTTTATCTCCCATTTTGTTTCCTTCTACTACTTCCTCTTTGTCTCTCTCTCTCTCTCTCTCTCTAGTACACACACACACTGACATTGTTCTCTGTTGAACTTTGGTATGCAGGTTAGCTCCATGCAGTCAGGCCGTCAGTGTTTTACAACACACTAATGGCCTCATGTTGTGGAGGCTCACACACGTGTCAGGATGGAGGAGCTGGGCTCACTGTTGACTGCCTGACAACAAGTGACTGTCTCAGATCCATGTCTGTCTACATGATAAGTGAATTTGTGATAAGGTTTTACTGTTTTTTCTTACTGTGACATGTCAAAATGTCTTTAGTAAAAAAGGCTGTCAAAGGCTGTGGTGCATCACATGTTAGAAGCTCCTGTTAGCTGTCTGGAAGTGTTAAATTGAAACTGAAATATCACCTGAGTGTCTGCAACACCATGACAGGCTAAACTGGAGAAACAGCCATGACTTTGTTGGTCCACATGTACTGGCTCTTCATCCCTCTCCTCTTATCCTCTTTATTTCCTGATATCTTACACTGATTTATTATTTTATATTCAAACTCTGTCTCTCTCTCTTTCCACCAGAACCTCCGTAAGATGGAGGAAGAGTCATCAGAGGAGCCTGGCAGAGACCTGAATGAGCTACAGAATGCTGACTGGGTAGGCAACGTGACTCCTGACCTCTGACCTCCAGCATCAACTAATCATTTCTCCTGATGAAAATCTATAGTTCCTGAACTACAGGGGAAAATCACAGCCCCTTTTATTTTCATATCTGCATGCTCATGTAAAGAAATCTTTATGAATGCATGTTACACTCTAAATAGGTAGTGATTAAAGAACTTCTCAGGAACCATGTTGAGGTGGATAGAACCGCTCCCCTTGATGAACCCTCCTTACTCTGTGTGCACAGAGAGGTCAGAGTGCAGATGATTGCTATTGTCATATTCATATTCAAAGGGTCATGGTATTTTCCACTTCCCCTTTCCCATGCTGCCCTTTGCTTCCTCCGTCAGGCTCGATTCTGGGTTCAGGTGATGAGGGACCTGCGTGAAGGAGTCAAGCTGAAGAAGGTCAAGGAGCGTCAGTACAACCCTCTGCCCATCGAGTACCAGCTCACTCCCTATGAAATGCTCATGGACGACATCAGGTCCAAACGCTACAAACTGCGCAAAGTCATGGTCAGTGTCCAATGTGGATCACACACAGACATTAATGCCACATGCCAGCCTCCTGCCTGCAGCACTTTGTGATACTATTGTTTCAATCGATTCAATCAATTTGAATTATTTTTGATATACTGTGGGGTCTGGAACATTGTGATGGACATTTTTATCACAGTTTTACAGACTAAACATTTAATCGATTAACTCCAAAAATAAGAATTAATATTGATAGACTAACATGATTATAATGATTAGTTGCAGCTGTAGCCCATAGCTCTGTTTATGGTCCTGGATTTGGTCATCCTTTAACATCTCCCCTGCTCTGTTGTTTCAGGTGAATGGAGACATCCCACCTAGGTTAAAGAAGAGTGCTCATGAAGTCATCCTGGAGTTCATCAGGTCCAGACCACCTCTCAACCCTGTAAGTACAATCATGGACTTAAATATCACAACATATCCTCATGCAGTCTGTGAAAACCTGCATTAATTAGAACAGACCAGTGAACTTTCTTCAGATGAGGGTATCAATAAACATTTAGCTAGAACAGTGGTTTCCAACCTTTTTATGTTTGTGACACCTTAATCAAAGCAATATCTACTTGTCACCAGTTCTCTTCTGTATCATAAGTATATCAGTTGGCCAGTTCAGCCAAAGGATGAATTGTCCTCTTCTTTTGTTTTGAACACATTTTAGCTGAAAGAGATATCATCCAGTAATTTACAAGACAAAGCCATGATTATAGGAAAATAATCAAGAAGAATGTTAAAGACATCATTATAGGACAACACTATTTTTTAACACCATCATATAAAAAATGAAAGAAATATGTATTAAAAATGTATTTTCAAAAAACTCTATATTATGAACACCTTTACAGCCTCTCTGTAAAATATGAATATTGCAGCTTTCTAATCCAGGTTTCACTGCACTGTGAATTCAGTGAAACGCTGCGTTCATCAGTTCTCTCTTGATATGCATCTTACTGCAGAACTTGCAGGCAGTGTTTCAGCAGGCCGCTCAACTGTAGGTAATGAGGTGAGCCATCAGTCAGATGGGATATGAGGAGGTGGTGATAAACAGGTCTGCTGGCTATAACCCTGTCTGTTTGCGTCAGTTGTTGTTCTCCACTCTACTTACTCTCTGTCATTATCTATATTTTACCCATCGTCAAACTGTTCTAGGTGTCGGCTCGTAAGCTGAAGCCGCAGACTCAGCCTCCTCCAACACTGCATGAGCGGATCCTGGAGGAAATCAAATCGGAGAGGAAGCTTCGACCGGTGTCGCCTGGTGAGGTCCGCAGAGGAAGGCTGGGTAAGGAAACACACCACTTTCTGACGCTTGTTTTTTATGCCTTTGTTGCACATACACTCTTGTGCACATGAAAACATACTTCAGTCTGAAATGTATTTCTTTGACCTGAAGTATGGAACTGATGATCACACCTGCTGGACATCATGTGCACACTAAACTCAACTAATTGCAGTTGGGAATGGGCAGTAGCTTCATTATTTTGAGCTATGTTTTAGTTCCTTTTACACTTTACACTATTTGCACCTCTGCTCTTTGCTGCCATAGCGATTGCTGCCTAACTTTTCATATTTGTGTTGCAACTAGTGTCTGTTATTGTTTTGTTGTACTGGATTGCAATATAGTGTAAATTGTACATGAATAATAATGCTAAGTGTCTGCAACGCCATTAACACTAACAATGCTAAAAGCTCTACTGTTTCTCAATGTCAGTAATCTCTCACCATTGGCTGTGGATTATTTGGAATCCTATTATGAAAGTGGTTCTAAAACTAGACAATAAGCATGCTATACTCTTGCATTTCTTGCCAGATACAAGCAGATTACAACCAGAATGTATTACACTAAGTCTTGCTTAATTTACCTCCTAATCACAAGCAATAACCGTCCCATGCTATGACTGTTTCTCGTTGCAGTAATTCGGCCACTTAGCATGTCTTTCAGTTTTGATGCGTCAGGTAAAGTCCACCCTAAAGAGGATAACACTGCTTTATCTCTTTCTGTTTCCCTCGGCCTTGCGGCTGCTCATCCGCTCTCCCAGCCTGCGCACACTGCACACACATCAAACATACTGTATCAGCACACTGCTCACACATCTCATGTCATGCTTCAGTGGTTGGTGATGGTTGTGTGGTCTGTGGAGGTGAAAATGTGGTGATGTGGGACACCGGTCAGTAGGAGGACACTGATGGGAGCAAATTGATGAGACATTGCCCGGTGGGATGGACACAGAATTTTCAATCACAATACAAACATAGAGCTGTAGTCAGAACACAGCTACTACTGAGGATGCTGAGGTAATGTCCTTCCCATTTTTATAGCAAGTTTATGGTATTTTATATGCTGCTCAATATATTAAAATTTCACTACTTTCATCTCAGAGAAAATCCCAAACTGATGGAATAGAACAGTAACAAATAAAGAGAACCTCAATCTCAATGAAAATGTAATTACTTTTTTTGGTGTCTGGGTGAGGTACATTAGTGATTCTCAACCAGGTGCACTCGTACCTCAGGTGGTACCGCATTCGCCAGGGAGTAAATGAAAATACTGCAAAGTAGCTCAGCCGATTTCGATAAAATATCACCACGCATTTGCATTTAGGATGAAGGTAAGCACACAAATAGGATAACCCTTCAAATGTGATAGGCTGGCTGCACAGTTTCCTACCAACCTTTGAGAGAGGGTTTGCGAAAACTAGCCTGTGAGGATAGAAGTTGAGATCAACAGATAAAAGTCTAGATGGAAAAAAAACCCAAAAAAGGGGCAAAGAGGACAACTTTGACAATTCAAAGACCCCTGTGTTTTGCTTAGATTCACATGTGCAGTCATAGATCCCCCACAACCAGTGTATTATATGTAGTGAAATACTTTTGGTACAACTGCATCAAGGGACTTGGACTCTGGATTTTCTAAGGCTATGGTCCTGTGGGTAGTCAGTGTTCCTTGTTTGCAACCTTAGAAAGGAACCTGTTACATCACTGTCACTCTTTGTTAAAGTAGCTTGTGTTAACCCCTTCACAAACTGGTGGTAGTGATATGGTTTGTGTAATGTTATCTGTTGTTTTAAAGTCCCAATCTCATGACAGTATGAGAACAATGTAGCGGTACAACTGATGCTTTGTATGTATTATTCATATTAGGAATAAAAAATATTTTACATTTTTCTACTGCAAAATCTCAGAAATTGAAATTATAGTTGATTTATGGAGGAATCAGCTCACATTGTCACATAATCCCACTGAATGATAGAACTGTGAACTTATCTACATCTCATGTGAAAGAACTGGGCAGAATTACATCACTCCTGAAAAGTGTTCCTGGTTGTTGCTGCTGATCTCTAAACACTGAAGAAAACTCTCACCTTTGCTAAGTACATCATCAGACAAATATACTGCTGTAATGTCAAGCCTAAGTAGAGGTTTGTGCAGCCAGCCGTCTAATCAAGGAGTGACGAGGAGCAGCTGAAGGACTTGCTGCCACTTCTGTGTCTTCAAGAATCATCAGCTTCACACAAAGGAGTCTTTCATTTCCCTCTGTGACTTTGCGGAATTTAATCAGGACGCAGATGGATCAGTACGCGGCCTCATGCTCTGCACAGCGCTGGACGCTCCGTTAACTGAGTTATGTCCTCTTGGTAGTGGCGTGTGTTCAGCTTTAACTGCATACAACCAACTTAATGAGACAGTTTTGATTGAGGTGATAAGGAAAGACTGCTGAGTCGGGCGAATCAGAAAAATGCTGTGCTCCGCTTTCCCTCCTACTGATGCGAGTGTCTCTCATCACACCACAAGCTTACTCATTTATGCTGTCTGATAATCTGTGTGTTTGTACGAGCTTCCCTCTGTAAAGGATCATTCTCATGTGGAGTGAGCAGTTTGATCCTCACTTTGCTCTGTAATTCAGGGGGAGATGGTAAATACCCACTGACACTTTAATGGTCGTGATTAATAACAAATTCTGCTTCAAGGAGAAATCCATTTCACAAGATATAAACACCATTGTTTCACAGCTCTTGGTGATATTTCATACACTTCTGGGTCCATTTTATTTGTTCGGTGATGTTTTTTTTTTTCATTCTCCATAACTGTCAAAATGGAGATGATGTGTCCTACTGGGATGTTCTTTTTAACAATTTCTGGAATAGTTCCACGTTTTGGGAAATACACTTATTTACTTGCTTGAGAGTTAGATGAGAAGATTGATATCACAAATTTTGAAGTAAAAACAAGAAATGTTTCACCTAAAATCTGAATGCTAAATTATGTAGTCATACAGAAAACCCCCAAAAGTGGCCAAGAGAACTTCACCATCAACAGTAACCTCAGACAAAAATGATATGCAGCAACAGGAAATGTGGAATTTCAATAAAATTGTGTGGCTGCGAACACAACACATAAGCTGAAAAACCACACTTTTAAAGGTATTTCTCGGCTCATGCCGCCACCTATGATTGGAAGCTACAGCTTGGTGTCAGCTGAGAAGCATTATGAACATGTAGAAGAAATTAGCTGGGGTACCACATAATAATGCAATGATAGATTTAATCCTGATGTATTATTGGGATCTATATGCACAGACATACAAAATGGTGGAATATTCTTATAGCTATCTTAATGAAAGAGGTGTCCCCTTTTAGGTTTTGGCAAAACTCGCAGTATGCCACAGGATTTGTTCCGTATTGGACTAGGTAAAGTATGTGCTGCTGTGGTTTGGAGGGCCTTGTTCACCCTTAACCTAATGGCCTTGTCTGTCTGCCTCCCTGGCTGTAAACTAATATCTCCTCTATTTGATTATTATATATGTTATAATATCTGGCCAAGACACAGGCCGAGTACACAAGTATGGTTGGTCGTGGTTGGTCTGGTGATGTAGTCTCTCAGGAATCTTAGTTTGTAGAAAGACACTTAATTCTAATCCTGCAGCAGAAAAGATGTAGCCTGGATGCTTTCCCCACAAACAAGAGAGGAGACTGAAAGGAGAAAAGAGAGAGAGAGATTCAGAGCTCTCATAGATCCTATCAGCAGTAGCTCTTTATCTTTCTTCTGCAGCACTCCTCTTTCACACTCCCTCCCTCCCTGTAAACCCTCTTTTCAACCGTTTTGCACCCCTGCAAATCACAGCTAGGCAGATGGCATGGTAGGTGGTTGGATATCAGGAATTGTTTTCTATCTTTGGACATAACAAGTCCTCTCTCAGTGCTGAACGACCTTGTTAGTGAATTAGTCAAGGATTCAGCTCTCCCAAAATATATACCATGGAGGCTGTCAGGAGAGAGAAGCCCATTTTAGGAGTTCAGATGTTAAATATTTCATGAAAGAGGCATCCATGCTCTGTGTGTAACACCAGCCTGCTCCTCTCCCTCCCCTCAGACCAACTTAACTCACCCTACCTGACCTCTTTAGCCTTGGGATGGATCTCAAACCTCAGTCCTCTGTAACGATTCATTGCATCTTTTCACCTTACCGCCGATTAAAACGCACTGAGATTTGAAAACACCCCTTTCATCTTTCTGGGGGGAAGAACAGTCAAAATAGATTCAAAGAATAGCCCCAGATGCAGGGAATCACATGAGGAAGTGTTTTGAGACTCATCTCAAGTGCTTCTCCTCCTTTTCTCTGATTGACTCCGTCCTGTGTGTGGCACTATGCAGATGACTTTAGTCCGTACATGGGCAGGAGGACGTCCAGCTCTCTGTCTCTGACCAATGGATCAGCATCTCCCAGGATGGAACCCTCCGGATCTCAGTCTGCACCTCAGAGGAAGAGGCTCCTGAAGGCTCCCAGCCTTGCCGAGCTGGACAGCTCAGACTCTGACGTCAGTGTGACTTTGTGTGTTTGGGATGGATCTTTAAAAATGACATCTGGCATGTGTGGAGCAAATAATGATTCAAGTGTTTGTATATTTGATTTATCCAGGATGAGATTTTTGGGCGCAGATCGGCCAGCAGTTCCAGTGTGGCTACATCTTTGATGGATGATACATCCCCAGAGACAGCGCTGGGGAAGAAAAGTGAGTCAGGAAGTATTTCTACTTCCCCGTCACACCTCAGTTACCTTACACTGAGAGCAATGCTTTTCTGAGCCTTGATTTAACTGATCAAGTTAAGTTGCCTCATTTTCTCTCTTTTACCTCTTATTCATCTATGAACACCAGCTCCCCCCATGTTCCTGCCCATTTCCTCTACGCCCCAGCCAGAGAGGCGTCAGACCCCCCAGAGGAGACACTCCATCGAGAAGGAAACCCCGACCAATGTCCGACAGTTTCAGCCACCCTCCAAACAGAGCTCCAAGTCTCTGGTGAGTCAGACATCTTTTCACACACTGTACATCCTCATTAGATAAACTATACCATGAAAAAACACCACAGTTTATAAAAACAGGATAAGTATTTTTTATTTGGATTTATTGTTTCCAACCTGTTTATAAGAGCAGTAACAATTAAAAACTGAGGTCAGTGTAGTCTGGCAAAGTTTTAACCCAGCCCCGACCACAGATCCTGTCCGGTAACTTAATTAGGAAGACAAAAAAAAAAAAAAAGAGAAGAAATGGTTGATGGGGGAGGGAAGGCGAGCATCAGGATCACAGAGAAGCTTATGAGAAGGGATTGAAGTGAAACACTCACTGTCATTTTATTTATCTTTATATTTGTATTACATGTGTCTTTCTGGATTTCTTCCCTCTCCTTTTCTATCACTAAATCCACATTGTGTGCTCACATTATCTCCTGGTATGACTTCTTCAAACTGCAGGAACCCTTCTCTTCCTCTCCCCCACACACTCCTTCACCTTCTCTCGCTCAGGTTGGGATGATAGCTTCATATCGTCCCCGGATCCCCCTCCTCCTCCTCCTCCTCCTCCGCCCCTCTCCCTCCACTCTCCACCTTTTGCGGAGCTCCCACCCTATCGAGGCGTTTGTGTTGGGGTTGGTGAAGGCAGTTTTTGCTCTGTGCAGGGGCATTTACATCAAAGGAAGAGAGTCGGCCAAGGTTTGCCAGTCTCCCTCAGTCCATCCTGGCAAATAACTGTAGCTGCCCATCCTCTCCTTATGCTTCCTGCTTCACTAGAGGTCATTCACCTGTAGGACAAACTGCTTTTTATCTGAGGTGTGATTATGTAGTGAGTAATATCATTTATTTAATAATCACTCATTTCACTGCTTTGGATGACATTTTAACACTCAAACACAAGTAGGTAGCTGCAGCTAGAATTAATTTAAATCTGCTTTAGTGTTTGCTAGTGTTGGGATGCATTTACAATAAAATGTCTGATTTTGTCCCTTTGTTTAGGATCTTTTTCACATATTTCTGAAGATTTAAAATATCAGTTTGAAATTGTCTGATGCTTCCTCCCCTACTTGCCTCCTGTTTGGTTACAAAGCAGCATACTGTAGCCGTCAGGAGTCATGGGATCAGCAGGAGTTATAGGGCACTCATTTGTATTTACGTAGTCAGTCAGTGACTCATGATGTGTGACTGTTAAAAAGGCTTTCAACAAGATGCCATGACCAGCAAACAAACATACAATTAACAATAATTTTTTCAACTCAATGTGAACTGAACAAGTTCTGAATAATGATCAATATCACCTGAGCACTTTGGCTGTACATTGTTTGCTTGAAATTCATGAGGGGGAAGGTACAACTTAAGTCAGTTTGTGGATGCAGCAAAAGCTTTATTTAATGTAAATCTATGTTCCTTTTTCCATTATTCAGAGTAAATAAAGATGCTTGGACAGCATTTGTGTCATGATATCTAGACTGAAAAACAAATTCAAATACTGACAGAATAATATATATTCTCTATGACAATAAATCAATGTACAGGGATGTACATGATTACAGAAAACATGAAATGTGATGGAACAACTCTTCAAGACATTGATGGCCCAGTGTGTGAAGAATTCTGCAGGAATCATGTCTCCCCATCACTCCGGTTGTTTCCGCGTCATGAGTCCTCAGTGAATCTGTCTTCTCCTCAGTGAACAATGACAACACTTTTATGACCCAAATGTAGTCTGGACCCACAGAGGCTGCTCTGAAAGTTGCAAGGGGACGGCTGTTTGTGTCCTGAATGGTAAACACTGAGCCATCTGTGCTGGATGTGCTGTCACCAGACTCACTCGCTGTTGCGTGTGTCTGTACGTGTGCATGTGTGTTGTTACAGGAGGAGTTCTGTTTCCCTGTGGAGTGTCTGTCTCTGACCGTGGAGGAGGTGATGCACATCAGACAGGTGCTAGTTAAGGCCGAGCTGGAGAAGTTCCAGCAGTACAAAGAAATCTACAATGCTATGAAGAAGGGAAAGGTAACTTATTCTTTTATAACACACGTTGCTTGTATCATCTCATTTATTGATTTATGATTTGTGTTTTATTTTGTCTCAAAGTTGAATGACCTGTCTGTAACTTTGTGTTGTATTGCTGCTGCTGTCCAGGTCTCTCTTGAAAATGAGACCCTGTCTTAATGAGATTACCTGTCTTGATAAAGGTTAAAATAATAATCATGGACAGTATAAAACACCAAGTGAATGCATTAACCAGCCGTCACTTACAGTTATAACACCCTTTTGAATGAGTAGACTGTGAATGACTGTGAAATTTTTCTCCTGTGTTTCAAGAGATTACTTTTGGTCAAACTTTTTGATGTTTGTATTAATTACTTTCTGTTGTCTTCTTCATCTTTTTTTATCGCAGCTTTGCTTCTGCTGTCGAACCAAAAGGTTTTCCTTTTTCACCTGGTCCTACATCTGCCAGTTTTGCAAAAAGTAAAACATCTTACATAATTATCTTTTGCATTTCAAATGAAAACTACTCCAAAGTCAGTGTGACTGTTTTTGTTCATCACTTTATCTATTTTCTCTCTCTTTTCTCCTTGCAGGCCTGTGTGTTCACAGTGCTGCAAAAAGGTAAGCCAAATAGTCCAATCAGCAGCCTGTGCGGCACGAAATGCTGCTTCCATTTGTTCTGATCAGTCAGCTGACAGTATTGTCACCTGATCAGCTAACCTCTGAGTTGCAAAGTGAGGACACAAAGTTTTATAAAAATGTATAATTTTCATCAGTAATCATGATGCATCTCCTTATTAACAATTATGTCGTTCCTCTCTAACAGATGCGGCTGCCATCCAAACCTTATTCTAGCTTGCCCATCTACTCCATTGGCTCGACCAACACTCTCCCCAGGGAGAGGGTAAGTGCCATGGCTGCTGTGGGACAAGGACTCTCTGTGGCTGGACAGCCGGGGCCATCAGCAGTGGGAGGGGCCGCGGCGTCCCCCACTTTGAAAGGAGCGACAACAGGAGCATCTAAAGTAGCTGTAAAAGCCTCTGGAGCAGCAGCTGCTGTTAAATCTGAGAAATCCTCCAGTAGCCCACAGCGCCACGGCATTCAGAAGACCATGTCCAAGTAAGAGATATGAACACAATTCTTCAGTCTGTCAAGAGTGCATGTTACGTCCTGATATAAGACAAATTCTCCTGTAGAGAGATTGTATGATATTGGTACAGTGGATTAAAACATGTACTGTAAGAGTGACAGCACTTACAGTAAAAGAACTCCAGTTTTGAAAAGTTGTAGCAAATGATGAAACATACAAAGGTTGGAAACACATTTGCTCACAATTACAAAACAAATACAGAGCAGACAATACAAAAACATAAAGTAAAAAAAGGTTGCTGCTTGGGTGCAATCTGTCCTCCTCACTGGGCTCATATATCCAGTGTGTAACTTTGGACTATAGTGCACTGTCACTGTGACATCTAGTGGCTGAAATGCACTAAGCTCAGAGCAAGTAAATGATACCATGAGGAGTATAATCTTTACTTATGAATGTATTTATCTCTATAACTCTTAATTGTCAACTCTTAATTACTCTTAACCATATCAAACGTTTCACCTTGTATCAATAAAAATATTTAATAACTTAATATTGACATGTCTCCTTTCAAAAACACGGAGTCCTTTACAGTAGAAGACAAGAATAAAAAGTAAATAAAATCTCCATTATAAATGATTAAAACCAGATAAAATAATTAAAAACAATTAAAACACCCCTAGTTAAGAAAAAGCCATCTTGAGGTGACCACACCTCAGAACCTGCACAAATTCAATGAAAACAATTCAGACAAATACCACTGTTGATCAGTGAGAAAATATGTTGTTATTTATTTATTTATGTTAAATTTTCTCCATGCCCTCACACTGACTGTATTTCCCATAAACACATGCCTTAAATAATTTGAACAGTTAGTCAAAGTAAAGCAAACTGTACTAACTTAAATCAACAAAAACAATAGTGTCCTGTTTCTGTACCATGTAGGTTTTCGAAGCACGGCTCCTTAAAGTCTCATGAAGAACTGGAGCTTCCCCCGGAGCTGACGGAGGACTGGGCCACCATGGAGGTGTGTGTGGACTGCAAGAAGTTCATCACTGACATAATCGCTTCCAGCAAGCACAGCCTGTCTCTGGCCACCAAGAGAGCTCGCCTAAAACGCAAGACCCAGTCCTTCTACTTGTCCTCCCCTAAAGGAAGGGAGGAGTACCGGCCCTTGGAACGAACAATCAAGGAGATCTAAAACTCTTTATCTCTCTTTCTGGCTGCTTCCAGCTCCAATGGCACAATTATAAAGACTCAGCACTGGATGTGATCTTACTGTACATGTATACTTCAGTCAGATAAGCTGTCAGAGGGGTTGATATGAACCTCAGTGGTGGACAGTGGGGTTTTTGTTGCTGTGTCCTGATCATTGTGTACAGATCCTTCAGACAACAGCATATAGAAGATCTGCCAATGTTTTTTTTTTTTTCATATCATAGATGATCCTTTAATCTCTGGCCACAGTGTTTGAGTAAAGAGACAAGATCTGTTGTGATGGCAAACGGCAATGCCTCGAAATGGAATGACTTCCTTCTCCTCTGACAGCACGACAGCGTGGTCCAACCCAACTCACACTCAAATCAATAAGCACAAGAAGGATTGATGTGTGTTTGTCTTCCTCCGGCTCTGCAGAAGAAACAAGGCCTGGAGAAAGATCATGTTGTAAACGTGACACTCAAGAAAATATGGAATATCAAACTGTACATTTTGTATGGGATCCATTTAGTTTTTTACATATGTGTGTACAGTAAATGATTGTTGGATGAAAAGTCACCCTTTAATTTTGAGTTCTATTTTGTTGATACTCAGTGAGACTACTGAGTGCTTGAAAGCATGCTTCTGTTTTTTTTAAGGAAGCAGAGGAAAAGTCGTCATGTGTCCTCATGTCTGGTTTTTGCATCACATTAGGAAAACATCATCTGTTTTCGTGCAGATTTAGTGCCAAATAATTATGTCATTCTAATCTGTATTTCACCCAAAGAAAAGTCATTTCCCCTGATGTACAGTATGTTTGCATCAATGATGCAACGAATTGCGCCGACCCCTGCTTTTTAAAACGTGGTTTCAAATCTCTCTGTAACATTAAATATTCAAGACTAAATAAGCATTAAGAGTTTAATACTCAGCTATTCTGTTTCATCAGGACGGTGGGTATGATTTGATCAGATTTGATTCACTGTGGTCGATTTCTCTTTTGCACTTCCATAAAGTCAGGAGACCTGTGAAGGACAGAAAAAGAATGGCCTAATTGAAGCTGCAGAGATATTTTTTGTCCAGTTGTCCTCATATGGGTCAAGCTTAAAAAATACTTAAGCCTATATCTCCCACGATGCCCACTTCAAACCAGTGAGTAGAGCACAAGCAAAACACAACATACAGAAACCTCTCATGTTAAATAACCACAACTACTTTAACTTTGACAGAAAATGTTCATGTTGGGCCCCGTAGCTTATAGTGTGAATTAGATTGAAAAAAAAAATCAATTTTTAGGGCCTTTAAGCACATTCTTTAACCATACTGTCACACTGTATGTTCATTTGCTACTATTTTTTACTTAAAACACTCAGATGTGCACAGAACCAGGTACAGAAACATTATTACCTGCAGAACCATGTGTGGGATTTTTCAGACTAGCCTTTTAATAATTTACAGGAAATATCTGCATATTTTTGCATTTTTAAATACCTATAAATAAATGCATTGGTAAATATACAGTATATATTAATTGCTTCACTTTTCTTTATTTTAAGTTCCTGACTTCAATTGTGTAAAGATTAGTCATAATAAAACACCTCATGTTCATGTTTTTGTACAGATATACGCTTTATGAAATCCAGTTCACTGTACAGGCAGGAAAAAATAGCATCGTACTGTCTTACGATTCAACATATACTCAAAGTCTTAATATAATGCCTTTATGATTTCCCTCCATTATTCAGAGTCTCATTGGCAGGAAGAAGTACCTGACATGTGATCTGTCTATTTGATTCTTCATCACATTCCTCATCTTCCTCCTTAGGATGTTTCTGCCTTAAGAATTGCCTTTTATGATCACACTCATATGTTGAATGGTCATCTACTGTAACTGTACATACTTTGTTTCTAATGGTTTGTTTGTAGATCAGCTCTGTGTTGCCTCGATGGTAACCTGACAGTGACACTGCTGGAGATCTGTGTCTCTGAGAGGGTAACTATCCCAGTACAGTGTGTGAAGGGGAGGAGTGGGAAGTCCACAGGAGAAACCTCACAGTGTGACGGCATCATGCATGTACTACGGCGTAGCTTGTACCTTCAGTCTGTATTACCTTCAAGCTGTAACTCCCTACAGAGAGTGCAACAAATGATGACTACAACAATAAACTGTAATGCAATACCTGATCAAAGTGTCTGAATCTTTGTCTTGGGTTTTAAAAGTTGTAAAAACATGTTTTTCTTTCTCTTGGAATGGCTCCTGATGCTCCTCCAGGCAGGTCAGGCTGGTGATGGTACTGGAGACCCCTTTAATGACAACAGGGGTCCAAAAGTAATCTAATGGAGAATGTGGCTGGCTCTCATGAGCTGGGGGTCAATGGAGGTCTGGGAGCAGTATCCAGTGAATGCACACGGGCTTGATACAACAAAGCAGCCTGGTGGACCATACTGGACACCGAGAAGAAAAATCAAGAAACTGTTGGGCCTGCTTGGAGAACTGGAGCCAGATTGTGTATGGGCCAACACATGTATTGTGATGGGATATAATATATATGATGTAGAATGGAAATACATTACAAAATAATGTGATGAGAATTTTGCTTTATATTGAGAAAGAACATATTGTTCAGTATGGTGGCTGAGGCAAGTGGAGCTATACAACGTTCATCTACAACACATATTGAGAGATTGTCCATTATGTCTTAATAAATGACACAAATAATGTTTAAACAACTGCAATCATGTGACCAACACCCTGCTGTTTCCACAGGTATTTTTCTGCATCTGTTGCAGGTGTACTTTACCTTCTTCTGTCACAATGGGGCACATTAGATGGGACACAGCAGATAATGAAGGCAATGCCATGTTCCTACAGCTTCAAGGTGTGTCCACTTGTGTGTGTGATTGGCAACAAATTCCTGTTTGGTCATCCAGCCACCAAACCACCTTTAGTGGTTTTCTGGTCAGTCCAATGCAGTGGTGGGTAGTACCGCGTTACATTTACTCCGTTACATGTACTTGAGTATTTTTTTTGATAAATTGTACTTTTAAGAGTAGTTATTTTGCAGAATACTTTTACTCTTACTCGAGTAAACTTGTGAGAAAATATATGTACTTTTACTCCGTTACTTTGGGCTACATGCTTGTCGTTACATTAATTTATCTATAAATAAATTGAGACGAGCTCAGACGCAGCTCTGCAGCTCTCGGCTGAGGGACACATCCTTAACCAATCACAGCGGCAGCACCGCAGGTGGACGGAGGTGTGCCCCGCCCCTCCACGGCCCTCCTTCACCTCCCTGTAGCTCAACAACATGGCAGAAGATGAACCGCCGGCGTCTCACCGAGCTAGCCGGCTAACTCGCTGGTACCGGCCGGTCAGTTAAAATTTCTGTTTTAGCAATAATATAAATATAAATAATAACGTTTGAGATCATACACCGTCAAATTTGATGTTGCTGTTTAGCTTCAAGCTAAACTCCTTTGAGGAACAGGTCAATGTCTCAGCTGATGTCAGTGGAAACAGTTTTTGTTTTTGAAGTAATAAATTGCATCTGAAGTTACTCACTACTTGAGTAGTTTTTTTACGAGGTACTTTTTTACTCTTACTCAAGTACTTATTTTTATGAGTACTTTTACTTCTACTTGAGTCATTATATTATAAAGTAACAGTACTTTTACTTGAGTACCGGTATGGTTTACTCTACCCACCACTGCTTATTTACTACAAACTTATTTACTACAAAGTATTCAGTTCGACTCAATTCATTTCAATTGAAAAAGATTTATTTATCAATTGAAAAAAACTATCTACGAGAACAACAATTTACAAATGGCAATTGAAACAAACTATCTACAAGAACAACAATTTACAAATGGCAATTGAAACAAACTATTTACAAACACAACTATTTACAAATGTTCAGGTTTGACAACAGCAGCTCCAGAAGCTTTGATCTGCCTGGTCTTCATGGCGATCTTCTGAAAAGAGAAAGAGAGCATGTTGTTATTTCACTTCCAAAGATCTTAGTCTTCTGAAACAAGTAGTTTGAATCCAGAAGATGAGCTGAGCGGCATACCTGAAGCTGGCTGTTGAACGGCTCAAAAGTATTTCTCAGTGTTTACACTGAGGGAGAAAAGCAGCAGCTCCAGAAGCTTGTTTTCTGCTCATTTTTCATGGCGATCTTCTGAAAAGACAAAGAGAGCATGTTGTTATTTCACTTCCAAAGGTCTTAGTCTTCTCACAGAAGATGTGAAAATCCAAAAGATCAGCTGAGACAACATACCTGAAGCTGGCTGTTTTCTCCTCTCAGGAGGTGGAGCTCTTCCTTCATCTCTGACTCCTCGTAGCTCCAGATCTTCTCCTTGACTACGAGGGTCTCCTTCAGCTCTCTCCTCTCCTCTTCCCACTGCTCTGCTTTCCTCTCCCAGGACTCGCAGAGATCAGACAGCTGCTTTTGTGATGTTAAGATGCTGTCTGAGAGCTCCTTCTGGAAGGTCCCTTCCATGTCGGAGAGCTGCCTCCTCAACACGTCTTCCTGTCAGAGAGCTCCTTCTGGGCTTTCTCCAGCTCCTCCGACAGCTCCTTCCTGCAGCTCTCCTCCTTCTCGGCCAGGACCTTCCTGAAGGTCTCGTCTTTCTCTGCGAGCTCCTTGCGGTGGCTTTCATCCTTCTCTGCCAGCTGCTTGCAGAGCTCCTTCTCCAGAGCTTCACACTTCTGCTCGCTCTTTGTGAGAGCAGTCTGTGTGGTGTCCAGCAGGGCCAAGGTGTTGACAAGAGCTTTGTTTCTTGCTCTCCTCTTGTTATCGGCCCTGCTGACTTCTCTGTCCTTCTCTGTGAGGAGCTCTTGCAGCTGGCTGACTTCCTTCTGCCACCGCTCTTCCATACTCTGCAGCCCGGAGTCCAAAGCGGCTCTCTTCCTCTTCTCCTCATGAGCGTGGAGGCTCCGCTGAAGAGAGATGATCTCCTCATCTCTTGTCTTCATTACCTCCCTCCAGGACTCCAGGGCTGCATCGTAGTCGTCTTGCAGAGCAGTGAGACGGTGGTGGAGAGAGCCCACCTCCTTGTCCTTCTTCCTGAGCTCTTCTCTTGCCTTGTGGAGGTCGGCCTTCAACCTTTTGTTTTCCTGCTCGGTTGGGGACAGCCTCTTCTGGAGGTTTTTGCCATCCAGAAGCTGCTGTCTCTCACCTCTGCTGGAATCCATTCGGTTGGGAACCACGGTTCTTGTTGTGTTCCTGGGCCGTCCCTCCTTTTCGGCTTGTCGTCTCATGTCTTCAATGGCTTTGTTGAAGCTCTGTTCAGAATGAGCACAGAAAAACATCTTCAAACAATCTGTCGATCAATGTTATTATTAAGAATACCATGTGGAAATATGTTATATTTACATACAAGTCTAAATAGAAACAGGACTTTCCTCTATTTATCGTACATGAATTTAAAAAGTATTTCACATAAATGACTGTATATCTGATAAATCAGTTGTTTGCTGAACAACATCAGTAGTCTTGACTCTAAGTGCAGTGGTGAATAAAATGTCTTACCCTGTTGGCTTGGAGTTCTCTTCTTGCCATGCTGGTTGAAGACGTTGACAAAGAAAAAATGGAATGTTGTTTGCAGATTCTGTACAAATGTGAGCAATGAAAATGTTTTTTTGGGAACGCGAAGACTCAGTTCAACTACAATCAGTGAAAAGCGAATTCTGGCTTTTTGGCTCTGAGCAGCTGATATATATACACCTTTTACATTCTAAAATATTTGCACGTAGCGCCTTTAATGCATCACAACATTCTTCTGTTGCCATGAAGCTCAACCATTTGAATCAGTTTAAATAATCATGTTGATGTTTAAAAGTAAAAGTAATGAGAAAGAAATCCTGCAGTAATGTTGATGTTTAGTTTGACTGTTAGACATAATCTAACATACACCTGTTTCTAATTATTATGTTTCCTTCTTCATTATTAACAGCGGTGGGTAGTACCACGTTACATTTACTCCGTTACATGTACTTGAGTATTTTTTTTGATAAATTGTACTTTTAAGAGTAGTTATTTTGCAGAATACTTTTACTCTTACTCGAGTAAATTTGTGAGAAAATATATGTACTTTTACTCCGTTACTTTGGGCTACATGCTTGTCGTTACATTAATTTATCTATAAATAAATTGAGATGAGCTCAGACGCAGCTCTGCAGCTCTCGGCTGAGGGACACATCCTTAACCAATCACAGCGGCAGCACCGCAGGTGGACGGAGGTGTGCCCCGCCCCTCCACGGCCCTCCTTCACCTCACTGTAGCTCAACAACATGGCAGAAGATGAACCGCCGGCGTCTCACCGAGCTAGCCGGCTAACCCGCTGGTACCGGCCGCCGGCTAACCCGCTGGTACCGGCCGTACCGGCCGGCTTCGGCGCCGGTTACGGTACTTTAATAAGCCGGCGTAATGTTATATGTCAACATTTCAGCCTCCAGCCGATCACAGTCAGTCAGTTAAAATTTCTGTTTTAGCAATAATATAAATATAAATAATAACGTTTGAGATCATACACCGTCAAATTTGATGTTACTGTTTAGCTTCAAGCTAAACTCCTTTGAGGAACAGGTCAATGTCTCAGCTGATGTCAGTGGAAACAGTTTTTGTTTTTGAAGTAATAAATTGCATCTGAAGTTACTCACTACTTGAGTAGTTTTTTTACGAGGTACTTTTTTACTCTTACTCAAGTACTTATTTTTATGAGTACTTTTACTTCTACTTGAGTCATTATATTACAAAGTAACAGTACTTTTACTTGAGTACCGTTATTGTTTACTCTACCCACCACTGGTCCAATGTGAGAAGCTATAACTCCTAAGAGACTGAACCCTTTGCTGGGATATAGAAGCAATATTTAGGTTCCACAAACCCGAGATTACATCAGATAACGTGATAATATAAAAGGAAACCGAACAGACGGGTTTGTTTATTATTATATCAAGTCAAAGTTTAATTGTTTAATATTTTGATTTTTGACCAAATACATATGCAAAAATAATGACAATTCCATCAGCCTCAGCTGTGCTTTTTTGTGCTAATGTTCAATACAAACATTTTAATGCAAATGTTACCTTGATGGAAGTGTGTGCATTTCAGTGTGTGCACACCTGATATTTTTTCTCATTTATAACATTTCACTCATTTTGGACTGAGTTGGCAGGGCTCCATTAGTGATCTGCTTCCCCCTTAACCAATACTCTTTCTTTTTAACAATATGAAGATGTAGTGGGACAAGCAAGGTGAGAGACAGCAGAAGGAATAAAAAAAATAAATGGGATGAAGAAGGAATGTTGAGTATGTCGAGGACCCGAGAAGACAACATACTCCAGAAGAGCAGAGAAGAGCAGCCTCAGTTTTCATTGCTTAACTCAACCAAAGCATCTCAACTGGTCCCCTCGAAGGAGAATCATTAACATTTGACGTGGCTGGATGGAAGTGTGTGCACTTTAGTATGTGCACACATGCCCCAATGTGTCACAGGTAGCCTACACTACATCAACATGGGCCCTGGTGCAAGACACTACCTGAGGGGTCACTTTCCTTTGCCAGACACTTGGGCAGCCTTCTGGAACAAAAATGGCTTTGTTAAACTATCTTACCAGCATGAGGAGGTATAGAAAAAGGCCCAGTGCAAGATATTACCTGGGGAGTGCAAGCCCTGCCAGACACAAAGGCCAGCCTTCATCAGAGAAAAAGGCCAGTCTTGGATAGAACTTGTTTCTCAACAGCACTGACTGTCACAAAAACCCACATCCATGCTGAATGAACTAACCACAAAAATACAACATTTAAACATCTTTCAGCCAGTGGTGGACAGTGGGGTTTTTGTCCTGATCATTGTGTCTTCAGGTGTCATCCCAACTCACACTCAAATCAATAAGCACAAGAAGGCTTGATGTGTGCTTGACTTCCTAAGGCAAACAAGAAGCAAGGCCTAGAGAGAGATCATGGTGTAAACTGAGAGTGACACTCTCTGCGGTTTCTTTGGCTGAGTGCAGTTTTGGCCAAGGAAATAAAATGTACCATCTTGGATAATCAATCCACCACTATAAGAACAGTGGTGTTCAGTATTCGTTGAGTCTACAATGGGTGTTGAAAAGCAGTTTTCCATTCATCCTCCTCCCCTATTGTCACTTGAACCTTGTAAGGGTTCAAACGCAGTGGAAATAAGGGCGAGAGGGTACCTGTCTTTGATGATGATGTTGTCCACAATAATCATGAAAACCCCTGCTGCTCCAAAGAGGAGGAAGCGCAAATAATTGCCACATCCAAAGGAGCTGAGATGTATTTGTCCATGGCTGGCTCAGGCAGGAAATAAATACATTCTCTAGGAAGGGATGGAAACTGTGTTCTCTGGTTCAGGATCACTTTGAGGAGAATTAGATTCAGAAGATGTCAGAACAGGAGATGCACTTAATATTAATATCTCACTACTACAACAACAACTACTACTACTACTAATAATAATAATAATAACAATAATAATTATAATCATAATCATAATGTCAGGAGATGTCAAAATAGAAGAGGCACTAATATACTGTTACTACTGCTGCTGCTACTACTACTACTACTACTAATAATAATAAATAATAATTTTGTAGTAGTAGTATTTAGTCTTCTGCTGATAATACTTTAAATATTTTTCCGTTTTATATGTCAAAAATAAATGAATAAATAAAAAACAAAGCGAGTACAACTTACTTGTTATTGTCATGTTATTTATCTTTTAATAAAGTTGCGTGACAAAAAACACGTCGGTGCGCTGATGTGTTACCATAGTGACACGTAAACTGTCCAACTGTCGGCTAATAGTAGCTGGTAGCCGCTGTGTTTTCTTAGACAATAATATCGTTTCTCTTGAATGTTAAACTATCATTTACCCAGAGTGAGAGTAACTGTTCCGGAGAGAACTGAAGTAAGTGACTGTTTTTATCTGTTACAGTTGATATTGTTATTTCCCATGAACAGAAAGTTAACTAGCACTATGCTACTGATAGCCACAGCAGAAACCACTGGAAATATCATTGAGTTTGATGTTGCCTTGCTTGTCTATGAAAGTTCTTGTGAAAAGTCTTTACCAAAAAGTCGTCTTTTTGGTAAATTTGGTATATTATTGAGCAACTGAAACATCACATTTCCCCACTTGACAAAAATGTTTATTCACCTTGCTTTACATTAACTGAAAATGTCTGTGAGAAACTGGTATTTTAATAAGATCCATGTGCAACTCTCTCCACAGGATGTCTTTATCTCGGGTTCAGAGTCTGAGACTGGCAGCCGTACTGGAGGACTGTTCAGACCAGTTGGACATACTGGGACATACTCTGACTGTGCAGATCAGCAGGGAGCAAGGAGCTGCAGCAGCACAGGTGAACTTCACCATTGTTTTTTACCTGTTCATGTTAGCAGTTCAGAGGAACATCTGTCAAACAGCAGTCTGCTGCTTTGATCTGATGATGACAACCATCCTGTGCAATCTGCCATAAAGAATAGTTTTTTGTTTTGTGTGTAGCATAAAGGCTAGACTAAAACTACAGCTTGTATTTTGTTGTACAACCCTGTGCTGTATAATGTGTCTGTGTCTGTGTGTTTAGGAGAAAGCCAGGCTGAGCAAGCTGAGAAGAGACTGGTGAGTAGCTCTGACAAACAGACAGAAAAACATTATGTTGCATCAATATTTTGTCTGAATACGTTTGTCTCTCTGTCTCTCTGTGCAGTCAGTACATCTCACAGCAGCTTTTCAAGCTGCATTTGGAGCTGGAGGAGAAGCAGAGTTTCACTTCACTGCAGCAGGCAGTGGAGGAAGAGGAGCAGAAGAAGATGGCTGAGAACATGAGAAGGTTTGTCACTGCCACATTTGGAAACAAGAAGAATGATACTAATTTTAATTGTAATAAGAATATTTAAAAACTAATGGTAATTTTCTAGAAACAATGTGTAAGAATTGTGAGAGCAGTTGCATTGGTTAAAAAAGAAAGGATGGAAGTAGGGAGAAAGAAAGGAGTCTTGTATCATTAATGTGAGTGTCTCTCCACCCAGACAGGCGACAAGCAAGCTGGAGCAGAGAAAACAAACTTTACAGAGACAACAAGAGGAGTTCAGACAGAAAACTGGGGAACTGCAGGTGAGATACTAAGAGCAGATCCAAAACCTCTGTCCAAAACCTGTCTGTTGAGGTGAGTGAGAATCAGTTCATTTGGGTTAACTGACCCTTTATTTGAAAACAAATCACCAAAGAGTCTGAAGGTCGGTGACTGCAATACCTCAGAACTCAGATTACTGTCCCCCACTTCAGACCATGTCCCAATTTGCTGAAGACCTGCAGCATCAGCTGACTGAGCAGTCATCAAAGATTGCCAAAAAGAAGAAGATTGTGGAGAAAAACATTGAGCTGCAGCTCCAGCAGACACAAAAAGAGAGCAGCCAAGCTGAGAAGCTGCTGGAGGACCAGGTGGAGGTGGGTCCATCAGTCCATTTATTCCAGTCCACCCTGGATTAGTTCCTCTCTGTTCTCTTCCTGTCCAAAATTGGAGTTCATGTACCCCTCTGTATATGGTTTAAAATAAGCAGATGACCAGTTCTTACGTTTTTGTCATGTCCTCTGTTATCTCTTTCAGCTGCTCCACAAACAGCTGAAGGAGGAGGTGAGAGTTCACGAGGAGTCAGAGAAATTCCTGCAAAATCTACATGAGGTTGGTACAGCAACATATTAACTTCTTAATGTTATTACAAATGTTATGTTTAGGTTTAGTATAAATCCATTTCCCGTGTCCTGTAAAAATCTCCACATGGCCACTAGAGGTCACTGTAACTGAGATTTTAAACTCAACCTCTGGCTCACCAGGGTCTTCTGATCTTAAATGAAAGATAAAAGTAAAAAACCTTTTACTTGTGCTTGCACACTTAAGAATGAAAGCTGTTCAAATCTTTGACTTAGAATCCCAAGTTAAGAAAGCTCCAGAAGTCTTTTAATTTGATAAAGAGTAGATCCTAGGTGTTCTTTTCAGATTCCTGCATCTTCATTGCCTGCACTTGTAGTACTAAATTGTCCAGTTCAGTTTTCTTTTGGTTTCCATTCATGTATCATAAATAAAACATATATATAAAACATTTATATATTTATGTACCATAAATATATATTTGATACTTTCGCATATTAGCTGATTGACAATTCCTGCTCTGAGCATATGTGATTAATCGTGATCACTAAAAGTGGCTCTTCAAAATTACTCCTACACTTGCTGTAAGAGGGACTAAGTTGCCAGCAGCTAATCTTTTTGTTTTCGTTACTGACATTCAAACACTTAATTCATCTTGTTCCTATTGTTGTTTCAGGGGTTGCAGCAGCAGCTGCAGCAGTGGCAGCAGCACACAAAGCAGATGCTGCAGGAGAAGGAGCAGCAGCTCAACAGTGTGTGCTGCAAAAGAACAGTGACTTTGGACAGACTGATGGAGATGAGGAGGAAGGTGAGCAGCTCCTAGTTTCTAAACATGACCCAGTGAATAGCTGCCAGTGCTGAACAGGATGCACAGTCACTATTAGATGAACATTGATGAGATACTGAATTGTGTTCAGTTCAGAGAGATGGAGCAGGTGGTGATGGAGGACAGGGAGGAGCAAGAGAAACTGCGCCAAAAACAGACAGAGGCCAGAGCTGCAACCAAGGTGATAACATCCAATCAGAACACAAGTCAATCAGTCTGGTTATTTTGTGTACTGATCCCTAATTCTGACCTTGGCCTATGACCTTTAACCCTGCAGCTGCAAGCCTGGTGGAGAGGCTGCATGGTCCGCCAGAGCCTTGGTAGTTTTAAAAAAGCAGAAGACAAAAAAGGCAAGAAGAAGAAGGAAGGGAAAAAGAAGAAGAAATGAGTTTTCTCAAACACTTCAAGACTTAGATATAATATATATAATTCAATAACAATAAACAGTAATGCAATCCCTGACCAAACTCTTTGTATCATCCTTGTTCTTTATTTAAAATTGTAAAATGTGTTTTTGTCATTTCAAACATAAAGTATGCAATACAATAAAACATATACAATATTTAAACTAAACTATGTGTTGGTAACATGGAGCATATCAGCATCATATCATATGTAAACACATCAGCATACATAACAGTATCACCTTAATTCAAAGACTTCTTATTCCATATTTTATGTACAGGTTGACCTGAGTAAAAAGGTCAAAATGTCACTTAATAAGATTAAACACCAAACATAAAAATGCAAGAAATCAGAACAACTTCTGGCAATGAATACTACTAAGTAGTCGACTGTTAATGACCATAGGCCATACATTTGAACATAAGTCAATGCCTTTATCATGACATGATAAGGATTTCGGTCACAGTCACACAGTATTTTAATACTGTTTGTCCATGCAATCACACGATTACAATACAATACAATAAAATTCATGAACTGATAAAATAAATCCTACAGCAACTTGTCTTTCCTAACAAACTGCATCACTCAGCATATTAGACCACCGGATATCAATTACAGAAAGATTAGATGATCGTGGTGAGATGAGTCATTATAAAGTCATAGCATGTGGGACATTAATGAGGTTAAAATGCTCCCACATTTATGTCCTCACATCTGACAGAGGAGCAGAAGCCCCAGCATTGCGAAACAGGAATCCCCTTTACTGAAGAAAATCATTTTAAGGTTTGGGGAGTTGACGTTGGTTTGTGCGGAAGTCTTACAACACTTGGAGAACTGTGATGAGCTATGGTTAAGTTTTTAAGTCAGTACTTGCAAGTGTCATGGATGAGAACAGTTTCAAGTCCCATTAAAACCAAGACCAGAGCAAAATCCCTCATAAGCCATAACAGTGACTCAGTCAAAATGTAAAAATCCATTAGTCGATCCACAGGAAATTAATCAAGCTGCAGGATCAACTTCAACTCAGTATTAGGTCAAACAATTCCAGCCTCCAGACCCATTTTTTTTTTTTTTTACTTTTTGATTTGTCTCAGTCTCCATTCTGACTCAGACCACTATAGGCTATAAATCCAATGTCTGTCACTTCTACTCCTTTGGCCATATTTTTTAGGGCTACATCTAACAACTAGTTAAATTTATTTTTTATTAAATTTGTTGATTATTAATTTCTAGGGATAAAATATTGGAGAAAGTGAAAGTTAAAAATATTACAATTTCTCAGAGCCCAGGTCGACATATTTAAACGGTGTTGCGAGTGTGTAGTGTGTCAGCTCTGTGTGTCCGAAACCTCACACTTGCAGTTCTTCTGGTTCAGTCAAGTGGGTCTGCTCAGCATGCATGTAGTTGTTGTCTCCGATGATGACATAGTTGAGATGGGAACTGTGGATGTTGAGGCTCGGAGGCTCTGCTGATGGAGGAGGAGGAGGAGGACAGGTCTGTGCTTCCCACTGTTGCACACGGCTGCAGCCGCACCCTGCACAATCTGTAACAAATGAAGACCAAGATGTTTTGGTGTGCAGTTTGAGTGCTGTGACATGTCTAGGACAACTGGTACAAAAAATTATGCAATTAACAACAATTAACATTGAATAGTATAAATTGCAGCTCAAGGTTTAAAATTCCTACATGCGTGCTTCTAAAATAGGTTGTTACGCACCGTGCATTTGGAGCTCAGGTTGCTGTATTAGAGGCTGACTTTCTGCCATCACAGATGGGTAGGTGTCGTTCCCGATGACGCAGTCGATCAAGGTGGAGTTGCTGATGTTCACAATCAAAATGGTAGACGGCGGATGCCGGATTGCCACTGTTAATGAGTGGGCAAGGGAGAGAAAGAGGAAATGGGAAGAGAATCTCAGAATGGGAAGTTGTTGTTCCAGAGTGATGTAATAGTAGAAATGCGTCACTACCACTACGTTCCTCATTATTGCTGAATATGTGGAAAAAACTGACAGCAAAAAAGTCACAGCAAAGAAAGTGTTAGAAAGGTTTTGCTATGAGAAATGTAGTAACACTGATTTACTTGGTTGTCAGATTTTGTTCAAGCTACCCTCATTCATATAAGACACAGAAAAGTAGTTTCTGTATGTCTGTATGTGAAAAATGCAATGATTTAAACAAAAAATAAACAAAACAAAATAAAATAAAATTTTGTATTGTTATGCATATGTCATGCATCTAACTTGAACTTTGTTTTATGGCACTTGGTTGTTTTCTCCTGACTCTTATTGTCTCCTGACTAGATCCTTGTTTGTGTCGTATTTACTCTCAGATGTACATCACTTTGGATAAAAGCGTCTGCTAAATGAAATTGTAGAATTGTAGAATTTGACGGTCTATTTGAATTGAAATGCAATGTGATTTGAAATGCAATGTGAATTGAAATGCAATGTGGCACTCCCCTAAGGCTGTGCTAAAAGGCTTGTGTGGAAAAAAAAAAAGAATTAGGAAAAAGAAATTTCACCTGAGGTGTAAGAAAAATAAGACTAAAAAGGACTAAACAAAAGCCAGAATAAAGACCCTGAATGGAAATCTAACATAAACTCACCTTGTGTAGTTTTCTGCTCTGTAGGTTCACGATTTTGACCTTTAATGACAGTGAGAGAAGTAAAGTTACATTTTCATTCATTATAAATTGTCCATGCATACTGCAGGCTTACAAAGACAGGACAATATCAGTGCAGACCGTGACATAACAGCAACATATAAAATAATGAGGACAGTTTTTGTGGTTGTCATAGTGTATTAAAGAGAAGAATTTTACCTGGGCAGTATGAGCCCTTTTCACAGAACAGAGTGCCTAAGGGGCAGCAGAACAGCTGACAGGCTGTCCTGCAGCTCTTCTGCGCTGCTCTGTGCACCACCTGCATAAGTTTCTGCATGCTGGAGGCTTTACATGTCTGAAGAAGAGAAGCAAACAGGAGTCACAATGACATCATCTCGCTGAGGACAGATACACCTGCATGTGTGAGTGGGCTTTTTCTAGGTCACATACACTTTCACTGAGATGGGGAATTTTTTTCCGTCATATCATAAACCACAATAAACTGAAATGGTGGCCACTACAAAACAATGCCTATAGAATAGCCTATTCAGTAACATACACTGGGTAGATGACAGACAGGTGTATGCAGGTAGGCTGGAAGTCTCTCTCTTGATCACATTAGATTACATTAAAAATAATATTAAATGAAAATTAAATGAATAATAATCTGCCAAACCTTAAGAGCAACCTATAAACATTAGATCTGTCTTACTGTATAGTATCACTAATGATATACTAATAGTCATTAACTAGTTAACTCTCTCCTGGTGTCTGTCTGACTGGCTGATTTTAGTTACTTGACATGAAAAACTGCAAACTCTCTAAAACACCTCAATGTGTTCACAGGTAACAGAGAAGTTCAGTTTGCAGGAAGTAAACATAATGAGAATATTGAGTAAATGTAAAGAGAAAAAAACCCACCTGAATGATTTCTTTCATTATAGTTAAACTGCTGCTGTTAAACGGACTCAGAGCTAGAGGGTCGGAATTGTTCATCGTTGATGTAGCAGTGATAAAATAAGTCCCAAAAGACGAACACGAACTCATATACAGAAGTCGGCAGAGAAAAACCCCGTCGGAGTGGCGCATGCGCACTTTAGCTTGGAGTTTCCGCCTGGTGAGATTGAACACGTTACACTTGTTTTCGTCTTAAAATTGGTAAATCTAAGCAACGTGGAGGGCTGGAAACACTGTGATATTATTGCACGACACTTGCGTTGCGTGTTTTGGACCCACATCCTATGAAACATGAGACAAACAAGTCTCTGTGTGACTACAGTTAGAATCTATGCATTTATTAGGGACTGACACAACACTAATATTGAGTAAAATAATATGTATAATACTATTAATGTATGTTAGATTATGTCGTAAATTAATATTCTTAAGTATGGACGAACTATTTATTTTTCGCTGCTGCTGTTAGTTTTGCCCTGATGCCTTCACGGCACCTCTCATATTCGTAATTCCAATTTTAGGAGCGTTAAAATCGACCACATCATGTTTGGATTTATAAAACAAATGGATAAAAGCAAAACTAGATAAATGGCTTAAATTGTTTACACCTGGAAATAAGATGGCATTCACCAGTTTTGCACTTAAGCGCTTTCTTGCATAACCTACTTTAACCACTATTTAACATGCATGAGAAGAGAAACGGGCCAAAACTCCGGCAAAACTTGTAATAACCTATAAAAATAACTTTATTGTGGTTTCACAATAACAAAAAATGGAAGTAACCAATACAAGCATATATTAACGTACATATCAACCAAAGGGCATTTACACGTGGATGAGTTTGATAGATGATCATGTGGTTCCAGGCCAATCATATTACTGAACTTGGCAGACAGGCAAAGGGTTTGCCTAATAGTGGACAATGGTGACCTAATATATAGTCCATGAATAGAAGTGCATTTTTGAGGAAGTAGTGTAGCTACCATAAAAATCACAGTTGTTTCCCAAAATGTGCCTCTTAAGTGAGGCATACTATGACAACAATTTGCAATGTGCTCTATAGCCTACTCATTGGAAGTGTCAGAAAGTACAATCTGAGATAATAATAAAAAAAGAGAACCAGCAGTGAGAAGCATTATAAAAGCACACCACTACAAAATCCCTTTAATTAAAAATAAATCTGAACTTTTGACATAAACAAATCAAAATGTGTCTCTCTTTTCTTTGAGACATTTGACAGTAAGCAACTCTTTGGCTAAACTTCATCACTTCTGTGCCTGTGGAAAACAAAAATCAAATGTGATGCTGTTTATGAATATATAGAAAAATGACTAGTTGCAGCTCTCTTTTCCAAGGTCAAGAATTAACTTTCAGTCTCAGCTCGCTAGCATTTTCCCAACTTTTATGTGTTCAGTTCATTCAGTATTCATTCAGCTTTATTTATACTGTGCAATTATACATTATGTAAATTTGGATTATTAGTTCTGGTGAAGAGATGCTGATGTCTTTATCTGTGAATAATTGTCTAAAAGTTGTCAAAATGTATATATTTAGTCTAAAACTGGTATATAATACTGAAGCAAATAAAAGGCCTGCAATAAGGTTTTAACTGTAGAGAGTAAAGCTACGAAGGATTGCTTAAACCCTCAGATTTAAGAGGGAAAAAATGGGTCATACATTTGCAAGCTGGTTTTGTAACAATGCTTACTTAAGAACGCCTGCAACCTCTTTTATTTATTAGTACATAAACCTTTTTAAAAAATTCACACTGTTTTATGTCCATCCTAATTGAATTTGCAGATAGACGGCCGACAGCAAAAGTTACCATCTCATCAAGTCTACAGCTGGCACCAGCATGCACGGCTGTTTCCCAAATACTCCACAATCATTCCTAAAAACCATCAGCTTGAAACTACAGCATTAACACTAATTATAATAATCTGTAGGAAGGAATCATGCAACAAAAATGCTGCTGAGGAAGCACACGCAGGAATAAATTAGGAATATACCAGAACTGAACATAGGGGGCGCCAACGCAGCAATATCTGTGTTGTCAATGTTTTGGGAAACTGATAAAATGTAGTAAATTTTCTGTCACAAGCACAACTTGATACATAAAAAAACAAACAAATAAAGAATGTTAATACTTAAATAGTTAAAATGCCTTGTAAAGATAGACCAAATTCTTTTAACATCTAAAAAGTTAAAAGAAGCAAATTGCTTTTTCTTTTTGCACAAACAAGTTCATATTTTAATAATCTAATATTCATTCATGTATTAAGTTATATTTTACGCTTTTCACTATTGTTACTATTTTTTCTTGGCTCTGTCTTCTGTCTGTACAGGCCGCCGTTCCTGAGCAGCTTATGCTGTGACGTCCATTTTTCCGACTGCACCTGAAGGCAGCATGAATACATTGAAGTGAACGGCAGTGAGGAGTGGAGCTCAGCAGAGAGCAGGCTCAGCTTCCTGGTTGGAAACAAAACGCAGCAGCAGATCAGACACAGACCAACACACACGGGAGCGATCAGGACGTGGACACATGTTTGTAGTCTTTCTTTAAAGCCGGTCTGTGTGTGCTAAAGGAAGCAGCAGTGGACTGAGGCGCTGACAGCAGAGGTTATTCTCACAGCAGACTGTGTCAACACATGTGTCACAGTGAGAGCACTGCGGCTGTGGATCTGGACTCAGGCAGCTCCTACACCCACTGGTCCACAGACAAGGTAGGTCCCCCTCGCTTCTCTGCTCATCTGTTTTGATTTTTGTCTGCAATCACATAGTCCATCCGTTAGCAAAAAAAAGCTTTACACCTTATGAAATGTTGCACCGTGAATGCGTCACGATTTCAATTCTGACCTATAGGAGAATGCAACCTTGAGGGGGATGCAGATGTGTCAGATTTCGTGTGTGGTCTGCTTGCATGCACTCTAACAAATACATCACACTGTTGTTTTGTGATGAAAAATGCAATATTAACATCAAGGCAGTTGTAGAATAATATGTTTGTATCACAGCAAACTGACTCATTTTAGCAATATTACTCTGCTGCCTTTGCATCACAACTAATTCAATGTCCACCACTGATCCTGGTTCACATGATGCACACTAGATGAAGCTTTTTCCCACTCCATCATCTTGTTCTCATTGCTGTGTTTCAACTTTATGTGCTCTTGTTTTAGGCTCTTTCCCCCAAAAAAGGTTATTGGGCCAGAAATCCAGAGAGGCAGACAGGGGGTGATTGCAGCTGTATAAATGATGCCATATAAATTCTGCTACACACTCCCCGAACACACAGTCCCAGCTGCCTCGGTTCCAACACAGTGGCAGTCTGTGTGAGAGCAGCAGCTTTTCACTGGGCAGATCTGGTTTTCCATTTCTGCGTCTCTGGTCAACAATGATGCTTTGATCCCCCCACCGTGGCTGGAATGCCATCTAGACCTTGATCCACCAGATCTGCTAATCACAGTATGGCTGGCTCCACACCTAAAAGAAACTGTGAGCACACAAGTGTTTTGATTAATGAATAGTGTTAACAGTGGAAATTCAAGTTTGAGTGTGGACTTCTCAGCTGCAGTTGCTCGCTCAGGGGCAGGGACTGCAGTCAGGCAGGTTTTGAAGGCCGATACTGACAGTGATGTCTTTCGATTGAAGCATCTGGTTGTCAGCACTTTGTATCAAGATTTCATATATTTGAATTTAGTCCCATCTGCGAAAATTCAGGGAAATACTTCTGCATTCAGACAATCCTGAAAACTCAAACTCATTCATGCAAACTTACATATTTCTTTAGAATCAGAGAACCAGGATGTATTGGTGAATTATACAGTTCATGGCTAATGAAGCCTCATAGTCTATCATCAAAGGTGAAACAACACTGATTTACCTGTTGTTCTAAGATATAAACACTTCCACCAGTCCCATCTATTGACAGATGTTTACCAAGGTAATCTCAAGTTCCTCTAACTTTTTGAAGTTGTTCAGGAATGAAAGGCTTCACACTGTTATTAAATACATATTGGAGTTTCCATGCAGCAAAGCCAGCTGATTAGAGACCTGTTATTTTGCCAAGTGAGACCATGGGGCTGCTTATGCTTGTGCAGGACAGGCTGACAGCATTGTGGGATGATGACTGCAGCCGGCTCAGCTCGCCTGTCTCAAAGCAGGGCAGGAGGATACGGCGTGACGGTGCAGAAATACGCAGCTGCACGAGCTGCACGAGCTCCACTATCAGTGATCTGCATGCGTGCCACCGCTGATCGATAGTACATAATCAAAAAGCGCTCACTTAAAAATTTAGGACACCGGCGGTGCTGGTGGTGACTGGATTGACTGAGCTGCTCCAAAGTTTCCTGCCAACTTTTACAGCCTGCTGGAATAGAAAACATTGTGCGTGGGATAATGTGTGATTTCAACAGCCGCTCAGGCTGCAGAGTGTGTTTTTAACGCCACCGTTTCCTGTGTGACCCTGTTCTGTGTCCAACCACTGTTATCTACAGGATTAATCGCAAATCCCAGATTATGGGGTTATTATTTCTCATGCTTTTTCGGATTGGACAGAACCAAAGGGATCATTTTTGGGTTTGGTGACTTAGGTTCCCTTCAACACCAGATTAGGCCTTTATTATCCACCCACCTCTGTCCTGCTGTCGAGTGCATGATGTCTGATAACCTGGAAGTCACAGATTTCATTCATGCTTGATGCTATATTAAACAGCTTTTTGAGTTATATACCTTTTTAGTATATTTTGTAACCATGCTAGTCGGTCCACCAATCTCTACAAGTATTGCATGGATTTGGATGAGTCGCGAAAAGGTTGAATTCTGATGACTTTGGTGGTTGCATGACTTTTCCTCTAGCGCCACCATGAAGGTCACATTTGTGGCCAACGTACCCACCTAACATCGACCAATGGAACAATCATCTGGTCAAAATTGTAATTTGTCCCAATACTTTGGTTTATGACCACATACCTGCAACATTATTGACATTCCCATCAGCCTCAGCTGTACTTTGTGTTTAGTGCTGATTGGCAAATGATGGCCCTCAGATGGTGAACACAGTGAACATTATATCTGCTTAACATTAGCATTTTCATTGTGAGCGTGTTAGCCTGCTCACATTAGCATTTGACTCAAAGCACCACTGTGCCTTCTTTTGACAGTACATTTGTAGATTGGAGTCTTGTGTTCTTTATTTAGCAAATTCTATATGTAAGCTTGATCTATTGATCATCTGATTTTATAACCGTGACTTGACGCTGAGAAAGCCCCTCTTAGAATAACAATCTGACTTCTGACACTTTCACTTAGTTCTGATGCCATGTTTCCTTCTATCGCAATGCTACTATTATACAGGTGAACACATGCTTCAATTGAAGGGATACAACTCAAGGAAATCTGACCTTTAGTAGAAAGTTGGTCAATACCACCAATTTGCTTAAATTTAATTGCTGACCTAGAAATGGTACAGAATCTTAAATATTTCTTTTTCATATTATTATGTTGTAAATTCTTGTATATTTAATTGTTTCTGAACCCTCAAACGTACTGATTATTTACAGGGATTTTGCGAAAATATTATGGATTTTCAATGTGGTCTCAGCCTATCTGTGCTATCCTGATGAATCTCTCTCATTAAAACTCCTTAAATAGTATTTAAGTTAAAAGGTTTTCAAAACCATTAATTTTATTTGTGTGAATTTTCCATCTTATTTACATTATATGCTAAACAAAATGAATTCCAAGTGCAGAGTAGCCAGCTACATAAGCCTGTGTTTACCATGTTTCTAAAAACGATAAACAATCAATGCTTCCTGTCAGAATGAATGAGGAGCTGGTCAATAACTGTAGGCTCAGTAAACACAGACCTTGGACTTTGACCTTAAGAATGACAGCCATTTATGGGGAAATAACAGACGTTATGAGAAATCGCTAATACTGCAGTAATGACACATAATTATATTTTACTTCATGCACCGTGCGGCTTTACACGGCTGACTAATTCATCTCCCAGGTAACAAGACAATGACAGTGTATTGCTTCAGAGCGAGGTGAGGTCATCACAGTTGGTATACCTGTTACCAGAAGAAATGACAGCTTCCCAGAAACAGGTTGTCAGAAGACCTGGCAGTGGTTGTGTGAGCTGTAACAAAGAGAAATAAGTGTTACACCCACAGTGATGACACCAATAGATTAATGCTGCTTCTGCTTTCAGGAACATGGAGACTGCAGCTCCTCTCAGTGTCCAGCAGAAGGGCTAGGAGCAGCCTGATTCCTCCCTCCTTCCCTCCCTTCATGCCTCGCCCCGCCATGGCCAGCAGGAGTCCTACCCTGAGCCAGAAAGCTGGGGATTCGGCACCGGGGACCCCCGAGGCCGGCGCCAACCCCCAGCCGGGGCCCGAGGTCTTCTGCAAGCTGTGCCTCAGCGAGCAGCCGCCAGCAGCCACCACGGAACTGCAGAGCTGCAGCTGTGTCTTCTGTACAGTGGTAAGAGAAGATGAACATAAGCAGGTTATTCTGACATTTACAGTCAATAATGCTCATATCCAGGTGTTTTTTGAGGAGTTCAGGTTTGCTCAAGGAAGCTACAGGACATACAAACCTTTGTTACTGAAACAGAGTAAGGTGCCTCCAGGCTATGTTTAGATTGTCTAGAAACTGTAAGTATGCTTATCCTCCAGTCATATTGCTCATGCTTTTAGTCACTTTCTGTAGGCGGTGAAGATTCCACAAAAGTGATCCAACAGTAAACTTTTCTGTCGGCAATTTAGGCAAATCTCCAGTTTTTAAATGACACTAAACAGAAAATAAACCCAGCACTTTTGATTTTGCTCCCATTTTTTGTGTGTTGAAATTGAAGACCTTTCCTATGTCATCAAAAGGCTTATTTCTCTCAGCTTTTATTCACAAATTTGTTTAAATCCCTGTTAGTGAGCACTTGTCTTTTGCCAAGATAATCCATCCACCTGACGGGTGTGACTTATCAAGATGCTGCAAAGGTGTTTCTCAGGCTGATCACACTAAAAAGCTACTCAAACATGTACAGTTTTATATTAAAAAAGGCATTTATGAGATGCAGATATGCTTTTTTTGGGAAGAGGGGGTGAGGGTGTGCAGTGTTGGCCCTTTCCTCTTCAATGGCTGTGCAAAGTTGCTGGATATTTGCAGGAATTGGAACACACTCAGCGATTCAGAGCATCTCAAACTCCCAAACATACTTAATGTCTGGCTTGACTGGTGAGAATGCAGGCCATGCAAAAAGTGGGGTGTTTCAAATTCTGGGAATTGTGTACAGATCCTTGTAACATGGGGATGTGCATTATTATGCTGCAACATGAGGTGATGGCGGTGGATGGATGGCACGACAGTGAGCCTCAGCATCTCATCACAGTATCTTTATGCATTCAAATTGCCATCATTAAAATGCACCTGTGTTTATTGTCCGTACCTTTTGATTGCCAATATCATATCATATCCTCACTGCCACCATGGGGCACAGTGTTGACAATAGAAAACCACTCGCGCACACAACACCATACGCAGTCCGCCATTAGACCGATACAGTGAAAACTGGGATTGATCCATGAAGAGAACACTTCCTGAAAAGTGCCAGGCGCCATCAAAGGTGAGCGTTTGCCCACTCAATTCAGTTACAACGACGAACTGCAGTCAGGTCAAGACCCCGGTGAGGACGACGAGCATGCAGATGAGCTTCCCTGAGACAGATGTTGCAGGTGAGGAATCCAGATGTGGAGGTGACTAGCTGGATGTACTGGAGGTGGCTTGTTGTGGTAAGATAAACATTCAGTTCATGGGCAGCAGCTCTGGTGGACAGTCCTGCAGTCAGCATGCCAATTGCATGCTCCCTCAAAACTTGTGACATCTGTGACATCTGTCTGGTGGATGGAAACTTCTGACTAAGGAGAAGTGCTCAGCAACACGAATTTAGACAAACTTGCGAACATTGAGAGAAATAAGCCTTTTGTGCACACAAAAACTTGTAAAAAATGGGAGCAAATACACAAGTGTTGCATTTATTTTCTTTTTCAGTGTATTTGGAATGGGATGCTTCTCTTTATTGCAACACTGCTTCCTCTTTTAAGATCTTAAAATAGATCCCGTTATGGGCCAATCTTTCTCATTAAAACTTCAGCGAAATGAAGTGGTTTCAACACAGGACTGGCTTTCCCTCACATCTTTGACTTGACCTTAGAAATTTTTGTGATTCATTAAAAGCTGTTGGAAATCACAAACTTTTCCTGGGAGTCAGGGAGCTGTATTATTTATAACAGAAGTACAGAGGTCTATACTACGCAGTTCTTGTCTCATACGTGCCTACCTGGCATATCAAAACTGAGATGTTGGTGTTGTGCCCTGACACACAGAGGTTGCTAGATAGGGGCAGGTGTTAATCTTTGTCCAAGCTGGCTGAGTTGTCAGTGTTGCACGCACAAGGTCACGCAGATAAAACACACACACATACACAGTGTCACAGGGGAAGAAGGTGGGAAATGGATCCTGTAAACCCTGCTTATCAGTTGGACTTCATTTTCTAAAGCTGAAATACCCCCCCCACTCCACTTCACGAGTGCAGACTACTGCTTCTGTTTTTGTTATTCCGGCTCAGTTCTTGGAGGAACACTACATCATACTTTGTGAGAAAGAAAGCACATGATGAGCACAAGTTTGAATTTGTTTTTCTTCTTCCAAAGAAAAGTGACATTTAAGTGTTGATATTTTCTGTTCCTCCAAACCGTCTCCCTTTGCGCAATGTTTTTATAGTTCCTCCTCCTCTTCTATATTTCATGGCTGAGGCAACACATGACTTTTGACGCGTTCATGCTCATTAGAACTCATATTTGTGTGGCCCTGTTTGCACAACAGCTAATTTTCCTCCGCTTTCTTTGCTTTCCCTACATTTGTCATGAGTCATGTTTTGATGCATTGTGTTTTTATTATATTTGCCCAGGGTGGAAAGTAAAGATAATATGTATTGTGATACTGTAAATGGGGCATGATTTGTGATGCATTATGGTACATTTCTCTCTGTTGCATTCAATATCTAGACTAATGCTGCTGTGTTGCTTCTTCCTCTCCAGTGTCTGCAGCAGTATGTTCAGCTGGGCATTATGGAGGGTGGGGGGGCACCCATCACCTGCCCAGATATGGCCTGCCAAAAGACTGGAGTGCTACTGGACTCTGAGGTATGCCCTGTTTAAAGCCAATGATATGTAGGTCATGAGTTAAACCAAAAAAAGCAAAGCGTCTTCTGAGACCGTAAAATACAAATGATGATGCACAAACATACATTAAATCTGTTTCAGGCAAGCTGGGTTTTTTTTTGAATATTCTTTCAATTTCTAATTTGTGGTCTGGGTTGTTTACAGTCCAGAGTGCTGCAAGCAGACTTCTAAAGAAATCTGAAGTTGGATTTTCACCCATGTGGTTTTCAAATAGTGTGGGCTGAATCAATTTGGATCATGTGATGTGAAAATGCTATGTATCCAGCCTTAGTGGTATTTCTGAGGAAATTCTTGTTTCTTTTGAGTTCGAGGAGCAAAATGAGGTAATGTCAGCAGTCAGAGCGAAAGTGAAACCCCATGAGCTCCAGACGTCAGAGAAGAAGCTTAAACTGCTAATTTGCAAACAAATGGAAATTCTGCTTCTCAGTTCCTCATTTGTAATGTTTTTCTTGTCTCAATGCGACTGCAGTAAGACACTTGGTGTAAGAAAAGCCTCTTTAATTAGTGCTCATTGGCCTTCCATTTGAATAAACATTGATTTTATTGCAGAATTGCTATCCCCTATTATCCAGTAGTGAAATAAGGCAGATTGGATACATAAAAAAAGTTACGATGGGGAAATAGCATGCAAAGTAAGTTGGTTTAATGCTAATTTTAGTCTGTCTTAAAAGATTGGAGGAAGACATAAAGAATTTTCTCTGACTTGCTGGTCTTGAAAATGTAACTGTTTGGCATTTGCTCCTGAAAGCTGATGATGGTTTAAGCAAACATCTTCAGTATTTGCTGACCTTTGCAAGATGTTTTTCATGGATTGTATGCAGATGTCATCATGCAGCTTTTACTATGCCATAAAAATGCCATTTAATTAAACAAAATGAGAAAAAGCTGCAGCCTTTTTTTTTCCGTTTAGAAAATGTTGCAATCAACACCTTTTTTCTCTCTATGTTTTCTCTCTAGTGGCTATTCACTCACTCCTCACGCTTCCTAGAAATAATGCAGCAAATTGCAGTTGCTAGGTGACCAGTTGATCCTATATGATCTTTAAAGTCAGTTTCTCAGCAACCACACAAAATTTTAATCTTGACCATCATGTAGTTTTGCATTTGTCCTTTAGGGTTTGAAAAATATATTGGATTAGATTTTTCATACTTATTGCATTTACACAGGATTCAATGTGTTTGACTTGAGCCTCTCTCTGTGCTGTGTGATTGCAGATAGCCAGCTTGGCCCCAGAAGATCAGGTGGAGCTGTATCAACGTCTGAAGTTTGAGAGAGGTAGGTATTGTTGTATTAGCATGCTGATGACTGCTGACAGGCAGTGGGCTATTTCAGGTCGCAGTTCAGCTGGTGGCGTTACACTAAGCTGCCCCACAGAGTGCTGAGCTTCACATGCCTGGGATATTGTGTGGCCTTGTGCCCTTTTTTCTCTTCCGCTTTGGTCCAGTCTCACTATGGAGGTTACTGAAACTTTAATACCCTCAGTTAAACCAAAAGTTATTCAGTAACAAATGTTGCAAGAGATCCGTGTCACTGTTCCATTAAATTCTATGTAATGAGCTTTTCATTGCTAATAAATTGTGTGACGTACAGTATATGTAACTTATTGCACCATAAGCTGTGGAAATGTTTGTGAAGGGAAATTGTATCTCTGTCTTGCAGTGGAGGCAGCATAATAGGTTTCTGTTGGCATTTACAAATTGCAAACCGAGGTTGAGTTTCGTTGTAGCTATATTGGTCTACAATAATAATAGTTATTGTTTACTCTGGCCATAAATCTTATAAAGAAGTGCAAAGTACAGGCTGTTTTGCAACAATGTTTGACTTCTGTTATGATTCATAATGAAACTATGACCTGGTAAAGGGGATCTGAGTCAGATCAGGAGTGCTCCAGTTTTTGTTTTGGTTGTGAAACAGATTTGTTTTTTGTAAGCATTTCTCATTTGAATTCTTATCCTTCCGTACTCATAAACTGTTTAGAGGGTTGTCTGCCTTCAGAGATAGCCAATTAGAAATGAGAACACTTACTTTGTTACATATTTTTCACCAAGCTGACCAGAGATGGAAGTGCCAGTCGGTTGGTCCAACACTGAAATCTGGACTAAAATATCTTTTTTAAATATTGGATGGATTCTCATGAAACCTGGTACACTCATATCCCCCTCAGGATAATAACTTTGAGATCCTCTGATTTTTCATCGAGCATCATCAGTTCAAGCATCTTGAAGCATCTCTTCTTCTTTTTTCTGCAGGGGTTAAGTTGGACCCCAGCAAAGCCTGGTGCCCGGTGCTTGAATGCCAGGCGGTGTGCAGCTTGCAGGCGAGCACCGAGGGCCAGCCCACCGCCGTGCCGTGCCCGACCTGTCACGCCGTCTTCTGTTCCGGATGCAGAGGGCCCTGGCTGGACGGCCATACCTGCCCTGAGCGCCAGCCCATGATGTCACCCTCCCCCTCTCATGAAAGCAGGTCAGTCGCCCACTGCCTGCAGCCGCAGAGTCTGAGCTGCGCTTTGAACATGATACTGCACTGAAAACAGGGTGAGTGTGTTAGTTTAGTTCACCGAGGAGTCTACAAAGAAACACTTGTTACTGCTGTAAACAGACTGGTAACTGAATCAAAATTGCATTAATGGCTTTTATTCACTATTCAATTTCAACTATAAAAGTGGAGACATTTAGTATTTTTCAAGATATTGTATGTATTACCTTAAACTGTCCATATAATATCAGTACCGTTGTTTCATTTTAGAATCCCATCCTTCCATATATCATGAAAAAAACCTGACTGTCATTGTATCAGGATATTTGCATTGAGTGGATTATACGAGTGATGTGTAGTTCCCCGTGTCCCAGTAGAAACCCTGAGTTGAATATAAACATTATTTCAGGATTAATAGCTTAGTATTCCTCAGCAGTGCCCTCTGTGTCGTCCCTGTTGTACAGCTACATTACTGTGGCTCTGCCAGACTGACTGATGTCATTGGGGAGTCACTGACTTATATTGGAATTGCATTGTCTCTGTGCCAAAGGGAGGAGGAGGGTTGGCACCGAGCTAGTTGGTTCACTGTACAGAAGGAGCCTGTGCACTGCAGTGAAGCGGTGGTCTCTGCAGTGTGCTGTGGAGGATGGAGCCGGCATGAGGAGAATCAACTTTAAGTTTGAACTTGAGAGCGTGATATAGTACATTTGTGTCAGCCTGCAGGTTTAGTCATCAAACACAATCTGGTTGTACCAGGGCTTGTAGAAGTTTTTGACTAGCCACCAACAAATGTATCAGTTTCATGATAGTGATCTAATTGTTGTCTCAAAGCCTCTGCACTAGGCTGGTAATCTTATTGAAAAGCCATTTAGTTTTTATTTGATTATTCAATCTCTCATTTGTTCATGTTGTTTGCTGTTTGGGAGCGACTCTCGGAAATCTCTGCGGATTTAAAAGTTGTTATTTTACATGACACACATTGACATTTGTGTGACAATTTTTCTGCCCGGCGTTCTTAATCCCGCCTACAAAACACTGACTGGCTTAATTGCTCTCCCAACAGGGAACCAGCCATCTTGAATCACTAAAAAAAAATCCCAAAAAGATGTGGGCAGAAGTGGGCACTGCTTAAAAATACCCTCACGTTTAAAGCTGCTTTTGTCAGTATTTTTAGATTTACAATGGAGGAAATGAGTCTGTTTGATGTGAAAGGAGTCACTTGAAATGTTGGTAATCCTGCAGACTCTAAAACTGCTGGAATCAGCATTAAATTGTAGAATGTAAAATCCTCAGGTTGTTGAAACCCTCAAACATGACTTGTCTTGATGGTCCTGTATTGTCCTCTCAGAATACTTCCCTCATACCTTCGAATCCCAAAATAATTAACCCAGTTCAAAGTGAGCTCTGACCCTTAACTCTGCTGCTAAATAAAGATTTCACACTCTGCCTGGAGACTCTTGAGGCCTGGCATGGCTTCATACAATATGCCCCCGTTAACTACATACCTGATGTCTCTCCTGTGTCCTTCTCTCGATACGCAGGGTCCGCTCTGACAGCGACTCTGACATGCCCATCAAGCAGTGTCCTATGTGTGGTATCTACATCGAGAGGAACCAGGGCTGTGCACAGATGCTGTGTAAGAGCTGCAAACACACCTTCTGCTGGTACTGTCTGCAGAATCTGGATGTGAGTCTCCTATCTGCTCCCCACTCACAGATGTGTGATGCATGGTTTTGATCACAAGATGAAAAATAACTGTACTGCCTAGTTGTTTAGATCTTATCTATACTTTTTATAGCCAAGTTCACAACATCGCTGCTTTACTATCTTTAGTTTGTGTTTTGATGTCCTCGGTAATTGCTGTATAGTTGATTTCATGTCTTAACCTGTGTGCTTTGTAATTGCAGGGTGATATATTCCTGAGGCATTATGATAAGGGACCGTGCAGGAACAAGCTGGGACACTCCAGGGCTTCGGTTATGTGGAACAGAACGCAGGTGAGGACACTTAGCAGGCGGCAGAGCAGACACACAGTATTCATTTCAGGGTTGTGGTGATGCTGCCATTGTCTGAATGGATTAGCTTGCAGAGCCACTCATCTGTGGGTGGTAGGTTATTTTATGCATGGGTTTGATTTTGGTAAAACTGTGCCATCACACTACCAGGATTGGATGTTAAAGATTTTGGACTCCATCCCAGCTGCACTGTTTGGCTGTCAGTTCATTTAGTCCCTGTTGAAATATTCTCCATTGTAGGAAATCAGTACAGTACAATTTCCAGTCTGGCATGTTTTACTGGATTGAAAATGTAAACAAAAGTAAAAAAAACTATGCTCAAGTTCACTCTCATTCACCATCAGACAAGGAAACATTTGTCAGCTTTGTTCTGTGCATCAGCTGCTACATTTATTCCTGAATTCCCCCTTTTAAGACCCATAAAGTCGTTGTTGTTTTCCACCAGTGTGCCCAAACAGTCCTGTATCAGACATTAAGCTGAGCTAATCCCAGCACTAATCTCAAATTCCTGCCCTGTAATGATGTCTTCCATTCAACAAAACGATTACAATTGGCCGCCAAACCTACTTTCTTCCCGTCTCCCCCGCTCTGATGCCATTATCACATGATTGGTATCAAGTTTGCAGCGAGCCTCCTGATTGTGTCTTGGTGTGTCTACATTGCTGAGTGGCTGGAGAGTCTAAGTACAACAACGCCGTTCTTCTGCGCAAAACAACTCATGACAGACTTGGTTACACCCTTGCCTAAGGTCCTCTAAGTTTTACAATCTGCTTGTCACAAATTCCTCTGCCGCTGTAACTCCTTCTTAGCTGCCCCCAAACACTGCCTTAGTGACAATACATTTCTAAGATACTGTATACAACATTTGTATTGCACATTTTCTAAATTTAGACTTGGATATATGACTATACCGATAGATGATAAGGCTGATAGCGATAAGGCCCGGCTTGCAGTCGGCATTCCAGTTCATCCCGCAGGTGCTGGATGGGGTTGGGTCAGGTCAAGTTCTTCCATACCTAACTTGGAAAACCGTGTTCTTTGTGCATGGGGCTGTTGTCAAGGGCCAAACACAAACTGTTGCCACAAGGTTGAAAACACACTATTGTCTAAGATGTCATGTAGCATTAAGTTTTCATTCTAAGGAGCCTTGCCCAAACCATAAAAAACAGCCTTAGATGAATCATACACAAAAATATGTGTCCGTATGCTTTGGGCTATACAATACATGAATACATGATACATAGTATTGAAATGTGAATTGTATTTAATATTGTAATTGTAAAATAGTAATATCTTGTAATGAGATGATCGTCTAAGCAGACTCTTATCTGATTTGAATGGTTCAGGATTATGACCACGTTACCCTGTGTCCTGTCATAAACATTGTGTTGTTTGTTTGTTATATTTCCATCAGCGTTTCATTTCCACTGTTAGTTTCAGCTGGAAGCTTTAGATCCATTTACACTTAAATACAGCAACACCACCTAATACACACACAACACTGACATAGCCTGTTAAAAGTTGGTGTGGCTGATTTACACAACCAGCAGACACAGAGCAACATTAGCTTTCATTTTGAATTGTATTTCTGTCAATCTGATCAGTGTCCAATATTCACTCTGCTTGTTCTGTTGTCCTTCAGGTGGTGGGTATCCTGGTGGGGGTCAGCATCATCGTGCTGGTGACCTCTCCGCTCCTCCTGCTGGCCTCGCCCTGCATCCTGTGCTGCGTGTGCAAGCCCTGCAGCAGCAAGAAGAAGAAGAAGAAGAGGAAGAAGGACCTCAGCCAGCCAGACTCCTCCACGTCATAGCAGCTCCCCCTCTCATCAGCCCAGCCCAGAATCACTCCACCAACCTCACAAGGGGCCGAGGAAATCCAAGAGTGCTGGTTCTGCATGGTGGAAAAGAATAAAGTTGTGGGAACACTGGAGTACGTTTTCATGACCTGAGAGACTGGAAACCCCCTCAGAGGTTCAGTAAGGTCATCAAGTGCAGATTTTCATCCTAAAGCTCTGTGAGAGAGCTGCTCTAAAAGTACTCTTGAATTACAAGAGTGTGTACTTTATACGGTCGATGTGTAAATACGAGGAGAATGAATGTAAGTAACTCACCTAGTTGTTTTCAGATGCACAACAGATAGTATGGAGAGGGCGGCAGCTGTGAGAGTTTTCCTGGACTCGCTCTCTCTCTCTCTCTCTCTCTCTCTTTCTCTCTCTCTCTCTCTCTCTTTCTCTTTCACATACACACACATGCAACTCTCTCTCTCTCTCTTTCTCTTTCACATACACACACATGCAATTCAAAGTGCAACGCCACCCTCATGTGCCAAACGTCATGATGCCAAACCAGATGTGTTAGGTGCTGAAGTGCCTCACTCTATAGTGCCTGGTGCTTGGTTGTATTTGTTTTGCCTTCCATTCTCTCTTTATCTTATGCAAAAATTTTAGCATTATGAAAATGGACAACCGTCAGGATTACACAGGGTTGAAAGTCCCTTAACAATGCAAAACATTCTTTCATAATGGGAGAAGGTAAACGGCATCATGTGTGCACTGTATATTCTGTGCTGATATGAAATATGATAGGGCTTCAATGGTGCACAGAGGACTCTTCATCTGAATGTGTTTGTTGTTTCCACCTGGCATATGTTCCAGACCAAAGGCTCTAAAGGATAATGTGTACTTTTCTAAAGTGTGTTAATATGTATTTATGGGTTATGTGTGTATGGTATCCTGTTATCATTTCTACATTTCTGTTGATGTTTCTGCATCAGATATTTTATAAAAGCGCCATTGTAATTGAAATAAACACGCTTCAGATGGTCTTGTGTTTGATAGTGACCTTTATCATTTCATGGCTCATTGTTTCACTTTTGTTTTTGTAAAAAGGTCATGAGAAGAGAGTACACGGAAGTTGACACAGCCAGAGTGAAAATATGTTGTTGTCACTGTGTGGATGAAGATAAAGATTCCCTTACATAGTTGTTCCTTCTTTTGGAAAGACAGGTTTATTTGTATAGCACCTTTTAAGACATATAAGGTATTAAGAAAGGTTATAAGATTTAAAAATAGTAAAATAAAATAGAAGCTAAAAATAGAAAACAGAGGAATAAAAATGTAGTACAGCTACAGTGTGGCATGAATAAATAGTCCTAAATTAATTCAATAAAAGACAAGGGTAGTTTTTATTTTAACCCTGACCTATTGTTCTATTCTATCATTGCTATTATTCAAGTCTTTAAAATAATAATAAAAAAAACATTCCCTGAAAATTCCATTGGAAAATCTGAAATATGGCAATATATGAACACAGATATTAAAAGATGGATGTCATATGTTTGCATCAGTATGTTTTGGCACAATATCTATTTTTCACATATATGTAAACATAAGTAAAGTGTAAAGTAAAATCTAGTGCAGTTTTAAATACATGCAAATATAATACACTTTCATACTTTATTAAGGATATTTGTCAGACTCCCTGTTGTTGCTATAGCCAATTATAATAATTAGTTAGTGGGGTTCAAATTAACCAAATTGTGTCTAATTAACTAGTAAGTATATCCATACCTTATATATGTGTTCTAAAAACATACAACCCCGGCCCATATTCATAATTGTATTAAAACTATCATTGTTTCTTTATTTTGAAATATGTGTGTCTGTATATGTGTTTTAGATATTGGTAAGAGATATACATTGACAGATGTATTGTCAGATTTTTGCATGGGATAGCAGCTAATTGCCACTTAATGAAATAATAGTTCAATTCCACTGTAAATTTAGAACAAAAACTCAAATTGCAGCTGAACTCCAAGTTTTGATTTAAAGGGATTTAGCTCCACCTTGTGTGAAAACGGGGAACTGCACTCTTTGTTCTGGAGGAAGGACGTGGACAAAGTTGCAGCCTGTTTGCAGGAACCGTGGAAGTTGTGATCTAGAAATGGCAGAGCAGGAATTCTTCACGGGTAAGTCATCTAAATTCTCAGAGTTGTTGTTTACAGTGTCTGTGTGCGTGTGTGTGTGTGTGTGTTTGTGTGTTGTGGACTTAAAGTGTGCAGCGAGCCGTAAACAATGAAGCTGTGTTGGAGTTCTGCAAAGTGTAATCCACATGATTTAGACGTGTTGTAGCAGTAGAGTGACAGTACAGCAGGTTGTATACTATGAATGGTGCAGTGTAGATGTTTTGCACAGTTTGAAACAGCTGTCTAACGATGCTGGGACTTTTACTGCATATGTTTTCTTCATGTCATTGAATATTGCATAACATCTCTGCTGCACAGGCATTCCCAAGATCCCATATGTACCCAGTGCTGGGCCAGGAGCTGTCATGTGCTTCAAACACTATAATGCAGAAGAGGTAGGCGTGGCACACACACACACACACACACACACACACACTCACACAAGTTAATATGTTGTGCATTAGGACATACAGTACACCTTGTTAAAGTCATATGTATGCCAAGTTTGAAGAGTCAGTGTATGTGAGGCTGCTGGTCAGAGATCAGTGTTCTGTGTGCAGGTGCTAATGGGGAGGAAGATGGAGGACTGGCTGAGGTTCTCAGTCTGCTACTGGCACTCCTTCTGTGGAACTGGTACAGTAACTAACCCAGAACTGAGGTTCAGGTTTTACCCAGCCAATATACAGCTTTTTAGTTTTAGGCATGTACATCTTTATATATATATATATATATATATATATATTCTTTAATAAATAGAATAATTCTCTTGAATAAAGGTTGTTGTTGTTGTTGTTTTTTTGTATTATGACCTGGTGTTGTGTTTCTCAGGTGCTGATCCTTTTGGGTTTCCAACCCTCCATCGGCCTTGGAATGAAGGAACTCCTATGGAATCAGCCAAGAAGCGACTTCGGGCTGCTTTTGAGTTTTTCACCAAGCTTGGAGTGAGAGACATCACCTTTATTTTACAATAAAATTCACAGTTACACACAGTTGATTAGAGTAAATATGTACTGTAAGTTATACTGTATATTTCCTTTGTGACCTCTGCTTGTTTTCGCAGGTGAAATATTACACATTCCATGACAGGTAACTGACCATTTTTAAAATAGTTTTCAACTTACAATAGCTTAAATAAAGTATTAGATTTTCTATCTAGCACCAGCAGGACATGCTTGATGGTTGTGTGCTGCAATAAAATCCCTAAAACCTTGATTTTTAAACCCTCCTTTGTCCGCCTCTCCTGTACAAATTGTACAATACATACATTTAATAGTATTCAGGATTTAAAAGTGGGGAAATTTAACTTTTCTAAATTCTTGTCTTTTTTTATTCTCGGTAATGTCCGTCCTCTGTTTTCTGCAGGGATATGGCTCCTGAGGGCTCCTCCCTGGAGGAGTCCAGCACGAACCTGGATGAAATAACAGACCTGGCCCTCCAGCTGCAGAACCAGACTGGAATCAAGGTGCTGTGGGTCACCTGCAATCTGTTTGCCCACCAAAGGTCAGTATTTTATTTTGAAAATTTGACGATGGACTCCTGAGTAGGGAAAGAGATTCTTGCTATTTAAGGCCTAAACTCAGTGTGAAACCTATGTTAGAAATACCAGTACAGAATCCTTTTGTTGGGATCTTCAAAATTTAAGGAAAAAATGACATACATTTTATTGATGTGACAGGTACATGAATGGTGCAGCCACCAACCCTGACTGTCACGTTCTGGCCTACGCCGGCGCTCAGGTGAAGAAGGGGCTGGATATTGCCAAGAAGCTGGGTGCAGAGAATTTTGGTATGATCCGATACTGTCACTGCATCTAAATTATCCATATATCCAGTGATGTTGTTACCTCATTGTATTATTGTCACCTCAGTGTTTTGGGGAGGAAGAGAAGGTTTCCTTTCCATCTATAATACTGATGTTGCAGCTGAACTGAAGCACATGGCCAACTTCTTCAAAATGGCTGTCAGTAAGTGTGCACTTGAAAATGGGATTAATCAGAATTTTTTGTCAGCATGTGTCACACTTTGAGCTTCATGTCTGTGTATTTGTCACCAGAGTACAAAGAGAAGATTGGGTTGAAGTGTCAGTTTCTTATTGAACCCAAGCCTAAGGAGCCCTGCAAACACCAGTATGACTATGGTGAGGTTACTCAGTTTCCAGCAAAACAAATATGCTTTTTATTCTGACTAAATGATGCATTTTATGTGTCACTGTTTCTTTACTAGATGCTATGAGTGTTATAGGATTCCTTAAGCATTATGGTCTGGAGAATCACTTTAAGTTGAACATCGAGCCCAACCACACCACCCTGGCAGGACACTCATACGAGCATGATGTTGTCATGGCCTCTGCGTGAGACACCTCAACTGTTACCAGACATTTCACTTCATATCTCAGTCACAACTGTTGCAAAGATGTTTTGGCACATGACAGGTTTGCATTCTGTGTCATCCTGGTGGGCAGGTTTGGTATGCTGGGTTCAGTTGACTCAAACACTGGTTCTCCTGACCTGGGGTGGGACACAGACCAGTTCCCCATGGACATCAGGAACACCACCATGGTCATGAAGGTGAACTTATGTTTTTAATTTGGAACAGGAGTTTTTTTTTGCCAAGGATGACATTGTCCAAACACCATTGGATATGGATAAAAATATCTAATTGCTAATATACTTAGAATGTTTTAATATTAATTATTGGTTAAATCAGTATTAACTGATATTTTTTTTGGCCACTTGGGGGCAGTGGAACAAGCTATAAACACAATGAAGCATCTTGTGTTATTAGCGAATATGTGATCGGCCACGCCCTTTACAATTAATATTGGACTTCAGATTTTGGTTTATTCTCCTCAAACACACCTAAATCGGTGAAATTCTGCCCACTGAGTTTTGAAATGCTTATTCCTTATTCCCAAAGATAGCCTGAAGATATGTAACCAGATTTATGATGTTTGGGCAAATCGTTAATGAGTTATTTTTTCCTGTATGAATATGATATCAACAAGCTTTATGCAACTTTTGTTAAGCTTGGTCCCATAATGTCCCATCCACAGACAATTTGGTAGCAATCAGACATATGATTTAGTAAGAGATGTCAAAAATGTGCCTTTCAAAAAAAATTCAAAATGTCAGACAATCCATCGTGGTGGACTTTTATAATCTAAGAGGCTTTTTTTTTTTAGAGCACATTGAGCTGGACTTATGCCTGCTCACTTAAACAGTTAGTACTGAATCACCTGTGCACGATGGATTTAGATGAGAATAGTGATACAGGAACCTAGTTATTCTTTAGTGTCTAATCCTCTGCAGACCATCATTGAACAAGGTGGCCTGCAGCCAGGAGGCCTGAACTTTGATGCTAAGGTGCGCAGAGAGTCCACAGACCTGGATGACCTGTTCATCGCTCACATCGGGGCCATGGACGCCTTTGCGAGGGGACTTCGAAATGCTGTTCGCATTATTGAGGACGGGGTCATCTCTGGTATGGTGAAGGTAGGTGTGCAGCTGACTGGAATTCACTCAGGTACTGTATTATAGGGAAAGTGCTACATAATGTTTGGACTCTGACTGGTTATGTGTGATTTTTAAATAGGAGCGATACTCAAGTTTCAGTCATGGCATTGGACAGAAAGTGGAGGATGGTTCTGCCACCTTAGAGGAAATGGAGGTAAGACTATAGGAATCATTTATTTGATACTTTTGCACAACCATCTCCATTGTCCAATAGATTTACTCATTTGTCTGTTTCTCTTTATGTCTCTTCCTTTGTAATTACTTTAGATTTAATAACAGTAGTAATATCAGTGTTGTTGAGTCTGCAAGTAGAAATTCAGTCATTTTTTAAAAACAAGATCTAATTTAGAAGGATGAAAAACTGCAGCAAATTTTCAAGGTATAAGGAAAACATACTGGTCTAATGCTGCATTCAGACTATGACATACATACATACATATATTTTTGTTTGTTGCGATGGTCCTGACAAGTGCGATGTCACCTGGAGGGAGGTTCCAGGGACTGATTTTAGGGAACAGCCTTGTAAACAAATAGTGCTGGAGTGTATGATACTGGCTGTCTCATGTTTGAAAAAGAAAGAAAAAGCGACTGATCTCTGTTTCAGTGACAGCAGCTCTTTCGTCGCTTCATGTTTACAGTTGTGCACAGAAGAGTGTTCTGTGCTTCTAACGTTAAAAAAATTCTGTCATGCTCGTCTTTTTCTGTCAGGATGTTGTGAGGTGTCCCAGATGCATATTCGTTTGTCTTCCACTATGACACACTACACAGGATAAAACAATTGACTGTTGTGCAGGACGCCCACTGTCATCCATGACCCAACCTGACACTTTACAGCTGCTGGCACTGCTTTTTGGCCAATCAGAGGCGTATGTGCACCTGAGATCTCCCTGTGTGTTTCTGCCTAAGACATTATCAGTGTGTTTATCGCCAGTGTAATATACTGAATAGAAATCTACAGTAAGTGTGAGATGATGGCCTCAGTTATATAATGTTCTGTGTTTTGTTTCCTCAGGACTTCATCAAGCAGAACGGTGAGCCGAAAGTTACATCAGGGAAGCAAGAAAAGTATGAATCCATCTTTAATCATTACATATAGTCAAAGCATTGCTCTCCTGTGTCTGCATGTGCAACTGTTGACCCTGACTGGTTGTGTTTTAGTGCTGGTGTTGAAACACTAGTGAGCACATCAAACATAGTGTTAGAAAGGTAGAGCACTTTTTAAGAATTGCACTTGTTTGCATTTGTTTCACTAATTAAAAAAATACAAATACAGATTCTGAACACTGCAAGAGGAGAGCTGAAATGTTTAACTGTCCTTGACTAATTCAATATAGACTTTTGGAAATGTGTGTATCAGTAAGTCTTTGTAGTGCTGTTGATATACAGTATCATCTGACATTTGATGAAACATGCATTGAGAGGCGATGTTCATGTTAGCTGATGACTAATGTTCACTCTTTAATTAAAAACATTTTCACGACAAACTGATCACGTTTATTTTAAAATTTATTCAATCCAGTCAGACATTAGCTATTGAATAATTAAATTATTTACTTCCTTATGTTATAATACCTTGTATTATTATTAAATTGCGGGTTTTATAATCTAAGCATTTATTCCACTGCATTTTACATTTGGATTCATGATTTCTTATTTTGTAATTATATATCATATTCTGTTATTTAAGTCCAATTATAGATAACTTCAGATTTTGAAGAGAAAGTTCATATCTAGTTATATATTGCATAGCTACCATTCTGATTATCATGTGTGTATTGGTTTATTTCTAGAGTTAGTTCAGCAGTTGTTATACCAAATCTAACATTTTGGTTTAACTGGTTGCTTGATTTGAATCATTTCCATAATTAAGTTTATAAGTGATTGCCAGTAGACTGAGTGAGTGAGTTACATTCTTTTCACCACAGCTCGCCAACAAATTCAGCTCCATAAATAATCTTGCATGTAGGTTTACTTTCCAGGACAACTCCTTCTAGTATTTGAAGTTTGCACATCCTCACTTTTCCAAACAAAAGCTGTTTACCAGTAGACACTGTAAATAGCTCTGCACCCATTCTGGGTACCATGAATGTCTCCTGTGTGTGATTCATATATTAGTCAGAATTTAATCATGGATTGATGATGTTTTGTATTAATGAGATATAGTCAGTATGCACACCTTTAGTTGCCATGGTAACAGCTTGTCATCTCGAGATGGAGCACGAGAGCAGCTACGATATTTCACAGGTCCTGGTTTCCTGCACAGAGTGATGCATCCTGTCAGACACGGACAGTCTTTGCTCCCTCTTTCGTTCACACTCTGTTAAAGAAATGAAACACGCACCTTTCCACTGACATCACATCATACTACCGTCCTGTCAGCCGTCTGTCCAATCAGCGACCGATGGGAGGCCCGGTGTCTGCCCGGCCGTCCAATCGGCGGATAGCGTGAGCTCTGCTCACCGTCGCGTCACTCCTGATTGGAGCGTTGCGCTGTAGTGGAGGCGGGATCTGAAAGCAGCCAATCCGAAGTGGTCCGTGTTTCTTATTATCATAAAATATTCAGCAGCATCGCTCCGACTGTCAGAACAAGTAACCATGAGTTAATAAGGGAACATTTTGTTTTGGGTTGGCTGACTTTTTTTTGGAGAAAAAAAAATCAAAAGAAAAATAATTATTGTTATTACTTATTTTTTTTGTCAGTCTAAAAAAATTCTGTTTCTCACCGGTGCCTTCACAAATTGATTTTCTTTCTACTTGAATCCATAGAGATGTGGACTTTTCTTGGAATTGCGAGCTTCACATATCTCTATAAAAAGTCCGACATAGTGTTGAGTCTGGCTCCTAAAGAGCTGCTGATGGCCGCAGCCCTGTTCCTGTCTGTCGGCCTGCTGCTCTCATATATCAGGTTCTTTCATGAGCTCAGCGTCTCTCAGGTGCTTCATTTGCCTCTGAGCCTCTTGTCTTCTTTACCTGTTATCAAACACTTCATCCCCCAAACTTCAGCACAGAGCAGCGAGGAAGCAGAGAACAGCTGTGAAAAGGTAAGAAAATCCATATGTGATCTTTATTATGTCAGATAATACATGTGATCTTTATTATCTGAACAAAGGAAGACAAGGACAGATAAAAGAATAAAACATACTGTTAATTTCCAGGTAACTGAAGTAATTTATTGTATTTATTTATTATATATATTGTTATGTGAGCTTATTGCTTAATCCATAAAAAAATCCTGGCTTTTTATTCTCAAATTTGCATTTATGTATTTATGTACTAAAGATAAGTGCTTTAAATGTCCATGCACATGTGTATGTCCGATGACTGCAAATCAAATTAGAGGGACATTGGTTGGTTTTTTGATGATGTATATTAAAAAGTACATTTTCCATTGTTTGTCTTGCAGTCAAGTTTAGTTTGGACTTTACACTGTATGTAATGAGGCTCCCCACCTCAATGTTTCCAGAGGCGGAGAACAAGGAAGAGAGTGGACATAAAGTCCTCTGGCTCACAGGGGGCCTCAGCCAGTGGCCCCTCTGTGGCCCCAGAGCCAGATGTGGTGATAGTCGGGGCCGGGGTCCTGGGCTCAGCCATGGCGGCCGTCCTGGCCCGGGATGGCAGGAGGGTGACGGTGGTGGAGAGGGACCTGAAGGAGCCTGACAGGATAGTGGGGGAGCTGCTGCAGCCTGGAGGATACAGAGCGCTCAGAGAGCTGGGACTGGAAGGTCAGAGGCTGCTGCTGTCAGTGCAAATATACTGTCAATGTGCACATTATTAGGGACTTCTGTATAGTTAGTTCCAACTTAAAGGACCTGCAAACCTTTTGTCTCAACCAAATTATCACTAGAGGGATAAACACACACACACTACATGAACACCCTAACTTCTGAAAAAGTAAGAAAAACTTCTGTGTTTTTCGCATGAGAGGTTTCATCATTTTCTGTTTTGCTTGAGCTCCTTTCACTGGGTTGAAGTGGGCGGGGCTCACTTGGTAAAGGTGATGTGGTTTATTTCCAAGCACCAATCAGAATTAGCAATATTTGAATAGAAATCTGGTGACAGTTGTTTGGTTGTTTTATGATGTTGCCATTGCTGTCAATCAAATCTGACCCACACAGGACTGATGAAGTAGATCAGAAGAGTTTTTGAGTATTAAACTCTTAAATGATAATGTTGGATGTTTTTTTTTTAAAAACTTTAAGTCTGATCGCTGCTTATTCAGTCCTAATTACGAAATGTTTTTTTAAGAAATTTACAGTGGCAAATTCTCTCACCTACATCATGTCATACTTTGTGATCGGTATAGTTTTGATTTGCAGTTTAAGTTTAGTTTTGCATTACCCCTTTTTCAAAATGCCCATGTTGCCAAATAGAATTTTTTGGTAAGTGAGTTTGAAGAAATGAAAGAAATCCAGAAAATATTGTTTTTTTTAACCATTTCAATCTTATATAACCTGTTGGCGTGCCGCTCATACAATCTCATGCTGTGCTGCCAAAAATAACTGATAACTGATTTTCCTTATTTGGAATTGGATTTAAGGGCTAAACACTTTTAAAACGCATTAAACAATATGTACAGGGGTTGGCAACAGGACTATATTATATTGGACTCTTTTCTATCTCCAATAGTTGCTTTTAACCCATATTCCAGTTTGTCTTCATGCATTTGATCCCATGTACATTACGTGCGCAGTAGCAGACTGACTGAATAATGAATGTGTGCTGTGAAACTGTAACCTGTTGCGTGTGTTTGCCCCTCAGGTTCAGTGGAGGGTCTGGACGCCCATCTGGTCAACGGCTATGTGATCCATGACATGGAGAGCAGCGCAGAGGTGGAGATCCCCTACCCCCAGGTGGAGGAAAGCATCCAGTGTGGACGCGCTTTCCATCACGGTCGATTCATCATGGGCCTGAGGAGAGCCGCGCTGGCCGAGCCAAAGTGAGCACAGTCATAAAAAATGAGCCCATATGCCAACCGACCGACAATCTGTTCAGCTGCCTTGTACCTTGTACTCACATGTTCACGCTCATATATTCTGAACTCTAAAACCAAACTCCATGACTAGTTTGACTCAAGACCTACTTACTGGATTTTTCTGGAGCTTTCAAGTGCGCCTTTAATCATCATCTAAGCTCTGGAAAAAGATAGTAATTAGACTGAGTAACTTTATTTTTTTTCCCATCAAATTGTGTTTCCAAGTTCAAGAATAAACTTTCATGTTCTACATGATTAGTCAAACTAGTGTTAGGTTTGCTCATTTTTAATCTCAAAACATGGCCACAAATTGAGGTTTGGTTATTCAGTAAATGGATCAAACTGACCTTTCTAACACTCAAAGTTCTTGTCTTATCTTAGCACATTTTGTTTTACCAGGTTTTACTTTTCAAGTAGTTTGTCGTGCTTGCTTAAATGAATTACTATGTTTAAAAAAAAAAAAAAGAATTACTATATTTTAAGAGAAGTAAATGATGGTTTACTAATATTTTATATTACTATATATTAATAATTAGACATTTATTTCATATTTTATTTTATTTTATTTATTTATTTTGTTTCACCAGTTTCCTCTTTTCATGTTCCCCCTGCTTTACTGGACTGTAAAGGTGATGCCTCTAACTGTATAATTGCGCCCTCTAGTGTCACATTCATAGAAGGCACGGTGACCAGTTTGCAGGAAGAGGACGGCTGTGTAACCGGACTCCTGTACAAGGATAAAGAAACTGGAGACATCAAGGTGAGAAGAGGAAGAGGAAACTTTATATTCCAATCTCCAGCTTCCCCCAAACCTCATGGAAAGAAATACTGTGTTTAGTGCAGAGGGTGTATGATGACTGTGTGAATGTGTGTCCTGTAGGAAATCCATGCCCCCCTGACTGTTGTGGCCGATGGCTGTTTCTCCAAATTCAGAAAGAGTCTGGTCTCTGGGAAAGCTCACATATCTTCTCACTTTGTTGGCTGCCTTATGAAGGTAAATACCAACCAGTGTCATTGCTGTTATGTATTTACACTGCACTGAAACAATTAGTCCATCAGTTGATCACCAAAGAATTTCCCAGTTTGGGACAAATAAAATACATCTATCTATCTATCTGTCTATCTGTCTATCTATCTATCAGTTGATTGACAGAAAATTAATCAATTACTTTCATAAGTGATTCATTGTTTCAGTCATTTTTCACAAGCAAAAATACCAAACATTGTTTTCAGCTTCTCATATGTGAATCCTTTCTAATATCCAATCTTTCTTTGCCACATATGAGAGTAAGCTGAAAATCCTCTGTTTTTGGACGATTGGTCAGAACAAATAATTTGAAGATGCTACTGTGGATATTAGGAAATTATAACAAGCATTTTTCACTGTTTTCAGACATTTCATATACAAAGTGATTCATCAATAATGTATATAACTGTTAGTTGCAACCCTAAGTTGCTCAAATCCGCGATGATTTATACTTCACATTATATGATATGAATATGATATGGTGATATTGCTATTTTAATTTGAAGGATACATTCCATTTCAAAAATAATGTGTGTCTGTTAATCACTCTGTAAACTCAGTTGGAATCAGGACAACAATGGCTCAGGATTCATGTTATTATTATCTTCGTTTCTGAGTCATCACTGTGCTTCTCTCCAGGACTGTCCCCAGTTTAAAGCCAACCATGCTGAGCTGGTGCTGGCCAACCCGAGCCCGATTCTAATCTACCAGATCTCGTCCTCGCACACCAGAGTGCTCGTGGACATCAGGGGGGAGATGCCTCGCAACCTCTCCGAGTACATGGCTGAGAAGATATATCCACAGCTGCCAGGTAAAAGATGGATGAGAAGTTCATTTTGAAAATGTCTCTGAGGTTTTTAGCCTTGTAATTATCACTAATGAGAAATGACCTTTGGACCGAGGAAGAACCCCTGCAGCTTGATGAATGATCAAGGTTTGTAATAAGGTTTTTTTTTTCAAAGTCATCACAACTTTTTCATGATGCCAGAGCTTGTGGTAGGTTGGAATATATCCTACTGCTGCCTGCACTGTTGTGTGTATGGCCAAGGAAGATACAGTTGAAGGATTTGACATTCATGGTGCGCTCTGTTATTCAGCTGAAATATCAAAGCAACAGTATCAAAGCGCCAGCTCCAGTAACCTTGACAGAGGTCCAGCTGAAACGGTGGAGTCAGTCACACTGATGCGTTGATAAATGTACATTCAGACACCAAAAGAAAAGGTTGTTTTTTTTTCTTGTGCATGTGCCCAGCATGCACCTTTGGGTTTTCATCCACAGTGCCAGCTGAGTGATGGACCGCCCGCTCTCTCTCTCTTTCCTTCAGAGCATTTAAAGGAGCCTTTCATGGTGGCGCTGCAGAACGATCGACTCAGGTCCATGCCTGCCAGCTTCCTCCCTCCCTCCCCTGTCAACAAGCCAGGTACTGAAGGGTTATTGACCGCCCTGTTGTCAGAGATGGCCAGAGGGAATCTATTGAACTGATTTCAGCTTGTGTACAGTGCATGTGTCGGAAAGTACCTAGTTACTGTAGGATGAAACAATTTAAAGAGGTTGTTGACTAATTTGCAGTTACTCTGCATTTTAAATTACATTTTAAAAATCCAGTGAATACGTGCTCTGTTAAAGGGTTTTTGAAAATTTATCAGCACTTTGTTTTATGGATTCATTCAAGAATATTATTTTAACCTGATAGAACAATACTTACATTTGACAGAATAGCCATTTTGGGAAATATTTTGTTTTTGTTGCCATATCATAAAGATCGGAAACAGCCTGGCTTTGTCCAAAGGTATTTACATTTTTTTATCCAACAAAAAGTTGAAGTTTTTACACTTAGTTTTTTGTTGGATGAAACAAATAAAGCACAGTGTGTTAATTAGTGAGCCTTATGGTGTGTTGGGTTGGAGCTGGAACTCTAACGAGCTTGTTGGTGTAATAAGCAATGACAAACTTAAACATTCCCATAAAGTTTTAAGTGTCAAAACATCTGAAATTAAAGCGCAGAGTAACACTCAAAGTTGTCTTCCACACGTCATCCTGTTCACTGTGTTTGGAACTAATTGGAAGATTGCAAAGCGTTGAGAATAAAAAAAAAAAAAAAGACAACAGCTAGTCATGTATTTTGGATGCGAGACAAACAGCAGTCTGTCGTTTGCAGGCGTGCTTCTCCTGGGTGACGCTTACAACATGAGGCATCCTCTGACGGGAGGAGGGATGAGCGTTGCTCTCAACGACGTTCGCATCTGGAGGGGTCTTCTCAAGAACATCCCGGATCTGTACGACGACCAGACCATGCTGCAGGTGAACACGGGAACTAGACCTAACCGTTTTTATGTCAACAATTCACCCTCACTTTAACATGTTATTAAAATTTTATAAAATCAGAAAATAAGGCCTGTTTCAGTGTCTGCAGGAAGGTTCATCGATTATAGGAGCCATATTTTGAGCCTCTGCTGCATCACATTTGTCTTGTGCTATTATTCCCTCTGCTGTGGGTGAGAGACTGCAGACCAGTGTGCAATATTACACTCTGCCTTTTTTTTTCTTCTTCTCAATAGGCAAAGAAAAAATTCCACTGGGAACGCAAGTCATCACATTCTTTCGTGGTGAATGTGTTGGCCCAGGCTCTGTATGAGCTGTTTGCAGCCACTGACAGTGAGTCTCTGCCTGCCTCTGCATCTAATAACACATGGAAAACAAGGACAGCGGATCAGACATGATTGTTATTTTGCATAGAATAAGAACAGAAGTCAAACGTCATTTCTAACATTTAAAGATGATTTTGATTCCCATGTCCGTGTGTTTGTATTGTGTTAATCAGATTCCCTTCATGAGCTGAGGAAAGCCTGCTTCCAGTACTTCAAGCTTGGTGGAGAGTGTATCGCTGGGCCCATTGGACTCCTCTCAGTGTAAGCATTACATGATGTCCTCCACAATAACACGGGATCAGCTTTACTTACTCTTTTTAAAAGTAATATTATTACATTACTTATTGCTCCCAGCCAACAGTAATACGTTACACAGCAAAAGTAAGATGATGAGTTATATTATTTGGGGGGTAACTGTAATTTTATTCCAGAAATTTTATTAGTAATTCATTACACTACTCGATACTGGGGGAAGTAATATATTACTGTAGGCCTAATGTGTTACGAGTAAGGCAATACTGCCAACACTGCATACGATAGATGGAACTTCTCTAATATGGCATGATGGAAAGCAGACTGGGGGTTAAATGAATAATTTGGGGAAATTAAACACTTATTTCCTTTCTTGCTTGGAGAGAGATAAATATGAAGCTAAAGCAGCTGACTACTTAGCTTAATACAAAGTCTGGACACTGTGAGAAACAGGAAGCAATCACTGCTCCTTGGTCCTATCAAAAGAAATAGTCCAGCATATTTTCCCCCTCAAACCAACACTTGTTATTTTTATACTTTGGTTCTTATATATTATACAAAACCTTTTTTCTGAAGGAAACAAATTTTGCCTCCCAGCAACTCTAAAGCTCACTAATTAACACGTCATGTCTTGTTTGTTAATCTGTACAACAAGCAAAGTGTAAAAGCAATAAGTAGTGGTTTTTCAGGATGTTATGTGCCAGACTGTTTCTCGGCTGGTCGCAGTAACTTCTGCAGTCTTGTCATCAATAGGAGGTTGTCAGCAGAACAGATGTAATGTGTGAGCTTCAGACATGCTGGTAGGCACATTCTGGATAAAACCAATCTTTTTCCCTGTTTCCAGTCTTTATACTAAGCCATCTGTAGTTTCATATTTAGACTACAGACATGAGAGTGGTATCGATCTTCTTATCTCACTATTGGAAAGAAAACAATAAATCTGCAAAGTGCCCCAAAACTATTCCTTGAAATACGATAAGAACAAGAGGCTTAACATTTTACTGAATTAACGAGATGATGATTTTTTACCAGGTTGACGCCCAAACCCATGACCCTCATCGGACACTTCTTTGCCGTGGCGCTGTACGCAATCTACTTCAACTTCAAGTCGGAGTCGTGGAGCACCAAACCTCGAGCCTTATTCAAGAGCGGAGCCATCCTGTACCGAGCCTGCACGGTCATGTTTCCACTCATCTACTCTGAACTCAAGTACCTGGTGTACTGAGCAGCACAGCTTCTGGACACAGAAAGACCAAACTCAGTGAAGGGTCTCGACAGACCTACAGCTTAATAGGAAGCAAAACAGAACTTTCAAAAAGTTGGTATTTGTTATAGTTTCTATGTTTGCCTTGCTGCTGGAAAAGGCAGCGTCGCCTTCTGAAATTGTGTTTTTACTATTGAGGATTTTCTTTAATATGCCTCAGCCTTACCGAAGGTGTCTTAATGTCCTGCTCAATGCCTCGTTTTAATATGGACATATTATACAACAATGCCTTCGGTGTAGCCCTGTTTGTGCTCACCCACACAGTCTGGCCTTTATGCTAGATGACTGCAACATACAGTGCATTAACTCACACCTTGAATTACACTGAATATTCAATATTGTGGAATCATTCCTGCCAAACAGAACTGCTATGTGGAACATGGCATCTGAATTTTAGAATAATGATTTTGCATTAGAGCCACTTGTGCTGTGTGTTTTCCTGTTGACTCTGGGCTGTATTTAATATAGGAATTAATTTAAATCTGAAGCACTGATCATAGGATGTCATAGGAATTATCTTATGTTGTATTTAATACAGAAATCCAGTCTACTCTGATTTGTCGAGGAAAAAGTCTGCAGTTCTTTATTTGTTCAAGTCTCGCACAATGTTTCCTGTGATGATCATTTCCTGCCTTCCTGATACTGTTGCTCTTTCCATATTGTGATAAGGGACTTTTTGTAAAACATTTTGGTTCCTCCAGCCCGTCTGAAACATGCTGACAGCACAGCTGACAAAACTATAATCCCAGAACTCAAGAATGATCCCAGCACTCTTTTACTCCTGCTAGACGTCAGTAAAGAGCTGACACAGCATGTTGCCTGGGGGAACTTTGGGTTTGACTTTGACTGGACCTGTGATAGAAGAAGTGTTCACATCAGAACCAAGTCAGTGGATGATGCTCAGTTTTCCTGAGCTGACACAGACAAGGAACTTCAGACTTGTAATTCACCACATCGTCCTGCACTGTCGTGTTTACCTGTGCCTGCTGTGGGCTTGATGGGCCATTAAATAAATCTTACATGACAGACAAGAATTGTTTTTCAGTCTTCCTGTCTTATTACAGCAGGAAACGGTGGATGATTTGTATGATTGCAGTTATTTGTGTTTATTAGGCATCAACAATAGTCATAGTCTGACAATAGTCAAAGCATAAAGTGAGCACTGAAGGGGCCCTGGGGACAGTAAATGAGTATAACAGCGAGTGACCGTAAATTACATTTTAACCCCACTGGACCATCACTAACAAATACGACCATTAGATGGAGCTCACTCACAGACAGGTCTGTGTTTGACTAGAGGCCCAGTTTAAAATCCTGCCTCTCACAGTTTAGCTCTCAATAGTCTGGATGACATTACTTGGCGAAAGTCAGGAGAAATATACTAGAACTGAAGAACTGTTGAGATTGCAGGAGCTTTCAGAATTAGTTTGAGATTAAGGCTTTTGCTGCAGCTTTCTATATCTGGGTTGGTTCTGATACACCACATGAGGAACACTGATGCAGAAGAGGTTTTATTTTTTTTCTACTATAATAACAAGCTGTTGGCCAGTGATCAGTGCAGGGTTCTCATGCTTAAGAATTATTCAAGGATGTGAAATGACAATCTAAAAAACTAAAAATACTGCCTGTGATATCGGCTGCATACAGGCCTCATTTCTATTCTTGTCATAAATCACTTCTTAAAATAATTTCTATGCTCCAGCTATAGCAGTAATATAAAAGTAAACATAACCATAATAAAAGAATGATTTAATTTGCTGATTAATCATTAAATGTTGTTGTCTTTAAGTGAATAACTCAATTTTAAGATTGAAATGCAAAATAAAATTTTTAATCTTTTAATTTTCAATCTTACTTTTGCTAGTGCATTTACTTACTTGCCCATCTCACAATTTGTTTACTGCATAAGCATTTACTGTTTGCATTTTGTAATTGTTTCTTTAATTCAAAGACAGCTGCTCAGTTAAATAATTTAATGACGTGTAAGCAGTGTATCAGTTAATTAAATGAAATCCAACCTACAGAGCAGCAGCGGGAGTTTGAGTGGCTGATCCCTGCCAATACTGAACAGATTAATTATTAATTGGCAAATCTGATGTTTATATTTTATTTGTTTTATTAATTTACAATGGCTTTTAAAAATTAAATTATCTGAATTTAACACTGCCAAAGTCACACACTCCAGATTCCATAAGCCAGGAACTACATGTTACGACTTAATTACGCAACACAAGTAGTTCTTCCTTTGACTTGAAACCACCGATCACATGCCAGTTCTTTAGGCCGACCTGAGAGGACTTAAATAAAAAATATCACAAATTCAGTCATATCCCAGGTTACAACAATTAATTCAGCTTTATTGTTATTTATACATCACTGATACATTGTATTCTGGTGAAATAATTGGAAGAATTATCCATATTATTCTTTGTGACGCTCCACAAGGACACAAATACTGGTGTGGAAGACCAGAAAGGGGGGGAAGAAAGCTCCTGGGGGTAAGGGGTTACATACTGTACACACGCTTCCCTTCACCCGCCGTCATCTGCCTGTCAGTGGTCAGTCTGCCTGCATACCTACCTGTACCTACCGAGACTCACCTGACAGCCACATGAGGAGAGAAACCGAGCCCTGCTGCCACGTTCAGCCACCCCCCCTTCCTATCTTTAGAGTAATCCTCCTTTATAGACACACAGAGCATTATGGCATACCCTTATTGATATTGGTAGCAGCAAGCTTTCTACTAACAGTTAACATCTTAATGATCTAAACAAAAAAAGTACTGTACAGCTACTGCTAAGAGAATATAAGAACCTGGCCATGACGCTTTTACACCAGATTAAAGTGCTAGAAGCAACCCACCAATCCACACTTTATTATATATATATATATTTATATATAGCAATATGTGTCTCATATATATATATATATATATATATATATATATATGTATATGTATATATATATATATATGAACAAATCTACTATTTTAACATTAATTTACAGGGTAATATACATTATATTGTAACAGCTGAAATATCAGCACAAATAGATCACTGTCACACTTAACAGCAAAATATATATGATTATATAATTCCATATATAATCATATATACCAATATATAATTGTCATATATGCATGTAAAACAGTTAACCACGTCTCAGGCTTTTCAAATGATACCCAGAAAAGCAATTGTGTATCAAGACGTAAAAGCTTTACAAGTTTCTCTCTTGAAAGAGCAGACAGGCGGCGGCAAAGTGCCACGACCTGCGGTTATTTGAGGTCACAGGACAGTTATTTGCATATTCCACAAATCTATTGCAACACATTACTGTCTACAAACAGTACAGCCAGCATCTCGCGAGAGGAGCTGGTGTTAGCTGGACTCACACGTACACCCACTGAACAGAACATTACGATGATGGGTGATCTGATTATAGCTATGTGCTTTCAGATGGTGTGCTATGACAGTGAACAACAGGAGGACTACAATACACAATACTCTATAGTTTAGCCTCAGAAGACAACCCAAAACTGTACTGTACTGTAAAAAGACTAACCCCCTCCCTCCCCCTAGCAAATACCCTCTTCTCTGAGTTAAGTGTCATCGTATCCTGCTGCTGATGAGTTTCGTATATTGGTGTTTTACCACAAATCACAACTTTATCTCGACACTCCACCATCACCGAGCGTAATGGAATGTGTTCAGCTTTTGTCTCGTTTATTTACCTCTAACTGGGTCTCTCTCCGTCAAGGCTGACAGCACAGTGAGTAACATCCTACCGAATGGACAGAGTTCTAGGGGGTCTGAGAGGGTACCGGGGACTCCTCGAGGTTCTGTTAAGTTCAGATACGCAATCTGGACCAGTACGGCAGTTCTCTCTTCCTGCAGCAATCCCAAACCTCAGCCGCCATCATCTTCACCACCTCTCAGGTGAGAGGAGCTCCGATGGTCCTTTCCTCTTCAAGCCTTGATGGTCCTTTCCCTGCTTCCCCTCTCCTCATCCCCCTGATACAACCTCATTTCACCATCATTTTCACTGCTTTACACACTTCCCCTACTCTGCAAAGACGCTGCACAAGGCTGTAACAAGATACACACAAAGGTAATTTTTCACAAAGAAAAAAAGCTCCGTAATAACTGCAGTAGTAACGCACAACAAGCATCCGATAGCTGGCTTCCGGCCTGGGGAGCCCTGGTGATGTGCAGTTAGGTTTGGGACGTTGCCATTGTTCTAAAGGAGGAGGACTCCTCTGTTTGCCCTTTGTAGGACTTGTTTTTCCCTGTGGTGCACTGTTTCGTTACTCAAAAGCCCAGATCTCTATGTCCTGCACATAGAAATCCTCCTTTTTTGAGAGCATGGGGTTTCCAAATGTTTTACAGGAGTGACTCCTGCCATGGTAGAGGTCTCCGTCCAGCCACAGGCCAAACTCGCCGCTGAAAGAAACAAACAGTCTTAAGCAGGGGCCACTAACCATTTCTCCACGTGTCTACATCCTCTGAAGTAAATTTCTTGAAAACTTAACACAATTTTAGGTCATCGACATCACTTACATGCCTCTTCTATAGCATTATTTTATGGCAGCATAACTTTAAACTATATTGCATTATCAGATTGAAATTAAACAAAATGCTAAAAGTGTGATTTCTATTATACGGTGTGTATCAAAAGCAGCTTAGACTCACCTTCCTCCACCAAAAGCTAAGGAGTCCATATCTCCTTTGATGAAGAACATGTTGTCACCTGTCCATTTGTACACCTGTTGCACACACAATAGAGAACATATTAGAAGATATTGCATGACATATTCAGTGTTGACATAATTCAACATTCTCTGTCCAGCCGTCGTTATCCTGATGAGAACAGGGCAGGCATGTTTACCTCAGTGGCAGGATCCACAATTAGCATCTGATAATTCAGTTACAGCTATTAGACAGAACTGAAGGAAACATCCCATCACCAGATTGCTAAATACAACTGGAAAAAAAAATCCTCTCTGATGCACCAACATACAGTACAAAGCATGTCAATTATTTGATAGACATTTCATTGCCATTAATCTAGATATTAAAGCTGCTAAGTGTTGAGTATTGTTATGTTATTATTTTCAAATTATTACTGTTGTTACTATTAAACTTTATTTGTATAGCACCTTTCATACAAGAAATGCAGCTCAATGTTGTTTACAACAAAGAAACTGGCAGTTTAAGATCTCTTAAAGTTGCTTAAGGAAGCAGCTTAGGTTTGTCTTGTTTTTGATAGACACCTGAGTGATCAATTTGTCTTTCAGTGTGGCAGCTTTAACTAACTCCTTGATTGGTGAGTGTGTTGGATGGTGGTGGTGGGGAACCAGCAGCCAGTGATGCCTGGATGAATCCCATTGGGTTTAAAGCAGCATTTACAGTTACAAAACATGTTGAAATTGTCAATTTGAAATTGTCAATTTGAAATTGTTTTTTGTTCAGAGTCAGTGGGTCACACCTGTTTTGCAGATTATGGGTGGTATAAGTGCTCTCTATTTGATTTCTGGATTTGCCTTTGCAGCAGACGACGTGAGCCCAAGTTTTGGCTTGAATGGCTGTTTTTGGTCGAACACTGGTGCTGTGCCAGTAAGAAGTGTCATAAGGGAAGGCTGGTGGGGAGCCTCTGCTGCTAATTCAGTGGCGTTAGAATGCATCCAGGGCAGCATGTCAGCCAAATCAATGACGGGATGCTCTACATTTAATGTAATTCTGTGTATAAAAGCCTGTCTGTTCTCAGCACCTTGTACAGTACAGTCAATGAATATCACACTCATGTATTAAATGAAGCATTTCAACCTTCTTTTCAAGCTGTGCAATCCTCTCAGTCACTCGCTCACACCCTGTGAAGCTCACAAATTTTGCAATCTTGTCCTTGACCTACTCCCTGGTTTCCAGTCACAGACACAGCATAAAGGCTTGTGCTGTTTGGAGGTCACACTCACACTGTAGAACTGTATTGTACTGTACTGTATAAAAGTATTGAGTACTGAAGAAGTAAAAAAAGTGGTAAGTGGTGGTAGTCTTAAAGTCCCAGTAATTTATAAGTATCCAGCATTCACTCTTTGTAGCTTTTGGCAGCAAAAACAAGGATATAAGCAAAACACTGTAAGCAAAGTGAAAGGCAAGCAGCAAAGCATCTGCATTGTAAGAGAACAGGGAGTCAAGTATTCTTGTGGTATAAGTTCTTGTTTATAGAACAATGAGAAAAAATTGGTGCAGTCAATGTGGTGCTTTCAGTCCATTCATTTCAGTGTCCCTGGGTTGAATCCATTAGGTGTAAATGCTCTCAACAAGAGAGGATAGTCAAGAATGTGAGTTACAAACGCCAAACGCCACTGAGTTGTGAGGTGTTAGGGGACTTTGCAAAGAAGGAAAAAAAATAAAATTGCATCATGTATAAGGATGTTTGGCCAGATATTCATCACACTATGCTTGCTTGAGTATATATATATTTGTCATGTTAAGTACATTATACAGCTGTGTAAAGTCTGCAGTAAGTTTAAACTCTGCGAATCTGCGTGTTTGTTTCAGATTCTGCTCTAAGCTTTGATGTATGAAGTGTTTTGGCCTTGGTTGAACAAAAACATCTTTTAATGCAGTATTAATAGCTATTTTTGCCACTTTGCAGTGGAACAAGCAGTAAATAAAATATTAACATACTATTAGAAAGTTGATATGCTGAAAGCATTAACAAACAGTTGCTTATTTAAACATCCAGCAGATACAGAGTAAGCCTGCATTCATTTGAAGACATGTTTGTGTCCACCTGATGAATGGGAGTCTAAAATTAACACTTTTAGCTTTGTTTGTTGTTCTCCAATTCCTGAGGGAAAAGTCCAGCTCTCCAGCTGCCAAATGCTCCACTATGTTCAGCAGCTACTTGCTCAACATAAGTGTTTGCCACTCGGTGCAGAGGAGGCAGTGTACAGTCTGTATCAAATCCTTTTTAACTGAAAACAGCTGCCTGCTGCCGCTGGAAACATGAGAATGATGAGGCTAAACTAAAACTGTAAAATTGTGGGCTGAGAAACAATGAGCAAAAACATGCCAAAAGTTCTGCAGAACTAATGGGATGATTCTTTGTAGGTTTGTCACGACAAGAAACCCCTTTGAGAATCATTTGATCGATCGTTCTCATAAAAATCTTGACTGGTGCAGGTTTAAAGTAATATCAGCCTCACATGCATCAGTTCTTCTGTATGTCCTCTTATTATAAAGTAAACTGTATATGAGGAAAACTGTCCATTCAAATGTCCAACTTTAAAAATAAGTTGGAATTTTGGAAACTTTTAATTCTTACTGAAATCCAATATCTTCAAAGTGAGGAAGGTATCGTACCTCAAACTCTGGATTAAAGGTGAAGAGGAAGGTTTCTCCTGTGCCATAAAAGCCATCGCTGACTTTAAAGGGCTCAGATGCCAATGCACCAAAGACCTGGTGAAAAGAAACAAAGCAGAAGAACAACTTGACTACTGTACACTCGGGATATAAATCTAACATTACCAGGACAATTATTAGAAAACAAGTAGAGCTCAGTTCCAACATATTACTGCTGTGTTGAATTTGCAGCTTACCTGGCCGTCGCTGTCCTTAATAACCATGAGCACTGGGGTGTCCTGGCCCTGCATGGCTCTGTACAGCGTCTTAATGCTCATGCCATGCTTTGATGTGCCAAAAGCCAGTGTCCATGGGTACCCAATTGTCCGTGGTGGAAGATTCCTGGCAAGCTGTGTGTATGTGTGTGTGTGTGTGTGTGTGTTTTGGGGGGGGGCAATAAAGAAAAAGGAAGGATGAAGGAGGGAAAATAGAGAACGGAAATGAAACACAGAAAGACCACAGCTACCAATGCACAATTACATCTGCGGTGACCTTTTAACACCGTCTGGCGTTTAAAGAAGAGTAACAGGGCTCCAAATACAGAGCCGTCTCAAGAGAAAGAGAGGCCCAGCACTCCCTGAGTGAGCCTGCTGCCCTTCTGCTGACAGGCTGAAGGATTAACAGTGCTGTGGTGCATGGGGAGATAAAGCCGACAAAGGCGCTGGAGGAGCGGTGCAGTGCGTGCTTCATGTTAATGGACAGATAAAACAGACACTGACTAAAACACGGAATTTAAGTGACAACTTTTTTAGCAGTATGCCGCACCATTTCCTCTGTATGGAACAAAGGCCATTAAACGTTCTGTTCACTCTCCAATAATTCTTCAGTCCATTTTTTCTTGTTGGTTCAGCACATCCTCCAGCGGTGGAGCTGAAGCAGTTGTGTAATCAGCAGGCTGGAAACGAAGCCATGAGGAGATGAGCCCCGTCTTGGCTCACCTCTGCTCCGCTGTGAGCCGGGTCTGAGCTCCGAGCTCAGTCCTCAGGGTGATTAAAGGAAGCCGCCTATTGGCAATCTATTGGTCAATGTGCCAACTGGGACTCATTTGGAGCTATGTATGTGTGTCTGTGGGTGTATTAACCTGCAGCCTGCCAAGCATACACCACATCTCAAACAACATACAAGGTTAGTGATTCAGAAATTTCTGTTTTATGTATTTGTCGCACTTACAGTCGTTCCCTTTGATATATATATTTTTTTGACTTTATGCAGGTGATGTCTTTAAATAAAACACTTTCAGTCCAGATCAATTTTAAATTACTCAGCAAAAAATAAATCAAAGGTTTCTTCATGTTCCCTGCTGTAATCCTTAATCACACATACAGTGCAAGTTGTCACCGCTAAATCTGTAAATATGCCACAGAACAACCCGCCGACCACAGCTTACTGGTTTCTGTCTCTGAAGTAAGGAGTCAGCACGTCACGTACATGCTGACGATTCTGTCTATAAATACCATGCATCTACCCACCTAACAACTGTTAGGCAGATGTCCAGTTGTTTTTACAGCAGTGAATACATTTATTCCATTTATACACTGTTGACAAAAAAAATCCTGAACGGGAGCTCCAGGAATGGACGACTTAGTTTGCTCCACATGCACCAAATTTGAAAGTAAAATGAGAAGCAAGTCCTCAGTTTTTGCATGTTAGAATTCAGTCCAACCACATGACACACAGCAAAATGGAATATATCCATTTCATGGATAAGGCTGTTACACTTATTCAAAAAGATTTTTCTTATTATAAAGGAATCCCATGAAAAGCCCAAAATCAGTAAAGCATTAGTTCAATAGTCTTTAACTTTCATATCTCATCTGTGAAAAGCCTCCAAGCCCACTGGTTTGGTTAGTTCCTACAGCAACTTGGCTATACTATAGTTTTTAAATCAAATGTTACTCAAACTGGTGTAAACTGTGCATTTGCAGGGCTGTAGACTGTGACCATGTTTTTAAGAGAGTGCAAGTTAAAATTTTACGTGATAGCATTCATGCGAGTGGCCCAATCTGGGAGAAACATCGCCCTACAGAGCTGGAGACCCCCCGCAGTTCTAGACAGAGCAGTTCCAGCAGTTTTAGACTGAGGGTTTGCCCTCTCTCTATATAGTGGTTAACTTAATGTTATTAAACTAACGTTAACGCTAACTGGGGAAGCTGTACTCTGTCACAGGTCACTACTTCATTCATGTGAACACACCTTTTGAGAATGTGAGCTATTGTCAATATTTTTCGCCGTCTAAAATTAGTAAACTGAATTGGGAAGCTGGGAAGTTGTATTATGTTATGGCATGTTGTATAACAGGTTTTTTAACAACAGCTGGCATGCTGTGCTCCTTTGAGTGTTTTGACTGTTTTCATACATACAATAATTGTACATGTTGCTTTTCACATTTGCAGTGTGTCTGTAGTGCACATGCTTTGAGAAATAAAATAACATGTCACCCAGTGTTGTCACTGATATGTTTTCAATAGTTTTTGGAAAATAATGGAGCTCTATGGCGCAGAGGAAAAAGACATATCAGGCCTTGATACACAGACTTGTTAGTAGAATCAATCCATTGTTGGTTTTAGTCTCTTCATTGTATTTTTTTTTTTTTAACCATAAGACAAGTATAGAATATCACCAGCCTTTTCTTCTAAACGTCTGACTAACATTTAAATACACACAGGTTCCCTGTGTGGTGTTGCATTAGAACAGGTCATTAAAACAATCTGTACCTTCTCTATCTGGTCGGCCTCCAGGAGATCACTGGATTCTCTGAGGTTGGGTTTGAACGTTTCTGGCTCCAGCTCCGTCTTGATGGATGTGCCATGCTTGGAGTTCACCTCTTCCTTGGTGGTGATCTACAAGTAAAAATAAATGTCAGATATGCATATATACAAGGACAAGGAGTAGCTCAACTTCCATAAAGCACTGATACTGGGTGGGTTCAATTATAGCTACTGTCAATCAATCTATGATTCTGTTTTACATCACATTAGGCTAATGATACAACAGTTGACTGAAGACTAGTGAGGCTAACTAAAGCAGTAGCCACTAACAAGCTGTAAACTGCAACAGTATTGGGCTCAGATTAATTTTACATTGAGTGAAATGGGCAAAACATAGGACCTGAAGTGACAAATAATAAACTCTACAAGGCAGAAAAAGGTTTAACTTAACAGCTCTGGGATAAATGCTGGGATGACAGGTTTAACAAGATGAAACTAGTCTTTAACCATAGTCTAACCTGACCGACAAAAGCTTCCATTTTAAATCCAGCAGTTTCCTGCCAAAATTATAAACGCAGCATTTTCTAGCAATGCACTGATACTCCAACAATTTGATGATGACAGCTGAATATCTTCCTGCCACTCTCCAATGCCAGATGACTAGGATTGGTTTGGCAGAACAAGGAGAGAGCAGGCAGAGACACTGTCTGGGAGAAGAGAATGCAAACTGAATAGGAAATCAACCCAATGAATAATTTGCGCTCCACTGTTTGACATTTTCTCTGACCAATGGACTGTTTGGGTTATTTATCTTTCTCGATAACAGAGGCCGATTGTGGATCACTTCACCACTGGTGACTGGGATGCTCTCATGTTTCAGTTCTCATTCAAATACGGCCTACCTGCATTGTTCTCAGAAGACATCATTCACCCTGTCAGGGGAGACTTACTTCCACCCTCTCACAAACACACCATTTATTTGTCCTTCAATACTCTATCTCTTGCTTAGCCCTAATGCAGGCCACATTCTTTACAATTAGCTCATTTGAGCATCCACATGTATGTAATGTCAAGAGCCAGCACAAGCAGCTGGCAATAACTACCTTATAACCAGACTGATCTAGTTGACGGAAGCACTAAAAACATCAAGAAAACAAGTCTAAGAAGTAAAGCCTGACACATGGAGATAAGGCTGCTGTCACGTGAAAACCTCATCACTCCAAACAAGCTTTCTGTGATGAAGTGATAAAAAATATTTTCAGTCAAGTGCTTGAGATGTTATTTCCAATTTATCTTACATAGCAAGTTTTGAATAGATTTTGTGAGCCCAAACACTCATGAAACCTTCTCAACCAATAAGTCTTAGGTAGGCAATAGGAACATGTGTTTTTGCGGTTAGTATGCAAAATCATCAGCAGCTAAAGCCTGCAGTATGGAGCCTATGGGAGACCATCATGGTGCAGACAGCAGCAGGGCTGGGCAGAGCAGAGAGAGGGGGCAGACAGGGCTGGTCAGGGCACCTGGAGTCGTTTGCAGAGCGAGCGCAGATCTTCACTGTTAAGCGCATCAATCCGACGGTGGTACTCCGTCAGAGACACTACCTGGTAGTACAAAGACAGGAACAGGTGGAACATAAAACTCTGCCAGATCTATCACTGGCCATGGAAAGGAAAATGTGAGTTTTGGAAGGTCTTATGTGAACCAAGTAGTATGATTCCACTGAACACTGCTCTTCATATAAAGGCAAATATCTGAAATTTGAACAAACTGTAACAAAGGCTGAAGGCCACTGTTAACAGGAGTTTACTGTGATTAAAAGAGAAGGGGATGGGGCATTTCAGAGCACTCAGTCATTTTGCATGTTTGTGTAATATGTCACATTTCACCACCACAAGATGCTTCAGTTATACTAAGTTAATGCAGACCAAAGGATAAAACAACACTGCAGTAGGAAGCAACCTTTAGACTTGTTGAACCTTCTTCTTGCCAATGCAAGATAGTAAAAAAACAAAAGAAAACAAATTGCCGGAGTGAGAAAGCTGTTCGGAAATCCACAAGATTTTGATGCTGGAACACACAAATAGCTGAGGTTCGACTGGTGCAACAACACTTGCCAAGTCCATGAGCATTAACCCACTCTGTTTGTCAGGAACAACTACAGGCCAGACGGACCAAAACAATGACCTACTAAGCATGGCTACATTCCAGCAAAGTTACACCCCACGCTCCGCTGAGAGCTGCTGCCTCTGTTCTGCCACTGAAAAACGTTGGCGTTTCCTAGTCCACGGTGTCTCTGGACAGGAAAGATATTTAAAGCCTCATGCACGAGACAAACAAACAAAGCCATCAACTGTATACATACACACAGTCACATTAACTGTTTCAGGTCTATGTCTGTGAAGGTTCTCAGTCATCCAGATCATGGTATTCAAGTGCAAGTTGAATCAAAGGCAACTGGACTTGGTGTAAACACCAAGAGATGTAGACCAAGTCCAGTTACACCACAAGTCCAGTTGCCTTTGATTCAACTTGCACTTGAATGTTTCAGGTCTACATCTAAATAAGTTTTAAACTGATCGGTCACAGATGTCATAAGCTGCCTTTAATTACCTGTCATCTTTCACTCACCTAGTTACTATTGGTGTGAATTACTTTTTTTGTCAACAAGCTGCCTCTTTACAGGTCTCAATAATGTAGCAGAGAGGGTAAGCTACAGCCCTCATAAAAAATACATCTGTGCCTCACTTCACCTCCAGCTGAAGCCACTTTAGTGCATGTGTCCCCTGAAAAAAAGGGGGCAGGCTAGCAGCATGCTAACTGCCTGCTGCAGACTTTTCAATGTGAATCAAATGCCTTTTATCTGAAGAGATCAATGTCATGAAAAAGGTCAGCATTTAGATGTGAATGAAATACTGTGTCCTGCAGCACAAGTGGCTAATTAACAGTCACTATAAAGTCAGTATGATAACTGCTAACTCTGACACATATCTGGTAATGCAAGGTTAAAGAATGTGGTGAATGAAAAGGGGAACTGCCTCTGTTAAGTGGCACCTAGCACTGGAAACTTTCAGACAGCCGACAGAGCCACACACAGCCTTTAACACAGAGCAAAGAGGACTGACAACAGATGAGAGCACTGTCCTGACTGACAAATAGTGGTCACATAGTGGCCACTTTGTTCATCAGCCACTGAACAAGACCGGACCGGCTACAAGGGCTAGCAGGCTAATTAGCCTTGCTAGCGAGCTAGCATGGCTTGCTAACAACAACAGCAAGAGAACATACAAGAATATACATCGCAGAGAATGAAAACATGAACAGGAACATACACAGGTATACTTCGGGGTCAGCCGTTTCTCTTGGTCTTTCACCCTCCTAGAAAACATGTCTTGCTTTCTGGGCGAGGTTGAGGCTGGAAAGTCACATCACAGATCCTTTAAGTTCATCCCGTGTAGCCCCGAGACAAGCAGACAGAGTTGGTATGAAGCCTGGCAGCCCGCTCGACTAAAATAGAAACAGTTTTTTCCAAAGGGGTCTCAACGCCGAACCATTTGTGTGACACAGCTAAAATCCAATAACAACACGGGACGAGAGCGAAGCCGGCTCGCTATTGGTTAAAAAAAACGATGATCCTGTCCCATAACAGTCAGGTTTTAAAGACACAGTAACACCACTAACCTTTGAGGTATAATTCTATAGATGTTAACAGAAAATGTCCCAGAGATAAAGAAACAAACAAAACAAACAAATCAATTGTTCATATAAAATCAAATGGATGAATAAATGAATAGATCACTAAATAAATATGAACCTTAAATTAGGTTTAGTCCATTTTGTCACTCTTTTTGTTAAACTTTATTAGTTACCTAACTGCTGTTAATAAAGTACAGCTATTTTGTTTCTTTAAGCTCCATGCAAAGAAGGTGTTGCTTAAAATTCATGTATGGTCAACAGGACAAACTAAAGCAGGAGGTTCCTATTTACTAATTCAAATGTAATGGATCACATTGCCTCTGTTTGCCAGATGTCCACAGACAAACAAATCAGTCCACTTTGTTTCCTGCATCATTCATTTACATTAAAATTTAAATCCAGGCCACTGCTTCCATCGTATCAATTTCCTCATACAAAGAATGCATCCTTTTCATTATCCACAGGCTCGTAAACAATCTCACTTAACCAAAACCAATGCAGGCTGTGTATGGTGCAGCAACGTGCACCAACAGTGCTGGAAATCTAGATGGCAATCCTTCATCTATGCTGCCTAGACTTACTTCTACATTCTGTAAATGACACTTTGAGAGGTTAGTTCGACGAAAAAAAGAAGGCAGATTGAACCCACATCAGTGCCACACGAGTTTGGGGGATTACAACAACAACAACAACAAAAAAACAGGTTTGCTGTGCAATATTTACATTCTCTGCATATGTTGAGCAACTCATAAAGGTGTTAGCCTTTTGCCATTCAGCAAAATAAGTTGCCAAATGCTGAACCAACACTAGTGACAGTCACACAAGATGTGATGAAACTACAATACACCGACTGAGAAGAGTAAATTACACAAACATGCAAAACACTTTGGTTGGAAGCTCAGAGAAGCGCATTTCCAAGCAAAGCAAGTGTTCACACAACTTTACATAACTTACATGTGATAGAAGGTTCACACAAAAATTTACAATCAAATCAAGAAATATGCAGCGGTACACAGAAGTGCAAAAATACAGAAGCAGAATACAAAACTAAGACTTGACGACTACACAACTCTGATGGATTATAAACCAAGGTCAACACAATACATTTGCACTATGCACTGCATAATGAAAGCAAATCAACGCAATTATTTAACATGTAATTCAACATATAACAATAAACTTAAATATACACAACACAAGATTCTGGTTTCACGGGTTATGGATTAAAACATAGTGAAGAACTATACTTAATCCATGTTGGTGAGGCTTGAGACAAAACAACAGCTGCACTTTAAGCAAGGTGAGGGAATGGTTTTAGCTGTGGAGACCTTACCTCCCATTCCTTAACATTGAGGCCAGTGATGGGCTCGTCCTCAGCTGTTTCTGACACCTCATTCTTCTTGACAACCATAAACCCAGGCTCTTGTCCCATCCCCCTGACCCCCTCACCGTACATGTCCGGGCTCCACTGCATGAAGAACACGTACAGGTGGTCCGACCTGGCGGAAGAAACACAGGTAAAACTTTGATAAGATGCTTTGTTCCTAAACACTGTAGAGATTTAGTAAAAACATCATCTGAGATGTGTCATTCAGTACATCTAAAACATCAAGACTTCAAGGTAAAATCCAGCGCTGAGTGATATCAACATTTTTATATTGTGACTTTTGACTCCTGATAAATCTGAATCTGATTAAGCTCCTTAAAGTTTTAAGAATGACTAAATATTTTATGTTTATTAATTCTCAAACAGACGTGCTACTAAGGAAACATTTCAACATATACAGGCAGACAATTAACAAGATCCTTAACTTAACTTATTCATTTAGGAACAAACAGTCTTAGAATATAAATAGTTAAATCTGTGCACATTGATTTTGTTAGCCCCTTGGAGGCAGAGCAACATCCTGTAAACACCACACAATCACATACTATCATTTATGAAGTTGCTTATTTATACATTAAACAGCAACAGCAAACAGTATTCACTCTTTCAGCTCTATTTTGGTCTTTACCAACTCCTGATGGAAATATCTGGCTCTTTAACTGCTTTTTGCTCAACTGTGTTCACCAGCTAGTTGCTAACTTTGTCTGTCTGCTGTTTGGTGTTGGGCGGGTAGTGTACGGTGGATATATCAGGGTTGTGTGTGTGTTTGCTGAAAACAGCTACAGGTGGAACGAGAGCGGTGTGTGATGAGAGCAGAGAGACTGAACCAAAACAGTAGAGTTTCTGCCCATAAAACCAAAACTAAAGAAAGAAAGCTGAAAGATGCTAAAATGTTCCACAGAGCTGAGGGGAACTGTAAAGTTAATAGTCTATGAGTTTGTCACTTCATGCAGGACCACCTTAAACAATGATATAATGTTAACATGAAAATATTAATAAAAGCAGCGGCACAGTTATACATAATGGATGGTGAGTTTCCTCAAGACAAGGAGGTTGAGTGGTAATGATGGGAAATGTGTCTCTGTTATTTATATCTTTTCTACAGTGTGACTATAATTTTGCCCCTCCCCCTCTTCTGTTGACCACTCATGTAACTGAACAGGAAGCCTTATCATCTCAGCAATGTAAACACTTTAGGATATGATATGACAGGATGCATGAAAAAGTTACAAACACAGAACACAATTTGTGTCACGCACTGCTGTGGCGAAGAGACATGAAAGAGCTGTGGCAGACTCAGTAGGTTGAGCTGCATTCACTGTCGTGGTCGTGTATGGCTCATTCAATAGCCTCCCTTTCTTCCCACACGATCGCCAGGACATTTAAAGACACATCATGCGGGTCGCCTCCCATCTAGGTCAAGCTACAGAGAGTCTAGCAGTGTCTGAAGAAACTAGGAGCCGCTGTGTTGTCAGTTTGAACAGCTTATGATCACTCCTCCCACACACCTTAGCCTGCTTGCATTGCCATGAAAGACAAGTTAAAAATAATGAGTAGTAACATGTACGAGCCCTGTCTTTTAATACTAGCGTTGAATGTGACATGTCCCCAGGCTATCATCCCCAAGAGCTACGTGGATCACAGCAAACCTGTTTTCCAGGTGTGAAATGTTGTAGCTAAGCAACCTGTGGATGAAAACAACAAAGCTTTAACAAGCAAGACCTCTGAAGTTCATAGTGAATAATTAAGTGAAGGGGATTTCAGTGTCATTACTGCACTCAGGCACGAAACACGTCGCATAACCAAGAAGCATTTATGGCACCATGACTAACAAAAAAGGACACGCCTGTTTGTCTGGTTCAAATGTGATTAGCAGCCTGAGAGAGCACCATGTGTGTTGCTGCTGTAAACGTATACACATGTACTGAAAACAGGAGACGTGCTGTGAAACTTAAGGTTGGTCAAATAGCTGATCAAAATCACCTCATGAAATGATTTCCATTTTTGTTCCATTGTCTCATTGTCTCCAAGAAGATACAATAGACAAAACCACTGTGCTCGAGACAGAGGCCAATGACTTTGGTAAGCCCAATCAATTTCAGATTTGGCTCAAATGAATGGCTTTTCTAAGAAAAGTGACTTATTAAATCAGGCCATTGCAGCAATTGGGATTTATTCGTCACATTAAAATATTATGCAACTTGTGTGGAAGCACATCATTTTTCTTCTAATGTGTTCTCCAGCGTGAAGAGCTCTAATGTAATTATGACTACTGCTGACTTGGCAACTGTACATCCAGACGGAGCCATCCAAGTTGGAAAAACACATAAACAAGCCAAGGCTATTTTCAGCTGATATGAAACATTAAAAAATTCAGTGCAGGTCAGTCAAAAGTTCATGAAGGTTTTTGTGGATGAAAAACAGTGAGGAAACTAAGAAAAACATGAGCTTTGGAAAGACCACGCAGAGAACTGCTTTAGCATATCCTTACTGTTACATGGGTTGTGCGTGTGCCCCAGTGCAGGAATAAAGGGTGTGTGTCTGTTTCCCTGCAGAGTGAATGAATAATAAATCATTTTACTGTCTGGTAGAGACAGCACAGGGAGATGGGCAGAAGCCACAGGGGGAGTCAGACCTGACAAAGACTGCATATTTGATTGGTTTCAAATATTAAAATGACTGGAGGTGAGGTGCCTCAGTAACTCAGCTGACTATTGTGGTGTGCTAGGAATAGGTTAGGATCATGTGAGGTCAAATCCCTGCAGTTTCTATATTACAAACAGGCTAAGTGGACTAATCACCCTTTTTAGCAGAGGCTGTTATATCATATACTTGTGCTTTGTATTTTTGCTTGTTATCTAGGCTACCAAAAAATGATTTGCTTGTATTCAAATGCATTCTGCCCAGGGTTAGTGGGAAGTGTATCAGAGGTACTGACCTCTCCTGCGGCACAGCAAACCAGTACTCGTGCTTCTTGCCCTGCTGGGCATACTGTTGCATGGAGGCACTGGCGTTGGAAACAAACGTCTTCTTCATGGGCTTCCCCACCCGCAGACACAGGAACTTGTGAGAGCGGTGCTTCCGTCTCACTGCAGACCCTGTACCGGGAGAGGAAATCATCACACGGTCACATAAACATAACTAGAATTACCAGATCACTGCTGTACGTATGCCTCCAGCCAACCTTCACCAACCAGTCAAGCTGCAGTTTGCATTCATCTGTCCAGACTCATATAATATATGTAGTGAAGGAAGGAAGGAATTTGATAAATGTATTTTTTGGTGCAACAACAATCACCTGAAACTCAATATCAGCAAAACCAATCAGCATGTGAAGGACCAAATTCTTCAAATATAGATGTTGCTGCAAAGAAGCTACAAATTCTAAAACGCGGATCTTCAACCCGACAGCACAGAAGATCTACACAGTATCCTCTTCTGGTCCTGAGTTATGGTGTTGAATAATGGCAGAACATTATGATGCCACAGTGAAGTTGACCTTTGGGATATAAAATGTCATCACTTCAACATTTTATCCTATTAGACATTTGTGTGTAATTTGATCATAATTAGGGTGTGAATTCTTAAGTTCTGGCCAAAAACATGTTTTGTGACGTCACAGTGACCTTTGACCATTGTTCATCCTTGAGTCCAGGAAGGCTTTTACACCGAATTTGATTTTAGCCTTTAAACTAAGCTAAGCTAAGGTAAGCAGCCGCTGGCAGTATGTTTCAGATTTACCATACGGCCATGAGAGGGGTTATCAATCTTCTCATCTAACTCTTGCAGGAAAGCAAATAAGCACATTTCCCAAAATCTCATACAATATCAAAATCATGAGCATTTTGTTCCATATCAAATGTCTGTCATCTAAAAACACAATGCATCTTCTTGATTAACTGTGTATTGTCTTGGTAATACCTGCTTTATTAATGTGACCTGGTTTTCTATCTTCTATTTACTGGCTACTTCAGCTGGCATTAGTCATTTTGTGACAGAAACACAACAGATGACTGAAATAAATTGAGTAGGACACTATAATTGATAACGGCACTGAGTCTTCTGCCCATGCTACAATATCAATGGCCTATTATAAGATCACAGCCCCAGGAAGCTGAATGAGAGCACTCTTTCAGCTTCCTAACAATATGGGTGACAATAATAGTAATATGTCATAATTACCAGCTCCTTGTTGGGCAGCTCAACATAACTAGCAATAATGAGAGACAACATAATATTAATCTGCTTAGACAACACAGCTCAGTGTGACAAATTCAATTTTCAAAATACATTAATTCTGTGTCAATGCAGCTTGTTTTTGAAGTTGCTGCTGTTACTTGTGTGGGCTGTGCTAATGTGCACAGAATAATGGGTAGTCCTGCTGAGATCCTGGTGAATTAGAACGGCTTTTGCAGCCCGGCTCTCTGTGTGACAATAATTGCTGGGGAGAAAATGATAAATGTCTCTCCGATGTCTTGGTCTTTTGGAGAAAGAAATCTTTTTGGAATCACAACTACGTGTCCGACTAGGCTGGGTTATATGGACACGAGTGAGTCAGTGTGTGTGACAGACTGAGGCCATTGTCAGATAACAAGACCAAAACAGTGCCAACTAGATACTGACTAACGCATGCTGCCATAGCTTTGTATGTTTTAACCTATTAACTACTAATGGCATAGTATTTGTAAGCCTCTTTTTATTTTTTTTTTAGTAACAACCTAACTTCCATACAGTCACTGCTTCACTCCACTTATTTCAGAACACTGAACATCATTGTGGTGGAGATAGGCAATCCATTGGAGTGATCATTCTGCTACCTTTACGTTTATTATTGCAGTGATACAGAGGGAATGGGCTGTTTTAAAACTACTTGCTGGTGCATTCATGGACACTGTCATTTCTAAGTATGGTACTGAAAAGTACAAAATATACAAGTTATGTAGTCGGAAAATCAAACCTGGAAGAATGATGTGATATTTTTTTGCATGAAACAAGTTTCTCTTGAGACAATAATGCAAATTAAGAGCCACAATTTCTTTCACTGTAATAGATAAGCTACCAGCTTAAATTGATTTTCATACTGTAATGAAATGAGTGGAAACCAATGGCTGCCTAGATAGAAACACAATAATGTTAATTACTATAAAAGCAATTTATTGCGCAAAATGGAAACTGCTTATTAAAAAAAAGAACAAAAAAAAAGATGTCTAGCACTTAGCAATTTCGTGTTTTGTGGCACTGTGGTGCTTGAAAGGCTTTAGTTTATCACCCAGAGGAATGGCCCAGACCACCAGAGCCAGAGATCAAAGAGCTGCATAAAACCCCATAAAGCCCGTCTAGCTCCGCCAAGCTGATAACAACAGAGAGGATGCCATTTTCCTACGTATTTATATTTCAATTACTCGCACCCAGGCAGAGTGGAAACAGAAAGGTTATCAGGAACCAACATGAGAGAGGAGATTGTGAAGCAACCAGAGAGGAGAGAAACTCACTTTGATAGTCTTCAGAAGAATATGCATGTAGGGTTGCAGCTAAAAGACAACATGAGACCAGATTTACCTGAAATGTCCTATACCTGTTTTCAAAGGTTTAAGTTGTACATTTTTTAACTGTTACTAAGTAAGTGCATTTACCCTCTGCAGAGTTCTCCGTGTCGTCCTTTGGCGTCTGCTCTACATTCTCCTTTTCCTCCTTGCCTTGTTGCATAGTGTCCGTTTTGGGGACGTCTGTCCCCTCGTTGGCATCACCCTGTGGACTGGCTGAGACGGAGGTGGTGCCTGTGGCACCAGGGGTGGCTGAGCTTTGGGACCCTGGACGAGAGTTGCTGCTGCTGGGACCCTGGGCCTGGCTAGTGCTGCTGCTGGTGGTAGTGGGTGTGCTTGGTGGCTTCTCTACACTGTGCTGCTTGGATCCCATGGGGGACTGGCTATCATTTTCTGTGGCAGTGTCTGGTGGATTGTCCTCTGCTTTCGCCACGGCGGGCTCCTCTGGCCGGCTGACTGAACCACGGGTGCTGCCTGAGGCCTGGGAGCCGGCACCGGTGGCCTCCACCTGGGTGACGGTTTGCACAGACTCTGTGGAAGCGCCAGAGGACTTGTCCAGGCGGAGGTCCTCACTAGACGCTTGCTCCTCCTCCCGGATGGGGGACAGCTCTGGCTCGGTGAAGACATCTTCGGAGATGGAGCCCTCGGTGCTGCGTGGGGCTGTGCTGCCACTGTCGTTGGCCCCTGGTTCCCTCAGGCGCTGCTCTGGGTCCTTCTGCTGGGAGGGATGTCTCTCGGCTGGTAGAGGCTCCAGGTCACTGGAAACATGAAAGAAAAGCAATAAGACACATGCAACTCTATCAATAATAAAGAAATATAGCATGTATAGCACATAGGTGTACTGACTGTGTATTCCATATGGGGGCTTCACTGATTTGACTTTACAACCATGGATTTTGAAAGATATTGGAATGAGAGAAATTATTTAGTTGTATTACTGGAAATGTAGGATCCAGCCTTTTTGGTTCTTCACCTAAACTAGGGACTAAAAGTAACAACATCTCTGCATGGGCTGCTTCAGTTTTGATCATTTTTTGATTGTTTCTCTCCTATGAGTCCTCCAACTTTATAGAAGTGCAACACTAAATCACTGGAGTTCACCTTTAACCAATCAGCTACATTTATGACCAGTAATAATTCAAACATTATTAAAAGTCAAGAGTACAAAATGCATGGGCTTCCTTGTTGAAAGCTTTATTTTTACAACTGATGTGGTATATTTTTGCAGCAAAACCCAAGTAAATTCAATATTTGAGTAACAAATGGAACAAACACAAGTCAATTAAATCACATTAAAAATAATTAAATAATACTGTCACACAAGACTGCTACTTCTGCTCCAATTCAACCTATTCAACAAATAGTCAAATGAAATTAAAAAGATGACGAAGACATGATAATTCTGCAAAAATTACATATTTTTCTGGAGGAAAGATTTACGATGAGACTACACAGGCGAGGCATTCAAAACAAGGCTTAACCTATGGGGCCATTATTGTGGCAAAACTACTTACATATGTGTGTGAAGAATTGTGCAACCATATCTCATTCTGCGTGTGTGTAATCAGATTTGTGAATGTCTAAAAGAATCTCTGAATGCTAACTGAGATTTGTGAATGTGTACAGGATATCTGCCAGTATGTATTCAGAATCCATGTTTGTATAATCAGATTTGTAAATGTGTAAAAAAAAAAAAAAAAAGATCAAATCTGCATTTAGATTGCGTCTTCAATGTGTAGACAAATCTACTATTGCTTACAGAGATATTAATGGCAGATATGTGCAAATGTGTGTGGAGCTTGGTCTGTGTGCATCAATAGCTATACAGCCTAGATACCACCAGTCAGTCCCTGTCAACAAACTGGCCTCCCTTGCTCTTAGAGGCTGCATTCGGTCCCGGTATGAAAATCACTCTGTGCTACTGCTGACTGGTGGTATGTAGGCTGTATAGACAAATCTTCACACTCAAATATTCCTTAGACTGTATAAGACAGCCAAATGAGAGCCTATGTTGTATCTGATGACTTGCCTGTCTGAAGTTTGAATACAGATTTAGAGATTCTTTTACCCATTTAAAAATCTGATTAGGCAGATTGAGATACAATTACACAACCATCCACACACATTTGTTAATAGTTTTGCGGCTAAATAATGGCCCCGTATTAACGAATCTATCAATGTAAAGCTTTGTAGCCTATAAATGCCTTTATGTCTTAGTGATTTTGATTTAAGATTATGAGCATATCTAGCAGTTTGGGCCACATATGCAGTCTGTTCACTATGAACACTTTTGCTGAAAGCACAGCAAACTGATTAGACGAACTCTTATGAAAGTAACCACCTTTTACCCTGTCTTCCCTTTTTTTATGGAAAAATCATTTGTCCTGCCCCTACAGCACAGGCTCTGACGATAGCACAATAATCCCAACCATATGGAGATTCAGCACAAGGCCAGGCATGAAAAACTCTTGCATGGACAGGACTGCAAAGAATAAATACTGTTGAACGAACTTTGTGTATATTTGGATCAGTTTTTGTTCCATCAAATTTGTAAGAGTGATTAGCCAACATGCCTAATACCATAGCTGTATTTCCTTATATGGTCAACAAATCAATTGTAACTGAGCAAAGAAACAAATTTGTGTTTTAAGCAAATAAAACCTTACAGTTCTGGTTCTTGAAAACCTCTAATAAGGTCATATGCAAACAGGCATAACACTTATATATAACCAGCACACTCTACACATCCTGCAGGCACTTGTTGCTCAGCTGTGTGTTCAGACAGAGAGAGAGGTCAGGAGAGAGAGAGAGAGAGAGACAGAGAGTGAGAGAGACAGAGAGAGAGAAATGGACAATGGCCCACAGCTGACAAAACAGCTGTGCCTGGCACAAAAAACAGTCATTTGCCAGCACAATAATTGCTCCACGGGCAACACTCATCCAGCTAAATACAGCACTGCTCAGACCTCGCTACCACCAGAAGAAACAGAACAAAATGACACCACGGGGTTCTTAATACCGCACAATATTTGTCCTTGCATAAATTACTCTTCAATAACACTAAAACAATCCAAGAGAAGCAAAAAAAAAAAAAAAACCTCAGACAAATCTGTGGGAGGAAACACAAGTGAATCCTCTGAAGTGGCTGCTTCCTCCCGCATAAAGAGTTGAGCAATCAGAACGTAGGAGGGTGAAAGCATGCTTCATTAACCCTGATGTAATTGCCACTTCCTTTTTATTTTGGTATGTGGGGGGGGAAGAGAGAATTAATCTGTCGTTTGGTTGCTGATGCAACCTGACCATGGGTGCAGTAGAGAATGACATTACAGCACCTTGATTACAGCAAGGTTGGTGCATTTCTGTGGGAGAATGACACATACAAATTATTGTGAGAGGAAAGAGGAACTACTAGAATAAGAATGTATGAAAGAGCAACTCAGAGTTAGAGGTCAGTGTTGGCGTTTATAGCTGCATATGCAAAAGTTGGGATGCTGTGTAAAACGTACGGTTTAACAAAGTGCTCCTGCGCCCATTAAGTAATCTCCTTTATACAATCATGTGTTTGACCAAGTGTTGAACCTCTCTCCATCCTTGCTTGTGACTGACTGAGTCTTTCCAGGATGAACCTTTCATACCCAATCATGACACTATCACCTGTTACCAATGAACCTGTTTACCTGTGGACTGATCCAAACGCGTGTCAGTCCACAACTTTCACAGTCTTTTGTTGCTCCTGTCTCAACTTGTTTGAAACATGTTGCTGCCATCAAATTCAGAATAAGCAGATATTTACAAAAATCAAATTACTTGATGAGGTCAAACATCATATACATTGTCTTTGTACTGTTTTTAATTAAGTATATGTCAATGTTTTTTCTTACTCTGGCACAGCCTCTCTGATTTTGGGGTCAGTGATCTCCTTGTAGATGGCGGCAGACTGCACCTCCTCCAGAGGACACATGATGCCGTACTCCTCGCATCCATGGGCCTGAACCAGGGGGTCCATCCGGTGAGGGTCAAACATGATGTTGTTGGGCGTCACCAGCAACACTCCGCTCACCGCACCCTGAACAAACACAGGAAAAGAGAGGGATGGTTGAGGAACAACGGGATTCATCAGAAGTTTTAATACATAAAAGAAATAGCTTAGCATGATTATGGACCACCAAAAGATAATCAAAAGCATCTCTGCCACATAAGCCAAATCCATTTGAGACCACAAATGTCCTAAATCAAGTACAAGTTACTGACTGGCAGCGCTGAGCACTTCAGTGTTTTCATTTGGTACCTAAGAGTGAATCAGCAGCAGTTCAATACCATGGATCTGTGTGTGTGTGTGTGTGTGTGTGTGTGTGTGTGTGTGTGTGTGTGTGTGTGTGTGTATGTGTTGGTGTTGGAGAGCTGCCTGGACAGAGCAGTTTGGACAGAGCAGTTTGGACAGAGCAGTTTGTTGACTGTGTACGTTTTGACTATCTGTCTGTCATAACCAGGAGGGTACAGATTGATGTAAAGATCCCATACTCATTAATGGGCGCACCTTTTATACTGTGTCTTACCTTGCCATCAGTGATGTACTTGCAGTTGATCTTGAGGAACTTCTCTGTGAGAGCCTCTTCCTCCTCGGAGGTGGATGACACCACTCTGGACTGCCGGAGGGCAGAGAACACTGGAGGGTGAACACCTTCTGGTCTGGGTGGGCCATCAGAGTCCTGGAGGTGGGTGGGGGTGTGGACAATGGTGTATTTGTTAGTATCTACTTTTATAATACCTGATTATCATCTGTTCTTGAGGCTGGACTAGTTTGTCTTGTGTCACAATAATCACTGAAGCAGGGGTATTCAAAGTGGGAGACGGGCCTCCCCTGGGGGGCCCTAAACAGTTCTTAAAGTTTTTCAGACCTTTTTAAGGTTTTTCCAAACTTTGTGTGAAGTCCCCTGCAGGGTACACTCTGTAGTTAGGACTTTACTAACATTAGATGATGAATCCAAAACTGACAAAGTCAAAACTGTAAAAGCTGTGTTCCACTTTATCCTGATGCATTCAACCAAACAGGCCAAAAACAAATAAATAATGAGCACTGTCGAGCAGGCACAGCTTGGTTGGCTTGGTAATACGTGGTGCAACAAATTTGTGTCTCACTTCATCACACTAATGTGTTTGAGTCTCTAAACGTATTATCTATATATAAACAGATAACTTCTGCACAACGGAACAATTAAAGGAAACCCAAAGACAATCCAAATGAATGCGTCTCCTGTGTGCCTGAGCTTCAAACAGGCAATAATGTGAAAAACATTCATATGAGACCGAAGCGTTAATTATTGTGCCATTTGCACGACTTGATGCCTGCTGTTATTTTGACTCAACGTGGTATCGTGTTAGGGGGGTTAGGAACATTTGAGTAGGAGGGAAAGGCTGGGGCATGGTTTTAATGAAAGAGGGCACACTTGTAAAATGAGTTAAAATGTGTTGAGACTCTAATATAAAAGCCTGCTGAAAAGAAACTGAACACTGTAAATAGTTACATTGTTTATATATTGTAACTTGTGAATGTCAGATAAACAACTATAAATATGTTTAATTTTCTAATATGAAATATTTTCAAATAATATTCAATTAAATTACTGATTTCAATCACTTTAACGACAATCTTGCATCACCGTGCAGTGGCTTTGTTGCCAGGTTTGGCTCGTGGCACCCTGTGGATGAGTCAGCTCACAGGAGTGCTAGCTGTACTGCTAATCGAGCTAACTAGCTAATGACACCTAGCGTTATCTGTCCATCAGGAAACTCTGTGAATCACCTTGATACTATATTCCCTGTTGTTAAACTGGCCTTATAATATTTAATGACATCTTAATGACAAGTTCAAATTGCACTGTTGTAGTTAAGGTCATGGAAAATATTCATGTGGCTGTTACAAAAGCTTTTGACAGTGTAATAAAACTTGATGACATTTCAACGACTAGCCCAAATTGCACCACTGTAATTGAGGTCAAGAGAAATATTCCTGACATAATTATAATATTCTCATGACAATCACTGTCAAAACCAACCACAGTAACGAATGTAATGTTAGCTCATAAAACTAAATAGTGTGATAACTGGTGTATGGCATGTTTATGATGTTATGTTGTCTTGGTTAATGTCAAGCCATCATAAAAAAGATATCTCAATGTTAACTTTGCATGACACTTAATGTCAACAGCTGCAAACATTCAGAAAGACCCCTTCATGTTCATGGCAGGTGTCAAGGTTATGTACACCCCTTGATATAAGGAGTTACTTCGTATCGTTACTGCTTCTTTATCTGCTCAATGAAAACTCTGCAGTCTGCTACAGATGGTGTGTCTGCTGGGCTGGAAACACAAGTTGTGTTTCTACCAGTGGCCTGTTGCCATGCAATGTCTGAGCCACGGGGAGAGACTGACAGAAGTCTGTCTGAATAGCTGTCCGCAGGGAACAACTGTCCCGACTAGGAGACACTTTGCAGGACAGAGCTGAGCGTTGGTCTGATCGCCTGAACAACGCTCTGCAGGATGGGCTGTCACCGAATGACAGATCAGATGGGAAGAGGAGAAGAAATGAGGGATTGGAGAAATATTGATGAGAAAGACAAAAAGGGAGTAGAAACCGCAAGAGAAGACATAAAAAGGGAAGGAAAGCAGTGCAAAGCTGCTGCGGAGAAATAAAAAGACAAGGAGATAAAGAGAGCTAAAGGCAACGAAAGAGCGATTGGAGTGAGGACAAAGAACAAAAGGGAAAAGGAGGACAGAGCGGAGTGTGTGGGAGTGATCGTCGAGGGGGATTTCGACCGGGAGGGTGTCAAAAAGGCTGGTGGAGAAGCAAAGTGAAGAGCAGTGAAGAGCTTAGAGAAGAGAGCCCGAGCCCACAACAACTGTCTGCTGTCCTCTTGACACCCACCCCCACACCTCCCCCTCTCCGTCTCCCGGTGCAGTCGACAAACAGCCTGCAGCTACTGACCCACACCGACACATGCAGCCCAGACACTGGCAGCCAGGGAAGGCTGAGGGGGCCCAGCCAATCTGTTACAGCCAAAACAAGCCTCTCAGAATGAGGAGAGGAGAGAGGGACCTAAAAATGTGAAACAAAAATTAGGAGGAGAGGGATCAGAGGTGAAAATAAAGTTTCAAGACCAGGATCTCTGACTCATGAAAGCACCTTCTGTTGATGAATTTCAGAGGCCCAGCTGTTAAAGATGAGGACTGTGTGTAGGAACATGTCTGTTTAATCCCGCTTGTCACCCACTTAAACTGAACACACCTCACCTACACAACTGCACTTATTCGCTCCACTTCCCAGGCGAGTCACTTCCCAATGACTCATTCAAGCTGGCCTTTCTGCTCCGAAGTTAAATATGAAAAGAGGAGCAGTCGTTTCCACCCAAAAAAATGAAAGTTATCACTGACTAGAACACAACCGGGACCAGAAAGCAGACACGCTCTTTACATGCGCTGCACACACCTGGGTTAAAATGAGCAGCTACAGTCATCACAACATGTCCTCCCTCAAAGAAATGCTGAACAAACACTGTCTCCCATTCCCTATCATTAAATCTGGCGCATGTGAGAAATGGGTGGCGTGTTGGTAACAAATAACACCCATTGCACATCCCACGCAGAGAGACGACTGGGAAGTGTCCATCAGCTGAGAGCTCATAAAGCAGCACAAATTGACAGGTAATGATTTCTTTTGGCACAATGCCGAATGTTGACTTGCACAAAGCAAAAAGCGTTGCAATTATATTTGTACATTATGATGCTGTGTGGGATGATAACTGGCTGGAAACAGAGTAAATACAGTGAAAAGAGGAAACAACAGTCAGCCTAACTTTTGTCTGTTTAACTGGCTGCCAATAGTGGCATATTGTCAAAAGCTGACAATCTGTCCTTTTATTCATCTTTCAATGGGAAATTCGAGTTGCGAAAACAGAAACTTTGGCTCACTGTCTTGTTGCTATATAAATTTCCACCCTAGGTCTGATTTATTCTCTTTGGATAAAACATGCACAGTCATGCTTTATCAGCAAATCATCACCTGATCCAAACCTCCAATCACATCTCAAACAGATCGAGCTGCCAACTCCTCCTGTTCCCTGTGGTTCTTCCTTGATTACCCGGGCTGCTCACTACTTCCTGCTTCACGCTGCTATTGTCTGCTTATGCTTCTTTCTCACTCCAACATCTCCAGCTGTCTGGTTCCTTATAAACAATATTTTACTAATGATATACTGCGCATTGGCTGGGGTTTGTTGGTTCACTGCCCTCCAGGTTGAGTTTCTAGCATGCTGTTTATCCTGTGAAACAACGCCCTCACCTTCATGAAACAATGAAATGATTTTTTTTTTGACGTTTAAAGTTTTACGCATAGCAGCAGTGCCACTGGTGTGGCTGGAGACTCTAAGTCTCGTTTAAAAAAAATGAAGGTTTAAATAATAATAAAAATAACATGCATATCCCAATACCCAATACGACGAGTGGATCACAAAAAGCCTGGCAGAATAGAAAGAGGGAGCGATCCGCACACCAAACAGGACATAATTAGCTGCTGAGTGATACATACCCAATCCCCAAATACCTGTACTTTACAAAACAACGTGATATAACACAGCAGGTATAGACTGCTGTCAAAACAGTTGTAGCAAAACTGACAATTATTTTTACATATTTTACATGAATTAGAATTAAGAATGTAACAGCAAATGTAAAGCAGAGCACTCCAAGAAGAAAAACACAGAGAGGTCATGTTATTGATCGAGAGATGACACACTGGATATGATTTCACAAAAATGGTCTAATGTCAAGATCCTCATCAAGGCCTTTTGGGGTCAAAGTGCCCAGTGTATGTATTTAGAACAGTTCAGAAAAAATTCTTTCCCTTATGTCAAAATAAAAAATATTATATACTGGATATACGGAATACATATATATATGGAGCCTCTATCTATACATTTCTGTCTATTTACTAATTTTCTTTTTCACGTGTTAACAGCAAACAATATGAGAATCACAAGACATCTTTCCAAAACTTCAAAGATTGAGCAGTTCCCTGAGAGGTTTTAATCAGACAATTTGCGTCTGCTTGGTACAGTGGTATATATACAGCTGACAGATCAATACCGTTTTAGGCTATGGAAGTTAAGGCAGGATCACCCTGCCACAGTCACCTCACATATTTCAAGTGAATATTGCTTTTCTGGGCTGCTGCCTTCTTTGCACTACTAAAAATCCTCTAATATATGACCAGTGTTTGTCCTGCACTGGCCCCTAAGGCATCCAATATTTTCTTAGCTGGTGCTGGAGCGTGATATTGTGAGGGATGACGCTAAGCTCGCCCGTCTCTTTATTATGCCCCATATTAACCTTCGTCTCCATACAGACTTTTCATTTAAAGAAAAAGCAGAAAAGGCTCCATAGCTCAGGGGTTAGAGCACTGGTCTTGTAAACCAGGGGTCGCGAGTTCAAATCTCGCTGGGGCCTCATTACCTTTTAGAAATTTTCCCATTGTGGGACAAATAAAGGAATATCTTAAAGTGCTAAACCGCAAAGGTAAGGTGAGGTAAGGTAAGGTAAGGTAAGGTAGACAGCAGCCCTAGAAATGAAAAAGGGTGAAGAGCTAACACAACCTCACAGAAATGAATTTTATAATGAAGACAACCAGACCTTATGCGACCTCATTTGAGATTAGCCGTGACTTGCCAGTGTCCTGAAGTGACCAGATTTCAGAGTCAGAGTCTTGGAAACAGGATTTTTTTTTTCAGTGTGTGTGACATCAAAGGGAGAGAAAGAGCACAGTGCAGTATAGTGGACTGGCTGCTGCACTGAAATCCAAAGATGAAAGAGCTGCTGTGTTTGGCCTCAGACTGTGAGTAACTGCTGTGGGGGGGGAAGAGGAGGCGAGGGAAGGAAGAGCAAGTTAGGATGGAGGAGTATTGAAATGGACATACAGGAAGAGAAAAGTTGGGGTGAGAGGAGGAGTGGAGGGATGCTGGGAAAAATAAGGTCTGACGGGGCCACCAGGAGCTTGTTTCTGAAGGTGTTGGGGGAGGAGGATGGAGTAAGGCGTCACAATAATCTACTCTACAGGAAGCTGTGAGGGAGGTTGACGCTGACGGTGGGGACAGGAGAAGGGTGGAAGAGTGTTAGATGACGGCTGTGGTAGGGCTACAGAAATCAATATCCTTTTAGTTCGCGACCAATATTTCTCTCAGTTAAAAGAGGAAGAGAAAAAATACAGATAGAGGCTGTGGCTCCTGTGAAATATGGCTTCCATCTAGGCCACAGTGTGGAAGTGAGAGGGATATTTGTCAATATGAGGTAATATAATCAATAAGACATTCAGTTGTAGTTCATATGAATCAAAGAGGTTTTTCTTTTCTTTAACAAATATGGCAAAACTTCCCTTTTTATGTTATGTAGGCAGGTTGCATTTGTCTCTATGTAATAATAAAGATTTCAGAGGGGAAGTCTGCAGGTGCCACCCAGCTTTGACCTTGACGGTGGCACACGGCGCAATCAAAAATCAATCCACAGCTCCACCTTGTGGGCACGGCCGCGTTCTGCAAGGAAGGGAGCACGCTGGTTGGAATTCATCAAACGTCAGGAGCCAAAAGTCCTCAAGTACATTCTGTGCTCTTGTTCGTATCATGTGAAATCACAGGGCAATGCTGGGCAGAGACCCTGATGAGCTGATATACTGAATGTCATGATTACAAATAATAATAATAAAAAGGATAGGCCAGTTTAAATGTAATAACCACAAAATCCTAACTAAAACATAGTAGCCTTAGTTATTTATTTTAGCAGATGAAACCTGTTCAATTGAGTGAGATCATCACAGACACACCTATGTGGCACCAGATATATATATGCAATTTAATCTGGTCTTCTTCCTCAACTACTAATTTTAGATCACGCCACAGTGAAAGAGGAAGGAAGGAAGGAAGGAGGGAGGCATAAGAGGTGCCAAAAGAGGAAGAGACAGAGGAAGGTCACAGTAGTAGCTGTGCCACCACGGTGAGTAAGCATGTGTGTGTGTGTGTATCAGTATGAGCAAGAGGAGGGTCTGGATAGGACAAAGAGGACGTGCCTGCCCACACAGATGACCAGAGAGCAAGGATGCCAGCGAGCCGGTGGCTGCCAAATAATTCAACGACAGCAAGACCGCCAGCCGGAAAGTCAGCCAGCTAACCATGCATGCACGCACGCGAGCGCGCACACACACACACAGTCATCCAGACAGACAGCCAACGATCCATGCCTGCAAGATGTGTTACTTTTTGCTGCCAATACCAGCAGGCCAGCAGGCAGACCGAGAGCATGAAGACACTTCAGAGCTGCCTTATCTGGCCTTTAGCTCTATCAGAGAAACACTGAGCAACATGGCTGGATGGTGAAAAACTTGTACCTTGCTTACTGAAGCATGGGAAGTGTTGAACAATATGTGCTTTAACGCATATGATGGATTCATTATGTCACAGAGAATACTCTAGACTTTTGATTTGAGAATTTGAAGATTAAAAGGTATTCATTCAGTCAGAGACTCATATGTTAAATATCTTCACCCAGTTTTCAGCAACTACAGGAAAAACACAATTTACCTAAAAGTCATGTTTTTCAGTTATCTTCAAGTACAAACTTATGTAAACAGCACACTGTCACTCTGGAACCTGACAAACTAGTTGTTTGTTTGAAGTCAATCTTTAACCCTAAAACTCACAATCCATTGGACAACAGTTTATACTACATACAAAAATGCTCTATAAATACTAGCCAGTGCTCAATCCAGCTTTTATACAGGTTAAACTACTCTAAAAGTGAACTCCACAGAGGTGTCTGCACAATGTGAGAAATCTGGAGAAAGCACTTTAAAGAGAGACTATGTCACACTTTCACTATGTCATAACACTTTCTTTCTATAACAAATAAAAAGCTGAATTCTGCTGAACAGAATACTCAGTCATACTCAATGTAAAACATACAAAGGTTTTGCTGCTACAGTCTAATTTGGTCTGGTATGACCAGTAGTAGTAGTAGTAGTATGGTGGCCAATGTTATCAAACTTAAGCTATTGTACATATTGTTGTGTTGACATCTCTGAGTCAGTTTACTGTGGCTTTTCTGTTTTTTTAAGATTATTTTTTTGCCATTTCTACCAAATGATGATAGTGTTGTGATGGTGACAGCTGGAGAGACAGGAAAGACAGTTGTCCCTGTTCAGCAAAAGTTACACAGAGTAGCTTTAATAGACAACTTTTCCTGTTGTAAGCTGGTTATCTACTGGGACAAAAAAAAAAATGGAAACCAGACCCAAAGATTTTTGGCGCATCAGAGACAGTAATCCACAAAGACTTGATGGCCTTATAACAGTAATCCTTTGCTTGTGGCTACTGGGAGTTACAGTATGGTTCCTTTCCTACATGTATGTCATTTATTTACTTTTCTCTTAATGTATTCAGTCAGCTTGAACATTCTTCATTATGTTACTATGTGTTTTTGCAGGTTCATCATACTCTGTGTTCTGTTGTACTGGCTGTATTTTATGGAAGTATAGAACTGTAAACATGGTCAAAGCTTCAATAAAAACACAAAATACATATGACTTCAGTTTTGATTTCAATGAATAGTCATAAAATATTCTGCAATAAAATCGGTTATGTTTAATTGTATAATTATATAATCAATATTTGTCAGGCTCTGAACATCTGAGCATCTTCTAGGCTCTTTAAACACCTGGTGCTAGATCTGACTCTTTTTATATCCAAAAGTAAAAAGAGAAGCGTCTGAAAAGTAGCTTCTCTTCAGAACACCCGTCTTCATCAGGGTTACACTAGCTATTTACTACTTGCATTGCTATTACTATACACCTCCCAGAACCATTTATTTGGATAATATCCTCATCGAGATGCGCGTGCCAAGCACCAAAATAGGCTTGTAATTAAAAGATGCAGGGGATTCTGGAGAAAAAATAAAAGAAGCCGAGTGAGTTATTAAGGTCCTTCCTGTGGTTTAAAAACCAAACGGCACCTGGATGCTTCTTGCTTCTGTAAGACTACCAAATGACACACACAGGAAGAGAGGGAGATATGAGAGTGCAGGCAGACACACACACAAACATGCAGAGTTGACAGATACAGACGCACACTTTCACACACAGACAGATAAACACACACACACACACAACGCCTCCACAAACACATACATAGTTGGCACATCGGGTGAGGTAATGCTCCCTCCCTTCTGCCTTCCAAGCACACTTCCTCTGCTCGCAATAATTGCTGCCTGGCTGCTTGTCTGGGAGAGCGAGCTGCTCCGTTCATTAGTTGCTCTAAATATCAGACACGGCATCACTTTTAAAGGCTTAATTTCTCCGCAGTCACAGCCCCCTTCTCTCTGATCCTCGCCCGTCGAGAGCCGCAGAATATGCTCCTGTTCTCACAGGCATGACCTAAATAGATAAGTAGTAAATGAACGGGGGCCCTTTCTTTTTGGCAACCGTGGAGAAATGAACGGACGGAGACGATAGCAGACGAAAGGGGGGGAATGCTTGCGGTGGGAGGGCGCCTGAACTCGAGTGGAGCATGCAGTGACAGTGATGGCGATGGAGACGGCAGTATCCGTGTTCTTACAAAAAATGGCAAAACAAGAGGTCCGTTTCCATGGAGACCAGCAAACAGTCATATTTCTTAAGGGACTACTGGGCTTCCTGCGGTGCTTAGTGATTGGCTCATTCAGATGCTGCAGACACGGTACCTGGGGGAGATGGCTCATACTGCTGGTCTTAGAGCTGTGAGGGCAGGATGTGTGCGGCTCACTGGACCAGACCTGAAGTCACTTCAAACACAAACAACATGCCTCTAACCTCCAGCTTGTCTCTGTTTCTTATGTGGCACCAATAAAGCTGAGAGGGACAAGTGGGGAAAAGCGATGTCATGTAAAATTGGCCATTTTCAGAGCAGGAAAAAAGATGCCACAAAACAACAAGGTGGAATTTTGCTTCAGGAAGCACCCTGGCTTATCACCATACAATGTTTACATGGACTAAAACACACTGAATATGTGATCACTTAAGCACTCTGAGGTGGTCAGAAATCCATTTGGCTACACGAACAACGATGTGTTAATGCCATGTATTTCCATCTTCACGGAAAGAAACTACAATAATGAATCAAAGTGAAATAGCTGTCAGCAGCTTAGAGAGTAATTAAGAGCCAAGCATTAGCAGAGACAGTTTTTCTAATAGCCCATTTCACACATGCACTTTGTACTGTACATGCTCCAGAATTTTTACATCGGCTTCATGTTTGAAAAGGACCACAAGCTGTTTTTCCATAAAAGTCGCTCTGGCGATCTGAATCTCTCTCCATAGATCAATGTGAATATGAAGTGGTAATATGAATGGATACAGCACACACAAGGTCACAGTCTTTTCTTGGCCATATAAATAAATGAAAGTACATAAATATATATAAATGTGTGTTTGGTGCTGCCTCTTAAGATCGATTTAAAAATACAAGTAAATTAGTTCAATAACTTTAATAAATAAGTGCTGTCAATGGGCCATATTCAGCATGTGGAAAGGTTGCTGTTTGACTTGAGTTGATTATATTGATGAAAAGTGAGATATTTATTGAGGTTGTGTGTTGTTATTGTGTGAATGACATGTTTGTAGTTGTGCGTGATTTAATGTCCCTCTCGTAAAGTCAACTACACTAAACCTCAATTGCCTGTACAATGGAGAGAACATACATGTTCTCTGACTTAATGCATTAGAAAAAAATCATTTCACAGTCTCACAAGAAGTGCCTCCATCATACAGTAAACAACAGAAAGCCTCATTGTGAAGCAACACATACTGTATATCCTCGCTTTTGACTATATGTGAAACACTGTACACACATCACTTCCTGTCCTGTCCTTGGAAAATACAAGGTAGGTTTTATTGTCTGACCTATCCTTGGAAATTATAGGCACCTCTTGTTGTCTGTTCTGTCCTTGGCAGCACGACACATCATCCTGGATGTTCACCTATAGGCTGACAAGGAACAGAGCTTTAAAATGTGACAGGAATGGTTGACGGATATGTCAGTGTTTATGTGTATGGTGTGTGTGAATGCCTGTCTATGGTGGAGAGGCACAGACAGTGTGTGCGAGTACTGTATGGGAGCCACTGTATATAGTAATCAGGTGCCTCTGGGTCGAACAGATTCTGTTGTAGAGCCTAAAATTACGACACAGGGAAAATTGGTCTCTGGTGGCTACATCGATATAAGTTACCTGCCTCAGTGACAGGTAGCTTCCAGAGATTTTAGCATTTGAATGCATTTGTAATTTTTTTGTATCTTTGTATTTTTCTGTTAATCAATTAAATTAAAAAAAAGTAAATTACCCTATTGATCACAGTGAACTATCTCTGACCCAGTTAAAGAAAAGGATGGCCCCTCATCAAACAATTAAAATATACAGGTTCCTGACTGGTCACTACCAAAATATTGATTTGCTCCTGGGACAAACGGTGCTGCTGTCAGAATTTATGTAATGTTTATTCATTCTAACATAGCTGGCATTTTCAAATTCCTAACCATCCCCTAATCATGGCGAAGTGGCCAGTGTCGGGCGATCACGTTTCACGTTGTGTAACTGCGCCTTTACATTCTGTGCTCTTCAGGCATGGCTGACAGGGCAAGACGTTCAAAAGTGTGACCTCACTTTACTAAATTAAATGAAACCGCAGCTAAATGCAATATAAGTAAAGAGGGTAATACCAGCAACCTTGTGAAACACAAATACAACATTTTACAGCGTATTTGACTGGTAAGCAGCTGCTGCACCTACATCCTCAGCGCAGCCTCCTGGCTCCGATGCTGATGGGATTTGCCAAACTAAAAATGCGACTGTCTCGACCTCGTCAAGTCAAGGTAACACTCGCTATCCTTCTAAAAATAAGCCTGTAGTTATTAACTCATGACACAGTCAGCATTGGTTTTAAAGCGCTTCTAATTCATATTCCTAAAAAATCCCATAGACATCAGTCAAGCGGCAGCCACAGCTTTGCCAGTGGATAGCACAAGTCCAACCCATTCTTCAATGGTAGACAAGGGAAAATGACACAGGAAAAAAAAAAAAAACCCTCACAAACCTGTTTTTCACATTGTTCTGTTTACATATCTTTACTCTTTGTGAATGTTGTTTTTAAGTTATATATTTAAATGTTATCTATTTCTGTTATATCTGTTACATATCTTCTGAGAAACTCAAGCACTATAGTTCTTGGTAATTTGTAATATTGTTTAAGTTCAGCTTTTGTTAGTGAAGCATTAATAATATAATATTAATAAGATTTTTATTTAGCAATAACAAAATAACTGTCAAATCATTTCACTTTATTTTTTACATTAAATTATGGAGAGTAGTATCACTCAATCAATCAAGAGCATCAATAAGCAGTATCAGTATTGTTATCAGTATCAATAAAATCCTAACCACAGCCACCCTTAATCATTATATTGGTAAATACTTCATACAGTCTTGATTCTACCCATAAATAGCACTACAGTAGTAAGGTTAATATACTTTGACATTTTCTGAGTGTGTGAGATTGTGCATCGGAGGTGTGGCCAACATACCGTCACCTTCTCTAAATCAGCTTCTGAGGAGGTGGGAGACAGGGGGCTGATGGGACTGAGGGAAGGGGAGCTTCCGACACTGGAGACGTACTCGGGATCAGGAACGTACAGAACCTGCAAACACAATCCATGTCTGTATTTACACAGGCGCTGCCTTTGTGCAAACACACACTGCACACCACAAGTACACACACACACACACACACACACACACACACAGGGAGCAATAAAAGGCCGTCTCTCTCACACACATAAGCATATGCAAACAGTCCAACCACATGTTTGACATGGCAAATAACATGAAATCATGTGAATAACCTCACGCTACTGACAAGCATAAACAGAGAAAGGGAAAGTGACTGTCATGATGGTAAATCAACATGTCAGAATTAGCAGTGGTGGGAACATGGTGATGGTTTTCATGTAGTTAGAATACATACAATACATCAGTTTTACATGTTTACATTAAGTTTGATTTCTATCTGTTGTGTAATGTAATGGCAAAGAAGGGACTGGACAACTGTTAGAGGAATTGTCTGATTTTTTGGGAAATATACAGAAGATCTTAGAGGAATGTCTCATCTTATTTTATGCTTTCTTGCTGAGAGCTAAATCAGAAGATTGATGCCATGGAACCTCTTCAATGACTACATCTGTGGGGACACTCATGATTGCCACATTTGGACCTATACAAAATTTGAAATATTAAATATTGTCAGGAAAAAAAGGTTGGGATTAAAGCCTTTAAATTTGGTCCTGAATTTCATTTTTAGATTGCTAATTGTTCATGGTTTTCACAGGAAGGTAGGAGATGAAATATCAATCTACAGCTTTAGTGTTAAGGAAATTGGCTGCTTTGGCTGTGGTATAACTTCTGCTTCAGTAGTGGAAGGAAAGGAGACATGATGGTTCAGTAAGTCCTCTCCACACCCCACTGTTTGGACGCAGTTCAACTCAGCATTGTTTGCCAAGAGCTGGGATGGGGGATGCCAACGGGATTGGCGTACGTGTCTCGTCTCCATGCGTCCGGATATCGTTTTGACGCCAAGATATACAAAATATCGTTTTGGATGTTTGTCACTTTCCCCCATTAAAAAACAAATTTGGAATTTGGGTCCATTGCTGAAAAAGAAAAGACAGAAATGAAAGCCAGGGAAGCTGGCAGTGTGTTTAGCGGGCTATAGATGGGTAGCTCGTGTCATGTTGTCGGAACTAAAGCATCTCTGGGAGAGTTTAAGGATCACACATATTATTATACCTTTTTAGAAACAAAATAGGTCTTTAGCAATGAATTGCATCCTAATGGGACAAGTGACACTGTAATTAGCAGGCAATTAAGTAGGGATACAGATAGTAGGGAAGTGAACAGTGAGTCAGCAAATTGCTTTGAGGAAGCAGGAGGATAAACATATGCAGCATGTAATGTTCCCAAAAAACCTTCTTTCTCCAGATTTTCTATGAAATTCTCATATGTACTGTGGAAAATGTTTAGTGTGAGATAAAGGCAAAGCATTGAGAATGCAACTGTCAGAAACAGCTATTATGAGATCGACCGGGTGGTGAGATGCTGTAGATATGAGGTAGCTGTGGGACAGTGATGAAGTGATGCAGCTGAATATATCAGTGAAGGCGTGCACGGAGGTTCACACCTGGCCAGGCACCACTGCTCTGGAGAACAGCTTGTTCAGCTGAACCAGTTCGTTGGGTGTGGTGTCAAACTTGAGCGCAATGCTGTTCAACGTGTCCCGCGATTCCACCTGGACCACAAAACAAGAGAGAGGACACAAAATCACACTCCTGCTTCTGTTCAGGGCATTTCCATTTAGCTGTACAGGGAAGACTTGAAGATGTGTCACAGATGATGAGAGACAGAGAGAGAAACACTGTGCAAAGCCGTGCATTTATTACTTTAAGAGGGTTTAATGTTGTTTGATTTTTGCATGTTAGATTTTTGGGATGTTATGCAAATTAAAGCTGTCAGCTGTTGACCAGGAATAGATTCCCAGGGGAAGCAATGTTGTTGGTAGAAATATGAACTGACATGAATGTCAGCAGCAGTCTTGTGTTATTTTATGAACCACTCATGTAGCAACATCTACTTTTTTTAACTTTTAAACATGGGGGACTCTTTTATGTGCACAAAGACTACAACTATGAATGAAACGGATTCTTTTCGTCATTGATTAATCTTTAATTATTTGATGAATCATCTAGTCTATAAAGCAGTAGGTCAAAAAAAGCTGAATTCATCACTCCACTGTCGTATTCCCCACTGTGTGGAAGCCGATCTTGAATGCTACTATATCAGGGCGTAGGCTAATGTTACATTACTGTCCTGCTCTTTACTGTCGTAAGCTTCATCCTCTCAAGCCTTTTTCCTTGTAACATTAACAGTGAAAGATACTGTTTGGAAAAAAAAATCTGTATACATAGAATCCCTGTCTTGCTTATCCAAGTATGAAACTAGCTAACTAGCTAAACAATGTTAGAATGAAGTACGCGTCTCATCTTATATTTTTTTCATAATAATACTAGTAGCTCTACACTGTAATACAAGAACAATGATGTTTCGTTATGAATCATCACCTTGCTTGGGACATGATATCACATATGAAAGTGCGAGAGCAGTGCGAGAACTGAAAACATGATGGTGTAGCAACAGTAACTAAGATGTGGGGCCTATTTTTTTTGTCTGACCAACAGTGGTAAACCCAATAATATTCAGATTATAATGATACAAAACAGAGAAAAGCAGGAAACCCTCACTTTCATTTGAGGAGGTGGGATGACATGATTGTTGACATCATTGCTTAATCAATAACCTAACTGATCAATTATGAAAATAGCAACTATTAAGCATTAACTGAGTCATTTAATTCAATTTTCTAAAACATATAATCCTGAACCATATTAAGTGCACAAACAAGCAGAAGTCGAGGTAGCACTTGATGTCAGTCGAGGTTTAATGGATCGTGCAGGCTGCCGTTGTGGCTGCACCCTGTGCTCAGCTGCTGCACCCTGCAGTTTGACACAGGTGCATTTGCTTGTCTCCACCAGTTAAAATCCATACAACAGAGACGTGCTCCACGTGTCTGAACTAGTTAAGCATCTAACATGCCCAGTGGGAGTTTGTGCCTTCCAAATAAGGATGACAACCATGTCAGAAAGCGCCTGCGTGCGTGAGGAAGGTGGTATGAGCGAATAAAGTGCGCTCAGGGGAGAGAACCCCCCGAAAAAAGCAGACAGCAGGGCTGACTCTGAGCTGTATGTAATTAGGACAGGATAATGGCACTGTGTGTTTTAGTGCAACAGTCATGGGACTGCCTTAGTGGTTCTCAGCGTGTGTGTGTGTGTGTGTGTGTGTGTGTGTGTGCAAACCGTCCCACAAAAACACCAAGGAATGACAGCTTCTCCAAATTCTTAACATGACAGATTGTTTCCAGGAGGATATTCTTGCACCAACAGACAGACAGACAGACAGACAGACAGACAGAGGCGCACACACAGCACAGTCACAGACAGGTAGCTCAGTAAGGGGAACCAAGACAGACAAGCTGGAACATTAGTGACTCAGAGTCATCGTGTGTGAGGCAGTCACACATGACACGATCACTATCATGATCATGTCAACGTCTAACAACACTGAGGGGAAGAAGCAGAAAGTACAGAAACTCAGAAGCCGCTGGCAACCAATGAATGTTTTCACAGTAAATATCAGTGGTGACGTGCATTAACTCAAGCTCCTAAACCAGACCATTTTGTCTCCAGGTAGCAACTGAGAGTCAAAGTGAAGTAAAATATTAGAGGCTTTCACATTCTTCACTGTATTAGACGACTGTCAGGCAGCACCGTGAGACAAAATCCTTAGTAAACTCAGAAATGGAGAGATAAAGAGCGCACGGGCTAAGATTTGGTTTGGAGACGGAGCTCGAAGGAATTAATATTTCAAATATTTGAAAGATACAAAGTGTACTTGATTTAGCAAGAACAACAGAGCCATATGGGATCATCCCCAAAATCTGTGGCTCCGAGAGGCAACAATCAAGGCAAGGCAAATCAAGCGCTCGGCAGCACAAATATCGAAAGTGTGTTACTTAGCCTGTGAGCCTGAGAGTCTTCTGAGGATGGGATTTGGGGACAGGGGACAAGGCTGGGGACAAGAGCAGTATAGCTGTTGTGAAATGAAGTCAGGTCAGGACTGAGATAGGATAAATAGGCCTCTGATCCAGAATATAGTTATCATTTGAAATGATGATTGATCATGGTTATTTAAATTTGCTAGGAATCAAATTAATGATTTCAGGCAAACACCCTCCCCATAATGAGGCTACAGTCGAAGCGACACCACTTCAGGCAACCAGAGGAATAACAACGACACTGATAGAAGTTCTATGGGAAAACCCTCTTTGTGAACATGAATAAAAACAAGCTAACAATGGCAGGAATCCTCTCTCCCTTGAACTTTTGGAGCTGAAGCATCTTGTGATGCCGGTCATTTGCTCGTAGGACCATCCTCCACTGTTGAGTGATTAAAAAAGTAGCCGAAGGAGCTTCTTCAAAGTCCAATAAAAAAAAGTGGTTTTAAAACCACACACTTTCTGTAAAGTGAGCTTTGAAATCCAGAAATCTGAGCAGCTGACAAAATAATTGTTGGGTCATTATGGCCGAACAGTCCTGCCATGACGGGTTATTTCTTACACATCTCTTTTGGTCCCTTTAATATGTCTGAAGCTTCTTGGGTGGGACAAATCTGGGCTGAGAGTGCTAAAGCAAGGCCCAGATTGCAGGCTACACTGGCTTTAGATGCCCTACCCTCTGGGGGAACAAACTAATCAGATCCGAGGTCAGTCACGCTGCTGGGATACAGTCTCCCTGACTCAGCAACGTGTGCAACTTTGTTTGGACAACAATGAACAAGGCAGAGCAGGGATGCATTGTGCAGTATGGATCGGGTGGTTAGGCTGTGCAGGGCTCTGACCGAGAAAGTAGTTTCACTGACAGAGGCTTCACGGTGAGCAGGACTACGCTGCAGATGATGATGATGGGTTCAGGTTAGTGAGGACCAAAGGCAAATCTTTGGGCCTCCTTTACACCCCCAAACACCACCACTGATTAACATACTGCACAAATAAAGAAAAAAAACTTATCACTCATCAGTATTGGTGTAGCAAGTGACAAGTGAAAAATGAAATGGTGATTCACACATAGACCACCTGTCTATTTTTGCCCTGTTCACAGACAGACCACCCAATGACAGCAGTTTGTTGACAAGATTACACTGTTCAGCTAGATTAAATGTTAATGTGATCATTTTCTAGAAACAAATCAAATTAGAAGACTTCATACTTCAAAATGCTATTTGATACCTTTAGACTTTCACTGCTTACACATTTAATTCAATAATGGAAGGACTGAGAAACAAAAAGCTTGTCCTTGGTGTCTGTGTAGACCTGAAGGTTCACTTACATGAAAAAGGTAAGGTGGGTTACTTTGTACAGTACATGCTAATTTGTAGCTGGCTATCTATTTTAAGCTAATGGCATGTTTACACCTTTGCCAGGTGTCAGATCACTGTCTGCCATCTGCACAGGTGTGTCTTTACATGGGTACATAGTAACCAGAATATAAAAATGCAATGACGGTTTACAGGCTGGATTAAAAGTCATAGTCCAATAACACTAATGCAAAGAATGAACTGCATTGTTGTTCTAGTTTTCCATTACTGATGATCTGACTGAGAAGCAACATCCAGCAAACCAAACTGGGTTCATCCACTTTATACATGCTGGTACTGAGCATATGATCAAAAACTGGCTGAATAAGCTGGTTTTCCTGTGTTGCATGTAAACGTCATACCCCAAAGAAGATCAAAACAAGCATACGATACATAGTTTGAATGTCAACCACATCACTGATCTAAGGTTTGTGTTGGTTTTAGCTGTTCAAATCAAGTTAATGCAGTGCCAAAGTCAAGGCAGTGTGGCGACAAAAACTAGGAAATCACTTAGCGCCTTTCACCATAGTGACTAAAAGAAACCAGAGAAGCAAAGCCATAAAAAAGACATAAGGAGGGTGTGGTGACAGGTATGTTTCCCACCTCAAACATCTCCTCTTAACTGTGCCATTAACAACTGCTCTATGACATCTCATGATTTGTCACGTCATCGGCTCTGTAAAGGGGAGTCATGCTGTTCATTCAGACAACAGCATGTCAGTTTGATAAATACCCTGTCTCAAACAGGACAGCAGGCATCGCAGAGATCAGTGGCAAAGCGTCTGTGACTTTAATGACTTGCACAAACAAGCCCTCGCTATGTATTACATCGCCATAGCCTAACCATCCAAAATCATTACTATGGTGTCTGATAAACATCAGTCATCCCATCCTTAAACTATTTACAATCCCTTGTTCAGCATTTGTGTTTGTGTCGTGTCCTTGGTACATGGCTGGCATTTCAAATTGAAAAGTCTTGTTTTAAGGGACGTAAGGAGTTAATAATCAGCAGGGCTCCTACAGTGTCAGAGCCTTTCATTCAGGCGGCTTCAGCAAAGAGCATCGATTCTCCCTGGGTGCTATTTGCTACCGTCTCATCCATGAACTTTTTATTTTTAGCTTTATGGCTCTTCTGTTGCTCAGCACAAAGCCGGCCTATAGGACATCTGGGTCTACAGGACACTCATGGCTGCTGAAACACTGGTTTTATATGGTTTTCTTGAACATTCGACAATATAAGGTCACACATTTGGCTTGTGTGGAAGAAGCCTCTGTTTTTTGCTCGGCTGCTGGCTCTTGTATCACATGGCTGCTCTGGCAGTTCTTGTATCAGGAGCTCAGCCAATCAATACGGGTAAAAATATCTGGTGTTCAATGAAGACAGGCCTTGGCACCAAATGTGGTGTAATAATAGTATGATTCAAGTTTGCCTTTAAAGCTTAATCACTTTATCTATATAGGCAGGCGACATTAGCAACACAGCTCGCTTCATGTGTCAATACCACCACTAAAATGACACATGTACACGTGACTCCTCTGAACCTAAGAGATGCAGCCATTGACTGCACTGTAAGAGGAGCTGTCTCTAACTCAATTAAGCGGCAGAGGACAGGGGACATGCAAATGTGACCCACTGATAAAGACCTGTTATTGACACATCGACAGCAGAATGAGGGAGGGAGGGGAAGAGAAAGAGAGAGTAATCACAATCAGGATCATAGCCACTAATGACAGGTGCACCCTATCTTTTTATCCTCCGGATCAATAATACCCATTATTCATCTCAAACTGGGGATGAATAATTAAGCTCCTTCCTCTTAGGGTGACATCTGTCCTTTCGAGCAGGAGGGTAGAGGAAGGCCGGGGCAGCCATCTTGAGAGTGACTGACATCTAGCTAATGGTCACCTTGTTGAACAGAAGAGGACGCACAGATTCAACAAAGGCAATCGGGCCGGACAGCCAAAGACTAATAGCTCCATTAAAGAGTCCACTGGCATCTTGGTACGAACATTAAGTATGGAACATGAGAGCAAATCTATGAGTGCTACTGCAAAAGGTCGACCGAGGGAATAAGATGCAGTCTCGCAGCTACGGCTCTTTGGTCAGATTATTAAGCAGAAAGGTGTTTAAAGGTAACCTTTAACAGGTGGTGGCTGATCCACAGTTATATGTAAGACCTGTTTCTGCACCGAGACCACCTCGGATTCTGAATGAAAAATGAGAAGATGAGTCACCAGGAAAGAAGAAAAAAAAAAAAACAGAAAAAAAAACTCAGAGAACTAGAGAAGAGTGAAAGAGGAATCATAATCAAGACAATGAATCGACTGTGTCATCATCAAACTGGAAATAAAACTCAACAGCGTAAGGTTTAATCACCCGTAATGCCATATCAAAACAGCTATCACTCCTAATTTTATAATGAAGGATGAAGCCCAGGTTTAGCATGACAGTTTCCATGGCGACTTTGTCGTTACTATCCTAATGGCACGTCTATTGTGTGCGACTGCACCCTTGCTGATCGTTTGCGGACCTAAATTTAGGCCGTCTATAAGTGACGGGGGAGAGAGTCACATTATTCTGTCCTTTTTAAGGAGACACATAACAAGTTTGCTGTCTCACTTTCAAGCGCTGATGGATCCCTCCTTGTGCCAGGCTCTGACCTCCTGCTTGCAAAAAGAGATTCACAATGGCTTCGTATAGGCAGTATTTGAGCCAGGATTTTCTATGAGGGCCCATTAGTACTTTTCTTTTGCTTAATCCAAGAGAGACAATAAAAAAAAGTTGAAAGCTGTGCACCTGCTGAATGCTATAAAATAACATTAAAATGATACAAGAATTGATATTTGTCATTATATTAGACACAGAATGTTAAGATGATTTAATAAAATCATATAGTTGTAAAATTGGTTTGCCACTGATAACATTAGACATTACTGGGAAACCTCACATTACTTTCTCCTTACTCTAATCATTACAATCAAATGTGGAACTATATTTAGTGATGACTGCTGTGTAGTTTTCCACTTACATTGTAATAATGATAAACTTCTGGTAGGTCATGTCAGACAATAAAACTGAACATATCATCTAGGTTGATCCTGTTAGAAGCTCCCACCTTTGGTTGCTGAGCGAATGTAATCATCATTACAGTTTTACACACAGGACAACATAGTAATGTGATGCAGTAAAAGCAGCACTGAGGAATTCTGATCATTGTTTAATATCTACTAGCATCCGCTGTCAGTCAGCACTCCGCTGATATCTAGCTACCACTTACGGGGCAGAAAATGATGTTGACAGACAGCTAATGCAAGATTGTTTACTGAGTGACAGACTCATCACTGTTTTCTTTTTCCAATACCGACAACATGCAATCCTCCCTTGTTTTTTAAAAGATAAAAACAACACAGTGGCATTTCACTCCGTAAAAAAACATCTTTGGCAGAGGCTGACTCTGGCTCTGCCATGCATGTTTACCAGATCACGGCCAAGTTGTTTTGAAGTTTGGCTGACTAACAAACTAAATGTTGATACAGATTTAAAAATCTAAAAAATGAGAAGCCTGATCCTGGCCTCGGTTTTATGGGGACAGTTGGACGCAGGGAGGTCGTAATGACGGAACATGTTTTTAAAGGGTTATTGTCACAATGGCACGCTGTGGCTCAAACCCTGGGCTGATTTGACTGGAGATGTCATCTGGCTTGTTAACACACTGTATTAAAATAACACAAGTCATTTATCGCCTCTGGCCAGCAATACATTGGCCAAAATGAAAATACAACTAAAACAAACCTTTCTAGCGTTTCCCTTTTTTAAACTTTTAACAGGAATCACAGGCTCCAATATGTAGGTGGATCATGTGCAATAGTTTAAAAAAAGAATCCTATGACTAAAAGGTAAAAGAGTGAGATGCTGACATTTGAGCCAAGTATTAGCCGACTGTTCTACCCATCAGTCTCCATATGCATTCCCCTCTATCCCCTCCTCCATCCCTTTTAACATCACCATCTACACACCCCTCCAATCCCATCATTTCTCCATCATCCAATGACTTGTTCTCCTTCTCTCAGACAGGGAGCTGTGAAAGAGCTGAAACAGTGGGATCTCCTCTCCTACCCAGCGGTGAATAATGCAATCAGAGTGACTGATTGTCAGGAGGGTGTGGAGTTAAGATTGCAGCTAATGTGTGTGTCTCTCTGTGCGCACACACACACACACCTGGTGCTCGGCGTATGACTCATCTAATGTCCACAAGTCCTCTAATGCCCACCGTGCTTCCTCTAAGCCCAGCAGAAATCCATTCAACTTGCAGGCCGGTGACACAGAGAGACCAAGGCTGTGCCTTTCTCAGCCTTTATCGTCTTCACATCTGGTGGAAACATCTGGATCATACTGCAGATCATATACAGAAGAGTAGCATTTATACATGCACAACTGAAAATTAACTGCGTGCAGACGTGTTGTTAGACAGGCACTGAAGCCCAATATTTTTTTTGGCACAGACCCAAATGTGTCTGTAGCACTAAATATTGAAAACTGTCAAGTACGGAAAGCTGGCACTGGTGCTGTATTCTAATGCAAGCATGCTCAACATGACCATGCTAACATGCTGATGTTTGGTACTTGAGGTTACCATATTCACCGACATTTAAAGACAAAATACAGCTAAGACTGATGGTAATGTCACTAGTTTTACAAATATTTGGTCATCATCTGATCATCTGATGATGGCGCGAGTAGGAGTCAGGGGATCAACAACGTTATTACAATTCATCCTGAGGGTGATATGAATGTGTGTCATTTCCAAATTCTATGGTAATTCAACCAATATTTGCTGAGACGTTTTACATATAACCACAAATATTGCTTCCCTCTGGGGAATCATACAATTCTGCACAAATTTCATCATCATCCATCTTGCAGTTGTTATTTCAGTCACGGTCGAAGTGATGAATCGACCAACCAACCGTCTGACTAACTGACTGACATCGCCATGCCTAGAACCACGCTGCTAGCATGGTGAAATATTTCAAATGATACCCAGCACGACATGTTGTAAAAGTCAATACACTGTTTTACTACAACCCTCTAGAACACACACAGTTCATAATGCTATCGGGCTGATCTTGTTGGCAAGAATGACAACATCATGAATGCTGACAACATCCTCCTTTCTTCTGAGGCCTATAAACTGGAATCCAGACAGTCCTTGCCCCAAAAACGGCTCTCTAGTGTCACTATACAAAATGTAATGAGAGCTTTACTGTGCCAGTTCTGCTGAGAGTACTGCAATAGACTGAAACAGAGTGTGGGTTGGGAGGTTCAGGCCAAGAAATGACTCAACATTAAAGAATAATTCCAGTTTATCACAACGTATGTAGATGTTATCTTTGTATTTTTGGACGCGGTTGCTATTGGTTATGATGACACTGAAAGTCAATTGCCGAGATCGCGGAATGTGTCAATAACACAAAGACGTCTGAAGGGAAAAATGATCACACACACGTACTTTTTGGGGGTTTATGTGACATAATTTGAACACAGAAGAATTAGCTGGGGATGTTGTCATTACATGGGCAGCATTTTAGAAACTCTGTACCACTATGGTGCCCTGATCACAGGTATTAAACAAACAACTTATTCAATAGACAGTATTTGGAAAAGAAAAGGAAGGTGAACAGTGTTGCTACCTAAACTTCAGAAACCAATGTCCTCATTCAACCTACCAATAGTTTTCAAGTGCAGTGAGGGATTAACAGTGGGTTCATCGCAGAATAATCTCTCTTGCTTTTTGCCCAATCAAACTTCTTTTAGTGATGTCACCATGCCACAAGATCAATCACTGTACACTTGGAGAGTGCAATGTTTTCATAACTGAAATGATGGCCAAAGCTATGAAACTGAAAATGCGTGTGTGTGGCGTTTTTGATCTTCCTGCGAACCAGCACCTCGATAGAATAGATGTGTGTTCTCCCTCAGTTCATAAAGCAATGAAACACCTGAGTTGTAATACACCAGAATTTTCCTTTAAACCTATTCGCAGCCGTTCGCTCGTCAAGAAGCTCTCTGGATCCCCGGAGTTCAGGCCAAATCCAAAATAGCATCCCAACTGGAGCATCTATGTCTACGGTTGTGATAAAGCTGGCACGTCTGGAGATAAATATGTGTGGCCTACACTCTCTCAGCTCCTCATTTTGTTTGACTTTGACTGGCCGTCTTCTCGCCCTGTCGTCGAGAAAAGAAAGCTTCCCCTGCCTGGGATCACCTCTGTGCTGCTCTTTGCCTCTCTCTATCTAGGTCCTGCTGTCTCCTCATCTATCTCTGTTGTTCCCACACACTTCAAACACTTTTTAATTGGATGCAGGTCAGCCAATAGCTGGACTTGGCTGAATGGACTGGCGTTATCAGTGTCTAGGCAGATGGGTTGCAGCCGCTCAGGTTATTTCTCCAAACAAAAAAAAAAAAAAAAAAAAAAAAAAAAAAAAAAGGGACAGAGAAAAAAAAGCTTGTGTGTGAGGTAGAGGTGCGAGGGAGAGGGAGGGAGATCGTATTGATAAGGCGGCGTAAGACGAAACCCTCCCTTTTTAGATTATAAACTTATCTGCCGGAGAAATAAGGAAGCATTGCCGGCCGTCCCCCCGGTGCAGGAGATGAGTTTAAGATAAAGCCACTTCTCAATCACTGGGACGCTGGAGACCATGTGGCTGTCACAGCGGAGAGGAGGCTCAGTTATACCGCCTTAAACACTCTCTGCGGCCCTAAGCCTCGTCGCTACGTGCCGCTGCAGCATGTCAGGCTACAGGACACAATCATTGGCAGCGCTCGATCCATCCATCACACTAGCTGCAATCTAGTGGGGGGGGGGGATAAAATAAGAGTAAGAAAGAATGATGGCTGACAAGAACAGGATTGGTATGCTTTGTGATAGAGATATGAATCTTTCCCCCCCAAAAACTAAACGCTAAATTTCTCCCTACTTTTCTTCCCCACCTGCATTTCTGTCCCTCCTGCTGATTTGTTGTGACCCTTCAGCCCAAATCTGGGCCATGACACAGTGCTTTGGCTCTGACAAACATCTTGTTGTAGAGGTTTAGGTTGTTCAAGCCCCGGCACGGTAAACAAGGGCCTTGTCAATCAGCAAGCCGTGGATGACTGACAGGTAGGGGAGGTGTAGGATGCGGAGGTGGTGTTGGTGTTGCTGAGGTGTTGGGAGATGGGGAAAGGGAGCCAATCAGAATGAAACCTCCAGCAGCTCCTGGAGCAACAGCCGGAGAAACCCGACGGTAGAACGGCTGCCAAAAAACAAAAATAGGGGAGTTGGGGAGAAGAGACTGGAATGTCAGGGAGAGACCACAAACCCCCTCTCCCCCTTTTCCTCTCTCCTTCCTCCTTCCTCTCTTTTCAGCAGACAGGCAGACAGCCGGAGCCGAGCCACAGCAATCCCACTCCTCACTGTTGCCACGGAGAGAGAGGCGAGGAGAAGCAGTCTGACTGCAGCTGGATTTGAGGGTCATTTGAAGAACACAACCAGGCAAAGCAGAGACGGGCTCCATTTTCAGCTCACGCCAGGGAACCAGAGCCCTCTCTCTCTCCCTCACCCTATCTCTCTCTCTCGCCCCCCCCTCTCCTACACAACAGCTAAATCAATAGAAATGACAACGCAGTTGGAAGGTCATTTGCGAGCACAGAGAGCTCTGTGGTGGAATGCTCTCCGGTACGTGGCACAGAGAACGGATGGAAAAACAAATAGAGATCCTGCCAGCACTCCTGCTCGTCTGTCCTGCTCTGATCCGGTTGGAGGAAACGTCCGGAGCTGCTACAATACCTCTCTCCTTTCTATACATCAACATGCAAAATGGAGCTGAGCGGTGTGCTGCTGTGAGTCTTTAACAGAGCATACATTGTTTCCATAAGCTTCCTGTCAGCTACCCTGCCATCTGTCTACACACACACACACACACACACACACACACACACACACACCTCTTTATGTAAACAGTTTGAGAATGAGGTACACGTGTTACACTGGCAAAATCCACAGAATGCTTCCCCCCTCACTAATGAGCTACCGAGCATGGTCAGACACGGTGCCTTCACAACACACAAACACAAGTGCTACAGCTCGAATATTACTGGAGCTAGTCAGAGCTACAGAAAGCACCAGCAGCAGATGCACACAGAAGCGGCAGCAGCACGGGAGCAGAAAAGCGTCAAAAACACACAACAACATTAATACAGAAAAGAGCAGAGTTGCTTGTGCGTTACTCACAGAATACTCAATGGTCCCTTTGGGTCTCTGGAACGACATGCGCCTCCCATCCTTCTTCTCAGGAGTCTTCTTCTGGCCGGTATCTGAAAGCAAGCGAGGCAAGGTACGCATTACATTCATGTTCCTCTCTCCCCAGCTTGTCACAAGCTGCGTTTCCCAGCCCCGTGGGTAGACAGCTCATTCGTCAACAGTGAGCGAGCCAGCCAGCCAGCCAGCGATGTGAGCTGTGAGCGCTGGACCGCTTTTCTCTCTCTCTCCCTCTCCCTCTCTCTCCTTCCTCGCTCTGCTTCTACCCTCCTGCCCTCGCTCTCCCTCTATCACGCCGTCCTCTCTCTCTCTCCCTTCTTCCTCCTCGCCCACCGTGCAGCGCAATGACAGCCGCTGAAAGCAGTTCACCTTGCCTTCCTCCCCCTGTTGCCTCTCACAGCAGACAGAGACCAGGCTGACCTCCATCAGGGCACCGCCGCTCTGGATGCAAGCCCGAGAGCAGAGGAGGAAGACGGATTCGGTTGGGAAGTGGGGGGCGCTAAAGCTGGAGATGGAAAGTGGGGGCTGAACCAGAGGGTGAATGGAGCAGAAGGGAGGGTTCAGTGCTACGTGTTGGTTGAGTAATAGGGGGATGTAGAAGGGGGAAGTGGCAAATGAAGAAGATGGTGGAGGTGTGTAGTTATAGTGGTAGCTATGCTGTTTTTAGGCATTTTCAAAGGAGTATATTCAAATTTTCCTACTTTTTAAGAAAGGACTTGGAAGGGTTGGAAGGAAAGGGTGGAAGGCAAAGGTGAAGAGCCGGGATGAGTGGTTGGAGGAATCAAGACAAGAAGATAGAGAATAAGAGGAGGACAGAGCTGGCAGCTGATAAAGGAATATGATATGGTAGAAAGGCTGGAATGGCTGGTTTGGGGGGTTTAGAGGAGAAATAAATAAAGGGTGGATGGTGACAGAAGACTGTGGAAGAAAGAGCATGAAGAAGCTGGGGGGGCTGGGCAAGGCTGGGAGAAGGCAAGAGGGTGGATGGAATACTGAAGCAAGCAGATGAAAGACAGAAGCAAAAGATGGAGGCGAGATGAAAGAAACTGGAAGAGGACTCTTGGGAATGGAGAAGATCTAGAAAAGGGGCTGACTCTGGTCTTTGACTTAGGGCTGAGAACAAGGAGCATGGGCCAATGGGCTTGAGGGATAATGTACAAGGCATTGTTGATTGGGTGTGAGGGTCAAGAAAGGAGTCGATCGGAGGAGGTTGCCGAGTTTCGGTGAAGGGATTTATGGTGGACATATGTTGACTCAGAGGTCTCCCTTAAATGTCCTTCTTTTGTAGGTGTTGCACATGACTAACGAGTCCCTTAATTTGTGCCTTTCTCATCAGGCATCTCGGATAGCTCAAAACATGAGTCATGCACCAGTGCTGCTATTTCTGGGGCTCAGGACTGCCTGGCAGAAAGTGAGAGGGGAGGGGAAATCAGAGCTGCTTCAGGTGTAAATATCAGTCCCGTAAAGATGATACTGGAGGTGTCATTCATGAAATGTAGGCTAAAGCTGGCAAATCTATGAATTTATGTTGTCAAATGAGACGAGTTACTATCTAAGATTTTGTTATCTTGCTATCAACGCTGATCACTGTGCTATTAAAATGACAATAATTTCTTTGAATTTGATTTACAATTTGATTTATCAAATAGGTTAGAAAATGATCATAGTCTGTCTAAATATCAACTAGTTGGCTACAGAATGTTTTATTGCTGGTGCAGGAGATGAAAATAGGACTTTCAGTTATTTCTATGAATTCGTCTTATATACATGTAAAATAATTATGGTGGAATTAGTTTCTGACTTTACATTCATTCTTTAGATCACTATCATGTTGCTGCTCTTTCTGCTGGTTGTCAATTAATGGCTAATAATGCTGCTGTCTGTGTTTGGATCAGGTCTAATTATCTTCAGGTCCGCTTGAATCAGGTGCGACTGTGCTCTGTTCTCTTTGGACCAGGTCTCTTTTTTTTTTTAAAGATCAAACATTTTGGACCCATAAACACCTCTGCTGCGAGGAGGGATTTTTTCCCCCATTTCAGATTGTTCTTTGATTGATGATTTTGAGGCCTGAAAAATATGAAACTATTGAGTATTTCACAAGAAAATCAAAAAAAGAGCAAAGATTAGAGAAAGGTCTAAAATGATATAATGCTGTGTAGAAGAATTTAGCTTTTCTCACTTCCAATCCCGGTGATCATCATCAAGTCATCATGTAGATTCACCTCGACAGGTACAGACGCCCATTTTGGGAGCCGCGCTATTCCGAGTATAAATGCAACAATGAACATCCCTGTTTGCTAGGTCATCATTTTTGCATTATTAATGATCATTTCTCAACATTTTTTGTGTGTATTATCTTACCAACAGTGATCTCCAGATTATTTGCACTTCATTCAATATTGAGGCATTCTATCAGAATTACAATGACAATTCATTTTGTCAACTCTGCCCAGCAAGGGTAGCGTACAAAACAACCTGTAGCACTATGAAAACCTTGGGCAAGGAGTTGTGTTGAGAAAGAATACAATGGCTGCACAAACTGTGGGCGTGTGCCAAATCAATTATTCAGTATCCAAATGAAAACCTTGGAAGGGTGATTACTTTCAGTGGGAGAACACAAACCTGGACTGTGGATCATGGATGACTGCGTTTTAGCTGCTATTTCGAGGCACATCATAACTGTGATTCCGTGCTTTCCTGTTATGACATATAATCCACTGTGTCTCTGCTTAATTGCAGGTCATGCCAGTGTGGCAGACTGCATGTAACCTGACTCAGCAAACAGCGGAGGTGTTGATCTGCCTTGTTAGCTGCAGGATCGCAAAGACTACAAAGATTTGTGCACTGTTTTGCTTTTGGCGTGGCTTGATGTGCTTGTACACATCTGCAAACACTAAACCGGTGCAGGCTGAGCACAATCAGGATTCACACAAGATCAGAATACAGAATGAGAGTAGGGAAGAGTGACGGAGAGCGGAAGAGAATAACAGATATGCATTAGCAGCTGCAGGGGTGTTTGCACATGGTGAGCCAGTGATTGGGCTAAAATTAAACCTCACCGTGGATGGTGGCACAAGATATAGGCATTTTATTCACACTCCAGACACAGTGGAGCTCAGCACCAGGGTATCTTCAGTAACAAAGCTCCGGTTTCATCCCACTCCACAGGAAACCAGAAGCATCTGTTGTCTCTAAATAAGCCCCGCTTCAATAGAAGGAAGCCACTTCTTAAGTCCACAAATCACAGCCTGTTTGCTTCATGCAATCCGTCCGCATCCAGTGACGTATTGGAAATTCGATTTTCAGTCAAGAATGTTGTTGCTGTCAATATACAAACAGATAGTATTTCAACTTTGATTTTTCCTGTTCGCTCTGTGCTTCCTTACATTACAGTAACACGTTGCACGTCACAAATGGGGACAGCATGATGTAACATGCTCACACTGGCAGAATCTGGAGATGCAGAGGCTGCACCAGAAAGGCGTGAAGAAATGGGCCTGTGGCCACTGCCAATCTAGATAAAGGCAACAACAGTTATCTTTGCTGAGCAGCACAGTGGGAAAATTTCTAACAGAGGTGAACAGAGGTCGCTAGTTATCTAATTTGTTGCTCAACCAAGTAAAACAACAGTTGCCACAGCGTAAGCTTTTTTTTTTTTTTTTTTATGTTGTCGATTCCCATAAAGAACATTCTACTTGGCTCATTAATGAGCTGAATTGCAATTACACTGGGTCAACTGTGAGAGAAGCTGTGCGACTCGCTCAGACACTGAAAGGAGCCGCTGTATGTCAGGAAAAACAAAGGCTGCCTCTCACCAATCCGAGATGTAAATGGTCACAAGAAGTCGCGCCTATCTGAGCAACTCAACAAAAAAATGCGTGACAGCTGCCTCATGGCAACACAACCCTGGACAAGACAGGAGCACAGCAGGTATCAGTGTGGGGGTCTGGTCTTTTTAGACTACAAATGATCACAATTAGAGAATATGTGAGTGACCTTTCTGGTCCTGTAATAGGTTTGACTCATCTCTCTGCAGCTCCATGGTTTAATATGTCTATGTGGGGGGTCTGTCACATGAAAACTGTGATAAACACCCTGCTAAGTGACATATTTCTGAATGAAGCTTCTTGAGGACAGAAGAAAATACTAAAATAGGTCATAAAAAAACTCTCTTTTCTCTTTCACATGTTTTACATCTACCATGTTAAGATGAATGCATACTTTTCCTTTAAAAAAACTGCCTTATTCAGTGAGTATTCTGCAGTTATAACTTGACAATTTCTTGCAAGGGCATCGCTATGAAAAGCTTGTGAAGAACAAAACTACAGTAATTCATTCATGTCTGCCATTGATGGATGGCCTCTGTGATTGAATTGTAACTACACAGACAAGGAAACAATGAAATGTCCCTCCATTAAAACACACAGAAACTATGTAAATCACCGTGAGTTCGCCAAGGAATGCAAGGAATCTGGATGAATCTTGATAGGAGCTAAATGCAAATGCTACTGTATTTGACTCTACAAACATGCTGTGTTCTGTACCCGTGCAATCTGTTGAGAATGAATCACGCCTGCTAAATATATAGTTCCCCTCACTTTTGTACACAGCTATGACAAACTGAAACATGCAGGGAATAGGAGAGTCAACAACTATCTGACAAACATTCCCTCATGGTCTGATAGAATACACAAGCAGCCAATTTCCCTCTGCTGCCTTGTTTTCCCTGCCTGCGGGCTATATAGCCCTCCCCAGATGTTATTTTTAGAAAACCCCTAAACAGTAGGGGAGGCAAGAGCTCTGCACCACGGCCACGCCGAACAGGTGCAGTAAGGACTAGTTGGAGAGCCGGAGACTTTCTTCAAAAGTTTGTGAGGGAGGGAGGACAGAGTTGGCGATGCAGCAGTTTGTTGTGCACAAGGGTCGGACTCAATAACAGAAATGCCTGTGAACTGTAACGCAATAGGCCTGCTACACACACCACATGTGGTTTCCGGAAGTTTAGAATAGTTAGTGTTTGTTCAGGCTGTGTCAGAGAGTCGTCGGTTCAACTGTTTGGACAATTGCATTATGTCGATATTACTGCTAAAAGATTTCTTGATGTATTGATTAGTTGATAGTGACAACAACAAATTCTACTACTACTACTACTACTACTTATCTACATGCAGTATTGGACCATTGTAGGCAATGCTGCCCTAAACAAAACTGCTAAATGGAAAATGGATTTGGATATTTTGCATCAATATGATGAAGGAGCTTGATTTGCAAGGTATTGAATTTGCAGGATTTGACCCATCTGGCTATTCCATCCATAAACCTTTAAATCAATTTACTTAATCATGATATATAAGGACATTCAATTATATATGTATGTATGATAATACATAAATATAAAAGAATTCTACCCATATACCATACTTACAATAACAATGCTAACATGCTGATGTTAAGCAGATGTTATCATGTTCAACATCGCCATAATTAACCCTGAACACAAAGTACAGCTGAAGCTGATGTCAATGTCATCAGTTTTGCAGGTATTTGGTCATAAAGTCTTAGATGTGTGAGACAGTTAGATAATTAGATAGTGCTAGATAAAAAGTTAAGGAATCCTCTGGGGACCATGAACTTCTGAAAACAATACCCTGGCAATCCACACAATAGATAGAAGATATTTCAGTCTGGACCAAAGTGGTGACCTAACGACACACTGACACTGGCATCCTTAGAGCCACACCACTTCCAGGGCTAAAAACACACTTTACAATGTGAAGATTTGCAGCTTTCTGTGTCATATATTTTTCTAAAATTTTTTATTGACTTAACACTAAAATCAGTGAATAAGTGTTTCATTAGCTGCACAACTTAACTGTCAAGCTCCTCGTATGTGAAACTACACCTATGACTCATACACTTTGGCTGTTAAACTTCCTCTTGCAGAATGAAAGAGCATAATTGTAGGGATTCTGGACATCAATGCACATGAAGTAAAGTTTGACTTTAATATTTATCGGCATTAAAGTAATTGAACAATATCAACAGGCCAGTTTATGATGCCTGTAATGGACACATTCTCAAAACAGAATAAGCTTGCTGGCTAGTTAAATCAGAAATCCAATACGAACGTCAGGTAAAGTGATAATAAGGCTGTTTCACAACACAAAATAATATTGCTTTGCCATTTGCTTTTCTGCCTTGAGAACAAAATGTGTTGTGACACAGGCTTCTCACTTGTGGCAACATTTTCCAATTCTGTGAGTGTGTGACAATTTAGGATGAGGAGGTGGGAAAGAGGACAAAGCAAGGGTCAGAAAGTGGATTTCAAAGCAAGTGATCTCTGCACCTAGTTGGGTAATGGACTGGTCATTTGGTATTGATCAAAATCCTGCAGCTACACTGACATAAGGGCTTGATAGGATCAAAAACTCAGTTAGTTACTTACTTACACAAGAATGACATAGTAAAAAAAAGCTCCTATCCCGACAGGTGGGCCACAGTGTTGGGCTAAGAGGGATAGATCGAGGCTTTACTTCTGACTTGAAGTCAAGAGTCTGTGGAAAGACTGATCAGCCAGTATATGCAGTGAAATGCTTACTCAAAAAGTAAAAAGCGCTGACTATCACACAGTGACAAACTCTGGCTTTAAAGCGAAGCTGGCGGGTACCGTTATCTTAACACTGATTCGTTAGGTGGACATGACAACTTTATTACAGCGAAGAGGCGATGCAAGTTTCATGGGCCTCTTTCTCAGGTGCAAAAAGGAAGTCATCTATTATGTATCGCAAATTACAGTGTGTTATTATATACCATAAGTCAAGTACTAATGTAGTTTGATTCATAGAGCTGAAAAGCCAAGTACGCTGTTGGTGTGTGTGGAGTCTAGCGTCAGGGCCTTCATGTCTGGTTGCACACAAAAACACAGCCAGACACACACAGTCCTCATTTAATGTTAGTGCAACATGCAAATGGTTTATCTTGTTTATACTGTCATTGGCTTCTGGAAAAATAATAAGGTGCATGATTTTTTTTTTCTTTTTAAAGGTGACTGCTAAAGGAAGGGGGGACACCTGGATAAGGCAGATGCGTGTTGTACCAGTCTTAAATGACCAGATCACATTCAATAGAGCTAGGCTGTTTTTCTAAAGGCTTTTTAATATTTTCAATGTCTCCAACCTGCAGAAAAGTAATTACACTTATGGATCCTCTAATTACTTCTCTCGCTGTAAGTTGCCAGAAGATAAAGGCAATGTATCATACCAACAATAGCAAATGTCAACTTTCTGAGTCAACAGTCCCATTGTCTCAGACGACCTATGAAAACCACTGAATAGAGGGAAAAGTGCAGACTGCACTCGATCGAGAAACAGGCCATTATTGCAGTGTAACTAAGCTGTAGTCTTCCCATTGTAATGAATATACAGTACATGGGTCTAGTGGAGCTGTCAACTTAAACACAGAGAACAGAGTGTGACAGGCAACATCCTTTGCCAACACTCTCAGTACCACTCAGCTCTATATTACACTGCCAGCCTCCACGGAGCAGCCTATACACCACTCAGCTTTTATGGGAAACTTTGCTGAACTGCAGTTTCGTGTGTGTGTGTGTGTGTGTGTGTGTGTGTGTGTGTGTGTGTGGGCACGTCCATGCTAGAACAGGAGGCACTGGATCTGCCCTGTCCTCTCATTAACGCTCTCCCCATGTCGGCTGATCACACTCCTGTTGTGTCGCTGGTAATGTGGCTTAAATTCTTTACACCGCGGGATGATTCTCTTTCCACATTCTTGACGTTAAAAGCCAGACACTGGTCTGCGCCGAGGTGTGTTAATGCTAACGCGCACTCATTTCAATTAATATTCTGACAGCGTGTACATGACTGTTCCCATAGTGACGAACCTGGTGCAGACAGAAAGAGAAAAGGTGTTATTAAAAAAATAAGAGTGGCAAACCTGTCTGCATTACACAGTTGTAGTGTCAGCTTGGAAAATTGATTCAAATCATGTTGATCATAATGATACTAATGATATATTAAGCATAATCAGCTATGAGGTTGTTAAGTATTAATTCATAATGTCAGCATACTAATTTTTTCATTTCATTTATATTATTAATATAATTATCATATAAATAATATCTTAAAAGTATAAGTTTTTAAAGATGTTGTTAAAGGGTGAATCTGCAGTGCACAGATGCTGTACAAATCTCTGTTATGTATTGTTCTTGTTACTGTGGTCACAAGTATAGAGCAGAGACAATTAGCTGATTAACTGACAAGTCAATGGACAGAAATAATTCAGCAAGAATATGAACTGATTCATTGTTGTGTGACTTGTGAAGGCTTGTTTTTTTCTTTGTTATACATCATGATAAAATTAATATCTTGCTGCGGGCTATTGCAAATAAAACAAAGATGTAACCCTGGAACTGTGTTCATGCCAACAAGTATCAAAACCTGCAGAGTAACTGAAAGCTGGCATTGAATACCCACTCAGGTTCAGGAACTTATGTTAGCTAAGTTAAGTCTGACTGTCTGTTCTTCGACTTTCTTGACAACCGTCCATCTGATGGGCTTCACATTCATGTCAGGCATTAGTGTCTGCACCACATTTCCATCGAATAGTAGACGATACATCTTACTAAAACATCATAATCTCATGGTGGCGTTGGAGAAAAAGTCGAAGGTCTGTGCAAAATGTCATAGCAATCCATTCAATATTTGTTGAGACATTTCAGTCTAGGCCAAAGTGACAGACCAACAGACCTTGCCATCCCTAGAGGTATACCGCTGGATGGGTTAACAAAAGGATTTTGCAAAAGTTGTTTCCTTTTATCAAAAGAAAAAAACATTGCTTTGGTATAGGTGCTGAAACTTGGGCATATTGGCACTAGTATCTAACAATTTTGTTACCCACCCTGCCTTAGACATTTGAATCAACATATTAATCTTTTAATATAATAAATAAGACTGGACTATGGCAGCAATTGTTGATGCATACCATAAACCAAGATGAAAGTGTATTGGCAACAGTTTCTCAGTAACACACAGCGAAAGGTCAAAGCACTTTGATCCACAGTTAAAGCAGCTGAGAATAGGAGGTCCTCCCATCCTCCTCCTCCCTGCTGTCACATGCATTCAGACTCACTAATCACGCTGTGATTCCTCCAACTTTTGGTGTTAAGGTTATTGCACGCTGAGCAATATTTCTTTGCAAGTCAAAGTTGGGGGAGGGAGGGTGTGTGTGTGTTGGGGGTGGAGGGGGGATAAAGGGGGACATGATGAATGGTGTGGCTGAAGTCTAAAGCTGCATTGGCTGGATCGATGGCGATGATACATGTACATAATGTACACTCACAGTAGCTTCCACAACAACTCCGTGATTCATCTTTGCCATGACGGTAATGCAACGCTGTGACTCAACTGATGTGTGATGATGTGCATAAGAGCCAGCATACATTCACTGCTATTATATAATCACCCTTAATTAATAAAATAATAACATTTCAATTGCCTAAAGAGAAAAGTCTTGGTTGAAAATGGAGCAGGGCTGGCATGAGCACACTTGTGTCATCCACCTTGGCGATACAAAAGCGCATTTTTATCAGTTTACGTGGCCCTTTGGAGCCCTGGCACTCTGCATCTCGCCAGCAACACTAACCTCTCAGGTTACAGCTCCAATCAATAGCAGGAGAAGTGATGAGCTCAGCTATGAGAAACACAAACTCTGCATTATCAGATCTTCTTATTGAGCCAAAAGCAAAGGGGTCAAGATTTGAATCGGCCACTGTACAGTACAGGCCAAACGCAGGTACAGGGAGTACTACACTGGTGTAGCAACTAAGTACATTAACTTTTTCCAAACAGTGGCTACTGCAGGAGGGGATCATGGGACATGCCGATATGGAGTATAAAAGGAAGTCATGAGGTTATCAAACACTACTCTACTGTTTGTCACTAAAGCAACATCTGACTACTTTTTTGCCGACATCAGTCACCCCCTTCTACTGATCATACAAACAAGGTCATAGCAGCAAATATCCATTTTAAGTCAGAGTCAAGCTACCATCACCTGTTCAGTGCAGAAAGGTAGGTTAACCCTGAACCCTACTGGCATTTTCACTTGGGTGTTCATTTCAGAGAACATGAAGTTGTGATGCTTCAGTACATTGTACTGATAAATGCATCAGCAAAATATCGCATGCCGAACTTTCTAATTTAAATCAAGTACTTTCATGTTGCAATATTGTTACTTATACTTAAGTAAGATATCTGAAAACATCTCCTACTACTGCATTAAATAAAGGCAATCAGCAAAGTGAGTGATGTAAAACACTCATCAAAGTGCATCTCCTGTCTAACCACAGTCTGTAACAGCCAACCAGAGACAGGGGCTGTATCTCCGACACAGACAGCTTGCTTCCCATTTATCCAGACAGGTCTGCCGAGATTAAGAGGAAAAAATGAAGACAGCGTCTCCTCAAATCCATCTACATGACTAACCATCACACACGAGGGGAGGGGGGGTGGGGGGGTCTTGACAACTTGATGAACTGTCTCTCTCCTCAGCGATAAAACAAAAACTCATCTTACAAACAGTTTTAGTGCGAAATGTTTATCCTCTACGATACAGCAAGCTTAGAGGGAGAGGGGGGTAAAGAAGAACAATAACTTTGAAATTTCCCTTATTGGATTACCTTTGGACTGCCTTGTAAAAAATGGTTTTGTAAAAGTTGGTCTTAAACGTAGTTCAAAACAACTTGTACCTAACTACTGGCAAAATACTTCAACATGAACAGATATTACAAATCTATATCCCAGAAAGTAGTTAAAGCAAACTGGGAGAAAATTCTATGTAATAATATCGTTTCCCTTTCAAAGGATCACAAAGGAAACACAATATTCACCATTGATCACAGAAACCTGTACATTATAATTTCAAGCTCCAAGAAATCATTATCATATTATTTCCAAATGTATTTAGGGCTTCTTCAAACAGGAGCTTAATGAAATAAATTTGAATCTGCAGCACAGTTTAAAACTCCAGATATTGAGATGCCAACATTACAATTACATTTTGAGCCTCATGCAACCATTAGCAATAATAACTAAGAGGATTAAATGTGCAATATAAAATAACCAAAGCTGGAGCATTTTCATATTCAAGGAGCCAAACCTAAATACACTAAATGACCAGCATGAAGCATAACACAAAAAGAACAAGTAACCCCTGTATCATTTTAAAAAATAACCACCTATAGCATATAGGACTAGACAATGAGTCAATGCTTTAGTGTTGTACAGTATAAGGTTTCTCGATCACTGCAAAACTAATTATTTAGACAGACAGAGTTCAGCCTAATGCTTGACTGAAGCAGTTGAACTGCAGTGGGGATTAATGAGTGCTTGGTTGTACTGGAGTTGAGGCCTTCCACTGTGTGCCCAGAGGACATACACACAACTCAGCTGACAGAGACAATAGAGAATGGCACTGTTTGTCGGCACAACCATCATCTCAGACACTTTCACTGGCTTTTTGACCAAGTCGGGTGAACTTTTATTGCTTAGTAACTTAATGTGATGATTGGCAGCCAACATGTTCACACTAAAAGTACTAAGGTGAGGTAGAAGTCTGATTTCTGGTATGGTAAACCCATGCTTTACTAACCAATCTTTGTAAGTGTGTTGCATGTCTTGAAAACTTTTGGAAAGTTATGGCAAGCCACATTTGCCTCGCAGCAATTACTTTGCTCAAGTTCAACGTTTCTCACCATGAGGAATGACATCACCGGGTGTTCCCTGACCTCCTGCTGGAGAGTGACACAATCATCCGTACACTTGATCAAATGTCTCTTCACACTGGCTCCCCACTGACTTCTAAAAGATAGCGAAATCCTCCCAATTTGAGTCAGCGGATGAAAGAGCTGCTTTCCCTCTCATGAACAGAGCCGTCCTAAGAAAAGTTCATCAGCTTAAAAAGGCTGAAAGAAAACTACAATCAGGAAGTTTGCAAGCGGCAAACCCAAATCCAAGGTTCAAAACATGCCTTTAGAAAACTCCAGCTGACGTCACACCCTTGCTCTTCTTAAGCCTGTGCTTTTAGTTCTCAGATGTTTTTAGTGGGGGAAATTACTCGTGCAGGTGTGGGATCCTTGAATATGAGGGCTGCTTGTTTCCAGAGGCTGGGCTCTCTTTTCAGCCGGAGTGATGAAGATGTAAAAGATGCAGTCGAGTCAGTCAGAACAGGTCTTAATTACCTTCCCCTAAACGTCGACTGCACTCAGCGTTTGTGCTCGTCGTCTGGCCTCTTTAAAACATCTGCTGTTGAAAATGTCTTTCACTGATGTCGGAAATGGCAATCACGACATGTGTAGTGCTGCTCAGCTTATTGGCCATATGTATGTCTAATTTAAATCCTTTCAGGCACATCACCCTGTTATACGTCTTGTCATCTGTCCCACTCAGTTCTCCTTCCTCATCATACAGACCTAAATTTGTTGCGACTAAACTTAGCCTCTGTGCCTCTATTTCCATCTGAAATTGTTTTTATTTCTAAACCGACCTCCTCTTTTTTTCCCTCATAGGAGATGCATCATGCTGTTATCATTTTGGTGAAGTCCTTGGAGAAAGATACAGTGTCAGTCCAGACACTGATACTGTTGACTCTTGAAACATAGTCCAGTTTCTGTGGACAAAGCATCCTTGAAAAGTTAAGGAGTTGTTACTTCAGACACTGAACATGGCTCTCTAAGTGCAAAGTAGGTATACTGTGCTGTGGTCTGCTGATCCAACTGGGACTTCTGCCACTTAGGTTCCCTTGACAGAGCCATAACAGATCCCAGGAGAGGCTCGTAATGGCATGCAGGGTGAATGACATGCTGAGACAAACTGCTCAAGGACTTTCTGGAAATTAAGGTGATTAAAATCACCTATTATAGTGCTGAGAGCTTCAGCAGATTGCGCTTTCTGAATCATCCCGATAATTGCGGCAGAGTTGGTGTCAGCCTTAGGGTGAACGTGAACAGTGACAAATAAGTGAACACCCTGGGGGACAGAGAGAACTTAGAGATGCAGAGAGGAGTTCAATGTCGGGAGGACAAACCTGCTCTTGCACCGTGGCACTGGTCAGTCATCTGCTATTAATATATGGGCGCGCAATCTGTTTCTGTGATCTTATGGCCACTTCACTGTGACAGTATGTCCGGAGCAGAGTTCATGCTCGATCAGTAGCGCTTTTAAATGCAACAGAATGTGTGTATTCCAGTGCCTAACAAAGCAATCCACAAAAGCTGTGAGCTCTACAATGAAGGGCAAGATAAACTATATTATAAGGCAATGTTCCTTCTTGTCCAGTTCAATGCATCTATTGTTTTGTGCCTCTTTAGGTCTTGAAAAATTGTCTATGGCTGGCTGATTTTATCAACTAACTTAAGGGGCTCACAAGGCAAAACGGTCTGGAATCACTGTCTTAGAGCAACTGAGAAATCTGATCTATAATGTACAGCTCAATACGTTGATGCTGACCTTGCACATTTTTAGTTCATTGTAGATATAATTGGAAGAGTTGGTTACAAAAAAGGAGAACTTGATATTAAGGCCTGCTCTTAAAAAACAGTTCGGATTATTTAAAAACAACAACATCAGTCACATGGACTTCTTTGTTTGCTAGCAAGACTTTCCTCTATATCACAGATTTTTTACAGACATCTTAAAACTTCAGGGCATTGCATTGTCATAACCATCATCATACATGTGTTTATCTCCTATAAAAACAAAATATTCTTAGAATGTCCCATCTTTCTAGTTTCTACGCAGAATCATATAATTCAATCAGATTAGAAAGGGCACTTTACAAGATAACACACTACTGGATCTGTTCAACCGGTCCAGTCTTTCAGGACATCCAGGGAAAGAGTCATAAGCTGCTGATTACAGCAGAGACCAGATGATTGGAGGATGATCTGCAGGAGCATGCTGTGCTGTAGCACATGTCTTCAATGCCTCGCAGGTGTGGCAATTCTGTGTTTAAGTAGATACATTAAATCTTGCTGCTGTCTCTCTAATGGATCTTTTTAATCTCTCAATTATGTGAACTTTTGCCTCCTGGTAGGTAAGCCTGCAGGACTTGACAATCAGTCTATGCAAGGTTATTCATCTGAGTCACTACTGTATACTGTAACTACGTAGAACATTCCAAACAGCCTTCACAATAGAATTCTGCACGCCATAATTCGTCATGTTGCGCTGTGACTTGTACAACACTGCATCTCTACTTTTGTCTCTTTTCCACCCATCTGTTTCTTGTCAAGATGGAGCAACTACTTCCCATCCATTCCCACCATGACCACCATGAATTCAGACTTTGACACGCATTCCCGATGAATGTGCAAAAGCTAGGGGCTGTCCCACTGTGAAATCAGATTTTTCAAGCCGGATATGCAAACTTTTAAATAGTTTGCTTGAGTTAATATCCCACACTTTATAGTATTCTGATGCTACAACCGGACACGACCGTTAAAAAAGAGACTGAAAGTGTTCACATGCACGTAGAAGCAAACCCTGTGTCTAGTTCTTTCTATGAGGGCAAGATCCAGTTCCTAGCTTTCATCTCTTTTAATCGAACAATGTCACTGATATGCAGCAAAATAATCCAAGCTGAGAGGTCCACTTTGCAGCTTTCAGATTTTTCAATCAAACTAAAACTGAAATGATGAATCGACAGAAAACTTATCAAGATTTTTTGACTTGTTTACCTGATCAAACAAAAAATGACCTAACATTAGATTGTTTTGTGACTGTGAGGATTTTCTTGTTGGTCTAATGTGATTGTAAACTGAATATCTTTGGGTTTTAGACTTTGGTCGGACAAAAAAAAGAAAGAAAAATAAGAAATTGGAGGCGTCATCTTGAATTTTAGGAAATGTGACTGACCGTTTTCGTCATTTTACTTTATAGACCAAACCATTGATTAATGGAGGAAATTATTGGCAGATAAATCGATAATGGAAATAATCACTAACTGCAGCCCTAGAGCACATTTGACAGTCTTAATTCAGCAGATGGAGCCGCCAGGTGTCGTCACATGAAATAAATGTAGAAGTGTTAGATGTTGGATGTGAATGGCCTCTTTCATTTCCTCTCCCAAAAACATTGATTATAACACACAGACTTGCATTCAGAAAGTGAACAACAAACCCTAATTTTTCTTAAACTACATATGAAATGTGAGTTTCACACTCTTCTGGCCATAGATGTGATTCTGAATCAGGTAATATGAAGTGCTGTCCCAGTCCTTATACAGCATTTGATGCCAAGACCTGATCTCTAGTGAGTGACAATCACACAGGTGGCATCAAGCCTGTTTCTCGGGATTGAGTAGGGACAGTGCCACTGGGCCAATCAGTATTCAACTTGTCAAACAGTGCAGTGCCCACCCATAGTTCACTCACTTCCTCCGTGCCCACCCTCGTCTCGAGCATCATCTTCTCACTTCCACTACCTGACTCCACTTCTAGTTAGTCTCATTCTTCTCCCCTGAGTGGGGCAGTAGCCTGCAGACACAAGCCGCCCCCGCGGTCCACTCTGCTGCTGGAAGAGAGAGGCACAGGGACTGCTAATGAACCCGCCTGCCATCCGTGGCGTTTCAAGAGCAGCAGAGCATGCATCTGATTAATCTTTGTCCTAATTAGATCGAACAATTAACCTGCCTGCCACCGAGCTCTGGAGCTTGATGACTCTGCATGAGCTGCGAACCCCTGTACATTAATCCAGAACAGGGTGAGAGTCTGCCCTCACTCTGCAAGATCCACTGTTTTCAGAACAACCAATTAATGGCAGCTAATAGCGCAAAGCAGTCTGTGTGATATTTTAACGGATCATGTGGCCGAGAGCTCAGATCTGTTTCTGTTTCTCCTTTTCAATAGCGCTACATTTCTCATCTTTTAATTCAAAGTCAGAGAAGGCACTGATGGGTCTCATAATAAATTATGTGTGAGAGGCAAAGCAGAAAGGGAAAAAAAAAATCCAATCTTCATTAACATGGAGATACTCCCCGATGTGAAAGGCCTTGAGGACATACTTGTTCACTCACTGGCTGGATGGTTTAAGCATGCACTGCCTGCTGATCTGAAATATTCGGAATGCCTCAGTTGGTACGGGCAGCGTGTCCTCACAACAAAAACAGACAAGCAGAGTGCAGCCACTGAGGACGTGAACGTAGCTCATTTGTTACGAGTCAACATCAGTTCAGAAACAGGCAATCAGTCAGGGAAGCAAGCAGTGTCCAGGAAGTCTTCCTTACCATGTGTGCAACGGCAAGTTGCACAATGTACTTGCAATACCTCCCCATGTTTCCGTCTAATGCATGCTCAGGAACTGACACAGATGAATCAGAAGTTTTACGCAATGTGAAAGTACTGTTAAAAAAGGGGGGGGGTGGGGGGCATGAACTGGTCAGGTGATATGCAGACAGGGGTTTGGCAGAAATTGACTGCCGACACCTTTTATCTGTTCACTGTCTCTACTGTTATTTACCAACTTGCAGTGTGGCTATTTCACAACACAGACCCTGTAAAACGGAGCTCCACGTTTTTAAGACACAGAAAACGGAAATAAAACGTCACTATTTCAGCTTGTGTTGCAAACTTCAAAACTAGTCATTTAATGTCATAGACTTATTATTATAGTTTAATATGCGAATCTTTGGCTAAATATGAATTCAGTGTTTGAAAAACCGCAACTTTTGGAAGACACTGAACACATCACATTCTAATGACAGCGGGCTGCGGAAATAAATTGAACTAAAACTTTTAATAAAGTTTAAGTGTTGCTGAAAGAAGAGACAGTTACGGAGTAGAATTTGGCCGATATTAAGGGTGGGACCTAATGTTTATTTCTTGATCTTTACTTGTGTTCTAGCACATCAGAAAACGAACCACGGATTGAGGACACGTTAAAATGAACGATTTTTAAAGGGAGTTCGGCTCTACACTCAGCAGGAAGGCACACGCTGCAGGTCTGGGAAGCTGCCGTCTGTCCTCAAACTGTGAGCTAACGGGGCTGAATGTGAGACTAACCTGTGCTGGAGTGGACGGGGTTACTGTCCTGTGTTGTCCCAGGGTGGGGCTGTTGAATGTGGACGGTGTCGTGTTCGGGTCCGGGCCACAGTCTGTGGGAGATCGCGTCCCTGACGACTCTGGCTCCGCTGCCCGTCACAGACAGAATGAAGTCCATAACGATAAAGCTGCAAAAACCCGGAGCTCGACACGAAGCTTTCACAGCGTTTTAAAGGCCGCAGTCATTGCACAAAACGCAGTGCTGGCAGGTCCTAGCAGGGTCAAACTCGTGGTGTGAAGCCTCTCACACTCTGGAGCTACATTCCCAAACAGGAACTATTTGCAATACGTCAACAAGTGCAAACTTTTTTTTTTGCCCCTAGTGGACTCAAGCTGTGCAATAGACAGGCTCTGTTTACTGCAGCCTACTGCCCCATTGGCCCACTTTAACACTGCTGACAAATATATGTGTATTTCAAATACTGTCCCTATGTTTGATTTCATCCACAAGAATCAAAAACTGACAGTAGTTTGGTTTAGCAAAGGCCAATTTAGTGAAGCTAACCCTGCTGCTCATGATCTCAGTTTGTAAGTTTATGTGATATTGGATATTTCACTTTTTTATATTTGAGAACTGAGATTGAGAATAGCTTATTTGGACAAGGGCCTGGTTAATGAAACTAGCTCTACTGCTCATTTTACTGATGATCTCAGTTTCTAAGAAAAAGAATTTCATTTCAGCAAAACTGAGAATATTTTTTTGGACAAGGGCCTGGATCTCAGTTTCTAAGAAAAAGAATTTAAATTTATGTGATATTGGATATTTCAGTTTCTTTGATATTTGATCTAGTCCTCAAGAACAAAACTGAGAATATGTTTTTAACAAAGGCCTGGTTAGTGAAACTAGTTCTGCTGCTCATTTTGCTGAGTATCTTGGTTTATAGAAGAAACCTTCACTTTATTTGCTATTGGATATTTCAGCTTATTTGATATTTGATCTAATCCTCCAGAACAAAACTGAGAATATTTTGGTTTAACAAGGGTCCAGTTAGTGAAACTGCTGCTCATTTTACTGATGATCTCAGTTTCTAAGAAAAAGAATTTCAGTTCAGCAAAACTGAGAATATTTTTTTGGACAAGGGCCTGGATCTCAGTTTTTAAGAAAAAGAATTTAAATTTATGTGATATTGGATATTTCAGTTTCTTTGATATTTGATCTAGTCCTCAAGAACAAAACGGAGAATATGTTTTTAACAAAGGCCTGGTTAGTGAAACTAGTTCTGCTGCTCATTTTGCTGAGTATCTTGGTTTATAGAAGAAACCTTCACTTTATTTGCTAAGGGATATTTCAGCTTATTTGATATTTGATCCCTCCAGAACAAAACTGAGAATATTTTGGTTTAACAAGAGTCCAGTTAGTGAAACTGCTGCTCATTTTGCTGACGATCTCAGTTTATAAGAAAAACCTTTTCAGCCAATCCCTGAAAAAGAACAGATCAGGACTTTTTTATTCCCAAATATACAAAACTATTATAAAGTATTTGGAAGGCAACATTTTCACCAGGCAATTTACTTTTAAAGTTCATTTTTATGACTAATTACATGTTACTTGGGGTTTACTCCTACATTCTCTTATAGAGAGGCTTACATTTAATTTGAAATGAGTAATGAGCTGCAGATTCACTGCTGATTGGAGGCAGGCTTCTTTAAAGGTTATTATAATTCATGGGTGTGAAAAATGAACTTTAAAAAAAATCTTTACAAATAAATAAATGAACAAATATATGCATAAAAATGCAACTCGGCTCAACCCACACCAATTTTCAGACCGTTGCTAGGATATTTCATAGCCATTGAGTGTGGGGCTTTATGGCACCCAGGAGAATGACATCTATCTGACTCCCACAATAACATTCTAATATATTGAGACTTTAACATTCAGAGCCAAAGCACACTTCTGCGTCTGTGCGCGACTCAAGGGAACACAGTGAGACCTGTGACATATAAGTGTCTGCTCTGCTGAGATGGCATTTGTGATGCGTAAATGAATGTGAAAAAGTGAAAAACCAACAGGCCAGAACAGAGTGTAATAATTGGGCAGCAGACTCAGGTAGTGAAGTGGAAAGACTGATGCATTATTCATTTAAGGGCAGAGCTGTGGTGAGTCAGGAGTATAAAGAATTCCTGTAATGTTTCAGATGAATTTAGAGAAATGATCAAAACAAGGGTTTACATTTGTTCACTCATTCACATCAGGAAAGGCAAAGAGGGGAGTGTTTCTTTTCAAGCTCTAATCTATCAGGGGAAGTACCTGTGTTTCTTTCCTGGCATCTGTAGTAGGTGGGCCGAGGTTGAAGCAGCTGGTCTAATTGAGAACACTGAACCAACCTGATTTGAAACTGAGTCAGGGCCAGATTCAATACTGAATGTGCTCCATCTGCTGGTTGGATTGGGTGGTGCATGCTTTAGTGTCCAACCCAGTGTGTTTAGGTGAACAGCAGCAGCAGTCATAATAAAGAAATATAAATCATTACAGTCAAATCCTTTACAAAACATGAAGCATATTCTGTTTCTTTTTTGAAGAGACATGAAGGCTGCTCTTCTCCAACTTGCTGTTCACAAGGATATAAATCAAATCTGCCTTCGACTGGCGTGCCATGAATGCAGCTATTGTTCTGTGCAAATTAGCAACTAACAACTGCTTTCGTTATCTAGTCATCTGTTGGTATTTTTATTGATTGAATCAGGAAATAGTAGTAAATAACAAATTAGTCTACAAATTGTCGGAAGCATATAACCAACAGTCCAAAAGACATTTCATACACAGCCATATAAAAGAAAGAACAGCAGCAAACTGCTATTTCAAAGGCTTTTGTCAACAATTCGGACACTGACTGCAAGACCATTGATGGACTTGCAGTCAGGGGATTTTATTTGTCCCTCTGTTCCTCTCTGACCTTGCACAGGGCCCTGCTGGTACACTTGGCAATTGGACAGTGTGTTTAGACAGGTCTCAGACTGGCCCAGTGCCACCCCACAGGGCCTTGTAGCTGCGTGATATACTGTGTTGCTGTACAGCTGCCCAGAGCGGTCATCAAATCATCCATAACATCCTCAGAGGGAGGCTGACTGGCTTCCCTCCTCTCTGCATTTCAGCCTCATCGGTCCAGAGATATACTTTCTAGCAGTGCGGACCGAACAATAAAGCTGAATCTGGTTATAAAGGCCAATTTTCTCTGAGAACTCCTCCACTCTCTAATTAAGCTTTAGTGTGACCAAAGAGGGAAAATGAAAGAATTCCCTCTGTGCTCATCCAACAACATGAGCCTCACTGCATGGAAATTATGTGAGTTACTTTGGTCTACTTAAGCTAGTATATTTGATGTATTGTCTGTTTTCTGTATTTTATGGGTGACTAAAGAGACTCTCAAGCCAATTAGTTAACTGACATCCATTATGGTGTTACGTTCTTCTGAATCTTTGCAAATACGTTTGATTACGGCTGGCAGGCCATTATACAGTCTTTCTTTGAGTATTTACAGTTCTCTTTAATTTGTGCATATGTTTACATGCATAGTTTATATCACTTCCTATTTCATCATTAATTTTTCTAACATGATCAGACCAGCACTTGAGAGCACAGTAATGCACTAGTGAGGGAATCATTCTGTTTAATGACTTTAAAGTGGTACAGGAAGCCGTGTAAAAACCTCCTGGTGTCAGCAGCCGCCAGCAAAAGCCCTGAGAGGGTCTTGTGTGTGAGGCTTTGTCATCGTCTGAGAGCAGGGCACTGGGGAGCGAGTGTTAATCTCAGCAGTTTCCCATTGAGAGCCAGGTAGGCTGCAGCCTAATCTTGAGAAGAGGAACGCTTTCATTACGGAACAACAAACACGAAAGCCACTGGGGAGCTGCCGCTTTTCCACTGTCAACGGATGGATGGAATACACAAGCATGGTTACGTAAGCAAAGCTGCAGCACGCTGGTGTGAACACCAGCATGTGTGCACTGGAATGGCTGTATTAGCATGTGCATGCACACACACATGCTGCACACACATTTTCACACAATCACAATCTGCTCTTTCCTCCCAGACATTTGCTGTTTACAGTGGAAATCACTATGACATAAATGCAGCAGAGAGTTCACTCATGCGACACAAATGCACCTGCTGGCAAACACAAACAAGCCTCACAGTGTGTGCTTATTGGGACGGCTCGTTGAGGTATGCATGACAAAAGAGATGACTGAGATATTTTCTCACAAGTGATGGATCTCGCGTGGCATTTCTCGGAGCATCGCTGGAGTGTAAATACAGAACATACAGTGAGCGTTGTCCCATGTTTCTGCTCTATTATCCCGCAGCCTGTACAAGACGCGTAAACAAGATGACGACCAATAAAGACAGTTAACTGCTGGAGGACTCGGGCTGACGCACCCAGACAATGGTGGCAATCACAGGTGTTTAACAGCCCTTGTCAGAAAATCCCTCCCTCTCTGAGGTATTTTCACTGGGAGCGAAGCTTCGTCTCTCAGAAGCTGTCAACGCTACAACAGATGAACATGTTTTTCACTCTGGCAGCAGGACCCAAATATTCATGAGAGGGAAACATGAATCAAATGTTGTGTGGCGCCTGTTAAAACTGTGACAATGCCAAGCTGAATCACCAGATCATCTGGAGGAATCCGGCCGTTTGATTACTCAACGCTGAGGTTACGTAAGTCTGACTGCTGTCACTCAGACCTTGTTTATCATTTTTCTTCATTTTACATTAAAATTGTACATATGTGAGCCTTCGTCATCTCCTATCTTGCAGCTTATGTGAGCCAACAATCATGGAGGATTGCCCATTGGTCATTACGTAATATGAGATGCCAGAGTTAATATTAACATGATTTGAGAGTCTCAACCCAATCAATGAGCATAAAAACAGAGATGATTAATATTATCTTACAATTGAGAAAATAATTGGCAGCTCTCATGGTAGATGACTGGTTAAAGGAATAGTTCAACATTGTGGGAAATATGCTGATTTGCTTTCACTGGAATCTAAATATTATCTCCTGAGAGTGAGATGAGAAGGTTGATACCACTCTGGAGCTAAAGCCAGGAGGCAATTAGCCTAGGTTAGCATAAAGACTGGAAGCAGGGGCAAACTGCTAGCTTGGCTCTGTAATTTTAGGGGTAAGTCGGCATGTAAAAACAGTATGTCCAGTACTCTAGCCTTATCAGCTCATGGGTACTCTCTCTCAGTAGATAAATGCTGCTGGTAGCTAATGCAATAATGACTTTTCTGGGTCATGGGGAGACTGGCACCTACCCAGCATGCAGTGGGGGAAAGGTACGGAAACCAAACACCTGAGACAAGCCAGACAAAAGATTGCTAAGCAAATACACACTCACAACAATGGGCTATCTAACTTCTGATTGACACGATCTTGGGACTGTGGGAGGAAATGGAATCAGATGGGGAAAACCACTGCAAACATGGGAATGGCAGAGTTGTCCTTATGGCCTATTGGTTAAGAGGCATACTGTACCATATAACTGGTTTAATTCTGGCCAGGTACCTTTGCTCCACATGAAACCCTTCCATCATGTTTTCTGTCTCTATCGTTTATCTCCAACCATCCAGTTAAACCAATATGCCAAAAGTCATTATAACTGAACAACTACCTCCAGCTTTAGCCTCCAAAAGAACTACTCACAACAGTACTGACACATCGACTACAACTTTATCCTGCGAGGAGAAAAAAAACAGGACCCAAGCGAAAAAACATAATCACATCAGAGACACTGTCCTAATTTTAGAAGATAAGCCACTTGTCACAGTCAATTGTGCTCTTTTATGCATCTGGGTTTTTCTCAGGAAACCCTGGCCAAGAGTTTTTCTTCACTTTAAGTCAGATTTGTGACCAAAGGAGCCAAAATAAATCATCCAAAAAGTGGATTTTTTTTTTTGTTGCTCTGAGAGCTTTATGTAAAGTGAATATGGAATAAAGACAGAATGAGCTTGGTGGATGAAAAAGTCTCTACACTCAGTTAATACATGATGTCAGAGTGTGGAAATAAGCCTCTGTATTCCTGCTTAATGCCTTCATGTTAAGACTGCAAGAGACAGAAAACAAGGATGTGACGGCTGAGGTGGTGGGTTGCCATCCAGTCTGACACCGACCCAGCCGCCACAACAATTCAACCCACTGTTATTGCCTGGGCTTCTCTCTCAGGACAGCTCTACAGGGTGGCTAGTTGTGATCGATGACCGGTGGCGTCAGAGCGGGCTATCTTTCACCGCCACTTCCACTGCCCCCGCTCACGGTCATCTATCCTCTGTGGATGTCTGCGCTGTCTAAGGCCGCCCCGAGAGGCTGGGTGGCCCCGAGGACTGATGACCGCTGGCTTAGCAGGAAGAACACATCCGCCTGACGGAGGGCTCTCTAATTCAGTCTTTCCACCTGCCTCTCCTTCCTTTATGAATGCATCTTATTCCCTAGCAAGTGCGCTGTTAATTTCAGGTGCAGAAGAAGAGAGACAGAGGGGAAGGTGGTGGGAGGAAAAAGGTGATAGTGGTGGATGAAAAAGAAAGAGGTTGAAGGAGGAAGGAAAAAGGGAGGGGACATGCATCAGACACACACCAGTGCTCTCTTCATACGGGGCAATTTATTAAAATAATAAAACCCAGCCTTGCGCTGAAGGTTGAGCCCACAATAAACCTGACAGGGACACAGAGAGAGGCTACAAGACTGAGGAATTGTCAGGCAAATAAACAAAACAAATGCTCCGTTATGTCAGTGTCCACTTTATTATCTGTGCTGAACTGTTCGAAAGGAGTTAATTGATTCCTTTTAGAGTCAGACAACGTCATATATTTCATCATTACCCCCCAAAAAAGCCTCTCATGAATCACTGAGCTACAACAGAAGCACAAGAGCACAAAGATCGCTCTGCATAAGCCTCTTCACCTCGACGGCATTAGACTGTGAACAGATGCAGCAATGCACTATGGGATGGGTGGAAATTAGAACCAAATGGACATCTTAAATCCGACAAAGATGGCGAGAGGTTCCACGCGCTCTGCATCTGCTGTAAAACTGTCCTCGCCCTGGACACTCTTCATTTATCACCCGATATCACCCCTTCCACAAGTATGCTAAATTGAATAATGAATCTCTCCCCCCCCCAGGAGATGCAGTGGATGAATAATTTGTTGGTTAAATTACGAGCCGGGGACATATTGCAACATTCGAGGTGTGAGACGTTAAATGGCTGCAACCTTTTGGAGTCCATAGGAGTGGATATGAATGAATTAGGACCCAATGAAGACGTAATTAACTGGGCAAGGAGGGACTCATTAACAAGAGTCACACTGACTCTGCTAATGAAACACACTTAAGTCAAATATGGTCCCAAAGTATTGGTACACAAGTCGTAAATGCAGCTCTCCCTGTGGCTAAAAATGATTTAGCAAAAAATATTTTTCTTTCCATCACACATTATATCTATTGTTCATTTTGTTTCAGTCTTCTCCAACAAATATCCTATAGGACCAAAACATGAATCAATACAATAATGTGGTACTGAGAAAGAACACAATGTCTGATTTTCTTCCAATCTCACAGAATAAGCAATAATACAGTCTTTTATTACACAGGGGATGGCTGGGATGATGCTGAGCAAGAGCTGAGTGTGGGATTTTCTTTACTGACTTTGATGCAATTGTACCTGGCCAATAACTTGGACACTTTTCAAACTTTTCTTCTGTAGGTTTTTTTTCCATATATAGATTTGGAGTCCATAAAGTCATTTAAGGACAGACAGAGAGACATGAAGAGAGAAAGCAAACACAGGAGCAAGCGAAAAAGAAAGCAAGAAAAGAGGAAAGCAGTTGGGATGGTTTAAAGGAAAAAAGTTTTATACGCTTATTCTCATGTCTGTGTGTTAAGTCCAGAGCCAGAGTGAGGATGTGGTTAGACAACACTGCTGTAGCAGTAGGGACAAACAGATACGACTAACATCTCTAAATCAATGCCACACACTGTAAAACGACAAAATGTTGACGCATGTTTATTACTGAGCTTTAATGTTGGTAGAGGTATTTTTCACTTTGCACAAAGCCAGGCTAGTTGTTTCTCCCTGCTTCTAGTCTTTTGTTAAATAAGCTCACCAGACTGTGACCAGCTCTGCAGTGAACACACACGAGTATGATGTTGTTCTTCTCATCTTATTCTTAAAAGAAAGGCCATACGTAAATTTCCCAAAATGTTGAACAATCCCATTGACTTTTAGAGACAAACAATAAAATCCTACTCAAATTCTTGTTTTATATGTCACAGTAAAATTAGTGTTAAGAAACTTTTAAAAAATATCTGTGTAGTTTCCATCTTCTTCTATTCTTATTTTTGTTTTACATACTTTTTAACTATATATTTATTAAGTTCTCTATTTATCTGTACTTCTTTCTGTCCTTGTGCCACTGCTGCTGTACAACCCAAATGTCCCTTCTTCAGTGAACGATTATCTTATCTTTTCTTATCTCCTAAAAATCAAAAGTTAGGTCATTAGATATAATAATTATGACATGTAATTAGACTGTGATTGACTCAGACCAAAAAAATGTATTACCAATTAAGTTCTTAAGGTTCTTAAGGCTTTTATTGTAAGTATGTTTACATTCCAGCACTCAGGGTCGTATATGAACGTGTATATGCTTGGACAGATGACATGTGTCAATCATGTCAAGGTGGCAGATTGATGCCATCAGCCTGCAGTTCGTCATATCTGACCAGAAGACTGATATCATTCCTGAGGCTTGACAAAGAAACCGACTGAGCACCGACACCACAAAGCCATGACCCAGCATCCTTCATACAGCACGAGTATGATAAATGTGTTGTCATCCTAATTCAATCATCTTTTTGAGTCTCGACCAAATATATAATAATAATTACAAAGTGCTTTAGAATCGAAGGCATAAACAGATTTTAGATGAGGCAAAAGCAAAAAAAAAACAAAAAACAAGGCTGCACAGTTATTCTAAATAACCCACTGGAATTTAACTGAACCTAATTGAATTTTCCAATGACAAGAGCCATTTTTAAAGCCCGTTTTCAGAACAAGTTTGTCCTTTAAGGCCTGCATGTACTCCACACAGCTGTAACTCCAGAAATACTTTGTGCAGCCAGAGTGGAAAAAAGCAGGCGTTCAAACCTGATGTATGCAGCTTCTGCTACTACGCTTCTTTGTGACAGTTTTCCAGAGCCCTGCCATAAAGTGGATGTCCAGAGCAATGACCCGTGTGGAGAAGACAGCGTAGTGCACTGGCCGGCTAAATCCTGTCCTCCAGCCTTTCTTCCTCTTGGATAAACCGGTGCATAGCAAACGTGGCCCCGGAGCATGTACAATGCAAAGTCCTCATTCTAATGAGAGCTTGAGGATGATGAGGAGGCGGGGGAGGGGGGAGGGTGGGTGTTCAAGGTGGATGCGGATGAGTCATATCCATGGCCTCTTTGAAGCACAACTCCAGCCCTTTTGGCTTGGATCCAACTTTCCCATCTTACCCACTGACCTAACCTTACAACACCATGTTCACAGAAATGTTATAATTTGCCTTCCTTGGGCCGTTTTAACATGGATCATCTAATAATGGACATTCTTGTTTCATTACTACACACTAAAAGTCATCCTAAATATTAATGTGAATCAGCAGCAGTAACAGCAATGTTTGATTTCCATTACAAGCCATTTAATCCAGCTCTGATACGGTGTAAAGAGAGTGAACAGTGAGGCTGAATGTAATGAAATTAAAACACTGGATTAGATGCTGCATCACTTTCTGTTAATCTCTCATGTAGTGGTAGGTAGGTAATTCTGTGCAGGTGTAGCAGACCAGAGAGATAAATACTGAATGTAAACACACCAAATGGCTATTGGAGAAACCAGACCATTAATATTAGAAAAAAATTTAACTCAAGATCAACTTGGCAGATTTTTTGCAGAGCTTTGAAGTGCATCTCACATCTTCCTCAGCAGATGTTGGTTGCTGGCTAACTTGACCTTTCTAACGCAGGTCATCTTCTTCCACAGAAGTGGTTTAAAGCCATGGAAAAAGCTAGTAAGAGGAACTTCCACACTAGGCCTGAATAATAGTTCAATAGGTTCTCAATTGTTTAAACTTTTTTTAAAGCACCCAGACACCGTTATCAGTGTCCCAGTGACCACAGATGGAGCAACAGTTGGGTTTGTGAATAAATATTATTTAGGATTTACATTAACACAACTTGTGACACTTCAAATCTACACTAGTGCAACTAATCAGTTTCCACTGACACTCCATGCTTCTGTAAATTCAATTAACTGTTCTGTAAATATCATCCATAACTGTGTAATGGCTTATCTGCTCCTTAGAGGCATTGACTAATTTACTCATTTCTGAGAAGAAATACTGCTTTGCACTGGCTGACATTTCATAAAGACGGTTTCTTTCTTTGTTTTTAGCTCGGCCCGCCTCAGCATCAACACATGTGCATTAGATACAGGCACATTAGAGCTGTTTTTGAATAATAGGAGTCCATAAATTCATGAGTAAAAGGGAAACAAATATGAAGAGTTTTGAGAAGTGGCAGATCTTATTTTCCCTCTGCTGTAAAATGAATCAATAGCAGGGGCCGGTGCTGGCGTTCAACGGTAGAAAACTGCTTACTCTTCATTTGAGCTATATGTAATCAATCCCAGCCAGAGGATGGCTAGCCCTTTCCAAACTAAGTGGGGAAACAGTGGGATTACTAGCTCTGTGGCATTTATAAATTGAGCCCAACGAGAGGAGGGCCACCAAGAGACTCCCGGTCAACATAATTACACCGGCAGGCCAATAAATCCGAGCCACAGATCTTCTACAGTAGCACTGCAGTAAATTCAGCAGTGAGCCTCTTTCCTTACATTGCTTTCTTGCACTATCAAATAGAAAATGTTTTTGCTGCTGTCTAGCAAAAAAAGAAAAAAAAAAAAAAAAACCCAGTGGCCTTGGTAGCTACAAATCTCTGTGGCCTTTGCTTCTGGCCAAGCTGTGAGTCAGTGTAGAGATTTAGATCCACACGGTGTTGACTCTTACGTACGCCAGCATAGTGGGCTGTGGATGGAAATCTGCATTTAGTATCCTTGAAACAGGTGAATGTAAAGCGTTCTTGACCTTTTGAAAACACGAAGCACACAATAGCGGCTTAAAACCACGGAACTGATTTAAGGGCTACCTGCGTCGTCTCCGGGGACATTTAGAAATGACAAATGTCACGCAAATATCTAAAGGACATTTGCGGCGGAGCTAACATCATACTGATCTTCATGACATTGAGACAGCCTGAGGATAAGTGATTCTGTTAGCCCAGGTGCACTTGTGAGTGTCTTGCATGCACAAGTCCGAACACAAACCTTGACCTCAGCTGTAATTTCCTAGCAGCTACCTTTCTGTATTGCTCTCAAGACAATATAAACCTAAATCTCTGAAAATTTGGTCTAAGCTGATGTTTACCTTAATTCAGTCAAGAATCTTCCTGCAGATGCAATCTGGTTAGTACAAGATTGATGGAACCAAAGAGTACCATGTGTTTTTTCATTCTCTCTGGGGGGGACAAATAGAAACAAGGCCAGGATAAATGAATCAGCAAGCCTCTCTCAGGCTTCATAACTCCGCTAACCATCTCCGGTCAAAAACACTGCTTTAGAGTCGCGCTGCTTTTATTTGCATCGCCTTTTTAACTAATACTATTTGCAGCCATGAAAAAAAAAGAGGAAAGTTCTGGACAGCACCATGGAGCGGTGATTAATTCAGCCCGAGCAGCTTAGTCTGGTCTGGATAAGGACGTGGAGGGAGCCTCGAGAATAATAAGCGCAGAGTGAAAAGTCAAAACCTGGGAAAACAGAGGTGACATTCTCTGCCTGTAACCAAGTTAGTGTCAAAGTGCTCCATTGCTATCTGGGGATAACTAAAGCATATTATTAACCTTTGTAGAAATGGTTTCTGAGCCCTCCCATGTTGCTGCGGAGTGTGTGTGTGTGTGTGTGTGTGTGTGTGTGTGTGTGTGCCTAAGTGCATGCCCATCCACCTCTCTTATTCCAGTGGTGACATTAAAGTGAGCTGTGTATGAGGACACATCTAAACACCAACAGCTAGAACACTCCTGTCTGTATGACACACACCGGGATGCTCCTCCATCAGACCTGCAGTGTTGCAAACAGTGCACACGAGAGGCACCTGAACAAGACAAATCACTGCTTTTTGTTTACTGACAGACAAAATCCAGACATATCAGATATCCCAATTAAGGTTTGCGAGAACAGTGTGATTTGGCTGCCTCTGGTGCTGTTTAGTGCGATGTAGCCCTGGAGGCACATTGTTGCCAGGCTTTTCTTATCAGCGCACAGTAGACAGAGTAGACTATGGTACCCTGTAGGCAGCACCACTATCTTGTACAATAAACTGAAACTAAGATGTTGACTGATACTTATTGTTTCAAACTAAGGCTCATTTTAACAAGCTAACCATGGAAAACACTTATGCAGACTACCTTTTTTTTTTTTTTTTTTTTTTTTTTTTTACAATGGTGATATTGTCTACATGCACGCTGCCTCTTGTACACTCTGCCTTTTCTCTCTCTGGTTCCTGTACTTATCATTGGACGCTTTATGATATGGTATCTGACATCACTTAGTCCACGTGAACAACTTGATTTGTATATTTTTGCGTACAAGGCCTTGCTGGGTAAATTCTCCTCATATCTATGTAATCTTCTGACACAGACCTCCAGCAGTCTTCAGCATCATTCCACCAGTTTCCAAGGCTTTGCACTGAGATGGGGAAAAAGCTTTCTCCTCTTTTGCTCCCTGGAATAATCTGCAGAGCATAATGTATTTTAAGAATCTAGGCCTTTTGAAAAAAATTAAAGCCATGTTAAAAGTTCATGTAATTGAGAAACACAACTGTCTTGATTAATCGATTATCAAACTTCTGTCAATCTACTAATTAATTAGTATGACTAATCATTTTCAGATTGACATGCTACAAACACCTGACCTTTTGGTTTTGTTCTACTCTTATCTGTCCAAACATCTACACAAGTTGCACTGTACAGTAAGCAACAACCAGTCGCCTCCTCCTCCTCATGTTGCTCTTCACTCAGTGGTTCCTTTATGAAGGATAATTATCGATCTCTTGAGTGAATATGCAGTGTTAAAGAGTGATGGAGACACAGGAGTAGGAAAGAGCCAGAGACCTTTAGAGAGACAGGAAGATGGAGAGTGAAGACGAGACTGTTCGGGAGGAAGTGAAAGCAAGAACAACCCTCCATTGGATTTGCGGTGGGGCTAAGCTGCCTCCTGGTGCTACGTGACCAGCCTATACCGCCAAGGCAAGAGGGCTTGGGCTTATCTCAGCGCACACAAGCAGCTCTGCTGGCAAAGGCACCGTGGCATGGCTGTGGGTGCTGCTGTCAGAGCGTGACGGGGAGCTCTTACTCGCTCTCCCTTCTCTCCCACTTTCACTCCATAATTCTCCCTCACCCGCTCACTCCATCCATCCCTTCGTCTCACTCACTTACAGTCTGCATCCCACATGGTCTGAAATAACAGCATGGGAGAGAGTAATTAGGATATTCCCGTTTGTCTGGTTTAATTGTTAAGCTTGTGTCCAATAGAATAAAGGCAGTGGTGAATACCCATTTTAAAGTTTTACAGATGGCTTGAATGATTTAACGCCTAACTAAAATCAACTCTTCCAACCACAAACTCTTAAAGTATCTAAAAAGGATTCATTCATTCAAACAAATCTTCACTAGCAACTGAGGTCCCGAATCTGACATCACAGCCTACTGTTACGTAGAGGCAGAAAATAAGACTAAGAGCCAGTATGTATTCGGTCAGAACAAGTTCTTTTATATCTATAAACAAGTGTGTTTGCAAGAGCAAATGAGGGTGATGGGAAAGTCATTAGCAGTATTGGACAAATTCAAATGATCATATGATGATGCCCCAAAGGTAAGGGATCAGAAAAGTCATTAGAATTCCTCCTGAGGGTACCATGAACGTCTGGACCAAATTTTATGGCAATCCATCCAATAATTGTTGGGATATTACAGACTGGGCCAAAGTAGAGGACCGACTGACTGACATGACGTTCTTTTCCTTAAAAACTGACTACTGCTGTCAAATCATTCGTGGACTTTAGCAATCTGATCACAATCCAGGCAAACACAAGTAGATATTCATAGCTGACAGGACATCTACTGTACTAATTAGTGGCAGCCACATGGTCTTCTAGGTTTGATCAGACTGGAATCATGTGACACTTCTGGCCACCAAACTAAAGGTTGACTAGCAAGTGGAAATTCAAATCATCCAGAGAATACTGTAACACCAAGGTCAAACACACTATTTTCATCTTCTTTGAAAACAGATATGCAAGTTGTCCCATTTTCTGATAGAAAAAAAACAGAAAGGTGTCTCACAGTGGCTCGTGTGTAATAGCCACCCCTGGCTACGATCGGGACGTGTAAACACAAGAGACGTGCCACCTGAGACAATTACATCAAACACAAAAAGAGAGCTCCACCGCTGTACCGCCTGCAGCGCCGGCTATAACTGTCAACTGCCACAGTGATTAGCTCCTCATGCGATATCATGCTGTGACTATACAGCTGCAGCTGAATACTGGAAACACACTGTTTTCAAGGACAAGTGCTCCGGCTATAAGCGCCCCGTTCAAACAAAAACACAAGTATTTGAAGTAAAGAGGCAACAGGATAGTGACTTAACATCCAACCTGACACGTTTTTCAATATATTGAATAGCTGCTAATTTAATTCCGGCCACTGAGTTCCTTTCATGAAACTGCATATCAAGCAAGGCTTGCTGGGAGCCTACAGCCAGTTAGCGTATTGCTCCCCCAGCAGCGGTTCATCCCCTCTTCGACCCTGCAGTGAAAATCCAATGAATAACTAACAGGGGAATAATCAGTCACATGGCGGCGGTGGCAGGGTCCGCCACTCTTGGGGCGTTAGGGTACGCCAACACATGTGATTCTGTCTTGTTTATTAGCATTTCCTCTGTCAGGTGCCGTTGATACAATGCTGTGTTAGCAGAGTCAGTCCTCCCGTGTCTGCCTGCAAGCCACACATACTCAGTGAGGTAGCTATGCACGTCAGCGGTTAAATAATTTCACACGCACGCAGAATTTGCCTTGTTAAAAAGGACATTATTTAGGATGGTTTCTGATGAGACTTCAGATTAGGTTCTGATTGATTGGTTTGCCAATACAAGTCAGGCACCGCTCTTTCAATAAAAAATTGATATCAGGCTGTCAATCTTTTACTATTTTAGAATTTATCACCCTGAAAATGATCACATTTAATATCTTGATAGAATATGGTAAATTAAAAAAAAGTCGAGATGTTTGCCTTAAAAACCCTTTCTAAAACATATTCGCTACAGCACAGCCTCAACACTCCACCACAGTCTGGTGATCTTGTGTTGTATATTTATGAATAAGTAAGACTTTTGCTGTCTCTTGAGTGTGGAAATAAGTCTGACAAGAGCATAATGTGATGAAATGCCTCTTCTCAAGACTCCGGCCAAGGTTGGTGCCACAATTTGTAGCAATCTGTTGGTGCTGTCCGTCTGTCCTTGAGACAGATTACCCTTCTGCCTGTACCCTCCGGTCAGACGCACAGGAAATACATTAGAGGATACAAGGTGGAGAGTGTGAAGATGAAGAGAGTGAGAGACAAGGTGGAGGGAATAAAAGAAGGCAGGGAATGGGTGAGGGAGCAGAGGAGAACAAAATGGCAGAAAGTGCAGGAAAAACAGGATGGGGGGTGGAAAGCTGCGGAGGGATGGAAGAAGGATGCTGCAGCTCTCCTCTTAGAAGCCATTATCTGCAGTGACATGCTGTGAAGGCTCTCCCTTTGCACCCATACACAGACATCTGCAGGGGGGGACAATGGCATATCTCCCGCCTGTTAGTGCTTATCTAATGTAGTCATAAACTGTTTCCATAGTTAACTTTAGTCTGTGCACACAACACATACAGACCCACATGTACTGAATATAGGCACACGGAGCATGAGTCAGCCTTGGAAAACAAAGAAATAGAAGAGTACTTATACAGCACGTATCCGATAAGAACATTATGTGATGTAACGGTTTTCAGACACACTTGTAGGCAGGAAGAACGGGAAGTCATACTTAACGACTCGACAGCTGTGGAGACATTCATCGCCTGTTTGGCCTTCTATTAGCGAGTGGATCTCACCGAGCACCAAAGTGGAGGCTACAGGCTGGCTACGGTGATGAAAAGGTCAGACATGGTGGTGGGACTTTGAGGCCGTCAGACAGAGACGCTGGGAGTCTGAGGAGAGCTGGTGTTAAGTGTCACACCCTCTCAAGAAGCAACGCCGCAGGCATCCGGGAGATCACAGGCAATCTGACCTCTCCTTTCCGTTCCTGTTCCTTTTCTCTCCTCTACATTTCTTTCCATTCCCATCCTTTCCTCTTCTTTGCTTTTCTCTCTCAGCTCTCCTGATTCTTTCCTCCTCTTTCTTTTTCCTTTCCTTTGCTATTCTCAAACTTAATATTTACATTAAATGTCAATTCTGCCATATGTACAGGACATATATAGGACCGCTTCTCTGATATTGGTTTATAGTACTAAGTACTAAAACAATACAGCAAGAGTTTAAAAATACTAGGATCAAAAAACAAAACAATAAAAAAGTACTAACAATCTAAATATGTAAAAGTTACGCTGGGGGTTTGGGAGGCAATAACAAGGAGTCAAAAACAAATCTGTAATGATAAGAAGTATAGGGCAAACAGAACAAATGTAGTGCAAATAGAGATATGTGATATACCATCCACAGGATGAGTAATTAGCAGTTTCTTGTAGTGTTGTGTACAAGAGGCTGGTGTTAAGTGTAGGCGTGTGTGTGTGTATATGCTTGTATATAAAAAATGCCTGCTGCTGTTGGACATTTAGGGGGTAGGATGGGTAAGTTACAGTCCAGTCTGACAGCCTGATGTATAAACACACAGACAGGTGGAGTAGGCACAAAGGCTGACTGAGGAGGCTGTGTGAAGGATGGGTGGGGTCACTCGTGATGCCGACGGCTTTGCGGGCTCGGCGGGTGTTGTGAAGTGATGTTCCCAGCTGTGTTCACTATACCCTGCTGGGTCTTGTGGTTGGAGGCAGCGCAGCTCCCAAACCACACAGCAATGCAGCTGGTGAATGATGCCTCAGCAGAAGGAGCATGTGATGGGTGCCGGGGCTCTTGTTTTCTTTAGCTTCCCAAGGAAATACAGATGCTGCTGGGCTTTCTTGGCCAGTGATGTGGTGTTATTTGTCCAGGAGAGGTTCCTGGTGATGTACACACCAAGAACTGCTCATTGTACAGTTGTTGGTCAGTGGGGGGTTTCAAGTGGGCTCTCCATGGGGCAATACCACTTTCCTTTGTTTTCCCTGCATTCAGGGAAAGATTCATTGGCCAGTTCATTCATCTCATTCCTGTATTAGTTTGATTAATCATTCTTGCTGATGAGACCCATCACGCTGTCAGCGAATCTGAACTCCAAGTTGGTGCAGAGTCATGGGTCAGCACAGTAAAGAGCCTGTTTTCTCCCTTGTTCAGCGAGGTGGTGTTTGATGAGTTATCGCCGATCCTTACTGACTGCAGTCTCTCAGTGAGAAAGTCTAGAATCCATTTACAGAGTGAGGTGTTCAGGTCCAGCTTCCTGATTAGCTGCTTAGGGATGATGGCATTGAATGGTGAACTGAAATTTATGAACAGCATTTGGGCATAAGAGCCTTTCATGTCTGGATGGATGAGGGCTAAGTGGAGGGTAGCTATACCCCCATCAGTGGTCCAGGGTGGATGTGGTGCACTTTGTAATGGTGGAGGTCAGTGCAACAGGGTGGCAGCCATTGAAGCAGGATGGGGTGACTTCTTTGTCACAGGTTGGTTCAGCAGAGAAGATGCTGCTGTCACAGGCCTGTGGTGGAGGTTTGTAGTCCACGATGGTGCAGATCTTCCACCACAGGCTCTGTGTTTTTGTCTCTGTGCTCTGTGTCTTGGAAATTATGTCTTTTTGGTGTCCAGATGCTCAAGATCCAGTGTTTCATTTCTCTTGTTGGAAAATCAAATAGAGTATAATGTACTCTATGAATGAATGACTTCGCTGTGGCAGCTTAAGCATTGCCCATCTTCCTTCTCTCCTCTCTTTTATACTTCCTCCCATCTTTGCTTTGCTGATCAATGGCTGACACTCATCAGAACATGTGGAGCTTTTCTTCATTTAGAACAAAAGGACGCTACAATGACTGTGAAAAAGCAGCACATTTAATGCAAAAACACCGTAAACATATCAATCACTGCCTCTCCTTCAGAAGTGAGAACTGTGGTTGGTGTCATCCTGGTAGGAGGCTCACTGGTCGGGTTATTAAAATGTCGCTGGTGAATGTGCTGTGTGCCTCTAATGACAGGTCTGTCTGAAGCCTGGCAGACAGCACAGCAAGCTGCCTGCCACATTATTACTATCCCATTAGAATAAATTAGCATGATCAGCCCTGTACGAGCAGCCCGGTCTGGGTTTGACTATATAAAAATGCCACAGGGTTCCACTTACTGGATCCCATCTAGATAGGAGCTAGAGAGACGGGACAGACACTAATCAATGTCTCATTATGTGATACAACAGCGCAAATGACTGACAGATGCAGCATTTCTGTCGTCATATGGTGAAAACTCAGGCGCTGATCCGAATGCGGCTTAACTAGGCCAGCGCTAGCTAGAGCAAATGATTAACTGCTATGACTCATGCTTTAGAGGCTTGTACAATTTGTTACTTTGTAGTTAAAAGCCGTAAAAGCACAATAAGTCACAGTCGCGCTTCATTTAATGGCTGAATGACTGTGACTTCCGACCCTGCGCTTTAAAAAAAGAGTCCACAGTGACTGCGTAATGGATGATAAGAGAGGCTGAAATATCAACAGTCACTCCACCTGTCCTGCCAAGCTTTTATCCCACAATTTCCTTCATTGATTATCGAGGACTCGACTGATACGGGGCGACCGCGGATCAATCCGTTCTCCTGTCGACGCCTGGCCCGGAGGAGCAGAGTCGATACATGATGACTCTGTAGAAAGCTTATCAGAGTGTGACACCAGCAGACACACAAGTGGAACGACACACCTTCGTGTACTCTCTTCTTCCTCTGCGATGCAAACGGTGACCTATGACCCCACGTGACATGATCCTCCCCGCAACCTGGACACTGCCCTCCACGGCAGAACAGCCACTGTTGCAAAGTTTTAATCTGCCGCACTGATTTACATGAGCAATCCCAGAATGTATGCTCAAGGACATTCAGTGAAATTCAGATTCACCAGGAACTCGATTAAGAGAGCCGCAAGAGGCGTCAAATGGAAAATACGCTGATGGATCAGCATAAACTCACCTGAGATGCTTTCGGTAACAACTATCCATCTTGATGACACCTTTTTCGCTTTGGTGGGGAAGTGTGCTGAAGCCAAGAGCAGTTTTTATTTATTCCACCTTATATTTAATACAAACTCAAACAGCATCTCTGAGTCAAGTTATTTGTGTTTTCTAAAGGTGCATTCACACCTAATTTGTTTGGTGCATTTGCATTTGGTTTGGTTCATTTAGTCGGGTGTGAACGGTCGTAATCGAACTCCGATGCAGACCACAAAACCAGATGGCCAAAAAGGTGGTTTAAAGCTATTTCTTTGTAACTCTTTGTAACACTAGAGAACATAATTAGACACTTCAGTGGCAGTAAAGCGCTGCATGACTTACTATCAATTATGTCAATCACCAATATTTGATTTTGCTATGTGGGTCTGTGTAGCGCTGATAATGACATCACCAAAACTGCCCGGTGAATGAGGACTTAATGTTTGCAGCTCTTGGCTTGTTTCTAATAAGTCACTAAACATGAGATTAAAAGGCAACATATTGTATCATTTTGGTCAATTCTCATTTTGTTGTCCATGGTATTCCTTATTTCTTGGCTTTCCTTATTTGCTTTCTTTCCTTCTTTACTGTGCTTCATTCTTTCCTTTCCTGTCATGTTCCCCCTCATTACTGACCCTCTCCGTGTTTTTACTATATCGTATTTGTCATTATCCAGTTTCCATGGTACCATTAGGCCAGTGTGTAAAACAATTAGCCTCTTTAACCCTGATTTTCCCTTGAGTTTCAGATTTATAAAAAAAAAATTCACAGTACAGGAAATATGTCATATACCTACATATATATATATTCTCTATTTACTGCTTATCACTGAAAGAATATCATGCCGATAATAAAATTTTCAGACCTGAGGTGACAAGTTTAATTGCTGCAACACTGCATGAAATTGAAAATTCTGAAATGTCTTGCACATAATTATAAACACATTTCCCTGAAATTCAGCATGACATATTCAGTGTCTCTGGAAACTTTGGTAGTTTCATTTTGATTTGAGTCAATTGTCCCTAGCTACTGGTGGCTGACGCAACACCGATTCCACCTTTAAAAAGTTCAGTGTTTGTACTTGCAATCCTAAAATCAAAGTCCTGCAGCAGCAACAGCTGTACGCTTAAAATAAATATAGCTGTGGTGGGCGTCTTATATTGAGAAAATACAGTTTGGGAAGCAATAAGCACCAAGGATGTCGCCCCAAATACAGAAGGAATCAGTCAAAAATAAAGGTGTAGCAGATTACCATCAGTGGTTCAGCAGCACTTAAAAGTCCTGCTTGGGTACTTTTCCCCTACACGCTCCCTCTCCCTAACCTTGACCTGAACAGCTTACTAACGGAATCACATCAATAAAGGGAACAGAGATGCATTACATTTATGAGTTTGGAATTAGTTTAGCTTTAACTCATTTCATCATCTGTGAGAAGTCAGCTCCCTGAAGTGTACTTACTCTCACAGTAGCAACCTATCTGCCGACAGAAATAGACCCGCTGCAGACAGCTGCCCCCCCTCCACCTCCCCCACCAAAAATAGGATTCATCACAGGAATAAATCTCATCAGAGTCACGTAATTATAATTTGTAGGCAGGAAATGAATTAGAAGATGAGAAACGGGGAGAGCCGGGCCGTGGCTGCGACACGGTGAAGTTTGCTTGAGTAGGAAGTTTAGTGTCAACAGTTCAGGGAGTGCGTGAACTTCAAATATCCCCACACCCACATGCACACACAGAATAATAACCATCCTGCCCCAGAAGCCCAGCAGCAGCTGACAATGTAATAACTGCTGGATAATGCAATAATTGGACATCAAAATCTAATTAAATGTTGGAGTAAATACACTGAGAATATAGCACAGGCTGATATTATGATCTTAAAAAAGGTTCAATTCAAGTGAAAATGCATTAGCCTACAGTGCACAAAACTGTAGAGGGTTGTTGGTTTGAAACCCTTGCCCATCTGGGAAGTTGCCAATAGGGATAAATATATGCTTAAATAAAGTTTTTAAAAATCAACAATTGTTTCTAAGTTATCATCTGATGTGATAGATTTTACATTTGCCACACAAACAGAGAGATCAGAACCCCAGCCCACGTGTCATTTACCAATGGTGTAGCCTCTCTTCAGCTCGCCACACCGGGGGCTGCGTCGCTGGGAGTTGGTCGTGTTGTTTTCCTGCACAGCGAGGACGGTGGTTGTCTTGGCAACAGGTGGTGAAGCCTTGTTGAGGGGCGAGGCTGGCACCAGAGTCGGGGAGAAACCTTGGCTGGCAATATCGACCGACTGAGACTTCTTCTTCAATCTGCAGGGCACAGGCAAATCACAGGAGCAGAGCGCGTTATTGTTATGGTAAGAAGACTGAAAACCTACTGTAAGTGCCAATGTCATTGCAAATAGATGGTGGAGTGGGAAGTACTGCATGACCTTCAGTGTTCAAGGGCAGGTGAATCAAAGCGCATTTGCATCTGAGGTTGTTGATGACACATAAATTTAAGTGTGCCAGACAATTTTTGCAGCGGCAAGGAAGTTGGGAGAGAGAATCAATAGGCTAATCACACCCTTGTTAAGGGTGAATTTATTAGCATTGCTCTGCTCACACAGTGCGCCCACTTTCTCTACAATAAAAAGGAATAAAGTCATATCCAATATCCCCCACTGGAGGAGGACAGCAGGAGTCCAGAGTTAAGACCTTGCTGGAGAATCTCAGTGAAGAACAAATTTTGGAGGAAATGTATAGTAGTCTGCGGTGGTGGAAATGTTACAGATCATTACTCATGCTTTCATTTCATCACATCTCGACTACTAAGGAACTCCCTTTTCACTCGTCTGAGCAAAACATGCCTGAATGGTTTGCAAATGGTCCAGAATTCTGCCATAAAACCTTTAACCACGTCCTCTAAAAAAAGTCTCATTAGTCTCAGACTGTGTTTTCTTTACACTGGCTCCCCATTAGATTCAGAATCCAGTTCAAAATTCTTGTGATTACTTTTAGAGTTCTCCATTTGAGACCTACTGCAGCTCTACTGTATGTCACTAGCAGGTCCTCTGATCAGGGCTTTGTAGCTGTTCCTCACTTCAGGCTTCAGGACACGAGACAGAACTGAAGATGGATGGATGAGAGGTGAAATGTTGCTATATATTCAACAGTCCCTGGATATACAGATAAGATACAAGATAAAAAATAACTTAAAACAGAAGAATGTTGACAGGCAGTTAAAAAATATAAATACAAATAGGTGAGACCTATATGAACATATTTTTAATGAATGTATTTAAAGATAATTGTTCCTTATATATGTACAGTAAGTGTGTCTATGTACAGAGATCAGCACAATGCAAAAGTCAGTGCAGGAATACCCAAGTGATTGACAAGCGAATTCCCTTGAAAAGCATCTTACAGGCATAATTATTTCAGGACATTAAACTCTTTTTTTCCATACTATTCACTATTCATAGTCAGCATTTTTCCTGCAATAGCCATTGACTTTATTTACATCCTGTAACTCTCTCTATAGTGTGGTTTTAATTGTTAATGGCAGCCATTCCTGTCTAGGAATCAATTTTAATGTTTACAAAATGCCTGCTACAGTGTAGAACAACTAACAGACATGTTCTCTTTTACAGGAAAAGGCTTTAGAAGCAGGCTGCTTATGTAAAACTTATCGAAGGCACTGGCTGGCTGAGCTAGGTCAAATCAAATCTGCCTACGACAACTCCTCAAAGCCTATTAAAAGGATGACGAGATCCTGGGTTTGGGTTTGCACAGTTTATAAATGAGTTCACTGGGCTAATCTGAACAGGTAATCCCAAAACACTCAGCAGCAGGTCTGTCTGCTTCTCACACATGTGTACAGACAAAATGCACAGGTGCACTAACACACTGACACACAAACACGTCACAACAGAGAGTAAAAAAAACAAGATCATATTTGGGCGCGACTGTAAAAACTTTGAGTAAAAAAAAAAAAGAAGGGAAAAACGGCTCCTGAAACACTGTCTATCTATCTATAGTCTGAAAAAGTCCTGAAACAGCAGTACAAGATTCCCAGCACTCCGCTCCCTCGCACACACTTTCAATCATTCCAGCAAAACTGCTGAAGCGAACAGAATCTTTCTGCCCATTTCACCCAAGTGCCCATCCCCTGATGGACCAAAGCAGCACACATGACATAGTGTCTAACTGGCTAATGAATATACATAATCTCCATGGAAATACTGTCTATCACTGCGTGTGTTCTTTCTAAATTGAACAAACCCAAACGGTCCGGAGGAGGAGGCAAACTGAGTCGAGCTGTGAATAAACACCAGGAGAAATTATGTTCTGCTTCACAGAAGTGTTCCCCAAAGTGTATTTGGTTAAAACACACACACACACACACACACACACACACACACACACACACACACACACACACACACACACACACACACACACACACACACACACACACGCTGACCACTTTTCTACAAATATATTCACTAAAACCAAGCCCTAAATGGACTGCACTCCTTTTCTATTTTTATTGATTTTCCTACCTCATGTTTTATCTTTTCCTTACAGAAGTGCATGTGCTGGAAGTTTCCACAAAGCCAAAACAAAGGCGCAAGAAGTTATACGCCAGATAGTGCTAATGACTATTTTGAGGAAGCTGCCTGTTTGTTTGGATGGCACATAATGAGGTTGGAGAATGAGTGAGAAGCAGAGACCTGCTGCTGCTGTTAATGGCTGTGGAGGACGAGAGCGACAGAGAGAGAGAGAGACAGACAGAGAGGCAGAGATAGAGAAAGCTGTGTGAAGTCTATCTCCACTCCCTTAGGAGTTAGTACTAATTACTGTCTCATCAGCAGAGCAGAGGCCCCTCTTCTAGCTGTTTCACTGAGCTACAAGGCCGAACAGTATCCAAACACAGTGTGTGTGTGTGTGTGTGTGTGTGTGTGTGTGTGTGTGTGTGTGTGTGTCAAGAGATCAAATGAGAAGGAAGAGACCAAATCAACGTGTTAAAGTGTGCGTCTCATAGAGAAAGATGCAAACAGAGATGGGTGACTAGAATGTGTACAGTGTGTGTGTAAACAGTATAGAAATGTTCATTCATGCTTCTTTATAGCATGACAGCAGAGTTCAATCAAATACCCATTTATTTATGGAGAACTGCTTCACAGGCATGTTACAGTGAAAGATGCAGTCAAATCTAGAGTTATCAACAGTCAGTCCCAAAGCAAAATGAGACAGTGCAGCAGACAACTACATAACCAACAAGGACACAAAACAGCATTTTAGAAAAAATGTATCTATCACCCATCATTTCTAGCCAACACTAAAGTAACCAGCAGCAGGTTCGTATCAGTTCTTAAGCAGCTCCAAACTCACTGTTGACAGAGCTAAACTCGTGTCAGTTAGACTCAAAACCCTAATCCGCAAAACCTTAACAATGGATGTATACCTTGTATCACCACAGTAGTGCTGGGCGTAGTGAAGACCACTTTAAGTCAAGTCCAGACCAGTCCCACTCCAAGCTATTTCCAGATCGAGTCAATACAGAATATAGGCCGAACCTGAGTTGAGACCAAGTGAAAACAGGCTTGAACCAAGTCAAGATCAAAAGAACGAAATAGTAGCTTTTCAGTATTCTCAATTATGCTGTCTTACTGTTGTTGCTGCTCAGTCAGAGTAAACTGATATAACTTCGACACAGTCCTTCAGATTCAAAAAGTTTGAAATCTGCCTAAATGTGATGAAATCTTAAATACAACTGTATGAAAATATAAACTATGGAGAGAAAAATATTCTTGTACAATACTAAAAGGCTAAATATGAAATTGTGACTTCTTCTATGCATTTGTGAGCAAAACAACATGTCTAAAATGCTTGGTTGTTACGAGGTCAAAACACACACACATGAAAGAAGTTTTACCTGCTCTATAGTAACTGTCGGCAGCTGAAAAGCCAAAAACGCAGTAAAAGTGGCCTTGGTCGAGACCAAAGACTCTAATAGACCACTGGTTCGCTCTGAGGCAAGTCTGAGTCACAACACCCAGGACGCCAAGACAAGTCACAGATGATAGAAAACTGGAGTCAAAACTGAGGCCAAGCACTGAGTCCTGATCATAGAATGTCCCCGCCTACACCTGTGCCTTTCTCTACACGTTGTCCATACTGTCCTTTAACTATTGTCTAGAAAACGTGCAACAAGACTGATATCCACACACATAACACATAACAGACAAAAGTGGGAGAGATTGTGTCGAATTTGTCTTGACTTGTGAAGCAGATTTTTTGTATTTTTACGGAGACAAAAAGAAATGTACCTGCTCCAGCTGTGGACTTCAAGGGTATATGTCACACCGACATCTTTCTAAAATTTGCATAAAATTGAAAGTGTACAGCCAAACTTCTTTGTCTTCCCTTTGATTTAAATGTTAGTAACACTGGTTTTGTTGGATTTCTGGAGGGACCAATTATCCCACTGCAACAGGCCCAATGATATATAATACCAAAATGGGCTGGCCTATGTCAGTTTGCTGACACTGCAATGCCACCAGTGAAATTGACTGTCTTCTCAGGCCAATGCTAACAGTTCCAGTGATCACTGAAGTAAAGTGGCACGGACATGTGACAAAGATCCCAGGCTCCGTACTGGAACCTGATGTCAGGTCTAACAGCAGAGGACGGTGCTGCCTTTTCTCCTCTCTGTCCCCAAACATCCCACCTCCAGCTCCCCACTGTGGAGTTTCTGTCCAATAATGCTTGTTTTATTTTTTCTTGCTGCGGTATATGTACTGTCGGGTCAGCATTTTCTTCTGCTCACAGGCTGCGTGGTGCCAACATTTCCAACTGCCTCCGGCTCTGTATACTCCAGTAACAACACCCTGGTCACAAGCTCTCTCGAATCACCTGTGTGGTCCCACGAGGGACAGCGGTGGCATTCACCAGAGTCACCTGCATGTCAAGAATGTGAAAGATGCTGTACGAGATGCCATTTTTGTCACTAAATTTTTAATCTCACAGATGCTTTGGAGCAGCATTATGAGACTTGTGGTCATTTTTTATGTCCATTAGCCCAGCTGTGAACATTACTGGTCTTACATAATCTGGACTCCGGTAATAGAACCCCGAGAGCTGGGATGCTGTGCTCCTACTGCGGCTCCAGTTTTCAGCAGCTTCTGTGTTTCATTGCTGTTAATGGAGCAACAAATGAGTATTTCATCCCTGATATAACTTAAGAACATGACTTTCACAGCAGGTTTCCATTAACTTGTTAAGCGTACTGTAATGACAACCGAGCCAAAACCGGCACATTGTGGACAAAAATATTCAAACCTATTACACAGAGCTGCACAATTTGAAACAAACAGCATCATATTATAGTGTGGTTGGAAGAGAAATTATTAACAGTTGCACAGTCAGTTTGAGTTATTTGATGTGTGATTGGTAAGCCTGACTCAGATATATAACACAAGGAATTAACAGCATCAGATGAAATGTTTACTGTACGTCGAGGACTCCCTGTTGTCCTGTTCTGCATCGAGCTAAAAGTGTGAGGTGTTAGAAAGCGAGGAGTTTCACAACCTAACTGATAATCTGTGTGAACACCACACTGCAAACACACCCTTCTTAACTGTGAAACCCAGAAAAAAAAAGACCCTGGTAGGAAATTGCAGCAAAAGATTAAGAGGCTTTTCCTCTCGCACCAGTGAGGAACTGGCTGCTCGTGATGCCATTGGTTCAATGTTAGGGTGCGTTTTTTTTTTTTTTTTTTTTTTTTTCCTGGGTAAATAAGCTTCGTCCTGAGCCGTGATTGCACCAATCTCCATCTCCCCCTGCAAGCAAAGAGCTCATGAGCACCAGAGAGGAATGAGAGGCGCACGTCAACAAAGCCACCAGCTGTGACTGATTCCTATCTGTGAGCAAATGCTTATACAAAGATGAATAGAGGGAGGCAAAAATGAAGGCAAACAGACACAGAGGCATTTTGTTTTCTACCCTGCTGTTGTGATGTGACCTGGGCCAGGAGGCAGTGGTATATTTGCAGCCCTGCCAAACTGGCATCGCTAAGATTATCTGACTCTACAGGGATCCACATGGTTTGGCAAAGGATGCATAAACAACAGGAAATTTGGGGCTAAGTCAAAACACGCTTATCGCTCCCCTACTAAGAGGGATTAGACCTAGAAAAAAGGGAGCTGCGTTCGTGTCGCCTTCCATTCCTCCTCTGTGCTTCGCTTCCCATTGCTTGCCTCGCAGCAACAACACTTTTTTTTTTTTTTTTCTCAGGGAATTGGTATTTACATATAGCAGCAGATAGGGTGCTGTGCTATATAAAGCCGACGAGGGAAGGCTGGGTTGACGTCATGCTCCGTTACAGTGCTGGCAACACAACGACCCGTCTGACAGTAATGATTCCTTAGAGTCCCAATACTCTGAATGCTGCTTATGTAACTTTGAAAGAAAGGGAGGGGAAAACCTCATCACATTTATTTATTGCAAAAGAGCCCAATTTAGTGAAAACACAAGGGCTCAGTGACTCATGTTCCAGGAGCTCGTATCTCTATCAAGCAAGGCATTCAAGGTGGGCAGATGTTATCCTTTTGCATTTTGCATATCCTTCGTCCACAAGTGCAGGGACATATCAACGCTGCACTGATCAATCTTTTTATCTGAATGACGTAAATGTGTTATGTGAAAGGTGACGCTCACAGTAACAAACCCACAGACTGTTGCTATATCTCTCACTCTGCAGCTCACCTCGCCTCTACGGTGTTTTAGCATCTTTCAGCTCATTGTTTTGGTTTTATGGCCCGCACCATCAATATTTGGTTCAGTCTCACTACAACATTAGTCAGACAAATTTTGGGACTAGCTACTGAACATTTAGCAACTACAGATCAAGATATTCCCCTCAGTTAGCAGAGACCAATGAGAGCTAAAAGGAGAATGAATGAAGGAGTTACATATATAGTATAGTGTTTATAGCTCGTTCCACTTAAGTGGCCATAAAAATGGATTAATAGTGATACTTTAGGGTACTTTTGTCTGTTTATCATGTTGTCCTTGGAAATGGAATTTAAATCTTAAAAATGCAATAAATAACAGAATTTCCACAAGTCTTCATCCTGTTCTTGATTGGAAAACCACATGACAATATGACATGACAATAATGAATATGCATCCTGTCTGTATGTCTGTTTTAGCCAGTCTCTTGGCTGTGTGTGGTTGGAAAATTTTTCTATACAAGTGCTGATACGATACCTGAGATCTTATGCCGAGATAGTACTTTTTTTGATAATCTTACTTTGAGCAATATGGAAAAATGTTAATTGTTGTCTAAGTACATGTAGCTATACCAGTCCAAAAGTGGAGAGGTTGTAAATGATTAAAGAACAAGTAATAAAGACTAGTCAATTATAACTTATTAAGACTAATAAGGCATTCTGTTATGCTCATCGTAGGAAATGTGAATGAGGACTCATTTGGTTTACATACGAGAACATGAGGAGACGTCTTGTAATTCTGAGGGAATAATGTCCAGACTATCTGCTAATCATCTCTTGACAACATCCCCTCGCCTTCACGCCAGCCATCCATCAGACTTGTATCAAATTACTATTTGAAATGGATTGCAGGGATTTCAGTTCCTGCGGTCTCCGAGGCAGGCAATCATAACAAAACAATTGGACAACTGTCGACGAGCTTAATCTTAATAAGAATGAGTCAGTCGCCGTCGAGGCTGTCAGACTGAAACTGTGCTTCCGATGCTGACACACAGGGAGGAAGAGAGGGCGGCAACAACCTGTGGCCATGCATGTTAATGAGGCCCTCTGTTGCATCCGGAAAGCCTAATGAAATATGGCTGGACCTCGCCGCTCTCTGCTCTGCTGTCGGACACCTCCACATAATGATGTATGGAGCCCTACGCTGCATTACGCTCATCTGCCCTTGCTAAATGCCAGAGCAGCAATTCTGAGTCAAGGGGTTATGTGGCAGTTTGGACCAATGAGGCTTTAAAGTGACGCTGCCTCTGGATCAAAGTGGTGAGAGTAGCAGCTAAAGGGCAGCCACAAAGCAGATGAACAGTGGACTGAAAAGTGATAACCCGCACTGCGTTATTAATTCCTGTATCCGTTATTTGGGCGTGACGTGTGTGTATTTTACTGGAACTCATTCAGAGTTTGAATGCACTGTTTGACAGCATCTTTTAAAAGTGCCAGTCCTTGAGTCGCAGCTGAACAATGCAATCAGAAAGTGAAACCCACCCCCCCCATCTCCTTTATTAGTTATGTAACACATTAAAGAGCCTTCCCATTACTGAGAAGTGAGACGCACTGTTTCCTCGCTGAGTGGGTGTCCACTTTGCATTCCCCCCTCAGCTGCATATCGAGTTTGATGTGATTTTTCATTCCTGACACATCTCCTGTTCAGCAAATGCTTGTCCCCCCCCCCCAGTTTTTTGAATTCTTTGAGACCCCCCAACATTGTCTTTGACTTTTGTTATGCCTCGCTTTTTTGTCTCCCACCGGCGAAGGCAGACAGAGGCCAACTCCTGCAGTCTGGGTGGAAGGGAGGAATAAAAAGATGAGAGGCTCTGCGTGTGTGTGTGTGAGTTTCAGTCTATGCTGTAACACTATAATAACGAAGTGAGATCTGCTACTGAGACAAGACAGAACTGCAGCATACAACGAGGGAAACTCTGAATGACCTCTGGCTGATTGTGGGAGAGCAATGTTGACTTTTTTGGGCTTTATATGCTGTATGGTGTCACTTACTGGCTATTACCAATTTGAAATGAGATGTTAAACATCCATAAATGGTGTGGTGTTGCTGGAAAGTACTGTACTTCAGTATAATTTTGAGGTATTTTGAGGTCATTTTAATGCTACTTTATACTTCTGCTCCACCAGATTTCAAAGGGAAATACTGTACTTTTTAGTTAATTACATATATTTAGCAGCTCTGATTACTTTACAAATGCAGACCTTAAAGACCTATCATGAGAATATGCAATATGATTAATTCTTTTTCAGTGCATTACACAACCCAACAGGTTCAAAAATAGCTCCACCTTGATAAACTACAACCATAAAATGGAAAACGACAAATCACTTGTTTCAGCAATTGCCCCAACATGACATCTGTTTATGTTCAAGTGACAAAGCCCGCAAGCGGCCGTAGGAAATATGGAGGAAGTCAGGCAGCATTATTATAGAGCAATAAAATTCACATAGAAAGAGGGTTGGGGTGGATGGAAGAGTCAAGAAAGAGTGAAACTTAAAATGAGAGACAGCTTTCTGTTTCTTTTAACAATAGCTCATGACTATGATGGCTGTTCCAAACTTAACCTATTATTGAATGAGGACAAATGTCCCTTAACCTTAATGAAGTAGTAATTTTAATCCAACCCATGTGTTGTTAAAGGCTAAAGGACTTTGACAAACATCTTATTTTGTTAATTAATTAGGAGGACTTGTTCTAAAATGCTGCTTATGTATTAATGCAGCAGTGATAATCACAAGACACACAAGGGGCATTTCTTTGCATAATAAGTACTTTTGATGGTTCAAATTCATTTGATATCTAACTAAATTTTGAATGCAGGACTTTTACTTTGAAAGAATTTTGCCTTCCCAGATGGTTTCATTTAAATAATCATTTGAAAATGATATTTTATTTTACAAAAAAAGCTGTCCAAAAAAACTTTTTTTGACTAAACCACTAATCATCTCACGGCCATGCAAATTTATCTTGTGACCCAATGAGGGGCCCCAAACCCCAGGTTGTGAACCATTACATTACACACCCTACGGTTTTGAAGGATTTTGAATGCAGGACCTTTTGGTACTTTTACTCAAGTGAAAGATCTGAATACCAGCAAAGACCTGCAACAATAATGCAAGTATACCTGAATCTATGCTTCAATTTCCAATCTAGCTTGGCTGAGGGTTGAGAGTGTAAGTAAAATTGCCCATTTTGCACACTTAAATCAACCCGTTAACAAATCACACATACAGCACACACTAAAACGATGCCAGACGAAGACACCAGCGCGCAAAACGCCTCACGAGCCAACCAGCCCTTGAGCTGCGTCTAATGATTCCTCCATCATTTAGCAGCATCTGCCAACAATGCTGAACAGCTCCACTCTGATCAAAAATCGGTCCATAAATCATGAGCTCGGCTCAAAAGCACACAGCTGGGGGAAAGGCTGCAATTCATTTCCTAAAATGTATCAATATCACACAGAAACGCCCCACAGCCACGGCCTTTCACTTGACTAACAGAGGAATTATCTTAGCTGACACAGGGCGGGGAGGGAAAAGAAGAAAAAGAGAAAAAAAAAAAATATCACTGCTTCATTAAGTGTCTGGCTCTGACTCCGGGGCATGTTTTTCTCCCTCACTTTCTGGCTCTCTGTGTATCACTCAAGCAGCAAATACAGACACGTACGGGAGGGGAAAAAAAGCATGTACGCTTGCTCTCTTTGTCCCCATCTTGGCGACAAACACAAACACAAACACACCCCATCAGCCTCAGCCGCTCAATCACACACAGCCTTCGGCGTTTGATTCAGTGTGTATCCGCGGGGCCTTGGGACTGATACTGCTGTTACTGCAGTCTTCCACTGTCCTCCTCCTCCTCCTCCTCCACCTCCTCGTTGCTAGCCTCAGTCCTGCTCCCCCGCTCTCATTTGCTGAGCGGCGGCAACAGGCAGAAACACGATTGGTCAGCGGGAGTAGTGGATGCAACGTCACGCCACTGTGGCTTGTGGCGGTGCAGAAAATCAGAGATATGTTGTGAGTATTGGCAGTTTTCTGCAGCGGGTGGAGTGTTAGATCATTATGGCTGGAAAGAGCAGGAGGGGCAGGTGAGACAGCAGAGATGAAAAGGAGAGTTTTAATTATCACAGTTATTGGCTTCCCACATTGCATCTAATTCGTTAGAAAGCACAACACGCAGAGAAATCTCCAAGCAACAAAAGCGCATTTCAGGAAAATGTAATATAGAGTTTCCCGCGGCCACCGACTGCTACAATTAATGTGAAACCCGAGAATACGAGTTGGTATGTTACTGCAGAGATAACTTATTAAATTGTAGTGAAAGATCCTGTACTCACATCTCAAATCAAATCAATGACGACAAATTTGCTTTAAAGAATAGCTCAACTGAAACTTTCTTTCTGATAATAAGATGAAACAATCAGGAATCACTTTATTTTAAAGGTTAATTCCATTTCCTAATAATTTCTTGAGGGCTTCCTGAAAAGAATGTAATTGGATACTTTATATAGAGAAAATACAAAATTCAATACAAAAGTTAATTTAGTTTGAGCTTACTGTGTTTCAGAGGAGTTTCTTTAAAGAACAGCTCCATTTAAGCCAAAATAAATATTCATTCATTGTTTATTACTGTAAATTTTATTCTTCACAACTTGAACTGTATGCTTCATTTGACACATTTCACACTTTTGCATGTTAATGTGGAAGTGTACCAATTTAACATAATCTCAATTTTACCTGCAATTAGTATCAAATTGGGAAAGTGTCAGGAATTTAGCTCCTGTCCTATAAAAAGAAGCCTTACAGAAAACTGACATCAATTTCATGTCTGTGTGTTAACTATGAAGCTGTAGTCAACATGTTTGGCCTGTAAAGAAGATTACATCTGATCTGATTTGAAAAAAAACTTTATTTTGGCCGTTTCCATCAGCTCCAATCTTAAATATCCCTTTAAGGGGTAAAAAGTTCAGTAAAGGCAGACATACTGCATATTTCAGCTAACTTTAACAAAGACATGGGTATAAGAATTAATGGATGCAGAACTTTCTTTCCTTTTGTCTTGTAATTAATTTGCTTGCTATATTTGTTCTTACAATTAGTCTGTTTGGTCGTTATTAGAGGAGCTCTGAGACCAGTGTGGGCAGAGGGTTCAGTGATTCATGGTGAGCTTGTGTGATGGATGCACCATTTTCGAAAACACGAAATCAATTTAAAAAAAAAAAAAGTTAACAAAAACACCCTCTTCTTCCTTTCTCCTTTTTGTGTGTGTCTGAGAGACTACGAACTGCCAATGATATAAACATCTCATCTGACCCCGGAGCAGAGGTGGGTGTGAAATACAGCTCATTTGCTGAAGCGCCAACCTTTGATTATCTGCCCACTCCAATTTGGGCAAAAAGCCCCTGTGTCAGAGCCTGTCCATCCCATTTGAACCATGTCCTTGAAACAGCATAGAGCACCCCCACTGTCTCCATGTGGACAGACTGGGGCTCTACAGATAAAGGATGCTACATGCCACCACTGGCAAAATGGCCTTGGATCGTCTAAGCCTTTCTTTTTCCCTGTAGAGAACAAAAGGACGCCCACCTCTCTGATGCTGGCATCATATGCTGCTCAAATCTGATGATGATCTGAACTTTTACCCAGTTTTTGGAATCGGTTTTCAGACTTGCTATATGACCAGTCCACAGTATGTACGGTAGGGACTTGGAAAACAAGACTTGTATATGGCTGAATTTCAAGAAAAGTAAGAAAACAGCTGCAGCAAAATTATACACATTTCTATTCAAGAAGCTTCAACAAAAAGTCTGGTGATATTTTCTTTATTGTCAACAAACCCAATGAAAAGCACCAAACAAGCAACAAATTCATCCTAACAAGTAGTACCTGATCTTAAAATCCTGATCTTATTCCTCTGTGCCATAGAGGTCCACTAAAGTCCAAAAACTATCCCTTCATTAGCATGTACCCGAGCACTGTCGATCCCACAGACTGTCCTGCTGTTGAAAATTCTAGTTCTAAACCTGCAAATACACAAAAAATACACCATTTGCTCCTGTTTGAGTAACATTTCAAAATGTCATTATTTAGCTGTTTTAGGAAAGTGTCATCTCCACCAGGTAAAGGCAATCATGTTTGGTTGTGTGTTTGTATCCATGTGTCAGTCCGCATCTCGCAAAACTAATGGTCCCAGCCTAATATTTTTTGTGTACATTTATGACTGTATGCTCAAGGACCTCCCGTGGTTGTGGTCATTTGCAATTAAAAACAAAACACTGTTTTATTGACTGCTTTGTTTTATACCACCATTGATTGCTGACTCTTCACTCCTCTTAAGCGAGGACACTGGTTTTGGTCTTTTCATGGGATTTGCAGTAACAAAGACACAGAACACTGTCAGCCTTGAGCCCATATAGGCAAATACAGTATATGGGTTCTAAGGTCATGTCTGGGGCATTTTGCCTTTGACAGTATATATTAAAGAAATTCATGGAGAGGGAGAGTGCTGATTCAAACCAGGGACATTGCTGCTTAGGTGGTATAAGTCCCAGCAAGCCACAGTGATGCCCAAATGGCAAGTATTTTTTAAACATCTTGACTTGGCAAATGCCATCTATTTAAATATATTCGTAGTTTGGAGTCATGGGAGGCATTACTTTCTCACCAACTCTTGTTCCTTAAAATCTGTTTCAGCCCTTTTGATAGATGCTGATATAAGTATTTCTTAAAATCAAAAGGTCAAATCAATTCATGTTTATTGCCATCATAATTATTGTTGTGAATAAGGAATGAATTCATAGCATGTTGCTTTGTTTCAGTACAAAAAGCTAAAAAGCTTTTAACATGTTTATTACAGTCTTTATACTAAACCTTCAACAGTCACAGGATTCATGTGTCAACCAGTGCTCTCATTTGCACATCTGTTCATTACAGGACAGAAAGCAGTGACTGGTTGGAGGCACCAACATCTGTCACCACTGGTGTCCCTGGCACCAGCCGATCCGGTCACACAAACACTGAATGTTGTAAAGGGGACATATTTGTCATGGGTCAACTGCAAACCAGGATGTGTATTCATGAGAGGAGTATTAATCTCTTTGGTTTAAGGCTTCTCTGCTGCAGCTGCTCAGTGAATGTGCTGCAGTTACCTGGAGTGACCCAGTAACACGTCTCCATCTCCACCTTCCTCTCTGTCTCACTTTCTCGAATTGACTCCTCTCTCCTCTTTTCCCACGTTCCTCTGATCAGGCTTTATCCTCCCACAACTACCCAACCCCTCCCTCCCTCCCTCCGCTCCCGTATTGTCAGTTGGCAGGCCGGCCGGCTCAAGCTGGTCAACCTGATGCCCTTCTCCAGCAGGCATCACTGGCAGCATTTGGCACTTTCTGCAGCTCGCTGAAATTCACTGAGCACAGACATTAGCTTACTCGAGTGTGATACAATTAAAGTGATGTAAAAGCTGAAATGCAGAGGAAATGGGAGTTGTCTTGTTTAATAAATCCAACATGGTAATCTGCAAGGTTTTGTGTGTTCCCACGATCAACACACCAGCACACCTAATATAAGGGAAACTATGATTTGTTTATATAAATATTAGTTTAAAACATCAGTGGCTTTGGCAGGTACATAACCACTCAATAAGAAAAGATGACATGAGGGGTGTCAGAGGGACAGGCGTGTTAGCCAGACCAGTGAGAGAAAGAATAGCTCCTAAATGGAGAGTGACACTTGCGATGGACATGGAAAATGAAGACAGAGCCTCCAGGAGATCTCTGGGCAGCTGTCAATCACATCAAACTGACTCGCACCAAATCAGCAGAGAAAAGTAGAAGCCGGCTCCTCTGACTTAGGATCTAAGTGCCTGTAATGTTTTCCAGTCAGATTTAATAGGTTGTTATAAGTGGAAAAACCTGCAGTCACATTCACGTAAGGATCAATCAGCTCTGTGGCGTAACTTTCCTGCCATTATTCAAACAAGCAGAGATGAAGTTAAACTGCTGTCTATCCTTTAACTGTGTATGCTCGCTATTAAAAATCCATGCTCCCAATGGAAGTTCATCTTGTTTTACCAAACATAAACTTGCACAAAGCAACATTTTATGCCTGAAGTGAAACCGAGACATAAATGTTTGAAATATTTAAGGCATGACAGACTTCATCACGAACATCACTGCAGTAGCACAACAGTAACTGACCTAAATGTTGTTTTGACAATGGTGAGGAAAAGCCTTCTTGCAGCTGCATTGCAAGTGTTAGCGTGCTGCTGTTTAAATGTGGGCGGAATCAATGAAACAGTAAATCAGATGTGAAATTTCTAAAAGCCAATCAATGCATCCTGAAGGTGGAGCTCAGTATAGGTATGATTGATGGTGTTCCTGTACGCCCCCTTGTTCTAATCTGCACTCCAACAAGTCTTATCACAGTGGATGTGTTACTTAACTGGCTATAACATGGCTGAAAAGACACCATTAAGACTCCATTAAAACCTAAAGATGTAAATGGAAAATGGACTGCATTTATACAGCTTTATCCCCAGAGTGGTGTAAAGAGCTCTGCACACAATATTAATGCAGTGATAGTGGTGGAGCTGCCACGCAAACTGTGGGCACGATGGTCGTCTCACTGGCCGAAGAGTAAACTGGACACTCATCACTGGACTGGACCTGAAGGTGGTGGGCTTCTGACAGCTGTATGTGGTCTCTGCTGCATGACTTTGATGATACAGCCAGAGCAATTACATATGAGAGACTCCAAATTACTATCTACACGTATATTGAACCATTACCTTAATACATTTTGCAAATTTCCCCGTTGTGGGACAAATAAAGGAATATCTCATCTTATCTTAATTTTGTATCTTTTCTGATTGGCAAAGTGAGCTTCATTTAAGTTCTATGCTGGATGTTAAATGTGTATTGTAAGGCTGTCGCTTTTATTAAAAAATTCAAAGAGTTCAAATTAAGGCTGTTAAGTTTTTTAAAAAGTTTGAACAAATTCAAATAAACACCTAATTTATTCAAATGAATTTAAATGCATATCCTAAAGGTAAAGGTTGTCCAGTTGACGTGGCTCCACTTTTTGGTGCCTCTGCTGCTTCACTTGAGTGGCAACCTGGCAGGTGAGTCTTTCCTTCGGATTTCATGTTGTTGTAGATGAATGCACCTGCTTTTTATAAAACTGCCAGTAAGGCTACTAGATCAGTTTTCACGTATCCCTTGTAAAGTGGTTTGTTTTTTTGTTTTTTAAAAAAGGGGGGGTCCAGGCTAAATACCACTGTCTTGTGCTCTCTAGCGCCACAGTTGTATTTACCCCTGGTGCTGTGCACTCTGGGGTTCAAGCTGATAGCCCTAATCTGTCTCTAGATGCTATCCCTAGAACAAGTGAGTGACCTATGTGCGCTGTCGGTCTCGCACTCCTGCCTCTCTGTTAGAGAGGACGGGAGTGGGGGACTATTACAGTGTGCGATCAACATCCCACCCTTCTGCAGCAGCAGGGCTGTGTGGAGGGAGAGTAATATCACTCAATGCCTTTTTTCCTCAGCGCAGACATGGTGTTAATTCTACAACATAGTTCAGGATAAAGCTACGTGGGTTGTGCTCTAATTAATTTAGAAGAATATTATTTTGGGAAATACAATTATTATCTGCCAAGAGTTAGATGAGAAGATCGATCTCATGTCTGTACAGTTAATATGTAGCTACAACCCTGATTCCAAAAAAGCTGAGATACTGTAAATAAAACAGAATGTGATCATTTGCTAATCATTTTTGATATATACTCATTTGAAAACAGTAGAAAGAGAATATATTTAATGTTTGACCTCATCAGCTTCATTGCATTTGGTAAATATCTGCTTATTCTGAATTTGATGGCAACAACACGTTTCAAACAAGTTGAGCTGACTGATCCAAAAACACCTGTTTGGATCAGTCCACAGGTAAACAGGTTCATTGATAAGAGGTGATAGTATCATGATTGAATGGTTGATGAAAGGTTCATCCTGGAAAGACTCAGTCATTCACAAGCAAGGATGGAGAGAGGTTCACCACCACAACACAAATCCCAACTTTTCTGAAATCGGAGTTGTAGAACCACTGGCCAATTAGGTTAGCTTACCTTAAAGACTGGAAACAGGGAAAAAAGCAAACCTGGTTCACTCCAAAGGTGTCAAAATGTGCCTACCAGCAACTCTAAAGCTCACTAATTAACACATTATGTCTTGTTCGTTTAACACATACAAAAACTGAAGTGTAAAAATAACACATGGTTTTCAGGGTGGACTGTATCTTGGCTGGGTAAATTAACTTTGGAGTCTCGTCGTGACCACAAGGTTGCCAAGAAACCAGCGGAGACTCAAGAAGTCCAAGAAATGGTCTGACACATAATCACCCATAAAACCACAACATGCTGTTTTTACACTAAACAAACAATGTCGAAGCATTCCTCTGCACAAATTCAGATTACTTATTTTTTTAACCTGACATTTTGAAAAGGTGAAAAAGCCCTCGTGCACGGACTGAAGGAAACGGGTGAATCATCATGAAGTGGTACAGTCACGTCTGACCGAATGAGAGTACAGGTCATCATGCGAGTTGCAGTACTGGTGTCAGGGTAGGCTGAGAGAGAGAGAGAGAGAGAGAGATGACTGATCTCTCCCATCGAGCAGCACTTAGTGAACAGCCTGTCTTGCCGCTACAGCAGCCAACTAGCACCACGCAGGCAACTACACTTGATATTCCCAGCACAGCTCAGCTGAAATGGGACATCTGTTAGCTTCCTGCAGCTCGGCCTCCATAAACCCACCTCCCTCACAATAAGGTATCATCAGAGGAATATGGATGAACTGCCCAGCTGCTGTGGTATTAATTAGCAACACAAACTGATGGAATTCAGTTTAAGATAATATTTTGGTGCACTCTTCATCGACTGAGCGTTCAAGCACGTGTTGTTTTTAAGAGCAGGCAGGCCACCCTTATAATTTTTCTAGAAAACTGAGAGGTATGCAGATACAGAGGGATTTAAGGACAAACAGTGCCCGAGCTGCAAATCGATCCAACACCTATGCAGAGCGATCCTCTGAATTTGAGAGTGTGCTGCCCTAAGGCTGCAACAGACTGTACATCGGGTACTTCAGGAGGTCTAGAGTAGATGCTGCTGACAGGTTTATCCTGTTCAACACCCTTTAATCTACTCCTCTGCTTCGGAGAACTCGTCAAATTGCTCTTCCTATGCCAGTTGCCGTGCTGTTTCTCCTCACACTGCTGACACTCAGCTCAATAAAAGGTTTTCAATTGAACCATGAACTCCAGCTGGAGATGTCAGTCCATCAAAAGAACAATTGTCACTGTAGTGGACGGGGTTCTTGAGCAGAGCGATAAACCATTCACATGCGAACATTACTATTTTCAAAGACTTGTGATTGCTCAAAATGACAGAGGTTGCGAGAGCGAGGCTCTTTTCTCTTGTCATTCACTCAAACGTTCTCTTTTAACCTCTTCTCTCCGATAACTGCTTTTCACATCACTTACCTGCAATCGCAAACCAGGCCGAAAATGAACACTTTTCAGGCCTCAATACATTTCACTTTGCATTATAGATCTATAAAACATGTATACATTAACACACTGTACAAAAGTGAAGCAATTTCAGCAAAGATGCAACCAAACATCCTTGACAGAAGTCTTTACTAATACGCAGCCGCTGTCAGCAGAATGACATGCAGCACAGATGAATCCAGAAACAAAACAGAGAAAAACGCTCAGAACGGTTCATGCTTCAAAGAAAAGGCAAGGACTGCATTGTAAACACATCTAAAATGTGTGGTTATCACACCTCACTGACTTGAAACAAAATGCTCCTCTCCAGATGCATTAACAAGCCCTTTCACGCTGGGCCGTGCGCACAGGCCGAGCTAGTTTCAGCTCCCCGAGCCCAGTGGTGGGTAGAGTAAACAATAACGGTACTCAAGTAAAAGTACTGTTACTTTGTAATATAATGACTCAAGTAGAAGTAAAAGTACTCATAAAAATAAGTACTTGAGTAGTGAGTAACTTCAGATGCAATTTATTACTTCAAAAACAAAAACTGTTTCCACTGACATCAGCTGAGACATTGACCTGTTCCTCAAAGGAGTTTAGCTTGAAGCTGAACAGTAACATCAAATTTGACGGTGTATGATCTCAAACGTTATTATTTATATTTATATTATTGCTAAAACAGAAATTTTAACTGACTGACTGTGATCGGCTGGAGGCTGAAATGTTGACATATAACATTACGCCGGCTTATTAAAGTACCGTAACCGGCGCCGAAGCCGGCCGGTACGGCCGGTACCACCGGGTTAGCCGGCTAGCTCGGTGAGACGCCGGCGGTTCATCTTCTGCCATGTTGTTGAGCTACAGGGAGGTGAAGGAGGGCCGTGGAGGGGCGGGGCACACCTCCGTCCACCTGCGGTGCTGCCGCTGTGATTGGTTAAGGATGTGTCCCTCAGCCGAGAGCTGCAGAGCTGCGTCTGAGCTCATCTCAATTTATTTATAGATAAATTAATGTAACGACAAGCATGTAGCCCAAAGTAACGGAGTAAAAGTACATATATTTTCTCACAAATTTACTCGAGTAAGAGTAAAAGTATTCTGCAAAATAACTACTCTTAAAAGTACAATTTATCAAAAAAAATACTCAAGTACATGTAACGGAGTAAATGTAACGTGGTACTACCCACCGCTGTTAATAATGAAGAAGGAAACATAATAATTAGAAACAGGTGTATGTTAGATTATGTCTAACAGTCAAACTAAACATCAACATTACTGCAGGATTTCTTTCTCATTACTTTTACTTTTAAACATCAACATGATTCTTTAAACTGATTCAAATGGTTGAGCTTCATGGCAACAGAAGAATGTTGTGATGCATTAAAGGCGCTACGTGCGAATATTTTAGAATGTAAAAGGTGTATATATATCAGCTGCTCAGAGCCAAAAAGCCAGAATTCGCTTTTCACTGATTGTAGTTGAACTGAGTCTTCGCGTTCCCAGAAAAACATTTTCATTGCTCACATTTGTCAGCAACATTACAGAATCTGCAAACAACATTCCATTTTTTCTTTGTCAACGTCTTCAACCAGCATGGCAAGAAGAGAACTCCAAGCCAACAGGGTAAGACATTTTATTCACCACTGCACTTAGAGTCAAGACTACTGATGTTGTTCAGCAAACAACTGATTTATCAGATATACAGTCATTTATGTGAAATACTTTTTAAATTCATATACGATAAATAGAGGAAAGTCATGTTTCTATTTAGACTTGTATGTAAATATAACATATTTCCACATGGTATTCTTAATAATAACATTGATCGACAGATTGTTTGAAGATGTTTTTCTGTGCTCATTCTGAACAGAGCTTCAACAAAGCCATTGAAGACATGAGACGACAAGCCGAAAAGGAGGGACGGCCCAGGAACACAACAAGAACCGTGGTTCCCAACCGAATGGATTCCAGCAGAGGTGAGAGACAGCAGCTTCTGGATGGCAAAAACCTCCAGAAGAGGCTGTCCCCAACCGAGCAGGAAAACAAAAGGTTGAAGGCCGACCTCCACAAGGCAAGAGAAGAGCTCAGGAAGAAGGACAAGGAGGTGGGCTCTCTCCACCACCGTCTCACTGCTCTGCAAGACGACTACGATGCAGCCCTGGAGTCCTGGAGGGAGGTAATGAAGACAAGAGATGAGGAGATCATCTCTCTTCAGCGGAGCCTCCACGCTCATGAGGAGAAGAGGAAGAGAGCCGCTTTGGACTCCGGGCTGCAGAGTATGGAAGAGCGGTGGCAGAAGGAAGTCAGCCAGCTGCAAGAGCTCCTCACAGAGAAGGACAGAGAAGTCAGCAGGGCCGATAACAAGAGGAGAGCAAGAAACAAAGCTCTTGTCGACACCTTGGCCCTGCTGGACACCACACAGACTGCTCTCACAAAGAACGAGCAGAAGTGTGAAGCTCTGGAGGAGGAGCTCTGCAAGCAGCTGGCAGAGAAGGATGAAAGCCACCGCAAGGAGCTCGCAGAGAAAGACGAGACCTTCGGGAAGGTCCTGGCCGAGAAGGAGGAGAGCTGCAGGAAGGAGCTGTCGGAGGAGCTGGAGAAAGCCCAGAAGGAGCTCTCTGACAGGGAAGACGTGTTGAGGAGGCAGCTCTCCGACATGGAAGGGACCTTCCAGAAGGAGCTCTCAGACAGCATCTTAACATCACAAAAGCAGCTGTCTGATCTCTGCGAGTCCTGGGAGAGGAAAGCAGAGCAGTGGGAAGAGGAGAGGAGAGAGCTGAAGGAGACCCTCGTAGTCAAGGAGAAGATCTGGAGCTACGAGGAGTCAGAGATGAAGGAAGAGCTCCACCTCCTGAGAGGAGAAAACAGCCAGCTTCAGGTATGTTGTCTCAGCTGATCTTTTGGATTTTCACATCTTCTGTGAGAAGACTAAGACCTTTGGAAGTGAAATAACAACACGCTCTCTTTGTCTTTTCAGAAGATCGCCATGAAAAATGAGCAGAAAACAAGCTTCTGGAGCTGCTGCTTTTCTCCCTCAGTGTAAACACTGAGAAATACTTTTGAGCCGTTCAACAGCCAGCTTCAGGTATGCCGCTCAGCTCATCTTCTGGATTCAAACTACTTGTTTCAGAAGACTAAGATCTTTGGAAGTGAAATAACAACATGCTCTCTTTCTCTTTTCAGAAGATCGCCATGAAGACCAGGCAGATCAAAGCTTCTGGAGCTGCTGTTGTCAAACCTGAACATTTGTAAATAGTTGTGTTTGTAAATAGTTTGTTTCAATTGCCATTTATAAATTGCTGTTCTTGTAGATAGTTTGTTTCAATTGCCATTTGTAAATTGTTGTTCTCGTAGATAGTTTGTTTCAATTGCATTTGTAAATAGTTGTTCTTGTAAATAGTTTTTTTCAATTGATAAATAAATCTTTTTCAATTGAAATGAATTGAGTCGAACTGAATACTTTGTAGTAAATAAGTTTGTAGTAAATAAGCAGTGGTGGGTAGAGTAAACCATACCGGTACTCAAGTAAAAGTACTGTTACTTTATAATATAATGACTCAAGTAGAAGTAAAAGTACTCATAATAATAAGTACTTGGGTAAGAGTAAAAAAAGTACCTTGTAAAAAAACTACTCAAGTTGTGAGTAACTTCAGATGCAATTTCTTACTTCAAAAACAAAAACTGTTTCCACTGACATCAGCTGAGACATTGACCTGTTCCTCAAAGGAGTTTAGCTTGAAGCTAAATAGTAACATCAAATTTGACGGTATATGATCTCAAACGTTATTATTTATATTTATATTATTGCTAAAACAGAAATTTTAACTGACTGATTGTGATCGGCTGGAGGCTGAAATGTTGACATATAACATTACGCCGGCTTATTAAAGTACCGTAACCGGCGCCGAAGCCGGCCGGTATGGCTGGTACCACCGGGTTAGCCGGCGGCTGGTACCAGCGGGTTAGCCGGCCAGTACCAGCGAGTTAGCCGGCTAGCTAGGTGAGACGCCGGCGGTTCATCTTCTGCCATGTTCCTAAACGACAGGGAGGTGAAGGAGGGACGTGGAGGGGCGGGGCACACCTCCGTCCACCTGCGGTGCTGCTGCTGTGATTGGTTAAGGATGTGTCCCTCAGCCGAGAGCTGCAGAGCTGCGTCTGAGCTCATCTCAATTTATTTATTGATAAATTAATGTAACGACAAGCATGTAGCCCAAAGTAACAGAGTAAAAGTACATATATTTTCTCACAAATTTACTCGAGTAAGAGTAAAAGTATTCTGCAAAATAACTACTCTTAAAAGTACAATTTATCAAAAAATAGTACATGTAACGGAGTAAATGTAACGTGGTACTACCCACCACTGCCCGAGCCACTGTAAACACTGGAACCATGTGGCTGACCTGCTCCACAGATTAGTGATCTACTTGCGCACACACACTCTGACACCAGCTTTTATTTGACATATGTGCTACATACCCACAGGAATGAGACTCTAAATATGGCTGACAAACTGTTATTATCTGAACTGCATTATCCTCACCAGTAGCCATCCATCAACAAAGTGGACATAACTGCTGTGTATTTTTAGCCCCTAATGAATCACAAACAGATACGTGCTGTAGGACACTGGACATATCAGGCCAGCTGTGGAGCATGGATGTGTATGCATGGCTACAAAGACTGCATGTGATCTTGTTCTGCTGCTTTGTGGGACCAGTGTTTGTTGTGGATCAAAGGAATAAAGGTGTTTTCAAGATATTTTATAGTAAACTCCTTAAGTAATATGGTGCATACCTAATGTTTGACAAATTTTCAACCAAGGCCTGAAAAAGACCCATATCACATGGCCTTTGTCAGCAGGTGAAATTTGCTTAGCTGTCATGGAACTTTTTCTATTATTTTGAACACTTTAGTCGTCCTCGTCCACGTTGGCTTAAAAGTTAAAGTAAAAGCTTATTTGTTTTCTAGTCAATAGTTAAATGAGAAGCTTGATACCACCCTCATGTCTATATACCAGTATGGAGGTACAGACAGCAGCTGGCAAACTAAGCATAAAAACTGGAAACACCCACTGTGGGACGAATAAAGGCTTATCTTATCTTAACTTAACTTAGCAGTTCATTCAGACACTGCATTTGGTGCCTCTGCCAGCCAATCAAGCTGCAGATTACAGTGAATAATTTCCAATGAGAAACATTGACTGATAGAGAGCTTCATCACATGGTGCAATGGCAAATCGCAAATCAGCAAAACCAATGAGTTTTGTGCTGCTGTGTGTCTATTAGTGTATATGTTCATTGAGTGAAGCAAAAAGTCAAATTCCTTGTATATGCTCATGTGTTTGGCCAGCAAAGCTGATCCTGACAGAACACAAAGTTGTAGCCATGACAGTAAACAATGCTTCAAATATGGACATTGCTGCAAAGAAGCTACAAATTCTAAAACATGGATGATTCACACACATTCACACACGTAGCACAGAAGATCTATACAGTCGCCACAGTTTCAAGGTGGGCACACGATCTGCCCTCCTGCTCCTGAGTTATGGTGTTGAATAATGGTCAGAAAAATGTTTTTGCAGAACATTATGACGTAACAGTGAAGCTGACCTTTGACCTTTTGGATATAAAATGTCATCACTATCCTATTATACATTTATGTGAACTCTTGTCATAATCAGCGTATGAATTCTTGAGTTATGGCCAAAAAGCTCACAGCGGCCTTGACCTTTGACCCCAAATTCAAATCGGTTCATCCTTGTGGCAACGTGGATGAAAACTGAAATTTAAAGAAAATTTCCTCAAGGCATTCGTAAGATGTATGGACAAGCCAAAAACATAATACCTCCATGCCGAGGACAGCTGCGGACAAAAATGACCATAGAGGTGAATCAGTGCTTCTACGACACACTCTCAACACAACTTTCAAATAATTAGCATCTCAAAGTAGTAGTTGTTCCACAGGCAATTGTTATTTTGTCCACCCGCTGCAGGATTTGCATTTAGGTTTAGGATTAGAGCACGGATTAGGTTTATTTTGGAGTAAGGGCCAAGGTTAAGCATGTAGTGGTGAGGGTGAGGGTAAGGGTTACAGGTTATGGATTAAATCATCAGTGGGAGGTTCTCATCAGAACCAAAGCCTATCGCACTGCAATACTGGTCAAAAGACATGATGACGCACAGCATTGAGTCCCCATGAATTAAACAGTGAGTCTAGTCTTTCTCCTTCACTGGCCGCTGCTGATGGCCGCTGGTTGCAGCAGCAGTGTGTTGATGAGGAAGGCTACAGTCACAGTACAGCATAACTTGCATTTTTTTTCTCCCCCAACATAAAAAAACACAGTGAGCCTGTGGCCTGTCTTTGCTTTGTCCTTGTCGTGTTGACTCCCTCCCTTTCCTCCTTCCCTTCCTTCCTTCCTCCCCACCCCACGCCACCACCGCCAAGCGAGCGCCAGTCTGCCCCAGCTGGGTTTTTAGATGCAGGGACTTGGGCACGGCGGGATGGAGCAGCAACTTCTCTCCATTCTCTCACTCTCTCTCTCTCTCCCCCCAGAGCATCTTCTGCACCACTGCTCTGCCACCATTAATTCATCAGCGCAAATCTCCTGCAAACTTCCTAAACAAACGAGTGTGCTGACTTCTGCTCCTCAGCACACACACAAACACAGGTCACCCAAGTTGAGACCTCCTCAGAAGCGGCACACACGCGAGCTCTGAGTCGCTGTCCAACACACTGAACGATGCTGTATTGATATCTGCTCCGTGATCTAGATGGAAACGGACAGACACGGCCTCTCTGTGTGTTTGACCTAATAGCTGCTGACACAAATACTTGTTTTCGAATTCAGTGCCCTCCAAAAAAAGGAAGTGCAGATGTGAACCTGTTTAATGATAAGTTGGCTAATGAGTTTATCCACTCCCCGATTCACATCTGTTTTGTTTACCTCACTCCACGGAGAAGCCCCTCCGGGAACGTGCACACCAATGCTATCAGCTCCATCTGAAAGAACTGGGTAAACAAATCTCACGCTCTTGTGTACTGTGTTAATTTACAGTAGTAGATAACAATTTGGGAAGCTCCCACTGTTTGCTTTGCATATTTAAACAAAAAAAAAGCTCCTACAAAAGCAAGATGAAAGAACAGAATACCAATTTAGATCCTCCTTACTCTAAACTCTAAAGGAAAGACTGAAGAAACTGACTGATATAATGAGACGAAGCTGGGTTTAAAACTGCAAAACAATATCAGCACATTCCTGGAACTTCCACAGTCTCTGATTAATCTCCAGCATTAATTAAGAGGATCAACCTATTTATTATATAATTTATTATTACAATTGAACATAGAGGGCAACTGACATTGTATTTAAGGTCAATACCAATATTGATATTTCAGATTTGAACACTGTAAGAATACATCAGCTGATATTCATTTGTTTCTGGATATGAAAGAATTTTGACAACAGCATGATGCAGGACATTTTACAGCTGAAAGGTAAACTTGTCAGTGCTCTCTGGTAGACAAACTATGCAATGGTGACATGGTTTCTAAATGATCATATCTTTGGCATTTCTGTGCTGCAATTTCTTCTTATTTATTGGTCGACATACGCACCAATTTATATCTGTGAAAAACTACAATACTTCTTATTACTGAAAGAGAGAAAAGTCTTTTGGGACGAGTCTTTTGGGAAACATCAGAAATGCTCCTTTAGCCTCCGAGCCACTGAGTGGGCGGCCAGTGTAAGTGTTTGATTGACAACTGAGCCAGCCGACACACAGAGCAACAATCTAAACAACCTTGTGCTGCTAACTGTTGCTTACAAGCTGAGAAAGACAGTGTTTTGTCAGCAGTGATGCAGAACAATAAAGACCGTATTGTTTGGAAGTTTCAGCTGCCAAGTCAGTTGAATGAAATCATTTGATTGGGTGCAAACAAACTTTTCTAACATGTCGACTGGGAAATAAATGCATTCTCAGTATGTACAGAGAGACGTTGGACTTTAAAAGGTGTGTGGAAAAAAGCAAATGAATGTCCTTATATAGGGCAGACTTGCTAACATGGATGATGTTTTATGACTAAATTAATGTTTAAACTCTATTTTCTTATCTTACATAATCCTAACAGCTGGATATTTGTTAGAGTTTAATGCCTTTAGACACGTCTAAAAAGCTGACTACACACACGCGCGGCATGTTGTTGCTCCAGGGTTGAATGTTAATCACAACCGACAGAGAACAATGCAGCTGCCACATGCATGACTTTCAAGGTGTCACCTCCTTGTACACGCACAATACATAGACATCTAAGAACATACAACACGTGACTCAGTTCTCAATAACTCATGTCAGCACACAGGATACATAATTTTATAATGAAATCCATAATTCAGCATTTTGCAATTAATTTCTGTTCGATAAATTCCCACCACCAACTGTGCACACATATTTCCACACAAACACTGTTCTGATGCTGCATACAGTACATGTGCTCCAAAAATACCAACAGTATCCCCCAACCTTTCAGGAGAAGCCAGTCTCTCATCAATTACTTTCTCATTGAGAACAGATGGCGCGGTTCGGTCAAACGGTCGAGAGATGAGGACGAGGACGAGGAGTGCAAACTTCACAGCTAATGCTGGCTCTGCGTGTGCGTCTGCACAGACGCATATGTCATGTTAAAGGATATGTTTATCCGAACAGATCTCAGGCATCATCGAGTATTTATGATCCCTGTGGGACTTACACATGTCGGTGCTGACATAACATGCAGCATTAAGGGGCACTGAAGTGATCGCCATCCAGTCTCAGATGAATATTATTAAGCCACAGGAGTGTTACTTCTCAGTGAGTTCAGTGGTTGTCGATTCCTCTCACACGCCACATGTTCACCCTGCAGTTGTGAAGCGTCCTGAATTCTGATGCTTTTCCCTTTTATGTGACACAGATTTGATTTGACATTCATATGTACACCATATATCCTCAATCTTAAGCTATATCTGATACAAGTATGACCTGTGGCCATACGACTGAAGTCTACACTGTCTGATTATGTGGTTTTCATGTTACTTTCCATATGACTGTATTACATCTCTGGGTCTATCTAACTAGAAAATATGAAGTATAACTAGAAAGAGTGCAATTTTACTTTAGCATTAGCGGATCGCTGTATAATTTTAAGAGACACAGCCATGTGCCCCCTCTTCCTCTCCTTTCCTCCACAAACTTTCATCAGACATCTATCTGGGCCACCAGGTTCCTGCCTACACTCAAATGCCAAATCCACTTTTTTCTGATCAAAGTGGATTAAAGGTACAGTGGTGAAGATTAGAAACATGTCCCGGAGTGCTCATTTCACTGGCTCTGCCAAGGTGTGTGTCAACCGAGGTATCTGTGTATACGTGCGGACATGGACCTACTTAATACACAACCAGGGCACCAGGTCTTGACCAGAACCTTAAGACCTAGATCCAATAAGGTGGCAATTATAAGAATGACGATGGACACTTTGCCCCAGGTGATGTGTGGATTTACAATATATGCTATCCGGGAGCGTGAGTTGAGATTTCCTTACAGGGTTTTTTGGAGCTGTGGTGGTTAAGGGTTCAGTATACTTCAAATGAACTATGTCGTGAGACATGTCTTCAACCATGTCTAAATGCAAATGTGTTTATACCTGTTTTGAAATGGAGACTTCGTAGTCTCAATGCAATGATTCATAAATTACAAACAGGGAAAAGGGCCGTTCTTGTAGTTCTTCAACGTCTCGGATTGAAGACATTCATGCTGAATACTTGACTTTTCAGATTTTCAGATTATAGATATTTTTTTATTTTTCTAAATACGCAGCATTATTACTGAGGTTTTTGTCTTTAATAGACCTTACATGCAATTAAGAGAAATATATTATTCATGGCCTCTGCCCAGTTAAGAGCTCAGTCCAGCCCACCTGCAGGGCAGCTACCCCATGCTGAACTCCTATAACAGCATACAAGGCTCTAATTGTTGTAACTGTAGAATCATGTTTTTGGTCATCATTGCTAATCAGATTTCAACACAGTCAGAGAAATAAAGCTTACATCTTGGTCATAATTCATTTATAAAATCCTAGTGACCCACAGATCAACTCTCCTGCAACAGAGGAGGTTGTAGTTTTGCTCTGTGTCGCACTGCCCTGTTTTTATCACCCTTCTGCTTTTCCAGTTAGTTTTGTAGTTTAGTAATTTTGAGACGAGACTTTGTAAAAGTTTACAAGTTTTCAGGCTGTTATCTTCTGTTGCTCTGTGTACGACAATGCAATCATTCCAACCTTTGTTTGAAGTATACTGAGGCCTTAAGCATTAATGCATTCCTGATGTTGCAGGGCACCAAAACCAATCGGTTTTCTGATCACTACATTTGTTTTTAAGTTTTCAATTATTTTGTAAGAATCACACACATTCACCATTTTGCCTAAAATTCTACTGATTTGGAGAAAATGAAAGCCTTTCTAACCTCTCCAAAGGTTCAACCTTGTGGAAGACAGGTGAGCTGTTGATTCGTAAGGGTCTTGTTTTAATCATGTAGCGCCAGCAACAAAGGCTGTTCAACTTTTGTACTTAAAACAAAGCAGTGTACCTTGATTTTTAGAGGAAAATATTCCCTTTCTTGTGGTTGAAGTTTCTGATCTCTACTATAATGAAATCTGGTACTCCATACAAAAGTCTATACAAAATTTCAACTGCAGAGAAATCAGTTTACTCAGTTTCCTCTCGTTTTTCTTCCTGATTACTGTGAAAAAGTTCATGACCACGGCTGAGATAATGACTGCTACTGGTACAAAGCACTAACACCAAAACATAATGCTTCTTAAACAATCATCTGTTTCCAAATTTTACTACCATTAAGGCCTTTATTCTAATGTCCATTACTGCTCTCAGTTGATGGTGAAGCCGCACTGAAGCTTTACGATTATTTAGCCAGACAGTTGGCTGATTTCGTGCGATCATACAATAGCAGAGAGATCTTGCAAATGGATGGTGTGTGTGTGTGTGTGTGTGTGTGTGTGTGTGTGTGTGTGTGTGTGCGTGAAAAGCTGGTGTGTAAAGCGACTCTCTCCACTTCAGAAGGCTTGTCATTGCAGCCTAATGATGACTGTACCATCTGGTGTCAAAAATCAGAAGGGTATTTTCAATTGGCCTATTAAGACGCTATAGCCACTGCTGAAAAATTACCTGTTCATTGATCAATGCTTTCAAACCCATCTCTGACAAACCAATTGTTTCCTCCACAATCCCACTAAGCCTTTCAAATCTTTCCATTCTGCTCTCCTGGGAGGAAATGCTGGTGCTGTCGATGATGTCTTTTCATTTAGAAATAAAACCCTCCTTTTTTTTGTCCAATCCCCTAACAGAATCGATTAAAAGTGGTTCCCAAACCCTCTATCAGGGTTTGAGGCTTGTTTGAAGACAGAAAATTCCAGGAAAATCACGTATTCTCCATAGTACTTAAGGAATTTGCTATTACACTGTTCAAAGCTCAAGCTTTGGGAGAAGCTCTTACCAGAAAAGGCCTTGCCATTAGTTCTCCTTTGATTTGCTTGCTAAAGAGCCCCAATACAACAAATAGGCCCCTCCACTATTTCCCTTCAAAAGTGGTCTCCATTTGCACAGCAAAAATTTGTGATTATGCTTGTACCTTCCTCTCATTATACTTTCCCTTCCTTCAAAACAAACCTCAATTTAAAATAAAGCTACTTCTTAGACACCATTAGGAAATTGCTTTTGGGTAAAAAGGAGAATCCAGTGAAAAGAGTTGGTACATACCCTGCAGGCTCCAGAATGGGTTCCATTGACTCTTGTGCACGGGAGATAATGGAATCGATCCCTCAAACTGCTTAACTTAAGCATAGGAAAAGGCCTGTCATGTGACCTTGTCCTCATTAGGAGAGTGGGGCACTGTGCTAATTTATTTACCCAATATAACCCAGACAAGCAGGGACGCACAGACAGAACGAGGAGGAGAAGGGGGGAGGGGAGGGAGGCTTGAGCTGGCCAAGCCGATCTCAGCCTGTTACTGATGCCTGAGCCAAGACCTGAGGGGTGGGAGGAGGAGGAAGTGTGTGTATATGATGACAGAGAAAAAGATTGAGATGGACAGGACGGAGAGGAAAAGGATGGGGAGCTGTCAAAGCTAGAGAGACAGAGACAGCAGGCTGGTAATGCAGAAGTAGCAAAGGAAAGAAGAGCAAAAAGATCCAGGCTTGATGGGAATGGGATGGGGGTGTGTTATGTGCCGTGTGTTGCCTGGTCCTCGCTGTGTATCCCGGGTGGCTGGGCTCCAAGGCCGCATCACTTGGGTCCGTTCCAGGTGGTAAAAGCATAAGGGCTCCTGGTGGCGGAGATGTGCCACACTCAGCCATCTGGTGATGAGTCACTCTGTCTCTGCTCTTGTTTGCTCTGACTGGGCATGAGAATGCAGGCCATCAATGTGTGTGTGTGTGTCTGTGTGTGTGTGTGTGTGTGTGTGTGTGTGTGCGTGCATGTGTGTACCTACAAATGCATTAGCACCCTATTCATTGTGACGGGAACTCAGCGGAGACATAATCAGTAAAAGCTGAGAGTATCTGGATTCCATCTGCGATATGGTGATGAGAGAGGCCTTGACAACTCTTTTAATTTAGCAAGGTTGTGACTCTCTAAAACAAAAGTCCTGTGTATAAAATAGCAACGGAGGCGTATTACCAGAAGGCATCAGGAGTGTAGCGTTACATATCCCATTCAAGCATTAGAAACAGAGGCAGAAAATATGCAAAGATGCTAATTTGGTAAAAATGATAAGGTCACGGGAGACAGTGAAAAGACAGAAATGTACTCATGACACACAGTATTCTAGATAGCAACTTGGCATAAAATGCATCCGTGTGTTGCAAATAAAGTGCAAGAAGTATGAGAGACAGGCTGGAGGCCATGCACACAGTAATCTCCCCAGTACTGTGCACGCCTGACGGCGGCATGCATGCTGCCTCCTAGATAGATGCAGCCAACTAACAGCCCTGTTCCTGTGTGACAGCTCCCCTCCTCCAGGCCAGAGCTGACCCAAATCCGTTTTCTCTCTCCTCCGCTTTACCCACGATTCCACATCCGCGGCTGGGACAGCGGGCAATCCACTGTCTCAAATCCCAGTTCCATTGCTCATACAATTATCATGCTGGGGACACTGGTTTAGCAGCCATGCTTCTACTGCCCTCTACCCTCCAACATATAGCCTTACTGCACTGTACAGATAAATACAGTACATAGAGCAGATTACAGAGTACAGTGCTTTGAAAACAGAGGCAGGATTCTTATTCAGATTGTTTCATTTAAAGTCTAATTACTGGTACTAATAAGTATTGTATAAAATAGCATTCATACTTCATGTGACTCGGACACAAAAACTTTTTAAGAGTTAGCAAAATTTGGAAGAATTTCCAAAGACTTGGAATCTAAACTGAAAATTTTCCCATTGTATGATATTTTTACAACCAAAGCATCAAAAACAGTTTGAAATATTTGAAGAAAATCATATTTTCTCAGATGTGAAACAATCTAAGTGTAAGTTTTAAACAGAAATGAACTTGTTTAAAGATGTCTGAAACCTGATTTTAGAAAACATTTTTCACAATAAAATACTTTTTTCGCTTTTTTTCCCACTGAGAAAAAAAAAACGTTCAGAACTCAATTACAATCAAAAATGCCAGATGCAGACCGTATCTGTAACTGCAAGGAGACATCCGAATGATACCAATCTCTTGCAATATTCCTCGTTTTAGCTCTGCCCCTCTGTCCATGTGTTGTGTCTCTTTGCTGAAGATCTAAAACTATCAACATTTAACATAAAACTGTGAGTCACTGGATCTTACAGGAGAAATTGTGTATCAGCACTGCTTTTCAGTGGGAACAAACTGAGGCCTATCTCACAGTAGACATTTTGATTTGTCACAGCAGGAAAAGCACAGACATTACTAATCACATTAATGCTGGCTTTGCTGTCTTGAGCGAGCCAGCAAGCACTATACCAGGACCCTGAAACTGAAGCAGCCATATGGAAATGAGCCATTATTACTTTTATTATTTACCCTTATGCTTTTTCCCTCAGTGACATGTCAAAATGTGTTTTAGGTAAAAAGACCTATGGCCGCTGAGCCTCTAAAGTTCTCTAGGTTTGTTTTTGAGGTTTCAAAGTTGAACTGAACCTTATTCTACTGTTGCACTGTGGTTGCAAAATTGAAGTTGAAGATCACAGCTCTATTTGTACACAATTCATATTGATGCAACCTGACCGCTGATCCTAGATCAGAGCTCCTATTGTGACAGTATTTATAAGTATGGGTGCTGAACGGGCGCTGGCCTTGAGCGTGCTGTCCTATTACATTAACTGTAAGGAGAATCAACACATGCAACACGCTCTTCTGCAGGGATTCAAAACCCACGGCTTCTGAAAAGGAAGGATTCGACACATGGGTCACAAAATGCCGAAGCAGTGTCCTGCCCTGAAACAGCAGCAATAAAAGCTGCAGAGTTAACATTTCCCTTAACTCCAGATCCATCTATCATTGTCATGGAAACTCAATAGTACCTCCAGCAAGACAAAGATGGAGAGTTGCTGGCTGAGGACTCACACAGTGAATCATAATTGGACTGATATCTTTCACATTTAGCAAATTAAGAATGATGGTTCTGTGTCATTCTCCAGATTCCAAAAAAGTTGGGACGCTGTGTAAAACTTAAATGAAATAGAATGCGATCATTTGCAAATCCTTTGTGACATATATTCAATTGAAAACAGTACAAAGACAATATATTTAATGTTTTACTTCATCAACTTATTTGATTTTTGTAAATATCTTCTTATTCTGAATTTGATGGCAGCAACACATTTCAAATAAGTTGGGACAGGAGCAACAAAAGACTGTGAAAGTTGTGGACTGATCCAAAAACACCTGTTTGGATCATTCCACAGGTAAACAGGTTCATTGATAACAGGTGATAGTATCATGATTGGGTATGAAAGGTTCATCCTGGAAAGACTCAGTTGGTCACAAGGAAGGATGGAGAGAGGTTCAACACTTTGTGAAAAGGTTGTGTTGTGTGCATGGGCACATCTTCCAACAGTTTATGAACAACATTTGCAGGATTCAACAATTGCAAGGAATTTGGGGATTTCACCACAAATCACAATCAAAATCCATGATATCATTAAACTATTTAGAGAATCCGGAGAAATTTCTGCAACATAAGAATGCCCATGACCTACAATCCCTCATGACCGATATGACTGTATAAAGGATATTACTACTTGGGGACTGGGCTCTGGAACACTTGGGAAAACCATTGTCAGTAAATGCACACAAAAAAATTCACAGATTGATGGTGGTGTCAGACATCACTTCAACCTATTTGTGAAATTAGATCAGCATAATAAGGCTTTTGCTTCCGAACTGGTGAAAGAAAAACTCACTTTTAGGTGATTACCTTGAATGAAATCTGAATTTACTGATGCTCACATGCCTACTGTAATAATATTGTTATGCATCATTAACTCTTCATACTGTAGAGAGCAAGCACCCAGTCATTTAAAGTCAGTCAGTGAAGTTAAGCATAGATGGTAAAAGCACACTTCCTTACAAATCAACTCTGCCGTCATTATGCTGGCTGTCAGTAGCCTGGTAAGAGAGTCATATGGCTCAGCAGTTTTTATGGCTGACTAAACCACTAGGCTCTCTATCACTGTGAAACCCTGCCAGAGAACCGCAGAGAGCAGAATGAAGAGGTTAGGACAATCCCAGGTCTCCATCTTCATGAGAAACACCACTCTCACCCTGAAATATTTTGGGTAATGAAACTCCGCCCAGCCCATCTGTATCCTGGCCCGATTTGAGTTGGGTAGTGCATAATGATGTTTCTGAGTGCGGGGTGAAAAATGGCTGGGCGCTGTAATGCCTTCCTGACAGACAAGCGCTGCAGAATACTGATCTGCCTGCCTGCATGTAAATAACTTAGAGGCTGAGTTTCTTTTTTTTTACATCTCACTCCACTAAGAGAACACGAAAGACAGATGTTTGAACAAATGCACTGTTGTGAAACAATGAAAAGCATTTACTTTTGTCAAGTATTAGTTTGCCTCAGTAAGTATGATGAAACTGTTTGTAACTGGCCAATGGAGAATGACCAATACAAAAACGGCAGTACTGCAGCCTGTTAGGATCAAGAGGGATAAATACCAAAACAATGGCTCCCTTTTGACTTCCCATGCACACAAAGATATAGATTGAAAGTCCAGCACTCAATCTATATCTCTCTCCATTTTAGAGTCTATATTATTCATCCATTTTCTATATATCCTCAGGGCTGCAGGGTGCCGGAGCCGCTCCCGGCGCACATTGGATCAGGTCTCTACATTACAAACAATCAAAAAGTGGTGCAGTCATTTTGTCCTCAGAGGAACAGATGGATGTATTGTGCTACATCTGCTCTTTAGGTACTCTTTAAATGCCTTGTTTTAGTCACACAGTGCTGTATAGCCTAGCTGTAAAAGAGACACCATATGTCATGTTATATATAATAATAATGGATATAAGGCTGAATCAGCTCACAGCAGAGCATCTGTCCACCAAAGAGCAGTCTGAAGATTTGATCTACACTAGAAAGTTTGGATTTAGAGCTCTGTGTGACACATTGCATGTACTGTAAATCTTGCATTTACTTATGGTTGAACTTTATTGTTTGTCATGTTGCCAGTATAAGATAGTGGAGAGTGAGAGGGAACACAGTGACACTATATATTTGGCTGGATTCAAAGGCAACATTTAGCCGTTACTGTCCATTTGTAGAGGAAGGAACAACAGACTCCAACAGACTACAAAATGTAATAATCCTTCAAGAAAATGCCACCCAAACAAAAATACAGCCACTTATGTTGAAAAGATTTACAAAGATTCTTACAGTTGAGTTAACGGGGCCCTGTGCCTAATAGAGTTTCAGCAATTTTCAAATTCTTGCTAGAAAAGGCTGCAACAATCTCAGTGTTGAAACTTGACAGTTCTAGTGCATCACAATGGAAAGAGAAAAGCTGTCTCGTCCAATGCGCCATATCAATGATAATGATTCATATTCTCCTTTCTATTGGGAAACATGCAATACCCTGTTTTGTTTAGAAAGACAAAAACAGAAACAGATTTTTAAACGTGGACGGATGATGTACTCAAGACAGCTGACTATTTATACTACATACAAATTATTTCATTTATTAAAAAGGACACATTTGTATAAGCGCTTTCTCTAATTCATTGGATTCACAATCTTTTTCATTCCCTTCATAAATTATGTGTACTGCTACTAGTAATATCTTGTTAAATATGAGGTTTGTATTTTTGTCATCACGTGTCTTTTTAGTTATCAGATTAAAAAGAAACACGGGCAACATTCGTTAACTGAAGAGAACATCCAGTGTAAACATTAAAATAAATCCTCTGTGGGCAAATAGGGAAACGCAAAGAGCTTTATCTCCATCTTGCTGTGTGATGTACTGAGTAAAGCCTGTGACAAGGGAGCAGTGGAGAATGGGCTTTTAATCAGAAAGGCCAAGGCCTGTGCAGGAGGAGGGGGGGCATTACATAAATAGTTTTATGCTGCATCAAAATTCATTATCAGAGCAGACATTAATCTTGTCAGATATATATTTAGAAAGGGCTTACATCATGATGGCAAACCAGGTTAATACTTTACAGCGTAACAGTGCAAAAGCAATTGTTTATGTAAGCAGCAACAGCCAAAACATCAACATTTACAAGTAAACCGTTTATCGTCTTCTTACTGGCCTCTGTTGGTGACCACAGGAAGTGCAACAACATGAACAGGTGTGTCACAGCTTACAGCAGCCTTACATGACAGTCTCATCTCCAAGACAAGTGAGGGCTCTTATTGTTGGAACTAAAAAAAGAAACATGCATTCGACATATTATACAACTCCTTTAATCTCTTCCAAAGCTCCTCCAGATGAACATGCTGTGGTCATGTTACGTTGCAATACTGGAAATATCTCCCTGTGTGCGTCTTTAATGTGCCCTTACGTGTGAATGATGTGGCAGCGGATGCAGTCATCCAAAGACACTCATGAGAGATGGCACCTTTCAACCAAGAGTCATAAAAGAGAGAAAGACACACACACACACACTGAGAACAAATGATGCAAAGTCTCCATGCGCTGCAGCTGTTTCGACAGCTTGGAATGAAGATGCTGTATGACAACGCAGCTCTGTAGATCATCAAGAACACACATAGGAGACGATACTGCATGTGTCCCTGGGCTAAGTGGGGAAAAGCTGAATTGTTTTGACATTTATAGCAGACAGCCGATAGCACACAGACATTAGAGTCTCAGGAGTGAATGATCCCGTCATTTTTAGAGATCGTTTTCCTCATTCGTGGAGTTAAACCTGTTTTTGTGTGCATTCATGCTCATTCTGTCTCACACACACATTGCGTGTGGATTTCCTCTCACTCACACCAGAGCTGATTTCCCTGTGTTCACACACTTCCTGTACACACACCACTGCGGGTGACGACTCACAGGTACACCAAGAGATGAATCTTCATTAGTGGCAGAAATCACTGAATAATTTATAGCTAATCAATCTGAGACACACACGCACACACACGTTAAATTAGCAATTGCAATGTTTCCCGCTGAGCTTCAGAGCCTCTATACAATTTCACCAGACTATTGACTTTAAAGACTGGATAAAGCATTACATTGTCCCATTTCTTTGAGGAATAATGTAATTTATTCAGTTCTTAGAAGATGGTCCAGAAAACAGACCATTATACAGAGACAGATTACATTGTTTCCAACATCCACCACACAAGAACAGCTTCAGCTAGACTCAATGTGATCATTCAACATTCAAATGTATGTTTTCCTTCAGTGTGAGTCATGAAACATTAACTACAGGCAGAGTTCAATGGTATAAATACTGACACCATGGGGTGAAAACTGAGGGCTTAAAAAGCTTTGCATACTGTGAGAGGCAGTTTGCTGGTATGGCTCCAACTGTGTCCTTCACCCATTTGATTCTGATGATTCTGACATAAACGCTTCAGACGTTTGCCCTGAGCACAGCAGCAGATCTCTCCTCTATCACTTAACCAGAAGCTAATTTAATTTATTTCAATAAAAATTCCAAAACAGGTTTAAATGAGTTGCGCTGTCCAACCAGCATCAGAGTGCACACGAAAATATATTCTACCTCTGAGCTTGTGCTCCTGAATTATGTATGCAACGGACTGGATGCATCGTATTCTGCAACGCTAAATGACCTTTCATGATAATTGTGGCCATGCGTCCTTGGGCTTTCAGCCTGGGAGTGAATATTATGCAACTGGGATGACTACACTGGACTATATGTTAGTTTCAAATGTCAAACATGTCAAGGATAACAAGGCCGCAGGACAAGTGTGCCTTTTGTTGCATCTTTTATGGAAGCAGGAACAGTATGCTGAGATACCCCTGGCCTGCTAAATGAATTTCAAACATGACTCAACTCCAAAGAAGACAGTCTGGGATTCTGCTGCCTCCTAATGAAAAGATGTTGATTGCAATTATACACAAGACTCTGATAGTAATCACAATGTGCACGCATGTGTGTCTGTATTTCCTTTAATGCTCTCTGATCCGTCTCTCTCTTTCACTTTTAAATCACATTGCCTTTGCTTCATTTTTTATCTGCCAGTCTTTTGTTGCCCTCGTCCCAACTTGTTTGAAATGCACTGCTGGCATCAAATTCAGAATCAACATATATTTATAAGAATCAATGAAGCTGATGAGATAAAACATATTTTAATAATGTGTCAAAAAGGATTAGTAAATACTCACTTTCTGATTTATTTATGTTTTACACAGTGTCCTAACTTATTTGGAATCAGGATTGTACCTATATACCCAAATACCCATTGACTTATCTGTCTACCTATGATGCCCATCAACCTATACACTCATTTACATTTAGCCCCCTTTCCCATATATGAATCTATCCATGATACTCATCCATCCTTGTATCCTTATAACCTACCTATCTAGCCACTCAAGCTTTTTAAAATTTGGAATGTTTTTCAAATAGGATATGACATTACACTGTATTTTTTTAAAAAAATTAACACTGATATACTGATGAGAATATTTGTACACAAGGGATGATTAAGACGTCTTAATAGAAACAAAACACCAGACATAGTAGGTAGTGACAGAGTAGGATCATATGAGAAGACGTTAAAAGAGTTTAGAAATTAACCAAAAAGTATATGATGACCAACTGTTGAGAAATACACACTTTAAGCAGTGATTAATGAAATTCTAAAGCCAAACCCATGCAAGTTTCCACCTCTATAACCTAAAAAAATACTTTTGAGAATATACACCTATGGCATTTAAATTTCCCCATCAGCAAAACTTTTGATGTAATCTCAATCCTTTGATAAAGAGCTGATGCAAGCCTAACACCAGGGAGTGTTGGCTTTGATAGTATCTCCTTTTGACAGGTTGACAGGTATGGGCCATGACTCCTTGGGTCTTTAGTGTTTCCACTACCTCCGTATGACAATGAACTCGGGACGACCCTGAGACGGATGGTGGGGAGCACACCACTATCATGCAGCACAAGCTGTCTCCAAAGATGACAGCGCCGTCTGTCCGGGCAGCGAGGGCTACGTGATCTCATACAGCTTCATACTCATTTCACATCCCTGTGCAGTGTGACATATCAGGGTTTATCCTGCTTGAACAAGTGTGAAAGTGTTTTCAAACTGTCTGAGCAGTGAAAAATGTCAAACTGTACATTAACACCAATTACTACTACTGGGTAAAACCTAGCTAATCATGGGTGGTTTCACAGTAAAAAGTAGCTCTCTTCATTTGAATAACTTTACATGAAGCAGTTGCAAAATGTTGTGAAGTGTTTGCTGTAACACCAGAGCTTTCTCCCTGTGATGTACTAAAAATAAAGGCTTAGACAGGCAGAAGCGTTATCTCTCATTAACAGGGGAACTCCCCTCTGAGACAATCAGAAATAAATGCAGTATGTCACCTTGTTTCCAGCAGTATTTGCCACCTTCCTGCAGACCAATTAGGCATAATTTTCAAAACACAGTGGTTTTATGCATCATCTCCTTTAAGTTTTAACAAATATCAGTTAGCATTAAATGAGTTTAAACCACAGACCCACATCAAAACAGACTCCAGACCAGGCCAGGTAGGCACTGTAGTACCACACCAAGTAAAAGCAGGAGGTGAAGAGAGCAGGTTCTCGAAAACAAATCCTTTCCCATTGTCACATCAGGCAGGGCCAGCTGTGCCTGCAGTTGTCACACCTCTGGACGGGCAGCTGCAGCCGCAGCCACAGCCTGCTTTCATGCTGGGAGCAGTATAAAGTATTAATTGTTGACATGGTGCTTTCAGACACTGATACTCTGTAGAGCACCAAACCACCAATTGTAAAGAATTTTGACTTTCTGACTTGTCTAATAAAAAAAGAAAAAAAAAGAACTTATTATTTTGCCTACAGCTTCTCTTTCCATTTTGAGAAATATTTTTACATCAATGAGCTTCAAAAGCACAAGCAGGACTCAGTGTTTATCTGAGTGGCAACTGTCAAGGTCGTTCCCAGTTACATAAAAAAATAAACTTTACTTGAAAGTAAAATGGCCCTTTAACAGTAAGAGTCATAAAAGCCTTTTGGTTTACTGCACTGCTTTTAGTGTCTTCTTCCTGCACCCCTCTCTAGGGTCAGACAACACATCATTTATCAGGCCTTATTAGAGCTACTGTCGGCGACACACTCACTGAGTGTGGGATGACGATGAGGTGGCCATGGATTTGCAATGATCAAACTTGTGAAAGTAACATAGAAACAGAGCAAAGGGGAAATCTTATTGTCATGGCATACAATGATATTTTATACAACAGTGTGCTTGCAACTTTGAGAGAAAAGGTCCTCAGCCTGACTTTGTCATGTTCAGGTTAGCCAATTATTTGTTGGGAGAAGGTTATTTTGTTTTGCTCCAACCAATCAGTTGCGAGTGACATGTCCATAATGCCTGCAGTATTTTCAGTCAATGTAGTAACTGGCAGCAATCACTAGAAGCAGTTAATGTACCATGTTTCACAATGATCAATGAAATATGCAAATGTAGGTGGTTTTTCTGTAACTCGACCATCTAGAGCCTGGTTCTGTTCTGAGGTTTCTGCCTGTTAAAAGGAAGTTTTTCCTCGCCACTGTCAACTAGTGCTTGCTCATGAAGGGAATTGTTGGGTCTCTATAAATAATATTACAAAAAGTTTGGTCTAGACCTGCTCTATATGAAAAGTGCCTTGAGATGACTTCTGTTATGATTTGGTGTTCTACATATAAAATTGAATTGCAAATGAATTGAATACAGCTGCGTTGGTCTCATTCACACTTGGCACCATTTTTCTGTCCAAATTTTTATGAATATGGTTAGCTAGCCAGCCATGCAGGAAGTTAACGTTAACGTTCCCACTCTTAATTCCACCGACAAATGTCTGACACCAGATAAATCTGAATCTCTGAACACATCTGGAATGTGGGCTGCAATTCACAGGTCTGGAACCAGGCCAACCCCATCGAGCAAACACCTCTGGGATGAACTGGAACGTCAACTGCGAGCCATCGTCACTGGCTGAACTAACTATTGCTCTTGTGGCTGAACGGGAGCAAATCCCTGCACTCGTGTTCCAAAGACTTGTAGAAAGTCTGAAACCAGAGGACTGTAGGCAATTAGAGTAATGTCTTATGGCCCATTGTTTTCAAATGACGTGTTTCGGAATGACATACAGGCGTCAGTTATTCTTTTTATGGTCTAATTTTACAAACTTACCTTGAGAACAGAATTGTTCCCGTGAACAGCAATGAAAAAAATGGTACAAACAAGCAACAAACAAGCAGCACACAATTAAAACAGCGAAGAGACTGCCGAGCTCGTTTTTATGAGGGCGAGTGCTGAAAACAAAATGACGCAAGAACGAGAGGAGAACACTGTGAGTCATTTTCTGTTCCTCAAGATAGGCTCCGTTTTGGGCGGCTGATTAGTGAGATCAGCAGACAGCCTGACCTCTCCATTTTCCCCGCATCATTAAAGTTTAGGCCGGCATTCGTCTCTGGATGGATACAATCTGTTATTGCATATCAATTCTTTGACCAAGTAGAACAAAACTCATTACAGCTGAGGCTCTGTGGGTATTCCAAGGGAAAAAGGAAGCAGCATCATGGTCCTTATAATTGAACATTCATACTCACACGGCACTGAATCTCGCTCGCTGTTAACCTGTCAGATGTCAACATTAGCAAGTGATGCTCCATTTATGCAGACAATGACTGTATGTGCCTCTGCAGGCTATCAGCCAGAATGATTTGTAAAGCCACTCTGCCACATAGACAGTTTAATTCCTGACTTAACTGCTGCTAGTCACCCAGTCATTGCTTTCCATGTTCTTTAAATGGGATTCATGCATTTCTCAGTCCAACACTGTCACATCCACAGAGGACTGTTGTCAGGGCCCACATGGAAAGCGTATCAGAAACAGATGATTTGTATGGCAGGGCGGCAGGGACGGGGTCTCTGGGAGAGAGGATGTTTTCTGAAAAACACGGGCAGGACATCAAATATGGATGTCTCAATTTCCCAAGCCAAGAGGAGTGAAAATGAATATACAGTACGATGCCGGCCCGCTCACGTCTCACAGATAACTTCCTCCAGCAGAAAGACATTGCTGACTCAGTTAGTAAATATTGGCCTCCAGGGGAGCTGATGAGCAAAGTTTGTGTAAGCGTATATAAAAACTCACAACACCAACATGTATAATAATAATAATAATAATGATATAGTACCTTTAAAGGGACCCAAGGACACTTTACACGTCTGAAGGGAAAACAAATCGCACAGGAACAGAGAGGTTGGGCATTGTCCTGGTGTTGCAGAGAAAAGTCCAGTCGGAGTGTATATCATTATCATAAGCATTAGCATTATCATTGCAGTTTACAATGATAACGGTGACAGATTTACCACTTAAAATTCTTAGTACCTTTTGAAACAACAGGTTCTTAATTTTTCATAATTTTTGAGACTGTGACTGAATTCTTAATATTTCCATCTGACTCATTTTAAAATGAGAACCCTCTAAAAACGTTAAATATGCACTTGATATACATGATGTCATACTAAAAGACTGAGGCTGAAGCTACATGTCCCACTCAAAACATCCGGATCAACACCTGATGGTTCACATAGAAGACGTGGAAATAAAGAAACAGCGCCGTTCTTGTATTGCAGTGTAGAACTTGTTAGTCCTAGAATGATGAGTAAAAATGAAAAATCAAACTTATACTTTTCTGACATAGCCCTGTTTAGCTGCTGAGCTTACTTGGACAAACAGATCTTAGATGAATGCTTTACTGTTGTATCTTTTTTTTTAAGTCACAAGGGAAAAATCTTTTAGACCTACATGTGTAAATCAAATGCAAGACTTATCTCAGATAAATAGTTTGGCTGGGGTTTTGCTGTGTAAACGAATTCCTCCAAACTCATTCCTACCAAGACCTGCTCCCATGCAGCAGAACCCCCCCCCCCCAATCCATTTAGATGCCAAACTGTGATCACGTGACAGTGGCTGAGGGGTTTTAATGAACAGTCAACTGTAAACCATTACTGTGTGTTGTTAAGATTATTCAGAAGTTTCGCAGTTAATGGGGAAATCCTGTGCATTTCGTCGATGTCAGCTATTTCAAAATAGTAGTGCTAATTTACCGTAAACATAACAGGTGAGCGAGCAGTTGGTGCTGACTCTGTGGCGCATCTCCTCTCACGTGTGAAGCACTAAAGCTGGTGATGACAGGCCCTATCTCACCTCCCCATTTTAATTTAGCTGTGGCTGGTGGAGAACAACCTTCCCAGCACTTAATCAGCGCTGTAAGACTGTAAACACATCACAGGCTGCAATCAGACTGCAGAGAGCTCATAGCTCACAGGTCAGGGGAATGAATTGCATTTGATTAGAATTAGATTTAGGAGTTAGCAGTTGCTGGGAAGATACAAATATACATATACAACCATACAGTAAACATATAGACAGAGCAGCAGTGTGAGGTCAAAGGACAATGCCATTGCAAAGGCAGAACTTGTGAGAATGGAAAGAAAAAGCTATGATCCTCAACTGAGCAGATTTATTTTTTTAAGTCTTGAGAAGAATGCACAAGAGAAGAATGTGCAATTCACAAAGTACACATACAGCAGAGCTGGGAATTCATTTAGAACCAGCTCATGTTGGATGAAAGTGAAATGTTCTTCACTCTGATACTCTACTGCCAGATATAGTTTGACAATTTGATGATTTGCTTTGACAGCTAGGATATGCAGGGGAACCTCTCCTATAACATGATTTATTAAAAGGTATTGCATGCTTATTTACAGTGCACTGCAGTATCGTATGCACCACGTGCTGTATCACATTAAATGAAGAGCATATATTACAGACTGATTGCAGAAAATTAAATCAAACTAATGGCACATTTGGAGGAGATACATGTGAGACGGTTGAGCATTACTAATGTTAAGAACACAAAAATCTATTTATCTTTTAATTCATCATTCATCATATTAATATGCAAAGAACAATATTTCCTTCACCCATATGTCACAAACTAGATCGATTCAACCATGTTATAGCTTTTCCAGTCTTTTCTTCTAATATGCAAGTAGCTGTTTTTATTTTGGATTTTTTTGTTTTATACTAACTCATATTATATTGTAGTATAATTAGAGTTGACTTGAATTTGTTGACCACTGGCAATTAGGAGTGAAGACATTCATAATTTATTACATTAATAAATTACAGTTATAATTTATTAACTTGGCACATGGCTTATTAACCTTTATATTATACGAACGGGAAATTGTGAACTAAAATGCAATGAATAATTGACAATTATTTTCTCACTTTGGACCTACCAGAATGCTTATAGTAAAAACATTTTGTAATTCTGTACATCAGCTTTGGAAAGTGATGATGAACCAGCCCTTAGCTCTGGCTGTCTTTGTGTTTTAGTTATATGAATGTGTTTTTCATACCACCCCTTCCATCATCTATTCCTAATCCCCCTGTGCACAGCGCCTCATTAGTATGATTCTGCCATACAGCAGGCTCACCTCATGTGCATACACATAACGTCCACAGAGCACTCAGTTATTGAACTTTGTATGCCGTGTGCGATGTGTTCAGGGTGGCACCACATTATCTAACTCTTTCCTTCTTTTGTGATGAGTCACAGGCCCAACCTTAGGCAACAGAGCTCAGGAAAGGGGGGGGGGAGAGATGTGATTTGAATTCAGCAGCAGTCAGGAGGAGATGGAGGGAAAAGGGCAGTTTATTTTAAGATGCCTCTGTACCACTGGCTAGGTTTGTCAGAAATCATTTAGAGATGCTTCAGTGGAACTAAAAAATAAGATGAGGACATATATGTATGTAAATGTGTGTGTGAGTAAATGAATAATTGTGCACGATTTAGGGGAAAAATGTGTTTCATATGCCTGCATTTTATAAAGTGCAGAAATCAAAAAATGCCATAGGAATGAAAACATTCAAACAAAAAAAACTGTATTGGAACTTTTTGGTTTTTTGCTATGGCTGGTCTATGATTAGATGGTCTGATTAGTTGGCTGTGTCCCTCTGCTTCTTGTTTTGTCGATGGAACAGTAATTTGGGGTTCAGTATCTTGCCCAAGGACGCTTCGACACATAGACTGCAGGGTCCAGGGATCAAACCACCAACCTTCCAATAGGTGGACAACCGCTCTACCGCCTGAGCTACAGCCACCCCACGTTATCCTACGGCAGCCATGTACAGCTTCATATTTAGTGTACAGATGTGAAAGTGCCATCTATCGTCTCATCTTGGCAACAAGGTAAATAAGCATATTTCCAACTATTCTCCAAAAGTTCTGTAGCATGTTTCCTAGCATAAAGTTGTAAAATATGTGTGAAATAAAATGTCTCATTGACCTCAAACCGCATGCGCAGAATGTTTTCCTTAACAAAACCTGTCCTGCTGCTGTTGGTTCAAACCAGGTTCTCTCTCTCATATCCTTTCTCTTGATAACAGAAGCAAATGTAGCCAAACCGGAGCACATGATCCAGTCTCTACAGCCTCTCAGGCCACTTAGTTGCACCACTTCAGGGCTGAAGGAGGGAAAGAAAGGAGCAGACCACACAGTGGATTAAGTGGAGCGAGCAGCCAGCTCCGTGTAGGAGGCTGATGAGCGCTGGCGTGCCGTTGACGCTGCTACCTTAGCCTTCCTGTGAACCCTGTGTAAAATGAGTACAACTGGCACCTTCTTCCTCCCGTCTTTATACCCACTCTCACCGTGAAAATGTCTCTGTGCTCTGATTTCTCTGCAGCTCTTCCACTGCATGTTAAACTCTATACTTGCACCTGGGCGAGAGGGTGTTAGTGGTAGGTGGTTGAAGGGCTTTTAAAGTCAAGAGGACTGAACCTGCAGCGCTCTTTTGGATCATAACAGCCTTGTATTTGACTCTCGACATTCGTTTATTTAATTTCAACTTTACATTTGTTTTTGTACATGTGTGGGATCAAGAATCCACATCCCAAGAGCGGCTCTTCCACAAGAAGAAGGCATTATATTATTTTCAGTCTTTTAAGATATTAGCTTGAGTAATGACATTGAAAATTTACTGTGCCATCAGTTGTAAAGTCATAAATCAGAGTCAATGTCACGTTGGATTACCTCTCAATGAAGAAAAGCTTGTGGCTTTTAGTTTTTAATGGCACTCGGAGACCACTATATCTCCTCCTCATCCATTACAGAGACCTGTAAAGTCAAGCCCATACGAAGGTCTGTTAGAAACCATGACAGGCTGTACATCCAATCAGGTCAAAGTGGTTGAACCTACAAACCGACTGTCTCATCATGTGACCGACGAAGAGTGATATCTGGGCCTACAAATCAATCTTAAAACACTGTTTAAGTCTTAATGTACTTAAATGACAAACTCTTCTCTTCTTCTCTCTTCTGATATAACGTTAATTTGCCATCATGTTTGTGCCCTAAAATACTATCACTACTAAAACAATACACAACATAGTATTGTTCTGCTGCCAGTTTGAAAAATCATTTGCATGATTTATCAGTTAAATTGTCATTTTTTAGGAAAACAAAAAAAGAGGAAAAAAAGTCTCCATTTGTTTTTGGGACTCTTTTAGGATCACCTTGTAAAAACACCATTATCATTAGGCTTGTTGTTCCATTTTGGTCAAACGTTAGAAATGAAGTTTGACCATTGTGATGTCTATGTGTCTGTGCAGAGCATGTGCTGTACACTACATATATGAAAAACATAATTATGTATGACTATTACATTTGCGCCATATACTGTATGTGTAACTGTGCATGTATCTATTTCACTTTAATTTGCAACTGATGGATACATTAATGGTAAGAAGAGGAAAGGAGCATATCTGATACTGATATATCTACTACATATATGACAGATACCATAAAGATGATTCCTACTTTTGTTTTACATCCTGTTCACATCCTGCTCTTTATCCTACAACGACTATCACAAAGTCCTTCATTTGAAGCACTTTTTGGAGCATGGTTTCGGTCACCATAACCAGTGTTGCTGTCCTTAGATGCCATTGTCAGTCGGTCGCTTTCGGAAATGGCAGAAAAACAAATGGCGTGATTCATGTTTTAATGCTTCCTGCCAGATAAGGATGAGCTCAGAGTGCATTCATCAAAAAAAAAAAAAAAAAAAAAAAAAAAAGCAGAGGCGCTGCGACAATAAATTCAGCCACTGTACTTTTCCACAATCACACAAATGTCACAGCAGTCAGCAAATTGAGTTAGATGCAAGGGCAGTGGGAGATAGCCGTACATGCTTCATATCTGGCTTCTTATGTTGGCTTTTTGAAGCCGTTTTGTCTGGACTCACTGTTTTTTTTTAATATATATATATATATATATTATTATTTATTTTTTTTATTAATCTGTCCTTATATAAGATATGGAATAATTTGAGCCACGAGGATGAAAGCCCAGATAGAGAACGGCTGCACAGTTACAGGGGCAGACTATCTTTGAAACGGTGGCAGTTTTTTTGTTTCGTCTGGCACTCTCCCCCCATGAATTATCATGCTTAACAAACACATCCAAGTATCCGGAGGTGCTCTGTCTGCTGCTCTCCGGCTACCGCTGGCCCAATCTGTTTGCATGACATAATACCGCACCCTCCGAGATAAAGGGAGGACGAGACAACAGGAAGAGAGAGATGCTGGTGGCATTACAAATAACTGTTATAGTGTAAGGCACATAGAAGAATTAAAGGTTGAGCAGCATTTACCCTCTGGATGACACTGAGAACTGCTGGTGTTTTAATGTGAGTAATGAAATAAACCGTTAATATGACTCTTCTTCGGTGTTCACCCCAGGTCAGCGATCTCCTGGGGCACCAGCTGTTGCACCTAGCTGAGCTGCAAACCATCCGTTCAGCAGGGGGACAAGGAAAAAGAGGGGTTGAAAGAGAGAGGTAAAGAGACATAGAAAGAGACAGAATCAGAGGGAGAGAGAGGTAGTAACCAGGAGGGAGAAGGCAAAGGGGAAGGTTGACTGTACTTGAATGCAACATGGATATTTATCATGCGCCAGGGACTGCAGTACGAGTGCATGCACTTTATGCTGGTTCAGGATTTAATCTGCTTTCTAACCTATATGCTAGGGTTGCACAATTTTGGTTAAAATGAGAGCAATTGAAAATTACACTATTTTTGTCAAAATAATCAAGCAAAAATATGAAACACAACCTGTTGCCAGCTTCCCAGTTGTGCAAATTCATTACTTCTCCTTATTAATTGAAAGTTAACTGAATATCTTTGGGTGTTGGTTGGATGAAACAAGCAAACTGAATGTCATGTCACTTCGAGCTTTAGAGGACTTTACAACGGGTATTTTAGACCTAGCCCTAGTTGTATTTGTAGCCCTATTTTTTTTTTTTAATGGAAAAGTATTTAATGCCATCCATATTGTCTTGATACAGACAAAAGAAGCTATGATCATTATCGCTAATGGACAGACTGCATTTTTAACAATAGCTCATATGTAACTGCACGGGATGCTAAACTGAACACATATACACAGCCTGCACAGAGAAAGCAACACATTAGCAGAGCAGCAACAGCAGCAGCTTCGGGCCTCTCACTGTCTACACAGGATGCATTCACGCAGTGTTGAGTGCGTTTTGGCAGGTGACAAGAAAATAGACTTGTTTTATAATAGTGGCAAAAATACACTTTGGGTCGCGTTTACACACGTATTGCACGCAGGTTGTGTAGACAGCTGTATCTATTAAAATAGAGGCGTATCCTTTCTCAGCCATGTCAGCCATGTTTGAGATGAACGAATGAAAACCATGACAGAAACGCTGTAAGAATTCTCTGATCTGCCCTTTAGAACGCCTTTGAGTTGGTTAATGTATTTATATAATGTATATATTTGAGCAGGTTGCACAATATGAAGAACAGATGCAGAAAAGTGAGTTTCATGATGGTGAATTTCCACAATGTTTCAGGTGGTTGTGCACTGTCGTGGCGTTATAATATTTGCTTGCAAAGTAACTTGGGTCCTTTTGTCTGTCATCATCGCCAAATGTGGTTCCACACAGCAGACAGCACAACTTTTTTTACGGTGCGAATTCAGCATTTTTGTCAGAACTGGGGGTGGACACATTTATTTGTTCCATCCTCATCATCGCTGGGTTTTTCCACAACTCTGACAGAAGCATTTGCCTCCTGTGTCTCTCACGCATGTTAGGATTTACGTACATCAACGTCCTGTCCCCTTCTTTCTGTGCACAGTTCATCACAAGGAATAAGACACACAAGTGTCATTTGTTGATACAGCTTAGAGAGAAATTGGGAGCGCTTGGTTTGATCCAACTGATCTCCCCACAAATGCAAACACAGCAGAAATGTAACAAAAATAAGATTGCATGGAGGCCTGAATGGAGATAGTGATCTTAATACTATTAATCATGCAGTGCTACAATATAAAAGCAACACATTGAGACAACCACAATATGCAACTGGTGAATTGCATTCACATCAACTCTAGGATATGGATTCATAAGGGGAGCAGAAATAATATGAACATGATCAAATACACACAGCCCATCAAGTGTTTTTTTGGGGGGTAAAGCTGTCACCACTCCAGATCCATTTAAATGGAAAGAGCTGGCAGTTCTATAAACACCCCCACCCCAGTCATTCTATCTCTCATCTGGCCACAAGTGATGAAAGCACTAATCTAATCTAATCGAGAGAGCCACACACAAACCCGCTGCATATCTCACTTCATGGATTAACAGAGCGAAGTGGGAAAAGGATGAAAAATAAAGTGAGTCAGATTAGAACTGATCACTTGAAAGCCTTCTGAATGATGGAAGAAGGGGGGGCAGAAAAACAAGCACAAAATTGTTAGGAACCGTCCTATTCTGGGGAGTGGTGCAGCTTGGCTTGCCACCCCCAGCAGTGGTGAAAGCTCGCCTTTGAAGTTGGAAACGGAGCCTGGAACGTAATCCTGTAAAATATAGTTCTAAATAAAGCTGCATCAAAATTTCATTAGCTGGTGCCCATGGCCTGCAGGCTCACTTTCACCAATTTCACTAGGTGACATTCAACCTCTGTACATTGATCTGATACGTGAGGCAATACATTTCGACTGATGAAGGCTCCTGAGGACACGTATAGCTTTTTCTTTGCTCCACGCCTCCAACACACTCTTATTGAAGCACCTCAGGTCAGATGCAACTGCAAACTCAAAAAATTGAAATACTTCATTCTTTTACAGCCACAACATGCACCAATTCACACATTAAAATAACAGAAATTATAAGCCTGTGTTTTATATTACAAGTCACACGTCTATGCATGTAAATCCTGCTCCTGGGGTGGTATAGTGTTTACTGTTGTCGTGCAGCTGTCAAGCACAGAAAGGTCACAGCAACAGCGGGAGAAAGCAGTAAGAAACATGTGATGAGTGGACAAGACCTGTTCAAAAACACCAGTGTTTTTTCTTGCAGATTTATAGCCTCCGGCTAGAGGTGGACATCTCTAGGTTGTAGCAGACAGCTCATCAAAATGAGTGACAAGCGCTGGGGTGGGAAACCGGTGGTGGAGGAGGGTGGGACAAACAAATACACTATCTGCCCCAAAGAGAAAAAAAATGCATGTTGATCCTAAAACGGTGACCTTTGTGCTATTTTTTTTTATGTTTCTATATGTTGATGTTGCGGTTTATGAAGTGATGTGGCTCATTTGGGTGGAGCTGCATCCATCCCCAACCACTCACTTTGATTACCCAGTGCCAGAGAATGCTGGGTATGTAACGTAGAAAGACAAACATGCACTGGGTGTAAAGCTCCTGATGATATAGATACTATAAACATTAACTGGATTCATCCTGGTAAAACATTAACACATGCCCCGCATAAGTGACATGTTAAAAAAGTTGACAGGAAGTGACAAGAACAGAAAGCTACAAAACAGAGCACTGAATTGTTGAATCTCAGGGGCCTTTACTTGACATTTCTAGGTTAGACGGATACAGTTTCACAGGCTTGAAAACCACATCAAGTCTGCATTCACATGTGTAACACTGTTTAAAGCTGCACTATAGTTGTACACCAACATCGGATCAAATCACAATTTATAATGTAAACACAGTGACCCACATGGAATCACGCAACTTTCTGGAGTTAATACTGGATTGAATCCATCAATGTTTTCTTTTAACTTCATGGAAACTGGCAATGAATGACATTCGCAGCAAGCTAAGGTAGAGCAAAAGCACCAATGGTCTTTTGCTCGAGAAGCAACAAATGATGCAAAAGAAGCAGTGCTACATGCTTTCTCCACATTAAAAGGTCTTTGAAAACATCACCAGTGTCCACTCAGGTTTGACAGCGGTCGTGGATGAATAGATAGATGAAAACACAAGACATGTCTATGGTCTATACTTGCATGGAGGTCACCATTTCCAAAATTATAGACTGTAAAAGCCAGGGCTGCTTTTTGTAACCATTTTTCACCAGAATAGAAAGAGCACCAATCGGAAAGTGGGAGGACACCATCTGTCATCATAGCCGATAGAGTGCTTTCAAAACGGACCAAGGCCATGTGTTTTAGACGGCCACAACATGCATCTGCTGTTGTCATGGTATTGGTGTTTATCCTTGCAATGATTAGAAGAGACAGTACATGAGGCCAGAATTTTAGTCCAACCTGCAGTAAGCTGTAAACTTGCCTCATCAACTATAGCAAAAGGCGTCATCTTGTCCACAAAATTGACTGCCTGATGCTGTTCAGTCCACTGGCTGTTAACGCTCAGCTGGAGATCTGCATATCAGAGCACAGCGGGAGGTATGATTTTATCTCTGGCCACTGATTATCGACCGATGCTCCGTTCACCTCCACACCAAACTCTCTTTAAATAGCATGCGAAATCAATAGAGTGGCTGAGTCAGTCAAATCAACTGCCTTCAATCAATAAGAGAAGTTAGACTGAACAATGCCTTCATTACGCAGAGAAACTGACTTGTGCAGTTAGAGCAGACAAGGCGACGTGAAAGATAACACATTTAATATCAGCAGTCAATCGAAAGATAATGGAATTTAACTCCTAAAAAAAAAAAAGAAGAGGATGTTCAGCCATTTTTCACTCATTTATATATCCGAGCACATCTATGCAGTATATACTGTGGTGCACAAACACTGACGCATACAAAACCTTCTCTTGCATATTTATCCAGTACCTACAGTAGAATTAATGCGTCTCTTGACATTTGATACCTCCCTCCTTCCTGTGTCAGCACAAAGCCCCCTCTTCATCACTTTCCTGCAGAGTTTAGCACTTCTCAGGCTCTGCCACTGATACTGTCACTTCCAATGTCCAGGACCTACAGCATCGATGGCTGCCTGATCAGAATGCTGCCACCGTCTGCATCGTTAAACTCAGCAGCGGAGGTACAGACCGACTTGGACATCTCAAGCCGTGAGACTGATTATGTCCACATTGTTATTGCAAGGCACCTCTCGTCCACTCTGGGTGTGTTCTGAGCAAGACTGAGGCTCCGACAGTACATGCAACCCATCAAAGGCCTGTAAGCGTTTCTGTTGTCATCTGTGATAGCACTTTTAGTGTATCCTTGTTTGTTGAACATCAGAGCTAAATTGGGAATCTCGAGAGAAGCACTTGTTCTTTTATCAATTAGGGCCTGACACCAAAACCTGACGACTACCTCAACGTTTTTCTGATGGATGAACTTTTGTTACATAACCTCTGCCATAACTGCACTGACAGCACCTTGATTGACGTCGCACCCACTGTGTGTTAGGCTGTGATCATGTACTGTGAGTGTGTCCGGGTATACATTAGAATTTTTGTATAATCATATGGTGTTTATAAATGTGTAATGTTTTGTAGAATGCAAGATGTCCTAGTGGCAATAGTTTCTCTTTTATCTTTTGTCTCAAATTTATTATAATTTTTCCCTTTGGTCTCATGTTTTTCTTGTGTCTTACCTTTTAAGTCACACTTTTTTCACATTTAAACAAACAAAAAAAAAGTTATGGTTACCTACAGTAAAAAGAGAAGCATTGTTCGAACTGTCATCATACATTGATTAAAGTGAGTTTGTAAGTAATTATCATTTCAGCAGTCAGAGTTAAACGGAGCTAAAAGGAGTGAAAATGGCGTCAATACAAACAACTCCAAGAGAAAGGCCCAAAAAAGTTAGGCTGTGTCACTCTAACACTCTATTACCTGCAAAAGCCATTCAATAGTTTACTTTATAGTCAGCAGTAAATTATTTTGGGCACTTATGGATCATCTTCATTTCACTTAGAGATATACTGTCGCACAACTGTAATTTTCACATGCACAAAATGTAACATATTTCTTTGTGAGCAGCAACAAACACTACATTTTCATGTCATTGTAGGAATTGTTGAAGGCAATATGTAGTGCATACATTTCACCCTCATAATAAGGACATTCAAATAAAACAGTAAATATAGAACACTATGTAATAAATAGGAAGTCATTTCAGACAAAGCATTGGACCATACTCTAATTGCACAGGAAAAATGTGTGGGTACACAACAGTGGGAAGTACAGTAGTACAAAGTTGAAGCAGGAGGTCTGTATGGATGTTTTTAAAGGGCAGTTTTGTTTCCTCTTCCAAAAAAGTTTGTCAAATCTGGAGGCTTGTTTACATCTCATTATACTGTCTTACATGTTCTTTGTCATTTTAGAGAATTTGTTGGTTCCCAGATCTAAGAAATGACTTTGGTGAGTACAATGTTATGGTTACTGATGAGGGATAATGGTCAAAACTACAAAAGGCTGTTTGAAACTACAGCTTAAAGTGGGACTGGAGCTCAAAGTAGAAGCACTGTTGCCACTGTCATCTGCAGTTTAACATGTTGCACTTTGTGCACAGCTTTAACAAAGACGTTTGAATTGCTGACCGTGGCTCTTGAGGTGTCCTGTTATTTGATTATATAATGGACACCTGCCAGCCTCTCAGAGACATTTCTTTTCCGTGGCCGAGGTACAGTATAATTAGATGCAAAAACCCACTTAGTATTCAACTAAATCAATGATGTGCTGCCCAACCTAATGTATATTACATTACAAAGTCCTCAAAGTGCAAGATAGATAATGCCTTTGAGTGTGTGGCTTTCATGCACTGAGTCACAGCCACACTGTTGCAACACCCTTCAAGGTCGCTCCAAGGAGAGTCAGTGTGCGACGTCGGGATGGCAGCCTGTTCATCATGATTGGATCAGCAGGCCTTTGCAGGGGGTTAACACATCCCAGCATGCACTCTACTCCCCAGACACCATTCTCTTCCCTCTGCATACATAAGTAATCAAGTGCAAGGCCCCTTGATGTCGATCAACAGCTCAGAGGTACAGACAGTCAGATATCCAATTACTCCTTATGAAGGTCAGGATAAGTGGGGGGGTCAATGTCAGATCAGATATGTCGTTCAGACTGTAATTACCAACGTGTCATTATAAGCTTAACTACCATGATGAGGATGTGACATATTGATTGCTGTATAGATGAAAGTGCAGGTACATGAACGCTATGTCATCATGGTACAAGAGTATGCCAAGGACATACGGCACATATCACAGACAGAGCCTGCGCCATGACAGATAAAATGTGTTTACTCTCTTTATTGCTTGGTCTGTTTGTGATGAGTCACACAGTGAAGCTGAGGAAGAAGCTATCAGCTACAGCAGGAGGGCACCTTTCCACGATTTATGATATCAACGTATGTTTCAAACACATCCCAAGTCAAGCTACATTTACATCAACACATTACACATCTACTATGTCAGATTTAATGTGAAAAGATCTGGCAAATAACCAAAAACAAACGCTGTTTCAGGTCTATCGTTTTGCTACTAATGAGTCCATCTGATATTGTTCATTGTCAATTTCATTACAGCTCCCACTGAAAGCAATTACACGTCCATTTGTGACACCTTCATGCTGTCGCTCCAAGATCTCCGTCTGAGCTGCTTCCAGCATGACGGTAACTTCCTGTTCCAGTCCTGACAGCTCCCCAAAACAGGTGGGAGGAACTACTTTGAACCAATGACTCAACATGGCTGACAACCAAGGACGGAAACCAAATTACTCTTTGTGACAGTCATCCAAGCAAACACCCCCAACAGCTCCGGAAGATAATGGTGAGTGATTTCTACTGGAAACCTGGGTCAAACTGAGGCTGCGTTGTGTATTAGAACAAAAGTTACACAAGGCCTACACCATTTCAGGTGTATCATCACAAAAATGAACTACAAACATTACTATATGCAAGTAGGGGAATATCATATGTTGTTAGTATAATATCAGTGGGTTCTGAGAGCTGAAACACAATTGTGGTGCTACCTCTAGAGGGTGTATCCATGCAGATGACATGTAGATTGGAATAGTAAAGAAGAGGACAGGTTGGAATGAACAGTCAAAGTCAAATAGCTGACAACATTCCTCTAGGTCCTGAACCGAATCCTTGTCCACCCACACTGGTTCATGAAGACAGAGCCATGTATGAAACCTTTTTGCTTGGAGAAATGACAAAAATAAACACCGAACAAAGCTGCAAACACCTGTGAAAAAGTTGCTATAAAAATGCCTGGAGTCAGGAGCATGAAGGGAATAACCTGTTTATTTAGAATGGGTTGATTTTTTTTTGGAGCTTTTGGATTTTACACTGGTTGGAAACAAACCAAATATTTAGGCAATACCCGACCTTGCTTGTAATTTGTCCATTTGGTTCTAATATTAAATTGTGCCACTTCACAATGCAATGGAAGAATATGACAGACAATTCATTTTCATTTTGACACAACAGATTGACACAACTACACAGTTTGCTCAGAGTGGCCTTTTTTTGAGATTTTTTTGATCGTGGTGAAAAACACTACAGCTACTTGCTACCTAATGATCAGGGCAAAACAAAATACCATCCCCTACCATGAAGAAATCAACTAACATGAACACAATGTCAGACTGAAAACTAAGTATAACGGAATAGCAATTCAGTTCAATTGTCAGGCTAGGCCTTAAGGTTGGGCTGACTGTCAGTGACTGTCATCTCTGTCCAGACAACAATACAAACGTCATCAAAACTCTGAGAATCACACCTCTTCTCTTTATGGAGTTGATTAATGCTGGCAGCAAGAAGCAGCTACACCAAGTAGGAGTTTAAATGCGTAAACCAAATCAAAGCTATGGTGCATCACTTCATAAATGTTCTCATCCAGAATGAAAGACTCAGATTAACAGCGCTCCAGTTCCATTTTAATGAGCACGTGTAGACATAAACAATCAGTCTGCGGATACGTGCACTCTCAGTTTATCCATAATAAGAAACAGCTCATATCATCAGAAGAGAGAGCACTAAACAAAGTCAGAAGCACAAAGTGCTAATGCTTTGGATTTATTATCCGTATGTCTGCTCCACACGTCATTCCATTCAAACCAAAGGTAAACTGCTAAGTTAAGACGTTTGACTGATTAAATTTTAATGAAAGACTTTTAATTACGCTCTTGCATTGTGCGTGTTGTTGGAGATGACTCGAGGGGACTCAGGAGAAAAACCAATATTAAAAACCCACAGATAAAGCCATAGCAGTACATAGCAATCTCTCACAGATACACAGATTTCCTCATCCACTTTGTGTTTCGTTCAGCAGTTTATCGGGAGAAAAACGCTTTGTTTCGTATTCAGCAAAAAATGTGAATGAGCTTTGGAGTCTCTGAATTTCAAGATGGCAGCCTATTACAGTCATTTTGAGCATATCCGTGTCATCGCCTGTGCTGACACAGCTCCCTGAAGATGGAGAGCTGGCTTGGTTTAATCATCCTCTCACACACAATATGATGATCAGACACACTGTGAGGAGACAGGTGGACGGATGCAGCATTGTGACAGCACTCAGTCCCCATCACATTATGATACCTTAACCTCCCTCCTATACCTCACTCTCCCACAAGAACGTCTTGTCGTCAACGCATTCCTTTCTTATTTTTGTTGACATCTCATCCTGACAACAACAAATACTTAAAATAAACCTTACTCAGCTTGTACGTGGAGCTGTGACTATCAAAGTGCAGGCAATCGATTTCTTAGCAATGCAGTAGCGAGTCCTCCTTGTCAATGTAAATCAGGACTTGAGAGGTTAATGTCAGTCTAATCTCACCATGTGGTTCCTACACTGTGGATTCTGCTGCCATGAATGCAGAGAACTTTCACATATCTATGGTGTGTTTAGCTACAGATAACAACTCTGTGTGTGTGTGTGGTATTTCAATGCACAAGGTCAAGTGCTGGCATCTGACATTGTAATGATCAGCTGCAGAACAAGAAAAACCAGGTACTCTGGAACAGATTTGTAAAGATAAAAATTATTTTTAGTACACAAGCCTCGGTTTGGCATGCAAACAGGAAGAGTATCCCTTTAGTTATGGCTGGGGACTGCAGGCAGCATGCTTTTATCTTTCAAACTCTCACACAGAAAATACCTAGATTTCACATCAACTTTTCAGTTCTCAGCGTACAGTAGGTTCAGAGACAGCTTTCAATAAGTACAGAAAAAAGATTTCACACAGAAAATATTGAGATTTTAGACTTCACCCAAGTCAATAAAGAATATTACAGCCATCGAATTCTCCGTCCTCACAAGCACATGCATGCTGTTCACGATGATACCAGGGCAGATTATTGCCGCTGGAGATTTCTAGTATTAACAATGTTAAAGCAAAATAATACAGTATAAAATGCTAGTTAGCCAGGCAGGCACTAAGAAAAGTTATTCCCTTTGTCAAAACTACAGTTCAAATCTAATCTATATGTTAAAATACATTTCCTGTACAATTTGTGCATATTTAAAAAAATACTTTTGAAAAATAAAATAATTGTGAATATAATTGTGATTGTTTTCCTAGTATGGACTGTCACGCATAAATGATGTTTCACTGTTTCAATTTAACATTTCCTGGTGAACCACAGTCATGCAAGGCGGCAATTACTGCTCACGACCTCCCTTGGTTGTATAGCTGAAGGCTGTGAAAACAAAATTAGTTTTTAAGGTGATAAGTCTGCACATTATAACCTTATTGATTCAAAATGCACTGTTCAATTAGAATTCGTGGAATTAATTATTCAAGAGAAATTAATCTGCATTTTCAATGGGAGAATGAATGTGCTGTTCTCAGTAATGTACCCAACACTTAAAACACACTGAAATATAAGCCAAACCCAAGCTGTGAACTGTTCCACCAAGGATTAAAACAACACGAAAGAAACAGTAAAAACCATTTTGTTTTGACCCACCTAATCCTCACACACCTTAAACCTTACGCATACTGGCTAAGCAATGTGACCGCTTCTACCCTGCAGTCAACATGTAGAAAAGCCAAAGTGATAAATGATTTATGTAGACTGTACGCTAGCACAAGCCACATTAAAAATACAGTATGTACACACAACCAAGGAGAACTGTAAACTGGGTTTCCTAAACTTCCTACCAAAGCTGTGTGAGAGTATTTACACTTCAGTTTAAAGGGTTCTCTGGGGTCCACCTGTTCTGAAAGGTGGTAACTGAAAATATCAATTCAAAAGTGTGTATGAATTGATAGTGTGTGTGAAAAGATTTTCAACAAATAACTTTGTCTTGTGTTGTTTTGTGTGATGTTTTTTTTTTTGTTGCGACCACCTTCCTTCACATCAATGTCTTTTCATGTCCAAAGTCATCCGTGGAACGTGGCTGATCAGAAATGTCAGCCATTATCAGCAGATGCCATTTTAAAATGCCCTGAGATTTCTGTCGTTTTTTTTTATGAGCAGATAAGAATAGATCAAAAGTGACATTGTCCTGACCTTTTGGTGCTGAACATCTTGGCAGCGTCTTCTTTCTCCTGCTCAGAGGCTTTGGGAGGTCAAGGTTTGATGTTGACTTTTCAAACCTGCAGGAAGCATGCACGCACACACACAGATGCACGCACACATACGTACAAAGCAAAGAGACAGGGACAAGGGACAGAAGGAGATAACGGTGAGATTTTCAGCATCACAGTCAGGTCGCCCTCAAGTTGTCCGGATGCCTTGGCCGTGCTCACTTCAATGACCTCCATTAGCTGGCCTCCAACAGAGCGATTCAAATTGACTGGGCATGGCAGGAGGCGAAGAGCAGAGCATAACTCAGGCAACATGACAGCGACAATGCATGGAGTCAAATGTCAGCTTTAATAATTATTTGCTTTACTTCGCCACAACAGCTCCCATTTAAAAACAGAGTGGAATCAATTAGCACTGAAGCTCAACTGGAGCAAAGAGAAACAAATAAAATGGAATGAACTAATACTACTGTACAAACACGCCATACAAAGGCTACGGAATAACACAGTCTCTGATTGGTTAAAACCCCAAACTAGGTCTCTCCATATATCTGTGCTATACCTACCACCCTGTATAATGGCTGGGAGTTAGCCTCTGCTCTTTTATGTAAAGGTTATCAGAGACTGTGGAGGAGGAGCTGGAGTAAAAGAAGATAGGGTTCAATAATTAATGCAGAGGTCTATGCAGGCCTCACTTCTCACCCTCTCCTCTCTGTAATGAGATGAGTGGAGGGCCAGAGGGAAGGAGCAAGGGAAGGAGGGAGAGAAAGGGAAGGAGAATGGGGTGATTAAAGCGACCGGCTCGGCTCTATCTGCCTTTCCTTCCCCCTCCATCATTTAGACGCACAAGCATGTACGCGCATACGCACCATCTCATTTTTAACACCTGGAGTGTGTTTCCTCTCTCCCACACACTGGCAGGGAGCAGAGGAGAGCTGGATAAGCAGGCATAAAAGTTAACAAAGTAGTGACACTGGAAACATCTGATAATTCATTCAGGTGACATGGAAACTGCGGATGTGCTCACTTCTGTAAGTAATCTAAGGCAGTGCAGCAGCCAACTTAGTGGCTTCCATGATTCATAGACAACACAGGCGAGCAGACACAAAAATGCATTATTATTATTTCCATATATCATGTTTGGCAGACAGGTTTTACAGACAAGAAAATATTTTAAAGACAGCTTGCAATTGTTCTGACATTGCATTACTTTCAAGGTATGACGTGCGTTTGATAATGCAATTAGCTGGATTAAGGATTAGAGTAGTCTCACTGTTAGGAGCTAAACAAAACACACATTACAGATAAGTAAGAGCTGTTGTCAACAATTGGGCACCAGCTTCACGCTCCATCGAGGCTGGCCTCTCCATGGTCCACAAAAACAGATTTTAAGAAATGTTTGACTTTAGTGTTCACACATATTTCCAAGATGGTTACTCCTACTTCTAGCTTTGCAGTTATTCCAATGAATGACTTTCTTCTGCGGTGTTAAGTATTTGGAGTGGTTCATTAAGAAGTGAAACCAGATACTGTAGAAAACAAATTGTGTAGAGTTCCCTTTAAATTCACTGATATGGTTTGTCATAATATTGGATTTCATTTTTCATTTTTTTCATTCAAATACCAGTGATGGTGGCTTTGCTGTCATTTGGCAGATGGGCTTGGAATTACAACCAACCTGACATCAACAGTTTTTCAGACTTGGTTCCTCGCAATTGCAGTTTAAACAATATGACCTGAAGGTGACATAAGGGCACAGTGGTGCTTTGAGCAAAAGACTATCATCATCATGCTTTATGTTCACAGTGACAATGCTAACTAATGTTTAGCAAGCATAGTTTACCATCATAGCCAACTTAATTTAGTGTGTTTGCATGCAAATATTTGCTAATTAGACACACACTAAAGCCAACTAAAGCAAATGTCACTGTTTCGTTCAAATGCAATGTCACTAAGAACACAGTGTCTGCCAAAGTGGGGTTTTTTTTCTCTCATTCCCCTGCTGGGGCTAAGCCTGCCAGCTGCTGTCAATCAAACACAGACACTTACATAACACACTGAGAAAATACCCTTTTTCTTCCTTTTAATAATTAAAAAACTATTAAGAATAAGTTTAAAAAAAACCACTGATATAATGCAAAAAAAGATGAATAAATGTGATAAGTTCAGCTGGACTTTAAAACCAAAATGTCAACTACCTGATGGTATTAGACAAAAAATTCAAAGGATCGCCAAAGTCATGAGGACCATGCATGTCTGCCAAGCAAATCATAGGAATCCGTTGCTCAGACTCTTCAGTTTGGAAAATCTTTAAAGCAGTACATCACATTTAAACAGGTTCAGTTTTGAATATATCTGAAACATTTCATACCATTATGGCAGCAGGGAGACATTAATGAGATGAGAAATGCCTCGTCATAAAGGGCTGCAGGTACATGCACAATGACAGCCAATTATTATAAAATATTTCATTTCGCTAAAGCGAACTGTTTGTCTAATCTGAGGGAAAAATTCAGAGCCCAGGGAGCAGAAAGAGATCATTTCAAAGAGTCACATAATTTCCTTTTCCGTTGCTGTTAAAATGTGAGTCATCCTCCCATTCGTCACAGTGTTGCAGGGCTTTAAAATGATGACACAGAGTACTTCACCAAACCCAGCAGTCCCCTTAGAAAAATAATAACAAGCCTTGAAGCTTTCAAGGGTCTATACTGGAACCAAGGCAAAAACTGAAAATACATTTAGACTTTATTTAGGATTGTATGAAGCCAGCTTCATGTGCCAGCGGGCTTTAAGTGAGCACAAACCAAGTTTCTTTTTTAAGCAATATACAGTAAAATGAAAAGCAATCTGATGGCAACAAAGAGTAGAAAAGGATTCTACAGGAACAGAAGGACAAAACATGAATTGAAATGAAACCAGCTTATGCATAGCTTTTTTTGGGAATACATTAAAAAAAAGTTAAAGTGCATTTGACTAATGTCTCATTTAAGTCATGTGCATTTGCATGTTCTTTTCTTCTAATTTTTTCTGTTAACCGTGAAGGCAGACATCCAATTTACAAACTTTCATGCAGATTTTGCAGATATTCCATCAGATTTGGGGGAGTAACAAAATAACCCCTCCTCAGTGGGAACTTAAAGGAGCCTACAGGTGGATGCTGGGCTTCTGAAATGATAAGAACAGCAAATGATTGTAGCAGTGAATGCAGAGCTTCCAGGAAAGCTTAAATTGAATTAGATTTCTAAGTTACAATGAGCAGAGTATGTCATGTGCAGCACACTCAGGTTTTATGTCAGACCTATTTTGCAGGCTTGGTTCCAATTTATGCCACCATGTAATGATTTACAGTAAACAGATGATTGTTTTGTTCTGTCACCCAGTAACATGTTGGTCATACAATTTAATTTCTCCTTTCAGAATGACTTTAATCTGTCATTTATCAGCAGATTTGTTAAGGCCTCATTTTTATATTTAGAATCATTTATGATAACCAACATTTCTCAGTTTGAGATGATTTCCTGCTGTGCAGCTGGAGTAAAAAGATGAACAAATCATCTATCTGTTTGCGTTTGAAGAACTGGGTTAGCTGGGTGGCAGTTAACAAGATCATTTTATCAAACTAATATCATGATAGCTTTGATAAATTAAGCGGTGGCTGAAGAACAAGGCCCTGTGGATTATCTGGGGACCCTTGTGCGATTCAGATATTTACCAGACATGGCTGTGTTTCATGTAGCTCAGCTCCCAGTTTTTTACTCCAAATATGCCAACTCACACCAGACTAAAAATTTAAATTAAATAACCTTGGTTGTCAAAATATGGTTCCAGCGAGGAATTTGCTTATATACATATCATAAAAAAGACAGATCTGCAAGGGATTAAAATGGAAAGTGTAACATATAGTTGTAAGTGGGTCAGTAAATCATAAAGCCTCCATAGGGTTACATTCAGTGTAAGCTTATTTGTAAGGTTTATCTGTCTATCTGCACCATCACCAGAGCATAAACCAGCACCACAGCAATGCACCAGTGGAGCCATGTGGTTCCTCACGACATGAATGGACCTGGTCTACTTCTATATAGCGAAAGAACCTTGTTTGAGGATGTTTTTCCTGCCGAGCTTCATTAAGCCAGCCTTGTGTTTCAGCTTAATTGTCTCTGGGTGAGCGGAGCATCCTGACAAACACTATCAGCATCCAAGCATGTAATGGATTGAGGAGAATCCCTCAAGACATACAGGGGGCAGCAGGTATCGCCGGTGCTGGGGTCTGCTCTTCTGCTGAAAGCTGCCAGCCGTAAAACAATGACACTGGGTGATGTGTTCAGCCTAACACGCACAGCTTCGAGTTCAGGGCTGACAGAGCTATTTCACACAAAACAGAGATGAGCTAAGCATGGATCCAGTGTGCTGTCAACACAACCAACTGCACGCACACACACACACACACACACACATCAGGCCTAATGCCATCCCAGCCAAGGCACACAGAGTACAGTCAATCCACTGTATCCAATCCATACTGTTTTAGATTTAAATTTCAGTTCCCCCTGCCACTGGGTTTATGAATGACTGATGCGAGGAGAAGGTAAATAAAGATATCAGCTGTGCTGGTTCCTGGATGAAATCCAGAGTGTGAGCAGGAGAAGTGGAGTATTGATCAGAGGCAGGATTAGCTGGCCCAGCATGCAGCTAAATCAGTAACAGCCATGAAGAAGTACAGAGGAAAGAAAACAACCCAACACCGGCCACGTAACGCAGTAGGTATATCTGAAGGGTTTTGAAGCAAGGCATGGTCATTTTCTTTACCAAGACGCCTCAGAAACATTAAAGAGGAAAGACTGAATTCTGGCTGCAGGAAAGAAGTACCACTACCCTGTAACAGCTGAGATCATTTTCAATTTCAAGTACGTTGACGTGCAACTGCACAACATTTGTGTGTAAAAAAAGACTGGAGCAGCTATAATATAGGAGCTGTTCATACAATATGGCACAAGGATTCAAAGTAAAGCAGTCAGTGAAAAGAACCCAACACCTCATTTGAAATGATGAGTATTTGGTGAGTGTTAAATTCTAATATCAGCCAGCCAAGATCAAAATTTAGCTGAAAAAAAATAGATCTGTTAAGTCTAGTTGCTGCAGTGGCATTTCAATCAGGGTCCGGCTCGCTGCAGTGATATGACTCATCTTCCCTTCTGTTCTCCACTCCTGTCTCCTGGTTGTCCCATTGTCTGCACCTCGCCATTGTTTACATCTCTCCCCCTCATCTCTCCTTTCTCCCCAATTCATTTCCTTGGCTGTGTCTGGCGGCGCACACGGAGCCTGATTGCAGTACGTTTCCTGGACTAATAGGGGTCACATTAGCCTGGCAGGAAACACAATGCCATTATGGAAATGCTCAGTCAATTACTGGGCAACGAATAAACACCCGCTCTGTCATTTTTGACTATCACATTTGCGTTGGGGTAATGGTTGCGATGCACGGTTGTTATCTGCTCGGGGGCATCTTATCTGCATCTCCTGGAGGAAACTCGGCAATATGCTCGAGGTCAGTCGTTGGATTGTTGGGTTGCCCTGGATGAGGGCGTCTCCTCTGCAAATGAAAAATCTCTATGTTATTTTGCCTGCCACTTGTCATCGGAAAGGGATAATGGATTCACCTTGCTTGATTTCGCTGTCCAAACAGAGGCTTAATTATATTCCTGTATTGACATTATCTTCAGGGGATCTAAATTAGACCCAAGAATGACAATAGATGTATGTTAAATGTAACAGTTTCTTTCTTGTTAGTAACTGGATTAATGTAGACAGAAAAGCTGAAAACATGACAAAATATAGAAGTAAGATAATAACTTTACACACGGAGGGATTCAAAGCAACTAATGGATCGGAGTTATCCAGTTTACGTCCTCATATTCCACCATCTAATAGAGCACCGGGAGGTTCATTCCAGCCTGTATCATAACAGCTATAACTTTTATAGACAGTGTGCTTGGGGTAATATTAGATCCGCAATCTATGCTTGTGGGAATGCCTCCGCAATGAGGTTAAAATATGGAAGACTATAAATGTTTCTTAAATTACCATTTCCACTAAACAGAATATGAGTTCACGCTGGCTGGGTTCATTTAATATGTTTTATTAAACTTTCTGAACCTGCTCCCATAATGAATTTAAATACAAGATAACAAGGAAAACCATGCTGGTATAAAGTGAGCTCCCCGTAAAACTAATGGTCTGAGAACTCATATTTGGAAAATGCAATAAAGTTCTGAATAGATATTATGGGATATGACGTGGGCTCGAGTACAAAACATTCAATTATTCTGCTGCTACATCAGAATTAAGCTGGTAAGACAAGACATTGTGCTATTATTAACCATTTCCACCAACTCTGACAGATTTTTTGGACTCTCAACAGTCAGAAATGAGCAAATAGTAAAACATAAATACAACTAACTACTAATACTTTATTCTAAACTTTTTTATATGCATGTTGGATATTAATTATTATTTCTAATTTTTGCATATTTGAGCCCATTCAAAGGCTCTTGTCACCTACTCATCTAGTCTTTCTTACTTATACTCCCAATAACCTATGCTTAAGCTACCTCATTAAGCAGATCATCTGATTATAAAAAATATTTTAAATACCAATCATAGTGATGCAACTGCAGAATATACCAGTGAATTAAAAAAAAGTTTTATTACTTGTGAAATCCACCCGCATTTGGTGCTAGTGGGTGTTAATTTGGGACCCTGCCTGTGTGTGGTACCGTGTGTGTGGCAGGGTGGACCCCAGTGTTTGGATTTTAAATCCTGATCTTACAATGGTAGAGGGCACTGTGGTCGACGACTGTCAGCCATCAGCAAGGAACGACTGCATCGTCCATCAGCCCAACCTTAGCTTGCAGACCAGTTTTTAAATATTATTCCTGTGATGAGATATCAAAGTTCAGAATTATAGTCATTAACATCTTACAAAAAACATTTTGGAAAGTTCAAAATAGGTGTGACAAAACAATCCTATATCAAGGCTCACCAGCTTTTTCAGAGCTATCAAGTGAAACTGGCTCATGATGTAAGTGTGAACATTAGTCATGAGGAAAAAAATGGTTGTATATGGAGGAAGGTCTTTGGTTATATGGTGGGATAACAATCTCTCCCCCACAAACAACCACGTATGACAACACCTGAGGCAGTTCTGATGGTGCTGGTACAGTTCTGGACAGTTGTGACACCCGAACTATAAGAAATCAGCCCAAACATTGTTTCCATACCTTTACTAAAGGATAAAAAGCAGAAGAATGCTATAAAAAGTTCCCTCTCTGAACAGTTTCCTAAATACCATCACCTTCAAGCCCACATGCGCAACGTCATCTCCTGAGCATTACATAAAATATGTCCTACTGTAGCTCTATTAAAAGGTGGCACAGTCAATGGAAGGGTCGATGGAAAAAAATAACCCACTTAAAGAGCTATTGACATGAGGGCTGGGAAACAAAGTCATTCTTCACACGAGGGAGGATGACTCGGTCTGTACAGTATAACATCATTCCATTCAGGAACTACACAGCCCCATGAGATTACATTATGCCAAGAAAACTACTGAGAATCTCTTCTTCAGAGTTCGCCGTTTTCTCAAAATAAACCTCTGCCTTCCTGGGTTGATCTATTTCTGTCTGAGTGTTCCTGAGGTTTCTGTGTGCGTGGAGGCTGCACATGATGACAATGGTGGGGAGAAAAAAAAAAAGAGAATACCTCAGCTTTTCAGCAGAGTAGCTCATGGCAAGGTATGTACGGGAGCTAGAACACTGTCAGTTTGAGTTAAGGCCATGAACACAGTTGGGTTGGAGACTGCTCTCTGCTGAGCCATTTCACTCCATGATATTAGGCTGACAGAGACAAATGCCCATGGAGTGTCAGTCAAAAACGACCCCATCCCCTTGCTTTGATTCAATTAGCTTTCAAGCAGAGTCCCAAAGTGGAACCAAAGGCAATGCTCACTCAACTTAAGCGATGAGGCCAAAATCAGATTTTAGTTTGCTGACAGCATCGCCTTCTTCCCATCAAGTTACGTGGCACGGGCTTTGTGATGTATGTCATCTGGCTGTCACATTATCACGCCATTCGCAAGGAGGGAAATGCACTCAGAACATGCCCTTAATTTACCCCGACGGCTATTGGGATGATAAGTTTCGCCATTAAAGTAGAATTTGCAGATTTATCAGAAAACGTCTGTCTGAGCACGGGTGACAAACGGTAGAACAGACGAATCGAGCGCAGATTCAACACTCTCAAACCAATTCGAGGGAAACAGATTTAATCACTTTATGAAACATCAACACGCCTCCGCCATCCTTTATCCTATCCAGCGATTTGGGTCACATGGCCGTCCCCCAATGCATCGTGGTTCCAAGTAGACTGGGAGGAGAGAATCGATGGTTTGTTGCTGTGCTCAAGGGAGGAGGAGACATGAGGGGGGTCACTGGGCTGGGTTCCTGTGGCTTAGCATGGCAAATCCTCTGTAATCCTCCAACCAGTCCCATGGCGCTGTTTACTGTACGTAGGGTAAAGCTATTATGGACCCAGACCAAGCCCGCCCTGCTAACATGTGAGCTCCATCCTTCAACTGCTACAGTAGGTCCTCAGCTATTGTTCACCTCTTCTTTTTTATTTAAGAGGACAGCTGAGGACGTTTATCCTCCGTAAGTCTCTTTTGAGATTATCATCATTAGATGGCGGGATAACAGCGAGGGAGCCAGACAAAAAAAAGAGATGAAAATCACACAGAGAGGAGTGAGAAAACAAAACATTCCTCAGGGTATTTATTCCAAAATGAGGGAGGGCCATAGGGGGCTTCTTTAAAGCCTGCAGTCTGGCTGCGTGATCACAGGTTTCTTTAGATGCAGAGTGAAAATGCTCATGACAAACTGGAACTTTCTCTTCGACTACAGATTAAGCGTCAGCCGCACAGAAAGCATCACAGTGGCATAAAAGCATCATCCTGTTTGGGAACCTCCGGCGCATCTTTGTAAACAGTGTTTCAAGCCGGTATAAAGCCATAAAGCAAGGTAATGGAAGAATGTTTTTCTTGGAAGCCTTAAAATGAATTTTCAACTGGATTCCTGGAATCACATTACAACAGAAGGCAACAAATCACTGTGTCACTGCCCTTGTTATTATCTAATTGCTTTCTTGTGGGTTCAAGACCCTCCCCTCTCTCCCTCTCCGTCTGTCTCTCTCCCCATCTATTAATGTTTTCAACAGCACACTTCTCCTCCATTATTCCACAAACTCAGCATCACCAAAAAGTACAGTCTGTGAAAAACTAATAATTGCAAAAGCTAAAAAAAAAAAGCTGAATAAATCCCTTAATCTAGCAGTTTTATTGCTGGCACCAGGACCATATTCAAATGCACATGCTGCTTGCCAAAGCTGGAGAGCAATTATTTTACTACCTTCTAAATTAATACCAGTAAGTTTTAGACAAATTAGATCATTAGATAGCACTGCAGTGATTACTCGATTAATCGAAAGCTATTCTGATAAACAATTAATTAAGTGACTTTTTTTTGTCAGACGCAACTAGATATTTAATCACCTCTTCTTGGACTCTGCGAAACTGTAATGAAACACATTGAAAAAAAAAACCACATATCGTTACCGATATCTATATATTGATGCTGCTTATCAATACTGACACATGGTGCAAATAAAGACATGACATGAAAAAATTCTACAGTTGTATTTGATTTTTGTTTTTTTTAGAAATAAGCTGTAAAGGCTATGGTCATATCCCTACATTTGCAAATATGAACAGCCATAAGCAATACAAAATTAGGACAGGACAGCTCACACTACGTTCAAACTTAGGCTACCTATCATTTAGTAATTTGTGCTGTCCTAGCTATTGGCTACTGAGCATACTAAACCAAATGGACTGCACTGTAGAGAAGGGCTGTAAATCTTTAACAATAAAGTTGGTGTCATCCAGGTGACATCCTTTTTCATGGACCATAAATTAGAAACGCTCAAAACCGATGCCAACTGTGTCCTGAGTTGATACGGGGCTGTACAGGTTGGACACACCTCCTCATTCAATGGTAATTTTTTTTATTTTCTACATTGTAGATCAAGACTGAAGACATGAAAACTATGAAAGAATACATATGGAATTATGGAGTGTAGCAAAAAAAAAGTGTAAACAAAGACAAATACATTTTATATTTTAGATTCAAAGTTGCCACAAACGCAGGATTTAAAATACCCAAAATACTGGTTCTGCAAATGCTTCATAAGGAAGGAAAAGTAACACTGAATATAAAGCTAACCTTTAGAATAAAACTACATAGGGCACATTTAACTGGGCTGAATGAAGCCAATTTATCAGTTACTTGTTCTGCTAAAGGTTTTTCTTTTGTTAATCAGCTATTGCAAAATACTGAGAAAACTAATTAGGTGATCTGCACAGACGGTCTCTTCAAAAGTGATGTAAGGAATAAAAAATCCATCCATCTGTCTGCTGTGTCTGCCATGTACGAGTAGTTTGCTAAGGTTGTTGCGGTCACTCACTCAAGCAAAGTTTTTATACTACATACTTTTCTGGTCCTGTGAAATAGCACATTAGGAGACTGAGTAACTAAAAGGTTCTTAGGACGCCAGAACAAAGTACTTAACAGAGTCAAAACTTTGGCACATGATAAGAGGGAAGGTGATTTTGGGTGCAAACAAAACCCTCTTTTAGAGATTTATGATTTAATTTCATCATTCTCACGCAGCGCTGCACAGCATCACTCAGTCTCAAACGCTTCTTTATTACTTTTCATCGCAACAACTTCTGTGAGTTTAAGTAGGGTTTGAACGTGGATTAGCACCAGCCAGTTACAAAGCCAGATTTAAGGCTCTGTCTCCACCAGTGATGGTGGCTCCCTCTGGTCTGTTTGATTTAAGGGCTCTCAAAGAACCACTGGAGAACCTTAGGTATTACAAATATAACACAATAACAATTCCTCACTGGCTACATGGCACTATTATAGAACAAATGAGGACCATTAATGACTCAGAGAGGAAGTTATTCCAGGATCAGTCACTTTTACATAAAACTGCAGTACTTAGAATCCCCATGGAGCCACTTATATCTGCATGGAGCCACTCAAATATTCACCTTATTCTTTGCCTGAACTAGCGTGCTTCCGCATTGCATCATTTTGTAATCCAAGAGCGAAGTAGGACTACTTTGCTTAGCGTTGTCACTTTTATCATCCTTTATTGCAAAAAAAAGTTAAGCAGCTTGCAGTGTGAAAAGAAGCTATAACAACTGCAGAAAGACAAAAGAGTTGTTAAATTAAAGTGTTTTGACTATCACTGTCTGACCCACTAATAATAACTCCGCCCTATGATTTGCTTCCACTGAGGGACGAAGAACAGTTGAGGCTTTGGTTTTAAGCCTTGCTGCCCTCGCTGATGCTATTCATTTTCTACATCGTAGATTTATACTGAGGATATCAAAACAATAAAAGAACATATATACAATTATGTAGGAAGCAAAAAAAAGTGTAAACAAAGCAAAGACAACACAGCAGCCAGCAGCATCAGGAAAGTCAGGATGACCACTGAGAAGTGAGAGCTCCCAATACCAACTGACAAAAGTTATAGTTATGCTACTTTGTGCATCATATATGCACAATTTACATGTTAATTTCATTGGCTATGAGTGAAGTGCTGTATTCTTAAGGAGGGTTTTGGGTTTTTGGAGGGTTTTAAATTTAGTAGTAAGGGTCCTGTTCATTAGAGAATTATATCATGGTCTTTCACAAAGGTTTTGTTTAATTTAACTAATTTAACAGGTGGTATGAAAAACTTGCATTTAGGAGGGTCAAAAAAACTGGTTCATTTAACATCCTGACTATGATGATATAACACAGTTTTGCTAGTAATCCTTCAGCAGAGGTAGTAAATAATGACTGTAAGCAATCACATCATCTGTTGTTTCATACCATATTTTCCACCCAACATCCTGGTAATCACTGCGAGTGTGCTGCACGCACACACGCTACCTCTGTAGCTCAATATAATAAATACTCTCTACTTCACTGGGCTCTTCAGGTCACTTCTGAAAAATGTACCAGTAAAAACAAATGCAGAGCAGAGTGTATGCTTAGAGAGTTGAGGCATAAACACTAACCTAACACTATGTGACAGAGAAATACAAATAATATCAGCAGTATTTACCTGAGGATAAGGTCACACAAATCTTTAACATTGATTGCCAATGATGTTAATACCGCCTCAATTTCAGGGAGACTCCTGCAGATTCCTGCTGAAACATGTGCAGTGGTGCAGCTTTTGGTTTAGAAGCAGTTATAGGTTTATTTAGTTTAGTTGCTGAATTGTTGACAATGTCATTAGCTATCAAACTATGCGAGCACAAAACCAGAAGAACGAATACAATTAGATTCAAATCGGAGGAGAAAAATGGGTAGGGTAGCAAAAGTGAAAACAGAAGTTAGACAGAATCGGCTCAATGTAAAAGCAGTTTTTTCTACATATTGTCACAGAAAACACCTCATTGAGTATAAAAACAGTGGCAGCTTAACACTCCTACCAATTTTCCACAAAGCGTGTTTTCAGGAAACACTCTGCCTGGCAACAAGTCGGATGTGATGTCAGTAATTCTGTGTTTGTCTGTGTTCCTCAGGGTAACGCAGAGGTTCTTGCCTCTACCTGTCTGTGAGTGTGTATGTGTGTGTGCGTGTGCATTAATGAGGGTGCAGCGATAGATGAGATAGTTGCAGCTGTTAAAACACCACATGACTTGAGAGCCTTTCACAGACAAATCTGAGAGATACTGAATTTTATCGTAGCCATCTTGATAAACACCAAGTCTCATCCCGTACAGCTTCGGCTTATCAGCATGAAAACAATGCATCAAAAGCATGATAGCACAGTTTGATTTACTTGAAACACACTTTTATTAGAAGTCAATTAATTGAATTTGTTTCTTTATAAAATAACATGTATACAATAATTTCTACTTAGTCACTATAGTTCAGTTTCATCAACATGAATCTCAATGCAGTAATCAATTGGTAACAGCAAGCACTTGCTGACGATGGCAGGGCGAAGGATTAATCAAAGCCAGCAGGACCATGCATAATTTGATAATAGGAGTGCGTGTGTGTGTGTGTGTGTGTGTGTTTCTTGTTTTTCTCTAACATGACAGGTTCTCAACAAGTGAATTTCTATTTCATAAGGGTAGTTCAAATATCCATTTGATGACTGCTGGCAGATGGTTTGGGACATTACTGAGAGCTGAAACAAACAGTCGATTAATTGATTAGTTGATTGGCAGAAAATTAATCTGTCTATAGTAGTCAGTCTATTAATTGTTGAGTCATTTTTCAAGTAAAAATTCCATATTACCTAGTTCCAGCTTCTCAATAGTAAAGATATGGCACTTCTTTATCTTACATAATAGATATATTGGGGTTTTGGACTATTAGTTGGTCAAAAAAAGCTATCAGAATTTGTTACCTTAGGCTATGGAAAAGTGATTATTTACTTTTACATACAAAACGATTAATCAAGAAAATACCTGGGAGACTAATTGACTGCTTGGTTGCGTCAACAAATCGAAAGGAGTCTATAAAATTTGATTCTAAAACTAGGTGGCAAAGAATTTCATTATCGTGCGCTTGAATGTATGTTGTTGTCCTAAGCATGCTTGTCACCAACATAAGGCCATTATAGATGACGTTAACCCTCCACCCTGGTTACACTCTTCCTTCAGTGAGCCATTTTACTAAACTGACAGAGAGGAAATATCAAGACACATTCCAGGAAGTGAAGACTGCAGCAAAAGCCAACAACAGCAAGTTTGCTCTCACCACTAATGTAGCCACTGAAGCCTATCTTGACATTGCATGTCATTAGGACGATGGAGTCAATTTGCCTTACCATCATGCCACATACAGCATCCGACATCGCAGAGTGGTTGGAAGAGGTAGCAGTCAGGTTTAAAACTCCTTCTAGCTACCACCATTGTGCATGATAATGGTACCAATGTTATGGTTGCAGCAAACCTACTGTAGCAAAAGCATGGGTGATCTTCTGTGTGCTGCATTGGCCATACATTGCAACTCAGGATCAATTCTGCACTGAAGCATCCAAGCACTGAAAAAGCTATTGGGGCTGCCAGGTGTCTTGTGGAACACTTTTTAAAAAGTGAGCTAACGTGCAACAAGCTAAGAGAGAAGCAGCAACAAGTGGCCACACCTGAGCACAGGCTTGTTCAGGCCATAAGCACAAGGTGGAACAGCACGTTCTACATCATAAGTCACCTGCTTGAGCAAAGATGACCTGCAACAGCAACACTCCTCTGTCACACAGAGGATTTGAAACCAGACCGGGGAGGCTGCTGGAAGAGCTTTCAACAGCCCTTAAGGCTTTTGAATGTGCCACTGGCTTCATGAGAGAGGAGAAATACATATCACTCCAACAGCGATGGAGGAGGGAGACTTTCTCAGACACGGCACTAAACAGAGATCCTCTCCACTACCCTGCAGCTGAGGTTCAAACACTTAAAGTTCTAACACCTGACAAAGTCCTCAATGTGCAAACCAGACATTGGAACATGGAGTGAGGAGGGAGATGGATGAACAGCAACATGGCCACTTCTGTGACCAAACCAGCCACCTCTATGACAGAAACAACAACTCCTGTCTCTTCACTGGACTCACTCCTCCATTCTCGAAACCAGGAGGAGGTTAAAAATACCAAAGTTACAGTTTAAACCATAGCTGATGATTAACTTTAGGACTGTCAGTAACATTAACTAACCAATATGCAAGCTAGCCAGCTAACGTTAGCCATGCACTGAGGCTAAAAGCTTGCTAGTTAACTGCTAACATTAACAGTAGTCGTTAATGTTACAGAAGCTCACTGGGGAGAAACTTCCTGAGCTGATCAGCACCACATCACGGCATCATGAGCCACATGACTTTTCATTAATGACAATATCTGTACGCTTATTAAATTATATCAACTCAACATTACCTCTCTCAAGTCTCTGAGGAGATCAGGGCGCCAGTTCTTCAGATGTTCAGCCACATTTTGCTAATCTTCTCTCGTTCCTTCTGTATCTGCCTCATAGGCCAAATATTGCCAAACAGCACTTTGACTGTTTTCTTTTCTGATTCAACTCAGTTCTGGACTTGCCATCACTAACTCTAGCTTGCTTCTTAGATAACTGTGACAGGTTGCTCGCTGGTTGTTCTACCATCCACTGTGGTGGTGTTGCCTGCTTGTGCCTCTGCCCCCAGTCATGTGCTGGGTTCATGGAGAGTGTGCTGTCACAGCCACAGGTTGAGGACCAGCTGATCTTCTTCCCTGTTGTTTCATCTGTACAGCCTGGGGCTGAAAATCTGACTGTAGATTGTTTTTTCGGTTCTTTTCACGTGTATAATTAATGGAGGTTTTATCGTTTTAGACACATGGTATCAAAAAAGTACTAAGTATCTATACTTTTGACAATCTTTGGTTTTTCAAATGGTTTTGATGTCTTGATCTGCAATGTAGAAAATAATAAAAATAAAGAAAAGACATTGGATGAGAAGGTGGTACAGTATATATCATGTCTGGCATACATTAAGGTCTGTTATTTATGTCAATATACATTAATATTGTCATTGTTTGTCTTTTTATCCCATTAGTTTTACCCTCGTTGGTTGTAATGATGACAAAAAGTCAACGTTGTCTAACTAATGTGGACCAAGTAAAACAACACAAGCCATCATGACACATTTTCATCAGCATGACTTGTAACACGTGTGAACTCCTCCACCTCACTTTGCCGTGAGTCGACCTTGAACATCTCACGGACCTTGAACAAACTACAGAGCGCATCAGCAAAGCACGGCGTGTCTCTTGACAGTAATACAGTACCTGAACACGCTGACCTCGCTCTGGACTGATATGTTTCATTAAGATGTATAATAAGAGCTTAAGGAGCCTGGACAATATACGGGCCCTCCCACCAGCTCGCCCTGGAGGCAGCTCATCGTGCACCTTATGAGGCTATACCTTATTGCATTATGCAATGTTGTAATAGGCTTAGCTCCATGCTCCTCTGCAGGGGGGGAGTTTTGGGCCGACACTGATGACTCACTTCATTAAGCCTCCCTTCCTCTGAGCTTTCTAGCTGCTGAGGAGTGAACTTTCCACACCCCCACATAAACACTGACCTCAGATGCCATTTACTGTACAGAAAGTAAACATCCAATCATCAACTCACTAGAACAAAAGACTAACTAACTTAGAAATACAGTATTTATAGTTTAAAGATATCTTAATGGCCTTATTTCCATTTTCTGGTACTTCAGTTGTATTGTGATGATTTTCATTTACCTCTATAATATTTTGTAAAAAGTCTGTAGTTTCCTCATTGTTCTAAGGTCACTACAGACTTTATGCACTAAGGTCACTATATTGCACTCTCTCTATACACTATACTGTCACTATAATGGCCTCTTTATTCTCCTACTTCTAAATGCTCCTATAATATTCCTGCAGGGAGTCAAACCTAGTTTTGCTGGGAAGCTTCTAACATGTATTCAAGGACAGAGAAATGTCTGATAATACTAGTAACGCTGAGGGTAAAAGAGATACACTCTTGATAGTAGTATAAGTACAATAAAAGGACATGAATACAACCGGCAGCTGAGGCAAGAACTACAAGCAGCCTTCACCTGAATTTCACCTGCACCGTCTGGAAGCATCACAAGAAGCTGCATCCGAAAACAACTATTTTTGAAAGCATCCGGGCTCCTGAGCTGCACCGGCTGCACGGAAACACAACACTTTACACACATTAAACCTTTATAAGGAAACCTCTAATCCGGCCGTGTCCACACAGAAGTCGGGCGGATCGTTGGGGAAATAACACACAAACAAACACACACACGCTGCCGCTCGTCGGTACTTACTTTCACATAAGGCGAGGAGCCGCTTCAGATGGTCGCGAATAGAGATTCAGCGCTGGAAGTGTTTGTTGATCAGGCGTGCGCCACCGCGGGAATGTACACACAGGCAGACATGCGGAGTCATTTGACCTTCTCCCAATAGAAACTACCAACGCTGAGACGTAGGACAGGGGAGGAGCGGACCATACCAAGCAGGAGTCCCGGCCAGGAGGGGGAGGGGGGGAGGAGGGGGGAGCTGTCATCCTGCTGCAGGGATGACAAGCATCCAGCAGGATGGAAAGAAATGTGCAACTACCTGGAAACAGAAGGAGGCCATTTGATTAGCATTTTAATTCAGTTGCACGCTTTTTATTCAGAAATGAGCCCATATCCTGTCAGAGGTTTCATCCTACCTTCCATTTATTCAGCTTTAAAGGTTTCATTTCATGCTCACAACATAAACAGTGTGTCTCAGTATTTGTTCCTGTTTGAGGTTTCATCACATCAAATATGACACGTTGGTGTGTTTTTATTTAACCTTTGATGTAACCAGGAAATGCATCATCTCTTCTGCAAGAGCGCCCTGGAGTAAATATGCAATAGCCACATCAAAAACATTCACATCCAGCTCATAAACATAAGACCTGATAGAGTTTGAATATTTAAAACAGTTTCTTTTCTAAATGAAGTCCAGGTTATATAGTTAAAAAAGCAGTTTTGCAAAGTTTAAAACAGACCGATGTGATGATTATTCATGTTGATGATGTGGTCTTAAAGCTGTTTTAAGGCATTTTACAGAGGAAGACAGGGAGTTTACCAAGAACTGATTTAAAAATGAAAAGGTGCATATGAATCTTGCTCTGTCATTTTAGGGAGGTCCATGCAGTTATCATGTATAAACTACAGAGATGAGGTTGATCGATGATGAGGTGAAAGCAGAGATGAAGGGTTAACAAGACTGAGCCTATGCAGTAGTGAGTACACAGGATGCCACAATGAAGGGACAACACAAACAATGTGCACAGAATGTACTAATGCTGTATCTTAACCACAGTGGACCTTGTTTGATTCCTCAGGGCCCTTTGCTGCATGCCAACCCCTCTCTCTCTTCGCCTGTACTATTTAATAAAGCCAAAAAAATGAAGTGAAGTCATCCAAATCTGTAGAGTCCTTGACATCCGATGTTAAGGGACCTTGACCCTCAGAATCAATTGCTTTTTCATTTTTTTAACAAACCATTCACAGTGAATTATTTTACTGACAGCCTTTATAGTTTAGATTTTATCGGATTGCCTATTTGTGACATTTGTCACCTCTGTGACTCTATAGGTTTAACGTTTAATCAATAATCATTAAATCCTGTAATGTCAGATTCACAAATGACAGTATAACTGTGAGTCCCTTCAGGACTATTATGGAAATAAAAGACACTGACTGTTTATAGACCTATTAAATACACAGTATATGTACAGAATACTATATTGGTATATTATAATGATATAGCAGGTAAAAGGGCACTATCAACTTATTCTAAACCATTGCCACACTATAAGTACCTACAGGAACTTAACGTAACAACAGTGGGTATAGAAAGGAGCTACTGTCAACCACTTGCCCCACAGACATCCCAACAGACTACTACTTGAATATTATACTAAAAGGTGATGAATTAAATTGCAACAAAGGACCTCTAAACTGAATTTAGTCACATGAGTTACTTAGGCACATATACTGACTTCAGTGGTATGAGTTAGCACCTAAATTAAAGAATGCCCAGTTGGCCCAATGGCACACCGTCAGCTAATGATAAGGCTTTATGAACTATTATATCTCGATTAAAGGTAACATCCTTGTGAAAGTTATTACCACCAGGAAATCGTTTTACTCTGCAAAGTCATGTCTGTATAGGCCTACAAAATAAAAATCCTGGCAGTGATGAATTGGAAACACCTTGGGCCATTGCTTTACATTGAAAGTGCGGCCTTGTGAGAACACAGCCTCGTATAAACTGCTGCTTCCTGCCCAGGGGACTGCCCTCATGCACTATAAAGTTGTCATTGTGGGTGCAGAGGAGAAAACACACCATAGACATCAAACTGGCTCAGTTTTGGGACCCTAGGTTTGCAGAAAAGTATCCACATGAACGCGTGGAAACCTTGCATTTGAAATGTTGCTGTTCATGGTTGTGCTTGCCTTTAATATTTATACTGTATGTACGTGTTGTTGTGCCATAATGGTGATGTACATCGTGTATCATTTGTTGGGCAGATGAGGCCCAAGGCTAAATGCAGACCGGTGCCTCTCTCTCTCTCTCTCTCTCGACCACGTTGACAACACCAAGACTTTGTGCCCACTGAGTTGGAAACTGCATTTCTCAAGTATAAATGAAGACTTGTTACTGTATTGATTGATGGTGCACTTCAGCAGCGAGGGGCAAAAATCGATGAGCGCCACATGGAGTCTGAAGACTGAGGGCTGAAGAGTGATGCCTGTGATACCTACCCTGCCGAACACCCCAGAGCTCACTCATAAATAAATGAAGGAGACAGTGCATTTCCTGAGAAATAGCTTGCTTTGTCAAAAGGAAGGGCCTCTGTATACCTTCTCATAGCAATTCATATATAATACAGAAAAATGCCAACAACAACAAATATGTAATATGGTCCTGTTTTTCATGGAACAGAGAATCCATTCATCAGAAATTAGTTAAAGAGGCTCTGCAGCAATAACATTTAGTGTGCGTGACGTGCATGTGTGATTTTTCTCACACCCGTCATAAAACTGTAAACACTCTTGCACAAATTAATTTGGCTTGAGACTTTTTAAGAGCCAGTAAGCATGAATTTCTCGTCTGAGCGAGTCTGAGTTAAATTACTCACACAACATTGCCTGTAATGTTACGTAAAGCTCAATGGAAGAGACAGACACAATGAAAACTCAGCATGACTTTAAGCCTCTTAGTGGGATATGAGTTGACCCACATGTTGGTCTCACCTGGCATTGGTGACTGCAACAACATGGAATAACATTCAGTCTTAATTTTTTAATAAAAATGCTCCTATCTTGTTGTGTATTTATAGTGAAGCTGTGATTTTGAACACTGATTGTGAAACATTGCATATTCTTACACTTGGCTGCACATGGCAGAGCAATAGTTTTTGTAAATTTAATGAGATAAAAAAAAAAGGGGGGAATGATGATGCTTTCCTTCATTTAGGATCACTAAAATCAGTGTTACACTGGTAACAACACAAGTAAAAGTCTATAGCAGTCTGAGGAGTGCTTTGAGCTAAATACTAACATCAGTATGTCAACATGCTCACAGTGGCAAATTAAGATAAGATAGTAGTATTTCCCATACCGGGAGTCGAACCCGGGCCGCCTGGGTGAAAACCAGGAATCCTAACCGCTAGACCATATGGGACTTGATGTTTATGCTGCATTTTGAAATATTTGCAGAATGGAAAGAACAGGAAAACCTCCTTTTCGTTGAACTTGGAACTCACAATGATGAAAGAGTTAGTTTATATTATATTAGCCTACTGTCACAGTAACATGATGCAGCACCGGAGAATCAGGATGAGTGCAGAGAAGCAGTTTCTTTAATATTGGAGGATTCTGATGACAGCAGCTCTGGAAATTAAGATCTAGTCTACCTCAGGCTACTGATGATGAAAAAATTGTTTTTGTGCCATTTATGAATAAAATCATTTGAAAGCAGGGCTGGAATATGAGAATGAGAAAGCTAGCTCAGATATGAGCCAAACAGTCGAGATAGTGTAGTGATTAGTTGTGGTTAGGACTGAACCTCATTTAGTTACCTCACCTGCCTCAACCTTGATGCTACAAAAACACAATTTCCAAGAGAAACCAGAAGATCTCACAAGCTTTGCACTTTCCTGTAAAAAGCTTGGCCTCCAGCTGTTATGGCCATGGCTGGAGAAAAGGGAAGGTGTCATCACTTTCCAAAAGCTTATGCATGCTCCAAACATCGTGCATTAGATGTCGGAGAACACTGACATCTATGAATGAGAACATTTTTAATATAAATATAACATTTGACAAACGGCAAAAATATCTCTTTTGTGTTTAAGTGGTTAAATCTATGTTAGTGCCATGTTGCTAAAGACCCTCAGTTTGTAGAAATGTTTGATTTCTTCTCATGGATTTTATCAAGATTTAACTGCCGGCATGTGGCTTTGCAGCCATGTTGCCAGCAGTTTGTTAACACGTCTGTGGTTCTCTTCAATAAATGGGAGATATTGTTGCTTTCAAAAATTCCCCATCTTAAACTTGGAATTACAAACCAGAGACAGACATGAATGTTTTTTCCCCCCACTGGATTGCTGGTAATTATGGTCAGAAAAATATGACATGAGTGCAGCATCAGCAGGTCTAGTGTTGCATGCTCACCCTCTTACAATTGGTATGGGGATGCTTCAGTTAAAACACAAATGCTAACCTCGTGATGGTGAGAGGAAAAGTCAGGGGATCAACAAAGTCATTGGGATTCATCCACTGATCACCACAAATGTGATGACAATCCATCCAATAATTGTTGAGATACTTCAGTCTGGACCAAAGCAGTGGACCATCCAGCTGACCGACCTTGCAGTTGGCTAAAAACCACAGCTATTACTTAACACGGTATTTCCCTTTGATCTGGTGCACTGTAGCGTCTTACCACCATTCAGTCAGGTGGATTTAATAAAGGCAAGCCAACATGTTGTGAGATATGAACGCCCCTGCTGAATTTGGTGATAGCCTTTGGTGATATAGATAGCCCAGTGCGGAAATGTCGCACAGTTAACCTGCTCTATGCGATAAAACAGATGAGACAAACAGGAAATGGCTTTTCATCCGCCTGCCATGCTATCTCAATTACGATTTGATTCCATGTACATGTAATAAAGTCGCCTGCGTGTGTGTCAGTGCCTCAATGTGATGCGATTTTTTTTTTAAGGAATCAATTTTCAGGGCTTGAGATCAAGCAGAGAGCCAACATGAGGAGCGTTGCATGGGAACGAACTGGTCAAGGAGAATGTGGGACGTGAGAAATGTCAAAATAATAGGTTATTATTTGCACTCAGCCTCTGCTCTGCTCTCCATTTTTAATGGCTGTCCTATCCTATATCTGTTGTTTGGAGAAGGTGCCCTGTAACTACGGCTGAAATGCAGTGTGTGAGACCCTGCTGAATGTCAGGGTTAAGGGGGAAGAAGCAACACCTTAAAAATGGCTGCAGCCTCCAGTCATGGCACAAATGGCAAAGATGGTGTCAAGGTGACCTGGCTTTGAAGGAATGGCTGCTCATCTCTCGGCTCCGGGAGTGTGATGATGTTACAAGTGGCTTAAGGGCAGTTGTTGTTTATGAGCAATGTCTAATTAGAATAGCAGAGTGTACAAAGCAATAAACTGTGAGGAACATTTTCTTCTTGTTCTGTGGCCTCTAAAGGACACGGTAGCATCATGTTAATCCCAGACAAACACAAGTACACGACTCTTTTTTATTAAGAGTAGATTACTTGCAAACATCATCACACAACTATAAGTATACAGAATATTATAACAGTATTTAAAGGATTACACTGATACCAAAGATGATTTAAATTATACTACCGATTATAGAGAGGTCACTGTAAATAAAACAGGAGAGCAAATGCACTTTAAATCCCTAAAGGGATTGTGTTGGAATATTATAGATTTTTTTCTTCAGAATTTGTTCTGTTCTTTGTAGAAAATGTGGATTTCAAAAGAAAGCAATCATATAAAAGCATTGCGGGCCATATCTGACAATCTAAAGGTTCAATCACTGCTGGATTCTGTGGGTTTGATTTAGAGCTTTGTCAACAATCAGAGATGTGTAAAGCCTTGGACCTACACTGGTAATCCAAGGCACAAACTACAAATACCAACCTTTAGTCCGGCAGTCATGCATCATCAGTTTTTTTCTGCTACTGTAGCAAATCGTGTTATTAAGTCTAAATCTTTGATGGAATGAGTTGTCTTTGATTTCCCAGAGGAGGCCGACAGCAAAAGACCTGTGTGTTTTGTTCACTGCTGTTCAGACTGACAGGCCATCCAGAAGTCAAGGGCCAAGCGACAAGCATTCACAAACTGTAGAGTGAAGCTACAGTTGTCTGATTAGACCATCCTTCTCTCAATCCTAATTATGTGGAGCTGGAACAGAAGCGAGAGGCTGAGAAGGCCCTGCGTCATTAGCTTTAATAAACCCTGGGTACCCTGAAACAAAACAACTCGCACAGAAGCCCACATACACACACAGCCAGCCTGACAGTGAGTCAATACCTGACATTCATCATTTTGGTCCAGCGAGGCTTTTTAATTACCGCAATGAATTCCCTACATGGCTCCAGTCACCAGTCACCTGCTATCTAAACAGGGTTTATTGTTGAGGTTCTCCTTTGTCTAGACACTGTTTAATGGATAAATAGTCTGGCTTTGTTCTCTCTTTGGTGAATATTAAAATATATGGGGAAAGATATCTTGGCAGCTCCTGGACCCAGGATTCTAAAAAATTAGGGTTCGTAGTCCCTCATTTTTGCTTCTGACGTCATGGATTGCCTGAAACTTGAATCTTTTCCTAAAACCATTTGGCTTTATTATCTGATATCTCCCCGGTGAGATGTGCAAGATGATTACAGGCATTGAGCACAGCCAAACTGCAGACCAAATTGCACAACAAGCTCAATGTGAAAGTCTATTTGAATGATGCAGAATTCATCAGTATGGATGTCACAGTCCCCGAATGACGCAAAGCAGCACTCTTTGGCGTGCCACACATGTATGACTGCATAAAAACAGGAATTTGCATATATTACTTGTCCGACAAGAGCGGCTGTCCTGTCTGCCATAAATCCGTTACTAGGCATGATGAGGGTTTGATTGGTTGTTCTAAGGGGAGTGGAGCACATGCAATCACAGCTCCAATTTCTGATTATCTTCATCTATTTGGTTCTATTAAGATGCAGTCTTAAGTTTTCCATATGTTTAGTCCTTGACCTCCAGTTTGTATTAGGGCCATATTTCATTTGAGAGTGTGAGATGTTTAAACAAAGTGTTATTAAATGGTGATTACGAGCCTATTTGATGTAAATCCTGTTGCCTTTGCTTGAGAGCGCAATACATTGAGGTGTAGAATATGAGATGGGCTTGTGGGATACAGTGACCCCTGCAGGCTAGAGGTTGTACTGCTACAATGCCTGACAATAACAGAGAAGAGAGATGCTGTGGATAAAAGGTAACACCCCCACAAAACATTAATAAGTGCACAACGCAAATTAAATAAATATTCATATTAATACTAATAATAGACAGACAGTAATTCACAACACACAAAAGATTATTTATGGCATTATAACTTTATAGATTTAATGTTCACAGTAAAATTTATTAAAATTACATCAGTAGTAAAACTAATTAAACAGTGAGCTGTAAGATTAGGTGTTACGGTGAAAATGACAGTATATTAAAATAAATGTGTCATATATATTCTTTGATTCATACATAATTTACAGGAAAAGACAATGGGAAACAGGACACAGGGGTCTGTGGCAGGTAGCCTCATTATAGTGCAACGCGCAAGACCAAGTTTGTCTCTTGTCGGCCTCTGTACTTCCACCAGGAAGTTGGTACTATTTCATTCATTCTGCACAGTTTATGCATGTGTTATTACAACACTTGAGTTCAAAATGCGTCGAAGAACCGAGGCTCAAGCATCAAACAATGAACCTGCCAATGCTGACAGAAAGGTAACGCAGCGTTAATGACAGCTAGCTGCTGGTAGCTACTGCAGCCTACATGTGACAGCAGCTCTCTGTTAGCGAACATTACTCTAAATGCTAACAGTTAACCTGTTCCAGTGTTCGCTCGTTCAAGTCAAATGCTGTCGTCAAAGCATGTCTGCTAGTGATGCTTCCCTGCTTGTATACTGATCTTACTTTACTAACGTATTTGGAGCATGAGGCAGTATCCGAGGAGAGGAGCCAAATGCTCTTTATGATAATGTCATTTTAAAAATACATTTCTGGTTATGTACAGCCTATTTACTTCTAAATGTTTTTATAATCTATTGTCTAGAAATCAGTAGTAACAGTTCTTTAATTCGGCATGCACTCAGGACAATAAAAAACACCGATTGCCAGTACATTGCTTGCCAACCTTTTTAGTAAAATACACTGTGGTTAATCCTAGTTAAGCCCTCTGTTAACTTTTGGGGTTTGATAACAATCAATTATAATAGCAGGGTGAAGGTGATTTCACAAATTACAGTCTCTGAAAGTGTTTTAGGTCAAAGGTATGCATGGATATTTATGTGGATTAAATATGTTTTTTTTTTCCAACTCCAGGATACTTCAGTCAGGTTAATGTGTGAGTTAACATTGCATTTTCCTCTCTACATAAACTAGGATCCGGATCAAAGGCTGCACAGCCGAGCTGCAGCTGAAGGCAGAGTGTCTTTCTCTTACAGCTCTCTGCTCATCAACATTGGAAAGTGTTTACTTTTAATCATCATCATCCCTCCGTTCCTCAACTATGCATCACTGCAGAGAGAAGGACAGATGCTCTTGCCTAAAGGTTCTCTTATCTAAGTCTAACAAAGCCGTTGCTCCTTTCATTTTAATTTTATATTAACCTGCAAAAGAGGTTTTTTCTGTATTTGTTATTTGTGTTGATTAGCCTCCACAGGGAGATAGTCAGGTGTTTCTATTAAGTTTTAAAAATCAAATGGGCAGTTTTCTGTGAAGCCTAATCTTTCTTTCTATTCCTTTCCTTCTTTTGCCAGATGGCCAGATTGTTGATGTTGGTTTGGGTCAAAAGATGCATCTTTTGTGTAAAGGACATGGAAAGCCAGTTGGTAATAAATCCTATGAATATATTCCATAATTTCTCATAAATGGTTTCCTTACAAGCTATTATTCTTTGTCACATGGCTCCATGTCTGTGTGGCTTGTTAATGTCTTTTAACTGAGTCTGTCCTAACTTTTGTTTTCTTTAGTTATACTGGATGCACCAACTGGAATGTCCTCAGATGTTTGGTTGCATGTCCAAGAAAGTGTGGCCACACTAACAAAGGTGAGCAAATGACACGATTTCTGTGGATTGTATTATATGGCTGTATTTTGAAATTATTTAACCAAATGTTAGTATTTATTAAATTCACTTGTATTATTACATTAAAACAACTGGGTTTATCAGAACTGAAATACTCCTCAGATTCACTGAGGGTGAGTCAACATACTTGACAAGGAAGCCCTCTCTGGTGAACTTTCTTCTTTCTCCAGAATCAGTTACTGCTGATGCGGCCATGTTGTTTGTTGTCAGGGCCGTGTAAGGACAGTCCTTGCAGTGGCTCTGCCACATCCTTTCTGCTCAACAAGGACTCAGTACAGCAGAAAGTCGGGGCTGACAGCCTGCCCCATGTTGTTTGTCTGAAATGTGACCCAAATGAGGTCACAGGCTTGTTGGGGAAGGGCCTAGTTACATCTGAACAGCTAAATCACATAGGCAGCGACACAACAAACTTGCAGTGCACTGTTTACACCCATATCAGTATCTTACTTTTCAGTGTTACTCAGCCATCATGCATTTTTAAAGTGCCGACACAGGATAGGGTGGGGGCTGTGTCCTCTCCATTGAGAGCATCTTGCGTGTCTGTAGAGCATGGTATTATTTAAAAATCCCTCTAAACCTGTGCTGTTTGTCACACTGCTCAGGTCTGTACCTATGACAGAATGGGACTGGGCTTCAGCAGGCGGATGATGCAGAATGAAACCACGGGAACTGAGAAAGTTTGGGGAATGTCAACGACTGGACGGTTGGTATACTGCTCATTTTGAGTGTATGTGACATATAAAATGTGGGGTGGGATTTTTTTTTGCCACACATGCTGCTGTACACAAAGTCTGCATTGTAAACATAATGCCACAGTTTCAAATCAGTTCTTAATTACCATGAAGTGGTTTCTGAATGAGTGAGTGGGCGTTTTACACCTGCAGGGCCATCTGTCTCATTTATCTGTTGTTGCTGAGTTTGTAAAATTCATTCGTGGAAATTCTGAATGAGATGTAGGCCAAATGTACTATAGTGTAGTGTAGTGAGTGGGGCAGGTGAATCTGGGTCTTATAAGTGCTGATAGTGGGAAGCCAGAATCTACTTTGGAACATTCCTTAGGTGACACAGGCCTTTTGTAAAGGCTGCATCAGTTTCAGGACACTTGTAACGAGAAGGAAAAATTATTTGGGACTGTGTCATAAGCTTGTGTAGGAGGGGATACAGCAAGAGAAAGTCAAATTTTTAATGTGGATGCTTGAACTTAACAAACCAAATGATGACTCAATCTAGAGCTGCAAGTAACAATTGTTATTTTAAAAAAAAATGTAACTACTCTATTAATTGTTTAGTCAGAATGGTCATCTCGAAAGAAATGTTTTCATATTGCTTGTTTTCGCTGTCCAAAACTTAAAGATATTTACTTTACAAAGATATAGGACTGAGAAAATGAGCAATGAAAATGAGGTGAACATGGCAAACATTTCTCTGCTTAACATCAGCATGTTAGCATTGTAATTGTCATCTCAATCCCAAAGATGTTCATTTTACCATTAAATACAACACAGAGAAGAAGCACCAAATCTTCACATTTGTGAAGCTGTAACTATGGAATTTTTGGAGCTTTTGCTTGGAAAAGCTCTATAAAGGACGCTGTGTCAAGCTACAAACCAAGCCTGCCATACTACATACACGCAGTAACGCACATCAAATTCAATTTTGTGTTATTTACCAGTTTATGTAATTATTCTCTGGGTATCAATATTTCCTTGATGAAGTGGCTTCCTGGGACTTCCAATTAATGTTCCAGGCAGCAGCGACTGATGTGTGTGTGGATACCTCATGCCTCCCTCTGCTGAACACAGCCCTGCCCTGCCCTGCCCCGCCTCACACTGCCGTGGGATTGGGCTGTAATCTTCCTTCCTCTGACATCGCAGCTCGTTTGTCGAGCCTTAAATCTGCCTAAGGGATGAGCGGGCGTGGTTCGCCAACGGTCAGCAGTCTAGGTTACCTTGGCATCTGGCCCAGAAAGCAGGCGGCCGCACATTTGAGATGCAAGCAATCAATTTCCCAGAATTCAATATCTCAAGGAGTTTGATGAGTACCTAACCTTAACCCTCGGAGTCTTGTGAAAACTCTTCATTTTGGTGTGACACCTCAGGTTTGATTTATTAGCACAACAAACCCAGGACAGCAGATGGCTCTCAGAGAGGAGCTGCTGCATCTCATGTAATGATGATGCTGCCTCTGATGATATAAGTTTGCTGGGGATTGTTTGTCCTGCGGGTTGCAATGAAAAGGACCCAGCAGTTCCCTCCTGTATGCGTCATTTGGGTTTTGCTAGTGCTGTTTGTTTTGGTGCCACGTCTGGAAAGAGACTAAATGGAAAACTAAAAATACTGCTGACCTTAACTTTCATTCATTTTTTGCCATTCTTAATTTTAGGCTATATTTTGTAACACTTTTTTTTCCCTCGTCGGTTAGTTTTGCTTTTTTATAATGACTCTCCAATGGGTTCTTAATAAACCTGTTAATGAGCAGATTAGAGATTAATGAGATTAATGATGGCCTGTCGTATTCATCTTTAGTACTGGGAGTCTTAGTCCCAGCTAGTTGCATAAATAAACCTCCTGGCCCAGTTTGCAGCATGTCCTGGTTTTGTGTAGAGACAGATGAGTGTTGTTGTCTTCCAGGATGGTGGATGATCTGCACCGACTCCTGCAGGCTGCTGGGATAGCCAAACCCTTCATCCTGGTGGGCTCAGAGCTCGGGGCACTCAACGGCAGGTTTTACAGCCACATTCATGATGTGTAAGTATTCTATGATAAAAATATTTAAAGGATAGATCCACAATTTAAAAAAAAAGGTCAGTTTACAGTAGTTGTCATGAGAGGTGCTATTCAGCTTGTGAAAACATTTGAAAAATATTATGTGTGGCTCTAGAGGAGCTTTGCCAAGTCTGAGAAAATAACCCTAATTGGGCTTAGACTTACCTTGAATACCTTGAATGAAAGCCTTTATTACAAACTGAAGTTTGGAATTTGAAAGATGTGATTTACCACACAGGTAGAGTAAAATGAAGTTACGCTATTGGTTGGATTGTGGGAAATGCAGGATCTGTAGCTCTTGGACAATAACCTTAAGGACCTTAAGCCAAGAGATTTAGGCCTTACAGACTTTAATTTTGACCATTGATTTTCATCTGCATCTATGAGTCGCTGAACTTTATAATGGTGCAGTACTCAATTGCTGAAACTTAATAATAATGAAGTCTAGGTAATCCAGTATATAAGATAATTGCCATGACATTGCTGACACAATTCAAAATTTGTGAATTTGTGACTGGCATATAGAGCAATAACACAAAAGATAGTCTTCAATATTTATTTGATTTGCGTATTTATTGGTTGATTTAACAGGGACAGTGCACATTAATAAACATTGCTGTAAATGCACCAGAGTTGGCCAGAAAGGCTATGTCTTATTTATTCTGCATCTGTTGTCCCAGAAAAAAAAGAATAAGATCATATTTAAAACAGTACAACAGTAATTCACAAGCATGCGCAGCAGTAATAAAAATAGAAAATAATGTTAATGTCAGTAAAAAGCATCAACAGGCTACATTGTGAAGCACTAATTAAAATGTGCAAGACTGAAGCGCACACACATGAAAACTGGAGAATATTGTGATATTCTGACTTCCCTACTCTCTCTGTCTGTGGCGTTTAGCAGCATTTTGGCTCCTATTAAAAATGTAAATCTTTTAAAATGGGTCACAAAGATATAGTTTTGTTTTTTTTTAAAAAGCCATTTGCTGGCTACTGTAGTTTTTAGCAAACATGATTGGGGGATTATTTTCAGCAGTGGATTTATACGTGTTTGTGAGTATTTATAGAAGATGTACATGTGACTAAATGAACTACAGCGTGTGTGTAATGAAGGAACACATCACGCAGTGCAACAATATGGCTCACTGATGTGTCTTTAATAGTTTTTGACCAACAGTGGAGCTCTGTCCGTGGGATTTATTAACACTATGAAAATGTAGAATATTACCAGACTTATCCTTTAAGTGTCTGAAAAGTCTATGATCGAATTTAAAAATAGGTCATTTTAAAATTGTTCTATATCTTTTGATATACTGTGCCTCCCAAACCCACACCTAACAAAATATATTCCTGTGTCCATTCCCGTCATCCCCCATAACTCAGCCAACTCAGAGACAACGTAGTGATTAACGTGACAACTAGCCTGTACCAGGGATGAAAGATTTATTATTTAATCAGGCACGATGTTGCTGCCATTAAGGGAGAAAATTAAGTAGTGGTGAGTGGATGACACCTTTCCAAATGGAAATATTGCCCCTGGATGTGGTGTGGTCATCCGTCTGTGGGGGACAGAGGACAGACGAATCTGCAGAAAGACAGACCAGATGATGACATCCATCTCACACTCATTATGGCCCAGGCCGGGAGGGTAAAGTGGACAAGGGTAGTCAATGAGTCTTACTTCATCTGTGTGTGTGTCCTCTCTGTGTCCTCAGGCAAGTGTCAGACCTGGTGCTGATTGATCCCATCCCAGAGGACGTATTTCAGGAGGACCAGTGGAAAGAGTACTGGTGAGTTTATAGCTGCTTTCAGGGGCATAGGAAGGACAGAACTAGGAAAGAGGAGGAGGAAGGAGTGAGGGGATGAAAAGGAAGGAGGAGAGAAGATGGAGAGATGTTGAAGAAGCAGAAACTGGGGAGGGATGTGGAAAAAAGCGGAATGGAAAAGAAGATTGAGGAAAGAGGAGCGTGGAAAGGAAGGAAAGAGGACGATAAGGAGCTCTGAGGGGCAGAGAGGAGCAGATAAAATGCGAGAGGCAGGGAAGAGGAGCCGAAAAATGGGAAATGTATCAAGAAAAAGGGGATTAGGATGATGGGAGTGGAGGCAGAGGCGCAAGCGTGTTTCATGAGTTGAGCTCACAACTCTTCTCCTCATTGGCTTTTATGGCGAGAATAGTTGATTATCTTGGCTGGGTGGGGCTCATTAGCATGATTAATTAGAGGCCAAAGAAACTCATTAGCTGATCGCGCTCTTTTAGCGTGAAACAGATGAGGGGAGATCGAGGGTTGTGGCGGTGGTCGGGACTGAGTGACAGCAAGTGTAATAACACTGCTTTAATCCTCCGGGCGAGATATATGTCAAGTGGTAGTCATTGTCACAGCATATATCTCATTATGCATTAATTATCATATGGGGGGGACGAGTTGTTATTAATGATAAGTGAGAGTGCAGAGGAGGAATGTTGCTGGAAGTGTCAATTACGCAATATGAACACTGTTCTCAGATTGTTTACAAGTAAAGCGTGTCATGTGTAATCATTAAAAGGTATTTCTCTATCTGAAGAGACTATGATTAATCAGTTATATAATTTAGCAAACCACGCTAAGCCTTCCCATGTTGCTGACGGCCCAGCGGCAATGGCTACATCATAAACAAATCTCTGGAGTGCATCTCTAGTCTGTTTTTTGTCACTTACAAAGCAGATCAAAAGGCTTTTCTAGCTCATATCCCATTAGATATTTGTAGCTGTATGTATCATTTGAAATTTTTGTCTTCGTCTGTAAATAATTATATAAACGATGTAGGATAAAATGAGACCTGGGATAAAAACACCTTGTTGCCCCTATCATCACACTTCCTGTTTTACTGTATGTAAACCATAGCATCAGACAAAATGACACTATCCCACTACACTACATCCCCGAACACTACTCCAACTATTTTCTAAACTTACAAAGTGTGCTACAGTGTGCAACTGTTAATACATAAATGCACCCCTTTAACAGGAATGCAGTGATTTTACTTTAGCACTCACGATTTCTTTCTTAAACATGTTCATTCCTCTCAAATTATATTGACATTCTCTCATTTAAACAACTTTAAACAACAGCCTATAATTCGATAAGGCGCGTTAGTCAGTGCAGGGTTTTTGTTTACTCTTCTAATTGCTCTTTTTGGAAGTTAAGATTTGATTTGTATCTGCATTTCTTCGTACTCAAACACAGTAAATCATGTGGCAAAGAATAAGTGAATAATATAAAAAGTATAATGAAGCTTGGCTGAAGAAGTCATTGATTTCATGTTTTTGCTTTGACTTAATTTACATGCGGTTTCCATCTTAATTTAATCTGTAATCACTCCCAAAAAAAGATCGATTTTAGACACTCTTTTAATTTCAACCACTTTGGTTTCAATTCTTTTTCCAAAAGTTGTAAGTAAATGAATTCAAATTTTTGCATTTGCATTTATGTGCAAAATGAACAATACTGATCCCATAACCTTCAATAATTTCGTATGAATATTATTTATCTGAAGATATTGATTTTTTTCTAGTTAGCTACTCAACCACAAGTGTGCAACCCCTCTACTGTTGTATCTATCTCTTTTTTAAAGTAATAAGCACCGTCTAATTGTATCAACTGCTTTTTTGAGATCAAGAAATATCCTCACTGTATATGCATAACCTACTGAAGTTAATATTTCCTTTTTAAGTTCTATCCGTGTCAGCAAAAAGTAGTTCTAAGAGTTTAAAAAATCATTTCTGCTCACTTAGTATATTTTGTGATGTCATCTAGAAACACCAACGGGGGTTGATATGTGCATAGATATCACGGGCGTATGGTAAAATCAAGCAGTCTCATTTTGGGCATCTGCAGTTCTGTCCACCAATGTTAGCTCGCAGCTTATATAAGCAGGAGTCAAGCCAGATAAGAAATGGATCCCTGAAAATGGCCTAATTTGTACGTGAACCAAAGTGGAGCAGCACCATTTATCAGGGGTATGTGTCCAATTATCCACTGATTAATAGGCATTCATTTCACTGACTACATGACAGTGCAGCCACAATCCAATTATTCTGTGGAGAAGCAATGGAGAAATTAAATGAACCAAAGACTTACATTTACTTTGTAAAAAATAATTTTATCATTGGTGCCTGTTTTCCAGCTGGGTTAAAAATAGAAGCAGGAATGGGATATACAGTGTGAAGATGCGAGATGCACCACAGCATCTTAGTGCCACAGGCGCTTCTTCAGCTTGCTTCTTCCTTATTTTCCTCTTTTTTTTTTTTTTTGTTCAGCAAGCTTGCATGTAGGTGTGTATTTCTCCCCCCTCAGATACGGGTTTATTAGCTGTCGGAGGTCTTAAAGTATTTGGTACACAAGATAAGTAATGCAGAAGGGAGCAGGGCTGCACCTGAGCAGGATTGCGCCGAGACCGTATCAGCTTTGCACTGGGACCCGAGGATTTACACATCAAAGACCTGCTCATTAACAGAGGCTCACTCCCAAAATTAGTTCTGTTACATCTTACAAAATGAATCGCCACCATCTCCTGAGAATGGCATTTCCATGTGCGTGTGATTGCGCTGTCAGTGTGTGCGTACGTGCGCTTAGGCATTCGCTCATGTGCACTTGTTGTAAGGGGTCAACCGTCTTATTCGGGATTTCCCCCCGCAGACGTCGCGGCGCTTGTCTCATTTTCTTTTGGCCGTAGATAATGCTTCCTGATGAAAAGTCAAGCAGTGGGTCCAGCATCAGAGATTAGGAGAAGCCCCAGTGTACGTCTGGACAAATTGCATCCTGGACAAGAGCCATTGGATTGAGTCACTGAGTGCTGTCAGACTTTGTTTCACAGGCTCAAGCAGTGGAAGCTTTGCATCTCTCCACTTGAACACAGGATCGTTTCCTACATTTCAACGTAACTCCTTATTGTGTTTACTTACTTTGGTCTCGTTGCTGGGACAAAACACAGAAACAGATGACCAATACATCCATATGTGATTGAAGGACATCTCATTCCAAAGCTTCGATCACTGATATACTGTTATAAAAGCAAACTTCAGCCACAAAATCATGAGTGAGGTCGACCATTGTTTTTGGGTTTACAGTTCATTCCCGAGGAGTTGAATGGGTTTGAGCTCAGGACTCTGGTTGCTTTGTGCATTTTGTTGAAACAGGAAAAGGTCTTTCCCTAATTGTTGCTGCAAATTTCAAGCCATGCTTTTTATTATTATTTAATAAATATTATCATAGGCTGTGATATTTGAAATTTCCTTAGAGTTTCTCAGTGGGCAGCTCTCGTTACTTTGGTAGTTTCCAATTAAATCCCTGTGGTGTTGAGTTTGATTTTATGCCTATGTGCCTGTACTTTCAGATGCGAGCCTTATTGCTGTTTACTGAATGCTTTCGGCCGTACTGGAGCTGTGAGTTACTGCTGATCCAAACCAAACATTTCCTGCTGCTTAGAAGTACATTAGAAGTTTTTTGGCCAGGGCGTCCTGGTCATTGAGGGGTTAAGTTGTAGACCATTAACTCTGATGTCTCTGGTCATTCCCCATCTCTCTCTTTCTCCCAGCATTTCCTGTCATTTCTGTACTATCTCTAACAAAGGCATCAAAGACCCACAAAATAATCCATATAGTTTTTAAAAGCTTTTCTTATTTAAACTTGCGAGAAGATTCTATTGTGAAGCAGGAAATGTGTTCCTATTATTCAATAAAAGTTGGTCTGCACAACAAGATGTGAGAATATTTGGTGCTGCTTGGACAGCAGGTCAGTTTTAAATATTGCAGGGAGGTAATGAAGATGGCAGAAACAGCTACCAACAGGCTTTGTGTTGTGTGAACCAACACCTGTAACACGTCATCGAGGTAAACAGCTTATTTACCTCGTGTGCTGCCCTGTGGAAATTTGCATTGTGCCAGTGTGGCCCATGGAGTTAGCTTGGTGCGAGTATTCGTCGATTGACAGTTCCATCTTTTCACGTGTGATTTTTTTTTTTCTGTTTTTTGTCTATAATTTGGTTTTGGTCTGTGTGTTGGACAAAGCAAGACATTTGATGATATCGCCTTGCGCTTTGGAAAACTGTAAGGGGAATGTTTCACCATTTTCAGACATTCTATAGACTAAGTTGTTAATCAAAAAAATAATACTCAAGTTAATGGAGCCCTACATTAGGGACCAAGCCGAAACCACATGTCGACACACTTTTGACCATATGGTGTTCTTTGTACAATAATATGCTGAATTGGAATTAGCTAAATCCCACCAAAGGTCATGATAAACATCTCTAAAGGAATTACGCTGATAATTCTTTCATTTTGTGTTTAAGAGAAGGAATTTAGCCGTGCATTTACACACTCAAGCATTTGTATGTCTGAGTGTGTGTCTCCTGTCTCTCTGCAGCCGAGTGTGTCTCTCTGTGTGTGTGTGTGTGTGTGTGTGTGTGTAGTACAAAACTAATTTACCCCATGGGGAATATATTTGCTCAGAGAGCAGAAACAGTGGGGAATGCTCTCGTCTAATGGGATGGTCCTTACAATTTAATGAATGCTGATTGATTGGCAAACTCTCCGTTTTAATGTACCATTACTACTTAGTGCAACTCAGTCCTCACAGGAGCACCACTTGAAAGTCTCCTCATTTCTTTCCTCTGCATCTTAGTTCATTTAAGTCTTAGTCATCAGTACTTTTTTTACTTCTGAGATAATTTGAATAGTTTGAGTTTGATGCCGAGACCCAAAATCTCCAGTTAGGGTCTTTTTTCAGATTCATAGCTAAAGAAATTGTTTAGCCCATATGTGCATGTGTATGTATGATTGTGTATGATAAATTCACACTATATTGGTGCGTCCTCTCTTTATGTCTGTGTGCATACATGACGCATGTAAGTGGCTGCTTGGGGAGCGCATGAGGTGATGAGTGTGTCAGCGTGGGCCGAACAGCTGTGGCTCCACGCCTGGATGGCAGCCTGATTGAGTTATGTGTCCCAAAATGAAAACGACACTTTCTGTCCCATTCATCATCTTACCTGTCATTAATATGCTCAGCAACGCCTGCAACAAACACACACACACACACACACACACACACACACACACACACACACCAGCATAATCACGTAAACATTTCTACACTTCCATCCTGTACGTACACACACCAGCAGCTCACACACGCAGCTTGCTGCAGTGTGTAGCAGATAGACATGTTTTGCGGCTCACCTGGAGCCTGCTCTGTATGACAGGCAGCGTATGACTGTCACTTTGACTGACGACCGTTCGGTCTCACAACTGCTGCATTTGGTTTGATTTATAAGCCAGACAGGGTTTAATATGAGGGACAAGAAGAGTGTTTCTATCATTCCTCACTGCACTTTGTTAGGAGACAGATTTACGGGTATAACAGAATCTTCTCTTCTCTTCTCTTCTCTTCTCTTCTCTGCATCTTCCATTGTCGATATATTTAAACATTTCAATACTGGGCTGCTGCTGTCATTAATTTAACACCATAAGTGGCATTACGTAATCTCTTGGCGTTTGCTTGTTCCCTCATTCTCTGTCTCCTCTGCCTTCATTGGTAAACAGTAGCAGCCAGTGATGACATATCCAGCCGCCCCCCTTTCGCCGTGAGCTGCGTTCAATAACCCACTGGAGCACAGCCCTGCTCTAAACCCCTCCAGGGATCCTCGGCTGAGATTGGCAGCAATCACCCGGCCATGGGCCGATGGATGGAGGGAGGGAAAGAGGGAAGTAAAGGAATGAAGGGAGAGAGAGACACTGAAAAAGTTAGGACAGTGGGAAATATAATGAAACAGTAGAAGAAGGTTCAGACTTTAAGTAGTAGTTCCCTGTCAGCTTTTTCTTGAAAATAGTTAATAATAAAGAACAATAAGATTTGTCAGGCAAGATTTGTCAGAGAATTTTAAATAGAAAATATAATTGAAATATACTGTATATATGTTATAGCATGTTTTGTGCAGTGATGGTTCAGCTTCAGTAAAAAAAAAAGGCTGTTGAATTGGGTCATAGAACACAAATTCCACATGCATAGTGTTAATGTATGATGAGGTTTTGCTGTGCCTGACTCAGCTGCCCTCCCATCCTCCCCCTCATCCAGAGACTCCCAGACGAGTCAGGAATGCCAATTAATTGTAATTAGAACCACTGTAAGCGTAACTATTGCTGTTACGTTCCACTAATGAAGCAGGGCTTCTGCAGCCCCTGTGTATTTACCCCAGTGTAATCTATAGTATTGATGGAGGGAGGAAGGCTGACAGCAGATAGGGGGACGCCAGAGTCAGCCTGATGTCCGCTGTGATGCAAGACTGACACCTTGTGATCATACTTGGTATTACAGCTTATATTTGTCTTGTATGTGGGCAGTTTAGAGCTTCTGCTTATTCCCTGTTTAAACTGAGGGAAGATATTTTTAAAAGGTTTTCTGCCACCCAAATCTACACCTATATGTACTCCATACATACTCCATTTGACAGCATGAAGTCTGATAAAGTAGCCGAGTTCCAGTCCTCTGAATTGCCAACTCACTTCTCAGATTTGTTGACAGTGAATGAATGAAAAGAAACAAAAATTTGGTCTGATTGTAAAATGGAATATACAATAGGATGGTAGTTTGAGTACATCCTTGAGTATTCACAAAAGCAAAATCAGTTTATATCAGACACCAATTAGATAATTAAACAGAATGTAACCACAATGCATTCACTGCATCAAGGAACAGCTTTGCTTTGCTCCAGATTCTATTTTTCCACTTCTTGTTGGCATGCAATACCAAGCAATTATTGATGCCCATGGGGGAACTGGGGTATAAAAATCAAACATAAAAACAGACTGAAGTATTTAAGGTATACAAACAAGTGCAATTGACAATCTGAACAGGAAGCGTGCATTGTCCCCATTTGTTTTTTTGTGAGAGGCTCTTAGTTCTGTGCGCTAAATGTGATACCATACAGTACTGTCTGTGTCCCAAAGCATGCTGCTGTAAAACTTTTTGCAGAAGTGTGGTGCTTCATATAGGAGCATGATACACTGTAACTGTGGTGAAAGCCTAAGGGAAGCATTAATTTGTTGGCTGTGTCTGTTTCATAAAGGTCAGATTAAAATTTAAAGTTGTATCTGAGTTGCAACAGTGTGTTTCACTGTGTCACAGATAAAGCCTGCGTAAAAACTGTGGCATAGATGAAGGAACTCTCACTCTCCCGAGGTCTGTTCTCTCTTTTTATGGAATACTGAAAACTAGAAAGGTGTTTACATTTGTGACAGATTGACTTTTTCCCTTTTAAAATGTTTGCCAGTGTTAAAACATTTTTGCTCCAGGCTCTTGTGTTCGATTGCACAGCACTCAACACACTTGCCTACCAAACAGTGTATAATAATGATGATGTTGGTTCCAGTGTCCCCTTTTCAAGAACCTAGAACCTGGACCTTATGGGTTCAGGTTGTGGAAAGGTCCTGGTTATGGGCTATGAAAGTCTCTTATTGTTGACAAGGCCTCATAGAGAGGTGACGTCAGGTTATTTGGCATTTCTTCTTCTCTTCTTTCTCGTCATTCTTCAGAAAAAAATTAGCATGTTCCTGGGATTCACTGAAGCTGCTGTAAAACAGTTACAGAAAAATAAATCCCATGAAAACACTTTAAGCACTTATACTACTTATTTTTAGGGGATTGTAACTTATCCATAAAACTCACGAACTCCTTTCTGAAGTCATTTTTTTTTAACTCTCTCCTTGTAATCTCTGCTACCTAAAAGCATTCAGTCCTCTCTGTCCTGCTGCTATTACACACATATCTGATCTGACTGTGACCCCTCGACTCCCAGCTGTGATGTTTTGCCTACAAATGTCTAATGCTGGGAAATGATTTTTGTTAAAGACATAAATATTAAACAAAGAAAGGTATTACATTTTCCCGCATGGCCAACTGTTGAGTAAGGCTCTGTTTCAAGGCTGGATTTTTTTGTTAGTAGCATAACTACGAATGTCAATGGGATTTTTAATGAGTGTTTTTTTTTTTAAACTTAGTTACTTAGTTTACTTGCTTTTATAACTTACTTTTTACTCTTGCTAGAACCTGCAAGTTCTCATTTCCCATCAGCTCTCTACAGTGACTGTGTCTCATTAATGTGTTTTCAGTGTAGTTTCAGTGACATCAAATTACACACAAATACAGAAATGTCAAGCATGACACAAATCCAAGACTTTCCATTGTGGTCCTTGATATAAAAATAGCAAAAATGCAGATGACTACCTTTATCATCATCAATAAAATAACTAGTATAGTATACACTGACTATGCCTATGTCTTAATTGGTCTGCTTCAGAAAGGTCATGTTGCCATATGCTCTTTCAAATATTTTTAAATTGTACTGACTAGTCTTGATTTCAACTCATATTTCACCATCTGAAACCATTTAAGATTTATGCCCTACATAATTGATTACAGCCTTTTGTTATGCTCACTGTGAGATTTTGGGCTTTGATGTTCAATCTGAGTCAAGCTACAGTTGGACATTTTGCTGTGATGGATCTTGACTCTAAAAAGTCATTGACGATTAATGTGCTTCAAATCAATGGTCAAATTGTCCTGCCTGCGTGAGAGTTAAAGGCCTCATCACGTACCTGTCCACGTCCATACGCCCTCCTGTTTGTTACAGTCTCTGGAAGTCTTTGCACTAACCAGTTTTTAAAAAAAATGTTCCTTAGGCGTAATAGTTAGTTGAGCCTCATGTAATAGTCCGTGTTTAAATGTTCTCTGCTCATTGTAATAGTTGGCAGAAGCTCGTGTAATAGTTCGTGTTTTGTGTGTGAGCAGGCTCTCAGGTAACAGAGGCCCTGCATATGAAATGAGATGGTAATGAGGAGGAGGAGGAGGGGAGCCTTATCACTACAGGGCCAAATTCCGACAGTGAATTGCGCAGTTGTAACAAAAGTAACAGAGCGTCCATTCAGCCTGCACTAATCCAGATGGGAAAGTCAAACAGCAGAAAGTCCACGGCACAAACTCATTTCATCACTTTATTAATTTAGATATTGCCTCCTCGCTCCTGTGGGGAGGAAAAAAAAAAGAGCCCCTCTGAAATGACCAACATCGGTGAGGCGTTTTGCTCTACATGGTTCCCCCACTTCGTCTCCTCCCGTTATCTGTTTAATTCATCCCGCCAATCTTGGCTGTCTTTACCCACTAAATTTCCCTTTGACACGCATGCCTTGCTTCGCATAATCCTCACTCCGGGGCAGAATTAAAAATGGAAAAAAGAGGAGGGAATAGGACAGGTGGCTGGAGAATCCTTGAAATAATGTTCAATGCCAGACCCAGGAATGATTTGACCAGATTCGAACTAGGGGGCTGATAGGGAGAGAGGCTTTTTTTTTCCCTTTTATTTTTGGAATCAAGGGGTAAGAAAAGGGTGACAGGTGGAAAATGTGCAGAGACTGAGAAGTCCCTTAAGAGCCAGGTCGAAGAGTCAGTTCTAAATTGTGGTGCCAGAATGACTTCGGGGAAAAACTGTGGCAGGGCAGATGAAAATGTCAAAATGTCACTCTCCGGAGGTCTGATTTGAAAAGTTTTTTTCTGTCTACTGAAGACTAAAAATTAGAGCAGCTGACTTGTTTCCTTTCCTCCTTCTGCCTGTATCTATTATTGACCTGCAGCGAGTGTCTCTTTTGATATGTTATATTCACACAGCCCTCTCTAGCAGTTGAACTCTCATTCTCCGCCCTTCGTGTTGGGTTTATCTGACCAATCGGCGCTGACATGCTTTGCCGGAGCAGAGCTTGATATTTCGAGCTACAGTTCTTTGGATGGCAGCACGTCATATCAACAAACAGGTGAAATGGGTTATTTTACACATGAAAAGTGAATGTTTGTGATGTGGGTTTGATATGATCGGTATAATGGCAGTGAAGCAGCGCTGAAGCCTGCCTGTTGTGCAGTAAAATGCAGTATACTGTAACATGCACTGCTGGCTTGTGCTGTCACATAAGATATTGTCAACTGTTAACTGATATTGTTAACTCAGGTGTTAATAGGTTTCAGTGTTGGAATGATTAGTCAATAGAAAGAATAGAAATAGAATAGAATAGAAAGAAAAATAAATCAATGACAAAATTGATAATAGGTTTTTTGTGTAAGACGTGGGGAGTCTGCAGCCGTGCTTCCATCCCTGTCAGGCTGCTAAACATCAGCATGGCTAAATACTCACAGTGACAATGTGAACATGCTGAGGTTTAGCAAGTGATGTTTACCATGTTCACACCAATCAGCACCAAACACAAAGCATTGCCAAATGGTTAAGGCACATACCGCATAAAGCAATGTCCCTGGTTCAAGTGCCAGCTGGGCGACCTCTGTTGTCACATCCCTCTCTCCCTTCATTTCCTTTTTTTTTTTTATCTCTATTGCCACCATTAAATAAAGGCATCAATGACCATTGATCCAATAACTGTTGTGACATATTTCTAAAACCCATCCATCCATCGGCAACCACTTATCCGAAGTCAGGTCGCGGGGGTAGCAGCTTGAGCAAAGAGCCCCAGACTTCCCTCTCCCCTGCAACATTGGCTAACTCCAACTGAGGGATCCCCAGGCGTTCCCAGGCCAGTGAGGAGATATAATCTCTCCATCTGGTCCTGGGTCTGCCCCAAGGTCTCCTCCCAGCTGGCCATGCCAGGAACACCTCCCTAGGAAGGCGCCCTGGTGGCATCCTAAACAAGGTGCCTGAACCACCTCAACTGGCTCCTCTCCACACCAAGGAGCAGCGGCTCCACTCCGAGTCTCTCCCGGATGACTGAGCTTCTCACCCTATCTCTAAGGGAGACCCCAGCCACCCTGCGGAGAAAACTCATCTCAGCCGCTTGTATCCGTGATCTCGTTCTTTCGGTGATGACCCATCGCTCATGACCATAGGTGAGGGTAGGAATGAAGATTGACCGGTAGATAGAGAGCTTTGCCTTCTGGCTCAGCTCCCGTTTCGTCACAACGGTGCGGAGGGACTGCAATATCGCGCCCGCAGCGCCGATTCTCCGGTCAGTCTCACGCCCTATTGTTCCCTCACTCATGAACAGGACCCCAAGATACTTGAACTCCTTCACCTGAGGCAAGGACTTCTTACCAACCTGGAGTAAGCACTGCATCGGTTGCCTACTGAGAACCATGGCCTCAGATTTTGAGGTGCTGATCCTCATCCACAAATGTTAATCTGACAGTGGCAATAAAGTAAAAATCAGAGAATCAGCAAAGCCATTTGGATTCACACTCTGAGCACCATGAACGTCTGCACAAAATTTTCTGCCAATCCATTCAGTAGAAGTTGAGATGTTTCAGACTGGACCAAAGTGATGGACCAATCGACTGTCTGACGAGGAGACTGACTTTGCCAGCGATGAAACCACACCACTTAGATGACAAAAAAAAAAGCCAAACATTTGCTGGTTCGAAATTTGAAAATTTGCCTGTTTTCTCTGTTTTATATGATTGTAAATGGAATTTTATTGAGATTTGGACAGTTCATTTTCACCAAACAAGTCATTTGATCACCTTGGGCTCTAAGAAATTGTTATGGCCATTTTTCCACTCTTTTCTATCATTTTATAAACTGGAGGATTAATTAATGAATTGGTTAGATAATTAACAAATTAATAATCAATAGTGAAAATGAGAATCTGTTGCATCCTAAATATCATAGTTGTTCATCAGGTATTGAAATTTACTGTAGGACCGAACACAGCAGAGAGACAGTGATGGGACACAGGGGCACAGCGCTACACGTCTGGCCAAGATCAGCAGTAAGACTAAGACAAGGACGAGTGTTTCCTGGTGCTGCTGTTGGCTGCGTGTAGGAGCAGGCTGCGCGGCGCGGTGATGGCGGCAGCAGGCGCACGGCACTATTGATTGGGCTCCACAGGCTGAGACCAGCCAATTCAGAGCACCAGTGAGCCGAGACCGATTGGGCCTCCTGAGTTACAAAATCCCACAGCTCTTCTTCTCTCATCTGCCAAAAAAAAAAGTGTATTTCTCATTCCCCAGGCAAATGTTTTCGAAGAGAAACTTTGAGATTTTGGGTTGAGAAAGAAAGGGAGGCAAATGTTATGTATGACTTTGCTGGAGTCACTCTTGCTGTGATCATAAAATCACCCCTGTTGTTGTAATGGAGCCATTTAGAACTTTAGCAGCAGCGATGAAGACTAACTCGATCATTTACAGCTGCCTTTGTGTTTGAAGATTCAAGAGACTATGGGATGATAGAGACTTGATGGTTACACTTCAGTGCTGCACTGATCATTTTCTTTATATTACCAATTGATCAGAGGACTGGTGTAATTTGAAAGGGGTCACAGGCAGTGATGGAGCTTCAGAGAATTCTGTCTCCCTTCGCTCTTTAGTGCCTTTTACCGTCTTTTAACATGTTTTGGATTCACGGCCGACAAACTCTCTTCAGTTTTGCTTCCAACAGTAGCAGGTGGCTGTTTTCAGTGAAAAAGCTCTGATAAACTGACAGAGTTGCTGTGTCTTTAACAAGTCTTTAAAACTAAAGAGCTCAATATTCTCCTTGGTTGACACAAAAAAGAGCTCATAGGAGAGCTGACCTTTAATTCATTATGTGGTGATAAATGCAACTATGGATTATTCTTACTTATTAATAATTGCTGGATGTGTAAATAGGAAATTATTTGCTAAAGTTACCTTTATGTATTTATAATGCTATAATATGTCAGTTTGTCTCCTGACGTTTTCTGGGTGTGTATATGTCTGTGTGTGTTTGTCCAGGTATGGTAAGCTGTTGCCCTCGCTCCAGGCCAAGCAGTTTTCTGCAGCTACAGGGCTGAGCCGCATGCTGATCATCCTTGGGGCGATTGAACCGACTATTAAGGGCGAGAATGTCTCAGAGGAGGTCCTCCAACGGCAGGTCAGGCTAATGCGCACACACACACACACACACACACACACACACACACACACACACGTTACAGTGATGTATGCCGTAAAGGCTGTGACATTGATTGTTCAAATAGAAAAAAAAGCAGGAATATTTTTTTTTTTTTTATATTGTGTCATGCTGAAGGTAAAACAGCAGGTCAGGGGCAATTTAGAGGGATAAATATCATACCATAGGTGTAAGGTTAATATAGTCTAAAGACAAGACTTTGGCTCTGTTTGTGTGCTCAGACCATTTCTGGGCTTTTGTTAAAGCTATATAATACAGGAATTTTGTAATAAAACAATGTGTAGATTCAGATACAAAAATAATCCCTTACAGTCATCACACACTCAATCATGACCCACTAGAAGTGTGTGGCAGTGTGTGTATCTACAGAAACCCGGCCCTCTGCATGTTTTTTCTTATTTTCTTGTTATTTATATATATGATGTTGAGGACATTTCTGGACGTCAACCTTGGGGCAGTAGGTGTAACTCATGCAGAGTTTGAGGTCGGGAATTTATAAAAACATAGTGACCAGTTTACATCACCGTCTCTCTCTCTGATCTCCATCCATCCATCCATCGTCAGAGCAGAGAGCCCCAGACTTCCCTCTCCCCGGCAACATTGGCTAGCTCTGATCTCTGATCTCTGTCATGGATATATAAAGAGTTGCAGGTCTGTGTGTCTGTTAGACTGAGGGTGGGGCACATGTGCGCACACACACACACACACACACACACACACACTAACCCTTAACCTAACCCAGAGAGGCACTGCTTCACCTTCCCACAAGGCTGAGCAGGTATGGGATTGTTTATTTGTGCTTTTGAATGTAACCACCACCAGAAACAATCAGAAAATAAAGTTTGATTTCTCTGATTCACTGCATTGTTCTTGCTGCCGCCTGTCTTCACTCCAGCTTGCTCAACCACTGCTGCTCTCTCTCTCTCTCTCTCTCTCTCTCTCTCTCTCTCTCTCTCTTGCTGGTTGAGCCAGGGAGGAGGGGCAAACTTTGAACGGCGTCTTTGCAAACAGCAGCTGACAAATCCAGCATATTATTCCTTTAACCTCATTAGAGACGTGGAGGAAAAAAGTGATATGTTTCAGGCATCTTAAATGCACTCGTCCCATCTTTCAGCCACAGGATGGTGCTAGTGTGAGAATAATCACGCCTCCTCCTCAGCAGAGATACGAGCGGATGATGATTGCCGGAGCGTTTGTCTTCATATCGTCAGAGACTGTGAATTTGGCATGATATGACACCAAACGTCATTTTAAAATAAATGAAAATTGAACCCTTTCCTGGAGCTGACATGAAGCTGCAATTGCACTGTATCTTCTGATGCCTGCTATATTGTAAACTCAGCCTTTTGACAGGTCATACAGTTTGTGAGGAAAAGGCTGTTAATAGAAGCTACAAGCTTTTTTTTCTGTCTATTGCAGATGAAGTTTTTGTACAGGGGAGGGGTTATTTTGCACTTGTCCATGCTGAGATCTGCTGTGGATCTGTTTGAAAACACATACACACACACACACACTGGTGACGCCGCCTGTCATGAAGTCCTGTAGTCATTTTTTGCTTGCTATGGAAAACATCTCAGGCATAGGAGGAGTAGTAATGGATTCTGGTGATGAACAACAACCAATATCTTTGGTAACATGGAATAATGGCGTCTATAGACTGACACCTTATTACAGCGGGAAGCAAACACTCATGTTCGGTGCATTAGGGACATAGAGAAAGAGAGATTATTGCAAGAAAGCTAATTTTAGTAGCTGTTTATTGCATTTAAACCATACAATCCTACTTCAAATTGTTTTTTTGTTTTTTGAAGAAACAGCTAATCCTCTGTGAACACTCAGGGACATTTCTGTAGGGTGGAGATCAAGATTTTTTAAATTTATCTTAGCGTTAAATTGCACTTCTCTCCAGCCCGGTCGGCATCAGGACCCCCCCCGTCTGGGTCAAGCAACAGGCCCTGCAAAGACGCCTTGAGGACATCAAAGAGGAATTTAGTCATTGCAGGATGGGACTCCACAAACCTGTTAAACTCTCAATACCCCCACATTTCCAGATGTGGCCGGGGAGTTGACTGCACGCCGTCAAGTCGGCAAGCAAAGAACAACAGGACAGGAGGCATCTGTGTGTCTCTTCTGCAACTCCCCCCTCAAGGAGGAGACAGAACTAAGCTGCATCCTGCAAAGTTAGAACTGAAACTGAACCCTGAACCCTGCACGCTCAGCCATGTGGTGTGTGGAGACGTTATCTGCTTGCTGTGAGACAGGGAGTGAGAGACATGGAGACAAATTCAGCCAGGCCACCGGGCGGGAGCGACCACGCCCGAGAAGGCCTGAAGATGCCAGAGAGCTTCAGGTAGACCTGCAGGAGAATCGATGCTGGACCTCGCTCCCTGCCCAGAGCGACTTTTCCCTGACCCGCTGAACCACCTGGAGAAGAGTTGATACTATAGATTAATAAGAGTACTTTAGAAAGCGTTAGATCAGGAATAGGATTTAACACCAATGTAGCCATCACATCAAATTACTTCAGATATTTTTTTCACCTCTCAGCTGCTTAATTGTACCTTTCATGGTTAATGTTAAAGTTTTCCTCCACTTAGTAGACTCCTTACTTATTGTTTCCTAACACATCATTCACTGCTTTATCTGGTATACGCTGGTCCTCATCCAGTCTGTCATCGCTGTATTTATTTCATTTATTCTTGCTTGCATTTGTTCACTCTTTGTATGTATAGTTAGTTTCAGCCTTTGTTCTTTTACATACAAAGTTGTTTCCCTTGTTTTCTGTAACTTCCTTTCCGTAACTTTACACATCTGGTTCCTTTTTCTTCTTTCCACCTGAGTTAATACTTTCTCAAAGTTGATTTATGCGTTACAGACACTCTCCGCTGATCACCAAGGGAAACAATTTATTAGTTTTATTATGCTGGCTATGAAATTATATCGCTGGACAAATAATTAAAGTGGTTCTGTGTAATGATTCTGATTGACGCTATATTTCCCCAAACTGAGCTAATTTTCCCAACATTTCCAGCATCCGTTCAGCATTAATTTCGCTCTGCAGCTGCCTGTACGATGCGCTGACTCCTGCTTCGGGATGAATGCGAACAGTTCGTTAAAGCTCCTTGTTCTCTGCTGCCAGACACCCACAATTCGATGGCGGCAGTGATGAGGGACCTATTTCAGCTTTTCAAGTATTACAGTTGTTGCCAAGGAGATAAGGACATCATTGTGCTTGAATTCTCCAAGGACAGAGAAAGGTTTTGTAGACAGGCTAGTGAAGGTTATAACATGCACACACACTCACAAGCTCGCCGGACTCAATAGAGCATGCAGTCCATTTCTCAAGGGCATGTTCTGTAACCACTGCTTAATTGAACTGGAGCAGAATTGTTTGCTGCTATGTTAACAGCGCCAAAGCTATCTGGTCTCATCACATGTGGGTGATGGAGACAGTTAAAGGGGGATTCAGCTCAATATGAGAATTCACTTCTATTCCGGTAGTGTGGCGAACTTTCCCCGCCCTGAGCTGGAGAATCAGAGACTGAGATTTACAAAGTCAACATATCAGTATTCTGTCTGGAGCTGCTTCACTGAGTGAGCTGGACACTGACTTCTCTGCATTCAAATGGACTCACTATGGCAATAGTGTTTTTTCCCATCTTTACCAAATTATCTTGGAAATGTACAGTTTGGATAGAACTAAGAAGTTAGAGTATTTCTTGGCGTTGGACGATACTGTAAAGAGCATTTATAATGTATGATATGGAGGCTGGTCTAAATAAGGTTAAGTTTTGTGAAGATACAATACATACACAAAACATACTTTTAAATCTTGTGTCTGTCCAACTTTGTATTATGCTGCCAGGATCTGGGGTGGTTGTAGACAAACAAAATGTAAAAAAGAGCTATGCTATGTTTTTAGGGTGTTCATAAAATGTTCCCAAAACTGTCAGTACAGTGGTTTGCAAATCTATTCATACCTCTTGAACTTTTCCACATTTTGTCACGTTACGACCACAAACATAAATATATTTTATTTGAATTTTATTTGAAAGACCAACACAAAGTGGCACACAATCGTGAAGTACAAAGAAAATTATACATGAGTTTACATATTTTTTACAAATAAAAAACTGAAAAGTGCGGTGTGCAAAAGTATTCAGCCCCCCTGAGTCAATACTTTGTGGAACTGCCTTTTGCTGCAATTACAGCTGCAAGTCTTTTGGGGTATGTCTCTACCAGCTTTGCACATCTAGAGACTGAAATTTTTGCCCATTCTTCTTTGCAAAACAGCTCAAACTCAGTCAGATTAGATGGAGAGTGTTTGTGAATGGCAGTTTTCAGATCTTGCCAGAGATTCTCGATTGGATTTAAGTGTGGACTTTGACTGGGCCATTCTAACACATGAATATGTCTTGTTTTAAACCATTCCATTGTAGCCCTGGCTTTATGTTTAGGGTCGTTGTCCTGCTGGAAGGTGAACCTCCACCCCAGTCTCAAGTCTTTTGCTGACTCTGATCAGTGCTCTCCTTGTTCGGCCTGTAAGTTTAGGTGGATGGCCGTGTCTTGGTAGGTTTGCAGTTGTGCCATACTCTTTCCATTTCCGGATGATGGATTGAACAGTGCTCTGTGAGATGTTCAAAGCTTGGGAAATCTTTTCATAGCCTAACCCTGCTTTAAACTTCTCCACGACTTTATCCCTGACCTGTCTGGTGTGTTCCTTGGACTACATGATGCTGTTTGCTCCCCAATATTCTCTTAACAAACCTCTGAGGCCGTCACAGAACAGCTGTATTTGTACTGAGATTAGATTACACACAGGTGGACTCTATTTAGTAATTAGGTCAACATTCGATCATTCAGCAATCGTCAGGCAACTTCTGAAGGCAATTGGTTGCACTCAGAGAAAAGGGGGCTGAATACTTTTGCACACTGCACTTCTCCGTTTTTTATTTGTAAAATAATTTTAAAATCATGTATAATTTTCTTTGTACTTCACAATTGTGTGCCACTTTGTGTTGGTCTTTCACATAAAATTCAAATGAAATATATTTATGTTTGTGGTCGTAACGTGACAAAATGTAGAAAAGTTCAAGGGGTATGAATACTTTTGCAAGCCACTGTATGTGGTGATATGGGATCGGAGTTGTGTGGAGTTAAGGGTTACTCAACAGGCCTGTCAAAAGATTTACTATACAAGTCTTTTATTGGTATCGGTCAAATAACAAAACGAAGCTGAGGATGTATTGTGTTGTTAAGCACACTTACCATCCTGAGCGACATGCCACCTTCAACCTGAGCCGACCTCGGAGGCCTGTTTGCGCTCAGCTAAGATTTGAAGTCCTTCCATTTAGTCACAGAGGAGGACAATAAGTGTCACCTGTGTGACCTGGATGAGGCTGAGACCAATGTGCACTTTATATTCTAGTGTCCTTTTTATAATGATGTTTGGGTTAAGAGTTTCTGAAAATGCGTGCTGAACAACCCGGTCTGTTTGATATGACAGATCAATGTAGGTTAAATGTAGGTTGTATGTTAAGTTTATATCTGATATCATCACGTATTTGATGTAATGACTTGCTTTCCTTTTGTTTTCTCTTTCATCTGAAGTTAATGTTAGTAGCGTCTTGTAAGCTTCAGGTGTTGCGACTGATTTATTTTCTCTATTTCCATCTCTTATAGAAATACCTGCTAAGTAACCCTGCCCACCAGAGCAGTGCTGTGGATGAGCATTATTTTTTGAATGAAAGTGCAGCTCAAGTAAGGTACGGTAAAAAAATGTAAAATTATTTTCTGGATGAGTCTGCCCTTTGTTTAATATGGACTTTGAAATATCACACAAAATGAATATTTGCATTTTTGTTGCTGTTTCTAAAGGGACATCACAAAGTTTAAGCCCCTCTCCAGCAGGACGTCTGTGAGCGTGATCACTGGGGATTCCTTTGATCAGCAAATACCAGAACACCTAAACCAGGTGAGAATGTTTTACTGTAGCTGCGACTCCATGATGCATTATTAACACTAGCACAGTGACAGAACAATGCCGTAGTAACCGTTGTGTAAAACCCATAGTAAGTCCTCTTTTTCCTGCACCAGATGGTAGCTAAGCTTCAAAAGAAGTTTCTGGAGGAGTCCTACCCATCAGCCAATCACATTCACATAAAAGGAGCCGACCGGCGAATGATCTACAAGAAGCCATCTGCCATCAGCCAGCACCTGAGGAAGCTAGTCAACCAACGACAAGCCAAGCAGCAGAGCGAGTGACCCATGGCCAACATGTAACAATACCCCAGACATGGACAGAGTAATCGTTGAATATGTTTTAAATATTCATTAAAATATTCAAGTTATCTTTTTACCTTTCCCTGCAGCGATCTGTAGAGACTGTCTGCTTGTTTGGTAAGGTTCATCAAGAAGTCAATTTTTGAACATACTGTATTTTTGCACAGCTCTGCTTCATTGGAAACTTTTTAATTGAAAATAACTGGAGGGTATTCGCTATGATGAAATATTTGCTGTCTTAGATTCAGAAAATCTTATCTTTCAAGTTGTTATTTCAGTCTCTTCACCTGATTGGCCAGTGCCAAAAATTAATACATTATTCCTTATCAATGTAAAGGCCACACACGTCATTGCTCAACCTGATACTTTTTATCTCCTTCAGTTCTGTCTTAATATTCTGCCATGTTATAGCCACAGGGAAAGGTACATTGGGTTCCTCTGTCTCTGTTGCATCAGCTTCAGTCATTTGTTACTTGAATATAATTGAGTTACATCACAACCAGATGTAGACCTCTATTCTTGGACTTACGTTGATTTATTTTATAATTTGCAAACAGATGAGTCTGTCCTGCAAAGCTAATTTTCCATTTTTCTAAACGCATCTTTATGTACTTTTGCATCAATCAAACAGTAATGTATTCAGTACACAGCAGTCTGAAAGAAAGACCAGACAGCATGGGTTTATCCTGAGGATTTAAGTTTAATTATGACACCACATCAAAATAAAAATTTCCAACAGATCTGGAATTTAATTCCATCCATATACATGCATAGCAACAACGTTTTAAGAAACATTTTCTCCCATAATCAGGACATTGGAATGATCATTTTACATCAGTATCCCCACTGACCTCCCACCCATCTTGTTCATCAGCAATAAACTTAATTCTTGTACAACTTCTTTTTTTTCCCCTATGGGGTTACAAATAATTATATGCACAGTCCCCATTTCATAATACTGCTTTCAGTAATGTTCCCTAATTTACAAAGTATTGCATTGAGAGCAAATTTCAAAAAGGGAGACCAAAGTGTATCATCAAACAGAAATACGAGTACTATACAAGAATGCTGCCATCCTCATGAAAACATCCACATCTGAGTTGAAGAAAAGAGACAGGGACAAACAGCCACATATGTATGCAAAGCCATGTGTATATGCCAAAATGTGAGCTGCAGGGTTGTGCCTGGTCATCACCCCCAAATGGTGATTTTTAAGGCAAACAAGTCATTAGTAGCAATCTGCAAGTGACATTTTGGGCATATACAGAAACTGGTACAGCAAATAAGAATACACAAGTGCCTCAGTAGCTATTTTTGTGTCTAAAATGCATCTCATTTTTGTATTGTCTATTGTTTCATTGAGCCTACATTACAGTGTAAACAATATGTGTGCTACACAAGAATGACTATACAATAACATTACAAACAACTCTGATATAAATTTCATTTTGAATTTAAATTAAGATCACTACTCCTATTAATACTGATTGTAAAATAAATTAATGTGAAAGTGGCACCAATATTATTCTTGATTCATTTTTTTCTTTTTCTTTTTTAACCAATGGTTTTGCATTTTTAAGTCTTAAAACGATGAAAGAAGAAGCTTCTCTTGATTGTCCACAAGCAGCGTTTAGCACTGCGTGATGCACTATTCCAGACACAACAGTGTACCAAAACAAAGGAGAAAAAAGGGGTAAAAGTTGTGGGGGCAGGGGGGAAAGGTGTGGGAGGGAGAAGAAGAACGTGTCTTATTCTTCTCAACTTATTTTACATGCTCTGCAGCATGTGATGAACAGTAAAACTTCTTATGGGTAATAAAGTTTGACAGGTTGTTGAACTGGATATCACAGAGGCGGCAGTACTTGCCGCTTCCAGAGCCGTTCACGCCTTTGTTGGCCGTGGGTGGCGCCTCCTCGCTCGGAGACTTGGAGGAAGGCGACATGTTCTCGTTGGAGTCGGCCTGGTTCTCAGTGGCCCACGTAGGTGAGGGATTGGGAGGTTGGCCGTCTGGCTGGGGCTGGTTCTCCTGCTGCGGTGGAGCTGTGCCTGAACGCTCCTCGGGCTTGTGCCCCCCGTTGACGATGACCATGCCCCGGTTTTTGGGCAGAAGGGGAAGGGACTCCTTGCCAGGGTGGGGGCATCCGTTAGCGGCTGGCTGCTGGGCCTGCTCTCTGGTTGCTCCCGTCTCTCCTCCTCCTCCTCCTCCTGCGCCTCCTCCTCCCCCATTAATGCTCTGCTCCTGTTCACTGGCCTCTCCCTGCATCATTGCTCCCCCAGTCACATAATCGGTTGGCTTTATCCCAAAATACGGCGATATTTGCTCAGGACCTTTCACCTTCTTTATTGCTCCGGGATAAAGGCAGTGGGGCAGAAACATATTCTTGTTCTCATCTTTTGATGGGATGAGTTGGGGCTCAGCAAAAGCCTTGAGTCCTGGCACAGGCCCCATGTGAGGGGGGAACATGCCTCCATTCTGCACCATCACCTTCCCATTGCCGTTCTTCTCACATTTGCCTGGACTCTTATCATAGGCTTCATCTGGGTTGTTATTGCCGTCGCTCTTCACATCTGGGAACATGGTCGACTCCAGGCTGCCAGTCTCATTGTGTGGTTGCTGCTGTTGTGGCTGTTGTTGTTGTTGTTGCTGAGCGGCAGCAGCAGCGGCGGCGGCGGCAGCTGTTGCAGGGCAAAAGTTCTGTTTGTGTGCCAGGTAGTTCTCCACTTTGTTAAAACTTATCTTGCACACTGCACATTCGTGATAGTCCAACAGTCTTTTAGGGGAGCTACATGTCTTGTCAGGGACTGGCGAACACTTTTTGCTGAGATCAATGGGAGCGTCCAGCTCCTGCTGCTCCACCGTATTGCATTTGGGAGCCAGAATAGGTTTCGTGACAGTCAGAGAGGCCTCCAGGTGTTTGGGTACCATACCTGGGAAGATGTCACAGCGGGGGTGGAAGCGGTCCGCTAGGCTCTCTACAGCTTCCTGGGATGTACAAGGGTTCATAGGTGGAACCCCGAGGAAACCCGGCTGACCCATAGGGGGCCTCTGGTGGTCCTGGTCAGGGAGACACATCTCATACATCTTCCTGCGCTTGCGGGTCCTCATGGTTCTCTGCATGGAGGGTACCTTGTTGGTGGACATGCGTTTCATGGGTGGGTCATGACGGGTGGCACAGTAGTACTGCTTGTGGACCATGTAGGTCTCATGACGGCTGAAGGTGATATTGCAGGCATCGCAGGTTGTCTTGGTTGGGTCATTGTCACTTTCCACCAAACCCGTACTGGGGCTTTTTCCCTCCATCTGCTTGCCGTTCAACCTCTCCTCAGCCCCAGTCGGGGTAGAGACCTTCTTCACCTGTCCCGCTAGATCTTTATCAGGCCCTTTGGCCCCAGCATTGATCATGTCCAACACATTGGAGTTCAGACAGGCGGACTGCATGAGGTGGTTGTCGGCCTCTGTAGGGTGGCAGCCAGCCAACATGCTAACAGAACTGTGACCACTGTTGGGGCTCACCGCCTCGGGGACCTTATCTGAGAGGGCGGAGAAGTCCGGGGACTTTGCCATGTGTTGCCAGCGGCTGTTACAGTAGTGCTTTTTGTGGACCAAATAGTTGTCCAGGTTGCTGAAGGTGATATTGCATTCGAAACAGGTGGCCCCTTTGGGCATGAGAGGACTGTAGATGACAGGGGGGTAGCTGTTCCCTCCATGGCGCAGCCTCCGGTGAACTAGCTCTGACATTTTAGCCAGAATCTCAGAAGCCTGCGGGACTACTGAAATGTCTTGGGAGAAAGCAAACTGAGACAAGAAGGGGCCCATGGGAAATGTAGGCATGTTATGCTGCACAGGGGAGGAGGCCAGTCGGGGGCTGGAGGGCTCAGACTTGATCCTAGTGTAAGAAAAACTGGCTTTGCTGCCTGGGTGGGCCTCTCCCTTCTGAACAGACAGCATGGGCTTCTTCTCAGCCTTGTCAGCCTCCCCGTCTGTGCTGGTCTCCTTGTTGAGGGCCCCTTTGGGACTCCCCAGCAGAGCATCCTTCCTGTTGGCCAGCTCAGCGCGGGCCTGCTGCTGCTGCTGCTGGAGGCTTTCCTCAGGCCCCCTGGGGGAATGCTCGGTGCCGTCGCCTTCCCTGTGAAGTTTGCTGCCGTGCCCATGTAAGTCCTGATGCTGTAAGAGTTCCCTGTGGCTCTGGAAGCTGATATGGCAGTGATTGCATCTGAAGGCCGCCTGTGACAGGTGAGACATGATGTGATGCTGGAATGTAATAAGAGAATCTGCCGTGTAGTTACAGATTGTGCATTTCAAGCTGGTGCCAGGAGGGAGGCTCTCTTCCATTTTGACACCTGTGAAGGAGATAAAAGGGAGAAATGCTCAGAATCTCGCCTCCCACTTCTCCTTTAGAGTTAACTGTAGAAACCATCAAACGCTCATGCATTATGCCAAGCTTATTCCCATCCACTACATTTTTTTTTTTTTGCTCAAGGATAAACTGTCAACTATGCAAGCTGACAGCAGGATATGTATATTTCTGAAAAGGAATGACAGTCATTTTTCCAAAGCTGTTTGAAACTCTGTCCTTGTGTCATTTTTTTCCTAAAACAACACTTTTGACCCCCTTTCTTTTAAAAAAAAATGATTGAAAGTAGCCATCTTCAAGAACCGCAATATATATAAAAAAATCAAAAACCTAGTTTCTGTGCAAACTCTTTGATCCATGACATTGTCACTCACCGCTGTGTGAGGTGCTCAAGTGCATTTCCAGGGCCCTGGCTCCGGAGAAGCTCTTGTTGCACTGTGGGAATGGGCACAAACTGGGGGTCTGGTGGGGGCCCGTGTCGTTTTCCTCCACCACCGTCTCTGGCTCCCTCTGTCGCCCGCTGCAATAGTACATCAGATGGGCCTGCAGGTTCCTCTCGCTCCGAAACCAGATTCCGCATGCCTTGCAGGGGAAGATGTCCTCTGGAGGTACAAGGAGGGGGACAAAGGGGACACGATATCAGGATATATGCACTGCCTTTCATATTTATGCACGAGTATAAAGATAAAAAGCTTGCACACACGCACAGACACATACTCCTCTTCTTCTACAGTTCTGACTCTCAAAGCCTGTGTTAAAAGGCTTTTCCACCAAATCCTCAGCTGCTGCATATCGCTGCGTTGCTACCACTGGGTTGGTGCCCTTTCTCAAGGGCAAACAAGAACACTGGACCATCTGCTTACAGAAGCCTCCCTGTTGAGCTGAACCCAGATAGCCCTCGCTAAGTAAACAAACACACTATTTGCATGAGGCGTGTATTTTGCAATTAACACGTTAGTTCGAGCCTCAGTGTGTTTATGTGAACCCAAAACTTGAAGGTCGATGGCTCTTATCTCCAGTGCAGAGACTCATCTGGGTTAATCTACGCCCGGCGGAGACGACGCTCCTTGTTAAGCAGGTGACTGAGTGCAGGCTGTGGACTGGTGTGTGTGTGTGTGTGTGTGTGTATGAGACAGAGAGGGAGGAAGAACAAGAGCACGTGTGTGCGATTGTGCGCGTCTAAACAAAAGCGCGTCTCGTTCCAGCTCGGCGTACGTGCGCTGGTGTCGGCGCGCGGACACTCACTGTTGACGATGGCAGTGGGCAGGATGGAAGCCATTGCGGCCTGCTGCGGCAGGAGCTGGATGCTGTCCAGCAGCCTGGCTGGGTACATGCCCTCGCTCAGAGACATGTGGTTCACCGCCTGCAGACGCGAGTCAAAGTCCACCGCAAACGCCACCAGCTCCTCGCCCTCCATCATGTTCTTGGTGGTGGTGCACCACAGTTGGCCACCTGGACAAAACAGAGATAGAGGAGACATTTAAAAGCTTGCTGCGAGAGGAGAAAAAGCTTTGCTGCATGTACACATGAGTAATTCCGGACTTAAATGTCAGGGCATTATGCAACATAAAAAAATTGTATTTGTATGGATGGTGTGGACAACATCTCAAAGACTCAGTATTTCAATGGCCGGTTGCATAACAGTGTGTAGTTGAAACAGGATGCGGACACAAAGTGAAAATGTGGATTGTTCAGAAGCATAAAAATGTTTTAAAACTTTATCCCAGAAATTCAAAAATAGGCTTAATGGTATTTTGACATAAAAAGCCCAAAGAAAACAAAGAGTCAGTTCACCAAAATTACAAAAAAGGATTATTTTCTCACCTTTTCAGATTTTTGCTGCCACCCTGACACAATAGAAGCGAATGGAATTTTTGTTTGTGTGCTTTGAAAAATGACATTTAAAAATTTCAGCTGCAACATGTCTTTCCAAAATCAGTGCACACGCTACTCTGGATAATCAAGAGAGGATGCTGTCAACAGATTTCATAAGGCATATTCTGTAGCTCCAATGAGAACTGTTCACAGTGACATCTGTAGATTATACAGACTAACGGAGACACCTTGGAAAAGACATGCTGCTTGTTTTAAATGTCGTTTTCCAATGCAACGAGCACTACAAATGCATTTCCAGTCACCTCCATTGTTTTGGCGTGGTGGCAAAAATTTCAGAGACAGATATCCGAAAGCACAATTACACAATGAATAAGAAAATACGTTTTTGTCATTTGGGTGAACTAACTCTTTAAAAGGTGATTTCTCTCTTTTTACTGCCACTCAAACGTCTTTTCAGGCTACGGGCGCTCATATCCAGAAGCAAGGCAAACCTCAGCCGGGGTAAACTGTAGCCTACAGTGCTGTTGTCAGCTAGAACACTGAGACAGGTCCTCCATATTATTAGATTGTTGTGTTTTGGGATTAAGCATTCCTCTGAAATCTTCTGAACATATTCATTAAGTCAGAGAAAGGGGGAGGGGGCCGGAGGAAGACGGAGGGGGTGGTGGAGGGAGAGAGTGAAGGTTTTAGCTTAGATAATATTTATCTCAGCACATGACAGGCTTTTCAGCTGCACTTCATTTTCCATTGAAGAGATTAAAGTTTTTAATATGACTATTTACAGAAATCTGGCTGGGGAGATAACAACAAACTATGATACGCTACTGCTAAATGGCAGAATTAGGACATTGTTTCTGAGGAAAGCTGGACAATTAATTAAAGCACGCTGTTAGCTTTCAAACATGTGCAAACATACCGACAGAGTGTCAGGCTGAGAGGGGACATGTGATTTGAGCCCTGGCTGATGTGGAATAAAGAGAGTCCTGAGGAGAGGTGTGAAGGCAGGGGGACGCAGCTAGAAAGCCCCCCACACATGTGGAACACTGATTACTCATGTTTACACAAAACCTATGAATCACCAGGTTTAAAACCACCCTGTAGACACGGTGAAGGTGCTTGAGCAAGGCTGCGTGTGAGAAACAATCCACTTTTCCTGTGGATTTATTAGAAATGGAAAAGCAGGGGATGTAAGCAGAGCCTGTGACTCTACACTACTACGTCATGCATTATGTATAAATCATTGTTAAGTTTCGAGAATGAATTGCCCCATTATTTCAATGCAAAATTGAATATTTCAGATTTCACATCGCTGTTTTGATTAAAACCTTTCCAGCCCTGTCCTATCTGCTGGTGAAGCACTGAAAATTAGACCAGCACAAACGTGTCAAAGGAGTGAAATAGTATTAAAATATGCTATCTTTCAAAGTCCCATTTGTGTGCAGGCGTCCTCCCCATGAGTGTGTGTGTGTCTGCGTGCGTGCCTGCGTGAGCGTGCGCATGTCAGCGCCTCTTTAAAGAGCAGTGCCTATCTGTCGGCCAATCTGCTGTGACGAGACACACACTTCAGGCCGCTCCACTTCATCGTTTTGATTCTGTCATACCACACACTGCCTGGAGAGGCCCTTTGAATTTTTATCTCCTAATTAAAATAACAAAACTCCTCTCCACTGTCTGCCCAAGTTACCATCAAGGTAGATACAAACTGCCACTGACAATGGCGGGGAATATATCGCAGGCATAGCCACAAAAGTTTCTCTCCTCTGAATGGATCTTTTAGTTCAGACGCACTCAGCTTACAAAGAGAATTATGAACTAGGCCCTGATGCTCAGATACAAATCAGTGTTTTTTGGATCAATCCAAATCAAAGATACTGTATGCTCTCCTCAGCTGAAAATGAAGTAGATTATGTGGAGTCTGATGAAAATGTTTTACTGCATTTTGACAGTGGAATACGCGCTCAGATTGCATCCCTTCAGCCAAGAATGCTACAGATCCATCTGTTGTGTGTGAGAATGCTGGAAGTGAGTTTTTTAGGACTGCATGTCCCAGTTTTACTGAGCTGCACAAAACACTGAGGCAGCACTTGTTACAGTCACTCAACCAAGACAAGGTAGCGAGATACATGCGCTCTGGCTGCAGGATTAGGGTTTAAACTGCACTTAAATTGTCATCAGAATTAGGAATCGTGCTGTTTCTCTCCGATTTGTGACATTTTTACTGCAATTTGATGCATTATGTATCTGTATTTTGACTGTTTTCTGGAATGCACCATGATTGTAGCTCTGTGTAGCTTCATATCAGTATTTCACGTAGGTCATTTAGGAATCTAAAACACACACGTATTAATGTGTTATTAACTGTGCAGCCGGACAAAGAAAAGCACACATGCATATCTATAGTGCATGTAGTGCTTGTTCTAACCAATGCATACAAGCTAGTGTGCAGAAACATTTTCATTCACATATGGAGATGCAGGGCATGGAAAACAGGCAGCACAGAGGTGTCACAAAAACAATGTTTCTTTGCTGAAAGATTCGTCATGGCCGTTTCCCTCTTTTCATGACAGGCGATGTAAATCACAGGAACACAGGTGAGCCACCTATGACAATGGCGTGATCTGTATGAAATGAGGGAGCGAGGAGCATTTGGGGGGGGGGTCAAGAGTTAGAGCGAAAGACCAAAACCATAAGTGGTGAAACTGGGGAAAAGGCTGTGAAAAGTGCAGCTTGTGATTTGCACTTGTTTGCCTGCTAACTGTCTGCAGTGAGCTGCCTTTGTGCAGTGGCCAATGCAGTTGGAATGAAGGCTATTGTCTAAATCCTCCTGCAGAGCACCTGATAAAAGAATAAAGAACTATGACATATTCTAAAAACAATGGAGGAATTAAGGGGAGACAATAGGCCAGCTGCCTCATTAAAACAATCAAAAACGGCATCCTGTACGTAGTCCAGATAATTAAAAACCACTGCTTCCTACAGTCTCTCAATACCAGCTCACTGAGGCCCTGAGACTATGGCTCTGTTGGCTAAATGCCCTCTTCCCTCTCTTCCCTTTGATTAATGCTTCATTTGAACATGCAGTTGAAGATGAACATATGAAGGAATTCATGAAACAAAATTATAATGCAAACCCTTTTCCCCCCGTAAGTACTTATAAACTAATCAAATGTCTCAGGATGAATCGCGGGGACTCAGGGCGTGTGTCCCCTCCCCTTTGCCTAAAGCCCCGAGAGATTTCAAAGTGCAGGCATCACAGGACATTTTTTAATTTTCTCACTTTAAATGACTTTATAAGAAAACGGATGTGTACAGTATCTGTATATGTATGGGGGAGGCAGGGAGAATAGAGTATGAGATACTTGAGCAGGAATATATTTTTTTTCCTTCCCCCCCGCTCCCTGCAAACGGCTACCACCACCATATCTTAATGAAGCCGCAAACAAATCTCTCATGCCTCGTGCAAAAGCTGAGAGACAACAAAGCAGCAGAAATAACAGAAGGGCCCGGATAATTAAACTGGCCTGAAGACAGGTATTCAAATGTTGGTGTGTAAACAGCACAACTCTTTAATAGTTTAGCTGTAAAATGCGTAGTTAAGCACATCAGCACTTGCCTCTCCCATCTGTCCAAACACATTACCGTTGCAGAGGCCATTACAGCACTGGAGTACAGTCCCACTGCACCACAGCCACATATTATGGGAGGGGTTGAATGGGGCTTCTGGGAAAACTAACAGTGGCCCATTGGCATTACCTGAATACATCATGGGGTCGTCCATTATGAAGCATCAGGGTGCACCTTGAGAAATGGGAGAGGTTGTGAACATATGCTCACATAGAAGTCCTTGATGACTATTTTATTCATCTTAAAGAGCAGAAGACTCAAATCTATATTGACAGATTAAGTCTGTGGCTCAAATTTTCTTTGTCAAGCCTCATGTTGATTTGCTCCTTTTCCCTTGGTTTGGCTATTCTGGCCCTTCTCGTCCCTCGTCTATTGGCCCTGCGCTAACTGCTGGTCTTAATTGTGAAGTGAGGCCAGCGGTGCCTGAAGCCACACAGAGGGTTGTAATTAAAGACCTCTACTCTTCTTGTCTTCAAATCAGCTCCAACTCCTCCTGGTCAAATGGGAATGAGCTCCTCGCACCTACGAATATCAAGTAGCTGCACGCTGTTAACCGCCGCTTCTTTATTCAACAAAGCTTTATCATAAGAGGAGTGCGTGACAGCGCCACGCACACACAAAAACAACTTCCCAGTCAACTTCCCCGGATCTTGTGAAAATATTTATCGCAAATCGTGGATGAATAATATCTGTATCTGCACCTGACAGCAGACTGTGTTGCGACAAACACTAAACAAATCCTCCTCATGAATACTGGTAAATATTTGGACTGTTTCTGGATCATCAGAGTTGAACACATTAGGATGACTCATGGCTGTCCACCCCGCCGTCACAATCCCTGGCCGGAGCAAGCAAGCAGCAGAAAGGAAAACGCTGAGTTAGACCCGAGGGGAAACATCATTCACGGGGTCAAACAAGCTTACTATTATTGACGGTACACTAAACTAGAATTAGCTGACTCTACTATTATTTCACTAAGGCACCGACACAGATTGACGCTCCCCCCCTCTCTAGCTCTCCTTCACTCTCTTCCACCTCCTCCTTCTCATGTTCGGGCTCGACCACTAGGAGGCACTCTTCTCATGCTCAAGCTGCAGCTGGTGGGTGTTTTTGCTGTGATGATGCAGACGCCTCAGACATGGCAGAGCAGCGTAGACGCCAGTCTGCCTATACATCCTTGCAGGTAGGTGCAAAAGATCTTACTCTCGTGAGAAATGCATTTGGATCAAAAGGCATTCTTCTGACTTTATTTTCACTCGATCTTTCCCTGGAAATTATGTTGTGTGAGCTTAAATATGAGACTAAAATGATCGAAGATTTTTTTTTAATGTTTAACAATCTTTTGTCTGTTGTTGCTGCATTTCTGTTACGGCAGTAATCAAGCATGCCAGAATGCCTTTGTTACTTTTTAACACACCTTATGTTTTGCTTCTAAAATTTCAAAATTGCAGCAGGAAAAAAACAAACTCCTATTTTCCAGGGAAATAAATACTGTTCAGTAAATATGTGTTGACAGAGCCCTGACTTGCCTTGTCTTGCCTTGACACCCCAAACCCCCAGATTTCCCTCTTTTTGCACTACAGCGTCCAGACTAATTTTAGCATCAAGTGTTTTCGAAGATATAGCCAGTACCGAGAGCTCATGGATGGCCTCGAGCGAATGGCACGCGGGTCAGAATCCACAAATTAAAAAGTCCTCCCAGGGGAGCCTCATACACGCCGCTCTCTCAATAGTATACATTCACAGGCAACAAAGACATAAAAGCAGCACAGCACACCGAACAATGTCATTCAACACGCATTTATGAATTGTTTGAACATCACAAAAACAGAGAGAGAGAGAGAGAGAGAAAGAAATCTAGCAATGATGTGATTCAGCAAATGATTACTGAGTAAAAAATTAAATGTTTCACTTTGAAATTAAAAGAGTTTCTCTGGCTGCTCCCTGGAGATTCATGCAGCTTCTTCAATACAGTGAGACAGATACTGGCAGGGGGATGTTTGCCTGGTAATAGTGTTGTAATAATTTTGAGGGAGGAAAAAAAAAATAGAAATGTGAATTAGCAGCTATTTTTGCTCTATTAGAGTGCAATGACAGAGCTTGAATATTTAGATTTCAATATCTTATACAAATGTATTAATTTGCCCTGACATTTAATAAATGGAGGAATATTTAAGACTCCAAACATCACCTGCGTTTCTGTAATTTTTAAACAATCTATTTTAAGATGCACAAAAAATCCTCTATCTAAATTATTTTCTTTTTGACATTTTCATTTTTTTCCCCAAACAAATTGAATGTTTCTCCGTGAATGGCTGTTAAGAACATCTCACGCATTCTATATTGCAGGTAACACATGTGAGTTCTGTGCTGTCAGTCTGAGACAATACCAGCCACAAATTCCTACAGTACAAAGCTGTTCTCCCTCATTAGCTGCCACACACACAGTCAGCTCCTCCCTGTCCACAGTAAAGTGGAGTAGACTATTAAAGGAAAGCTCTGACTGGCTCCTCTCCTCTCCTCTCCGCTCCGCTTTATTCTTTATTTGGACAGGTTTGTCCCATTGAGCACTCTATTAGCTATCCTTCTCTGTGGGTAGTGCTGCCTGTGTCCTGGTTGTGGTCGGTCGACATGTGTTTACTGCGGCCCCTGCTGCGGCGGCAGGCTGGTTGGGGGCCCGTCCTGACCAAGCCCTGCTAATGGGACCAGAAGACCCCTCGTGACAGGGCGCCGCTGTGTTGAGCACCGCAGCAGACCCTACCCCTCCCTCCCCTCCAGCTGCGGCCTCGTGGCCCGTGTCCCCCTACCCATCATGCCTCGGTGGGAGCAGGTGAACGGCGGAGGGCCAACGCCGGTGAGCTCGGTTTTCCTGGGAGAGCAGCGCGCCATCGCCACGCGCCTCAGTGGTTCCTCCAACATGGCTCCGGCCCTACGCCACATGGGCTGGCTGGCCAGTCTGTGTGTCTGTGTGTTTTTAAGTGTGTGGGTGTATGTGTGTGTGTGGGGAGGGGTGTATGGTGGATGCCAGCCCTAATGCAAATGCTTGCCGTTTAAAAAATGGGAGCCTCTCTCCTCCTCTGTCTCTCCTCTTTGGAAAGGTCTATTTTGGCCTTCTGGTGCTGGCAGTTATTTTTTTCCTCTCCAGAAGGACAGAGAGCCAGGGAGATGCACCTGTCATCCATTTTGAAATTCAACATTATTGATCTGGTCATGGGGAAAGGAATTTATGAAGTTATGTATTTTTCTTCATGAATACTTATTGATTTGTGCCGTAAAACATGCATTTCTCCTATTTGCAAAGTGTGCCTGCGCCTTATTTACAAGCATGCTAATTTGGTGTTCACTGCACAGCAACACAGAAAGAATATACACACACACACACACACACACACACACTCACACTCACACACACACACACACACACACACCAGCCACCGGTGCAACATCCCAGCATGCCCTCTGTCTCTGCACCCCTGTAATTCTACATATTGCTTAAAGTATGTGCTAATTAAATTTTCTGTCGGTTTGCAAGAGAAATAAATAATCTGCCGCTAAAAGGCCTAATTGCGTTTGTCACATTGTGTCTTGGTGGCTGGGACATCGGGAGCACAGCCGCTGCCCTTGCTCATTGCCATTCTGTCGTCCTGGCAAGCCCCCGCGCTGCCCCAGGTATCACCACGCGGCCATCTGGAGCCGACATCTGTCTCTCTATTGATCACAAGGGTTTAGCACTTGATCAAACAGACTGCGACAGGAAATTGCTCTTTTCCCCACAGAAAAGGCCAATCGCCTGCATGAGGGTAATAGAGTGGAACTGAGATGCAGCACCAGCGTGGTGGGCAGGCGGGCACAGGCACAGCCAGGCAGGCAGCGGCACGGCGGTGTCAGCTGCTGTGGAGGTGGCAGGGATGGCATGAGTGCTAAAGTCCACTGCCATGTTACCATGACCATGTTTCTAACCTTTCTGCTAATGCAACAGCAGCACTTGCAATATTACAGTAAAAAAAAAAAAAAAAAAAAAAGCTTTCAAAATTATAATTTAAGCTCATGCAAATTTTGAGGTTTCCACTCTGAGCACCTCACTTACAATCTGTGTACGTATGCAGAAGATGAGACCATCACATCCAATTAAAAAAACTGTCATTTGAAGAGCAGAATCTATCTTTCAAGTCATTCAGGTAAATGTCTACGCCAACAGCTGTCTGAAACTGTTAGAAAAGCTGGATGTAAGTGAAATATGCTACATGATAAGTACACCAGATGGTGGGAAATTAATGTAGTTCTTCTGAAAAAAAAATCTAAATACTTATGGCATTTACACCAGGGTTGAATTGTGATATATGAGAAGGTCTTTCTGTCACACTTCAGAATAATTAAAATACGTGACAGAGGGAAATTCTCGCAGTGTACAAACCTTTTTTCAAAAAAAAAAGTTTAATATGTAATTGAGCGCACGGGTGTAATGTTTCAACAGTGGGAAATCCCTGACAAGGCTGCAGTTGTCTCTTGCTCACTGGTATCCCCAGTGAGTTCAATACACTATTAGTGCCTGAGGTGAACAGCTCCTGAATGTGTGTTACAGTATGTTAGCTAAGGCTGTGGTCCACATCTAAAATTGTGGCTTCTCTCTGCTCAGGCATGCTTTCGAGGCACTCACTGTAACACCATGTTTAGCAAGTATGGACAATTTGATACTGAAGGTGACATTTATTCAGCATTGTAGAAAATATTTAATTGTTCCTGCAGAGAGCGAGATATGTTTCCCCTTGCCTACAGTGCTGGGATTGTCCTTTGGAATATGATGCAAATTTGGGATGAAGCAACTAATTCCTTCCTTGCACCCCTGTACACCCCCTCCCTCAATCCTCCGCCAGCCTCCATCCTCCCCAGACACGAGGATTCTGATTAATCGTGTGACCGCCCCTCGTTTTGCATTTTACACAATCTCACGGCGCCACGGTGAGATGTGTGAGGTGTTTTGCCACTTTTGGCAAGCTGAAAAGATGTAGCCCAAGGAAGAACAAGTCGAAAGTATGAGGGAAAAAAATATGACCAGGGGACGTGATAAAAAATTATCAGCCAGTGTGTTTTCCTGTTTGGTTTTAATCTACATTTAATTAAATTCTTATCTGCTGTGTGCTTATGGCTGCATTTGAATGGCGAGGCTGCATTCATTATGAATGGTAAAATTGAACTCAGTACATTGTGTGTGGCCCAATAAAGAAACAAGACTCTTATTGCAGTGCATGCACAAGCTCCGACAGACATGCGGAAAAAATAAGTCAATTAAGATCGGTCTTTAAATTACCGCTGTATCAAAACAAGGGGCGGGAGCATGCTCCATAATAGAATCCTGACAGCGGAGAGAGCACAGTTGACTGTTGTTAATATACATCCCATTTGATACAGCCAATTGTATTAGCTTGTTTATGGAATGCACACAGTTGATGCACACTAGATTTACTAGTCTGTCATGATAGTTCATGATCGACAGTGGTGGGGGAAAAAAAAAGTTGACTTCAATGAATGTGGAGGTCAAATGAAAAATGGCTGGAGCGGTATAATAAAGAGTTCCTCATAAAGATTCTGCTGGTTTATCTGAATGCTCGAGGTCAACGGCAAAAGGTCAGTGACAGAGCATGTAGACAATATGTGGGACACGGCAGACACTGAAGAGTTAAATCCAAAAGAGTAGAGAGGGGGGAAAAACGATTCAGCTCCAAAATTGTAATGCTATTGACAAAAGACACACAGCTTATAACGGGCGGGCGGCACTTCATAAGCTAAGAATAATATCCCATAGGCAGCACCCTGGAAAACGTCGAAAAAGACCCTGAGCCGATACTACAAAGTTGGGCCCCGGCAAAATCCCTAAATCTTCCCGTTTGCTTATTCCGAGCAGCGTGGGGGGAGAGGGAAGCTCCCTGCTGCCTGCCCATGTTTACAGAGCCGTTCTCATCTCTAGGCCTTGCTCATCCACGGCACTGACACACGGTGTCGACATGATTAGGGGTCTGCCTTTGCATAGGGCCGCATGTGTGTGCGGGGGGTGGAGGATCGGCAGATGAATGACTTTGGTGCATCGGAGAGGGATCACAGCAGATAATCGCTCCCGACTGCTGCGCCGGAGCTCTCAGATCTGGTCTTTAAAATAATGTTCGGAGTCAAGTCTCTCCAAAGCTTTTCGCAGGTTATCTGCCACATTTTATGTTTGCTGTTTAAATCTTAACAGGACACAAGCAGCAAGGGAGAGCAAATATGTCTGGAGTCGGAGGAACCGGAGTGGAAATGTTATTGCGAGGGGTTAAGATTAGCTGAAGCAGGGGCTGAGGAGATGAAACTCCTCTCTCTCTATTCGAATGGCTTTCAGTCCTCGAGAAAAACTTGGAATGTTGAATTTAACCTTGGGAGGCCGGATTCCTGCGAGGAGCATGGAGAGGATAATGAATCTGACCTCTTGCTAAAAACTGACATCACTCAAAGGCTCTCACTCAAACGCAGAACAAACACCAAATCTACTTAAGTACATTTAAATACAGACCACCACTAGCACACAGACTGTGAACGCAGTACAACATAAATTCCAATATCATAAATACTGCTATCACACAAACAGAGGAGCCATAAAGCACGGCTGCCTGTGTCTGGGACTATAAACCTCTGGCGTTACTCATAGGGAATAAACACACATGCACAATTTACTGCACGAGATCCCCCCTTTGTTTATCTTTTAAATAAGCACACTTTATCACCCTCCTGCATAAGCAAATTGCATGCAATGTGTGTTGTTTTAACATTTGATACGCTGTCCAGAAGATTCATTTCTCCCTACGAATTCAATTGTCATTGCAATATCCTGCTGCCATAGGCATCAGGCCCCATCACCTGTTCGTTATCACCGGCCGTCCTGTTTGGGAGCTCTTGAAACGGTGCCACGGCATTGACTCTCAGTTAACAGCAGGTCTCTGAACTTCTCACGCTTGATAGCGGAGGCTGGAAAATTACGCTAACAACTAATTAACATCATAAAGAGCGTTTAAATGGACGGACGACACCTGCAACCTTCATTTGCACACGCTAACGCAGAATTACCTGTGTTTTTATTTTTGCAGATAACGCATGCATTTTTTAACACCTTTTAGAATATTCATTTTTTCCGCGCCCGGCTTTAGAATTGGCACCACTGTCCCTTTTTTTTTTCTATGTGCTGTAAAAAAAAAAAAAAGCCACCAGGCCAAAAATAATAATTGTCAAAACAGAGAGCTGGCAGAATTCCTGAAGCTGTTTTTATTCTCTGAGTTTGCATGCACCTTAAAAAAAAAAGAAAAGGGCACGGCTATATGCTGTGCCTGAAATAACACATTCCATTTCTAATTTCTATTTGAATATGAAATATTTCCGGGCGGCAGACATGGACCTCCAGTTACTGGTCCAAATAACAAAGTGCTGCCTGTCTGTCTGAGACACTTTGCTGGCTGGCTGAACTAAGCTGGTTTAGACTGACAAGTCTTCAACGGTGGCAGCCTCAGCTTCCACTGGCAGGCCTCTGGAGTCTTTTCTCACTCCGGCTCCCAGCCTCAGACTCTTTCACTGGAGATGACCACAGTGCGCTCAAGTATCCGTGTTCTTTGAAACCCGCTCTCTCTCTCTCTCTCTCTCTCTCTCCCTCTCTCTCTGTCTTTCCTTTAAAGGTCTGAAACAGCCGCTAACTTCCACAGGACGGTAATGCACTCACACCTCATTACAGAGCCACATTATGGACTACAGCAGTAATACGGCTTTAATCTTCTCCAAATCGTTATAAATGTCAAGCTGGGGCCAGGGACTTCCCAGTCTGCTGCACCAATGGCTTAGCCTGCTATCCCCTCTTTTCCGTATTAGCTATAGCCAGAGAATTACATTCACTGCCAGATCCCCTGAAACTTTCAACCCTTTTGTTCCAACATTCAATGCACCATTAACATACCCTTTGAAATTGTCTCTCTCCCCCTCCCAAAAAAGCCCCAAACAGCTAAATATGAAAACAGCTGATACCCCTACCCCGCCACATACACCCCTATCCCGCCCGTACCTCCCCCTTCTTTTCCTTAGCCTCTCCTAATGAGACGCAACATCCCTGTCTCTCCACTGAAGGATCCAGACTTTCTGTGTGATAGAGAGACTGCGGCTGTTTATTAATAATGAATTTGGATGTTTGCGTGCGGAATGTTATCAGCGCGCACACAATCCCACCAATAGTTTGCCCTGATGGGGTAGCTGGGTTCCTCATTAGCAGAACATATTTAATCCAGAAGTTTCTTATCAAATGTCACACCTGCATCTCTAAATGGCATTTTCACATTCATTCGCCTGTATTTGGGAGATGAGGCTCCAAGGTGCTTTGCAGAGATTAAGAAGGAGAGAGAGTGCAAGCTTATTTTATCATTTAGCGGGTCTGGAAGGAATCCAAGGAGTTTTTGTCTTGTTGTTGTAATTAGAAAGCCTTTTAAGTGATAACGCCTGCATAGGAATATGAATATGTAGCGATCAGGCCAGTCCCCCCTCCCTCCCTCCCTCCCTCCCCGACTCTCTCTCTTTCTCTCTCTGTCTCTCTTCCCTTCTCTCTCTCTCGGCTTTTTTAAATTGTTGAATGCTGAGTTTTTGTTCTACGTACAGCAAGGATTAACTCGGAAGCTTCAGAAGTTTAATGAAAGACTTGAAAGTGCACACTTTTTCTTGTTTCTTGCTGTGACAATGTTTCTTTTTCCTTTCGCGAGAGCGGACATGACATGAGTGCAACTTTTGTTTTTATACCTAAAGCACAAAGGGTGGACTTCACTTTCCTTAAGGACACGTTTGAGCAGCAGCACTTGACAAAACCGAATGTGGAGTAAATGCATTTTTGACCCAAAATTAAAAGAGCTGTTTAATAAAACATGGCGCCGTTCCCATTTCAAACCAGTGGAGAATTGAACATTTCCTGCAAACAAAGCTCAAATATTCAACATTTCCCATAACAACGCTCCTCTCTAGTTGCAGAAAACGGAGCAGGTATGCAGTCGCCCTCTCAGTAGTGGCATTTAGTCCCTGTGTATATCCAGAAAAGCTGCTGCTAACCATCGAGGCAGAGATAAGTGCAAAACTGAGAAGTATTGATCCAGTAATAGTGGTTCACGCTTTGACTCTGACACCTTAACCCTGCAGACATAATGTCATAGCCTCTTATCCTTTCCTCTTAACACAACCTGCCTATCTCCCACAAGCTGTCACCTCTAGTAATACGCTTCTCAAAAGCTCCCCTAAATCACTGAAATCATTGCACTTTCAGACATTATTTATTTTCCCACCTCTTAAAAGTGAAGCGTGATTTACAGTTCGGTAAAAGGTTGCGCTTTTTTTTCTTCTTCTTTTTCTTTCTTCTTTCCCCTCCTTTCTTCCTCTTCCTCCATTTCCCCCCAGACCTACTTTCTGTCAAGGTAATTCCATTTCTACCATTGTAAGAGCTGCTACGTAGCAATTACTATGTTAGGTCTGTGTAATTGTGTTGGCTTACAGCGCGTGATAAATACAGTGGAGCTAGACCCCGCATAGTGATCCCAGATGTACGCTGGTTTAGACGTTTTCATTAATTGAAAGCGTCACTGTGTAACAGTGCAGTATTACACTCTGGCAGGTATGAATGAAGTCTAATACAGCTTAATTACTCCGCAGCTAAATATGTATTGTAGGGATCCCTTATGTGGGGCTTTTTATCTGTTACAAATCACAAGTTTAAACCACTGGAGGGTGGGAGTGATAATTAGTCAGGATTTAAGCATCCAGAATTCTAATAGAAAAATGCTTGAATGAATCCAAACATCTCTCTCCCGCACAAAAGGCTGTAAATGATCAGACGTGCTGCCCAAACTTTTTTGATCGATGTGTTTCAAAAGCCTGCCACTAGAGCGTCTAGGCCATCGCTGAAGGATGCCAAACTTTGACATTATATGCAAATTTTGTTTATTATCTTGCAGGCAGCACAGATCCTGCCTTGGTTGGGCTGTTGCAGCCCACAGCAACTTCCAAGCAAGGTTTATGCACAAGGGTTTCTAATTAGCTCTCTGAGGGCCGCAGTTAGTGCAGCAGTTTTCACAACAGCCGCTGGGAAGTTGAGCACTAACTTGGAGGGCTCCATATGTTGCCCAGGAGGCCTACGAGACAGACTGATCCTGCGTGTTTCACATTAGGACACACTATGTTCACTCCTGAGAGCGGCTTTTCATTCTTCTGTGAAAGGAGAGGGAAAAGTAGCCAACCCAATGAATGGTGCTCGTCATTAGTTATGTATTTTTCTGGGCCGCCTTCATTTAAAATACATCCTTTTAAATATAGAGACCTTGATGCATAAGAAATTGATTCAGGCGTTCATTCAGGCAAAACCATAAATATGCAAATGAGAGGTCTGATTTGTGAAAATCAACTTTAACTCAATTTAAAACATTTATCAACACATATTCAAAATTTGTTTTGTCTATTAAAGCTGCAAACGACTAAAACGACATAATGCTGTTTGAGCATATGTTTCACAAATACTGTTGCATAAGATTTGCACAAACACGACCTCTCCTCCAACAAATAAAAATGTCCAGAAAGCCCAATTTGATATGCTTGAGGAAGTCTGGGTTTCATGCTGACAGCTGACTCTGAACAGTTCTGATTCACGGCTGCCCATTTGAATGTGCAGCTCCCTAATCTCAGACATCAGCAATATCCACACAGAGTCAGTGTCTCTCATGAAGGCCCGAGCTAACCCTCATCTCCAGGTGCTAACTGAGCTTCTATTTCAAAGCTCTGATGATCTTATAGCTCCTTCAAAAGCTGATTTTCGCTGGAGAAATCCCCGGTTCACCCTCCCTCTCCGCTCTCTCTCTTTTCCTCAATTGCCATCTCGGTTTTCCTCCCTTCACTCTCAATCAGCATGCGTTCTGCTTTTGACCCCGGCGGCGCAACAAAAAAAAAAAAAAAAAAAGACTATGCGCCTCATTAACTGAGGCATCACACTGGCTTTTTTAACTTATTGTCTCTCGCACCTTATCCGGCCCTTCATCTTAAACTTGGAATAAATTAGAACGATAACGATCGGGTGTGTGCCATTAGTCACAAATGAAGTGGTTAACGCAAAGAAGGGGGAAGATAAGGCTGAGATCTGATGCCGATTCATAAAAGGGAAGGCAGATTGTTGTAAAATGGCAGATAGACCGTGCAAAGTGGCTGCCGACATCACGAGGCAATGTTATTACCAAATTAGCTCGTGCTTCTTTCCCGCCCATCCTGATCACAACCTCAGGAGGAATGGCAGAGAAAAGGCGCTATTGTGTGTGGCGCTCGCAGACATTATTCTTTGAACAAATACCTCCGATTATACGGGAGGCGCTGATGCAGCCTTTACCTCTAAGATGTATTTGCTTTTAATTCATACATTCGATTGTGACATTTTAAACAATTTCTCTATTGAGACTCGAGGCATTACGGGCCAAATGACAGTCCTGAGTAAATAGAACAAGGGAGAGGATGGGGTCTCGATAAGAGAATACAGTGTTTGTTCAAGTTGAGTCTGCGGCTCCTGTTGGCTAAGGAATGTCTTTTGTTCTCAGGTGGGGCTCGGTCTGTATCTAATGTTTAGTCATGGCCTTACAACTTAATACTGATTTTTGGTGGAATAATTTATCCCAAAAAAAGAGATTTTTCAGAGGCGAATCCTTTAGCTAAACTTGGAAAAGAGAACGAGGACAATAACCTAATTCAGTGCAGCAGACAATTATCATGTAAAAAAGCAACCGAGTGACACATCGCAGGCCGAGGTAGCATCGCTCCTTTCTGAAGAAGACAAACTGGTAGATTGAAGGTCTCTTGAATCCGGGCTGTCGCTGGGGGTAGGGGAGCTCTTGTAATTTGCAGAACTGAATCCATGGAGCGGGCATAAGGGAATAAGTTGGAAGGGGAAGAAGACAGAGAACAAACCTGGCAGGCACGTTGAGGCCATGCCAGTCCTGCCTGCGCCACGCGGTGTGGCAGGGGGGCAGTGCCAGGAAATGTGGCAAGAGGAGGAAAGATCAAACAACAAGGGCTGCAGATCTCCACCAATCTGCTCTGTATTAATGTCAGAGCCAAGGAGCAGCTGAACCAGACGTGATCCACAATGTGTGACAGGGATGCGTGCGTGCGTGCGCGCGTGTGTATGTGTGTGTCTATATGACCATTCGCCGCAAACTGGAGCAAATTCATGATGGCCTGGTGGTATGAGAGACAACTCAAAACTGTCATAGAGTGCGAAACATTTTTCCAACTTGTCCTCAGAAACTTGAGGACGGCAAAACACTCGAGAGTTTGCTCTCAGATTTCATTTTTAACTTCTTTACTGTCACATTCGTAACTCGGGCAACAGCGCTTGAGATTTCATTCGGAGGTGTTCTGTCTCTGGATGTCAGACACACAGTAGCCCATGATGGAGTGGTGGGAACCTGGTGCCTGTATCGACACGCCTCTCAGCTCCAGTGGGCTGCACACCCGGGCCTGCATCCCGCTCCAAAAACTTGTTCTGTATAGCTGCAATAAAGCAAGCAGACGGCAAATGAGCTCCACGATGCCATCGTTCCCTCCCGGACAGATGGCAAAATTAGACAATATGCTTTCCAAAATTACACTGAAATCACATGGCTGCGTGTCTGTCTGCCTGCCTGTCTGTCCGTCCGTCCGTCCCGCATGGCATCCCGGCCATCTTTGCCGGGGTGTGGCGCCTGGGCAGGGGCGGCGCGGCGTTGTTTGGGATGATGAGCCAGCCTCATTGCTGTTGATTGATATCAGAGAGCTGCGATGGGATGTAGGGCCAGCAGGAGCATCGGTGGACGTGGGGGAGAGAGGGTGGGGTGGGGGGGGCTACATGGGCTGGGGGATTGTTGGTGGGGGGGTGGCTGGGGAATGATTCTATGACAATGCATGATGAACAGCCTGCTATTTGGAGTGCATCTGCAGGAGCCAGTTTGTAGCTCTGGGTCCTCAGAGAGATGTGGGAGGAGAGCAAATGTTTGAGGAGCGGACTCTGCAACTGCTGAATCTCCCAGTGCTCCATGTATTTTGGGAGTGACACAGAGCATCTTATGACAATATTAGCCTCTATCCCTCCTTGTCTTTTTGAATAGAATCTTGAACCGGGGACCGATAACGGTATCTCCAACTGATACAGGAGTCTCTGCTGCGAACTGGGAAAGGTCTGCTGTTTTGGGGGGAATCTCTGTTGAAAATCTTGTCTCAGGGAAATTACGTTATTCCTCTGCTATACACAGTGTGAGATAGAATTTCAGAAGTTGGCAGCTTGACTATCTTGTCATGTAAATAATTTAGCAGAAGGGCCTTCCCCCTGCCCTCCAGAAAAATAAACCACCTCTTTCATAGTTACTGTACAAACAGAGGACTGACGTTATAACCGAATTTGGAAGTATGGCGCAGAATATAGATCCATGAAAGACTGATTCTGTAAGAAGACAAACTAAGACCATAAAACAGCACCATTCAAAAAAAGGAAAAATCAAAAAAATTAGAAATATAATGATGCACATTAACTCTTTACAGCTTTGAATACACCTCATGCTCAGCTGCAATGATTAAAGTATCAATTTGAAAGTGAAAAATATCCTCTAATTAACTAAATAAACATAAACACAGCCATTACTGGGATGAAAGGAGCTGCAGATGGCAGGATAGTCTGATTCTGGACTGAGTCATGCATATTGTAGCCAGACAAAGTGAGTAAAAATTGGGAAGTTAACACAGTGGCTGAAAGCGCTGGGACTTTCTGAAGAAGACTAATGGTATATATTCAGTAGAATGATCACAACCACAGTCTGCTCGTCGCTGGCTTTGATTGGCCTCCCGGTCTGTCGCTTGGGAGAAACCTCAGTCCCCTCGGTGACGGCTCTGTCTCCGTCTTTGTGCCCCGTTCAAGCAATTACGCCCAGCTACATGTTTTCATATGGGAATGGATGAGGAAAGGGAGGGTGGCGGTGGAAGAAGAAGTGGGGGGGGGGTGTCATGTGAAAAAGTCATTTTGGCGCTGCACTCTTCAGTTCTGGTCATGCTCTGTACCGACGCAAATTAAAACCTCCCCAGTAGCCTATGTAAATATGCTGCCTACTGTGCTGCGCTTTAATGAGCCATGATATGAAAGACATCTAAAACCAATGGAAAATAACTGGCCACTTAAAGGTGGGGTGCGTCTGACAGGTGACAGGTAGAGCCAGGTTTAAGACAGGGTTGGGTGGCGGGGGGGTGGGCGTTGGGTTTTGCAGCATGATGGGGGCAGACCAGCTCTGGCATTCAGGAATAATCTGGAGCTGTGAGCTGCAAGCCAGAGGAGAGTAACCAGCTTTTTAGCCTCAGGCATCTCAAAGAATTCTGGGTGGCGGTGCTGGAGAGGGAGAAGGGGGAGCAGGTGGGGATTGTGTGTGTGTGTGTGTGTGTGTGTGTGTCTGGGTACCTGGAGTGTGCTCATTTTTAAGGGGGTGGGATGTTGTTAGGTGAGAAGTGAAAGGAGACAGTTACTATGTCTTCTGCCTTGAGACACAGCTCATTGTCACCAACTTAAAAAATGTACATAATTTCCCCTCCGCGCACACACTCACACTCACACACACACAGGCAGACGCACACAGCCCTCAATCCTCTAATAACCTGTCTTCTAAAAACCTTACAAGGATTACCTATCTGGAAATCTGCTTTGTATGCAGAATGTGATGGCGGAATGGAAATGAGCAACTGTTCAAGATGGCGCCCACCAAAAAGGGAACCACATCTGCACAAACCGATTAATCCGAAACATTCAGAGGAATCTCAAGTCATTTACAATATCACAGAATCCATAATCAAGATTCACTGCCAGAGCCTGAGTCTGCGGCACAGAGTCAATGCCCAGTTCAATGAGGGCTGATGGAATGTATAATTTCATGACAGATGCACGCATTCACGGGGGAACGCAAGGTCATTTTAACATTCACAGGCAAAAAAATACAACAACTTACCCTAGAAAGGAAATGCACACCCAATTATTAACGTGCAAAAGGAGGCAGTAGCAAATGAAATATATGAAATGTTTGTTCACTGATAGCAGAGCATTCATAAAATGCAAATTTAGCATTACATACAAATATGTGTGCTGCTGCTTTTAATAGCAACATATGTTCCGCATGTAGCTATTTAGAAAGATGGCATCCTATGGATATAAATATGCGTCTCTAATTGGACAAATCCCTGTGTATGCATAACATTAATTAGGATGATCATGTTTATTGTAAAGATTATGAGCTTATTTGTTCTAACAGGTGACTCCCTGACAAGACACATTAGAAACAAACCGCTGTGGTCTTGGACTCATGGTGGGAGGAGGCCGGTTTAATGTGCGGCAACTCCAACACAATGCATTTCAAATGTGAAAATGGGGCAAACAGATATGTAGATTTTTTAAAAATCCGTGGCATGGTTTGTCGGTTTGAACCTTGCCAAGCCATGCTAAATCCAGTCTTTAAAGCCACGCAGCGAGCTATAAAGGTAGGAGCCGGCTGATAGGCTGGTGCAATCCATTGTTGTTGGGCCATCTGACAGTCTAACTCGTGAGGAAGGGGGAAACAGAGGAACAAGCCAGTGGGGTGCCTTATGAATTTAGACTAAGTTGAGATTCAACATTTGGCCAAAACACACTCTCTCCTGTGAACTGTCAACAAATGCAAACCAAACGCACCAAGAAGCGTAGTGGTGAAAAAGCATTTTGCCAGTGCCTCTTTGTAATCTGTCATGTGGTTTTAACACGGGGGCCACTTTGACAACACATGCCAGAATCGCTTATCTGGGGTTAATGACAAGAAAAATACTAACATTGCTATAAATTCTTAACAGAAACGTCAACAAACAGCTTTAAAGCCACAATAATCCATATTTCTTATATTAATAATGGAACATATGTCTGTGTAATGTAAAAAGGGCTGTGATACCCCTCAGCTCCATAGAGCTTTTTAGCCTCTTTTAGATCATTGTTTTGGTTTTATGGGCCACAGATTCTGCTCTCATTATTCTATATTCAGAAGCAGCTGTTTGTTTTCAGCCAAAAAGCTCTGCAAAAAACATTACAGGCTACAAGTCCGACACAAAATAGCGGACAAAGTAAGTGACAAAATGTACCAAAACAGAGCTAAAAGGAGAGCAAATATTAGACCTACATTCACTGATGGCCAGACACTTGACTCAAAATGAATGTTTATGTTACTCCGTGTTTGCTGTTAATAGGCAATTGTTTGCTCACAGCTTAGCCCTGACATGTTATTTAGCATGTTTTCGAGTTCTTCTGTTCCTGAGTGGCCGAAAAAAAAAAAAAAAAATTAATGCAGCTTTAAAAAAAAAAAAAAAAAAAACCCAACTCAAACTCATTAGATTTCAGTGAATGTGGTGAAAGAGAAAGGCTCCCGTCCCTGTCACGGATTTGCGACACTGAAAGTAGAAGGTTCATGTTAGTTGCTACGTGAAGATACTGAGACATCTATCTGACCAGTTTGGGGTCTTTCTCTATCCCGCCTCCCTCAGCCTTGATTGCAGAAAGGCTTTACAAGGAGCCATCTCTCACCCTGGCAACTTTGCGTGACCTTGTGGGCCTGAATAAGACTGTAAAATTGATTCAGCCCCTGTAATAAAAGAGCGTACACATTATCAGCATTCTAATTATAATTAATACGTACAGGCAGCGGCGGCCGGCCCTTTATTTACGACGGGGGCCCATGGTAAGCAAACACAATAATAATCTGCTCCATATTTTTATTGATATGTTGATGAATGGCTCTCTTTCACACAAAACACCTATGGAACGTCTCAGTGGCCGATCATACAAGTGCTGATTATTTCATTGCCAGTTTCCTTCACCCCCCTGCTTCCCTCCCGCCTCTCCTTTCCTTCAACCTCTCCTCTTGAGTCTTTCATTACCCCTTTGTTTGTATCACCTTAAGTCCCTGACTCCAAACCTCATTACCGAGAGCTGGATCAGGTGATAGAGTCAACTAACCTCCAGGAGGTGAATTACTGTCAGAAATAAACAGTCCGACAGCAACATCGCACAAGCCTGTCCTGCAAAGAGATACCCGGTCCGCTGTATGTGGTAGAAGTCTAGAGGGACGCAGCCAGAGACATTTCAAAACATGTCTCATGTTAAAATCTGTGTCAACGATGGTTTGATTCTCAATTCAACACTAGCAAGGCCAAACCCAGATTTTTGGCTAATTTAATTGGTCCTATGAAACATTCTCCCAAAAGCTACTTTTAGATCCACTTTGTGAATAAGGGAGTAATAATTGCAGTTATATCTCTCCTTTTGATTGGATTGTTTGCTTGCTTTATCTTAGACTCCAAAAAAAAAAAAGTGTGTTAAAATACTGTTCCAGTGGTTGAAAAAAAAAACGCTTTTATGTGAAGTTAAAATCATTCCTTTTCTCAATGGATTGTATACTAGATACAGAATGTAGACTGCTGGCAAAGAATGAGAGAATACTACTTTATTAAACACTCTTCTGAATATTCTCTATCCAATGAATATCTGCTTTGCTGAGCACAAAAGACCCTACCGCCTCACAGTCAAAGTGTGTAAAATAAAAAGACAGCAACCTTCATATCTAGGTTATCCTTTATAATTAGGTGTCTATGTAGCTTATGCCATTTCCCCTGTTTGATAATTGTAGTCCATCCCTCCTAATTTTGCACAGAGTCAGAAAAAAATGCTTATTTGTGCCTATCTTCCTTATTAATTCTCCTCACAAATCCTTGATTATTTTCCAATCCTTTCCTCTGATATCTCTGGCTCTGTTTGTCTGTTTCACTCACTCCTCCACTGAGCAGTCTGCCTTCCTTCTCAATCGCCTGTTTTGTTTCCCGTTTTAATGAACAGTTGGATTCTTTTATTTCTCTACAAGTGCTGGATTTGCCTTATCACCCCCCGTCCCTTTGAGGGTTGCCAATTGGTTTTATCCATGGATGTATCATTTCTTAGGCTTCCTCTTTTTTTCTCCACAAAGAGAAAGAACCACTCCGTCAACAAGCCTCTCCGGAGCCAGAGATTAAAAACCTCAACATCACCTACCTTCCAGCGCTACTCCCAACTGGTTTGTGTAAAACTCAATTAAACTTGTCCCCACTGAATTTCACATTACAGTACATTAAAAGGAAATTCTTCAAGCGTGATGACAAAGCTCAAACCTAGCTTCAGAGCTGCTATTTAGGAGCTTTCCTAAACGTTGTAGTCTTCGGGGTTTTAGCCTCATGTCGATGCAAAAGGCGCCAAGCACAAAGACAAAGAAAAGGTTCCTTTTGACTCGGGAGAAAAACAAACTTTATGATTTATTTATTTACAGACACGCTGAAAGTCACAGCGTCTGCTTGATATGCTGCATACAAACATCAAGGTCTCGGTCTATCAATTAGCTCCCAACAAAAGGTAGAACGCTGCCGTTTGATGATTAAAGCTGAGTACTTTCAAAAGTAACCAGGACATAATGATAGTTGTCAACTGTGTGACATTAGCCATCTTTCTAAGATACAGATGTTAATCTTTAGGGGGTTTGCCGATTTTTGATCTCAATTTCAGAGGCTCGGTGAGTCGATAACAAATTATTCCACCGCCTTCATACAATCTGTCTGGGTGAAAAGGGAGTGTTCAGTCAAGCGTTGCGCCGACGCGAAGAAACATCGCAGGTCGATGCGTGTGTTAACTTCATTCACATGTGATTATGTGCTTTCAACTACACGATAGCGAACCTGAGATTCGGGCGGGGGGAGGGGGGGGGGGGGGATCCTTAAGATGTCGTCTCTTTATGAAGAGCGTCTACTCTTTTGTAGTTTGTGTTTTCCTACTGAGTGGGAGAGAACAAGCGCGGCAGAAAAGGTGGAGGGTTTCCAACAAAGCAGAGTAGGAAGGAGAAAGGGAGGCTTGGCTTTGCTTCAGCCAGGTCGGCTTTACAAGAGGAGAATCTGGAGATACGCTCCTCTTCCCCTCCCCTTCACTCTTTCTCTTGTTCTCCCCCGTATAGCCATCCCTCCCCACAGCCCAAGAATTTAAGGGCAGCTTTGAACCCTCTCAGTGTTCTTCGACATTGTAAAATGTGTGTGCGTGCGCTCGCCTCCCCGTCAGCCACCCAAAGGTGTTTTCGTGCTGAGATTAGTGGATGAGGTACAGTCTGTGTTTTGGGCCAAACATGCCCATCCTTTGACACGAGGGCGGACTCCGACTCTGACTGGGAAACAGACCAAGATCACTCCCTCTTGTCTCCTCTGCTTCCTCCTCAATCCTCTCCAACACATGACATGTGTCACTGCCACAGATCTGCACTGGAAGATACGACCAGTTGAAGGTCAGGGCAAATCCCCAAAGCAGAGAAGAGAGTGGAAACGGAAAATCTTATAGACCCCCCCCCCCTTTTTTTTTTTTTTACACTGATGGACTATTTAAAAAGTTCATTTTTCTTAAATGCTTAGCATATTTCATGGTGCTATAATGTGAGCACTATAATGTGAAATCTCCATTAGCCAAAGATGGGCGCAGCAGTAATGCAATGGATATGTCAATTTTCTTGTTCTGGAAAAAAGAATTTTTGTAGGGATTTAAAACCCATGTAATATTCATATTTTCTATTTCACAGCACAATAGCCAGTGAGGAACTAAAGTGATTATACATAGCCAGAGTCAAACTCTAGGGCCGTTATCTATTATAGTTTAATAAATCAACAGAGGGAGAGCAGGGTGCACAACTATTCTGTAACCACACTGGAGCCGCTTCCTGAGCCAAATATGTTTGATGAGATAAAAACGGGATAACAAATATTTAAATAGTGGATTATTTTACATGGAATTACATGGAAAGATGAATCATCATGTACCTTCATGCATCAGTTTCATGCATCTGTAGTCGGAGGTCCTGAGCAACCAAACTTCAATTAACTCACCAATGGCAAACTATTATTCAGTCCAAATGCATTTCTGAGGCCAGGTGAACTCAGACAGGAGGGAAAAGGGGGCACCGTGTAATTATTTGGCACTTACAATGTCCTACACTTCAGATTTGTGAGGATGGCGAGCAGAAAATCTGTTTACTATGGAGCCGAGTTCCTCACTCTCTTCTGTGTGGATGAAGCCTTTGAATAATTCATAGCGAGAGCCATAGGCATATGCAATGGAAAAGTGTTGGAGAATATCACACCAAAAGATGGCATCCTCCATTATGTGCGCTGTGCCCGGCGTGCCCACAGACCTCACATAATGTAATTGGATAAAAGTCAGATGCCGCATATTGAGAAGCTACATAAGGCAGCTGTATTCTTCAGAGTCTCTGAAATGTGCTAATTGACTCAAAAGCAGCTACAGAAAAACGATTGCATGGCTTATTGTCTTCATATATTTATCTCCAACACCTCATTACTTTTTCGTGCAGTTACAAGAAATAAGTGGAATAAATTTACTACTACTACAACTTGTGTTCAAAAAAGCATGACCTCTCCCAAACAGAACAAGGGGGGAAAAAAACAAGTCTTAATTTAGAATGTCATTATTCTGATTTGGTCCAGCAAAGATGTTTTTGTTGTCATTTTACTTCTGTTGACAACTTGTCTCATCGGGATGTTACTGACTGAAACACTGTGACATGTGTTTTACATATCAAAAATGGCAAGCCTTTCATTTAAAGAGACTTCATCTTGGCTGACAACATTTTTATTGACAGGTAAAGCCCCAGAGATTAGACATGGTGGACTAATTAGTCTCTTTCTCCACTGTAGTATTTACACACCCGAAAGCCCCTGAAAGGAAAGCGATCAAGACAAACACACGTGGAGTAAGTGGAGTAAGTATTCAAGTAAAAGTACCAACACCACACTGTAAAAATACTACGATGAAATTAAGTAAAAATATTAGGAAAATGAGCAATGTAGTAAAACATGGTGTTGAAATATTTTTTTTCTCTATTCATTTTTGCATGAATAAGACTTTAACTATTGATCAAAACAGTCGCTGAATAATTATTTGATCACTAATTCAGATTGACTAATCGACTAATTTGTTAATCGACTAATTGCTTAAACTCAAACTCTACATTTATGCCAATTATAAGTTTGGTAATTACATTTTTAACGATGCATCATATTTTTTATATGATCATATGTTTTGTATGTTATATCTTAATTTGTAAAACAACCAGTAACTAGCTGCCAGATAAATGTCATGAAATGGAAATACTGAAATAAAGGATCTCAAATTTGTGCTTGACTATAGTACTTGAGTAAATGTACTCAGTTACACCCAAACCACTGAAGCCAGCGCTCTAAAGAGGAAGAGGGGACGATGATGGATGTGGTGGCCATCTAACTGTAGAAAGGAGTCGGTGGGTAAGCTTGCTTAATTCCTGACATGAAATATTACCTGCAGCACTCGACAGAGCGGACCTGCTTGGATGGCGGGAGAGATAGCATCCATCCTTTCAGTATGAGAAACAAACAAACAAACAAAAGCTCCAAGACCCCTGACCCGACAAAGGAAGTACAACTGATAAGTTAGTACCAATTTCTCCCTCTTTTCCTGCTTCTCTCTCTTTTCTTTTGAATAGCATTTCTCTGCCTTTGGCCCCAGTTTCACCTTGCTACGCCTGTGCCCTTCTATTAAAGGTGGTAATGGCTGCCAACTTCCCTCAGGCCTTCTTTTTAATATTTGTCACTCATGAAAGAAAGAGGGGGGATAGGGAGATGATAAATCTTACTTTTGCCAGCTAAGGGCTTCTATCTCCCAAACAGAATAAAATCCAGTCCAAAACACTGCTGCGCGCATTAGGAAGCTGTGGGTTTAAGCCTTGTCCGCAATGATCAAACCAGGATTTATGAAGCATCATAACTCCCGACAACATCCAGCGGCTTATTAATTTTATATATTTCTGTCCATTCCCTGATATTCCCAGCCTTGACAGTCACTCAAGATAAGCCAAAAGCGTTCTGACAGGATGGAGTGTGTGTATATTTTTCACTGTTCTGCCGCTCCCCTCCAGTTGAATAGGTTTAGTGGAAACCTTGAGACTGCTGTGGTGTGATTTGTCTCTGGTTTTTGTCTTCACTTGCAACCTTCCCATTTGTAAGGGCCCTTAAATCAGCCTTGTACTCTGCTGAGCCATGAGACCAGGCCAGACAGAGACGGGGAGGGAGGGAGGGAGGGAGGGAGGGAGGAGGGTCTATGTGTATGTTTGTGTGCATGTATGCTTCAATGTATGTTTATGCACAGCGAGGCAGAGACAGAAGGAGGGAGGGAGAGAAGGAGGTGATTGGCTCCGCCGGAGTATCACACATGTGGTTGAATTTTAATCAAAACACTCACTAATCACCATTTACAGACCGTCTATATAAAGGCCTGTTCTCCGATATGAGAGGGCAACATGCTGATAGGGTTTAATTTAACTAGAGTCTAGGTCGGAGGCTTGATTTAATGTGGCCCACAGGAAAACTGAGCAGGAAGGAGAGAGAGAGAGAGAGAGAGAGAGAGAGAGGAATGGTAGTTCTTTATGCAATGATCACATAAGTTCACATCAATAAGGCCCTAACCCATTACCAGAAACAGTACATGAAAGAGGAGGGGCCCCTCGGCGAGCTCCTCAGCTGAACGACAGAACCGGCTCCGACTCTCCTGACGGCTGCTTCACTTTTCTGACAAGCTATGCAGAAGCAATAAAGGATCCTGGCAGGCTGTTTCGAGATAACTCCCTTAACCTCTTGAACCCTGATTTCCTCTTAATTTCCCAGCTTAAAATTTGGGGAAACAAATTTTCTGAAGTGTATGGCAATATCACATATGCATTCTGTATCTGCTTGTTTCGACACCTCTTTGAAGTTATATGATGCTTAGACTCAGACTGAAATATTGAGATTTAGCCCAGTGGTTTGATGGCTGTGCCATTACGCTCCATAGAACTGTTCTACATGTCGTGGGTGTTTTTTCATGCACGTTTCATCATAGTTCTGCTTGAAATTGTATCTTTGGAAAGTAGATTTAATTAAGCATGCACTGCTTTTTTATTTCACTGATTCAGTTTTAGATTTACCTCAGAAATAATAGCTGTCAGCAAGGGATGTCCTATTTGAATTTTCGATGCATTTCATTACTCAGAAAACTTGCAAGATGATGTCAGTGTCACAACATGCATTTGTCTTGCCAATATGCCAATGCCAATAGATACCATCATCACAATTGAGCACTTTTGTATTTTACACTTATCTAGGACAAAGGTCCATGTCTGGTCTTGAACCATGGACGTTGTGGTTCACGGGCAATGCCTGAAACCCTTGTTCATCCAGGTCCCCAAAACAATAGTTTAAGAACATTTAAGATTTGTCCTTCTTCCTCCAGGGAATGTGAAATTGAAACGCACTTTTCAAGTCACACACCTTGATCCATTTATTCCAATACAGCTGAAGAACTGTCTACTCTTGACCGTCCAATAAAGCAGATGTAGGTCAGCTGCCTTGCTCAAGGGAACGCTGACAGTAGAAATAATCAAACATTCATTTTCATTTGATTATTCATTTTGTCCAATGATTCTTTTCCCCTAAACAAACTTTTCTGTGAGGCCGGATCTCCTCTGACGTGTCTCCTGGGGGTCGCGAACCTCTGATGCTGCTCTCATTTTATACCTGGCGCACCTTCCTCCACCTTCACTCCTCTCTTCCAGCCGCCTGCACTCTGGCTCTGACCCCGACCAAGCTAACTAGCCACACTGGCTATCACGCCCAGCAGTGTCTGACTAAGACCCTAGCATGCACTAGCCAACTACAGCCACAGCGACTGAAGCACACAGCGGTGAGGAGGCAGGCAGGATGTAATCTCCAGGAGCTGTTGATACAGGGAAACACACAGGGTTTGGGTCAAAGGGATTAAAATGGTGGAGGTGCTGGTTGTAAGAAGGAGAGGGGCTGCGAAATAGTGGCGGGAGCAGCGGGTGAGCCACCCCATAAGAGAGAGGAGTGGGGAGATTACAGGGAAAATGGCGCGAGGGGGATTCCTGCGAGGAGAGGGGAAGAAGTGACTCCAAATGGCATCGGAACATAGCATTAGTAGCTACTATTCAACAGTATGCAGGCTTAGCGAGCTCAGGGCATCGGGAGAGGTGGCCATGTTTTCTGCGGCGGTCAGGTGACGCTGGATTTCTATAGGTGACAGGTGTGAGGAAAATATGGATATGGACTGGGAGCTGGAAAGCTGCAACCTTCACGGGCCCACTTGACGATTTTGTTTCTGCTGCTCAGTCAGCCCTCTGCGACTGTCTAAATATTGTCGATGCCAGAAAAAAAAAAATTAAATCTTAAACAAAGGAGGCCAACTCTGCCGGGTAATATCGAGCGAGGATGTCTGTCTGAGGTTTTAACTGAGCCCTTCATGCCTATGCAAACCTCACATGGTTTGGATAGAGTTCCATCAACAAAACATGTCAATCACCTCCCCGTGAAAAAAGGGAGAGATACGAGACTGAAACCTATCTCGCGCAGACCCAAATACTGTACTCACGGCTTCCATTTCACAGTCTGTGGGAGAGCGGGGTTCAAAAATCTTACATCAATTTTTTTTTTTTTTTTTTTTTTTCAATCCAGCTATCCAAGGGCTCAGATTCCAGTTACATTTCACATTGAATAGACTTGTGTTTCCAGCAGTCTAGCCCTCTTCTAGTATGCTGGCTAGTGGAGCGATGACAGATTGGTTTCCACTCACTGCACGGGGGAGCACAATGGAGTGGCTTTGACAGAGTTAAGAGAAACAGTGCATCAGTGCCCCCCTCCCCTCCCAACCCCCCATCTCTCTTTTTCGGTACGAGCGCACACACGCGCACGCACACACACTCTCTTCCACTCTCTCTCCTTTTCCTTCTCCTTCTCTCTCTCCCTTCCCTGGGGCTTAGAGAATGGATGGCCCTGTCTGACCTGGACGACACTGATGTCTAGTCCTCCACACTACTGTACCTACAGCACGGCTGTCTGCTCGCCCGCCGCTCGGTCCACTCTCTCTCTCTCTCTCTCTCGAGACACGCGCAGTAGGCACACACACTAGGAACAGGGGCACCCATCTCTGTCACCCAGCGACGACAGGCAGAGGTCAGCAGAGCTCAGGCACTAAAGCACCTAGAAGAGGTAGGGTTTAGCTCATAAGCAGCCAATAACAATGTCATGGTGAAGACAGACACCAGGCTGAAGGCTTAATCACCTTAAGAATGCAAAAACAATGCTGTTACTTAACTGTAATTAAAATCAGAATAAGAGGTTGTCACACTTAACAGGTTGTTGTCATTGACTTCTCATATGAGCCCAAAAGCATCGCTTAAAATGACATCCTCACCTCAGAGTACAGGTCAGTTTCCAACACTGAGTGCCACTGAAGGAAGTAGTGCCCCATATGTAGTCAGGCAGAAAGGAGGTCGGCCTGTTGGGCATGGATCGCATCAGACGTTAATGTCCTTCCCAGATGTGCAATTAACATTTGCCTTTTTTGCTAACCCGAAACACAACCCTGATCTGGAGCACTGACCAAGTCTTTTAGATGCCTGACCCTAACCACACCTTTAGCCATTGTTTATTTCATTGATCCAACTTTGTCTCTTCTAACAAGATTCCACTTTTTGCCTCAGGGTATCTGCTGACATCGATTACTGATCCAATACCAGTATTCTCTTTTCCCCAAATGTAAAACCTGTCCTGACTGAATCAATGTAAGCGATAGCAGAAACGCTGGATGTAATAATCACACTCACAAAAAAAAAAAAGAATAAAATTTTTAGTTACCCGATCTGCTCAATAAAATCAATATAGGTGCACACATTGTTGAAAGGGAGAATTTTAAGACATTGACGTGGTTCTTTATCATTAGAAGACTGTTGCAACTTGATTCCAAAAACTGTTTTCTTATTCACCGTGGCTAAGTTCTGGTCAGGTTTAGGCAACTAAAACAGTTTGATTAAGTTTTGAGAAAAAGAAAAAGAAACCTCAGTCTCCAGGTTTAGTATAAAAATCTCACGCTACTTCTGCCTTTGCTGATGAGGACAGTCTCTATCTAAACCTGACTCTTTGACACCTAACCCTAAACCAAACCTCACTGGCATAAACTGAACTTGATTGCACCTTTTCAAAAGTATCTCCATACGATTCAACCACAAGATGAAACATGCTTTAGCCACACTTCCAGCAGGATGATTCACAAGTTGACTATGTATCACATTTCCAAATCGCTGCAGCTCATTGGTGAACCCTCCTCATGCATCCCCGTGTCCTTACCCCTGGCATTTGACTTTAAGAGGGGTAGAATAGCTAAGATCCCTTGACCAGATAGCATGATAAAAACAACCCACAGATAAGGAACTAATGCTAGAGGTGGCTCGCAGTTGTGTTCCTCCGTGCGTTGCGATGAGAAAAGAAAAACTGATATCACACTGATACGGCTCTCTAAAGACTACGGGGCCATGTGTTTTTTTTTCCCACGCAGGTGGATGTACAATCAATAAAATGGATTAGCTGCAAAGGTATGTATAAAGGTTATCGCCCAGTTCTCCTGCATGAACACAGTGGCGACCCCACGAAACAATTTTGTAATGTGTCTAGCTATTTCTTCAGAGAAAATCTGATTATGTTTTGCCCGGCCTAAAAATTGATTTGCAGGGGTATACATTATCAAAGGAAAAATGGGTCCTGCTCAGCAGCCACCATAAGGCCTGAATGGAACTGTTCTAACTCTATTCTCTGAGCTAGTCGTATCATTGTCAGCGCTGTATGTTTTTTCTTTCAAGGCTGCATCAGTGTTTTTCTTCCACTGTCATGTTCTTTTTTCCCTCCACTGTGGGCTTTTTTTTTTCATAGCATGATCATCTCCTCTCTCCCTCGGTGCATCAGAGTTTCACCTAGACTCAGTTTCACTTGTTTAGTTCCACTCACTGCAGTCCTGTGTCAACCCTCAGAGAGACTTTAACCGTGTGGTTTTCCATCACGCTGACTGACGATCTAAACACCCCTCCACCCCAGTGATTCCTCTATCTCTCTCTCTCCATCTCTCTCGCTCACTCACACACACACACACACACACACACATGCACACACACTGTGACCCCCCTCAAGTCTGATAAAAAGGCACCAACCCCCCCCTCCAAAAAAAAGCTGTGTGGATGTGCAGAAAGGCCCCTCTCTCCAGCTCTCAGCTTTTGTCTCTGATTATCCCTGCACACACACATGCACACACCCCTCCACGACCCCCTACATCCTCTCCCTCACACACACTCTTCTTCTCAACCAGCTCCTGGATCTTGTGTGCATGTGTGTGTGTGTGTGTGTGTGTGTGTGGTGGTGGGGTTTTGACTCTGACCAATGGCATCCAACAGCAGGGCTTTATCCTGAAGCACACTGACAATGCTTTTCACACCTACTTACCACAGCAGAGATGGGGGCGGTGGGCTGCATCATACCCAGGCCTAAAAGCAGGCTAAGGGCTTTTAGAAGACACACACAGAATGGACTCTTTAATTACTGACTCAAGATCCCGCAGTAGATTAAAAAACCTCGCGGAAGCTTATTTTCATATCCGCAGAATTTTTCAATGAATATAAAAACGGTCATTGATTATGCCGTTAAGGGAGGGAAGTTAAGAAGGGAAATATAAAGTACATATAATCACATTAACTCGCAGTGATTAATGTAATAAAATGTGATCTTTTTCCCCCATCTGTATTGAACACATTCAGCACCAAGGAGACATGCTCCAAATATTAAGAAGCAGCCCCTCAAAATCCACTTAACCAGTTCTTGTGCTCAAAGACATCTGTGAAAGCAATGTGGGTACAACATTCTTGTACAACGCGGGCAGAGAGTGCACATATATGGATGGAAAAGTGAAGGAAAAAGATCAAAAACAATGACTCATATCCGCTTTTGATGCCTGTGCGCTCGCAGTGTTTTCAGCACAAGTGACTGCGTGTGTACCTTCGCTCCCAGACACACAATCAGCCTTCCTGCATGATCAATACCAAAGCATTTCTCACCATTGATTATGCAATTACAGAGAAGTTAAATCTGTGACACGCTCTCATGTACGAGCATTAACCAATGCAGCCAGCGGTGGAAGCTAAGAGGAGGGAAGAAGCTTCCTCTTCACTTTCTGTTTTTCTTTCTTTCTTTCTTTTTTTTTTTTTAAACATGGTGCTTAAAGCGAGCTCAGCGTAGTCCAGGTACTTCACTCAGATGATTATAATGCCACGAGGGTGCAATACATCACTCTTATTAGCCACACTGGAGCACAATGGTATCATAATTAATGGTCGCAGCAGGATTGAACGCTGCCCTGACATGGAAAAGTGGGCCTACTTAAGCTCTACAAGGCATTTAAATATGCAGAGTGAATGGCACAACCCAAACCCTCCTGCTCTAAGGACAGCCCACGCTCATTAGCCTGACACCTTCCGTGGCATTGATACAAGGACGACCGGCTATACTCACGCACACACACACACACACACACAAATCGCAAGCACACACTCAAAAAATGTGGCCACAGCTACAAAATTTTTAAGTTGCATTGTGATATACTGAAAAGAACGATCTTGTCCCTCATCAGTGCCCATCACTTCTTTCACATTTTCTCCCCGTATTGTTGTTTTTGTCTTAAGGCTTAGTCTAAGCTGAATGCAGACGGACATATATGTGTCAGCAGCCATTATGCAAATGTTGGGTAATGGCGTTCGGTCCGTGCGCGTGAGTGAGTGTTTGCAGCGAATGTGGGTGCTGTGGCAGCATGTGGTGTCTGGTGGCTGTGGTACAGTGTCCAGCGCGGGGGAAACTGCCTGCGCGGCGGGAGAACAATGCACATAAAAGGCTGTCGGAGGAAGCGTCTGGAGCTGACGTCTTTCACATGGCTCTGAATGGAGCGGCAGTGTGTGTGTGTGTTTGTGTGCATGTAGTTTATATGCTTGAGACAGAGAGGAGAAAAAAAAATGCCCTCTCGAATATGTTTGTAGACAGAGACAGAAAATAATAAGAGTGTGTGTTCCCGTCTTAGTCGTGTGTACTGAAATGTGTGTGATTGCATGTGCGTGAATCCCCGTGCTCCTAAATACATGTGTGGGATGGTTAAGTCCTCTAAGATTGCCGTATGATTTGGATTTTGCTGTCCTTAACCCACCACACTCTCTCCTCCTCCCTCTCTCCCTTCCATAAAGCCAGCTTTACAACTTCTCCTCAACTGCTAATGTGGAAGCTTGAGCTACAAGACACGCTACTCAACAGCTGCCAAATGCCTAAACCAGCCACTCCTCTCCACCCGGCTCACTCCAGCCTGACCGTACCGAGTTATCGCGTGGCTCAGTGCAATCAATTATTGTTGCAGTGGAATCATTAATAATTTCCTAATGAAAACGATTCTGTTGATCTGTTGTCTTTTAATTAAACATAATTAGTCGGCTGCTCGGAGCTGTGGTAGGGACTCCTTTAGGGTACAATTTTGTTTTAATACACTGATAATGAAATTTTTACATTGTGTCAGTTGTTTAGTTATTATTCAGTCACACTATTTCGCTATGTTCCCAGATAACAGATAATAACCCTCGCACCTCCTATTCGCCGCAGTCATTTTAAAAGAGGAGGGTTGAAATGAACAATTACATTTTGAACTGTAAGAGTCCTCTCCTCACAACGTTTAATGCTGCATGCTGCCAGGGAGCAGTGTGGGAAACAGCGCAGTTTGACGCTTTTATTTCTGGCGGACAAAAAAAACCTCAAAATGTCTCCGGCAGTACATTGCTAGGATGGTTTTATTAAAAAAAAGAGTCAAGTAGAGACTACATCTGTCCAGGCAGGTCATGCTAGTTCATCTTATGCCTCAGAGGTCTACAGCTCTGGAGCAGTGGAAAGAGCAAATGAAGGCATAAAAAAAGGATCTGATTGTGAGGACTTAGAGAATATGAAATAATACAAAGACACAGTGAGTTGGCTAATTCTGCAGCGTCCGGGCTTATGTAAAACGGCCTAGTTACATTGGTCAATTTCTGCACGAACAATGGGCTAAGTTGCTCTGGAGACTTATTGGACATGCTGTATCTGAATGTGGTCTGGCTTAAGAGGCTTACAGTTGAAAAGTTTAGGTGACCTCTGAATAATGCCACATAATGTGGTCACACTGAGTGTGTATAGTTTCAATGGGCTCAGATATCAGGTAACAATGGGGGAAGCACAATGGAGGCTCACACTGAGAACGAATGAAGTCATATATTGTACTTTAGACCTAAAAATGAAACTCGCCTTTAACTGTACACTCAGATCTGACTGCGTTTGATTTTACCAACTGTACACTGTAGAGAGGTTTTATTTAAAGGGACTGTATTATACAGCGGGAATTTAAAATTTCCTCTGCAAATATGATAAAATATAACTAATAAATGTTCAAATGTAATTTCTCTTTACAGTAAGAGTTTCAGCATTTTCAATAAATGCACACAAACAATTAATTAAACTATTAAGTATTCCATGTGTAGTCAACGTCTGATTTATCTTATTCCTTTGTGCCACAAGCATTGCTTTAACTTTTGAAAATGCATAATTCAGCCACACTGTTGCATCACAATGAACACAAGCACTGTAGTTTATGTGTCTGTCCCACATATACCATCCTACTGCTATAAATACTAAATGTGGATTAATCCGCTGCTGAAAATAGTCCCCAACAAAAGCACAATTTACCTGTTTGAGTAACATTTGCTACAAACTACAGTGTGTGTAGTACTCCAGCTGTTATTATATTTCAAAAATGAAACAATGTATGCATGTCCTGTTTTTAAAATGTACATCTCCTGTAGGAACCAATGGGCTTGCGTGTAGAATAACACTAGATCCATCCTTTAAAAAGCTGTTGGACTACAGTAAACACATCACCGCTGGGCTCGGTCACATCTCTCCAGTTGCTCAAATTCTTCCAGTCAGGCAGGTTTGCAGCGTTTGAACAGAACCTTCATTTCCAACATATTCAACTGGGAGATGTTAGGAGACAAAAAATATCAAAATGGGACTGAATTTCTTTTCTCTGTCAAATCTATCTTACATTCCAGCTGTATTGTTTATCAATCTGTTGTTTATCTGTACAGAAAATTCTCCACTGGTTTCTATCTCTCTCTCTCTCTCTGGGTCCCTGTCTGTCATTCTCTCTCTCCCCCTCTCTCTCTCTCTCTCTCTCTCTCTCCTCGGTCTCCAGCGTTACTGTAACATATAATTACTCTGCAGACTTGCTGCCTGTTTCTATAACTTCAGCGGTTCAAAGAAACTGTCGGAGTGTGGAGGAGAGCATTGCGGGAGTTCCAGGTGGATTTCTCGATAATGAGTTAGCGCAGTAGTAGAGTTGAGAGTTTTAGTAATGGCTGGCTGCTAAGGCTCTTCCTGGGAGTTTAATGTAAAACAAACAGGGCCATGCTGACAGCCTGGGAAAAACAGATATTGCAGTTTTCCACTTCCACTTCAGGGCTCTTCCTGCTCCTCATTTCAAGAACGGGAATTCAAAGAGGAATTTATATTCATGAAACGGCTCTGAGAATCCTAATTTGAGACATGTAAATGCCTCAAACGTTACTCGTGGTCTTTGACTTCTAATTTCTTTAAATGGATAAAATGCTGCTGTCTTTCCGTTCATCTGGATAAAATGATACAGACAGGAATACAAACTGTCAGGTGAGACATAGTTTTGCTTGCAATAGGAATTGTAGGATCCCCAGAATAGGCAAAAAAAGCTATATTGCATTTGACACTATAGGGTTAGTTTGTCTTGGTGCTGATGACCAGAGGTGGCCCGCGGGGGGTCTGACTACACCACCCTGCTGCTTGTTACACACTCTAGTGCATGTATTATACATAACACACTGCTGGAATACAACTCTCAGAGGAATCATTTTGCTGAATCCTGTCCTCTCTCCCTCTCCACACATTTCGCCCCCGACTTCCTGAATGACAAGTTTTGGGGACAGAGGATGAGCAGTTGTACAAAATGTAATGCAGAAATCATAGGACAGAACACCCAACAGTAAAGCTACAGCCACTCAAACCAATCACCAGTCCTTACTTAGAGATACTCCCCCATAGATTCACACTGGCAAGCATCCAAAGTGAACTGCTACTATCTTTGCAGGCAGCCATAAAGAAAGCCGAGACCACTGAAACGTGAGCCAAAACATATTTTGCAAGCATACTGTGTATTGAGATATTCACTGTTTTCCATAAGTAACGCATCTCAGGGAGCAATGAAGCAGCCTACAGAGGAGAAATAGCACAGGGGTGAAGATATAAACAATCTGGGCCTCAGCTTTTCGAGGTGGGAAGAAAGTTCCTGTCAGAGCCTTTTCCCTTCAGTAGATCCACGCAAGTGTCGACACGATAAACAATATCCCGGCGCCGCTTCAAAACCGAAGCACAGAGGCCGAATTCAAAATTGAATTTGACAAAGATTTGATATTTTCAGCACGCTGACATTCAATTTCAATGTCACCTCCAGAGGGTGCCCATACATGCAGATTGGAATATTTAAAAGAGGGCGATGAAGAAGAATGAGCGGTCTAAATCGAGTCACAGTCTAGACTCAAGAGTCCAACGGCTGAACGGCATCAAACACTTCACCACTTTCTGAACTTACTCCAAGTCCACCTAAAAAAAAAAAAAAAAAAAAAAAAAAGTCGCCAGGAGCAAAATGTGTAACAATTTTGGATAGAGAGCCGAGAAAAACGGACACCCAACCAATTTATCCGAAGCTTTGTGGCAAAGTTGCTACAAAGCTGTTGGAGTCAAGTATGGAATTACACAGCCTGAATATTTTGTACCTTGTGGTATCACAGTAGTATCGAGTTTTTTGATGCTTTTTTTGTGGCGAAGTCGTGAAAATTTTTCATGATGTGACAAATCAAGACGTTATTATTCAATGAAATGAACAAGTCGTCTGAAAAACACATACAAGAGTTCCATAACTAAACAGGCTAAAACTATAGAAAAATGAAACGTGGTCTCATGTTTTTCCAGCTTCGCGATGTCTCAGACACAACAACTATGAGGTGACGAGATATTTCTCTACTCTGAGATGTAAATTAATTCTTTGTACTCAACATCCTCTCTATTATCATTCATCATCAGTTGGCAAAGCGTGTGAAGATTCTCGTGGAGGATTTACTGTAATGAACTTATACAGCAACAACACAGAACAACTCTCACAAGGGGACGTCTGGAGATGTTATTGTGTTTAATTTAATAAGGTCAAACTGGAAGCGACAAACAAAGGAACCGCCAGCGATACGCAGCCGAGGTGATGACGCTGCGTGCGATGCTATCTCGAGGATACATGTATGAAGCACGACGGAGGAAATTCTCCAGACTTAACAAGAAAAAGTGAGAAATCCTGTTATTGCCCCCTTTTTTTTTTTTTTGTTTCATACAGTCAGTCTCCGAGCAAAACGATTAGAAGATTTTAAAGAAGTGCATAATCTTCTTTAACAGCTTATCAAAACTTTAATGATTTGGTGATAAAGAGCACAAAGTTAAGTAGCCGGTTAAGAGGATAACTCCCCAGTGCAGTCTAGTGATTAGTAGATGAGAATTGGGAGACTGAAAATCCGGGTTGCAAATCCCACTCCTGCCACTTATTCACTTTGAGGGAGAAGAAGCTCCATTTCAGCTTTGGGGGTATTGTCACGGGGTAATCATTTTTGAAAAGTGATAAATGGAGTCCCTTTCCTTCACCCTTTGGAATCCAAAACACATCTTTATTTACGTATTTATTTTGCTGTGTCTCTCTGGTTAACACCCGTCAAGACCCAATTATAGCTGCAGAAGCCTGGTGCTTTCATGAGAAGTGAAGCTACAGACTGTAGTGTCAGGGCTGCATACAGTTTAAGCATCTTCTCATACAATCTGCAACAAACAAGGCTCTCTACAGATCCATGTTGGGCTGTTTTAATGAGGGTGCGCTGGACACAATGCAGCAGATTGAGGGGTTTATCTTTATGACAGTGCGTCATTTGGGTTTTTTTGTGCTTTTAGGTTCAAGGCTGAATAAGCAACATGGATTTTCTGACAGACACGTTGTGTTTCCTTTCCACATATTTACATAAATCCATTTCTGCTGGGGGTTGCGTGAATATATGTCTGATTTATTAAAGATACACAGCCAAAGCTTGGCTGAATTAGTGCGAGTACAAATGAAGCAAAATGGCAAAACCCATCTCCACTTGTGCTTTGCTCGCTATCTGCACCGAGATAGGGATTCACTTAGTATAAAAGAGAAAAAAAAAAGGGGCATTAATTACCTTGTGAAATCTAAAGACCATTAACTTTGTGTGTCAAGTGATGTTTCTCAGTTCCTAATCAGAGTTTTAGTGATATAAATTACTCTTTGGGGTAAAACAGATATAGTGTGAGAGTGTGTGCACGCATGTCTTTTTGTGTGTCCTCGCAGCGGCGTACATGCAATTATTTGTGCGTGTTAGTGACTTTGAGAAGCAAGGAGAGCGAGACAGAGAGGAGAAAAAGTAAAAGAAAGACAGAGAGAGGGAGAGGGAGAGAGAGACAGGCAGGAGTGGAGTGGATGGAGGATTGTCAGTGTCTTTGCGGCGGTGCTGTGGCGTGGTGTGTTGCGCTGCCGAGAGATAACAGGATGCCGGCGCTGCTTGCTTACCTTTGCTGTACACCACACAGTTGTTTTTGTTGTCTTCCGCTCCCTGCCAAGTCACATCCAGCAGCCACCTGGGGCCGGCGCTCAGCACCACCGGGACCGTGCTCTTCGTCTTCTGGACGGGGACAGATAACAAACACTAATCATTTGCTTATTTTGGTGATTAAAGAAACATTAATAACCACTGAGTTACGCTCTTCTGCCGCTCTGAATGGCCATAAACAGACAATTTCAGAAACTATACAGCATGCAACTCAAGTCCACCACAATCCAATTTTTTTTACATTGCTGAGGAGATTTGAGAATCAGGCCAGGTTTTGTGTGTCTGTGTGTGTGTGTGTGAGGTGGCCTGCAGACAAAGGCTGCTCCGTTGGTTGGAATGGTGACAAATGGGTGTAAGAGCCTGCATTGTATCAAAAAAGGAGGAATAATCATCCAGGATTGAACCCAGTGATTCAGCATCAGATCTCTTAGATTAAGAAGAACATCTAAGGTGTCTGGGAATTATGAAAAAAGAAAGAAAGGAAGAAAAAAAAAAAAAAAGGGAAAAAAAAGGCTGGTGACTTTCAGAGAGAAGGAAGCGAGTGTTCAGCGGTGAACTTTGGGCACATTGTGCCTCGCTATCGCCAGGATCTCACTATTTCCTGAAACAAGCAGGGAAGAATTTAAAGAATCAGTATCCATTTCAAAGGGCGATTGAGGTTAGAGTTTTTATAATATGCCGGAAAAATTATTCTGAATGTGTAAGGTCATTTTTCTTCTTGGTCATAGGTCAAATGTGGAGTTTTATTTCTCAGCAAGAAAAAAATAAAACAGGGAGATAGAGTACAACATCCAGGATAATAGATTCACATGGTGCAGTGTCACTAGATTTGCTTGCTGTATTTATCCCTATATGATTTTGTATTCTGTTTTATTTTATTTTGGTGTACTTTTTCTTTTGCTTCTTGCAAAATGGTGTGTTGGTGGTGTTGAGTGTGTGTTGGAGGGGGAGTAGTAGCAACATCTCAGGCAACTGGGTACAGTAGCCTATTACTCAAAGGCAAAATGTCAGTATTTCAAGGCCATTACTTTTGAACCTCGGGGCCCTCCTTCATTAGGATGTTACAGAAATAGTTTAGCTAAGAGAAAATGGGTTGGGGTGCAATCTTGACACTTCATTTCTTTTTCCATCTGAGGCAGGCAGCGACAGGACACTGTCCATCTGCCTAATGCAACAGAAAAATACTAGTTCTCTCCTGTGCTTTTCACTTATTTCTCCCCCGCAAAAGGCAACAACCTTCAAGGATAAATGCAAATGTCACTTGAGCATGTTAAAGGTCTGAATTGGCACAGATATGCACAAGAGATGAGCACTGTGCTCCGCCAGTGCGCCTGCATGCCCCCTCCTCCTCCTCCTCCTCCTCCTCCTCCACCCGCCCATTTCTCTTTCCATGAACTCTATCTAGTCTGAGGCTGGAGGACAAACTGATTTTTTTTAGGGAGCATTATTTACAAATAGCAAATACATCTCAGAGAGACGATAGCAATCTGTTCGGATTTTGTCTGCGAATTAAGAAAACAAATACAGACACTAAAGACAGATTTCTAAATAGTCCTACACACACACATACACACACACATATATATATAAATATTACACACACACACACATTCACATACATACATACATACATATACAGCTCTGCACATTGGCAAACAACACTGCCAAACTGATCAAACACAGACAGTAAATTGTGTCTGTTGATATTCTTATTCCTTCTCCTGGCATCTTCTTATCCCGTCCTGGCAGCAGATGAGACAGAGAGGACCTCTGTAATTTAAGTCATCCTCGATTTCACATTTCAAATTAGCCTCACAATAAAGTCTTCTATCTGGCTAACCTGAAAATCTCACACCCTGTCAAAGGAGCAGAGCAGACCGGCCGATTGTTGCTAGGACGACTATCTGAAATGGGAATCAGATTAACCCTTCCTTAGATCTCCAGACTGGAGCCATCTCTTATTCAGCAGCGTGAGGCCTCTCTGCCGTCCCTCTGAGCCTCTGGGAATTCATGATATTCCAGCTGCTCTTAATGTAGCCAACAGGGACAAAATACCACATTAACTAGACATCTTCCCACTGTTAGAAATCAGGAGTAATTTGTTAGAAGTCATTGCACTAATTGCAAATGTTCCTTTAGTTATTGCTGAGAAAGAAACTTTTAAAATTCTGACTGGGGCTATTATGTGTTATTTTGATTTAATTGTTAATCACTACTATTTTCTTCTTTCTTCCTTTTTCGCTGGAAACAGGGCAGCAACAACCCATGACAGTTTCTCAATGCAGATTTACATAATGCATCTATCTGTGACAATAGTGGCCCATGTGCTTTGTAAGCATGCTGCATGTACCAGCCGTCACCAAGACAAAGACATGCAGAAGAGCAACTGCGCACAACATAGTTAGGATTAAGACACAGTGGCGTCACTGCAGGGAGGAGCGCCTGCAAATGCAAATGAAAACATTTGTACAACCCGGATCAGTTGGCCTAAGTGGCCGAGGGCAGAAGAAATGCAGATTGACAGGCAGAAAATTTTGATTTCCCTGGAGCGAGAGCATATGAGGAACTGGCTTTATAGAAACAAACTCCCCTTCTCCCTGACGATCACACAACCAGGGGACGTGACGTATTCGAGCTCTTTCCTGTCCAAAACCAAACACTGAGGAGGGGGGTCGGGGGTTGGTAAAATATGCTGACCCCTGTTGGATAGTCGAACATATCAGTTGCAAAAAATCTGTGCATATGCATATGTACTAATCTTCACTAATCCCCTATCTAATTTAATCTTTATGATGTTAAAAATGCCCCCCAAAAAACCTGAATATGTCCCTATTTTTAATATCACATATTTGTTGCAGGTATTTTTAATAGATATTCCAATAAAGAGATATTAAAAAAACAAGTAAATATGTGTTGCATTTATAGAGATACAGTGTTTAATATCAGTTTACAGACTATCATCCCTGTCAGAGCCTGTAAAAGCCCCTCTGGCCTTCCTGTCTATGTAGTGTGTTATGGTTTATCCACCCTCTGCCTTCACTCCAGTGGTTTCAATACTCTGCCGCTATTTTTTATTTTTTATTTTTTTTTCCTCTCTCTGAGCTCTGTTACCGTTCCTCGTGTAAGAGATACAGCGACCAAAACAGTGTAGTCAGCGAGGAAGTGATTACAAACTGATGCTCCAAATTCACTATAAAATGAAAATCAATATTTCCACAAGTTGCTGCAACATAAAAGATAACCTTCATTGATTTTTCTAGACTTAGGCCTCTGTGATAAAATCTAATATAAATTTTCAGCCACACGGATTTGGATCAGAGCGGAGCAGGGGCTGAACGATAAGTTCCGTGCACATCTCTCAGAGTTGGATTTTTTTTCTCCCTCCCCTCTCCCTCTTCCAAGGCAGGGCTGTACTATTTATAATTGGCCCTGTGTGAGCAAAAGCTTCTATCAGGAATCTGTTCTAATTTTTATTACTGAGAAGCTAAAGCCTGTTCCAGATAATTTGGAAATTTCAGGGGAATTGTGATAGAGCTGATGGCACAGCCGGACTGACTCCAGAAAGGAGCTAACCTGTAATAGCCTCTGTGGCTGCGCTGATTAAATGTTGCCATAGATGAAAGACCTGCCATCACCGCAATAAATTAACCAATCACACAAATCCCAAGTCGCTACTAATCCCTCCTTGATACCATGATCCTCTGATCAGCTGAAGGAGGTGAAGAAGAAAGTGGCTTGTGACACTCAGCCTTCTTCTAACTCCCTGCTTCCCTGTGTAAACAACAAGCTAATGATATCACCGCTGACCATTTCACCACCACTGGCTACTCTTAACCCGCTTCATGGTCGGGGCAGGTGAAATCGATACGAACCTTGGTGGGAATGATTATTTTCCTCATCACTTTTTTTTTTTTTTTTTTCCCCTCCTCGCTCCACCAAGGTCACTGACTGGCACTGTATCCGTCTTGATCCCACAGCTGCAGGATTTAGACAACTGAGAGATCAAAACCACCGCGTCTGAATATCTCGAGACATTCATTGGCTTTATACATCCCGCTTCCGTCGCCCACTCGGTGTGAAGTAGTGCCATTTTTGAAACAAAAACATCAACGGGAATACTACAGTCAAATAATGATATTAACATCTCTTGAATATTGCATGTTTTTTCCCATTTCCCCCCTCAATAAAAACGCCTGTTTTTTAAATTTGAATTACAGATAAATACATTTGAATTCCCCTCCCCTACATCACATTTGACCCTGTGTTAACACCCCAGCACTATGTCCCAAATAATTTTAAAGTGCCGTGCTCCTTTCAGGCGATACTAGCAGTATAAATATAACAAAAAACAAGCTTATGTATGGGTTATGTCAAGTTTATATGTTCTCTGTTTCTAACATGGGAGTGAGGATAAAGGATTTGTACCTGTTCTACCAGTCAGTTTACAGCAGACAGCACACTCACACCTTGATAACGTCCTTTGCAATTAGTTGTTCACTGCGATGAAACAAATTGCATGTGGTCAACTGGAAATTTCATTAAGGGAGATTTTCCTCTAGCCCTCGTTATCGCTCTGCGTATTAATATTTTCTTAGCCTCAAGGATGGATGGGTTGCAAGGGTCTTTTTTTTTTTTTTTTTTTTTTGAATAAAAACGGCCAGAGCCAACCTCGCAGCCTGTGTTCTCCCACTGCTGTCCATGCCTGGAAAAGCGGTGTATATGCTTAGTTAGACGCTGCATATTTTTCACTGCACCCTGAAATAAGATTCTCGGTCAACATGCTACATAAAGTGGGAAAGGCCTTCATTTCTCAAGTCTGCTTTTGTGTCATTTTCTCCTCCTCTAAATGGCCGTGGTTACATCTGCTGAAATGAAAAGATACCTACATACTGCTTTCATTCCTTTTTCTCCCCCCTCTCTCTCCCTCTCTCTAAGGCTATAGCATCTGCTATTGGGAGACTAAATAACAGAAATATGCAGGAATTGCACACTAATTCCCTTTAGAGATAGATCTTGGCTGGTGCCCTGTCATAAATCAGAGAATTTCGATATGAAATGAGGCAAGCTGCTCTAATCATTTCTGCATTTCAAATTGGATCACTGGCTCAATCGCTTGGCTTTTAAACTGCTTGCCTAAGAGCAAATGTGAGGTGGGAGATAATTCAGCTGAAATCTCTGCCTGCTCTGTGCGGCAGTTAGTTTACTGCTTGAGTGCAAGAGAATGCTTTTTTCTTCCCTTAGCCCATCTTTCTCTTTTCAACTTTGTTAAATTGACTTTTCATTTTAAAATCGATTAAATTGAGAGAGAGTCGCTGCTGTTCCCGGAATCTTTAAAGGGACACCCATCACTGTGCGCATGTGCCTTTATTTGGCTGCTGCTATCATGGCGGCGCTATGGGGAATAAATATTTTCTCATTTAAATCACCTTTTATCCTGCTGACTGGACTGTAAGCATCAAAGTTCATGTGCTGCATTAGCTATTACTTATTTCGCTCCATTGAAATGCTCACAGTGGTTGCATTTATACCGACTATGGGTGGCATTGCATGATTACTGTATGTTCAGCTGGTGGCTTAAGACACAACAGAGTGGTAATAAAATAGATTATTGATTGATGAGACTGTTTTGATTAAGGAGCATTGCTTAATTGTTAACAGCACATCTAGAAACGATTTTTATTTTGCTATATTATTTGTGCTAAACTGAACCTGCTGCTTACTAAATCAGGGAGGAGAAGGCAGAAGAATAGAGATTCAGAAGGAGGGGGTGCTCTCTCCATACTCCATTCTTCAAGACCTTCAGGCACATTGAGGTGCTCCAACTCTAAAGCCAAACAGTTTAGTGTAAGCTGTACCTGCCCCGAAGACAAGCAACCCCTTTCTCCACCCCTGCCCCCTTCCCTTTCCTCTTATTTCTTCTGCTATTCCTTTCCTTTGATATACTGTTCTCTTCTTTCTTATTCTTTCATTCCCTTTCAAATCTCTGCTATTCCTTTATTTTCCTTTCTTTTCCTCTCCCCTTCTTTCCTTTGCTTTCTTCTCCTTTCCTTTCCTTTCCTTATCTCCTACCCTCTCTCATCTCCCCATTTCTTTTGCTCTAATATTTGTACCCACATCACTCTCTACAGATCAAAATTTTTATATGAATCATCCTACCTTCCTTTCCTTCCTTCAGCCCTTCAGCATCACACAACAATGCCCCCAACTTTCTTTGTAATGGAGAATGTTTAATTCAACTTCACAAGTAAATGCGTGTGTACTGCCATAACTATGTATAATGCATATGTCCTGAGAACTATTTGAAGTTGTAAACAAGAGAAAGCTGAATTTGTAATGCATGTGCTCCAGGACTTAATCATGTCTTGGAGGTAGAGTGCACATATACACACGTGTACTTCCAGTGTTTGGCTTTGGTCAGGGGACAGAACAGCCCTGTCGCTTCACTACTCACTGTTTGAATTACTCGAAATTTCCCATTTGAATTCAATTGGGAAGGGCTTGTTTGATCTTTTGCATGTAAGTTAGGGGCTGACTCCCCGAGCAGCGAGAAGCTGTGTGAGGGAACATAATAGGGAACCCGGAGCCAGTAATGTTCACCTGTATGGATATTACCATGGCCCCTGGGGGTCAAGGTGGCAGGTGGCATATTCTCTGGACAGATCCACTCTTTCTCTGTCGGGAATAAACACGCGCATGGAGGATTTCTTCAAAGAGCAAGAAAGGGAACTCAAGAGTCAATCAGTCACCGGGGTCACAACAAATCCCTGCTCTCATAACCTCACTCTGCAGACTAGGATCAGTCAGAGGCAGTAAATAAAGACAAACAATAAAATAGTAGGCATGATGCTTGAATAAAGCCCCTGACTTTAGATAAACCTCTGTGCCCCCCTTTAGGTATTGGATTTTAATATTCTTTTGAACTCCCCTCTCTTCTCCGGTGGAGTTATAAATTTCATGATGCATTAGAATAGCATCTACTGTATGCGATTTTATATTTCAGGAGACTCTCTCGGCCTGTGCAGCCAATCTCACCTCCTGGTTCGGAAACTGAGCTCTACCCACATCTGAGTGTACAGAATAATAATTGCAATAAAAACGGCGCCAAGCGGAAGAAATTAAAAATCATTTGAGAGAAAGAGCAAAGAGAAAAAACACGTTAAATGTATTGCAACTTTGTTCTAATGACGGACAAACCGAACAAAGGTAATCTGTAATTTGCACACCACCTGATCATCTACATATTGCTGCAGTATTCAATATTTTGATCCTCGGGTGCACTTCAGAGAAATGGGGTCTTGCTAAATCCACCGTAAAAGACCAACAATATTTACACCAAGTTAAGTAAATAAGATAAAGATGGTGAACTTGCCCCTCACTAAATGCATTAGACGTGAACTCTCTTATCAGAGTCTCAGCACACGGACTGTTAAAAGATGGGTTTCCCGAGCTGGAAATGGTCTTTGTTACCCAATTAGTTTGCTGACGACCCTGTGGTATAATATTCCTGCTTTGACAGCCTCATACACATCCATCTAATGAGGCGCTGCTAGACCACCAGGGAGCGAATGGACACTGTCCAGACCTTCATCTCCTCCAGCACCTATCAGCTTTCTTATCTTCAATGCTAACCTTTTTTTTTTTTGTCAGAAGACTTGAATTTTTCTGCTTGGTTGTTCATCCGTCCGGAGTCATTCTGACAGGGCTTTGTCTTTGGTAGGCCCCGAGCCAACTAGGCTGAGGATCAGAGGGCTAAGGCCAGGACAGGGGACAGCAAGGACTTATCAAGGTCTACCAGCAGGGGTTTACCTCCCGGTAGGGTGGCCGTCCTTCTTTCTCTGTCGGAGGTGAAGCAAGCAAAGCCTCAGTGCTTCTCCACTTCCCTCGCCAACGTGACCAAGAGGGAAAAAGGGGAGGAAAATTGCTGAATTTCAAGTAGTGACAATGCTCATGTAGAAAGCTCTTCGCTGTTAATGAGATATGGTTTTGGAGATGTTTTAAAGTTTCATTTCCTCACTTTCTAACCAGTGACGAAACTGAAGAACTTTTAAATCTTTCTTTAAAAGAGATGATAAGGACAGCAGCTTTATATTCACAGCTAATAGAGGGGTCGGTCATCTACAACGACCACCACCCTGCTCTAAACTCACTTTGTGGAATACCGAGAGAGCGACCAGGGGCTAGCAAACGGAAACAATCTAGGATTATCTCCACCGCTTTTCAAGAAAGTTGTCTCAACATATCACAAGTGCAGCCATGACAGTGACAGATGGCAAAGCAGCTGGCACCACTCAACTTTGTTTCACTTTTCTTTCATTTCTGCCTCTTCTTCTTCCTCTTCCTCTTGCGCCTTTGCTGCAATAGAGGTCTGTTGTGTATTGAAGTGTTGGATAATCGTTCATTTGGGAAGACATATTGCGCACTGTAAAACAAGGCGCTATGTGTGAAGCCAGGGAGTTCTGAGCTTGACTATTGTTGCCTGTCAGACTAACACTCGGCAAAGACTGGAACCTAGTCTTGCTTCTTTGTTTGTGAGGTATATCACAGCTAAGGAAGCATCTCTCCAAATCTGCTACAAGCAAGCTGTCTGAAAATTTCATAAAACTCTTGAGATAACTGTGTAAGTGATAGCGTGTGACTTGTGTAAGTGTTATGCCATCCCAAATGGAACAGTTGTTCATGAATGTTAATGTTCATATCAAGCTGCTTGTGTATGTTTGCGATGTACAAAAAACATAAGCGTGCGGATACTACATCTCTTCAGTGACAGTTTGCCGTCCACACTGTGTCGCTCCCTGATGGGCCACTGACAGCAAACACCCATAGAGCTGTGAGGGGGGGACAGGGACACCCAGCTCACCCTCAAGCCCTGCGGGTGTGCAGAGTGGCCCCCCAGGACCCGGAGCCTCACTGGGGCTTTCAGCCATCGTCGGTCCTGCTCTGCTGCTGCTGAGCAATGACTGAACACACTGATGCAGGAAGACAGCTGCTTGTCTATCTATTACAGTAGAATGGCCACATCTTCAGCGTCTGTGAGGACGGAGCCATGTCATTACAGAGACATGAGCAATGTTTGCTAAGTGTGAAATCTGCAGAATAATGCACATTCATCTTATCTGCGTCTATCTGCTGCAGAAAAACGGGCAGAGAATAAATAAATGACTGAGTAAAGGCATTTTTGGCACTTGTAAAGGATCTCAAGTGAATAATAAAACTAGTGACAGGAATTGAAACACTAACAATGGATGTTTTGGAATATTTACAACATGCTGTGCAGTAGCTGCATTTTCACACGAAGAAAAATCTATGTGCAACCAGACCTGCAGTGTAATACAGCAACACATTACTTTAGTGGTGGAAGAAGTATTCAGATCCTTTGAATAAGTAAACGTACCATTAAAACATTATAAAACTACTCCATTATAAGCAAAAATCCTGAATTTCAAATCCTCCTTATTCAAAGTATAGTAACATCAACAAAATATACTCAAATATGTATCAAAGTTAACATATTTATTCTGCAGGAAAATTGTCCTTCTGAGCTTTATATCATTGTATATTATATTACAATGTTGTTAATACTGATGCATAAGTTGGTGGTGGTCAAGGTGGAGCTACTTTAAACTATGTACTGTTGGGTAGTTTAATCTATAGAATTGATAGAACTTTGTATTTTAAAAGTTTATCTTTTTATATTTTTTATTCTTTATCTGAAAAGTAAACATTTTTTTAAAGCTGTCTGATAAATGTAGTGGAGTACAAAGCATGATATTTCCCTGTGAATTGGAGTACAGCAGAGGTACAAAGTAGCATAAAGGTAATTTTACTACAATTTGATGAAAGCAAACGTGGTAGATGATGGACTGAAGAAAAAAACAATGTTTAACTTTTTTGAGGAGCTAAATAGAAAAGCTTTGAGTTTCAGCACCATTTGCTGTAATTTTAAAGAAGAAGAAAATGAAATGTTCATAGATCCGACTGCTGCTCACTATTCAAAAATCATTTTTCAAAATCAACAGTCTGATATTTGCAGCAAAACATCTGAACCAAAAACGCACTGAGTTGTACATTTGTGTTTTGATCTAGTCACTGTATCCTTGGCATGTTTGAGGAAACCATGCAGCCATTACAGTGGGCACAAAGCAAATCAGTGAGTCCTGCTCCGCTTATCAGGGGACCTGCCATATCAGTTTGGGTAGTTGTGTTGTGATGTAAGGACAGCAAAATGTCAGGTTCACTTGTAGATCAAGTCAACCATGAATTATCTCTCAAACAGTGGAGCTCGGCTGCGGCCATAATAGCTCTGACTAGCTGACTGACTGAGTGCTTCACGGCTAATACACGAGCTGTGGGCGGCGATGAGTTCCAGGCATGCTAGCAGAAACTTTGAGAGTGCAGGCTTGGGGAATAAATGTAAATAGCAATTAAAAAAAAAAACAATGGTTGTGGGATTCTTTTGCTACAGCCTGCAATCCATTCTCCATCTGACTCACACACAGATATCAATGTCATGTTGATCTGTGTTAAAAAGCCCAGATATAAAGGCTGCTTCAATTTGCTTGGATGTTTCCCCCTTTTCATGTAAGAACATGAAAACCATCGATAATGCCATCGATAAATATATGGATGACATTGAGCGAGGGAAAGCAGGCCAGATAATTACCATTTTACCCATCTGAAGAGACCCCAGCCCTGATATTGGTTTAAACCCAAGAAATAATTGATGCATGCAATCACAAATTGGTTCTCCGCCTAAAATTTGGGCCCATTATTTCATTAGATGAAGCCACATTCTTTGTGCCAAAATTATTTGTGTGTCCAACACAGAAATTCAAATCCTGTTAGTCATGATAATGTCTGGCGTTTTCAAACCATATCCAAGACAGTGTGACTTACAGATAGAAAGCACGGGCCACCTTTAAATGCAAACATAAATCAAAATGTTTGGACTTGAAATTGTTGATGTTTTTTTTTAGTTTAATGGTTTGTTTGTTTATGTGCATGTGCATGCATATTCCAGGCTCTCTCTCTCTCTCTGTGTGTGTGTGTGTGTGTGTCATTTAGCAGCTATGCTACAGAGAGGTCCTATCCTGGGGTGCCTTCTTGCATATGTAATTGGATGTTACTGTAAATAATTGCCTGGGCATGTGCCAGTGTGATGATGGCGATGATTTGTGTGTGTGTCGGCTCATGTGTGACTGTATGTGTGTAGAACATGTGTGTATCATTCCGTATGTCTGTGCGAGTCTGTACGTATGCGTGTGTGTGTGTGTGTGTGTGTGTGTGTGTATGTGTGTGTGTGCAAGCGCATCTGCCCCATCCGTACTCCACTCTCAAGTCCCACTGATTCTCCTTTCCAGCCATGTTGAATCCTCTTTTCCTTATCAGGCGAGCCCAGGCCTGCATCAGGCTCTCCTTGCTATGACAGAGGCTACAACAATAGGCCTGCGATACCGCTGCTTAGCGCTGCGTTTCGGAGGGGAAACCTGCCACGGGCGCAGATTAACTACAACACACACACACACAAAAATAGATTGCAGCCTCCAAAACAAAACATTTTTCAGAATGCCTCCTCTTGATTAATGAAGCAATGACAAGAAGAAAAATATAATTTCTGAAACAGAAAAATCCGCCACCACTTGTTAAAGTTTAGGGGTAGCTAACAATAAACATATTGGAGGGAGAGGGTGGGCAAAAGGGGTGAGATAAATGGCTTGAATGATGGGCTGAATAATTTCTGGAGCATTTTTTGGTTGCACAGGCCCATATTCCTACCCTTGTACTAAATTACACAATAATCACACTCCATCGGTTGACAGCCTCTGCCTCTCTCTCTGTCCCAGGTGAAAATTAGGACAGTATCTTGACATTTTCGCTCTTCTGTAGTCTACAAGCTAAAGCTCTCTGTTCGCAGCTAAAAGCGGCAACACAGGCTGCACGCGCACGCTGAGGCGCTCACACATGCCCGCTCACACATGCCCTCCCACACACACCAACACACACACACACACACAGACGCTACAGTATGACCCAAAACACACATGAGTGCATGTGCATACACGGACACACTGTGCACATGTGCAAGAGCACAGATGTTTAATAGCTGTGCTCTCATGCACATTTTTGTCTAAATATGAATGCTTTCAGTGTGAGACTTAAAATAGGAGGGCAAAATAAAAGGGTTCATTTTGTATCTTAAACAATTCAAAATGAGAGAATGAGACAGAGGTTGTCTTCTTAATACTTCACATGTTAAAGTGTTTCCCTAAAACACACCAGATATTCCACATTGCCTTAGATCCTTTGAAAATATAACACAGTATTATTATGGCTATGATGACTTATGATTCAAGGGTAATACTGTAATATTGTGTTAAGACTAAAGTGGTTATTATATTCAATTAGCCTATAGTGCTTATTGACTTTTACTATGTCCTTGTAACCTTCCAAATCATTGCCTTTGTATCTGAAGCCTTGAATGAAAAAGAGATAACGGTAGTAGATTTGTTTTATCATAAACCTTTAGCTAATACACAAGTATATTAAGATAGAAGACAAGATAAAAAAAAATGCCTGATAGATCTTAATCTGGAATTGAGCAAGTCATATGCATTATAATTACCATGTAATTTGCACTAAAAGGCCCTCAAAACACATAAAGAGCAGAATTCTATTGAATCCAGACTCATTACAGTGCACCTTGACTAAGCCCCAGTAATTAGCATTGGTAAGGCATTGTACAAGAGGCGGCAACACCCTCATCAACACACATTTACAACAGAGCTCTAAATCTGCTGCTCATTAATAGCTTGCCTCCCAATCAATTATTAACACCTACAATGGAAGCCAGGCTCACCGGGGCCAGGCCTCTTACTCCAGGCAAACCGTGGGCCACCCTCTCCTCCCGGTTCTGTCCAGCATAGGTAATTACCACTTTTAAAGACACCTGCTACTCAATAGCTTCGACCCAGACTGTTAATTTAGCCCCTCGATTGCAGACATTTATGTCTGAGTGTCACTATTAATTTGCGTTAATTTGGAGAGTGCGAGGAAGCCGGGCGGAGGCGTTGTCGGCAGCCGGCTGAATGTGCTCGTCGCTCACCTGCGCCGGGGCTGCGGCTGTAATTGGAGTCTAATGGTCTGATTGATCAGTGAGAGAAGTGAGGGATGAGACGGTGCTCTGGCAGCTCCATCAGTCAGGCGGAGAGGGGAGAGGAGGAAGAGGAACAGAGCAGAGAAAGCCGGCCGACAACAGCAGTGCAAGGCCGACTCTCGGGTGTTTTATTCTTTCTGAATTTTTCTCCCTCTCGTATTTTTTTGACTCACTGTCTGTTACTTGCCACGAGTCCCTCCCTCTTCTGCCTTCCTTCGCCTCGCTTGTACAAAGTGCTCTGACCCGTGCCAGCTACTTAATTATCAGTTCAGTCTCTGGTCTCTGTCTTTTAATCTAGTTGAAAGCCCTCTGTTTCTCTGATTTAGGCAAGGTTCTCTACCTTAGCTACGTCTTCTTCTATTACCTGCTTTAAGAAATATTACTTGAGGAAACTAGTTCTGTATTTAGTCTCTGTGTGATCTAAGAATGATAAAGAATGCATAAAAATAGCACAGTGAGGCCAGGCATATGAGCTGTCCAATACAGCGCAATGTGATTGTGTTAACAGGTCTGCAACAGCAATAACTATAACTCCAGTCCCTCATGCCAAGCTGAGCCCCTGGGGTCTACAGACCTGCCACGGCCGACCCATCAGCTGTGAAATCTGCTTTCCTCTTTGATAAACGGTCGAGATGTGACCCTATCTCTGTCCTGCAGATGCCCAGATTTCCTGTCATGCTTTTTCCCCTCTGTTTTCTCCTGCTTCCTCTCTCTCTCTCTTTCTCTCTCTCTCTCTCTCCCCCGCTCTCTCTCTCTCTCTCTTTTCATTCTTTCTTTTTCAAGCTTTACACCTCTCTTTCCAGGCCTGCCTGGACAACCGCGTGTAACGCTCCACTCGCCGTTCTTTCTCAGCATCATCCATCACTGCGGTCAGCTACTGAGGCCTGTCGTCCACCAGCAGCCAGCCCGCATCAGCTCCCACGCCACAGCACATATAGCTAGGCCAGCTCCAGCTTCTGCTCCCATTTGCTACCTCTAGGGACCAGTAACCCTCCTGTCCTCCCATCCTTACCCACCCCTCCATCGGAATACACAGCACGACTCCCCAGGCACCAGCACACGCTCACCTCCTAAACATGTGCCAAAGTGCCGCTCCTGTCCAGCTTAATGCAAAGTCTGCTTAAATGTACTGTATTTTCATTATTTACTGTAAGCCACTTTAAGGAGTCATTACACTTTAGTCCCCCTCTGGGCGTGATGCCAAGGATTGAGAAACGGAGCTACGCACCGTAAGGTGGGCGGCTCGACAAAAATAGCTTGACCTCTAAAAAGTCATATCTTAAATGACGCGTCTGGATGAAGGGATAATATATGTTTGATTTCAGAGAGGGCATATCAATATCTCACCAGTGGGTCATGTGTTTCAAGCATGAGAGAGGTGTCACTCCTGCCATATACCTGGCTGCCTTCGGGTAATTCATTCCCCTCCATGGTTTCGAAAAATCTAAGAGGCTAAAAGGAGATTTAATAGTCTGTGGAGGTCACACATCATAAGAATGACTGAGAGGGCCTCCTCGCTGAGGTAGAGACCCATGAAGCAATGAGCCTTTATTTCTACCTCAAACGCTTTCTGCCGCCTTCTGACCCTGCTATGCAGCACTGGACACCCTGACATGCACCAAAACTGGCCAGGCTTTTTTCCCTCCTTCTTCTTTCTCTTCTCAGACTCACATTTGTCATTTCAACTTCTCCCTCCTTGCCTCTCCAGGTGAGGCATCAGGGTTCGTCCCCGTCTTGATGTGTCAGTGTTTGAAGATTTTGCACAACTCCCTCGCCTCTCGCTGAAACAACCGAGATAAATGCAGCGCCGCATTAGGGATGTTGCCAGCGGCTGCATGTTTAACAAGGCAACAGCTCAATAACTAGAAGTTTGATTAAAAAAAAAAAAAAGAAAAGAAATAAATAAACTACGCTACTGTAAATGAGATGAGTCCCCAGTGATGCGCAGAGAGAGTTTCTGGCTCATTCTGCGTCTAAGAAACAAAGTAAAAAGTTACACTGAACCCTAAAAGGAGGCTGAATAAAACAAAACATGCCAGTTGGGTTGACCTAGCCTTTAATGAGAGATAGTGAGAAGCTGCTAACAACCAGTTTGAAAGATGGAACTTAGACGAGGAGGGGTGCAAGCGGCAAAGCATTGAAAAGGCCCCAGGAGAATAGACACACATGAGATCCTTAAAGGCAATATGCCAAAGCTTCTTCCACTGCTTTTAATTGCGAGTGAGGCTTGGCATGTTCTGTAACCCCTCCACAGCCTATTACAGGTGATGACCAGCACCTGCTCGCTGTAGGAAAAAAAAAAGAAAACCTGAGGAGGATCTGGAAAGCAGCAACGAATTCCTCAGAGAGCAGTTAGTTAAGAACTTATCACTCTTGCCAAGAGCAACAATCAGTTTATGCATCTAGTTCAGCAGGCGGTGCGATGAATTTTGTAAAGTTTGTATCTACTGAAAGCAACAAACTATTCTAAAAGATGTTTTCTATGACATCACTTAGAGAGTCTGAGGGTCATTTGAGGGACAGTTGAAGGTTGGTTTTGGATGCCTTTCAGGGAAATTCATGCAGAGATAGCGCTGAGAAATATATGGAGTGTGTTACTTTGGAAGGCAACTTGAGGTGTTGCTCTGTCAAATCACTTTTCCGCCCAAGGATAACTGGCTTTACCCTGAGAGAAGCCATATTTCATGGCTATAATACGGCCTGAGTTATTTAAAGCCACTGATGACTTCAAAACCATGCGGGGAGCTTAGAAAACAGTCAAAACTGCTCAGAAAATGATTTAATAAAGTTATGCCTTTAAGGAATCTGGGAAAACGGGAGGAGGGCCAAAAATCCTCATGGACTTTTCCTTATGTTTCTTAACAGGATGAATGTGAGCTTGGTTACAATTTTAATAGGAATTTCTTAATTAATCCAAATGCAGAATGGAATATCAAACCCGTGGAGGACTTGTCAGTCCACCAGAGCAGCAGGTCAACACGAGCCTCTACTGGGATCTTTGAAACAAGAGATATAAAGCCGCTGCGTGCAGGGTAACATCAAAAATAATGGATTGTGACTTCATTCAATTGAAGCCTGGACTGAGCTCAAAATCCACCAATTAAAGTGTTTTGTCATAAAATATGCAGATTAAATGGTTAAAATGGATGCACTTCAAAGGCTTTTGTTGGAGGCCAGCTGGATCCCGCAAGAGTCACCTCAATAGGTTTGAATGTCATGGGAATTGCCATTAATATGGTCTTTAGATGTAGGACTTTCTGGTAATCATGTTTCCATGGCTGCTAAAGGCGAAGTTTGACCATATAAAGTGATTTCACTGCAGGTTTTTAATGATCCCTTTAGTCCAAACAACAAACACTTTTAATGAGGCCTACTTTATAAAGGGGTTATAAGTTGTAACTAGCGACTTGATAATGTTTAATAAATCAATTATTGATATTTCATATATCTGAAGCAGGTCATTAAAAGTTCTCAGTTGGTGATAGATGTATTTGGCTGGTCTTACACCCTCTCTAGCATGATTTACCTTCAGAAAAGGTGCTTCAAAAAATCCAGAGCAAGATTCATTTATTAAAAATTTCAGTAATGATAACACCTTATAAAGTATGCCTCATCATATACCTTCCAATAAAACCCACTGGCTTTGGTATGTTGGCTGTTACTCAATACAGGAGTAGCCGACGTCAAAAACTGGACGGCCAACAATTTTCTTCAGCTAAATCTGGACGAGACAGACATTTTTATAGGCCTGCCACATATTTAATCCAAGATTCTTATTGCACAACATTAAACCTGTGGCTAAAAAAAAAAATTCTGTCACAAGGTTTCAAATTAGAAGTAAGAGATGGGATCACGTTGCACCTGTTTTTGCTTCTTTACACTGCCTGTTTTAGGATTGATTTTAATATTTTGCTGCCAACTTTTAGAGCATTGCACGGCCTCGCAACAAGCTACAATGCTGGTAAGTCCATAGAGACATGACCTGAGATCCTCCAGCACTGGTCTCTGAGTCATCCCAGAGTTGAAGCTCAAAACCGGGGGTTATCAGCTATTTTCTGTTAAGGCCTCAAAACTCTGGAACGATGTGCCAGATGAGATTTGTTTAGCTGAGTCTGGGTCCTCCTACTGTAAATAACTTCTCAAATCACACTATAATTGCATAGCTCACCCTGATTGAGTTACTTCAAGCTCTTATTTCATCCAGTTTATCCAGTAATTTCCAACCACTGTGTTTTAAGTGTGTCTTTTATTTTGCATGTATTTTCACAATTGTGGTTGGTTGATATTATAAAGCCGTACTCAAAAATAGAAAATTATACAGTAGTTGACCAAAACAAGGACATACCAGTGTGGTGCTCTCGGTGCTCATCTCGATCTTCCCCTCGAAGGGTCCCCATGTTGTCCCGACGGGGAGCTGCTGCCGGCTGTGGATCCGACGCTCGCCATCTTTAAGGAACGCGTCCAGCTCTCCTAAAAACACACCACAACCCGAAGCAGTCAGCTATAGCGCTCTATATAGCACGCAAGTTCCACATCAAATCACACTGACATTCATTCATTGTCCTTTCCCCTCAAACCTACGTGTGCGATCACATTATTGCCTCAAAGCCCCGCAGTGAGCGGTGAAGGTTAAAGCCAAGCAGTTTCAAAATGGATAAGCAAATCAAGCAAGCATCCATCTGATGGTGTTCCTCAGACACATGGCGCGCTAACCTTACTTGAAAGGTGTCTTGTGTTGAGATAATCTCTGTGAGACAGTGCAGGCTCGCTGCCTGGCAGAGAGCAGCCAGTGGCAGGCCTATTTCTGTTGTTCCAGGAAGGCTGGGCCCTTGTTAGTGCCGTGCAGAGCTCCAGTTAATTAACAGTGAAACCGGATAGCACTGTTAGAACTACCGGTGCTCACCTCCCTGACACCCCCCACTATCTTATCTCTTAGATTCAGTGTACTTTTTCAGGATGGTGATTAATCAAATAGTTATGATAAACCCCATGGCAGGCCGTGACATAGTTTACTGAAGAGGATGTTTCCCTGTGTGTGTGTGTGTGTGTGTGTGTGTGTGTGTGTGTGTGTGTGTAAAAGGAAAGTATGCAGCTCTCGACTGTACATTTTTGAGTGGTTGCCTTGACAGCCCTGAGACGTCTTGTTAGAGGAAGTGTGATTATTCAGACATCTGTAGCTACACGTTCTGTCTGATTCTGTAAACTTTCTGGGCACAAGAACTTTCTCAAACTCAAACAAAGCACATTTTTATCAGGGCTGAGTCATCTGAGGCTTTTTTTTATATGTGACTGTTTGGACTGATCTTCGGGGGGGTCAGAGATCCGGCTCAGTTACAGACCATCATTGTTCTGGTGCACTCCAGCTGAAGGATTGACCCTTTAGCTGGACACCAACCTGCCTCTTATATGTTACCCAGCCGGGCAAATACTCACAACGTATTATTATTCAAACAAACTCTACATGAGTTGTTAACATTGTGTCTTTTAACCTATTTGTTCACACATGTGGCTAATAAGTATTTGGGGCATTCGGTTCATGCTGACTGGGCTGAAGTGATCAGTGAACTTTCTCATGCGTATGTGGTATAATGACCTATTCAGCCCTGTTCCACTGTGTAAATATCAGCCGTGTATCTGCGGCACGCTATTGTGTCCGTCTGTTGTGCCGGTATGGAAATGTGTGCTTATGTGCTCCTTTGCATGCATAAACATGATTGAAACATCAGGCTTGCGTTATTACCAGCTACAAATGACACCGTGCTGATCATATACTCATCAGTGGTGGTCACTCCGGTAACAATAAAAAGCTAAATGTCACCCATAGTAAAAATTCACTTCGCAGCCTTTGTTAAAGGTAGATGCAAAATCTCTGCAGCACAAACGCGTGGTCTAAACGTTAAGATATATTTTAGAGAAAATGCATGTGCAGTTTTTTGGAATAGTCCTAAAAATGAGATAATCTGGACGGCGTTATCTCCTTCTTTCTTTCACTCTGCCTCCCCTCCCGTGTTCCTGCTGCTGCATGCTGTCTTCCTGGTGCTGCAGTGGAAGGTGGGTAAGCTCATTACAGAGAAATAATTAAACATTGGTGCACAGCTGGTCGTCATCACTGAGAGCAACAGCCACCGCTTGATGCATTCTGTTTGTCCTCAGATAAGACCCACGGCCTTTAACCGCTTGGATGCAAGTTCCTGTTTAGCCCCGCTTGACAAACAGCTCAAGCCAGCCCCGGCCAACAATTCTGAATCCCTTCCTTTACCCTTTCTTTCTTTTTTGGGTGGGATGCTTGGAGTAAAAAGGGGGTAATGGGTAGCGTAGGTGCAAGAAGGGGGGGGGGTACGATTCAATTTGTGCGGTTTTGTGGTCCACCATGTTTAGGTGCCAGTTGTGTGCATCTCACACCAAATGTTGCCTGAGGACCTTGGCTCACAGATGGCTTGTCACATCTGTTGCAGATACTAGTAGAAGATCTCCACAAAAACACCCATGGATGAATAATGAGCTCCCTTCATGCACTGTCTGTATGTTCTCTATGTGCATTTACAGGTTTGGTCACATTGCAAAAATATACTGAGAGACTGATTTCACCTGGGCTACTGGCAGTTTTTTGTAATCATGGCTGCAAAAACTCTTGATGTCGTAGTGATAATTCAATTTCTTGCAAGCCCCCAAATCCCAATTCTATTACCTAAACACATTATAAATGCGTTTTGCACAAATACAGAAGTCGCAGTGTTTAACCTGTCAAACGGCGAACGACAGACTGAACCAAGAGGAAAGCTCATAATGGGCTATTAGGAGATTTAACAAACCCGGCGTCTGTGTTCTCTCTTCAGCGTTCCTCATCATCCAAGTCTCAAATGCCACACACTTGGCAAAACAGAGCTCACGACGTGGCTCAAGAGCTGTACCCCCTCCTCCGAATCCCAACCAACCCCTCTCCGTCACCTTCACCCTTTACACCCACCAACACCCCCTCAACCACCACCTACTCCCTACCCCCCACCCCTCCCTCGATAAGATCATCATCTGTCGCTAGACTCTAGGGTCTGTTCCTGCACTCCACAGATACTTGGCAGACCAATGAATGTCCCTTTGTGTGGAGAGATCCTCCTCAGATAGCACCCAAGATGCTCCACGCTGGCATCTGTTTGTTTTTTTTGTTGTTTTTTTTTCTTCGTTTTTTTTTTTTAATGTGTGTATGTGCGTGCTGTCTTTCTTTTCTGTTATGGTGCAGAGGACTAGGGAACCTCATCTCTCCCTTCAATGGCATACAACTGAATACTAATGAGTTTCTCAGTGGCAGGGTGCCAGTCTGGTATGATTTAAAGAATAAATGGGTGTGGACTATTGACAGACAGAGACCCTAAAAGAGGTGAACTACCACTTTCTGCTTTTAAATAATATTACCAGATACAATTAAATACTTTTCAATAAACCCATAACATGAAAATTTCCCCTTTTATTTCCCATTAAAATCATTCATTTATTGAAACTATATATCATGTTTATACTGATTGATATAGTCAAACCTGGTGTTTTGAATGACTGCACCATACAATCAAATTGAAAAATTCTATACAGATGATTCTTTTGCAGAATTGTGTACAAATTTCCCAAAGTTTGGTATCATATTTTTGAAAATGTTGTATCTCTGGCAACATTGGGATCATCACTGGAATTTAGTTTAGTTGTGTGCATTTGAACAAAGTGCGAGTTCATGATGATGTATAAGGGTTTTAAGGTTTTGCATCTAGCTGTTCATATAAGTTAAAAATAGTTCATATTAAGTTTGTTTTGTACATTACACATTTTTAAAGGTTAAAAACGTCACCCTTTCTTTCAAAATGCTATTATGTCCGAACAGGTTTGAGACTGCGACTGAAATATTCTTTGGCTTAATTCTTTGGAATGATAGATTCACATTTCACTGCGAATGTTTCTATTAATGCACATGAAGTGTAAGCCTGAATTCTTAATATAATTTCTGGCCCGCAGTAAGGTCTCTGCTAATGGTCAGAGATGACAAATGACATCATCAACTTGCTACTGCAGATTAACATTTGTTAAAACGACGGATCTGCTCGAGCTATTTTCAACATGAATTTGACTTCTCTAACTAGTTCAAAGAACCAACTTCAAGGAAAAGAAATTGCCCGCGGCATTAAAAAAAAAAGGCCCTGATTATTGACCGAGCTTATGGTTTACTTCACCTTTCTCTGGTTATCTTGTGCACGTTAACAGTAAGGGCGGATGTTATGGGGGAACAAAGGACAAGAGTAGAGACAAGTGGGAAAATACGCTTGAGCTTCACACGGCAGATGATCCCCCTTGATATCAAGCAGTACCTTTGAATCAAAGCAAATAAATAACTGCTGTTCAAAGTTCAATAACCTGTGCGTGGCAATTCACAGATGTCTTACTGAATCCCAGTCATCTCCGCTGACAGGCCGTGCTATAGAGCCAGCAAATGGGCTATAAATTAATATACCATGAGAGAGGCATATGGGGTGAAATGGAATGCGCTGTATCGGTTCAACAAAAGGTGCCACATCTTTAAAGCAGATATGTGATATGAAATTTTACAGCTGAAGGAGAAATGTCTCAGAGCTTTGATAAGAGAGCGATGAACTTTCTCCCCCCGTACCCAAACCGCTATTATCAGGTCCTGGTGAGCAAAATGCATCATTCATAACCCACAGCCCACACTATTATCTCTGAGAAAGGGGCTTGTTTTAAAACAGTGGAGGACCCCCACCACCAGCAGCGCCACCTCAGCTCCCACCTCTACTCACCCCCCCAGCCCGCCTTAACCCGCCTAGATGTGGCTGCTCCTGGCCCTGAACAGCAGGGAGAAAGTTGCCCGTTTGCTGGAGAACAAGTTTCCAGGCAACCACATGAGTTCGGCCATATGAGGAGGGAGAGGGGGGAGGGGGCGATTTGATAGGGGGATTCACCCCTTCAGGTCAGGCTTGTTTTCAGGCTGTGGAGGGCTTGGGGGGAAAGAGTTAAACAAGCCAAAGGGATTAGGGCGTTCTAGCTGTGACACTCCACACAGGCAGAGCAGGGGGTTGGTGGTGGCGGTTGGGGGGGTGGTTGTACAGGTCCCTTGAATGGAGGACTTGTTGTCGAAGGACCCGACAACGTCTAGTAGTATAAGACCCAGTTGGGAATACAGGTGTTTCAGCCCCATCACCAGACTAGAACATCATTAGTGGATACTTCCAAAAAACCCCAAAATATGTTCAATGCTAATGTGATTTTTACAATATCTCTGCACGGCAACAACACAAACAAAAGCAAAAATTGGACATTATGATTGTAAAAAAGGGGAAAGAAGCTAGTTTGGCCCTGCACAAAGGTAACAAAATCTACCTACGATCACATCTAAAACTCATCATTAACTCGTTATAGCTTTCTGTTTTGTTTAATCTGCACAAAAACCAAAGTGTGAAAATAACAATCTGTCTTTTTGCAGGGGTTATGGAGACTATTTCTTGCCCCAAGCAGTATATGAGCCATGCAGTGGTTCCCAGCAAGAACGTGCACATAACCCCCAATAAGACTGCGAATTGATGTTTTTACACTTGCCAAAAGGCAAACCTTATGTGCAGGTCTATGACAGGACTGTGGCAAGTCAGACGCTCTACATGCCCATCCACTGACTTCAACGCATTTACTTTCTGCATTGCTACTCACACACTACTTCCTGCATTGGCATACAATGTTGGCGGTGGATGTAAATCATGTCGTGTGGAATGGGCCAATATGGATGTAATTCCAAGGGATAATAGTATTTACGTGGGCATCCAAATATAACTCAGGATCTCGCATTTCAAATGACCATCTTTGGATTTACACCACAGTAATTAAAGTAATAAAGAAATGAGTTTAGAATAGTGCAGGTGCACGCCGAGCTCACTCACACACAAGAACTCGCTCTTGCAGTACATTACCAACACGGAGACTGTTGTTTGGTGTCATTGAACAATTGAAATATACCAGTTGTCAAGCGCTCCGTTTCATCAGGAGCCCGGCGAACTCAGCAGTAGTCTCGCTGACAACAATCTCTGAGACATCCATCTTTGGAGAAGCACTGCAATTTCTATTGATAGCATGTAAAGGGAGACAGCAAAACTTAAAGAATGACTGTCCTCACACAGAGATATCGCCGTATCGCCGACAACATCTAGAGGACACACACCACTTCTGCAGGAATCTGATTATTTTAAACGCTTTCCTTAAAATTTCAGAACCATCAAAAGGACATTACTCCACCTGAGCGTGTCAGGTTGAATGAGTAATTGATGGTATATGCATCTGGAATGCATGTATTTGAGACGGATGGATAAAGGCTAAGACTTCAGCTAACACAAGGAAGTTGTTATTTTGTCTGCTCAGACCTGCCATAAATAAAGTGTGTAAAAGCCAGCATGACAAATAGTTATATTTGGAAGGAAGTATAGGTGGAGATTGGTTTGAGTGTGCAGTGAAAACAAACAACTTTTTAGCAAGGAACATAAGTAAACATTGCTACCTCCAAGTCTTGATATTCTGCAGTTAATTCGAGACTATTTTTAAAGTACTCCTGAATCTCCTCCCAAGTCAATTACCAGGCTGCAACTTCCCCTGGGTAACGGGGAATTCTGTTTTTTCCTGGGTGACCTAGTTGTCTTTTGTGAGTAGGTTTTAGCCGGAGCAGTTTGACAGTCAACAGATAAGATGGATTAAGCTTTTTTTTTTTCATCCAGTTTTGATGTGAACAGCGTAAAAGCGGGTTAAATCATTGAGTTTCAGGAGTATTTTTAAATGCCTGGAGATAGTGCGATAAAGGAGCTAAACCTAAGACTAGGGCCGGGAAGGTCAAGGTCGCGGCTTTGGAGAGCAGCTACCCGGCGACGGGGGCCAGCTCTCGTCTCTCTCAGAGCGAGCTGAGCGCCGCAGCCGGGCCCGCCTCTCATCACTCCCAGAAAAGATACACGAAAGGAGTGAAACAAAATCCAGCGAGAGCTCGACGGGCGGCATCAAAGAGCAGCGCACCCTTGCCTTGTGTGGGTGCCTGTGTGCGTGTGTGTGTGTCAGTAAGCATGTGCTGTGTGAATGTGTGTGTGTGTGTGTGTGTGTGTGGGGGGGTGGGGGGGGTGTTTAGTTCCTGCTTGCATTCGCGTGCATGCATGAATGAGATGGGAGTGTGTGCGTTTGTGTGCCTGCCCGTGTGTCTGCGTGTGCACTGTAAAATATCGTTCCTCCATGAGCAACTAGCTCCATAATTATGTTTTGATTATTTGCGAGCACTAAAATAAAACAGCAATTAATCTGTTGATGTAAGACAGAAAATAGAAGTACGACGTACATATTAAACAACCCAGTTTACAGAGCGATGCGACATTAAAACAAAATCACATTTTGAGAATATAATTTGTACACCCCCTCACCACCTCCCCTTCCCACCTCCCCCAAACCTGATCTGAGGCGTGCTTAACATGCGCATAGGAGCTGACAGCCGTACAATCACGTGACGCAGCTCAGCCAATCCTGAATTCATTTGAATTTTTAAGCCGCGCTGTGATGAAGCCACTTGAGCATAAGAAAAGGTGAAGAGGCGACTGAAATAACAAACAAATCGGAACGACGCACGGGGTCAAGCGCTTGCGTGTAACATGTTTGTTTATCGCGTGTCACATCTGGCCAACGGTGAGAGGTTTTTGGTTCGAAACATTTCTGAGGGGACATATTTAGACACATTTTGTGGACGTCTATTCCCCCACTGCTCCTCATGTCGGTGACAGGGGAGAGTAATCCTATACACAGGCTGCTATTGTGAAATGAGAAACTAGCCTCCTTCACTGCCAGAGACCAGATGCACCTCTCCCTCTCTCTCTCTCTCTCTCTGTCCTAATCTGTAAACGACTTAAAGGAGCCTTATCTCCGGGCTCTTCTGCTTCATTTCATGCTTGATTTACTTTAATTTGTCTGATAGGGCACAAGGATTTGGAAATGGCCCATCTTTCGGTGGAAAATGTTCTGATTTTTCTCCGGCATTGTTATGTGGAGGTTTTTGACTTTTCTCTCCCCCTCTCTCACTCCTCCTTCTCTTTCCTCCATCTCCATCTATTTCCCACTCTCCCTCTTCCTCTCTCCCTCCCTCTCTCTTTCTTTCTCCATCATCTCTTTTTTTTTTTCCTTTGGGGTGGGTGGGTGTATGGGGGGGAGATCTTGCTCCAGTGCAACAGTCTGTTTGAGTGCATTTAGATTCGAGCTAACACAGCAGAAACAAGTTTTCCATGAGGTGTGATTTTGTGATGGGCAACGGCGACACTGGAGTCGTGTTTGCCTTTCAGATCCACATTGGGTGCAGAGCAGCCGAGTGCTTCAAACCACAAAGATCTTATGTTTAAGTTAAGAGGCGACTGGCCCTCCAGTTTAGCAAGTGGGTGAGCGGCTGGTGCTGATAAAGTTGCTCCACAATGAGGGACAGGGACAAGCGACATGTCTACAGATGCCTCGAGTTCTTTTTCTGCTGGCGGAACTCAAGTACTTGCATGGCTGTCTGGCTGCTCCCGTCACCAAGACATTTTCCCCCACTTCTATTTAGTGACTGAATGACAGTAGAAGCAGTGAGCTATGATTAGAGAAGCCCATATCTTACCAGATCCTGAATAATCTCCATCCCCTCCCACCAATGAGCAAGGCACAGAGGCGGCACAAAAAGCCACAGAAAAAAGAGACAAGGAGAATGGGCAGAGCTGTCCTGTGTGTACAGAGATGTCATATAGTTCCACTGGCCTCCTCTGCACACTCGCTGTGGCCACTGAGAGGCAAAGGAAAAAACCTGAATGCATTCAACCGGAGTCGGTCTGACTAATCGGAACAGGGGTAGTCATAATCAAAGAGCAACATTCAAATCTGCGAAGGAAAAAAAAGGGATGCTAAAAAAAGGAAACCTCCCACATGAATTGGAGGTCTGCATTAAACAATTTAAGAAATTCTCAACTGCTAGTAAGGCGTGATTTCAATTTCCCACACAAACTGACATGAAACGTCACAAACCACACCTCCAAATACAATGTGCATAAATACATGGTTAACTACACACACATACACATACGGAGTGGAAGAAACAGGGAGACCATTGAAATTCATCTCACAGCCTGAATTTACTTAACTGCGGGTCTGTGCGCGGTGATAAACGGAGTGATGATCCGGCAACACGTCTTTATCCATGCTTTGCTTTAATTAACGGCGGCTTGTTTGTTGAAAAGATGATTAATATGCCAATGAAAATTGCATAATTGAATACCACAACACCCGCACAATCAGGGAGGAACATGCCATTTTTTATTAACTTTTTATTATCATTATTATTACTATTATTTGGTATTTTAATTCACTTGACAAGCGGGCCCCACCCCCCCACCCACCCCTAAACAGAAAAAAAGAAGGAGGTGGAATTGGCGTGACCAGCGGGCCAAGCTGGGCCCAGCTGTTCATCACCAATGAGAGGCCTTCACAGGCGGGGGCACTGTTCTGATATCAATACCTATCAGTGTGAAGGCTGTAGATGAGTGTGTGTGTGTGAGAGAGAAAGAGTAGGGGGGTTGGGGGTTTTGGGAGAGATATGGCTTGGATGGGACTGAGTGCATTCCTATGGCCAAATAATAATGTGAGGACACCAAACAGTCATGCATATGAAACCAAGCACTATCTGAAGTACTTGCATTCAGAAAAAAAATAATGCAAATCCATGCATGGAAAAGAACTACAAGCCAAAGTCTCTCAAATATACTCTCTAGTTTTATTTTTAAAAAAAAGGCCAAAAGAAATGAAAATTTCCACATGCGAGTAAGTTTCAGTTGAGCAATCCAGAGTTTACCCAGCATTATATCCCCTAGCACTGCTTGCACGAGTGTCTCCATGTTAATGCTAAATACACACATCAAATATTCAACCAATTACAATGATACCTCTTAGAAAAACGTGTGCGGCTACAGCGCCTGGGAGGGTAAGCATTGCAGAACAAACATATTCAGAGAGCTAAAGAAAGACGCGATGGGTGTCAAGTCCCTCGGGGGCAGAAGCACCACCACCAGCCGCGCTTTAAGTCAGCTTCACATTCAACAACAGCTCTCGATTTCTTGTGGATTCTCCGGACTTGTTAATGTGAAATAGTAATCACAGTAAAAAAGACGGCATTGTGAGTGGACACAAATTCAGCTGAAATGCGGACAAAATGGTTGGAAGTGAATTATCTTATTAAGGGCATTCTCAGTGTGCCACATCCCACGTATCCGCACAAAACTAGAACTGAATATAGTGACATCTTCCTCAGATGATAAGAACAGTGATTGCATTTTGCCCTATTTTAGATTATATAACTAACAACCATGAAGTTCCTTCATAAAGCCTCTTAGTATAGCGGATCAGTGACTAAATTTGCATCAAGGCGATGCAGCATAGGAGTACAGTGATTTGTCTAATCTCTTGTTGCATATTTCATCATTATAATCACACATTGTGAATTTGTGTGTGTGTAAGTGTGTGTGTGTGTGGCGGTGGGGGAGGGTGTTGTCTCCGCACACAGGTGATGCACACAGCGTAAAGCCTTCATCAGCTATCTCTTAAGAAATAAATTTATTTGAAAAAAAAAAAAAAAAAAAAGAGGACAATGTTTACACATAGCACTTTGATTGCAATTTAATTTTACATCACTCAGGGCCCAGAACTCACAGAGAAGCTGATGATGGACTTTCATCATCAGTATCAGCAATCTCAGTGTCATTCATGTTTTGTGAGACTTGTCTGAAGACTTTGAATAAACCCCTGGAGGAGCGAGATAAAACCTTCCTTTTCTGAGAGAGAATTGCCATGATGCACGTCCAAATTTCTTGATTACAAGACGAGGGGGGGAGAGAAAAAAATAAAACCTTGAATGAAAGCCTGCACTGAAAGTTTTCAGTTTGCTGATATAACAGTCAAGTGTGTCTATAAGTCTACTTAAAACGCTTAGGTATCAGTGGAGACAGCTGCGACACCCTCGTCTTATGATTCTGTTGAGACAGTACACTATCAAACCTTTCATACCGTTCCCAAGCTACATTTCCGGTGACAAAAGCTTTGCGAAAGCCTCCTGAAGGATTCATCTATATCCTAATATTTCCAATCCAATTTAACTGGAGCAGCCGGAGTGGTCTGAGCACTAGTTTACCAATCTTTGCTTTCCAAGACTCTGTGTGCTGAAGGCTTGAGGGGTTCAATCAATGGCGCTTTGATCTCGGCTGGAACCATAATTATTTAACATTGTTACAAGGATTTCTCTAATCCATCCTACCATTAAATCCCTTTTACACCCTCATCTTCTGCAGCCTAATCTGCATCTGGGTGCTCCGTTTGTCTCTCTCCCTCATTTCGGCTCGCCCCTCCTTCCTTGACGAGACCCTGACTTTATAATGGACTTGGGTGCTGAGTTAGAAAGTGTCTTGTTTACTGAGAGCAACCTGACTGAACTGTGCTCGAACGGACTGTCGCTGTGCGAGAATTTAAAAGTTTTTCGCTGTGTTTGCACTGGAGTTTGGGTCGGTTTGCTTTCAGCTCAGTTGGGGCCAAATGTTGAAAAGCTTGTGCGACCAAAATGCAAAAATATGAACGTTATGAAGTGTTGACTTTAATTAAACAGATGTGAAGGTGACTTGAACCCTCTCAATAAAGACCTTCTACTTTCATTTTCAGCAGTTTCAGGTTTTTCCTCGAGAATAAGAAGTTTCTTTAGACTAACTGAGGAAATTTCAAAGTTCAGGTAACTGATGCCCAAAAGGTTTAATCCCATCTGTTTATATTGGTGATCACTTTGACTCCGAACAAAACGGGCCCACTGTCCTTTTGCAAATATTTGCATGTCTGTGTTTCACCACGATATAAATAGCAGCACGGGCAACCGCAAACATTTGTTGAGGCACCTGCCACAGTATCGTGGCCATCTGGTCCTCCAATTCTCCTAGCATGACATATGTGCATTAAACCTGAAATGGCTATTGTTTTTTTTTTTTTCCGTTTTTTTTTTGGAGACGGGAAGAAGATGCACCGGCCACAGACCCTTCTGGGTTGGCTGGAGTCAAAAATGAGACTCGAGAGTTTTTACATCTGAGTGAAGCTGCTTTTTCAGTGTGTGCATGTTTGATGTCTTGAAAGGGGAAGGAAGGCAGTGGATGAAAATGGGTAGCGTTTTTTAAGGTGGCGGTGGCGGGGGTGGTGGAGACGTGGGGGGGAGAGGGGGGTCTCTTTGCTTGTGCTCCGTCTGTGTCTGACCGTCAGGTAGATTCTCAGATGGCCACTCCTTCAGCTGACCCCTGCCTTGCCCTGGCCGATGCCCAGCTGGCACCTGGAGCTGAGCAAGCCGGCCGTCAGGCACGGCCAAGAGAAGAGATTTGTGGACAAGGTGATCACATGGCTTCTGTTACCTCTCGGTCAAACTCATCTCCTCCTTCTGTATCTCCTCCTTTTCTGTGTGCCTTATGCTACCTATTTTATTTGGTAAAATAAAGCAGGTAAATGTATTTGCTACAATATCTTAGATCCTGATTCCACCACTGTGTACGATGCAGGCACTAATGCAGAATTACTTTATTAGAAGCAAAGTTCACTTTAATCAATAAGGGATTTAGTTGTTAATGACTTAGCTGTAACTGACAGCTAGAATAGCACAGGTCACTCTAGAAAGTATTTTTTTAAATTATTACTGATATTGTTGTTTTTGTAACTTCAAGACCAAAATAGAGATCAGTTTTTTTTTTTTTTTACCAATTCTTGCATGTTGTTGTCTCTAACAGATTTTAAAAAAGAATGTTGAGGATCAAAGCAGCAGAGCACTAGATCATTCATTTCCCATAATCCAACTCAACTGTATGCCTAGTCAAATGCCCATGTCTTTCAAAGGTCACACTCCCAGTTTGTATAACAGGCTTTCTGATGAAAATTTAAAGTCTCCAAGCTCAAGTTGAAATAAACCTGGTGACGTCATCATCATCAATGAATCGCTCTTATAATAATGTTTTATTCTGCAAAGGTATAGTTAAAAACAAATTCCTATTTCAGAGAGGCAGCAAAGTTATATTGTATTGTATTCATGTATACATGACAATAAGTTTAGATGAAGGGCTTTGCAGCCAGCGTTCACTAATGAGCCATGCTTCATCATATCAGTGGTGGACAACACAGACAGGAATATATGCAGATTTGTATTAGTTTGTGGGAGTTTATAAAAGTAGATTAACATATGTATGACTGAACGCCACACTGAAACAAATGGTATTTTACAGGCTTAACACTTTGAGTAGAGATGACAGAGATCACAATTACAGCGCTCTTAACGAACCCTGGATTTCCATGACTTTCATAAGGGGGTGTCGTTTACATGAGCAAGCCTTTAGATAAGGCCGGGAACAAGTTCATTAGTAGAGTTAGCTAGCTAACGCACACCATTCCCAATTAGCCTAGAGGAGAGCGAGCGAGAGAGAATGAGAGAGACGGAGTCAGATTCCTATCGCCGCCAGTCCGTGAAAATGAATAGAATAGCATGACGCGCTATCTCCCAGATCGGCGGCTGATTGCGAAACATCCGTGACGAGAAATGAACATGAGACAGAAGATCAGTGCACAGATTTGCTTAAGGACATACTTGTAGAGACGAGGGGAGAGAAAGGGAGCTCGCTGGGTGTTCCACATCAGAGACCCAGCACTCGGAACAGCGCAGAAGAGGCAGCTATCAGATTAATAGTGAGTCATTCTGTGCGCTTCTCCGCTGTTCCAGAGAGAAAGACAATCAGAGGACAGGGGGGGGGCCTGATCGTGGACAGCACTTGACATGAGTTACTAAAGTGGAGATGAAATGCAGGGACAAAAAAAAACTTCAATTAAAGGATGTAGATTGTAAAGGCTTTTGTTGTTACTCAGCAAAAGGGAAACGGTATGGAGGTGCTTCAATAGAATCACCAAAGCAGGTGGGCATGTTCCGAGTTAGCCCACCTCATTAAAAGGCTTCACTCTCTTTTTATGTAACGGCCATTACACATCCTATTCAGATGCACACGCTCAGTGATTAAAAATTATCTGTTGGTGATCACAATCACACCTGCTTAAACTTAAGCCAAAAGAATAACAAAGAACTTTTGAATGCTCAACTATCTGAACATTTACAAAGAGATTAAAGGGTAGACAGTCTCAAACTAAATAAATTTGCTTTTAATCGCTTTGAACAGAAGTCATGTCATTTCAAATGTTCCTATCTGATTGTCTGATTCCCCTCTTTATTCAAATTATAACATGCCCATCTGACTTTTCCAGCACAATGGGAAAAATTAAAAAGGGAAATGACCTTTCATGGCAGCCATGATGGGAGAGTGAATGGCATTATTATGCGCCAAGATTAATTTCTGCCCACTCTGTGCTGCCCATTGAGAAAACAGAGGGGCACGACTGCCTCAGTGTAAGTCACTCACTAATTGGTTGGTATATCATAGAGATGTTGAGAACCTCACATTGGAGGTGATTTTCTTGTTTGATAAACCCGGCTCCGTCGTATACAGCACACACTGTATATAAAAGCATGTTTCTTTAAGTTGGACGCAGCCATGTGCTAAGTGCCATTTTTCAGTTTGTAATACAGCAGAGATTAGGACACGGTGTTGAAGTCTTCAAACTGGGTGTCACTCGATAACTCGGAAGCACTCAGGCCGTGGTTTAGTAATACATGAAATGGGCATCATGTCTCACATCACCTCCTCTGCAGTTCAGCCATCCTCACTGTATGCAAGAGACACTTTACTCCTATAAAACTCGAGTCTCCCTCCTCTCTCCCCGCTCGCCTGTCCAGCAGTGTGTTTCTGAGCCTCTAATTCTCATTCTGATGGCTAAGTAGAAGGGGGAAGGATAATTACAGTCAGTCATACATCTAGTCATGCTACATCCATCCCTCCTTTTCAAAGCAGTATTTTTAAGCTCAGCATTTTCTCGCCCAAAAGGGCCTTTTTCCGCATGTGATGCCTTCTTTTTGTCATGGCCCCCATAGTTCTGAGCTGACCCCGTCAGCCCTGTCTCCTGACTGATCACAGTGATGGTTTATTACTGTCGTCCCAGCGTTCTTATCTTTAGCCAGCAATGCTCATTTCCTTCCCCAGATTTAAATGCAAATGTGAAATTTAATGATAAATGCATTATCTGATAGGTGCGATAACACTGATTCACTGTCAGTATAAAATACACACCCCGGGGGGCTTCGAGCTAGCAAGCACAACTTGCCCAAATCCACTTTTTTCTCCCTCCCTCTCTCTCTCTCTCTATCCTCTTTTTTTCTTTCTCTCTCTCTCTCTTTTTTTCCAACAAACGCATGTACCTGCAATAAATTCTTAAGGTCATTTTATGTATTAAAAGGAATCATATTTTGTGTGTTCAGCAGTGTGGGTGCAGACTATTGCTGAGCAGTAATTGCTGTGCAACTATCTTGTTCAATGTATTATCCATCACTTTGATGAAGTTACTTTTAGTAAAAGGCTAAAACAAGATAAAAAAAAATGTGTTCTAGACTCCAGCTACATCTGCATTGCATTATATGTTTCTTTAAAAACAAAATGATAAACCTGCTTTTTTGTGCAAAAAAAAAAGTCTTGGTAATTTAATGTGCTGTTAACTGAATGGTGGGTGTATATTCAGTAAAAGTAGCTTGCAATATAACACACAGACTTCTGACTCATTTGTTCCTCTACAGTTGCTGTACAAGACATAATGCTTTGTTACTTTGAACCAGAAATGTCTACAAAAACCCTGTTGCTGCTTTTCTGTTCAATGCCAAAATCAATACCTTACCTCAAACTACGCAACATGCATTGCAGTTTAGCTGCAATAACTTTGCCAAATGTCACTAAGAGGCTATCTAGGAAAGTGATATGAAGACTTTTCTTACTTGGACCATCCCATTCGTCTGGCCCCACGGCGGTATGCCTGGTCTTTTCGCCCTGCCCGTCCATCTCCGACTCTCCTGCTTCTCGATTGCCATCTTCCTCTCCTGCAAGGCAAGAAAAAGATTAAGTCCTATAAAGCACACAAGATACAAAGTGAGCGGCACTCAATCCAAATGTAATGCTCAGACACCTAATTTAATTAATCACTGCATTATGGACTCTGCTGCCCCGTCCAAGGGCAGATTGTTAGGACTTTGGATATCATCCCAGAAAAAAAAAAAAATCATGTTTTATAACTCTTTCCTGTAATATTTGAGTGTATCACAATCTGAGTCATGTGAGCCATTGTCATTGTGTGCTGCTGTGTGTTTTTGTGTATATATAGCAGGTCTGTATATGCAGTGAGCTCACCAGGTCCAGCTGCATACTTTTATGTAAAAAGGAGTTCCCATGAGCGCTTGCAGGAACAGGAGGAAGCCCCATGGAACAGGAAGGAAAGCAATGTGTGGCAGAGAGGTGGCTATTTATTACCGTTTGATCTATTGTGGAGCGAGCTAGAATGTGTGTTATAGGATGTAGGGCTGATTTACAGTCTCGGGGCTCACGCAGACCATGCTAAGGGATATTTGGGTATCTCTCTCCAAGGTGTAAGTACTTAAAGACCTTGTTAAACAGACTCCGCCTCTGAATGTGCAGCGGTAACACTGACGGGAGTTCTTGTTGAGAGCTCTTAGATGCACTTACAGTAAAAAAAAAAATCTATTTTTGCATGTCTACAGTAAGCACAGTTTGTACTCAAAGTTTATAGGCACATAAATCAGTGCTTAGTAGGTGCCCCTAGTGTGGTGCTCTGAATAAATCCAATGTGGCTGACACAGTGGTTGCACTCTGTCTCTCCCAACTCGGGCAAGTAAAAGCAAACCTGCTTGGGGCATGTAGTGGTAGTTGATAGTTTGTGGAGGAACATTTCTCTCACTTTTGTCACCATATCGTTTTCATCCCTTTGATGTTTTAAACCCAATAGTGAACGGTCAAGGACAGGCCTGGATTACTACAATGGATTACTACACTTCATACACTCAACAAGGAGAAAAGGGATGGATGTGTAGATTTAAATGTGAATATATTAGGATGACAAAGACAATATGTCGTTAAGATGTGGCTTACGCAGCATGTAATAAAAATCTATCAGCAAATATGACAGGACATACATACGTGTTGTTCTCATACGCTTGTCTACCACATCTGTATCTGATTCCCCCCCCCACAGCTTCCAAAAAGCATTTCAGAGTGTTAGTTATCACACTTCCAGTGACAACTGCCACGGGACACACGCTACTTTACTCCAGCGCCGTCCGTCCTCAGTTAGGTTAATCTCCAGATCAAGCACACACACCATGCTTGTTTAGCTTTTTTTTTTTTTTTTTTGACATGGCTCACTTCAAAGAAGGTAGCAAACATTGCCAAAAGGATGTCAGCTTTCTGCCTCGCACTTTAAGAGGAGATGTATACGAAGAAAAAAAAAGTGATACTGAAGGGAAGTCTGCAGAAATGTCCTACTTACAGTACATGAGGTCATTATGACCCAGTTTTGCTTATGCAAGTGTCTTCTTGGGCCAGCGATTTCTCCCCCGACTCTCTTCTCTCTCCCAGTATATTATCAGGGAGCCCACTCCACTAAATTCCCCCACTATTTATTGTTGGGCCTGGAGAGCCTCTTTAGCATACTAGGCTCGTATTATGACGAGGATAACAAAGGCGTATATCAACAGTTCCTTCCAATGGAGCGGAGTTTAAAAAAAGCTGGCGAGATAACATTAAAGGCACTACCTTGATCTCAGGCGAACATGTTAAGCCCTGTAACGAAACGTATTGGAAGTGTTTAATTACAGCCCGGGAAATGAAGCTACAAGATGATTCCTTAATTAAGCAGTGATTAAGGATTTTCTGCCTTCTATCTAACACAGTTTGCAATGCATTTTAAACACAATCGCCCAGGCAACCTCACAGGGAACAATGTCACAGGGCTTTGATGAAGTTTCCTGCACAAATGTCACTAGTAAAAAGCAGAGCAGAGGAAGAAGTGCTGGGGCAGCAATCCTTTGCTTACAGTGCGGTTTGATAAAACCTGGAATGCAGATGAATAGGGAGACCTACTTTTTTTTAATGGTTTTAATCAACATAGGAATTTTGACCTTTTTGATATAGAAATAGAATGATTGAGGTGCTCCGCTGCATTCACAGAGGTGCACTTTAAGTAATAGAGACTCTGCCTTGTTTCATCATTTGAATTGAAACCCTCGGCTGTCTTATCGAGGGAGACAGATTGTCAATGATCGTCATCTACGTTATCGCCCGGATCATAATTTACATCTGTCTTAGGTTCCTTTCCCCGTGCAATCAAATGGAGATACTTAAGGCAGAGTGAGGGAAGGCTGAGCAGAACAGAAGGGACGGGGAGGGCTGGGGAGGCGAGGCGGCCTGCTGGGTGCAGGGTTGGCGGGCATGCAAGAGGAGCCAGTGAGCTGTTAAAATCAGCCCTATCGCTGCTCTATCAAAGGACAGCTCTCTCGCCAAATCGCAGTCACACGCAGCGTGCTATGCATTCAGGTCAATAAGCTTATAGGCGATTTACACACACAATTCCTGGAGCAAGGTAGCAACAAAGTCATATTGGCTTTTTCTCTCCCTTTCAGCATTGTCTCTGCCAAGGAAGCCCTTGAAAATGTCAATCTCTGGCGTGCGACTTTAAGGAGCTCAGAGCACTCTAATCCTGACCACTGAGTCTAGAGACAGGTCGCAATTTCTGCAAAATGGAGTATAAGTATTTTTAGGTCTTCATATGGGATTGCACGGTTCTGTATGTTACTGAATTCCGGGCTCAATGACTTTAACCCACTGCTACTTTTCTAAACCCATCGCAATCTTGCTAGTATAGCTTAGCAGTGATTTACAGAATGTAATATTAGGGCGGGATGCGCGCTTTCCCCCAGCAGTGGTGGTGCTAGTCGGTTGATATTGCATATTTGGTTGTTGATGCAGATTATGCTGCGACAGATAAAGTCAATTCCAGGAAGCAACCTCTTTCACCAAAGTCAAGCATAGCTGTAAGACTTCTCTGCTATCTGAAAAATAGGTTTGAATTGCATGCAATTTGTGGCAGGCAGAGCACTCCAATGGAGGAAGGCTATTAGTGAAATGCCTTGCCACTGTCTCTTTAAATGCCAATAAATTCCCATCATTACAGAATCTGGCAGTTTTCCTCCCTGTCTGCAGCCTGGGTCTTTATCTCGCTCTGCCTCAGTCTCTGAGCATGTAGATCTGGCCCAGTTAGATTGTCATACTTAACAAACATTAATGATTAATTTCCTCCACTGAGTCAAATGGGGCTAAAGGGATGACTCGATTCATCTTATCGCACCACAAATTAGCATTTCCCCATATTCTCCAGCATCAACTGTGCATTAAAATTCCACATTTACCATTCTGGGCACTGGCAGCTGTGGCAAAAGTGCCAAGGAGATCTTCCTCCTGTGTTGCTGGAGATTCTGATTACTTCTGTGTTACACAAAGAGTGGCATAATTAATTCCGCCACTTTCTGTTTGTTACTGTACGTCTCCGACTGCTGCAAGTCAAATTACCCACTGAGAGGTCATTTGAAGGGTCAAGGTGGGTTTGTTATTTGCTATGTTAAGTCCTGCGTATGCAGTCCCAAGCTTTTCACTCTTAACTATCAATGTGATAAAATGCTTCTGCCTCCATTATTATTTTTTGTAATTTGAGGAATTTGCAGCAGAAGAGTGGTAAATGCTCACATTTAGTTGTGCTTGATGTGTCCTGACACATAAAAACTCCAGACAGCTTTAGAATCGAGCAGTTTGAGCTGGGCAAAAAAAAAAAATCATGTAATATGACTTCACAAAAAGGTGCTTCACGCTGAGGAAATAAGACACATGAAATGACATGTAAATTTACTGTCAGAGCTGACTAAGGAAGTCATTTGTCATCAGACAACACTTGGAACGCACAAAGGGAACAGCTTGTGGCAACACCCTGTGCTGAACTTCACAGATAGCCAACAATAAAAGAGGGGGTAAAACAGAAAGGTGAAATTTCACAATTTCAGTAAAAAAGATACCACTCAGTGTATAAAAAAGAGGTTTCTTTCAGTTATGGAGCCAGGTGTGTCAATAGAGAGTAAATCTTTGCTGTGGAGTCAGCGCATTCAACTGTGGGCTCGTCACAAGCACAGCTCCATAAATGTGAGACTGACCGAGGAGGAGAAGTTGTTTGTGGAAAGATTCAGTTTTAATGGCAGGAAGAGCCAAGGTTATTTCTTTAGATGTGTGTTGTTTTCCCTCACACAGCTCTCACTAGGTATATGTATATTAAAACAATCCTACAGTATTCTACCAAGCTGCTTTACTTCATACACGTGTATGTTTCAGTAACACATTAGTCACTGTATGTTTAGTGTCACTGAAAGGGACTCTTCATACATTTAGATACATGGTAGATGAGAGCTACAAGTGCAACTGTAATAGTTTCAGCCTACAGCTTGAGTATTGATAATATTGATGAGTGGTTCACCTACCCTGGGGTCATGACTCACCTAAAGGGTCAGTGGTGGATTCACTTAAGTAAAACTAATAAAACCATTGTGCAAAAATACACGTAAAAGTCCTGCATTCACATTTTTACCTGAGTAAAGGTGCAGTATTATCATTAAATATCATTAAAGCAACACGTAAACTCATTCATTATGCAGAATGGAACCTTGAAATTGTTCCATTCTTATATATATTATATCATATTATTGATTATTGATGCATGGAGACGTAGGCAGCACTTTACTATAGTTGGTATAGAAGTGGCAAGTTTTAACTAGTTAAATCAATAAAAATGCATCACATGATATTTGTAGATCATTTGTATTATGTGTAACAAAAATCTGAGCCTGTAAAGTAACTACTAAGTAAAGCTGTCTTATAACTGTACATCCACTTTGTCTGAAATGTAACGCAAGTGAAGTTTAAAGTAGCACATACAAGTACCTCAAAATTGTACTGCCACACAAAGATGGACTTTATTTATATAACTTGATCTAATTGTTTTCTAATGAATTACTGGAGAATTTTACTTTTTGGGCCTCTAAAAATGTTTCATATAGAACAAGGAAAATAATCACTCTTGTTGTTGAACAGGTCATAGGTTATACAGTTTGCAAGTAATGATGTAGTAAGCAGATAATAGTTTGTGATGAGAGTCAAAGGCTAAAATGTTAGGAACCACCAATATAAATATACAGCAGCAGCTTGGGAGGAAAATGTATTGGGATATGTCACTTCTCCTTTTTTTCTTTACAATACATCATACTCACAGTTTAGCATCAGTGAGATTTCACATTTATGACTGACTATATAAGACTGACAGGCCTCAGTATGTGACACCACCAGCATCCTGTAAACCACAACCACGAAAGCACCAAAAACCATGGAGAGCCTTGACACCATTAACTAAACAGGCTACGGAGTCAACCACCGTCCAATTTAGAGGTTCCCAAGCCTCGGACCAAGATGGGACGTCAAGGTGCTCCATGCACTTATCTGGGGAGTCCCTTTTCTGCAAGGGTAAGGCAAATGACTGAGTCTTTGGTGGCATTCAACTTCTTGACCTTTGCGCCTTTAAGCGGCTTTGCTACTTCACCGCACTCTGATCAAAGTTAATAAGTGCTTCATATGTTAATGAAAATTGGTACTCCTCTTTGTGTTCCTACAGCTTTTTAATACCTATTATAGACTGAAACTTTTAATGGAGGTTTTAGGTCCCCCTGACAAGCCCATTTCAGAGAGTGACTACACAGATACAAGGCTAAGCTAAGACCAGAGAGTCACTGCTCAGTGGAGGAACCTTACACGGGAGACCTTATTCTCCGGGAAGCAGCAGAAGATAAAGGCCATGGGATGAGTGGCTGCTTTAAAACCCACGTTCAAGTCCGCACAGGGCTAATTACAGCACGCCATCACATTTGAGAGGGTTTAGTTAATCAAGGGGGCTCTCTTTTTCCTCCTATAGTCGAGGAATAACACACTTAAACCATTTAATGCCGCCAGGATTGCGTCCTGTTTAATTCACGGCAGTTTCACATAAGTGGGGTAAATTTAAGCCGCGCCGACATTAGTTTTAAATAGATCTAATTGAGGAAGGGATCATGGGGGAAAATGGCTACACCTGATGGTTGCACACAAGTTGCCACGAGGAAAAAAGAAATTTGGATAGTACATCATTCGGGTCTTAGGAGGCAATGGGAGACTTAGCTACTGTAAGCTTAGATAGCAAAGCAATAAAAAAAAAATCTGACTAGTAAGGCTTGTGTATGACAAGGAACAGATTACCAGTGTCTCCAAAAAGTAGTATTTGACATTTGGGATTGCTATTTAGTGTTGACTTTATTCATAAACATGGAAAGGAGATTTGAGGCCCAGTTCCTCACATGGTTTTATCCAAAACAATGGAAATATCAAACGGCTCTGACATGGTTCTTTGAAGATTTTCAGAAGTTGTACTTTTTTCTTTTTTTTTTTCTAGCAGTAGCCACCAATGTGTACCGCACCATCTATTTCATAGCTACTGGGTTATTACGAGACCATACATTCCACTTTGAAGTTTGTGTAAGGACACATTACGGAGGGGACAAAGGGTAAAACAAACGAGGCGTCGCTGGTAATTGCAATTTCCGAACAATTGTGCCGTTCAACTTTTCCCGGAGAACAAAAGAAAAACATTATTGATACGATTACTGGGGCATAGCCTACCTGAAACATGAAAGATTTATTTTTCTGCAATAATGTAGTCCCACGAGGCACATCAGTTTAGAAGTGTGAAGAAATAATTCTAAACAATTTTCCCTTTGAAAGGAGAGGGAAGAGGCAGACATTCAAAGCATTGGTTCTTCATTAAAAAGTCAAATTTATGGCATCCGTGCGCCAGTAAGAGTGGGGACACCTGGGGTAGTGAAAGCCACGCGACCGGGGGGTAGGAAGAGGTGGGGGCGGGGGGAGTTATGGGGGGGGGGGAGGCGGGACAAGTCTGTCATCTTCACACTGTAACCTGGAGCAGACCACAAATTAGCTCCTGTGATGGCAAGGTGTGACCGAAATGAAACAAACATACAAAGAAGCAATCTAATTGAATTGGAGTTCAAAGAGGAGTCGGGCGCATTTGGCGATGCCGAGGCGCTTTATAGTGCTGGACCTCCGAGCAGTAGCAGGTGCTGCTGAGTGTTCACAGAGCTTTAGCACCGGCTCAAAGGGAAGTGCTACGCTCTCCAGTGCATTGGTGTACCGTAGCACACCTTCACAGCACTATCACAGAGGGAGAGCCAGTGTTGCCGATGCCATCTCCCTCTCAGATCAAACCACTGCTCTTGGGTGGATGGCTGGGATCAAATATCAAAATGGATAGTTTCAACTGTAGGCAGTGATGCGGGAGAAATTCTCGTGCGGATACAAGTTCTGCCAGGTTTGATTTGAACATGTTGAGGAATTTTATTAGACACCATTGGCAAGAGTTTAACTTATTTTTGATGCTTGGCACAAGGGCGGCTTAACATATTGTCTCAGATTAGGTATTAAAAAGAGCACTGTACACTGCTTGTGGAGAACAGCTTTTAAAGTTTCGCTGTAGAATAAGTAGGCGATGCTCACCTTTGTTGCAGAAGTACTCCATGTCTTCACAGCTCATGTTCTCAGTCTCAAACTCGGCGGAGAAGTTCTCCTCCACCGAGAACTCGTCTTTGGCCAAGAGCTCGTTCTCCTCGGAGACGCACTCCTCCTCCTCTTCCTCCAGGCCATCCTCCAGAGGACCTGAGGGAACCCACACACACATACACAGACAGACAGACACATACACACACGCACACACACACAAGGGAGATGTTCAGCAGTTTCATCACATCCTTCAGGCTCTCAAAAAAACTTCTCCCTCTTCTTTTCTTTTGTTGAGATACTACAAATGCAGATGCAACTCAAAGCTCAGTGCTCCACTGTCTATACACTCCATGTTCGGATATTTAGTATAGGAAAGATAAGGCCATGTCAATAAAAAATATTATTTTACCATAATATTTCACAAAGGTCTTTTCCATTATAGCTTTTGAAAAAAAAAAAAAAAGCCCTTTGAGACTGTGCGCTTTCTGAAAAACAAGCTGACATGCAGCCAAGGTGAGCGTTGATTTTAATCCCGCTCTCTGCAAAACAAAACCTCACGCAGACGGAGGGAGGAGGAAAAAAAAAAAGTTCCTTTCCAGACTTTTCATACAGGCATCAGCATGGGAGGAGGAAAGAAAATACTTTTATTAATTTGTTAGCCTTATCACAGGGTACAATGTTGATTTTCCATTTACATTCGATGCCTCCGGGTAATACACCAGTGCAATCTTAAAGGAGACACTTTTCTGTGTGATTAATGTTTTCCCCCCTCTGTGCAATATTATTTCTTTAAATCTAAATGATTTCAGAGTTTTGCTTGTAGCTGTACATCTCTTTTGGTATTTGCATATTACCATTTTGCTTCAATCAAGGGCGTTGATGGAATTACTGTATTGCTACCTGAATTGTATTAGTCCTGAAAAACATCTCACCCGGCATTTGAATATTATTAAGATAATGTGCATCTTGCACACCTCTCCTTCCAAACTGAAACATGTCTCCAGTGTCTGCACATGAATTACCTTAGCAAAGACGTGATGCAACACTTCAAGTTTAAGGTTAGTGAATATTTGAAATAGCACACTCCGAGCAAAAAACCTGCGTCATTTTCATTTAAAAAAAATCCCCTTCTTGTGCTGTGTTTAAACTGAATAATCATATCAGAGGTGCTGCCATCGCCGCCTGCCTGATGCAGATGCTGTCTCCCTTTCTACCTGTCACACGTGAGCTATGTTGTAGCCTCTTGTGCATCATCCAGGAGCTCAAACAGAGTGTGCTGATATCCTCTCGACACCTTTCAACATGTTTGTTCTATTGTAGCAAGAGTGAGCCCCTCAGCTTTAATAAAGCAATAATTTCAGTTCAGAAAGTGGGGCTGGTGTGCCTCTCCTGTTTCTCTTTCTTCCTGCACCGAGCCTCATAAAAGACCCCCCTGATGTCCACAAACTGCTTGCTCTTTTCATTAGTCTTATAAATTACTCCTTTGTAGAGGCCTACATCTGCAGGAGCCCCGGACATGAAAAGAATTAGCACACAGATCTCTAATAGACACTGCGGAGGCAGAGTGCTGCTTTTAAATTAGGATACAGTTTTATGATCTTATCTGATGCCTTCTGCTGATTCGCTGAGGAGTGAAGTGAGGCGTGAAGTGACTCGATGAGTCTACCATCGCTTAAGATGATACTGAGAGATAAATATCGCAGTATCAAGGGGAGATTGTATGACTGGCGTTAAAAGCTCCTGCCAAGGCAATTGAAGACAGTGTGAAAGAAAGCGGGGAAATACATTTCTATACACACACTCTGTACACATTCCATTACACAGCTGAATAAGAACTGTGTGTACAACTAAACGATTCTTCCTCTGTTGCCGGCAAATACAGCGGCACTATTGCACCATAGAAAATAGACCTACAGTGTTGTGCGATAATAAGGGTAAAGGGAGATTAAAGATAAACTTCATGGTCAATAAGACACAAAGATTAGGTAGATAAGATGAGATAGAATTGAGGTTTAATAGACTCAGAATAAGGGCATCTCACTTCCCCACTCTAACAGATAGTAACTAAATGGAGCATTTTCAAACTGATAGAAGATACTGGAGGCCTTGCTGAATATGGAAAAATGAAATACTTCACCCAGTCAAAGACATTAAAGGGGGTCTGATGGCTACTTCTTGGGGGCTGCGTAGATTACCAAAGTTTGTGCGCATTCTCACATGTTTAGTTTATTATACAGTATTCATTGCATGGAGAGACCTGAAATTATTTCAGAGACAGCAATGATAAGAATAATGACTTTCTAAACGACTAGCACCACACTCCTAACTCATTTTCTGATAGTGGCGTTCCTGCTATATTTAGTTGTGTACTGTTTAAAATCCTGTCACATTCACTGTGTGACCCGCGCTTGTTGGTGCATTTCTATAGGGTCTGCTGACGAATTGGGCCGGAGGAATGTCTGCTGCTTCACCCTCTTATCAAGCCTCCTCTGGAGTTCAGATGGCCAATGACACCACGAAGAGAGCGTCTGCTTTTCACGTCGCCACGGAAAACAACACAGTCGGTTTGAAACTGGTGCACAAAAATCTGTAAAGAGCAAGGATTTTTACACCAGAGCTGATCTTGGAATTAAACAGAAGAAACTGTTGGAAACTTGGAAATCGTATGTAAATCTATGTGGAGTCTTTCACTTATTGCATCTGTCTCGTCCTTGGAACATAATCTAGATATCCTGCTTTGCTCCATATGGGTGTTTTTACTGTTTACAAAAGTAAAACGAAGTCACCAGTAAATGGCGACTCTTTTGAACATCCATCACTTACATTTCGAAAACCCAATTACTGATCTGATTTTCAAAACCACACAAAAACAAAATAGTCTTGTGCTGAATTCATAAGTCAACCAGCAGCCAGAAAGTCAACCACAATTTTGAAAATTGATTGATCAAAATTTTTTATGAAGCAGAAGCGCCAAACATTCAATGACATCAGCTTCTCAAATGTCATTATTTTCGGCTTTTCTCTGTTTTATATCATTTAAGGTTGAACGTTTTTCACTTCATTTGCCCGTTACAAAATGTGCGGTCCCAAACTCAGAACCCCCAAGGGATCCCAAATGAATCTGAGGCTAAGACTATAATAATAATTAATAATAATTCAGAATAATAAATGAAAAAAGAATAGACATGTTTCTGTTACACAAAACGATTTTTCATGTTCTCAAATAAATATTTCTCAAATATTAGCTTTATTGTCTTGTGAAACTCTGGACACTATGACAGACGTCCTTCAGATGAAACACTCTGAGAGGGGGAAAAAAAACCCCACTCTTTCATTAAATCGCTCAAAATTCATGTCCTTCAATGGGCCACAACCTGTGATGAGTCAGACGAGGTTAATTCAAAGCCAAAAAGGTTGGGAACCACTCGACCAAACAATGAATCAATTAATCATGAAAAATAATCATTAGATTAATTAAGAGAATAATTATTAGTTGCAGTCCTCCAATAATCATCTCTACCCTCAAGTCTGACAGCTGTTCTGTTCAGACTTTCGAGTGCCATTTCATGAGCTTTACTTTATAGAGAAAGGCTTGGTTTGCTAAAATCATCCCAGCACAAAGACTCATATCTACTCAATTTTAAGAGGATGTTTCAGGAAACTGCACCCTGTCTGAACTTCCTCTCAATCAGGGTCAGTGTCCAGGTATCCCTGCACCCTCACAACCCTGTCATCCACACCCTCCGCCCTGAACTGTATCATCCGCATTCATCAGAATCTTCCTCCGCCGACTGGAGAGAGAAATCTCAGCCCTGTTCAAACAGTCATGCAGCAGGAGCAGCGGGCAGGAGCAGCCAATGCTAATAGAGACATTGGTAGCTGAATGCAGGCTTGATCACAGTGGCTCTTTTGTTCATGGCATGGCCTCTGTCTGATAGGGATCGGCCATGCGGAGTGTAGCTCCGGAGAGGGATATGGTAATGCCCCCACTGAGTCTATAAAATGGGGTGATACTCTGAGACCATATGATGGACAGAGGATTAATGAGTCGCAGAGGAAGGGGAGCAGGGAAGAGAGGAGTACGGACAGAGGTGGTGGAATGAGAATATCTTTCAGGAAAACGCTCTGTACAATAGCCTATGGACTAAACAGAAAATGGAAAAAAAACACACATGTGCCAACCTTGCCTCTGCAACTCACACTTAAAAAAAAAAAGAAAAAAAAGAAGAGCGCTAAACAAATATGTGTGTATGTGCGACAACTGTATGACTGACTGCTAATTTCATGGCGTGCTTTTTCAGCCGTCCGCAATGTGGGGAGCTTGTGGCCGGGCTGTGATAGCGATACCTCACATTATCAGCAGGCTCCACAGTGTGATGTGTGGATCACAAACCCAGCCTCTTCTATAGCTCCCTAATTAGAGGTGAGGTAATTGAATCTGACAGAACAAAGCGGCAGATCTCTATAAGCATGGAAATCATTTTTGCTCCCACCTATACAGTTTTTCATCCAAAAGGTCCATTGAAAATGTGTCCAAGCTGGCCTGGGGATAAAACGTAGCACCTGAGACTAAACATGAATGCATAATGCAGCCCTAAAATCCAGCAGGGCCACGCAGCTCAACCCCTGCCAACTCCGCTCCCTGTGACTGGCCCTTTGTGCCAACACTGATACTGGGCCTTCCTCACTTCCAGGTGAGCACACACACATACTCCGCAGGACTCTTCAAACTTCTGCGTGGGAGGAAATGTAGAAATATAGACTTTGTCTCAAGTTGCAAGTAGCCGTGCGCTGTGAGCCAGGTAGGCTTAGACACACTTTCATATGTTTACCTCCACAGCTGGAGGAAAAAAAAAGAAACAGATAAACACTCGCTGTCTGACAGAAAAGTGCGAGAATAGAAAAAAAACAATTTGGTCTCACCTCGCACGAAGCGGTTGAGAGAGAAGAGAAAGAGAAGGAGGAGAAAGTGGAGAGAGGCGAGGAGAGACTGGGGGCCATACTCTCTCCTCAGCTCTAATGACCTTTGGGATGCAGAGGGCTCCCTCAGCCTTGGAGGAGACTTAGTGTATATGTTACAGGGCTCAAGCCTTTAATTTAATCCTTGATCACTGTAATGAAATAGATACCATTTACGCAACTCTTAATAGCTTAATATGCTACAGGAACCCTCAAAGGAATTTTTCATTTCAAACATCTTTTTTCATACTGCGTAAATGTTACAAAAAAAAAAAAAAAAAAAAAAAGCCTTTTTCCAAGTTGTACACTGTGATCAAACTAAATGTGGAGCTAATGCCGTAACACAAGTCAAAAGTAAATTACCATTTTGTATATTGTCTGTGAATGGCTGCTGTGTGTATGTGCGCGTGTGTGTGTGTGTGTGTGTGTGCGTGTGCTGGGAGGAGCGTGGAACAGCTTCAGTGGAGACTGATGTGTTCTCAGAGCTGCAGTCTGTGACCAAGAATAAGCAATGGTATTGTTTAACTTGATTTTCCGGTTGCTAAGCAATGTAATTCTCATGATTAGAAATGGCTGCCTTCCTAAATTTGGGCACTTACAATCAACAGTCAACAAACTGCTTGAGAACGCAGCACCAACGCTCGACTGGAAATTGGGGTGAAAAGGAGGGAGGGCGGGTTCATCGGGCGGTTGAATGTGTGTATTCGCGTCCTTGTGCAACACACACGCACGCAGAAAAAAATACACACTCTTCTGTGAGGCTGCAGTGCTGGAGATGACATGGCATCTAAATGCAATCTGATGACATCATGCATTTAGGTGGCCCACTAAGTTTACATTACTGTACATTTACGCTCCATGCATTAAGACTGAGACACACCCATCTGCTGGGAAAAAGCATCGTCGGCGATATCGCTGTCTCCTCATTCCTCATCACAGCTTGTGAGCGTGTTGCCCAGATGCAGAATAATGTTAATTCCGTAAGACAGAGATTTATTTTTGTACACATTTCTCAAATACAGTTAACATAATTCTAGTGGAGTATCTTATTCCAATCAGACACAACGTTGGATCCCAGCATGTTTGCAGAGTTGCAAAGTTCTGTGTTGTTGCGCCCAGTGTTTCTGTTTGGACTGTTGAAGGGGAATAACACGCTCTTACTTCTTTATCCAATGAATTTGAATTGGAATGGCATGAAAACATGCTGGCATTTGACTATGCCATTAAAATGCTGGAGGCACCTCTGAGCGTGCCCGAGGGCTTCAGCAGATGCCAGCCAGTTTCTCTGTGGAGTTAGCTGGGTCCTGCTTCACTCTACTGCCTCTACTTGCCTCTCTAGAGTTTACAGAGACACAGGCGTCCAAGTGGACACTGGTACAACGTTTGGTCCATAAAAGTCACAAAGCTTGTCCTCCAACTAATATGGGCTTAGCTAATGCCTCTCTTGCAGGGTAACATTTGCTTTGCAGGGGCAACGGACAGATTAAAATCCGGTTAAAATGTCCACTCTGTTGCATTTAAGCATCCTCAAGTCCTTCCTGGTACACACTCGCTTGTCCTCTGGCTGAATGATTTATTAGTGTCATTCTGTTACTTATAAGGAAATAAAAGTTAACCATGTGCCTGTACACCGGATGTGACAGCTGAAACAAAGCAGGTAAAATATGTGTGGTCTTAATTACTGGTTTATAAGCGAGCTTTTCACTAGAACGTTCACTTTTAATGAAGCCATTGAGTGAGGCTCCTCCAGGGAGCTATCATGGTTAAGTGGGGGCATCCATCTTCAGCCATTGGCTCGTCTGCAGACGAGTGGAGGCTCTGTCTACAGCACGCTCACCTCATATTGGCTCACTTTATCTCCACTAAGTAAAGTCTGTTGGAAGGTGCTAACACTGGCAAGAAAATACTTTTCTCCACCAGCTCTGATGGGGCTGAGGGAGTTTTCATCCTGTAGTGGCACCAGACACTTGACTGTGTCTTAAGTGCTTAATAAGATGCTGCTGTTTAACCTGAAAGGCGTTGTATTCATAAAATCCAGCGGCCCGCGAGTCTGTGGGGGGCTGAAATGGCAACGTTGTAAACGCTCAAACTGCCTCAACAATTAGCTTTTAGTCGAGCGTCATTTCAAAGAATTTAATGGGGGAGCCTTCAGAAAAAGAAAAATGATTACTGTATCAAATAATGTAGATAAAACAATATTTTCCCATCAAGGAATTTCTATGAAATGGATATATCTAAGATGTCAATTTCATTCCAGTATTATGAAGGATGGGGGGTTCCTTTTGCAATAAATTCTTCATTAATTCAATTCTAATTTTCCTCTGGTTCCTATTTCTACTATTGATAGTTCCACTTCTTAATACCTCGGATAAGGGGGGAGAAAATCATTGCAATAACTCAGTGGAGACTGTGAGCAGCAGATAGGATCTAAATATTACCAATGCCAAAAGAAGTGTGAAGTCTGATGAACATTTCAAAAGAACAATTCTTTATGGATCAGCTAAATCTTTTCCACTTTTTAATTAAAAGTAAAGAAAATAGAAGTTAATTATCCTGTAAAGATTAGCTGGTGGGCATCTTTCTGTAAATTAGTTCTAATTAAAAGGAAATTGTCAAATGACATTCAAAGCACTGTCCTTTAAAACACAGACCGAGATGGGCTTTTTTTTCCTCCTCCCCCCCGCAGCCTCCCTCCTAATTCTTGATCTGGCCATGTGAAGCTTCTTGCTGGAAGATTAGGATTCTGCCAGTGCTTCAGACAGCACACGTGCACGCGCACACACACACACACACACACACACACACACACACACACACACACACACACACACACACACACACACACACTCCCTGCTCCCTGGATAGCAGGCCTCTAGCACACTGTGAAATACTGCTGTATCAATGGGAAGCTAGTGGCTGCTGGAGATAAATACTCCTCATTGATAAATGATTGCACTGATTAGCTGCTTGAAATCAGGCATGAACTGTTGTATCAAGCTGATATTGGCTCTTTATGAAATATCTGATGTTGGTCATGTGCTCCAACGCAGCGTAAAAATCTTGAGAAAAACTGCAATTTTATTCATTAACTTGAAAGTAAATCTGAAAAGTTTCCCATATTATTGAGTTTGTGTGTCTTTATACGTTAACTGCCATCCTAGGAATAAAAATCTGGGGTAAATAATAAATGGCATACAATGATTATATTCAAAGATATTAAACATAAGCACAAGATTTTAGCTGTTATCAGTAATACCAATTCAAATGTATAAAGCTGCAGATACGATTACTGAGAAATCAGCTGAAATATTTTGTGGATTAATCTTTTGTAAACATGAGAAAATTGTGAAAAACGTCCCAGAGCCCAAGTTGACATCTTAAGATTTCTTGCTTTGTCTGACCAAAACCAAAAGATATCTAAATTAATACAACGTAAGATGAGTAAAAACAAGTGGAACCAAAGATTTTTTGACATTTTTGTTTGAAAAATGTAATTAACCAATTATCAAAATAGTTTCATATTCCGTCAATTGACTGATTGATTAATGGACAAAATGTTTCAGCTCTAATGCCGTTACCAGCCTTGATTATTATTATAATCAAAGCCTAGCTTGCATGACACTTTCCTGCCGCCAAACAAAAGAACACAGACATACTGTATGAACACACATGCTGCACTTAAGCAAACCTCCACTATCATCACTTCACAAATAAATGATGAATCAGACTGCTTTCTCGCGTGTGTGTACTGTAGCTTTCATCTGATTTCATGTGGATTTCATCATTCATTGTCTGAGCTCGGGCTGTTGCTCCCATCCTCTCGCATTGTATCGAAACCAGATTCCAGCAGTACAGTCCGACAGAAGAGGGAGGAAAACAGTGCTGAAGCCCCTCCATCTGCTCTGGCTAATGATGATGCTCTCCCTGGCCTGGAGGAGAACTGCGTGAGGGAGATTTACACCCATAATACCCCTGGGGCTGTGGAGCTGCACCGTGCTCCAAAACACCGTCACTCCATCACTTTCTATATGATAGCTGGCAGAGCAGGTAACAATGGACCAGCAACAATGTCTTTTTGTATTACTGACAAGTGCCTTATTTGGTTGACATAACCTGCCTCGGTGTCTGAGGAGTGGCACTAAGCACACAGGAAAATGGATGACAGCTACACCATTGAGACATTGTGCAGTTGTAACAATCATACCAGAGTATGTTTTTAAAAAAATACCCAGCAGTGTGTGTGATATGAGGCGAGCGAGAAGAGCAGCGACTGAGGGAGAGGTGGCCGTCTTTGCGATGCACTAATTGGAATGATGGCAGGAGGGGAAATCAGGCATCACAGTGAGCTAAACTGAACAGAGCTGCCTTTTTCCATTTGCTCTATTATAAAGGTTTATAAGTTGTAATTGCCCTTCAATTTGGGAGCTTTAGACCCACTATAAAGCTCTGTGTGGGTCTAGCCTTGACATCTATCTCCTAAAACAAGTGAGTTAAATGGTGAGAGGCAGAAAGAAACACTACGTGCATGTGTGTGTGTGTGTGTGTGTGTGTGTGTGTGTGTGTGTGTGTGTGTCAGCCAGAGAGAGAGAGAGACTGCAGGAGATGTAGAGAGCTCCACTCCTCAGGGATTGAGTGTTCACACACAGTAAATGGAAGTGGCACAGCTCTGACCTTTGAGCCGCAGCATGCGAGTAAAGTGAAGGCGCTGTCAAAATATTGCTTCAGAAATGACAATCCACCTCGCCAGTCCCAAGTCTTGACATGGCAGGCAAGTGGAGAGCCGTAACCTGCTGATCCCGACATTACAAATGAGGGGATTATCATGACAACAAACCGCAGCTCGACACATTGCATACCCTCAAGATATTCTGGCATTGCCCCTTATTATCAGCAACGTCCCACACAGATAGCCGGCGATGACACCAAAAATAGGGAGGAAGAGGAGACGTCGTGTGTCAGAATGCCACATGAATTTTCAAATCAGGCTTTGCAAAATAACTTATTACAACCAGCATCAACTTCGCTGTTAGGATATTACACTTACAGTCTCTGAACTTGGGATTTGGCAGTGGAGGAGCTTCTTCGCATCTTCATTTACACCCATGTAATACTCAAGTCCACAGAGAATAACTCAATCGTAAAGAATACCAAAATATCACAAGCAAATTACTAGTGCACTGAGAGGAAGCTTGGGAGGAACAAAGACAGGCAGCCATAATTATATCTTGGCGTGTATAGCATGTCAATGGGCCACCTTCGTTCTGCAGGGCATTCCCCTGGGCCCCTCAGGCATCAAAATGATGTCCAAATTATTTTGTGCTCTATTGCAGCATGGCGCGATTATCATATTTACTGGTGGTGCATTATGACAACATTGATGTTTACACCTGTCTCTGTGAGAAGGCAAGGTTTACACTCTGTAATTTAGCAAATGTACAGTATGCATATGAGCTTGTTGGCAGGGATTTAAATTAGGTCAGAAATGGAATACATCAATAGCAACCCATATGTGCATCTTTCTTTTTCTTTTTTTCTCCCTCCCCTCCCCAGCCTTCTTTGCTCAGAAGCTTGGCGATGAAGCAGCTTGACGACTGCAGAAGTGTGATATGTGCAAATCACATTTGCAGATGAGCTTGAAACTCCCTTTTAATATTCAGATATCAGACATCCTGCACTGAGAAGCCCGCTAAGACGCGATTCGGAGGAAAAAAGCAAGATCCGCGTCATTAAGGGAATCGTTAGAGGCTCGGTTTACATTTTACATATTTCACAAAAATGTACAACCAAGTAAAAACATCACCAGTTATCTGTGATAACAATGCAAATTTTTGTCAGGGAGCGCATGAAGATTCTGTCAAAATCCAAAGTCGCTCAGGTCTTTCTTTTCTTTCTTTTTTTTTCTCCTCTCTCTGGCTTAACACCCTCAGCTTATTGGCGCTTTGATTTCTTTCATATTTTTTCCCTGAGAAGTCACACAGGCTTGTGGAGTCAAAGACGGTGAAAGGTATGTTTGCCACGAGGCACGGGAACACGTGTCCCCATAGCCTGCCAATAGCTCATCAAACACACAGGCCTGTGGATGGATGCAAGCCCGGCTGGCGTTTAGGGCGTCTAAACAGCATCCGCTTTGCCACACAAACCATGGCTGACTCCTGTTTACTTGCTTCAGTCGGAGCCACAAAGAACAGCCCTTGTTTCCTGACCATTTTCCGCACATAAACGCGCCGCGGTGACAACACCACCACCACAAGGTTGCATTTTTCTTTTCATATACCTGCTCCTTTGTGGTGTACAGTAGCGCTCTGACAATAATTTCGCCGCTTTACAGCCTCAACTTTTTCATTGGATGACAGAATGTAGCCCCTGCAATTTCCCCCTACCTCCTTCATTTCCCCGTGTCTTAGCCCTGCGCCAAATTTGTCTCTGTGCCATTTTAATTACAGCCAAGGCAATCTTTATGGTGGTATTCTGCGAGAACACCAATCTGCAAAAAAGGTGATAAGTAGACCCGCCACCCAGCTTTGGTATCAGTAATAAACAGACACTTAATTGAATAATTTGACCTAAGAGGCTGATCCTGGGAAGTGGCATGTTGGAAAAATTATTTTGAATATTGAAGACAGTTCAGTGTTTTGCATGACGCCTGCAGTAGGAGAACACACAGTGGATTTGGCTGGTTGCCCGCCAACTCGCCAATGTGGGCCATGGTGAGTCTTTACGGAACAGATAAGTGAGCCTTTGGTATCCTGGAAGCACTCGGATGTGTGTGTGTGTGTGTGTGTGTTTTTTCGAGGGGGGTGGGGGGTGACACATGTATGCATGAGTCTGTGTGCAGGCGTGTGTGTGCATGTGTCCGATATGTACGAGGGGGTGAGGGCGAGGAGTGTGAAGTGTGCCCACTCGAGGTCCATCTCCAGCTTGCAGCCACACGGGCACATCCCCCTGCCCCAAACACATACACACACACACACACACACACACACACACACACACACGAAAACATACACACACAGCAGCTTTCTGCAGAGCCTTAGAGACAATGACTCGTGGCCCCTTCCTGTTTAAGGATAGCTGTCAGAGGATGATGGCTCCGATTCAACACTGCAGCAGGTTTGCACAGAGCTCCCTGATAAAACAGAAAAAAGCAAAAGCCTCCACTCTCTCTCTCTCTCTCTCTCCTCTCTCTGTGTGTCTCTGTCTTTCTCTCACTCTCTCCATCACTCTCCCTCTCCCTCCACAGTTCAACACTGATTTGACTGCTAGCATAATTTTGCAGAGGAGACTATTTGCAGATGCAGCAGAGTTATCAATCCGAACAGACACACAATCCGGGTCCAATGTCACTTCTCCTCATTATGTTAATGGTTAATACATGCAAATGAAAACATTCCGGCAATTTGATTTCTTTGAAGATAGTTTGCATATTGTCTTAGCCATAATGATGGTACACTTTCTCCCCAGCTTCGATTTATGCAAGGCTAGTTAGTTCATTTTTATCAGCTCTGAGTTCATTTCTAGGGCTACTGGAATGTGTTTTCCCCTTCCCCTCACTATTTAACTAATTAGGATTCAGGTACCATAAGCAGATTTTTCACGCTATTGGTGTTTTTCTTAATTAAGAAACAAATGAATTCTCCCCAGCAAAATAGATGGAACAACGGGATAGGGTGCCAGGGGCCAGATGCGGCGCTTCTTAATTAGAAGTCACTCCATTGTCTGAGGTTTTTTAATGAAGCTCCAATCTAAATGGATATCAAAAAAGCTTCTAGTGAAGAAAAAAACACACACACACCGGCCATTTAAAATAATAAGGAAATAAAGATAATGAAAGACAAAAGATATGTACTGGCAGCCCCGGCTCACACCTCCAGTTCAGTGCATGCAGTGCTCTCGTCACCTCTGGATGAGCCCTATTAAAACAGCTCGATCCCTCGCCTGCCCCTGCCTGCCTGCAGCCATGTCTAATGTTCTGCCAAGCCAACAGTGAAACACTCTCTTTTCAACTTCTCATCAAAGGTGGAAGTTTCATTACCCCGTGGATGGTTATCAACTAACTATTACTGAAAACTGTTGCAGCTGTCAACTTCCTGTCTCGCCTTGAAAAAACAGTGGAGGCCAGCCGAATCCACGTTTATCATATCAGTGTCATTTGTGATAGGCTGATGTTTTGTGCGGGGAAGGCCGACGCAAAATTTCCAATTAGCTGGAACAAATTGTCACCTCGACACAATATGGAAGATAGAAATGGTGGTTTGCAATTAGATTTGAGCACCTGGAATGTATATGTGCTGTAAAACTAAAGAATACAGCGCAGATGGAACAAAAGGAAAGTTTTTGTTTTGAAGTTAATTTGCAGGAGGGTTGCTTTTTTTTTCCTTCCTGTGAAGCCCAATCATCTCGGTCAGCCTCGCTGATGCTGCTGTGCTGGTGACTGAAGGCGATAACATCGGGGCTGTTTTCGACTGAAATAAAACCCGTAGCATGCCCATATGTGCTGCCAACCCCATCAGTTCTTCTTCAGACGGCATGGCTTAGGAGCTCCCAGAGGATGGGCCAGTGCCCACTGATACGGGCCCAGCAACCGTCTTGTCCAGGCCAAGTATCCCTGCGCCCAGGGGCTGTGCCATCAATGCCATGACTTGTGCCAGACTGGATCCCACCCAGCAATCCATTTCAAAGGCTTTTTTTTTATGGATCAGGTATGCAGTGTGATTTTCCTTTCCCTTTGTAATGTGCCGTGTCAAAGGCGAGCTAGGCTGACTTTAAAGTCATATACTAGTTTTTTCCGCCTTTCATTTGGGAAGGAGACATAATTGATTTCCGACTTTCCAAATGTCAAGTTGGAAGAGATGAGAAAAAAGAGCAATGTCCTAAAAATCAATCGGCAACATGGGCATGTTGATTTGGATGGTATTTAGTGTTTTGGGCTTTTATTTATAAGTTGTTAATCAGTGGTGAGCAAATACTAAAACTTTTAAGTATCTATATCATCTAAATAATTCCCAGGGGAATTCGACTTTTATGGAGAATACCTTAATGAACAACAAATGGAGGAGCTTTAATACAGTATTTGTTGTTCAAATCAGCCAAAATAACATCAACACTTCATCATTTGCTCATGCAGAATATTTGAGTGAAACACAATTTACTGATTAAGTTCTCCGGGATCATGGAGTGAAAACAGATTTTTTTTTTTTTGAAAAAGAAGGAACTTTCTTAATAAAAAGTCACATTTTTTTAAACACCTCTATTTATCCACAAATTACCATAATCCTCCGGATGTTCACTCGTGTGCTCTCTCTCGTTTAGAGCATTACTTGTTTATTTATATCTGTGAATGAGATTAGAGGGGAAGATTACTTAGCGCAGACACATGAATAGCGATCAAAGACTGGAGGATAATGTAAGTCTTTCAGTGATTGCTCAGCTCTTTTCAAATCTACCGGTGGAGTATTAGAACAATACAAGTGGCTGTGCTCCATATAGTGTGACAACAATAATACAAAATCCTCAGGGAGTGAACCGCATGTAAACACTCCAGATCAACACACAGAACACTGGCACAAAGTGTCCTCTAATGCAGCAAAAATTAGCTTTGATCCCGACGAGGGCACAGCGAAGTAGCAATCAGTTCAGAGGAATGACATCACTTGTCGGACATGAATGTGGTTTGAGGCACGTGCGGCTCTGTATCTGCACGAAGCAATGTGTTTTACAGCCTTGCACCGTTTCTAGAAGCTCAGCTGGGGAACATTAGCCTCGAGTAAACAAGCAGCATTATGTCCTTCTGATTATTCTAAACAAAAATGTGGACACAAATATGACACTCTCTCAACCAGATGATTTATGAAGAACGCTATGACAGCTGAACTGCCTTTTATTCAGTCTGTCTGTGCTGCACACGTTTGGAGGAAGCACTGGTTCGGCCAATTATCGGTGGCAGGACAGAGAAACCTGTCACTCGGATATACATGACAAATGAAGGGACAGCACAGCAAAACACCAACAAATGAATCTCAAAAATGCACACGTGTATGCAATCGCAACGGGGAAAAAAACAGAGCCAACGGCGTCAGGCTGCAGTTTTGACAAACAAACTTTGCAAGGAGAATTTATTTGTAGCCGCAAATGAAGGGACGGATCTTAGGACCAGTTGGCTAATTATTTATCCTGCTGGCTTTATGGCTCTCATTAATTTCCCCCCTCTCTCTCTTTACCTTCCATTGAAAGTCTGAAGTCAACCTGCATCTGGTGCTGATAACGCCGGGGTCTCAGCAGCCTCGCAGCCTCCCCTCTAACCCACCCACACACACCTCCACTAGAGAAAAGGAACAGCTTTCATACACACTCACAGGATAATACCATTAGAAAAAGCACTCAAATCTACAAAGATGTGCTCGCTGGACTAGGAAAACATACGGTACAGTATATTGGGAATGGGCTGTGCTGCATCTCTTAATTTAGTTTGCAATATGGCAGGACTGACGTATGTTACAAGGCGAAGGAGGTGCTGCAGAGAAGGAGCTCGATGGAGAGGGAGCATTAGTGGGACACATTTGAATCTTTTACATTTTAAGCACTGACTGAAATCGAAAGTTGGCATCGAATGCATTGTCAGATAACACAACACTGATGCTTTTGAGAGGTTTGACTTAATTTGGTAAACATAAAAAATAGTTTTTTAGAGTAACATGTTTATATTCCTCATAAAGTTATAAAAAGTGTAATGGCAATGGTATCAAAAAAGAAAAAATGAAATGAAGTGAAGGAGGGATAATGAGGTAAGTCTGGCACTGGTAGCACCTTTCCCCTTTTCTTTCTCTCAAACCCTCTCTCTGATGGCCTCCCTCCCTTTTACCCTCTGTCACTTTTTCGGGTTGTAGGGGGGGTTGACTGAGATTGGCCCACTCTTGGTGCTTTGGTGAGATCGCACCCCAGCAGGCCTGAGCTGCACCCTCCAACCCTCTCTGCCCAACTCCCCCATCGCTGCCCACCTCCTCCTCCTCCACCCGTAGCTGTCCATCACGCTCGCCCCACGACAACAATGAACGCCAACCCCTCACTTGCAAGGACCTCGTCGTCAATCCGACGACGAGCCAAATGGCCAATTTGAGCCATTTCTTCCAGGGAGTGAGCTGATAGACTCCACACTGGTCACACTTTCAAACGCAACAGAGAGACACAGTGGGCGAGAATTGCTGAAAAGCAAATATTGTCGACTTCTGCTGACTTCAAACAGCAGTCAGATGGCAGAGACTACCTAGGCAGTAAAGACGCTGCATTACACACAACACAAGAGAAAGGGCCTAAAGAACTCTTGGTGATTCCTTTCATGTTTGTCTTTACAGGGAACCCAGAGCATTCATTTCTCTTCTTCTATGCAGAGGAAAGTAAACATGGCACTCTCTGCAGGCTCATGAAATTGAACAGTTCTGAGCAGAACGGCCGCTTCTTTCTTTCTTGTGTTTTAGAATTAGATGTGTTCACTCTACCGCAGCTTTGGCATATTCTATATATATATATATATATATATATATATATATATATATATATATATATATTTTATAAAATGCTTCAAAGATGAATTTGCATTTAATTCATGATACATATTTCATGCTAAATCTGTCACCATTCATGTGCCATTCCAGTCAAGTCTGTTTGAAGTTTTTTCAAACTGAACTTTTTGCTCAAACGGTTCAACACACACATGCACAGGTCGGGGGAATCAATGCAAACACAAACACACAAACTTAACACGAAAGAAAACTTGGGCCGGTTAAGTTCTCTTCCAGTCACCCACAATGCCCCGGTGATGCTCTCCTGCAGCCTGATTGGACTATCAGCGCTCAGGGGTCATGGGCCTGGCCAGTCAAGATAAAACAAACCCTGATGAAATGAACCATGTGGGAGCAGAGAGGGCTGCTCTCTCCTGATGGAAGGAACCCAGTCACTCTGAGAGGTGAGACTGTAACAGTGTCGTATTGACCTGAGTGACCCGGCTCACTGCTCCAACTCCACCACACTCTGTTTAGAGAGGAAAGAACAGACAATAGGGTTTAACTGATATACGATAGGTGTGGCGGCCAAAACAAATAACTAACAGTAGTTTAAAGATTTCGCACTCTTTCAAACGAGTTATATAAATATGTTTAAACATGATTTCCATGCAGATTTTAAACACTGATAAATGAATTATATTTCTACTCCACTACATTTTAGTCTGCTACATTAATATGGCAGCTACTTTGCTAAATTAGATTTTACATAGAAAACATGTTCATAATGTAAAAAGTGATGTATTGTTACAGATTTATTTACCTAAGACTGTGCCACAGTGTGTCAATGTGTTTATCCAGATTATTAAAGTTCATTGCAATGATCATATTGTTTTATTGGGGCTAATATAACATCCTTACTGACCTGTATTGGGCTGTTAATACTGTGTACTTTTGCTTGTAATGGAGCATTTCTATAGTGTTGCATTGCAGATTTTAAACCTAATTTCTCAAGACACTTCTTATGATGGGATCCTACATAAAAACATTTTTTGCCAAAGTTGAAACAGTTTTTGTTGCATCAGAGATTTTGTATTTGTGTTTCTCTGTGCTTTTTTGCACTGATTTGAAGTTGGCAGGGCTCAGTTGGAAAACGGTGACATCACACAGTTCTGTGCACCAATCAGAGTTGATCATCTGACTTTTTAAAATTGTTTAACCCTTACTGAATCTAATTATTGTCAAATGGCTATTCAATGTTGCAGATATATACTTTATTACTACTATTTGAGACCAAGTTTTCAACAGATTTTTTGTGTAGAAGTTTTCAACAGATTGATTCATGCCATTCATGTACTTAGCATTCACTAGCCACTGTCCTCAGCACAAAAGGAACAACTATCTGCATCTTTCCAGTCTCTGGCAGTGACATTTTAAATATTCAGACAGAGTCTGACAAAGTTGGAGACTGACAACAACAAGGGCAGTTTTCAATATTCCTCACCATTTGATTGAGCCGCTGACACAAATAGTTATTTACCACTTTCAGATCACAGACATGTGCTGTATCGCTATCATTGAGCTGGTCAATATACATCACTTCCACCCAAAGGATTACACCTCTTATCTGAAATGATATTCAATAAAGTATGACCGCAGAAATACAGAGTGGAGTGTTCTTGCTTGGATCTGGCTTATGCTGTGAAAAAAAAAACACTTTATTGGAATTAAGATCCAAGTCAAGATTACCTGAGGAAACAGCAGTTAGATTTCTGTTCCAGTGCCACGTCCTACACTTTATTCTCCGCTGCTTGGGGACTAAACCACAGTGTACTGTTCCCCACAAGCCATGGGGGTGTAATAGAATGCCTTTATGAAATATATAGAGACTCCCCAGCACCTTCCACAGATCATAGCATGGGCTAGGACATTTGGTGAGCAGTTCCTGTGTGTGTGTGTGTGTGTGTGTGTGTGTGAGGCAGAGGGAGGGAAACTAGGTGCTGTGTGTGCCTGACTAATATGGCATTGCTGAAATGCCCCACAATCCAAAAAGTCAGTGAGGCAACGGCAAAAACTTTCCCCAGGTCCCTCTCTGATGTTCCACGACCGTAATATCATCAAGGTGCATGGGATGATACCACTCACTCATTTGTGCTGCCTAATTAGCTGCTGCAACTTCCCTCCCCACTGCTGTGCCATCCATTCAGAGCTCCTAGCAAAGTGGCCGTCATTAGCTACAGCGGGATGAAGTTAACTCCACTGCTGCCAGCGTGTTAGACTCTGCTGAATGTGGTCTGGAACAGTAGCAAGGTGGTTTCTTCTTAAACACAGCCCCCTTTTCATAGTTGAAACTCGACAGCTGCTGTTAGATTTTCCCCTATATGTGTTGTATATAAAGTGGGTTTGTGGAATTTTAACCCAAATACTGAAATAACTCCTGTCATTATGCATTCTCTTTTCATCTTCTGTGTTTTATTTTTCCCTGACATCAAATCCCACACACACACACACACACACACACACAAATGCCATACACGCAACCCCCCCACTGTATAGCTTTTCTTTTCTTGTCGGGAATTTGATAAAGCCTTTAGCGAGTGTGGTTAGAGCACTTGGGCTGAGGATCTGATGAGAAGTGTGGGGTCTGTCACACACAAACACACACACTATAAGTACATTCTAATTAGCTGATGTATGCAGGACCTCATCCACGTTGGAGGGGTATCAAAAAGCAATCAACGCCCCATCCCTGATGAGCTCAGAGAGACACAGAGATCCACATTGTCTATGGAAAGATGATGCGTGGCTGGACCTCGACTCGGCTTTCCAAACCACCATAATGCCATGCAATCACAAGACATTATGCACAGATCTGAACCCCAAAGCCACAGGATAGAGGAAAAAAAAGGGAATATTGAGTTCATAATTCAAAAGCCTGATTATGATGGTCGCTCTTGTGAAAAGCTGCTGTGGAGAGCCAGAAGTGGGAGAATTGGCCTGCGAGTGCCACAAAATATGGTTATAAATGCAGAGGAGAAACGTGTTTAAAAAACTGTCATGATCAAGAGCAATACAGCGCAGATAGCAGAGAAATCAGCAGAGTTAAGATGACAACTCGTTGCCATGGAAAACTGAAAAAATTAAGTCAGCAGCGAGTGTACGAGGAGAATTTATGGAAGTGATTCTTCTCAGTGGAGGAAAATCAAATAGAAATATCAACCACAGCAGAACTCCACGTTATCAGCATGAAATGGTGAGAAAAAAAAAATCAAATATCCTAAACATACAATCTAGGATTTTGTCACCCATTCATAATCTAATTTGACCTGAAGCCATACAGCCGATTCGTTTCAGTAAAGACCATAGGTGTTTTAGCTGCAGGCTCCAAAGGAGAGAGGCATGTGTGTCACACAAAGACCATCGGTTAGCGACGTACCGAAAGGGACTCTGTATCACCATCTTATCTTCAAAGGACTGGGCAGGGGCTCAGGGGAGCTGTGCCACCGCCTCGCCTCCACACAGACACACACAGAGGGGGGATTTGGACCTGCAAGCAGGAACCAGAGATCTCTCGGCCGGCACCCAGGCCTGGACCCTCCTCCAACTCGCCCGCGGAGAACAGGCAGGGTTCCTGCACACGCGGCACGACATCAGTGAGCTGATCCCCCCTCCACCACCACCACCGCCGCCGCCGCCACCCTCCTCCCCCTCCCCTCCTCCTCCCCCTGCAAACCCCCTCTGCCGACTGCCTGCCCATTTGCTTCCTGGCCTCAGCTTGACGGAGGGGATGGGATCTGAACTCAACTTAGACACAGAGTTTCCACATTTCACAGATGGCTGGGAGAGGCTTTGCATGGAGGTGAGGAAACAGAGAGAGAGAAAAGGGAGAGAGAAAGCGGGAGAGAGGGAGAGAGCCTCATCGCCGGCGCCGAAGCGGGGCCGATTTCACACCGCGGTAGTGTGCGCTAAAGCAGGCCGCCGTTAATCCACTCACTGAGGGGAAGGCCTGGAGCTATTCCGCCGCCCGACCGCCATCTCCCTCCACAAAGCCATAAATGGTGCATTATACAACTGGGCTTCAGAGACACTGCTGATATGCTGATAGGTGGCGGACAAAGACCAAAGCAACCACAGGAACGGAGCCACATGCAGGACTGAGGGCCTTAGTGCAGGAGCAGAACAGCACACGTGTATTCAGGCATCATCTCTCAAATGCTGTACTTGCTGAGGTGTGGACTGTTAGAGTGCTATATCTGCGCTTTTGATCGGGGGTTAGTTCAACCTCTGGATTCGGCCCAGAGACAGAGATGGACATGCACTAACACTCCCTCTTCTTGTGCTCTCCAACAAAATAGCCCTTTTTTTTTTCATTCTCTCCACTGTGAATTCATATCTGCGAAGTTACCAAAAGTCTTGAAGATGAGTCTTTGAACTTATGAAAGGCAATCATTTTGAATGAAAGGAGACAGGAAATATATAAACATGGGGGAATTTAAATAAATTGCCACAAAGAAAATCAGGGAGAGGGCAGTGAATTATGTAACGATAAGGCAGCCACCAGCCTAAGCCACAAAATGAGATGTTTTACATGAAACGAACAGTGGTCTAGATTAGAGAGCCATCCTGTTTAGACATGAAGCCAATTGGGTTGATATCACATGTGGAGAAAATTTGAAAGATAAGTGGGAACTATGAGAATTGTTATAATCCAACTGTAACAAAAAGCTGAAGTATATTGGCTTTTCCCCCCAGAAGCACTGCGCGATAAACATCTTTGATGAAAGAAGTTCATTACTTGTGCTCTGTGTAATGTAACATGATGTATTATGTGTCTATGCCAACCTACAGTGAGGCAGTCTCCAAATGAAGCCTCAGGCATTTAATGGACATCATTAGGTGAAAACATATAAGAGATAATTATGGTAATTACAAATCCCTTTTATTCGCCCTGAGTCTTTGACAAGAAGGTTGTCATATCAACCACTTCAAACAAACAAAGAGTTGTTGTCTCTTCCCCTAAATGATGTCCGGTTCCATTTGGATGGGAATTGTCTTCGGATTATCCTTTTTTATTGTTTGGTTAGTGGCTTTGCGTGGAGGCTACATTTCTTTCAATGAAAAAACTTGATTAAAACAAGTGATTCACAATAGTCGAATTTGACTTGCATTTGCATAGCCACTTCATTACAAGTGAGACCTTGATCTTGAAAGCAGGCCCATACAAAGCTAATGGACATGTCTGTTATGTCTGCATGTAGAGATGGACCCTCAGAGGAACCAAGGCCTTCTACTCAATATCACAGGCATCGCCACGGGCACCCAAGGCCCGCCTTATTAAATTTCAGCTCCATAACAATAGCTAAAGAAACAAAATGACAAACACTGGCAATATTACGGCGCGTTCGGACCAAAAACATCTTCCAAGAGTTTGTTTGGGTTAAACCTAATCTAAGTGTTACTGTTATTTTGCCACATGGGGTCAAACCCGGAGCAAGCCTTGTCACTTCATCTTAGCGATACACGATCTCAGCGGCGAGAGCAGATGAAGAGTTGCGTGGAACGTCTTTATGGAGAGACTGAGAGGCGATCGTGAAAGACTTGGGTGTTTATTTACAATATGCATCCAATCATCCTTTGTCACCGTTCCATGCGCGTCTTTTTCCGAAACCACAGAGAAGACACTCGCTGGAGATTCCATTTTTGGCCTCTTTGCTTCACAAACTCATAATATGGTGCCGTCTTATCAGATCCTGCTTACAATAACAGATTCACTTCGAGTCAAAGCTGTTGTTTAACTTATTCAATCCCATGGGAAAATTCAGTTCAAACAAGTCAGGAGACATCTGCCAGTCCACAGCAGCTGATGATGTCAACGGGTCCCTGCTAGTACCAGATTCCTCCAGCACTTTCAATCATTCCTTGTGAGATTACTGCAATAGGATATTACTGTACAAACTATGACCATGTGTCCTGCTGCCACAAAGCTTAGCAACATATTACAGTTTGTCAAAGCAAGCTATTGCGAGGGAGAGATAGATACAGAGAGGAGGAGAGAAGCCATTGACCTTTGTGTCCTTCATATTTGCCTAGCTTCCCCTCAACCCCAATCTTAAGAGTGAAATCATCTGATCCCAAACTAACTGTCAACTGGCTTGTGATGGTGGCAAAGCCAGCAGACATCAATCAATCAGATTTTCTCCTCGTCTATCAGAGGAGGCTTTTTTTCCTGTTTTGCCCGGGCTTATCATCTGACCCAGTTGTTATCCTGTTTCTGAAGCTTTAAAAAAAAAAAAAAACTTGATTATGGTCAAATGTATGTCTCAAAGATTCACAGGCGCATCCTAGACTGAACCACGAGGGGAAAAAAAAATATTATCAGCATTTCGACACAGAAATGAATGCAGGATGTAATGATTGTAGTTTTTCAAAATGAGGCTCTTAATTCTACACTCACGCTGGAAATAAGGAGTTTGAGCCAGTTATCTTTGGTTTTCAGGAATGCGTGATTGCGTGAACCTAAGATAAAAATCCAATCTGATATCATAAGACAAAAAGGCATTTTAGTTGGCTACAGCACTTGCTCAATGTCAACAGTTTTTAGTAATTACTAGATAAGCATTCTCTGAAATACACAGAGAAAGAAAATTGGCTGATTCTGAAATAATAGCGGCTGCGTTTCTCTCTGGATGTTTACTCTGTCACTTCACAAAGCCCGCTTTGAAATAATAAGAAGCAGGAGACGTGCGCTTGTGCGACACGTCACTCCTTTCGTCACTGTCCAACATCGCACGCTCCCTGTCTAATCTGATTTGCATAATTTACTGTAAATATGATCGATCACCGTCAAAGCGTCCCAATCGGAATATGGCTCCATTATAGCTATTTCTGTAGCAGTGCTCCCTGCTAATCACGCGCAGGCAGATATGGCCACTGATCACATGATGTGTAAGCTGTGCTGTCAACAGCTTTACCAGCTTTGCAATGGTGCAAATCAAAACACGGCCTCTTTAAAGTATTAACATGTTTTGAAGTTTGTTTTATATTTTCAGCATATTTGACATAAATTGTTTATCTATTTACAAAGCTTTGTCATTAGTGATTTTCCACTGAAGCCTTAAGATGCTCTGCGTTTTGTGCCGTTCGTCTGGCGGAAAATGCTGATGTACAAATTGAACTGAAAAGCTTGTTACTTAATCCTCTGTTGCCACCTATCCCTTAACTATAGAGCCTGCTGCATTTCATTCCAATGCAAAGTTCTGCATCGCGCTGCCCCCCACAAATACATCCTCAGTAATTCCTGCCAAGCCAGAGATTTACACTGAACAGCTATTAGGGCGTCACTTTCTGGTGTGCCAGCTACTATGCTGCTCTGCAAATGGTGCTCACCAAATTATCCCCTTTTATTATCATGCCTTAAAAAAAAAATTCCCACTCCATGTATTTTTAATTACTCAAACAATTTATGTGGTTGAAGTCAAACTCAAGGCTTGGCCAATAATTTTTACTGTATATTGCTGACAACATATTGTGACAATGCCTGCTGCAAAATGTGAGTCATATTTCCTAGGAGTCCCTTTCCTTTCTCTCATCCAAGATTCAGTCAAAAGCCTGATATTAATTTTGACATATTCCATGAAAATGTTTTGATTAACTGTAGCTAATTAAATTGAAATAAACAAAAAGAATCTTAATACAGACATAAAAGTTATTTACATCCCTGCAATGGAAGACTGACAGACTTTATTTCTTGAATATGGCAGAGGCAAGTTCCTGATGCAGGCGCAGAGCTGTTTCTCTTCTGGGCTATGGAGATGTCAAAGCATCACACAAATGCTTTGCCAATATCCATATCCATGATGCATCAAAACCTCGGCAGGGCACAAAAATAACTGCAATACCTCAGGAGCAACCTCAGAAATCCCCTTAATTGAGCAATATCTTCATTCCTGATCCATGTGCATCACCAAGGTGAAAAGGGACTGTGCAAGTTAAATGAAAGAAGAATTCATGATGTGTGGCAGCCTCTCTCACTCACCCTGGCTATTTCCCCTCTTGGCAGGGGCCAAATAGAGAATGTTAAATGAGGCAATTGTGTCCCGGAGGCAAAAAGAGGAAGAAAAAAAAAAAAAAAAAGCAGGCAGTGCCCCTGCTCTCTGCTCCAACCCTGAGGAGCATTCTGCAGCATGATGAGGTACATCCAAGTATCCGGGCCTGCCACCACCCAAATAGCTCAGACCAGACCTAACTTCCAATGAGACCAGCCTACCCCATTCTAACACACACACAACCGGACTCATTAGTTAAATTCTTAATTAAGGTGGCGTTTCTTTGTACGATGCACAAAAACAAAAAAACAAACAACAACAAAAAAAAACCATGCAGGTTAAAAAGAATGTGCACAAAACACCTGTGTGGAATAATATTGACTTTGAACAAATAGCACATTTACGATTATTTTTTCTTATTTTTCAGATACAGAAAGTTACTCAGTACATTTGCTCATGTACTGTACATAAGTGTAATTTTAAGTTACTCACGAGTATCTACATTAAATGCTACTTTATACTTTTAATTTACTGAATTTCAAGGGAAAATACCTTTTTACTCCTCTACATTTATTTGACAACTAGTTACTTTGCTGATTATTGTTTCACACAGAAAAAATGTCCCCATCTTGAAAGAATTTTGTTAAAAAAAACTACATGATAGAAAGTGAGAATCAGCACCACGTTGACCAACTACAACAGTAAAATGCTACTTATACACTGATATATCAGTAAATAAAAAGTTAAATATATATAATAAAACACTGATGCTCGATACTTTGTGCACAGTGAGTACTACTACTTTTGACAGTTAAAGTGCATTTTTGTACTGTGGTTTCAAGTAAAATGTTATATGCAAGACTAAAAGTGTTTTACAGCACGGTACTACTACTTTTACTTCCATAAAGGATCTGAGTACTTTCATAAAGCATCTAAGTACTACCAATCAGTAGATGGTGATTAACCATCTCTTCCAAAAAAAGCCAATTGTATTCCAAGTTCATGTCTAAAGTCAAGTCTAAAATCAAAATACAGTGTGTTCACGCTCAGAGAAGACCAAGAAAAACTGAAAATATTCACATTTGAGAAGCTTGAACTAGTTCCATTTTTAGAAAAAAAAAATGTCTTAAAGAGGAAAACGATTATCAACATTTTCCTTTGATCGACTGATCCATTAAGTGACTGATCATTTCAGCTCAACTTTGCTTCATCACAATATCACGAGCACCATACAGTGAGTGTCAGGATATACTGTAGGCCTAGGAGGCCTGTGGAAATACCAGGATGTAGAGCGTGATCTGTTAACATTCTGTGGCAGCGGCTGCAGGAAACTGATCTCCCCTGCAGTCCCACACTGTCAGCTATACAGACATACTCCACGGTGACACCTCTGATAATCAAAGCTTTGTCTGGGTCTTAAAAGGACGTACTTGAACAACAGCGAGACCAGAGGCCTTCTTTGCTGTAATGGCCTTTGAACATCAATATTTAAATCTTACATCTCTGTTGTGATTAGAATGCTGCCTTTCTCTGTTTTTTTTCTCGCCCCTCTCTCTCCTGAAACAACAAGGTGGGGGTGAAAAAAGGCTTAAATCAATGATCTTTGAGTCTAAACTAGATTCCTAAGCAGTTTGCCACTCTCAGCAGCAAGATAAGATAAACTCTCTTTGACCTAAGAGATGAAGTTGCCATGACGATCAGGGAGTCCACTTTCTCTATTGATATTTTGCTGATGTAACAACAAATGGAACTAGATCCTGCTCTTGATAATGGTGATTAATTAATACCAATATTGATCCCTACAAGCAAGAGACAAGGCTATTAACTTAAAGCAGGCTGAAAGTCAATTGTTACCTGGGGGCTCAATGGGCATCATTGATATAAAATCTAAATAAACAGAGAGGAATACGGTGAGGGACTGAAACGTACAAGCAAAAAAGAAAACACACAAGCAGCAACAGTAAAACCGCTTTTTCTTGTTTTTCATCTGCACTCATTTCTAAAATTAACATTTTGTTCACATCGGTGACAGCTCCAGTGCCAGAATGAAAACACAATGGTGACAGCTTGGACCAGCGGTTATTGGAATAATAGCAGTGGAATTCAGGAAAGAGGAAGATAAAGAGGAAGCTGCGTGAGGAAGTGACCTCCACCTTTGCAGCAACCCTGCCCACATTTCACACCGCCGTCCAGGCACTGCAGGCTAGGGCGACAGAGAGGGCAGGATTAGGCACCGTCAGTCCATCGGCTGCCAACCTCAGCCCATCCAGCACATCACACAGCACTGTTGTCAACAAAGGAAACGGCGGCTGCTATACATTCCTCTCCCTATAGCTGCCTGAGACATAGGCAGTAATAGCGGCGTCGTAAACACTCTCTTTATACGAGAAACACTGTACTTTAGACACAATGGGAAAAAAAAAAACATTACAAGAAGATGACATTCATCTGCATTGTTGTTTTGTGTCAAAAGTGAGGAGGCAATTGGGGATCCTTCAGCTAAGACGAGGCAACGGCACAAGCTGTTATTGGCAGGGAACAGATGTTTGAGGGAAAGTTGGCATTCAACAACCATTCTTCTTCTGACAGAAATCAACAAGAGAAACACAAGAGACACGGCGTGATTGTCACCCAATGAAAGAGAAACCCTTAAATATACAGGGAGGCTGGCATGCGAGCGTTTTTTTGATTTTACACCCCCAAAACATCTGACTGCTGGAGTTGCCAGCGTTTGTGGGCCAAGGGTGAGACGCGGCGTATACGACTTCCACAGCACGCTCTCCTTATACGAGAAAGCGAAGCTGAGCGAAGTTGTGGGAAATATGGGCGAGGAGTCTGTTCCCTGAGAGAGGAAAAAAAAAAAAAAATACATCAAGCTAACAGCTCCGATCCCTCCGCTAAAAGCCACATGCTCCTCGCACATACTGTACATGCACCAATGTATACACAAGCAAACACACACGCACACACAAATTCAGATACAGGATGTTGGCAGTCAATTCAGTAAACACTCCCCTTATCCCTTACGACTGTAATCTGCCTCTGATAAATGCCCCTCAAAGATAGAAATGTCACCTGATATGATAAACAGTATGCTAACGTTACATAAAGTGGCCTTATGCTAAGGAGTTGGAGAGATTAACTGTAGAGCGGAGATGGAAAAAAAAAAAATTCTCGCTACGATAAAAAAAAAAAAAAACCCAGACTTTTAGCTCTAGCAGAGAATCTTGTTTGGCTGCTCAGTTCCAAGCAGACTAGTTGAGAAAAGTAGGGACCTCATTATAATGATCCAAGGGTTGCATGTACATTACATTGGATTTAATGTAACTTGATGATCAGAAGCAGTAAACAATGCTTATATAATAAATAACCCCAAAACAGTTGGGTTCATTTTCCTCAAAGGCCTAAATATGAAATATAACAGTCAAATGATGCATCTATGAGGAAAACTAGTCCCTGCTCCAACTTTAACCACAAGGTATGATGGGTAAAAATAAAACAAAATAACCAAAAAGGATTACTGTACTGTGCTGCAGTGGACCGGCTTTACAGATGTCACATCGCTATCACACGAGTAGATTAGGCATTTTAACAGTATGACGTATAGCGGTAAGCTCTGGGGACCCGCCGCTCGGGTGCTATACAAACTTACAGCAAAAGAGCAGTATGATCACTACAGTACGGTGCCTGATTCTGGTTGGACGATGTCGAGTAAAAGAGCCAGGGGGGAAGCAACATGAATTCTCAGACGGTCCATATGGTGAAGACAACAGTAAAGGGGAGAACACTAAGTCAGTTTAATAAGCACATTTGACATTAGATGTCCGCCCATGGCCTCAGAGGGCTGCTTCAATATGTTCCCATAAACACTGGCGGAGGCACGCTCCCTACATCATCCAGATTCCCCTTTACGCCGGGAAACTTTGGGGGGCAATTTTACAGAAAAATTACTCTGAGTTGCCTGGTTTCAATTCAGCCTGTTCATATCTTTCCTTCCTATTAAGCATCAAAATGTTCTCCTCTCAGTACGAATAGAGGTATGGACACCACCAGCAGCCGGGGAAGAGGCGACGGGGGAGGTGGGGTGGGGGGGGGAGGAGAGGGAGCAGGGAGGACAGGAGGGAGGGAGAAGAGAGGATAGAGGGAGCTTGGTGGAATTCACACATCATATTACAGCAGCTAATCGCAATCCGCAGAGCATCAGCGATATTTTCATCATTCCTGTCAAATTCTACTGACCCGCCTTGGAACGGCTAACAATCTGGGCAATTTATTGGCATATTGGCACGGGGTGATAAGGCTAAAAACAACAGCAGCTAGCAGCTGGCCCTGGGAGATGAGCTGATAACATTGATATGTGCTCCCACACAAAACACCTCCACCACTATCTCCTCTTTCTATCAAACTCTTATTACAATAAAAGTGTACGGGGGGTTTTCGTTTTTCTTGGGGAAAAAAGCAACAAGGGGAGGGGGATACAGAAAAGGGGGCCTGAAATATATATTTATTTATATATAGAAAAAAATCAGATGTAACGTTTCACAGAAAAAAAACAAGGGGGGAAAATACATAATTTATCACTGTATTATCGGGATATCCAGGCAGCCTAATCAAGGAGCACTGAGTGACTATTTTTTGCCTTATCATCCAAAGTGGTGGAAACGGAGAAGGAATTATCAGCCAGCTGCAGATTGCTGGGCTGGAATTTTAATGGTAATAATCGGGTTTCTGATGGTATATCTTCTCTGCTTATCTTTCCCATTATCTGGCCTTATCTCCCCAGTCATCGGAGCAAATTAATGGTGCTCTTTCAGCATCGCCTTTTTATCACCGCTCAGAGAGCACCCAAGGGGAAAGAATAAGCAAAATATTAAAATACTGCATAAATCACAATTTTAGATAACGGTCCAATGTATGCAGGAGGAGGAGGAGGAGGGGGGGGACTGCGCCCAACAACCTTTTTGTCCTTTAGAATGACTGTCTGTGCTGACTTTCTGTGCAGTGCCTCCTCGGCCTTTTTCCCAGAGTTCCCGGGGTAAGAGAGAGGATCTAGGCTCCTCGTGACCTTTCTGTTTCTAACTAGAGCTTGATTATACGGCTGCACACCGGCTCCATATTAACAAGATCTTACACATGACATACTAATTCACACAAGGCCGGGTCACAATGACGAAAGCGTGACAAAAAAGACGTTAGACTTCCTTTGCTCGACAACAAAATTTGGATGCTACGATGGGATTGGTCCAAAGATGAGTGGGCCCAGCACACACACATCATACGCTGTCGTGCTTCTTTGTTGGTTAGAAATGGTTGCGGGTTTGTGGTGGGTGCCAGCAAAAGCACAAATACGAACTCAAATGTAGTTAAAAGAAAATTTTGTTTCTGGAAAATAATTATTTTCAATCAGGATTCATAGCAACTATGTACCAAACTGTACTAAACTGTATGAAAAATAAGTGCAAAAACAGGATGTATTCATGCAAACATTTTAAACAATACCTTTTTCACCATTAACTAAAAAAAATGTCAATCTGGTTAATTTTAAAATGTTTCATATAATTGTTCTTTTTCAAGATTTTTTACCTTAATAAAAAGAACAGAACAGTATTAAAAACACTAATAAATCCCAATTTTCTCTCTCTCTAAAGAAGCACAAAATAAATCCAAATTCTAAACAAGATTGCCCTAAAAACTTTTAAAAAAAAAGATGTAGGCTCCATAAAAATTTAAGAGGTGAAACAACAATAATTATGTGTAAAATAAAACAAGACGACACACAGACCTCTTGTGTCGCAGAATCTGTCTCACACAAATGCAATAAAAAAGCTCTTGTATACCAACATACACAAGCCCTCATGAATTCATGCATGTGAACTCACACACACATGCAAACACACACACCCACACATGGACAAACACACACACACACACACACACAAAATGTTGCCTTAGTTCTGAATTCTCCATAATATCTCGTAGCACAGATAAGCAGTATCATAAGTACAAGACAAATTACTGGAAGTGGTTTGTGACCCCCAAAGTAACCACAGTCTACTTTTAGCCTCTAACAACAGCAGCTAGAAGTAACAGCATACAGTGGACAAAGTGAACACACACACTGTACACACACTCTGATGACAGCTGCATTTGAGATGTGAAAGTGTGTCCATGTCCATGTGTGAGTGTGTGTGTGTGTGTGTGTGTGTGTGTGTGTGGGTGTGTGTGTGTGTGTACAAATCCCTAAATATTTATGGGTGATCTACAGGCTCTTTAAAATCATTTTTAAAATTCTGAAAAGTTGTTTAAAACCTTTCATTCAAAATATCCATCATGACTAAAATTCAACAATGTGAACAGGGCACACTTTTGAATTAATGCAGACCACGAGGTTGTGCTTTATTAATTAACGTCGGTGCAGAAAACAAACAATATTCCTCCAAATTTCTGTTTAAATTTTCATCTAAATTTGAAAAGCAAATATGTGTTAAGCATGCTGCTGGGAGGCGAGGTCAACACTTTCCCCAGAGGAATGACACAGCTGAGTGAAATTAAAATTAAAACATGCCATCACTTTCCACACTTGTGTTCTTTTACTGCAGTAGTTACAACTGTCAGCAATAGTAGTCAATATTTGTATGAGCTGTGGTGTGAAGTTTGTAAAAGTGTGTGTGCATTTATGCACACACACCTGCAAGTGAGTGTGTGTGTGCAAGAGGGGGGAAAAATGAAGAGTGTGTGAGACATGTGTGTTGCAAATAAAAACAATACAATAGAAAAACAAGCTGGCATTGCGAATCTCCTTTTACAGAACGAGTGTTTTTATTATTACCTATAATTTAAGAATCCGTGGGATTAAAGAGCTGGCAGTCAAAGTAATGTCAGATTTTTTTTGGTGGAAACTCGAACACAGTCAAACAAACAACCAAATAACTTCATTTTGCCACAACTTGGTGAACTTTTCAGCTTTTGGGTCGTAAAGCAGCTTCCTTTTTAAAAACACTGATTCTGCAGAGGGAGGCTGGAGCGTACATGGACCGTGACAGGCAACACATGAGCGGCGATAGTTTGTGGGGTGAATCAGCTCCACCACTCCGCTCACCATCGTTACAATTACTGTGCAAACTCTTAATAAAGCTCGGACACGAGAAGAAGATTATATGTAAAAGAAAAAACACAACTTACGTTTGATCTGCCTGGGGTTGCTCTGCTTCCTGCGGGACATGCCTGCTGTGCGGCCGGTCAGTGAATCCAGGTGTAGTACTGACAGATCGATAGCTTCTGGTTCATCCAAGCAGCCGGTTTATGGGGCTTTTTGTCTGATGGAAATTGAGTGAGAAAAAGAAGAAGAAGAAGAAGAAGAAGAAGAGGAAGAAGAAGAAGAAGAAGAAGGGGGGCACCAGTACTTTTTACGCACAAGTCTATCGTTCCGTCTGTCTTTCCTTTATCTTTCTCGTCTCTCTGGCTCTGTCTCTCTCTCTCTCTCACACACACACACACCCTCTCTCTCTCTCTCTCTCCCTCTCTCTCTCTCTCAGCGCCGGTTTCTCCGTGATGAGGCTGACGCTTCGCCGCGATCCGCACGGACTGACTGGGGAGGTGAGAGCGTTTCGCGCTTTTGTTTGAAGATAAGGTTTGTTCCTCCCCGGGTACCGTAGCCGCCGCCGCCGCTTCGTGAACTTCACTTCATCCGCAATTTAGTTTAACTTATTAATTGGCGTCGACCTTATTGAGGGTTGTTTTTTTAGAGGATAAATATAAACAAAGGCAAAATGAGCTCAAACAATATGAACAAAATAATATTCACCTCGCCTGTACTTCAGGTAAACACACCTTGTTTTCTTAAAGGACCCTGTTAGCATCATTTGCAGCTGCTTCCTTAAAATTAACAGATATATTTTTTTATATGTATCACACAAAAAATAGTATGAGCACTATTGCAGCTGTGTAATTTAATACAGCATGTGGTCCATGTCATATCAGCAGCACATCTGCACCCATGTTGGTGAAACACACCAGGATTAGCTCATTTTCCCATAATGCACCCTGAGAGGTGATCTGATTGAGATGACCTTAAATGACTGGACCTCATGGCCAAAAGCTGAAAGAAGTAACCTAAAGTCTATTTTTTTTTCAACGTGCACTATTATTCAAAACTAATATGCAGGGTATAAAAGCCTGGCGTCAATTCTCGGTGCTCGAGTTATACTTAAAAATGTGTCCAACCTTTTACTGTAAAATATTTTTAAATTGGCACACGGTGCATTTCCAGTGAGAGACAGTACTCCGCTTTTTATGCTTTGTTTATTTATCAATTTGGTAAACTGTCAATCAGAATTTGAGCCTTCTTTTTTTTCCTTGCGTACAATTAGTCTGCCTGTGGACAAGAAAAATATTCAGAATATTTAAAGAGAGAGAGAGAAAGAGAGAGAGAGTGAGAGAGAGGGGAAACGAGAGCCTTCAAATCATTCAGATTTTGACTGCCATGTTCTGAATAGTTGCCCAAACTGGAAATCACTCTCTTCAATTAGCCAGTTGGACTGCCAAGGAAGACAAGCAAGTGGCCTGTGAAATTATCTTGTAACCCAATTCCACAACTTTGGAATGGAGTCTGAAACTACAGAATAATTTATGTGGCAGACGGGTCAGCGGTGGTTCACCTTGAGCAGAGCATCTGTCTTGCGAGCCTCCTTGGTTTGTCTCTTCCTGCGTTTCCCCCGTCCTCTGGTGGCTAAAGTTTTTTTCTCCCCCCCTTTCTTTTTCTCTTTCTTCTTCACATGCAGCTTTGGTCATGATCCAAGCACAGTGATGTCATGGGACAGTGGTAGTCACAAACACTGAATCATTTCAATATCTCAGCTTTGTCACACACTCTGAGAGTTTCTGTGAAAAAATGAGAGAAGATGATCCAGTCAAAAGAAAGAAAAACTGTTTAATAGATAAACAAAAAGTGATAAAAAAAAAAAAGAAAGATTTTTGTGTGTTTTGCTGTCACACAACATTCAACACACACGATAAACTGCAAAAAGGTACAAAATTACAATAATAAATTTACATTGACTGCCTTTAGAAGGTAAAAAATAAAGCAGTCCCACACGCTGTCTAAAACTGCCATACTAAACACCCATAAATAGCTTTTACTGGCCATATTAGTAACCCAGCACCAAAATCAATAATGATTTGTGGTAAGAGCAACAACATAGTGAGAGAGGAGAGTCAAATTGCCAGCTGAAGATTAATTTAACGCCACTCCTAAATCCTCTGAGACTGGAGCGTGGTTCTTCTCTGCTGTTCCTGAGCCCCAGTGGCTTGTTTGAAGCCGTCTTTGATTGACAGGTACAAATCTGTGAGAGGAAGAGAAAGCTTTTTTTCACTGCTCGGACCAGATGGTTGTGATAATTAACATGATACTGTTTCCATCGCAGGGGAAATCACTGACACAAGGTTGGTCATATTAATAGGTTAAGGTATACTGTATGCTGCGGAGACGCTGCACAGTGCACTCACATAATCTGATTATAGGGGGAAAGGTTGATTTAATGTGCTAAATCATTTGATTAGAACTGCCAAGTCACATTTGGGGAATGCCATTCAGTGTCAGGGCAGTGGAGGTGGGCTGTCTGGTGGTTTCATCATCTTCATTCTTAAAGAAAATATGTTTCTATACATTTCTAACTATGGTGTTTGTACGGCTTGCTGGTATACCCAGTACCCACGTCAGCATGTCTCTGAACTGTGTGTCTCATTCAGAGCCTGAAAACATTTTGTCATATTGACATGTTGATATTAAATAATAGATAAAGTTTTGTCTACTGATGTGATTATTTATTGACAGCTCTGTCACAAGCAGTGGCTGATTTTTTTCGTGTTGAAGAAGAGGGTGGCGTGGAAGTAGAGCACTTTTCCATCAGTTGTACTCACATTTTTACATTTAATCTAAAAAGGGAATCTCATGATTTGTGTCAATAAGCATGTTTGTGTATCCTAATCTTCGTAGCATCGTGCCATCTTTGCACAAACTCATAATTTATACCCTTTATAACATTATATAGTAGTAAGGGACTGTACAAAAATTATTTGGGTGGGGAGGAGGCAGCTGAGCTTAGCATATGCTTCACTTTCTTCAGACCCTCTGCAGAATTATTAATATTTTCTTTGCACCCCCTCTTTGGCTTTGAAAAGCAACATTCTCCATTTATTATCTCAGAAAATGGCACCATGGAATTGGTACATTGGAGTATTTGAGATGTTGCTCTATAAATAACAAAACCAACCAAATGCATAAAGCTCAGTGGAATAATTTCACATAGCCACCACACACATTAGTGTAGTTAGTAGTGTAGAAAGTAGAATTAGCAATTATCAAAATTATGGAAAGCGTAACAAAATGAGGTGTCCTTTTCATTGAATATTCCAGACTTTATATCTTTATTTTCAAATAAATAAGAGCTGCTGTCCCTTTTAATGACACATTTAACATTTGTATGACACATTTTACTTTACTGTAGTTCTGCTTTCTTTCAAAATGTACTCTTTAAGGGATAAAATGTTCTCTCTTCAAACCTGGCATACTGACCCATTTGCTACTAGTTGATTTAGATGAGGACAATAAACCTCTGGTACAAATGATTTTTGTCTTTATATGGAAAATGCACACTTATGACTTGTGGTGCACAAAAACTATTTTTAATATTAACATTTGACCTTAAAAAAAAAGAATAAAATCTAACTATAAAAAAAAGTCAAAGAGCATCCCCTTCTCCCCCAAAACTGTTGAGAGTACCCTCTAAAGCAAAAAGAAAAAACCTTCCCCCTTGTGTGACCCCCACTCCTCCTGTTAACTTTCATACAGTCCCTAAATAACACGTGATTGCATCCTAACAAAGTCACAGTAAACGATTATCAGTCTTGAATGATCTACTCCTGCTGTAAGTTCACTGAGTGTTCCCAGCTGTTAGAAATAAAAGTGTGTTATCCCAATATTGTGTTAAATTTATGACAAAAAATTGAAATTGAATCATTGCCATAATAACAGCTGCAGTCTTCCTCTTGCACTGTTTAAGTGAGCTGCTGTGCTGACCGAGTAATATCACAGGGAGTCTGGCATGACAAATTACTAGGTTGATTTCTTTAAGGGATCACACATGTCCAGTGGCGCTGGGAGTGACAGCCATCGGTTGGACGGGGACTCTATCCTTAAAGAGCAGCCTCAGCAGCTCAACTTGGACATCAGTGTTATGAGTTTGCCTGCTGTGGTGTCACCCTCTGGCTGTTGGGGATTGGTTTGTCTCCAGAGGATGTAAGGTCTATGTGTGTGTGTGTGCGCAGAGGAGAGTGATGTGGTGTGCTGGGTGGTGGTGGCACATGTCTGTTTAGGTTCTCAATGTAGCTGCAATATATATATATATATATATATACTTATACATACAGTATATACAGTATATACACTGTAGAAGAGAGAGACAGGGAGAGAAGAGAAACATGTCTAGCAGCTGAAACAGAAAGTTGTTCAGTACCAAACTTAAGCTGCACAGTTTTTATATTGTTTTTGCATAACACAACATAATTCTTTGCGATTTTCTATTCAAGCGTGTGTCCTTGAGTGCCCTGGATGAAGCACTGCATCCCAATGCTGACACCCACAGTTTACAAAGTCCTGCTGTACTCATTGAAAGCGGCCCCTCCAAATGACATAACACTGCATTAATATGATTCATGACTTTTAATAGCGATAATGTTGAGTTGCTGTCCTTGGTAAGATGCTGGTGCTGGTTGTGGCTGAATGCTCCAGCTCTCCAGCCCCCCACCTCACTCCCCACCCCCTCACCCATCCATCCAGCCAGCAGCTCCAGCAGCAGTGAGCAAACAGATGTCTGAGAGAGTGCCCACTCCGCTGCTCGAGCTGCCAAAACCACCCGCGGCCCTGGAGGCCTCAGCGCCAGCTCTCCGCACCACCATCCAGTACCCTTCCCTCCCCACCTCCTTCCGTTTACCAGGGAGATATATAACATGCAGTGCACTTTGAAACAAAGCACAGCAAGCTAAAAAGCAAAATACATTGAAAAAAAAATGAAATCAAAATGCCACACATCCCCAAAGCATCTTAAGATTACACCGAAATGTTAAAGTCGAGGGGAGTGATGAAAATACTAAAAGAGGGCGGGATGAACAAACTATGCTCCTCCCAATGGGAGTGAGTAAATCTGTAAACAAAGGCTTTTTTAGAGGAGGAGGAGGAGGAGGAGAGAACCACGGGGCAGTATATTCTTACCGCTAATCTCACTGTCTTTTTATGTGGTCAAAAGCTGAGATTGTGACACCTCCAGGGGATAACCAGCAAGCCTTTTATGGATTAAAATCATAAATATCCGTGCTCATTTCAAGGAGGTTCATTTCTTAAAATAATAGTGTTGCATTATTAAGTAAGGAGAAAAATGTATGTGACAGTGGAAGGTGAGGGAATGCAGCCTGTAGAATGAATGAATTAATCAATGACTTTCTGTGGGAACCTTTAACATTACCCCCAAAATGACCTTTTAGTGCTCAATTCTCATATCTATTAATAAATAAGCTCAATTTCTACCGTAAATTTGTCATTTCAATAATATCTTTATAAATATATAATTAACAACTGAATTAAAAGTCAGACAAACCGAAGACACTTGCTTCCTGTTTATGCTGTACTTTTCATCCTTTATTTCAAATGTGAAAGTGTGAGCTGGATTTGTTCTGAAGTAATGTTTGTAAAAGTTCTCAGTACTTTCCCATTAATCTTTTTTTTTTTTTTTTTTTTTTTTTTTTTTTAATTCTGCCCAGCCTGCATGGGCTTGCAAAACACCACAAATTCATATAAGTCAGATTCCGAGTGCAGCAGATACATTTTCAAACAATACTAACTCAACTCCAAAAATTAAGAAAACCAAACTTCCACAATCAGATCTTCAGACATTCACCATCTGACACAAAATTCACCAATCACAGCCATCCATCTAACTTTCTTTCCTAACCTATTCTTTCATACAAAAAAAATAAACAACTTTTCCAAATTTGGATCATCTTTGCCTGATTTTTTGTGTTTGTGAAGGCATTTCATCAAAAAATTAACTCTCTTTAAATCACAATAGTTTGTACAGTAAAACAGAAATCACACCATTCACACACATCTGTTTTGCTCCTGAGAATTTTTCAATCTGCCAACCTCACTGGCCAGAGGAAGAATACCACTTCTCAGCTGTGAAAGATGTTTAGCTTCTGGATAAGCTGGTATTTTAATTTTCAACTGAAACAGTGAAAATGCAGAAAATATGAATTGAATGCATTAAGTTAATGATATCTGTGTGTCCACTGATATTCATCATCTATGAAGTCTTTCTTTAGTAGTAGAATAGCTCAAGTGAAAAGCAGCTGTTATAATATGAATCTAATTCTGGCTGTAAATCCACTACATCAATTTATATGTGCACTACATTATAAGTGACAGTGTGACTCACTGTAGTGATCATGTCCATGTTTCAGTATATCACTGTTTGTATGCCAGTCAGAGGTTTGTATGCCAAGTGTCCAAATGACATATTTGCTCCTTTATACATGAGCACCTCATGTGTTTTGACATCCTGTGATTTAATATTATTCATTTTTATGAGGTCAAGTAAATTATATTTGATATGTGTGGCTGATCTTTTCCCCCTTTTCCTATATGTGCATGAGTAACTGAGGACCCACATCTGAACGCAGCATTATAATACAGTCTGTTGATGTATTTTATAAGTGTGTCTGCTGGTTTATTACATATGCAGAGGCATCAGTGCACAGCAAAATGGAAAAATGCATCAATATATTCACAGAAAGGCAGGCCGTAGACAGCTCAGAAAATAAATCTACATCTGCCAGGCTCCATGCAAACAGCAGAGCCATCCTTAATGGTGAAACCATCGATGAAAACAGATAAAAATATTAAATATTCAGACATTCCTTTCACCCAGTATCAAAAGCGTCCAGATGTGGGAAGCTGAAGTTGTTATCATGAAGCCAACGACAGGCATTGAAAGAAATTCCTCTGAATTTTCAACCATATAAAAGTATTTTATGGCATGCAAATAAATGGTAATTTTTGACTATGGAGAAAAAAAACATGCCAATAAACCCTATCATTTGGGACTAAAACTCCACAAACAGGAGATACTTTCAATTTGCTTTGCCTGTCTCCCCGCGTTAGATGCTTGCGATTGCCGCGAAATTAATCCATTTAACAATCTGTGGCTTAAATTTGAGGATTTCCAGTTTTTTTAGAATATCAATAAGTTCCAATTGAAGAGAGGATTCTTTTGCAATTCAGGCATGTGCAGGCGATAACGGCAGAGTTGGCATGAAGAGAGGCAAAGATGGATTAATTATGCAGAGAACATGGAAATTCTGCTTATCATCGCTTAGCAAAGGAGCCCAGCTCACATAATCAGAAAACGAGGATGAAAAAAAATAACAATGCAATGGCACCTTCCAGCCCATCATCTTACAAGTTAGATTTTTCCTGTAATTAAAAAGTAACATACAATTATATTCATATCTCATATGCAGACTATGAGTGGGTGTATATTAAATAATTGCATTGGGATATAAGGGTTGAAGTAAAAAAAAAAAGGAGAAAAAGAAGTTAAAAAAATCTTGTCTCACAGGGGTGTAGCTCCCCTGGGTTGGATTGAACTACTTAGAAACTGAAAAACTTAAATTATCTTTGGAAAGCAAACAAAGACAAAGGCTAAAGAGAGAAGGCTGAAGCTACTGTATATTTACTTATGTTTTTGAAACGTGCTCTTGGTGCATTTTGCAAACAAGAATAATAATGTCTAAAGGCAGTTATGGTAAATCCCCTCTGAGGATGTATGATATGGAAAGATATATGCTGCATTTTGTTTCTCATTTCATGTCGTCTTCAGATTTCACCATCACAGCTACGCGTTCCTGGATGTCGAGGAGCTGTGTTCAGCCTGCCAGTTCTGTGAGGAGCAGCTAATATGTGCTGGGCTTATGCTTGCATTTCTCTTATTCCTTAAAGAGCCGCAGATTAAACTGTTAATGTTGTACAGTAGTTGGTTACAAACAGGCGAGAGGTTTTAAAACCTCTTCTTCTAAGACACCTCTGGTAAAAAAAAAAAAAAAAAAACATTCAGCATTAAGGTCAGAGGTTAATGCTATAGCTGCCTCGGCTGCAGATGAATCCATTATGCAAGTTGGATTTACAAGCTCATTACTGTGAAATGTAAAAATGTTGCATGCTGGGTGAGTGGAATGATGGCTGTCTTTGTACCCACATGCTTACAGTCGACCCAGAATCGTGGCAGTTTGTGAAATAGTAGCAAAATTTAATCTATTTGTGTACATGAGCATGAATTGTCCTTTTTTTTGTGACCTACAAATGGAAAATTCCTGTCCATGTATGCAAATCTATGGAATACATTTTTTATTTGCATTTAACAAAATCATGATCTTTCCCTCACCTCAACCAAAGTGCTGTTGATGCCTAAACCTAAGCATAGAGTGGACACAAACTCTAATTTCACAGTCCTGCGTGTTGAACGCCTGCCATCCACCTTGATTGTCTTCCTGTGTGGTTCATAAACGCAGTGCTTCAGTCGCTCACAGAAAACTGGTGCAGGCATGAAAGACAGTCCTGCTGCCTGTCATGAAAAAAATTTCTGTCCATATGCATGAATCCTATAGATTACATTTCTACACCATTTCTGTAATTCTGTTTCTGAGATCTGGCTGGTGAAGGTTATTGTGTTTGTTTATAATGTTGAATTTTGCACCTTCACGGCACATAGTAGCTAAAACACGTCATATCCTAGCAACGACATAAGAGCACTAAAAATCTTACACGAAACATCCAGAAGTGATGCCCCCAATTAGGAAACATAGGGTGGAAAACAGAGAAGAGGTATCATGTTGTGTTTCATTTTCATGTGAAATGTTCGTCAAAAGTCAAAATCTCGAGACAAAGGGGAGTAAGGACAGTGTGTGTGTAAGACAGTGATTCCAGCTCCTGTTTGGTAATTGTGCTGTCACGTGCTTGTAGTAAATTATGGACCCACACAAGCATCTCACCCCATCCTGACTTTTTGATCCGACCCCAAGAAGCCAATCCCTTGAAACTTCTCGAATCAGTCTTTTTTTTTTTTTTTTTTTTATCCGAGATAGCTTTCCAGTTCACTTGCAGATTGCGGCGGCCTTTCAGACAGCGCACCTGTTGCTTGAGCCTTGATTTCGCTTTTTGATCAGAGGGCCCTTTGACAAAAGAGGGAAAGAAGAGGCTGAAGAAGAGGGAGAGGCAAGAGAAAAGATCCTTATCGAATGCTCTCCACCGGACAATGAATTTTCCCCAACCATTCAAATGTATCTGCAGAATGCTTGAGTGATTCATTACAGCTGATTCTGAAGTGTGACAATGGACCTCAGAAATGAGTGATGGTATCTTTTTGCTGATTTCATTTCCCTGATCCTCCTTATCCCCCTGGCCTGTGTACCTCTATTAATTAGAAAGTAGGGATTTCCACTCATCAACTGATGGGTTTCATGCTCTGCTCTGTCACAAATCTCCTGTCCACGCTATCTCTCTCCCTCCAACCCATGGCTGCTTCGGAACGTACGTACTCCGCTCCAGCTTCAATCTCGGCTGCGTGTCAGGGTGGCTTTGGCGATTCATAAATATTTATAAACCGATTAAGAAAGAATAATAAAGTTATAAGACAGTGGTTGGTTACCCTTGAACAGTGCTGTGGATGACTTCCTGAGGAGGGGGAAATGTGATCATCCTTTCTGCTGCTTTTTTTTTTTTTTTTTTTTTGCTGCTGTTTTATTAGGAAATCATTCTTCCTCACCGTTTTGAACAAAACTATTTATTATTTTATTACTCACTTGAGCAACCTCATAAAACAATTATTAATATGACATTTATAATGATTAGCTGCCATATGGCCAGAAGATTCATAAATATGCAGTCAGAGTGCAGCAGTATTGAACAGTAACAGCAGGTTGATGTGAGCAGAAGTAAAATGACAAACTAATGACATTTTAACCCTTGTGTTTTGTTGCCATTGAGCTCATTATTCGGAGTCCCTCAGACATTACTGCTGAATATGCCGCAATTAAAATTATGATTGCAAAATCAAGTATGTTCTTTCAATTAAATATGTTTTTCTTTTCTTTTGACCTTATTAAATACCAATATGTGGAAATGCACTGAAGTGGTAACCCTCCCCTTCAAACACTGAAGGCAAGAAAAGATGGGAATGCAGTGCTATCACATCAAATAAGAAAATATTTCATGGTTTACAGTATGTGTTATATGAGCTATGCAAGGACACATGCTCTTTTTTGCTTGTTTGTTTGAAAAGGCACTCACAGACAAATAAGCATGTTACAGCGTGTATGTAATGTTCATACAGTGTTGTTACTTAGTGCATGTTGAGGATCAGTTAGACTCCAGTGAGGTCAAACTCCCTGTCAGACCTCTCATGGACAAACTGTTCTTAAACACTTAGAGTAAAATACAACTCATTTGGAATTTGGGAGGGTTAGGGCTGTGCAAAAATCACAGTCAACACCCATCACAGATAAAGAGAACATGAAACAGTTTATTTAGCTATGTTTTACATCTGAGTTCTCTGTTCAAAATCATATTTATAAGCAATTTTCCATTAATTAATTTACTGTAGCGTCATAGAGCCAATGCATGCTGGTAGACTAAAGGTATTTATTGTAATGAATTAAACAGCTAAAGAAATAACTACAAATGTGGAGTCAGCCTAAGGTGTTGTAAATCTAAGGCAAAACAAAACTACATATTATGTTTAGAGGCCAATGCATTATTGTGTATTTTTTATGTGTTAATATATTGGTTATTAAAAAAGCGACCAGGCTACTATCTTTTATTTGAGTGTATCATATCTAGGATTGCAGGAAATCTACTCCAGAGTATGATATGCAAGTCATTTGAGCTTGTTTTTAAAGTAACAGTTGGATAGTTAATTGGGATTTTAAGAATGTGACAAATCTCAGGGCGGCACTTATCTCCGACTACAAAACATCTCATAAAATAAAAACAGCATTCGCAAGAGAAGAAAAATGCTCAGCAAAGTAAAAAGCCTATATTTGCTATCAGAGCAAATGACACATTGCGTAGTTCCCAGAGCACCTCTTGCTTAGGTTTTTAGGGACAGTCTGACTCTTGAAAGTGCCATTAATTATTAATGATACCCAGCACAGCTGAAATGGGCAATTTCCCTGTTGTCTCTATGACTAGAAGGGTGCTTGAGGGCGAAGACCTGCAATTAGCTGTTATATGTGGGTGGCCATTCTAGACAGCATCAACTCTTGTTAGTAGCATGACTGCAGAGGAAAGGAGACTGAACCCCAAGACTAATTATCCTTTCCCTCTCCCTTAAATATGAAGACATTAAAGTTGATTAGTCTTTCTAATTAGGTTATGCTTTTTGATACCGCTTATGTTTTTCGCTTCTGGCTTTTATGTATGATAATCTCTTTTTTGCATACTTGCCTACAAAGTTATTCCATTGTAGTCACACACACTGGCATCAGGAAAATAGAGACAGGAGCACATTTTGGGTAAAGGCTGCATTTCTACATCCGTGTGTTTAATAAATATTTTGTATGTAGCTGTTTTTTTCTTGCAACATTTTTGGCATTTTTTGGAATATTCCAGCGTGTGAATTGATGTTTCTGTGGAACAAAAGGAACAGTAAGTCGACTTGTACATGCACCGAGTTTACAGAGAAATGAAACCACAAGAGCCACTTAACCCAAGATGCTGCGTTCAAATAACAGCTAAATCTGATATGCCAACCCCTCTCCCCCTTTGCAACGGCACACAAGGACATGACTGGGCAGAAAAAGGAGAGTCCTCATCTGTAAGATTAGGTTTGGCAACTCTACTCCTCTCCTCTGGATGTCAGATCAGCAGAGTAAATTATATTGAGATCCTCTCAGAGATGACAGATGAAATCTGTCTCTTTGGGCTTGACGTGGAGCTGCAGGTGATACATGATATGTGATAAGGCGGTGATGTCACGGCCGCAGGTGGCTCCCCCCCCCTCCTCCCCCTCCCCACATCCCCTCTACTTGTGTGGAAAATGGCAGCACTGTGAGCAGCTCACAGAGAACTTTTATCTCTCCCCATCTGTGTGGTCTCAGGCGCGATGATCTTGGACTCCAGCCATCTCAACCTTCATGCCATTTAAGAAAAAAAAAGAAATGGGGGGGCAGCATGAGGGAGAGAAAAGAAAGGGAAGAAAGGGAGGGGGGGGTAAAGAAGGCTTCCCGATCCTGCTTTTAAGTTTGAGGGCAAGCGAGCAGCTGTTTGACATGTTTTTGTTGGGCACATAGCCGTACATCTCATTTAAAAGCAGGATTGAGTTTTCATTTTCTGACACTTTGCCTTATTATACCTTGTATTTATATATAATTATTTGCGATATCTTGCTTATTTTAAAATTTTGTGTCCACCTTCTGGCAGTGAGAGTAATTACATTGTCGACGTGCCTGTTACGCCGAACTCCGCTGTACTCATAGTTCCTCCAGCCTGAAGCTACAAGTTGCTCCTCCCTTCAGCTCAGGAAAACCAATCATTGCTGACCGGCATAAACACTACTGGCACACTAGCCTGGTAATGTCGCCATAGACACCAGATTTAAAAACTACTGTGAGAGATTTACCTGCCGTGATCAACATTGTGTGAACTCGTTTGGCGAAGACTTGAATGTAATTAATTTGTAAAAGTCCTGCCCTCCAGCTTTAACATATTTAGATTATTGAACTTCTAAATTAGCACTTTAAGGTATATTTTTTTCTTTTTCTACATATAATGTGTATTTTAATTTATTTTTATGGTTATGACGACTTGTGTGCTTCATTGCATGTTCCTAACAGTGTTTGCTGTAATGGCAATATAGCTAACTCAAAATTAAGAAACTGAGGAAAATCAATGACTGATCAAACGTGATACATTCTGATAATGTTCTGAACTCTGTGAAGATACAGAAGAAAAGCACTGAACAAATAAAAATTCTTTCTAAATTTAAATTTAAAACTGGCTCATGAGAAATAGATACTTCACAACTTGTCATATTCCAAATATGTTCTAATGAATGGATTATAAACTGGATGTTATTTAGCACAAATATTTTTTTTTTTCCAACAATTGATTTATCAATGTTTGAGTTGCTTTGGCCATGTTGGCATTATTTCACCACTGCAGTCAAAAGATGGTTGTTTCATTCTTTTTATAATTTGCATTCAGTCACCTATTTCAATAGTTTATCCATTGCTTTCAGCTAACTGTTATAACTATATATAACTAGCTGGTTGGGAATCACTGCTTAGATGGGAAAACGTCAGGCTGCTGAGACAAGGATAAAAATATCCAGGTTTAGACTTACAAGCCTATGCTCGAAGCACAAAAGGAGCAATAAAAAAAAAAAAAAAAAAAAAAAATGATGTGCAGAAAAAAAAGTCAAGTCAAGTTAAGTTGGTTAATGGCTTCGCCCAGCGCTGGAACAGAAGGGAGGGTATTTTCTTGCCAAGCCTTCCTGAACAAACAGGTACACCTGTAGTTTTTGATAGGGACATCTTCACACTGCAGACACTGAGTGGAGCTTGAAGGACTTATCATTTTGAAATGAGGAAAAGTAAATATATGTTGCTTGTCAATAATTAGGAATGCCTTGCCTTTTGTTTCTATGCAGCAACTATGTATGTTGCTGTCAATGTGCCATTTCGGACTCAGCTGCACTTCAGAGATATAGAGGCTGGGCATGTTGTCTTCCCTGTATTGTGATATTACAGCTTGGCACAGTTCTTTCATGTGAAAGGATAAACACTGGCTAACAGTATATCAACTCTGAGCTCGTGTGTGTTTATACATAGAATAGCTTTTAATATGGGCTATAACATCAAAGATTGTTTTAAGGTTATTCAGTACAGTAATGCTAGAATTCAATTAATTTCGACGATTGTCTAAGCAAAATGAGACAGGAGGGCAGCGCTAAGGCACAACATTCAGCTAAATAGCTTTGAACTACAGATAGTTTCCATTAATTAAACTGGATTGCAAGTTGTTTAATCAATTTCAGAGCCCCAAACAGTGACAATCAACCGCCTGCAGTCAGTGTGTGCACGTGCACACGTGTGTATGTGTGGGTACGTGTGTGTGTGCACGTGCGAGAGTGTGGTCAAAAAAAGAGACAAAAACGAAAGCATTTGTCTGTTTGCAATGCTACCAGTGGTGCTGGCGTATAGGGTCTCACTAATTAACCTCCACGTTGATAATGTGCTTAATTACTTTATATTGTGATTTAGTTTCTTCCTAGAGGTTATTCTCTCTTTCAGATTGCAGAAATAATCTTACATGCCTCAAAGGTGTTGAGCGGAGAATGCGATGCCCCAGTGAAACGCCGGTGCAAGCAGGCATCTGTGGATAGACTTTGTGATTACCACCGCACTGACATCAATGGAAACCGTTTGACACCTGGCCCAGAGAGAGGGCAGCATCAGGCTGCAAGAGCTTTGATTAAATGAAAAGAAAAAGACAAGCATAGTCGAGGGGGAAAAACTTGATGTAATTTTGTCTGATCACAACACTGGCCCTGTGTCCTATCAGGCAGAGGACCTCTCATCACCTTTAAATTTCTCTGGGCTCATGAAAAGACCAGACACAGGTTTGATAAAAAATGAAAGAAAAAAAAACTATGGCAACACAAAATGGGGTGGAATGAGACTCTGATCCTCTGCCTTTTGATATCTGGTGGAGTCACTATGCAACAATTTACTTGTAGTACAATTTAAAGTCCTTTGAATTCATGCAGGCTTGCACCAAAGGGGATACGGTGCAGTGAAAGTGGAGAGGGGGAACATACGGAACTTTTTTTATGAAATATTGAAAAATGCAAACGCTGATATGCTGTATCAGCGACGTTGCGCACAGATTTTAAATGCATTTTCGCACATAAACCACAAGTTAGACATGCAAAAGAGAAAGCTAGCGGCAATAAGGCGGCAGAATGACAATAGTTTGTATTATGACAGTCTCCCTGCACTGAATGCAAGGGACACATTAGCTCAGTCCAGCGTGGTTTATTTATGGAACAATACATTACAAATTACCACAGTGCTGAAACTGAGGAAAATCAGCTAAATACACCTTCACTTGGTAATGACATGGGATTGTTCATAGATAACAACACACACCTGCATCTCTTCCTCTCTGCGCGAGCACAATCGCAACCCCCCCCCCACACACACACACAAACAAACACACCTCCCCCCCTCTGTTTGTTTTGTTTTGGGCAGTGAGGATAACACCTGCCTCTTCCCAGTTAATGGTCTTTTTAATTCATGGCTCAAACCCATTTAAAGGCAAACCCTTTCACAATTTTCTTAATTTCTGATGTCATTTCCACCCTATAATTACTGTTCTCTCCCTCATATTTATCAGTCAATGTACCTGCAATGAAAATATAAGACCTTGACACCACTTTTGCAGAATCAAAATAGTATTTAATTTGATGTCTTTGGCCGTCAAACAACATTGTTCGAGGGACGTAATTAGGACAAATTTATCTTTTTTTTTTATTTAGGGGATATTGCCAAGACATGTGGGACCTTTATGATAAGAAGGGGGAAGAAAACGTTTGAACACCGCTGCCCAGTATCTCATGGTTATTGTGACTGGCTTTCAGTAAAATTAATGGTGTGGGGGAGATTGCAGTGCGGCCGTGGTAAAACAGGATGCAGATGTGGTTACAGGGCATCCAGGTAAGGAAGCAGTCATTTCCTAAACACAGCGCGGATGCACGCTGCGTGCACGGTGTAAATGTGAGGGGCAAAATAGGAATTTGGATCATTGTCATCGTGTGTTCCTATTACTCCCACCGCTCTCTCTTTTGTCATATTTGCCCCTTGACCCACCTCGCTATTCTCTGGACAAGTCGATTTTTTTCCTGTAGTTTTTAAGACTCCCACGAGCCTGGTTCGATTGATACCTATCTAGCATCAGAGAAATGCTTTGGCGATACAAAATGTCCTTAAAATGGCCTTTGCAAAGTTTATAAGAAATCTGAAAAAAAAATTAATATCAAAGCATCCTGTTACTTCTTACTGTAGTTAATGACACCCTCATCCTGTGGAAATAAAACGGGGACACTTCTTTATTTCTAACACTTTTTGGACTGTGCTGATCTATATGCACATGGGGAGGAATATGTGCTAGACAACTGCTCCCAGCAGAGTGAAAAATTACTCCTGCTCCTGTGTACAGCCAGATTTTCTGTACACAACCTGCTATATGTTATGTTGTCAAGACTGATTTTTTTTTTCCGTGGCAAAGGAAAATTAATTGCAAAGAGGGACGAGAATTTGTTTTCATATTGGCTTGGTGGCTCTGAGTGCCAGGATGGAGGAGGACAGCTGTGGGGGAAGGCTGGCCGACCCGCTGCCTTCTGCCTCTCCCATGCCTAGCTGCACAGAGTCTGTGACAAAACAAGCCTCCAGGAATACTGGGCAAACACTGAGAGCCTCTCACTGGGATCCGCACTATTTCCTGAGAGCACCCCAGCCAAAAAGCTTCACACTTCCAATACTGTCTTCACTTCTTTTTCTAAATTGAATTGTTGCTTCCGCTATCAAAGCTATGGAACAGTCACGATCAGAAAACGCCTGTTCAGTCGGTGGCAAATATGAGCGCGGCGTCGCTCGGCGAGGTGCTGCAATTGCAAACAAACATGTTCTTTTAGCACGCTTTAACAACTCGCAACAAGAAATAAGGTCAAGCATGTTGTAAGTGATTCCACCTCTTCTCAATCTGCGTGTGCTCTCACTGTACGAGGCTGTCGAGGCTCAGCCAGGAGAGATGAGGGAGATAGTGGAGGCTGAGGTAGGAACCATTTTCACACTGCCACAATTACAGGAACCGTCATTACATTGCTCACTCTTACTCAAATACAGATAGAAGCCCCAAAAAATTATGCGCAGGCTAGGAGGAGAAAGTGGCTCACTTCTGTTTGCTAAATTAATCGCTTCCTAAATGGCTCCAGGCCAGGCAAAGTTAACATTTGCAGTTTCAAAGGTTTTCAGCGCTTGCAATGAGCCATGAAATTACTGCATGCCGTCGAAAATGGCAGCTGATGAAAAGCCCAAGGAGCAGGTCCCACAGGCAGAGAGAGCTTGGAAGTGAAATCTTAAACACAAAGTCTCATTTCTGATTCGGATCATGGTGAAATTCAGAACCAAAACTCGAGAATGTACGAGCCCATGTCCGAAAGCAGGACAGGTTGCGACAAGACAGATGACGAACAGCTGTTTGCGGCCCGGCAGGCTCGTCCGGGCTCAGAGGAGGCGAGGTGAGCGCAGAGGTTGGGTAGAAGGAGCGTAATGATGATGTTGAGGTGCTCAGCTGCAGCCAAAATGGACTGACCCAAATTAGGTTTGATTAAATCACAGGGGTGATGCTGCAGTTCTGCAGCCATCATTAACATCAAAATGATTATGGCGGAAGCAGTTTGGCTCAGCTGAACCAGACCAATTCGCACCAACAGTCTGACACCAGAAAACATTTGCATTTTGATGTAAGCACGTCCACATACATGTGAAACATAAAAGAATTCATTTAGGATCCACTGCTGCTCTGCTTCCACTTTCTGAGAAATGTAGGATTTGCACCTACAGCAATGCAACCCAGTCTCCAAAAAGAGACATATGAGATCATTCACTCCTACAAGAATCCAAACAGCCAAGTGAACAAAATTAGTTCGTCCTCTCGCTCCAAAAATTACATAGGTTTGATGAGAAACAAATATCATCCTTCAACATCAAAATGTTACTGTCACTTTTGCCAATTTCTTGACTTTTTGATTCCACATTCCTCCTCAGCATACCTTAGACATGAACGTTTCCCAAAAACTCGTGCTGTGCTCGGGATCTCTAGCTCCTGCCTTGCCAGGAAAAAAAAAAAAAACTCCCCCACATATCAATCTGCAATCATGGAGCCTAGCGGACACTTTGGATTGCAGAAACTTTGACCTATTTTTCAATGTTGGAGTGACCAACCAATTTAGGAGCCAATTCGATTTTTTTTTATTGAGCATGTGTGACATGAAATTAGATCTTCAGTTAGTTGATATCTGGAAGAGTTGGCAGATAATCATTTGATGTCGAGTGTGTATCTACTAAAAGAGTGATAGTCTACCTACTCTCAGGCTAAAAATACTCATTTTCAGAATATTTCTTATTTGAGTTCAATCCAAGTGCTGGCATGTCAGCTGCAATGTAAATTAATTTTGAATTATTTGGTTAAAAACAGGGGGACACTCTTTGCGGAGACGCCACCTATTACTGCTAATAGAATTTTTGAGTATGTTTATCTTGCTGTTCATGTATTAATGACATTTAAATATGTTATGCCTCCACCATAAAACATTAAGTACTCTATTGTTAGGTCAAATTTGGAGTGAGAGAGAAGTGGTGGATGTTTATAAATGAGAGCTTAATTAATTAAAGAATGCATTACATTTTAATGGTGAATTGTTAACTCTCGCTGTAGCCTCATTAATATGTGCCCCTTGGGGATTTCAGTGCCATCGTTTCACCAGGCAACCTGCTGGCTGCAGGTCCTGTGGCTATTTTATGGTGCTGGAGATTGATAGTTGACAAAGCAATTAATCACATGGAGGAATGACCATCTCCTCTGTGTGTGTGTGTGTGTGGCAGGTGGAGGGATGATTGTTTAAATTTTCAACAGTGGTGAGCTCATGCTGTATTTTCGTGTGATTTCAGTCACCTGCGTCAGTTCAGCCACGTTATGACAAAATGTATATTCTTATTTCCATCTTGTATTGAACCATCCTTTTGGTATTTGAAATCTTATTTTGAGGTGAATGAGGCCTTATTTGTGATGCTCACAGCAATGACAAAAAAACAGCAGAAACAATGTCCAGGTTAGAACTACTAGGTCAGCGCATTAGACAGACTAACTGTGACGTTGTTTCTTGAACAGAGATGACTTTTTTAAACGTGCTTTATAGGTTATAATTGCATTCATTCCCATTGGATTAGAGATGAAGGCAGAAATCAAGACAAATATCTCAAAAACTAGAAAATGAATGCGTGGCTATACAACACAAAGTGTGAGTAAGACTTCTGAATGTATAGTCATTTGTAGCTGGCTTCTTGAAAGGAAAAACATTTTGTATAATAACACTGATAATGCAGGTGAAAAACATGTTAACATGAACACAACAAAGCCCTGTTGAGTGGGCACACAAATGACTGAGGAAAGTGTGGTGCTCTTAATCATAAAGCAGCAAAAATGTGTTTTTATAAAGGCTTCACCTAGATTACAAAATAACATATTTTCTTGCTGATTTCATTTTATTTAATTATTCATTCTTCAGTCTGCCTCCATTCTAACACTTACATGGAAAAAACAGCAATCATCGTATTGAGGAATCGCAAATTTTTAATTGATAATTAATATAATTAATTGGTGAACTGAATAGATGTAATAGATAATGTAATAGATTTCTGAACATGTATTTGTGTTTGTACTGTAGTTAGAGTGCCTCAGCAGGGAAAGTCTCTCACCATGAAAACTTGAATATAAAAGTGCCATGCTGACTGACCAAAGGGTGAATACGTACTGTAACTGAGGAAAGAGTGCCTCTGGTGTTGATAATAAAGATGTTTTTTTTTCTTACCTCTCGTGGCAATGAGCCATTGGTTTCATTTACCCAAGTTCTGAGACATCCATGTCATCCCATGATAATCCACACATCTCACTGTGAACATCTCTTCCTGAAGAATCACTGCCTGGATCTGCTATATGTTTTACATTTATGTGTTGCTTTTCCATCTTTTTCATTTTGTTCTTTGCATGAACCGACCCCCCTTTGAATGCACAATCATTTACACTGTTTGCTCATTAAAAGGAAAACGATTTCTATACCATAAATAGTTTAGTATTACAACACTGATACTGCGGGGAGAACCTCACAGCATGTGAAAACATGTTAACATGAACATAACAATGCCATGCTGACTGGCCAAAGGGCACGCAAATCCCTGCGCCACTTGAATAGTGTTGTTTAAAGCTTCTCCCTGAACCCGCTTGCTCTGAAGCCGCCATTTTCTCTCCTTTCACTCCTAATTACCATAGCCTCTCCAGAAAGTCCTCTGTTGCTCCATCTGTCCCCTCAGCCACTGACAGAGATGCTCTAATCACCTCGCATAGCAGGGCTCACATGGGAAAAGACTACACAACCACCATACTGTCTCAGATATAGAGCCGCTACTGGATGCCAATACCTCACAGGGGGTAAGCTATAAACACCGGCCGCAGCCTTGTATGGGATATGTTCAGTGATGTGTACTGAAATGGATCCATTTCATGTTACAGATCTCCCACACAGCCCAACAACACTAATGCCAAATGGGGTTTTGTATGAAGTATATGTGACATATGCCGAGCGTGCCAGCAGTCCATCAGTAGCTCACATCAAAATGACACTCGAGGGATGAAGGTCTGTTTTTGGAAGGATACTGCAGGTTTACATTAAGCGACATACTTTATGCAGGAATGAAGTATCACAGCGGGGAGGCTTGGAAGGAAAAGTATTTTTTAATGTTTGCGAGTATCAGAAAAAATAGATCTAATTGAGAGAGAGGGAGAGAGAGGAGTGGCGCGTAATTGAAAAAAAAACTTTATTTTAAAACCCTGCATGTGTTCTAAAGCCATGCCTCCACAGATCCATGCATTATTTAATCTTATTCTGTATGCCCTGCAGCTTGATATCGCGCCCTCCTTGTATTTGATTCTGTTATTCTCACCCAGGTTGACACCTCCTGACTTCTCATTTTTGCTTTACCCCCTTCTCGACGACTTTCATGTGTTCCTTTGTGGGGCGCTGCAAGTTTCCTGCAAAAAACTTTTCCCGAAGCAGAAAAGAGAAACTTTCCGGTTCTGCCAGAAAGCCTTCTCATCTTGGCGGAGGAGCAGCCGAGGGAACTCTCAAATGATGACAGCCATCGTGAAAGGGCAGATAAGCCCGTGTGGCTTTGCCTCTGATTGTATGTTCATCTCATTCTGATCCGGCCGCGATTCTAAGCCCCTGTCTCGCAGTCCTCACTCTCCCAACAGTTGATCTTCTGCATGTCATTGAAATCGTCTTATGGCTGATCCAGGAGACAGGGGGAAAGTGGCTGTTTGTCACCCAACTTCAGTCTTGGCGAGGAAGACAAGTTCGGCTGTGTTTTTTTTTTTCCTTTACAATGTGACTGACTGACCGGTTCGTTTTTGTGGTTTGTTGTACTGTAAAGTAGTTGATAGAACACATAGACTACATTGTGAATTGATCCCTGATTTAAAAAAGTCCATTCTAAAATAATTTTATCATAAATTATTTGCAGTGTATTTGGGACACTATTTTGTAATTTGGAGGCATCTAATTAGAAATTCAATGTGAAAGAAGCAAAGATAACACTCCATCACTCCATAGCCCAGAATGCAACTCAGCAGCAAGACACATTATGTTGTGAGTAAAGGTCATGGCACTCTCTCTTTTTCTAGTCTTTTCCAAGAAGAGTTAAAAACCTCTTTGGGTTAGATAATAATAATTACTGTTAACGGCTGAGTGATTGATTGATGGGTTAACAGCAGCAAGATGATCACATGACAACACATAATGTACAGATCCGTAAAATGAGAAAAAAGAACAAGTCAAAAAATATATAATTTACGTAACAGAAATGTTTTATGAAGCATGTAGTGTTCTCTGTAGCGGCCATGCATTTCCTATAAATCGCACTAAAACATAAATGTCAAATTAAACATATGACCTTCAGGCAACCAAAAGAAGGATTCATTAGGATCAGGATTCAGATTCAGATTCAAGAATGCCTTTATACCTGCCTACCTCAGACTAATGTGTTATTTCTTCTTTCAAAAGTTACATGGTCTTGCTTTAAGATCTGTTTGCAAAGGGTATCAAAGCATTATGACAAATGCGGGGAATTGCCCACTCCTGCAGAAGAAGATGAAGCAATTCGACAGATAGGAAAAAAAAAATATCAATTAACAAGAATTACAGCTTGCTCAGCTATTCACCACTGAAATGCACTGACCAGCACAGATTGATGGGATCTAACAGCGCAAGAGTATCCAAGGGTTGAGTTTATCTGTAAGGCAAGTGGAGCAAACAGGAGAGTGGAAGCAACTTGAAGCTCCTGAGTTGGTGTAAAGCGATACAGTATAGAGAAAGCTGAAAGGTTTTTTCCACTTGAAAAGGCACTGCTCCTCCACCATGGTTATCAAAGCTTAATATTTGATTTTAGTTGACCATTTTCCATTAAAAACATGATAGCCACTGTAAGAGTGACAGACCCAGGCGGAGGGAGCGCCGCGCTCACACATACCCCCACCCACCCCACAGGGAGGTACGTACCCTGCTTACTAGAGTGTGCAGGCCGAACAGTTCCCTTCACTTAACTTGACATTTCCAGCTGTACTGTCTGCGGCGGGTCCAGTGCCGTGTCACATCTATAGCCCCTGCAGTATGCACTGCTGAACGCTGCGGGTCTTAAATGAGATCCCAAAGGGAAAGCAGAGCTGAGGGTGGGGGTGTGTGTGCGTGAGTGGAGGAGGGGGGGGCATTATCTCTTAGCCGCTAATGAACAATTGTATAATTTCTATCAAAAGCAGTCATAAGGCCTGCTCAGTCTTACGGTATCTCCTCTAAATACTGTCATGATAAAGGGACTGTTAAAAGAACAGGGCTGGTGGAGGAGGTGGGGAGGAGGGGCTTGGAGCTGTCAAAAGGGGCCACTGTGGTCAGGAGGAGCGCTAGAAAGGAAAGTCTCTCCGCCTTTATCTGCCATTTCCTGCTCCCTTCCTGGCTACATTAATAATCTGTAAGAGCAGACAATCACGCACGGCCGTGAGAGATAAAACACGGATGACAAAATATCAACTTCCTGCTACAAAACTCAAAGCCGTTATTAGAATATCAGGCACAGACGGTAATTAATTTCAACTTTAATTACTTCCACTGTTCCTGTAGATTAGATCACAGGTTTGAGATGGGTTATTAAAACAACTGGGGAAATCTGCAATATAAAAAAAAAAAATGTTAATTTCTTCCAACCCCGTCTCTTAACCTGCTTGTTGAGTGATGCAATTACATCTTTGTGGTGCAGACGAGGGTTGATATGATGTAGATGAAAGAGACACCCGATCACTTTGGGTGGAAGCTGGAAGGTTTTTTTTTTACATCCAACACTTAGAGTGTTGGCATCTAAATGGTGATCATCTGATCATGAGGTTATGATGACCTCATGTTTTCTCTCTATATCGATGACAGACAATAAAACGGCTTCAGTGGAGATAAAGCAGCGACCTCAAGATATCAGCAATGTTTCAGTAATGCAATATGTGATGATTTTAATGGAGCTTGGCCTCAGTGTGTTACAATAGAGGGAGCAAATTGTATTATCCTGTTGCTTCATCCGTCATGGCAGAACTCGGAAAAAGGTCAATCATCATTTAAAAGGTTGTTTTAAATTTTGCTGAATAGCATTTAAACTACTTTCTTTCTGTCTTTTTTATTTAGACCATTAACCATTAATTTGACCATGGAGCTTTGCCTTGATGCTTTTATTGATTGGTGAAATGGATTAAATTGTACTTTCACTTAAAACATAGATTGATGTCATGGTACCACAAAACATGTTCACACTCTCTTTTCACCCATCTCAATATTAGGATATTGATATTGAGGTGAAAAACTCTTCTTTCCCAAATATAAGATATCTTTTTCTGGATTTCATGGACTGGCACCATCTTACATCTCCAGTTCTTCAATCCCTCCTCTCACTCAGGCCCCTCATCCTCTGATCAATTACCCTGCACCATCCCACTTTCCCAGTAAAAGTCCCGAGGGGCCCGAGCACAACCCCGTCTCCTAGAAATTATATTTACATACTTAATTGTTTTTCCCATTTGCGTTGTGTCGACAAATATAATCGCTGCTTGGATTATGTTCAAAGGCAATGTGAATGAAGCAGTGCATTTATCTACCGCACCAGAGCTACAGGGATGTGGATGTGGTGGATGGTGGACGTACAAATCACAGGACTTTGACACCAGAGTCTGTTTGTATGCAGACTCCCATCTGTGGTTTAGGCAACAAAAACAGTTTGGTGGAGGTTGGGGAAATTCTTAGTTTTGGTTAAATAATACACTGTATCTCAAGTCACTGCAGACATTTTCTGTTTTAAACCAAGACCACGATCTTTCTTTCGAAATGCTGTTGTAACTATGAGTGGATATTGTATTGCATGACTGGATATGTTGGTAGAAAACAATTGAAATATGATGTTGGTGAACATTTTATGTTCAGTATCAACATTTTTGGAACTTGCAGATATATCAATTAACAACATTTCCTCATTATATTAACAGAAAACATGATCCGACTAGCTTTAGATTACACTTCCTTCAAAACATGTTTGCTGTTGCATATGTTGAGGAGACAGGGTATCAAGAATTTTCATTGTTGGTCCCAGACTATGGAACAGCTTTACCCATTGATCACCACTTTGATATCCAATCTTAAGACCCACCTTTTAAAAATTAGATTTGGGTTCCTTTAATTCTTTAATTCTGTGAGTCACAGCTATTTACCCATTTTTGTGAAGCACTGGTCAACACAGGTTGTTTTTTTTAATGTGATCATAAAGTTATATGCAAAACCAAAAAGAAGGCATGATAAAATCACGGGAGCCACAGTTCATATACAGAATTAAGAATCTTCAGTCGAATTCATGAATTTGATCTCTAATATATTTATATATACGTTTAAGTATTAATTTGTATTGTATGAACATTGAGTTTCATTGGCGATAATGCTATTTATGAGGTACAAATTCTTCTATCACTTTCTGTGCACACCAGCATTGTTCCGTTCTCATCTCACTCAGTAAAAGTGTAGCTATAGTAAGTAAGTATATATTATATTCATACAATCAAATATAATACCATTGGTTCTCATCTTGCTTTAAAAGAAAAGGGATGGGGGGGCTGTAAACAGCAAGGGTGCAGCCAACAAGCAGTGCAACAGCTCCACAACTGCTTCAGCTACATCAAATCAAAGTGAAAGGAGAATCTGAGAGCAACACATCCCACTTGTTTTTCTTCTTGCCTCGATACTCATGGATGCACGCAGTGATATGTTTAAATGTCCCTCTAATAGAGCATTCATGGCGTTATAAAAGGGGCCATTCAGGAGCAATCCTCATCTATCAACACAACTGTATGACTTACAGTATGTGTACAGCAGATATGAGCATGATGAGGCCGTGATTTCTTTGCAGTAAATAGGAAGCCGCGTTCAGCCATGTGCCTTAAATCCCACTCAGACAGCCAGGGCTCGCTCTAATAGGACGACTCCATATCAGTTGATTCAATGCACACTTTTCTTCATCAATCAAAATAACATCAGACACCCTTTCATACTTTGCAACCTATATGCAAATAATCTGCTCCGAATAGTAATATCATATGAGCAGACAGCGTATTTGCTGTGGGATTAGAGAATGAAAAAAATGCATTGCAGATATGCCATTTCAAATTAAACGCGCAGCCTTTTTCAGCTATCTTTCTGTAGATAGTCTAATTAATTTACTTCAACTATAAATAAATATTTAGTTCCTTCCTACTGCAGCACACAGACCCATACTGGTTTGGTGCATCAAGTCTTCATTATACAGTAGTGTTAAGGGGTATGTGGGAACAGCTAATCTTAAAATCCCTGCCACACAATAAACAGAGTGACAGAAAGGAAGGATGTATGAGATAAGTCGCCAGTAATGAAACTGGATGCCAAAAGGAGAGGACAGTATGTAATGAAGAGAGAGCAGAGGGGAATGTTTAAAATAAGTTCAAGAACAAAGATAAAGCCCAAGGATGATGTTATCTGCAGGATTGAAGAAAGCATTTCAGTAACAGAATGGTCACAATCACTTAATCAGCCTGACTCCACCCAGCACCATCCCTGTCTTCCATCATATGCTTTTTCCCCTGCTCCATACAGTCAATTTTCACTGTGTGTCTGTGTGTGTGTGTGTGTGTGGGGCAACGTCTGAGTAAAAGGGTTACGGAAAGCGTTGATGGCTCTGTCATAGTGGAGGGTGGCCTTGCATTACCAAAGCACTTCAGCGAGGACAGCTTGTGAGTGTCGCTGCAAAAGATGAGCAATCCGAAACATGAAACAATGTAGGTTGAGAGAGAGAAACGTTTATAAATGTTTGTCTGTGGTCACGACTGATTTAGTCATCTTCAAAACAAACTGAAAGTAGGCTAATGTGGAGTGAAGTGAAAACCAAAGCAAGATGGGAAATCATTCGGTTATTCATACAGCACTGATTTGTAGTCAAGTGCTGTACTTAAGCACAGACTCAGGTACTTTTAATTTACTTAAGTATTTCAATTTAATGCTAATTTGCACTCCACTACATTTCAGAGGGATATGTTGTACTTTACAGCTGGAGTTACCTGTCACTTTGGTGATGAATCATTTACATCCAAAAACATGAGAGCAGCTTATAGAATATGACGCATTGTTACAGATTGGACAAACAAACTGTCCATAAAGTAAAAAGAAGTTCAACAGTAACATGATTTTCATGATGACTTTGTGCGATTAGAATTTAATTCCAACTCACTTTAACCTGAACTTTTAACAAAATAACACAAAGACATTTTTCTTTCCTCTTTTTAATTAGTTTAATACCTATTTGTAATTAAAACCGATGTTTGATATCTTTTGCACACATTGCATCTCTTTTAAGAGTTTACTTCACTTTCACTCTTGATTTCATACATATTGTATCTGAGGAAACAAGGTGAAGAGAAATTTAAATACCTTTAAGGGTCATAAGGAGAAAGATATGTTCACTCCAGTAATTCATAAAGTAACTGGATACAGGTAGTAAACAGCTACCAGACCCTGAAGAGATTTTATTGAGTTGTTAAAATTAGAGTGGTCGAACTGTGAAAACTGAAACGATGGTTACATTTACATAATCTCGCCATTTTTCGTCAGAATGAGTACGTTTATGATTCCTAAAGTCAATTTTGCTGATGATACTTCTGAACTTTTTCTTTAGAAAAACTTTTACTTGTAGAGTATTTTCACTGATACTTTTACTCGAGTAAAGGATCTGATGACCTCTTTCATCACAGTGTGAAACATGACAAAAATGCACATGAAAAGATGCAAATTAGGTTATTGATTCAGCAATCACGCAAACAGGACAAACAATGATATGACATATGCTGCTGATGTCATCAAGGTGTCATGTACTAACTAATGCTGATAAACCAGATACACACAGTGTGTTCTCATCTCTAAACTTCCTCTCCATTCACTGTGATCCACCGCTGTACTGTACAGCACCGTCTCCCCAACAAGCTTATTTCTAAAAGCTGCCGAAGCTCTACTCAAATCCTCTAGATCCCGGTCCCTGCTGGGGCCGGACCGCTGGCCAAACGGAGATCCTCAGACAAAGACTGGGCCGAAACTCCTCTTGATTTGGACGGGCACCCGGCTGCCGCGCTCCGCGCTCCGCAAACACTATAACACCATCTCTGCGCTCATTTGCGAGGCCTTTAGCTGCTCGTGAGTTCGCGATTAGCAGCGCTTTGGTTTGATGGCAGCTCACCAGTTGTAAAAGTCGGCGTGGACAGTGGCCCCCCCTCTGAGAGCGGCTGGTAACTTGGCCTCTAATGCGCCGACCCCACATGTACCAGACAAGGCCCGGTCGTGGCTACAGCAGCAGCGATGCCGCTCAACAAAGCATTTTGAAAGATAATGACACCACAGGCTGCACAAATGTTGAAAACCCATGTAAATATAGTGCCAGAATGGAAGATAAGACTACATCTGCAGTCATCCATCGCAGCTACCTGCACTGTTTTATGAAATCATGGCCTAAATCACAAAACTGTTTTCAAAGCTGTTCTCAAATATTTTTTTTTTATATCTCCTTTTGTGAAATCTTTCCTGTTTTGACTTTGACCTTGAACTTGATCCTGCAGGTTAACATCCATCAGTGTTTGCTGATTTGTTCCAGGGCAGAGAATCGTGGAAGGTGTAGCGGCGACTTCCTCGGCTGCTCAGTCTGCTAGGATCGTCTTAGTTCTTACTTGTTCTCTATTTGTTTTCTTCTGAACTAAACCAGTGTACTCACAAGTCACCGAATGAGTGTTTATTTGAAGGTTTAGATCACGACAGCAGGGCAGAGCAATCACTTCCATAAGTTACATCTTAGACTGCTTCATTACTGACTTGATGCTCTCTTCCTATTAGCACAGTGTTACATGATAGAACACAAAATCTTGCTTCAATCCAAATGTGCAGACTTACTCGCAAACATGCAGACACTTTAATGCACCTGTTACAAATAATGAAAGTGCATACCTGTATTCTGGCACATAAGGGAAGAAACATGTGTGAACAAACATGTACTTGACTCGCACTCACAGAAGAGAAGCACATCAAAAAGGGGAAATTGTTCATTATGTCAGTACCATAAAATTGTAATAGGTGCCACCTTGAGCACCTCGGTTCATTAGAACACAGCTCACAAATGATTCAACATAGGATTACAAGTGTCGTAAAATGCCATAAAATGCAGTTTGCTTTTTTAGTTGAAGGGTTTGTTTGCAGTCATAATATGCAGACATTATAATGTGTGCACTGTATACAACTTAATGTGTTTGAACATTTTAAGCCCCACTCCAGCCCGGTCCTAACCCGGCTGCACAACATCCTTTTTAATAACACATTAGATAAAAAAGTATATGCATACGGTTAAATACAGTACATGCCACACATACTCTCTCTCTCTCTCTCTCTTTTTCTCTCTCTTTTATGTATACATACACATACACACACACACACACACACACAAAAAGAAGAAAATAAAAAAGGTGGAGAGGGGAAAAAGTCCTATATTGCACCATCGCAGTCTATATTAATATTTTGCATGCGTCCTCTTACATCTCACATTATAACTAGTTGCCATGTTGTGTGAAGGTAGGATACATTGCCCCTTTTGTTTTCTCAAGCAATAAGTATTGATTCTTTAATCCACAAACCAAATGTTGGAAGGTTTACATCTTCCCATATTGGTAATAGAGCATTTAACAATAAGGGTAGAAAAGGTGATCATGTTTTAGATAGAGACAAAGATCCTATGAGTTACTCCAACTATTACTGTAAGAAATGTGTTAAGTTAGATTAAATTAGAGCAAGACCAGAACATGTGAGAGGGTAGCTGTAGTATTTATTCTCAATGCACCTGAGCCATGAGACATTCTTATAATGCCTGCCTTAAACTGAAGAAAGGGGCTTCAGTGAAAGAGAGCACTGAAGTGTTTGAAAGGAAAAGTGTGGGATAAACTTGCAGAAGGTTGATGGTTGCAGTAAGATGAAGAGGAACAAAGAGAAAGAGATTTTAGAGTTCATTGGCTGGACAAACAGTTAATATTTCTGTGCAGCGTGGCCCAGAGCGGAGCATAAGACGGTAGATCATGGTGTTTACAGCTAGTTAACAGCCCTGGACTCGGTCTGTCAGGCTTGGTGGAGGGATTGGAGGCCACCACCATCCGTGCAGACTTCAGGCTGCGTGCCAGATGCCGGGTCCTCCAAAACACGAGCTCCAGTGGAGACGCTGTCTGCAATAATGTCCACATGCTTTCCACTGCTCGCCATAAAGAAACCAATCAAGTAACTGAGGACTGCACACCTGCGAGCTCAGTTTTTTAACACCACATATTGCGTAATTGTTCATCAAATATGTTAATGATGTGTTAATAGCAGCACAGTTTGACACAACATGTGCTGCTGTTAACAGAGAAAAAATTAAAAAGTAACACGAAATATGTCTTTCCAACTTTGCAGTCACAGATTTGTTGGAAATGATGCACTGGTGCACATTTCTCGTTCCTGCGGTACAGTAATATTACACAACGACACTGTGCACAGCATGCTATTAGAGATCCAAATTTCCTCATTTTTCTGCTGCTTGGAAAAGAGAGGCTGCTGATTATGTGAATGCTGCTCGATAGATCTTCAGAGCTGGGCCTAGTGGAATGTCTCCCCTCCTCTGTTTAAACAAAGCCTGAGATAAGATTTAAGGAGAATCCTTAAGGTGATCCAGCTGCCCTCCTCCAAGCTGCAGCAGGCACAGAGCCATAATGAGGACTGAGGAAAAAGGCTCAGAGACCCACCTCCAGAAGGCAGGGCTGCAGATGAATACATTCCCTCTCGCATTTCCTTACGGCTCGTCCCCTCTCCAGAAAAAGAGACAGCCAAAGAGAGATGAGAGGAAGAGGGATGACTCTGTTTTAGTTTTGTCACACTCCTTACTATCGTTTTCCTGGTTTGTTTCAGAGTAGCCGCTGCTGTTGTCCGCCGTTAATCACGAGTTCCTGTCATTTCCCTGGCATTTTCCGTTTTGGATTTACATGTGAATTACTTGGAGAGCAAATCATTTATGTGTCACATCCATTCCTTACAGCACATTTTAATGATTACTCTGTGTTTGAATTTTCTCAATTATTCCACGTCCCCTTCTCTTCCCCCTCACTGTGGGCAGGAAAATGCATTTTGCCTTTTAATTGCATACAAAACTAAAACTGCAAAAAAAAATATGTCAACTGCCCAATTGCATAAAAAAGCAAAGCATGCATATAAATGCATTTTGGCATATGCGCGATTACATTACATCAAAAGAATGTTTAACATTTTGTCACATCAAGCTGTAATTAATGCAAAACGTATTTGCAAGAACAACACATTTCAATAAAAAAATATATTAAATCATCATTCGGCCTAATGCTGCGTGTTGCTCAGGATAATCCAGAGAGAGGGAGAGAGAGAGAGAGGGGGGAGAGAGAGGGAGGAAATAATTAGCAGAGAGAAGCGATTGCACTAATGAGAGGAGAATTTGACTAGGATACTTTACTTGACCCCCAGTGTTCCTTGGCTGTCCAAGAAAAAAAGGCTGATTTATAATTATACTCTGCAATGCACCATGAAATTGTTATTGTGGAATACCTTTTTGAAAATGTTATCAAACAATTACTTTAATTTTTCCCCCTGGAAACTGTTGCACATGTCTACCAAAATGAGATGGTGGAGCAGAGTCTCCTGCCTGTCATCCACTGCTGTTCATGCAGATGAGCTCGTTTTTTTTTTTATTATTGTTTTTTTTTTCTTCCCTTCCCCAGAGTCTCTGTTCCGAGGGATGCTGTGGCAAATAAAATAATACTCTGATAAAACTGAAATATTTTATGACAGAATGATAATCATTGCAAGCATACGTGCCACTGATATGGGGCTGTTGCGGTTGGGGGAGGAGAGGAAATAATCCTTTTTGTGGGCTTTAAAAAATGAATCTCAGTTGAATCACATCAGAGAAAAAAAACTCAAAGACAGTTCCAAGATGAGCCAACTCCAGGAGAAAATGACCTCCTCGTTTTGGTGATAAAGTTCTAGCCAAAATATGATATCAGCCTGCGACGTGACTCATTAGAAATGTGTGTATGGCGTGGAGGCAGCTCTCCCTATCTGCCAGTGCCTGGCTTGCTGACTGATAAGAGGCAAATGCAAATGTCCTGATAAGAACTGAATGCAAATATTTATGATATGATATTCCCTGGGAATTATGTGTGGATAAAACAAAGTGTTATTTCCCTGTAATTCTTTCAGGTTTGCCAAAATGTCCTTTTTTTGCTTTTGGAATTTGCATTTCTTCAAAATTGATTGGGCCTGCGTATTATGTTAAGCTATTTGTTTGCTGAGGATGGTAATTAGTTACTGTAATTACAGCGATGACAGTTGCTAAATTGTTTTTAAAGCATTACAGTGTGTCTGTGCCAGAAGATTGCAGTACTTATTTTAGGATTTAAGCATTTGCTGGAAACACTCCAACTCTAAGGCCAAAGTGGGAATTTTTTGAACTACAAAGCAGCCATTTTCTAAGCAAAGACATTTTTGAAAATGTCTGTTAATTTGCACTAATTGCTGGTTTGACTGTGTTGTGCAGTTTCTTCTCCGATCAGGGACTTGTTACTGATAGGATGTCTTGGGGGATCAAAATGGGCTTGAAATATTTAAATACATGTATTTGTTAGCTTTGTACGCTCATTTAAGTCAGACTTTTAATGTTCTCTGTCACCCAAGAAACAAATTGTTGTTGAAGGCACATTTGTAATTGTGGTTCCCAGTGTAGCCTATACGGGCTTTCAAGTTTGGTAAACATTAATTAGCGTGGACACAGACAGTTGGGTGTTTTAGAGGGCGTTTCATGTACAGCATAAACAGCAAATGTCTGCATCACATGGATCAGGGCTGCTCGAGCTGCGTGCGCTCATTTCTGTTGCACAAATACAGAAACACATGTGAAGCGGGACATATTGGAGACCATAATGACAAATTAGAATTCAAGATATGTTGTGGTTTAATCAGAGCCTATAGACATGAAGACACAACCTGCTATAGGTTGGAAGCATTTGTAGCAGCACAACAAACTGTCGTAGGGCTGCAGCTAATGATCATTTTCAGTATCAATTAATCTGACTGTTAAATTGTTGATGAATCATTTGATCTATAAAATGTCAAAAAAATGGTGAAGCACATTTTCCAGAGCCCAAATTAATATCTTCAAATTGCTCATTATGTCCAAACAGCATTTCAAAACCCAAAGATATTCAGTTTAATATCATAGAGGATTAAGAAAACAAGTAAATATTCACATTTAGGAAATGATGTCAACTAAGTGACTATAGAAAATTTGTTGAATATTCATTTTCAATCGATTGACTAATTGGCTATTCAACTAACAGTTTGAGCCCTAAACCGCTCTCTATTATAGCGAAGCACATTTTGAGAAGTGAATTAGGATTCTCAACCTCTCTGACCATTCCTAATATTTTAATTGACATTGAGGCAGCAAACACAGACATTGAGGTAATTACTGTGCGTACTCGTCGTCTCACGAGCATGAAAAAAACTATCGATTCCACCATTTTGCAAATGAAACATACACTGGTCCCACTTCTCAAGGACCCCATGGGCAACAAGCCTAGTTTCCTTCTCAAGCATTATGTTATAAGTGCATAATTGGATTTACTATTAACATAATCGGACAGCGTGCGTGTTGACTTGGAAATTCCCCTATGAGCTGCATTGCTCTTCCAAACATTATAGAAGGAGATGGTGAACGTACATCCGGGTCCCATGAGCAACTCTTTGTTTCTTTAACTTCGGCCCAGCTGTTGGAGGTTTTATACTTTCATTGGCTTAAAGTGGGAAAAAAAGACATTTTATAATCAGAGACAAATTTCTTCAGCAGCATCACAGACATGGTTTTGGTAATGATCACCTCTAAAAAAACAGGCCTGACGCACAAACCTGTATCACTATTACCATCTTTACAATAGATGGACAGTGAGTCAAATCATTAAAAATCGCTGTGTGGTAAACAAAGTACACATAATGCTACATGTCTGCTTTGTTTCAAACAAGCAGCTGCGTTATAAAGAAAAATCTATCACCTCATTGCAAAGGTAAGAAACACACACACAAAAAAGCACTCAACCATGAACAAGGAGATTCTGTAACAGCATGAGGACTCTGATTCTTATTGCCTGAAGCCAAATGGAAAGTCTACCTCAAAGACACAGATTTAAGAGGAGCATGCAGAATAAAGCCAGAGAGGGACGTACAACTCATACGTGAACGCAGCTCTATCAGTGAAACACCTCGCTATTGGCCTCGGCATGTGGGGTGAATTCCCATGTTGTGCTTCTGTTGCGTAAATACCCAGCACCCCACGAAACCAGCCTAAATCCACGCCTGCCCTGACACACACACACACACACACACACACAGCATCCATATTAGATGCACCCGCTAGTTACTTCTTAATTAACACCTACTGCAGCCATAATAATAGAATCACTTTCCCCCTTCTGAAATCCCTTTGAAATTACGCAGGATTAAGGAAAGTTGGTTGCTAAATTGGTGTGTGCATCTGTAATTTAATTGCATCTGAGGCCATTAATTAATAAGGTGCCTCCTTTAATAGTTAATGTATAATTGCTATTAATTAACAGCCAGCCTTGATAAAGTGTCACCAAAATCAAACAAAAACAATTAGCTTTTTGAGGCAAGTGTCTTTTAAAAGCCTCATTATTAGCACTAGAGGTAATATAGAGTAGTTAGAATGATAAAGAAGCCAGTGTAGATTTTAATTTGGATGGGGAGAGAGGGAAAAAAACACAGTTGACATCCATAAGGGAATTACCATGCAGTAATTATGGGATAAGCTCATTGTAACATGATAAATAATGCACTGAATCTGTCCCCTCCAGTTAGGTTGTCTCCTCTTTTTATTAGGGTGGACTTTAATTCCACATCTTGTGTTGCACCAAAGCAAATCCAGCTTCTCATCGCTGTGGTAAAGATTGAATACAAATACTAAGCAGGAACCACTGGCTTTTAAGGCAAATGTGTATTTTTGTGACTTGGGTTTGGGCATGTGAAGATATGTGTCTCTTCTAAATCTCCCTCTTGTCACAGAGTTACATTCCTTGATATAAAGCAGTCGTGTGAAGTCCTCGTGTTTGAGTCTCCCTCGATGGCCGTGTCACATGGAGTAAATATAACAAGCAATAACTTAGACAACAGGTACGAGCGTGACCGATGTTTTACATCCTTGGCGTGACTGGCAGCGTTTGTGTTTGAACTAAAGTCGCCACCGAGGCATATGCAAGGAGAAATAGCACCAAAACAATATGTTAGCTTTGTTCTTCTTATCTGGTATAAATCAACCGGTTGTGGTTTTAGCCAAGATTTACAAGCAGAGTGGTCGTTGGTGCAAAATGAATTGGGTGCCAGGTTGAGAGGCATAAACATACATCTGGAGCATGGAACTTTAAACAAACCCGACTGTTATTTGCAGTGCCATATTACCATGAATACAAATGACAGCGTGACCTCAATTTTCTGCACTGTGTGAGAGAGTGGAGGAAACCAGTGGTTTAAGTGCTATTCCATCCCAAAGTGCTTGTTTGGTCTCAGTTTCACTCCTATCACAAAGTCAACAATCACGCTGTTTAGTATTGAATTGGTCCAAGTAATATTCCGGGTCCCTGTCCACAGGCAACTATTATAACAACCCATTTTCCCCTGCAATATGGTTTGTTGATAGAAATACATCCCCAACATACACACGGCAATTTGAGCCTGTTTTAGCCTTTATTTAATGAGGCATCAGCCGCGGAAAAGAACCTGCAGTGTAATAAACACTTAGCCTAAGAAGTCATTTTCACCTTGGTTCACTGTGTAGAGAAGCTCCAATCCACTCGCTAAACAATTACAGCATATTAGCTACTTGTCAGTCAGACCTTTTGGAGACGATACATCTCCATTTATTTCCTCTCTGCATTTCCTCCCATGCGCTCGCTCTCGCCTCCTCTGCTCTCCTCTCCCCAGACAGGCAGCGATGTGCGGGGAGTCCACAGGGAACTGAGGAATATTTCACTCCGCCAGTGAGGCACCCGGTGGGAATAGGGGTTGAAACTGTGTGAGTATGTATCTCATTAGTTCTGTTATGTAATTTGGAGCACTGATAATCCTCCAGGACTGCCACGTTGCGCACCTCAGAAACAAGAGTCGGAGTCGTCAACATGCAGCCAAGTAAAGACTAAGCTGCTAATTGCTGGGTGTGGTAATGTGACTGGTAATGTAAGCTATAGCCCTCTATGGTATTAAGGGTAAACAGTCAGTGAATGAAATGCTTAAGTTAACCAACGTTATTCTCTTATCAATGGATCAATGTGTGATGTTAAAGGTGGAGCTAATAGTGACAAACCCACAGAGATTTATCAGCCCAGATTTGCAATTCCCTTCAGCTCTGTGGCTCGTTTTAGTGTCTTTCAGCACATTGTTTTGATTTCCATCACACATCTTTAGTGTTGTGTAACAGCTCTCATCGACCTTGTTTCCAGGTTAGAGAGCCAGACATTCTCAGGGGCTGGTGGAGACCAAAGGAGAGCTAAGAGAGGAATGAATTTTGATCTTGCAATCATCAGGAGGCCAGAACTCCAATTACATGCTAATGTTTCTGCTGGGTGTGTGAAACAGTTAACTGCTGCTGCTGTTTGCTTATACATTCACTATATCAACTTTATAAAGTGACAATATGTCAGCTTTCTGTTTACACAGCTCGTTCTGTTCCTCCCAAGGGGCCAGAAAAAGTCAGTTAACGCTGCTTCAATCACAGGACAAAAGGTGCAACTATATATAACAACATAATGTGAAGTGACACAAACCAAGCATCACTGAATTCCATTGTTTTGGGATGACAGCAGATATTTCCAAACCTTCCACACCACAACTATCTGGATGGAGTGGTGACATTTTGGTTTAGAGGAAAAATAAACCTTTGGTGCACCCACACTTATTATAGCTGATTATTCTCCTTCTCATGACAGTGTGTGTACAGACTATGCTTGATCGACATCTACCTGATTCTCCTGTTGCATTTTAGGGTGGGTCAGGTTACACCTTTATCATTCTTTTAAGTCAGTGTTGCCAAAAGTGGGGGTCAAAGTTGACCCGCCATAAGGTTCACTTTGGCCCACCAGTTGTAAGAAAGAAATGACAAATTAATGAAAATGATAAATTGCTGATTATGCTGCAAAAATGCTCTATAAATATGTAGAATCCCTAATTATGAATGATTTTCTCATAATCTGAGCATGACAGGCAGAAAGTCAGCCAGTTAAGGAAACTTGGGATCCTAGTTTCATTTTGCATTTCAACAATACAACATGTGTTTGCTTTTAGCCAGTAGCCCACCGTTCAGTTTTGATCCTCTGAGGAAAAAAAGTTTTGGGCAACCCTGTTTTATTTTGGTGAGCACATCGAGCGCCACCCAGCTTCACCATGAGCGGAGGTCTCATCAGCCCAAATTGAAAACACCTGTGTGGGTGTGCAAGGCCTTAAAATAAATAGTTTAGTCAGTCAACTTTGACCCCGTGCTACTTGATCCCGGTCTGCTGCACCCAGAGCTGCTGGTTTTCATTCTGCCCGGCTAATCAGTGAGCGATGTACGGCTGGAGCGCCGGCTGAATTATAATCAACTAACTGGCGGGATGGATGTGGAATCTGAAGACCCCCGCAGCAAATATAGTCGCAACGTCTTGCCCAAATCTTAACCCTGACCTTACAGCCACTGTGAGTAGAGTTTTTAAGAGTGTAACATCTTTTATTTCCATCGGGTAAATGACACAATCGAAGTGAAAATTGGTACTGTAAGGTCAATATGGTGGCGTCTCAAGGCCTGCATTGCTGTCTATTGTGATACAGGCCCCAATTCAGAAATGTCAAATTCTCCACACAGATAATGGCTTTATCAAGAATTGTTTGTTGTCCAAATTTGAACCACTATCTAGCATTTCATATTCGAGTTGCATGTCTTGCTTTGTTTTTTGCTTATGCTATTATCATACAGTGATTTGTGGTGCAGAATATGCACATTATTCATGTAAATTGTTTCTAAAACATCTTCAAAATACATATGTTAGTCAAAGTAAACAGGGCAGGAGCCTTTGTTCTAAAATATATAGAAGGCTTGAAAGAGACAGTTGTCATTTTTTTGTGTATTAATTTTTGAGTCATTCATATTGACAAAAATGCCTACCGGTCCCTGATATAGATACATGATGGTCATTTCGATGGTAAGGCAGGTAGGATTTTATTTATTGGACCTTTAAGCTGCAGCCAGGACAAATCACTGTGGTGAGAGATGGTTCACCGGCTGAGTGGGCGAAGGCTTCAACACTTGACCCTCTTCTTGGGATCATCGCGGGGACTCAACCTCAACCCAACCTGGAGCCGGGAGAGAGGAAGGGCAGAAAAAAGGTGTCAGTATCATGTAGTGTGACATGCCATGTCCAATAACAACGAACAACATAACATCATTTAACCTTTACAACACATGTATTGATCCATCTGGTTGTTATCACGCCGCGATCACAGCTCAGGGCTCGGCTCAGCTCAGCTTCAGGGGCTGTTTGAATCCACCCTGCAATATTACTGGGAGACAAAGAGATCTAGGCCTTGTGTTTTTTTAACCCCTGTCCTTGGATCATCCTTTTCCCCAAACCACTTTGTCTGTGGAACAGTGGGAAGACGTGTCACTGGCTGTTTCCTTGCGATGGCTAAATATACAATGGGAGGTATGAGATATAATCTTGGCACAGTGGAGTAGAATGATTAAGAAAAAAACGCCCACACAATCCCCTTGATGAATTTCCAGTGATGCAATGAGAGTCTCCATACTCATTCTGAACATGTAAAGATGTGTTTTTTATTTCCTGGAAGATACGATTCACAATAACTTAATCAAGCGTTTTTTTGTCTTTATTAACAAATTCCCATAATGGACGCTGCTTCAAAGCGCATATTAATGAACACGCTCATTGATATTTGCTCTCTTTACCTGTTTTAAAAGACTCTAAATGCGTTCTGGGTTTAAACTGGAGCCAGACATGCTGAATATTTTAGAGAAATCTAAAATCATAATATGAGCTGCAGTTGAGAGAAGTTGACTCCCTCCCTCAGGAGACATGCACCCAGATGGATTCACATACACCCAGATGGCCCGAGTTGTCAGTCTGTTCTATCTAAAGCTGTTGCTCGACAGTTCACCTTATTGGATATATCTTTCACTTGTAGGCTAGGAAATCTGAGGTCTTTACAACATAAATGAGTGTTTTGTTGATGCTCGGGTACAGTGTCTTATATTGATTACTAAAGAAAAGCATAATTGGTAATACAGTGACTTTAATTGTACTAATACGGACAGCAGCAACTATCACAAGAAAAATATGATAAGATAATTGATGGATCAGTAAGAGAGATGTTCGACATTTAAAGAGGTTAGCAGGTGGTGTCCTTTTTATTTTATCTAAAAAAAACAAGAGCATGAGTGTAAGAAAATGAAAAGGTAAAGTTGGTTTGTCTTCTCTAATATAAGCTGCTACCACTATTACTATACATGTGCCTCACTAGACTGCAAAGCTTGACAGGTGTGACTAAGGGAGGCGGAGCTTACAGAAAGGTCAAACCCAGTAGTCGATGTGGGTGAAGTGATATTGGTTGAAGTTGTGATTGTTGTGTTTTAATGACGGTTTTATTCAAAGGAGCAAACATGAAAGGCAAGTGTTCACAGGTAAGAAAAATATGTCCGTGCAGCATCCTGTAGACTATGGTCAAACCTCTCCCCAATTAATAAGAGAAAACGACCAATGAGCATGAAAAGAGCACAATGACAGAGCCGGAACCAGAGTTATCAAATTTGCCTTGAACACTGATAATAGATATGTATGCTAAGGAAAATGGTGCTTTAATAGAGTTTTTAACTGTAGATCTAGAATAGAAAATTGGACATACATTCTAATTGAATACCTGGTTGAAAATGCACCCGGCACACCATTATAAATCATCTGGAATCAGTTTTCTCGAACTCCTCTCTCCCTCTCGCCCACTTTACAAACACAGAGCAAGGCTTTTTCAGCCTCTGATAAGTGTTAATAAATTACCTGAATTTGAAAATTAATGGCTAGCCGCCTGCTTCAGGGAGATATCATTGTGTTTCATGAATATTTTGATTTTGTGATTAGATCAAAATGCTGTGAATTCCTAAACAGCCCCCATGCCCAAGCTCCACTGATCATAAACTCTTCCCTTCTTAAAAAAAAAAAAAAATCCATTCCATGCAAATGTGCTGATATGGAATAATTAGAATGAGTTTTGCCAGTATTTTTCTGCCCTAACATTTGCATGACTTTAGATCTCGCCCGACTGATCTGCTCCAAGCTGAGGGAAAATGTATGTTTTTGTGCGGCTCCCCCCAAAATTTACCTTGCCAGGCGAGATAATGGCTTATATTGTGATGTTAAAGAGGCTTGTATTTACAAAAAGAAACAAAGGCGAGGCGGTTGCCAGTCCTGGAGGACATTGATTAGGCTCTTCCTGTCATTTCCTATTCACACACTGTATCAGTGGCATTCCAGCTCATCTGCTTTTGTGCGTGATAGGGATCAAATAGATTTCCGCACATTGTCACAACACTTACAGGTGCGGGAATGTGAGGGAGGGAAGGCGTGAATAGCCGTGCAAACTTTGACTTAATAACATATTCTTGCACTGTCTCCCTTTCTACACATGAGGTCTCTCAGTCTGTTTGCCTGGCTCTCCCTCGCTCTCGTACCCACATCATTACTGCTGAGAAATTTGAAAACACATGGCCACGAGCGTACGCCGAGACACGCATACAGAAGGTATAAAATTAAATAATTTATCTCACATCTCTGCAAAAAAAAAAAAAACACTCAACAGTTGTATTACTGCCACAACCAAAGCATTATGTGCAGCATTCGTATTTTGTTTGGATACATTTTTTTGCTTCTCTTTTACTCTGGTGTTGGCACTTTTACACTCTTCAGTTGGCACACAGGAATGTGTGTGGCGCAAGAAAATAACATATACTCTATGTGAAGTTGTGCGACTTCAGATCTTAGTTAGCCAAAGTGTGCTTTCAAACATAGAGCAATGCTGGTGGCTGTATTTGTTTGTGTGCGTGTGTGTGTGTGTGTTTGGGTTGTGGGGGGCGAGGGGTGTGTGTGTGTGTGTGTTGTGTGTGTGTGTGTGTGTACGTGCATGCGCATGAGTGTGTGTGCCCGGCAGCTGCACAAGGCCCCAGGGACAGGCCTGTGTAGATTGGGTCTCCTCAACCCACAGCTCATTAGCGGAGAGTGAAAGGAATCCACACAGATGGCTGTCAACGTTCAAAAAAGTCGGCTGCGTGAGACATGTCAATTGAGGTTTAAGTTCCTTCTGCTCATTTCTGTGACATTGCAGTATTCAAGCAATATTTGTTTATTCTACCCAAAAAGTACAAAAACACAGAAGCCTGGTGACATCTGAAAATGTGTTTTCTAATGAGCGCTCAGACTACTGAACAGGAGCCTGCACTTGTCATTCATCACCACAAATTACTCGTTCTAACTTGACATGTTTTCAGTGCTACAGATGACGGGCTTGTCTGTTCTGCAAACACCGAGAATGGTCCGCGTTTAAACTGGAAATGTGGCATTGAACAGTCCAGCAAGACGCCATGGAAAATCAATTAGATTGTTTACCTGTCAAAGTTGGAATGGAGGCCGCGCCACTGTAACGGTCGCTCATCATTTTCACTCCAGCGCTGTCACCTGCTCTCCTCCTGTTATTCAATTAATGCAATTGAATACACAGTTGTGATATAGAGTCTTTATACAGCAGGGGTTTATTTGACCGTGCTGCCTCCCATTATGTGGAATACCGTAGCCGTATGGAAACCTGCCCTTGAATCTCATGAAAGTAAAAGGGTTTGAACCGGCGAGATTAAAGCACTTGAAGATGTGAGATACTTTCTGGCATGACCACAGACCAGCAGTAAACACAACATACATACAACTTTAAAGGAAAACCTGCATATGTCTGCTGTAATTCATATTAACCCTAAACACATCTAGTGCTGAAGAACAGAAATACAAAGGTTGAACATACATGTTTAAACAGATTGGTGGTCTAATAGATGCTTGAGGTTAGAGTGAGACAAACAGTTCTAGGAAACTATTAGATCTGTTATATGAAATCTGTCTCCAGCCAACAGGAAAAGCTGCAGCAACTGTACAAATTTACAGCAGCTGTTTTTTGACACAACGCTCACGTCAAGCGCGCCGACAAAACCAACTTGTAGAACAAACTGTTTGCGGATTAGGGAAGATTTTAAAAAAAAAAAAAAAAGTTGGTGAGGGAGACTTGCTCATTCACTGAGAGTGTGGATTAAAAGTTGGTCTCGACCAGAGATGCTACTTTTCAGTAATTGTACATAACAGCAATCTGAACACCACTTGAGCTGACCTACTTATGGGGCTCAGAAACTTTTTATCCTGCAGCCAAGTCTAAAAATAACCCTGTGGCCAGTTTTAGATTCATCTCAATGGTAACCCTGACAGTTTTACAGAGTGCCAGTGACAGAGTCCTGTTAAGCAGCAGCAGTCTGCAACAGCTTAAACGCCGCTCGCCGCGTCACTGGACTCTCTTTTGGCTCCTCAGGACGTGTCTCTTGCTCCGGAAATTAGAGCACAATTAAATGGCAAACGTTGCACCGAACACGCATTTTCAGTTCAATCTCACCATTTTGTAAGCTCAGTAAATTGTAATACTCTGGACAACAACAACAAAAAAAAGAATGCGAAATCTTTGCATTTCCTTGTTTAGTTCCTTATTGAGCTTTGTGTGAGAGATCAATGTGAAGTAGCTCCCCTTTAATCATTTACTGTGAATGGCAGTAAAATGATTCTCTGAACAAACCGGTTTCATGTCCAGGCAAAATCACATGGAGTTTTTGTGTCCTCTTTTCTTTTCCTTTCTTTTCGTGTCGTTTTTGTGTGTGTGTGTGTGTGTGTGTGTGTGTCATTGTGCAGGCATTCTCTCTCGCTGTACGCATCGCTCCTTTAAGATGATTTGGAATTAGAGGCTTTTCATACAGCACATATTATGTAGCTTGGTGGGACTCCATTAGCCTGAATCAAAGAGGACAGCAGCCTGCGTGGAGCCACACAATAATGTGGCAGCCTGTGTTTCAGCAAATAAATAACAAATCCGCCGCTTACTGTACCAGCCAATGCAAACTAACTAATTAAAAGATGAAAGGGGGGGGGCGTCTTCCGAGCGGTTTGATGATGCTTTTTCGTAGAATGGTAACACTGGAGTCTTGAATGCTTGGCCGAAATGAGTGTGACGCTAATAAGGATCTAGAGCAGCAGAACGGTCGTCTCGATCTGAGCGGACGAGGGGACGGGGGGTGCCCGACCATAATCTGCTGCTGTTGGAGGGAGTGCAATTAGGGCCAAAATGTTGTCCCTGAACTGACACTGGCCTGTGGGAAGAATAAACTGGCTTTTTTTTTTCTTCTTTTTTTTTTTCTTGAATCTGCGGTCCCCTTCCCTCACCACCTCCTCTCCTCCAGTATTCCTCCTCTCTCCTCTCGGAGCATCTTGGGAGCGTTGAGCTCAGACAGCGGGATTAGTCAAGGATCCATCTTGAGACGCAGATAATGTTTTTTTGCGCGCAGACTCCCCTGCTCTCCGCTGGCTTCTGCTTCACTGATTAGAACTCAAAACTCCACCAGAAATGGCTATTTGTTCTTAAGCTGTTTTTTTTTCTTCCCCCCGTCCCTTTGTTGAGCTGTTTTTGTCAGCCATCCCTCTAATTCAGCGCAATAACGAGTCACAAGTAGGTCAAGACAATGCTGCAGCCGGCAGTGTCTCGGTCTCAGAGCGGACTGACAGCAACATGGAAGAGCCACAGGGCTGTTTAAATATGCCCTCTGGTCTTTTCCTTGCACTCTGTCTAAATGGCTGAAAGTGGGTGGTGCTGCTACAAGTTTTCTTCCTCCACAATGCAAACCAATTTCAGGGTTTATTTGAGTAGCAGAGCTTTTTTACCTAACATGAACAACTTTTCTTTCTTTTTTTTTTCCCTCCTCCAAAACACTCCGAGTAGCATAAGTTCAGCGCTCAGTTCCCTTATGGCGTTTGAGTAACACACACCTGAACAGTTGCGTACTTGTAGTTGAGGGAGTGTGTGTGCGTGTGCTCGCCGCCTCACCTGCCTGTCATTGTGAGTGACAGAGGAAGTGGGGGGGCGTTCAGGAGCCCAGCATCTGGCTTCACACCTGCACAATCACACACGCACTTTCATTGGGGACCATCGCGCTCCCTCCTTCTCAGTTAGCATGCAGTGACACTTTACAAATAATTTATTTGTTCGCTCTTGTTTTGCCGTTTCCTTCTGGCGATTTGTTGTTGAAATAATTTATATCCAAAAACAGCACAGATAGAAATATACTGGGGGAAAAAAGCTAACAAAGTCTGATATGACAAGAGACTTGTCTTTGCACCTCATTATGCAAAGTACTAAAGTAAAGCGGTAAAGATAAAGCACACTACATACGTTTAAAGAAGCAGGTTTTTGGCCTACACTCACATCCCTGTTTAGTCTCCATTTAAACTTTCACAATTATTTAAATCAACCGAGCTGACATTTAAATATTAATAGTCTCCACTTGTGCACATGAAACATGTTACATGTTTTGTCTGATTGTCAAGAGGGGTGAAAAAGAGCCTCAGTTTCTGCTGTTACACACACACACACACACACACACACACAAAATGCACATACACAGCACTGAGGCAGGGCCCGAGCAAATTTAATTTAGAGACATTCTCCTTCCCTCCACATCCTGGGCTTTTAAGACACTGAAGTGACTGTTCTTCGCCCGTGTAAAAGAACCCCATTATCAAAGCATTAAGATATGATTAAACTGACATTTTCTTAAGAAAACGAAAAGAGTTGGGAATAAAGGGAAGGAGAGAACTACATATTCCAGATCTTATCAGGAGGGAGGTGGGAGGGGAGGAGGAGGGAGGGGGTGTACATACTGATCTTTGAAGGAGCTTATTACAGAGCAAGCTAAGAAGACAAGCACAGTGGTGTACTGATCAGAGGTATGCAAGCCAAATGCACCTGCTAGATTTCACTATCATTCACAGAGTGTCAGTCAGTGTTGAGGCCCCTGACCGACGCCGGTGCAACCTGAACGCTCCGAAGGGCACGCTGCAAAAAATGAAGCATCCAGCTGCAGCTGTCTACCATTAGGATAAAGCAATTTTACTTGTTAACCAGGCTGTTTTACTCGTTTTGAGAACTGTTGAACACATTTGGGAAGTACTGTCACTTTCTAGAAAGCTGATAAATGCAACTCATGACCGTGGAATCACCAGATTCTTGTGGATCTTATGGAAGTTTTCACATCCTAGATAGCAGTTTTTTATTTGGTCAAAATAACAGGCATCCTTAATGCACTCTAAATATATAATATCATGATCTGATCACATTTTAAATGGGGTTTTCTAAGAGTTATGATTATGTAGTAAACTAAGCAGACAGTTTAGTCTGACTTTGTTTTAATAAGCCACACAAAACCCACGGATTAATTACTGAAGGGAGCTATATGATACTCAGGCACAGGTAACATTTAAGCTACATGTAATTTACACACTACAGCATTGGCTCACATCAAATCAAACACTTTCACTCACAGATCTGAACTGGCAACACATTTCATTAAGTTCAACTAACAATACAATTTGAAACAAAGAAAAAAAAACTCAAAAATGTTTCTCTATTAATTTGCTGTCGTTGTTTTCACTGCTAATCTTTTCTGCTCCCAAATGTACTTCTACTTTTTCATCAGGACAAACTGAAATTGTCACTGCCATCATTTTACGTCCAACTTGGCATCACACCACAACGTGTAATAGACCCGCCGGTCCACCACAGTCCACCGCGTCAGTGCCTGGGCATTACAAGTCAAAGAAATGTCCAGGTTAGGCTTTCAAAATAAAGCTTGCTGAGAAACAGGTGACAGTCGCACTTTGGTTTGGTTTTGGAAAAGATCATGGTTTGGCTTAAAAAGAGTTGTTGTAAATGTTAGTTACTGAAGATATAAGTTAAGTTACATTGAGCATGTTATGTAAGTCAATTACCAAGTAAATAACTCATGTTTTACAAAAAATGATAGAACTTTATGATTACCTGATACCTTTCATAACGTCAAGAAAAACCTGGTTTGTATTAGAACTCACAATCCTGACTGCCAGAGCTGTCATTTTATTTCATATAAAAGTAGGAGTTTCAAATCAAGACTACAGTAAACGACTTGTTAATATGAATATTTTTTGCAGTGCTGACCAGGGAGTAGAAGCAGCACCCCCTTCTATTCATCTGTCATCGTCCCCACAGACAAAATAAAGCCTACAGTAGATACGGGGCTTGGGGGTGGTGTGCATGAATGTCAGGATTTTCTTCTGAGGCTCCTAACTGAAGCCGAGGTATGCTCAGCATGTGATGTGAAATCTGTGTAATTTTTTGAAAGGCATCACATAATCAGACGGAGTCAAAAGCTTTCTGGCAGTAATTGCCTTTTGGCCACAGACAGAATGTACAACACTTTGCAATCTTTCCCTGCAGAGATTTCTAACAAATAAAACCCAAGAGTGAACTCTGTTCTTTGCTGCTGAAATTTGCATTCATCTGTCTGTATTTACATATTAACTGAGTCACTGTGTTGCAGATTTCAGATCACAATTTAACTAATGCGCCATCTACCATGCATCATCTTCCTAACTTGGTTTTAAAGTCCGGAATGAAGTAGAAAAGCTTTTTAAAGTAGCAGAAGTTTTTTGCAGGCAGAGTCTTGAGTGAATTTGACTTTTGGCTCTATAACATTTGTGTTTTCAGATTTCGCCATCTAAGAGGAGGTTGAAAATGGATGTACTGTACATCCATCCGCTTGATGTGGAGCCAGCTGCCATGTTGCACCAGGAAAACAAGCAATATACTGTCAAAAGATCTGAACCGAGATATGACAGAGACATTTTGATTTATAGTCTGATCAGCTCTCCTCTGCGTGAGCCGCATGATGCACTCTCGCTCGCTCTCCTTTAATTATCCCATCTTCTTCCTCTCTGAGTCCACTTTCATTTATTTTTATTTCTTTCGCACAACCTTTATTTCTTTTCCTATTTTTTTTCTCATTGCTTCAACTTTTCTACCGCACCCCACCTCCTAAGCCCGGTGGATGCTCCCATCAGGGGTCTGGTTTGAGCCGTATCATCATCCAACCATTGGGAAAGGGGGGGGTGGACGGTTAAGGGAAAGACAGCATCAGCTAAGTAATCAAAAGGAATCAGTGAGCAACATAACATGAAACAAAAAGTCCCCCTTCCCCTCCCAAGACTCTCCTCCCCTCCCTTGTTTCACAGTTTGGTGGGAAGTGGGGGAGGGGAAGGGGGAGATAAAATGTGCATCGGTGTGTTGAGTGGCACGATGTGTAGCGTTGTTGCTGATTTCCACAGCTTCGCTCAACACACTCCTGCTGAGTTAATAATTCTGACCTCTGCTTAATTAAAATAACAGACCATCCTCCACTGAGAAAAAAAAAAGAAGCAGTTTGAGAATTATTCTAACTAATCGCTAATTAAGATTTAGCAAAAAACAACAAGAAACCTGTCAAGGAAGATGTATCTATTTTTAGAGTATATTCTGAGGAAGGAGCAGCTGTGTGCGGACGCTCAGTCAGAAGCAAAAAGAGAAGTTACAGTTCCTCTTGAGGGAGCAGTGTTACTGCTGCTCTAGTAAACTAAGAGAAATCCAGTCAAATTGGTGCACACGATGCTGAACTTCAATTAACATAACTGTGGTGCAGAAACAAATCCCTTAAAACGGCTAACCCGACAAGAACGTAAGCACATTTACAAGCGCTTATTTAGAATCTGAGGGTGATGCACCCTTTTCTGAGGAACCAGTTATAGCATTGCTTCATTAATTGCTCATTTTGTAGTGTTGCACTTTTGACCAAGCAAGGTGAACAGGGGCCAGAAACGCAGTCACAACAAAATGATTGCGCTGTAATAACTGCGTCTTCTCTCTAGTCTCCAATCTTGGCCCCTGCTGCCGTAAGGGCTGTAATTCTGCAGCAAGGAGTGTTAAGAGGATATCATTATCATGTGTTTTCCGAGTAAGCCGCAGATTTGGTTAAATATAGTAGCGTTCTTTGTTTCCTCTCCTTTTCAGTTTTGCATTAAAGCTGGGTCAAGCCGACCCCTCCCATGGCAATTCTTTTCAAACGGAGCTGCCAAAGCGCCTCCTCTGCCACAAATGTAGCCAATATCGATGCCATGCTCAAAAACTGATTGAAAAGAGACTTACATGTTTCAAAGCATGCTGGGAGCTGGGGGCCAGGCGGAAGCCCAAAGTATTAAAGCTGAGATAGTCACCAGTATGCTATAAAAAGGCAACATATGCCCACAAGTCCGACAGTGCGCGCCACCAATCAGTGCATGTTTCGATTCTGAAGATTTTTATATGTATGGAAATATTTTTTGGAAATTTTTTGTTGTACTTTTATTTTGTAAAAAAAAAAATCTCTGTTTTATTTGGGCGGATTAAAAGCAAGAATTGAAATGCTGAAATAACAAGCTACAACACTGAATAAAATAGGTCAGCTGCGATGGAATTTAAAATGGAATATTATTTTTTCTTTTGAAGGAAACTTTCACATTTTGCTAATGATCTGCTTTAATAGTCTGTGTCATCCCTTTCACTTCCTCCTCACAGGTAATTAGGTCACAGCACTGAAAACATTTGCAATGCGATCACTTCATCTTTATTTCAAATTAAACAGATTTTGAAGGACACAGCAGAGCTGGTGGGAGAGTAAAAGACATGACACTGCTGACTAAGTTAATTAATGAGAGTGTGATTTTATGAATCAAATTTTATTCTCTCATATTTAAAGATCTCTTCTCAAAGTATCAACAGCAGATTTGTGAAAAGAGTTTTAATTAGTCTAAGCGAGTGAGTAAGAAGTGTCTTGATTTTTTTCAGCTGATATCTGTAGTTTATCAGAAGATGATAAAGAAGAAAAACCCCATTCATCCAAATCCCCAAAGAATCCCATTGTTATCTCAATATACTGTTCGTCTCTAAATCTGAGAGCATAATAGAAATTCTGTGGTGAAGTGTGGAGCTGCGCACTACGTTTGCATATTTATTCAGCTGTCATATCTATCTGAGCAGATCATCAGAGGAGATAAACTAAAGAGATGAGGGAATAATGGCTCTTGCTGAGAGGCTGCCGAATGATACAAGCATATTCCTGAAAAACACCAGGAACTGGGTAAACAAAAATGTACTCTACAAAGCCATCCAATTCAAAACGAGCCGCTGGTTAATGATGGTGATGATGGAGATGATAATGATGATGAAGATGTTGTGAATAAAATTTGAAAGATGGAAAGTTTTAAAGGAGTAACAATGCACACAAAGCAATGTTGCAAACTTTTTTCTCTGTTGCTGAAATATGAGAAAACGTGGATATTTTCTGGGGAGGCAGAATTCCTAAACATATCATGGAGAGCATGCGTTATGTTTAAAATAAATGCTGACCTGCCGGCGTGAAGTAACCGTCGTTATAGTTGATTCCTAAATAGGTGCAGCGAGAATAGGTAGAAGATGCTTTAAACACTGGGCAACCTTTTGTGGAAAATGTTCCTGAAAAGAACACAGTCCCTGACATTTAGTGAAAGAAGCCTCTAAGGTCACGCTGTTGATGCCTCTTGTGAAAAACCAAATTAAACATTATCAGGGGAGCGGGGACACGTGCAAGAAAACGCTCCCTTTGATTTACACTAGATACACGCAAATAGCACTTTTTAAACAGGATGTTCCACTTTATGTTGCACTTGTTGGAAACGGTGACCTTTAATTTCTTCGCCGCAACACTTAATAGACGTTCATCTACAAGTGAGGGTATCGCAGGGACCCTCGTGTCATCCATCCCTCAATGCATATGTGCACCCACCCCGATGGGGACAGTATAGGACAGTTAATTGAACAATATCCAGGAAGTGACAAGAGGACAAGCGAGGAGAAACTCTGCTCAAGGCTGCCATCTAGTGCTTCTTCAAGGTGACCCGGGACGAGCTCCACAGTACAGTTAAAGCTCTCCCCTGCTGCTGCTGCTGCTGAGGAAGTTTGGATAACAATTATCTGTTGTATTTGCATTAATGTGATTGCTTTGTCTGCAGACTCATCTGACTGCAATTATAAAGAGTAGCATTAAAACACTAATTAATTAACTCAATTGTGGGTAGATTGATTAATTCTAAACAAACATGAGATCGCAGCAAGCAAATGAGCTCTGGAGTGCCGATGCATCTGGGAGTGCTGCTGCAGAAGACATTTTGATTATCTGCAGACACATGTAGTTGCAAATCTTTTAATTAACACAAATAGATAGTGGGAGTGAGTCGGTCGTGCAACTATCCTGCTTGTTACTTGTAATCATAATTTGGTCAGTTTTTAAAAGAATGAGGGTGTGAATGTGGACTGTGGGTTTGAGACAGTGATCGAGAGGCAGCTCAATTATTCCAAAGTTGCACATGTGTGTGGGTGCGTGCATGCACATGTGAGTGCGCGTGCAGTGTCTGTGCGTGCACGCGTGTGACAAAATGGATCTTGACATCGAAAGTCATCACACAAAAAGAGATAATCAAATTATGATCAAAACAAAACAGATGGTCACATAAATCATCCATTCACATGTTGGACTGGTGCCTCTGTTGCAGAACAATGAATCACTGCCTATCAATGCTAGAATCAAAACATAAGGGCTGTTATGAATACAAAAAGCTCTTCTTGTGATTATGACATCCCGATACATGTCACAACGTGGACACATTCAGCATCATCTCACACGTTTAGCTAGTTTAGTTTTTGGGGGAAAATGTACAAAAACTTGCAACTGAATTTTGAGGGAAAAAAAAAAACAGTTTAAATAGTGGAGCATGATAAAATGTTGTCTGTCGGATATAATGAAAGGTTTTCATTTCATTCCTAAGACTTTTTTTCCCTTTTTTTTTTTTTTACGCTTATTTCCTCCATCAGAGATTTCTCCCTGATTTAAGATTCTGATGAAAAACATTTCATTTGCAGCGCACATGCATGCATGCACCTTGTGTATCCATAAAAATCCTGAACTCCTGAACTAGATTTAAAAGGGAGCAGTCAGTCAAAGCCCCCTTTCTCAGTGTGCTGTCAGCATCTGCACATGCAGAAAAGCCTAATCAGAGAGATACCAGTAAAGTGCATGTAATACTTTAGAGATTTAATGCAGTTTTTAATTGGATAGAGGCCCATTATTTTTCAATACAGAAGGGGCACTGAGGCACATAAAGCTCTTGAATATTTTTGCAAATCGTGTTCAACAGCATAATGATTAACCATGGCACTAAATTTGCCTCACAAAATGAAAAGCAAACTTCATGCAAGGCGTAATTTAATTGTTTCCCTTCACATTTTCTGCCTCCCATTGTTGGAAGCTTAACATTTTTAGAGTCTGCTTAACAGCTGCCTTGTGATGCTTGAGCTGCAACAATGTGACTGACAAATGTTTTGAAGTAGCTGCAGACTTCCCAGTGTCTTCATAGGCCAAGTGTCAGGGAATCTTACATCACTCTGTGTCGCATTTGAAGCCTTATTACATGGATATTTATTTTTCTAATTTTAAGGATGCGAATTACTTTTAAATACATCATTCAGCTGATGCCATTCATAGCACTTAATACTGTGTCTACTATTTCTGATTATTGGCAACATAACACATAATCTATTCAGTGGCTGAATCCATTCACAATAATACATAAATATTCTGAGATTAATTAAAAATAACACATATATTCCAAAAATGTCCCAATCTCCCACTTGCAAATTACTTTTGTTTTAAAAACATATATTACTACATTAGACCTTTTAAAATTGTTATTATCAACATCCTTTTTCTACACCAAACATTTTGCATATATGTATTATTTGTGATCTTTTTGTACAATAAAATGTTTGAGCAGTCAGAACTGCAGGTCACGTTTCCATTTCAACCTGAGGAGAACACTGCCATCTGGGCTACAATTAGTGGTAATGCAATCCTGAACCGTTCGTTTGGGTGCATGAATATTCAGAATGGGAATCAGGACCAGAATCAGGTTATTGAATCACATATCTACTTAATAATTGGTGAATAGGTGTAAAAATATAAAATAGAATAGATTAAAATAAATAGCTGGAATAGACAACAATATTAGATAATAAATATCTGTTCAAACAATGGTGTAGTGGCTGTGTACAGGTCACACTCATAAACAGGATGTGGGTGCATAATAGTGCAAACAACGCTGGTAAATTACTGTATGAATTCAGAGTGATTCAACAGATTAAACACAGAGGTGGCTGTATGTGCATCACATACCGTGAGAATAAAAGTGGCAATACATTTGTGCAAGATATATGAGTGACATGTGTGCAGTGTGGATATACATGCTGTATGTGTGTAAATCAATGACTGTATAAAAGTTACTGTTCATAAACTGTAGTAACACATTCACATTACTGGGTGAATTCCTCATGACTGTGTTGTGTACTGTGGAGAAACTCCTCTTTTGTAGTATGGCCTCTTATAGCACATGCCAGAGAAGATCTAATACATTGTGACCTGGGTGGGAGGGGTCGCTGCTGAATTCCCCCGCCTGTTTCCTGACTCCACAGATGTTCAAGTCCAGCAGGGTGGGTCAGTTTGGTGCTGGTCAAACAGACGGATTGACACGTGTGGGAACAGAGCTTAGTATGTAGAGCAGCCTCTGTGGCAGGTTGAAGTTCGCCTCCCACTTCAAGTGCTGAAAGATTGTGGATTACGGAAATCAGAGGCCTTTGTTCGAACCAGAGGGCCGTCTCCTGAGGTCCACTATCATCACAGCTTTTGGACCAGTTGGATATTCATTTGTCACCATTTTGGATGAGGCCGGTATGCATTGCATCAGGAGGTGGATAGTTTTTTGGGTTGCTACATAGTGTGTGTGCATAGGTTAATAAAACCTACAGAAATGCAAGTCAACTCTTCATTCATTTCCAGGTGTGTCTCTTGTCTGCTTCTACAGACATGTATTCTTTTGCATGTATTCTTTAATCCAGTTAAATAAAAAGAAAACAGAGTAAAAAACAGAACACCTTTTTGTTCGACAAAAAAAAACACAAGAAGAGCAAGTCTGACAAGATTAGATTCAAATGAAATTGTATTAGATAAGAGATGAAAAAGGAGAAACAGGGAATTATTCCATCCTCTAGAAAGACCTCCTCTGGCTTACCAAAAGAAAATAATTAAAACTGCAACAGGAATGACAAAATGACAATTTATAATCCAGCTTTTTTCTCCCCCTTCAGATCTGTAACACACGGTTGCTGTAGCCGCAGCGTTGATGTGCTGAAGTCGAGCACAAACGCGGTAAACAAGCCTCTCTCAGCCTGAGCAGAGAGCACTGATAATCTGCCTGAGTATTATCTTATGTCACTTTTTGTGCATGCTATGCCCTTCTAATGCCAGAGTTTTACCATGTCAACACTCAGAGCCGTGCTCGCTGAATTTGAATGCAGTGGGGAAAAAAAGAAACTGACATCTGTGTTGCGCCGGTAGAGGAAATAAAATGATAACAACAGCCTTCCTCTAAATCCAGTGGAATGGCAACTTTCCTCATTCAGCAACACAGACTTTTGAGGAGATGCCATTGCTGCCTCATTGGTTTTTTCACTCCCTCTGATTACTCCTCTCATCTTATGTAAATCCTCTTAAGTCACATGTTATTGTTTATTGCAACTGTGAAGGTTAGGTGTTCCTAAGCCCTGTGCGTGTGCTTATCTCACCAGCGCATGCATCTTTGTCTCTCCAATGTGTCTTGTTTTCGTAATACACTAATGGATGAGAAAAGTTGTCTGGACTGATGCGGCGCAGACAACCAATCCACTGCAGTAAAATGCTAATCTCTCCCAGTGGCTAACAAGTCTTCATGAAAGAGAGGCAGTTGCATGCTCCAGGGATATCACAGAATTATCAGAAGCCTGCTGTATTTGGGGATTTTTTAATTTTATTTTTTTTTAACAGCAAATATAAACAATTCCTAAACACGCGATCACTTTTTGGCCAGTCAGCTTGCAGCTATGTGGAGGGATGTCATGTTTGAATTTTGATCTGATTGAGGTCACTTTTCTGAATGATGACCAGTAACAGGTTCTCCTCAAGCAGAAGACCAAAGAATACATGTGTGTGTACTGTACCACAGCATTATGAGGACAGAGCCGTTATTAATTAGTTTTACCTGCATTTTTCCTATTATGACACAACAAGCTCTAAAGAGTGATGGAGACAAAGAGCTAAAATGTGTTAACCATAGGGGAACAGTAAGATTTCATAACTGAGGTAACGTCCCTGGTTTCCATTATTTCCATGGTTCCAGCAAATAACACTTAGTGAAGTAAGATGACTTAAAGACGGCAGGTATATTGAAAAAGAGACTTCCACTTTAGAACAACTGAAGAGACCATGAATATAACATGCACATTCTTCATGCAGCACATTGCATTCATAGTTTCAAATTTAAAAGGTTATTATTCCTTACTATTATCATGGGCTTAATATCTGGTTTACATTCTGACTTCCACAATAATTACTAAAAAAAAAAAAAAAAAAATCTGTTGCTGCTCTTTTGTCCACTTAAGTTTCCTTCAGTATAAACCTGACACTGATCAGGTACAGTGATGTGAGCTACAGGCCTCAGAATGTCAACATGTTGATACTGATACCCAGTTGGCAATTTGACATTGTTAGCAAAATGATCAAAATGCATCCCCCTTGTCGACCTGCCATCCCCTCTCTCTATCCCCCAGCAGCAGAGAGCGTTCAGGGGCAGACAGGTTGTATAGCTGAATATGTTCGTCTCGTCTGCCTGACTCATTGTTTCTTTTTCTGATAGAGGTTTTTCTAACTAAACTGTAGCCTATATACTCTATAGATTAGTGTCGCCTTCATGATCAAAGTGGCAAGGAGCAACGTGTAGTCGTGGAAAAACGAGAGGATCATAGAGACCCACTGCTGCCTGTTGCATTCACATAATGCTCCTGTAATATTTCTATGATTATTCCAAGTGACGTTTGTAACAAAGGGAACACATGACATATACAGTTTTTCCTATCAGTGTTTGGTGTAACCTGTAGTACTGCCCTTAACGTCTTATCTCCCAGAGGCCTTCTCCCTACTACCAGGGTGCAGTGAGGTAAAATGCTGAATCATTTTATTCTGTTTTTAATCTAATTTTATTTTTGGTTTAATAAAAAATCAAATCTAAAGTACGTAAACAAAATAATATCAGAATTGTAAATCACATTCAAAATCCACCATGTGTAATATTTGTGTAATTATACAAAGTAAACTCAGGTCATTAAAGCACTTACATTTTTAAACTATTAGAAAGAGTTAATTGCCTTGTGTATACTTTTTAAAAAAAATCTAAGTAGGTTTATGACAGAGCTACAACATTGCTCGTACATTAACATGATCTTGAAACCATTTCACTTCCACCTGTATCTATTTTTAATCAGCTGGGGTGTGTGTGTGTCTCTGTGCCTCTCAGGCTGCTACTGACAGGATTTTTCTGATAAAACAAGGCCTGACATTCATATACAAGCTCATCAAGTTGGACAAGCTGGGACTGATTGTCTATACATAATGTCAAGGTTAAACTGACCCATACAAAAATAACTTCTGTTCCACTCTTGAAAACAGGAAGGAGTGGAGATGACGTAAAATTCAGTAAATATTGAATAATAAATGGTTGAAATTCTTATTCTTTTAGACAAAAGGACCTGATATCAGTCAATCATCAGTTGACTGATGTTAAATATATCCAATGAAAATGTTTCAAATTCTGCAATGTCTGAAACATTTGAAGTATAACACACCACTTCAAACTGCTGTTCATTCATCACATTCAGACTCAGTCAGTGCTGCAGATGGGCCACTACGTAAAAGAGCAGGTTGCCAGATCATCAGGTCAGGTTTCTGGCTTTTTCAATCTACATTACAATAACCCACTGTTTGCTGAAAACACATAAACCTGCACAGTTTTCACCAATAGTACGGGAAGTTAAGATAATTTGAGATAGTGAAAATATTGCAGGAGACAGCAGCTTAACTAAGTCTCAACTGTCCACACCGAAATCTACACCTGTCCCAGCAAACATGCAAAGTGATGTTGTGTCCCGGGTTCCAACTGGGCACCAAGACCTGCAGTGTTATGAGGTGGGAGGCCAGATGGTGAAGACACTGTTTGAAATAAATAACAGGCTCACTAATGTTACATACAAAAAACCAAAACATAACTATCATTGTTAATGAAATAATGTGACGTTTTTCTGCCATTCACAAACACACCTAGCAGTGATCTCATCAAATAGCTACAGTCTTGTGCTTGCTGTCACACAAAGCTTATTATAAGAAAGGACTATGAAATACTAAATTAAGAACATTGGAGCCTGAAAAAACAGTACAGACTTTATCTGCACAACATGCTGTAATAAATGAACATCTTAAATGAATTAGATGGAATTATGCAAAAATACATTTTGGGGTCTGATAAACAACACAAAACAGTTAACAGTAGGAAGGAGTTTGTGAAACATTTGGACATAATATTTGAGTGTCCACATACTTCCGTTTCATTCCATAGCATGTGTCACTGTAGATCATGTCAAACTGCTGTTAGAGTTGTATGAGTATAGGATTAATGCTTTTCTGAAATGCCCTTGATTCCTTACTCTTGTTTACTTGTGAGTCTGCTAAGAGGCTGTTTTTGTGCTGTCATTTCATTTGGCATTCATTCTCCTGTTAATGACTTTCTCACAGAAGAAAAATTGTTATTGAAAAATACCTTTAAAAAATGTTGTTTGTGACCAATTTATAAAATAATGGCTAATTTTAGGTGGTGAATGCCTGCCAGATATATACAGAGTGAAATCTCTGTCACAGTCAAAATATTACTGTAAGAATGTTTTGTTTTTTCTATGTTTTACTATAGATGTTTGGTTTAACCTGTGAGTGGAGCAGGTCATGTGACTGAGGAGATTAACCTGCACTGACCTCACTGTGCTCATCTACTACAGTTACATAACTTAAGGTGAAGTTTATACCATCAAAAACAATGTCAACAATTGCAACAACATCCTTTGGGTCTTTGGCTTTGGCTTCCATGGGGTCATCCCCCTGTTAAAGATTATTGTAGGAGCACTAGCAGCTCTTTAAATATGTAAAACTGCTGACAAAACACAGCAAGTCAGCTGGTGCATGTTCATTTCAACCTTCTCCAAGTTCCAAACAAGGCCAGATATGTATGGATCTATAGCCTGTGAAAAAATTATTTCAACTTAAAGGTCAACTCACCAGCTTTTTTTTTTTTCAGGACTTTCAACCACATCTTACTGTCTTCATCAGCAAGTGAATGTGGCTCTAAATTCCTGTGAAGAACGAAAAAATGTGCTATTATGTAAAATGCCACAGGTTTGAGGTTCTATTTCAGAATATGTTTCTAAAACAATACATCATAAATCATATATGAATGTGTCACAAATAACAGTTTTGAGTATTTGACTATCTGTTGTGTGTTTTGTCCACAGATTTGTTCTTGACAAGCTGGAACAACATTTAAGTTGGTTTGTGGTAATGTGATCATTACAAATTTGAACATGTTGGATGTGCATCACAAACTCACAATTATAGCTAAAATAATAATCCCAGCCTGTGCAGTAACTCTGTGCCAACGAATTTAGACCTTTATTATTCCAGTTGATATCGTGCTTCCTCCTCAAAAAAGTGTCTTATAATACACACAGGAAAGATGGAGCCAGGTTTGCAGCTGAGGCTCTTGCTGATGTGTTGTGTGCTGTGTGTTGAAGGGGACGCGGCACATACAAGATGCACAGATTGAACAGAGGGGTCAATGAAGGTCAACAGCTCATTTTCTGCCCCCTAGCGACTCAATCCAGCCATGACTTCCATCACACTACATGTGGATGCCATTTATTCTTACAACAGGCTTGTGTTGGCCATAAAAATGAAATAAAACAAAATGGAAAACATCAAATGCATGCAGAAAAACTAGAAACAAACACTCAAAGTGGAAAAAAACACTTTTCAGAAAACATGTGTGAATCATTATTAAGAGGGCGGATCTTTGAATTCAGTACAATCCAATTGAGAAATAAGGGAACAGGGCGTTTTCTGACACATGATCCTGTTTTCCTACATTGCACCGGATGGTTGCAGCTCTGCAGGCATCATTATCTCACATGAACTTTGGAGCAGGCCTGCAGGAGTTTTGCAGCTTTCTGATCACCTCTCAGTGCACAGACCCCAGGTCAGTCTGCACAGGGTCTCACTCCTATACACGCACACTTTAAAGAGTCTGTGAGCAGGGATGGCAGAGCCCACGGGGATCCTGAATCAGAGGGGGGACGGTGGTGAACGAGGACCGCTCCGTGGTCGCGGACGTCTACATCGAACATGGGAAGATCGTGGAAGTGGGACCGGGTCTTCAGGCTCCAGCCGGAGTCCGAGTCATCGACGCCAGCGGGAGGCTCGTGATCCCGGGAGGCATCGACGCGCACACGCACCTGGAGCTGACCTTCATGGGCACCAGCACCGCGGACGACTTCCACAGCGGCACCAAGGTCAGATTCACGCTGATTCACACTGATTTACACAGCATCACACGGAGCAGGGCGAGTTCAAGACGCGTTCAAGTGCGTCAAGGTAAACACAGACACGCAGGATGACAACGGAAGTGAAGCGTTCTTGCCTTCACATTAAGGCTCTGCAGCTGTTTACTACCTTAAATTCTAATGCTGTTTTATTTTTTACAAAGTCATTTACTCTCATAGCCACCATATTCATCTTGATTATTATCATCACTTTGCTTGTGTCACATCAGATGGAAGAAGAAAGTAAAAGTAAAAGTAGAAGTACCACTATTTAGAAATACTTAAAGTTCTTGAATAAAAGTACAAAAGCATCAGATCAATCAAAATTATTATGCAGAAAAGTCCATTTCAGAATAATGTATATTATATTATTGGATCTTGATGCATGAATGTGTTCACCACTTTTATGTTGTAGCTGGTAAAGGTGGGGTGGATACATTTTCTACTACTGGTTAGCTTATGTAATTCCCCCCAAAATCTTATCTTAAATGATGATAATGCATCGTAATTTGTGAGTTGATTTTATTTTGTATTGTCAGTCTGAGTCTGCAAATTGGCTTCCAAGAAAAGTCATCAAGTAAATGTAGTTGCGTCTGAGCTGAAACATAAAAGTATGAAGTAGTAGAAAATGAAAATACTAATGTACAAGTACCTCAACATTTTACTTAAGTGGTGTACTTGTGTAAATGTACTTAGTGAATTTCTTCCACTGCATGCTCCAAGAACCAGACTTTCCACACTGTCTTATAGATGAATGTACAATGAACTGGGATATCTCATTTGCAGCCCATCCAATTTCCTTTCACTGGTAGTAAACACCTGTGTGACATTTACTGATGCACTATAGATGAAGGATCCAGTTGTGGAATCGGTATTTGATTTACATCTTTATTGAATGGTTCAAGTATTTTGCAAGACACAGGTGAGTATTTTATTTTGAAGGTTGTGACCAGAAGTGCATCTTGAACTTGTTTGACTTAACTTGCCTAACTTTTTGGCAAAGGACACATAATCTGCAGGGTGTGGAAATATATTTTTGACGTCTTACTTTGCTTCGGAGTTAATCAGTTAACCTCATGTTTGTGATAGTTTGTCCACATCTTGTTCTTTACAGTTTAACAGGCTGCTGTACAAGTGAGTCACAATAGACCAAAAACCAATTAGCAGCTTGTGTCAGCTTTATGAGAAGTATGACAATCACAAGTTTTATAATTGAGGTAGCAATTACAGAGGAACAAAGCGGCCAGTCAGTCACTGCAAATGTTGTGATGCAGCAAAGGGAAGCAAATGTGTAGCAGTCACAGCAAATTCTCACCAACACTGACCACACATTAAACTGCAGTGTCATCATGGCCATGATTCTGAATCAATGCCTGTCAAAAACCTGAGGTTCACCACCACCTCAAACACATGACTGTATAAAGGAAATTACTATATGGTCTCAGGAACACTTCATAAAACTGTTGTCAGTAAACTTCATTTGCAAAATGATTGCATCCTTTGCAACAAATCAGTTACAGTCTGATTAACATCAGCATTGAGTAACCTGTCCAACATCGTGCTGATAACGGGGTCACAGGTCACTGCAATACATTGAGCAATGTGAAGCAACGTCATGATGTGTTTCATGTCAGTACTTGTAACTGTTCAGGAGAGTTTTTTCTTACATCCTGTTGTCAGTTATGTGTTTCTATCCAGTATTAACCTGCAGGACATGATTATTTATCATAGTGATGTGTCTTTATACCATTTTCTCATTGATAGAAAGTTTTATGATGTTAGATAATAAATCAAAAATCAGTTATAAAAGATTTTTGCAGGCTCTCTCTAAGCACGTGTAGACAATAAACACCCCACAGGAATCAATCAATTATAGATATTTGCATTTTAAGCATTTCTCCTCCACTGTTTGGTAACATTTGGAAGTTAATGTTCAACTTTCATCTGTGTGTTTCACCAGGCTGCTCTCGCTGGAGGGACCACGATGGTCCTGGACTTTGTCATCCCCCAAAAGGGGAAATCTCTCCTGGAGGCCTACGACTCTTGGCGTAAGACAGCTGACTCCAAGGTCTGCTGCGACTACTCGCTGCATGTCGCCGTCACGTGGTGGAGTGACAAGGTGAACGTTCATGAATACAGGAATAAAAGTTTTTGAAAAAAGTGTCTGTTAAGAATAAAAATGTCAAATATCAAACACAAAAATTGCTTTATGTTTTTAGAGAAACCAAACTTTTTCTTCACCAGGTCAAAGAGGAGATGCAGACATTGACCAGAGAGAAGGGAGTCAATTCCTTCAAGATGTTCATGGCCTATAAAGGTCTGTACATGCTGCAGGACTCTGAGCTATACGCTGCCTTCTCCCATTGTAAGGAGATCGGAGCTATAGCTCAGGTGCATGCTGAGAATGGAGACCTCATTGCAGAGGTCAGTGTGAGCAAATGTGATAACAACTCTACACTTTTCACATTCACTCATATTAGTGTTAGATACAGTTTATTTCCATTCTAAGCTCAAGCTTTACAGTTCATTATTTAAACTTTCAGCATTGAATGTGTAAAAACTAGTGGCCATTCTTCTTTGTATTGACAGTGACACTAAATTGACTCGGAGTGTTTAAGTCTGAACAAGGTCAGTCTAAAGTAGAGAGGTGTAGACGCAGCAGTCCTCTTTATCAGGAAAGGTTTGTTGAGGCCAGGTCAGGTAAATTATCTCTATGTTCAAACACACTCCAGTCCAAAAACAATAGTGGGTTCATGTTTAACCATGATGGTCACTCAGTATTTCTTCATTCAAGAGACCTGGATCCTGTCGTGGAAGAGTAGGCACTGTGGCAGCAATAGTCATAGAAAATTTACTAGTGTTCAATAACAGTAATAACAAAATTGCATTTGAGAATTTTTGAAAATTCTGAATAAAAGGACATTTTGATTTTCCCTCCAGTTGTCTATTGACACTGTCTGTAAGAGCAATGAAAGCAACATGATGGAACTCTTAACCTGAAAAATTTAGGATGGTCACAAAATAGTAGTAATAAAACATCTGTCCCATTTAGATGTGCTGTTTCAGAGCCTTTGTATTGTGCTTAATGGCTCACTGCCATAGCTTTAAATGTTACAGTGGAAAGGAGCCATAATTAATGATATTACACTATTACTACTAGATTTGTGCTTTGAGAAATCAAAATGGCCAATTCTTCTAAATTTGTTTCTGTTTTTCAACACATATTTTTTTCAAATGTCATGACAGTAATTCACCACTAGGAAGCAGCAAATGCCAAAAAGTGAAACATGTGGGTCTTATGCGGTGGAGAGTGTGGATAATGCTGACACTCAGAAACGTGGTAAAGGTGGAGTGAGCATGATTTTTTCTTTTTTTTTTTTTTTTAACCCAAAATGTTCTGGTTGGGATCCTTTGGGCCCTCTAAACATAAACTGATGACATGTTTTAGAAGTCTGCTGCAGAAAATTATGCTGAGACTTCAGATGAAAATACTGGCAAATCCAATGGATTTTCCACGTATTGGTTTTCAAAAAGGGAAAAAACGGTTGATTTTGCAGTTTTTGTCATTTTTGCACATCAGTGTTTGTGGCGCTTGTGACTTGGGTCATGTTTTTACATGCTCCTTGCAATAGAAGTTCACTTATACTGTATTAGTTGTCTGTTCCCGCTCTGCTTGGACAGATACTGTGCTGTTATCCTTCCATCTCCTTTAACCTTTATGCTGCCTTGTTGTCTCCACCCCTGCTGGGGTTTGACAGGAGGCTAAGAAGATGCTGACCATGGGCATCACGGGGCCCGAGGGCCACGAGCTGTGTCGGCCGGAGCAGGTGGAGGCAGAGGCCACCCAGCGGGCCATCACCATCGCCCATGCTGTTAACTGCCCGTTGTACGTGGTCCATGTCATGAGCAAATCTGCTGCCAAGGTGGTGTCTAATGCGCGCAGAGATGGTGAGTGTGGGCCTGCTGCCCCCTGCTGTTGGAAAAGGGCAAGGCTGAGAGATTATGGCCCTACACGACCTTTTAAAGACCAGAACTAATATCAGGGTTCATATTTGGTCTTGATATTCAATGTCTTTTCTTTGTCATGCTTTCCGTTTTTTTTCAGTTTCAACAGCAGCTCTAATGTCATCTGTGAATTTCTAACAACCTTAATTGAGTTAATGTGTTTTTTCCCCTCTCTCTCTACAGGGCGTGTGGTGTTCGGGGAGCCCATTGCAGCTGGATTGGGCATTGATGGTACCCACTACTGGGACAAAGAGTGGGCCCACGCTGCTGGCTTTGTCATGGGTCCCCCCCTCAGACCCGACCCCAGCACCCCAGGGTACCTCATGGACCTACTGGCCAAGTAGGTGCACTAGCAAACCATAATGTCCAAACAATAATACAGATTCTAAAAATCTCATAAAAGTGCAGGTAAAATTTTTCATATTTATTTGAAGCGCGTTTTGTAATTTAGCATTTATGTTTCAGAGCCACTGGTCTTTAGTATAGAAGAGGGTAGAGGAAAATGTGCTGAAGCTGACATGGCTTGAATTTATGTTAACTCAGCTAAGATTTGTTTTGTATTTTTCATTCAAGCATTCATTCTGTTGTTCACCCATACATGTATTTATCCATCAAATGTGCTAGTGATGACCTCAGTGTGACGGGGACGGACAACTGCACCTTCTCCATTTGCCAGAAGGCTCTCGGCAAAGACGACTTCACCAAGATCCCCAACGGGGTGAACGGAGTGGAGGACCGGATGTCCGTCATCTGGGAGAAAGGAGTGGTACGTTCCTAATAATATGACTGCACTTTATCTGACACTGTTCAACACTGAGACTTAACTCTTAAACAGCAGAAGTGTGAGCTATTATGCAGCTTCCTGTCATTACAATAATTACACAGTTTGCAGTGATGAAGCAGTGGGCTGAATACGAAGTTGCATAAAACCAGGAAACTGACAACATAACCTCAAATTAAATTGTGCTTTTTGAATTAAAAGAGTCTATTTGCATGAATCTTGCGTCAGCTTGATGCTTCCTCACTGTGATGCATCGCCCAGACTGACTCATTGTGTATGGAGGCCAAATTATTGAGGGAGTGTGCATCATTTTTGGCAAAGTATCACTTAAAATTATAAGGCTCCTACGGGGGCCCTTTTGCTGATATCAAGTCATGAAGATTTGTCATGCCTTGGGGCCCTGTATATGCATCTACACAGCAGTGGGTGGGGGTCCATTGTATATTTTTTAATAATTTAAAAGTATTTTTGCAACAAAACAAACAGAAAATGTAATAAACTCTGGGAGCTGCACACGGCTGCAGAGAGCAGACATCATATTTTTCTCTCTCTTGTTGTGAAGACAGTGTTTCAGCCCGGCTGCCCCAAGGTCACCAGAAAGATTTATCACGTGCAACAGTGCTTACACATCACACGTTAGATGATATTTTAGTGGAAATGAGTTGCCTGCTGCACAGTTAAGCGCTGACCTTTGTTCTGCTAATTCTGTATTTTGTTGTCATCCACTGTGGCCCCTCACTCAAAGCGGCTGCTTCGTGCGTTTCCTCTCCCCTCAGCACAGCGGCAAAATGGACGAGAATCGATTTGTAGCCGTCACCAGCAGCAACGCAGCAAAAATCTTCAACTTCTACCCGCAGAAAGGCCGTATCGCCAAGAACTCGGATGCTGATGTGGTTATATGGGACCCCAAGATGACAAGGTGAGGACCCAGCTCCAGCCATTCAGCAATATGGGAGAAAGCTTTCAGAAGGGCAGGAAAAGAAAACTCTGACACTGTGTGTATACAGTTCTAAAAGTGCAGGACTCCAGTGCACATCGTGAATGCTCTCTTATCTCTCAGTATAGAGTTTCCACCAGTGCTATCAGCAGCTTCAACTGCAGATGGTGCTGCTCAAACACTGGGCACACTTGAAAGCATGTCTTCAGGGTGTCAAGCATTCAGTTGAATAAGATAAGGCGCATAAAGTTTAGCAGTATAGCGTGCAGGATATAGATACAAGCAGCTAAAAAGAGAAGTGATGCGTCTTTCATCTTCTGCCACCTCAACACACACACACACACACACAACACACACACACACAAGCTGATTACGTCTGTGCACTATCCAGAAGTCAGAGTATGTCATCACTTATCTACAGCTGCAAATTAAAGCATAACACAATTTACATATGAATCACATTCATCAGTCATTAAAAAAGACAGTTGGAGTGATTAATTCTTTTCCGTGTTTGGTTATTTTTAAGGAAGGATTTTTAACACACTTACGTAAGCCAGATGCGCACGGCCTGAGTGGGACGATGCTCATGGGTCACGGTGAGGATCTTAAAGATGACGAATATTTCACGTGGGAGCTAAACCAATTTTCATAGTAGAGAACACACAGTATTAAGGCTATTTTCAGTAACTGGCTCAGAATATCATGAGGCCGTATATAAAAACTGATCATGTAATTCTGTATGTTTTCTTAGTATCCTAACAACGTCTTCTGTGGTGCACATGCACAGATGCAGGCACAGAGGACAGTTTGCATTCCAGTAGCTCGTGTACTGTAGCACAGTCAGGCTTATATAACCCAGAACTGCACTGCTCTGTTTGCTGGAGAATCTGGGCTGAGCCCCTGAGGGAAGTCACTAACCGCTGAAGAACACATTACACCCCAGTGTAATTTGCTGTAAATGAATTCACTGGTAAAATAGGAAGAGCTTGTGTGAGAGCGGATACCGTCACACTTCTTACTGTGGACAGTGTTGATCCTCTCAGGCCTGTCATCCTTGGACATCACCTGTTTGTTTCACCGTGTGTTCTTGTCTTCGCCACGTGTGCGCGCCTGCTGATGTTATAATGCCTTTCAAGCATGAGAGCACCTCATGTTTGATCACTGCAGCCGTGAATTCATCTGTGAAACTGTGTAATTAATTGCCCTCAGCGCAAGTGTCGCTCCATAACATCCGGGACCAGGGGCCACAAACAGTTGCATAACCAGAAACGCCTAGGACGCTCTGTCGATTGCCTTGTGTCTCATAATTAGGCTACGTGAATAATGAGGACACGTCTTGTTTTTGTCAGCGCACACGAGGCGCGGCGTCTGGCTTTACAAATCAACAGGAAACGTGGAAGTGTGAATGGAGGAAAGGAGGGCTCACACACAGAAAAAAAGAAAAAACATGTGTCAATGGAATGGTTTATGGAACGGGCTGAGGGTTGTCTTCCTCGTTCATTTAGTCTTTTTAATCAGAGATGATTTATTTGTCAGACATCATCAGTCTGTGCAGAATATTTTATTATTTTACTATGAATGTGCTGTAATTGGCTTTTTCTATGAGATGACTGTACATTTTCCAGAAAGCCAGACAAAGAGAGCAGCTAGCTAGTTAACAGTGTGCAGCATCGAGCAGCTGCAAAGCCATTTTTTCCCCCTCAGGAAATGGTGGAGACCAAAAACTGAGCTAAAAGGAGAAGGAAGTATATCCAAATAAATAATATGTAATAATATGTGACATGTCAGTGTTGCGTTCAGGTTTGAGTAAAAGTAACAATACAACAATAAAAATAAACATTTAAAGTCCTACAAAATTGTCAAAAGTAAACTGTACATGCTCTTATGCAGATAAGTGGCCCCTTTTGACTGGTATATTATTATATATGATACTATTAGTTTATTGTTACTAAGTTATTAATGTGTAAGCAGCATTTTACTGCTCTCCAACAATGGATTTTATAACCTCATCATATGTCTTGTATGTACAATGTTAATACGCAAGATATCGAGAAGTACTATAAAAATACTCAGATAAAGTAGAAATACCTCAAAACAGTATTTGGTGAGAGTTGCATTGGTTACATGTGGTTGGAGGGAGATCATAACAGTAGCATGGTACAGTACAAGCAAGAGTATTGAATTATTAGTTTTATATCTTAATTAAAGCCATTCCTGCCATAGATCCATTTACCATGAGTGCTTTTATATAAGCCATTCTAGTAGCAATAGTATTTAGAAGTATTGTAATCATTTCTGCCAATAAGCATCATTGCAGCAATGCTAAATTGGTTTGGGTGAGGACTTGAAAGCGGTGCCTGTCTTGCACCTCTTCATCAAAGCTCATTCTTATTCAACATCCCACTCCAGCCATTTTAGCAAGGAGAGCGTCACATGAGCAAAAGTTGTAAATAATACATTATTTTATATTGCTTGTTGCTGCAGTGAGTGAGCTGCAGTAACTCGATGCTGTGTATGAGTACATCTTGGCCTGATTCAATCAGTTTCAGAGTAGAAGGGAATGTGTGAGAGCTTTGACAATAGGCCTGTGTTTTGCTTTTCAGCTTGGTCTTCAGAAAGCATGCGCTGATTTAAGTTCAATTCTGTAGTAGTTGCAAGTGGCTGTTTGCAAACCTTTAGTTGTGTCTTTATGTCTTTGTAGGAAGATCTCAGCCAAGACACACCACCAGGCTGTGGACTACAACATCTTCGAGGGCATGGAGTGCCACGGTGTTCCCGTCGTCACCATCTCCGGAGGCAAAGTGGTCTATGAGGGAGGGCAGCTGAAGGTGTCGCCAGGACACGGCAAATTCATCCACAGGGAACCCTTCTCTGAATATGTTTACAAAAGGATCAAGCAAAGAGAGGAGGTCAGTTAAGTCTCATTAACAGAAAGAAATTAGTCAAAACACACACACATACACACACACACAGAACACTGGTTTCATATTTAGCATACAGACATGAGAGTGGTACCAACCTTCTCATCTAACACTATTTCCCAAAATAAGTAAAGTAAATAGTGAATGAGTCAATGAGTGATTTCAACACAGCCCAACTCTAATGATAGCTGGGGTAAATGTGTAGCGTAGGGGCTAGAAAGGGTTACACACACACTAAATACTATACTATAAATACACACGATAATCCTGTCGAATTTGATTTGATTTTTTAAGTATGCATGCAACCTCTAGAAATTTTCCGGCGAGCTATCAATCCTACCTACAAAAAATATCTGGCAACAAGCAACATGTTATGTGTAACCCAAACAAACTACAAATCAAGTTCTTTCAAGATGTTTTGATCATATGGTTAATCCAGCAAAATTAATCCTCAGAGTCCTCCAGTCAATCCAGCTGCTTCTCTTATATTTATTTACTCTTTTCGTGAATTAGCAGGCAGATTTGAATGAACCTGGCTTTCTTTCCTTTGTTTCATTCATTCTCACTCCTCTCTGCTCTCCTTGCTGCTTGTGTCAGTAGCTTCCCCTCCCCCGGCTCACAGGTGCCACTCATTTGTGAACTCACCTGTTTTTTTTCCCCACTCACTCCTTCCTCCCCCCTCCCTTTCCTTTCAGGAGGTCTGTTGTCTTACCTTTCTGCCACAAATGTATGTACTGATCATGTAAAATCAGCATTTCTTTTTCATGAAGCGAGCATAAATTAAATATAGAGGTCACCCAAAGACAGATTCCAAAAAAGTTGGGACACTGTGTAAAATGTATTTGCAAACAAACTGTGTTTACTGACAATGGTTTTATGGCAGCTTCCTGAACCCATGTAGTCATATTCTTTCTACAATCATGTGTTTGACAAAGTGTTGAACCTCTCTCCATCCTTGCTTGTCAACAACTGAGTCTTTCCAGGATGAACCTTTCATACCCAATCATGATACTATCACCTGTTACCAATGAACCTGTTTACCTGTGGAATGATCCAAACAGGTGTTTTTGGATCAGTCCACAACTTTCAGTCTTTTGTTGCTCCTGTCCCAACTTGTTTGAAATTTGTTGTTGCCATCAAATTCAGAATAAGCAGATATTTACAAAAATCAATGAAGTCGATGAAGTAAAACATTAAATATATTGTCTTGTCTTTGTCTCTGTATAGTTTTTAATTGAGTATATGTCAAAAATGATTAGCAGATTATCACATTCAGTTTTATTTATGTTTTACACAGTGTCTGAACTTTTTTTTGGAATTGGGGTTGTATAAAACACCTTTCAGAAGAAATTCAGATTTACGTTGAATGTAAAGCAACTAGATCCTGATGAATGACTGTACACAAAGGTCACTTAACCTTTCTCTCTGCTTTGTATTTGCCTGCAGGTGGGGAAACCTACAGCTGTGATCAGAAAGCCCTATGAAGGCAAAGTCATTTCTGTCTGAACGGCCGACCCGGAACATGAAAGGCACTTTGAATCTCCAGCTGTGTGTCTCCGATACAATCCCAAAGTAACAAAGGCAAAACAACTGAATGTTGCCTCACTAATAAACTCCTATAATCTAACTACATTTTAATATATTTTTAACATGTGACTGCTTTAACATATTTCTGCTCATACATACATTACCCAGTCATGTAAATCGCTGCGTGCAGTGAAGGTGGTGTTTGGTCTATAGGTCAACTCTGATCAACACTTAGGTCAATGTTCTGTTGGCAGATGATACCTTTGTTATATTTGTTCAACTGTGCGAGGTTTCCAGGCCGGCTCTGCTCAGTGCACAGGTCAGTAGAACCCACTGTGCTGCTGAAAATTATGTTTGCTCTAACATACATTATGCAATCAAGTAATTCGCTGTAAGGCATGAAAATAGGGCTTATGCATGATTTCACCGTTAAATAAAAGCGGTGTGATTCGAAATCATCACTTTTGTATTTACGCATGTTATCGTGTGTATTGTGCTGTAAAATAATTTTTTAATGATTATTTTCTTACTGAGCATTTTTAAAATTTTCATTCCTTTTCCCCCTGAATGTTTCCTGCCATTGGAGACAGGGCTGATGTTTTCTCACCCAAAAGCATCCTTCCCTTTGAAGAAATATTCATAAAGATGCACTGACAGGCGTGGAAGTATTAAGATTTACTTTGTTGACCCAGATTGACTCTGCATTTGCATATTCAGCAGGATATGCACAGCATCTATGCCCATGTATGGACTGCATTCATTCCTTCCCATGGTAAAAAAAAGGTCTGCGGCTGTCAACGAGCATCATGTGGCAGCTTCCTATTGGGCTGGCGTGCTGGCGTGCTATTATGCCACAGGGCCAGTTGAGACATAATGTGAGCTTATCAGGTCGCCACACGGGTCAGTGGCGGCGTGTGAGTCACAGAAGGCCTACTCATCCTTGAGCTGCACCACTTCCTTCCTCTTTCCTCTGACAGCGGAAGGGACGGTGTGGGATCGCGCAGTCGAGAGCGAGTAGCTCTGAAATCGGTGACGTGACCTTCTGTCTATTGGGGAATTGGAGTTCATAGACGGAGATGACAAGGAACCCTGAAAGGTTTTTGATGTTCAGTCAACTTTTAGATTGAATAAAAAATTGAGGTAACGAGTCACGTTAAATATTGACTTGTCATAATTCCACTCATATAATTGAAAATACATTTTTTAAGTCAAGGCCAATCGTTTCAGCAGAGTTGGAAGCAAATTAAACTGGAAGTAGGTCATTGCCATTTCTTTAAGTAGACCACTTATTGAAGTGCATACAAATTATACAAATGGTTTGGTCTGCTCATTAAGAGCAACTTGAGTGTCCTGACTGATGACAGCAGGAAGAGTCTGAGTTGTTTTTTTCTGATTGCTGGCCTTTAACTTGAAGTGTACATTGTAATATATTCTCTATCTCTTTTTGCCAATGATGCTGTTGCCCTGGTGCACACTGGAAGGTTAATATACACTCATACAATATAATCCAATATAATATTAATTTTAGGTTGGTTTCAATACGATTTTTCAAAACATTGTCCTCCACTGCCAATTTAATTTTATGTAGATAAAATATAATCATTTGGGCAAACTCAAAAAGTGAAAATCTTGGACTATAAGAACAAACCAATAATTTTAGCCTGATGGAATTAAAACATATGTGTACATTGAATGAACAACAGAAATGTTGATGTAAGTGGCAAGTTGATGTAAAACTGATGTGAAGGAACTGGAATAAGAGCAAGTGCAGAGAAAGTAAGCAAAGCCGCACCAAAAGATGAAAAATAAAATCTCTTTCTAACACCTGGGAGATGTTAATGGACAGTGACAGTGCGTAAGTGGAAAGAGGACAGTGCTGCTCACTGCACATGTCGGGGACGTCTGTCTTAGATTATGTAAGTAAATATCACTGTTCCACACTCTGCAGGGGAGCATTACGCATGGAGGTAAAATACACAAGCCTGCTTCTGGATTTTAGGGTATTAGATGCTGTTTGGTGCTCTATCATTTATTAAGACAAGTCCAGCAGAGTCCTTCTAAATAAAAGGATGCAACACTGAATCACATCATGAATCCATAAACTCAAATCAGAGGAACAAAGTGAAATGAAACGTACAAGTAGTTTATTTCTCCCAGCAAGTATTGAACTTTGATAGAGTGTTAGCATGTTTGGTTAGTTGGCGGCACTGTGGCATCTGACCTAAATGTATACAGTATATCTTGTTATCTTGTGGATTATGCTGACAGTTTGGGGTGGATTCATCATGGAATAGTGTCATCTGCCTTGTTATATAATGAACATGATGTAATATGTATCCAATGTCACTGACAAGTAAAATGAAATTTGTAGCCGCTGAGTGCTCGTTGAAGCTAAACTGATTTGAGTTAGAAACTCTTGATTTATGGTCTGTAATTGGTTGTCTGTCATCAATCTAACCTGAACCTTCTCCATGGTAACCTTTATTGTCATTTGACACACTGACTTGTTACACAACGTGATATAACTTAATTAACTGCTATAGCATGCTGATAATGATGAAACACTACGGGTAGAGACAAGTAAGTAGGGCACAGTGTTTGAGCAGCACATATTTATTGTTAAAAATATCCCATAAAATATTATATACTATATAAAATTATCCATTATATATATATAGGTTGAAAAATTACATATATACAACATCACAAGACAATTCATACATAAAAAGCAGTCTCTCTCTCACACACGATAAAACAGTCAGAAATAGTTTTAAATATCAGAAAGTAGAGGTTTCATGTCCCTCAGTTGTTTTGAAGCTCATGCCAGCTGCAAAGTGCATTATTTGAAATCAGCTTTCCTCAGTTCAGAGTTGGTATGAAAAACTTTAAAATCTAAATTGATCCTAGTCTGTGATCTAGTTTAATAGTTGTTAGAGTTATACAGCAGTTTGCATACAGGATATCTCTATAATCCAGTGTAGCTAGTACAGTGGTTGTGTAATGGTTTCCTGTTTTGAAAGAAGAGGGGAGGAAAGGGCTCTGTATGCTGTACTGTATCTATTTGACTTCCATTATTAGCACAGATCAGACAGTGAACATCAAAGTTTTGTGCTCTCAGGAAATGCATACAGAGAAGAAGGTTTACGGTAGAGCCGACGGCAAATAAGATGGTCTCATCAGCATAAAAATAGACATTGCAATGTTCTGTGGGAAAATACATATTATTTACATATAGAGAAAATAACAGGAGGCCGATTATTGATCCATGTGGGACACTTTTATCAACCATCTAGGGCTTGATTTGAAACCATCTACAACAACAGTCTGAGAACTACCTCTGATTTGAACCAGCTGTCAGATCAAAAAAAAATAACGGAAAGCAGCTTATTTAACGGAATAATATGATCAAAAGTGTCAAATCAGGTCTTGCCTGGATAATGTAGACAGGACAGCTTAGATTTAGGCTGAGAGTTTGGGTTTAGGTTTTTGTTTAGGTCACAAGTGTCACCACCCTTATTCAATAAAACTACATGAGCTTTTAATAAATATTGAGGGCTTTTTTTTTTTTTTGGTAAAAGTTGAATTGAAAATATGGACAAGCGATGCTGTAATAAGAGGATCTTAAGGCGTATAATCCATAGGTCAAAATTGTCCTTACCAGGAGACTTTCACATGTTTCCACATGCTTTCTGACAGAGCAAAAAATCATGCAGCAGAAAGAATAAGTTCCTCACACGATACTCTGTGGATTTTCTTTGGGTCTGAAGAGTAGAGGGAACCAGAAATGTAGCTGACAAGAGAAGACAAAAATGAATATAAATTAAATGTCAACCCTGTGCATTATACAGAACTTAGCTAGTGATATACAGTAACACATACCTTGAAATGGAACGATGTGAGGCGGCACTTCCTCCTTTTCAATCTCTTCCTCAGGATTTTGGCGTGCAGGTATTCCACCCTGGCCTCGGCAGCAGTGTAGAAGAATCGCTCGCAGACCAGCAGCCTGAGCTGGGCCACCTTGGCAGCCATCAGAGCCATGACGAGCAGGGTGAGCAGGATGGCAGTCAGAGGAACTACAGAGTTATAGAGCAGCAGCTTGGGTTTAGGGAGACATTTCTTCTCAAACAGCGTCACAGAGTAGGAAAAGTCTTGTTGATGGCTTTCCTCGCCAAATGGAATTCCAACTAAAGTTGCAATCGCCTGAGAAGATAGATAAGTAGTCAGTGGCTGGAACAAATGTAGAAACATATTAGTGGGTCTTTTTCACAAACATACTTACTTTAATGCTAATTAACAGCGGGACATTGAATGGTTCCAGCTCTGATAACTTTGTTGTTACAATATCAACAAAACAGTACAATAAGGCGTCCACAGTTATAAATATGGCCCAAGCTACAAAATGGGAGGTGACTGGAATGCCAAATTTCAGCACAGCTCTCCCCTCTCTGGTGGTGGGACGGGTGGAGGGGATGGCGGTGTACAGCTTCTCCTCCTCTGGCGTGAGGGGGAGGACATGGGGTTTTCCATCCGCCTTCTGCTTCTCGTCAAAACTAACAAATTTGCCGCTGATGAACCTGTTTTGGTATTTCATGTCATTGCAGAATCTCTTTATGTGCAGCGCTATGAACATCATGAGCACGAGGAAGCTGATAGCAGGAAACAGTCTTTCGCTCACGGAGGAGACTGTATTCATAAGGTACTGGACGTACTTCACGGTTTCATTCAGCTTCTGCTCGGCTTCGGTCAGTTTCACCTTGAATTGTTCAGATTCCAGTCTGGGTGAAACCTTGAGTTGGGAGTTGAGGTTAAAAACCCCTAAGTCTGTAACCCCTTTGAGCATGTTTCCGATCCACTTCAACATCTCCACATAGTTACTGAATGGATCCATGATGGCTGCTTTCTTGGCCTTCAGGTTGCAAATCATACTTCTGACCAGGCCTGTGAGGTTCTCCAAGGTGTTGCGGATATTCCTCAGAACCACCAAACTGGTTCCGGCTGTCAGTAGCAGGTTCCGACTCTTCTTCATGAAAATGGAGATGACAAATAGAGTCCCTAGGCACCTTACTCTCTTTGATAGGAAGAGGGCAAGGGTCAGCAGCATCCCAAAGCAGCCGGCAATCCCTCCGGCCACTGCCAGCTCATAGTTGAGGGTGAAGAGGAGGTAGAGGACGAGCAGGGAGCTGAGCAGGAGGCTGGAGAAGCTACAGGTGAGGAGGAAGATGAGAGTTCTTTGAAAGCCACCCCTTTTACCAGTTATGAACACGTCCACAGCCAGATGACCGGTGTCCTTGAGGCTCTGTTTTATTGTAATCCATGAGAGCAGCATCCTGGATATCAGACGGAAACCAAACACTGGAGGGCAACAGCCAAGATGGAAAAAAGAAAGATATACCGCATTTAATGTTCAACTATATGGCTTAAATGTTCAGTCAAAATTTCAATGCGGAAAAAAAAAAATCTTATGTATCTGAATATTAATATCATGAAATAAAAGTAAGTCGGTACCAACCTGCTGTGTGGAGCTTGACATCTGTTCTGACTGTATGCCTGTAGCTTGCAGTCTCCTTAAATAAGGAACTCTTCCGTCCCCTCAAACCTCAGTCATTTGTCATTTCCCAGTCATCCCTATTTTTCAACCAAAAGCAGAAGCACACAGAGGCTGACATGAGGCTGCATGTTGACAGTGTGTGAGACTTGATTGTGCTTGTGCTGTAAAATTAGAATTGCAAAGCTGAAAGGAACTAATGTTTGAATAAGTTCAGATTATTTGGCGTAAACACCTTAAGGCATTCCAACTACAGAAAACCTGCTAAAAGCTCTAAAATAGCTTTTAAAAGTTATTGTTACATTCAAATCTTAAAGTTATTGATTTGTTCTATAATAATCAAGGTTGAATTCACGGGATTCATCCTGCTTTCAAAGGATTCAGATCAGAGCTTTCAACAGGGGAAGTAACAGCTTGATGTGGACGGCAGGGTCTTGACCTCAGCAGCTTCCTCTTGGAAAGCTGCTGAGGTCAAGAGTCAGTGTGCAGGTTTTTGAGAGGCCTGTGAAACTAAAAACAAATCATTTGCTTTATGTTGCTTTGTAATTTTAGTCCACTGCTAAACAAATGTCTCGACAACAATTGGATGGCATGCCATGAGATTCTGTAGACATTCACGTGCCCATCAGGATGAATTGTAATCACTTTGGTTATATCCTGACATTTCATCGAGTGTCATCCTCGGGTCAAAGTCTCAGTTTGTCCAATACTTTAATTTATGACCAAATTCTCACAAATCTATTCCAGTCAGGCTCAGCTCAACCTTGGGTTTAGTGCTAATTAGCAAAATCTTATTTCACTAAATTAAGAAACAAAAAAATGTGAACATTATACCTGCTAACCATCAGCATGTCAGCATTGTCATTTTATGCTTGTTAGCACACTGATGTTAGCATTTACCTTGAAGCACAAAGTACAACCAAAACTGTATCAGAGCCAAACAACCATCTTTATTGAAAATTAAAAATAGGCATTGGTCAAGTCTGATTGGCAAAGTTTATAAGTAACACAAAAACAGAGCACTCTTTTTCCATTTATTTGTGAGTTTGGCCTTAACTGTGAGCTCAGCAGATGAGCTAACTAGCTTAGCCTATTAGCTATGGTACAGTCTTGTATTGTTTAAACCTGGAAAGCATCAGGACACTTGATGGTGTTATCAGGGTCATCTTGGTGTACCAAAGTCGGGCATGGAGTTTGAAAGAAGTGAGCATTTATCCGGTGGGGGCAGAAGATGCTATTGGTTGCATTACGGGAATTGTAGGATACAGTATTTTTGGAGGTTGACCCATGATAGTCAGGATTTCTCTGTCACTGCTGTTTTGATTTTGACAATTTTTTTTCAAATGTTGGAATATCTCTAACAAGCCTTCAAACTTTGAGAATGTAATAATAAAATGCTTCAAAAGTTACTGCAGTTTCTATAGAAAACATGTTACACTCGTGTGTTTGTGTATCTTATCACCACCCAACACTTGGCATCAGTGTAATATCAATTTTTTATTTTTAATTTGAAAAATAACTTACATAAATCTCTGTACTCAACCATACTTAACCAAGACATAGCCTTGGCATTAACACATTGCACCAAAAAGAGAAAATTAAAAGGCATTCAAAAGGATAAATAACATATGTCTTTGTCATCATGTGAGGCATTTTTCCTGTCCCAAAAGAGTCTATCAATCTATTCATGGTAGCTTGTTTATTCAATTTCTGACATCTAAAGGTATGTACAATGAAAATTAAAATGAAAATATATACTGTAGCTTGTTACAGCGACAAGGTTTTTCTTGGACATTAAAACGTCGTATGGAAAAGGAATAATGCCTCAGTTCAATTTCATTCAGACATACTGCAACTATAAGATTCATATACTTCCCAGACATGAGAAGTATTTATAATTACTAAAAATAGAAAATAAAAAATAAACTGGTCTTGGCTTTTAAATAAAACTAACAAAAATATAGTAAATTAATTTCATTTTCATTAAAACAAGAAAAAAAAAACATTTTCTGTGGCAATATCCCTTGTTGTTTGAACTTGTGATTAGCTCATCTTCACAAATAGTGCCTGTAAAATTGAACCACAGCAACACACATCTCTCGCATGTCCGCTGCCTCTTGATTAGGTATAGACCTCTTGCTGTACCAATACAGATTATTTTTGCATGTTCGTCAACAATACTGAAATAAAATACACTTGCAATCACAACTGTTTCGTCAACCTCCATTAAATATAAAATATTTTCCTTGTCACTTTTTTTTCCTCAAAAACCTGAAAGAAAATATGACCTTGGGGGTGGAATGTTTTTGTTAAAACTTCAATAATTGGCCGTGGAAGACCAAGAACTAATTTGCTGTAGAGTTCAATTTAAGGTGAGGGAGAAAAGTAATGAAGTTGACATGCACTGTACAAGAAACTGCAAAAACTCCAAATATCATCTTTATCAAAACATGCTGAGTTACTGTAAGGTGTGCCCAAGCCATGTTGCAGAAAATCCTTTTCAACATGCTTGTTAAACAAATCAAATCCAAAATAAAATACATACTGAAACAATACAGAACTGTAAAATAACCAACAGTCCTAAAATCTGGACAATATCAGGGGACTGAACAATGGTAGCAATGAATAGTACAATGAGAAGTACCCTGGGACAAGGAAGAAAAAGAGAAACATGTACAATTTGCACATAATGTTTATCTTTATAAGGCGTGAGCCTTTTACAATGAAATAAATAATTTACATTTATTTTCATTATCACTTTTTGTCACATAAACATTTTCTGTTAATAACTCCAAAAGTTTCCTTTAAGTTTCCCTTATCTGCATGTCTGCAAAACACAGACTCATGAATGGTCTAAAGAATGATAAACAATGTCTTTTTTTTTAATCACGATGTTGCATTCACTCCCCTTGAAAACCATGCACTAGTGAAATTTATCTTTAAAAATAATATAAATTGTTGAAAATGGCTGATCTGTTTTATTTATTTTTCTTCATCTTTTTTTGCAAGTTGCAGCCTCAAGAAAATAATTCTTTTTTTTTTTTTTAAATTCAGCTAAATTTGTGTCCATGCAAATGAACTAAAAAGGAAAAAAATATTTTTTTTCTCATTTAATTTTCATACAATATATCAACAGAGAAAGAATGATGGTAGATTGTACATCTTTTCATGGGGTTTGGATCGTTACTCTATTTTCTGGAGTGTTGATGGTAGCCACTTCAATATTGCCAGTGATTTACTTTGAAGTCTTTCTGGTGATTTACCAGTACGGTTTGATTCAGTACATAAACCTAGAATATTCGGGACACTTCTTTTGGGGTTTGGGGGAGTGTGGATACAAGCTGGGACACACCTCACCCAAAGTGATGGTCTCCAAAACTCCATCTACACAGCTAGGTCTGTTGGCGTGGCGTGACCAAGCATCTGGTTAGAAACACTGTCACCCCCTTCAGATACAAGTACACTGACATTAAAAGAAAAAAACAAAACAAAACAAATGAAAACAAAAAAAAAAATCAAAGCAGAACATTTATTTTTCATTCGAAAAGGGCTTCTGTAGAACTCGTTTAGCGGTTCCCAGTACTGACCCCCATGGCTTCGAATTGGATGAAAACCTGGAACTGACGGATTCCTCGTGCTAAGGAGTTCATTCCAGCTTCCTCCAAACATCAACAACAACTCCTGGCAATCCCGGCCGCCAGGCGCTTGCAACACGTTTCGCCACGTGCACAATGTGCGCGACGTTTTTGCTTAAAACACAGGATCACGTTTGCACCCCTAGAAACAGGCTCAGAAGACACAACATCAAGCATGCAGTGTAACCGGGGGGCGTGACCTGTAATCGCAACACTTGCTGCTACAACAACGCTATCAGTCCACACGCTGCTATGATCGAGAGAAACTGTCCAGTGAGGATTGGGAAGCTCTTCTTGTCAGTGGGGCCAGAGTAGGGTCCACCAGTGAGGAAGGAGGAAAGAGCTTGAACCAGCCAATCACCATGTTGGACAGGTCCAGCTCGTCTAACAGTATCTGAACTGCTCCCATGAATGATTTATGGTCCATACGTCCATAGTCGCCCCAAACGATGACCTGCAGAGACACAGAAGAAGAAATTAATCAAAAAGACGAGACGAGTTTAAACAGTGAGAAAAGAAGCATTTTAAATAAGATTCTGAGTTTCCAGTTTAATTACTGTGAGATCTTTCTTACCTGTAAAACCTTCCCTCCCGGACTCTCCTCAAACGGCAGTTGCTGCTGGTAAAGAGGATCCAAGGTTTTTCTTGCTACTTTTGTTTTCTTTTTGGCTATGCAGACTCCATTTTCCAAAAGGTAGACCTTTACATATGGTGCTGAGAAAAGAAGGCAGGTATGTTTTTTATTCACCATACATGCACATTTAAGTTCCATTGCTGGGATAAGTGTGTAATGATGTGTGATAATGACAGTGTGAGAGCGTATATTACCTGGCAGTGCCTTGGAACCTGGTTTTCCCACAAGACCACGGGCTCTGATGACCTCCACCTCCAGTGCTCCTTTCTTCTCCACCATACCGATCTGGATGTCACCTGAATAACAAAAATAACAACAATATTGATATTTATCAGTATATAAGGTATACGAATATGTAAATCATGTATGCTTCACAAGGTAATTAACCTTGCTTCACAGACATTTTCAATTCAAGTTACCATGTAAATGTATTGTATAAAGGGATTGTATAGGTTCTCACCCATAGGTGGAGTAGCCAACGTCTGTCGTCCGACCAGCTGGGCGGGGCCCAGACCATCCAGGAAGTCACTGAACTGGGCATCTGAGGAGAGCCTCACACCAGGGAAGATGAGACTGGAGCAGAGAAAGACACATATGTTACCACAGAGATGAAAGGTGCATTTCCTCTGATATAAGACAAAGCTGTAGGTGAGTGAATGGCTGTAACCTATTAGATGGGGATTGGGAAGAGTGAAGTCTAATATGAGTGATCGAATCAAGCACAAACTGCTCCTGTAAGATATGTATGAATGTCCTCAGAATGTGAGTTCTGGTCTCCTTACTTTCCCTCGGAGCTGTAGCTGTTCATGCTGCCGTCTGTGGACTCCCGGCTGGCCTGCCGAGTCATCCTGCTCCTCATCTCCACCGCCAGGCCAGTCTCTGTACTCCTCTGGATCGTGCTGCGCAACTTCTTACCTCCCGCTTCTGCTCGCACAGTGACACGCGCAAAAGAAAGAGAGATGGAGGGAGAGAAAGAGTGATAGAGATTGTCAAGTCCATGACACTGAATCATTTTATGACTCATACTGCGAGTTGCATTCACATAGATTATTACTGACATATGCTGTGCTTTCACTGGTTCATAGAAAAAACATTCCAGAGGGAAAAGAAAACACAAAGGCAACACTGAATGAAAATTAATCTCTGTACCAAGACATGAGTGTAGCTCATTCTGGGAAGGATCATGGCAATTTCACTGTGACAATCAAACAAGGTCACTTCAACATGCTCTCCAGAACTATGGCTTTGTGTATCTGCTGAACAGAACAACATGGACAACCTTCCTCTGGTCTGTGCTACCGACTGCCTACAAGGGTCTCGTGGGAGCTGTAGTGAGTCCATGCTCCACCCACAAACATCCAGCGTCTGCCCCCCGTCCTAGCTGATCCAAGACGACAGCTGACTCCCCCCATTAGCCCTGCTGCTGCTCATCTCCATCCAGCCTCCCTGACAGTCAGGCGTGTGGGGCCACGTGGCAGTGCCTGTAGCAGATGTACACATACCTACACAAAAGCTTGAATCCTCCACCGCTAGACACACACCTGGCAACCAGAACACACACAACACACAACACGTACACACACAGTGTCGCTACTATGTTTCACTTTATGTCCCATTGAGAAAGGGGCGAACAAAATCACTGTGAGCAAAATCACAACATACAGCAAAGATGCTTAAAATGAAATTAGATACCTGAGAATAGTTCTGTTTGTATTAGATGCTTGGTCTATGTGCACCATAACTATATCTACAATCTCGCTATGACTAAGACTAATCATCCACGCATTATTAATTGTTATGAGTTTTTTATTTTTCTCATCGGTAATCAAATGAATGCTAAATGAGAGCATCATGTTATTTCCCAGAGGTCAGATAATCACTGCTGAGCTGGACGAAAGACTGAGTTATTGTCAGCTCACAGTTTGCGACCCCCAGGTGCAAAGTGATGAATCAGCTACCTATAGACCTTATGTAACTTTCACTTAATAATTTCCCTGCTTGTATGGCATGAACGGACACGGAGCCTTTCAGCCTTGAAATCACAGTTATTCACCTGGCTTCCTCCTCCTCATTCAGCTCTTCAGACATTACAATAGGAGATGAAGACAGAGAGGTCATCTCTGACGTCTGCAGCAAGACGCAGCTCATGGACTTCCTCTGCCAATCAGTGGCCAGTCGGATGTTATCAATGAACATTAAAAACACACCATTTCAAGTGAGGGAAATCCAGCATTAATATTTATGCTGCTGATGAAAATCACAGATATGCAGCCCTTACTGTACTTACTACGAATGTATGCCCTTATAAAATAACAACTTTACATGAGATGGGGCAACTGCTGGAATTTTTCTAAATGCAAATTGTAATGGACTGATCCATGAACACATCATGACATGGACTTTAAAGACCATAACTCCAAAATTCTGTTCCCATTCATACATATCACACACATACAGTGTGTATCTAAAGCAAAGGCAGATGAGGTAAATGTGTCAAACACAGGAGCATTATCAACACTAGTTGGAGGATGTGGTGGCCAAGCACTTTTGTAAAGTATCTGTCAGGCATGAAGCAGCGGCGACCTAAAAGTTAGACAAACTGGCTCGTCACCAGGTCCCTGCCCTCAAATCTCAGCCTCGCCGGAGTGGAGCTGCTCGGCAGCCTACCGTGGACGTGTGAGCACAAGTGTGTGTGAAGCTGTGGCTAAAAAAAGCTGGTGTGATCAGGCAAAAATATGTAGATAAGTGGAAGTTTAAAGGTGTAATTCGTCAGCATTGCAAATGCATGACTTATTCTGGTTCTCTGTAAATACATCCCCTGCCACTAGAATAAGAAACGATCATCGAATCTATGACGAACAGTCATAGAACAATGTTGTAATCCTAAACTAAATAAACACTACCACCCACAGGATGCTAAACAGTGATTCATTCCAGTTACTAAATCCTTTCATTCCTGCAGTCAGATTTAAATTTAGCATAATGAAACAAGATATTGCTTAGTGTATGAGCAAGCAGACTGGTTCCTACGACCATCCATATTAACACCCCCACCACTGGTGGCAGTAGAAACAACAGGAGCAGTATTTGAGTTTTACAACAAATTGATAGCCTGGATGATAAATTGACTACTCTTGAGGCACAGATATCAACTTTCATTCATAATATTACCAGAGTCCACACAGCTCACATCTTATTATGATCCTAATTAAACTAATTAAATCTCTCAACCTGTCCCAGTTTCCCTGCAATCAATACCTCTGCATCTTCCCACTAATCCTTAATCCATCTCCTTCTTCTCTGCCATCCCTCACTTTAACCAGCACTGCTACCCCCCCAGCCAGCCGCTGCCGCTGTGACACTTCCCTGGACGTCATCTTACCTCCGTCCTCCTCGTCAAAGGAGTTCATGCAGGGGAAATAGACGGCCAGTGCTTCAAACGATGCGGACAGGCTCATCTTGCTTTGGGAGCGCTGGATACGCATCCCAGGAGCTGCAGCAGAGGTATCGTGCCCCTGCCTGCCCATGGTGACCGGCGGCTGTCCTTCTCAGTGCGGTGAATGGAATGCGCTAAATGTCAGCTTTGCCTTCTCTGGCTGATCTCACTGGTGAAGGTTTGCAAATCAATTCAAATCTAATCTGTTCCTAAGAACAGTAGTAGAGGACTCTTATGCTGCAGGAGATCAGGCTATCATCTAGTCTGTCCCTAGGTGCTCTGTAGGCTGCTTCTTAGGGCTAGAGCTTCAGAAAAATGTTGCTTCAGCAGCCAAGTCTTGTGCTGTCTGGGTCTGACGTTCCTGCTGCACCTCTTTCTTCAGAGGGGGAGGGGAGAGAGCTGCATCGCGCTCCACCAATCAGGGAGCCAGGCTGCTCAGGCGCACCTCGGCGGGCTCTGCGGGTGAACGAGCTCTACCCAGAGATACTGAGCCCCCCCCATCCCTCACTCCCCAGTCCGCTTCTCACCAATTTTTTTTAACCTCTTCTTTTATCATTTGCTTTCTGTTTTCTCCCTTGCTGTTTTGTTTCTATTGCACTCTTCATTTCTGGTATTCTCCTTTTCTCTCCATCCACTGTCCCATCATTCCTCCCTCTCCCCATCTTATCCACAGAGTCCAGTGAAAACAAGCTGTCATTAGGTCTGCCAACAGCCCCGGCTCCTCTGTGAGAGGACTTCAGCCACATGGCGATCACGCAAAGTTCACGTGCCAAACTCTGCTACTTTATTTTTCTCTCATCTATAACTACAATACCACAGCTGTGTTGTGCCGGGAGGAATGCACTTTCACTGGCTGTTTTCATAGTTGCTGAGAATGAGTGAATCGGTTCATCATATTCACGTGTTCAACCTGAAAAGTTCATTTGTCTTCCACAGCCTCTATGACCTCTGTGAGCTATGTTGTGTTCAATCACAAAGCACGCTTTCAAACAATCAGGCAAGCTCTTTGTTTGATTTAGAATCAAAATTGACTAAACATGGACTTTTTCTCAGTCTTCTTCTACCATTTGTGGACAAGCGAGGTCAAACTATTTAAACAGTCCAGAGCAGAAAGACACAACAGTGGTGCTAAGAGAAAAGATTTCTTCATAGGTGGTCCCTGAAATACTGACACATCTGCTACTGGCATGGTGTGTGAGGGGTAACACATAAAGAAAATGTATAGCTTCAAACTCCAGCCCCTCTGGCAAGTGTCACGGCCGCAGCTTTAAAAAATGAAGCGCCGCTGTGCTGCATTGACACATTACCAGAGAAGCAGCTGTGGTGCTTTTGTTCTGACCATGCTTTTGGCAGAATTGGCTCAGCACAAGACCAGTATGGCGCCTCTCTGCACTGTCATAAATATAGCACACTCCCTGTAGTGTTATAGCTGAGGCAAAAGTTCCACTCTAAGAGACACTGCAACCTACTTCCATAAAGAAGCCTCTTAATGCACGACATCAATTTGCAGGTTTCATCTAGGTCAGCATGGACAAAAACAACGCTTCGCATTTAGAGCTGGGGGGAAATTGGACAAACACGCACGGTTACAATGTAACCAGTTGGGTCATTATTAATGGCTCCTCTTTCCTTGTGAAAGGATATAATTTTGGGCTCCTCCTAACTCAGACAGTGCCATTAACTGAGAGCATGAGTGTATTTGAATTAATCAGAAACATATCTCATTTAAATAAGGTTCTGTCTTTGAGAGAATCACATGTAATTTGTAGGTTTTTAGTCATACTGGCGCCGTAGCAAAGTCATCCACCACTTTAGTCCAGACTGAAACCTTTCAATGACTATTGGGTGAATTGCCATGAAATTTTGTACAGACATTGGTCATTAGTGACATGTCTTTACAATTATTGGATGCAATGCTACTAAATTTGATATCAGCAGTGCCCAGAGAATGAATCCTAATGAGCTGGCAATCTCCTGGAGGGATTCCCATAAATTCGGTATACACATTCATGTTCCCCTCAGGATGAACTGTAATGATCATGGTGATTAACTTTTTATCTAGTGACATCATCAGGTAATTTATTGTATTTGTTCAGTAATTTGGCTTAACAACAAAATTAGGATGTTAGCATTGTTACTGTGAGCATCTTGCCATGTTGTGGTTCATTTCTCTCAAGCAAGTTACTCTTATGTATAGCCTTAAGAGCCGCAAGCATGACTGTAGACTATATAAATCAATGTAACACTATCCATTCACTTCAGCAGTGTGTCTCTAACAAGTTTTCTATTTTGTGATATTTCACTATAAAGATGGATGTATTGGTGATATATCAATTACAAACATTAATTATATTGACTTTAAAGTCCCTAGCTCTTAATCATCACCGCAAGTCAATTATATGTTTTTGTTTTCATGTTTTTTCAGCCACAAATATCAAAACTATAAGGACTTCAAGATTAATGAATTTTCCTTCAAGTATCACAATCTTGTCTGCCTGCTGACTCTTTGCTAAATATAAACATTCTTAGAATTAAATTGGTTAATGTTGTGAGGTGGCACAAAGTCAGCCCACAACATATAATTATCCCAGTAGCTGATGAAATGAACTTTTTCATGTGTTTTCCCATGCAACGCTTCGGAAGGAAAGGCGGCTAATGCATGGCTGACATAACAATCCAAAACATATCAGAAAATGACAATTCATCTCTCCCCTGTGTAAATCACAGCGAATGCGTCATTGCGCACATGGCGACAAAACATTTTGCACGTGTTGCTCGTTTCAACTTGCACCTTTGGCAGAGTTTATTCTTACCCATCCACCCACTGCACAATGACAGAGAGACAGAAAGAGGCATCTCAACATTTTTTTTTCACTGTGCACCATACACCCACTACACCTGACACACAACACCTGGAGGGAAAAAAACAGGTTAATTATGGTCGTCACAAATCTGTCCAATATAGCACGTGCATGTGTTCTCAAGGGCTCTGTGCCACACATTAAAAGTCACAGGGAAACATCCATCTGAGAGACGATACTCAACATTACTGACAAAATATGAGCCTATATATAAAAGATTAGAGCGATTCATACAAGTTGAAAATTGTGCCTGAAGAAAAGTCAGAATCTATCTATGTCTCTTCATAAGTGCATGACTGCTGTACTTTGAACACCTCTTCATAGAAATGTGTCACTTTAGTTACAGAGACCAGATTGTTCAATTGATGAATGATGTGAAGGGAAGTTCTTTTTCTTTAATGTTTAACTGATGGGGAATCTCCATTTTAGGTCATGAGGGTACTCACTGATTTCCCAACAGCATGACTTAGAGATTAACATTAAAACACACTGTGCAACATATCTGGTCCCACTCCAAACTATGACAAACCTACATGACCGTGACTACACAACTGGAAATCACAAGCACTTCAGAAGGCTGGAATCTGAAGAATCTTGCCAATACTACTACGACAACAACATAGCATAATATCCCAGAAGTCATATTTAGGGTTTGTCTGGCAGGCGGCAGGGATCACAGGTGGAAGCCTTCGGAAGTCTTTCTGATTGATGAGGCTGGGCCAGGCCAAGCGTCAGAGAGCGACTCTGGCCCTACACACTGTAAACACAGCTTAATGGAGGGCTCTAACCCAGGCACTCACATGAGCGGATGTAGGCAAACACATGAGTGATTAAATGCGCACACACCAGGACACACCGCAGTACATGCGCAAGGTAGAGAAACACTCTCTTCTCTCAGTTTACATTCCCCGCTGCCTACCTTGATGCAGGCCAGTCCTGCTGTCTGGAGGTGCAGTTTCCCCCTTGTGTCCTGCTCAAATATGAAGAGTAGTATAAAGGGAAAAAGCTTTAATTACTAAATAAGGTATGATCATGTTTGAGCTCACTCCCAGTTTCAGTCTCACTTTACAGCACAGCTGCATCCATGGATTTCTGGCCGCTACATGTGAGACGAAATATACAGTTATCTACTTACACACCCGGCACTAACGAAGCAACATTAGCATTGGAGTCATGTTTTTGTCCACCTGAAGAATGGAAGTCCAAACTTGTTTTTTGAGGTCTGGTTTGCCCTCCACCAACTTTAGAGAATAACAGTATATAAAATATTGGGGTCTATTAGGTTCTGCTGTCTTCACACTGTGCTAGTTAGAAAGTAGTGCTCTCAGGCTATTTTGCTGGAAAATGCTGTGTATGGAGGTGAGTTAGAGCAGTGAGATTCGCAAAACAGAAAAGCAAAAAAAGAGGCTAAAAAGCTACAAAGCAGCATAGTTGGGGCTACATCTTCTCCCAGAGGCATCTTCTGATTCAGATTACAAATACTAATTCATACAGCATTAATTCATGTACTGCAATTAAGTACAGGCAATTCTCAACAGTCTAACAGCTCATGTTTCATATATAATGAAAGACTTCACACCTAAACATGTACACACTCTCTGTCCTGCCATTCTCTTCACACCATCACTGAAAAGGTTCACACCTTCAGAGGAAGGTGTGAGGTAAGAGGGGCATATTTGAAAGGTGAAACACAGGAGGTGAAGCAGTTGGAACAATCTGTCCCCTGGCTGCCTCCCTCCACTCAGTGGTGCAAACACTGCGAGTGTAACAGATGGAGACAGAGAACGTGGATCTAAATACTGCCAAGCCTTATCTGTACATGAAAAATCCTGATAGACGCTGCTGACATCACTCCAACTAATTTTTCTATCTCACAGTCACAACAAACTGGTGTGATGTGAAAAAACTTCTCTTGCGTGTGAAAAAAGCACCACAAACATGTCACCACGGCGTGATTACTTCTCATACTGAAAGAGGAAATAAGCGTCTTTTTAACCATTTTTACAAAGAGCAGAAACATCATGCTCTGTGACTAAACCGACCACAGTATTTTTTCTCACGTCTCATTGGGCTTCCTCCTTCGACTGACAGCTACAGAGCGGTGCTGTCAGCGTTTAAAGGCAAAAACAATCACAAGAGGAAGTCGTATTTTTAGCAGCATTTGAAAACCTAAAAATGCAGGGTGGAAGTTTGTTTTTAGCCCAGTTCAGATGGGAGGCAGGAATGCGCTGCACTGAAATGTGAGACGCGACTTTACAAGTGTATTCTAAACTGTGTCTGAGCCTCAGAGTGAGATAAAAGAGACATATGGCCGTGGAGCACGGCGGGGTTTGGAGGATGAAGCAACAGCTTTTAAGCTGAGTTCATGGAGATGATACACAAAAGTCTTCTCAGTATTAAACTCTAACTGTTGGCTTGAAAGGAGGTTTCATTCATATGGTCTGCCATACAGTGTCAGGGAGGGAGTAACGTGTTAAGAAGTAATGTGTTACTGTAATTCCACTACTTTTGTAGGTAACTAAAAATGTAACTAATTACTTTTTCAAAATAACACAATTATAATTTCTGAAATTTAAATGGGCCTGTTACTCCTTACTTTTGTCAAACCTATGTGACAATAGTGGACAACTGCAGAGAATAGCAGACAAATGCAGCTGATTCCCCAGAGTTTCCAATTTATGATCTAACATCAGTCAACCTTACAGTGGCACAAGACAGTTCAGGTTGTGTGATCTTGTTTTTCATCATAATGATTATAATGTTTCTAATATAAACTGAAAAAAATTGAGTTTATTAACTACTGTAGCAACTATTAACGATTGCATTGTAGCCTGGTTCACATGTACATCCAGCATCATGCAGTTCTTCTTCTACCAAATCCTTACTGTCAAACCAAGTCAATACAAGTGTAGCTTACGCGAATGAAAGTTAGTCATTCCTGACCTCTGGTGGTTGGGAGTATTACTAACCCCTGTCACTACAGTGATAATGGGTATGATGATTGGTAAAATTTGACAGTTGTCCAACATTGTGCCACAGCAACACTGAAATAATATCTCTACATATGTGTACATTAATAAGTGAATTGAAAAAGACATTTAAGAGGAACATAAATGTTATTTTCCCTAGTCACTTTCCTTTTCACTAGTCACTAGTTACTTTTGAGAGAAGTAACTAGTGACTGTAACTAATTACTAATTTTCAGTGACTTGCAAATCACTGCTCCTGTACTGAACTTCGACAGTGTAAAGTTTCATGGCTTGTGTTAAATGGAATATCTGTCAGAAAACCACAGAATATGTTCTTGAATTTTAACACAGTGCTTAAAATAAAAACGCTGTTAAGAGGATGTTGTGTTCTCTTAACTACTTATGAGTAAATCAGTTAAGTACCCTTTCCTTTCAAAAATATCAGTAAAACAGTCGAGTGGCGTGTGTCCACTTCATTTCCACAGCTTGCTGAGATGCTGTGCATGTATACCCGTGGTTAACATTAAAAGATCATCAAATTATGCTCCTGCATAATTACTGCAACATAGAGAAAACATATTCAAAACAAGTACATCAGTTAATTTCTTGGATAACGCAAAGTACACTGTCTGCCTGGAGACACCATGTGCTGCTCTCAGTGTGAAAACAACTTATTTAGTCCAACAACTGTGATATTCACGCCACAGCTCGTGAATAAACATAAAGTCATCAGCAGTTCTAATACAACACTTTGGATTATTTCAGACATACAGTAATCCTAGTGAGACTTGCACTTAATTTCTGGGCACAGTGAAGTAACTATCATTAAAATATATAGGGTGAAATAAATTGATTTTAAGGATAGAAAAGTCGTTTAAGAATAGTAAGCATACTCCTCTTTAGTGCTTGTCAACTGTGCCACTATGAAGTGTGACAGTGAACTATTACTATACAGACATATCAGATAGTTCATCTTTTACATAACTTTACTTCCTTTAACTGCAAGGCTTCAGACACTAATCCATTGACATGATAACAAAATACAGCCCTGAACTGACTTGTGTTTAATGCTGACCACCTTACAGCTACAACTGTAAACAGAGGTGATGAAATGGTTTTGGGACTACTCAAGTAGTTCAATTACATTGAAGCCTTGATGGCAGAGCTGGTTCATCTATCCATGGTTATAAGTGAGATGAGCACTATTGACCAGATAACGCCCCCTGATTAGGAATGTTCATGATGCATTCAGGTGAAATGGCACTAACATTCTGGTATTCAGTGCTTGGTATTAAGTGTTTAAAAACTTGTTTTCAACCCAATCAAAGAGCACCAAAGAGCACTGATGTCTGTACAGTACAGTTTGAGCACCAGGATGTAACAGGATAATTGTTGAGTCACTGCACCTAGAAATCATCACAAGGATTCTCTATTTTGTGTGCATGAAGGTTACTGGCCTTAATGCTGACCATCGTGACGCAGGCTACGCATATTTCAGTGGATCCATTGAGAGAATTTGAAAGTTATAAAAGCATCACCGCTCCAACAGTGTATCCACACATATTTAGGTCACTGCAGAGATGGCTCATCTGAGAGCTCAGGCTGATTAACAGAGTCCTCTGGAGAAATGTTGTTATAGAAAGGACAGAAAGGAGGAGACACTGTAGAGCTGGTGGAAGAAATGAAGGAGAGGAGAGAAGGTGAATAAGAAAGACAAGAAAAAGAGGGAATGGATATGATAATAGCGAGACACACATGTCAGCTAGGTGGGAATGAGCGAATAAGTAAGGTAGAGGGAGGGACAGGGAGAAAGCAGTGGGGCAGTGGTGTCCCTCAGCCTCAGCTGTACCTGTGCTGCTGTGTTCCTTTCATGCATCATCCTGAGAGCAGCATGTCTGTCCGGGCCCCCTAGGAGATTAATTAGCAGCCTCAGCCGGTGGAGGAGCTGCTGAGATAGGCACCCAACTCAACTCGGAAGATAAATTACCTTGGCTGAAAGCTCAAAGTTCAGCTATTTTACCACATACAAAACAGTTTGTCTGAGGGCTTTGGAGGTCCAAAACTACGTCAGTATCTGGTGTAGGTGAGAGAGGAGTGAGAAACAGAGCAGCCAGTGTATTGTTCTCTCTTCTGTCTACACTTGGCTACTCTGGGGTGAGTGAGTTCGGTGGTGCATACTGCCTCATTTACAGAGAGAACTTTTAACTCTGAGCAAAGTTTTGAGCTTATCAATGAACACAGTGAACCTTTGACAATATTACTCATCATAAAGGGCTGGAAACTATAATTTTAATACTGTTTGTATGTTTCCATCATAAACACTTGCCTGGCAGTGTGAGTGAGGTGTCCAATCAGATATCATCTTTCTGAGAGGCAAAGGTAAGATGATGATTTGACAGGTTGTTTACAGGTTACTTTTTGAGCCATCTTGCTACACACCTATTTAAAAACAGTCTCGGGGGAAAATATATAAAACCAAATGAGTGAAATGTCTTTTTTAATTCTTCTCTTACAGATTTCAGCCAAGAACATTAGGTCCAAATAGTGAGCTTCTTTCAGGGGCAGGTAGAGAAAAGTAGGACGTAAGAAGAATCACGGGAGAATACTCAAGGCTGCACCCAGGGGAACAGGAAACTAGATGTTACTGACAATGTATTATACCACATACTTAGAATCCTCCCCACTGATTCCATCCTTTTCTTATTTCGATGTCACTGCGGGCAGCCTCGCCTGTTTTTGCCTATTAAGGCCCAATTTCCTGTATTTCCTTCACCTCCTCAACCTTAATAGACAGAAGCTGGTGCCTTGTTGTATAGCATGCTGTTGATTATGTTTCTGGGACATCATCAAGACTCCTAGACAGAGGCCATTATGGGGTAAAATTACTGAAATGGATTATCAGATAAAATGCTACAAGCTGTGTTGTAAAAGTGGTAGAAGAATTGGTTAATAATTCTTCAATAAAGTAAAGGATAGCGCCCCTATTCCTCTTCTATCCTGTTAGTCATAATGCAAAAATAAGACTTCATAAGAAAGAGCTGTCTTTCAGATATGCACATTAGACAGAATGCAAAGAGAATCAGTACTATTCCAACAAAGGGAACTCAAATAATCCCGAACAGTACACATACAGACATGGAGCAGAGTGTCTATGCAGTGCAAGCAGGAAGTTCATTTTAAGTCAGTCACATGACTCATCCCTCTCTGCATTACAGAAGACTCACTTTGTTCTGAGCAAATTACATTATAAAAACATTACTACACACTGTTAATGGTGTCGTGGAGTTTTTGACTAGTAGTGCTGCTGCAGAGCAATGTTTTCATGAACATTCCCATTTGTGCACAATACAATCTGCATTTAAAAAAAAGTTTTTTTAAGGTAAAATATGTAGTTGATTATAATACGTTAAGGATGTACAAAATGTGTGTGTGTGTGTGTGTGTGTGTGAGTGAGATGCTGAAATTTTTGTTTAAAATTAAAGCCCACTAAGCACTTTCAAGCGACAAACATAACAATGCACCACAGCCAGTAATGATTCACGCTGAAACTGAGCTGAAAATGTGACCAGCAGGTCAATACTGTAAACTGCTGACAACAACTTCATCAGCATACTTTTTATGACAGCCTGTCCACTGAGAATACGTAGCACAGATAGCAAATGCACTGGAATTAATAGGCAGAGAAAAACAGGCCTCTTTTTCAGATGCCAATCAGAAGGGAAAAAAATGAAGAAACGCACAGATGAATGCATGGAGATGGATTTTCAATAAGCTTGCAAGATTTGGGTGTCACTGTGTGCTTTTAGATGAGTCAGGCTGTGTAGCAGCAGTTGGTTGGGGGGTTCTGGGAATAAAGTGGCTCTCTATTGAACTTAAAACATAATGTACCGGGGACCACAGGACTGCTGACTGACAGAAGAGACAATTGGGCGTAATAAATCAACTTGATGTTTCAGCTTGCTCATGATGACCAGTGTAACACCAATAAAGCCCATAAACGAACACATGCACAAGCTTAACATCATTTTCTTCATTTATTTTCTGAAAAATGTTCAAGCCGAGATCGGAGCCAGTATTTCAGCACTGACTGTGAAACTTTTCTGTTGCTGAGAAACCACATTATTAATAATTGTATTCTGAGACAAAAAACAAGATCACATTTATCAGAACATATGCCCTATGCCATATGCTTTCTTTATCACAGGTGTGTTGCTGTGCTTTGCCTCGTGCTGAACTACCTCATTAAACACTTTCTTGTGTACGATTAATCAAAGCTACATGAGCTCAATAATGAATCAGTCTCCCACTTCCTTCCATGAAACATGTCCTGGTATTTTTTTGCTGTTCACAGCTAGGTTTTCAACAAAGGCTGTTACCTGCTGGATTCTATGCTGCATGCACATATAGGAGGACACGTAAGGTCTGTTCTCTCTACTCCACTGTTTGCTCTGTACTGCCCCCCTGCACTCAGGTCGCAGGTCCTGTTATGCAGTTACGAATAAGAGCCTTCAGTGCTGTTATCAAAATGAAGCTGTTGTGACTGTTCATACACTTCAAACATTTATTCAGACATAGTCAGAAGTGGTGGAAGTAACAATGTACTTAAAGCATGGAAGTAAAAGTACATGCTCTGCAGTAAAATGTCACCTGTGACTAATATATGACTCTTTCATAGATTGTTACGAATTGATATTAATGCATCAATGCAAGAGAAGCTAGTTTGAGTAAACTAGTTAACTAATTTAGTCCACTTCAAAGGAAAAAAAAGTTCTGATACACAAATCTTAATTCCATTGAGCCTATTATTTGTGTTTTTATGAAACGTTGCAGAATTTGAACTGTGAAATGAAACTTAACTTAAATGAAAACTCCTGAAAAGTTTAGAGGGTAAATGTTTCCTTGGAGGAATTGCTGACAACTACACACTGGTTTTATATAAGAGGTCACAAGCCAAAAAGGTTGGAAATCACTGGATTCGAACAATGCGTCTTATAAGCTTATCATTGTTTTTATGTTAAATCTTAATCTGAAAAGGAAAACAGACAAATGTAGTGGACAAAACCACTACCACTACAAGTGGTATGCTAGTGGTTTTAGTGATAAAAGTAAAATATTTGCCTCTGGGATGCAGAAGTAGTAAGTATGGAATTGCATAAATGGAAATACTGAAGTAAAGTATAAAAGTAAGTACCTCAAAATTGGAATTAAATACAGTACTTGAGAAAATGTACTTAGTCACTTTACACAATCAGCATAGTGATACATGTATATTTCAAGAAAAATGCCTTCCACTAAGGACTGAGAGGTCGAAACCAGCAGTTCCTCGAGCCTTGAGCCGCAGACTGCGTACACACTACTCATGATGGCCACCTGGGAGCACATCCATTCCATCTGACTAACCTGTGTTTGTCAAAGCCAGAGTTGTGCTGCTTGACTGATCGGCCCATCCCCCACCAGCACTTGGCAGTGTGCACAAACTGTCGAGCAGCCTCTTAAAAGCGACCATCCTTTGAATGCACCCTTCAATCGGGCGATGAGCCTCTCAGGATAACACACAGCAAAGTAGGGCAAAAGGCAGCTTGGCAGTGTTTGTGCTGGTGCAGAACCAAATACAGATCTCAAATATTGAAAGGCAGATGTATGCACGCTCTCACAAACTCCATCTGATGCACTTAGAAGCATTGAGTGAAATATTAATAGCTCTAGGAGATTCAGGCTGCTCGACGTCTGCATGGGGAAAAAGTGTGTGTAACTTTGTTGCTGTCATTGTGTTAAACTGTTCAAATGGGTACCTTAAAATAAAAATCTGAACAAATGTCAGTTGGTTTTTGTCTGTTCCCAAAAGTAAACTCAGAGTCATTTTATTCAGCAACATCATTAATAGTCAACAACACACTTGGAGACTTGGAGAACTGCTTCACAATGAATTACTGAACATGGAAGATCTAACAGTTACTTTTGCCGGCAGTCATATCTTAAATAATATCAGTCTGAAATGCCACAAAAATAATTCTAATTGACATCTTGATGTAATAATTAGCAGAAATTATTTACCCACAGAGATAAGGCAGCAGCCCATGTGCCAGTCAAATCACGAGCCAGCGGGGCAGTGCAGTGCCACGTGAGCACACCGCCTCGCTTCATTCTCTTCCTCATCTCACCTCCCCATGCACACATTTCTACATCTATCTCTCCACCCCTCCGCCATGCCATGCGACCACATCTGAACAGAGAGTGCTGATGGGTGGATGTGATCATTGACCACTTTAAGTCTGAATAGACAACTTGAATAGGCACTGAACGCTTAGAGATGCACCGGAGACGTGGCCGCAGAGGGGAAGTGGACTATCGACTGACCTTCACACGAACAGACCAGACCCTAATCTGTCTGCCAGAGACATCGCTGCACGCCACCTGCTAGGCTGTTTTTCACACTGTCTGGCATCAGCTAATGCGGCTCAACCTTTCTCAAATGGTTATTGAGCGCTTTTGAAAGAAACTAGGCTAGGGGGAAAAAATACACTGAGGAGAGAAGAAAAGTAATGACCCCATGTTCTGCAAAATGTAATCTTTTCCACTGCAGAAAACACATATTGCTGCATTCAGCTAAAAACACCAACATAACACACCTGCTACACACATCTCACGTGTGCACACATTCTCACATGCACTCTTCAGCGACTGCAGACAGACACATTTTGAGGTAGTGTTTTACACTGAAAAATCGCAATCAAGAGAGCATCATGAGGTGAAAGAAAGGTGGCAAAACGTGACCTGCCACAAGCGGCTGAGGTCATCAGTGTGACAGGAAGTGCAAAGCTGTAACACATTTTCCAAAATGAAATGACAAATTATTACCAACGCACAATAAATCATCAGCGTTGCACATGAAAACACAACTGCAGCAGCACAATAAGAATAAAAAGGGAGGTAGAAAGAGCAATGGGGATTTCCAGGAGAGTTGTTACCTAGAAGAAAGAGGGAAAAGGGTATGAGGAAAAAGTCATGCTGTTATAAGTCCAAAGCCCTTCTAGACAAAAAGTGGGGGAAAGGAAGAACTGCAGAAGAGACAGCAGTGGTGTTAGAACAACACTCAGTACAGAAAACAACACAGAAACCCACACAGACAGAACACAAGACAGATGCAGATGTGAACATATATACAGTACACTGGCTGTGCACTTGGCTGCCCTACCTGTTTGGCTGAGCTGAGAGGTGCTCCGGCTCTTGCGTGACATGCCAACCATGGCCTGCATTTTGGCACCAATGCTGGAGCGCCTCTTCTTGTCGTCAGTGCCTACCGTGCCGACCGCCGTGTCCGACTGGCTGCCGTCCGTCTTCTCCAGGTTACACATGTCGCCGCTGATGCTTGTGCTCTTGGTCATGTTCATCCCGCCCGACGAGCCCATCTGCCTGTTTTTCATTTTGGATGCAAAGTCACTGTCAGCCACCACCATTGACAGGGGGGCAGGCGAGGACAGAGAGGAGAGGACAGGGCAGAGGAGAGAGAAGGCCAGCGGAGAGGATGTGAAAGGAGAGACGGTGGAAGAGGAGACAGGTGGAGAGGATAGAAGAGGAAAGAAGAGAGGACAGGAGAGGGACAGGAGATGAGGAGGTGTGGGGTGAAAAGGAGAGAAGGACAGAGTTCAGGTACAGGAGTTCATGACTTACAGTATAGCTGAGTTTAGGGTTTCAAGTGGATGTACTGTATTCTCAAAGATTGTTCATGCAGTGAAAGATCAATTATATTATACTATACTGTATTTAGCTTTAACTTTATTTTTTTGGCATTTTTACCTGTGAGGGTTATTTTCTGTTTGTATTATATTCTATCAAACACAAAACTTGTCAAGTAACTGAACCCTTGAACAACATTGTGACTCCACTGAAGCCTTTTAATGAGATTTTCAAGCTTCTTGACCACATCCAGTGTTTGTGATCTTTACTCGCTTACTTGATTAGCACTTTTAATAAGTTTGCTTTGGTGTGTTAGTTAGGTCTTGATATTTTCAGTATTACTGTTTTAGTGCCAGTTGTTTTTTTTTATTAGTGCAGTCATTCTAACTCTGGTGTGCATTATGAGTGAGATTTGTGTGCCAGCATAAGAATTACATCCACTTTTGAGTTTGAATTTCAGGTTTCTGAGCATTCTAAGGACTTCTCGTCCATGATGGCTAAAAAGTTGAAAAAGTTGCTTTGCCAACTGCTGTTCAAGTTCAAGACTGAAAAGTGCCCAGCAGATTTTACTTCTGTAAATCTGTTTACATTCAGTGATTCTAACCAAAATACATTGTGTGTTTCCTTGAGGTCTAACAAATGTGGTCAATACATTTACTTCTTCACAACATTTACAAAGTGGATTTTTCTTAAAAGGTGTATAACTTGCATTGTTTACATCTATGCCAGCTATCTGTCTTCTTCATTGCCTTTGCTGGCAGTTAGCTGCATTTCTTCAGTGAAATACTGTGAACCCACTGGCAGGACTGTGTATTGTGTGCACATGGGACCGACATGAAAAACATGGCTCCACAGGGCTCCTAGTGTTCAAGAACTCCATGGGGTACCTTTAACTTTCAGTCTCAAGGTTTAAGCCAGCATGGACAATGAGTTCTCAAAGTTGTATGAAAGAAATTTTAAAATCTAAAACGCAAAAACAACTGCACAAATTTCATCTGCCTGGGAACATCTTGCAATATGATTGAAAGCTCCATTAAAGCTAGTAATGGACTACCAGCTACTGTTTGGACGTTTAATCTCAGCTTTTGAATTCGTTTATTTTTTTTTTGAAGATTTTACCAATTTACTCACAAGCTATAACATTTATTTCAGTTAAAATCAGCTATACAAAAAGATGACTGTGTTTTATGTTAGAAATATTGACAAGGAGATACTGAGAAATGCAAGTTCATGCTACTTAAGATCTCTTTCATGTACACCTGGAGATAGAAAGTATTTTGCAACTTCTCTGCACCTGAGTCGTGACACACACTCAGTTCTTTTACACTAAACTGTGCACAAAAAGAAAAGTTGTCTGTCATCAGCATTATTCTCCAGCTCTTACTGTTTGAAAGGAAATAGGCCAGTGTCCAAATTAGGGTCTTATTTTAGCTCTGCTAGTAAAATTATCTTTGAGAGACAAATTACATTCTGTATCATAGACTCTGCTTTGTTAATAGGATGAGTTATGTGTAGTACCCTCAGGCTACCATTCATTAATTAAAGTGCCTGACCTCCACCATGTAACTGTCTTATAGAGACAACTTATGGAGAGACACGCTGACTAAAATGGAAGAAGATTCAATGCATTTTGACAATTGACTTCATCAATTACTCCAATTAGGCTCCTTCAAATTCTACTCTTTGATGTATTAGACATTACTTTTCAACTCTGCTGTTTTAGAATTAAGAAAATGATTGTATAGACTCAAGATTACGCCTAACATTGTTATATGATTTGAAGTGGTGGCAACAATATTGCGTTACCTTGACACTGAAGGTGAGTGATGCTTTTAATATAAAAGCTAACCCTTGCTAGAGCTTCAGAAATCTGCCCGTCCAAGTCTGGCAGGCACCGGTCCATGTGTTTCCAAGTCTTATGGCTCCAGAGAGAGAGAGCAGCTCACGTTCTCAAGTAATAAAATAAACAAAATTAATAAATAATATTTGCAATGTCACATTTCACGAGCGTATGAGGACTCAGGAATGATTGCTCATATTGATCTTCTCCCTGCTGACAAGAACACTACACACTGCCACATTTGAATTTGAAAGAAAGCTCCTGTCCTAAACATTAAGTTTGGGCTGTTTATACATTGTATTTTTCCAGCTGGTGGTGAAATAAGTCAGATGTGCTCCAGAAGAATGCCCACACCTCGTACCTCAGCCTGAAGTGTAAAACCTTTTTGTTTAAGACAGCTCTAATGCTAGGGGGCTCTGTTATGGATCAGCCTGTGCTTTAATACATAAATATTGAATGCTTATTGGGGGATTAGTGCCTTTGATCAGTTAATGCAGCCCCGAAGCTTTGAAGCAGACTTCAAGCGCCTCGACTCCCGACAACAACACGGGCCGATGTGGTACAGGTGACATTCTAAAATATGCTCTTTCACTGTCATCACAGTGAGGCTGCATTTCATCTGGTTGACACGGGCGATAATGCTGCCTCTTCCATTACATCAAATATCAGCACAGTGGCAAGGTCAGTTGGATTGGAGCATTGTTGCCTCTACAAATTACTGCCCACTGAGGTTAAAATGGGTGAGCACAGAGACACATGAGCACAGACCCTTTCAAATACGAATTAATGTTGCGTGATACATTAAAAAAATACTCAATAGTTAAAAATTAGATGTTTGCTCTTGTGGACACACTGTACTGGTCAACATGTTTGTGTCTACTGCAGGACGATCCTTAATCAGTGTCCAGGAAGCAGGCCAATAATAAAGTTAAAAATGCTAAATTGTGTAAAAGCGTTTCATCTAAACCAACAAACATCTTGTCGATGCTGGACTGGACAACTTGTCCTGATTAAACTGACAGAGAATAAACATAACTGTGTAAAATAAATGCATACCAGCATCTAATCACTGTCTCCCCCAGCACCCCCCCTCATTACTGTATCTCCACTCTTCGAACAGGTCTTGGCACTCAGGCAGGTCTCACTGTGTAAATGTGCCTGCCTGGAAAACTGGGACTCTCGGGGGATTTTTGATTTCCAACCTCAGCCCAAAGAACATAGTGTTCCTCATCATGCAAATCGCTCACCATGCATTTTCATCTAGGCCAAGATGTTCCCAAGGCCAAACAAAACCCGGAAATTTTTTGTCTTGCGAAAGCATTGACATCATGCTGTCTTTAAATGGGGTTATCTACATACGGTGTGATAACAACAACCGCTGAATAAAGAGTTATAAATTATCTCTCACTTGGTGACCATTAAAAGTCATCCATAAACATCAAGTGTAAATACATTTTTTGAAAGACTTTATCTTCATATAAAACCAAGATTTATATCAGCCCTAAAAAACTAAATTATTTAGACCAAACTTTCTTTTACCCAAAAAGGAAGGAACACATGATGAATGCTGTCCGTATACGCAACATGCCTCCTGTCCTCCCACACTCGTCCCCTCATCTTATTCGCCTTACAAAGAGAGGATCGCTGCTTCTTTATCAGGTGAGGCAGAAAAAGGGGTTTCCATGGCAACTGCGGCCCCCAGCCAGAGCATTAGCATGTGTACATGCCTGTTAACATGGCTTCAAAGTTCTTCATCAGAGACTGAAGTGAATTAATTAAAGTCTGAGGCTCATGTCGAAACATTATCAGACGTAGAGGTAACTCAGATCACCAGACACGCTGTTGTTGAATGGGATGGGCGGATCCATCTGGGTTAAAGTAAACATCCCTTGCTTCCTTTTAGTAATTATCAGTCCCTGCCCTTTAAAACGCCAGTCTACTCCTTCACATGATTGAGCCATTATCCAGGCAACCATGTTGGATGAAAGAGACATGGAGGAGCAGAGGTGGTGTGGGATTTAAAAGTGCTGACGGAAAGCTTCTTACTGTACATCCTGAAGACCACGAGAGCCGCGTGTGCGCATTTGCCTCTCTGTGCAGTGAAAGCACATATGGCTACCATGGTGTTTGTATGCCAGGCAAATGTGAACAGGCTTGTTTAATGTGTAGCAGATGTACAGTATATTTACAGTGTGACCTCAATACATTGGAGATGAGTCATGAGCAAATGTAGCTAGGAGCGATGTTTCTGCAGAATCACACTGCTTCTACACAGATAAGCAGAGCAGTGAACAAACCTTTAATCACCTGAGGACCTAAGCATCTTGTCCATTACACTTTCAGACTCCTCGAATGATCTCCAGACAGTGTTGATTATTTTCAGGACTTACAGAATCGATCTTGATGCTCTCACAGTAAGGCTCAGTCCTCTCTTTACTTACTTACTTTAAGTTCAATGGCTGACGTGAGCGTCGTCACAGAGCTTACATAACAGCACATGGAAAACAGAGGTCCCTTTTATCCCGGTGCATACAGAACAAATAGCACTGCTAAGCTTATGATGTTGAACAACAACATACGGAGCTGAAATGTGTGGTTTCCATCCTCACACATACAGCACTTATTTGAAAGTTTGCATTGGTTCCCAAAATAAGAGGATGCCACTAGAAAGGTCAGAGAAAAATACTGAAATAATGTTCAACTTCACTGTCACAGTTTATAATGAGTAAGCTACATAATGGACATGACTACATGACCAACAGCTCAGCTCAAACAAAGGGTGAAAAAATAATCACTGTTGTTCTTCTTCATGAGGGAAACATGTTATATATTATTTATATTAGGGAAATGCATTAAAAACAGCAAATATTAACATTTAAGAGTCTGCAAGTGTTTCATTATAATCATTAAAATAGTCACTAATTCACTTTCTGTTGATTGACTAATCAATTAATCAACTAATTGTTTCCGCTCCAATCCTCATCCTTGTTATATGAGATTTAAAAGTAGCATTGTGCACAGCTCATGGGCACTCACAGTTTTTTCTAGTTTTCTTATTTATTGTGGGCAAAGTATTTTGTATTCAGTTATTATTACCGTGTTGACTAAAAATAGGATTGTTGAACATTTGATTCATACATAGCTATTTTATATAATGCGTTAACATCAGTTCATAAAAGATTTGTATTTTGCTTTAGCACACTGACCCTGAGACTGTGAACTCTTTAATATCGCTGTAAAGCATTTTGAGGCTCATTGGCCAGTTATTTACTGTGTAATGTGCAACACTCACATGAACATCCTCTCTAAACCTGAATGAAACACAGCAGTTTCATTATCCTAGAATATCTGTCGTCCCAAAAAAGCAGAGTGTGCAATGACTCACATGTGGTGAGAAAGTAGGTATATTATAGATTTATACTGTAGCTGTCATGAAGGAATTGGGGTTGATCACACAGATAAGAGTTGTCAGCATGTTAAAAGCAGGACTCAGCTCACTTTCAGTCAAGGACAAAGACATTGTTTAAAATTGGAATAGTTGTAGCTGAATCCAAATGTGTCTTCAGAATGCATTTCCTAAGTTAGGTTTTTTAAATCACATTAATTACAGGTTCCAGTGACTTCACTGAAAGTGAACTAACTGCTGGTTAACAGTCTAGGTATGAGGCTTGTGGTGTTACAGAGAGAAATGGCATGTGGAGGAGTAGCTGGAGGAATGGGGAAAATTTAGGTTGACACGTTGCAGGTGCAGAATGACATTGTAGGACTCAGCACACAAAGCATGTGATAAATAGAGACAGGCAAAACACTGACGCAACATCCCAGCACTGAGCAGCACAGACAAACAGTAAAGCAACACAGACTGCAGCCTCAGTAGACAACATTGCACTGTCTCAGGCTGTATTTTTAGACCTTCTTTTAGCTTTCATCTGGAGCTAAAAATGCACTGTGCAGGTACTACACCTGTATACCTTTCAGTGGATCTGCTCACCTACATATGTGCTATGCAGTTTCTTAATCAGACAGTTCACGCTGGTGCAGTTAATCACACATTAAGAGGGTATGGCTTTTATCTTAATCTGTTTTCTTTCAAGTCCGAGCAGACACTGAACAGTACTAACGTGGGTAAGAAGCACTAACTTGGATCCTGCTGTGAAAGTGATTTGATAGTGAGGACATCTGATTAGGAGAGTAAGCTAAGCTTTTATCCTGCTGTAGATTCTAAATCAATTTGTTCACAACGTTACTCTTGACATACATTTTACACCTGCTAGTCATACACTCTCCAGAAATTAAACTATAGTCTCTCGTGGCCACCATAAAATAGTGTCATGTTAAATATAGTCTTAACAGGTAAAAGCCAAAGTAGTTTGCATGCAACAACTTAAAGAGAACATACATGTATTCAGTCATGTATGGGTGTTTGATTGATTGATGAAATGCAAAAATATTTTTTCATGCTACATGGTGAAATATAAAATCTCTCAGCTAAATTCTACTCTGATGAACTACTGATAAATTGGGCAGAGGCTTGGCAACAAGAAGATGATAGGAGAAACCAAAGCATTGCTAAGGTGCCAAAGAAAAAACGTATCTACTCACCACTATCTGTTAGCAAACCGTGTAAGTTTTAATATTTAGTTTTGCATTGAAGGAATCTTTCATTTTCTCCCCCTTACACTGAGTGGTATCTTGCCATGCAGATATGTGAGTTTGGGTTTTATTAACAGAGGTTTTGAGATATCCATCTCTGAGATGTCTGTCTTTGCCCCAAGATAAAGGAGGTGAGTGTGACTTTGATTCATAGTACTGCATTTTTCATTTCAATTTCAAAAAATAGATTTGAAAAACAGCAGCACATCTAGGCAATGTCCTTGTTAGTCAGGATAATCCAACAACCTCAATGTCAACAGTTTCCATTGTTTTTGACAGAAGTCAGAAAATAGTCTTTAGTGAAATCTGTTGACGGTGAGGTCTGTGCATTACTGTGAGTAACCAAGACATTGTTTGTATAAAGAGACATTGTCATTTTTCCAAATTTAATTTAGAAATGGGATGAGGACAAATATCCTTCTTATGCATATTTTTTTTTTTTTAAACTTTCAATTCCATTTTCCTTCCTGTATTAAATAGGTTGATGTTATGCTAACTTCCATTCTTACAAATAATATTAACTTCATCTTCTTCTATTTCCCCACTTAGTTTCCCTCCTGACAGGGACTGTATATACAGTGCATACATCCATCTATACATACATACTGTATATATGTATAAAGTATATATGGACACTTAGCTCCCTGTACTCTTTTCCCGCAGAAGATAAGAAAAGGGCCTTTTTATTAGTGATTTGGTTGAACTGCTACTTCATCCTAAATGCTTGCTGTACTGTTTTATGTCCATCTAATCAGCTACTCAAGTGTGAACAGGCTACATGGGTTACCAAACTGTTCACTACAGTTATCAAGTAGTAATGCTATTCTACTTTAGTATTGGCTAGTGAGGGTTAACAGGGCCACAGTTACGCAATTATCAAGATTAAAGGGTGGAGGGTAGTCACCACAATCTGCTTTGCACATTACGTAAACGTGCAATAGTCAGTGGGTCACTGGGAGATACAGGTCTTTCATTTGTTAGTAGGAGTCTACCGTTAGAGGCTGCCACACATGTGTTACCTGAGGTCAGTCTCTGAGATACTCCTCTGGTGCAAGTCCTCTTCTTTCTCCACCAAATCCTTCTGATGCTCCTTGTCTGTGTCTACCCTCCCCCCTGATGCCTTCCTCCCTCCCTGCGATCTCCCCTCTTTACCGGCCCTTCTCCCTTCCTCTCCTCCTCCCCCACCTGCCTCCTCCTCCTCTAGCACTTCTCCTAAATGCTCATCCCCTTCCCGAGACTGGCTCCTTGATCGCAACTGGCTGAAGACGGAGACAGAAGCAAGAGAGCAGCACATGCGAAGCAGAAAGAAAACCAAACAAAGCATGAATATTGTCAACAAGAGAAAGAAAGACAAACACAGAGGCACAGTGCAGCCAAGATCAAAAGCAGACTGATTTGAAATAACAGAAAACAGAAATGTAGACTTACAGCAAAGCGCCATGCAAATGAATTTGTTTTTTGCTTTGATATGAGACAACACCCAAAGAGATGCAATGTGTTTTATGTTTCAATGTGCGTTGCCAGATATGGACAAACTTCCCCCGCAGCTTGGATGAGCAGAGTTCAATCATTTGGTTCCAGATTTTTCTAAAACAGAGCCAAACCTGAACTCATCACAGCGAGAAAATGACACACAACGCTGAGGGGTGCATTTTTCTCTTCAAGTTTAACCAGGTGCAAACATTTTCAAAGCTGAAAACATCTGGACGTGGCAACATTTATGGGAAGACATGTTCACAGCTGAGGGGGATTTGTCCATTCCTGATAACAGCTCGATGAGTTTAAAGAGCGAGACAGAGTTCACTGTCTACTGATGGACATCAGCCTACCGGATCTTGCGGTTTCCTTGCGGCCTTTCTGATTGGACAGACATGTAGCTCGTGCTGCTGAACCGAGAGGCACTACTGGTTCTCGACACAGCGGACACGTCGCTTACATCACTGTCCGAAGACTTGGCTGACAAGTTGTCTGAGCCCCGTGGATCTCTGCCTGAACGCTGCACAGAGGACAAAAACAGTACATAAAAGGTTAGAACCATGACTACAAGTTATAACACAAAAAATATCTCTGGTGCTTGACTTGAACTTTAAGCGCAAACAGACATCGATCACATGCTTTCAGCTTGATCAAGATAAGTTTAGCTGCAAAAGTGGACTGATGAATGTGAATAATGTAGACTTATTAGTTTAGCTCTCGGAGGAGCACAGAAAGAAAGAGTAGGGATGATGCTGTTACATAAGGTGCATTAGGTGTGCCTTTTGAAAGGTCAGAATGTACTTCAGTCAAACACATCAAAGAGACATTCAAGTAGAAGAAAAATATAAGGCTGAGGGTTGAATCTTGCAGGTTTTCACAATGTGTGATGCCAGCTGGGAGCTCAGTGTGTTCAGATCATTTAGAAAAGACAGCCCTGTCTTTAAGTCAGCATCCATCACCTTGAATGGAGAATGACCATGACAGGCCTGTTAAATTTTTTTTTCCTCCTTGTGTGATACATGTGCTTTTCTTGAGTATTTCCATTTTATGCTACTTTACAAAGCAACATAGCTTTTTCGCTACACCACACTTATCTGACGGCAATTAGCAGTTATTAGTTACTTTGCAGATCCATTTTATATTAAAAACATGATCATCCAAAAAAGATGCAAAGATGCATCATTATAAATAAATATCCAACAACACGACTAGAAGAAACTGTCAGGTAGCCCCTCACAAATTTGTTGCTGGGCCCCAATTGCACCCCTTCTTCATTATAGCGCTGAGGCCAAGGTTTTCTGGCCCTGGTGTTTCTCTGTATGATTTAGTTTGAGTCATTTATGAATATGAAATGTGAGAATATCATATATCAATATCAACTAAAATGAAGTTTTAAAACTAGAGTTTGAAACTGGGGCCCTCCACACAGCAGGGCCACAGAGATTTGGTAATAAGTGGTGCAAATTCTTAAATCAAATTACCATGGATAAACAGCTAACCCAAGATCTTTGAGGCTGCTGGGGACTAGGGCCTTAAGACAATTGTTGAAAAGAATATATAATGTAAAGTAGTTAAATCTAGCTCTGTCTTACATACAACATTAAAATCCTGCTTAGATGTCAATGTATGTTAATGCTGCAATAATAAATCAATAATATAATGCATAATAGGCCATTTTATTTTTGATGCTTTAGATAATATATTTTGGTACTTTATTTTCGATTTTAATTTTCGATTTTGCTGATAATACATATATAATTTTAATTAAATGAAATTGGGAATTCAAGATTTTTTCCTGTAATGGAGTACTTTTACATTGGTATTGCTTGTTTTACTTAAGTAAAGGGTCTGAGGATCTGCTTCCACCTCTGGAAGGCAGCCATTCCATGTCAAGTAAAAAACACTGACATTTAGTTGGCAGATTTGAACTAAACAAGCTTTACACTGAGGCTTCCTCAGAAGTTTAACTGGAATGACAATCTTGGCACCACACTGGTTCAAGAAAATTTGTAAAACTGGATGGGTATATAATATCCAGTATTTACTATAAGAGAGGCTGAACTGAGTGTTAGAGTTACTGCTTTGTATAAGACTGTGGTTTCAGAGTAAGCCCTTAGAAGTCTTGTCTAAAAATAGTGAAAGCATTGTTTTATTTGTGGCACTTCCAAGGAGGTTAATGTCCAACAGACAAGGACAACTCACAATTTAATCTGCTTTTTATAGACTTGTAAGAAATACATTGGCTGCTCCTAATGCAATAGTTTTCATACCACAGACTTAAAAGGAAAGCTGGACAGAGAGCCTTTGTCTTGTAGGGCTTGTCTCAGACTGCAGACAGACATCAGGCTCAGGCCGAGCTCTATAAACATGTTCAGGACCTCCTCAGGTCAAAGTAGTAAACACTTGACTCTGCATATACTCACTGTCACATTCCTTGAATTTACAACAGAAGGCTTAAAGGCTCAGTTCACCCAAAATGACAACACATTTCCTCAACTACTTGTGGTTGGATCCAGTCTTGCAGATAATTTTGGTTTTATGTGCCAAGATTATATCCATTAATGTTTATGTGGCATATGGCATTGAAGAGACTTTGTCCAGTTATTCAAGATAATCCACAGACCTTGCTGTGAATTATTATTATTATTACTATTATTATTGCTTTCCCATCTTGTGTTAAAATATCTCTCAACAAAGACTGTTCAAAGTGAGGTCTGGGAATTCTCCCAAGTTGCTAAGACATGGTTTCTGGGAAGGCATGTTACTGCTGAGTTGTATTTCATTGCTGAAATGTCAAAGCAAAACTATCTGCACGGCTCCCTACCAGTAAGTGGAGATACGTACATATATACATATATATTTCGCTTTTTACCATTTGGGTTAACTGACCTTTACAAAAGCAAATGAACCTCAGTGTTTTCCAACCTTTGAACTGAGTTTAGTGTTTACCAGTCTTGTATATCTGTGTGACTTTGTCTGTGCGTGTACAGTTGGTACACTATGCAAACATCAATGCTCATGTGCAGTATGATGTTGTTCTGTGCATGTGTACATGCTTGACTGCTTGCAAAGTGTGCCATATGGCCTATGCACAGTGCAACCATGCAAACACTATACTGTAGGTACATGTTTTTTTTTTTCTGAGAATCCGGAGTAGCGAAGCATACATCCAGTATATCTGGACATGTTTTTACCTTGTGGTAGTCCTGCTCCAGTCGGGAGTCGGAGCCCGCCCCCTGCTTGTACTTGTTCATCTTCAATTTCATCTGCCTGGTCCTCTCCTCCATGTCCATACCTAAGCACAGAGACAGGAGACTGTCAGATGGGGGCCGATGCAGTGAGGAAGGCCTGATGGAGGGACATACTGTTGTGGTGAGAGACAAGCTTCTGCTGAGCTATGAGCCATGAGCTATGACAAGGACAGATCTAATGGGAAAAAGCTGAATGGTTGGCTGTATTAACAAAGAAACAAACACACAAACACCAACTGAAAATACTGACTGGTAAAGGGAAGCTGCATAACACATTAGACAGCTAAGTTTTATGACCATTTGTCTCAATTCCAGGTTCATTTAACTTAATGGAAAATTTGGACCAAAATGTTCTTTTTAAGTGACTCAATAATAATTAAATAGCACAAGTTATTGCTTCCTACTATATAGTGTAGAAGCTTTGGTCACTAATACTACAATAAACAAAATGTACGATCCACAAACTCCTTGTGACCCATGTTGGGGCACATTTTACATAAGATGCCAATCCTTTGACAGCAAATGAAATTCCTGAATGATCCGACTAATTGGCCAACACATCACTCGCAGCTCAACTCAAAGCTCAAGGCTTGAAAAATCACTTTTTCCCCTCATTCAGTGCTTTGTAAAATCATCACATCATCCTGTTTGCCCATCTCATCTTCTCCTAAATTCAATTTAAGCACTGTGCTTTGTTTCATATTGCTGCAAGTGCAATTTGCATTATACAAACATCACGCAGTAATCAATACACAAGCTTAACCTTGTTCAGTAGAGGTAATAATGCCACTGCATAAGAACTAAGCACATTTTATGTAACTAAAAAGGAAATAAAACACCAAAATATTACCTCACAACAAATGCTTTCTGCTGAAACTGCTATGTTTTCTTCTGTGCAAAAACAATTTTCAATCACCACCAAATTAGGACTTTCCTGCTGTACCTGCATCTCCATTTTCTCCACTTGCTCTCTGTCTCTACTTTTGTGTCATATGACAGCAATGATAAAGTGAAGGTGAATGCACACATACAAGTGCCATGCACACATACCTTATGCCTGTGGCTTCACATATACACACACACACAGAAAAAGAAAAGCAGTTCAAGCTGAGAGCAAATGAATGACTGCACAGGTGAGGCAAAGTGATTTTTTTCTGATTACAGTGGAGTCATTTCTCTCCCTCTCTTGACTTATCGTTTACCATTGCTACATTGCTTAAGTAACATCTCCCAGCCTACACACTTCCATGTCTTTACTTTTCTCTAAATTACAGGGAAAGGGTAATTTCAGGTAAGAAGCATTTAGAAAACTGCATGTTATGTCACACCAACTAGTGTTTACCTACAAACTTTTTATTGTGCTGATCAAGTACTGTCGTTATGCTGCTTTTTTAAGTTACAGTGCAGTCACAAAGTATCACAACAGTGTTTGTTTTAATGCCACTGTCTTCCAACTCATTGGATTTGAAATGAAACAATGCCTTTGAGGTTAGAGAGGACATGAAGAAGTAATAAATCTTGTCAAATCAGCCCTCATAAAGTTAAAAGAAAAGTTATATTTTTTACATTACGTGTATCCATTTTCATGCCAAGAGTTTGATAGGAAGACTGATACCACTCTCATGTCTGTACAGTAAATACATGGCTGGAGCCAGCAGCCAGTTGGCTCAACTTAACATAAAGACTGGAGACAGGGGGAGACAGCTTGCCCGGCTCAGTCCAAAGGTAACAAAATCTGCCTGCCAGCGCCTTTAAAGCTCACTATTTAACATGTTATATTTCCTTTTTCTTTATATCTTTGCACAACACAAGACTTCCTCAAACCTCCGCTGGTAGCCTGGTCAACTCATAGTGTCGACTCTGAGAAGTGTCCTAAAATTGGGAGACGATGTAAAACTGACTACGGTCCTGAATGTTAGCTCTTTACTTCACCTCATAGTCATTGTGTCATTTCAATGCAAATGTGCTTATTCATGAACATATTTGTTCATATTTGTTTTCTTTTGCTAATTAAGATATACTTTAAAAGGCTACAAAATCAATTTAGGAAAAATGTTGAAAATGTGAGTCCACAGAGAGTCTAAATCCAAATTAGGAGAATTCTGCTGTCGCACAGCGACGGCAAGTTATTTCTAGGCAGAAAATAACACAGTGTCTCATGTGAAGACCTGCTGCAAAGAAACCACAGTGGCATGACCATGACCATGCTTCTATGAACTGTAAGCATACACAGTCTGTCCGCAGCAAAATAAAAACAGTGCGAAATGGCAAAGAAGCCGAAAGCGTCGTCTACAGAACAATTAAGAGCGCAAATGGCACAAGAGAATGGAGGCGAGCGAAGCGGGAAAAGAAAAGACGATTGAGGTGAGGGGAGGTGGGTGGGGGAGGGCAAGCCAGGAAGACGGACAGAGTGAATAAAAGTAGGAGAAAAAGAAGAAGAAGAAGAAGAAGAAGAAGAAGAAGAAGAAGGAGAGGCTGAGTCAGAAAAGAAAGGTGAAGAAGAAGAAGGGACAGACCTGAGTTCGTCCAACTTGGTGAGTCCGTGTCTTCTGGGATCACATCACAGAATGGACAGACACAGACAGAGGAGAGGAAGATGGATATGAGAGGATGCACGAAGGGTAAGGGGGGAGACGGAGGAGAAGAAGAAGGAAGGAGGGAGGGCGACTCCATCACCGTGATCGCCATATGCCAGGTTTGGAGGGTCAGAGTGAGGAGGAAGAGGATGGAGGGAGGGAGGGGAGGAGGGACACAACACAACAACAATACGACACGACAATGACAAAACAACGAGCACAGAACACACAAACAAAATCATAGAGTACACCAAGAACACACAAACTCCACCATGGGCACAGTGAGAAGTCAAAATAGAGCAAGAGGGTGCGAGGCCGGGAGAGGCTGAGGTAGAGGCTAAGAGTTTAGTTATTAGAAATTAGAAAGGGGGGGAAAGGTTGGGAAGGTGAGGTTTCTGTGCTTTAAAGGAAAAAGAGCTGAAACAGTAAAGAGATGTTAATGTCCCGAACCGATAGAAACTCGAGACCTCTGAGGAGAGGCGGGGAGCAGGGGGGAGAGGAAAGGAGGGTAAAAGGAGAAGTGGATGTCACTTGAGTCTGCATGGGGCAACTGTAGGGAGACAGCCTGGAAAAATAACAGAAAAGAAAGGAAAAAAAAAATGAAACTAAACACAAAACAACACAAACTGAAAGCACAGAGCAGCGAGCACACAAAAGAGAGAGCCGACTACCTGACAAAGTTTCAGCAAAAAACGTGGAAATTGACAAAAATATCAACGTAACCTGAGAAGAGTGCAAGAGTGCACATTCAAATGCACACACACACACAGACACACACACACAGGCATCCGCTACAGTGTCTTTCTGAAAGACAGTTATGTAACAAGAAGATCAACTTGCTTTCAGGCATCTCTGTTGCCTCCGATTACATATTTTGCCCCTCTTCATATTATTCATGTCCTTCTTTCCTTCCGCTCAGCAGCTCTGCTGAGACCCTGGAATTTATTCTGAGCAGGATCTTGTTTCCTTCCTCTGTCTCTCCAAAGATTAACTGTGCTTCTATTTCTCTATCAGCAATCAAGACAGCTCCATGTGTGTTTCGATCTCGTGTAAGCAACCACTCGTGGACCCGCATGACCTGGCCATGGGTTCAACATCGGGGTCAGTTTGTAATCAGCACTGTGTGTTGCCCCTCCTCAGAGTCAGGCTGCCCTCTGTGTCCACCACTCACTTCTCCAACCTTCCTGTCTAATCTCCGTCCCGGAGTCTGAGCCTGACAAAACCAACAGTGACAGCCGGGAGGGCAAAAGAAGCCCGCCCGATCAGCCTTAATTTTCATACCCCCTTACACAGAATTTGCATTTAGCTCAATTAGCACTCCATTAGGGTGAAAAATGAAGTGTCACATGAATAAAAAGACAATGTGAGACATCTGCCTCACCAGCTTTCATCTCTTTGTGGCAGCTAACATCATCTCATTAGAGACTCCAATGATAATCAAGAGAGCAAGGGATTTTTTTTCCTCCTTACTTCAGCTGCATCATGTAGGTCATCAGGATAAGAGAGTGATATATTAAGACAGAGATGGAAGTGGAAAAGTAGAGCAAGTCAGTGTGGAAAAGTCTCCTTTGGTCTGTGGGTTAATACTGGAAGGATATTACATGTTATATTTAAGCCAATATCCTCTGAATGACAACTTATTCCAAGACAACAGGCGCCAGTAAACAGCCACAACAAGTTGACAATGAGCTGGGCAAATAACAAGATATTCCCAAAAATTCAGTTTTCACTCTATGAACACACCAAAATTTCCACAACAGTAAATGTCAGCATGGGTCAGGGTCAGTGTTACTAAGGCTTGATGAATGTTAAAAATGAGCTCAACTGCCAAGGTTTGAAAAACATATATTCATGTGAACAACAGCTGAAGAAAGAAAAGAAGAAGAAGAAAGAAATGCTATAACTTTGTATTTTTGGTGCTTCCACTAAGATATGAAGACATGATTGGCAGGATTTATCACTAGTACATGACACAATCTAATTACCCGTTTATATAAGAAATGATTCAAAAAATGAAACAACTGCACAAAGCAAGTTGAAAAACTTGTCTTCCCCACGTCATCCCTTTCTTATATTTCACTTTAAGGCATTGTGTTCTGTTGTTGGTCCAGAGATGCTATTGGTAATGGTGTGCGTGCTTGTTGTGGAGCACAGCATAAATGACTGGTGTGGGAAAATACTGATCAAGAGGGGGTAGTGAGGGGTGTGATTAAAACTTCCCCCTTACAAAAAATCACTGTTGAGTAGCTCCCAGTGTGAAAGTAACATGAATGTGGTCCAGCTGTGCTGAGTTGGCCTTTACAAGATAAATAAAGGTTGAAAAAAATGTGCAGAGACAGAGACAGAGAGAGCAATAGAGAAACGTGGAGTTTAAAGAGAGAGGGAGGCTGAAACACAAAGAGACAGTAAGAGACTGACTGATGACCACGCTTGCTGAAGGCTCATTACAGCTTGAATCCCAGGCAGCAGCATTCAGAGGCTTTAGAGCCATGTTTAATCTACTGGGCCTTGTTAACCCACAACACCAGGCTACAGGTTACAGGCAGCTCTACAGCAACACATATCTCAGTGAAAAACTGTGTGGATGGTGAAGAGTCACAGCTTTTAATGCCACTGTATCACACACTAACAACATTAAGATAAAAAATAAAACACAATATGTGCTTATAAAATCAGTGGCTGCAGACACATAACTGTTTTTGCTGTCTTTCTTCTGCTTTGTTAAAAATTTATAGTTGTTACTGTTTAAAATAAGCTGCACCTGAAGCCACCACAGCAAATCATGTCCTGTGGGCATAACATATCAACAAGTGACATAACAGGTAAACAGAAATGAGGCTTAATTTAAAGGGACATGAAGACGTGTTTCCATGGAAGCATATTAAGCCAATACAGCAAACACAGCACCTCAAGACTCTGTTGGTGTCATTACCCCAGCAACACATTTCATATTTTTCCTGCAAATCAATGGCTGACAGCATCTCATCAAACTTAACTTCACGGCAGTTTTTAAGAGTGTGATTTGTTCAAAAGTAAGACACTTATGTAATATGAACAAAAAAAATGTATGTTTTGTTTCAGGTAATGACGTGCTTCAGAGATCAGAGAGTTTACGGAAACATCAGCTCCAAACTGCACTGCAAAACCACACCAAAGAGGGAGAGACAGAAAAACAGAAGGACGCCATCCAGAGGCTGACCTGGGAAATAAACCTGCTGGCCCATACTAAATATGTAAAGCGGGCTCTCCTCGCATTATATCTCCTGCTTTTTTTATTTACATTTTCCTATCATCCAGCTTCTACTGAACATCCAGGTCTGACTTTGGTGAGTCTGTAATCCAGCTGATAAGAGTCCACACAAACTGTGAAGGACAGTGCAGGAAAACTCTTCAAGGACAGATCACTTTGTTAGAATACTGTTTAGACTTTGAAGGTGCACACCTTTATATGAGTCCATGAATAAGAACCATCTGTCCTTTATTGCTCTATAGTAAAAACTGTTCGTATGAAGAATTTCACCACTCTGAAATTTTGGTGATGAAAAGTCTTTTTAAGGTAGTTCTCAAGAAGTGATATTAGATGACACATGAAGTGAGTTTGTTAACAGACTCATGATTGATTGTAAAAAGTCTAATTCTCTATCAAAGTGAAATGTGGCTTTCAAAGTGTCAGAAATCCACACCCAGACCAACCAACCTGTATCAGTGAGGGAGGGGTGTGGCTGCATCCCTCCATCAGACAAAGAGCCATTCATCCCTCGCTGCTGGTCCTCCCATGTTACTTCTACAGCAAGAGACACGCACGCAAACACACACTGGTTTGCAAGCTACAAGAATCTTAGGGACCTTGGATTATCGAGGGAACTTTGCTAAGAAAATTCTAATTAGCTATTACCTTTTAATATCCAGTTTACACTTTAAAATTATTATTCATATAGCTATGACAACAGAGACCAATGGTAAGGATTGGTAAGAAAGAAAAAGACCTCTTTGCCACTTCAGCACTGAAAACATGGACAGCTCCTCGTCAAAGATAATGAACTTTGCTCCATCTGCTGGCCAACAGAGGTAACTGTCAATGAGGTTCTAAAAAATAAGAGATTATACTCTGCACTACTTCTACAGCAAAGTGAAATGCACAGAATCCAGGAAATACTACACTTAATTATTATTTGTTGAGATTCACTAATTTCTTTTATTACAGCTTCTGGCCAAAATTAAAAAAACAAAAACAAACTGCCCTTAACATGAGTCATGTATGACTGATACTGCCAGTCCTACTGTACAAGATGTGTGTGTGTGTACAGTAATCCATGTGTAATTAAAATGACTGGCAGCTTTACAATGGAGAGCTCGGTCTTTGTGAGGTGGAACAGAGCAGAATGAACTTCTATCAAAGTAGAGGGCAGATGAGGGCCATACTGGAGCCAGAGAAGGAAAGACAGCAGAGATCACAATGACAGCACTCTGCACATATTAACATCAGCTTCAACTATATACAACTCTCTAATTTAATCACTGCAAATCAACTCAATAGGAATTAACCATACTCACTCTATATAATACATGAAATGTGGATGAAGGGAAGTTTGAATAAACTATATACAGTAAGTGTGCTATAGCAAAGAAGGAAGAAGATTTACTTGGAGAAGCAAAGTATAGAGTAACAGACGCTAGTGAATGTCACACGTGGAGAACTTGTGTTGGCCGAGAAAGCCCACACAGCAAAATCACACCATCGCACTACTCAGAGGACTTGCCTTTCCTCCCATTTACCGGTGGGCCTTGGGGTTTTTCCTCACAGTCTGCTGCAAGTAGAGAGACAGATGGAGGCGCATGAAATGATGGAGTTCTGAAACCTTATACTGGCACTGTAAATTACATTAACATGGCAATTCATGCTGTATGTCCTCAAACACAGAAGCACACACACCCACAGGTCCACACACAAACACGCTGCTGTCCCAAGATACTGAATACTAGTTATATACAAGATATATATAAAAACCACTGCACAAAATAATACAGTACAATGTGTGTTTAATTGTACCATGCAGTTGTTACTATACTCATAACACAACTTTCTTATAGCAGCATTCAGCCTGCAGATTATCATTCAGAGCACAATGATTATAGACAATGTAAAAAAAGAACGTGGCTTTTTAGAAACCTCACACTGAGCATTCACTGAGTCAGTCAGCACTGCAGCTATGGCAGCACTGAGTAATAGCGCCACACAGTCAAAGGACAGAAGCACGCTACATAAACAGATGGGAAAGTAGGAAGTGGAAGCTGTGGGGAACTCCAGTGTCTGCCAACAGTCTGGCCATTCATTCAAGCCTGTGGATGAATGTACTGTATATTAGCCCGTACATTACTCTCATCCAAAACACAAAACAAGGTCCAAACTTCTGACAGAGCTTGTACTTATATATTTAATTAGTTATTCTTGTGAATAAACATGAAATTATTTCTTTAACTCGACGTAAGCAGTTTTTCTGAAGAAAGGGGGTAATATTTGAAGACAATGCGGGAAAACAAGTTGCTTTAAGACAGGTTTAAAAGCTGTTTCTGTAATAATAAACACACCTGGGCGACCATTTTGGGGTTCAGGTGCACCAAGCTCCTCCACTGTTCCCTCTTAGGAGTTGTCGCACATAAGTAGATAACAAAACAATTAGGCACGTCCAAGTATGAGGTATGACTAAATATCGAAGCACAGTGGTGAGACAAAACAATAGCTGGTTTATCAACAGTCCAGCTCCTATCTGTGATCAGCAAGGGGCAATAATATGGATCCAGTCCATAAAAGGCTTTGTACACACACTTACACAGTCATTTGCATTACATAAGCTCAGTGCCATACGGCTCTGTGGGAGCTACAGCACAAGGTCAGATCAATACCTCCCCCCGCTGCCCACACACTGCCACTGGCCTGAAAGGTATGGTAGAGGGAGAGACAGAGAGAGAGAGAGAGAGAGAGAGAGAGAGAGAGAGAGAGAAAGAAAGAAGAGGAGAGAGAAAGAGAAGTAGGAAAAGACAGACTGTCGGACAAAGAAATGAAGTAGAAAGAGAGACTGGGGCAGGAATAAAGGTGACACAAAAAAGTGACAGAGAGGTCCAGACAAAGAGAGCTTCAGAGTGATAAAAAGATGGCACAGATAGAGAAGAGGGGCGGGACTGAGAGAGAGTGAGAGCAAAGGAGAGAGTAACGAAGATGGAGAGAGAGAGGGGCGGGTTGGCGGCCGTACAGAAGACAGGGAAAGCCCTCATGGACTCTGACAATGATGAAAGAGTTCTGCAAGTGCTTTGACAAGTTCTCCAGGATTGCTCGAGCTTCTTGTCCTCTTTCTATCTTTGTCCCAGTCATTAGCTCCAATCACTGCAAGGCTACAACAGTCTTGATGATGATCATCACTTTCATCACAGTGTTTCCTATAGTAGACGTCGACAGTTACTACAACACATGACATTTGTTCACGGAGTGCTGAGGAACAAATGTGACTTTAAATGTCACTTTGTAGTTCAAACTATTGTGCTTTAGACCCTTTTTCAAAGCCTCAGGTTTACCCTGTTCAGTAGATACAGACAGTAAAGCATTAGCTTTGGTGAAGTATCTCAGCAGTCCAAAGAGCCAAAATAACATAGAAACAGGGAGGCCACATTTGAAGACAACACTTGTACAATCAATAGTAGGACCCAGACAGGCCTACAGGTAAGTACAACATGACGGCACAGGACATCCAAACTGTACGTCAAACACCGCTGCAACAGAGGGAGGGTTCACGGAGCACAGAGTAAGAGCAGCCTCCAGTGAACCCAGCGACCTGCCGTTGCAGACAGGGTTTTGGCCTTCAGAGTAAGGTGCGGCTCAACCAGCACTCCCAGTCTGAAAGACTAAACCCACACATTCAGGTACAGACCTTCACAAGGCTCTGTTCCTTCGTCTCCATCTCCTGAGAGAGAAATGGAAAAGGAACCGAGTAGAGATGTTATGGATGGGAGGCAAAAGTAAACACCAATGTAATATAACTCAACAAAGAAAAATCCTTGGATATATGATATGGTCTATAGTTTATACTGAGAGATTCCATCAACAAATAATAATCCTTCCTGTCTCAGTCAGAAGTGAAGTGTGAGACTCAGCAACTGCTGCAAAACCAAAGCTCCTCCTCAGCCCCAATCAGCTGGGCCACCAAATAAAAGCTATATCATCATAAGATACTGAACAGAAACACAATATCGCACTAATATAAAGATGTCCTCACTCAATAGACATGTCCTTACGTCTCTTCACAGACCGTAACCCTGTAAGACAAATAGAAAATGACCAGATGACTTACTTCTGTCTTTCCCCGTGGGTGGAAGCTGAGGGAGCTGCCGTCCTCGTCTACTGGACATGGGTGTACTGGTGGGACTGGTCTGGACCGATCCACTACGAGGATGCGCCCTACATGACAAAAAGTAGTTGGACAATGGGGTGAGACACAAATTAGGACGAGATCTGATGGTGGATGCAGGGCCTGGCCATGTCACACCCACATCACAGTGTGAGGAATGTAAAGGGATTTTCAAAAAAAGGGATTGCAGAAAATAAAGCTTAACATAAACAAGTAAAGCTACCTACTATAATGGGAGACTGATGCATGATTTAATCTAGTTATGCAGGATCAGTTTATTCATTTATCATATATGTTTACGTATACATATTAATTTAATCTGATACTATCAGGCTCAATCGGAGATAATCAGTAATTGTACAAATGCATAACTGAGAGATCATCATATTTGTTTATCAGTTCAAAGCTGAATCTTCTTTGCATTTAGTAACGTGGTGAAGAAGATTTCCTGATCAAATTTAAAATGTCTTGTGTCTCCAAATATAAAACCAATGCACACAGCAATGATGTTTGGCACATGGCATGGGGGTGGAGGGATACATCAACTGTAGGGAACTGAGCTGCAATAAAAGATGCCAGGTGTGAATCGCATGTACAGTCGACTCATCAAGCTGCAAGGAGAGAAGAGTTCAATGCGGAAACAGCAGACCAGTGCGACCATGCGTTCAGACTGTCCCCAAAAGGCTGCAACTCAAAACAAAAACAAGAACAGAACGGAATGCCATCACAGGATAATCGGCATCGGTTGATGTTAGTAATGAAATCAAAGTAAAATGTTGGCCCATCACTGCTATACTCACACAAGCGTATGAGCAGTGTGTTCCAAATTAAAACAAGTCAGCACGCTCTCTACGGTGTCAGGGCTGTCGTGCCTGGGACATGTGTAAAGAAAATACAGCACCGGTGCTTTTGGGGACACAACAGAAAGTGGCTGGGTGGGTGGTGGGGTAGTCGTGAGGGGGGAGTGGGTGAGGTGAGGTGATGTGAGGTGGGGTGAGGTGAGACAGGGAAGCAAGGTACTGGGAGGGTGGGAGGTAGGTGGTAGCGATGTGGTTTTTCTGGTTCATTCTGTGAGTTAGTCAGGCTCGGGGTGGGTGGGAGCTCATGGGACGGGGTCTGAACTGCTTTAGTTCTACAAAGGTTATAGTTGTGCAAACATTTAGCCGAGGTAGAATTGCTCTGGGTGAAGAAATAATCTCATTAGTTCAGTGTTGGAGTGAGAGAACCAGACTTTCACAAAGTAGTTGTCCTATAGCTAGTAGCCTATTATAGATTAACAAGATGTGAAAATAATATAAAAAAGAATTTATTCTTCTTTTGATTCATATGTTATTATGACAGGCAAAATCAGTCAGCAGGTTACTTAGTTTATCTAAAAAGCCTAATATTTGGGTAACCGAGCCTGGTAGGTCAGCTAAGTAACTAATATAGCGCCTGTAAGTTACCAGACCTCAGTATGCCTGCGTTGCATATTTCCATTTAGCAGCACAATAATGAGCTTTAATGCATTCAAAGAGCTTTACTTACTTTGGCAAAAAAAAAGTGTTTTTTTTTTGTCTCCTTATTGATGTTTTAACTAATGTTAAAATTATCTCTCCCTCCAGAGTAGCTATGCCTGAGGGAAATGATTGTACAACTAAAACTCGAGTCTGCTTCTGGTTAGCGTCTCCGATCTGGGTCACACCTCGTCAAGGCAGGTGAGGGGGGGGCGGACCTCCCAGATGGCAGAGACGGCATGGACCTCATGAGCGAAGAGTCGTGGGGGCGTTCAGTGGAGCGCGAGCGGGATGTGGGGCGCTCTATAGTGGGCCGCTGGTCTGCAGAGCGGGACCTGCTGTGATACTCGTGTCTATCCATGGCTCCGTGGTTCCTACAGAGGTTATTGAGAGATAGGCAGGCACTCAGTGGGGCCCCAGCAGGGCAGGGACAGTATGTTGGCAGGGTGGACAATATGGAGGGCAAAGATATTTGCTGCAATCTCAAAACTCCTCCAAGGTGCATGTGTGTATGTAACATACCTGTTTGTTTGCAAGTTTTACCCCATTTACTACAAATCACAAACTGCACTTCACATTATCTCTAAACACGTTTACCCCACATTAGCTCGCCACTTGTCTCCATCAAATTCTGTATGTTGTTGTGTTGGAATTAACTTGACACTTGCTCAAAGCAGCTTGCTTTGAAAACTGGTACGCCCTAATGTCAAGTATATATGATTTGCATATATTTGTAGTAAATTGACTAAAACAAGCAAAACTATAGGTATGGTCATTTAAAGTAACAAAAGGAAATTATTTAGCAACTCTTGTAGAACAGCAGACAACACTTTAATGTTAAAAGACAACCTTAATCAGGGCTGCAGAACTGCATGTACAGTTGATTTCACTCCATGACATCTCAAATACTCAATGAGCACTGAAGCTGTCATTTTGGCTTTTGTGAATTGTACATATGGTTCAACTTACATGCAATTCTTTTTTTAACATTACAGCTTTGTCTGTTTTCTCCATAAGTAGCTGAAATACATAATTTTTAAGGGTGGGCAGTACGGACGGACAACTAGGTGGATCCTGTCTGGTTTATGGTTCCTCTAGTGAATTAATGGTGAAGTCTTCAGGTGGCGTAGACCTGGCAGGGACCATGTGGTGTCTCTCTGTACGTGGTGGGTGAGTGTTCATTTGCAGTCTGAGGTAGAGTGAAATGTGAGGGAAAAGTGAAGTGTATCTTTACATTGCATTTGCTTGTTATGTGTGCTATTTCATGAAAAATGCCCAGCCATTATAGGTATTTTTGGCACAGTGAGGATGAAGGCAAATCTTGTAGATCTGAAGAGCTGGAGAAAAAAAGCAGGTGAGGTTTCTCAACTAGGAAAATCATTGATAGCATAGAAGGATATTGTTTTAACTTTGAAGAGAGGGGAAAAAAAGCATTTTTAAAAAACATTGCACATATGAAAAAAGTAATATTCAACTTGCCCTTTCGATATGAGTTGTCACACATACAAAGGTTTAGAGCATGCACACTGTTTGGGTTCTTTAGAGTTGAAATTTGTAAATCATCATCAAACCTTGTATAGTTTTTATGCTTAATAAAACAAACAGTATTTAACTAAACCATTATATCTTTCTTTATTCTACAGTGCAGAAGACATGTTGGTCTGTACAATACAAGTAGGTAGGAGCTGCCTCTAATAAGGCCAACAGACACCAAAAGACTTCTTTGAATAATTTGAAATTATGAATTTGTTGAAAACCTTTGGGAAAAACCTTTACTTCACGGCCATTTTAATCAATTGAATTTTAATTAATAGGTAAATCTTGTCATAGTCTTGTAGTGTCTGTAGCCTTTTGCAGTATGAAAAATTGTCCAGTAGAGGTTGGAGTTTTTTGTCTCCAACAGCAAATCAAAGGCTCATCAGTCAGTGACAAGTACAAGTACAAGTTCTTTACCTACAGTAATTCACAGTGATGGTCGACAAAATCATTTGTGGAATAACTCTTCTCACTGGATTCAAACTAAGACCAACATTTTAGTTTTCTGTTCTTGAAAAAGCTGCTGTTTTGCATGTTGCAGGCTTTGTCCAACTCAAGGTACACTCTGGAGCGATGCACTTAAACAACAGAACCATGAAAAATATTGTCTCATGTTCTGGGGGGAAATCACCTAAACTAAGACACTCGCCAAAGGCTCAAACTCCACTAATGCTCTCCGCTGCTCATCTTCCACATGCCTTTTGTTTCTTTATCCTGCCCTCATTTCTTTTCAGTTTTCACTGTTGCTTTTACTCTACCTGGGGGCAGACAGAAACAATCTGTATGAAAAGAGGAGGGAAATCTATTTGATTCCTCTGTGGATAACACTGAGATGCTACCTACTGTCCTTTCTCTGTTGCTTTTGACGAAAAAAGAAAAGTAGAGAAGAGAAGACAGAGAGCCCTCATTAATGGCTATCTAGGCTATAGGCTGAGCCTGAAGTCGAGCCAAGCTGGGCCTCAGGGAAACTTTGTGACACTTTAATAAAGTCAGTCAGGCTCTCGGGCTGGGTTCTGAGGACTCATCACTTTTTTCCTCCTGGAGAGGAGAGAAATGGCACAAACGTCACGTTATTCCTAACTGAAAGCCAGATGGCAGCAGGCAGAAGATTGAAGACAGAGAAAAGTGGAGTCATTTACAGCGTTTGTCTGGAGGGGGGAGCGATGTGAGTTCTTGCTTTTTATTGGTGCACCAGGAAGCTGGCGTGGGTCCTGGGGATGGATGGGTGTCAGCAGGCCTTTCTATGCGTGCTTGGAACAGCCCAGCAGCCCATTCTGGCCAGACACAAGAAGCCAAGGGGCAAACACAGAATTTACAAAGCTACTGTGCAGCCCAGAGCAATGCATCAGTGATGCCATTGTATTGGTGAGCAATAAGCAGCTGCCAATAGCATGTAAAAAAGGACAACACTAAAAATCACACACACCACTGATCAACATACTGCTGTTGATATAATGTACATGGGTACATAAACAAGGACATCAACGAAGAAACAGTCAGGTGCTGGCCAGCACGTTACTCAACAACCAGTGTACAGACAGCTGACATCAGCAACACACATAGCTCTGAGCCTCAACATACAGAGGCAGTTGTGTATTATTCTTCTACATCAACAACTTCAGAGCTGTGATGACTCCTTAACAAAAACCGATATCAGACAGGATATCATTTTCGGTCATCACACGTACGATCACGGATAAATTAAAGACGGATGAGGGACAGCTTGAGGAGACCACAAGATGGCGGATGCACAGATGCAGTGGCAGTGCATGTCAATACCTCTCGTAGTCATAGTCGGACGAGTAGGCGCCCTCAGAATAGGCGCGGGCCATCCTAGTGGAACGCAGTAACCTGACTGCTTCCTCTCTGCAGATTGGGTACACGCGATGGTTGCGGCTGGCGAAAAAATATCACAACTTGTCAGCGTTTAATTTTTTTCCAGCAAAAGGGGAGGTAACATTAAAAAAGAACCTGCAAAGGAAGAAAGTTGGAAGACACCTTTTGGATTCCCATACAGACTTACTTTGCTCTCTGTGTGTGTTATTTAATTATTCCACAGATCCACAGTGACTATATATACACTGAAGGCTCATATACACTACTATACACTGGATGTGTCAACATGTTTGCAGGAGAAACCACCTCTTCTGGACAAAACTTCACAACCATAGACCAACCATCCATCTTCAGTATTGCGACTGTATGGTCACTCTTTCGGTGGACAAGATGAAAAGACAAATGAGGAATTTCCTCATCTAAGAATGCCATGGTAATTTTTTTGGAGAGGAATGTTTGTATGAGAATGACTGAGATGATTGAAAGAGAGCATAAGCAGTGCTGATACTGGATGGATGAAGCGTATGGCCACAGAGTCACTCTTTTTCTCAATATACTCTACTATTGAAAAGTCACACACATTATGTATATATTTGATCTTTTGTAGAAGAAATATATACTTTAACACAACTCAACAGTGATGGCATTGACAATGGCAAGGTAATATGAAGTAGCCTCTTCAGTGCATCCAAGAACCATGTTGTACGATGTTGACTTAATCAATGCCGCATAAGACTTAACATTACAGTGCATTGACGACTGTGATAGAAAACTTGCCATAGTGTCAGTGCCATGTGTTCAACACCCAAATGAAAGGTTTCCTCATAATAGAAAGGGGGTGTTGGGTTGGAAAGTGGAGGGGCAGAGATGAGGCTTCATGCATGCTCAGGTAAAAGTATACCTGGGGTCCTTTTGAGGATCATCAATAGGCTGAGTATGTCTGGTTCGAGGTAGGGTGAGAAAATGGCTGCAACCACATGGAGGGAGGAGAGAAGACAGAGATGGATCTGAGATGGCGCCGAGGAAGAAGCGGAGGAGGAGGAGGAGGAAAGGAGAGAGAGAGAAAGGATTGGAGATAGACAGAATCATAGGCAGACAGATGGAAGGGTGAGGAAACCGAGGGAGAGAGAATGAGAGATTTCTCAAAGAAGTAGGATGTAAAGAGACTGAGAAAGCTCATCGGAAAGGTTGATGTAACAGTTTCAAAGAGGAAAAACAGGCGAGGAAGATAAGAGAGGCTGAGAAATCGTGGTGGTGAGGAGATGTCTTCCTCAGCTTTACCACACAGACAGATGAAAGTGGTACACCGAACACACCAGCAGCATTCGTGGAGGAAAGAACAAAACAGCACAGTCCAAACACTTAAACCTGTTGGTGTCACTTCTACTGGATGATTAAACAACTTAAGACCATGCACATTACATAAGATTTCTTCTTTCATAATTTGAAAAATGTTTCAAAAAGCAGAAAAATGCAGTGAAAATGACACAAGTTTAACAAAATACCAGCCTCACAAAAAGCTATACAAATTCCAGAAGAGATTTTTTTATATATATATATATATATCATTGGCCTTCTGGGACAGTTCCAAATTCTCCATGACTCATTTCCTGTGTCATTTTCAACTGTTTTCAATAAATAACCAGACGCTGTTAATTAAAGCAGCGGAAATACACTCAAGTGAGCACTGTCCCAGACAATTTAGATAAGTGCATTTTCTGCGTCTGACACTGATTTAGGCCAAGCCTCAGAAATATCAAATAAAGTTAATTGGACGGGGGAAAGTAGTCGTGGCCTGGCAGTGCCAAGGCTATGATTGGACTCTTGGAGCAACATTTTCCAACCCTCACAGAAAATAAGTGCTGATGGAGGATAACTGACCACTTCCCCTTGACCACCTCTTCCATAAAGATAGTGAGATACATGCAAATACTGTATACTGTACGCAGCATTTGCAGCACTGGCTCCAAATATCTCCTGCATAATTCTGGCTGCCTGAATCTAAGATGGAGTAATCTAACTGTTAATTACTCCTCTTATGCAGCGTAGACTTACCCAAGCCTGGTCTCCATGTGGGGTTATAACTGTGATACAGTATTTTTGATGAATTAGCAAAGTGACATCATTTTTATGTTCGAGGATCAATGTGACACAATTTATTATTATCTATATCTATAATTTAAATCTACATTTATTTGTTTTCATTCCTCTTTTGGAGGTTTGGAGTAAAACTGTTTGTATACATGATAGAGGAAGATAGAGGAAGCGAGTATGAAGGTGTCCTGTATCAGATTTTAAAAATGTGATCAAACATTTCCAAGGACTGGAGAAAGTTGCTCTTAAAAGCAGGAATATATACAAGATTAAAAGCACCCACACACAAGTTCAGTTTCCAGAGAGTTTAAGGCAAACAGTATCGTGCAGAAGTGTATGCGTGCATAAACACCTCCCTGCAGGTCTACTCATCAGCCCCCACTTGTGCTTGTCAGCATCTGTTCATGCATGCCTGCGTACGTACATGCATCTACTGCACACAAGTGTAAGCTGGAGTGTGTGTGTGTACCTGTCAGGTGAGTAGTTATCTTCTGACACACTGTGGTGGTCCACTCTAGTGGAGGGGCTGTACTGAGAAGGCCTAAGGTCAAAGGCTGGGTCCAGACTTCTGCTGTGTGACAGAAGTGGACTGGATCACCCCTCACGTAGTTTATACACCACACACTGCCCCCTACTGGCCAGAAATAGTGCATCCTACACAGGGGTGATGTGGCATTTGGAAGGCAGTACAAGAACAGCAGCACTTAGTGCTACGACCAAATGGGTGACTTTTTTCAATTTCCCATTTTCCAGAGTAACCTGAAGTTGCATTTCTTTCAGCTAAGTTACTAAAGCATATATATGGTATAACCATCTTCATCTATCTCAATTTTGTGGATCCCTAAGCAGGAAAATTAAGGCATTCAATATGTGTCTGTTCATAAAAGAGAAACAGGGTGTTGAATACATTCATATAAAAAAACATAGCGCAGTGTAAACCCAGAAATTAAGGGTCAGGCCAGTAGTGGACTGAACATTAGTTACCTGGAGGGTGGGGGAACGCTGGGAGAGCGCGACCGCGCTCGATTAATATCAGCTGACCTAGAGCAATGGTTTGACGACATCACCTGCTCAGGCACAGACAACGTGGAGCTCTGGAAGTCTCTGCCATTTGGCCGGTAGTCTGTGAAGAAGAAAGAAAGGGAGGGACGGAGGGACAATGAAAAGAGGGAGAGGGTGTTGGGTTTTTCAGATGGTTCTGTAATAATATTCTAACAGCAAGAAAAAAAAAATTACAAGACAAAAAAAAAATTACAAGACAAATAAAACAGTTGAGAAAAATTCTGGTGCAAATTTAACATCTTACGAAGTTTGTGCATTTGAAAAATGATGACTGCTAGTGATGCAGATCCAGTTTAACCCTACCCTGTGATAACTTAAAAGGTATGGACCAAACTTTATAAAATGCCAGTCTGCACCTAACAGATTTTCTATTTTCATTATGCTGAGACTTTATACTTAAATGAGGACTAGATTTAAATACAGGTGCAACTCCTCTGCTGTGTTAACATTGTGCATTAAACATGAAAATAGCCTTTATAAAAATCAGAAACATTATAATGAATTTTCTCTGCAAGACTGATTAGTCCATTGAACTTGAAAGAGTTCATTAACCGATAATCAGACGTGGCTAGCAGCCATGGTTAAGGTCAGCGCTTAGCACTATTAAAGTTGATTGATATTCAATAGAGTGTATAGCACATTAAAATGAGTTAAAGAAAACCCTGAATCAAAAGAGGGAAAGGTAGGAAAAAATTGGAGGTAATGATAAAGAAATGAAGACCTTCACTTGAAGACGTTTGACATATTAATATGATAAGATTTTCTTTTAGATGGGAGGTCGTTGTGCATAATAGTTGGAATAAATCTATTAAAATGTTTCAAACTTAATGATCCGTCCCGACTGCAAGTGGATGCGAGTCAAATTCTGAAATAGTAATAGTGCTTTGTCACGAACTGTACTTTTACCATTCTTGTATAGATTTTTATGAAACTAAAGCTAAAAACGAGAACAAAATGAACAATATATTTGTTCCATTATGATGCATTTTAGATTTAACAAGGAAAGTATCCACCATTTCCAAACAGCAGCTCCAACACAGAACCTACTGTAGCAGTGCAATCAACTTCCATGAAGAGGCAAATTAAATCTATTCTTCCTTTTGACATGCTGCTTCATGCATGACTACAGCCTGCCCGTTAAGCACATACATATAGAGAAGAACCTTTACTGACAATTAATAGGATTTAACAAGAGGAGTGAGCTGCATCAGTGCACAAGTAGGGAACTGGACAGAGGGGTGCCAAAGCAATACTAAATGTACTGTGCAATGATGGAAAATGGGACTTTTCACTTCTAAAATTCTCTTGCATCAAAAGAGTTCAATAACAGGAACTATTATTTGAAAGACAGGATTACATAAGCATAACCTGTGCAGTAATTACTAGTGTGCACTTCATTAAAAATGCCTGCTGCACTGTATGTACCAAACAATTAGAAACCTGGCAGTTAGTGTACCGTAAAATAAAATGCATTGAAAAAATGCTTTTCTTCCTCATTCCAAGGCAATAGTGTCAGCAGTTTAATGCAAAGAAAGAATGCAATGCAGGATAAACTGGAGCCTGAATAAAGAGGAGGGTGTGACCAGAGCTGAGCGAAGGGGTATTCCCTTCACTGTGAATGAAGTGGAGGGGACTGGCATGGTGAGGCAGTGAGGGGCTGATGAGAATGTTAAAGAGGCTGGAGGAGGATTTCCCTCAGCTATGGTATCATCAGCAAACCCAGGCTTCCCCTCTCTGTCTGTCCGTCTGTCTGACCTGTGTTCTTCTCTCCCCGATGCATTTCCTCTATAATGTCTGACATTCTTCCCCTCTTTCCTGGCTTATATCTGCTAATAGGGATGTGAAGCATTACCACATGCTAAACCGACAGTGCAGGCAGCTGCCCCCATCCTGCAATTTACCAACAGCCCTCCTGCAAACAAGGTCAGCGCAATTTCTGTGGTCTTCAAGTAAAAGAAAAAAAGAGGGATGGCATTTATTGAAAGAGGACGGCAAAGAACATGCTGTACTGGTTGACAACAGTATTTTTCGCATAAGAAAACTAAAGTGAGCCTCTCGTTTTTCTATGGCTTTGCTACCTATTTCAGCATCGTTTTCTTTGAGGTTGATATTTTATGTTGAAGTACTTTTCAGTCTTTTTCTCTGGCTCGTCTGGCTGGTAACAGCTCTGCTTCTCCTTTTCTGATGTGCAGCGTGGGCGTGCTGCTGGAGCCTTGGTGAGTACAGCAGAACAGCAACTAGCAGTGCAGAGGCAGACAAAATCTCACAGTGCTGCCTCACTGTGCTGCTGCTGCTGCTGCTGCTGCTGGTGGGCTGCAGCATTTTACCCTGCTAATATGATATATAACAGTATTTGTAAGCTGTTCAAGCCTAGGGAGCATTTGACAGATGGTGGCATGTAAGAGGTTAGCTCGGTTCAAGGCCAAAGCAAATAAACATAAAATGGTAATATGGCCTGGTGACTCATCCCGCAATCATTAGAAACTATTTGTTACTGTACCTCTAGACAGGATCTTAGCCATTTGATTTTTTCCTGTATTTGATTCACTTGTATTACCAATGAAGTCATTCGCATTCACACATAAAATATTACCTGTTATTACCCCAACACCATCTTCACAATCGTAGTCGGAGATCTCACTGTCACTTATCCTCTGGGATCCTTCAAGATGAAGAGAGAGAGAAACAGAAGAGAGAGAAGAGGGTGTAGGATCAAGCGAGGATAGAAAGGGAGAGACAGAGATGGGGGGGAGAGGAGGAAGTTATTTTCATTCCACCATTAAAATGAAGTTTCTAACTGAATCCAATAAGATGTACGCCCAAGAAATGCACTGCCACTTTCTAACTCATGACACACCGCACCCCACAAATACAACAGACAGGCCCGCAAGAGAGCCTTTTGGATAATATGTGTGAAAATATGTGTCAGCTGTAACAAATAATGCTGTATTTCGCTGCTCGACTTCAACAAAAACAGCAGATCTCTCTTCATCTGAACTGTGGCACTTTTAAATGACACATTCAATAATTCAATTTACATATGAAGCTGGGGGTGGGAGAAGTGATATGGTTTTATAGCCATTTCTTCATCATCCACAGAAGCCTTATCACCCCTCACTGTCCCTTCTCTTTAAAGTATGACCCCCCCCCACCTCCATCGTCTTCACCGTTCAGTCAACTTAAATCAACTGGACACGTGTGCTTTATCAGAAATGACAAGTGCTGCACTCTGGCAGTGCCGCTCCAAACCTCTCATCTCAGTTGGCTAGAGACTTTTTACAGCTGTCAGCTCTTTCACCTCACACTAACAAAAACGCCCAGAAAATCATCCTGGTGGGGGAAGTGAGAAAGCCTTAAGTGTCTAGTAGAAGCAGTACAGTGAAGCAGTCCCGCGTAACACAAACTACAGTACAGTCGGCTAAAGCATGCTAACCAGCATCTCAAAGAATAGTAGTCACAGAATGTAACAGTGATGCGACAAGGGCCATAAAATGTGCTATTTTGGTTTTTGGTTAGAGGTAATACAACAGTAGAAAATATTGTATTATGCATAAAGCTAAGCAAAGGATTCATTTTTCCTTTCTCTAAGTAAACATACCACCATTGTTTTGGAAGGGTAAAAATAGTAAGCAAAGTATCACACCAGCAACAGAGTCATCAATCGTATCCCATGACAATTTCAAATACATATTCACATTCAAGACACACAAATATGAGCAAAGCAGAATGGGCTGCAAAGTTTGCCAAAAGTATTTTGTGCATTTTTAAAAGGGGAAATATTGGTAACAGGCAAAAATAATAAACAATATACATGACAGAGGAAAAGCAAAATCAAAGTATACTGTTTCTGCCAGGACTGGCAGATAGTCTGGGTTTTTATAATATCACTTTAGGATGAGGATCGAGTGCGGTTTTGCAGGATATGGTTGTGGGTTGCAGGATGGGATTGTGAGATAGTTCACAGGTGAATACACAGAGAGGGAGAGACCACTGTGTCCTAAATCTCTCTTTCCCTGGAGCGTGCATGTATCTGATACCCTGAGTGGATTTCAAACGAGTGGTGTAAAATTTACACCAGCTCCCCACATTGAAATCAGTGTAAAGCAGCAGAAACATGCACCCTTGAGGGAAAAAGTTGTGGAGAATCAGGGCACAAGGGTGCATCTTTGAAGAGGACAGGAGAACACTCAGATGCTCCATAGAGCAGCACTGCCTGCGAGTGCAGGGGGCCTTTACCTGAGTTGTATGAATATGAGCCTTTGTCTGTAAAAGCAGAAGTAGTAAGGTTGATGTGACATGGAGGACAAAGACAAGATATGCATTAGCTACAATAACTATTAAAGCCTTAATAGACTCAAGCAGGAGCAGAAAACCAGTGGGCAAAATTGATCAGAAGTACACTGTATGGGACCCTTATTTGTTAATGAGAACATACATTTGCAAATTATAGTTACTATAATTTACTAGTGTAGTTACTAGTGTACTTCATATCTCTTTGAATTCATATTAGCCTAAAGGGTGGCCACTCTCATTCTCTCTTTACTGTGAATTTCAAGATATTAATTAATATCAATATTTTGTGACATGTGTCAGTGACAGAGGGGTTACGCACTCTGCAGTCGCCGTGTCGGACTCTCTCCATGGAGCTGCCTGCGCTGTGCGTTCGGGGAGGCACGTGGGAGCGGAATGGAGGATACATCGTGGGTTTGTAGCTTGTACCAATGTGGCTCGTCATCCAGAAGAGCTGTCTCCAGCTCAATAAGGATCTGTGAGAGGAAAAAAGCTCACTCCAATGGTTGCAAAGTAACACAGTTGTTCTCAATGATGGAAATACAGCAGCACACACAACACATACTTGTGCCACAATACTCATAGAGCTCATACAGTGAGCTTCCCTCTTGTCAAGGTGTGTTAATTTATCATAACAGTTTTACACAGTAAATAAAACCATCAAGGATTGCACCACCAAAACCTTTAATGGCCAAGAGCTTTATTAAGGGCTTGACCTCATTCAAGAGGATTAGCTGGGATACTGTCAGTGAGTGACCCTGATGGGTGGGGTTTGGTTTTCTTACCTCTCCCAGGAATTCGCTCTCCTCCTCCCTCACCCTGGCTTGGTCCCACAATGTGATCTCCAGCATGCGTTCCCGAAACTCCCGCCGGTGCACCGGCGAATACATAAAGGTCTGGTTCCATTTGGGCTCTAAGGATTTCTTTACCGTTTTTGTTCTCCTCTTGCTTTTGTCGCTGGAGGAACAATAATTCAAACTGTTTTTATTTACAATCATGATAGGGAAGAGCCACGAATACAACAGATCAATAACACAACACAGCACAGAGCACATCACCGTGGCATGCTGTTGATGAGAATGAGATGACAAGATGACTGTACTATCTCCCTGAAAATGTCCATTTCCTGCAGTCTTCGTCGATGCATAAGAAAGAACTGCTTAACAAGACGCAAAACTGCACTGAACAAAGTAATGACACACATATTCAAACAGCCTGTCCTGATGCTACTGGCTAAAAACACTTGACACATGACTTTTGACATCACATCAATGTTCCAAAAAATCCACACAAAGACAAAATCCATTTCCTAAAATATATAACAACTCAACCACTAATGTCCAGTGCGTTCCTGCATGAAGTGAAATGACAATGACATGAAATGAGTGGGTAACTGTTTCTACTCTTACCTTCTATCAGGGAGGAAGTAGATTTTGACATAAGGGTTCCTGGGCCGGCCGTCTTCCCTGGGTGGCAGGTCTTTGGCGCCCAGGATGGTGACGATTAGCTGATGGCCCACTTTGTCATACCACAGTTTGACCTGCAGGGGCAGAGCAGAGACAGGCTTCTGAGGGACTGGTCAGGGCCAACTTGAGTAAAAATACACAGAGGGACTAATGCAGGAGAAGACAACTTCATCAAACTAATAAAGTTATTCTGCCTTTGTTTCTTTTATTGAGACCTCACTCATTTCAACTCTCACTGTCTTTGACTAGAACATAGGGTCTTCTCCTGTATTTACCCTTCAGAAAAATGAGGATATCTACCTCCTAAGATGATGTCAGGGTCACATGCTAAGCGGGGGAATTTGTCAGAGCTTAAGTGTGACATAATATATGGACTTACTGCATCAATGTTAATATAGTATGATAATGCTACAAATGTCTAAATAAGATACTAAATATGAGTGATGTTTGGATCTTTATGGTTAAAGAGACCCTCCTTTAATGAAAATGTGTGTTTTTGTAGTTATGCGTATGGTGATATGCACATTATTTATATGTAATCACTGTGTTTCTTTTATGTTTTAAATCTATGTGTTTATGTTTGCCATTAAGAACTTGCAAGAATGATTAAAGTTTATTGAATCAAACTGAATGCAATAGGCCTGAAAGTCACTTCAACTGAAGTGAAACCCTAAAGGCATCATGCTCTAAAATTAGCAGTGTGCTCTGTTGAAACGATACTTTCTACGAGTGATGATGTCTCTAATAATGTTCTCTCATATTCAATGGGCATTGGCATGGAGAAATCAATCATGCTCTTGCGAGAAGAATCGAAGACAGTTCACACTAAAAGGGAAGTATGGACTCCAAAAGAAGACACTTAGAAGGAGAAAAAGGTCCAACTGAGGCCTGAAAGAAAGTAGATGAAATGAGAAATAAAACTTCTAAGCTTTTGTCCATACTTCTTTAAAAATATGATCATGGAAAGGGTCCGCACCATTTAAAACTACCAGCTAGACATGCAGCAACGCAAGAAAGAGCATTCAAGACAAGTCAGATTTCATATAGGCAAAAACAGATGGCAGAGGGCTTATGGGAAAACAAATTGTACCAGATAACCTTTAAACTAGTAGCCCACCAAAATACCAGATGCTGCAATACGTGAATATATTGTGTATTATCAGTGTATCATGTGCAAAAAAACACATGATTCAATAGTAAACTACTGAAAAATAGAAACAGAAATAGCTTTACAATGCATCCATCTAATAACTAATTAACTGAAACATACAAGCTTTTCAAACAGTACACACATGAACACACACACACACACTTACTACCTACTTATTTACCTCCATTCTAAGTCCATATCATGTGTTCAGAGCCCTCTGAATTTTAAAACATACAGTGCATATCCTTGCAGGCATCTGCATACTCAATTATGCATAATAACAATATTCTCGCATCAGATCCGTATAAATTTGGTTGAGGGTACTCTTAAGCAAAACAACATACTGAAGCAGTGCCAACAGGATAAATATCCAAAATTCCAAACAGGATTTTTAAGCTTCATCCTAACTGAATCAAGAATACAGTCACACAAAGTGATTCTATAGTGTGTCATAAAACAAAAAACACAAAAAGACAGACTGATATAAAAGATGACAGATTGAAAGAGACCCTCAGAGTAAAGCAAAACCTTTAGAGCTTTGCTCGGTGTGAAGTTTGGTATTAGGGAGGTACAATTTGCTTACTCTCAACTGGAAGGGAAAATGCAATTTGGTTTCCAACACAAGAAGGTGACTTGGTATCTTTTCACTGCAACATGAAACTACAGACCCATCAACCATAAGCTGCTAATTATCATCACTTCAACTGGCACATGGAGGAGTTCTCCTGTAGATGTGTGTAGGGTTAGAGTTATTACGGCCTGGGTTCATGTCACACTGAAGCAGAAAATAACCCAAGTCCTTTGCTCTAAAAAGCTCAGGGAGACACCCTCCTGCATTGCCAATAATCAAACATATAAGACACAAGGTAGGGTCAATTACCAGTGTCAAATCAGGCAATGGAAGAGTGTCTCTTGTGCAGATTAGTTGAGCATGCACTACCTAGGAATAATGATGTGAATGGGTTAAAATGAGTAATAATAATACTCTCATCATAACAGTGATACCAAGAAATCAAACTGAAGAAAATGACACAATGCACTGCACTGAGAGGGAAACTTGAAGCTGCCATTTCCCCGGGAATGCATTTTCCAAAGTATGGAAACAGAAAAAAGGCCAGTCAACAGTCAATGAGCAAAGACCAAATAGAGATTGTGCCCTTCAGACAGGGCCCATTACCTGGACCCTAGGGGCAAAAGGCGTTGTTCTTCTACTAAGGCTTTGGCTCTGGATAAGCAAAATTAAACAGCAAAAAAAAAAAAGAAAGAAAAGAAAATGCAATATAAACCAAAACCCCACAAAACAACAACAAAAAACTCACAATACACTCTAAACACAACAACAGAAGTTTGTAGTTTCAGAGGGGAGATTTCAGCCAGTAGGTTCAATTCTACTTTACTTTTTCACCTTTCCCTGAAATCTTTGCTTCTCTCCTTTGTTGATTACTTGTCCCTGATCTTCTCTGGTCTGTTCTGCGTAGGATGCATCTCTCTTTCTACTCCGGAACTTTTCTTCGCTGCTTCAAAGCTTGCATCACAGTGACGTTAAACCCTTGTTATCCCTAAACACAATATGCTCCAAAAATATCATACTGAGAGTTTTTTGCTGTGTAGAATTAGTCATCAGGCACTGCAGGTCTTAAAGATTTATTAAATGAACAAAACTGTTTCAGTTGGTTGTGAATTTCAACGTCAGTTGCTTCAAAGAAATGTAGAACCTAAGAAGCAGCTCAGTGAGATTTGGGGTTTGTAGTATTCACTGCTTACTTTTAAATGGCTGACCTAGTATTAGAGGTGTCAATGCAAGTCAAATTAATCAACAGTCCACCATAGCTATTGGAATCAGCAATTTTCCTCATATACCACATCAAGGAAAGCTGTTTTGAAATTAACAGCTGTTTGGTAGTGCCTTAAAACCTAATGTTAGTCAAACCCAACTATTTAACGTAAATTTAAATGCTGAGAAAAACCTGTCCCAGAGGTGTGACCCAGATGCTAAAGCTATTTCCCTTGTGGATTCTAAATTTGAGAGTTGATTTATCTCTTGCTTTAATGCAGTCCTTTACCCATTTACCCCAGGAGGGTTTTTATACTAGATAATGGACAACACACACAGTAACCCGATCTACAGTCCTGTGCTGGGTTGGTAAAGGGCCAGCTGAACAGGCAGAGTGAAGAGGAAGAAGCTGTGCCTGGTAGCCCAGTGGATTGAACCAGGATTTAAGTTATACTTTTAGTTGCAGAATAAATGCACAATGTGAATATTACATTCCTAAATACAGTCCTAAATATATAGATGTAATAACCCATGACCCAACTTATGCAAGTTTTCAACAGTGGCCATCAAACAAGCAGTCCAGAGGATTTCACATGTAGTCTGTAAGTCATGCTGAGGTCACTCACTGAGAGCTGTCCTGACAGGTACTGGGGGGCGTCCCTCAGCATGCTGGGACTCATGGGGGACGTGACGGAGATGGACGGGCGATCCGTCTTCTGAGACTCAAAAGAACTCGAACCTGACAGGGCACAGACCGCACAGTCAGATTATTTAGTAGAGATGTTGGTTTTAGTAACATGAAGAGAACAAATGAGAGAGAGGGATGGTAGGAAGGAGGATAGAAAAACATCAACAAGAAGAGAGACACAAAGAGAAAGACAGACAGACAGAGGCAACTCTCATCGACATTTCCTTCACTTGATGTTTCTAGGCTGATTAATGGGATAAAGAAATAGGCTTAAGATCTTTACAAGACTCACTTGATTCCAGTTGTGCATGTGTGCTGTCTGGTATCCTTGGAATATCTCTGAAAACAACAACAAAAAAAGAGCATGAGTGTGTGAGACAGGAGAGGAGGAGGGGATGGAAAGGATCAATTTGAGCTAATGCTGACTGCACTGTGCTTTAATGACCGTAAGCACCGCATTAGTCTTCATTCACCCAGCAGCTCCCTCAGCAGCACAAAGCAGGTCAGATATAGGAATTGACAAAGGTGCCTCTGTTTTTCCCCACTATTAACCCTTTCGAAAACTATTGTCGTACAGAGCACAAGCGAGGTGGCAGGCTTTCATTTTGCCAGGCAGTGCTGTTCAGGTCCATACGAGGCCCAAGCCAACAGAGCTGGAGCCGGAGGGAGCGAGGAACAGATGTCGAATAAACAAGTCGGCGCCACTCGTTCACAAACACATTCTGCGAGAACACAAGCTATATTCCCTCTCCGATTTCTAGAATCAAGTCTCCATATTATAAAGAATTCAGTTCAAAGCTATTCTGAGTAATGCAGGCAGTGACGTGGCATGAATGAGCTGACGCATGTAAGAACTGTCTTTGAGAAGAATATCAATAAAAGTGATGCAGTCACAATCTGACGCACAATTCCTGCTTTAATTGGTTTTAGTTTCAGACATGCATGTTGTTCTTCAATTTAGAAAAAACATGTTCTGATTGAATGAATCATATCTGAAGCTATTTTGAAATTCCTGAAAAAGGAACACATTTGATTGCATGACTGTTCACTAGAAAGCTCTTTCAACCTGTACATGTTGCCCTAGCACTAGCTACTTGGCAGGAGAACAGCATTTAATTTTATGAATAAGTTCATCCTCTCCATCTGATTATTTCTTTTTCAGGGTCACAAGGGCCTGGAAGCTATCCCAGTATTCACTTGGTAAGAGGCAGGTAGACGATCTGGACAGCATCCAGTCCCGACTTCACTTGTTACTGTTAAAAAATAAAAGATTTAAACCATAATTCAGGAACAACAATAAACCACTCTGTACCTGTTGTGATAGTAACACAAATATAATTCTCTAATTAAACTCTCAGTGTGCCACTCCTGTGTGCCATCTCAGTTACTGTCATCCTATGCCTCTTACTGCTTAGTAACACCCCACCCCATACTGTCTTGTTAAGAGTAATGTGTGTGAGTGATTGTGAGCTCTCACCCTATAGGCCGTGAGACCACCAGCTCCACCTGCGGCTCAGGCTTAGATTCTAGAATGATATTGTAAACTTCTTTAAATGTGGCTCCTTGTAAAAGCTTCCCGTTCCACTCCAACACCTGGTCACCTGCAAAAACACCAGAGATATTTTAATCGTTAATGCCACTGCTGTCTATGTAGCTGCAGTGAAATACACATCATTATGCACTTCTACAGCATATTGAATATTACAAAATCCACTCATTTTATTTCTATATAAAAGTCTGTGTGTGTTTAGTACCTGGTCTGAGGTGTCCAACAGTGTCTGCTAGACTTCCTTTCCTCACTTTAGTGATAAAAGCACAAAGTCTACCAGATTCTGTCATCTTGCCTCCTACCACCTGTAGAAGCAGAGAGGTGACTGGATTAGCACTGAAATACATGTGTAAACTAAACTTGATCTGTTATTGTTATTATAACTGCAGCCTTAATGTGGCATGTAACTCTTCATAACAAAAGAAGATGCATTATGTGGATTACAGCTTGCAGAGGAAGACAGATTTTTTTGTCGTGGTTTTAGCTTTTGCCCGTAAGGTCTGAATCCTCAGTAAAAGCATTACAAGGAGGGGGTCAATGGTAAAAGTGCATCTCTGTTTTTAAAAAAATGTCCAGGGCTATGCTTTCTTCCCCAGGGACACACTCTGGTTTTGCTCTGTGGTTCTGTAACAGTGCAGGCCCGTGGGCTAGAGCTGTACTGTACAGTCCTGAGCTGCTGTACTCCACTCCACTCAGCTTACATGGGCATCATACAAATAAAAATCCCTCTTAATGGCAGCTGAATGCCAACATACAAAGGAGCTTAGGGAAGTCTGCTAAATGAAATGGCTTTATGTAACAGGCAGGAGCTGGTGAAGGAGGCTCGCAGAGGAAGAGAGAGAGAGAGAGAGAGAGAGAGAGTGAGAGAGAGAGAGAGAGAGAGAGAGAGAGAGAGATGGACAGTGAGGGCGAGGCTGGCAGCCTGACTGATGGACTGACTGGCTGGATTGCCGAGTTGGTTGGCTGCTGCTGAGCGGACAGAAACGTACAGAGGCACTGAGCAGACACAAACATGCCATTTCAGGAGGCTCATTCAATCAGTAATGATTTTTTCCCCATCTTGCCGCTCTCTGTTCTCTCTCTTCATGGCCCACCATGCTCCTCTGGACTTTGGCTGCTCAGCTTTTTTTTTTTTAACCAGTGTGCACCACCTACAGATTTATGCAACAGCGAAAAGGGAAGGAAAACCAAGCATCTACCACAAAAGAAAATCTGTTATATTATATGCTTTGGGCAATCTAGTGACTACGCTGCAATAACAAATTGACAAAAAAAGGTTTAAATCATGTGAAGCAAGAATATGGCTATTGAAGTAGCCTATACAGTGTTAAAAACAAAAAGAAAAATACATACAGCAAGAACAGACTGTAAAAGGGACTGTGACAATACTATTCAATACATAAACACTACAATAACTGTGCAAAAGAAACAACATTTCATTTGTCAAATGTGGACATTGACAACGCTGACAGGTTCTGAACTGACCTGTTTCCTCTGAGCTTCCAATGGAGTTCATTAAAGTACTTCAATGTGAGTGAGTTCAGAAAATTACACAGCTCAATATCAAACGCTGCTCATTAATATTCATCAGGTACATAATCAAGTCTTTAATGAATATTAATACTGAGTAGCACTATGATGTAATCAATAACTGGAAGCCAAGGAGAAAATCATCGACACACACACAAAAACACAGAAGCAACAAAATAGAAGAATTCACCCCTGGAAAGTTATTATACTGTATGTTCATAAACAGCACTGACAGTCACCTGCACCTGTCAATTTCTCCAGAACTCCTGGGTATGATGGTGATATCAACTGAAGACATATATGCTAAATGAGCACATCTTAACATGCTGTATTGGCAGTAGGATGATGATGGGACAGCAGAAAGCTTGAAAGTGCGTTTAGTAATTCCGTGTGTGCCTGCATCATACCTTCATACCTTTACCTTTACACAAACAGACAGGTAGGCAATGTGATTATAAGCTCACCTTCAGACCAAGCAGAGCTCCTGAGTCTCGAGGCACACTCCCATCTTTCATGCGCTTATTGAGCAAAATACGCCCTATTAGGCGATCCCCATCTTTGGATGGCTGCCACGTCACCGGGTGCTACAAGGTCAGAGCAACAACACACCTTTTGTTTAACAACTCATCCACTCAAATTTGATTACTTTAGACAAAAGCAGACAACTGTCCATAGTAAAAAGGGTGCAGGGGGAAAGTATTTATTCACTGAGGGAACAAAGTTCACACAAACTCTGTTGACTTATCAGGAATGTTAAATTATTTTAGACTGCAACATGCTCAAATATTTAAATTCTATTCATACCTCAGGTAATCATGGACAAGAATATTGATAAAAAAAATGTCACCTAACATAACAGTGTTGGGTGTTATTTCCAGAGCTTGTGTGAACCTGCCAGTGTGAGGGTGGAGTGAGCTTCATGCAGCGCCCCATGCAGAGTAAAGCAAGCAGCCCCAACACTCCTCCTCAAACCAGCTTTTCAAACTGGAGCAGGAAGATCGGAGCCTCACTCCGGTGCTTCACTACACACAAACATACAAGCACCATCAAGTGGAGTAGTGAGGGGAAAGCAGACAGCGAAAAGGGGGAAAAAGGTCAAGATACAAGAACAAATGAGGTGGACCATGAGGTACCAGGTTCAAGATCAAAAAGGATGAAATATAGACAGCACAGAATAAAGCCATGAGATAAAGATAGGGTGAAGTCACAGACGCGCAGTGGAAGGGAAAAAAGAAAAACAAATGTTTTAAATTTTTGTGCAAAACAAACCCAGTTTTCCCTGTTTTGTGTGCTTACAATCATTTGGGTTTTGCTATAGAAGTGAGTGGAAAGTTGGGCAGGGGGCGGGTTCTGTCTGGACTGGGTGCTGTGGGGTAGGGCAGCAGAGTGAGAGGGACGGGCCTGAGTAAAGGTGTTCCAAACTGCACTAAACAGGACCGCTGCAGAGCAAGAACACAACATACGGAGGAGAACGAGCATGCAACTAGGAGAGACCCACATTCCTGTGTGCCATGACAAACAGAGAGGTTGTGTGTCAATGCTCTTCTTTTACAACTACTGTAAGATGTGTAGCTTCTGTTTGGGGAGCAAAACAGCAAGTACAAGTAGCAAGCAAAGAGGGTGCCCCCAAAAGACTTTTTCAGCAACACCGAGCAAGGTGGAGCCAAAAATTAACCGAAAAACAAAAAGGAACGAAATCGCAAGAGAAATCAATTTATACAACGTCAAATAAAATCCAAAAAACAAACATCTCACCTATTTACACTTAGTGACAGAGAGCAAACAAAGACTGGATGGGTAGGTCATAAATAATAATAACAAAATGCAGGCTAGATTGTCTCAGTACCTTCTCACTATGGCTATGCTCCTCGTTTAGGGTAGTGCTACTGCACGTATCAACTCCCGAGTCTTTAACCTGCGGTTCACACCATGCCAAGTCCTCTTCAAATGAGTGTCCCCCAAAGCGCACCATTTTCTTTTGCCTCTCAGATAAGGTGTGTGTCGGCTCGGACATAAATGTCTGCTCAATAGTTTTTCTTTTTCCCCTTTGACTGTCCCCTACAGGTGTGGGATAAAAACAGAAAGAAAAACAGAAAAACAACATGCAAAGGTGTAAATAAAACGAAGGAAACATGAAATGACAAAAGACTCTGGGAGAAGGGGGGATGGGGGGAGAGAGAGACAGAGAGAGGGAGAGAGAGATGGGGGGGTTAAGGGGCAGGGAGGGGAGGGGGTCAAGGCAGGGCTCCACATGTCTCACCAAAGACATTGGGGAGGCCTCGCTGCTATGCCAAGACGCATGGTCCCACCAATGGCCATCCAAATCTCCTGTAAGGTGGGGGGAAAGGGCGCACATACACGAGAGAGGACAGCGAGAGGGACCAGTGAGGACACCACAAACCACAAGACATTAACACATAATACGCATACTAAACACTAAACAAGACATCCAAGCATCCATTTATGCACACACACACTCTCACATACTGCTCAAACTGAAAAGGTGATCATCATGAACAACTCTAAGATCCCTGTGAAGAAAGAAAGACGGAGCTCAGGTAATAACAGCAGAAGGATCAATAATGGTGTGACCACCTCAACATTGTACAGTAAGGGAGGGACACAAGCCTGAATTCAGCCACAGTTGTGACATCCATGACCATGATGTTTTCCTCCTCTTCTCCTTGTCTTACCTGGTCTAGCAAAGATGCAAACTCAACACAGACAAGAACCAGAAATCAAATTCTCCTAATATTGTTCTCACTGTAGGTGTTAAATTCTGAATTAATTTTGTGACATTTTTTTGAGAATTTTCCAACTTCTCTTGGCTTCAGCGCTGCATTTCACATTGATTTGAATGACAGTGGGTTTGATTTATTATGAAACAGGCTGTATTACTTTACAGTGCCTGAGAATATTGCTTTGAAAGAAAGGAACTGTTCGTCCAGGACATTATTTTAATCCATTAATTAATGTTCTTATACACCTTGCTCTTCACAAGGAATGGAATGTGACTCTGGATGACGAGCGAGGGCAAGAATTAATAATATCTGCAACAGAACTGAATTAGGTTTATGGGAAATGTGGTCTTCATTTTGAGAAAACTACCACTAATGCCACTTCCATACGATACGGGATCATATATTCACAGTGCCCGGGTTTCTTGCAGTGTTTTAAAGCAGGCACCTGAAACAACAACCACCTCTTCACTGAAACATCTTTCAGTTCAAATCAGCAGACAACTCACATTTTGTTCAAAGTTAGCATAGTGCTATCTTATCCTACAGTAGCTGCATCTGTAGGAGGGGGCAGGGCAGATCTCTAATGTGTTTAACTGAGGATTCAGATTGCAGTGCCACACAGCCTTAACTGACCTCAATCTAAAGTGCACCAGGGAGAGCTTTTAAAGATGAGGCTCTGATTACAACTTCTGTAGTAGCACCAGTGGACACACAGCCTTGAGAAATACAGGCCGGCCAAGCGGCTGTGATGATATTACAGGATGGAGGTTTTTGGGACATTTTTTTGACTTTGTTATTTTAAGGGGTTAGAGAGAAACCTATAACCCTATCGCTTGCTGCAGATGGGAAGCTTTTCTCAAAACAAACAAATATCAGCTCACTGTGAGTATCTGATCTGGTGGAAAGCTCTGTATGCAAAAGCAACTCTGTCACTCTACAGGATTTGCCCCTGTTTTCCCACATGGATGCACAGAGCAGAGAGATCAAGAGCATTTTCAATTTGATTAAGAGGCTTAAAAATCCAAGCTAATTAAAAAGAGTGAAAAATATTGAATCTGAAGGTGGTGCTAAGATTCCCAATGGACAGAGGAGTGGAGGTGAAGAAGACTTAAGGTGGAGGCTGTTCGAAGATAGAGAAGAATCATTTTAGTTGCCAGAGAGAGATATAGCTTTCTGAGAATCGGATCCTTTCTACAGTATTTCCTGAGATCTTAGTGGGTGGCATACCTCTACATTTAACATCCCATTATGAAGAGGCAATGGGCATTTAAATATTATTCGCTTACACTGGCAAGTCATTTTGGCAATTCAGTAATAAAGTGAATTAAGAAATGGTTCCAATGAAATTAAAGCATACAAAGGATGAGGTATGGTCATTTAAACAATGCAGAAATCCTATTTGGTGCTGACAGGCATTCAGCAGACCCTGGTCATTCACTTATATACACTTTACCATACATGTGCTGTTGTTGATGCACTTGTGTGATTGCATGAATGTATGTAGCTGTAGTGAACTTTAGGGCCGCAGGCACTGGTAAGGTCATCTGAAAACACTGAGGTTGTGCAACCCCTGGGCCATATACATCACATTTCCCACGCTTCACTTGCCCTGCAAAGAGCTGTAGAACCTAATGGATCCATACAGGACGGGCCTGCTTTAGGCATTATCTGGCTGAGGATTCAATCTCACCGAAATCGGGGAACTCTGATGGAAAGGCATAAAAATAGACCGCATATGCTTTTGGATGGAGAGGAGGAGGTGATGGGGGGGCTGGAGCATACAAGGGTAAAGAGGGAGTAAATTCCAATATAGAAAAGAGAAGCTGCATGGAAGAAGAACACTGTGTGAAGATAGTGCCGCTGTGGGTAAATATAGACACATCTTCAACTCTTCTAACAACATAAAAATACATACAGCTGAAATACAGTACCTAACATACAGGCAGCATTTTAAAGGATAATTCAAGCATATTACAACCTAAGTCTTAATTTCATATCTGTGTCCATTATTAGTCATTGAATTGTAAGTAATTGCTGATAACGATTCTTGTTAAAACCTGGCAACAGTTTAGCCATATTATCTCAGACTTAATCAGGGGTTAAAAAAGAGCACAAATTCTGCACTGACCTCTCCTTCCAGAGCAACATGTGCTCAGTATCTTGCTCAAGGACACTTTGACATGTGGACAGGACGAGCCGGGGATTGAACCACCAATGTCGTGATTAAGAGACCACCTGCTCGTCCTCCCGAGCCATAGGCAACATTTTGGCTAACATGGGGGTTTGTTAAAAGATTGTCTGTGAACTCTTGTTTTTCTTTGTTTGTTTTGGTTAGGCTTATTTTGCACTGTATGATTTTGTTTTGTTCCCATATCTCAGCAATTAATTTGGTGTGTGCAATGCAATTATCAAGCCATGTTTTGTGTCAATATTTGGTTTTGCATAATTTTATACCATTGTTTTAGCAAAATTGCAATAAAAGCTATGCATTTTTATTTTTTTTAACAATGCACATTATTATATAACAGAAATGTTGCACTCCTTTGGGCGTTGGCGTTGAAATGACTCACCTTCAGCACCATTGCCCTTTGTTATTTTGATTGTGTTTCACCACGGTGCTTATTAATATTAATAATGTTAATCCGTACCTGCCAGAGTAAAATGTTCCTCGGTGACATTTCCACACTTAGAGTGTTCTTCATCTTCAGAGTGTTGTGACTAAGTTGCAAGGTCAGTCTGAGCCAAACAAACTTTCCTCCTTCTCCTTTTCCTGTAACTATCCATCCATCAGGCTAGGCTAGTGCTAAAACTACTTACTGTACACAGTTATGCACTGTGATAAAACATTATGGATGTCCCCAGACAGGCTTTGCCCTCTGCGGCCCTCTAACCAACAGCTGACAACAGTGATTACCCTCTTTGCCTCCCAGCTGCTACTCTGTCGGCAGCATAAACACCCGAGCCCATTTCAGCGTGGTAGACACTCTCGTTGTACAAGTCACTTGCCTAATGTGGCCATGATAGTCCAAACAGCTTAAGGCCTGCATTTATGATTGGGGGAGGAAGAAACATCATGTAAATCACCTAATGTTGAGACAGTGAGAGGATTGCATTTATTTGTCTGTTTTGGAGTTACAGACTAAATTTAATTCCTAAACATAGCTTATCTCAAGGTTTTATCAGTCACAGTTTCACCTCCATCTCTGCCTGTTCCTTCCCCCATCCCCCTCCCTGGCCTACCTTCAATGTCTGTCAAAAAGAATTTGAGTGGGCGCCTGCATGGAGGTACACACAGCCTTTCCCCTTTCTTCCCCCGACACTTTATTACCAGTGGCACACCACAATTGGGCACTGATCCCCAGCGAGGCACAGTGTGGTTTTTCAGGGAGCAGGAAACTCATCACGGCCATAAATTGTGAGCATCAGCAGTCTGCACCCAGCCCTGCTGTTTCGCCCCGGCTCCGAAGCCCCGCAAAGTGCTGATTCAGGGCGAAGGCAGAGCGCAGGCAGTGGCGGAGTTCACCACCACCAGGCTCTCCATCACTTTGACAGCTCAATAAAAACCAGTGTAAACTATTAATTGGATCATTAATTATTGATGCTGTTTTTACTACAATTCAAGGGGTGAGAGCAGAAAAGAGGCAGGGGTGAAACCATGTGTATGTTTAAGCGTAGTCGCCATGCTAGGCAGGTGATACAGAGTCATGTTAAACCCCTGGTGGAAGCAGGCCTTAAAACATGAACTTAACCTAACTTCTTGTATTAGTCACAAAATGCATTGCACATTAGGGTATTAATAAGAATATTTTTTCAACACACAGACTACAATGTGCAAAAACTGATACCTAGAGCCATTAGTGAGGACGTAACTTGGGCTGTCACTACACAATGTCCACCTCTGCGTTGTAGTTAGCCAGCCAGCCTCTCCTTTTCTGTCTGTTCGGCACTATTATGAGACTGCATGTCAGGGGAATCAATAAAGAGGAAAACACTGGGAGAGGACCATCACGATAAATCAGTCTCCAGCGCTAGCAGGCACGAGCCAGGCCCATTACAGCTGGCACACCCTCTCTCCCCAAGTCTCCTCCTCCCCTTAGTCTCCCCACCTCCTCATCCCATTGAGCCCGCCTCCTTCCTCAGTGGCCCCCTCGGGGTATCGGAGATTTGAGAGCATGACATGCACCCTGCTCGGCCTGCTGTTACACACCCATCTCCTGGCCGAGTCAAGCTGAGTGCACAAACCCTAAGATGCTGACGGGCTACATATGGCCAAAAGGTGCTTTCTGCCCTCTTTTTCATCTCTCTCCCGCTCTGGCCTCACATGCAATTACAGTTGATGTTCTTTGCTTAGCTGCTCGGGCTTTTTTTTCTTTTCTCGCTCCTAGTGAGAGTGAACGCTCTCTGCAGTTGCTAATCAGAGTGCTTGGTTTGCATGTTATAGTACATGCATGGAGATGCCTTTTCTTGATTGGCTCAGCTTTTTAGACTGAAAAGTGGATGTAAATCACGATCTTTTGGGGAGCATGTAAAACACCTGTGCAACCCGGGTTCAGCTTCAATACATCTATGCCATTTCCACAGTCATGCTGAATTTGTTCCATTGGTAAACTGTATGTAGTGCCAAAGCTTATTTTTCATTTTGGCTGTTATCAAATTTCTGAGAGCAAACCTAACAGTATTATATAAGGTTTTTATTGATTATATTAAAACACTCCAGAATGTCACATGTCCAAATCTGAGACCTAGAGTTTGTCTGTTACATAATTAAGTCTACTTTGATGGAGTGCAAAGAAGGACACTTTGGTTTAAAATATATGGTTCAATTCTACTGTACTATTTATCAGACTCCCTGCATGTACTATATCACAGCATCCTTAATTATGTCATAAATTAATGAAACTGCCAATTATACCTAAGTTAGACCAAAGATAGCTCCTCATGATCAGCTATCCAAGGATGTTCTGTCGCTGCTATAGAAAGTTATACTTATTCAGGTCAACAGTTCAACGCTCTCCTTTGTTTTCCCTCTCTCTCCTACACAGGCTGACCTGTGGAGGAGGCAGACAGAAGCAGACAAAAACAACAGAAACTCTGACCCTCAGAACAGCCTGCTTTTCTCCCTATGTTTCTTACATGGCTACCTGGAAACCTGGAAACTCCCACATCAATAATGTAGCACTGGTGTTGGGCTGCTTCCTTTAGTGAGGAGAACAGTTACATAACAGAGCAGCCCAACTGAACTCCTCCCTTCTCCTCTAGTTTAAACATTTCGAGCATGTGGCAGGCGCGTTGGTCTAGTGCTACTGTCAAAAGCAAACTGTGCTACTGTACTTTCCTCCTTCTCCTATCTTTTATTCCTCCATTTGTCAACTGCACCTCCTCCTTTCTTTGTTTAGTGCTTTTAACATTTCTAAGGTAAAGGCCTGCGTAATTACAGGTTTGACAACAAAATCAATTTGCAATTACGACAACTGTCAACCAGGTGGAGCAGTCAAGAAGCGAACAGCCTAAACAATTGCTTTTGATGTTGATTCTATGCAAAGTGGCATTTAATTCAGTCACTCTGACTGTTTGCTTGCCAGTGCGTGTTTATAGACTTGGACATGTGCGCTTGTGTCTCCAAGCAGGTAGGACATTTGCCATGAGCAATCTGATGTCCATTTCTATTTTCCTGTTGTAGTTAAACAGCAGGACAGGCCAGGCTGAGCCAGTACCCAGCATGCCACTTCACTTAGGTACACTGTAGTAAACTGAACCCACGCCGTGAAGACATAATTCATATTATTATTTTAACTTTTAAATAGTTTTTGGGTTCTGACAGTTGAAATAAAACTGCCAGTGCTAATTTGAAAAATCAACATGCAGCGAAAAGCCCTAGAACTACTGCTCTTATATGGGTCAATAACCCAGAGCAGACACAAGACATATCTTTTTTTATCATTCACCCCCAACCACCATCACTTTTTGCTCCCAGTCCCATTGGACTGAACCATAATACTGCTGTCACATTGTAATGGGCCACTGTACCAGGAATGACATCACTGGCATTGTATGGATGGTAACAAAACAGTATGGAAGTCCAGCCTAACAGAGGAAGTACTGTAAACAGCAGGAAAACAAATAATCACCCTCTACTCCTTTATTGCCTTTTGTCTGATAACGTGCATCCATTCATATGCAGCAGTGATGACATTAACTACTCAATAAAATACACTGCAATTGTTATTAACTCAGCTCACCTTGTTTCACTAGACACCCACACCCAAGCCCCCTCTCAGCTTCCTTCTGTCTGTCAGTTATGTAACACTGTCCATTACAACAGACTGATCATGTGAAATAGCAGTGGTAGGACCTGGCAAAGTGTGCTATAAGATGACAGTAAAAGAAGAGCAGCAGCTTTACATTCGCTCAAATCGCAGCCACACACATAAACACCCGTCCACACAGAAACATATCTGACAGGTTCATGAGTGCACAAGCCTCCTCCTCAAAGGCACGAGAGCTGTGAGAGTAGATTCATAGATAACACACATAAAACGCAATAGTGCTTTGCACACAGGTAAGGCTCATTGTTTTCAGTTTTCAGTTAGAAATTTGTACTGAAAACGTTGGGATGTTATCAAAGAAGCACATCATTTAACCCAATGATACCACACACATCAAAAATTGTTGTGTTTTTTGCCAAATTAATTCACTGTTGACCACATTTTACAATAAAGAATGTACATGTACAAAAAATAGAAATGAGTGGTTGATTATGAAAAAACATTTAACTGCAAATCTACAAAGTGCTTGCACTAAAAATGTATGTCTTTAAAAAAGGCTTTTTATCAGATTTTGTATTATTGATGCTTTTAGTAGATTCTCAACTGTTTTTTTGAAAATGTACAATACAGATACTTCCCCCCCCCCCAGAAAATAATGAGCCTTACACATAAAAAAATATACATATAAACATACAAACATACAAAGCACATATAGAGACTGTAGACTGGGGAATCTGACGGTTATATTTGAGTCAACAGCTGCAATCAATATCAACACAAGACAGCAACAATTAAATTATAATTAAGTAAAATCTTTCCTAACAACAACATTATGTCATTAATACTAGAAAAGGCTGGCTTTAAAATTGCATGAAAAGGCATCTGAGAAATGTGCATTTGTATTAAGTAACACTAAATAAAGCTATCTATGCACAGAGAAAGTAGCAGAAAGAGAGCAGACTAGGTGTGTTGGTGGTGTGTGTGGCCCCTACCTTTCTCACTGACTGACTCACTCTCTATCTCCACGTCCTCACAGCTGGTGTACTCCGGTGTGGTGGCCAGCTCCTCCTCTGAGCTGCTCAGCGACACCTGCCGCATCTTTCCTCCCTTTTTGGTTTTGTGGGGCTTGGGGGGTGGCGGGCGCACCGACTCCGACTGGTCCGAGCTGAGTGAGTCATTCCTCAACATGCTCTCCATCTTTTCCCTCTTGGTCTTGCGGACAGCAGAACTGGGGTCCAAGTGGTGTTGCTGCCTCCTCATAGGATCCCCACCCATGTCACCTCTCCGCAGGTCCCCAGATCGGTCACCCAGCACAGGGCTACGGTGTGGCGTCGGGGGGCTGTGGTTGGAGGTTCTGTGGCCTCCGAGGCCAGGACCCATGGGGCCAGGGGAGGAGCGGTCGACGGAGTAGGAGCGCTGTCCCACCATAGGCGGCCGGCGCTCAGTGAGATGCTGACGGGACAGCCGGATGGGGCCTGGGTCATCCTGCTCCGTGTAAGCCAGTGAGACATCACTATGGCGGCGCTCGTGCCTCAGGCGTCCCACCTCAGCGTGCATCCTCATCTGCTCCTCGTAGGGCTGCGGCTTAACAGGATAGCGTGCCAGGTTGGGGTCGCTGCGATAGCGCGCCTGGAACTCCTCCTGCCGCTGCCGCTGGAGGTCATACTCACTGGGTGGTCCATCTAGCTCCTGGTCCAGCGGGTATTCCTGGGAGTGCCAGCGTCCGGGGCCCCGCCGGTCCCGGTAGCCCATCCGCGCTGCATCCACATCTGGGTACATGTGTGGGCCCCGCGGAGCCCGCCGAGGGTCCCCATCCCCATAGTCAGACGGTGATCTGGGCATGCCGCCGTCCGTCGGGGCATACTGTGAGTGGTCGCCCCCCTCCCTTTGGTCGTATTTTTGGTTTGGATCCCTGGATGCAGATGGGCTTCGTTTCCTGTAGATCAAAGAGAGGGGAACAAAAGTGTGGAATTTAGAGGCTGACCCATTTTAAACTAGATCTTATCTTATTCTAGTATATATATTGATAAGGCTGGATGATAAAACAATCTTGATACAGGATCAGGATAAAATCAAAAATATGTTGATAACAATGATAAACTTAAGAAATGTTTTACTCAACATGGTTGGATCTAACAGAGCACAGAATCACAGAGCAGAAATAAATGTGACAACAGTCAGTGTGAAGCTGAGCCCCTCCACACAGAGTGGACATCAGTGTAACTTCAGAGCAGAGCCCACAATAGTGGGAATGAAACTTTAAGATATATTGGAGTATATACTGGAGTCAACAATGGCAACACTTATTGCTCATTATACAGAAGTGCAACAACAGGGAGACAGTATGATCTAGTTATCAAGCAGAACACAAACTTGCAGAAATGTGACAGCCACTCTGTCCGCAGTAACTTGCTGCCTCAAATCTTTACCATCACTTGAAAAGGTACCATCTCAGGGACCACACCTTTATTTTAATTAAAGATCAAACTTACAATGTAGCTAACTTATATTGATTTTGGTAAGGCAGATAAAGCATATTTCAAAAATTAAATGTTTAAATGTTGATGTTGTTCATTATATTCTTTTATCACAAAACAGATTCTAAACCAAGCCATGTTTGCATAGTTAAATGTTTATTCTATATGTTAAACTCTATTCTAAAGTTCAACTAATGAATCATATATCATGATAAATATTGATATTGATCAACATGGAAAAATGTTCATGCAGGTAGAAGTGTAAGGTATCAGTCAAGCATTAGCCTCACAGGGCTTCATCACACATCTCTGTGCAACTCGGCAGAGGCTGATGCCTTCAGTCTGTAGTCTATAGCTTCACTTTACTTTGCCCTGCACTGCGTAGGCTTCAGTCCCTGTCAAAACCTGATGAAAGCCTACTCTGTCTCTGTCACGCACACACAAATACACAAACAGAGAGAGAAATGGGACAAAGCAGCAGGATGCAGCACCACTCCCTCTTCTCACTGCAACAGAGTCTATATGCTCTATAACATGGCTGACTAATGCTCTCCTTTTAGCACATTTTACTCGCAGTTGGCACACTACCTTTTTATAGGAAATATGTGCAAGTAAAAACATATTTCTCCAGTAGTATTCTCCATCAGTACAATATGTAACACAGGTATCTTTGCAACCTGCATTCTCCAAATACACACAAAAACAGGAATTCACATTAGAAAAATCATTTACTTAAAATCCTGTTTTGATTATTTAATTTGAAGGTTGCACAGTGTTCGCGCAGACACTGTTGTATCTAATATTTGACTCTTTTAGTGCCATAGGCAATCTTTCATTTTCATTTTGATAGCAGCTGATTACTTTGTTGATATAGGTGCTTAAATCATCATCATTTGCAATGCATTATAAACAACAAGATGACACAAGATTAACAACACAGCCTGCCTGGATATGACCTGTTTGTATTTCCAAATTAATAGTGGTGTGTGTGTGTGTGTGTGTGTGTGTGCAAAGGGAGAGAAATGAGGAACCAGACAGTGTACTGAGAACAGTGCATTGATAAATGATTCAGGGTTTCACAGATTGTATCTGTGTGCACTGTACAATGGACATGAAGGGATGTAAAGAGACCATAAAAATGTGTCTGAGTTCTGCCTGAATTTATTAACATCAGGGGAAGGTGCCCATTAATTAATCTCATCACTTTTTTCCTTCTGGTGAAAACATATAATGTCACTCAAAACATTAAAATACACACTTAATAAGGGTGTACACTAAAATCATAACATGACTAAACTCATATCTTTTCATTCAAACATGATCTGAAATCATATTTCCTGGTCTTGATAAAACAGAATAGTTCTCCTTGTTATGAGACTGAAGAAAAGCAAAATCTTGAAACAAGCACAGTTATGCTGAAAATTATGTGAAAATAACTTTGTAAGATGGATATTTTCAAGTACGGTTACAGTCAGGAGCCCCATATTTCTAAAATTAGCTATCAATCATTTTATCATTGTCCAACTGTCAGAAAGGAAACCAGCCAGGAAGTGGATGAAAAGCCTAGAGGAGGCTAACTGTGCGTTAATGCATTTATTCTTTTGTTGAGAATCAATTATTCATAAGCCACTTTTCTCCTACATTTCTCCCACTTTTCCTCCAAAATAATAATGACATTTTGGTGAGGAAAGAGCTCTGTGAAGCATCCCTTTAATTTTGTACGTGACAACTTTCCATAAATTTCAAAGGGCTTCATAAATCACTGCTGCCAGCCTTGCTCACTGGCCAAGGTAAGGACTCCTCATGTCTGATTGGCTGATTCAGTGAACCACAGAGGAGCTTTGGTCTCTGCCGACTGGATCACAGACCATTCGGGTTAGTTTGAGCATAATAAATGTACAGCACAATAGATATCTGAGGCACATGTGGGAAAAATGCTGTTTGTGCTCTCTGTGTTGAATTTCTATGTTGAACAGTGAATGGTCTCACTAAAGTGAAGTACTACCTTTAAGGAGAGACAGGATGATGTATGAGCGCTGTGTATAGTTCATGAACTATAAATAGTAAAATATGGGCTGTTAGAGAGGGGCAGAAGTTGAGCAATAGTGTGGTACAGAACAGTACATAAAGGCAAGATTTTCTTGAAAGCAGATTGGCTTTTTTAAAGCTGCACTAATCAATATTTTTTCTTAAAAGAACTGATCAAATGAATGAATCTGTATTTGAAAGGGAGTGCATCTTGTGATGAGAAGATGAGCTCTACAGTGCATTTTAGGATCTTTTAGCTCATCATTACAACTTTGCTGTTTGATTCACTCTCACTGGTCTCATCAGCAAAATAAAGCTCTGATAATCCCACTGTATGCTACCTGCCCAACACAAATGGTAGTCAGTATTAGACACATACCAAGAGTGGTTTCTTGCAAATGGAGTAAAAAAAAACATTTTACCACCAACAATGAGGTGTAAACATGCACACAACAAAAACAGGACTAATGGACTTTAATGAACACACCCCTATTTACAAGTCTCACGCAAGTGAACTCTCCATCCTGCTTCACATCAAAACAAATGCCTCCAAACGCCTCAGCATCCAAACGTAGCCTCACTTGTGATTCAGACGCGACTGGAGAAACGCACGAGAGTTGCTGCATTATTCATGATCTGCTCCTGGACACTAACTGAGCAGCACTTCATTCACAAATACAAAGTGAAGCGGCAGCAGAAATTATATGCTGGAGTTGGGGACAGGCAGCGTGACTTGGATGGGAGAGAATGTGGAGTGGGGGATGGAGGCGTGTGTGACGAGCATGAGAAACATCTCTTTATAGTCACTCCATAATGATGGAGGGTCGTGTTGTGTGTGTGTATGTGCATGGGTGCATGTGTTCACATGCGCATGCCTCCACATTCGTAGCTGTTTGCGGCGTGTTTTATGTGTGCTGCACTGGCTGCCTAAGAAATGCCTCACTTTGGCTCTCAGCATGTCCTCGGGGCTTCAGGCTAATGTCCCCTCTGGGATGTTGTCTTGAAATCCTACACCCCAAACACACACATGCGCATAGAGCATGTGCCTAGCAACTACAACAAACATTAACAAACTGCCCTTTGACGAGCTCTAACTCATCTTGACACAAGTATCACATTTCCCTGCTCCCATTTAGCCTTGTATGTCCTTCCTGTCCAAACAGAGAAATGTCTGTGGCAGCTAGCAAACAAGCTAACGACGACACTCTGCTCCATCAGCATCTGCAGCATGATGCTAACGCTGTCAGCCCTAAACCAGCACTTCAGTAAGTACAACAGAGTGGTGGCGCAGCACTAAATTTTGTACTGTGCATTATTCCCCCATTGCTCCAGCTGCCACTGCTACTGTAATAGCCTCTCTGCAGATACCTCTGAGCTCTCCACAGCTTTGCCATGACACACTCTGCTGATCTTAGATTTGCATTCCATCCTCAGTGACACAGACGGAGATAGAGAGAGAGGCGAGACAAAACGTGAAAAGGGAAAGGGGGAAGATCATCGACGGCGTGCGTGAATTAGAACAAGCACGAAACAAGAGAAATATGCCAGTTAACTGTGTGATATAGCTGAACATGCAGCTGGTGTGCATGGTGCATTCAGCCACACTTGTCAGGCTCAAGCATGAAGTGGCAGGATGGGACTCCATGGGATCGTGATGCCTGTGATGCTGCGCAGAAGCCAGGCTGCTGCAACGATTGAGTCACGATCCGCACAGTGACGTGCTCCCTCCATCACATGCCCTTATATAGCAAGATGCGTGTGTGTGATGTCACCACGGACATGGCACCGAGCCGCAGCACAGGCGGTGTGGTGTGCGCCAGATCGACCCATCGTGAATCATCCTAACAAGCCGGCAATAGAGAGGTATGTTCATTGTCTGCACGACACAGTGTAGGAATACAGGCAAGAGTATCGCTGTATCGTTCTTTACATTCCTGCTGTGGGAATAAGAGCAGTCCTCATTACTGCTGTTGTGCTATTCTGAGCTATCTATAGAAATCCTCTGCTGTAACAGTGTATGAAGTACAAGACCTCATTGGCGACAAGGACGGTGATGACAGTAAGATTTAATTCAGGGAGGATGACTGTGGTCTCACTACATGACCTCAGAAAGGGTTTTTACAGGGAAAAAGATTTATGCACAATATGACATTGATAGCACGGATGTTCATTTAGAAAGAAAAAGAAAAGATGTAAGAAAAGGTATCCTGCATAAAGCAATGGAGTGTACAGAGCATGTCTGTGGTGCAAAGAGATAAACCTTTCAGTAATGCAAATCAGAAAGGACACATGTAAACACGTCTGTTTTTGCTTTTAGCAGAGCCCTATACACCCCCAGTGCTCTAAAGGTAATTCCAACATTATAATCATCTTTTTAACGTACACTCTCCTTATCAAAAGCAGCATAATGTATCAAATCCATGGCTCACAAAAATCATGGGATTACACTATGGCCCCAAAAGATTAAAAAGTGTGACCCTAAAAGATTAGAAGTGACCCGACATGCTTGCCATGATAAAACCTTTATATGCTGTTATTTTCCGCAACACGACACAAAAACCAATTGGTGAAATTCCCCGTTACACAGTGGTGTAATGAGAAGTGGGTCTGTCTATGGTGAGGTTGTCCTGCTCTGACCTACTGATGGGATCTGATCAGAAACATCCACAGCCAGAGCCCAGTTCCCAGGCTGCAAATGGACTAGATTGTCTAACTGTGTCATTCTCTCAGTCTGTGTGTGTTTATGAGTGTGTAACACTGCCTCAGCTGTATGATGAAAGGGCTAAGATCAAGCAGGAAGGCCCTGTGGTTGCAAATCATTAACATTTGATGTGTGTTTATGATTTTAAAAAAGCAGGGGGGTTATCGTACATACATTTAGAGAGAGCATCTGCAACACACAGACTAGTGATCAATTTACTGTGTAGCGAGAACACTTTAGTCTATAAACTCAAAAGCCCTGAGCAACCATCTCTCTCACACAAACAACCCATGATCTTTATGACACTGATGATGCACAACACTGGCTAAAATGATAATCATATACTCAACACTGGGATCATGATTATTTATCACATTATACATCCATTTATGGTTAAAAAAACTTTTAATGCAACACAAAAAACTGCCTTGACTTTCATATTGCATTAAATAAAACTGGAAATAACACTAAATATAAACAGTGCCACATGCTGCAGACAAAATACAATAATACTATAGTACAGGTTGCTTGTGCCAAAAAGCCAAAATTGTGATTATGATTACAGGCAATTAATTTCCCTCCCTGTCTTATTCTGTCTGTTCCCTGTCTGTTTCCTCTTCCCCTCCTCTCAAAGCTACTGTAATGCCAAAGATATGATTTGAAGAGGTTTAAAAAAACAGATTTGAATTAGATTTGATGTCGTAGAATTCCATAGTTAGTGAATTAGACATGTGGAATTTTGTCCCCAGACCCATTTGCCCAAAGATTAAGTTGAGTTTCCATTTAAAACCAAAGAAATGCCACAAGCACAAAGATGAATAATTAAATGACGATGAGAAGTTGCCTGTTTCGTGCTCACAGCTGCATGTGTATGGACTTTGACGCATGTACACACTGACACGCACTCACTCCCTCACCACAATACCCTTGTTCAGCATTTCATAGGTATTAGCTGCAGCCTTAACCTTTTTGTGATGCCGTAAAAACTAAGATGCCACAATGAAGCTGCTGCTCTCTCATCCTGCTGTGACAATTATCCCTCAGGCAAAGAACACTACTGTTGTTTAGAATTAACTGTAGATGTTACAGCCAAAAAAAGTGTGCTACACAAATGCTTAACCCGTGGTACATGCAAGCTGCCTTTAATTCTGTTTTACAATGCCTTATAGACACAGGATGTATGGGTCATATGGGACACATCAACTGTCGATTACAATTATCTACAGGAAACACAGCGTACATGACACCTTATTATACAATTTAAATGCTCACATGTTCATATTAAATTTAATTGTAACACCATTAAATAAACAATCTAAAGACACCACATTATCATTCCACATTCCATCAACACTGCTTATAACAGTCTACATTAAGAGATATAACCAGCCTTACTGAGAGTAATTGTCGGATCCTGGGATGTAGCCCAGTTCAAATCTCTGCCTGGCTGCTCCACGCAAACACATGGCCTTCTCTCTACAAACTGGTCATGAAAGCACTTCAGTCCAATCCGAACTACCTAGCACCAGGGCTGGCTCACAGCCACGACCAGGTCCTTGTTGTGTTTCCAGTCCTCTCTCCTCCGGCTCTAAAAATGTCCTTGTTTTATTTCTGGAGGGCTATGGATGATCTTCACACAGCAGCAGTAAATGTAGTCTTGCAGCAGTGCTCTTCAGACTGAGTGTGTGACAGCAGCTCTGTCTGCTCTGCCTCTGCTGCTGCAGAAGAAACATGTTAAATAAGAAAGCCAAAAGCAATCAAGGTGAAAATGCAACGCTGCCCCCGTGGGGATTGTGCCACCTCTACTTTGCGGATAATGGAGAGAAGTCAAATGAGAACAAATGAGTGGCGCCGTGTTGCAGATCTCTCCGCTTAGAGGGAATCTGGCCCACTAATGACAACAATATATCCTGGAATGGTCTCTATTGAAATGAGATAACCAGAAAGAAAGCAAGAGCAGAAGAAAAACAAGCTGAATGTGCGTGCCTCAGCCGAGAGCAATCAGAAGAGAAGGGTTGAAAGCAGGAAAAACGCCTCGAACAGTACATTTACAGATGCAGCGTCACTCTCAATCCTAGACTTACTCAGCTGGCCGCTGTGTATGTGGGACGCCCCTCGAAGTAAAAGAAACACATCCAATTCCCCCTGTTACCTCGTACAATCAAACCGGGTTAAAATCCTGCAGCCACCCGACAGTTGCGCTGCAATAAATGATACTGTAGCATCAGCATGACCTGCTTTGTTTCTAATGGTCTGCTGCGCCCACAGTGCCCCGCCACACTGCTGGATGTGGATGGATGGTTTATGAGCCTGCTGCAAAGGCTTCTGGGGGCCTGAAAGCGAGCTGACTTTCAGGTTTAATACCATCATCATGTGATCACTACGATTGGCTGGAGGTGAAGCAGCAACCCCGTCCAACCCATCAGCCGCTCAGTCCTCTGCCTAGGAAAGGATTACATTCCTTGGTTGATTACTAGCTGACATCTATCACCAATCACAAGCAGAGCAGGTCTCACCTAATCTCATTGAGCCTGAGGTCCTATGATCCTTAAACTGAACAAAATACAAGGTTTATGTATTTTTTATCCACAGGGTGGATTTTTGGGCATCAAATCAAATACAGAGGAGCAAGAGAGAGAGATGGAGAGAAATAGAGGGAGGGATAGAGAGGGAGATAGAGCTTTCTCTACCCCATAATTTCTGTGCATTACAAAACAGATCAAAGACTTTTTTTCCTGGTTGTGCACCATTATGACGTAGCTGGTTTTCAGTGACCTGGTTTGGTAAGTCTGCTCGGTGCATGTGTGTGGTTGGGTGGGTGTATTAAGACTGACTGGATCTGGGCATTGTAAAAGCCTTTTCTTCCTGCCTCTTGCTCGTCACTCTTCTGCCTCACCACTTTTCACATCTGTCACAGTTTCTCCAATCGCTTTCCCTCCTTTGCTCCTCCCTCCTCACCTCAGCCCTCCCATGAGACAGGCTCTGAGTTGAACTGATGATACACTACTAGAGTATGTTGTGTTTGTGACGGCGGTGGTGACAGCTGACTGACGGGAGCGTGGAATCAGGGAAGGCAGGTGGGCGATGGGTTGTTGACACAGTGCTTCCCAGGACAGAGGTTGGAGGGAGGGGAAATGGCAAAGGACCTTTGGGGGGTATTTTATCACCACAGAGTCAAGGATGGCCATGCTGCACCATCAGTGAGGACTCTGAATGGCTCTGAATGTCAAAATGCTGTATGTACTGCTGCATTTTTGCCTTTTTAATTACAACTGAATTTCCATTAAATGCGAAATACTTTCCCTTCACCTTCCCTGGCATCATTTTGACCAGTCAAGCTAAAATCAATATAAATCTATACATTTCAAAAAGTGGGAAAAGTCAAACAGTTCTTGTTCTGTGCTGGAAATAAAATCTCCCACCGTGCTGTTACGTGGTGCCCCCACTTCACTCCTTGAGTACACCCTGTCCTGTGAAGATTTTGTTCTGTATTTTCACTCCTGGACATCAGATCTACTTAAGAGCTCACACTTGATGCTGATACTGTTCAGGTACATCTGCTTCTACTATATCAATGATGTAAATGGAGCAGGGCTGTAAGAAAAAAGATGGACCAGTAATGTGTTGGAGTGTAGGTACTTAAGGAGTGGATCAGGAACTGCTATTGACAATAAAGTCATCCAACATCTTTCCCACCAAATCTTTCCTTGTCATACAATGTAAAATGCACTAAACCACCAGTCTCATCATGTCCTCTTGTCTTGCTTGCTTATAGTAACTAAGACAAGATAAGATAAGATATTCCTTTATTAGTGTGTGTAAATGTATCTTTCTCTGATTCCAGATCAGTGAAAACACTGACTGGTTTGTGTGATTTACCTCGTGACCTTGTTGTCACGAGACACCCTCTCAAACATCAGAACATGCTTCCTAATGTATGCCCTACATGTTCACAGTTTACAGAAAATTTAAATAAGTTGATAATTATGCAACAATTATAATAGATAAATAATGGTTAAAGTACATAATGTACAGAAATTATAAAACAACATTTTCCTTAAAAGAAAAAATTAAATAAACAGATAAATTGGTAGATTTTCTATTTTTAGTAAAAACTAAATGAATAAAAGATCAATCATATACACATGCACACAGGCTGATACAGCACAGTTTCATTCACAGTAACAGATGGCAGCCACTCCCTCACTTAGTCTCCCTGCTCTGTGGAAAGTTTCGTGTGAAGCAAGTGGACACAAAGTTGTGCAGCCCTGCATCTATCAGTTCAGCTGACAGTCTCTGCAGATCAGTGAGTGTATACACTAATTGGCTCCAAGAACACCGACTCTATCCTCCTGTCTGAGAGCAGACCAACCGGTGCCCTCTGCGTTCATGTTTACAGTATACTCTGTGTGGTTAATACATCTTCCGCACTGCACCGCCTGTTAGGTCTCCTTTTTAAGAAGAGGCACCGCTAGCACTCTATGTAGGCCAAGCCCCAACAGAATATGCCATTAAGATTAGCTACAAGTCAGGACTGTTACGCCGCTGCTTGCTTCTCTCCTGCCTACAGAGAAAGGTTAGAGAAGCAGAGCATGTGTACATTTTTTTTATCATATTGCAAAGAACACCAATGCAAAAAAAATGCACACCCCAGTTGGAATTTAATAAAGCAAACACCTCTGTGGAGCAGACAAACGGCCAGACAGTTCACTGGGGCACATTTGGAGCAGCACAGGAGTTCAGTCTGTAATTATGCTTATTGACTTCAGCTTGAGTTGAACGGAGCTTCAGTATAATACAGGGTGGGGTAGGGGTGTCCTCTGGAGAGTCTGTAAGTAATCAACACCACAACACTGGTGGGTAATTAACATTTCTACCAAGTATTTGAACCTGTGAGAATATACACGTAATTGGCATTCATCCATGACCAGACCTTACTGCTACATCACCACATGAAAGACGTCGTCATCCTAGTAATCCCTTCTAAAGAAACCACATAACACTCTGTGCGCAACATATGGGAAATGAGAACCGATCTCGACTCGCTCTGAATAACTGATGGCTTCACTCCTATTGGGTCTACAGTCCTTTTTCACAGACGGCATTTTGACATGTCACAGTAGGAACAGCACTTGTGTAAATATTAAAATGGATGATGGCTGAGTTCCATTTAGCTGCTTCAGTTTTAGGGTTCTGGCTCACTGACACACTCTCACACTTACTGGGACACTAGTCAAACCACAACATAATCAGGGGAATTCAGGGGGTGATAGGTAACTTATGTGTTGAGTGTTATTTTTGTGCTAGACTCCAAAGTACCACTCATGTATCATCCTGCTGCACAATCACACACACAGGTATAATTAAGGCGCCATAAAATGAGTAAACAATAGCATCCGCCTATTCACAGTTTCGCACTATCATCCCACGCACAAAAACACATTACAAAGACTTTCCAGATTAGCATGAGGGCATATCCCTCCCTCCCCGCCTGCTGCTGGGCTGTAGCATGTTGACTGCTCAGTGCTTGTCAGTCATTGTTCATTTTCACAAAGCGCTCTGTGCAGGGAACATATTGAGATTTGTTGAGCTATTCATAACCCAGCAAATTCTATTGTAACCAGACACTGGGCTGTATTTCTGCACCGGGAAAAAAAATGTCTTAAGAACGACATCCTCCCCATCTCTTTTTCTGTCTGACATACAAGTAATTGAACACGAACGAACGAACAACACACACACACACACACACACACACACACACACACAGACACACACACTCGCTCTCTCTCTCCACACATGAATTTCTTCTTGGTTCTGCTAAGTATGCATTTTTCATTCCAGTGAGCAAGCTGCATTTGAAATCAAAGGCAGTGACGCTGTGTGGCTGTCTGGCTACACAGAAAGTGAGGAGGTAATGAAAAAAGCTGAGGGGTGAGTCAGAGGATGCTTTAATAATCCTTGCTGCCCAAAATAACATCTCTGGGACTGGACGGACTGAAGACCCTCTTGGGAAACCAGCGGCGGTCTGGGCTGGCCTGGACTCGTCAGGTCGGTCGCTCCATTTCCCCCCACATATACTTTCTCCTCTCTTTCTTTTTTCTCCAAACTCCTCTGAGTCTATTATTGTCAACAGATAAGACTGCAGCAGCACGGCACGACGCGGCAGACAGCCAAGCCCTCCCTGTACTGAATATACGACAACACTAAGCAGGGCGGAGGGGTGTGTGCACAGGGGACAGACAAGCTGCAGGAAGTGTTATCCAGCCAGTGGGAAGGAGGAGTGTGAGGTCTTTTCACAGGTGAGCAATGTGTCTTTGGTTATTGTTCAGTCATTGCTGACAAATGGTGATGGGGTCCAGGCTAAATAGCTCTTCATGTTGGGTTCAAGGTTGGGCCTCCATTGTCCCATACAACACTTTTCCTTGCCTGTCCCCAAAGTGATCTGCCCCGTGCGAACAAATGGAGGGAGAAAAAGAACCCGTCATCTAGTGTTACCAATGCCAATCTAATATTTCTGCACAAAACCTCCGGACTCACTTGACATTCTTAAATTCCACCTGATCCTGCTCAGAGCATTTTATCTTTTTAGACAAGGAAAACTGTGCGACTACCAAATTTGAGCTATTCAGTCACTTTTAAATACTTTGTAAAACTTAGCAGCCTACCTTTAATGGAGCTACGTGTAATCAAAATAAGACTATAATGCAATGTAAAAACAAAACATTTATTGTCATACATCATTTGTTGATGAGTGATGTTTATATTGCAAAATAAAAATTGCAAGTCATAAAAAAGGGACATCTGACACTCAGTGTGACAGACTTAGCTCTACATTGCCACACTTGACTACATCACCAAAGTCCCTCAGTCATTTTAACTTTAATTCATGGCAATGTATCCAACAGTCGTTGAGACATTTCACTCTGGACCAGAAAATATACATAATGTAATATAATAAGGGTTAGGGTCAGGGTTAGAAGAAGAAGAAACACTTTACCTAATTATATTTCTCATACATGTAGAGCTGACAACCCTACCACAAACCAGAATATCAAATTTAATATCAGTGCATAAGCACTGATATTAAATTGTTGTAATCTGTGCTTGAAAAACACAGCCCTGATACTGAAGCTAAAAGGGAGAGAGCCTACAGTAACTAGTACTGTTGAGTCAGAGAAAAACTTCCCACACTGCTTAGTCACTTTCAAGATGTAACTGCTCTACACTGCTAGTTTGGCCAGAATAAAAGTGCTAATTTCTGAAGGAAGAACTCTAGAGATTATACTCCATTCATGCTCAAATCGTTTTTGGGCCCATTATAAACTCAGAGTGGGCTGGAGAGTTAAAAGCTAGACGATACTAAAATACCATCAGGTTATGCTAAATACTGGCATACTAAGAATGTACTGCAAATCCAATAGTACTGGGTTCAACTTTGTAATTGATGTGGTTCAGCTGATGAACATGATGAACAATGAAACATAATGCTGATAAAATTGCAACCGTGGCGAGCTTAAGTATTTTATGATGGTGTTCATACTCGGTGGCAGAGGAAACACTAAATTTTAAGTACTGCAATTACACAATGAAGAGAAAACACACAGAAAACATGAGGGAGCCCACCTGACTGCAGCATTTCCATTTAAATGTGCCTTTGTTCTACAGCAGTACACACTGCATATTGCCTCTGGCAATCCAGTAGAGTTCACAATTATCACCACAGCAGCTATTTTTAGCACATCATTTATAAATTAATAATAATAATACAGATTGTTGTAGTAAAAGCTCTGTGTGTGGGGGGGAGACTTCACACCTTTTCAAACTGGTTTCAAAACCAGGAAGTAAGCCTTCTGCAAAAAATGAGATGATTTAATATAGAAATGTCAGTATTTTTAATCTGTACAGATGTGTGACGTGTATGTACTTCATCCTTATTGCCCCTTTCTTTGCTACAAACTGGTCATCTGCTTGGATGTTGCTTGTCACAAACAGTGGCCTACTGTAAATGGGAAGTACAGAGATTGCCAGGGAAAGGAGGCATAAGCACTCTCCAATTACATCCATAGGGAAGGGAAGCCACTGCGGCCAAGTTACCCCAATGCATCTCTGCGGCTGGGCCCTGGGCATAATCAAATCAAGATGTATGCTACTTACAGTATTGCTCACTGATTACCCAGCTTAACAAACTCTGATATGCACTGACTGCAAGGTAACTAAGAGCAACACACAGCAGCCTTCACATCATAGAGCCAACTTTGAAAATCTCTATTGGGCTTTATCTTTATCAGGCATTCAAATTCAACCACTGTTGTCCCACTCTTTAATAGTCTCATTTGCAAAACTCTTTTTCATTGAGTAACAGAAGACAGTGTTTAAGCCAACAGCAGCAAAATATACAAAAAAGTTTGTTTGAATCAGTAACTGAGACACACAGTCACACAGGTTTTGTCCTACCAAATTAGGCATGTAACATTTGAGAAGGTGTAGAAAACCAGAATAATGAGAGACATGTAGAATGAGTTCTAATGTGGTACTGGAGCAACCACATTAGATGATCACACTTTCTCGATCCTGTTCTGGGAATAGTTAGCAAAACATGTTAAAATATTTCCTCTTCAGTTACTCTCTGAAAATGCTATTCATTTCAGTGCATTTTTCAAATTAATAAACTGTTACTCCCCCCCATCTTCTCCATTCCAGTTTTCGTTGCCTTTCCCCTGAAGTCTCTCTTAAGTTGAATTCAAACAGATCGGCTGCTAGAAGGCCTGCCTGGAGGCAGACAGGAAGCTGTGCATAATGGGAAGACGGTGCCTTCCGAGCGCTTTTCTGAAACACTTTCCTTGTCTGAGAGATGTCACTACATACACACACATACACACACACACTCACACATCAAGATTAAAGAAACACTGTGCAGCTCTGCTAAGTACAAGGGTTGAAGAGTTTGGGAAAGCCAACAAGCATAGAGATATAGACGATCCTTGTCTGAAAAATTAAAAAATAGACTCCAATTACTTTACATAAGTTTTAGCACATAATGAGATGTCACAAAAGCCATATTTCTTTAATGAACATTTTAATGCCTACCGCATTAGAGCTGCACTGTTGCTTCATCCCCCATACGCACCGGTTGGAAATGCAGCAGACACATGAACTGCCAGGTAAAGAATGTACTAAAGCTCTGATATGACACTTAAACAAAACTTATACTTGACTTTATAAAATCTACTCGAGCTAAATTATTGCTTATTTTTTCCAATTTTTTCACAATCAAACACAATTGCAACACTACTTATCGGATTTTTCACCACAATTTTAAAAACGCAGGCTTTGTGACAAAGTTTCGCCTTTCCTCTTCGTCTGATGAAAAAGCCACTCGCTGTGTCCCTGTGTGCTCAGCAGAAAGACCTTTTCTCCTGCGCTCAATGGCATTGACAGGCCAACGTCTCAATCAATGAACCACGGTCAGACCTTTGCAGAGCGAGCCCCAGACCAAAGGGCTGTGTGGGTTAATTGTAATTGCATAGGACAGTGTCTGTAACACACACCCTGGGCCAGGAAGCTGAACTGGCCAGAAGGCCCCTGGTCTAAGAAAACATTTAATCTGCGGCAGTGGTTAACCTCAACCAGGGCTGTAAGGAGATGGAAAACCTTATTTTTATCAGCTGAATCAAATGTACACACACCTCTGCCCTCTTTCTAGATTTACATACATATTAGGAAGTAGCCCTTCTTGTCTGTGTTATGTTCAGGTCTTTAAATTCTGTTCCACAAAGATGTTGACAGTAACTGGGTCCTTGGTTTACGTTTTGATATGCCACTACACCAGAATCCAAAAACAGCCTTCAAACTTTAGTTATGGTTGTATAAATGAAAGCAGAAGACTGGTGAAGCAGACAAGGGAAGAGGAATGCTACACAACTCAGTAAGCAAGGAGAGGACTGTGAATGGTCTTCTAACAGGATCAAGAGAGACATATGAATAAATGGAAGGAAGCCTGGCTTGTGAAAAAAGAAAAATCTTCAAAGTCAGCTTCTTTCCTCTTCCTAGCCACCCCTGGAGATCAGATCAACTACTATCCTAAAACCTAATGAACTAGTAAACAGTGGGAATTAAATGAATATTACATGGGGTTTCATTAATGCCAGCCAGCAGACTCCAAAAATAATGAAGGCAAGAAGCAGAGGCGGGAGGAGACAGTTACTGGAGCTTCTTCTTCTCTGTGTTTACTCAGCATCTGCCTGCCAGAGAAGGAGGCTTTTGATCACTCCTCGGCTGGGTTCTCCTCTCTGCTGCGTGGCAGGAGAAGCCCAGGGAGGCCGCCGAGCACCGCCAGGGCCGGCTCATTTGCAACACAAATGAACTGAGCTAATTGTACACGTGCAGGGAGATGGGGGAGCTGTGCACACGGTGCAATGTTTGCAAAATATGGAAATAATTAATCTCATTGAGCTTGCGAAATACCATCAGTGTTGCAAAAGAGGATTTGAGCACGGGCTGGGGATGAGACGGATGATGATAGCAATGGGCTGGATAGACGCAGATGTTTAGATTAAGCTTTTTCATTATTGCTTTATCACACAGCTTCTTCAAGTGTATTTTTGGTAATTGAATAAATTGGAGCATGAAATAGATTTGGATTTGGGGCACAGCAACAGGATTACGTGTAAAGCAGTCTCCTACCCATTCATGAAACAATGCATGCAGATATTATGCTATCAGGTCAATTGTGCATTGGGTATGTGGAGTGGAAATAGTAATAGGAGAATCGCTAAATAACTAAAATAGATTCCTAGAGCATAATACTGGAACATATAGACCCTAAAATAGCCTAACTACTAACTAATGGTGGATTTAAAATGGATTCCATATACACAGAAATTGCCTAATGTAAACGAACACTGTGACAGTATAGTTTGAAGTGTTTGTACAGTTGTGTCATGTATACTTCACTGCACTGAATAACAGGGATTTAGCTAAGAAAGTCCACCTCTTGACCTTCCAAAGGTCTGACCTTATAAGCCTCTTTAATCAATAAATCAAAGGTAAAACAAGAATGATGATGCTGTGAAGTACCATTAGGTGGAGAGAGCCTTAGCTTTCAATTAGCAACTTCACTGACCATCAAGGCCAGAGGAGGATTTGTGGAATAATGACTGTATATACACTGCAACCGAGATCCTACACTGACGGTAAGCTACTATAGCAAAGGCAGTCAAATTTAACCCCTCTACAAACTGTTAAATGGTTACTGACATTGACAAATAGCATCGCACATCAAGGCGTATGGTTAAAAGCAAAGCACTAGCCATGCGGCGTATGCAGTTTCTCTTCCCTCTCTTGGCTATTTAAAAACAAGATGACATCAGACATCTGTTTGGGAGCAGAAGAAAAGAGGCTTTTTAAGAGGAAAAAAAGACCTCCTAGGGACCGGGCTTCAAACACATGAACATACAAGTGCCACCACATGCACTCTCACAAAGAAACACAAGAACACACACACACACAGAAGGGCTGAGTCTCACATTTATGCCACTCGGCAGCCGTCTCTGTAGTCCATCAGTGAGTGGAGAAAGAGAGGAAGAAGTTAAGGACCCCGGGCGGAGATGGAAGTGGCCTCTAATGCTGAGCTGATATGTAGTTTTACTGGGAGGACACTATGTCTACTGTAACTCAGCCATTAATGACATGTTAAGGTTGAGGGTCACACACACACAAATGCATGTGCACACACGCCTATTCAGCCTTTGAGGGAATCAGTCTCGCTCCGTGAGCATGAAAAGTGCCCAGATGTCAGCGCTCTGCACAGGCCGGCGTTTCTGTTGAAAAAGTACTCCATCTTTCCTTTGTTGCTCCCTGAACCTTTGTGTACCTTCCTCATCCTGTTTCACCGCTGAGAAAGGGCTGGCCAGTTGAACCTATACGTAATGTACATCTTACTGGGTGACATCACGTGTACCTCTATGGGACGTGGCAACCTGCAACCAAACCACCTCCCTCTCTGGGCAGCAGCATTAGCAGCCATGGCAGCAGGCCTGGGGCTGGGGACATTAGCCTGATGCTTATCTGGCTACACAGTCCACCGCTAGCTACCGGTTCTCTCTCTCTCCCTCCCTCTGTTTCTTTCTTCCTCTCTTGCTCTCTGTCTGATGCTGAGATATGATTTGGTGAGAGCAGAGGGGAGTCGAGCATATCGATTCAGCCTCCACCGCTGTCTCTCTCGCACTATTCATCCCCTTTTCTTCCGCACTGCTATCATTCCAACTCTCTCCACTTTATCTCTCTCTCTCTTTCTATCCACTTCTTTTCTTTTCTCTCCAGTGTGCAATCATAATAACCCCTCTCTTAGACGCCCAGGCAATAAACCAGGGCCTCCCTTCTTCCTGCGCACATCTCCCTTGGCGAGGACAAAACCAATAAAGGGCTGGCTTAATTACAGCTGCTGAGTGCCGCCAACACCCGGGTACAACACTATGGGGCTGAGGGTGGGCTGAGCGTGGGCGAGGTGTGACGGGATGTCGGGGGGGATGGAGGTGGAGGTTGCATAAGAACTACTGAAGGTACAGTTTGAGTCTCAATCTGACTCCCACACCTAAACCCTCAAGACACTACTTTATAGTACTCACAGAGATGAAAAAATTGTAAGAAAGATTGTAGCCTAGAGGCTGGCTGGGAAAATGTGGGTAGGCCTCGCCTTCAGCAAGGCATGTAACTCCCAGTAGCTCCGGTGGAGGAGCTCAGTCAGCTTGATTTTGTATCTGCAAGGCGTTAATGTGTAACTGTGGGAATATAAATCGGAGCATTGCTGGAAAACAAAATAAACACTCAGTCAACTTATCCTGGATACAGAAGGGTAAAAACAGGGGATAAGCTAATGTTATATGTGGCCAATGATATATCAAGGTGGATACACCCCCAAATCAACACAAGTGTCCAGGATTGTGAAGAGCCAAGGGAGGGACTGCTGGGGATCCATGTCCTTGTCTCTCGTTGTTTCTAGGTCTGCAGTCTGTCTCCTCCTCCTACACCTTTCCTCTTATTTTCCTCCTCTCCTTTCCCCCAGTTCTGTCACATCAACATGAATCTGGGGCTCCAGGGGTTCAGAGTCCCACAAGCTGCAAAGCTGCAGCCTGCGATGTCTGCCTCGTCTACAACTCTGTCACCACCGTGGTGACTGATTCCTGGGTGTTCCTGCCACCTCCTGCTACTTTCTGTCTTGCTCTCTCTGTTTTCTTTGCCTTCTTTGTCTCTCCACTGAGCTCCTCTGACCTCACATCCGAAATACTTGTTATCAATGCAATACAGGTGGACAAGGGTAAAAAGTGTATGTAATGTATGCTACATGAATGACAAACAGAATTGAGTGTTTAATGATGCTACTCAAAGCCTTGAGATGTAGAATAAGATAAGGTAAGACATCTTATCTTAACCTAGAATAACCATGTCAAAGTGTAATTTTGAAATTAATTTTCTGGCGTAGTGCAATGCAACATACTACACAGTGGAAGTGAAAAGATGTCTGATTGTCACTGATGCTGTCTGTGCTACTATCATGTCTGGCTATGTTCTTCATATGTTATGCAACTTTGTTTGTCTGGTTATGTGTTTGTCCTGTTGTTTTATCTGATTATGTTTATTTTCATTCATTCATTTTCTTTCCTCAGGTCCCTCTTGCAAAAGGGATCTTGATCTCAAAGAGGCTACCTGATTAAATAAAGGTTAACCAAAACAGAGGAATATGGGAACAAATGTCCAGACATGTCCAGACCTCATATGCCTAGTAATGAGTGCAGCATCAGCTGCAGCTGTAGGTGAAGTTAGTGTAGCCCTTAAATATTCCTGATAAAAACACAAATCAATGATGTATTGCCAAGAAGGAAGGACACAATCCAAAACATTGCTATCACAGTAGCTTTGACTTTCAACATCACAGTAGCTGGTTAGGAAAACTGGTTAAATCGATCGCACAAACTCAAAAAACTACAGTCTGTTATATAACACTGCTCTGCTATCAAATAGTGAAAGGATGCCCACTGCACTTACAAACACACATTGGTTAACTTGCCCAATCCATACGAATACTGACAAATTAGCTGCCACAGATGCAATACTGAAGCACAACTCACATTTGGTTCTTGGTTAAGGCCAAGATGCAGATTCCAACACTGAACTGGCTTCACAGCAGTGATATGTAACGTATTCTGTGTTGTACACATATTCACATTGGCATTGCATTCTGTAGGGAATGGGAGGAAGTGGAGTCTTTGTGCTCAGATGCTCAAAGGATCATAAATTCAAGTTTCAAATTCAGCTTTAACTGAATCAATTATTTTCTATATATTTGGACAGAGACTCTCAGATTATACATGTTTTTAACATCCCTTGTTCCATGCCTTCCTCTGTCTTTTTAATCAGGTCTTGATATCACCAGGATTAACAGACAGGGAGGATATATCATCATTTCTATTGATTAAACATTACACCTTATCACTATGGCAACCCCATCGTTGGAGGGGACAAGTGAGGAAATGGGGAGGGGTGTGGGAGGGGGAGAGAGCCAGGGGCTTTCTACTTCAGAGGAAGCTTTAGTGTAGAACTGACAGTGTTGGAAACAAGTTGGTTTTCCTCCTATCTGTGACTGTACACGTTGTACCGCACATACAAGCTATAAAATGCAGAAGTGCACAGCTGCAGATATGCTGTCACTGCAGGAGGACAATATATGAGACTGTGGGATGAAGTAAACAGCTGTGGGTATGAGAATGACTCACTGAAATCACACCCAAGATTGTGCAGCCCTCTTGGAATCATTAAAAAGGCAGCAACGTGGGTTTTATTTAATATGCTGGATTTGAAACAGAGTTCGGCTTGCATCTATGCATCTATCTATTGCATCTATGCAGAAAATCAAATTCAGCTATTCATACTCCATTTATACTATCACACACTTTGCAAAAGGCTCATCTGGGAAAAGACCATGTGATGTGTACCACAAACTCAATAACGTCCTGTCTATTGCTTTATGCACCAGTCTGACAACTGCAGACACACTTTGGTCTGGCATTTCAGGGAAGCAAGCACAAAGAGCTACCATAGTGGGGGTGTGGAAGATGTGTGTGTATGTGTGTGTATTGGGGGGTGGGTATGGTTGCAGTTTTAATGTAGTGACCACTCAATTCAAAACCATTCAGGCCTTCTAAGAACAGAACCCCACACCCCATTAGGACCTCTGCTGACGCACACATGCATAATACATGGAAGCTGGATCTAAAAGCATACAGCCCATTAGCAGGCCTGGCCTGGGCACGAAGAGAACAGTGAGAGAGAGAGAAACAAACTCACACAAACAGCCCTGATTGAAAAGATGGCCAACCTGGCTAGCCACTAATAACAACACACACTGCTGGTTTGCACAGAGTTGTGTTGTTGTTGTGTACCACTGAGCTACATGGTACTGCTTACAGACCCAGAAATGGGTGGACATACAGGCTGTCACAGGCCTCAAGGTCCTGGAAAAGTATGACAAATGAAGACACACTCTCTTCCAGTCAGTTGCACTAATTAGCCAACTAGATATAGCAATATGGTAAATTAGCATAGAAACGATAGGCATAGTCCTGTTGTCGACTACCATTCAGAGACTGTTTCTACCAGAGTAATTTACTTGGAAGAAAAAAGTTTAAAAAAAAGGGTAGTGATGGAAAATAAGTTCAATTTAATCAGTTAGATGTGATGATTGCTGGATCACAGTTTCCAGGCACAGAGCCCCCTGTTCAGCCCTTCCAGTGGCTGAGTGTTCTGGCCATGTAATGTGAGGTGGCAGAGAGCCCAGCAATGCTGTAAATTATTTCTGACGGTAGGGTGGGGGACAAGAGGGAAAGACTCGCAGTCCCCGGAGACAGACAGTGCATGGTGTGGAGATAGAGGGCCTGCGCCTATGGCAAGAAAGAAACAAGGCCTGCGTGTCCTCTCAGCCCTGCGGCTGCAGGAACACGAGTCTGTTTGCAAGTTTGAAGCCCTTCTGCAGTCTGCATAATGTGTCTAACAGCCATGCTTGGCCAGATGAACAGGGCCTCTCCGTGGGGGGAACGGAGCATTTAGCAGACTAATCATAATACGCTCCAATGCATCGAAGAGAGATCCAACTTCTCCCTCTCTCTCTCGACACACCATACGTGCACTTCTTTTCCAGGAAATGCAAAAATACATGTTGTGTGCTAATAATATTGGTAATACATGAGTGTGAATATGTGTTGCAGTGACACTGTAGCCAACACAAAAAATTAAAATTACAGTATATTGCTGTGAATATTTCTTGAGACAGTGGATATATTTATGTTTATGCATACTTTCTAATTATTATTATTACTACTTTATGAGTAACTCTGTTATGTATTTTTTCCTCAAAACATAATGTCCAGTGTTGGAGTATGTAGGCAGATGTGAGTGTGTGTGTGTGTGTGTGTGTGTGTGTGTGTGTGGGTGGGTGTGTGGGTGTGTGTGTGTGTGTGGGTGTGGGTGGGTGTGTTGGGAGTGATGTGTCCACAGTTTCCAGCTCTGGACTCTTTTGTAACCCTTGTGTTACCCTGCTCACCCCCTCATGTTCTCCTCTCAGGCTCAGCAGCAGCAGCAGAGGCAGCAGCAGCAGAGGCAGTATAGCACACATGCTGCAGCAGCGGTGCGCCGGGGCACACGCGCACACATACATGCACGGCCACGCGCGCAGCACAGCAGTCACACCTCGGCATGGTCACAGTCCACCTGAACGGTTCACACACACGCACGCACACACACATATACACACACAGCAGCAGCAGCAGCAGCAGCATCACTGATCGGCCCCATCATCCAGCCAGGAAATATCTGCAGCAGCAGCAACAGTACTACACTGTAGGTTGTTATTACGCAGGCTGGCTGCTGCCGATCGATAAACGCAACAACCCCCACCCCCCCAATACTCGTCTGACATACCAACGGGGAAGCCCTCGCTCATAAATCAGGGCATTTCTTTACAAAGGAATCACTCACCCGATGTTGCTCAACGCCTGCTCGAACAGCTCCGTCTGCAAGATGTTCTGAGGCGCCGAGAAAGCCCCGTTGAAATGGGATAAAACCGAGCTACAGAACTGACGCAATGTCTCAAACTGCATTTTCCCCCTTCGTTTTCTTTTATCCTCAGTAAATGATCACCCCGTTTCCTTTCACCAGCAATACATCCCAAAGCCTGCGCTCTCTCCGGACGCCCCCCTGCACACATATACCTCCTCAGTATTTTCTTGGTATTATCTCCAGGGGCGCATTAAACGCAGACAAGACGCCGATCAAGTTCCATATTTCTGCTGCCGCTCCTGGTAAAAAGTGCCCTTAAATGAGACGCATTCCGGCCGGGATCCGTCGGTCATAATGCTTCGGACCTGAAGCGAGAAAAAGGAGGTAGTGCCGGTGCCGGTAACGAGCCTTTTCTTCTTGTCGCTGGAGCACAAATGTGTTGTCGGTGTGCAGGAGGAGGCGAAGGAGCGCCCGGAGGAGGAGAGCAGAAGCGGAGGAGCATCCTACACGGCGGCCGGCGGCGGCGGCAGCAGCAGCATCCCTGACCGGCATCAGCATCAGCTGCTGCCTCACATTCAACTCATATTTCCCGTCGCCTATGAAGAGCACAAACTCGCGCTAACACACGCACGCACACGCACACACACTATGGGGCTGATATGCAATCGTGCGCACTCTTTGCCATATCTCTCCATCCTCTCATGCACAATACAGAGGTGATGCTGTCGTCAGTTTTTTCCCCCTTCCTTATATTCCATATCTGGCTTCAGAGCATCAGCTCCTCATCACCGGTGACAGAGGACAGTCCTAATACCTCTGACAGAGAGAGAGTGTCTGTGAGGAAAGGGCACACATTAAAAAAAAAAAAAAGGGGGGGGTTCCCGAGGGGTTACTTATTTATTCATTCAGTGTTTTTCATTTGATTCAGTCAGTGGTTCTGCATGTGAGGCTGTGCAGACTCTGAATTAGCTGAGAAGAATCCAGTGAGGATCAAGAGGGTCCTTAAAGCTGCAGATACAATTTGATATGATTAAAATATTTTTGCAGGACAATAGAAGGTCTTTGTGGTACAGGATGTTATCGTGAACCTTTCTAAAGGTTTTGTATAAATTAGTTCTGCCATGTGCATGTAGAAAGAATCAATCGCTGAGCAGGAAGATGACCTGTTTGTCTGCATGTTAGATCTTCAATATCTAAGAGATAAAGTAAAAGAACACAACAAATAAGCAGCTATTCAGCAGTTATTTATTACAATAATGCAGCCCAGTATAAGAGGATTTAAGACAGCTGCGTGTGTTGTACTGGACGGTGATAGGATTGCGATAATACTATCATTGTGCTGATAATGCCTCACAGATCTATATCTCTGTATAACCCCATAAAATCTCTTCGTTAAAATGTTCTCCCATCCAAGGGTAACCCATCCTTACCAAATTCAGAATTAGCCCCTCATGGTGCAAAGTGTTCAAGACTATGCAAAGATAGATATCAAAAACCTTTACATGACACGCAGCATCAATTTGAGCAGTCAGATGTTTTACAGCTGAAGGAAAATTCTTTGCATCACATGAACAGGTTGTGAAAATATTAAGACCCAGGAAGAGGCCTTTTTCACAGCAGTCGTAGCATGACAAGCACAGGTGTTGCTAATAAGATCAGACATGGCTCGGTTCCATTCAGGTGTCTCAGCAAACCGTGACAGTGTGACAGCGTGCCAGGACCCTGACAACTAAAGCAGCTAAATGGAATCCAGCCATCATTAATTAGCTTATATTATTTACTCCTGTGCTTTTCCTACTGTGACATGTCAAAGTGTTGCTGAGATCCGGGAACATGAGAAGCTGCACAAGGCCACTATACAAGCAAGACGTTTCAAATAATCCACTTATGTAAAAGTTGAAACCGAGTTGAATATTAATGTTATTATCCCAACCGTCTGCTGTAATCATCTATTAGATTATGAAGATTTAGCCCCTAGTTCAACCATGACCCATTGCAGTTACTGTTGTACAGTATTGTTCAAACAGGGAGTTTTACAATGCAAAGGACAATTATAATGACTATTTCGCGTATGTTCACTTTAGGTCTCATTTCCAAGTAAGTGGTTCAACTCAAGATTTGTTTTAAATCTTTCTCAGTGTCTGACCGCTCATGTTGGCACACAGGACTCCATTGCAAAGTCTGGGGTGTTACAGAATCATCAGATCATAATTTGACAGTAAATATTATATTAAATGATTGGAAAAATGATCAAAGCTGCTAAAATGTATATGTATATGCAAAAGATGGAGCCAGTTTGGGTTAATAGATCTGAACTGAGACAGACTAGGTGAGACTAAAATGAACTGACCTGTGTAAAGATACTCTACACTGGACTGGTTGGGCTAGATGTTAAAGGGCCAGTCCAGGCTGAGTGTGCTCCTCTTCCTCTTCTCACATTTTTGGCAGGCTGAATGGCTCTACTGCCCGGCTGAATGTGTTAAAAAAAAAAATGCAGAATCTGAAGAAATTTCACCAGTGAGTATGTTCCAATCCCAGTGTAATCATTGTTGTTTCATCAGCCTCACCCAGCACTGCAGCTGTCCCAGCGTATCTGTGTGTTCATTCAAATGACACCTCTGAGACCAAGATAAATTAGAAGCCTTCCCAAGTTATTTCTCCTTATAAATAGACTGTCAGCTTTTTCCCCTCCTTTCTTCAGCAGAACAGATCCAGGAGTTAATTTAAACATTCTTTAAGATTAATGAAAGTGGGTTTTGGTGCTTATGCAGTGGGAGTTCTATTTATGGACTCTCTGCTATCCATCATCAGCATTATCCCTTGAATTTTCAGACAGCCAGTTTCCTGTTGTGTCACTGCTAGTGTAGGCAATGCCAAAGTGAGAATCGCTACCCGGTACCATCTCCACCTCTCTAGCCATGCAATCAATTAATATACAGTGACGAGTGCCTGGACTGGAACAGAAAGTGAATGGATGACTGAATGCTTGGAGCAGCCTGATCTATAGTCTGATCTATAGTCAGTCTGTTCATCCATTAAAACCACCTCAAGGCAGCCAGCCATTTGAGGAGAAGATGGATAATGTACTCCAGTTACACTTAGACACAAAATACTGTTATCCCACATCACCCTTAAATGTTTATAATAGTGTAGCTTTGATTACTATTTGCAGTTACAGATGATGCTCTGCTCTTTATTGGGCTACTACACAGCATGTATTCAGAGTCTAGAAACATAATGTAAGAGAGATATAACAAAGATAGCACAGGAACCAAATCTTACAGGGGAGGGGGATTTGACAGGGGAGAAAAATGTGTCTATTTTGGAGTCATAACAATGCTTTGGAGTATGTGTCACAGTTGCACAGCAGCTTCATTACACTGAAGCACGGAAAGTATGTACACTTATCTCCAACACTCACTGCTGCTTAATGGGCAGGTATGTTGGATATATCCATCAAAACATCCATTTGGAACAAAATATCAGGCAATTAAACCAAACATTGTGTTTTCCCCCATTCTGAGTTTATTAAGAAGTAAATGCAAGGATGCAATGACAGAGAGGACACGGAACTAATGAATTGTGTCTCCAAACATACTGTGGGCACAGGCTTCTGAACGCTGGTTTGTCTCTGTGTTAGACCAAGTATACATTTACAAGGTCAGCGGAGAATATGAACAGGGACACTGGCTGGATTGGGATAGACTGCACCTCTCCTGTATATCAGTATGTGTATTTGAATTTATAGAATGTATATATGTATTACTCAAGGCATACTCAGAGCCATCCTCCCTTTGGATTCAGGCCACCTGCTGGGTTTGCTCTCCAGCGGATAGCACAACACATAACCCACATTTCCCATCTTCCCATTGGGAAGTCTGGGCAGAGAAGACCAGCACAGAGACAAAGACATCTGTTAGCCTATGGGCTCTGCTTGCTGTGACAGACTAAGGGTTAGGGAAAACAAAGCCTGATATCACATGAGAGAAATTGGGGGTGTGTTCCCTTCCAGAGTTTCACCACTGCCAATATGACCTTTTTCACTTTACAGATCACAGGTTTGTTATGCCAAACTGAAGACAATTTTAGACATTTGGGGGGAAAATCATAATTATCTTGTATATGTCCACATATAAGTCTAGTGTAGTTTAAGTGTAGTCTAAGGTTGCACTGAAGAAATGTCTGGTTACTTTACATCTGTGAAGGCACAAACAAGGACATGAGAGAGGTTTTCTGAAATGGCTCTCTGCCTTACATTTCTAGAGAGTGTGTAGATACCGACTATAAGCTTCTCTTCCTCCCTTAGGAAGAAGAAAGAAGAAGGAGCCCCCATGTGGACATCAAAGTAACTACCTTATTTGACAACAGTATCAAGAAATAAGTAGCCGAAAATAAGAGTGAAAAGCAAAGCACATGCAAGTTTTTAGCATCTGAGAGTGTGCTACTCAGAGGGGGCATTTAGTGCATATGACAAATGGAACACAATGTTCTGCATTGCAATTAGGCATCCTCCAGCTTTTCTACTCCAAAGGGATCTCCATTTTTAAGCCTTGCAGTGTCTGAACTGGCCTACAAACATTCCTAATGACAAAACAGTTGTTTAAGTTAAATCATGCACATTCTCTCAAAGGTAGATAAAGTATAAATTCTTGCAAACACTCTTCACCTTCCAGCACCCCATCCTAGCTGAGATTGGCTCAAACCATCTGTGTTAATATGTGTTTTGTGCGTGTGTGTGAAGGAGAGAGAGAGTGTGTGGGTGGATGACTGTTGTAGAATTGCTGAGTTAGTGCCAGATACAGTATCTGTGTCTCTGTCTCCTTTATAGGCCTCATGGGCTCCATGTACAAGCCGTTTTATATGGGACCTTGACTGGCTTGCTAGGAGACATTGCTCTTCTGCTGGGCTTGAATCATTGTTCTGCACAACGCATACAATGGCCACATGCCTCAGTGCTAATTCTAAAAGGCTCCTATGCAGCTACATCCATGCAGCTTCATCAAGTGGTGTCATATGCATGTGCAAATTCTTTACTTCTGTGATGCTTAATTTCCAAATCAAACAGCCTACTTGATTTTACACAGTCATAAAAAATGCAGTGTAACTCATATGGAGCTTATAAAAGCCACATGCTTTTTTTCACACATGGAACTTACCTGTCTATGGGTGCGTCACCAGGTACCGAATACCTCAGCCCCGAACCGTTGTCAAGGGACGCCTGTCTGGGCAGGAGCCCGCCGTGAGGTCTGCTTCTGTCTGACGCTGGTGTCAAGTCCCCTGAGGCTCCCTGGTAGGGGTACAGGGATGGATCCTGCAGTTTGGCCTTCTTCCCCTGCGGCCCGCCCTCAAACACGCCCCGCACCTGCCCAGGCCCCGAGCCGTAGAACCAGGCCCCCGATTTGGTGAGGATTTCTTGTTGTTTTCGGCACAAGTTGCATACCCACATAACCTGCAGGGAAGAAAAGGGGGGTGTTAGTAGTTTGAAATGGTGATTGACAGGCAGAGGTTGCCTTATATAACCTACGATGAGCTGTAATGGAGTGATTTGGGTGTTTGTGTTATATAAAGCTGTAATATAACTGTGAGGCATATCGCTGTTGCTGGGTGAAAATCTTCTTACATCCCAAATGTCAACTTTTCAGAAACTTGGTAGAACTAATTGGATTTGAATAGGAGTTCAAACAGTAACAGGAATCAACAAACTTGGAGTTTTGAGTTTTCACCCCACAGCGACAATAATCATAAACATTGACAATTCATGTTGATGAGGTGAATGATGACATATTTTACACATACAGCAGCCTTTGATATCAGGTAAAATCATATGGGTTCAGTTTATCATTATTATAGATTTTGAGTCTGTGAGTCTAAATAATCCCCGTACATGTCTTATTACAGATCAAATGTGCCAAGGTTTCCATAGTGCACATGTGCTAATTTTTCATATTTGTTATTATGCAGTACATTACTATTGCTTCTGGTTGGCAAACTGCAACAGTGTAGAGCCTACATGAAGAATGATTGCAGACATTACTCACATCTTAATGAAGGTACAGTAAGTTGAGATAATGCAATTGCAGGTAATGCACTTCGGTAAGATAAATGGAAAAGAATAGCAACATTTTCCTCCTGTTATGAGCTACAAGGACTGGAGAGTGGAGGTTTATACTGCTTTGTGATGTCGTGCCTTTATCTGCTCTATACTGCAGCCCCAGCAGCCAGCTCACCACATTAGCCTCATAAATCCAGGAGCCGACAGGAGCCCTGATCACTACACACACAAACACACACACACATACACACACAAACACACACACGTACATGGACAAACACGCACACTACATGGTACAGCTCAAGTCATCTTGTGAAGAAAAATTATACAATCATATTTGTAAAAACTGCATCGGCTAATAACTATTACAGTATAATGTGAATCTCTGTCAGGCCTGCTCCAGGTGACCACACCTGTCTTGTTAACACTCAGCAACTTAAAGTGATATCTAAGTGTGCCCGAGAAGGCTAGCAGCTTGCCAAATGATTGACAGACCAGACGGCCAGTAGGGCGGCCAAGAGCTACTGCAGCCCCCCACCCCCCACCATGCTCCCCGCCTTTACAGTCCCAGTGCTGAGTCAGTGCATTACTGTTATTAGTGTGAGCGGGATCTGAATGCTGCCTCACCCACCATCAGTTGGTCTGTGGCGTGCCATTTTTTTTCCCAGTAAGCATTGAATCAAATAAAAATTGACTGATATGTTGAACTTGCTTAAACTGTGTTGGTCTGTGCAGTTACTGGCTGCAGCGGTTCAAAGACTGGATTTGTAGCCACAGCCTAACCACAACTGCTTATCTCAGTGGCTGGCTGGACCTGAAGCACAGGGTGGTACAGAGTAGTAACTGCTGTGGTAGAAAAAAAACAATCGAAAGGGTTGGCAACCTGTAGCACCCCATCTAAAGTCTTTGCACTAGCACAAAGATAAAAATGAAAAAAAAAATTATGGTGTGCCTGGGTGGAGTAGAAGAAAAAACAGTCACTACACAAATTGTATAATCCCCAAATTAAACATTTTTGGATTCAGCCTTGAGTGTTGTTGGCTGAGACATCAAAGGTGTCAGTGTTCATGGGTAAAAGATCATGTCCTTGTCACTGAGCAGGTGACTTACTGGTTGGTCAGGGCAGGGAAATCTGGGAGGGATTTCACAAACCTCCACGCCATTACAGCCTCCTTGCGGAGCTCCCAGCTGGCAGCTGTCTACATCCTCCTCAGGCTAGCAGCGTGAGATAGCAGCAACAAGTACAGTGCGTTTAGTAGTCAGTATCTGTGATTTTAATAAAGGTTTATCTTATCTTATCTTATCTAGTCCTGTGCAGGGTGTATGTCTCTGTGTGTGTGAGCGAATAGAAAGATAAAATTAACATTTGGAATCAGCAGTAACCACATGTGCAAACATGTACAGGTGAAACACACGGCAAAGTATGATTTAAAGCTTACGTCCACTGCCATTTTGTGTCAGGTTTGGCTGTTATTGGCTAGTCTCACTGCCATAACACAACACAGAATAAAAAAGTAGGAAGCAGTAATGCAATGAAAAAGAAACTGAGGCTTGAATGGTAATGAAGTCTGACACTTTGACTTGGCAGCTATAGTTAGATGTTGTGTGATTTGGAAAACAATTGCAGACAGGCAACAGACATTCCAAAGGTTTCCATCCCTGGTTCTGTCATGGAATAGTACTGTCCAGGACTTTCTTCTCAGGGATGTAGCACGACTGAAACAAGCAGGATAGTGAGCTCTGTACTTTCTATTTCTGCATGGAAACACAGAAAAAACCAAGACACAGGAACTGTAGTCTGACTTACTTCATACTGACACATGTGCATGCAGCAACCATCTTACAGTCGCAACCTAGCAATGATGAATGATTTTAGCTACATTTTAAATGTAGTGCAAAAAAAGCTTAACAGTGACACCGCAGGCAGCATGTACTGGCCTATGTGATATTGACACATGAGGCATTTATGACCAGCCATCAATGTTACAGATAGGCTATAACTGTGCTGACACACAATAGAAGCAGAGAGGCTACAAATTGTGCTTTATGTGTCCCAGAGGAGTGTAGCCAGTGAGGCCATGGCTGCCTCTTTAACTGGGGTCATGGAGAGAGCTCTGCAGTGAACCATGAGTCATCAGCTAAGACCCGGGAGCCACTAAGGCCAGTTTTCCTGCTAATCAACCACACATCACTTCCTGCACCTGGAGGTTACACACATGTAGTACATACTTACACATGTATGAGCACATGTACACAAACTGTAATTTGATTGACATCTTAAAATGAAAAACATGTCTGAGGAATCCATCACAGAGTGGTATTATCACTTGGAAAGGACAATTAGAAACAGACACTACCTTCCTTCTGTTAGCTTTAGTTTAGACAGAGCCCACACAAGTTACTAGATACCAGGGGCCCCAGAGGTTGCAGGTAACACAACAGGGAAAAGGACAGGGAAAGTCATGGTTAACATCCTATCAGATTAGGATCAGGTTATCACTACATAGAAATCATCCAAGATAGCTCGGTTTAAGAAGTGGCTTAGTTTGCCATATAATTCATCTTGTAGCATTTACAACAAATGTAGCCATGCTACATTGCACAGAGGGCGATGTGTGTACCAAAGTGTAATTTAAATGAAATAAATTTAAGTGGCAGGATGTGGAGGCGGTGGATTGGCACATACAGGCAAATTCAAATCTAAAAATCCAAATTAATTTCCTAGTGAAAAGTATTTCTACTTGAGTGAAAAGATTTCCCTATTCAGCAATGGCTTAAGAATGAATCATAAGCTCATCCAGTCTGTTATAGTTTCCACAATCTAATCAATATTAGGTGAAAACAACAGGTCTATCTCATTTTCACATCAACCTTTTAAGGTGGAGGAATTCTATCTTTACACATTGTGTAGCCTAATAAGAAATAACAAAATGTAACATGCATTTCAGAGTTTGAGCTCTATTCATAAAACATTTGGTCTGTGGTTAATTACTGAAATCTGCCCTTCTCTCTCAAACAGCACAGCTTCTTTACAGAAAACTGCACCAATGACCTACATATTTACCCCTCCAAACTGCAATTAACATAGAGTCAGTTTCTGTGCACCTCTCCGGTCCGCCAATAATAATTAACCACATTCTCAGCCCTTGGACTCCACATGTCAAGCTCTTTTATCTTGTCGGCGAACATCTAATAGCATATTAGTATTCAAAAAAAAAGAAAAGAAAATGGGCCAACGAGAACGTGCATGGGTCCAGTAAATGTTGAGCACACTGAGCCTCAGACATCAATATTGGATTTGATTTACACTTTGGAACAGAGTCAGAATGAAAATGGATGTTTATACAGTGCATTAGGCAGGAAGAGCAAAAGTAAGGAAAATGTCCCTGCCGGGCTGATTCTTCAAATGTCCAAAACATTACATGAACTACAAAATAGAAACAGCCTTGGTTTGAGCTTGATGACAGTGCATTTTGAGATTATCCAAAGGGATTTGAAAGGGCTACGTGGGTCCAAGAGGTTAAAGAGTTTTAACTGACAGAAAAACATGTGGGGTATGAGCTATAAGGTTTTTCTTAGTAGGAAAGGGTAGCCTAAGCTAACAACATCTAGGTTCAAATGGAGTTTAACATTATGTGACGCTATTCTAAAAGACTGCACAAATTCTCCAATCTCTCAGATCTTAGAAACAACCACTATAAATAACCACTAAAAATCGAATCATTCTGTATCCCAGTACCAGATATATGACAGTAACAGAAACATGTTGTTTCATTCATTACACTTTTTTTCTGTCTTTCATTCATTACACTTTTTTTTCTGTCTTTAGTCACACTGGCAGAGACATCACACAGCATGAGGCTGCTAACAGTCCATCTAGGGACGCAGCCCAAAGACAGTGTGAGCTCAGCCCACACTGATGGGAAACTGTGATATCCCTCATTCCTTCCTAGACCACATAGACGCAAAGACTCCACAACAGATGCATGCATGTACAATGATACACACACAGGTCAAGCAGCTGTAACATCAAGAGGTATGTTCACTTTCACTGCAGCCATTCTGCCCCCAAGACTCTCCAAATACACACACACACACACACTTCCCTTCGGCTTTACTCTTCACGGCTGAGCGCAGGCAGGGGGTTGGGGGCTGCAGCCCTTGGGCAGGGCCATTTCTCCCTGTGTTTGCACATTTCATAGTCATTGAACCTGCAGCTAAAAATAGAAACCTAAAAATCTAGCACCACCACACGCTGCAAACACCAGGAAGATATATACTCTATTAAATGTGCTATAGGCTGTTTACTGAGGCACTGAATTAAGGGAAACAAACACCCGGTGCCATGGGATCAATAAATAATTTCCTTTCTAATATTTTCCCTTCAGACCGAGGGTGTTGTCAGTGATACCAGCAAATATAATCTTCCAAAAAAATGTGCGTCTGCTTAGAAGAGTGAGGACAGCAACAAATACATCAGCCAAGGATGCCACTGAAGGACAGACTATCTTTGAAAGAAAACATTTATCTGTTCCAAAATGATGTGTGTCATATGGCCTGTCTCATAAAGATGAGGTGATTTAGATTTTGAAAAAGACCTTTTATGGAGAGTAGTCCTACCCTATACAGTATATATATACTGCACCTAACTGTACAGGAAAATAATATGTACCCTATAGCAATGTACTTTACATGTTCCCTTTTTGCCTGCCCCATTCAGAATTTTCCAGGGGGAGTCATACACACACACATACACAAACCAGCAAGATTTGCAGTAAGAGAGAGCACTGAGCTCTCTCTTGTGGCCATTAAACTGCACTACAACATTACTTAACAGAGGCTCCAGAGTGAATCAGCAGTATCCTTCCAGGCATATCACAGCGTGCTCAAATGGAAAGCCAGCTCCATTTTTACATTCATTCATTTTACATTCATTCATTCACAAGAGTATAAGTAATGAAAATGTTAAAATGGTCCTCTTGGAGCCTGTTTAGAGAGGGCCTTTGTAGTGACTGTCATCGCTGCCGCATTCATTTTATTTGAGAGTTAAAAGAACTGACGTGGGCATCCAAGTGGGCCAGTGGTCTGAGATGTGCAATGCAGCCATGTCCACCCTGGTTTGATTCCATTCAGAAACCACAAAAAATACTACAAAAATAATCCTCAAAAAGAACTAAAGTAAAGACTAGAGATGGTACGTGCTGCAATATTGATGTGGCAGCAAATGACCTGTCATAGGTATCATATTGCTTCGGTGTTTCTCTCCTTCACCTGAACTGAGGTGAACTGAACCACTCATTAAAGACTCATTGTCAGAGGAGTGGAGTGTTCCTCTGAACATCCCAGTCTGGACTGAGTCCAGCTTAAGCACACAGGCATCAGTAAGAATAATATCTAATACACTCCAGAGCAAATCATTCCCACAGCTGGGGGGCTACACTAGTGTGATGGGCTGCAATGACAGACATTGCAATGCATATGTAGGCCAATGAATAATGCACCTTATATCAAGACAGGTGAAACTATGAATATGCATATGAATCTCTTACTAGTATATTGAGGAGCAGGATAACATTAGGTGACTGCTCCTGCATAGACTCTTGCTCTAGTCATGATTTCTACATCACAGATGCATACACCTAAATCTAATCACTGAATTGATGCGTATTGTCTGGGGGATTTTTTTTGCTTAGTGGAAGGTGTAAATGCAATTGCGCCTTTGAGGCAGTTCTCCAGAATAAAAAGTTTACAGGGCATTTTGGTGTGATTCATTTGGCGGCCAATGAGAATGTAAGGGGAGCGCCTACATTCACATGCTCCAACACTGGCTGCACGTGGTGAATTACATTTTAATGAGCTTCTAATTTTAGTGTGCGCGCCAGTAATAATAATAGACTTGATGAATATTTATGCTCCTTGTTTGAAGTTCAGACACATGAGGAAAAGGGGGGAAATACTGTAGAAATCCAAAATGTGGTTTTACATAGACGCAGACCCACATTCCCTTCAGTCTCCCTCAGACCTAAGTAAACGGGTTCAAAGCGTTTGAACAGACATGACATAATGAAGGAAGCCAAATCAAATATCGACAATGGTAACATGAAATTGACACATATGCTGGATCTTCAAAAGGGCGACATGTTTTCTGTAAGGATCCAACCCCCGAGAGAGCTGAAATGGTCACATTTGTGGCAAACAAAATGACCGGAGAAAAAACGGTGCAGTGACAGGCTCATGCTCACTCAGCTTACCCATGGTGCCGCTGAGGGAAAACACCGTGCCTGTGCAGAAAGATCGCCGTGTTTAAGTCCCGATGACGAAGTGACGACTGTCCGTAGCTGTGAGAGGAAGAAGCTGCCGACCTTCAGCACCGCGGACAGCTCCGGGTCCAGACAACAGGCTGCCTGCCGGACAGCGGCTCTGCTGAAGCACCGTGAAGGTTACCCCGGGGAGCGCATCCGAGCCAGGGAAACCAGCGCAGTGCTCCTCTCTCTTTCCATCAACAAAGCAACTACTGCATCCAAACACCACCATTCATTTAGAGGAAGAACGGATTCCTGGCTGGAGTCGTTGCACCGGATCCGTCAAACCATGCAAACGATCCCGGAGTCAATGTCAGAGGGTCTACGGGGGGGGGAAACACGTGAGCCGAGCAATAAGGCGTCAAATCACGTCCTGTTTATCCTCCGCCGCTGTATTAGTTGATGTGTGACAGAGAGTCGGAGCTGTGTGAGTTAATGAGAGCTCATTACATATGCGGCGCGTCCCAGCTCTGCTCCCACAGTCCAATAGACAGACGGAGAAACGCGCCACTGCTTCTCCCTGCGTTCACTTCGCCTTTTCCCTCTCGGTCTGAGCTTCAGTGAAACACAGCTGCCGTCTTCACCACGAGCGTCATGTGTGTCTCTTCATTGCTGTCAGACTGCAGGACCGTGAAGTCACGGGGCCAGGGGTTACGAAATGTGAACATGAACTATGCTGCGTTCACGTCCTTTGCAGATGTGGGTTAAAACGACTTGTAATATTTACATGTTAGAAAATTCAGCTGAACTATTCATGGATGATGATTTTAGATTTTAAATCTTTAACACTCAGCGATTCATACAATTATATCCATATAAGAATTTATTAGAAATGGCGATGGGATATTAACCAGATCAAATTCCAAACATATCATCTCAAAAACAGAATTTTCAAGTAAGCATATGCCCATCATCTTGCCTTTATACAGCATTTTGTCTAGTAAGAGGTAAAATACAGCTATGAATCTACTAATTGCACCCTGTAAAAGCCTGTGCACAGCCAATTTGGAAAACGCAGGGATGTGCATCTTTCTGCAAACAGAAAGAAACAAATAAAGCTGTGTGTATGTAACCATACTGTATGTTTTCAAGCTTTGCAACATACATGGATGCAAATGATGCGTGCCGCAACTTCCAGCACTTTGAGGAGGTGATTTTTTTTTCTGCAATTTTCCATCACTTTTCAACACATTAGAACACATCTAATGATATTCTGGGGGATCTAAGGTCTGTTAACGCTGTCTTCATTGCTACATAGATACTGTAACATTACATGCAGTTCATAGCTTATGTTTACATCAAAACTGCAGGCACACAAGTTCTTTTGGACTAAAACATTTTAGTACATTTAGGAATTTCTATAATTTCTATACTGAAAACGAATAAAAGAAAGTGAAAGTTTGAAATACGCTGTCCAATGGGTTACAGCATATGGAATGAGTAGAGTCCATATGGTATTTTCTAATGATGATAATTATTTCTGTGGTGCTGTTTAGAGACTCACAAATCTACTTCATTTGCTACAACATGCTATTCACTAAAATGCTGTTTAAAACTGAAAGAGGACCCTATAAAGTGCTGTAGTACTTCCCCTTCAATTTTATAGCAGAAATGTTGAGGGGGCCAAGAAGCACATGTAACGTCTTCAAGAGTTGCTTTAATCTCAAATGACTTCCTCCCCGGAGACTGTTGATTCCTCAGGCCCTTTTGAAGCCACATCAGAGGAAATGGTGGGGAGCTCGACTGCTACAAGCAGGGACTCTGAAGACTTCACAACACTGACACACAATTTATCTATATCAAAGGCATTTTATATTTTTATCCCCAAAACGTCACTCTGTACTTTGTTCTTCATATATCCCCTGTAGAGGCTAAGCTACCTGGCACAATCAAGTAGCAGTGATTGTTATCAACGCAGATGTTTTATCAGCGTTGTTATATCTACTATTCAGCTTGTTGTGATAAGGCATCGTGATTAAGTGCGACTATATATCAAAAGTCCCTATATATCATATTCCAGCGTACCATACCTCTGCTAGCTGCCCCAGACATAGAGACTTGTAAATATTCAATGGCGTTTCACAGAACAAGATCTCTCTCGCCACTGCTGTCACCATCTGTGAGAGAGGGAAAGAGTAGACGGATGGAAAAAGGGCAGATTTCACCACCGCCACCTCTTTCACTGACACACAAGCTTTCAGACAAGCTGGTTGGGTACACCAAAATGTGGCCCGTTGGTCGTGGCAAAGTAATCAAAGCTTCTGTCCTCTGACTACAAGTATGAACACAGAAAACAATGAGCAATCGATATCTTAACAGCTCCAGTGCGCTACGGTATCACAAATCTAACTCTTAGCTAATGCCGTGTGAAGCCTTCTGTATTGGTTAATAATGTGCAGTTAGCATGAAAAACCTTCACAGACCAAAAACTACCTGCTTACTTCTGCAATTCTGTAATTTACATAAGTTCTACTCTTTGTCAGGATGGCCAGGATTTCAATCAAGCATTAATCTAAAATGCCACTGAAAAGAGAATTGCAAAGTAATAAATTTTGAATAAATGTCCAACCAACCCAAGTCATCTATGCTGACATCAGGTCAATTGTGAACTACTCGCAGATGTTTACTTGGTTAACTTGCACTTCAGCTCAATGACGTCTCCTCCTCCAACTGAAAGAGAATCTCTCCTTCGTTTGGTCTCAGCTAAAAGCCAACCTCTGCCTTCACGGGCCCCTGCTGACCCTGTTGACTCCTTTAGCCCTAGTCAGCCTGGAGACTCTATTAAAAGATAAATAGACAACAGACTGTGTACATGGCAGGACGACTAGTAAACTAACCCACCTCTGTTTACACACTAATGCCCTCGCCACCTCTTCTGATCACTTCCATGCTGGCTCTCTGTTCCTCTGACTGACACTGTCATCTGAACTTCTGTATCCTGTCATAAATGCTTACTCTGCTCCCCTGCTGAAGACAAGTCTATGCATAAGCCATTTCTTGCATTTTCAAATCGTTCTGAAGGCACATCTGCAAAAATATTTGCAATATGGCAGTATTGCCAAGCACAGAGATAGCAAAGTGACTAAGTGCGCACAAATGAGCCACATATACTCCTCTGGACTGGGATCAAATGTTTACTCCTGCATCTTTCTTTGCATTGCTGTGCATTGATGTTATTTCATTAATTTTTGGGCAACACGCTATAACACTATATTAACATCAGCATCCATGGTCTACATGGAGAATTGACCTTGAGTACAAAGGAGACCAGGGCATCACCAGGTAAATAACGGGCATTGCCTCAGTGGCACATCCCAGGGTCTCTCTGCCAATGCCCGGCCTGTCCATCGCCAGCCTGCTGCCACTGTTATTACTCAACACCATCTGTACAACAAGGTAACCGATCTCTCAGCTATTATCTACCAGTGAACAATGGCAGCCTGTACAACTGGGGTCTTGGCAATGGAGGGAGCAGCAGGGCAGAGGTCTCTCCCGGTTTGTTGCCCTGTGGTTTGGATCAAACCTGCTCATATGTACTTCCCTCTGGTGTGGCATATAGATTGGTTTAGTTACTGTTTGGCGGTCAACAGCCCAATCCCAGCAGGTTGGAGATAAGGCAGCTATGGGAAATCTATGTTATACATGGGCAAGCACAATGATATGACCCCTGTGATGTGTTCATCTGGCTGTCTTTGTGATGCTAGATTTCTTTAGTTACTCACACAGATATAGATAATCCCTAAGGGTATTCAATAGTGCAATCAGTCATTATAGCTTTACCTTGCTGATCTATATTATTCTACGCTACATTACATTTAGTGCTACATGTTAGTATTGAATTGGGATAGTTTGGATCGGGTGTGGGATTTCATATTGATCAAAACCCTTTCTACCAGTAATCTGGTTAGAAAAGCTACTTCCCTCAACTGCTTTTTTTAGTAAGTATTATGACAAAATAATATTAATCAGGAATGGGATCATAATCCAAATAGGTACTACAGATACATTACCACCTATATGTACGAAAGTCCAATTTGTATGCCCATATTATGCTCAAAGTGGTAGTCCAGTAATTGAGTATTGTGCCTACATACATCAATTTTAAAGGCTCATAAGAGACAAGTTTAAAAAAAAGAAAAGCAGAAGGTCAAAATCTGTGCAGCATAGGGGCTAACATGGATGCTACAATTTCCATAATGCAACACAATTGTGTCTTTAATCACACCCTCTGGCAAACATCCAAGTCAGTGAATCCAGTAATGCAGGCTTTCTGTTAAAAGTTCTCAAAAAAAAAGTCTGAAGCCTTAAAATTTGTAAAGCTCCCTCTTGAGTCACAGAAGATATTACACAACTGTCTACATAGTATGAGTAGTACTCCTTGTGATGGGTAAATTTAACTCCATGTAAAATTGGTGGAGTGCTCCTTTAATATGAGACTAAATAAGTATTATCCCTTTTAATTCTAATGCTAGCCGTCTTATATCCTTTAACACTCTTGGTACCTCTGTTTGAGAAGCACAATATAAGTTGTTTAAGTATTTTTTTGTATGTTTTTTTGTTTTGTATTATAGCAGCATACACATGGTAGACTCACAGACAAGACTAATCAGGATTTTTCCTGTTTGTTTTGTGTCATTGTTGGCTGCTGTATGTGCACATATACATATCACAGCATTTCATGAACAATGCTTGTTTTCAGACACAGTTCCAAGAAACGCAGAAAAGGATTTGCTAACCACTTTGTCCTCCTGTTGCAATTCCATGAGAGCAGGAATGCAGCAGAAAGAAAGAAACAGAGAGAGAGAGAAAGCCAGAGGGCGGGAGGGGGAAGAGAGCAGGAAAGATAGGGAGACAGAGATTGTGAGTGGCATTAGTAGGTCCTGGTAGTACTGTCACATACTCCAACAGCAAAGGATTGGATGCCATCGCATAAAAACACTCAAGCTCATGATTCAAATTTAAGCAGTCTAATACTAAAAGCTTTGGCTTAGTCTGTGGGGAGGATTTTACAGAGGTTAGTTAGGCACTGGAGTGCCACATTATACAAAAGCAGTAATCAGGTTCCTTTATGGGGAATGAAAAGGGGGAACAGTTCCCTCCAGTGGTGATAGAGAACAACTGTAACTTACAGTAAACATGAACAGATAATCTACAGCTGTGAATCACATGTGTGAAACAGAGTGAACAGAATTTGAATACTGGCATGAAGAGAGTCTCTGACTGGAGTACACGATGATAATCTGAAAAACATTAGATGCCATTAGAGACACTGTTGGCTCAGTTCCCAGATTATGATTTCAGTGCAATGTTTCATAACCTTGGATTTCAAATCGTAGCATAGGGAAAAATTTGCCTGGGGTGGGACATCTGCATCTGTATGTTGTGTGTGTGTGTGTCCTCATAAATGGAAAGTACCTTGCATGCAAGCCAGTGTTACCTTATTTGACCGCAGAGACACTCGTCCTCCGCACCGAGCACAGAATTTCGTTTGGCAATATGAACAGAGGTGGCCACAGCCATCGGCAAACTTGGTTTTGTGGCATATCCCGCAGGTTGGGGCTTCGCTCTTCTGGTCCTGAGCCGGCTTAGTCTCCTCCCCCATCTTCTTAACCTGGTCCTTATACGACTCAAACTGCTGGTGCAACTTCCTGTAAGTGAATGGAAAGGACACAAGTTAGGAAAAAAGAGATATGGTTTGGTTACCTATAGATTTGTGTTGGATTTATTGATTTATTTAATGTTTATTTTAATAGGAGGAAGTATATAGCATGAACCAACGCCACTTACACGTATTTATAGCTACAGCTGATTTGCAATGCCAATCTCTGGATGGGTCTTTAAAATACACATTCATCAGAATAACACTGACCAAAGGACACAGTACATAACCTTATTTTATCCAAGAAGTGCTGTTTTACTTTAAATGAAACAACTACTCGCAAGGCTTTTAATGTATGATTTTTGTATATTAGTTCATGTAAGTTCATGTTTATTTTTCTGTTGGAGAACAACCTTTGTGTCCCAGAATTGTCCTTCTTGTTCCCACCAGCCTGACATCTGTTCAGTCCTATCCTCAAAATCACACTTGCACAATAAGCTCCTACTATCGACTGACTAACTGATATAACCTCAGATGTGGGCAGTGTGTGAGGTTTTGAAAGGAAAAGCAGACACCATGACCTCAGAAGCTTCAAAGCTGAGCTCGTCCTTTGATACCGCACCTCTCCCAAAAACAGGGGGTGCGAGTATCAAATTCGCTTTGCAAGTTTAAGAACATCACTTAATTCCACTTTCTCAGGTTCCCCTGCGTTTAATGAATCATTTGCACCTGTGTTTCTATATCAGGACAGTCGTAAGGTGAGACACCCCAGAGCCATATGATTAGATAATGATATTGCCATTACACACAATTATTATTTCTCTGTTGTGTTACTTATAGGAAATCATTGGTGGTCAGACACAGTAGAGCCCACCATCCATTAAGCATTTGTCAGTGCAGTGTCTACTGTGTTACTGTTTGTGTCCTATAGATGGCACCTGATCTTATACAGTAGATCCTTAACTCCTAACAAGTCCTGAGAGGCCACTGAAAAAAAGCTGCATGGACTCTTCGCATGCATTTTGTATGACACATGTCAATTGAGCGTCTCCTTGGAAACTAAACACTGGGCTGACTTCATAATATGGCGATTAGAATTGGTTTCGCCCCACATATCCCCTGCAACATTCATTAGCACTTGTGAATTATTGAGCAGCGCTATCCTTTTACCACATACAGCTCTGCGTTTGAGATAAACGTGCTTCCTTTACCCACAACCAGACCTTTAGAGCCCAAATGTAACGGCCCACACACCACCTGAAGACTATCTGTACGCGTGTGTGTTAGTGTGAGCCTGTCTCTCTGCCATCTAAACATTAGACAGAGTGCCATTGGCGTGCCCCTCGTTGTACCCACTGAGGGATTAAAGGGCTAATTGTGTCACAGCCTTTGTGTGTTTACCAGGCAGAGATTAGTATGTAGCCTTGTTTAACAGATCCCACCAAATCTCATTTACTGACAGAGGCCTGATAAGAGAGTGATGAAGACTGTGATACAAGAGGTAAAGCCACTGTCTCTGAGGATCAAGGAAATAAGACGACAAACAATCATGTTTTATTCTCACTTAATCTCCCCTTACGCTCAAACGTTTACAGGGACATGCGCTCGATCCTGGGCCACCACATGGACTAAAGGCCTCTGCTCTATTGACAGACAAGGTCACTGAGAAGAGCTGTTAAAGATAACCAGTGATTACCTTTCCCTTCCTCTGTATGAGGTCACTTCTTCTAATGCTCACTCACCCCTTTGGAGCTAAATAGAGCTTATTAAAACCATTTTAAAAAAGCTATTGTCACAAGTGAGAGTTTTACAAGTTTGCATTAAATGTGTCGATTCTAAGCTGTCGAGGAGCAAGAAAACTTTGATACAACGAATAAGGGAAACAAAACAAAGAATAAACGTGAGGTAAGAATAGACTGAAGTGGCAGCAGGCAGCCGGGACACACGGCCCACTCCAGAGGGTTTACTTATTCGGTCAAACACGGTCAAATGTAGGTGACACTTCTGACGAGGAGGCTAATCATACGCTGCTCATTGTCCGGTCCCATGCTGGCGTATCGGAGCTCTCTTACCTCTGGGCCGCAGTACAGCAGCCACACACAGGCGGTAACCTGAGCCCCTCTCTTGGACATATGACAGACCCGACATATCAACAGCGAGGGTGAACTACAAGCTTTCGACAAGCTGCTGGAGTCTACTTCTGCCAGAGACTGTCTGAGCTCAATGTGAACTCCTCCATCAGCCTCAAAAGACATGACAGTGTATTAATTTGCTTATATGTTTAGATTAAAAGGGAGTATAAGCACTTTCCTCCAATCTGAAACAGGTTAAAATGCTCAAATCCAGTCTGTGTTTCTGTCTTAAGTGGTCATATCATATACAATATATAATAATTTCTAGCTCTTGACTAAAAACTAACATTATCTTAATTACCTAAACCAACAGCCCTGTTGTAACTGATATGGCTAACAAGTTAGCCAACAATTGTCACTAGCACATGTAACAAAAACACAGAACATTACTATTCATTTGTAGTCAAGTTTCTGGCCACCTAACAAATTATAAATCCAATATTCATTCTCCTGTCTGCTCTGGTTTAGCCTCAAGAAACATTTGAGAAAAATATCTGGCTTTAGCTTGCTAGCTCCTCTACTGTTTGCTCAAGCTAGCTGCTAGCTTTGTCTAGCTGCCATTTGGTATCAAGTATACAGCACAGTACAGTGGTTTTATAGAGATTTATATCCTAAAAACAACTTTCTGTTGTGGCAGGACATGAGTTTGATAAGAGTATTGATACTGAAGCAGAAAAATGTAGCCCACCAAACCAACAAAATAAAGCTAAAACAAGCTAAATGCTCCACAGTGCTACAGAGTTGCACATGGGAGTAAATCTTTTTACACTACACAGTCACATAAAAATATTAGTTTAGGCCAAATTTATTTGTATATTAGGTAAATTAAAACTTACTTGAAGTTGCTAAATTCAGTTCACTCCAGCATGTTTCTTCTAACAGCCCTTTACCTTCCTTTCACAACCTTTGATACAGCTCATACTGTGACTAGCACAGGTGTCGCTAATTAACAATGGATCAGTCCCATTTTTAAGTACCAGTTAGCTGCCAGGCACAGCACCAGGACCTGGAACTACCTGAACTAAATGGGATGCAGCCCCCAGGCCTTTTTCACAGCAGACATGGAAAAGCTGGAAAAGGTCAAGTGTAATTAATAACATTAATAGTGGTTCAATTCCACTTAGGTGCGCATGTTCCAAGGCTGACTCATGTACGGGGTACACTTAATAAAACAGAGCCACCGTCAATGCAATTAGTCACACTGTGCTGTTCCTACTGTGGTAGGGTCAAAATGTCTGCTGTGAAAAAGACATCTGTGTCCAGAATCATTCCCTTCTTTACGTATTCACTACTCCCTACAAGAAAAAGAACCAATAGTTTACTCTACAGTGAAACTGGTATATTAGACACTATTTCACACTACGTGAAACTCATATAAAATACTATAAACTGTGCAAAAGAAATACAATGCACCATGTCGCAAATAGAGGTGAGACCTATAGCTCTATTCCTCACAATCTTCTCATTAACTGACTGACTAATTGGCCTCTGATTCTGGGAAACAGCTTCAAGCTACTCACCTCCATTCACTAAAGCTGAAGAACGAATAAGTCAATGATACATATATAAAAAGAAATAAATGTATTTCAAGGGATTACATGGAGTTTTCCAACAAATCTCTCCCCTTTACTTTCCACCACATTGATAGTAAACCACAAATTACAACCAGGTTCTCCTCTTTTTGTGCCAGTAGTGAGCAGGTACCATCGACTGCTACAGCTGAAAGACAGGTTCTGAGGTGGCCTGGGATTGAGTTGTTAACTATTTAGGCCTCACATAATACATCAGTCATTATATTGTTTCTTTTTTAACACACACTAGATATGTTAGACAACTGAGGTCCACAGTACTATTGGATCTCTTCTACTTGGGAGTTAACTGCATTCATCCGGTGTCCAAGGTGTAAAAAAGTCCCTGGTTAGATTGGATGATAACAAACAGGACTCTTAAGCGTTGAAAAGAACTAAATATGTAGCTAGATCTCATGGATCAACTTGAAATATAATTAACTGTAACAAAAAAGTATTATTTTTATAATATGATATAATACATTTATAATATGATAATATGTGATATGACCTTATTTAACATTAGCCAGAAAACTAAACTTGTGTTTTAATCACAGATCAAATAATGACAAGAATTAATTAGTGTTGTGATAAATAACAACATGTAATGAACTCTCTGAACTCACTATATTTTGTGGCATTTTTATGAATGAGTAAATATGTGATGCATATGTTACTATAATGGTCCTGATCATGGATAAGTAATACACAAACATAGGTATATGACAATACCCATTTTCCTCACAAAGCATTACCATTATGTCATTTATAAAAGTAGAATCTGCTGTTGCACACCACTCCCACACCACCACTCCTCTCCTTGTATGCTTCAGCAAACACACTGAGGAATTGTGTAACATGGTCTAATATCCACTAGGGTCAAACATACTGTGCGTCCAGCTGCTGGGGTCACCACTGTATGTTTGTGCCTGCTGGGGGGAGATCAAAAGGGGTCTGTACTATTACTTACGCGTCTGGCTCTGGCTCCTTGTCATTTTGGGACTTTTGCTGGGGCTGAAGGACGTTATTTACCAGCTCAGTGATCCCACTAAACCACCTGTTCAAATAAGCAAAGTGTGACTGGAACAATCGCAGTGAGTCATCATGGGAGAAAACAATCTGTCCTGAAAGCGGTTTGTAGGAGGCGGGTCAGATTCTAAGAAGTGAACAATAGCGGGGACATTCACTACAACCAGCGCAGAGAGAGGAGAAGGCTGGGACACGGGCAGAGCGGCGAATAGTGGAACATTGACAACCAGGCACAGTGTCAGAAATATAGAGAGAAAGACAGAAGAAGAAAGGAAGATGATACAGACTGGCGCACAATAGAGGGAAGGAGAGAAGAAGCAGGAAAAGCTCTACAGCCAATGGAAATGAGAGCTGCATCAAACACTCTGCTGAGGGTAACAGGAGTGTCATTTAGTCCAGCCTGGTGGTGCAGTAGGGGTCAGGTTATCAGACTGGTTAGACCTACAGGTGGATGTAGTCAAAATGCAGCTACAGAACAGTAGAGCAGGTGCATCTAGTCCACATTTGCGACTGAAGAACGAGGCTGCACAAGCCAATCAGACTGCAGATGACACACTAGATGAGAATGGGCAGCCAGTTAGAGACCGGGGACAAGGGGAAATGGTTTGGGGGGCCTGGCTATAACAAAGCTGGTAGAAAGGAAAAGCCATTGTCACTGATGTCATGGAAGTCGGCCGTTTAGTGTCCATAACAGACTTCAACAATCTGGTCAAAGCTGCTCATTCAAAGCTTATGAAAATAAAATGCCACAGTGCATTCACAGCAGCTTTCCATGACATTAGTGACATTTCTTTCATTTTCCTCCCACACAAAGAGGAGAAAGCCACATGAAGCACACAGCACCGACTGACAGGAAGAAGTGTCAAAGCCTAGAGCACTCTGGGTAATGCAGTTTACTTACTGTGCCGGCTGAGGCTTTGGTTCTTCTTTGATCCTAAAACATAAAAAAAATAAAAAAGGTGTGCACAGCATACAGAACACAAAGAGATGAGGAAAACAATCCAAAAGACACAAAATATTGACACAACTCATATCACTAAAAATGTGTATGACATAAATAATACTTCAACTATAATATGACTAATATTCAGGATATTATAGATGATGCTTTGATGAACATGACAATGGTGATGAAGTAAACAACATGAAAGAAAATGAACATTCATGACTTCAAAGATGATGTAAAGAAAGTGATTTGGACCAACTTAAAGATAAAAATGACTGCTTCATGTGAGTAACACCCTCTCTAATACTGTTTGTACTAGCACGGACAAACATGACTTTTTATGGCTTTCTACAACAAGAGGGTGGATCCAAAGTGCCAATCCACCTCCCTACTGCAAGTGATTATTCAGCTCAGAGTTTTTCATAATTCATAATATTAATAGGGGCCTCAATCACCATAAACCCACCAGTTCCCTGAAACATAGCCACGCACAAGTTCAGAGTAAGCAGCAAGCAGAGCGGTCCAGCTGAGTGACATTTGAGCGCTGCCTTGAAGTGCACACTGAGCTGCATCAGAAGGTGAGGATGGGAGCAGCGGCTCATTCTGTGTTCAACTAAGCCGAGCAACACATGCTTGATTAGATTCCATTATAACTGATGGCCATTAAACAGCTAGCTCCAGTAAAGTCCTTAAAAAGGCACTTCACTTTTTGTTTTAAGCTAGGGTTAAAGGTCAGGTTCACCTGAATTACAAAAAGACATCTTCTCACTATCTGACCTTTGTGGAGCTCTAATTATTGAATCATGGCATTTAACAAATCTGACAGCACAATGTCCTTTCCAAAAATAATACTTACTCTGGACAAGCCACAGATGTCAGTCTTAACAACTTTTAACAGAACAACTTTCTTCAGAAGAAACTGCTCCTATGAAAACTGTTTCTGTTGCTGCGGGACATTGTAAATTTGAAATCCTGTGAGCACCACAAAAAAATTCACTTCACTTCACTTCCTTTGTATTGGCAGCAGAAATAACAGAGATGGATATCATAAAACTTCTAGATACCACTAGGGGAAGTGAGAACATGTCTTTTGTGATTCGGGTGAACTGACTCTTTGTTGTGACTCTGAGTTGAGTCACTGAAAAACAGGTAAGGAAATAGATAATGCACTTGATTGCATCTTCATTTGATTTACAAATGGAAGTAGTTTAAGGACTATAGACTGATACATGTGTGGGTATAGATTTTTTTTTCAGCAAATCACATTCAATCCACCACAACAATGTCAGATAATATTTTCAAACATCTACATTTCATTTATAAAATCAACATTTTTATGTACCGCCAGAAAATGATCTATTAAATAGACTTTACAGTGCCATATTCACCGTCACTAAAAATGCAATGTCTTTGCATCACACATTCCTCATGTGAAATTATCTTTAGAAATTGAAACAGGTGCACCCAGAATAACCAAGACAGCACAGTCAGCACTCACACCCACCCACCCACACACACACGCACGCACGCACGCACGCACGCACACAGCAACCAGCACATGACTGTCTAGCATCTGTACACCATCTCACACTGAAGCTGCCAGTTCAGCCACTCTCTCCTGGTTTTCGGAGCAGATGTCACCACAATTCAGGACAGAGCCCACACGTCAGAACTTCACACACCTCATCGCCACTTACATAAAAGCACATCATCAACTTTTCATAGCTGTGTGAAATGCAATGTGTTAATTAGATTTTGTTTGCTTGTGACCGAGACGCACCAACATTTGCTAATCTCACTGAGTGATAATTGTCAGCTCATACCAACACCAGTGTTCAGGTTTTGTATGTGGACTGCAGCCAATAATTATTTCTATTATTAGTTAATTTAATAATTTCCATCAATCAATCAGTTAATTGTAAAGAAAATACTGAAAAAATGCACATCACAATTCCCAGAGCCCAAGGCAACATCCTCATATTGCCAGTTTTGTCCAGGTGTCAGTCCAAACCCCAAATATATTCAAATTATGATGATATAAAATGCAGAGCAATCTGAGACGCCGAAAGCAGCAAATTAAACCAAAATCATAAAATTTTTGCTCCAGAACTTTGTTGTTGATACTGAAAAGCCTTTGAAACATCTTTCAGACCATGTAAGACTAAAACTCTCTACTAAAGACACTTAGTATCACCTCAGAGTACTCTACAACTAATAGTTGCCTTATAGAGAAAAATTCATTTACAAAATCTACTGTAAAACGAATAAACTGTCAACTGAAAACTATATTCCGTCAAGTCAAAATCCCATACATCAGACTAATCCTGCTGTGTGCACTACGCGGATGCCATTCAACTCCCAAACAAACACTGAGGCTGAAACAACTGTCATGCAGAGCCTCAGCACACAGCAGTGAAGCCTCCCAACAGTCTACTTTAGCGAGAGGTAGAGCACACCAGAGAGAGAGATCCGTCTGTCTGATCTGTGTCAGACGGGTGAGAGAACACACGAGAGAAGATATAGTCCTGTGTACCCATCAGTCTCGCTGCTCTGTTTTCCGATGAGCCAGTCCATATTTATCCTCTCGCTGTGTTCTCCCGTTGACCTGCAGCGCCGTTCTTTATTGATCCCATCAGCCCCGTCTCTGTGGTCGCATTACAAGCCTCATATTTATCTGATCGAGCCTGCTGCCTGCCTGCCTGCCTGGACGGCTGCCGGACAGAGTGTGTGTGAGAGTATCCGTCTATGCATCTAGTGTGTGTGTGTGTGCCCATATCCATGTGTGTACTGTACTCATACGTGTGCATATGTGAGTGTGAGTGGTGTATTATTTGACACGGGGCAGCAAAATGAGTGAGTGTATAATGTCACACGTGACGTATTCAGTATCCTGGCTGCTGAGGAGGCCTGCAGGGCAGATACAGTCTCTGTTTTCCATCTCTTTAACCTGCGCTCTGCTTCCCATCACCCCCTCCAACACACACACACCAAATAAGAAACACACGCTGGTACAGAGTTAGGAGAAGGTTTGTGTAGAGCATCTCCACGTCTCATGATTCTGTCTTTATTGTGTCAGAGTTTCAGTTTTAAGTCTTAATCAGCCACACGCTGCTGTTATTTTTAGTCTCTGTTGTTATTTTGTTCTGTATTTGGGTTTCAACCTTCTCTGCTTCACTGGCTTTGCACAGAGGAGCAGCCAGGCTTGACAATGACTGATGCTACACTGCTCTCTAGTGGACAGATGTGCTGCACAAACTTCTTAGATCTAGATTCCTGGACTGAGGGAATGTGTAACAAGCAGATTTTTAGCCACTTTGATTCAGTTTCTGTGCTGCTGTGTAATGTCTTTTGAAAACGACCTGACCAAAAATAGCAACAGATAAAAGAAGAGAGACAGGGGAAATAAAATGAGTGAAACTGAAGTGTTATGTTTGAAAGTGTCGGGAGTTAGTAATGCTCTGATGATTAGTAAGTAATGCTCAATAGTCTTAGTAGTCTTAATGTCTACACACTAAAACTTGACAACAATGAGTCTATGATTACCTGATTGGTCAGTTGAGAGAGAATCAATCAGCAACTATTTTGGAAATTGATTAATCGTTCGAGTCACTTTTCAAGTCAAAACATTTGCTGGTATCAGTTTATTAAATGTGAACACTTTTGGCTATTTTCTTGTTTGTTCGTGAATTGAATATCCTTGGAAATTGTCACTTTGGGCTCCAGGAAATTGTGATTGTAATTTTTCATCAATCAAATTGCTTGGTGAGGACAAAAATCGCGAGTCGCTGACATAAGTCATGAATCCTTAAAGTAACTGTATAAAAGAGCATGAAAAACAAGGGTTTAATGACATTGTGTGAGGGTTATCTTAATCTTTATTATTAACTTCTTATTATAGATATTATATCACAACAGCAGCTACAACAATCAGCAGCTCATGACAGCTTTTATCATGAAAGCTACCAGCGACCAAATAGGTCTGTCTTGGTAAAAAAGTCTCATTTGCTCAGGAGGTGATGCACACACCAGTGACACTAGACACCCCACAAAAACTGGGTAAGCATGAGTAGCAATAGCCACAAACACAAACATCGTAAATGGGAACATGATCGCTGTCCATGTACTGTTGTGGACTAGTTACACTGCTTAGCACCAAAGATGACAGCAAAACTAAAAATCTACTTGAAGCTCATGAATTGCCCCTTTAAAAAATAAAAAGTAACAGCAATTCTGTCCTAACAGGAAAGGAAAACCAACATTTCCAAGCTGTGATGCCAAAATGCATGGCTCTCTGGTTGAGGATTTCATTCAGCTCAGATGGGAGTGAGATCCTTAAGAGAACTGGATTGATGCAGCTCCTTCTGTGGAGACAGCAGGACAATTACACAGCGGGCTGTCACGAGGACCTGAACATTTTAGTAAGATCCCAGAGATTAATTAATCTGAGCCCTCTGAAGATATCTCAGTTGAGGAAGGGAGAGGAGAGAAGAGGCAAGGAGGAGGAGGAGGAGGAAGATGCTTCAAACATACATCCTTCTAAACTGTGCAACCTCTCTGTCTCTCTTTCACCCATAAACTGCTCCTCCTTTGCCACAGTTGTGTTCAGACAAATACACTGATGTGACAGCTGTACAACGATCCCTGAATCATCACTTTCTCCCACACCCAGAACAAGGTTGGCAACATGTCACATGCACCACAGCAGGTCCAGCAGCAGCTAAAGTGCATCTAACAGCTTCTGATGGGCAGCAGAAACAGAGGCCCGCCCACTTACAGTCATGGAGTCAGATGCCAAGTAAAGGCCTGGCACAGAGGACACAATCATTCATTGAGAGTGGAGTCAAAACATTTGTGCACTGATTGTAAATCAACTGACATATTACAGAAGCCTTGGTAAAAAAATAAAAAAAATCTCATTGGGCAAACATTTTCTTCCCCTCAGCTCTACAGTGTTTTAGCATCTTTCAGCTCATTGTTTTGGTTTTACAGTCTGCAGTTTTACTGTTTCGGTTCTTTCTTACAGCTCTCATCAACGGTTCTGTTCATCAACTTTACAAGGTGATATCATGTCAATTTTGTGTTTACAGCTCATTTCACTGCCCCCAGGTGACCAAAGAAACCATTATGCAGATTCAAGAAATGATATGGCTTGAAAGTTGAACCACCTATTAGTTGCTGACAATGATAATGTGGCTCACACTAACAACCACACAACTCTCAACTCTTAGCTAATTTGATCTTTATCTTTTAAATGTATTTATATGTGTGTGAAATGTTTTCTTACTGTCAACAAATCCCATAAATAGACCAACAGTTTGTTAGTCTGCCTCTCTGTATAACAGTGTATGTGTTGGGGACTATTTTCTGCCACAATTTACAACACATTTGGGGTGTTAGTGAGTATTTACAGCACCATCGCGGCATCAGCTCAAAAATAAACTACAGTGCCCATGTTCATTAAAATGAAGGAACACCCAGTGAAACAATGTGGCTCACTGATGTGTTTTTAATATCTTTAGGACAACAATGGCTCTCTATGGCACAGAGGAATAAAAATCAACCAACTCATCATTTAAACTATTACCAGTAAAATATATTAACACCAGAAAATGATTGATGCAGGTTACAGCTATAGAACCCCACATTTTCTTTGCACAACCTGCTGTATCAATATACAATATATCAATAATAATCAATGTCAAAAATGAACATGAGCATGCATTTTAAATAAGTTTGACGGCTGTAGAATAACAATAACTACCCACTTCTGTTTGTTTCAGGCACCAGCAGCAGACACACACACACAGTATTCTCTGTCACACTGTACTGAGCTTCCACACATGCCACCCAAGGCATAATTACTTTCCAATTACACCACCTCCCCTGCCCAAAGTGTGCCGGGCATGCCCAGCCAGTCACTCTGAGGTCTGTCTCTCTCTCCCTCTAATCCTGTCTTTGAGCAAACTGCTGCTTGGGACCTTTCTATTTCCTTCTCTTCAAAAGTCAGATGTTGGTAGAACAGCTAAGAACAGTAGATTTATGGTCCGATGTACAGTAGCGGCGCTCTCCTCGGGGGAACGTGTGACTTTTCACTGATTACCATGAACAGATGAGAACAAGCCTCAACATGGCTTCCAGCTCGATGGCTAAATATCCTTTGAAACGTGAATGTGGACTTCTGTGGAGCCCTGTTAGATAGTGATGAAGGTGTCTCCACTGTATATCTAGATCTACATGCATTTGTGTATTTGCTTGCTCTTTATTCTTTCTAGCAGAGCGAGAGGCAGGCTGACTTGACAGTGTGTATTATAAATACCTCCTGAAATGATTTTAGTGTCGTATATTGGCATCCGGCAATGTTTCACAGTTTAAACAGATAGTGAGATGCAGCCTCGTCTTGGCATCTTCACTTAAGAAAATCTGTTACAGAGGATCTCACGGCTAAGCAGTGACCCTACAGGCCCACTACAGACTGAGTGATAATTGAATCATAAGGGAGTAATCTGGCTCAGTAAGTAAATACCAACTACAGTACATACATCATTAACACCATCCCAGCCAGTCGGTAAAAGTGAATGTCTGTGTGAAGTCACTCAGAGGTGAGTGACCTGCAGGGAGATCTCCCACTGGAGCCTGTGGCACTGCAGAATCCTGCTCTTGTCTTGGCTGTAACAGTGTGATGCAAATGTTATGGTGGTGCAGTATAATATGATGTTAGTGTATCCAGTATAAGTACATAGGGAAGGGTTTTTTATTGCCACCTGCATTAGATCATGATAAAAGGCCACACGTTAATAATGGGTTAATTCATCATAACTCCATGTTTAAAGAAAATGTCTAATGCCTAAAATGTTTAAACAGAAAACAAGTTTCCTAGTATTGTGTGCTTTTTGTGACAATGATATAATCAAGAAATGACTATACATGTATTTTCTATTATCTTTTCAAGCAACAACAGACCCACTGACAAACTGTACAAAACAAAATTATATTGATTTGGGGAAGACCAGAACCACTATGGAAATAAGTTATATTAACTTTTAGCTGTCATGCTTGAACATCTTGTTTGTTTTATGTGCTATTTATAGTTTGTAGTTAAAATGTGTTTGTCCTGGTCCAATCTGGACAGAATTTATGTCTTCTGATATGATTTTCTTCTTTTTTGTGACCATTGTGTGTGTTATGTGCAAAACTAATGTAGTGGATACTGTACTATGTACTTATACTTTGTGTAGTAATGATCATGTTGTGCATATTTGTAAGGAAGTGTCTGAAATGTGGAAGCAACACTGAATAAGGAGATAGTTAACAGGAAGCTAAATGTAATTACTGTAAAATCAAGCAGAAACGCAAACCACATTGTGCAAATGTGTTATTCTACTCCACCCAACCACATAAGGAAAATCAACATGCACGCTGTATGACCGTGTCAGCGTCATCCCTGCAGGATATATAAAACAGAAATCTCCCATTGTACCACCTCTACTGTACATCCCCCGCAAATCTCCAAGAAAAGGAGAGTGCGCACTAAAAATAGCAGCTCATTTAAAGACAGACGATTAGGTCTTGAGACACCTGTTCATTCTACCTCTCCAATAAATGCCAGAAGAAGTGCTACTTAACACTTTCTCTCCACCTCAGAGAGGATTAGGGGCAGGGGATAGAGCGCTGATAACTTCCTCTGGCACGGGGCGCTGGCACAGCGCGATAGGCAGGGCAGGAGGGACGGCGAGAGGGCAAGCGCCTCGGTGTGGAGGGGCTGGCCAGCTACCACAGCTGGGCCTTAGAAAGCACAGATAGGATTGAATCCGCGGGGCACACTCATCAGAATAGGCAATCTAACAGCACGCAAGCCAGACCTCCTGACCAAGGACTAATATTCAGATTGTCAAACAAGAGTTGGCAACAGCAGATTTTCTGAGCAACGGGGAAGTGGCTAATCTGCTGCCAAATATAACTAAAATCCATCTGTTTCCTTAGATTACCTGCCAGGATTCAATTGAGCTGCTCCATATCTCCCCTCCTGAGAGATTTCCAAGTGGCAAAGAGTCAGCTAATCACCCAGCAGCCCACACATTCACAAGTGTATTTCCATGCAAAAGGCTTACAGGAAACATATGCACAATATTCATTTTAATACAGATAGTTTATTGTAAAGCGGAAACATATCAACTATATGAGCAGCATTTAGTCAGAGGGTGTGATACACCATGCTTGTGTTCACGCACATATGTGCTTGTTTGCTTTGGTAATGGTGTGTGTACGGACATGTCTCTCTCCGTATGAGGATGCTTGGTTGCCTCTCCTGTCAGCCCACTTTATTCATCTTGACACAGATACATTTTATTCTGGCTGCGATCAGCACTTTCTTGGCAGCTGACATTGTCCCATGCTACCATCACAACTCCTCCCATACACAGCTCAACAGCTCCACCGGGAATACTCTAGAAACTCAGGCCTAACGCCACCGCGGCTGTGTCGCCGCCCTCTGCGTTAGCCCAATCTCCGGCTCTGGTGGCCACACAGAGACGGCTGAATGTCCTCCTCTAACCCCTTCACTACACACGGTGAAGCATCAAACCGCTCCTCGAGCACCAATTCTGTCCAGTCTCGCTGCTGCCATGTTATTTCCAGTTGCATAGTCAGCAAAAGCCTAGTTTCAGCTTCTATTCCTGGTCTCTTTGGTGTGGGACTGTCTTGTAGCCAGAACTCAGGTTTCATATTTAAAAAAAAGAGCATCAGCTAAAAAAAGAATTAGTGATGATCATGAGGATACTTTCATCTAAACCTTACCCTCAAGTCAACCCATCAGTACCAAGACACAGAAAAACCTCTGGATGATGTTGTTCCCGGCTGGGAGCAGGAGGTGGGCTGTACTGAAACTGCAGTCAGCTGTCTGTGTCTCACTCTGGGCTATAATAATAGCCCGGCCACGGCTAACAATAGAGAGGTAATAGATACCCTGCCTATTGTTGGCCCGGCCTGCTCTACTCCTTCCTGTCCCAATTCAACGCTACAGCACGTCACTATTAGCTTGCTTAACTAAACTGCATGCAGTGTACACAGGCAGACAAGCACAGGGGCAATCTGATATCGCCTCGCTGCAAACAGGTCACACCCATCACTTTGCTAAAATATCGCTGCCATATGAAGTTACACACCCTGGAACCGAGGTATCCATTACCCCGTGAAGTTATCATATACTGCCAGACTACAGTGGACATACCATAGGGGCTTTGACGACTGACACGTTCAGCCAAATAAACAGATGTGGCCACAATACTGTACGACTGAAATTAACTTGAACTCGCTGTCTCTCAACATCTGTCCGATGGCGGAAAGATCTGTTTGACTTTGGCTGCTGTAAAATCCCAAATCAAAGGATTCCCTTGCATTAGTCGCCTCTCCGCACAGATTTAAAGCCAACCAGCCAACCAACCATCCAAGCAGCCGCCCACTCAAGGATAAGGCGACCAGCTTTAACTCGCCATCTACAGCAAACACAGCCAACCCGGCGCCCCCCGCCGCCTCTCCTTCTCTCCCCCCTCTCCTCCTCTCCTCCTCATGGCCTGATGCCTGGCGATTTTAAATGCCTACATTTCCCGCCTCGAGATACTACTTCAAATGATTGTATTTATGTTTCACAAAGGAGGATTTCAACGGTTGTGTGCAGCAATACTCCACCCCCACCCCCTTCTCCCCCTCCCTCCCTCCCTCCCTCCTCGTTCCACTACTACACATCCAGGCCATCTCAGCATCACCATGGCGATGGTGGCAGTATCTCAGTGGGACGAGTGATATTAAGGGATTAGCGGGAGATCCTCCATCAGACTTCGGTCGAGGAGCACGATCCCGGGATCACAACATCGGCTCCGTCCTGATCAGCGTCAGATGATGGGGATGGAAAACAGGCCTCTTCACTGTTATTTTCGTGGTAGATGCTGTAGCGCACGCAAGACTACACAAACCAGGCGACTGTGAATACACTGAAGCGCGCTCACATACAGATACTGAATCTGTGGAATAATGCATTTAAAGCTCCCACAAAGCCACCTTCAGCCCTAGGCGGTGTGAGCAGTGGTCTATATGCTGTACAGTATGTCCTAGGCTAGGTTACATGGTAGCGCCTGTGTGTAGCATTCAAACAGTGGGCTTATATAAGGGCCACGGCTGCATTAGCGGCGTTATGATAACGGCTGCTCTTTATCCTCCCCTATTTGTGTCAGAGGGCTGCTTTTGTAATGTACCTACAGCAGTGTCTACTGTACATGTAAAGCACTGCAAATCTACTGAATATCTGACCTCTGATCCCCGCCGGACCTCTAACAGCAATAACCAATTCGAAGCGACAGGAAGAGAATTATGATGGCACAGAGAGCAATAAAAGTTGTAATATAAATTATGTGCAGGGCAAACAGGAAATCAGCTATAAAGTTTCAGTAGCAATATCAAAAATAGATCCTATGATTATTTATTGTATTTTCAAAAAAGAACCTCCTCTGATGTGTGAGCAGGGATTGCATAAGCCAATGTAAAGTTTTCCAACAGAATCACTGCACCAATCATTACATAATAAATTCTACTGTCTGCTAGTGAGGCCTCTACGGAGCTAATGTGTGTGAGTGCGTGGGTGTTTCATTGAGAGTGTACTACGTCTGTGTGCCTGTGCTGGACGAATACGGGGAGGCTTCATTTGTTTATAGAAAGCGCTGGATGGCTGGAGTTTTAGGCCACACAAAGGCGTATTAGAAGGACTGGGCCAGGCAGCGTGCACGTGTTTGAGTCACCAGCTTGCACCTGCTCCAACCAGCTGAGTCTTGAATGAGCATGAGCACGGACAGACACACAAACACACACACACAGGGAAAGGAAAGATTAGAGCGTCCTGTGTAAACTACCGCTAGTAAACACACCAGCTCACACATAGAGCGAAGCATCTGGGGGGGTGAGGACTATTAACAGGTCATTTTATGGCTTGCTTAACATTCATTTGGGTTAGGAGCAGTTCTTACACCCATGGATCTCATTACTTCAATTTAAATTAGGAAAACATAACCAAAGTCCACATTTCAGGCCTGTATCAATGAACCTTTCACTACAGGGTCAAAATCTAGGACAGAAATCATAAGCGTCTGAGCTGTGTTGTGTTTCTTTTTAAGACTCTGCAACATGAAAACTGGCTTATTTTTGGGTCTTAGTTTACCAAAAATAGGACTTATTAAGGTGGCCCATATGAAATGCATGAGCTTGCATTCTGGGGTGTTGTGTCCCGGTCTAAAAAAAAAAAAAAAAAACTTCAAGAACTCCTTCCTCAGTAGCAGCAACATTCAGTGGAGCTAATGTTTCATTATCTGAGCATGTTAGTTTAGCAGTTGAACTTTAAGCTCAGGTTGGCCAAAGACACTAGGTTCAGGAAAGCGAGAGAGTTTGGAGTTGATGAAAATACTGAATAGACAGACTTTGCTCGTGCCTTGGAATCCACAGGGGGGAAACTAGATAAATGAGCTTGGAAGAAGGGGAGCTGGGCATCTTTTCTTTGCCTGTGACCTCTGTGACCTGAACCCAGACAAGGCAGAGAATGGATGGAGGGATGGATTAAAAAAAAACTTGGGAAATATGCTTTCACACTGAGAGTTATATAAGAAGATAGATGGCACTCTACTGTCTGTATACAACATGAAACCTAGAGCCAGCAAGTGTATTTCCCAAAATGTGGAACTATTCTCTGAAGCCTCCTTAGTTGTGACGAATCATAACAAATTATTCATAACTGGACCAACAAGTAAAAACCTTTCTGCAAAGTTTATGGGGGATGACTTTGTTTATTCCACTTTAATTACTAGCTGCTACAACATTGCTGTTGAAATTGAATTGAGCTAATAAGTGATCATGCAAACAACACTAGCTATTTTACGACAAGTGTGTTCATTGATATCAGAAAAGTAGGAGGAGACATCACACTCTTAGTCATCTTTAAAAAATCAAGTATAGTTGCATGAAAGGGTTCTGTCATTAAAATAATGATAGAAAATTAAGTAACCAAAGCACAAACAAAATTACAAATGAATTTATCAGTTACATTATTGTTTCATTAACTATATTTATTAACTAAATTTCCTCTCTCCATCTCATTGATGGTCAGAGCTTGTCCTGTAAGCTTCCTCACCTTGCTGCCTGGCTTTCCTGGATGCCTAAATGCCTGCAGGCCTTGCCGCCTGTTTAGATGCCTGGCTGCTTGCCGGCCACTGCAGAAAGCTGAATGTCTCCACTATTAATAGTCCAACAAACAGCATGAGGGTTCTCACGCTTGGAGTGCAATCAGCTTGAGATGACCTGGTGCCACGTTCCACCTTTTAGCAACCGGCCATTCAACGCAGCCTTGTAACTGTCTCTGCCTTTCTCTGTCCAGGTATCTCTCTTTCTCTCTCCTGCTTTCAGTCTGTCTCTCACTGCACATGTTCACAGACTTAAAACAGGAGATACACTTTGGATTGTGCCAGGCTCTCATACAAAAACACACAAAACTAGACTTGAACAGCAGATTCTGTGTCACATGTTTGTGATTGATTTAGCTGATTCACACATTATCCACAAAGTAAGACCTAGCTGGCGTAGCCTCGTCAGTCTCCGAGCACGTGGTGTGAGAGCACCACCGTACAGAGGACAGATGTCTTCTTCTCTGACCTTTCAGGGTTCAACAATCACAAAACAAACCATGAAGGAAGAGAGAAAAGGCACCACACCTCACTATCTATAGTATCCACACTGACGCAGCACCTGTCCCACAGCCTTCCCTTTACAGTTCCAAACATCAGTAACAAATATATTCCCTGTTTCTGTTTAGTGTGCTGTGCTGGATTTGTCTCAACTGTATCATCGCGCTACCCCACCGTTTTTGAGAGATCCATTTAACATCAACGCTGCCAGCTACTCTGCAGCAGGCACATATGTTCCTGAGAAGCACTAGGCTTCCCTCAGAGGGTCAGATGCTGTATATCTTCCTCTACATTGACTCTACTCAGGGTGGATGGGGACGGGGGATGGGCAATAAAAGTGATAAAGTGGCCTCTTCTCTGTGCCTCTCGCTCTCACGTTTCTACTCTCCGTGCCCTCGTTGGCTGAGGCTACCTTTTGCATTTTTCTGTTTATCTTTATCTCCTTTCGTCTGTTCTCCCCCTCCGTAACCTACTATTCGGCTCTATGTGTATTTTCTATTGCGTTGCGTTGGTCTCATTGAGGCCACTCTTGCACAGCATGCTGGGAGGCTTATGTAACAGCAGGCCAGATGTTGTAGTGCTGGAGCTGTGATTGGGTTCTGTTCAGTCCAGGATCACTATTCGCTAATGTTGCAATCATATACTTTTTCTACTACATCACATTTTTATATACACTTTTACACTTGCAAGTTGGAGTATAAACAATGCTTTCTCTAGCTGGGGATTTGAACTGTTGACCTTAATATACGAGGTATCTGCTTATGATTTTACCAGTCAAACATTAACTGCTTGAATACAGTTAATTATCAAAAAATTACAGCAGCTTGAGGCACTGTTGACTAATTATTTAACACATACAGTAGAAAGGGATCGCCCTGCGCTGCAGTGTGCACATTAATATACATTACTATAAATACACAACCTCCATTGTACTAGTTAATGCAACCTACTTCTCATTCTAAAATATTTTCCTACTGTCATGTTTCGCCAAGGGCATTTCAAATTGCACAGCCAGGGGCAGGAAAATCCCTTCAAACTTTGCTTGAGGGATAAAAGCCCAGAAGAGAATAAAACCTATGCTGACGAATGCAGATGTTATTTAGAACAAAGCCCTGAGAGACAATAGAGGCCGATGCTCTGCTGTGCCATGCAAGAGAATAGCAGGCTATGGGAGATGGCAGGCTGATTGCTCTGTCAATGGGGACTGGGGCTGTCATATCAGCAGCGAGACCTGATAGCATCTCAGACGTCAATGTCTCTCCTCTCATTTTCTCTCTGATGTTCTCTCTCCTCCTTTCCTGTCCTCTCTTCTCCTCTCGTCCCTTCTCATTTCCTCTCCTCTCTCCCCAGCACTAACCTGCCCTGCGCTCTCCTCTCATCCTGCCCTCTCGTCTCCTTTTCTGTTCCATGTCAACCTATCCTCGTGTGCCCCCTCCTCTCGCCGCTAATCCCATGAAACAACCAAAACCGACAATGAACTGATTCGACTGACAACTTTTGCCTGAAAGCCTGATTGACCCTCCTCTATGACGTATACCTGTATCGTTGTCCAAAAACTATTAAAAACACATCAATGAGCTGCGCTGTTGTACTCGGTGACATTTTCTTTTATTAACCTGAAAATAAGCACTGTAGTTTATTTTGAGTCGGTCGCACATGCACTGCACTGTTGCCATAAATATTCTCAAGCTCACCAACCCCTCTGATAAAAATAGTCCCCAACAAATGTGTATTTACTCCAGTTTGATTGACGTTTGCTAAAATTACCGCTCCCAGGTGAAATAACCCAGCCTTTTAAAATGTGCATAATTCAATATTTTTAGATGAACAATTGGTCGAACGGCTGTGTGTAATGTGAATGTTGTTTGCAAAGTCAAACCCGCAGAGAAGTATCACACAACACTGCTGTTCCACTCGGCTCTGTGCAGCATTTAAGCGTCTTTCAGCGCATTGTTTTGGTTTTATGGTCCACAACTTTACTGTTTGGCTTCAGCCTCACTGCTCTCATCAACCTTGTGTCTCCTTCTTACCCATAAATAGTGCCCTATGCTTTAAAAATGAATCCACTTCTGGCATGTTCTTATAAATGGGTTTGGGTTTGAGTGTCACAGACAGGGCAGGGGAATCAAAAAGCACTGAGAGAAAGACTGACATGGTGTTGTTTAGGACACCAGCTGTATCCTATAAAGAAAACAGTAACACTGCGATTCAATATCACGTTCTGTAGTATATTTAACCTACATTTAGACACCTTCAGCCAACTGGGGAGCTATACAGTACAGGATAAAACAGAAAAGGCAAATGAAGAGCACCGTGCTAGAGGCAAACTGACAGATCGTATAGGTTAATGGCTGAAATGTATAAAAAGATGGATGGATAGGAGAGCACCAAAGGACCTCGACACTAGAGCAACGCAGCTACGCTCCCATGATAGCGCAGCTTATGAGCAACTTGTAAATATATAATATCGTATATTATATATCATTTTAATGATGGCGATTGTGTTCTAACCAGATTCCCCATGCAGCTGAGCCAAACTACTTGACAACATGCCAACCTTCCATAACCAAAACACATTGTTACTTTAATTGGCATGATGATGTATTCATTTGGCGTGCGTTCTGCTTTATAGAGTCAAGACAGCATCCACTCTTCCACTTTCTCTCTCTCCCTCTCCCTCTCTCCCTTGGGGAAAGTGATGGGGGATGGGAGTCTCTGGAACACTCATGACAGAATCTGCTCTTTGCATGGGAAGGCGAGCGAGCATGGGTGAGTGAGCTAAGGGAACAAGAGTAAGGCAGAGAGAGAGTGTGTGTACTGTATATTGTCCAGTGGGAAGCTTCTGAGCATTGCCTCGCCTCATTTCACAACCATAGGTCTCTCTCTCTCTCTCTCTCTCTCTGTTTTTTTTATTCAAATTTGCTTTATTGGCATGAACACAACTAAGTACAGTATTGCTACAGCAGACTGTACAAGGTTTGCAATTGAAGCATAACTATTCAGACTGTAAGAGAACTACACTATATTGCTGCACTAAACACTACACATCATACTGTACATTATACTATATTCATGCATACTATATTATACTGATACACAGATGCAATCACATTTTGAAGGAGCTCAATGCAGTTTCAAGTGTTGTCTCACTGGTGTTCTCATATTTTGCTGCTTCCACAATTACAGTTTTCTTTTTCTGGTCTGAGAGTTTTTTAAATTCTTGGTATTCAGCTTGGTGTTGGTAAAGAATTTGCCTCTCCTGTCTTCATACAGGCTACAGTGTACCAGGAAGTGTCGCCCTGCCTCTGGCTCGTGTTTGCAGAGCTGACACAGTGTGTTTTCTTTGGGTTGCCAGGTTTGTTTCTGTCCACCAAGCTGCGGTCACTTCATCTGTATTTAGTTATGGTCTTTTCAATCAAAATTTTAACATTACTTAACAGATTAATATCAATAAAATTTTGATTCTTAGGCCTCTATAATGTGTGTGTGCACTCTACCACTGCTACTGTCTCAGAGGGCCCGAGATCCCGCTGTACAGCCTCCGGGGACACAGGGCTTCTCTGTAGCTCTAGCCCCAGCTGGTACACTGAGCTCTCTAGCACTATCAGATAAATGACCAGGACAGGGGGGGACGAGGTGTGTGAGTGTGCATGTGTGTTGGGGGAAGGTGGGGGGAGTAACAGAAAAAGGAAATGGGATGTGATCAATCAAAGCTAATTCTAGGTCAATGCTCTTCATGCTGAACACACACACACACACACACACACACACACACACACACACACACACACACACACACATACATACATACATACACCAACCCCCTACACTTCATGCTATAGCTGTGTTACATGCTAACCAGGTACATAATTTCTTTTTCCAAATCATTGTGGAGAGAACTGTTAGAGGATGGGTCAATCAAAGTATACTGTTCATAAGAAACCGGATGATTTTAAATTAGGATCATTAAATAATTTAACTCCTTTAATTATCATGTAATTGTTGTATGTACAACAATTCAGTTACATGATAATTCCATTTATAATTAAATGTTCAAATGAAATAATGAATTGATTCTCATCACTATGACCTCCCAGTGTACAGTGTAGTACAGTGTAATACTGTAATAGTGTAAACAGGGATGATGCAGTACTGTAATAGTTACAACAGTCCACATAGCAATAAGATAATGTTTAAAATAGAGCTGGGAAAAGAGAATGAAATTAAAGGGACACTACACCAATTCTACATATTGAGATCAGTTGCCTTGTTAGAAAGAGTATTACAGCCTGTGAGTATAGTCGAATCATGTGTTCTGTGGCTCTAGAGAGTTTTCCAAAGTCTGACAAGGATAACTCTGAAAATGTCATCAGATGTTTAACAGAAAGTTTCCGTTACAAACTGGGGGCTAATTAAAAGACATGCGCTTTCATCAGGTATGGTAAGGTATAATAAAAAGACTCTATGAAGTTGCATTGAAGTTGGTATTAACTGGTATAAACTCAGGATATCTCAATCTCTGCTGCTTAGATTTTGCCCATGTTTCTCATAAGCGTGTATTGTGTAATAAACAAGTGTAGTTGCTGATCGATAATAATACAGCAGCATAAATTGAAAATAGTGTAAAAGTCAATATTAAATTTCAAAAAACATTTTCAATTTTGGAGTCATTTCTGGGATTAAAAAAATAAAAAAAATAAAATCTGCTGATACACATCATGTTCCCAGATACAGGACACAGACAGGGAACTCTGGGCATCCTTTGTCTTGTGCAACAAAAATGGGGGTGCCCAAACAGAGCCCTGGAATAGCAGCATCTCAGTGGGAGTCCCTTCTACAAGGCAGCCAGTATAATTAGCACTGTCAAAGGAGGTCCCTGAGCGAATGACACAGTCCCCCCAATTCATGAGCTGAGCACTGTCACGAGGAAGAGGGATATTTACTGGGATGCTAGTTATGTGATCCCTAAAGAGGAAAGACAGCTAAATAATCACTTTTGCGTCTATCACTCACAGACGTGTGTTATGATACTCGTCACCTGAAGGTCAAAGTTTCGCCATCTTTCAGTGTTGAGATAGCATGTGTGCGTTCTCCAATATCAGCTAATGCCCTTATAATACAGGTAATACTATATGCGGTGAGAGAAACAGAAACAGTGACAAAGCGTTAGAGGGTAGAGGTGTGAAAGACAAAGTCAGAGTTACCCCTCCTGACCCCCCTTCTCCTAGCCACCAAGCAGAATCAGGAAGCGGCCCTAGAGGACTGGAGGAACAGGGAGAAAGGAGAAGTGGAGCCCCGGGCGTTCTGTGGGTCACCCCATCACAGGCAGCTGATGCCTGCCTGTAGGATACACAGTGTCTGGGTGGGTGGGGGTGGGGGTCCCATAACCATCATTACTGTACTGCTCAGAGAGTCACTGATGCATGGAAAGCTAAGATAGCTCCAGTGGATTCAGTTTAAAGAACAAATGCACCTGGAGCAGTGTTTAATTGCACATGTTTTTGCAGAAATGTTAAGATTCTGAACTAAATGTTTGACTGCAGCTTCGATGAGCTTTCTAGGACAGAACTCTAAGAAGAGAGATATAGATATGTAGCCTTATGGACTTTAAGAAATCGATTCTCATTGGTGCTGCACATTTCCTACATGCATACACACACATACACAGGCCTGCTAAGAATGAGCAGGCTAAGAGAGAGTAGCTAATTACATGGGAGTCAGCAGCACTGGATTTCCATCCACGCTCTCTGTAGCACCTCCAGTGAGATGACAGCAAGTTGGCAAGCCCTGCAGCTGGAGGCTTCTCTCTCTCTCTCTCTCCTCCCTCTCTCTCTTCTCCATCCCTCCATCCTCCCAGGATTCCCTCTGTTAGATTACACACTTCGATGTTCAAACTGCCACTTTCCCTGAAAAGCCATCCAAGCCGCTGTGGGATTGGACCGTGACTGCGACAGCACGGATGCACAGGCTATAGGGTTTGGATGTTGCAGTGTGGGTGTTTGTTTCTGACGCTGCTGGAGATGCTACCAACCATCCAATGACAAGTTAATCCACTGCAGTTGTACCTATGCCAGGGCTGAGCATATTAACGCTGCTTTAGGATATGTTATGCTTGTGTGATTCATAGGTAAAGGAAGTGGGGATTTACTGTTTTGATGACTCATGATGAGTCACCTTGTACATATAGGAAGAACACAGTAAAACTAACCACAGTCTTTGATGTGTGAAATATTGAAAGAAAACTACTATTAGGGCGAAAAGGGGTCAAGAGGTCTCCTGCACACCAGAATGTCTCAAACACAACAAAATGGTGGCAGCCAGCCGTTAATATTAACTCCATGTCTTTTGTCAGCTGCTAAGCGTCTGCGGTACAGGCCTGCTGGCGAGATAAAACCCCAGGTAACCAAGGCATGCAGGAGAGAAGCCATGCTGGAAACATAATTCTTATGCAAATCAGCACGCAAGCAATCGATACAAAGGACTCTTTGACCGCCCCATGTCTTGTGTGCTTTCAGCTTTTGTGGCCTGCAATCAGAGTTACCCAACATTATGGCGAGACAGTCAGTCAGTCAGTCATGTCCCTCGCAAAGAAACAGCACTCTTCTGCCCATGCTCAGTCATGACAAGGCTTTGACATCACTGTCAGACTAAGAGTGACTAAAACTGACAATCCCCTTTACCTCAGAGAAAGAGAAATAGGAAAAACACTCAGCTATTGGGGGGGAGGAGGGGAGGGGGTGACAGTGGAAAGTGGAGGGAAGGCAGAAAAGGCCTGGATGATTCACACAGCACGCACCGCAGCGGCTGAGGTAGCCGTGTCTTGGAGTACATGAGTCATGTTTCTCATGCAGCAGCGCTATAGGTAGGGACCGCACAACTTTCACTCCATTTGGAACGCTGCCTCGGTGCAAATATTTACCTGATGATGGGAAACAACAGCTCTAATGCCTCTAAAAGCTCCTAGTGATAGTGGTACACATCTCTTACACTAATGTCAGCTGCCACGCTGGGAGGCTGCAGCAACAGCAAAACCTGCCAGAGATCTGTGGCAGAAGATTGGATGGCTTTACTCATCAGATATTGGATAAAATGTGGCTTGATATTGATGTCAAAATAATCAAAACACTACATCTCCTGGCTTGTGAGCATACCAGCATGTGCAGCCTTTCCAGTGAGGAAGGAAAACTACAACAGGATGGGACATTTAAGGCCACCCTCTCCTCTCATTAGCCTGGCTTTTCTAAGAAGCTCAATCTTTAATTAACAGCACATCAGCTGAGTGTGTTTTTATGAGTGTAGCACAGTGAAGCTGAGTTACGGCTCTTACAGTAAAGGTTAAAGCGACGATGGCGGAAACAGTCCGGTCCACCTTAAAAAAAACTAAAGCCCTCCAGTGGACAGCTCCGTGGTGCTGAAACAGCTCCGAGCGACATCTGTACACAAGAGGAGGGGGGAGGGGGGATGAGGGGGAGGGGGGGTTACAGGATCTACTTTAACGTTGAAATCACACACACCCAGCGTGCGCCATCGCCACAAAGGACACCTTAAATGATCTTTCCGCTGTCATATTGTGTAATCTCGGTGACGTTGGCGGGGAAAGGTTAAGCAATTTTTTTGGCGTGCTTTTTACGTGAAAATGGCGGCCGTGGCTGCCAAACCCAGCCCATGACAGTCCAGCTGTAGTGCAACAAAGTGGCAGGAGTGGATGCCGCATTATAAATGATAGTCAAATATAAGAGGTAGGGGGGGTTGGGAGGGGGGGATTACGGGATGAGGTGAGGGGGAGATCCAGCTCACCTCCGGTCCCATCTTCTACTAGTTTAAGATGTGAAGAGGCAACATGATCCAGCATCACACACACATAGTAAAAACAGCACAAACTATTCCACCAGCACCCACCAGCCTCCCTCTCTTACTTTAGCATCGACTGTTCCTTCGCCTCCTCCTTCTTCTGTCGGTCCATGACACCGAGGATGATCTTCCTCTCCTCCTCGGTGAGGTGGCTGAGGTCCGGCATCTCCGGCATGGCGCCGGCCGCCGAGGCAGCAGCGGCGGCGGCGGCGGCTGGGCCAGGGCCGCCCCGGGGCCCGTGTGGAGCAGACATCTTTTACACACACAGCGGCTACAATAAAAATGAGAAAAAGCAGCGTCAAGCATTCTGGGGGATCATTTTCTTACATTTCATGCTGTCAGATTTCAAATGCACGGCCGGGTTTTGGCTGGAGGCGCCGCGGCTCAGAGACATGGCATGACATCTGGGAGCTGGGGAGCATCGTGCACACACACACACACACACCGTGCTGCAGGAATAAGCATGAAAATGTGAAGCACGGGGCTTGATCCTCATCTATGAAACGCTCATAATGGAGAGATCAAATAGGCTGCAGCCGAATGAGTTGATTTGCAAACGAGGGAGGAGAGGAAGAGGAGGGAGGGAGGGGGGATCAAAACACTCTGTTGCAGGCTGGACATTTACACATGAAAATGCCTGGAATAGAAAAAAACACTGAAGATTAGAAATAGATGGCCTTAAAAGAAGCCAGAGAGCACAAGGCTGCAACCTTCAGGTATTCCAAACACAAGCCATCCAGGGGGTTGAAAAAAAAGTAGAAAAATACAGAAAAGAAAAACAACTCTTGCCTTTTATTTTGCAGTCATGTTAAATCCTGTCTAACCCATCGCTGCCATCCTTTAGAGAAGCTTCACTCGCATGCTGGGATAAAAAAAAGGTGCCCGGCGCGTCCTTGTTTGTTTTCCTCTTTTTTGTGTGTGTGTATGTGTGTGTGTGTGTGTGTGGAGCCCTTAACCCTCCTCTGTCACTCCGGTTAGCTCGCTTTCCTCCAGGTTGGTAATTCTTGGAGATTTCTTAAATGCACAAAAATGGATGCAATGAGAGAGAGAGGGAGAGAGAGAGAGAGAGAGGGAGAGAGAGCGAGAGAGCGAGAGAGAGAAAAAAATCCAGAGAGGAAGAAGAGGCGGAGCGATGGAGACACGTAGGAGAATAAAGGCGAGAGGACGCGCTGGATGTTCATTGACAGCAGGCGGACGGCAGCCAGGGAAACCCGGACTGGATCCGAGGGCAGCTGGAGCGGATCTGTACCAGGAAGAGCCTGATGCATATTTCATAAGCAGATCATGAGCACTGAGAGAGAGGGGGGAGTGATGTGATGAGGATAAATACACAAGTCACAATAGCTGTGTTTGCATCTGTCAAGTGAATTTGAAGCAAACTTTTTAAATGCAGCAAAAAAGGTGAACTTTTCTGATGCAAATAAAAATATGTAGATGGAAACACTGCTGCTGAGTGTTAGCGCAGGTGTGGCTGTGGTTTCCGGTCAGTCATGTTTATATTCAGTGGACAGGACACACCAACTCTGTTGACAGCTGGTGTGCGAAATCTTGTGATGATAAATATAGGAAAATTAATTAATTAATAATGATAATAATTAATTACACAAGGCCTGTCAGACTTGATGGTGCACTTCAATGTGGCAACAAGATCATTTTTAAAGAAAATGTAAATGTTTTCCACTGATTGGAAATGGTGATGGAAATTTTTTATTTCCTGACGTTCCAAGGATCAAACAATCGGTCAATTAATTGAGAAAAAAGCAGATTAATCAATCATGAAAATAATTGATGGTTGCACCCCAATACAAACAATGTCCCAATGAATTAAAAACAACAGTGGATTACGGGGTCACTGAAAAATGAAGAAATTCCACTAAAACTGAAGACTGTCACATTTCACTATATAAAACAACTGCTTGTAAATAAACAAAACTGAGTTTTATAGCAGCTCCAATGTGCACTAGTTTTTGATCACAGCGTTTCACTCATGAGGTGACTTTCTCATCTCTGACTCCAGAACAAGTCCCTCCTTATGATCCCTGACCATTTCCCAAAGACAGCTCTCTCTCTCTCTCTCTGGCTGCAGTGCTGATAGGATTTGAAGGACAACATTAAGAGGATAGAGCCTCTAGCTCATTAGGGCTGTAAGTAAATTAGCACCTTTGTTGTGATCTGCTGCAACAAGCTCATGATTTCTTTCAAATGATGTTTTCACAGCCAAAATTTTGTTTAGAAGTTTATTATAAATACACATCCGCAAATAGAGTGTCGGTCCCATATACATAGAGATTATGAGATTGGTCTGCACTAAAAATGCTACCTAGCCCATAGGTAAATAGATATAGTAGATCTGATGAGGATAATGGGGGGAAAAAAGTTTCATTGCTGTTTCTGCTGGTAAACCAAAACATCTTGCTCTCTTTCAGGCTGGTTATTTTACAAACTCAGGGTTAAATGTCCAGTAAAAAAAGCCAGAAGTAAACTTAAAATGTCACAGCATTAGGGGGAAAAAGTAGAAAACAACCCCTGTCTCAAATGTTTCTTAAGGCATCAGTATGCTTTGAAAAACATGTTTGTCAGATTGTTTGATATTGATAATTTTTGTAACTTACTGAAATATTAGGAAATCACAGCCATTCTATGGAGCGATTGGCCGGGTGTGCAGTAGAAAATAAAGGAGGGTTTGAACTTTACTGTCAAGCTCGCTTTTGTCAGAGCTACTTTACTTGATCACTTTTCATGTGTACCACCAAGTGCAGCACCATGACGGACTGGATAATGGAGAAACTGTCCACATTAGCCCTGTTTGTACGATTTACCATGTTGAAACTACAAAAGACACAGACTTCTTGAGAAAGATCATGGACACAGCCAGGAGGAGGCCATGACAGCAAGCTTCTTTAACAGGCCTTTGGCTGTGTAACAGAACACTTTTGTCATTTGAAGCATACTGAAACCTTTTTGTTGTCTCTGGTAGTTTTAATAATCAAGTGTAGCACATTTCTTGAAAAAAAAAGTAATAAAAACACAAGGAACATTAACTACTGCAAGTAGGTACCAAATCACGTCACATTCTTTAAACATTGGATGAATTTAATCTGTTCTTAATTTGAATTGTCGTAGTGGATCCTGTGATGAAAAATGTAAACTTGCTCAAAGTGTATGGTTAGTTGTTCAAATACAGGACCCAAATAATAAGAACAGAACAGAGAGAAAGAATACTTTAAGATTTGTATTGTATGTGTGTATAGTCTGTATCCCTGTACTTCAAACGATGCAGAACCGGTCACATGTCCTTCCCACAACTGACAAATTCAAACTTTTTTTATTCTTAAGTGAGAGCAGTCTGAACATGTCCCATGTGGGTGTGATCTTGGGTTCCACCTGATCCCATGATGGCAGCCCCTCTGTCTTATCTTCTCTTCTCTTCTCTTCTCAGGCTCTGTCTATTTGACCACAGTCACAACGTGCTTCTCCTTCTCAGACGTCACAGGAACGGTTCCCGGTTTGCTGTGCTTGCGGACATTCCTCTCCCTTTAAAACAAAAGAAGAAGAGCGAATGACTCAATCTGCTGGTGAGAATATCCAGGAAATGATAGAGAGAAGAGGGAGGGAGAGATCAGCAAACAAAAAGGAGGAAGAGACTGAATATGAGACTGTTGACCTAACACCTACGTCACCGACCACACTAATGTACCTTGAAAATAATGCATAGTAAATCATTCACAGTCCAAACACATGTCTGACGTGTCAAAATGAAGCGAGTTAAAAAAAGCCTCAGACTGAGCTATGAATCACTGGACAGCAGAGCAAACTAGGACAATCAATCCACCATACGAGCTGTAAATGAGTATGTAAGGCCCATTGAGACCATGTCATAGAGGCCAGTCCCATCTGTGAGATTTTCCATTAGGCTGGTGTGACTGCATGGGTCAGACACACCCTGGCAGCAGCCCGAATCACCATCACCTCTACATGGACATAGAGGGCACGTCATGCCATTCCTATAGGAAGAATAATGAACACATACTTCCTACGGCGAGCCTCTTTCATGATCCTCATCTCCTTGCTCTGGTGGTAGATGTTCTTGGGGAGATGTCGGTGACGGGCGATGCGTCTGATCTGCGGGTGGTGCTGGAACTTCTCCTTCAGCTTCTGATTGTAGTTTCTGGCCTCCTTCTCTCTGGGGGCCATCTGCATGACACGGGAGAGGACGAGTTGGTTAGATAAAAATTGGATAAAAAGAGAAAGGGGGGGCTGATTTTGGAAACAGCAGTTAAGAAAATATTCTTACTTCTAAGTCCATTTGGTAGATGTTCTGGTGCTTTTGATAATATCACATGATCTTCATCAGCGCATTTGCCCAACTGTCATGGAATTGTAAAAATCTCTAGTTTTTTTGAAGCACTTTCAAGACTTCTCATCAATGTTGGCTTCAAAGCTAAGACTGAATATTTTGTTCTTGACCACTTCCATGACAACTGGTCAAATCCTATCTGCTGATGAAGATAATATGATGCAACTGAAAGCAAACAGACCTTGTGTTGAGAGTATTTGGTCAACCACTTGGTTAAGTTTCAGGAAATGTCAAAGTTATTTTGTTGGGACAAGAAAACAAGACGGCTGCTGGGAGGAAAATAAATAAATAAATGGTCACATGCTTTTTTGGCCCCAATGTATGTATTTGTATGGATTGAACAAACATGATATAACATGTTAGTGAGATAGTTCAAGATGTGCAGACACTTTGTTTTTCTAGATCTTACATGTTGTGCTAACTCACACTACCTGGTCTTTCAGCATGGTCAGAGGAGCCAAGACAGTTTTAGATCACAGCAGCCTCAGGCAAGACTGTAGTTTTAATCAGAACATGTAAAATACTAATCCAATAATATTAAAACAAGCTCAGTGCAGTTTAAAACGGATCTTTTGACAGTAGCCATGTGGGAAGTCAAACCACAGAACTGCTCAAACTGTGTGACCCCCTCTCAAACTGGACATCAAATCACAACTGATTTGGCAGAAATTTGGCCAGACTGTAAAATGACTCTGATCCAATTCACAGTTTAACATCAGGCTTATTTCATACAGTGTCAGGCTTAAAAAGTGCTGGTAGGCAGACTTTGCTACTTTTTGACAGAGCCAGACTTCCACTCTTTGTGCTAAGATAAGCTAACTGACTGCTTGGAACAGCTTCATATTCAATAGACAGACATGAGAATGGTATCAATCCTCTCATCGAACACTTGGCACAAAGCAACTTTCCCAAAATGTTGCTTCTGAGAGATAACAGTCATAATTCAGATGGCCACCATACATTCTTTTCAGTTAAACATTGGTCATTTTAGGCATTTGAACTAACGAACAAGGCTGTTGCTTTTCTAGTGAGGACTGTCTCTTTCTACGGCTCTAAGGCAACAGAGGATGACCCTTGCTGGCTCTGCATTTCTGAATTCCCCCATTCCCCCTGGAGATGAGTCAGTGGCCTTGTTCCAGGCACTTATCTTGTAAAGTTGTACTTATACCTGTGGTGTGTACGTGAATTACATCATTTATAGCACTGTTGGTCAATGGTGAGAGAAGTGTCATCTGAGGTGTTTTCCTAAATGACTTGATTCCAGTAACGGTGAGTATTTCCAGTAGACGCCTGTGAGGCTCAAGTTTGTTGCTGACCACAAGATTCACCAAATCTACTTAATGACCTTTTACAACTTAAATAACCCCATACACGTTTAGAAAGATGCATTTTGCATTCAGCTCATGAGGTGTTTTGTTAATTACTGACAGTAACCGTGTGCTGTCTTACATCATAAAACGTTGGCCGGTACAGTAAGCAGTAACTTCATCTCCATAACGTGCTCATTCAAAACAGAATCAATGTCTGTTAAAAAGTGAAGACACCAGCTCAAAAACATCCCTCCCTCTCTGTCTCCCTAATAAAAACCAGCAGCTCCTCGGACTCGTCTTGGCTGAGGCTGCCCTCCTCGAAGGCTTTTATTCTAATTAAAAGCAATGATTTGTCTCAGATTCAATTTGGTGGAGAAGAGCCGTGAGACGCTGATCCTGTTGGACTAAACTAATTCCCCTGGATACACACATGGTTAGCCTGCTGTACACTGTTTGTATTATCTCAACAAGATGAACATGAGATAGCAGAGGATGGTGCTTCGCTTTGATTTTGTTTGGATAGTGGGGCTCATGTGATCTCTACTTATTTAGCAAAGACGATAATAGAAATAATGGATTCAATGGGTTTATAAATACAACAGAGGCATCACTTCCGAGGGTACTTTTGAACTAGCACAATGCACCATGGTGACAAAAAGCTTCTGAAGAAGAGTGAGTGCAACATGGAAACAACCACTACAAAGCTGGAGACACTATGTGAAAAATAGCTGGAATATTACTGCTGAGACTGAACGGCCAATACTACTGTCATCTTTTCCATCCAAAAGTTGACCGACCTCAGGGACCTGAAAGGTTCCTTCGGCCTGTTCCACCACAATCGCAACTCTATTCGAGACAACTATTTTTCACACGTCATTTTTGCATGCAACTATACAACATGCATACAACAATGATCGTTGGTCAATCTGTCTTATGCTTTCTTCTGTACCTCAATGTTGATGTGTCAAAGCACAGTGAACAAAAAAACGGTTTGTGGCTGCAGACATTTTTAAAATCGTGGCTGAATTAAAATACTCTGAGTACTCGACCCAACATGGCAAAGGAAGCAGACATGACCAGGTGATATAACTGCTGCGAAAGCAGACTGGACAGAGTGCAGGCAGTGCTGTGAGGTTACAAGCAGCCACAGACAGAGTGGCATAGATCGAGGAGGTGTCACTATCACTTATATCATACTTCAGATGCTTGTTCTGTCCAATCAAAATTATGCCATTGATCTTTGGCTCATGGTAGAGAAATGAGGCAGTCTCTCAGTCATAATGACACTGAATCCACCAAAGTAATTGCTGAGACCTAGGAACACAGTGACAAGTCTGACAGCAAGAAATACAAGCAGTCACAGTTACATAGGTGATACAGGTTAGAAACAAGCCAGATTGTCTAAACCCCTTGTTTGGAGGTAAAAGCAAAACTGAGCATGCATGAAATGTCAGTAATAAAAGGAAAACTGTAAAACACACAACTACTCCAAGTAAAGCAAATTCAGGTTGAACCAGAAGTCACTCTGTACTGTACAACCTGTGTAAAGGAGAATTACAAGTTTGAAAATTTAATAAAAAAATCTTCTGGTATGGAGTTACAAAGAAATGAGTTCATCAGAGCTCTAAGGCTTGGTCAAGCTGCACTGTGGGTGATGTAGGCGCCGGGTTTTGAAAAAGGAAGAAGAAAGCGTGGATTAACAAAAGATGCTATCTCTGGTTCTGCTGCATCAATTTTGCATCTTTTCTTACACAGTCTTACATATGAGTATCTGATGTTGTTACACCTGCGAAATGCTTAATTGGTGGAGTACTTTGTCTGAGTGCTGATGTTTCTTGCACATTTAGCCTCATTCCACTTGGCCAGGTCAAACATGTCTTAGGAAGAGATACACTTGTTTCAAATCAATACAGCAGTGTTTGCTGGCAGTGTAATGGCTCAAGTTTCACTCGCAAACAACAAGCTTAAGCTTCAAGTGCACATTCTTCCATTTTAAGTGTGCAACTACACTGACTGTCTATTGGGTTCTGATACAGGTGACCACACAGCAGTGCTGTGGCTGTGCTGCTTTCACTACGCAGCATGTGCAGAAAGGTTGTTACCCTCCCTGACTTCTTTTTAGCAGTGCCACATGTTCCCCGATGACAGTGAACAAGTAAGTAGAATGATATAATAATATAAAACGAAGAACAAACCTACAAAAATAACACCAATTTGTAACAATCCCCAATTATTCTTTAATGATCGGAATGACTGTAAATACTTTAATATTGTTCAAAGGTGGCACCTCTTCATTTTGATCAATGGCACTGACAAGTCAAACAGCACCACAGCACATCAATGTCAATCAGTTCAAACTTTTCAAAAGGATTCAGTTGGCTTTCCAACCTTAAATCAATGGGTAGTGATGAGACGAGGTTCCTTGAGCAGGGGAAATAAATTTCACTCCACTGAAAATAAACAGGAGCTGATTGATTCAACATGTTTTAGGTCTTGGCCTAAAATACGAAGGGTCTAATTTACGCTGGAGTCAAAGGTCACTGTAAAGTTATGAGAAAAGAGTGATGTGCGGCAGCGGACAGAGAAGTCCCAATCAGTCCAGTGTGATGCCTTCAGACATAGACAAAGCCTCGATTCAGCATTTCAGCATTTCTTGATAATTAAAGACCCTTTCAGTACAACTTGATTGTTAATGCTTCATTATGTTCAGAGTGGCCCGCTTTAAGTGATTGGCCGATTTAAACTGCTGATAGGAGCAGCCCTTGTCTGATCTCTTTAAGTGCAAAGCTTGCGAATAAATCTCCTCTTACACAGTGACAGTAAAACAAGTGCCAAAAGCGGGCCAATTTTCCACTCTGAAGCTGCATTAAGAGAATAAGCAAGAGTGAATCCGATTAGGAATGAAAGATGGCTGTTGGAGATGGCACATGAGATGCCATTGATTTTTATTTTTCAGCCATAACTGGGATTTGGGGCATTGGAACAATTCCCAGCATTTTACAGGAGCTTTATATGACTGCTGAGCATAACATAACTTTTTTAAGACCATCGTTTCTGCTAACACAGCCCATATTATCTGAATACAATACATGTGATGCTCATTAAATAAGATATTAAATGTCAGTGGAGATTAGTCTGGAAAAGGAAACGGTCTTTTAGTGGAATTTTTTGTTGGCCATTTGTCAAACAACTGCACAAGCCTTTGGAGTTTTTTTTTGGACTTCCACCTGCCACAGGAGTCGCTGTGCCAATTGGTACATTGTACTTATTGAGAGTGATTCTACCCTAAGTCAGCATCCATCAGGGCATTTGGCAACAGCGGCTCCTGGCATAGTCACCCACTCTTACCCTGCTGAGGTGGGCCCGGGGCCATGGCTGTGTCGAAGAATGCAGCTAACTCATAAAACAAGATCAGGTAAAAGACCGGAGGGAGATACAGTGTACAGTATATCTGACAGCTGAGGAAAAGACAGCTGTTGATTTGTACTGCCACTTAAATTGAAGCTGAAAATACAGGTGGAAGCAGGAATGATACAGAGAAGTTGAGGCAGGACTCACCACTCCCAGCTTCTCAGATGCATTGGCTTTCCACAGTCGGATGTTCATTTCATCAGAACCGCTCAGGATGTATTTGTTGTCTGCTGACCACTTTACGCAGATGACGTGCTGCATGCGTTTGGTGTGGTAGACTTCCCTAAATTTCAAAAAAGGAATATAAGTAATGAATAAATACGGCAACACAATGCCTTCAATAGCTGCTAACCAAAACCAACCAAAACAAGCATTTACACAGAAACAATCAGGAATACTATGCTGCCAAAACGCTCATCATAAACTTTTAATAATTTTGAATTGCAAACAACAGTCTCGCTTGTTAAAGTCTTAATGGAATGCAGTAGTTATTAATGTTATTGGCAATACATGTGCTTTTCCTGCAATAAAAAGGCAAAATGTCTGCTGTAATAAAGCTGTAATACTCCGGCCTCATACAGATGTGAATTTCCTCACTGTGGGACGAATAAAGGTTTATCTTATCTTATATGTTGTTTGTGGGCATTTGCTGAAACAACTGATGCAGTTGTTTTTCTTGGGAGGACAAATCATGGGTGAGGTGTGTTTGAACAGGATAGCCTTCTCCAAAAAAACTCCTGTGTTGAGCTACCAGGTCTGAGGAGCTCAAAAAGATTACTGACAGACTGGAGAAGGCTAGCAAAAAAATCTGGTGGAATAGCTTTCAGCTTCAAGGTATCTTTAGGGTGGATTTTCAGACAGCAGTGATGCAGTCTGGCCCCTAGTTACTGTAACAACAGTGTGGCTATTTGCTCTGGAGCCTCACAAATGAACAAACAACACTGCATGTACCATTACACTGCATAGTAACCAAACAATGGCTATGGTTTATGTGGTTGTGAAGGCCAGTCATAAGAATTAGCATCAACATATTAGCTTTTCCAACTCTTATCAGCCATGCTAGTCAATAGGCCCTTTTCACAGCAGACATTCTGACTTACAATAGTTGGAAAAACACAGGTGTTGCTTTATCTTTAACTTCAATATTAGTAAATGACTCAAAGGGTAAGATATGATCCAATCAACAAGGTCTGACCATGAATATATATATAGAGCAAAGTAAATATAATTAACTTTATAAAACCCAGAAGAAAAACTACAAATAGCATCAGCTCCATTAAAAAGAAAACATATACTTCTTACTCTAATGTGGCTCACTCACAAGAACAGAAATAGTGCTTGATTATGGACAAATAATACAATCACAGTAAACATATAATACAATGACAATTGTCATTTTTTACACTGGTGTTACTAACCTGCTGCGACCGGCGTCCTTGGGGAAGATGCGGATGGTTTTGTCAAAACTGGCAGATACAAACTCCCTCCCAGTGGGAGAATAGTCAACATCGAGCACTGCAGAGACATGGTCCATGTGCACTGTGACTGGCTGGTCCAGGTACCTCATGTCATATGTGTAGAGGCTGATGAGACAAAGAAAAACCAAAATTAGCCCTGTAAGTAAAATTGCGCTTTAGGGTACAGCACATCAGTAAAGCAATAATGGGACCATACATTAATCGCCCATCTGTTTTGAAGGGCTACTAATGGTGCAGAGGTGGACAATTTTAGATGCAAGGAACCTTCTATTTGAGCACGTGTGCAGGAGACCCCATTTAGTGTACAAATATTATCACGTGAATCACACACACTGTAGCAGTCAACTCACTTGTAGTCCTCATTTGAACATGTGAAGTAATAGGCTTCCATAGGGTTCCAGCACACTGTGTTACTCCTCATTGTCATAATAACCTATAGAAGAAAATGAAAACACACAGTAGATATAAATCATATCTTGTCATAGTGAAGAAATGGGGAAAGCAAAGGGTCTGTGACTGAAAGGTAGAGCCTACCTTTTTAAGTGGTGCAGATTCTCTCATGTCATACAGTACTATACTTCTGTCAGAGGCACAGCTTGCAAGAAGTTCAGTCTGTAGAGATACATAAATGGTTCACTTAAAAGATATGAGCAGGGTGGCAGATTTAAATAAGCCTGGCTATAAACACTTTAATGTGAGTTTGAACATGGACAAATTGTTAAGCGCCAAGTGTTCTTCACCCTGACAGGACAAGACCCATCTGAGTGAGATGGAAACACAGTGTCTAACCTCCACGGGGTTGAAGCGGACAGAGCTGAAGCTGTCTACGCCCCAGGTGAAAGAGCGGATTGGACTGCTCCTCTGCTCATCCCAGATGTCCACCTGCTGGCCACATGTTGCAAACACAGCCTCCTTCTGGTGATGGTCCAGTCCTGTGAAGACTGTCTGCAGAGGGACAAGAATAATTTTTGCTATTATCAAAGTGGGATTTTTCACTGACCCTTAAAAGGTCAGAGGTCATGGTCACCTAAAGAGCAGGATTTCTCTGTTATCATGATACAATCACAACTGTCTTTGATAATAACACTACACCAGATGCCCACTGATCATACCTTGCCCAGAATAGTGTTGAGTGGTTCTTCTTCTTCTCCGTAACCTGGCATCTCCATTTTCCATTGCTTGATTGTTTTGTCATCACCAACCTGTTACAGTCAGGATGCCAAGATATAAAACAGAAGTCGTATTAGAGAGCAGCTAATAAAAAAAGACTAAGAAAACTCTTGTCCGATGTCAAAGGGCGGCAGTTACCGTAAAGAAGGATGTTCCACAATAGCGAACAACCATTCCCCGGACAAAACCTTCATGCGCTTGGAGGGTGCGTACACATTCATGTTTGGTCAGATTCCACACTTTCACCTAAGGACCAACGTCAAGAATGAATGCATAACACTTATGAGTACTGTGTGCACAATGTCTCATTTTCAACAGTGTAATAAATGATGTTACCAGCTGAGGTAAAGTGTTTATATTTTGGCAGACAGTTACCTCCCCATCGCAGGAACCAGAGAGCAGGGTGGAGAGGCTCTTGGCGTGCTTGGCCATGCAGTTCACCCCATCTCGGTGTCCATCCAGAGCGGCCAGGAAAGGCTTGGCAAACACCCTGTCAAGCTTGGTGGCATTCAGAGCCCGGGTGTACTCTCTGCTCACCTCAAACGGGTGAAGTGCTGGGTCATAGTTTCTGGGGACTAACAACAGAGAGTGGTCACTCCTTAATGAGCTGTAAGGACATTACACTTACATAAATGTTGATATTGAAGTGAAGTTGATACGAAGAAGAAAAAATACAGATATAATATTTACTGGAATCGTTTTTTATAGCTATTTATACACATATTTAATTTACTTTTTATTCGTTTTATGTGCCTCATATGACCTACTGGACCTGCACATGTGCTAAATTTACAACTTTTATTCAGTGACCATAAATAATAGTGCTAATGTTGCAGATGCTAGTTACATGCACATAGTTGAAATGTATCCCATTTGCTACGTACTTTCTATCCAAGCTTACAGACAACGACAGAGATTCTCCTGCTATAAATGCACTGTCTTGTTTTTTAGCCACAAGCTAATGGTTTGTCAAATGTAATGGTCTGACTTGTCTCATTTAACAGACTGTGTGTGTGGTTGATGTTTGGCTAGCAGCACAACTAGCAAACTATGATTAGCCTGTCCGAGTTTAAAGTTTATAACTCACCTCGCTGAATGTCGAGTTTGGTCTCCCGAACATAATCATCCGGGTTCCTCGAGAGGACTTTAACTTTCATTTGGGAGCAGCTTGAAACACACACACCAAAAATGCAGGATAGGTTTAAGTTAACCAAGGGTAATATTATTAGCAAGCACCGGCCATGTGTTGATGAAGAAGAGAGTCGTTGGAACCGCGTTGCATTGTGGGATTCCCAGTCCTCCTGGTTGCGTCACTGACAAGTTGCCCGAAGCAGCTGTCAAGATGGAAAATTTTACAAGCGAAAAGCAGGAAACACAACAAGTTAGTCTAAAAACTACATGCTTTCATTTGTTACTTTGAGAAAAGCAAATGTTAGGAACGTCAGTTCATAGATATTATGGGGGTCTTCCTCAAAAGGGTTTAGTAAATACTAGAGGAAATAAGAAAATAAAATAAATACTTTTCAAACGTACCCGAGACCAACTTTTATGGTGTTTTTTATTACCTTGAGTTAATCAGTAAAGTCATTCAGACGTCTCGGGACACTTGTAACGAAATCCCATTCACCTTTGCTCATTATCGTAAATAATAGGCTCATTGTACTGTATCGTTGGTCTGATTTGGTTTTATTTTGAACGTTAGGACCGGAAGCGCTGTTCTTAATCATGGCGGCTTGACCTTTAGTTAATACTATTAGCAAGGTCGCACAGTGGCACTGCTGCTTGACATTTTGGGAAACGTTGCCTCAGCCATGGAAAGCTGCCGCATGTCAGAAACGTGGTTCACTTCAGTCAGAACATGAGCCAGTTTCCGGGAGTTTGTAGACCATATTTACGTTTTGCAGCGGTGTCAGTGAGCTGTCGTCTCAGTGGTATAAGTAAGACTTTAGCATTACCTCAGCTCGCCTTGTAAACAGAGCTAGCTGACAGGAGCTAGCCAAGTTAACTAGCAGTAAACATGAGCTCCGCTCCAAATCACGGTGCCGTCAACGTTACAGAGACACCGGTATCTGCTGTCTCACTGGCCGGACATGTCCAGCAGGTCTTCAGTCATGTGAGGATAGAAAACCTGGTGGCGGGACTGAGTGGAGGTGTGGTGTCAACACTGGTGCTTCACCCTCTGGATCTGGTCAAGATCAGGTTTGCAGGTACAGCATGGCAACATGTTTAAACTACTGATGATCTGATCTGATGGTCTGTTGTAACAATGTCATCTGCAATGCTATAGAGTTCTATGAAGTATGAATCTATTTGTTTGCCTTGAATGGAAACCTACGTTCAGAACTCCGTTTAGAAACGTTATACTTTAAAATTGATTTGCTTAATGGAAACAGCACCATGCTGATATGGCTTTTCTTAATCCCTTTTAAAAAATGTTGGTGTTTTATTACATTCGGTCGACATGACTTAACAAAGGTGTTTGATGTCCTTTCAATATAGTAAGTGATGGATTGGACTTAAGGCCTAAGTACAGTGGCATATTACACTGTATGAAGAGTATTTGGCACCAGGAAGGACTGAGAGGACTCTACCAAGGAGTGACACCCAATGTTTGGGGTGCTGGAGCATCCTGGGGACTCTACTTCTTGTTGTAAGTCAGCTATAAGCTACAAACCTCTTGGATCATGTCTGCATTATGATATTTTTCATGCATTGTTTTGACCTTTTAAAATGATCTGTAACAGCAACATGTCTTATTTCCCACACTGTCTGCCCTTACAGCTACAATACAATCAAAGGATACACGAAGGAGGGTCGTCAAACTGAACTGAGCCCCACAGAGCACCTGGTGTCTGCAGCCGAAGCAGGTTGGTCCCACATGTAACTGAACACTGCCGCCCTGCTGACACATTCACATAATCAGTACACAGTCAACAACAACAGCCAGATAATACTGCTCCGAGCTGGCCTCAGCAGACAGGAGGCAGATACAAATTAGTGCTACAGCTGCTTCTGTTCATTTTAGTCACCCAGGGTCACGTGGATCTGCTTCCTGCTGGCCAAATGAAGTCAGGGGCTGAAAGTTACGCTTCAGTAGGCTTTTAGTTAAGAACACCTGACCAGTACTGGGTAGGACAACATTGGCCTAAAAAACCCCTACATGATTTAATACAGAATGTGATCATTTACAAACTGTGTTTATTGAAAACAGTTTTACAAAGTGTTCCTGGGCCCATGTAGTAATATCCTTTATACAATGATGTGTTGGACAAAGTGGTGAACCTCTCTCCATCCTTGCTTGTGAACAACTGAGTCTTTCCAGGATGAACCTTTCATACCCAATCATGATACTATCACCTGTTAACAATGAACCTGTTTACCTGTGGAATGATCCAAACAGGTGTTTTTGCATCATTCCACAACTTTTGCAGTCTTTTGTTGCTCCTGTCCCAACTTGTTTGAAACAAGTTGCTGGCATCAAATTCAGAATAGGCAGATATTTACAAAAATAAAGTTGATGAGGTCAGATATTAAATATATTGTCTTTGTACTGTTGTCAATTGAGGATATGTCAGAATAGTAGCCACTGTTGAGAGCCTCATTCTAACTGTGCCATCTTGTCCTCATCTAGGTATCCTAACGCTCACCCTAACCAATCCAATCTGGGTGATCAAGACCCGGCTGGTGCTGCAGTACAATGCTGACCCAACCAGCAAACAGTACAAGGGGATGATAGATGCTCTGGTCAAGATCTACCGCCATGAGGGAGTGCCTGGACTATACAAGGTTAGACATCAGTCAGACAATCAGTATCTTTGTACTTTTCTGTAAAATGAGATATATATTTTACCCAATGACAGATACGCTGTTTGGAGAGGAATTACTAGAACAGAAGTTAACCTTTACCCTATTAGGCTGAAATGGAAGTTTTGTATTCTTTCATGAATCACCACTAGAGGGCATCACCAGCCTATGATAGCTGTAATAGAGAACTTACAACCCATGAATAATGTAAATGAAATCCAGAATTTTAAGTCTTTCAACTAGGCATTGAGCTACAGATACTGTACAGTGTAGTGGCCCTTGCTATTTATAGATAATGTATATATTACTGTGTCATGATGATTGACATACAAAGCATATACTTTATGTTAGGGTTATGTTCCTGGTCTGCTTGGCACATCGCACGGAGCGCTGCAGTTCATGGCCTATGAAGAGCTCAAGAGAGACTACAACAAATACAAGAAAGTGCCCTCAGATTCAAAGCTGGTGAGTCATTAACCCCATAAGCCACATGCAGTATGGAAATATACTGAGCCAGCTTTGTATTAAAGTCAGGCATAAAACTTGTAACTTTTTAGTTTAATAAGACTGAGCCCACAGTTAATAACTAGCAGCTGAAGAAGTGATTCGTCAGTTTTCTGCTCTGCTCACATCTCTCTCCCTCACTCTGTCTCTCTGTCTGTTTATCTGTGTAAACAGAATGCATTGGAATATATCACAATGGCAGCATTATCCAAAATATTTGCTGTGGTCACAACATACCCATATCAGGTGGTGCGAGCTCGCCTGCAAGACCAGCACAATAGATACAATGGAGTTACTGATGTCATCAGACGGACATGGAGGTATGATACTGATCTAGTCACAAAAGGAGCCGAACATGCCATCTGAGTCTTGGTTTCTAAATTCGTCTGTTAAAGCAAACAAAGTAATGGTCATTTTTGTTCTCCTTTCACTACAGGAACGAAGGCGCCATTGGTTTCTACAAAGGCATCATCCCCAACGTGATCCGTGTCACTCCTGCCTGCTGCATCACCTTTGTAGTTTATGAGAATGTGTCTCACTTCCTTCTGGGGAAAAAATAAACGATTCCTAAAAGCACGGCATGGACAGCTGCACGGACTCTGAGCTCACACTGACACTTTGGTGCCATTCAGAGACACAGAGAGAAAAGCATCAGACTGAAACACAGTGTACATGCAATGTGCTGGTGTGAGAAGCATTCATTATGCACTGAAAATTAATGTGACTGTGAAGTTGCCAAACTGAGCAATTGAATCAACAGTGGATTGTTGTTTTTTTTAAAGACAAACTCTTTTAGTGAAATGGATTTGTGTTGAAGATGGCATCTGTCACTGATTCAGATGCATGACAAACACTTTGACTTACGGTAAAAAGTATGTTGCTGTACACACCAAAGGACATGCTGCTGTGATGTTAGTCTTTTTTTTTTTTTTTAAGTGATGCTTTCTAATGCAACATTTCATGCTCGTATCAGAGGAGGTTGATAAATATTTCACCATAGTTCTGTTTACATTTTATGTTTCCTGGTCAGACTGAAATATGAAAAGCTGATTATCAAGCACAAGTCCTCTCAGGTTTCCAGTGGCATGTATGTGTAATATGAGTTTGTCTCGCTTTAATGATTTGTTTACAGATGGCAGCAATGGAGATGATTATTTTTTCATAACACACCAATACATTCATCCCTTAAGTTATACCTTAATTTCCTGGCAACAAATTGTAATTTGCATTGTTAGTATTTGATACAGTATATATAAATACCTTTAATGCATTACTTTTGTGGCTACATTGAATTATGTGCTTGGCATTTCAAAGCTACTGAACAAGCAGTCTTATAGTTTGATTTCAGTTCTTTAAAAAAAGGTTACTTTATTAACAGTTATAATGAATATAAACAGGTCACATGATTACATAGTTTAAATATCGTCAGTGTCTTGTCACAATGTCTGTTACATGGTTACTGTGTACCAACAGCACCCATAAGCAGAGAAGCTACAGTACAATGTTTATTTCTGGGAGACAGAATGACAGTATTCTTGTTTATAGGCCTGTCGACTAGTATAGTATTTAAACAAAACATAGAAACATTCAAGTTACCATCAGTGATGTTGTGACCCCTCAGCGAACCACACCTGATTATTTTGAAGGGCCAGATAACATACTGTTATACTTCCAGGACTGCTCCCTCCTTTACATCAAACATTTTGGGCTATTTTATTTGGGCAGTTCCTCAATGATAATTCTGGACACTGAATTCCACCCTGTAGACGCGTCACCTCTGGGGTAGTCGGCACAGGTCCCCACCCACACGGCCACGTCCACCAACCCTGCTTTCACACCCTCACACAGCCCTTCAACTGGAGACAGAACAGAGGACAATGTAAATGAATTTCTGGGAACACCCAAACTGTCTCCAGAGACCGTTGAGACAGCAATAAACTTTCTAAAACCTAATTGGAAGAGTGTAACTTTACCACGGCAGTTAAATAACCACTTCAAGGAACAGGGAAATAAGAGAGCAATAACAAAAGATCAGTGTCTCTCTATATGGAGCTTTACATAGCAACAGAGAAAACAACAAAGCCTGCGACTTGAATCTACCTGAGGACGTTCTGTGGATGTTGATGGTTGAGTTGAGCTCAGGACTTCCTTGGTCTAAGTAGATGATGGACTCTATGGGCAGGGGTCCTGTGCACTCTGCTCCGTTGAAGGTGAAGTACCACCTCTGGCAGCATGCGTTCTTACACTTGAGTCTGAGGGACCCGCTGAAGAGGACTCTGAGGGCACTGTCTGAACGCAGCTTTGTGAACGTACAGTCCTGCAACGCAGCATCGAGAACTTTTGTCACTTTTATACAGTGTGGATTTGTAAAATGATTGAAATGGATGCCCACATTCATTCTATGCATCAAGATACTTACGGCTACTTTACCCAGGTCGATGCCATAATTCAGAGAGTTCCAGGCACACTGCTTGTAGTTGGGCCTCCAGGGCTCCTCGAAGATCTCGTTAATGCACTCGCCTTTCTCACCTTTGAGTCCGTCACGGCCAGGGATGCCCGGTGTCCCCGGGATGCCGTTGGCTCCCGGGTTACCATCTCTGCCAGGGACGCCTGCTGGCCCCTGCACGCAGCTGCCATACTAGAAAAAGGAGAAGAGAGGTGGTGAAAGTTGACAATGAAAAGAAAAGACAACATTTGCAGTCTATTGTTATCTAACTTCCTGTTTCAGACTTTCTTTATCCTCCCTGGGGGATAAGCCCTTGTTTGGGCTGCATGCAACACAAACACCTGAATGCTGCCATTCATCCAACCATCACACACAAGACGCCAGATTATACCTCATTAACCAGTCACATAAACAAATCCAGTGCCACAGGCCTGAAAAAAGTGCAAAAACAGATGTGATCCAAACCAAGGCAAAGCAATAGCGCACCACGGAGCCATGAAGCAGGAGACTGACAGATCGTGTGTTAATGAGGATCTGAAGGCTCGGTGGCAGCCTAAATTAGTAGGCGTCTGGTCAGACTTCTCTCCGTGTGATTCATTGTCCAGCTGAATCTCCTGCTATGTTTAAACAGATGCTGCATCTTGCCCAAGCTGACTCAAGCACACACAGACGCGCAGCTTGCCAAAAGTGCCCTACCACATACAGAGATAGACACATTCGAGATCCAAGATAGCTTTCGTAACATGTTCTTCAAAGAGTCGTTTTGACCAACAGATTACAGTGTGTAGGTTAACTGTTGAGGCTTTTTTTAGTCAGAGTTTAATTTTGGTTATGTGATGTGTCATGTACTCCTTCCTTCAGTCAAGACATAAACTGACACGTAGAAGAAGAGCGTCCTTGCCCTTAGGCAAACAATGGTGCCAAAAGGAATTGGTCTGGGCTTTTGTTGGGTCATTGCTGCCCTTTTGCTCTGCATGCAGCTGTGGAGCAGTTATAGGAGCACATGGCCAAAAGGCATTAGGGCAAAAAAATAACAAAAAAACAGTCCCCAGGCAGGAGAGAAGAACAAAGAGCTTTTACTTGTCTCGACTCGAGTCCCTGGGGTGAAGTAGAAAACTGCATTTCAGATGATGTGAATGTGGAAAATGCGTAAATGTAGGCGGAATTACAATATTTTAATGTCAGCTGCTGCGAAACAGATGTCTGAGGGCCTGTTTTTGCCATTAAGTGGCTTTGCTGAAGCAACCTGGAGATGTGAGGTCTGACATCATCTCTATAGGAAAGTCTGTGATGGAACCAATAGATTGTGGGTTGGTATGCATGAGCTGTAATAGACCTGAAATGCCTCGGCTCATAGGCGGCAAAATGTGGAAATGACGCAAATACAGTGAGTCTTTTTTGGTTGATATTCAGCAAGGAAATATCTCAGTGTTTTATTAAGGGTTGGATTTTTGGAGACATTTCAAAGCAGACTAATGAATAGAACCTCTGTCCTCTGTTCCTATAGTGGTGCTGCCTGCCTGCTGAATATTAGTAGCACACAGTCTTTTACTGTAACTGAAGCATAAAGGCTGCATTTGCCCCAAAGTGCAGAGGAATCAGTAGTATTTCATGCATTAGTCAACGCCAAAGCAAGGGCCGCAGCCGTCCTGCAGCATGCAGAGCGTGGATATAATGCCGGGCTTTGAGAGGCTTTCAATTCGAGAGGATGCAAAATAGGATTTTTTTTATGATTACCATGTTCAAATAAGCAGATCTTCCTCCTTCAGAGTGTCTAGTGCAGTTGGGCTTTTCTGCATCATTTCCAGTGCACTAGACACAGACGGTGACATAAATTTCTATTCATTATATCCTCCTGCTGCGGTCTCAAATGCGTAATATATGACTTTGGAGGATAATGGTGAGAGAAGGCTTGAGCTCTGTGGTTTTCAAAGCCGGGTGTGCAGACTTCTAGGAGTCCCTGAGGGAGGTCCAAAGAGTCCCGGCAAAATAAACACTAGTTTCACTTTCATTTGACTCCCAAGAGATTAGAGAGAGGCATGTGTGTCCACTTTGTTGCTTCACTCCACCTACAGCACAGAGGGTTATGTAATTCTATACAAAGATAGTCTAAGATTGGGGTTAGTGTGACTTGATTGCTGTGGACAGTTGAACCCTGCTTTAGGCGTTTTTGACAATATTATCAGATATATTATAACACATTTTTCAGCCTTAAAATGTAAGTCACAAATTTTCCTCCCAAACAAAAACTTTTCAATTTTTTTTTTTAAACTGACAGATAACAAAGAGCCAGACCCCAACTTCCTGTTAGGGGATTTCTTTGTGTCCACTCAGTCTGCTGGATTGCAGCCAAACCTGGAATAACACACAACCAGCTGACCATACAAAAGCTACATAACAGCTTTTCCCTCATCTGCAGCTGGGACCAGGTCATTTATGGAGCCTTTTGTGCCAAATAGGTGACACACACATATTGCACTGTATGCCTCCATGTGGCTCATGTGGATGAAGCAGCATTTTTTTTTTTTTTTATCTTTTAGGGAAATGAGTTTAAAAATACTTGACAAACAGCATTCCGCAAGAAAAAGTAATCCCAGGATTGGGAAAATAACATGCATGTGTTAATAGCGATGCATTAAAATATCGCGATAATTGACAATAAAAACATTCGAATACATTAATTAGACTTTTTATATAAGCCAAGATCTGTCCTAGATTGCCACATATGTACTTAAAAAAAAAACTCACAGCGGCCTTATGGTCACATCTCACTCTCTCTTACCTTGTCAGCGTCAGGATCCTTTCGGTATCCTCTATTTCTCACCTTTTCCACGCCATAAAGAGGTAAAGCCAAGCAGACCAGAAGCAGCAGGCGGCCAACGAGAGGAGACATCATACAGAAGACAAGCGTGTGTAGTCTGAGAGAGAGAGAGAGAGAGAGGGGAGGGAGAGAGAGGGAGCACTGAGGCGACAGCTTGACTCCAGCTCCAGACACTTTTAGTCCAGAGGAGGGCAGGACAGAGAAGGAGCCAGTCATCGAGCAGGAAACCTAGTCCAAGAAAAAAAAGCTTCAGGACATCCCCATCATCTTTATGAGGATGTATATACAGCTGTAATCCTGCCAGGCTGCAAAATACAAAGTTTACTTTTTGGTCAGGATTGTTTGTGTGTTACAGGAAAAACCCAACATTACAATCTTACTGACTCACACCAATTCCATTTTTTTCCAGTTTTGTTTTATTAAAATTATATTGGATCGATACAAAAAAATTCAACTGACAAGATAGGCTACATAAAAAACAGTAAAAAAAAAAGGGTTCACAAATGTTGAATAGGGCATTTCAGAGACTACACTAAGTCTAGGTGCATTATAAAAAAAAGACCCCCGTCCACATGCCAGAGTAAGAATATACATAGAAATAGAGGCAAGGATTCCCTTTTTCAGCGTTACTGGAATTGTCTTGTGACTCCCAAATATATAAAGGTAAAGAAACTGAAGGGAAGAATCGATCCCTTACAAAGCAACAGTCCAGCATGACAAAATTTCAAATAAATCACAGATGTTGTTCTGGAAGTACTTGCAAGAACTATGTGGTCTATGACCCATATGTTATATATATATATAAAAAAGTCCCGAACAAAGCCCCAAATTCTTTTTTTGTGTTTGTTTATGACTAATTATAGTCAATAATTAGTGGTTTGTGCTTCTGATGACAAATAGTGCAAAGCCTGTTTGATTTGTTTCCTCAATTTGACTCAAAATCACGCAAAGTTACACCTACACCAAAAACACAGGTAGACGTCACATGTGCAAAACATCTGTAGGATCTTTGAGGTTCTTTAAGGATGAGGAACTTTTCAAAGGAAGGCACGTTCTTGTAGAAAACTATAAAGCTATACTTTATCCAAATTCACAGGACACTTCTTTGAAGACACCTCTGCACAAGAAGGTTATGTACATCAGAAACAAGTCGAAGTACATTTTTTTTTTAAAGAAAACCAAATGAAAATCACAAACACAACATTGTCTAAAAAAGTCAGCTATATCAAGTTTAAGAGCATGCCTTTTTACAAAGGAGCAGTAAAGTAGCACATTGCGCGTTTTACAACATGAGGTTTGAAGACAAACCATCTTTCCATGAAAAACAAAAACACATTCAAAAAACAGTTAACCACAGGAAGACTCTCCTTAAGTTGAATGTTTGGCAATATCATGATGTGTCTTAAAATAACACTCAGTGTAGTGACTCGTCCAGTGAAAGGCTTAAAAATATTTACATAAATATTGCATTTGTTTACTAGTATGCATTCTATGCCATTGTGCTACCAATCTACAAAACAGTAGACCTAAAGTTTTTAACGCATGCTATAAAAATTAAATGACCATTGGTAGATGTGTAGGTGGAACACAGCTGTGCTCCTGCAACATTCAGGTGTAAGGCCAGAAGCTCTGTAAAGCTGAAAGACAAGATAAGACAGCTGTAACCTTAACTAAACAATCCAACGCCTTTAGGATGAGACCCACAGACTCTGAACATACCACGTTTGAAATACTCAAGGTATGTTACATTTTACTGGCAGTGAACATTCACTGACTCCAATGTAACCAATACAATCATAATCTGACATATGAAGCTTATATGAAGTATGACACAAATGGGTACAACGGTTCGAAGCAGATACATGAATGAGTGGTTTCAAGGATGGATGGATGGATGGATGGACGCACAGATAAATTTGGAAGGGTCAGATGTCTCAGCAGCTGCTGTCCTTTGTGTCCTTGCTCTCCTCAGGCACCCGGGGCACCAGCTGGTGGGTGGAGTCCTGGATGCTGCTGCTGTGTGATAGGTTTAAAACTGGATGCTGCTGTCCGCTGGGGACCTGCCTGACCTCTGACAGCTCGCTCCTCGGAGTCATCCTAAACCATCCAGGACACAACACAGATTATTGGCGGTTATTACTTTTGTGGATACGGTTTTGTATAACAAGAACAACAGAGGAAAAAACAACCTAATGTAGTTGAAGTGTTTTGTCTTTGCTTTTCACAAACATGAATCGCTAAGGAACTTAACATCTGTCTTACTTACCTCCCATCTGGGACTCTGTGCATGCTCTCTGAACGGCTGCTGATCTTACTGGAGCTCCCACCTCTGCTACGTCTCTCTCCCCCCTCCCTCTCCCTCTCCCTCTCCCCCCTCCTGGAGCTTCGGCTGGAGGTGCCCCTGTCCAGGTGCTCCCTGACTGAGGCCTCAGACAGAGAGCCTTGCACACGGGGCTCGTGATTGCCCAGCACAGAGGTTCCTTGATTGGCCATGGTGGCGGCGGTGGTGGAGGGATTGGAGCGTGCAGCGCCGGTGCTTGTGCCCATGGACTTGGAGACGACCTTGAGCTTGTGGGAGCTCGGCTTGTAGTGCTTCTTCTTGTGCTGGACGCGGCTGTTGTGCTTGAGGAAGAACTCGCAGGACTCCTGCAGCACCCGACGGCTCTCACTGATGGGACTGTGGATCAGAGAACAGGAGAGCATAGTGACTCTACATATTTATTTCTCATGGAAACTTGTAACATGTAACAGGACAAGAGATATGGTCTCACTCTCTCTTTCGGGTCCTGTTGAAGAAGTAGGCCCACTCAGAGCAGGTCTTTTTGCTGCTGACCCAGAACACTGCAGATATTCCAACCACCAGCGTCATTAAGTATTTCACCAGAAACAGGGAGAGGTCAGGGCGGTCGAGCTCTGTCGTCTGAAACAAAGAGACACACACAGACCATAATAGAGTCCTTGTGATTTACTGTGTGTAAACTAAGTGAACAAATTTTTGACTTAAGACAAAATCAAGCTCTTGAACTTTTAGCCTCAGATACTGACATTTAACAAATGACTGAGCTAGTTTCCTTTATTCTCTCTTAATTCTCCTTTTTACATATTTTCTTCTCCTCTCTCACAGATATGCAATATACTGTCGTTTCAGGGACTGTTGTTCCTCTATACTGAATGCTACGTATTTGATTGTTCTGTTTTTGTTCTGTAAGTTGTCTTTTGAAAAAAAAAAAAAAAAAAAAATCACATACAAAGTAACACTGACTTTCAGGCCTCTTTTAAAATGTTTAGTTGCTTCAAATTTCACATTGGACATTGCACTTCTCTTTTACACACACACATAGCGGCCCATTTAGGGATTGGCCAGACTCGATTGTTATTCAGTTTTCAAAGTAATTAGGTGTGTGTGCTGCTCAGGAAATTGTGCTTTTTATTTTAGAGACATTTTTGTAATGGATAGTTTTGGCAAAAAGTCTTTCTGGGTCAGATGGTGCTCACAAAAACATTCCATTATTTTTTTTAACCTCATACTGGTCTCTCAGTTAAAAAACGTAATACCTTATTTAAGAATATTTTTGGGGGTTATTAAAAGATAAATGGTCACATTTTTGTTAAATGTTGTGATCAGACCACTTCTACAGCTTAATCTGACCAAAAGAGGTGTGTGCGCTAACTTTATTCAAAGAAAGCATTTTTTTTTTCTTAACTTATTTTTCATGGCTTACAAACTATGTTGAGCCTTTATTAGTGAGCATAACTGCCCCTTTTACATGCACTGACACAAACACACACTCTAACATTAGTCTAGCCTACTTTTTAGTCAACCATAACAAGTCGCAGGCCTTATATCAACAGCATCAAGCAAGTAAGTGGACATAACTAACAAGACAAGCCTTTTTAAATGTGTCTTTTGGCCTTAACTTGTTGGGAGCCATAACACCTTCAGCAAGTGAGTAAGCCACAGTTACCTTGTAGGAGCAGGGGATGCTGTACTCTTGACAGCGGTCGTTGATCCAGGTAGTCTCCCAGGTGCTGCGGTGACTCTGTTCGTAAGTGTAGCAGGCTAATAGCGTGACCAGCGGAACCAGGTAGAGGCAGCTGAACACGCCGATGCGGATCATGAACTTCTTCAGCTTCTCCTGGTTGCGTTCGTCGTGCTGGATGACCTGCCGGACGTTGTTGAGAGAAACGATGCCCGCCAGGATGAGGAAGAGGCCGATTATGACGCCCACACACAGAGGAGCCAGAACGAAGTACCGCAGGGCATCCAGGTCGTAGAGCCCCACAAAGCAAACGCCGCTGATGTTGTCCCCTTCAACCTTGTTCAGAGCCAGCAGCATGACAGTTAGCGCTCCGGGGATGCCCCAGGCAGCGGAGTGGAACCACACCTACAGACAGAGGACACATAGATCAGTATTTTCAACAGAGTCTGACATTTTTCAGGCTGATCATAACTTGCATTTGCTCATTTATATATTTGTATTCTACATTTATTTCTGTATTCTCTTGCTATATGCTACTGACAAGTGACCTTAAATTGTTAAAAACTGTACCGCTTTCTTTTCTATGGCCTCACAGCTCCACTTGGGTCCAGCTGCCAGGAACCAGGTGATGGTGAGTATGACCCACCAGACGATACCGGCAATGGAGAAGAAGTAGAGCAGCATGAAAAGCAGAGTGCAGCCTTTGCTCTGTGAGCCCAGCACCACTGTGTCCACACCGGCAGGATGCGCTGCTTTGGTGCAGGCTGCATTGTTCCCCAGCAGGAAACCGATGAAGTATATGAGCGAGACAAAGCTGTAGCAGACAGCGTAGAAGATTATGGGCCTCTCTGGATAGCGGAAACGTTTGACGTCAATGAGGAAAGTGAGGAAGGTGAAGAGCGTGGCGCCCAAGCAGATGATGGAGCACACGCCGATGAAGCTCTTGGCAAATTCAATGTCGTGGGGTTTGAAGTACATGTTGGAGCAAGGCGGAGCACAGTCCTGGGCGCCCAGGAATGACGATCCATGGCCCGGCTTGGTCTTTAACTGCAGTGGGCACCAGAAGCCGAGGTCCCTCTTGGCTGATGACGAGGTAAATGGAGTGGTTGCAGGAGGTGGTGAACCACCAGATAACCAACATGAGTTCAATCTAGTGGGGAAAAAAACAAATACTTCAGTGATTAAACAAGAACCATTGGTGTTGCTCTTGTGGATTCTCAGCAACTGCGATTTTCTTACTTGTCACACTGTAGCTCAGGAGGCCAGGTGATACCAAAGATTCGTATATTCTCCTTGCAGTCTGACAGAACGGTCTCACACTCCTCTTTGCATGGATGGAACACATTGTTCTCCTCAGTGCATGCTGGGATAAAGGCTTGGCACAGGAAGTGGTGGACATCTGGAGAGCAGCGCAGGTTTACAAGGGGCATGAATGGCTGCAGATGAAGAGAAAAGTTATATTGTATTGGCTTTGTTAAGATGACAGGTTGTGATCAATGCTTGAAATTCATCTAAAAAAACATGAACTTACTCAGTACTAAGGTGGTCTAAAATTCTGTGGAAACGTTTAAGATTTAAACATAGATTTCACCCTCTGTTCATACTCTCAATACTCTTATCTTACTGTAATCTCAAATTCACATACACCCCTCACTGTTATTCATATATCTCTATACTTTTTGCACTTCTGGTTAACTAAAACTAAACTGCATTTTGTTGTTGCAATGGCAATAAAGTTGAATCTAATCTAAATCATTTGCTCATTTCACGCAGACAGGCTGCAGATTGTAACATCAGGAAAATAACTTTGATGACGCAACCTACAACTGGAAAGGCAAAAAAGTAGCATTTTGACTAGATTTAATAGGAACCTGAGGTAACTGAATAATTGTTGAAGTCATAAATGTGGCTAAGGGGTTGGAAGATAATTAACAAGGTAGCAAAGCTGGCGATGACGGGTCAAGCATTAACTATGCTTCATTTTAAAAGGTCAAAAATCAAAAAGGGTAGGAGCCACTGCTGTACAGAAAGTACTGAATTTATTTTGTTGACCTGCAGTGATCTATAATGCCAAACAAAGGGGCCCATTCACTGGCTGGGAAACATATTCTTCCATTTCAACACACTGGTCAAAGGCTTGAGGACTGAGAAGTGGGGGGGGTGTGTGGTATAGGTGGCAGGAAATGAGTGCATGGACGTTTGGAAACACACAACGACAGGCCAGGAAGGCAGGAATGCAAGAAGCTGTTGATAGGTTAGGCTGCTGATGAGCCACAGTATTAGTGTGTCTATGACACAATGTGTGTGGATTCATCAATGTCATACACAGCTTACACTGAAGACAACTTCATGCCACATAAACAAGTCCAGATCATGTCTATGCTGATGTTTCTAAATCCTTGGATTTTGAGTAAGTGTTTACTTTAAAGACTTGCAGCGGTTCCTCCTTTCTTACCTCTAAACCATTTACATCACCTAGAATACTTTGCTCACTAACTACTGCACTAAAACCATTTAGAGTTTTGTTTGAACCTTATCGACCACTATCAAGACAACATACAGACAGACTTTTGTCAGTCCATATTGCTAATATTTGTACACAAAACACACACATACGCTTCAACACAGTCCACTATTCAACGTTTCCTCTCCTCTTTTTTTTCCTGAAATTCAGTCTGGCAGTAGGCCCATGTCTCTGGGGCCTGGGCCTGCCCCCTCTGACAGTAAGCGTCCTTGTTTCTCCTCTGTGGAGGTCCTAGACGCCTTCTCAACGAGCAGCCCGTTACTCAACAATCTGACCTTTATTTGCTTTATGCCAGAGTTACTGTAAAAACTGCCCTCATTTCAGAAGCCTTCAACCAGGATCAGTGGTACAAGTCAAGCTGATTTGCTCTTAAAGGCAAAATCCTCTGCAGAAACTTTCAGAGTACTTGAAGGATTAAATGATTCAAAAAATGGCTAGAAAATCACTTTTCAAACTTCTGCACAAACTTTTAAGTGTTCCCTGTCCGTTACACTTCGTCAATTAGTCTTTCCATTCTCTTTGTATTCTAACACTTCCTACTTTTCTGCTTCAAAAGCTGGCAAACATGGGCGGAATCTGGGATCAAGCACGGAAAAAGGTTAGCCCTTATTCGGAAAATCCTACTGATAGGCCGGGCTGAACCCAAACCAAAGCAGAAGTCTGCCTGATTACAGCGTCAGGGCTTTGTGATAAATCACGGCACCTTTTCAAAGAGAGCCATGTATAGTATGCAATGTTGAATGTAGGCCAGAGAATGTAAGCCTGTCACCTGGGAGACAGGACCTTGGAGGTAAAACTGTGTACAGGAGGGAAATGAGTGAGTGATTAACAGAGAGAGAGTACTCATTGTGGTATGCAGGGTAGGCTTTGTGCAAGACTGGGTGTGTCCCTCCCCTTCCTCCAGAAATCAAAGGCCCCTCACAACAAAGTCGATGAAGTTGCCTGTGGCCAAGTTTGCTGTGAAATAAAAAGCCTGTACCTGCTAGCCTGCTACCTTTGCCAGACGCCAGACAAAAGACTCCTTCAACAGATCACTGTTCATGCACAACAATCTGACACCAAATGTGTGTAATCCATACCCTGGCCTTCGGGAATGCCAGGACACGGGATGCAACAGCTAGAGAAATGAAGTTCACTGCTGAGGAGAGACACAAGACAACGTATGGTCTAGAGGCATGTTAGAAAAACAAGGCCAGTGACTAAAGTCGCATTAGGCAAAATTTTTACTAACAGAAATGTCGATCAACCTGAATACAAAACTCCTCACTTTGTGTGAGACAATATGAATTGTAATTATATTGCAGCTTTTATGCATATTTTTCCACTTTTTTCAAGAGGTCAAAATCTTATTTTGACATGACATATTTTTGGAAACCACTACTGCTTAGTTTGATACAAAGGAGGACGTCCTGTCTTTGCAAGCCATGCATGGCACTATCAAAGGTGAGGATTTGTTTGAGCAAGTTGTTTTGGCTTTGAACAAATTACATAGTTGAAAAGGTAAGTGGCCTTGACACAGGTGGCACTCCAGCCAGGAACTGAACACAACTTAGGACAAACAACTACTGTGAGTACTTCTTTTCATGCCTGTTGATAGGAAAAAGGTTCTCCACATGTTATTATGGATCCCACTGCTTTTCTTGGCAATACCAGCCCTACTCTGCCTCTGATTGGTTACCTTTGTTATTTGGGTTAGTTAGGTTTAGGCATGAGGTTTCAGACAGGTTAGGATAAGAATATGAGGGTAAGCCAATTACGGCAGAGAAGGGTGAGTCAGAGGCACAGTAACCTTCCCTAAAAAAGAAGCGGAATCCATAATTATACCTTCCCCACTCCTGATATAAAGCATCACAGAGTGGCCGGACTGAAAGTTTAGTGAAATCACCCCACATGGTTCTTGGTAATGAATAAAAATACTTTTAAAGAAGTTATCCTACCTGGAATGATGATGAGCAAAACTGCCTCACACGAAATAAACTGAAACTATTGTTATTAAAAACTGTCTCCTCAAACAAATGGTGTCTTCATTTTAGGGATAATCCTGTTGATTATACTGGGAGACAACTTCAACTGCATAGAAATAAATGTGCGCAGTGTGTTAAACAACTCTCAGACCTCGGTGTATGTAACCCTTCCACTGTAACTACTCCTTTGCATGTTGCCCTAAATAAGAATGGTAATCTACTTTTCATGTTAAAGGAACGTTCGTGTGTACTTCCAGTCGGACATTCCTTCTTCCACACTAATTCTCCACTAAATTTCAATGTGACAATGATGTATAGATGTTAAAAAAAGTGAGTGTACAAATTCATAGTTTCATCTTCACAATAATACAATTCAACAATTTATGTATATATAGTACTCTATAATAATCAAGCATGATTTGTAGACAATCTGCGGATGGTAAACTGTGTGTGTCTGTTGATGACCATTACAAAATGGTAATTATGGTTCACTCAATATGCGCTTCTGAAGGCTGATAGACACTGACATTTATAGACTGGAGCCACTAACAGCACTAATCCTAGCAATTATTTTGAGATGATATTCATTATCTTTAAATGTGACCTGAATTATAATTTTTATATACAAGCAGAGGAAGCTTTTTTTCTATCATAGGCCAATATAATTACAGCTCTTCATGGAAACCAAGACTAATGAGATTCTTTGAGGTGGATAAGCGGCTGTGAAAACCCTTAGCATAAAGTTTCCCTCTTAAAGAGCTTTAAAGTTGGAAAAATCATCTTCTTCCCAACTGTCTGACAGTATCGCAGATATATTCTGTATCTGTGTGTTTCAATTCATCGATGAATCATTAAAAGGCAGGAAGAAATCAGTTACAGATTGAGCCTTTAAATTAACAGTTGATTAAGAAAACTGAAGATGACTACAAATAAATTAAAACCATAAATAAAATATGTGCAAATAAAATGCAACTGCATATTATACAAACTGATAGATCTGTTTTCTGGAAAAAACATAAATTGCATTGGTGGTCAACAAGATTGATTGGTTAATGTTCAACAAGGCCTGGCAAAATAAAGTGTATCAACAAATCTATATGTGTAATGTTATGAGGACTGACCTCCATTTTACTGGCTGCAATATCCTGGTCGTAGTGCTCCATCATGTTGGGAAAGAAGGTCATGTTGTAGGGCATCCCCAAGCACCGATGCACTTTGATGGGCTCGCAGGTAAACAGGCTGTGGGCACTGCAGCTCCCCACCCATATCAGAGCCAGGCACACCCTCAGTGGTCCTGGCATCAGCATTGCGACGGCTGATTTGGAGTGAGTGTGAGTGTACAGTATTTTTTTTGTGTCAACTAGAACAGGTTTCTTTTTGGCTCAATGTGAGGATATCTTAGCCCTAAATGTTGAATTCCCCTGGCTCACACCATTATCAACATTTCACTTCTCCTGGGGTCATCTCAGTGGAGCTGATGGGCACTGCAGCAGGTAAAACTTTCCCATCACTGGTCAGCATGCGCCTCCGGGTCACAGATAGGACTCCCACATCCCTGAAAACAAAGCATTCATAATGGTTGGGTAATGGGATAATGGGTTCATACTTTCACCTACACAACGACTAAAACTTATCTTGGGAGGTTCATTTTGGATCACAACCAATATTTCATGAAGACTTATCTTCAGGATCCCCAGCTGATAAGATTTTTGTAGGTGGTTATTACAGTATTTACAACAGAGTTGCAGAGCAGGAACAGAGTGAAGCCCTATCATCAAAGTAGTCGATCACACAACCCTTCATTGTTCTGTCATCCAGCGTCAAATTAAGCTAAATAAATTAATATTAAAATAAACAACAGGCATTTGTCTGGGCGCCCTTGCATGTGCCTCGAGATCCTCAGTTTCCACTTTGAGAAGTACAAGACACACATCAGTAGGATGGAATTAAGGGTCCAAAACCCTGTCAATCCCCGTGCAGACTTCAAGAGTGTGCACTTGAACAGGGTGGGGAATGCTAAAGATCCAGGCTGATTGAGCAGAATGAGTCTCAGCTTGTTGATGCACATTAAACTTCATGGCTTCACATAAACACACCTGCACAAGCAAGTAAGAATCTTGAATGACTGACAGCAAGTAATATCTTCCAAGTAAATACAAAACAGGAGGCTTATGTTTTCAGTGTGGGTCATATAGGACTAATTTTTGATGTTTGTTCTGGTTATGTTCTGTACACTAACATAAGTAAGTGAGTATCATAGCAAGCAGTATTTGAAGTTTTCTATATGAAGATATGATCTTTGAAGAATAAAGATATGAATAGTTTATATGGGTGCTTCAACTGCTGATGATTATCATATACTGGTATTATCACTGGTGGTAAGAGTTTATCTAATAATGCCACACCACTGTTTATTTGTACAGTAACCAGCTGTTTTCATAGTGCAGATTGTAGGACTGTAAGTGGTAACAAGGTAAAGCCTTTTAGCTAATTATTAGCATTCACATTAGTGTTAGCATATTAGCAACAATTAAAGAGACTATAAAAGTTGGCAAAGCATGTTTTTACATTCACTACCAACAACACAGCTTTTAAGTCCGAAGCAGACATGTGCAGGTTAGTAAAATAAGTTCCTATCACATCTTCAGGACTTGTGCCCGAACTTTTAAGCAGTATATCAGTGCATCGACAGGAAAGTCGTTTTCCCCGTAAATCAGACGCCAAATCCGGGGAGAGTCTCCAGTAAACGTCGCTGCCTCGGGACGGGCCCGAAACAACTTCACAACAAGAAAGTTAAAAATTAAAAGGGTGAAAAACGAAATATAAACACTTACCCCAACTGGCCAGGAGTTCATGTAACAGCTGACTACATAGAGACTGGTTGGAGCAAGTCTGTGGGGAATTTGGTAGCGTGTTTCCTGCCACAGGCTCCGTCTCTCGGTCTGTCCCTCAGTCTGTCCTGTGAGGTAAAGCTGCCTTCACGGCGGCTGGGAAGGTTGGAATTTTGACATGAATCAATAAGTTTTGCACAGCCTATGATGTGAACACTTAATAGATAAGCTTGTTTGACGTTACTATCATGCAGAAAACAATAACAGTGAAATATAAATCCAATGTGTTCAGGTAAAACTCACTTATATTTGTATTTGAAAGTCTTATACACTTTTGAAAGTTGAAATAGTGTTAGATTCGAACAAGGTGGTAAGCGCTCACATGACTCACACAAATGAACGAAAAGGATATAATTCAAATTAGAAAAGAATATCTCAATGCAAATATGCACTTGAATGCGCCGACAAAGTAGAAGTTGCAGAAACCGGGAGCACTTGAACGCAACATGTGTACAGATAAAGGCCAGGACAGTCTTAGCCCAAATGGCAGGGACAGTATCAGGATTATAACTGTAAAATTTGTCTCATCAGTTTAATTTCAGGCTTTGTTCAGCAAACTCAACTTGTATATTAATCTAGACATTATTTCCCTTTTTCCATCCACACGGAAAAAGGAAAAAATGGCGCTGTTGCATTTTTTCATGGAAAGATGAAGAGATAGTGGTTGAGGATGTTGATGTAGTTTCAATACATACCGCTAGATGGCAGTCACAGATTTGTCAGTGTAAAACCATAAACCCAGCCTTCAGATGATACTCAACAAATATCAAAACAACATCTAATGAAAAAACACAGGCACAGACAGATCCACATGAAAAAAGAAATATTGAATAGAACTACCACCCACAGATTAAAGGGTTTCTATTGAAGTATCCATGAAATACAAAAACTCCAGTGAGTGTAACACTATAAGTCATTACAGGCTTTGTTTTATTTTATTAATCAGTCCTAAGTGGAGCAGCAGGGTTTTAAATTATAATAACATTAATTATCTTATTTCTTATTTTTCTGTACACCCCATTGAGCCCCCCTGTTGTCCCTACAGGTCTCTATCACAGTGTAATGTAGTAAATACACAGGCGCTCACACACTTCGTCGTGCACTAATTATCCACCAGGGGGCGCTGTCTCCCCTCCGCGTCCACGTTCATGTGACCGCCGTGGAGGAGGCGGGGTTACGATCTGACAATTGAGGTGCTACAGTGTAACCAACAAAGTGTCTGTGATAGCTGAGGCGCGTCCGCTCCTCTGTCCTCTCCGCGTAGTCCGCCAGAGACCCGCCGCGGACACCGGAGGACATCTGTCACCGAGGCGCCTCCGGGAGGGACGGGACCGACACACGGCGCGGTCATATGAGGTGCGTAAGCCGGTTGGTGTATTAAGACAAGGAGGCAGCTGATTACAACAACAAAAAAATCCTGCAAAATCCACGAGCTGATCTTCGGGTTGTGGTGTGGATGGTGTGATGGATGCAACAGGATTGTGGTGCAGGTAGGGGAGGGTGGGGGGAGGCATCGCATGGTTTGTGCACCGAGGCGCTGGCCTGTTGCTGGGAGACCTTTTGACAGCTGGGAGCTTTTGGAAAGTGTCTGCTTATCTGGCAACCCAAACCTGCCTCCTTGTCTCCAGTCACAAGTCAATTGTTTGTGGTTACAGCCTAATTTGCTTTTGTGCGTAAAAGGCAACACTGTGGTTGTCCCAGTCAGGAGATTACAGTGTTTTTTTTTTTCAGGGAACAATGGCCTACTTGTTGTGATTATCAGATTCTAAATATATCCACCTTCCGGATATGTTTAATCTTTTCTCAGGCCAAAATGATGGGAACTCATTAGGTCTCAATTAGAATGTGTGGGATATGTCGATGCATTTAATGTCATTTACAATCAATGATATATGTGAGGACATTTATGGAGACAAATTGAGAATGATATAGAGAGATGGGATAGAATAAAAGCCCTGATCTGCACTTACAGACATGGTTTGCCTTCTCTACACTAGAAACCACACCATTAAAGGCTGATGTAGGTAGAGCTGTGAAACGTGTTGCCATGTTTTGGGGTTGGACCACAGGATAAGCTCCTTCTCTCCCTCATCACTCAGCAGCACTTGCCTGTGGCCGTGTGTCTGAAGGTCACTCACACACAGATCGATACCTAGACCTCGCTGGGGACTACGCTCAAGAGCAGCCAGTAGTACACTCAGCCCTGCCTGCACTTAAGGTGAACCACACACATACATACTCACATAGGCTTCATTCTATAAACCAGCCATGTGAGAGGACCTGGGGCGACTTACTGTACAGTGAGTGAGTTGTGTTTCAATCAGAGTATCCAGAGCGGCTTGGATTTCTGAGTGCATCGGCGCTGACCTCTGTTTCCCTCTTGTGCTGCTGGGTATTGTCTCACAGGAGACATGGAGGGATATCAGATTCAGGTGTGTAGCACATTATGTCAAGGTTGTAGCTACATCACAGGGACTCGCTGTAATTTGGACTCCCAGCTTGTTTTGAGAAGTGCTGAGCTTGTTTATTCCCGTCTCTGAAGTCTGGCCGCCTGTGGCTGTCGCAGCTGCCGTGCCCTAAGTGACAAGGCCTCGGAAGAAAAGCCGTGAGGGCTGTCAAAGTCGAGACCAGTGCGGCCGAGAGAAGGTTGAAGTCAGCATTAGGCTTGACGGGCGGTTGCATCCCTTCACACGTTGCACAGGAGGTTGTCACAGTGCGGCTGGGTCGAGTGGATGGACTGAGTAAAGCTGACATGCTGCTCTGTCCTATCAGGCTGATGTACGTTCCCAGTGAGGAGACTACAGTCCTCTGGAGCCACACCGCACCTCTCCTCCACCTCCACCACCGTCTCCTCTTCCTTTGTCCAGGGGCATGCCTTCTGAACCCAGCCTCAGGTAAGTCCGTCCATACATACTGTACACGCATTGGCACAAACAGAAGAAATGACTTAAGTAGCACTTACTGTATATGCAATGAGAAATGTATTGACTGTTTCAACAAATGTAGACAAAGAGGCACTTGCTTATGAGACTGAGAGCAATTTTCTTTATTTTAACCCGAGGAAAATCCATGTCAGATCAATATGTTGTTTAATAAAGATGTTGCTAGTTTGCAGGCTACATTTGCTTTCTGTCCAGCTTATTGTTTGGGTATAGTAGACAAGGGTAATCCCACCTAGAGGAGGAGGCTGTATATCCTATATTTTTGTTATTGTCAACAAATCCCATGAAAGGATCAAAAACCAACTGCGTGTTAGTCCTTTACTCAGTCAGTACAGCCTGTCTGTGGCTCTCAAGCTCAAGCCCATTCATTCCTGCTCAACGTGCTTTTTACTGAGGTAGATCTAAAAAAGGGTCACAAATATATACGTGAATAAAAAAAAAAGGTTAAATAACTTCTTGGCATTGTAGTTCTAAGCAAACTTGAAAACTGATGCAAATTGTGAGCACCTTTTTCAGCTGTGGATATGGTGCACAAGTATTTACAGCAGCAGGACGGTGAATGTGAAGGTCTGTCATGATGAAGAAACATGTCACCTAGTGCTGTGGCATGGCTTTGTCATGTGATCTATGGCACAGAGGAATAAGATGTATCACCTGTTTGGATACACAGGGAACATTTGCGAGTATGGTCAAATGTTTGGTTTTGGTCTTATTTTTATGAGATTTGTTCACTTTTAGAAAAACGTATATTGCCAGACCTAAATTTTTCATTGTAAAATCGAATCTGCCTTTCTTTAAAGCCACCATGTGCAGGATTTTAAATATTTCAGCTTTTGGTGCCCCTCAGTGGTTGTATCAAAAAGACACTGACAGACAGCACTGCTGACTGCTCAGAGATGCTGTAATCACACAGTCATCATCACCAATTTTATAGCTCAAGGTCAGTGTACTGGTCACAGTTGTATTGTGTCTTCTGTGTCTCTGGAAGAGCCTTTGTCATGACTGAGAAAAATATCTTCAGATGATGTCATCTTAAATTGGAGGCAGCACTCTTTAACTTCAAGTCTGTTTTACAAACTGGGGGCAAAAAGATGCTATTGGTTGCATTATGGGAAAATACCTCAGCTGCTTCAGTGTTGACCATCCTTTTTAAAAAAAAATCTGTCTTCTTAATCAACCAGTTTTATGAAAGCGCAGTACTGAATCGCTGGAGTAGTCCAGATGTACAAGATACATCATCGTCTACAGCTTTAAACCGATGCAAGTTAGGAGATTATATTTTCATCTTTATATGTTCATATATTCATTATCATCGAGGGAATCAAAAGCTTCCATCCGTCCTCAAATCCCCCATACCACTTCTCCCTCTCAGAGTTGTGAAATCCTGTAATTTCCCTTTCCTCTTATCCAGCACTGCAATTTTGTCCTTTCCTCCCCTGGCTCTTCCCTCCGGTCGTGTCCCACTACCAAATAAACAGCCTGACTCATCATTCATCCTACCTCTGGCCCGTAGCGCGCACACGCACCCGCCCACACACACCCATTATTTCCTCTGTCTTACACCCCATCACCATGAAGGTGACAGAGCAAGCCTCCTGGCAGACAGCAGCATTTAGAGTGACTGCTGCAACTAGAAGTGGACAGAGATGGATTTGGATGGACAGGGTGGCGTGCCGCTGATGGATGGGTGCGAGCGGAGGGGGAACTGAGGAAGGGTTGGAAAAAAGGGTATATTTGGTGCTACGAGGATCCACAGCAGTCCATCAGTCAGCCACAATCTTTCAGACATGTGCTGTAGTCAGTGTATTTATCACACCCTCCATATAGAACTGTGAGTGTACTGAGGGGTAGTAAAGTGTCACCTGTGTAGATTGATAGATTTGATTTAATGAAATTCTTGATTTCAATTATCAAAGGAAAAATATTGACATTTATATTAGACAGACATCTTGTACATACAAATAGGAAATGACTTGCTTTAACCTCTTACTCCCTACTGTTCTCCCCTGGATGCTAACACCATCTTCCTCTACTTCCACAGACTGCTAATGCTATAAAAATATAAATCTAATCATAATATAATATATGTATCTATAGATTAGGCGCTTGCCTTTTTGGTCACTGCTGTCATTTTCCAAAAGACTCTGTTTGTTGGAATCCAAATGAATCTTCATAATATTCATCCTCCAGGCACATGGCTATTTGTACCAATGTCAATTCATCCAATAACTGTTGAGCTATTTCACACTGGACCAAAGTGGTGGACTGACTTACCTGCATTGCTGTCCTTACAGCCATGCTGCTCGACTAAAAATGTCTTCCTTCAGTACTGTCAAAATTATCTAATGTAATATCATTCTTGAAAACTTTGAATTTAATGCAAGGATAGAATTGTAATTGGTAAAATTAGTCATTTTTTTCATTTAGGCAGCCTCTCCCCAATAGAGATGTGTGTGTTAAAGGATTAAATTATAGTAGTAGTTAACCAAAGTTATACTGGCCTAACAAAAGTAGAAGTAGAGTAGTTATTATTATTAATGTCATTAATATAACCAGAGGACCAGAGTCCAACTCTGGTTTAACAACATATCTACTTTGTGTGTGTGTGTGTGTGTGTGTGTGTGTGTATAGCAGCAGGGAGATGCTGACAGGACAGAGGCTCTGTCAGTCAAAGTCCCACCAGGACTCGGTCCTCTCTGCCCTCAACCAGCAGAGGAAGGATGGCTTGCTGTGTGACGTCACCCTTGTCGCCGGCGAGCAGAAGTTCCACGCTCACAAAGCTGTGCTGGCGGCGTGCAGCGATTACTTCAGGGTGAGTCCTGGATTATATACACCTTGAAAATGTATCTGTCTTGTAGCTGAATAGTAAGATTACGTATGCTTGTGAGTAAACTCCTCCTTTGTCTTGTATGTACAATGGTTAGGATGGTATAAAGAACTGCAGAAGCTGATATTTCTATAAAAAGCAGTTATCAGTCAGGCGGCGGAGCCCACTGCTGATGTGATGGAGGTGACAATAATGTGTTGCGTAACCATCTTCAGAGCTGGGACATTGTTATCACCGCCACAAATCCTGTCTTACTCTGCTCTCTCCATTAGCACAGCTTATTAATGGAGGGTCCCACAGTGGTCCAAATGCTGTTTCGTGGGCTCTACCATACTAAAAAAAAGTATGTTAAAAACTCACTTTTAAAACTGATTTTGAGGGTTTTTTTAATTGCATGTACAGATAGCACAGACGTTAATGGTGCTACAGCAGATCATCCTTCGCCATCCCACCTGGATCGAACCCGGGCGTTTGCTTCCGCGAGGCCTCTTTCCGAGACTTCAGCCTGATCCTAGTTAAGCCACAGAGGTAGCTGTAGGTAGACAGACTCACAGGAGACGGGCGGCACAGGGAAAAGTGCACCGATGAGATTTGATTTAGGGACACTGAGCAGATTAGGAAGTAGAAATTAATCCCCCTTGAAAATGAGAGGCAGATTAAATATGTCCAAGTTGCCCAGGGATTATTCCTCCTGTGTGTGAGTGTGTGTGTGTGTGTGTCTATGTGCATGTGTAGGGTATTTTTACTTCTCTCCACAGAGAGTCGAGGGTGGGCGAGTCACACTCCTCTCCTCCTTTTGTTCGTCCTCTTCACTTTGGTTCTCCTTTTGTTCTTCGGCTCCGTTTCTAAACGCCGCTCTTTCAAGTCCCAGCTGAGCCGAGCAACACTGTTGTTCCAGCGCTCGGATTATTAGATCAGCCTGTTACAGTAAGCAAGAAAACTCACTCTGCTCCCCTGCTCCTCTGTAGGGGCTTAACAACATTATCTTCAGTTTGTCATCTGACTCCACCACTGGGTTTCATTTAGTTCATTTACCGAGGAGATGAAGGTGCCTTGTGTCGTGAATAGCGACTGTGTTTTCTCTCTCTCTCTCTCTCTCTCTCTGCCTCTTTCTGTCACACTCAGACACACATGTAGCTGTGATTATAACACATTATCTGGCCCAGCGGACATGAGAGATTGTAATGAAATACCTCACCAAGCGTGAGTTGTTTACCTGAGACTTGTCCTGAATGTGTCACCTGCCTCTTCCAATGCCGTCACATTACTAAGACGTCTGAAATCAGTCACACCAGCATCGCACACCACCCTGGGCGAGAGCGCCCACACACACTCACACACACGCTGAGTCTCTCCTTGCTTTCTTTGCCATACAGAGAAATATTGTCTGCTCGCCCTGCAGTCAGGACAGAACTCATATCAAAAGCTGTTATTGTCCCAACGAAACATTTCACGCTGTATGTACAACCTGTACTGCACACAGCTCTGTTACTGCTTTAACCTTTTTACCAAGACAATGCTGTTTCAGGATGGACTGTGCAGCATTACGACCATATGACTCATAGCTCATCAGTCCTCTGTGCCTTCCAATATAGCTTCATTTGATAATATGATCTTTGGTAAATCAACCCACGTGGTGAACTTTTGTGTACAATGGTGTGTACTACATTCACCTCAAAGTAATCTACCAGTGAATCGAAACACGTTCAGTCCTACATTCAGTGCCCCAAATTGAAACTGAATTGAAATGTCAGTCTAGCAACTTTTCATACCACCTTAGTTTGTTGCAATATTTAAGAAGTAATAGTGAGCTAGAACAGCTGATATATGACTATCCCATCCATACATACTGTACATGTGTATAGGTTTGCAAATTATATCTATATACTGTAATATAGAAAACACTGATTAAGCCTGATTTGATAGCTGATCCGGAGCTGTTGTCAACAAAGCCCTGTAAAAAGCTTAAACCTGGAAAAGGGCTTTTCCACAGTTGGCTTGATCCTTATGAAGACTTTTTTTAGAGTGGACCCCACATAGGATCTCATTGTCAGACGACTACTTTTCTTAGAGGGATGATCAATGGAAGCAGAAACATTTAACTCTGACATTATGTTGGGTATTTGACTTGCATCATAAATACAGTAATATGTAAGTGGAGTGCATAAGTGGGAGTAGTGAAAATTGGCCAAACAATTAATTTACTTTATAAGAGCGTTTGGCAGAGTTTCATTTCAAAAGTAGAATATTTGTGAGACAAGATATTGTGGCTGGCAATGATTTTTATATAATGACGATCCCTGTTATAGTGAACAAACACAAAGTTCACTAGGCAGCTTTACAACAACTGAACACACAAAATAACATTAACAGTCTCACTTATTCTCTTGTAATAGTTGTAAAATAACCATGGATGAATGGAAACATTGTGGAGCACAGTATTATACACAATGATAACACCAAGAGTGACACACATGTGCAATCATATGATCAGCACTCAGCCAATCATATGATCATAGTTTCATCTTTCTACTCATGATGCCCATCATTTCAGCCTAATAACAACGAATTAGTCTGAATTAGTTCCTGTTTGAGGAACAGGGAACTAAAGAATGCAACATTTTGTTCTGAACACACACAAACATACCACAAAAATTTTCCAAATGGAAAATTGAACCTGAACCCTAGAGAAAGCTGCACTGGTCTTCAAAAATAGCAGCGGCGCCTCGGGCTTTGTAACAGTTTTCTCTGTAATCACTTATGATTTCTGTGACGTATCTGTCAGTAAATATAGCCACAGGCCCTCAGAGAGAGGCTAATATTTTTTTCTCAGACATGAGGACAACCTCACTGAATATGGTGATATTTTGCTGTGTGCGTGAGGGAGTCACAAGTCCTCTCTGGTATGATCACAAGAAGCAGACACACATAAATTCTGCTGTGAGGTCAGGCGAACTGCAGCGCCGCACCCCCCACTGCAGCATCATGTGAAAGGACTGCAGTGAGCGGCGCTCTGTGGCTCTCTGTGCTTCTGTGCTGGATCTATATCCCAAGTCAGAGGAGCCATCTGTAACCACCAACTCTCCCTCAGCTCCTCCACCAAGGTCAGGAGCGTTCGTGCTGGAGGGGGAACAGCTCTGGGAGCAGTCTCCGGGTGCCCTCCCTCAACCCCTCCGCTCACACGCAAACACACTAACACGGAAACAAACATGCAAAGCGTAGGCGGTTCATCACATGTACTCTCCCTTTTTATGGTCTGCCTGTGTCGTTTGTTCAACTTTCTGTGTTTTACGCTCTGCGCACGCTGACCACAGTCGAACCGCCATCGTACCCCAGGTTTAGCCACAGGCCTTCCTGTGCTCAGTGGACCAGTGGATTTTTAATTAGTGCAGTGGTGAATCAACGAGGCTGAGAGCTGAGGAGGGATGTGCATGCCTTGGTTAAAACTCAGCGTGGCCTCCAGTCAACCCACTCTCACTCATCATCCTCACAATGCAGAGGGGCCGTTCGCCCGAAGATACGGGGGGAGGGGGGCGGTGCCTGGTTAAAGTTCATGGGTGCTGTGAATCAGGGAGAATTGGACGAGGTTTTGGGAGGAACGAATGTCATTTTTGAAACAGAAAGAGATGCTACGCTAACTGGTCAGCCGGAGGGCCTTAGGATTCATAGAAGCTTGTAATTCTGTTATGCACCAGTCTCTGGAGATAGTGCGGAGCGACTGTGCTACAAACTGCTACTGTGATTAAAGAGATATGTGAAATTGCAAGTTAGCTAGATCACTATCCTGAGGCGAGGGAACTGTGGGGAAAAGACAGCAGCTGGAATTACTCTTTCAAAAGCAATTTATGGTGTCTGTTTGTCCCATTGCAGTCCAGAAGACAGACACTAACTATAACCTTAAAATCTTCATAACCTTGCTGTGCCGCATAACTGAGAAGACAGGTAGCAGAGTTGACCTTCATCTTGGCCGCATTTGACCCATCACCCTCCTCTCGCTCTTCCCCTCCACACTGCTGCGCTCTGCTGGTCGGCCCTGATCAATGGCTCTGTCATCCCTTCATGGTGTGACACCAGTCAATAGCTTTGATTAGCGAGCAGCAAGCTGGACCCACGCGCAGCGGGGCCAGACTGCAGACGCAGCATCCGCCGCTTTGATTTCACACGGAGAGTGGCGTGCACGCGTGACTGTGCATGTGTGTGACAGAGGGAGAGAAAGACAGAGCGGCTGTGTCACAGAAAGTACTGATTGTGCTATTTATTACTGCTGACCTCCGGGACCAAGGCAGGTAAATCAATACAGAAGGGCTCCAGGATGTTGCATCTGGCGGGTTTTGATTAACTATGATGTTTTTTTCAGCAGGTGCACATACAAAACTGATTTCTCTGTCCATTAATACTAGAATGACAGGTATAATATGATCAGCCAACAGAGTCAACATTGAAGGAGTGGAAGAACAAACCTGGATTGATTTCATCATAAGAGCCTGTGATTATTAGTCATTTTTTTATGTCTCATGGCCCAGTTTTTTTTTCTCTTTTCACCAAAGACAGAAAATCCTGTTCTGTGATGTGGTGTTCCCTCAGCAAACCTCCGTGTTTTGCCTATGTGTCATCAGGCTATGTTCAGCTTGTGCATGGTGGAGAGCGAGGCAGACGAAGTGACTCTGCAGGGGGTGACCAGCGTTGGACTGAAGCACGCTTTGGACTTTGCCTACACTGGACAGGTGAGTTCTGAGCAATTACCACCACAGCTGAACAGACACATCAAAGAGCACTGCCTACAAAATCTTAAATGCCATCAACAGACTACTTCCCACACTGTTTTACTGGGAGGTGATAGCTGAGAAGTACTGTTCAAAAACACCGGAGCAAAGCCACTTAACAGAGGTGGTGGAAAAATTGTTCAGATCCTTTATTTGAGTGGTAGTAGCAATAGCAATAATAAGCAAAAATGGTCTGTTACAAATAAAGGTCATGCATTCTCAAGTAAATGAGAGTGCAAAAGCATTATCAGCAAAATTGTTTATTATCTAACAGATGACACCATTCTCTAACCCTGACATAATGTGCTCTTGAACTGTCCTTGAATCCTCCTCCTTTGAAGCAGCTACTTTGCTGGTTAATGAGGCCTTATATCTACATTGCATCATGTTCATGTGTCTTTGACCTGGTTTACAAAAGAGAAAGGAAAATGGTGTCAGTATGAAGCTGAGTGCAGGTTTCATGAGGTGCATGTTTGATTAACTTGGTTGGTTGAATTGGGCCCATGACACAGAGACAGTGTGTTCCAGTCTCCCAGAAGCGGCCCACTTATTTCCTGCACCCACACACTCGACACAGCCCTCCAAAGCAGGCCAGCACTGTTTGACCAGCATCGGCCTCTGAGACGCTTGTTAACTTTGCTGCCCTTTTTCATGCCAGTCACCAAAGCACCCTTATCATCAAACGACACATAGCCAACCTCACCAAGCACATGTCAGGCTTTTCTTAGCCGTAAACTTTGACAAGGTGAAGCTTAAGCATGTTGTCAACATTGGCAGTGACACTTCTTTGAAACTTACATATTATTATAGCCTCTTTGATATATGTTATATTATTCAATTATTATAGATGCATTGATGGAGGAAGCACTTTTTCAATTCCGTTGCTGGTTCAGGGAAAGCAACCTTATATATTGTTGTGTAGTTTAATTCACAACAGTGCTTCATATTTTAGAAGCAGATCAAATGTTTTACATGTAAAAAAATCAATCTGTAAGTAACCAGTAACTTTTACTAGCAGAATACGAAATGCAGCATTTCCCTCTAGAATGCAGCTGAATGTTAGTCTGAAGTTGCAAATAATGGAAATACTTAAGTATGAGTACTTAAATAGAATTGTACTTTCATGCAGTAGTTACTTTTCACCGTTGCCAAATATGTCACCAAAATAAATCAAAACAGGGCATTTGCAGATTACCACTTTAATCTGAGCAGCAGAAGCTTCTGGTGCAGCGTGCCTTTGGTTACAGCGTTATCCAGGAGTGTGCAGGTGCTGTAGATGTCAGATTTTACCGTGAACCTGTCACTCCTCTGTTTTCTCAGGTCACACTGCTGAGCATTATTCTGGGATTAAGAAACCAAATTAAATTCAAGAAAAGCAGCATTAAAGAGCGCTGTATTACATTTCCGCTCTCAAGCAGCGAGACGGCCGCGTGAGTGAGGTCGCCGTCCTCGCCTCGCCTTCTCATCCCATCAGCAAAGAATAAGTGTGCGATCATTTCTAATAACCCTCCTTGACCTTGTTAGACCCGGCGATGCTCGCTCCAGTGAGCAGCCCAGCGGCTTACGCAGTACACTGAGAGGCCAGGAACTTTGTAATTACTCCTAATTTTATTTCCACAGTGGAAATGAGCAAAGAGTGAGCGGTTGGGCAGTGTAAGTAGGTCAACAGCAGGCTTGCGAGCCGCCCTGCTTTGGTTGGCTCAGCTCCTGTCTGCCCAGAGGAGATGATAGCAGATGAGATGAGGGCAATATGCTTATCCCCACACCGTAAATAATGACCTACTAAAAAAATCCTTCAGCCACATGTCATAGGCCAGCGGTGTGGGTGAGGAGGCATGCAGCCACGAGATGCTCTCACACTGGAAGTTAGTTAGTAGCTGAAATCCTTGCTGCGTGCCAGGCAAAGGCCGCTGTGGATATTTCAATCAGTTAAGCACCTGCAGTGTTTCATTACCCCCACACACACACGACATTCTTCAGACTAAAAATCTATTTTTCTGAGCTGTAAGAGCGAAGTGAGCCTACATGGGTCAGATCCCGGCTGTGAGGCTTCTGCCGTACGAGCACCTCCTTTCGTTTTCGTCTTCTCCTCCAGGTGAAGGCTCGCAAGTAACGTGCGCAATAAATGCCGGTTTACACAAGAGCTGACTGTACTCCCACACCGAACCTGCCGCGGTGTTATAAAACTGACTCCTGCCGTGCGAGGTTGAAGTGCTCTAACTGTAGTGGGCCTCTGGAGAGGAAAGGAGAGCAGAATATGAAGAGCGTTCACTTACAGTTATTACAGTTATTATTTCATGTCTGCCAGGACGCTGATTGAGTCAAAGAAGAATATAAAAAAATGGAGTGTTTGTTGTATTCAATCACCTGTTTGCCTTGGCTTGTATTCATCTCATAAAAGTAGTGGTGATGTTTTCTTACTGAGGCTGCACACAGTTTCTAATAGTGGAAGCAAAGAGCCACTTACTGTATTACTGCTTTCTGTCTTAATATGGTACGATTATAGAAGCCCATAGAATCTGCTGATTGTTAACTGGACCACTGCCCGTGCCTGGCCGGAAACCATACTGTGATAAATGTGCAGATGCAGCTAATTGCAGAGAAGAAAAATACTTCTCAGCAAAGCTTGCTGGGATTTTTCTTTTTGCTGTTTTTTTTCTGTATGGCTTTAGTTACAGGGGAATTTTTTTTTTTTCATAAATTGCTTGATGATTTCCAATGAACTGTTTACATGAATGCTAAAGTGGTCAAATAATATGTGTGTTTATATGCATTGCATGTAATTAAGCACAGAGGCTGATTAAAATGTTTTTCACATCACTTATAATTAATTAGTGAACAAACGTGCACCTGAAGAAAGTAGCATTTCTATTCAGGTCTGTTCCAGCAAAATGGAAAAACTGCTGCTTTTTCTGTTTTCAAAAATCATAGATAATGAGTAGGCTGTTGCAAAAATGATACTCATGAGTGCTGCTTAACAATATTCAGCCCACTGCTGTATCAACAGTAGCGAGAGGCGAGGGAGACAAACGATGAAGTCATTTTTTTCTCACTTTCACTACTGATGCAGTCACACCTCTGTGGCTATGTAGGGCAGAGCTGCTGAATGGATTATCAAAGGTTTGCTCCTGCCCTTTAAAACAACACCACATTTCATCTGGAGTTGGTGAGTCCACTGTGCGAGGGGTAACACGGGGCATGTTTAGTCTGATTGGGTTATTACTCTGGTGACTAATAGAATATTGAACTCCATGTGGTTGTGTTAGTGTGCTAAGAATAGACACAAAAAAGGGCAGTTTAACCTCCATAAAGTACATATTACCTGGCTCCGCTCCAGAGAGCATAGTGATAGGAATTGGCTGCATTACAGAGCTTTATGTTGAATGTGTATGGGTGGAGGAAACAGAAGGATGCTTTCAGCTGCTGCTCATGCAGTTCAACAGGAAGCATAATGGCAGAGACAGTGCAGTAATAATTGCCTGGATATGTTGCTCTGCTGGGATGATGATAATGGTGAAGCACATTTGGTAGAACAGTTCTTCTAATGCTGGTCAATGTGTCACACATTCTCCTTTGCCTGTGTCTATTACAGCATCTAAAACATTGTTAAATAACCTGGAATACAGACAAACAAAACAAAAATCCAGCAAAAACAAAAAAAGAAAAGGTACTACACTATCTGGTTTTAAACTGAAGCTAGTTTAGTTCAGGTGAGTTCATGGGTGTTTTTCTAGACATTCCACATACCTTTTCTCAGGATATACTATTGGTAATAATTAACTAAAAAAACTAATAGGCATAATGTTTTTCACTTATGACAAAATATATTTATGCCTTTTTCATAGACCAATATATTTTATGATTATTCATATTTTACTGTGTAACTCATGGGCTACTGTAACTGCTCAATGACTGGTCCTTACATAACACAAATTATTGGGTAACAATTTAGACAAGAAAATTCCCCAGAGCCCACATACCTAAAACAGTACCCAAAGGCATTCAGTTTGCTATCATATATGACAAAGAAATGCAATATGATGGATATGATGGATGTCATTAATTCACTATCAAATTAGTTTCTGATTAAATGTTTCTGCTCAAATCAGAAATCGCAGGCACACACGACAGTGAATAAACTAAAGTGAGCGTCTGCTCGCTGCTCTTTGAGGTTATACTTGGGCACATTGGTGTTTTAAGCAGATATAATGTATACCATGTTCAGCACCTTAATAAACAAACTGTTGACCTTCCGATGTTGCTTGATGAAAAGTCAGGAGGATCATCAACATTATTCATTATAACAGTCCATCCAGGAGTTTCCAAGGACTGTTCGTGCCTGTTCATTTAGAAAGAGCAACTTGTGTAACTTCATCACTCACTCAATAAGTCAGGGAGAGACTTTTAAGTTTATAGGCTGCAGCAAAGCAGGTCCAGACTGGATATAACACGGTTCTCTTCTTTAATGACTTTATGCATTTAAGAGTTAATATGACTTACCCACCTATAAACATGATGAAAGCATGCTTAAAAATGTTCATTCTTCTGAGTGTATATAAGAATACCAAATGACAATAAAAATGAGGTTATTAAAGAGAATCCGATAACCTTGGTTATCTCCTCTGGACAGATCCTGCTGGAGCCTGCAGTAATCCAGGACGTCCTGTCTGCAGGCAGCCACCTTCAGCTGCTGGAGCTCCTCAGCCTCTGCTCCCACTACCTCATCCAGGTACACACACACACACACACACACACACTGTCCTCCTGTGTGTCAGCTGGAGACATAATAATAGGAATCAGAGGAATAACTGCTTCACGCTAGAGGACCCATCAAAGTTAATGGAAATCCTGTAACATCATGGAGTTTTGAGAGGTGTGATTTAATACTGCAGGGAACATCAAGGAAACGTACAAACGGGCTGCTTAACTTGTGGAATAGCTTTTATGTTTGGGACTCCTTTCTCATGTTTATTGTATTAGTATGAGAAGCCAGTTGCACTAGAAACCGACAATTATTCCCCTTTAGACAAACAAAAGAGCAGCACAGACCAGGATTTTCAGATTATGGAAGTCCCCACTCTTTGTTATGGGAAATGATGTACTGTAATTTTGCACAGGTATAATGGAGATAATGTTAATGCTGGCTGCTGCAAATATACTGACATGGCCTCTTCATCCTTTCACCAATCATGGAGTCAAAGACTTATTAAAGACAGGAAGAACCACCAATGGGCCATCGCCTGTACCGACATTACATTGTTCACCCTTATACTCTGTGTTTTCTGATTACCTACACTTCTGTCACTTGACTCAAACATGTCCTTGTGCACATGCAAGACACTGGCAGAGATGCGGAGAGAGTGTCCTTGTCACAAACTGGAAACTCCAAAAACTCAAAACCAAGATAGTGTCGTGTAAATAAGCATTGCTTATGATCCTCACTTTCTAATTTCTGCATTAAGAACAGCTAAGAAACAAATGACACTTGTGCTCAATAGTTTTGGGAATTAAACATATTTGCCATATCGTTGAGAGCTATACATGAAGCTAGAACCAGGAGATAGTTAGATTAGCACAAAGAACGGAACCAGGGAGAAACAGCTAGTGTGGCTCTGTCCAGGTGTAACATAATCCTTTTAAGCTCACTAATAACATTTGTACACTGAAAACACTAAAAATAGATGATTGACTCCATTTCCATTGCTAGTTGGTGAGTGCTGTTTTTTTTTCTTTCTCTGGTGCATCACATTTGACATCACTAACAGTAGAAAGCAGCATGGAGGCCAGTGACAATGTTACAGCGGTTACATTTTGGCATCTTTTATTTCAGCCTCTTTCAAACTCAACGTAGACTGAAAGAGTTCTCCATCGCACATTGTTCCCAGACTGTAACGCAAATGATAATTAATGTTTCTGGCTATTTATGTGCCAACGTCTGGAATTTCAACCTGTGTCATAGCATTGCAGGAATCAGTAAATCCTGTGACTACTGCAGAGTCATTTGACCTGGGAATGAATGCTGATCGGACCCTTTCCCACTGAAGACAAAAGTCAGATGTTAGTGGTTTTTTTGTCCAGTGTGAAAGGAGTTTAATTAACATTTTATGACTCATTTATTTAATCTGCACCAAAAGTGAAGTGTAAAAATGACAAGTTGTTCTTAAGGGGGAGTTATTTGCTTGGTCACGTCTTAGAGTCTTGATTTTTATAGATTAAACAAAGATGATCCAACATATGAATTTGTGAGTTTTAGAGGTGGATTTTCACCTCCGACAGAGCTACTGTAGTGTTCCCTGCTTCCAGTCTTTATGCCAAGCTAAGTGAAATGTCTCCTAGCTCTAGTTTCACATTCAGCATACAGATATGCAAGGGTGGTATCGATCTTTCCATCTAAAACTCAGCAAGAAGGCAAATAAGTGTATCTGGCAAAATGTACAACTGTTCTTTCAAGCTGACATCACAGCAAAGTTTGATATCAAAAGTAACTAAAAAAAAAGTGCTGAATGATCAAAATTGAACATTGTCCAATCTAGTGCAATCTTTATTTAATGGTCTAGCGTGTGTCCTCCTCCACAGGGAGGTGAAGCCGGTACAGATTCAGTGTGTTGATCAAGGACACTTCAGTAAGTTGGATCCCAGTCAGCTAAGGTGCCCGAGTCCAGGTCCCTTGAAGAACTAGGCCACCCTGCTGCGTGTTTCATGTGTTTTATCACCGAGACCAAGATGGATCTGTTGGAACAGAGGCAAAGTCGGCCTACTATCCTCTGGGTACGCTGCCAAAAGCTGCTGGAGATAAAGACAAATCAGGCTGAAGCTTTTGCAGAGCAGAGTCACTCTGAGGTGTTTGATACACGGTGTGATGGAATTCATAAATTACGCAGTGGTTTTAGAATCACTTCATTACATAAACATACCACTGCTAATTATATGTACTACTCCAGCTTGTGCATCACAATACTGTATTTTACCATTCAAGTCTTTACAGTTACATCACAATAATAAACTTAGCTCAAATGTGCCACCTGGTGGTTGCAACAGCCTCATCTCTATTGATTTGCAGTGACCAGCCCCATACCTCACTATAAATAAAACACAAACTCCCGAATAAGTCATTGATTTTTCCATTGTTCATCTCTTTACCTGCTAACATCCTTGTTTGCAGGACACGTTCGCTGATGTTTTATTTAGCGTGTGCTTAGAGTTAATAATGGATGGTAAGGTCTGACCAATAACATTACACACTGCACCGATGGATTGAAAATCAGATCTATCAGACAGTCGTGATCATTATCTCCAATATGATGGATACTGCTGTGCAGAACTGAGTTAACTGAGTATTGAGTAACTGATCAATACTACACTTGCTGTGTACAGCGCTGTGAGTCCTTTATCTGAAGTGATTGTAGTGACACATTTTGACTGGTATGTATGTGTGATCATCGCTGTCGTATTTGTATAATCATCATTGCAATATTTGATGAACTTTAATCTAATTTGTTCCTGATTCAGAGATTTTTCAAAATAAAACACACACTAGATATATTTTCTGTTAAATAGTAGTAGTAAAATTGAAATATGCTGCATTTCAGTGCAAAAATATCATCACTCATTAAAGTGTTATTGCAGGTTGAACAGCAGTAGAACAGGTTGTACTAGCTGATGCATGTTTGTGCTGCATGTGCCGAAGGACAGCCAGAAGATGGCAGTCTTATTCCACTAGTCAGGCTTTATTGTCTTTTATTTACCCCCTTTCCTCTGTCTTTCATCTGCAATGTTGTCAGTTAACTATGAAATTAAAATCACACATACATACTGTTTATGCGTGGCTTATATATGTACATACAGTATGTATGGAGATGATGTCCCACTCTTGTAGATGAGTTGAAAAAACCCTAACAAGCCATCTCTTATTGGTAACTGACATATTGCTATAAAATGATGGTCATAATAAAATGTTGATTAAGTGGAATCTTTCAATTTTTAACTTGTGACTAATTAAACCTCCCAACAAAATTATAATATTTAGGATATATATTTTGATGTTTGTAACTACTGAGAAAACACTGATGGTGATTATGTGTGTTCATTTGTATGTTTACATACTGACCCTGCAGGAGCTGAGCAGCGTGAACTACCTGGAGCTGTACCGCGTGGCCGACCTGTTCCACCTCCCCGCCTTAGAGGAGGCCGTGGTGGGCTTCCTGGTGGAGCATCTGTCTGAGCTGAGCCAGAGCAGGCAGGATGAGGCCCTGCAGCTGCCCTACCGCCTCCTCAGGGAGGTGCTGAAGAGTGACCGCCTCACCTCCCTGAGTGAGGAGGAGATATGGAAGGTACTGGAAGTGTGTGTGTGTGTGTGTGTGTGTGGCATGGGATGCAGTATTAAAGTGTTAAAGTGTAGAGCTATGGTCATATTTTCATAAAATAATAAAGTGAGAAGCAATCATCTCAGCTTGTAAATGTGAACACATTGCGTCTTGGCACCAAATTATTCTACAACACACACACACACACACACGGGTAGAAATGCATGACACAATACATAGCACACACAGACTACTGAACAACAAATTAAACACTGGCAGCTGCATCTCCTTGTACTGTTTGTTTATATAAATGCAGATATGCAATAGATAGGACTGTTCTCGACTGTATGCACATGTGCGACATACACATGTGTCAGTCCATACATCTGTGTGTGTGTGTGCACGCGCATGAGTGTGTGTGCGTGCATGTGTCATGAACTGCCAGGATTGTGGAGTGAAGAGGCAGTGTGGGGTGGGGACTTAGTGTTTTGACTGTTCATTTGCACCAATCAGCCTCCCCCCCTCCTGCCCTCCCCCTCCTATCTCTCTCCCTCTCTGTCTTTCTCCCCTTCTCTTCTCTGATTAGGCCCACCGCGGCTCCATCAGGGCCCCAATCCCCCAGCTGTCACTCGGCCGCCCGTCTGATTGAAAACAATCAGGCCTCTGATGGCACAATTACCCTGACCCTTTAGCCAGCCGCCGCCGCCATAATCAGCCTCTGATTAGGCTGCTTTGGGCCTCCTTCACTTCGCCCAGAAGGTTAATTTGGGCATCAGACGGAAGCGAACGGCAAGCGGGGGCCGTCGTCCGAAAGGGTGGGTTGGGGGGTGATGTGCGCGCCAATACTGGACCAATATAGCTTGGCCGTCAATCATTGTCACTCAGAGTTTTCTTAGAGTCTCTCACGCTCTGGAAATCACATTTTCTCTGGCTTTGTTTTTTTCCCCTCTCTCTTCTTTCTTGCCATCCTTTGCTCTGCCTTTCTTCTGCTCCCCCCCTCCCCTTACCTCTCTCCCTCACTATCTCTCCTTCACTCTCTCTCCCTCTCTTTTGTGCTCTCGCTCTCCCCTTTTCACACACACAGACACACACACACACACACACTTTCTCTTTCAGTGCAGAGGGGAAGGAGGGAGAAGGAGTTGATTTATTCTGTGCCCTGAGGAAGTTGTGTGATGCAGCGTGACCTTCACAGTCAGCTGCCGTAGTGCACACGCTCACACACACACACACACACACTCTCAGAAGCACACACACATATACTGTCACTTCAGAGCAATGAGGAGGAGAGAGGCGGGGTGAGCGATAGAGAAAGGGAGGTAGAGACAGGAAAGTGGCACAGATACCACAAAAAGACAATCCTGACTTGCATGTTTGTTGCATATTCACTCCTTTAGAGGACTGAAGGAGAAATAAAGGAAAAGCTGTTCACGAGAAATATTTGTCCATGTTGTCCATATTTGTCTATACTCTGATTTCTGCTACAATACTGTGAATTTTGCCTGATTTATCGGCGTCATCCTCATCCCTCTGCCCCAAAAACTTGCCTTCGCCCTGCTGTACTAAGTTCTCCGTCTCTGCTCAGATTACACTCGAAACCGCTTTGTTTTCCTGATAATGGTATCAGTGATCTCCAGTCATCTCGCCCACATTCACACCTCGTCGCAGCTAAATAACCTTCCACCGCTCTCAAGTTCAATTAAATCCCTTCTCTGCAACCCAGTCCGCCTGCATTAAACAAAGGAGGGTGCCTGTGGATATTTACACTCTGTATATTGAATGCTGCTGATTAATAAGTACTTGTGTGCATGTGTGTGCGTGTGTGTGTGTGTGTGTGTGGCAAGTATGGATGCAGTGCTGGCTTGCCTCACTCTTGCCATAACAGCCTATAGGTGTCTAGAAAAATAATTATGATTCGGAGTCCTACAGTTATTTGTTTTCTCAGATTCTCTCCTCGTGTTTTCTGCTTTTTCCACTCATTCCTCTCATCTTTCCATCTTTTCATGCTGACTTCATGCTTTTTTCCCTCCCATTACTCTCTTCTCACATCCTTTATTTCTTCCCCCTTCTCTCTGTATGAAAATGTGTTGGGTGAGGAGGGGGCTGACCCTTATGTCTAATATGTCAAAATAGCACAGTATTGAATCGATTCAATTTACTTTATCAATCATAACCAAAAGAGGCAAAGCATAAAGAATTTTAAATGGTATACCCCAATTTAAACCATATTTTAATGAAACAATAATTTGATATAGCAATCAGAATGTTCATTAAATATCTTATTAGCAATTGCCAAATGTATGTCAACCATAATAAAATGTGAATATTTTAGTAATTCTATTTTTTATTAACACCTGATGAACAACCACCTTATGAGTGAACTAGGCTCAAAGTGTAATACTGAATCTGACACAGTTCTTCTCTACCTGATCTGCCTCCAGCTGGTCGTTCTGTGGCTGGAACACGACTGTCGCTACCAGTACACTGAGGATCTCCTCCAGCACGTCCGCTACAGCCTGATGGACGTCCCCACACTGCACCACCTTGCCCGTAGCCACCCTCTGGTCCAGTCCAGCCCCACTGCTGCCGCCCTCGTAGAGGAGGCCCTGGACTACCACCACGCCACCTTTGCCCAGCCCCTCCGCCAGTCGGCCCGCACCAGGCCTCGTTTCCAGTCTCTCACCCTCTACATAGCTGGCGGGCGTAAGCGGGAGGTGAGCCGAGTCAGGGAGCTGAGGTACTTCAACCCGGCCGCGCAGGAGCACGTGCGCGTCGCAGGTGGGTCGAACTGGAGCGAGCTGGCGCCCATGCCCACCGGGCGCAGCCACCACTGTGTGGCCGTAATGGGGAACTTCCTGTTTGTTGTGGGTGGGGAGGTAGAGCACGCCACCGGGAGGACGTGTGCGGTGAGGACTGCCTGTCGATACGACCCCAGGGGCAACTGTTGGACTGAGATTGCCTCCATGAAGGCCTGCAGAGAACACTTTGTCCTGGGTGCTCTGGGTCAGTACCTGTATGCTGTGGGGGGCAGGAATGAGCTGAGGCAGGTTCTGCCCTCTGTGGAGCGCTACTGTCCCAAGAGGAACAAGTGGATGTTTGTCCAACCCTTCGACCGTTCACTGTCCTGCCACGCCGGCTGTGTGGCTGACAACCTGCTCTGGGTCTCAGGTACAACAGTGATAAGGAAGAAGGATTCTCACACGCTCTCACATATGTGTTACATTCACCATTATTCCACACATGAATTTAGATGCAGACACACTCTTTACATGTAGTTCAGACATACACTGCTTTATACACATTTATAACAAAATCTTTTGCTCTCTGATAAAAGCCAGGAGTGTTGTTCCTTTGTGTTACAGGTGGGGTGACCAACACAGCTCAGTACCAGAATCGACTGATGGTGTACGACCCAGAACAGGTAACTGTGAAGTGATGAGCTCTCATACTTTTAGTGTATTACAACAAGGCAGTCCTGTCAGTGCTTGTGAGACCATATCAGTGATAGTGTAGCATCAAAAGACAGCCAGACAAAGTTAGTGACTACCTGATGTGAAGCAGCTAAATAGTTAGATTTGCCTCAGGTTAGAAATCAAAACTGAGTTGAAAGAGAGTGAGTAGTGGCCCAAAACATGACTTTAAATAAATGTTAATGTTGTAACATGTCTGCTGGTATGGATAACCAATTCTTAATACGTATGCCATATCAGCTTTTTAAAGTACTGTAATAATATCTTTACTTGTACTATATTTGTACTATTAAGAGGAACTTTATCGTCAGACCAAAGCGCTTCAGCTTGTAGCCATCGTCAGGGTCTTTGATCACGAGTAGGACAGAACTGTGCTGCATGACAAGTGTGAAAACTGGCAACAGTGTTAGCAGTCATCAGAGTCTACCACAAATGTGTTGGTCTGATGTTCTGTGCTTTTGTGTGACCCATCATGTTCCAAATCAAACAAGCCTGATTCCAGAAAAGTTGGGACGCTGTGTAAAATGTAAATAAAGATATTGCAGAATGCAATAACTTGCTAATCCTTTTTGATATCAATTTAATTAAACAAAGACAAAATATATTTAATATAACCTCGTCAACTTTTGTAAATATTCTGAACTTGATGGCAGCAACACGTTTCAAACAAGTTGGGACAGGAGCAACAAAAGACTGTGAAAGTTGTGGACTGATCCAAAAACACCTGTTTGGATCATTCCACAGGTAAACAGGTTCATTGGTAACAGGTGATAGTATCATGATTGGGTATGAAAGGTTCATCCTGGAAAGACTCAGTCGTTCACAAGCAAGGATGGAGAGAGGTTCAACACTTTGTCAAACACATGATTGTAGAAAGGAGATTACTGCATGGGCTCAGGAGCACTTTGTTAAACCATTGTCAGTAAACACTTATAATATAAGATAAACCTGTATTCGTCCCTCAGTGGGGAAATTGCAATTTATGTTTTACACAGCATCCCAACTTTTTTCAAATTGGGGTTGTATGTATACTTTATGTATTTAATTTAATTTGTGACATAGGTTTCTCCATATTCTAATTCTATCACTGCTTTTTCTGTCGACTGTGTGCATAGCTACGGTTGCTCTCCCTTGTTTTTCCACTGATAAAGATTTTTGGACTCCTTCCTTATCTGAATAAGGCTGTAAGGATAGAGGGAATGCTATTGTTCATATTGCAAAGCCTTCAGAAAGAAATTTGTGGCTTTGAGCTATATAAAGAAAAATTGGCTCGACTTTACAGATGATGTTGTCAGAGTAATATTGTTGTTGTGAGGTGACGCAGTTCATACTTCTGAAAAATAATCTGCGCTTAAACAGCGTCAATGTAACAGTAATGGCTTTTTTCAGAAAATGAATGCAGACATTATGTTCACTGTGATCAATTACACAACAGGCAGGTGTCAAGAGTCTGCTAATTGATTTTCACACCATATGGAAATTAATGGAAACCAATGGCATTGTAGAAAACAGGGAAACGACATAAAAACATTTGAAACTCAACTTTAGAATACAATCAGGAGGAAAGTGCTGCATTTGTGATTGTCTAGTTAATGTTTGTGTTTCCAAAAACATTGTTACTGGTCCTTTAATGTTAATCCCTCCAATATTGCTCCTACAACCTTTCACCCTAAATACAACATGAGCAATCATCTATACACATAGTGTCGATTTTGTTGCCGTCCTCGGTGCATCATGGATGAAAATAGATTAATTAAATGTCATTTCTGCATTTGCGATACTCACGCACATCAAACTGTGGTGGAATGTAGTAAGCCGCACTTTCTGTTTGTGTATGTATATGAGCCAGCTGTTAAAGAGGGCTGGATCTCGGTGAGGCTGTATACGGAGGTATGAAGGTATGCGGTGTGTATATGTGTGAGGTGCACATCCATATGGGTCCGTGTTTGTACATGTCGGCGTGGAAGCGAGGGGACGAAGAAGCGAGCGAAAGAGAGAGGGAGAGAGTCTCATTTGTATTCACCATGAATCTACATTCACCTGCCAGAGCAACAGCAACCCCCCACCCACTCTACCCTCAACAGATGGCCACCCGTCAGCTCCCAGCAGACGCACACACATACACACTCTCATTCTCTGCCTCAATCAAACACTCACACACACACACACACACACACACACTGACACAAAATAAGCTTCGACACACTTAGTGAAATGAGCAGGGATCCTCGGTGTAAAATGGAGTGGCTGAAACATATGATTAGAAATAGGGAGGGAAGTCATTAGTACAAACCAGAGCTCCAGTGTCACGTTATTTATCTAGCACTGAGCATACATCAATTACCCATGCATGGATATGCTTAAATATTAATCTTCTTATTCATCCTCCTTCCCTTCCCACCCTCTCTGTTTCTCTCTCCCTCCCTCTTCTTACTCCATCTCACCTCCTTCTCATCTGCATCATATCATTTTCTCCCTTCTTTCTTCCCCTCCATCTGCTTATCCACCCTCCAACCACCTCCACCTCCACCTCCTCCTCAGGACCAGTGGTTGGCCCGCGGTCCCATGTTGCAGAGGCGAGTTTACCACGTCATGGCGGCGGTGAGGAGGCAGCTCTACGTGCTGGGTGGGAACGACCTGGACTACAACAACGACCGCATCCTGGTCCGCCACATCGACTCCTACAACATGGACCTGGACCAGTGGACGCGCTGCTCCTTCAGCCTCCTCACGGGTGGGCAAAGTGGAGACGCCGCACATGTGACCGTGCATACACCTTCAAATTTATACTCTAGATGATTAATCAGTTGATAGACAGAAAGATAAGTGGGTATTGCACTAAAAAATGCTACAAAATACCTTATTCAGTAAAACCTCTGTGTAACATATACATATTTAAAGGCATACTTTGACATGCACTTAATTACTTTCTTGACTAATTAATGTTACAGAGAAATACTTCAGGGGCTTTAATGCTCGTCTACCTCAAACACAGTATATTTTTAATTCCAGTGATGCTCTGTTGGAAACGAAGGTTGAGTAAAGCTCTCTGCTTTATCCTCCTCTCATTAGGTAAAAACATTACACATAATGCCTCCCTGCTGCTTGTGAGTAGGCGGTAGGATGATATACAATGAAAACACATACAGCACATCCCTGCTTTGGACCTGTGGGCATGCTGCATCTATAGCCTCCATGCTGGCGGAGGTGGGATGGAGTACCACCTACACCAGCATGGACACAAGCTATCATGGACTGTACTGTATCATGTGGTCATATTCTCTCATTCCATGTTGTAGTCTTCGACGAAGGCTTACGAGGTTTTAAGTTCAGGTGACTTTACTCTTCCTCCCTCCTTCTCTGCTCCTGTATGACTTTCCTCTTGTGTTCTAGGATCGTCTCCTCCTATTTGTCTGTAAAAGTTTAAGACAAAGTCACAGGAAAGAGAGCAGGGAGCTCAATCTTGGCTCTCCACACACTCCCGCCCTTGCCCCATCTTTCTCCATTTATCTCCCTCTCTGCCTCTCGGGGGACATGGAAGTCATATTGTCAGAATGCCCTCTGCCTGGCACGGTGAAACATTGTGCCGGCTCTGTCCTCCCCAGGTCAAAACGAGTCCGGAGTTGCTGTGCATGATGACAGGATCTATGTGGTTGGAGGATACTCCATTTGGACCAACGAGCCTCTGGCGTGCATTCAGGTGAGAGGTGTGGCTTTTAGATTTAGCCTCAGAACAGTTGTGACGTGTCAGAATTATCAGAGTACAGCTGTTCTATTGGTAAGAGGCTGTTCATACAGTCAAGTGAAACAGCAGCATACTAATTATAAAACAGGCATTGAATACATCTTGTATTGTTAAACAATGGGCCCAGACTCTTTCCGTAAATGTTATAAATTTTTTTAAAAAGCAGCATTGAAGATGTCTGTAACAGGTGTCTAATGGTGTTGAACAGATTTGTTTTAATGCCGCCTTCAAGTGCTGATTTAAATTAAGCACACACAATCTGTCAAAAATAATAAATGCTTCATCAAAAATTAGCAAATATTTCACCAAGTTACCAAAATGTGACTGTAGGGTGGTGTCTGTTTTCCTGCTCTTCAGCTGATTTCTTGCCAAAAAATACGCTCCACTCAAAATTGGTATCAAGATAAGATAAGATATTCCTTTATTCATCCCTCAGTGGGGAAAAAAAAAAAAAAAAAAAATCACAAAATCAGTAGTTCCCATACCGGGAGTTGAACCCGGGCCGCCTGGGTGAAAACCAGGAATCCTAACCGCTAGACCATATGGGACTATGGGAAGTGCATAGTCTTCCAAGGCCATTGGTGAAGACAATGTTGTTAATTAATACCAGATCACTTATAATCCAACCCTATTAGCTAGAAGAATAAACTGAAATAAATACTGGGCGTGTACCAAATTTCATGGTAATCCATCCAATAGGTTTTGAGATGTTTCATTCATACTCTACGACTATTCATACAATACTACATCCCAACCTCATGCTGGTGATTCAAGAAAAGTCATCAGGATTCATTCTCTGGAGACCATGAATGCCTTGCCAAAATTTCATGGCACTATCCAGTCGTTGTTGAGATATGAAACAGGGTTCTCCGCGTGCCTTCCTGCAATATGCAGCGGAATCAGGTGCTTCTCAGATTGAGAAAACTTCCAAGGAAAAAAAAAATGGGACAGGAACAAACCGACTGATTTGCAGCTTTTAATTGTGCCACCCGACAAACCTTTGACTCAACACTACAGCTTCTGCAGCGTCATTAAGATTCTGGGGGATTGAAAAAAATGTCACCCTCTCTTAGAGGTGGAGACATTATTAACTCACTGTTCTGCAGAGAGGCGTATTAGATTCACACTCTTAACACAGTGGAGGCCTTTGGCCTAAATGAAGAACTGAATTAGTCATGTTTCCTCTAATTTATTACACCTGATGGATGCTGTGCTTGTACTTTATGTACTTATACTTCTGTAACTTTCAGATATGTCTGTGTTCTTTTGTCTCTGATGGGATCGGGGTCCATGGGATCTTTTATATTACCATATAAATGTCCTCTTTCCAGGTGCTGGATCTGAGCACAGAGGGGAAGGAGGAGGTTTTCTACGGGCCAACACTGCCATTCGCCTCCAATGGGATAGCAACTTGTTTTCTCCCTGCTCCTTACTTCACCTGCCCAAACCTACAGACTCTACAGGTACCCCATCACAGGATAGGTGCTGTTTAAACCACTGATGAACAAAATGCGAGGAAACACGAACGCGCAACCAGAGAACACAGGAGCCTCAACTCGACTCTGGACCGTCAGCATTTCCAAACGTGACTGACAAACGTGTAACGTGATCACAGTAATCATTCTGGAACCTGCCATCTCTGTCACACAGGGATTTCTTTTGAGACCCAAATGTAATAGCAGTACTTTCCTGATCTAAAAGAGCCATGTTATTCTGCGAGCTTCTAGCAAACTGAAAAACAAGCAGCTGTCTCAATAATACAGCATATCTGTTGTATTTCCCCAAAGACTGAGACACCGTTCATGATGTCCAGTGAAGATGTGATGAGCAAGTTGAGAAAAAAATAACTCCAGAGGGATTTTAATTCCCTACGAAGACGGGAACAAAATGCCAATCCTATTACCAATTAAGTGACTTGTGGTAAGCAGACATTACTGAATTGCTCAGTTGTGCACAGGAGTTCAAAGAAACTGTCTTTTTGTAACCCATTATAGGGCTGTAGGAGCTTTTGTCTATATAACATTTCCATCAAACCATTATATTCACTTTAGTGGTCTGAAAAATGTGCCGGATTTTTTTGAAAATAGAGAGGACAAAGGCTGTTTTCTCATTGACTCACATGCACTTTCAAATTACAGATTGGGTTAGCAAGTGTCAACAGTCTGAGGCTAAAGCTCATCAGTGCATAAATGACCATATATATAATTTTATTTTTATCCATAGAAGATAAAAAATTACTTGATTCTTCTGCAACAGCAGTGACACACTACTGTACGTGTGTGCTATGTTATCGACCTGTGAGATTTTTATTATGCTCAGGACCTTAAACTGTTTATGTTCTATTGAATGTCTGGTCATTGTCGTCATTCAGAGAATTTCTGTTGAATATTCTCCAAAGTGTGTATATGATATTATAATAACACTCCTTGATGCCGATTTTCAAAACAAAATTGTTTGGCCAAAAGAGAGAAAATGTGATCCCTGCACTTCCCCCGTCTGTCCAAAACAACATGTGTCTGAAAGAATACATGGAACATTTTCAGAATAAAGACGCTACATAAATACATTTATCTTATAAGGACTGTTAATAGCTATGATGGGAAGACAGTGAATTATTTAGCAGCAATAGATAACTAAACATGAATTTAAAGCATCACCTCTACTGATTTTCTGTTGCCTTTCCCACCACCTCTGATAGTGCTGGAGAAAAGGAATGCCGTACAGCAGAAAGCTGCTCAGATGAAGGGATGCATTGCAGTTTGATGAGGCTGGAAAATGACTAGCAATGACAGAAAATGGGACTTGGTGATTGTAGGAGACAGGAGTGAGACTTCATGTGATTACTTGCAAACTAAAGCCGGATTGCAAGAGATTGCTGCGACTTGGAAAGGCGAGAGAGAGAATTGGAACAAACAGTACTCCTCTCCTTTACTCTTTTTTTTCCCGCTACTGAACTCTTTGGGCTCGCCCACGACTGTCATCAAATCTGTAATTCCGAGGCCCAACTGAGTAGAGACAGATCCAGCACCTGATGGTATAAGCACAAATAGTCTGTGCTCACATTCCTCACTATAGAACTGAAATCAAAAGGTGGAGAGAGAGAGAGCTATGAGCACATATTTATTGTCACATTTTAGTTGATTAATGATAAATCTGCCAAAATACAAAGCTGCCCTTTCTTTACAATATGTACATTATATACAACCTGGTGATATTAGACATATGGTCCGTGATTAGAACATATCAGGTTGATGCATGAAGACGTTCTTTAAGTACAGCTGATGTGTTTTTAAACAGTCACAGTTGCGTGTATCATTGATATGTTTCTTCAGCATACTACACCAGCAGATGAGGTTTTAACATTATCACTAATAACATACACTAAACCCTCATATTTCTAAGATACCAACACTGTAATGCCCTTTTTCTATAACCAAAGTAAGAAATTTGGCAAAAAAAAGAAGGCTGGTATGACTAACAAGTGGTTCTTGGAGCTGTCGATGGGTCCTGGAGCTGGTCCTTTTCTTTCTTTTTTTTTTTTTCTTTTTTCTTGAAAACTTCAATCCGCTTCCAGACTGGTTATTTCTGCCTGCCCACTCTCCCCAAGGAGGCACAGCAACTTCCTATATGCACTCCTGTTAAAAGAGAGAGATGGAGCAGTCACATTAGTGGACACATTCAAAAAAAAGCACACAGCTACAGCGTATCTCCACTTCAGCCTGTAACACCTGCTCATTGTCTAGACAACTTAAAAATAGTTTAAGACGATGAATACGGTTGACGTGGCTTCCAGGATGTGATTCATGTGCTTGCTCACCTCAAGGCGGTGTTCTTGCCCAGTCCTCTCTTGTGTTCAGTGTTTCTCACGCTGAGAGACAGGTTAGGGATTAGAGCTTGAACCACAGAGGGATCTAAAACAGCCACCGTCTCCAGGACACTGTATACCTGCCTGTCATAGACTCCCTCATTCTCCTCCACAAACGACCTGAGAGCATTGGGATTACACAAACTGTGAAAACCATGAAGGATCAAATAGGCTCTAATGTAATCTAGATAGTTTTACTCTGTGCCTACTGTGCCTGTATCAGGCTTTGTGCATCCTGTGAACAACGGCACAGCTCTAATGCAGGTGCAGATATTTATTGCTAGACATTATTGTCAATTACCGTAAGACAGTGATCATCTGGTCACACGGTCCCTCAGTAGACGCAGCAGCACATCGCTCCACCACAAGCTGTAAGGCATCTGTGCTCGTCTTCCTCACTGCACAGAAAAAAAATGCCAGCCCTTCAGTGATTACTATAAACACAAACTTGATTGTCAAAATGTGTTCTTTTCAGTATAATTTGCCCCAAAGTGAGGACTGATGAAAATTGTAAACATTACGGATGTGTTTGCAACCATCTTGCTGATAGTAAGCACTATGATTATAGCATTTATTGAGCTGATATGGAAGTGAAGTTGTCAACGGCAGGCCTGCTCAGATTTATTCTAAAGAACTCAAAAGAACATTATGCCAGTCAGGACTGGCTGGAACCAATAGCTGAGTACCAGGAAATATAGAGACCCTCCCTCTAAGAACTGAGCTGACACATCTGAGCACATCTTCCTTTCTATTCATGAAGAAGAAGGGTGGTCTGGTATTATTCAGAACAGTGGTTATCTAGATAACTGAAAGTTCTCTTTCATAGTATTCAATTTGGTTCCTCCACTGGGACACGCTGACTCTCAGATTGCTAGACAAGGATTGTGAAGACCAATCTGGGCCACATTAGGTGAGACAAAGGATGCCGTTTATATTCAAATTTGGAAGGCACTCGCACACAATGTAGAAAAAGCTACACTTAATAAGCTTCTCATTATTTTGTGTGCATATGCACAAGCATGATCTTACCCTGCGGTTCGTTGACCAGCATCACACAGCGCAGCAGAGAAGGGAGGGGCAGAGTGAGGAGGGCGGGGTCTGAGTCGCTGTTTCGTCTCAGAAGCTCTAAGAGGAACATCAGGACTGACGCTAGCCGGGGCGGAGGGGCATGACCTTTAAACTGCAGGAAGCTCTCACTGTAAAATTGGACAGGGGAATTTCCAATAACTTTTAGTTCTGAAGAAGAACTGTACAGTGTAAAAAATATATTTTTGAACAAACACAATGAAGCACAAGAAATGATATCAATAAGAATGTGGTTAGGAAGATTAAAATTGAATCAAGTAAATACATTTGAAATCTAAGCTGCCATTTATTTGTTTGATTTATGCTCATCCTGCTTGGCTTTGGAATTTTTCTGCCTCAGTCACCCTTACACTGTGAAACACGTTGCACATGTTGATTTGCTGCATAAGAATCAAAACACAATCTGGATATGAAGTTAAAGTCAAAGCCAGGCGGTTAGGGGGACATGTCAGGCATACAACATCCAAGTTCTAGAGACCTACCAGAGCACCTCCAGGATGGTCTTCCTCAGCGCTGCTCCTCGGATGGTTGGGTTGGCCTCACAGGCACTCAGAAGCACAGGGTGGTTGGCAATGATGCCCATGGAATGTGAGGCAGGAAGGAAATGGTCCAGATATCTGCGGGTAACAGAGCGGAGCTGCTGCTTCAGGTAGACGCCCTGAGACTGGGACACACTGGAAGCCACCGACAGACCCTGCAGGAGAATACATTTCAAGTGTCAAAATGGAAACGTGAGCAAATTACAAATAAGAGTGATGAAAGGTTTTTGATTAAGCTTTCAGGGCTCTTTCGTAACAGCTTCAGGCCTACTGTGTGCCCTATTTGTCCAAGTGTTTGTGATTCAGTGAACAACATATGTTTACCCTAACCTGTAGATATAGAGGTAGGCTGTCCCTGAGTGCTTTGTCCTGCTGTGTGAGGTTGTGGGGAAGCAGCAGCCCGTCCACAATGCGAAACAGCAGCTGTTGAGCTTTAGATGTGGCCAGCAGGGGGCTCCAGTGCTTCACTATGCAACCTGAATGAAAGGTACAAAACAGAGGCATATAAAGACTCAGAGTCAGATACACAACTATTCATGATGACTCCTTACTTGTATGTGATTCGCACCACACTGTAAAAATAAAGAAAAAAAGTGCTCCTGAACCTTCAACGACTGTATCGTGATTGAAGTATATGGGCTCTGCACCTACCAACAGCCCAGTAGGCCAGCTGCAGTCTCTCTTGGTTCTTGCTCACTAGAGAGGGTTTAATATGCTTCATGATGTCGCCAATGTAGTCCAGGGCTCTGGTCACCATGGCTGAACGCTCAGACAAAACCTGCAGTCCACTGTAGATGCTGCCTACAGCCTGACACCACAAGAAAGCAGATACATTTATGGAAATACTTGCATGTAAATACAGGCCGCCATAACAGAGACCAGATATGACATTTTAGTAAGATATGCAGAGTACTGTAGGTATTATACATATAAACTAAGGAAAAGGAAAAGCAATGTCTCACTAAGTATTTCTTCACTTAATTCAAGACTAATTTACAGATACAGAAAGGTACAGGGTTTAACTTTGTTGACTTGCCACCTGTAAGCATATGTTACCTTGACAAACATCTCCAGGGCTGAAGCAGGATCTAGCCTAGTGGATGTGGGCTGGAGTCCTGCTCTCTGCAAAAGACCGTCCACCTCAGGAAGCCTCAGCACAAGTCGGGTCAGTTCACACAGCTGCTCCTCCACGGCCCGGCCTGGAAACAATGCAGGCACAAACACAGGGTATTTAAACAAGAATGTCTCCTTTATCTCTAATACAAGACAAACAGGTAAATGTAACAAGCCTGAGATTTTTCTCCACATAAGAATATCTGTTCAATTCAGAGTAGAGTTAGGGTCATGAAGCTTTAAAATCTGTGTTTGATTACAGCAACATTTCTAAAATCTGTTTGCTTTCAAAGAATTAAAGAAGTCCTGGTTCAAATTGTACACTGCATTGTTGAGCTTTCATCACCTAAATGATAAAACACCATCTAATGTGTGATACTAGCTGTAAAATATATTTGGGTATGCACGGGGAGAGTACATGTCATTTGCAAAAAATTCCACAATACCTTCTATCTCACCTACAGAGTTGATCAAACTCTCAATCATATTCTCTTTTACTGCCTCCACGATATGCCAGAAATACATATACACTATCCATAAACACCTGCCTCTAAGTACATTTTGCCTGGTGAACAAAGGATGATTATTTATTTATCACATCGTAGACTCAGTGGGGTCACCTGTTCTGCTGTCAGATCCATCTGGGTTCTTGTGAAGGTGCTGCTGTAGAACACAGCGGAACCAGGCCCTCACTGACAGGCTTTGTGCCGAACCGGACGCTGACTCAGTGCTTAGTGAAGACACCAGCTCACTGGAAAAGACAGACAGAGAATCATCTCACACAAATGTAAAGTGTGTAGTTATAAACTACTATTGGATGTACTTGTTTTTGCTGTTGATGATATGAAGTCTTCTAACAGGACAATGTTTATAGCAAGTCATAAATCTTCAACTAAAAATGCATAAACATGGAAACTTGTTTCTAAAACACATCCCATCAGATTCCTTCTGTGACATACACTTTTTAATGATGAGTCTAGAAGGATAGAAGGTGGTGAACACTTCTGTGGTAATTAAATGAAATTTTTGCATGAATGAAACTGTTACTTCATTTCATACATATTGCTAAGAGCACAAACAGCAGAGAATGGAGGAACAATAAATATGAGGAGTGTCCTTGCTCAGGCTTTATATTCAGGTGAAGCACCTTAATGTCACTTGGCACCGTCTGAAGAGCACCTCTGAGGGTGAAATAGTCACGTTTTTTGTACCCTTGAGGGTAATTTTGAAGATGCACAACATTTTGTATTCTGTTTAGAGGCATGGGTGCAGTTTCTTCATTAAAACCTATTTTGATTATACCAAGGACGCTCACTGTCTAATTTATTAATTAGATACCACCAAATGTACCTACAGGACTTGTTGAGAAACAATTTTGTCAAGTGGTGTCTACCTTGATGAAGCTTGATAGGTGACAAGTGTACAACATCCCTGTTTGACTGACCTGATGTTTTCCCATCAGGAGTGATGTGATAAAAATGCTTTGTGATTGAGGTATAGGCATAAGGGCTGTACCTGTTTTGGAGCAGATGAGGAAGGTATCGAGTCACCAGAAGTGGGTGAACCATGTCGTCCCAGCCGAAGCATTGCATGATGGACTGGACTGGGTTGGGCTGAAGGTCCTGGGGGGCAGAGCTGGGCAGATCAAAGGCCAGCAGGGTGAAGCCTGAGGAAGATGAAATTAGGTTATTTTTCTCTGAATTACTAGAAAGTTGATACATGCATGATTAAAGTATAGTGTAATAAATGTAAGCATCCGTCCTGACTCATTTGTCTAGATGCCTTTTTTACCATGTTCTCTGAATTTTTACATTCCTAAATCATCCTATCCTCCTCTCTAAATACTAATGTTCTTCTCTCTGCCAAACTGCCATTCAAATTCTCTGCCTTCAAGTAAAATGGTGGCATTAACTCAAAATGATCAGTATCAGCTGTCACAAATCCATTTTCGTTAAACTCTTGTCCAAAACTCTTTCCTGCTCCCACCCTGTCCTCACCCACCCTTTCTTTCCTCCACTCACTGTCTTTTTCCTCCCTGTGGGCGTTACTGACCTGCAGCAGCATCTGCCAGCTGTGCTGGAGGGGTCTGAGAGAGGCGTAGGCTGCGCAGGAAGGGGAAAAAGTGCGCCCACAGTGCTGCTGCTACCGCTAGGTGGCGCTCTTTCACCACACTGGTAGTAGCAGGAGCCCAAGTCATGGTGGGTGCTGACTGGACACCGCGCTGATGGACCCGTCTGGAAGGACACAGACATACACACAAAGAAAGCAGATAAACAAATCTATCCGATGCAAAAATCCAAACATAGTGCTCCCTCTTGTGTACAACACCCACTCCCTCCAACTCCGCCCTCTACTTTCTCAAATCCTTTCGCTCCCCTGTTTCTCTCTTTCACTCTTTCTTCATGTGTTTTTCCTCTCTTCTCTCCTGGGGGATTACTGGGTGCGGCGGTGCGCTGCAGTGTGGAGCAGAGCAGGGTGGAGGTAGAGGTGGGGAAGGAGAGGAGGATATTATAGGCATAGAGAGGAGCCTAATGCTGATCCCCTGTACACAGACTATACTTTGGCTCTTCTGGCTCATCCCTGGCCCTGGCCCCAGCCGCTACAGCCCCACAGTGGCTGGCATTAGCCCAGATAAGCAGCCGAAGGAGCTGTAATCTCATTTAGACTGGAGATGATCCTCCTGTCCCCCTGATTCGCCCAGATGGGGGTGTGGGGAAGGGGGGTTGAGGTGTGCTGAGAAAGGAGGAAAGGATAGAGAGACTGGCAACCCCCCTATCCCATACTCAACCTCGCACTCTAGTCTGCTACTATGGTACACACACATGCACGCACGCACCTCAGCAGTGCCTTCCCTTCCAGCAAGGTTGCATCTAATCCAGAGAGAGCTGAGACAATCGATTAGAGTCTGAATTCATTAGCCTCGTTACTACTGCGGAATGGGCCTTTCACACCCATCAACCCTCATTGTACAAGACATCGTCAGAGACCCCACTTAATCCTCCTCAGTGCGGCTTCTTGCAATGTGTACACACAAACACACACACGCTGAACGCCAGCATGCCATTATGGACCCCGTTTAACCCTTCCCCCAGCTGCATCCAACACGCAGACACCTAAAATCAAATACAGCATCCTAATAATGACAGAGACACATCAAACACACAGCCAGCCACAAGCTGAACTTGCCCATGTGTCTCTATCGAAACGTAGAGGCGTAACTGTTACTACATTTCTCATAAGCAACCTAACAGTAGTTGTCCTTGACTCTGAAAAGAAAGGCTCAATATCCGCTAAAAGGTCTTAATGCTCACAAAGGAAAAGGCTTCACAGGGAGGCTTGTATTTTTTCAAGCCAAGGAGATGGGGATTAATTGTTTGTACCGAAAACAGATCCAACACGGTGTGCCAATGCCAGCTCACCTCATCAACCAGCGACACCCGCACCCCTCCCACAGCAGAGGGTCATGGGAAGGAATAAAACTGAGGAATTATGCCTGGGACTGGCTTCTTGCCTCAGCACCATGGCGATGGCTATCAAGAGTGAATGTTCGGACCCTCCACTGCCTCAGCCATTGGCAGAATAATTCTCTTAATGTGTGCAGATTCCACACGGCTCTCAGTAGACATAATGATGCACGGGCTAAATTTGCCAGGCTACATAATTGCCCATTAATTGTGTCACAGAAAAGGCATTAATCACAAAGAGATACAGAGAATTGCCAGGCCGAAGAATTATGTTTAATTTGGCGGGACGGATTTGAAAGAGAGAGCATGGTATTTTTTTATTTGGTTAAATGGGTCAGTGTGGTCTGGGCCATAACACAGAGGGCCGCTGGGAGTTCTCTTCTTCTCTTTCTTCTTGGCCATTAATGTGCAAATGTGTGCCCTCCAACCCCGAGATCTGAGATGGGAAGTTTGGGAATTAGCAAAGCTAACGACATATCATGTTATGGGAGCCCGGCACTGAAATAAGAGAGGAGCACACGTAGGTTAGTGTTTCACTTTTGGATGTGTGGGCAGATGTGTAGGTTAGTGTGTGTGTGCAGGGTGGAGAGGGTGAAATGTGGACACTGGAGAATTAAAGCAATCATACACCTACATGAATCAGTGTGGAGGGCTCGGCAACACTTAACTTTACAATGTCCTTATTCTGGTGTTACAGCTCATTTATTAACCTTTTGTAAGCAGTCTAAGTATAAAGAGGCAGTGATACTTTCAGTGCTTAGTAAAAGTCCAGATGAACACAGGATTTTTCTAGAGGTGTAAAAACTATTTGAGATATCACATGCATGTTGAGAAAATTGGTTGGGCTAATTGTATGCGCAGCACTGAGGAAAATGTCAGTACTACATTTAGCATTGAATGTCTGCTCAGATTTTACTCTTCTTCACCAAATCTTTAATTACACAGTGTGAAATGGCTATGTATAACGTGAAAGTTCTCACTCATAGTGTTGAACCCACAAATAATTTTCAACCAACTACAATTTCCTTCAGTTCACTGCTGAGGTTTGCTGAATGCAACTTTATAATAACTTTGCAATAAGCAAAGTTTTTGTACAGCTACTTATGCTAAGATTTGGCTTCTTTTTTTTAAAATGAAAATAAGGGTTTTGTAGGAGAACTGGTATTGTTCTGCTATTGCTACAGAAACTCAGCTACTACATCAGCACCGGTATTAAACATTTTTAAACCATACCCAGCCCTGGCCCAGACATTACACTTGGTTTCTATTGCACAGTTGTGTTAACATTGCAAACATGACTACATTTAAAGATTTCAATTACATTTTGAAAATATTAGTCTATCTGAGAATCCAAAAAGTTGAAAGTACTTACTTTAGGTAATTTTAAGCATATTAAGTACTACTTCCTATAATTATGGTTCACTGGAAAGTAAAGGATTATTGCAAAGTTAGAGGCTGGCAAGCAAGATGACACTCAGCTCTTTAACACCAGATTTAACTGAGAATCTTGTAAATGTAAAAGCTCACACATCATTCCTCACACACTGACTTCCAGTCTCACCTGATTTGTATCTACTGTCGCTTCTGTTCCCGCCTCTACCTCCCCACATAAACAGACACTGTTTCAGCCGTGGCTCTCTGACCTTCAGCTGGGGTCGATCGTGTAACGAACACCCGTGTCCTACAGCTGAACCCGTCCGACGCCCTACTGACCATAGTCCCTCAACATGGTCACAGCACTGCCGCCGTCCCCATGTCGACGGGAGGGTCCATGGAGGGTCCCTTGGGCCTGTAACTCTACTCAGAGCTCCAACAGCACCTGGTGAGGGTGACCTGGGGGCCACTAGGTCTACTGAGACTAACAGGGGCCTCAACGTAACACAGGGTCTTTACAGACACTCATTCCTGCTGACAGCACAATCCGCCTATTGTCAGCATGAGAAGTGAGTGGACTCTGGGCTGGGTCAGGAAGAGCAGAGGAGATCACTCTCCTCTCCTCCCTGCAGCCACTTATTACTTACTTACTTATCAGATTTTAATAAAAGCTTAGCTTGGCCTCAGCCAGAAAACATTTGTCTGAATGTGTCCAGTATCTGTGAGGGAGCATTTATCAGTGAAAGAAAAGAATTAGAGAAACTGAGGAAAAGTAAGTGATACCTGGGAGCTGGTGAGTATTTACTGTCTCACCTGAGCTGGGCCAGGACGATCTGCAGAAAGCCCAGGGCAGAATTCAGCTCTGATAGGCGGCAAGCAGGCAACAACCAATCAAACCCTTCGTTGAGCAGCTTTTCCTCTGACAGGCTGAGACTGGTGCTTGTCTCAAACACCTCCGCCACACCCTCCAGATATGAGCCAAGGGGCCCCCAAAGGGCAAGTCGGCGAGAGACCTCTGTAGTCTTATTGTAGAACTCTTTGGCCGCCTCATTAAAGGAGGAGGCCAGCCAGCCAGCCTGTGCACCAACATCCAGACCCCTCTCCTGGAAAAATATCAGATAATGCCAAAAAAACAATGAACTGGTGGATGGTGTACATTGAGAAGGCCTTTCTCGTACAGCTGATGTGCAACAATAGACTTATTAATTACTTTTCCGATTAACAGAAATACCTGAAACAACAACAGCAGTGATAGCTGTCCCCTCCAGACCAAGGTGCGGTGTCCAGTGGGGCAGTTAGAGGGAAGGAAGCCCAGCAGCTCACAGGCTCTGCTGGCCACATCCTCCAGCTCTACCTGCCTGGCCACTACCAGAAACAGCAGCAGGAAGTTCATGAGGCCTGCCTCTGACATCTCCTGCATCTTCTTTGAGGAGAACTTGGAATAAATCCTGGAAACATAACAGAACAAAAGAGGCAGGAAGAGACCAAGTTATTCAAATGTGGCACAAGAGATTGTCAGCGACAGGAAAAACTGACTCAGAGACAGTGTCTGTTCTTTACAATATCACTTCATCTGAGGCAACAAAATGGTTAAGTTGTTGTTTTTATCTAATTTAAATTTTTCTTTACTTCCTCTGACCAACTCTTCAGAGGTGATTTGTTCTTCTGAAACCCCTGACTTTAAATGCTGACTAACTGAACTTTCCACCCCCACTGTGCACTACACCACCTGCCTCCATCACCCTCTCAGCTCCAGGGGAGAGGCTGGGCTGCCCGGCCTGTGTGTGTCTATGTGTATGTGGGTGAAAGAGAAAAGAAAAAGCAAGAGAGGGAGTAAGCAGGATCTAACAGCGTGCTGGGTGGTTCTCTCACCCAGCACGCTGTTAGATCCTGCGGGCACTGTGGAGAAATGCCTTTAAAGATCATGTTAAATGTCAGAGACACTCAGACACACAGCAGTAGGCGCTTGGTCCCTCTCTCTACAGCCAAACCAATTTACTGCAACACCAGAGAGAGATCAATAAAACCACACACACACATGCACTGCCACACATCCAGCTTGCTGTTTGCTCGCCTGGCAGGAAAACACAGAAGGCTGGAGCCCCCCCTCCTTTTACACCCCACCTCCCAAACACAGATGCAGCCCACACAGGTGAGTAGAGCTGCTGTTTGGGTCAAAACACAAACAGTGAGCATCCCAAGACAAACTCGCTGTAAGAAGTATGACTGATATAAAGGAGTGGAGAAAAAGGAGAGAGGAACTGAGAAAGACCAGGTTAACACCGAAATCAGCTTAGTTACACCCACAGAGGACTATAAAAGGAGAAGGTGGCCAAGCATGCAGTCAAAGTGTGAGGGGAGGGAGATTTAAATAGATGAATGGGTAATATGTAACAGGGATATAAGCAGCGCACTGGGAAGCAGCAGTGGGGATTTTCTGTGTTCTCCCAACCTGTCTGTCTGTTTGTTTATTCCGGACAGCTTTTTTTTCCGGAGGCGAGCAGATGCTCCTAACTCCCGGCGTTGGAGATCAACATGCTCGTCGCGAGTGTCCCGCAGAGCCCGGCCAGGAGTAGGAACGCTGCCGAAACGTTGTAGCTATACAGTCGGCACGCCTCGCGCCTCCTGAGGGGGAGGAGATAGTGGTGAGGGAGAAGGAGGGGGGGGATCTGGACCTGTCCCAGCCCAGTCTGGCTGTTGCCAGACTGCCTACCACCCACATCTCCCCACTCCCCACCATCCAAGCTCCCCTCTCTATCCGTGTTGGAAACCAGCACAGCTTCGTTAAGGCGAATTAACCGCCACGCTCGTTAGCTAATTCGCCCCCATGTCTGCAGTGCTACTGAGCACATTCCAGACAGAGGGAAGTCATTAGGCGGATTTATCTACGGCTGCCTCTTTCTGGCGCCAAGCCGGCCTGGGATATAGGATGGTCCAGCGCCTGGTTCTGATGTGCATATTAGCTTGTGATCTTACCTCTCTTATTTCTTACTTTCCTTTACAAAGACACACTCTCCCTCCATCCAATGGCCTCACACACTCTGAAACCATGTCACTGCTCTAGGGAGCAGGTGCAGTTTGTGTGTTTGTGTGTATCAGTAGGGGGCTCCTTGGCTCTGGTCTGTGCTGAAGAGCAGGTGGTTGACTCCTGAGACACCTGCTCCACTGGGGGGCCTGAGTAAATATCAAAGACGCACTGGGAGACTGTGGTGCACCTGGCACGCACACAAACAAGACTGAAATGCATGCTAGTGTGCAAACACACATGTTGTTTGTGTATTCATGCAAGTATGCACCTAGACACACAAATCCAAACAGCACACTAAACACATTAGAAGATCAAGGGGAAAAGGGAATCCTACAAAGCCTGGTCCTGATTAGAAATCATTTCTCACAGCTTTTACTCCACATTTTCCCTTTTATCTTCTCTTCCTCCACAAAAACCTATATAGTATATAGTGTTGAGTCAACTGCCTGGCTGTGAGAAGTACTTTTCATGGTGGAAGTGAATGTGATGGAGTAAGAACTGCAAAGCCTCCCAGCCTTCTATCCATCCTTACCTTCCTTTGATCTGTCTCTGTGGGACTCCACCAGCCCTGTCCTGCGCGAGGCACAGGGCTAGCACTCGAAGGAAGATGTGGAAAGAGTTGGCTGAGCGGTAAAGCTGGGTGTGTCCTGGAGAGTGGAGGTGAGAGGGGGAGCAGCAGCTGCGAGCCTGCTCCAACAGAGCCAGGGGCGTCTTGTACAAAGTGCCCACGCCAGACATCCCAAGCCAGGGTACAGTAAATGAAGCATTCTGGGGTGGAGGGACAAAATAATGTAACTGTACAGGTTTTGGTAAAGTGATTGCATGATTTGTTTCTATTGCTGCATGATTGTTTATAGCAACACAACAAGACAAATAATTGGAAGCATGTTGTAAATAAAAAGCAATAAATATCTAAAAGACCACAGATAAGCAATAACCCCTTAATTTTTGACATACAGTAAAGTTATTAGAACAACAAGAACAACACAAAAGTGGAACATTCCAGGCATGATAGACATACCTCAAAATGTGGTGGTAAGGTTAATCTATATCACGAAAGTAAGCTAAAAGTGGTCTGACCGTAGTAGATATGGTTAAAATGAGGCAACATATCAAGTTTGAGCAACTTTCATCGTCTGTATTACACCATCAGTCACCACAGCATTTCATTTCTTTGTTCCCTCTGAAGGTTTCTATTCACCAGATTCTTGCTGTAGTAGTCCCAGAGGATGGAGACGGCACTGGTGCTTGGTTCCCACAGCAGACAGAGACTGAGACAGCAGTGGACATGCATCCTGACCTGCTCCTCTGCTAGACCTCCCTGTGATCACATGCACAGACACACACACACAGGCTTTTAAATTTGCTAGCAAAAATATGAAAACTATGGTAAAATTGTGTAACTAGACACTAGAAGCAGTGTTGACCTTGGGGTTACAGGTTAACTTGAGCAGCTCTTCCACAAAAGTCCAATTGTCGCCCAGATGTTTCTGTGAGGGCAGATAAAATGAGATGATGCATTTAAAAACAATATCGAACACCTATTAATCTTTTTTTTAAAAAATCATACTGTGAAAATAGAAATAGCTGGTAAGAGTCAGTGTGCCATCTGCATTCATCTTTAAGACTAAAGTAGACAGGGCCTGCTATCAGAGAATCTGCTCAAGATGATGCAGACACTCTGTCATCATCAGTCTTGGACATACTTCTGTGAAAAGTCCTATGTAATTTCTTCTTCTCTAGTTTAGGCAGCATTTTTTTATTAAAATGTCAAGAGAAATTAATTCTCAAGACTTATTATAGAACTGCAGAAGCCTCCTAGATGACAGGCAAAAAGTCTTCAAATCTACAACTTCTATGAAGGATTTTGTCTTTGACATTGCACTACCTGGATGAATTAAATGCACCTATATGCATTTTTAGCAAAAATGAAAATACGCTATTATTATCAAAACAAAGCTTCTTTACGACTAAGATATTCATGGTGAGAGGAATGCATACTGTAATACATGCATTCATGCAATACATACTCACATTAAATGAAAAGTCATTCAAAAAGTCAGTATTTCCCAGTGGTAACCCAGTGAAACACTTTTATATCAATGTGTCAATATTGCGATTCTATGTCTCTTACCTCATTCTGCAGTGTGCCGTTACGACTGTACTGCCCTAACATTGCTAAATGAGTGACCAGCCACCAAGTGAATCCCAGAGGGTCCTTACAGTGCGTTGGGAGGCCACTGAACTGTTCTGCTGCTGGCTTCCCTGAAACCAGAGGCCTCAACAACGAGTTCATGTAGCTCCAAAAAGACTAGAGGGAAACACATGTTGGTTCATTTAGTATGGACAGAGTCAGATTTTACTGTGGGGCTGTAAACACGTGTGTATTTGCATTACCTGTGTGTGCAACAATTTATTCCTGCATTCCAGAAGGTGCATGAGCAGGACCCACAGCTCTTTGGTGCAGGAACAAAGGTAGTGACGGTTGCTCAGTGCCTCTGTAGGCCTCACCTGGAAATCAGCAGGATCCATTTAACATAGCAAACACTAGAATTACTCCACGTAGAAAAAAATGCTTTATTATCATTATTATTATTATTATTATTATTACAATTACAATTATTTTATCCAGTACTGTTTTTGAGAGGCTTTTAAATCATAAAAAGGGGAAACATTTTGTGGACATGTCAGAAGCCAAATTCATATTCAGTTTGCTATCTGCAGCTTCAACAGAGTACTAAATGCGGTAGCGAGCATATTTAACATCAGGTTTGCAGTTTTTTTTTCCATCTAAAAAACAACTTAGAAATACCACAGGTACATCTCAACAGTACGATATAATGAGTTGTGGCCAGCCGCCCACCTTGCTGTATTTGCCTATGGCCAGAGCAGTTAGGTCACACAGCAGACTGCACAGGTGCTCTTCAAACAGACTCATATCAGTCAGGTTCTCTCCCGTCAGGTTCACAAACTGGTGGGCGTACACCACCTGGCCTGGAGAGAAGAAAAGGTAAAATTACAAAAAGCCTCTTTCCATGTTAATGACTCACTATCAGCTGCAAGTCAGAGGATTACGGCCCACTGTGCTAGTTGTTAGATGTCACATACCAGACAGTGTACGAGCCTTTAAACGGTCTTTATGAAGAGAGAATATGTCTGTGAAGCAGGATCTATGCAACAATTATACACTTTCATGATATGTAGTTTTTCTCCCATAACAGGTTTACGATGTTTCCAATGGATTGTATTCCAATACAACAGGAACAGTCAGTATATCACTACCCTTCAGGATAACACAAGTCACAGCTCACATTTCAATATCTTTAGTTTCGATTTCCTGTCTAAGCATATTGTTGCAAGGATCGGACATGTACCTTGCATCTTGTGACCAAGGAGGTGAAGGATCTCCAAGACTGACCAGTGGATGTCAAGATGAAGGTGTAACAAATGCCAAGAGGGAGGAAAAATCTGTGGGAGGAATACAGAGCACCATGTTCAGCGTCAATAGCAGAAAAATCAACTGAAAATATTTTTTCAAGTAAGAGGTCATACAAGTCATTCATTATGACAGTTTATATTGTTTCTTTTGTTCTGTAAAGCTTAATTACATTTCTGCCATCCACATTTTTGTTAGACCAGTTTCAAAGACCTGTCTCCTTTTCAACAGCACCCGACATCTGTAGCATGTTTCACATACCTTTCCCTGGTTAGATATCGTGAAGGCACTCTGAACATTGACTGGCAGGTCTTTGAGCCGTCCTATGAGGAGAGTGATGCCAAACAGCTCCTCCAGAAGAGCAGAGGGGAGATGAGCCTCCAGCGTCTCATAGGGGTGTGAGTGACCTGCGAAGGAGGAGCCGGAAGGTTCCAGGTACCTGAACAGATACAAAGGGACAAGCATGTCCGAATAAACAAACGAATTAAAGTAGATGAACACATGACAATATAACATAGGGCAATAAAACATTTAAACTTTTGGTACCGGCGCTGACAATAAATGTATAAAATTACCTGTGCAAGAAGACTTTGACATACTGGAGAAATGAAACACACTGTTGTCTGAGGTCCTCTGCTTCATAGTGGAGGTTGCCAGCTTGACCTACAACACACGAGGGATGTTGTGGGCAGTATTCCTAAATCTTATGTAAAACATGCCCACTGTATCAGATATCAGACATGACTCAAACACTAGAATTGAGCTCAACAATATCTTTATGGTAAACTCATTTGTTGAGCAGTTAGTCACAGCTGATTAATAAGTGCACTCACTTCAGCCAAGTACAATATTACGCCTATATTTATAGCTTTATTATTCATCCCTGTTCTTCTGGACACTTTTTGGGTCAACTAGATACACAAACATACAACACGGAAAACGAATTCAAACTTTTAAATGTCAACTACTTAGGCTCAACATTTTAAAATATTCCACAGTTTTAAAGATATTCAGTTTGTTTTTAAATATGCAAGTAAATGGGTGGTATGTTACCCCTTTAAGTTTCACATACAATTATTAATCAGATTTTAAATCACATCACAGGCAGTAAGAATACAATTCAACTGACTTAAACTTTCAGCACTTTATTTGCTTTCAACTGCTTCAATCTTCTCTCTTCAGCAGACAGCTGCCAGTGAGAGAGGGGCCCTGGCCACAGAGGGCCCAAGCAGTGGGCTAACCTATACTCTATCTTGCTGCTGCTTCCCCAGTTAGTAATACTAATAACCTTATATAAAAGTACTGTGCGTTGTACGTGTACAGTCTTTGGCTAGTAAGGCGCTGCCTCAGACAAATGTTGACTTGCGCAATGCAATTTTCCTGGCTGACAATGCGGTTGACTGGTTAGACCAACTGTCCCTCAACTTAAAGGTCTTGGGTTAAACCTACATTTCAGCCAACATGATTTCAAGTTCATCATTTGGGACGTCTAAGGAAGCACACTCAACTTTTCCTCAACCTTTTCCTGTGGATTACATATTGCACAAGCTTACCAAAGTCGTGTGAGCTGGACTGCACCAAAGTCTCCAGCCTGTAAACTTTTTGTCTGAAATATAAACAAAGACCAGTTAAAACGACTGATGTGTATGTGAATAAACCATGGGGGAAAGTCTTTCAAAACAAATTAATTCTGAAGTACAAAAGCTCTGTTTAAAAAAAGATTGCACTTCTAAGCTTTTGCTGCCAAGGAATAGGACCTGCAGATTAGTGTGATTGTAGCAACATAAATTAATTAATTCTTTTTATTCATTTTAAAAGCAAACTTAAAGTAACTGAGACCTGTTTTACATATTGGCTTACCTGAACAGACCAAAGAGTAGCTTTGTAGATTCCACCAGTGCTGTCTCTGTTACCCAGGGGAAGTCAAAGATCTCCACAGCGTCGGTCTCATACTCTGCAGGGGCCGGGTCAAGACGTAACAGCAGCCTACAGAGTGAATACAGTCGCATTAGTTAAGAATTTATTTACTAAGGTTATTGTGCCACTGAGGCTTCTGCTGTCACCTGATTACAATGGAGGTGACTGAGATTTCAGTTGTTGTGCTCAAAGCATCTGACCTTTGAAAAACATCAATGACAATGTGTGTTTCCGGAAAAAAATTACCCAGGGACTTGGGATAATTCACAAATGTTGCTGCAAACAGTTTTCATTGCCATCATTTCTCTGGGACAAAATACGCAGAGTGAAATCTTTTGACCTCCAAGTGAGAAAATGTTTTTTTTTTCTGATAATGGTGAACTGACAGTGACTGTACCGTTTGAGGGAGCCTCTGGCAGTGTATCCCTCTGTGGAGAGGGCTCCAGTGGGGTCCTCCTTTGTTTCAGAGCAGCAGAAGCATGGCGGCCGGGCTGCAATCAGCTCACATAGGCTGTCTGCTGCAAAGGGAGACACTGGTGGGGTGAGGGACTGGCTGAAGTCATCCGCCATGCTGCCAGTGCAGAATCCGTGTCACCTTTAATGACAAATACATGTTGAGACATCACGAGATTGTTACACAAAACAGAGTCAACATGTTTCAGTAGATGCAGACAAAAGTAGCAGGTATTCACATACTGTGAGAAGATGTACTATATCAAAGCAGATTAAATATAAGCATACTATATTTTTAAAGCAAAATGCAGTATTAAATATATTGTGACTGGCTTTGCCATGTAACTTAAGGTATTGCTACATTGGTCACATTACAATAAATACACAAAACAACGTCACATGTCCGAACAGTATAAGTATTATTAAACAGCATATACGTGATGTCGCACTTGTATAAACCAACCTTAACCTTTAAAATTTAGTACTTGATGTTGCATGGCTTCAAAAATACTTAGCCAGTAATACACATGAAAACCATAGAAAGCTACTTCATAATGCAACTTACGGGGGTGTGTAGAATTACCCACAGCTCTTATAAAAGGTTAGTGTGTGTGTGTGTGTGTGTGTGTTTTTGCCGGTAAATAAAGGAGCATCATCATTATGTTAGCATTAACTCACGTTAACTCTCCAGTAGCTAACATCTGGCTTAATATGTTGAATGCACAGATAGCGTTAGCAAACTGAAATAGCAGGATATCTACGAGGGAAACTAAACACAGCAGCGCCTCCTGAAACACAAATACTATTGAAACGCGGACAAACCTTGTATTTCTTTTCTTATGTGGTCGGATTTTCCGTAGTATTGAATTAAAATATGAAGATTACACTGCTGTCATTACTCCGTTGTTTGGGTTTTCGCTGTATCCCGCGCGTCCACAGCACGCATGCGCACCGTCACCCCGCGCCAGATGATTGGTCCGAAGTTTCAGAGTGGGCGTGACCTTGTCGTCTCGCTCGACAGACAACAAGAGGTCTCACTGCAACGTGTTTCCTCCGTCGTCTTATTTCACCAGGTGTTTCTGTTCTTTCCGCTTTTGTTCAGTAATCTCATACTTGTTTCAACATTTTCATTTCTCGAGAGGTTTGTAACACAGCAAATCTATATACCAGAAACATGTTTTAACCTCAAAAGACTTAGATTCATTTAATTAGTTACATACATTTCTATTTGCATTAAATTTGAGCTCCAGATGTAGTTTAATTTACACACGAGCTATCAGATACAGGCCTTAAAAGAAACACGTGTTGCTGCTTAATGTCTAAATTATTATCGCTAAAACATCTTTAATTCTACATTTTTGGTGCTAATCAAAGAGCTTTTCTGCACTGAAGCAGATCACCTGCTCCCTACACTGACTTTTCTAATAGTCTCTGTGTAAGAAAGTGACTTCTGCAGTCTCACTGCAGGGGTCCCGCCCAAATTAATACAAAATAATGCAGCAGTTAAAGTGGAATTTTATCCACGCTAACCCTAATTTCCATATGCAGATCTGTCTCTCCCAACAGTCCCTCTCACCATCACACCATTTCTTGCATTCTAATGCATTCTCACATCTTTACTAAATCCCCGCTTCCGCCACGCGCCGTGGATGTGCTCGTTTTGTGCCGACTTCCACTCGCTTATTTCTGCACGTTTTCCACGGTGTCAAGTGAGGAGATGCACGCCAGATGCGGCGTTTTGCATGTTCTGCTTTGCACCTTTTATCACCAGGAGTCAGTGGAGACAATAAAAAATGGACGCGTCGGGAGATTCTGTTTCTTTGCATCGATCTGCTCTGCTTTCAACAGGAGAGCAGTCCGTCTGTGTGAAGCCTCTGTCGCCTGCATGGGAAAGGTAAAGGCTCTTTTTTTTCCCTGTTCCTACGCTACAAACCCATTCAATCCTTTCTAGTACATGGAGGGAGTGAGATCTGAACCCGTTTAATCCCCCCTCCCTCCCTCCTCTCCTACTCAGATGGAGCCTCCAGGTTTTGATGCACTGGACCAGGTTTTCTTGTCTGTGAAAATTGAAGATTTAGGACTAACAATCTGATGACTGGAAACTTGATTCAGATCATTGTCTGGATGCACTTACTAGTCATCCACCTCATCTTTGTGTATAATCACCATAATATGAAAGGATGTGATAATGGAGGCAGTGGGACTTTTTTATGTTAAGGTAATAAGCTGGTGTTGAGATTCCTGGCAGCCTTTTGAGGCTTCCTGATAAACTTAAGGAAGTGTGTGTAAACCAATACTGAAGCTAACATGTAGGTAACTGCTGCAGAGGCAACATCTGTTGAACCCCCCCATAAAATCAAATTATAGTCAAAAACAAAAAGCCACACAGGAATGCAAAGCAACTATTTTTAATAACACCAATGCTTTCTGTGGAGCACTGAAACTGACAAAAGGTAGTAAAAGGATCAGACAATTAAAAACAATACAGTTGATTAAATAGTTAAAACAAGTTTGAAAAGAGAAATATAAAGCTTTCTCAGCAGCATTTCCCATTTTACTTTACACGTTACAAATTTCCCTTTAACATACTAGATGGACTGTCCATGTTTGTCCAAGGCAAAGATTGTCCAGGGTGTGTATGTGTAACATCAGTGGACTATGCAGTGAGCTGTCTCTAACACTGTCCCTTTCATCCCTCCTACCTACCTGCTTTCTTCATAGACCTCCTGCAGCCAGTGCAGGTGTAGTTTCCTTCATCTCCCATTGGGATGACTGTGAAAAAGGCCCATTTGCTGAGGTTGACAAACTCCGAATATTCAGCAGACAAAAGGTGTTAATTGTCGTAACAAAGCTAACATTCACATCCTAATGCAGTCTGTACATGCCCACACAGCCATTAGTGGAGGTCTGATCTGTTCAAATCACTAATAACACCTATATACTGTATATGTATGACCTTCCTTTGGCCTCTCATCCCTGACCCACGAGAGGGTTAAGGTCACATGCAGAGCAGCTGCTGGTTGGGGTTTGCGCTGCATTTCTGCAATCTCCAGAGAATTTAAAAAAATAGGAAAACCCCCCTTTATTTCAACGTTAATGCATTACTAGGGTGGTTCCCTCCACCACCTGCCAACTTTGTAGTTACACCAATGAACAGCCTAAATTATCTACAAACAATGCATACCCCTTTTTAAATTGGATAAATTGATTCTCTTAATGTTAATTTTGAATTTGATTTAAATGTAACTGCCAGCAATGGTGGTTTTGCAGCCATTCTGCAACTGGTTTATTGACTCTTCTGTTCTTTTCACCAAGTGGGAAAAATTTCATTGTCACAAATTCCCAATATCTCCAATTCTAAATTACAACTAGGAGGCTGATGTGAAGTGTTTTCTGACTTGGCTGCTTGTAATTATCTAAAGAGTATGGTGTCAAGCATTAGTGCCTTGCTCAAGGACACTGCATGGCAATATATCCCAGCCATGTATGTTAACCTGACTGTTGCAAACAAAAACGTTTTTGCCAGAGTTGTTAGAAGAACCAAGATGATTGTAGGACACCAACAAAGCTCATTTACAGGAAAGCTTTGTATAATATTAATAATATTAAACATTCTCTGTGCAAACCATCAAATTCTGTTTTTATTAACATTTTACACAGCATCCCAACTCTTTTGGAATCGGGGCAGTATTTTCCTCTTGGACAGTAAAGTTCTATTCTCTTCTATTTTGACTGGGTGCTAACACAAAGACTTGGACTCCAGTTAAAAGGGCTGCACTGTTTGGCCCTCATGCCCTTCCAAATTGCCTTGTAAGCAGTAAAACACTTATATTTCACTGTTATCAGACACTGAAAATAGCCACAGTATTTAAGTTTGACTTCAAAACAGCCATCTAAAAGCTTGGTTAGAGTAATAATCCGGACACTGTAAAATAATGTTATCCTATGACCGGTAGTTTGACCTCTGGAAATCCTGTACGATACAATTCCACCATTAACTCCCTCTCTTTAAGGAGTATAGTCAGAGGCCTGTAATGACTTTGCATAATGAGTTACATTCTCTTTTTTCATTGGGTCTGCTTTCTAAAAGATCTCTGTATTGTACAGGGGAGAGTGCTAGTCCCTTTTATCTCCAGAAAAAAACCCTTGTGGCTACAGTTTGATCAATTAAACTCCTGAAAGCCCCCCCCCCCTTTCATTCCTCTGCCTGAGAGGAATATAAAGTTATCAGTCTTCCCAAGCGATATGAGGACGGAAATAAGTAGTTTGTCTATAAAAATGTCCAGGTACTTTATCAGCGTCCCAGTAGGCCCCGAGGCCCTGACACTGTTCAATGTGGCTCTCCTGTACTCCAGTCTCATGTGCTCTCCCTTTCTCCCTCCCTCTCTCCCCTGTCTACTTCATCTCTGCCCGAGGCCCTCGCCTCGCTGGGTGGGGTGCACGCTGCCGGCCCCGCGCCTCAGCGGGATTGACTGGGGCCCGGGCCCCAAGTGAGGTTATCGATTTCAATCAGTGGCTTGAGAGATTGGAGCTGAATGATGCTGTAGACTTTAAACGGTGGTCAGCTGCACTGTTTGTTGTTTGGGGCGAAAAATGCTGCAGGAGGAGGCACTTTTGCTTTTGAAGGGAAGTCAGATAAACATAGAAACAGAATTAGAGAGAGGGAGAGATCTTAATCTTCTAGTTTGGAGTTTTAATGTATGGTAGTGGGTGTGTTTCGGGAGCAAAATGGCTCAAATAGACACAAAAAGTGCAGACAACAGATTCCATATTAACAATGATAAGATGTAAGGTTGCACTGATTATTTTCATAATCAATTATTTGTTGTTCATTCTCTAAATTAATCAATTATTTGTTTGGTTTGTAAAATGTCAGAACATAGTGATAAAAATGACCATTTCCAAAAGCCCAAGTTTTCATTTTCTGATTGCTTGTTTTAAAATATTCTAAAATATTTAGTTCATTATTATTGAAGACAAACACAACAACAGCAAATATTCATGTTTGAGAAGCTGGAACCACAGAATTGAGCAATTTTGCTCATAGCCTGACTTAAACGATAATCCACATCGTGTACTTTTCAGACGACTGATTAATTGATTAATCAACTAATAGATGCAGCTCAAATAAGATGCAGCCTTGTGGTTTTTAGGTGCTGTGTGTTTGGGCAATAGTCATACTATACATATATGTAGGATACAACAATTTCAATACTTTCCAAATTACATTCAATACCATTTGATGTATATAAGCAAGTTGACCAACATTGTGGAGCAATAGTCAGTTGCATAATCTGTGGGAATTTAAGTAATGTTCGTCAATCGTTCTTTCCTCCAACAGTGCATTCATTGGGTGCATCTCTTGTTAAATAGATACCGAGAAGAGTGTGGTGACAACTTTTTGTTCCATCATCGTTCACAGGAAAGTGCAGGCATAAAGAAAAGACTGATAAAGTTCCTGTTTTGCTTAAAGAGGGAAGTTAGTTCACACAATGAGAGCGCCACTGTTTTTCTGCTCTCAGAAGCATTTGCATCAAGGCCAGGAGATTAAACGTGTGGGTTGGGAACTGGAGAGAGTGTGTTGTCTCGCTTGGGGCCCCCGATGCCAGAGTTCTAGCTTTCATCGCACTGGGTGAAAGATTTCTCCTGGACGTTTCACTCTCTGTGGCTACAGGTGGGTGGTTCACATGCTGTAGGTGGCAGCCGCTGTGGATTTCATGCAGAAGTACAGAGGAGGTGGCTGTGGGCAAATTGTTTCACAATTGCCAATGTTCAATACTTTATGCCGAGATGCTGGATCCCACACTCTATAAACTCATTTGTGTGGTATTTGGAGTGTTATGGTAATATTAAAAACCGTAGGTGTTTTGTGTTTTTCTAATATAGATATTTCTAATGTCAGTTTTTAGACTTCATTATAAAGAACCAATGGAGAGAGAGAGAGCATATTCAGTGGGATACTGAATACTGCTGCAGTATTTAGAAAAGGAAAATGACGTCTGACATGTAGAGCTGAAAAGTTAATGTGCAACTATTTGGATTATTGTAATCGTTTTTCAAGCCAAACATTAGCTGGTTCCTGCTGCGTTTTGATTTGAGTCTTCTCTTTGTCATATATGATAGTAAATTGAACATGTTTGGGTTTTGGTCTGTTGATTCGACAAAACAAGCTTTTTTATGTTGCTGATGTTGGACATTTTTCAACCTTTTGTGACTTTTTACAGACAAAACAGGAAAATAATCAGCAGATTAACTGAAAATGAAATCATTTAGTCGCAGCCCATGCTTTTCTTCAAAGTGTGCTGCTTATTTGCATCAGTATTGTGGAAGGCTTTCATTAATGTGTCACACTTATTTCACTCATAGAAACACACTCAAACATCCTGATGTAATGCAGCAATATGGACTAAGACTGACTAAGTGTCCTAAAGCAAACATAACTGACAAGAATTTGTAAAAAGATTAGTAAATGCATTTTTTTTTCTGAACTAATAAAAACATATTTTCTCCTACATCTTTTTGAAGGCTCCATGTTCAGTGCAGTTGTGCTGGTGCTTGGCTGCCTGCTGCAGAGGAAACTAGTGACCACAGAGGGGCATCGTGGGACCAACCGCCATGTCTTCTATGCAGTGCAGATGGACGGAGGCATCAGAGCCGCCAGAGCTGTGGCCGAGGAGCACGGACTGGAGTTCATACAACGGGTCAGTGCATGTTTAACCCTGTTGTTACCTCCACCTATGTGTCTGCAATTTACATTTTTTAAATCCGGTTACTGAGGGACATTTTTTTTAAGAGCTGCCAAAGTGCTGACCTCTGTTTCCTATTTGAGGGATATCTGACTTTCATCAAATTACAGCAGCGTTTCTGAATATTTCATATCTGATCAAAGACGCATAGAGTAGGCCGTCCAGACACAGAGTGACACACACAAAAGAATGCACCCAGAAAGACACACATACACACACACTTCCATCTAGCCAACCTTAGTTTACACCCGTGAGAAACCTCTATATGTGCAATAGGCTGCAGTTGAATGTCTTTGGAGATGATTGGGTCTTTACCTATTTGCCTGGGTTTTAATCTGTCATGCTGAAATCCTTCTATTTGTCAGAAGACTAGATGTGATTTATCCACATCAATACTTTAAAGGTTACTTTGGTTGTTGAGTCTGAAAGTGTGTCAGTTCCCTCCAAAAAAATGCAATAAGAAATAAGGGCTCGGAGCAGGTCTTGGTTAGGTGGAGTACAGTAGTTCTGCTTTTTGTGTAAGAGCGACTTCAAAGAGGCGGTTCAATGGCATGAGATATTTTGAAATGAACTTCTGATTCTATTTTATGAAAGATTCACAGTCAGAAAGATTTAAAAAGTAAGAGCCCTTATGAATTGACGTCCATTCCTGCTGTTCTCTGTTATATTCGGGATTTTAAAAGGGATTCTTTTATTTCACTTCCCCTTTTCAAATGCAAAGACTAATCAACACAGGTTCCAAGGATAAAATGTACTATTTGATTAAATCATTGTGTAAGCCATCATTATAGATGGTAAAGCATCCGGATACGTTTTACCTACGTTTGACCTTAAACACAGTGAAGATGAGCCATAAAATGCATTAAATAGCATATGGGAAGAATTAAGCCAAATCGTGCTCATGTCATCTAGATATATTTTTCATTCTCGTAGTTCTTTATATAATTGGTTATAGATAGAGCCCTACAGATGAGAAAATAATATTACATCACACTTACAATCACCAAGAGTCTCCATAAAAGGTTTTACTTTTCTTTTTTATTCATTTAAAGTGTATTACACTTTGTTCTTTGGAAGCAGATGTACATTCCTCCATCGATTTTGCTCGCGGCAGACAATCAAAAAAACTGTGATTTGACGTTATCGATAAGTGATACTGGAAGTGCGTGTGTGTGTTTTTTGACATTATTGATAAGAATTGGGGGGAGTGTCCTCTGGCCTGGTGTGAGGCTGTGCGCAGCGTTGGCTCTGGGGAACGGGGACACGAGCTCATTTCAACCTTGGCCCCGCTGCCTCTGCTGCTGCTGCCGCTGCTGCTGCCTGGATCATGAATAAAACATCTCTTTGACCTTTATCAGGAGTGTATTGGACAGTCCACCCCCGTCTCTGTCTTCCTCTCTGCCTGTCTCTCTCTCATTGTCCCTCATGTATGCACACAAACACCTCTGCCTCTTCCTGCATTGTTTTCTACTCTTTTATACACCACTGATGGTCCCTGGATTCACCGACCACTTGTAATCACCAAAACAAAAGCAAAAACCCATTTTACATGAGCAGCACTACATTTATGCGTAGACACAGCGCTACAAAACACGTATTTGCAGTAACTGTAGTTTTGCTAGTTTATATTCTGGTTTTACATTTATGAAATGGTGCAACAATCCATTGTAGAAATCAGTGATGCTGTGGTGTGATTCTGTAGTAGTCCATTGTCAAGGATATCCTGTAAGTGTGTTTGTGTGTTAATAAGGTGTCCAACCAAGCACCACCATATCCTGAAAAGAGCCTCAGACAGCCCCCACTTTCACGATCCCCCCAGGTCCAATCTGCTGACTGGCTCCTTCTACCTGTCTGTCGCCAGAGGCTGATGCTAAATGTCACTGACACTAAATCGCCTTTGTTAAGTCAAACCTATCGCAAATATCGTAATATCAAGAAGAAGCCGACGCTTCACAATTTGCTGTGATATGTGTATTTTTTTGAAAACACTGAAGTGGAATGAAAAGTCTGACAAGCCCAACGCCAGCTTGGGAGTCTTGTGATGTCTGCTGGCATTCCAGAGGTAATGCCGCATGAGTGGAATGGGAATCAAATGTCTCCACGCTGGCACTCAACATATTGTTGGTCTCTTTGATTTAGTGTACAGCATCCAAGAAAATGTCATCGCGTCTCTCCGTTGTGCAGACTTGACATATCCATTTTGCAACTGTAAAATACAAAGAAAAACAAAGCGAAAAACCCGAGTTGATGTCTTTATGCCACATGGACAGATTTACTGTGATGCACTGCAGTTGCTTTTTGCAGGTGCCTCGCCAGTAGCAGATGCACTGAAGCCTTTCCTGTCAGTCTTTATGATTTTTAAATGTGTCAAAGCGATCGACTTTATCTATAAACATTCGTCTTTCACTCATTTTACACTTTGCTCATTCAGAAATGTTTAAAGATGGCTTATAGTTTGTCAACTCTTTGAATTTGGAGGGTAAAGCGGCTCATTTCCAATACGATGCTGTGAAATGAACATTTAAATAAAGAGACAAACACGGCAAATGCAGCACACCCAGGAAGCTCGTGCTTGTAATTCTTATGGCTCGGTGGCAGTGCTGACGTGGATTCAAAGATTACTGCCATACAATGGTGAGTCTCATCTCCAGCCAAGGCTGTGGTGGTGTAATGCAATCATTACGAGCCAGAGAGAAAGAGATGCTCTGACTAGGCAGGTAATGGCAGCCATTACAGGTGCAGGGTTTCACACACAATGACAAAGAAAAAAGAACCTGATCGCGATCTAAAATAGATGATTTTCTGTTTCACTTTATGCCGGCGCAGAACAACAGCGCAGCGACTTGATGTTACACGCTGATAAAAAAAAAAAAAAAAAGTCTCAGCTTGCAGGCTTATTCACAATACAGCCGACCTAGTTTAAAGTTACATCACATGATACCGCATTGTTTACAGGTATTATTTCTTGCTTACTTATGAGTTTGCAAATCCGATTAGAGCCAGATTAAGTCTATGTGTTGCATTGTTTTATTTTAGCTGAGATCACGGCTTCGAGAATTAAGTGCTTGTGTGTGTCTGTGTGTGTGCAAGGTTTTTGTCTTGAACTCTGACACCAGGAAGTCCCTGGTCTCCAACCAATGGTGAAAGGCCTCCCAGATTCCCTTCCTTCTCTCCAGTGAGGCGGAATACTGCTGGCAGATTACCATATCATTACCATATTATTAGCATAACATTACTGCGGCACAGCTTGGCTCGCTGTCTGCGGACGTGCTATCAGCTCATCGAGAGATTCAATCCCCAATCCGCTCCGTGCCTCCCCCCCCTTCCCCTCTCCTCCCCTCCCTCTGTACACACGAGGTGTGTTTTCCATCCCAGTAAAGCAGATGTAATTGAGGTAGAGCACTGGATTTACCGGCTAAATGAAATCACACAAACGCTTCACGATCAGCCGGGGCCGCTGTCGTACACATTCAGAGAGCTCCTTCTCTGAAACCTCATAGCTCTGCAGCCAATTCAGAATTTCTAATATCCTCTCAGAAATAGCCTCAGTCAGATGCTAAGCTATGTCAAGCCTTACTCTGGCTGGATTACTCCAGGCTGTTATGTTATGACCAGGTGTGTGTGTGTGTGTGTGTCTGGCAGAAGGAAAAAGGCCAACGTGCCACCATCCTTTCCCTCGCCCCTTTCCTCTCTCTTTTCTGTACCGTAGGGCACCCAGGGGCACGAAAAGGGACACCAATCCTCTAATGGTTGGAAGAGAGGGCCCATTCCATTAGTCAGGGGGCCCAGAGTTCACCGCTGCTCCTCAGTGCGAGGAGGGCGGAGGGAACGAAATGGAGGCAGGTGTTGGCCGGGGGCAACACAGAGGGCAATGCTGCACCAGCTGCATGCTGGGAAATGCGGCGCTTTTTTTCTTTTTTTTTTATTTCTCCCCCATCTCCACTCCTTCTCTGCCTATTTCTATTTCCTCATGCAAGTACACATGCACACACCTTGCACGTACAGCATTCGCAGCACACACACACACACACACACACACACACAGGCTGACTTCTTCTCATCCGCTTTTGTCCCCAATTTTAATTCATTCCAGTAAGCTTTTCTCCATTTTCCTTATCTCTTTCTTTCTCACTCTCTCCCTCACACACTCATTCACGCACTCATTCACTCACGCCTATCTCCATCTCTTTCATTTTCTCTCTCTCTTTGCTTACCGTCCCCCTCCCCTCCCCTCCCTTCACTCCGTCCTCGCTCATGCCTCACTCTCATTTGTAAATGGAGAGAGGACTTTACTGAGGAATACATGGAGAAGATGTGGTTTCCCTCCCAGGTGGGAAACTCTGGCGGGAGATGAAGGTGGAGAAGAAGAAGAAGAAGTAGAAGGGGGTGAGGAAGAGGAGGAGGAGGAGGAGGAGGAGGAGGAGAGCAGAAATTATGCTACCACTCCCTCTCTTCTTCTCTCTCTCTCTGGGCTGAGATGATGTATGGCTGCAAAGGCCACATGTTGGCCGTGTGATGGATTAAAGCACTTTGTAGGAAAATTACTGAGAGCGCCTCAGCACACACAAGTCTAGCCCTTAATAAAACTCTCTTCAATATTGAAATGGAGAGAAGGGGGGGGGGCGAGAGATAAAGAAGATAAAAGAAGACGGTGGATGAGAGCAGGGAATGGTGGTAGAAACATACAAACACGCTCACACACAATGCTCTTATAGATGGAATATGGAGAAATATTGTAAAGCTACATGTTGAATAGCTTCAGTGTTGGATTTTACCACAGGGTTTTGTTTGGAATGGGTTCATAAAAAAGAGCTTAGAGAGAGATAAGTGAAGGCAAACCAGAGTTTATGAAGTGGTTGTTTATTTTAAGCATTGTGGATGAACTTTTGTGACATGTTTGTCAGTTACTACAACTAACGAGTGTATCTTCTGCTGCAGTTTCAGCGATTCCCATTTCTTACCCAAAGTAAGAAGCTGAGAAAGTTTTGAAGAAAACACGGGATCCAGTCCAGACCTGTGCAAAGTGACATTAGCCTTAACTGCGTGTCAGTTTTAGCGAGAGGATTTTATTTTAGTTGCTGGTTCTTAGTCGAGTCAGACTCACAAAGGACAGAAATAAGTGTAGCAGGCCTGTAGCGACTTGGACTTGGAGTATGTGGATGTAGAGTGGACTGCACCCGTTTATATAATACTAATTCACACATAATGTCATGACATCACAGTGACATTTCACAGTACAGCACTTTTTAAGTAGCTGAATATATTGTTCACTATTGATATAGTAACATTGACTAAGTTGAGTGTGACATTCACACTTCATGTTGCAATATTATTGCCTCCAGAGCTGCAGTGATTATTTGATTCATCGATTGACAGAAAATCTGTTTCAATAATGAATTTATCATTTTTTCAAGCACCAAACAAAATATTCACTTTTTCATATCAGATAAGCAAACAATGAATCTGTTAATCAAGAGAAAGATCAGCATAGTAGCAATGAAAGATTTTTTTATATTATTAATAATATAATGAATAATAATTGCAGTCCTAATTGTATCATCAGTTAAGAATATGTCACAGAATAATCACCAGGCCATGTAGTAAGTCATTGTGAAATGTGGCATATTGATTGCCTTTATACATAAGTGTGAATATGTTTTGAATGAATACATGGTGTTAGTGCCCTTTAACCTAAATTGTGTTTATCCAGAGTAGAATTTAATTGAAAGTTTGATCACTGAATCCTTTTTATACATTTCTTTGGGTTTTAGTCCCGAATGGATTTTTTAAAGGTAGTTCAGTGTGTGACAACTTGGGTGTTATTATCACAAATTTCCCCCCACCTTCTTTTCAATGTGTAGGTGTGTACGGATATTTTTCCTTTCTGACATTCTTGGAATTATTTTTCTCCTTTCTGGTCTTTCTTGTGTAGTCATTTTTGAGGTTTCAGAGGTTTTGTCCTCATTGTTCTTTGTATAGAATCGTACGAATGCCTAGGTGTGTTCTGTTCACCTCATGACTAATGACATATCTCGACAGGCTTTTTTTTGGAAAATAATCATGTCTCTGTGCACGCCAGTTCTTGATTTGTGTGTAGAACTTGCAGAATGTAATGTTAACATGTATGATCATTTGACTGGTCTTTTTTTTTTTTTTTTTTTTTGCCTCATTCGACCTCTTTTTAGCAATGTTGCCACGTTTCCAAATATGAGCAATTAATTTGTTGAGTACATTGTTTCTATTACCTGTAGAAAAGAAAGCCAAACCAACAAAAATCCGACCAAAGTTGTAATGAACTGGAATTCTAATTGTACTTCAAAAAGCCATTAGTCGCTGCATTTGTCACTTTTAGATGGACTGCAGAACCCTTCACCCCCCCCTCCCATCTCCTGCATTTCCTGCCAATACTGTAACCAACAAGGCTTAACTGCTCACCCCATTTAGCCCCTAGCATCCCCCTCCATCACCCAGCCCCCCTCCTATCGCTCCTTTCTGCTTCTCCATATTCGGGGCTGCGGAGGCCACAGCCCCTGTAGGGCTGTTAGTATACACACCAGCTGCTGTTTTCTCCATAGGGTGGGCTGCCTCACGTGGCTCTCACACACTGCTTCAATGACTCTTGATGTCTGTGTTTGTTTTTGTTTATCCTTCGTGCTTTTCCCTTCCATCCCTCCCTCCATCTCCCTTGCTCTCTCCTCTTTCTGCTTGTCTGTTGGAGGCCGTCAGCAGCAGCGGGGCATGCGTCCTGTTGATCTTTCAATCCAGCTCTGCCATAATGCTGTCGCATGCTGTAGCACAAATCAGGCTTGTAGTGATGTCCATTTAGGAAGGCTACCGTGGAGATATACTGTTCACATTTTTTGGACTGAGGTCGGTGATAACTCATAGTTTGTGTCAATGCCAACATGTAATATTTTAGCATCTAAATGAATTTGCATTTGAGATATTGGTGTAATTACAGTAAATGGATTACACCACTGAGTTACAATGGCTGTGTATGTGTTCAGTGGCATTGCAGTGTTAGCCCTTGTGTTTTTCAGAAATGACACATTTCCCATAGTGAGTAAGTAGTGACAGCCCAAAGAAAAATCAAACATAAAAAAGTAGCCCAGATTAAGTCAAATGGACAAATGGAAGTCCAATATTCACTCTTCTGTTTGCTGTGATTTGGTCTCAACCATCTTTTAAGGGACGGTAGTGCACAGTGACTTTAATAGAGCCTTATTGCTGAAAACAGCTGCCAACAACTGAAAACAGTATTGTGACTGAAACAAGGCAGTGAAGTTGTGGACAGTAAAACCAAAACAATGAGCTGAAAGATGCTAAAGCTCTGCTGAGCTGAGAACTGCATAGCCAGGTAATATTTCTGCATGTGCTCGTCACCTAAAGCCAGTGAATTCACATTTTGCATAGCCATTTGATTCATTGTTCACATAAAAATATTGGCAAGTGTAGTTTTAGGTTTCTTTTTTTGTCGTAACAACAAAGTATTGATAAAAATAAGCACAAGTAAAATAGTTAATTGTGCACATATCAGACTCCAGCATTTCTTTTAATATGTTTCCTGCCAGTTGTTTTCTCCACCTGATCTCTGTCTCCCTTCATCATATTTTCCCCTTAGTCCTGGTTCCCTGGTCCCTTCTCACCACACATCCACCTCTCCCACTTGTTTGTGTCCTACTCAAACCTCAAACTCTTTGTTCTACCAGTTCTTAGGTTTTCATCTTTGCCTCACTCCTACATAGAAAATTCTCTTTCTAGAGGTTCCGGACTTTCTTATGCTGTCTTTTCCTGATTTCTTTGCACACATGAGAACAATATAAGTAGAGCTGTGTCTAATATTTCTTTTCATTACAGATTAATCTGCTGATTACTTTCTTGATTTAATTGTTTGGTCTATAAAATAATAGCGAGGAATGCCAGTCACCTTTTCATAGAGCCCAAATTGATGTCACAAATTTCTTGTTTGTTATGGCCAACAGTGCAAAATGCAAATGTATTCAATGTACAATGTGTATAAAACATACCAAAGCAGCATCCATCATGGAAATATAAGATTATTATAATGGTATCGCTGTACTTCATTGTTGAGGATTGAGTAGAAGTACAGAGAGCAGTTTGGAGTCCTTCAACTGCTCATAAATTATGACATAAAGCTCACAATAGCAAATTTTGATGAAATTCTATCACACACTTTTTCTATGATTTGATGATATTTTAAAGAATGGTGTTGGCCTCAAACATCAAGTAGCAGACTGCACTTGAACCGACTTTGGGTTCTTTCTTTCTTTCTTTCTTTCTTTCTTCAAGGTACTGCAAGAAAAATGTTCTATTAATTGTTGTGCTGGTAGTGTTTATTCCACCCAGGTGGAAACACATTTTTTAAAATACAGTCAGCTCAGTTAATCTGAAACCAATATTCATCTCCACGTTAATATTTGTCTTCTGCTAAAACTACTGGTTGTAGCTTCTCAAATGTGTAGTTTGCTTTGTTTTCTCTTTCATCTTGTAAATTGAAATCTAGAAGAAAATACTAATGTAATCCTTTTCAGCTCTGCTAACTTTTGATGGGCATTTAGAATTAATTCTGGAATCATATGAAGTAAAACATTAATAGTTTATTTAAAAAATTATTAGTGTCAGATTTAAGTGGGCAACTTTTAAGGCAGACTTGGGCACATTTTGCGTTCAGCAAAGATGATTTAAAAAGGTAAACGAAATCTAATGGATCATCACAATGTTTCACATCAAGTCACATTTTAAGGCTCTTTTAGGAAACAAAAAAAGAACTTAACAGAAAAAGAAAAGGACACAAACACATAAAAAGTAAACAAACTATAAAAAAATCAAACATTAAAGAACAGAAGATACAGTAGAAGACGTAGATCACAATACCTGCGGCTCTTGTTCAGCTTTTTGTGTTTCACAGTGCCTTAAATCTGCTTTTTCTTTCAAGTGAGTTGTTTTGAATTTGGATACTTGGGCCTTTCAATCATATGCTGTGCAGTATGATAATCAGATTTGACACTTGAAGAGGGAGCACAGGCGTTTCTTATCCATAGGAATCAATAACAAACGGCTGAAGAATCAAAACAAAACACAGGCATGAAGTAAAATGTGGAATAGCAAACTGATGCATTGACTGAATATAACAAAAATGCTGCCTAACATAATAGACAAGTATAGTTGTACTATAACATTTGAGTCCTTTAGCAACAGGCTCTTGTGATGAGCATTTACACTTAAATGAAAACCATCAGACACCTGCCTCAATAATTATTCAATCCTGTTTCACTATATAATTTTTTTTTTCTCCAAATCAAGTCGTATGATTGTTGAAATCTTTTCATTATGTTTCAATGGAAAATAAAAATCAGGCAATTCCCAAAGAGTTTAATTAGAGCTTTAAGTGTCCTTTACTTTGTCAAGTGTCGCAGCTGGAAGAGAAACCGGCGGAGTTGTTCTGAGCCTGTAAGTGGAGAGCTGTTCAAGGTTTACTGTTTGTATGGGGATATTAATTAATACTGTATCTTTTGGTGTTTATTGTTCAGGTGTCTTTGAAGAGCACGCCGTGTTCTGTCAACCTTCAGACACAAGACTTATAATGTGGTAGAAACGTGTCTGGTGTACAAAGTGTACCTCAATGAATTTTATACTGTAGCTGTACTTTCTCCTGAGGCTGTACATTAGGTAGATGCTAAACCAAATAAAAAGCCTCTCTGGGATAATTAAAATTCAGTGATCTATTATTCTTCTTTGAAATAGCTCTGATTTCCAACTGGCGTAATTGCAAGTGATTTTTGGTCGGGGTCCAAAATTGACACGTCCAATATTTTCTCCTCACGGGAGCTTCTTATCAGCATTAGTAGCCAGGTCTGATCCAAGTCGTAGTTGTAGATTTATTATATGTTTCCTTATCGTAATATACTGTGTACAGCATATTGAATGAGACTACCTTTCGGTCGTGTTGGAAGTGAACCATACTCTTCTATAGTTAGTGCTCTTTCCGTTCAGTTAGACAGGATAGTTGAAGAAACTTTTAATCCACATATAGTTTGGGGTTTTTCTTGTTGTAACAGAGGTGTCCATCCAGATAGGTTTTCTTTCTGGGGCAGGGCTATTGTTTTCTTTTGCTCCATTCAGCACTGTTCTTGTGGTTGACTGGAGAGATGATTAATCATTATAAGATTACATTTAAGCTACAGTTGCTTGTGCTTATGAGAGAGTTTGATTTGATGAGCCAGTCATGTTTTAAATCAAAGTTTTCTCAATTGCTTCAAATGGCTAATTTTGCAGTCCTGCATATACAAACATATAACTATTAACAACATAGCTCTTCATCAAGATGAGAGTCAATGATATCTTGAAAATGAATTGACAAAATAGACAAAAGTTGATAATGATGGTATATGGTAAATGACATGACATCTTAGACTGAATTTACATTTCTGATGATAATAAATTGTATCATCTTTCAGTCCCCAGCCTATTTGATTTCCTGCAGCAACACAGTCAGGTTCAGATATTATCCTTCTGAAGGCTTTGCAGCACTCTTCTTACAGCAGCAGCACTGTCATGCTAATCCACTCTACATGGGCACTAAGGTCATTAATTGGAGAGATTCAGTTAAGCAATCGAGACGTCGAGAAGAGCATTTTCAATAGTCCTGTCTGTCAGCATATACCTCTGTCTGGAGTCTCAAGGTCTAGTTGAACTGTGGAGTCGTCCTCCGTCCAAGAAGAGGGCGACAGGTCAGGGTGCTGTGTCTCCATTTGTGCTGTATTAGTGTCACGAATTCAATCTCCACGGCATGCTTTAGAAAAACCTCAGAAAGACTTTCAAGTAGTTCATGTTTCTCTGAACTTGGATCATTTCATAACGAGTAATCAACAAGTAAGAAATTTGAATGTGTTTTGGTTGAGTCCCACAACAGGATAATGACACATGGATTAGTCTTTGCTGGGGAAAGCAACAGGCGGCTCTTTATAAAGCACTTTTCATTTTTGCTCGTTACATATCCGTCCATATCTGCAACGCCCATTTCCCTCAACACTGAATTTGAATTATGTTTAACTGTCCGTATTTTTATTCAATCTTCAACAAATGCTTTATGCAGTTTATTAATTTGGGTGAAAAGTTGAATCTTTGAAAAATGTACCTGAATTTCAGAATATCTCTTTTTGTGTGTGCAAAACCTGATGGCTCATGTTATCCCAGCATGATTTGACAATGTTCCAAAGATTTTCTTGTGATGTCACAGAATGCTTATGGACCCCACTTTATATACTTGTTAATATTTTAAATAATCCATATTCCTTTAACTGGTTGCCGCAGTCTTTAAGGTATGTCTTGAAATAACCTGCCGTTATAGGTCTGTGAATGCATCATGTGTTTGTGTAACCAAGTCCAGATGACACACACACACACACACACACATACCAACTCCAGGTGATCCTACAAAATGTGATTGCCCTGTAGTTGACACTAAGCAGCATGATACATTGATATAAATGTCCATAACATTGACATAAAACTTTACATTATTCATTCTTGTACAGAGCCCTAATATTCTCAGACAAGATTAAGTATTCTAAAAATTAGCATTATTGTCTCTAACATTGTGTATTTTGCAGATCAAATAAATAAAAAAACTAAAAAATATGTAACTATAATAACTACAGATACATAGAACAATTGCCATGAGTTACAAAGATGGTATCTGCAACTCCTGTTAAACTCCTGTTTCCTTCTCTATTTACTGGCTTGAAGTTGGACTGTTGACGTTTCTTTGCCTTCTGCTGAAGACATGCTGAGATAGTTCGACTGTGACTCTGAATAGGAGCATGTATGTGGGAAAAAATAATTAATGAAAACAAAAGCAGTATTGGAGCCGTCTTGAAGCCATGTGTGATGTAATACTTCAAACTTGATCTGAGAGCTGCTAATATTGATGAGAATGTAAAACACGATCTTGATATCACACATGTATATTATATGGACTCACAGTTAATTATTTGACTTGATAAACTTTCAGTTCTGTTTGTTAGGATGGAGACTGATTTGGATTCATTATCACTGTATGTATAGAATATTTTTTGGACTCATTGATTAGTTGTTTATTCTATAAGATCTGAGAAATCGGGAAAATAGCAGCTCCGCAAATGCTTTTTGTCCAACCAATAGTCAAAAAAGAGACTTACAATATCACAATATCATTTTTTTTTTCTTGTTAAAATTTCTGTTGATCAACTAATTAATTAATATAATAATACTAAACTTGATTTCTATAGCATCTTTCACAAGGTGCTTCACAAAATAGAGCACCATGCAATACAGCTGCAAAGATAGCAAATCATTAAAAAAAAATAAATGAAAAGAGCATCATGCACAGAAAATGCGAATAGAGGGATAAAACAAAACGACACAAAAACATTAAATATTGAAACAGACATAAAGATATTATACAAATGCAAGTCTGTACAGGTGTGTTTTTTAAAAGCTTTTTAAATGGAGGCACTGACTCACCTGATGTGATATTGAGGGGCAATTTGTGTTGGAGTTAAAACAATAAAAGCATGATCCCCTTTGGTCAGTGTTTATAGCATAAAAGGTCCCCAATGAGGAAACTAAAACACATGCATGCGCATACACACACACACAAACAAACAAACACACTTCACAGTAGCGTGGGTTTTTGATCAATAACCAATATTCGATGCATGTAAACATCAGTCATGCCACCTACAATAGCAACCTGTAGGATCCAGTATCTGCTGTTAGTCCTGTTTATGGATCCACTCAGTAAAGATCTCCCTCTGACTGCAGTCAGCTAGGACATCCCAATTCATGTCAAGCTTACTTAGTTCATTGTGCAATGATTCAAGCATACAGTATCTATCTGTGTGTCTCAGTGTGTGTGTGTGTGTGTGTGTTTGAACACTCTCATGATTAGTGTTCTCAGTGACTGGCTGGCTGATGGGGTTGATTTGTCCGACAGTGCTGTGTGTCAGGCAGGCTCAGCGTCCGCACCGGAGAACATGAGTGAAGGAGCGGATAATTGATAGTGACAAGGCGCTCCCAGCCTTAATTGCTGCTGGTGAATTAGATTACCTTTTCAAAGTGCCTTCATTAGCAGAGGGAGAGCCATACCAATGGTCCCCTGATTGGCCTCATATTGTTTTGCTGTGAACCTGCTCTGGCAGGGCACAAGGATGTGTGTGTGTATGTTTGGGAGGGTGTGTGTGCCCGTTTGTTTTGGTCGGATTGAAATTGCTCGCTAATTTCCATGTACAGCTGTAGTTTGCCTGTGTGTGCATGTGTGTTCCTTGTGCACGCCCGGTGTCAACAATGTCAAGCTGTCAAAGTGACACGTTTAGCAGGAAGTGTTTCTTTATTTTTATGGGCCACTGACTGCTTTCACAATTTTAAAGGATTGTTTCACCCAAATTACAAAACACAGACCGTCTCGCTCAGCTCTCGTGGTATCGAGACAAATAGTTTGAGGTTTTATTTGCTCAGGTTTTGAAATATCTTCATCTAGATTTTTGCTCCAAACTCAATGCATTGGGAGTGAATGATATAAAGGAAAATAAGGGATTCAACAGCAATGTCTTACACGCACACACACACACACACACACACACAGACACACACGCACACAATGTCCTGGTTACTCTCAGTAGTCCATATACCTTGCTGGAACTGCTTTCTACTCAACGGCAGGAGACAGAGGCAGGTTGTCCAATAATCAGACGTTTGGTGGCTCATCCTGTCCACATGTCAAAGTGTCCTCAAGCCAGACACTGAACCCTGAGCTGCTCCTGATGTTAGGCCAGTGTCTTGTGGAGTTACTCACTGCCGTGTGTGTGTGTGTGTGTGTGTGTGTGTGTGTGTGTGTGTGTGTGAATGGATATTTTAAAGAGTGAGGATAAAAACGCAGTCCATTTAGTATTATTTAAAGAGAACAAAAACTCTGCAGCCAGCAAAGGAATTTAACAAAAATTGTAAACTGATCCATGAAAGTGCCTGACTGAACCTGATTGCCTAATTTGAGACACGAACACATCCCGAGACCCCAAGCTATGTTTTTGCTGTAATTCATCCATTACCAGCCATTAGCTTGACAGGCTACCTGCAACACATGAGAGGCATGAGCACAGGCTGATGGAGGAAAAAAAGAAACACCTTTCTTAATACATAAAAATAAGCATATCTGAACCTGACTTGTGGAGATTGGAACAATTATAACTAGACACCTGTAAATCAGCAGTGCTGGTGAAGTCAATGATTAAAGATGATAAATTCACTGGCTAGAGCTTTCTGCTGGTGGCCACCTCCCCACAGATGTGGACAGGAGAAAGTGAGAGAGAGAGAGAGAGAGCACTCAGCAAAGCTTCCACTGGCTCCCAGCCACAGGATCAGCACCATGGAGAGCACCACAGAGCTCAGTGCCAACTCTGTGCTGGTTATCCAGAGTGACACAGACACTGTTTGTGGAACCACATAATGCCGAAACATATTTTTTCTATGATGTGACCACTGCTAATTAAACATTGTTTACGTTGTATTGACGCGGAGGTGCGTATGTTTGTTCCATCTTGTGTTCTAATCTACTGTTTCATCTTAATGCCTCATTGTGTCTTCAGTAGGGATGCATGGTATCAGAATCAATACTGACCCTATTAAGCTGATCAGGTATTGGCTGTGACCAGACATGGGAATCTCCAGGCACCCCACCATTCAATTAAATTCAGATTCAAAGGACTACAATACTGATTATAAAATAATTGATGCATCTTGATCAATCAATCAATTTGATTCTTACACATGATTTATTTTTTGTTACTGTGTAACTACTTGCTTCTTACTTACATCTCTGTTTGGGTTGTTTTTTTCCTCCAACTCAAGGTTGAAACATGAAATATGGCTTCTCATGTTGTGTTCCCGTAGTATTTTAGTTTAGTAAGACACAAATTGCATACAGTGTGGCTCATGTCCAGGTTCCTTTTACCTTCAACTTTGTGGAAACAAAAACACTTCCATATGCTAGCTTTTAGGCCAGGGGTTGCTGGGTGGGTTGTATCCATCTGAGGTTGCTCACACTCAGCCATCCTCACCAAAACTCAAGAAGTAGTCCAGCTTAGAGCATACACATGAAAAATGTAAGCACGTGTTTATATCTGTTATGTATCGTCATCCAATTGGTTCAGCTGGTTTTCTCTCATAATGAATTGGGTTCTAAATTTCCCAAAACTTTTCTGCATTGAGATGTAATCTTTCAAGAGGTAAATGCAATAGTGTTTTGGCTTTACAGTATTGTCATTAAGTCACAACAATCGCAGTCTCTGTTTTAATGCCAAAGTAATCCCTGACCTCATACTGCCTTGAATAAAAATTATTCCAACTAGTTGCATGTGGTCATAGATCCTAAATTTTGGGGAAAAAGAGAACACTTGTATCTGATTGGTACCCTGATAGCCTGAGCTAAGGTAAACGAGTTGGTAACAGGTGGATCTGCAGTACGTCCATCAGTCCAAAATTCTGCCACCATCTTCAATTGTGTATTTTTTATATGTTTTAAGTGGATTTCTATTTTTTAAAAGGCATTTTCGGCAATTTGGGTGAACGCTACGACCTAAACTAAGCAACCAAACAAACGCGCTTAAATCCGGGCCTCATTGTTTTTTATATTTTGTGAGAATGGCAGCAAGTAATAGAAAAATGAATATCAGTGTTACTTTTTTTAGCAAGATTAAAGGTCAAGGTTAGTTTCAGCACCTGTTAAGCTGCGAGGAACTTTAGCAGGGGAGATTTCTGGTCAAAGAGAGGTTTCTGTGACCCTGCTGCCTGAACAAAAAAAAAAAAAACACCCTAAAAGCTGAGGGGAGAGATAGAAGGGATTTTTGAGTGAGCAAGCAGTGAAAGTAGAGAGGGGTTATCACTCCATGCAGAGACGGTGACATGAGCAGCTTCTTTAAAAAAAAAACTGCCCAAATTCAAAAGTCCAAAACCTTACCCCCTCTTCATCCCCTGCAGCACCCGTTTCAGCTCCAGCCAGCCTTCCTCATCCCATTTCCATATCTGTCTCCAGTCACTGCTCCATCACCACCCCCCCCCCCCTTCCATCCCAAGAACCCACTGGCATCCCCATCCCTGTCTCATGCTTCATCCCTGCCCCAGCCAGCCTGCAGCCCCCTGCTGAGTTAAATGGAGTGTGCCGGCGTCAGGGGAGTCGCGTGTGCTCAGTTCAGCTCAGCTCAGCTGGGCTGCCAGCGTTATAAACTTACTGTGTGATTATTGTCAGAGCGAGACTCCTCCACCCAGGAGGTCTGCGCTGATGGGTACTATGTCACCGGGTACAGCCAGCCATGGAGGGCGGGATGAGAGGGAGCGAAGAAACAGGGGTGAGGAAAGGATGCGGAGAAGGAAGAGAAATACTGTTGGTGGGGGAGATGGAGAAAAGTAACGGGGATGGAGAGAGGATAGAGAAAGACAAGCAGGAGGGCAGAGAATCATCAAAGGAAAGAAAAAGCCAAGCTGAGCAAGGAAAGACTGATGCATACCTATCTCAGCAGACAAAGACAAGGGAAGACACACGGGGAGGGATATAAAGAGGGAGAAGCAGAAGAATAATGTACCGGGAGAAGAAAGAGAGGCAGCAGGGAAATCAGCAGAGGAAAGAGAAAGAGGGGGAGACAGGGAGGGTGGGTAGAAAAGAAAGGCAAAGAGAGAAATTAGAGAGAAGATTTTCAAGCGAGTGATGTGTGCTGTGATTGTTTTCTCTCTCTCTCTACTCTCTCTCTCTCTCTCTCTCTTGCTCTCTCTTGCTCTCTCTCTCTCGCTCTAAACGGTCGGGATGTGGCCTGTATCTGCCGGCAAGAAGGAACTCAATTTGGGACAATTTACTCGGCAGTCTCAGCCCTGATGCACCTCAGGGACAGAGAATAGAGAGAATGAATGTGAAGGAAGATAGAATCAGCAAGCCACACACAAACACACATACACACACACACACACACACACACACAACGTGTGCCTCGCACACAATTGCCGCCGAGTAGATTTCACTTAGTTAGTTCTAACTCTCCCAGGCGGTCAATACAATGTGAGTTTATAAGGCTTGGAAATGAAAAGCCCAGGATAAGGTTAGATAAACTGTGTGCTATTTGATTTCGGCCCACCTCTCGCAGAAAAACCTGCACAAGACAGATGGCCGGAGGGGATACGCTGATATCGTGGCGGTCACATGGGTGATTAAGGCTGAATACGTTTATGTGTTTTGACCCTCACACTGTACCTGTATTGGTCTCTCTGAAATGATGACAACACTTGCATTCTTAAATAAAAGGCACTCAACCAAGCAAATCGTACATCAACTCCTTATACCCTTTGTGTCCTGACAGTAAGAGGTTCTCTGTCCTGACTGCAATATGTTTCTGTGCTGGCAGGTTGGCAGCCTGGAGTGTCTGTACACCCTGAGAGACAGCAGGGGGCGCCCTGACAGAGCCACCTTTGAGAATCGACTTGCGTCTGCAGCAGGGGTAAGTATTTTTAACTGTTGCATTAAACAAACACTGCCGAGTAAAATACCCAACACACGTTAGGATCTAGAGTGGATCAAGCCTCAGCTTCCCAAAAGAAGCAACTCTGAGGTTGTTGGGGTTTTTTTTTTCTTCTTCTTCTTTTTTTTTTTTTTTTTGCCTGACTCGCACTGTCTGTGTAACACAGCGGGAAATGGATTTGTAACTACAGCAAATCAGAGCGTTCAGCTACTTAGACGTGACTGTTTGATACATTTAACACGGCCACGTCAAGGTGAATTCACACTCTGGCGTCGGTTCTGATTTTACACAGCATGTATATGCAAATGGAAGTTCATTTGGCTGGTGTTGCTGTTTTAATCAGGGTCTAGTGTTGATTAGCGAGAAGGATGGAGAGGGAAAAAAAAAAGAAACAGAGCCATGTGGTGAGTAGTGGCTGAAAGTTGTTTACCTTGCTTGTGTAGCTTGTGTGCCTGTTCCGCCCGATATCACTTTGGGCCGCCCCCCTTCCCTCTTCCCTCGCCACCTTCAACAAGCCGCTCCGCAATGCAGCCTCCTCGCCGGGCTTTCGTTGCCAGGGCAACTGTCACCCACTGAGACATCCCATGACAGCGCAGGGTGAGGGAGGAGTGACGGGAGGAAGGGGTCGGGGATGCGGCTTTGGCCCCGCTCGTTCTCCTGGGTGCAGCAGACCTCTGGCCCTTCCCCAACACACTGTCCCTTCAGTGACACACACACAAAACAGAAACACACAAAGCGACAGTACATTTATACATGCATGCGTGCACCAGAACACACGAGCGAGAGCAAGAAACAGACAGAAAGTGAAAGAGAGAGGATTCCAAACTCTCTGATTCAGAGTTATCATCTGAATCAGTGTGCGTGTGATTAATTGAAGTAATTTATGTGCAATCTCCAGTGACTCCATGTATGGTTCATGATTTCATTACACTGTAACTTTAATTACTTTTCTACCATCGCAACTTTAGGTGAAAATGAATTTGCACCCTCAAAATGTCCCACATATTCGTAATGAGTCTCAAATTTAATGGATTGCACAAATAATGTTTTGGGATGATGAACAATGGCATACTAAGACATGGCATCTCCTTACCAGGCGCTGTTGCATCCTTAAAGGCCTTGCATTGAAGTCTGTTTGTTTGATGTGAACTCATCATTTTTTGCACTGAGGCCAGAAAAAAAGTCTCTAATACTACTTACTTGAACCCAATAGAAAAAACTTTTTATTACGGAAGGTAATGCCTTTAACCAATCAGACAAATACATTTTGCTTTAATTGCATTTTTTTGGGCTGAAAACAGTCAGTATTGTAATAGACACCTGTATATGGAAGACGTATTTACGGTGGCCTATGTGTTTCCAAACGCAATTACAGTGTGTAAGCTACAGTAGCTGGCCTGCTGCCAAAGCATGAGCTACACTCCATCCACCCACCTCTGACCGGGCCTCTGTCTATACAAACCTGTGTGCTGCTTTTCACCCATCATCACACGCTGCACTGTGCATTGCATGTCAGGTGGGTTACATATCAGACTCACTCATTACTCGCTAATTACTGCACCTCGCCAGCTTTAGTAACCTGCGAGGTTGAGACGGAGTTGATGTTAGTTTAATGCTTCTTATACTGTCTTCTGGGGTAAGAACAGTTGCTAGTTAGAGTGACATGGTAAAGTGCTGTTCCTGGGATCACACATAAGGTGTTACAACTATTTAAAGGAATTTCTTTTGTTCAAAATGGTCCATTATTGTGTAACAAAAGCATTATAAGATGTTCATGTGTTCTAGTGGAACTAAACTCATTTGCTTTTTCTTGCTGTGTTTCTCCTTGACGTTTTGAATTTGAAATGAAAGTGTTTGTAGAAATTTTACCACGTGGTAAAATCATGCTGAAATTGTGGCTTTGCAACATCAGGAGAGATGTCCAGGTCACATCCTCTGAAGCCAGAATGAAAGGTCAGAAACCTTTCCTGGCTGCGGTTTTGATCTTCTTACCTTATGCACAAATCAACATCACTAATTTAATCTACCATCAAAATGACTTTCAATCACATTGCATGAACATGCTCTGAAGAGAGGTTCAAACACTGTCTTTCCTGACTACATTTTTATTTCTTTCCTGGAGCTAATGTGTGTACAGTGAAAAGCAAAAACCCTGTATAATATTTCTCACCCACCACCTGTTTTCCAATAACACAGTAATTTGCCTTGATACCAGTAAGTAATTTATTGTAACATAGGTAAACTAACTGCTTAGCAAGTACATTGTAAAAGCAATGAAAAAGAAATGTGTTTTTATAAAGACAGACTTTCGTGCTCAGGATACAAACTAGATGGACAAAAACTTACTGTAGATTAAGTTACAAAGAAACATATATATTACTGTCTCAATGACCTGAAATACCTCCATCTTGTCCTTGCCGTAGACGACACCACCTTCACAGAATCCCAACACAAACTTTACAGACCTTGTTTTAGATCTGAACAGAGCAGAAGTACTGTATGTATACTGTCCAAACAGACCTGTACTGTGTGAGGCTTCTCAGCATCATCTGCTTGCTAAAGAAAGCTGAATGAAAAACAGACATTATCAGCAGATGAAGTTTGCTCACGCTTTAAGTTCTAAGCCAACGTGTTCACAAAGTTCTAAACCTTTGTGACGTTCTGTGACAACTGAGCAAACATCATCTTCTGAGGAAGAACCTGTGATATGGTTGAAAGTTCTAAAACAAGAGTTGACCTTGAGTGCAGATCATTTTATCAACTGCTGTTGAATGAACTGTCTAGCACATACAATCATATATACATACTATATGTGACCTGTCTGACAAGATTTAAACAGAATCTGGTCAAGTGACATCACTCACATCCTTGATTATCTTCATATTGTACCATGTGATAACCATGTGTGACTTAGATAGATGTGTTTTGCGTATTCCATGTATAGTATATTATAGTACTATACTGTGATGAGAAATACACTCTAACAATATGATATTTAAGAAGTGAAAGTGAAGCCCTGTATTTTACAAATGACTCCTGCCTTTGTCAGTTAAGTGTAAATAATAATGTGGAACCAAGGCCAAGAAATGATAATGCATTTTAAAATATAAATGTACATCACAGTATATTGTTAAAGAAAATACTTTAAAAAGTGAAGCGTCTCAGCTGAACTCAGGAATATGACGGTGTTCCATAAAAGAGGAATGATAATCACTGTTCATGAATCAGTGCAATCTGCAACAGCTGCTGTAGCTCATATCAAACAGAGGCTGAGTTAAAGCAGTCTATAGGAATGGGGCCGAGGTTCACATGTTAAGAGCTGTGCTATAGCAGCCTGCTGCCAGCAAAGCAACAATCAGCTGTTGTATTAATCACACCGCTAATGACATAATTAGCGAGGCTGTGGAAAAACATGTGAGGGCTCAGGGACAACACACAGATAAGGCCACAATACACACACACACGTGCACATTTACAGAGCTAACAGACAGCTCACGTTCGTTCTGACTCAAAGCGAGACATGCAGGAATAAAGCACACAGACAGTTAGTGCACACACACATATGGCCGCAGTGTGACGGGACGTAATAACATCCAAGCAGTTCTCTCTCTCTCGTCTCTGACTGCACCTTGTTTACTTCAGGCTCCACCTCCCCTCATTGACCCTCTTCCTAACTGTCCTAACCATCGTACCGCTTGCAGTTTCATCCTCAAACACACAGACATGTCTCTGACTGAACTCTACACTGACCTTTTACAAAATGTCTCAGATACTAACCCCCTGCCAGCTCCTGACATACACACACCGGTCCCTGCTGGTGTACTACACACTTAATACACAGAAACAGGAAGCCACCGTGCAGAGTTTGTCCAGTTTTCTGATTTACTTCTTAGCCTTATTGTTGCTGCCAATGTAGCCGCGACAAGGATCTTAGTAGTGAGAGAAGTCAGACAAGCAAATGCAGCAGAACCATTGTGAGGATGTCTTGATATTAACTAATAATAGAACAAAGTAACGTAAGGAGAAACCTGTTTTTCCCAAGCAGGTCAAGGTCAAGGTCAGGCCGAGCAATCAAACCACCAATCGGACATGCCTCCACCTTTTTTTTTGAATGATTGCCTCATCTAGCGAACCAGTGTACAGCTGGCAAATCTTATATTTAGCATACAGTACCACTCAAATGTTAGACACCTTCTCATTCAGTAGTTTTCCTTTATTTCTATTATTTTATACATTTAAGATTAATGCTGAAGACATGGAATTATGTGAAAAAAAGTGTAAACAAAGCAAACTCTGTTTTATGCTGTAGATTTTTCAGAGTTGCCTTGATGACAGCTTTGAACACAATTGGCATTCTCTCAACCTGCTTCATGACTTAGTCACCTGGAACGCTTTTCCAACAGTCTTGAAGGAGTTCCCATATATTCTTTTGCTTTGATGACGGCTTTGCACACTGTTGGCTTTCTCTCAGTCGGCTTCATGAGTTGGTCACCTGGAATGATTTTCATAGGTGTGCTTGTCAAAAGTTAATTAGTGGAATTTCTTGCCTTCTTAAGCTATTGGAGGCCGTCTGTTGTGTTGTGCCAAGATAGTGTTAGTGTACAGTACACTCAACTACTGTAGCAATCCATACAATGGCAAGAACTACTCAACTAAGTAAAGAGAAAGGACAGTCCTAACATAGTGCCTTACAAAGTAACAGTGTAGTATCAGATGATCCTACTCTGTGTATGTGGAGTGGAGTGGTGAGAAAAGAATTCACTTATTATTAATCCAAAGAAGACACAAGAAATCATTTTTGGTCTGTCACAGATTGAACAAGTTTCCCCCCTATAAATATTTGAGCATCTGTATGGATGCTGCTTTATCCACACATATAGGTTTTGTGCACATATGGGTTTTATGTGCAGCAAGGTACAACAGTGCATTTAGTTTCTTGGGAGACTAGGGTCAGTTGGAGCCAAAAAAAATCCTGTTATTATTTTTCCATTCTACAATACAGAGTTTTCTGCAGAATGGAATCAGTGCATGGCATAGTTGTCTCTCTGTTCAGCTTAATGCTTGTCTGCTTAGACTATGCATATGCCCAAAGATTGTGGGTCAAAAGCTTGAGTCAAGTTTAAGCTGCGTTTACTTAAAGAATGCTATGTCCTGCAGGTAATGTTTCACCCAACCCCTCTCATATATAATTTGAAGAAAATCAGCTTTTGTTTTTCCATCAAACATAAGATTTAGAGTCCCACAGGCTCGACTGAACAGACTGCAGAACTCTTTTGTTCCTCAGTCTGTCAAACAGAGTTTGGATTAGAAGATGGCTTCACTGTTCCTGCGTAGACTAAGCACTGAATTTTATGTAGAGGGTTGTTAAACTAATGCACTGCAGCCATTTCTTCTTAATGTCTGATGGAATATATGTTATAGTGTTTGTTTGTTTTTGTTTGGATAATGTTTTGTTATTTATGTGAAACAGTGTACGTCTTGAGATGCAAGACAAATTTCAGAAGAACATTCTGACAATACAGTGAAATCAGTCAAATCAATCAATCCTTAATTGAAGACATTAAGGTCAGTCAATTCTGGAAAATTGCAAGAACTGTATCTTCAAGCGCAGTCGCAAAATCCATCAAGCGCTATGATGGAAACTGGCTCTCCTGAGGACCACCCCAGGGATGGAAGAGCAAGAGTTACCTCTGCTAGAGAGGATAAGTTCATTACAGTTACCAGCCTCAGATACCACCAATTAACAGCACCTCAGATTAGAGCCCACATAAATGCATCACAGACCTTAACTAGCAGATGCTTCTCAACATCAACAGAGGAGACTGTGTGAATCAGGCCTTCATGATCAAACTGCTGCAAAGAAACCACTGCTGAGGGAAACCTGTTGGAAGAGAATTGCTTGGGCCAAGAAACACAATGGATGGACACAAGATCAGTGGAAATCTGTACGTTGGTCTGAAGGGTCCAAATGTGAGATTGCTGGTTCTAAATGCCTCGTCTTTGTGAGACACAGAGCAAGGTGAATGGATGGTATCTGCATGTGTGGTAAACATGGAGGATGGTGTGGGGGTGTTTTGCAGGTCATTCCTAAAACACACTTGCAGGTTTTGTGAGGACTGTTTGACCAAGAAGGAGAGTGATGGATGGAGGGCTGCATCAGATCACCTGGTCTCCACAATCACCCGACCAAAACCCAATTGAAATATAGCTAGACACATTGTATAATACATCTATTAAAAATGTGGGGTCTATGGCAACAATCCCACAATGCATTGTATGCATTTTACAGAAAACAACAGTGAAGTGACATCTGTTATTTGTGAGACAATGTGATTTTGAGTTGTATGAGGATTGTGAGTGTCTTAGGGCATAGTGAATAAGTGAAAGCAGTGATTTTGGACACGGCCTTAGTTACTCACCTTTTGTGTGTGTAGGGAAAACTTCAAAAAATCAGTGTAAGCCAAGTTGTAAGGGTTAGGACTTTCATGTCCAGCTCTTGAAATTTAGGTGTCATTGTTTTGTGTAAAATCTAACTGAAACGTCCCAAATTGTTACACAAACTTGTCACAGTAGGAAAAGCACAGGTGTTACTATGACATAACAATGTCCAGTGTCCCTGTAAGCCAGGAAAGGCCTGAAACTGAAGCAGCTAAATGGAATTCAACCATTAATGTTATTATTTACACCTGTGACATGTCTGAATTTAAAAAGGCCTATAGACCCTTTTCACAGGAGACATTTTGGAATGTAATAGCAGGAAAAGTGTGGTGTGTAATTATTAAGTGTAATTAACAACATTATATGTGATTATATGATCTGCTCCAGTGGCTGAGTCCCATTAGCTAACAATGTGTGAATGTTTGAACTGAACGTTTACACCCTATATTTCCATTGGCTAGCATAGATATTGGTTTTACGTGGCTACTTCCAATCTGAATTATTTGAATATTCAATTTTAGATGTAATATCCTTGAGTTTCATATATGAGGCCGTTACATTCAGCCTCACAACCAGAACAGGTGGTGAGCTAGAAATCATTATAAAGCTAGTTTTTTTTCGCTCATTCATTTTTCATTTTTTTTGGTTCCATCTCTCTCTCTCTCTCTCTCTTTCTCTGTCGCTCTCTCTCTCACACCCACTCCTCTATCCACACAGGACAGAAAATACATTAGATTTTTCCCTCAATGCTTCCTCACCGCTGAAGCATTTGTGTGCTTTTTTCTCTCCTTATTTTTCTTTCTTTTTTTTTTTTTTTTTTTTTGCAATTTTTTTTTTTTTTTTTAAAGACTCCAGTCACATCCGCAATCCCGTGGCCCTATAAGGAGCTTTCACGCTTTTTGGTTTGCTTTAGATGTTTAATACCCCCTCTCTTTTGTGTCAGGGAGCCGGAGAGGCGTTAAGAAGCGCTGATAAACCCCACTTAGATCCCTTCCTGGCCCGTCACCCCGGCCTGCCGGGCCGCTTTAGCAGGGAACTGATCTGTGACGGCCTGCCACTCAAACTGAGCACTTCTGAAGGCTGACACAATGGAGTGAGCAACACACCAGAGGGCCCGGGGGTGGGTGGGGAGGGGGAAGGAGGGAGGGTGAGATGGAGGAGGGAGAGGAGGCCAAGAGGTGCCCTAAAAGAAGGCTAGAGGAGGGGCCAGAGTGTATCTCCCTCTTATCTTTCTGCTCTCTTTCAGTTTATGCAATTTCTCCCTCCCTCCCCTCGCCGCTCACTACTGTAGAGCTCACACATTTTTTTTTTTATGTGTCTCTGCGTTGGTTTCACTGTTCATCTTCTAGTCTGTGGTAACACACACACAACCCCTCTCCTCTTTTTTCTTTCTCTCTGTGGTCAGCCTGGTAGCTGGAGATGAGAGGGATGAGGGGGGTTAGGTCCAGATAGGGATCAGCGGTGCATCAGGGTCTGGGTGCTGGGGTGCGGGTGAGGTGGGTCATGTGGTGCGTTCACTGCTGCGTGGAATAATGGGTCCAGCCAGGGCCAGGCCGGGGCAGACAGAGCCTCTGGAAGCACAGCGTTGTGATTGACAGGTGGAGAGAGGGGGTGAGGTTGGAGAAGGGGGGTGGGGGGGTGCATGTGGCCACTGCCGCTGCCATCGCCATCAGTTTCCCAGGGGGCCGTGGGTGGGCAGCGAAGCCCAAAATGTCAGCGCTGATATCTGTGCAGCTCGGCTCGTATCACACTGCTGCAGCTGCCTGCCATCCACCGCATCCACTCATTCATATAGAGACACGGGAGTATTATGTGCACGCGCACACACACACAATCACACTTTCACACCCACACTTTTCTCTCTGTGTTTCCTCACCGCCTTCCTCAATCATTCATTTCTATTTGTGCACACACACATACAGTACATTCTTCATGGGAACACACATTTTCACACACATACACACACACACACACACACACACACACACACACACACACACACACATACACACTTTTACTCGCTACATCTTACTGTCTTTCTTCTCCTCCTCCTCCACATATTCACATTGTGCCTCTGTCAGTTCTACCTCAGCCGTTCAATCATGCAAGTGCTCCACTGCTCTTTTCTTCCTCACAGCTGGAAAACAATTTTTTCCCAAATAAGGTTTATTTTTCATAGTCCTGCCTTTGTCTTTTTTCACTGATCTCAACCCTCTATTTGACTAGGCTTTTATTTTGAAGGCAGAAATGTCAGCTTCTTTTGTATTTGATGCTGGAGTTGCACAGACTGACTTTGTATTGCAACATGTGTTGGGCAGCCATTTGTAAATTGTAAAATACGCTTTTCTGTTTGGTGATGCCATTTTTCTATAGCATTTACATGAATTTCTGTATACATTGTGTGTGTGTACATTGTGCTTTTATCTGTGTGTGTGTGTCTGTGTGCTGCCTGTATGTCACAGCTGGATGATGAATGTGCTGACAGTGGAGGGGTCAGTGTCACAGACAGTGTGGTCAATTGCCCCTTGTCCCCTGAGTCTAACCTTGAGCAACACTCCCTAAAGAGTCTCAATCTGCCATTAAGGCCCATACCAACACACACACACACGCACACAGACATTCCCTAGTGAGTGTGTGCCATTAGTAGCTGGCAGGGCCTGGTTTGACAGAGAGCGATTAGCTCCCTATCATGTGTATTGATCACCGTGTCCTGACTGCTCCTCCAGAGGAGGGGCTGGAGGGGTTTTACAAGGTAGTTGTGACACACACACACACACACACACACACACACACACACACATTTGTATCACTATCCCTGTGGGGACTCTCCATAGACATAATGCATACCCTAACCCCTTACACTAACTCTGACCTTAACATAATTCTAACCGTAAAACCAAACCAAACAAACACTCGCACACACAGACATTCACATCCTTGTTATCTGTGTGTATGTTTATGTCATTTTGTTACATATAAATTAGAAAGGTAGGAGACGATTTTAACAATTGCATGTATTAGAGTATCATATGTTGTTTCATGAATTATATATAAAGATGTTTCCTGTTTTTTTGTGTGTGTATGCATGTATGGGATTTATAGGAACAAGGGGTGTTTTCCTATGAGGATCTGGACAGTTTATGAAAATGTGTTTAGATTATTATAGGTTCAAAATATGCTGAATTTCCATTCAGTTTGTATACATTTATGGAGATCATGAGGTTTGAGTTCATATGCATATTTTTTTACATAGTTGGGATTTGCATGAAAGGCAACTGTGATCCTGGCCCATGATATAAGTTTGTCTGGTGAAAACATAGTCTACTGTGTATATTGTGTGTAATATAAATCAGTATAAAACTGCACATATGATTTAGGATGATGATGTAGGAGGTTTTTTAATCAGTGTTTGTCATATTTAAATTACAGAGGGAGAGTGCTGTACAGTATTTGTGTTAGTATTATGTCATGTGCAGATATGTATTTGTTCGTAAAATGTGAACTATCACTTGTAGATCAGATCTAATTCAGTCTTTATGCTGTTTCCAACAGTTACTTTTGCAGAAATGCAAAATGCAGTGTGTAAATATAAAAAATAAATAATGACTTTGTTCCTCTTGTTAACACACATCAGCTAAAGCGTGTGCACACTAATCTAAATATCACACTGAGCTTTAACATCATCTCAAGTCAAGGTAAATCAATATGATCAGCCTAATATAAACAGCAGTATGATTACATTTACAGAACTGTAAACATATCACATCATTATACCACACATTATGCCACACTGTATTTAATACCATGGTCTCAGCTTACAGCCCCACTTACCCTGCATTGGTCTTCCTGGGTAGTTTAGAGCAGCTCTTGTTAATTGAGTCTAATTGAAGAACATGAAGGGGAATAAAGCAAGCAGGCTTTTAGGACATAAAAGACCACAGCCGCCTCTCAATAGTATTTATTTTCAACCTCTTCCACTCTGATTTAAGTGTAAGAGGACAATAGTGGGCTGACACTGATATGTGTGTATTTGTGTGTGTGTGTGTGTGTGTCTGTGATCTGTTGTTTGATTTAGTGCGCCCACCTTCACAAGGACCAGCCTCTTATCAGATCAAAGCTGCGAGCAGCGGCCTATGAAAGAAAATGTGTGTGTGTGTGTGCGCGTGAGCGTGCATGTGTGCTGCGGAGGACAGAGGTGTAGGTGAGGCGGGCGTGTTTTCGTTGCTTTTAACCCAGGACAATGGGACTGCAAAGGAGAGAGCGAGCGAGTACTCTTTGAACTAATGAAGAGGAAACCTTTTACTCTCCTCCAGAAAGATACCCAACTCTCCCTGTGCTGTGGATCCCCCCTCTCTTTTAAAGCAGAATGAAACAGAACAGAGCAAAATATTTCATTTGCTCCATGCTTCTCACAGTTTCACTTTTATCCTCATAAATCCACAATTCCAGACAAAAAGCCATACAAAGTGGAAATAAGACTCCAGAAATGGAAAAAGATTTTTAGAGCTGTTGTGCATCTGTGTCCGTTGGGTAACACTAAACTTACCAAAGTGAAGTGAATGAAGATATTGTAGGTTTTTATTTTTCATATAAAAAACTTAAAGTTAAATGTCTCATATTTTAGCGATTGACCAAAGTCACCATTATTCCATATTGTCCTCAAAGTAAAGCATTACTGTTGTGATTTCCAGGTTCAGTGGGTCCAGAGGCAGCACAGTCATTATAGAGACAAACGGGTTCCTGTGACAGGACTGGACCACAGTACCACTCACAGTAAGACTTTTTTCTGTGATTCTTTTTATGATGTTATGTATTTAAACAGCAATTTAATGAAAATCTGTTTTTGCTGACGTCCAGTGATTTAAAGCCTCTGAAAACTTCGAATCCAAAGTTTACCTCTAACATACGTGATTCATGACTAAATACAAACAAAGTTAAAGTTGATTTATTTGTGTAACATTTAACAACTTTAAGGACTGTGTGGGTGTGGTTTCATCTAATGTGGCCTGACAACATGTCAAACAAATTCCCAAACTGTTCCTATATTTTTTCCCCCAAATACATTATTAATCAAAAACCAAATTCCATTTTATCACAATCAAAGTGTTAAACAGTGTAAGTTGAGGGTACACTCAAATTACATTAAAAGGAAATAGAAAACAGAAAGGACAATGACAAATGATAAATAAGTAAATGCAAGTTGAAGTGACTGTAGAAACGTAACATTTAATTGTTTATACACTTTGTTTTTTTGTAACTTTAGAGAGTAAAATCATGAAGGAAAAGAGTGACATTTTCAACAGAAAAAGTTTAAATTGTGTTTATGTAGAAAATATCAACTAAAGTCAGCTGAAGAAGTTGTAAAATTTACAGCTTGACAACAGCATCTGTTATGCATGGAAATACTTGACATCATGGTTTTCCAACTGAACTGCTAGTTGCTTGTCACTAATGAGAAGAGCACAGAGAAGAAATGATATATAGAAATTTCTCACGTGAAATAAGAGCTGGTCTGTTTTCTGCAGTTAATTGAAAAAAATAAGTTTTCAGTGCCTTTAACTATTCACCTCACTATAGTGATGTATAAGCGTACACCAGGGTGTGTCGGTACACTGTGATGACATCACTGTGCGTCACACATGAATGGACGCACACATGAACAGGCAGGGGAAGATTTCCAGCTGCATTGAGAATGATTAAAAATGAAGATCTAGTGAATAAATAACCCTGTATTCACATCTTTTAAAAAAATACATGTAGTAAATACATTGTGTTTTTCACAGATTCCTGCAGCCCTGTAACATAACAAATTTGCAGACACACAGAGAGTGGAGGTAACACCAGAAGAGCTTTTGAGAAAATCTGCTGTATTACCAGCTTTGATTAATCTGCAATGTTTTCCTATTATCATGTGTTTACCAGGTAATATCTAGAAAGAGCAATTATAATATTACCACATTAATGCTGTGTACTGTGTAAAATTTGCAGAGGAACAGTTACTTTGTACAAAATTATTCTAGGCTGACATACCTTGTACTGGAATCCAGTTTATTCTTGCCAACATTGATTTTACTCTCTCATCAACCCATCTTATTATTAATTTGTTGTGTCTTGGTGTGTGAGGTTGCATTTTTTTGTGCTCAATTCTTGCTGACATCATTGTATAAAGAGCACTTAGCTATTTAAGATAAGATAAACCTTTCTTCGTCCCACAGTGGGGAAATTTGCAATTTTGATTGTGTCTATATGTTGACAGTAGTATACGTTGAAAACAGGATTGTGTTTGACCAAATTTAGCAAAAAGAGCTTTATAAAGACAACAGTGCACACTCATGCCTGTTTGATGTTTTGAATGAATGAAAGTTAAAACATCAAGCATTCATGTTTTCAAGCATCTATTATCTAGAGTTACATAAATGACTGGTGCATTTAAATATATGCATCGGGTGTGTGGGGTATCTGTGCTGTATCTAAGTGTGTATGGCTTTCTTGAGTATATGTAAGTGTTTCTCCATGCCTTTGAGACATCATTTCGACCTTTATGACAATGAACCTGTCTGATGGAACCAGTATAACAGCTGCAGCACTTTCATGCCTGTTTGATATTTACATCATGCATGTGGAGAGCTGTAAGTCCAGTCACATGTCTCATTGTGCATTATGTGTTATCATGTGTGTGTAGTGTGAAGTGGTGGGTGTGTGTGTTTGTACAAGAATGTACTGGCTCACGTCCCGCTGCGGTCCTCTCTCTCTCTCTCTCTCTCTCTCTCTCTCTCTCTCTCTCTCTCTCTTCTGGTGGATGAACAGTGCAGTTTAGTCAATGTTTATTCACATACAGGAGAGAGAGAAAAATGAAGTGCACTTTTTTGTTTTGACTTATTTGAACTTTTGAAGTCAAATGCTCTTTACCAGTATTTTTAGATTGCCTATGTTCAATATTGTGTGCCAGTATTAAATATCTCAAATATGACCTTTATCATGCCAAACACAGATTCTTAGCAGGGTGGAATATCCTTATTATGAAAGCACGGGATACACTTAGTATTGTTGCTAGTACTATTGCTGTGATGGTACACAAAATACGGGAAAATGAATCAAACATTGACATATGGTCAATAAGAAAAATATACAAATGTCACTAATGCTCCATCGTATAAATAAACATTATCAATTAACACATTTGTTTAATCCGTATGCAACGTGTTAATTAGTGAGCTTTACAGGAGGCAGTATAGTCAGATTTTTTTACTTTTACCTTTGGACTGAGCCAGGCTAGCCGTTTCCTCCCATTTCCAGTCTTTATGCTAAGCTAAGCTAATTGTGTCCTGGCTTTAGCTCCATAGTTAGTGCATGAGGAGACATGAGGCTGGTACAGATCTTCTCATCTTACCCTCATGAAAAAGGAAAAGAAGTGTATTTCCCAAAATGTTGAATAATTTGTTTTAATTATTAATTAATGATAATATTTCAGAATTTGATTCATAGGTATGAATTTTGGTTAGAAAATGATTATTTGCTGTTTCTTGCTGAGTTGGCAGCAGAATACTTTACTGTTGGTGCGAGAGGTGAAATTAGTACTTTCATCTGTTTCATAAATGAGTATTTTGGAGAAGGAATGTCCTGATCAAGTTTTTTTACATTGGATATGTGCCAATACTGACTGAAATAACAGACTGACTTTGATACATTTTATTTTTCGTGAGCTACTTGATCTAAACACTGAAGTTCCTGATTCAAAACTATTAAGTTGTCAAGCTTAAATTATTGATGTGACATGACTGAAATCCCATGAAAACAGGGAAAAACTGCCATAAATGTTTCCAGATTGACCCTAATCTTAGAACTTCTGTTCGACACATGTTGACATACATCACTTATTACTTTGTTCAGGGAGAGTACTGAACCACAGAAAGTTGAATACCAAGTCAAACGGTTTGGGATCAATACATGTACAATTACACTCCTAATTAATACTAGATTTCAATGTTTGAAATATATTCATGCATGTTTGATGCAGTGTTTCCATTAACAACTTGCGTGATATTAATTATTTTTTCAAGCACATGTAGTATATTATAAACAAACTGATTCATTTCCATCATAGGTGTGTGTGTATGAGAGAGAGAGCGAGAGAGAGAGTGAATGGCAGCGAGATGGAAGGGGTGAAAATGTGAAGAAGGAGAGAGTGACAGTGAGTGTAACATGTAGTATATGGAGAGAAAGGTGCAGGCCTTGATGAGCTGATAGCACACTGACAGACAGCGAGCCAAGCTGTGCAGCAGTAATGAGATGCTAATGATATGCTAATGATATGGTAATCCTCAGGCAGTATTCCACCTCACTGGAGAGAAGGGGGATCTGGGAGGCCTTTCACCATTGGTTGGAGACCAGGGACTTCCTGAAGTCAGAGTTCAAAACAAAAAAAAAACACACACACATGTACACACACACATATACACATGATGAGTGTGTGTGCTTGCAGGTTCCCAGAGGAGAGAGTCTGCAGCTGACAGGCAGCCGAAGGAGAGGAAGAGTGACCAGTCCCTCACCTTCGATGACCCGCTCTGGCCCATGCAGTGGGAACTGGTGGGTGTAATTGTGTGTGTGTTTGTGTGTGTTTGTTGGTCTTATCTGGAAGCCTCCTCCCTCTCCTCTCAGCTCTTGTCCTCATGGTGAAGGATGTTCCTCTGACAGGCATAAGTCAGGCAGGCTTTCATGTGTGACTGGAGAGAGAGACAGAAGATAGAGGGAGGTAGGCAGGTTGTGGAGAAGGAAAGAGAGAGGAGGTGAAAGAGGTTGTCCATGTTGAACTGAGACAGATGTCTGCGATTGATGAGGCTCGGAGCAACGCCGACACACAAACTGCCCCGCAACAAGACAAGCTCATCCTTTCAGCAGAACCTTGTTCGTATGGTTTGACCAATATGTGTTTGTGAAGGGCAACAGCAGTACAAAAGGAGGATGTTTGGGAATTAAAATGTCCTGTTTTTAATTGTACGGTTGTAGTACAAAATATCAACTTCAGTCCAGACTGTTCAGTCACAGCTTTTTTCCCGTAATAAACAACATTAAAACTCAAGCAGAATAAAAGTTTCAAACGCTCCACAAACCAACTGATTGTGATCGGCTGGAGGTTGAGATGCTGACACATAACATTACACCAGCATTTTAGGAGGAACTGTGCAAAGTAGCATAACGACTGCTGAAGAGGGCTGGTACCACCAGGTTTGATAGTTTTGAGCTCTTCATCAAACAGGGTTCCTCTAGCTCCACCCTCGCTCCACCTCTTTACCCATATTTTGTCATTGGTCATTTATGTGTGGTCATTAATGAGTCCGCCCTGGTCACTATGACTGTGATGGATGGATGTCTGCAGGGTGTTTTTATGTATCACGACTCATGGGCTGCTTTCATGCATTGTTTTGTACACTGCTGTCAGATCAACAAAGTGTCGGCTAATTCAGGGAGTGTTCTCAACTTTTTTTTTTCTTTCAGAACCCCTTTTCATATAACACAAAAGTTAGAGCTAGACCATTAAGTCCACTGGCTGATATTAGCTTATCACATGTATATCTATCATAATAAATACATAGCATAGCAATACAGGTAGCTGACATTGCAGCCTGTGTTTCTGATTGCACAAAAGCTTTGTAGGCTTCAATATTCCTCACATTGCCAGATTGTAGTTAACAGCATAATTTATAATAAATCTCTGGTATGGTGCTGCCAAGTATTCCAACATGCACACAGGCGCACTTACATATCAGGGCGGCCGGGCTCAGCCAATCAACACGACCGATGTTCTTGACTGACATGCAAGGGTGTAATCTGGCAGAGTCGGGAGGAGGAGAGGCGGGGTCAGAGATTCACCACGGCAACCGGCAACAGATTGATTGACACCTCAGCTCTCGGGGCAAGATGGAGGGGTGAGAGTCAGGATGGGAGCAGAGGGTGGAGGAGACAGAGATGGGGGAAGGGAGGAGGAGGAGAGATCGGGATATGAAGCAGAAGGGGAAGAAAATCTGACACAGCTTTTGCAACTTTGCAACTTTGTTGACAAGGTTGCTGAGAAACAGTATGATGCACGAACATTTTCAAAAGACACCAAACAGATTATACAATATTGCTAAGTATATAGCTTGATTACATCAACTGAAGAATAGAACATAATCGTCATTAGCTTAATAATCAAGAAAAATGTAAAGCATTTTTAAAGTTGAGGACACATCTCTCTCTCTCTCCTTCTCTCTCTCTCTCTCCCTCTCTCTCTCTCTCTCTCTCTCCCCCCTTCTCTTTCTCCTCCCCTGCTCTTGTTCTGTTGTGTTTAATCAGCCTCTGGTGGACGTGGATATTGATTGAGGGTCAGTAATCTGCTCAGGGTTGGTAGCCTGCCAGGACCAGACGTGTGCATGTGTGTGTGTCTGTGTGTGTGTGTATGCTAGCCTGGCGTGTATGTTTGCAAAAAGCTGGTGTGTGCATCATGGGTGAGCAGCATACACACACACACACACACACACACACACACATACAAACACAGCCAGGCCAAGTGGACTCCATTGTATCCTTGCTTAGGCTGAGTCCAGCTGCTCCAGAGGAGCTTGTTCAAAGCTGCTAAAATCCATACAGCATCCTGGACGTGCTTTCTGTGGATGGTGTACGTGTGTGTGTGTGAGAGAGAGACAGACAGAGAGAGAGTTTGTATGCTATAGCTGAGGGGCAGCTAAGATAAAGGCAGAGAAGACAGAGATTGTTTTGTTGTCGCTCTGTTTGCATGTGTGTCTTCAGCACAGAGAAAGTGTGAGGGTGTGTGTATTTGTTTCGTGCTTTTGTGTTGCAAGAACTTTTTCACAACTCTGTATACATGTACTTATGTGTGTTTGAACATGTGCGTGTATGTGTATGTGTGTGTGTGTGTGTGTGTGTGTGTGTGTGCGCGCACATGTGTACATGCTAGAAAGACAGGATTGGTTGTGTTCCAGTGCTTCAGAGAATTATTATGATTCTGTACACGATTCTATGTGTGTGTGTGTGTGTGTGTGTGTGTGTGTGTGTGTGTGTGTGTGTGTGTGTATGAGTGAGTGAGTGTGAAGCTTGTGTTGTTGGCTTTCACTTCATGACTGTGTGTGTGTGTGTGTGCGCGCACATGTGTGTGTGTATTTGTGTGAAGTGAGTCAGCGTTCAAGATGCCTCTCTGTGGGCTTATATCCAAGTTCACAAAGGTGTGCGTTTGTTTTTTTGCACATACAGTATGTGTGCGCCTGTGTACCCCGTGTGTGTGTGTATGTGTGTGTGCACGCGCAATCCCCAGGGCCTGTCCTCGTGCTCTGGTGGACGTTAGCTTGCTAGCTGCCTCCATTCATCTGCTTTATTCTCCCACACTACAAAGCAGCACTGCTCCCTAGATGCAGCCCCCTCAAACACATACACAAGCTCGAACAAACAAAGTCTCTCTCTCTCTTTCTCTCTCACACACACTCTCATACACACACACATGCATTCATACTGTACATTACCAACAGTGGACTATCAGTGTGGACCACTGTTTCTGATCATTTTTTGGAAAAACAAAGAAACATTTTTTTCTATTAATTTTTACACCTATTTTCATAATATAAATGATAATATTTTTTTCAACCCTAAATGATGTCTACCTGTCGAAGGAGGGACCTCCAAAGGCTGCACTGAAACTGGGAAACTCAGACTGAATAGGCACATGAATAGGTACTAGGGCCGGAACTAACGATTATTTTCATTATCGATTATTCAGCTGATTATTTTCACAATTAATCGATTGATTGTTTAGTTTGTGAAATGCCAAAAAATTGGGGAAAATGCTCATCGCATTTTATAAAAATAGTTGACATACACTTAGTACTAACTGCCTCTGTGGTCACCTTTGACAGCTGAATGTGCATCAGAGCTGAGAGACAGACGAGATCTGCACTTGGTTTTTATTATGCTGACGTGAGAATCCCCTCTCACATGCTGCCCTGCTCAAAGGCAGTGTACAAGACAATTTAACCACCTTGTTGATATTGGAGTAACAATCTAGATTGCTTGTATTTGCTTGAATACTTGTTGCCCTAGTTAAATGCTAAATTAAATTAATTTTAATGATTAAAGACACAGATGATAAAGCTCAATCCTGAGCGCAGGAAGACAACTTCGCTGATGCTACTTTACTAAAAACTGAAGCTTCACACATTCACAATGATCCATGTAACATTAAGTCACATTAAGAGAAAGTCAGGCCGACAATTTTTCTCATCATCTCAAGCTTTGTCTTCAGTCATGGTTGGACAACACTTTGTTGTGCGTTTTTTTTTTTTTAATACACAATTGTAATGACAGCAAAACTGGACTGAGAAGTTTAGGTTATTTCCTCAAAAAAACTCTTTTATTCATTCATCCTGGAGTATGAATATCACTGCATGCTATTTACAGGGAACTTTTGTCATTATGTACCAGAAACCTGCATTGTATGAGTGTGGACCTTTTTTTTCCCATAATGCGCATCAACAAACAAATTGCATTCCTATATGAGTAGATTGAGGTTAGAGCACAATATCAAATCGACTGAAATTCTGTGGTTGTGAAATATGATTTTTTGGGACTGAACAACTTCAAAGGTCTAGTAAAAGTCTGATGTTAGATGCATTTTGAGGGATTAATTTAAATGAAATTATCTTACTGCCGAGCATTTTATTCATTAATTTTGTTGGATTTTAAAATAATTCCTCCTTTCATTTTACATTCTGAAGCTTAAAATTGTTGGGGACGTCCACTAAAGCTCATTGTCACATGTTACAAAAAAATAACAATAAATCACTAGTAAGGAAGCTGGTTCCTCTCATGTGTAATCTGGTAAATCACCCCTCTATAGTCCGAAAGGTTGCTGGCTTTTCACACTATGTGTGTGTGGAAAAAAAGACTTGTGTTCTTGAGTTGTTAAAATCACTTCTCCAGCCTGCAGGGTATGAACTTCAGCACACACACAAAATGATTCTAAAGGGTCTTAAACATGATTTCACCATGAACAACAGACTGCCTATGTCTCCTGTTGACTCATCTGTCCACTGTTGAGTGAGTGTGTAACAACTCCAAGGTCCACTGTTGGATAGGTATGCAGGTGTATACACACACACACACACACAACACACACACAAACACACATCCTACCCCCGACTGAGCTGTTTTTTCCCCATTGTGCTCTTTCTCTCTGTCTTTATCATGATAACAACAACAAAGTTGAAGCCTCTTCAAACACTCACTTTGAATATCAAATTGTGTGTGTGTGTGTGTGGGGACAGAGGAGTTTTGGGCAGCTGCTGACATTTTTGGTAAGACAGTTTGTTTGTTCACTACCTTTTTGGGTGTGTGTATATATATGTATGTGTGTGTCTGTGTGTGTGTGCGCAGCTATCGTTGTTAAGTGTTGTTGTTAAGTATATAGTTTGCATGCCTGTGAGCGCGTGTGTGCATACACCATTTCAAGTTGTATTTGAGTCTTTAAGTGTTTGTGTGATGTTGTAACATGTTTGTATGAAGGAGTTAGTGTTGTGAATGTATGTAGTATGTTAGACCGCTGGGGCTCATGGGAGTTGCAGCGATGGCTTCTTCTGTCTTACCAAGCAGGAGCTGTTGCTGTGCACGTGTGTGCGGATTTGTGTGTGTGTGTGTGTGTGTGTGTGTGTGTGTGTGTGTTTTTTATGTGTGGGTGGGCTTTGTGGTTCGAGGTGGAAGGATGAAAGATCTGTCTCTGTGACTTGCTCATGAACTCTCTGGGCTCCTTATGGGCTCTCTGAACACACATTCAGACACAAAGATGTGCACACATTATCTCACATAAACACACAAGCCAACAACTTACAGTTAATATTTCCATTCATGCACGCATAGCAAAGATTCTGCATAAAGAATATTCATATACAGTACGGTATGAAGATCAAAAGAAAACAGCACAATGAGGTTCTGACTGGAAATGTGCATGAGTAGGATTTTATTAAAACTAAGGTTAGAAATGGATACTGACACTGCTTATCATAATTTTTGATACTTGAAATGTGCTGTTTTGAGCCCTTTTTGATCGACTAAAAACTGAAATGGAACAAAAGAATTTTTTTTTGTTGTTTTTCTGTTCACAAAAATGTTTTCTCTTTGGCAGCAACAGCAGCAAAGCTAATACCCTCTGAACACTGTGTCTGTGACTATGGCACTAAGTAAGCTTCCCTGCAATGAACATGCAGGATAGGATGAAGCTGTAGAAGATACAGTAGATGACTAAGAATACAGTAAGACTTAAGACTGGATATCTGTAGTTACAGTAGTTCATCAGGTGTGTTAACAAATTACTACCATTATAGGTAAAAGTGTTCTTGTGGAAACAAGTGCTATCAACACATTCAATTGTTTTTATGAGACACAGAGAAATGTTAATACCATTTCTACAATTTACAATTTTAAGTGCAGAAAGACGAGTCATTTACAACAGATCGTATCAATATTCTCTTTTACAGCTAAGGTTGTATTTGTGCAGTGGTGGCACAGTGCAATAACACAACATAACATAACACAACGCAGCGTAATGTAACATAATGTAATGTGATGGCTCTTCCAAACCCAAGGTTCAAGACCACAATTTCCACCTGGTTAAATTAATTATTGAGGATGATGCAAAACTGCTTAGTGTTTATTGTGGAGAAGAGGATGAATATATCATAAGAAGGAAGGAAACAGTATCTGCCGGTGGAGCCGCATGTCTACCTGAGTGTCTGGACAGCCGGGTGACTGGGTCAGGTCGTAAGCAGGGGCAGGAAACTGCAGTAACATTTAGAGGACAGGTGAGGAAAGGCAGATGTGGAACAAAGGAAATGTTAGAAATGCATGGCACACGCACTAAATAGAGAGAGCGGGAAAAAGGAGAAGGGAGAAGAGGAGGATGATGCAGATGAATGCATGACAGGGATGAACAGGCGGAAACACAAGTGCAATTTCATGCCAAAAGGACCACCAAAATTGCACTGCGCTGCCTGATCTGCATAAATACAACCTATGTTTTACCAAACCAGATGTAAAAACAGGTGCAAGCTCCAAAAGTGTCCAGCAAAAACTGTGTTTGAGTAACTGCTGGCTGTGCACCAAGAGGTCTTGAGTGATGCATTTGAGTTTATGTTTAACAACAAACCATGTATTGCAGTAGTCCTTCTAATATTAATGTTATATGTGTGTGTGTGTGTGTGTGTGTGTGTGTGTGTTCAGTTTGCACAGGGCGAGTACAACTCCAGTGGGTTTGACCTGAATGTGATGCCGGTTTGGAGTAACAACATCACCGGGAATGGAGTAGTGGTCAGCATCATTGATGATGGTGAGTGTAACATTGTAACATTCAACACACATGGTCACACACCCAGATTCCAAAAAGGTTGGGACACTGTGTATAAAACAGAATATAATTTACTAATCTTTTGGACATATAAACAGCACAAAGACAATATGTTTAATGTTTGATCATCAACTTCATTGATTTTTGTAACTAACTGCTTACTCCAAATTTGATGCAGCAACATGTTTCAAACAAGTTGCGACAGGAGCAACAAAAGACTGTATATACAAATATGAGTTGTCTTGCATCCATACAACATAAGAACACTGTGGCGTATTTCGCAATCTACAAATGCAAAATAGTAGTTTGAAACAGGACTCATGCTTGGGTTATTTCTGCATGTCCACTAGCTGGCAGTTCCATTTTAATCAAACCATTTTCTGTTTCATACAATATGACCAGGAGCAGACATCTAAAATATTTGGACAATAGATTTTAATCCAAAAATTGTGTAATGTGCTTTCCTTTTGTGTAATAGTTTGATTTTGTGAAATAGTTAGATTTTGTGAAGTAGTTCGATCGGTGAAGACTTGCCAAGTTTGGTGTGATGAATCTGAACTCTGGCCCTCAGTGGAGGGGGTGAATGATTTATGTTAGTGCCCCCGCTCCTCCGCCACCACCGTCATCTTCGTCTCAGTCACGCCACAATGAGAATTCATTTCTCTCTGATTGCTGGGATATCTGGCAACAAGGGAAATGAGAGAGCGGCATCTTATGGGCTCATTCATCAAGAACTAATTGAAGCCTCACTAGTCTCAAGTGCTGATAGAGTTGGAGTAGTGTTGGAGTGTGCTGTTTTGTGTGTGTGTGTGTGTGTGTGTGTGTGTGTGTGTGTGTGTGTGTGTGTGTGTGTGTGTGTGTGTGTGTGGTAAAGTGCTCATGTGACACCCTTTTTGCATCCAAGTGGCTCTGACTCTGCAGTTTGTGTGTGAAAGTGGACTCGGAGAAAATGTCCTATAAAAGTGTCATCTTTCAAAGAAGTAGCATATTTGTGTCTGTGTGTCTGTGTGTCCGTGTGTCTGTGTGTGTGTGTGTGTGTTTTGTCCACTTGCACCCATGCGTGTCTATCTGCCACCTTGGTGTGCTGATTCCTCCTTCACTGTCTGTTTTTGATCAGAGATGCTGCTATTATGGTGGACCGCTTTGGACAGAAGGCCTTCTCTTTGCTCTGCATCCCTTTGCATACAAACTGCTACTCAGTGTGTGTGCGCGCGTGTGTGTTTGTGTGTGTGGGTATTGGTGGCAAGGGGTGGAGGGTGGATACAGAATGAGCAAGCAAGCGAGAGAGAAAGAGAAAGAAATTAAATAGAGGAAGGATATAGAGGGAAATGTCAGGAGAAAGCAAGAGCAAAAGGGATTCAGAGAGGGGGCGAGTGTGTGTGCATGTGTGTGTGTTAATGCGTTTGTGTGTGCATATATGTGTGTGTGTATGAGACAGAGAGTATTAGACTTGCACCACTGAATCTCCTCTCCTCTGAGGCTATTGTACTCTGCTCCACCTCTCTGTATTGATTCCACCGGGCAAGAGCTCCCTCACTTTCTCTTTCTCCCTCTGTCCCTTTCTTTCTCTTTCTCTCATTTTCTTGGTCTTTTCCTCCTCTTTTTTCCTGTTCCCTCTTTGTTAAGTAGGAGGTGACTCCTTCCTCTGGCCACCCTTCTTTTTTTTCTTCCCTCTCTCTCCCTCCCTCCCTCCCTCTCGGACAGTCTGCCTCTCACAGCTGAAGGATCATGTACACTCTCACCTTTAGCCACCTTTCAGTCGATGCCTATTGATTTTAATATCACAATGAAATAAATTATTTTTCTTTGAGTGAAAGCGCCCCCACCTCCCCCTCCTCCTCCTCCTCCTCCTCCTCCTCCTCCTCCACTCCACTCTCTTTCTCCGTCTCCATCCTTCAATCCAGTCCCTCTGTTTTAGAGGTAATGTAATTGGCGTCTGAGGCCGTTCCTCTCCGAGCGTTGAATCACATTCACTGTGCCACCTTCAATTTGTATTCCCATGTTTGGGTTTGCTTCTGACTCTCTGCTTTCAGACTATTCTCTCACAGTTACATTATTAGATATATTTGCATTAGATTGGCATCAGCGTGGCCCTTTAAAAAAACACAGCTCAATAAATTCAGGGGACTGATTTACCAATGTGCTTAAACCTTGCGTAGGCTTGTTTCTATCCATGAAATCACATGTATCAATTTCTTCTTGTGCTTGAAGATGTGGGTACATTTAGAACCACATTTGTATCAACAAACTCCAGTGGTGCACAAGTATAATCCAGAGTAAACCAGTCTTTCAATTACAGACACCTCAACCATCAACCATGCAAGTAATTCGATTTTTGTCGTCAACTTTTGTTACTGTAAAAGTGCATTTATATTTTGATATTGAAAACGCTGTAAATTTTATCCAGCATGAAATATGCCTAACATCTCTATTTCATATTCTGTCTCAAGTATTGCATCACCAAGCACCTGTGCCACCTTATAGGAGATCCAGAGGATCTGTTCATGACATTCACTTGTAATCAAACTGCATTCATTTAAGCCAAGTATATTTTCTGTGATCATAAAACTGTTTTAAGCAACAGTTAAAAAGCAAATTTCTAATCTATGAATTTCTGTTTTGTGTACAGTTCTGTATTTGACATTTCATTCTCCATACTCAACCTCTATTTATTTTTTATTTTTGAACAAGCCGGTTGAAGAAGTGTCAAATAAAACAGTTTGGTTTAATAGGATTTCCTTTATTGTTGCAGCAGTGGAATTGTAGACTACATCCTCACATTCTAACCACATTGACTGTATAGGAACAAATGAAGCAGCGTTGCAGGGACTAGTTGATGAAGACAAAATCAGTTGACAACTATTGTAATAACTGATAAATTGTCATTTTTCAATGAAAAGTGCCAAAATTGATAGACCCAGGTCCTCAATTTGAGAATTCTTACATTAGAATAAAGTGAATGTCTTTGGACTGTTGGTCAAATAAAACACGCCATCTGATGCCATCACACTGGGCTCTAAGATATTGTGACAGGCTTTTATCACTCATGGTTTATAGACCAAACGATTAATCAAGAACGCAAACAACAACAACAACATGCTGGACTTTCCAGTTTGCCTGCTCCTGTGATGCTTCAGTATCTTCACCTCACCTAAAGCTTGTAGGACGTTCAGAGATGGTTGGTCATATCTGGCATTTGGGAGGGTGCTCCTGTATGTAACTGAGCCTGTACATGCCTGCCATTATTGCATAAATGTGTGCATATGCATGTTCTATAAATACCAACTTTCTTGTTATTCAGTTCCTACACACATATTTAGAACTTGTTCAATGCGTCCTTCGATAAATTAGACTTTCACGTCTACATCAACATAAACAGGAGTCATTAGGCTGTCGTCCTCCTACTATGACCAGCGAGTGGGTTAAAGATATAGATTGATCAGCGATACGGCGTCCACCCTCCACCCACCTTGTCCCACGACAGCCCCACAGTGTCCCTGTCACCCTGCTATCAACACCGCCTGGCTGGACGTCCCAAAAGCACTCCAGTATCGATCGGTGCGTACGCCATTGTCATTACATGTCATTGGTACGCAGAGAGACACGGGACACAAATTAGACTGGGGAAGGGAGGCGGAAGAAAAGGAGGGGGATCATACGCAAATAAGACTGAGCAGTGTCAAAGACAATTCAGTGAGATTCATATAATGCAGGACTGTTTTATGTCACACTGATTTGCAAATAGCATGGAAATGGCCCTTTCCGTCTCTTTGCAGAGCTTGTCAATAGCATGCAGGATTTATCCAGGTAAACATCAATCTGAGCCAATCTTGCATGTATACATTGTACCGTGTCCTTTTTATGTCTCATTAATTACAGTAAGTTGAAGATGGTGTGATTTAGCGGCTGCACCTTGAAAAGAAGCCCACCGAGGGAATAATGTGAGCCCGATATAGATGCTGAGCTGTATTTATGTTGTCATACTGTATGTATTTATCTGTTGATGTAGGAGGTGTGATAAAACGTTTTTATGGCTGATTCTGAAGGCTTACGTAGCCGCTGTGAGAGGTTGAGCTGTATTTTTGATATTCTACAGCCTCAGCTGATTGACTTAATGAGGTGTGTCCGTACAGCATGAAAAGCATTTACACCACTGTCTGCTCATGCTGCGCGTCACAGCTGTACCGAGCCTGACAGTGTCCTACAGACACCTTGTAATTCTGAAAAGTCTATTAGGATGGTGGGATTTGTATTTTTTACAACTGTGCTGTACTTTTTTAATTGGTTTTCTTGGGCAGTGTATTATAATCCGAGGTTATAATACAGTACACGGTCTGCACCGGGGATGCTGTCATCTAAGGCTTTGTCGAACATTACTATTATTACAGTGTTCAAAATATTAGTCATCCACAATACTAGCTCACCATATTCTACAGTGATTTCACAGCTGGTGTTGTGTGACTTATTATAGAACACCACAAACATACCACTGCATTGAAAAGAAGCAATCCAAGCTTTAGGAAAAAAGAACTGCTTTTTAATTGAACAACTTTATTTTGCTCATTTTCAGGTTCATATTTTTATTTGGGGGCATCTCTTAGAATAGGTTGACATGCTTTAATATTCAAAAAACACAGTTCACACAAAGTTTCTCTAGACTGCCTCTCAATATTATGACATGGCAAAGTTTGAAGTCGGGTACCAGACAGCTGGCATCGATCCATTCTTGAGCTTGAACTGTTACTGGTCCTTGTTGACGAAACAGTTTGGTGGAGTAAAATGCACACACGCAGTTCAATAGTTGTCCAGTTCTTGTGGCGACATTTCAGCCACATTTAATAAAAAATTAAAAAAAATAGAATAAAGTCAGGTGACATGCTCAGATGGTGGGAGTAGATGAAGAGTTTTGTGTTGCAGCCGACAACAGATATATTGTCATGTTCAATGGGCACCTGGCTGGAGGTGGTGCTGTGTTACATAGTGATGTAGACAAGTAATGGAAGAAAAGGCTGGACGACAAAAAAGGCCTTTCAGGCGGTTCATGAGCAGTGTTTTCTGTCAGGGAGACCTCCCTTTGGCGTGGACTTTGGACTTTGTCACTTTGCAGATGATTTAGACCTAAAACCTATGCACATAGAAGGAAAAACCCAAAAAGCATAATATGACCTCTTTAACACTAAAAGATAAGATAAGATAAGATAAACCTTTATTCGTCCCACAGTGGGGAAATTTGCAAAACAACTGATGTGGTATGCTGCTGGTATGCTTGTGATGTGTATGTGTTAACTAACCGGTGCAGAGTTAGCTCACACTTTAGTGACTTCTATCATATTACTTAGTATTTGAGCACACTGTATTTTCCCTGTGCAGCGTAAACAACACAGGCCATAATTTCCCTAATCATCGTGCATTTGAAAAAGTGTTACACACAAGCCTCTGAACAGGGAACCGGCTGCTGTTGAGATGCTCCTTTGCACAAAATAATAATTGCGTGATTATCATGATTATCTTTCACCACCAAGCAACAAAGTCCTTGACAAGTAACTAAACAAAGTGGTCGCCGAGCAACATCGAATTACCTGTGTGAGCGTAATGTTTGGTTATTAAAATGAATACAATTAGTTTACAAGTTCTCTTTTTTGAATTTGGCAAAAAAAAAAAAAAAAAAAAAGTCTGTTGCGGTTAATGTTGTGTATTTAATTATCACGGGCGGTGTCAGGCTGGTGTTTTCAAGAGAGAGAGCTAAGTTTGTAATAAGATAAACCTCATCTTTACCATGTGCCTCTGTATTTTTACATCAGTGTCTATAAATACTTTGTGTCGTGCTCATGACGTGAATGCATCCATGCATTAAGTCAGGCTCCTGGCTTAAGTCCAAAGAGTGTCAGAAGTCTGCGTGTGCATGCGTGTGAGGGGCTGTTTGGTAGAAATGACACTGGCCGGCTATGTAAAAGTGTGTCTGACAGGGGCAGTGACGGAGTCAGCGCTTTTTTTCCCTCCCTCCTCGCCCCCCGCTGTTCAATCCATCCAGCTGCTGTCACCACAGGGGAGCAGACAATCTATCAAGGCATCGGGATGCATTCTCCTCACCTGCGCCGCGCCTTTAATGAACAGCCAACATGATCCCGGCTGACAAGCAGGAAATGGATGTAATAAAGATTGTTTCTGCATGCTCTTTGCATCCCTGATAAATCACCTCGCTGTGCAACAGATACGGGAGCCACATGGAAATTTGATTTCACACGGCAAGGGGGAGGAAGAAGAGAGCAGTGGGGGAAAAAGAGAGCTGCTAGTGGCAGGGTCACTATATTTTATTCCCCTTTTTTCTCCAGCGGAGCGGTGGAGCAAGGTGTGTGGGGGTTGAATGGAAAGACCGTTGTTTTTTTCTTTTCCTCCCTGGGCTCTTACTTATCCCACCAATGCTCTGTTAAGCCTGGAACATGCCTCTGTGCCTGTAAGTCCATAAACAATAACAGACGACGTGCGCAGACGTTCACATAGGTGTCTGTCATCATACCTGGACGTAACATTAATGTGTGCACTAGGGGGCAGGGCTGCATTTACCTAAACCAGAACACACAGGAAATAAAGAAGACACCGAAGAATGGAGACATGTTTTTGTTGCAAGACAATAAGATTAAAGTTTTATTTTCTTGATACAAAAGAAAAAAAAAATCCAGTATTTCACTGTATTTCACTGTTTTCTTGCAAATCAAATTGTTTCAAGTACTTTCTAAAATCAGATCTTTCCTTTATTTGATCCATCACAGTGACATCCCTTATTCGTTCTCGTTTCAAGATGCACCATCATTTCAAGTTCATCTAAAGTTCTTGAAGCAACTTAGATGATTTCTGTTTGAACCTGATGAAATATTCTCACTTATATGCAGTTATATGATGTTAACAGGGTTAGATTTACCACTCAAAATTCTTATTAATATTTTAAACAAAGGGTCCTTGATTTCAGCCTTGAGGCAGGCAAAAGTATATTTATCATTTCTAGCCAGCTCCTATCAGATTTGCAGGCTGGAGCAAAAAAAAAAAAAAAAAAAAAACAACTTAACAGGTGTCCAGCTGACTATATAATATTTCCGGCCGACTTTTTTTAAAATGAGAATAATGCAAAGGTGGTATTAAATGTACTCACATGAAACCGTGCGGAAAGACTAGTCCAAAGTTATAAAAAATGTTTCTTTGTTCTAACATTTCACTGTTCAGTTTACATGCTTAATGCTGGCTGCAACTTTACGCTTGCCTGCAATCAATAAAGATCAGGACACACACAGTGGGAAAATACTACACAGTGGATGTGCCTTTCTTTCTAAACCTGTGACCCCAGAAACAACTGTAGCAAGCCGATGTGCTCCTTGGCCTTGAAAGCAACGCTCTGTTAGTACTGTAGGTAGTAAGTCAGTTAGCAGGACATGATAACATTTACGTTACAGCACATAAAGACACCGGTTAATTTTTTTCTGTGCACTTTTGCTTTTGTTTTTGGAAAGGTCACTAAATCGCTAAAAGTAGGGTGAGCACATTTTCAACACGTTCATGCATGCGTCATAGGTGTTTTCATCAGGATGGAGGACAATTATTTCAGCACTTGGCACACCTACCGAGCACAACTTTCAACACGATGGACGCCATGAACTCAGCATTTTTACTGCCGAGTATTTTATGAGGGATGGAGTTAAGCCTCCTGGAGCTCTTTAGAAAAGACCGACTATCTCTTCGTCAGCTGTCAGAAAGAGTCTCGTCATAGCCTATGATGCTTGCTCATTGGCTAGGAACAGCCTTAATGACAGTTGATTGGCACACATGATTATTGAATTCAGATGCACATTGCATGTTTTTATATTAGGTTAGGTAATAATGAGTGGGAGGGAACATGATAGGTGACTATGTTCTGAAAACATGTATAATATTCTAAGTATTATTTTAATTGTGGTGCAAACAGGCACAATTTGGAAGTGAATGTTGTTCACTGTTTGTCAGCACTTGGGACAGACAGCTCGAAACCAGGACAATCTCAGACAAATGTGGGCCGTCTGGTCACCGTAACTGAAAGGCTAAAAATGACTCGATAACATGTAGAGTTTTCCACATGTACCACACACACACCAATATAACTAACAGGATGAATCTTTAACCCGCGTCTCTCCACCCCGGGTGTTTTTATAGCAAACTGAGAAAAACGAGGACATCGCACGCGGTAACATATTAACATGAGGGCCTATATCAAGCAGCAACACCCTCCGCTCAAAGACACACTGTAAGACCAAACAACACATCACACTAGCAAGCGTTCACCCACATGGCCTGCTGTCCAAACCCACTTTCACAGTCCTCTCAACAGAAAGGCATTCATATTGTAGAGTACAGGGAGAGCGAGAGGAACGAGGGGGCGAAGAAAAGAGAATAATGATTAGAGCTGGGGAGAAATAATAGTGGGGGAGCAGGAGGAATACATGGGGAATGGAATATAGGAGAATAAAGGGAGAGCGAGATTGAGATAGGGAGAGGACGGGAGAGGGAAGAGTGAGATAGGGAGGGAGGGGGGGATGCAGATATGGGGGTGGGTGGGTAATTTATGATTTAATCTAATGCAGTGTGGACCTGCTGTAAGTCACACAGACCTCAGCTGGGAAAGCGAGGGAGGGAGAGATGGAGAAATCGAGAGAGAGACATTAACCTTTCCTTGAAGCGAGCGTGCAGCTCTTTTATCTGACCACCATCCGCCCCTGTAAACCTTTTCTCCTCTCCACCTCTGCGTCCCACTTCCCCAGACTTTACCAACTGCTCGTCTTGGCCCTGCGTTTCCCAAATGTGTTATGTAATCACGATCAACTTTAGTTCCACCGAGTTCAAGCAAAGATCTCAAAATATATGTGTGTTGATTTTTTTTTTTACATTGTATTTTAGTGATGGAAGTTTTTCTTACGTTTCTCTGAACACCTGATGCTGGATACGTCTTTTGCACAGAAAGTGATGCCTACATGTCTGCCTACACTTCTGATGTGTTTGGAACGGCAGAAGACTTGGGTAGAAAAATAAACTCAAACTTCATCAACAGAATAAAGCCTAAGGAAAAAGCTGTCAGAAAACCGCCCACACGGCTTGACTGACAACTTATCGCTGGGAAGCGCAGAGTAAAAGCACCAAAGATGGAGACGAACTCGATAACAAAATGAGAAATTCAAGGATTACAAAATCTCACATCAGCAGAACATGTATGTTTTTCCACACGTTCACCCTGCACCTCAGTATGAGGTAACAAACAGTCAATCTGCAACATAAGCTGCCACAGTAATCAGCCGTTGCCACTGGCAGTGCCGCCGGCGTGTTAGGCTGTTTTTGTACTTAAAAAATAAAATATGATTTTGGTTTGATTTTCTTAGACCACACACGCGTCACATAGAAATAAAACTTTCTGTATTCTTAAAATGAGTTTGCGTTGCTTCAAAATACAGAAAATGTTGGTGAGGTGACTGTAACTGGACTCAATAGGGAGCCTCATAATATGCTGTGTTTGAGTGAGATATCACATATGATCAGTATCATCAATAATCAGTTGCTGCCACTGGCATTGCTGCTGGCGTTGTAGACGCTTTTATGGAAACAAAAAAACATGATTTCTGCTGCAATATCTTTGATCATGCACAGTGTGTCTGTGGTAGAGTATACAGTCGAGTGATGTCGTGATGAGCAAACTGTGCAGCCAGTGGTCATGTTGCAGCCATCAACAATCCCTACAACCACAATATTATTTATAGAAAAAAACATACTGGATGTATTAGAGCCCTTCTCCCTTAAAAGGCCCAGTCCTGAAAATGTAACTTTTGATTTAGTTTGATGTTGGATGTCACCCGTTGATATTACTACCACAACATGGATGTGTCATTCATGATCAGGCTTTAATTCCACCATAACTGTGTTTACATTCTTTCATTTACTTTGTGATATAGAGCGACAGTGTGCAAGTACTTCTAGAAGAAAATTGCATCTAGGTAACTTCTATTTCACCTTGTCTTATAACTAAACTATTACTTATTATTAATTATTACTAGATTGCACTCTTTCATGCCCTGTGATAGAGAGAGAATCACAGCCAGGGGAAGTTTTACTGAAATGATAACGATTACTGAGCCTTTCTTGCAATTCCTTAATGTCTTTGTCTTCGCAATCAACTCCACCGGCATTGGAAATATGTTGGGAGAAATACAAGCAGCCCATTCTGACCGATCACAGTTCTTATGGTCCCCACAAGGTATCTCCAAACCCTTACATGTGGCAGGGGCAAGTCAGCTAAAGCAGACTGTGCAGACTGTAGCTACAACATAACACGTTAATGCGGAATAGGTGTCATTCATCCATCCATTATCTGTAATTACTTATCCTTTTGCAGGGTGGCGGTGGCCTGGAGCCTGTGCTGTCATCTGGTGTAGGCTCCAGCGTCGGTCGGGGACTGCAAGTTTGAAAATGAAAATAGTCTGGAGGTTCGTAAGACCTCTGCTTGTGGTGAGGGACTGAAGGCTGCATTAGCTGCTACCAAAAAGAAAAACACTCGAATCTCTGATCAAACAGCAAACAACCCGAGTTACATTGTGGGTAATGTAGGTGGCAGGTTTTGACAAGAAAGAAGAATCCTTGAAATGAAAAAAACAGCATCAGTTTTTTTCATTTTTATACAACTTGTGAGTCTGACAATGTTATACATCAGGAGAGGAGAAGTGTAAAAATGAGAGAAGACATTGAGCGAAGTCCGGGTGCTGCCAATTGCTGGTAGGACCTTGACTACAAAACATCCCCTGTACCAAGGACACCTGGAAATTAGACAGACCGCACACACACACACACACAAGAGGCAAAACTCAGAGATACCATTCACTCAGAGGGGGAGGAGACAGGAGTTGTATAAGGAGGATGAAGAAGTTAATTGCAGGCAACATATTGTAAAAGAACCTCTTTTAGAGCAAACATTGGCTGAGTCTCCTGGAGGACTGACACTTGGGTCATAGAGCCCACTTCCACTGTGACCCTGATCAGTGATGTAACAGCAGGTGTAGCACAGCGACTTTTACACAATCTGTGTGACGCATGTGAAGAAAAGCCATCCTTGTCAGTCACAGGCAATCCTGATGCTTCTCACCGTGGTTTCTTGTACTCACGGCATGGTTACAAAAGAAAGAGCCAATCGCTGCTCTCCAAACACACAGTGAACCAATGGGATCAGCAAATCAGAGAGACGCCGTGGTAGTGGGCTGCACCAGCGCCTACTACCGGAGTGCAAGTCTTGTGTCTGCGTCAATAATCTCTCTCCAGAGAACCATTTGCCTGGATAAATATTGGTTTTTGCGTTGGCCCCTGTAATGGCACCCCGTGCAGACTGCGGGGCCCGTAAGTGACGTTGTCTGTCACGCCGTTGGCAGGCTGGCGTGGGAGTCGTTGGCACATTGTGGGGTCTCTCCAACGCTCATTTGAATTTGCTCGTCCCCAATCATGCCACTACACTCAGCGACTACACACTTCCACACTCCACTCACACACTACTCCCACTACCTGTTTGGGCGCCGGCGCTCTCATTTACATGAAATAAGATGGAAATGGAGCCCTTATTTATGCCAACAGAAATGGAGTGTGTTATTAAGGGCACTATTGTGCAAAAGAGACGGTGGCGGTAAGAATACATTACAGAGGCTATTTCTGGAGTGGCTCGAGTCACACAGAGGGTAATGCTTTACAGGTCCCTGATGACTTCTACAGTCTGGGCGCCAACACTGGATGAGCTGTGTGTATGTTTATGTGCATTTTGTATGTGAAAGTGTGTGTTTTGTTTATGCCTGTGTTTGATTGTTTGTGTCTGCGTGCATTTATCCACAGTACCTATATGTGTGGGTGTGTGAGTGTGCGTGTGTGTGTGGCTGTATACTTGCTCACGCCTGGTGAATATGATTCTAGGAGATGATCATTTGTATATTGCCTGGTGATGGATGGGTTTCGTGTGATTGACAGGTCTCCATTCATACAGGCTTCATTGTTAGTCTGTTTGTGTTGTGTAGGCTGGGCAGGAGGGAGGTAGAGCTCCATTTCTGTCAGTCAGGCATTGATACAGTGGTTCGAGGCGTTCAGTGGGTCATTTCTGTTTTATAAGAAGCTAAAATGGGAGGAGGAAAAAGGTCTAAAGGGAGCTGTTGCCCATTATTTCGTTCCACTTATTTGTTCACCAAAATCTCGGCAAGTTGTTTGTGTAAGAAAAAGTGATCTCGTTGAAAATAAAAATGTGCTTGTTTTTAGCCCGTGGTTGCAGAATCTTCACATATTGTGTTTATAATTCACGTATTATTGGCCATTATTGTGCTTCATCACATTTTTACTAGGCTTGAATACCAGGTATTGAGATCTCATCAAAATCGGTTCCAGTTTCTAGGGAAAAACTTGAATACAAGAATCCAGAATTTCAGGATTTCTGGCATGTGTCTGCTTTGTCTGTCTGTATACTATTTACTTAACAAAGATGTCTTCTCCCAAATTGCATGAACCCCAACATGCAACTGTCATAGTTATAGTGCAACCTTGAAATGACGTTATTGCAGACCAACTTATTATCTACACTGGTTTCTTCCATTTATTTTTCATGCTAAAAATGTTGCCTATTGTTAAGTTATGCACCACAATATTTGTTGCCATGCCAGGGCTCTACAGATGTAGACTCTGGTGAGCTATCTGGATGGTTCCATTGATGTGGTTTTAAGTGAATCAGCTATTGGATGGATTGCTGTGGAATTTGGCACAGACGTTTATGTGTCCCTCAGCATCAGGATAATTTGTGATAACTTAAGTGATCCTTTAACATCCCGTGAACATCAGGTCAGGTCATTTTCATTTGTTTTCAGGCCAACCTGCAAAATCAACTTCTGCTGTATGTTGTGTTTAGAGCTAATAAGCAAATCTCAGCGTACCAACACCCTAAATTCTTCTTCTTCTTCTTCTTATTATTATTAATATTGTAACTCCACCACACAATGCACAGTGAGACAGTCAGTTCAGCAGAGCAGCTTGCCATCACCCTCCACTTTCGAACAACATGCATCTGCTACCATCCCTATACGGCCCCAACACTGCCTCTACCGTTCATCGACATATTGCATCTTGCATATGCATAGTGTTAATTTCTGAGGATGAGCACAACCAAAGCTCCAAGGAGATGCAAGGCAGCCATCCTGCACACACGAACGTGAAGTTAAAAATCAGACATGCAGGATAGAGGCTCCATCCCTAAATCAGAGTGCAGGGCTGCGTTCAACAGGTGAAGCATCGTGTGTGTAGAAAGCCCTAATGTTCCAACTAAGTGTGCAACAACAGTGCATCCATTTTTCAACCCATCAAAGTAACATTGCAAAATGGATTTTACTGATCTATTACTTCACAGGGTTCTGGTTCAGGACCTTTGAATTGCTGCCCACATCTGAGTTTTTCACAGATTCATATAGTTATTGTGATTCAAAACAAAGTGAAAATCTAATGAAAATCCGTAATGATTGTCAGAGTAACTTCAAACAGTAATAACCTCAGGTCAGCACTGTAAAAATGGTTATACACTCACCCGTAAACACTCAGACATTAAAACCAGTATGAGGATATGCTGAAAATCAGACAACTCTCTCTATATATTTTTTTGTAATTTTAGGAATTGTTGTTCTTCTACCACACGAGCTAAGGAATAATGTGAAAGTTTGAGTTATATAAAAAAGGTGATATTCCTAGGAAGTATTAACATTCAAGCCAAATTTTGACCCATGCGTACATTTGGAAATCTCTTCTCTGTGTTAACACAACTGTGTGTTAACTCTGCCCATGATAGTTTTTACGTTTTGGGAAAAGAGACCCTAATTTTCTTGTCACCTTTTACTAACCCCAGCGGACAGCGAGCCTTTTCTCTAACCTGACCTGACCGGCTGACCTTATACATCCAGCCCAAACCTGAACCTGCTCCACCATTAACCCTTGATTGGCCCCTGGGTGACCTGTGACCTCTGACCTTATCGGGCCTCGTGTTCCCAGGCTGCCTCTGTGGAGCGAGACCACTCTGGGTAAATATTATGAGCTGCTCAACTGGGTGAACCCTGCAGCTGCACCATGACACGGACAAAGGGGAGAGGGAAAGAACAGAAAGCTGTAATTGTGAAAATCATATAAAAAAAAAATGAAATGCTTTTGCTGTTTGAATTGCATTGGTTGTTTTGTGGTCACGTCTATTTGCATATGGATTTAGCACCATATTTAGCAGCTTATCGTGTGAGTGTCTGTGATGAAGTGTCGTGAGACCTGACTCGTTTTTTTGTGGTTGTGTTTTTACTTGCCTTATAATGGAGTTTATTAGCATGTGAGTAGCAGCCCGGGAGCGTGTCTCATCTGTTCTCCTGAAGGGTGGCCATTTTGAAAACTGGATGTTAAAACAAGAAGAGAAAAAAAAAAAAAGTTCCCCATTAACTTGAAATTCCCCCTCCCAGGGCTAAATTGGTGTAAATAGTATTGTTCCCTTTGCAGTCAAAGATATATGGAATGTCGTTTCGCTGATGGCTCCAGTAAATGCCCCAGCCAGGCAGGCGTATAGATATAACAGATCTGCTCCGACACTGCATCTAACCACTGGGCTGTGTAACTGGCCCTATACTGCATTTGTCATGTAACGCGTGTGTTTATGTGTGTGTGTGGGCGTGTGCGTGCACATGCGTATTCACGAGCATTTAGAAGACGGAAACAAAGCAATCGGAGCAAGTAGGAAGAGAAAAGGGAAAGAGAGGGAAGAAAGGAAGGAGAGATGGAGAGCGGAGAGCTGTTGTTGGGAAAACACTCGTCAAATAAGCTAATGTCAAGGCCAGTGTGGTACCATAACTTCTCCATTCAACGAGAGGTCAAACTGGGGTCAAGCTCTATTGATTTCTTTCCAGGCTTTGTGGCAGTATTTCTTTCTACTAATAGCAAGTGCAGGCCTTCACCCGTGCTGGATGTGATTTCTCTGTAATGTACAGAAGAGAACTATTTCTGGATTGATATTGAAACGGTCTTCCCTCCCTCTCGTCCATAAAGCAAAGACAACGTTCTGAAGGGAAAAATATAATAGTGTTATATGTACTCCCTGTGAGATAACAGATAAAAATTTGAATGCATGATTTGGTTTGCATCTGTTTATCTCTGTGCATTTGTCAGGTTCATGCAGAGATGTGTGTGTGTTTTACTGTATTCTTGTATGGATGTAAGCTTATCATTTCTCATGAACGCTGCATCTGTGTGTGTGTGTGTGTGTGTGTGTGTGTGTCGCTTACATGTCCGTGTGTTCCTGTGCTCGCTGGCGTGCAGTGATGGATCGCAGCGGTTCCCTGTTTACCTAGCCTCATGATTTCCTGTGCGTGCATGTAACAAGTGGAGTTTGGCAGGATTAATGAGCACACAGCTTGCTGAATGGGTGTTTGGCTCCACAAAGCACTCCATCATGGCCTGATGCTGCTACCATATCCCTCACACACACAAACACACACACACACACACGCAAACACACACTATACACTCTGCAACTCACCACTTACCCCTGCTCTTAATTACACATGCTTAGCCAAGTCCCATTAAGCAAGCCCCCCCATGCTAAACCATGTTAAAGCATCCTCATTTCTCATAGAGTGCAGTGTTTAAATATAGTCTCCCCGCTGCAACGTGTAGGAGGTAAATTGTTCTAATATGTTTGCTCCAGAGAGGCACAAAGGAACAGATAGTAATGCTCAAAAGAAAGTTTCAATTCATTCCAAAAATATGTAGATTGAGGGCTTCCTGACATAAAAAATGTTAATGACAACAGAAAGTACTTCAAGAGTTTTCAGGTGACCTGCTGCAACAAACCCCTCAGTGGCCATCTTTGCAGTTTGTGTCCTCAGGGAGGTGAATGGAATGAAGAGCTCATGTGTTTTTAAATACACAAAAGTAGAGTCTAACATGCAACAGCCACATGTTAAAGGGACCATCCACCAGTTTTGTACATCCAACTCCGTTTACTATCCTTAATTCTGGGAAATAGCTTGTGACAGCAGTTGCATGATGTGATGTGTAACTCAGGTGGAGCTTTGTCAAGTCTGACAAATTTATGCAAGTGACATCATTAAGGTCTCTTGATTTTGGTAAGGAGACTGCTCATACGGGGCGGAAGGTCTGATAAACAGACACTGTTAAGTTGCATTATAGGAATTGTGGGACCCAGTGTTTTTTGAGCTTAACCCATACCGGGGAAGGGAAGTGCAACACACACCGCATTGCGATGCATTGTTTGATGCCTGGAGTGTTGACATATGATGGTTATAGGACAGTGGCATATCCTGACACTTCAAGAAGCTACTGGTGTGATGGTTTACAGTATACACAAAATGAGGGATGCAGGTGCTTTGATGCATATCATGAATCCGACTGATCATAACTTTTCTGTCACCCACAAATCCAGAAACTTTATAGAAGTGTAATACTAAATTACTGCATTACAAAATAACTGCTTTATGAATTACTTTCTGACTCTAAGCTAGTGTGACTAGTAATTGCAGAAAACTGTACTTTGTAGCTCACAGTGCTTTGTGTTGCTTCTGTATTAGAGACTATGTTAAGACTGCAGAATGCTGTATCACCTCCAGCTACATTCAGCCACACATAAGCACTAATCAGTCTGCATGGCTATAGCAGTTTATTAGTGAGAAATGATCTCAGATTATCTGTGTTGCACTAGTAAATATGGCTCATACCAACTCAGGTGTCACATCAATGTTTGTTATTTAAGTGTTGCAGGGGTCTCAGCATCCTAAAGCTGGAGCTGGATACATAAAACCGAATGCATAGGAAGTAAATTCTTATTCCCTTGTGTGTATGTGTGGCAGGAACTGACTGAATTGAGTGTGTTTGTAGTTTTGTGTACATATATTTATATTTGTGTGCTTTTATTTGTTTGTGTGCAAATCAGTGTCTCATGTCAGTGTATGTGTTCTTGCATGTGTGTCACAGGGTTTGCCAAACCAGCACGCTCATTCTGTCTGTATATGTTTTCATTTGTGTGTTTGCGTGTGGCCAAAAAGGGGGCTGGTGGAAAGGAGGACAGGAGGGTAGAGCAGAAATCAAATCACTTAATTGCTGCATTTTTCATCTCCATCTTTTGTTTTATGGCGGCTGAGGGCCGGCGAGCGACTCCGGCTGTGATTCATGGACGTTAGGGAGGCCCGTGAGCAGCGCCATCCCTCATCGGCACCCGGGCCGCCCGCGCACCCAAAGCACCCACACAATTACCGTGATGAATATGACTTGTTTTTGTTTGGGGTTTTTTTTTTGTTTGTTTGTTTGTTTTATTTTTTTCATTCTTTTACTTCACTACCTTCATCTGGTTTTAGCGGGAATGGGGTGAGCTGTCAGAAATAAACAATTTACCATTTCAGGCTCATCCCTCCCTCTGCGCCCTCCCTCACGAGAGCCGAGCCCACTGAGACTGGGAGAGAGCAGATACAGACAGATAGGCATGCATGGAGAGAAGGAGAGGGAGATCCAGATAAGGAAGAGATAAATATAGGGAGTGGAGACGAGGGATATGTTCATAGATGCTGCGAGGAGATGTAGGGAGTGGAGGATATCAAAATGGAAAGAGGGAGTGGAGATGTTGTTAAAGCGGAAGGAACAGAAAGGTACAGGAAGTAAGTAGGAGATAGTAAGAGATATTACATGTCTGAGAGAGAGAGACATAGACGATGAGAAGGAGGTGGATAAGAAGAAGGAGGACAGATAGTGGGGGTGGGGGTGTATGAGAGAATAAGAGCAGCACCGGAAGGAAAGATAAGGCAAAAAGGGAATGAGGAGATAGAGGGAGGGATGAAATCATAGAGAGAAGCTTTGTAGTATCATGTTGGGTGTGTGACATGTCAATACTGTACCTCCTGCCTGCTTTTCCTTTGTACCTTTGATACACACAAGGCCGCTTTAATGCGTGGTATGAAACCAGTGTATCATCACAGTACAACTGGTAATGTTGTGTATAGATACAAATACAAACACAGCTCTACGTATATTTCTTCTAGGACCTGACCAAAACTGGATTTTTGGAGCTGAATTCAACATTTGGGGAAAAAAATATCATGATAACAGTTATTTTTTAACTTATACACATAGCATGCAAGAGTGGCAAAGACACTGAGCAGAACTTTTGATAACAATCACTAGACTGAACACAACTCTAGCAGCACATATAACGGTGCAGCTTAAACCATAAGCCTTACTTGACATTAGTATCAATAACAACTATGATGGACAACAGAAATATATATGTACAATGAAAAAATGGAAACGCACTCCCTTAAAACTTTTTTCCAAAAGAGTCTGAACTGCAATGAAATATACATAAACCTTAGATGAAGTAGTGTGTGTGTGTGTGTTCGAACCTGTATAATGAACAAACCAGCATGTTTTTTATCTATTGATATTTATGTCGCTGCTGATATATCTATGATCAGCTAAAATTGGCCGATTATGCCAGTTTTTTCTTTTGCGTCGTCAAACTTGGTAATTTTCCATTTAAAGTGCAAATCACTGAGACACTTTTTCTTCTAGTCCATAAAGTCACAGTTTTCTTATTTCACGTTGTAATAAGTCATTATTTGAAAATGTATGCAAGAATTTGTAAAAATCGAAAAAACAACCTTTGAATCATTTACAAAACTGTACACGTATGCTGAAAATCTAGATTTAATGCATAGCTTGAAAATAAGCCATTTCCACTGCAGACGTTTTGACTCGTCGTATCAGGAAAAGCACAGGTGTTACATTAACGACGGCTCTGTTCTATGCAAGTGTCCCAGTAAGTCGTGACGGTGAGCCAGCATGCATAATACCAGGAGCCTGAATCTGAAGCAGCTAAATGGAATTCAGCCATCATCCATTTTATTATTTACACCTGTGCTTCTCCGACTGTGACATGTCAGAATGTCTCTTGTGAAAAAGGCCTATTACAGATGAAGATATCAGGAATGCCTCTGCTATAATTTCATAAATGTTCACAAAATTTAGCAACCATTAACAAAATTGGTTATAGTGTTTGCAGGTGGAGTTTAGTGCAGTGACTTGTAGATAAAGCTTCTGTCCCTTCATTTGATTGAGAGCCAGGAGTTGTAATAGTTCCTGAACTGACAACAGTATACATCTTTTTTTTGGGCTCATGATCAGCGCCTACAGTGGCAGCTCGCCTCGTGTCCTTCCATTATTAAACATCACCTGTTGGCACCTATATATACAATAATCAGATACTGTGAATCATTATTTGATGGGTGTTTTTACTGTTTTGGTAGTTGAACGAGGTCCCACTTTGCTCAGTATCCACCCAAAGTTCTGCCATCAGCTCCTTTAGCAGATTGTCAAATCTGGTGGCCATGTGTTAAAAATGTGTTTTGTATGCAAGGGAGTTGCTGTTTGGAGAAAATTGCTGCTGAAGTAATTTTATTCGTAGCGTGATTTTTACTTCAGTTTTAAGTGCGTGAATACTTTATAGTTGCGGTGTTCATAAATTAATATTACGATATCAACAATGATCCATTTGCCCCAAATCTTTGCATCAAATATATCTTAAAACCAGTAAACCCAACAGCCGCACACACACACACACACACACACACACACACACACACGCACACACACACAGAAGCTTTGATCACAAGCCTGGCAAAATAAACCTGCTCTGGCAGTGAGGTTGCCTCCCCATCGTCTCTCCATAAAGAAGTGTGCTGCACCAGGGCCTCACACACTGCGCTAAACACAGAGGAACAGACAAGAAAAAGAAGATGAAACAAAAGCTAAGCTTCAGACGTCACGTCCGCTCATCACTTTGTTTGTTTGCGTGTTTGTTTTTTCCCCTCACAGCGGTGGACAGAAGTGGGTTAGAGCATACTGGGTAGAAGAAAGAGCTGCAGGCAGGGACAGTGCATGTGTGTCTTTGTGCATGGCTGGGGATTTCTGATTACTGTGTGTGCGTTTTGTGTGCGAGTCGTCTGAACCCACCACCTGAATGATGGAGGAAGTGAGACGAGTGTGGGAGTTAGAAAAAGTCAGTCATGTGATGTCAAATATCAAAGACTATTACAGCTTTGACCAATAAAAACTGAGGGATGGAACCCAGTTATCTGCAGCTGCTGCTCTCTATTAGTGACCACAGCTGTATAATACATTATCCACTTAAACACACCTTTAATTTTTACTCTTCTTTACAAGTGCACAATAGCAAAATGTGTTTTACATTCTTAGTAAAAGCAACCATATTTGGAATGTATAGATGAAAAGCTGGCTATTTAACATGAGTGCTGACAAAGAAAAGAGCACCACCTAGAGAAAGTCCAACTCCATAAGAATAAAATCCAAGGAGGGAGACGTCACAGTGCTGGAAACCGTGTTCAGCGACATCACAGCAGTCAGTACATCAGAAATTGGTCATCTGGCATTTTCTGTTCGTTTCCTTAGGAGTCAGATGTGAAATGTGAATTGCTGCCTGTAATAAGCTTTAGTTTCAGGTAGACATACTCCATCAAGTGCAAGTTACATTTTCAAAAGGTAAAAGGCAGAGAAAATCTACGACACAGAAACAATACAAATTATATTTACTTTAGTCCAAACCCCAAACAGGCTCACATTTTATCCTGAAAACACAAACAACGACACCGATTTGATTTAAATGAATCCACTCTAAGCTGCAGTGTCTCGCAGACAATCTCACAGTGCAAACACAACAAATACAGACAGCTTGATGGGAGTTGTTTGCTAATTTTCTACATCCCCTGTTTTACATTTCTGTAGATAACTTTCCGCCGCTTTCATTACGTAATGAGATATGCGCTATTTTTGTTTCGGCGGTTAAGAAAAGTAATGTAATTGCGTGGATATAAAGCATGAGTCAGTCAGACTTTAAGACTGTATTGATCCAAGATCTGCTCATTGCTTAAGAACTGCACATGTTTCTTAATAAATGTGATTTCAGGGCAACACTGTAATTAGGGCCAAAGGGCAAAGCCAGTGTTTTTTTTTTTTTTTTGCAGCTTGCCCTGAAATATATTTTTAAGTGAATTACACATTTTAAGGGAATTAGATCTCACTTTTCAATAAACACATTTTTACCAAAGCAGAAATTAAAGGTTGCAGATATGTGACAGCTTTTATAGTTTGCCTCAAAAACCCACTAAGATGCAAGAAACTGTGAAGTAACACATATTTTTCTCAGAGCAGAAGACACAAGGTATACATTTCTCTTCCAGAGAAACCTAAAGGAAGAAACAAACAAAAAAAGAGCAGGGCAAAGTTACATTAAGAAAAGATACAATTTCAGCCCATTTTTAAATTTCATTTCATTTACTTGTTCCTTTTATATGCTGTTGGGTTTCACGTGATTCACGCCGACATGAAACCCAGTCAAAATACATTGCTGATTATTTCAAAAATGCACAAATGAAAGTCAGATAATAAAGCTAAAACTAAAGGTTGAATAGGTGTTTTGCGTGTTTACCAGTATGCCTATTTATATTATTGCCAACATTTCTCCAAAGCATCACACATTGTTTCAGATTTTTATTCAGTTTTTCTTCCAGTCAGTTCTGTTTCTGTGATTCATTGATGTAGGGTATAAAAGAGAACGTACACACACTTGAAACATGCTTCAGAAAGGTAATTCATTTTTCTAATACAGCAGCCATATGCCTATTGTGTATATCATTCATCCACATCTATTATAGCGTATACACTATATAATCAGCTTTTCCTTTATACAGTATTTATAGATACAAGAATCAGAACAGAGCAGCCAGTTAATGAGGAAGACTTCAGTGCACCACTGGCCGCGGGGCACACGGTGAACAGTGTGTGTACGTGCATGTGCACATGTCTGTACGTGTGTGTGTATAGACTGAAGCCAGCTTTTAAATATTAATCTCAAGGTCAAAGGGAGGGAGCTTTTTGATATTCATGCAGGGTGCTGTACCCTGTGCCTGATGCTGAAGCCCTACCCACGCTGCTGCTTCTCACACTGGCTCACTGGGTCATTATGTCTGCTACTGTTTCTCCTTTTCTTTCTCTGATGTGTTGGCACAATATTGAACCTGACTGTCTCTGCTCACAGACACAGAACATATGCAGCCATTTAAAGGTGCTACATATACTGTCATGTTTTAACAGTGAAAACTATTACCACATTCAAGAGTAGCAGTTTCTACACAAACACTGTTTTGTTCTGCCGTGATGCATTTTGCAAAATATCTGCTTCATCGCTGCGATTTCAGATTTTCGTTGTCAGTTTAGATTAAACTAATTTATATTTTGTACCATTTTGCTCGTCTTCTTTCATGAAGAGAAAGAGAAAACAAATGAGCAAAGAGCTCAGGAAGAGAAAGTGTGGTTAAGTAGCATCATCTTCTTTTTAACAGAGGCTACGGGTTTTCATGATGCTCCACTGATGGATCAACATGTGAATCAATCAAGCCAGATGTGACCGATTGGGATTAAATTCTATTTTTATACCTCCATGCCAGAGCCATTATATTTTCGGGTTTGTCGCATATGCATGTCCATCAGTCTTATGCTGGTGATATCCCGGGAAGCCCTTTGGAAACTTCTTCACATTTGGCACAAATGTCCACTTGGACTCACGCAGGGTGCAGTGATTCTGAAGCGGGTGTGTTCTGAATATTCTGTAGACAAATTTCTTTCCTGTTATCTGATACAGAAAATCTGGATATATAGACAAAACATTATAATGTCACTTACAGAATATAAACTATTGCAAGGTTGGATAAAGTTACAAAATCTTCAGTTGCTTCAGGAATATTGTAGGTAATATATTAATAGACTGATGTTAGAATTTCATTCGACAAAGTAAAGTTTGCCAAACTCACTGTAAAATCACTAAATCAGTTGTGTTCTATATCCTGACATTAATATTATAAGAGTATGATATGAATATAATAGAGCGGTTGAAATGATAAATTAAGTAATCTAGTGCTAATCCTTAATAATAAAAAACATCTGCTGCTTTCATGAAATATACTTGAAATAATCAATTTCATGTTTGGACTTACGGTTATTTTTAAAGGAGATACTAAGATAGCAAAGTTGGTTGTACGAAGGCCAATTGCTCTCGGTGGTGAACTGAAATTTAGATACAGATAGTATTTAGTGTTTTGTTAAACTGTGATTAGCCTAGATGGCTGGCAGAGGGACAACCAACACGGCTCATTATTTTTATTCTGCTTTTTTAACGCTGGTCTTTTTGCAGCCCGTACCGCCATGAAACGCGAAGCCTCTGAATTTAAGTATCATAATGAGTATCAAGAGAGAAGAAACTGGGTTGGTCCGTTCCTAACAGGGTTTACATCATGGGTGGTCTAAATTTTTAAAAAGTACTTACCATCAAATATGCTCTTATTTGTTTACAGTAATTGTACCAAGGCAAAACAGTTAATGATACCTTGACTGTATAATGCTTGTTGAGCAAAGACACAAATCCAGCAAATGTTCAACGTGGTTTATTGCAGAATTGTACGCATTTCTTTGATGCCAGATATCAGGTGTTCATGTGCACATAGAGCTCAACTAGTGTATGATTTTAAGATTAGATTGTGAGCTTATGGTATTGCAGTGTGTGTGTGTGTGTGTGTGTGTGTGTGTGTGTGTGTGGAGGGTGTTTACACTTCCATTGTTGGGAACTCGTCATTTAATTTTAGGGTGAAGGCCTAAGTTTCTGTAAGGGTTAGAGTTAGGCAAGTAAAGGTTATGGCTATGGTAAGTGATGGAAGTGATGGAAACATGACTCTGTGTGTGTGTGTGTGTGTGAGTGTGCGTGTGTGTGTGTGTATCTATCTAGATCTTCATCACAGCAGTCCTACACTGTAGTTAAGTTGAGAGCTCCTGGGACTCCTCATTATTTAAGCCATTTATCAAACTGGCCCTTTTGTCCCCAGTGGTAGAATACGTGCACACACACACACACACACACACCAGGGAAGAATGTTACACAAAGGAAAGGATAATTCAGACTTCTTCCTCCATTTGGTTAAGCGAGAATACTAAACCTAAAGCAAACAGACAAGAGGAAGTGAATCAGAATACTTTACTGCAGCAGCTCCACATTCCTTCAGTCTGGAGCTGCTGTACAGTCATGTCGTGTCATGTAGCGGTTGATAAGGTTCAGTGTGAACATGGCAGACCATGGACTTAATGAGCTACACGCCTATTCCTGCTAGAGAGAAAGTGCTGATACTACATACAGTACACCGTGCTCTCTTCAAACCGTGTGCTTCTTTATGCATGGTAATATGGTTAGAGGGTAGGTGGTGCTGTCGTATACAAGTGGGAGGCAAGTCTGTCATTCTGAGTAAACCTCTGAGGATTTTAGTTTGGTGTTTTCAGCAGTACCCTTTGCTTGAATGTGTTGCTTTGAATTGCTGTTTCACACTGTGTTTGAATTTAATTAATTGATTATTTTTTTATTTGATCTCAATTATATGGCATCAAATTGGTTTTTGCACATTAAAGTGAAGATGAGTGGAAATGTTTATTTGAAAGGCTGAATCTGGGAAACAGACATTGATCAATTAATTACCGTCCTATCAGGGATATTTAATACTTAAGACGTGACCTGGTGCTGTAGTCCAACAATCAGTGGTATGAATAAGGCGGTAAAGTATGAATTTATGATACATGGAACTAGCAGCTGTAGCTACAACCTCCATCTGTTTACTGGAGGGTTCTCTGTTAGGGGATTTTGCCAGGTCACAAGGTAATCTTGTGAAGCAGTTGAAGAGAACAGTCAGTGGTGCTGTCGGGAAATGAAAAGACATCAGCTGGAATCCAAAACATCAGAAATCTATTTCATCATTGCCCTGAAGTTTTTTTCTCACATGGTGGCATACCTTTAGGAACAGGAGCGGGCGTCGCACTCGGCTCTTGGTTATTTCTCAGAATTCTACTGACTATTTGAACGTAGATCTTACTTATGTTCATGTAGCATATACCTCTATAGAAGGGTGTGAACAAATGCATCCAGTGATTTTAGGCTTTACTTTTGAGGTATATGAAAATATGCCTGCCCTCCTGCTGCTGAAAGAAATAGTTCATCATTTTAGGAAATCTGCTGATTGGCTTTTTTCTGAGAGAGATGATTGACACCACTCTCATGTCTGCATGTAAATGCAGTGTTCACATAATATTGTTTCAACCATAATTACGGGCAACTGGGTCAGAAAAAAATAACCGTCAACAAATCATGGGCGATTCATGGTTTCGACTGTCATGTAAGTAACACTGCAAAAGTAAGTAATTTCCAAAAAAGACTAGCAAGAGGGGAACCATTGCAACAACACTGTGTGAACACAAGTCAGAAGAACAGCTGGCTCACTGACATTGAGAGAATGCATTGTGTGTTCAGATATGGAGCTGGGAGGTGATTAGCCTAGCTTAGCATAATGACTGGAAGCTGAGGGAAACAGCTAGCCGGTTTAAAAATATGACAACTGACACCTGCTTTACATTTCTACAGATATACAGACTCCACCTGAAAAAAATTCAAATTGTTGTTTGTGCATTTATTGTTTGTGCATGGATTAAACAAACAACATATATGTTGATTAGTGAGGTGTTGGTGGGTGCGTTTTGTCACTTTAAGGAGAGGCAGGCTAGCTGTTTCCCCCTGCTTCCAGTCTTTATGCTAAGCTAGGCTAATTACCTCCTGGCTCCAGCTTAACATACAGACATGAGAGTGAAATCGACCTTCTTATCTAACGCTAGGAAAGAAAGCATATTACCCAAAATGTTCTATTCTTTTTAAGGTTTCCATTTAAATATGCTTATGATGACTGATGATGTCACAGTGTTGTTTTCAGTGCAACATTCAAGGTGTGTTACTCGGTAAAGGTGTCTCGAAAGAGAACACTCATTGTACTGCATATTCATTAGGAAAAAAAAATATGTACATTGCAGCCTCGCAGTGCCAGACATCCCCAGGCTGTATATGCAGCCAGACACCGTCAGCGCGTGAAAAAAAATGAAATAGCCACAAGACTTGTTATAAGCTTGTATAATCTCCTCTACTAGACATCTCGGTCCACATATATTTTTACAACACATTTGTGCTTTCGCATGCATGAAAGACATGGCAGTGTCACCTTCATGTTCCACATCTGAGCTTGTCCTTTTCCATTTCCGCTCAGTCCAAATATTTGGTCTGTCAGAGCGGCCATGTCAGTAGATGTAGCTGTCTGTCATTGTGTTTTAACAGACTAACTCCTGGCTTTCCCCGTCAGTGTCAGCGTAACACCCCAGCTCTGATCCGAGCTGCACTCAGGTGTGTAACTGACTGCTCTGTTTCCCCGTAATTACATTGTGAGCTTGACGCAGTCTCCAATGCCTGAGTGTGTGCTGTCTGCGTGTGTGTGTGTGCAAGCTAGTGTGTGTGTGTCTTTTCACCCCAGGCGGAAACATGTCATTTCCCGTGCTCCTGTCCTTCTGGTAGACAGATACAATATTAAGAGCCACAAATCTGAGTGTGAGTTGAGAGGAGACATGGGGGTAGGGGAGGGGCGACGGGGGAGGAGAAGGGAGGAAGAGTGGGGAGATGACAGTAATAATAGCATATAGACAATATTCGGGGAGGGAGACAGCGATTGAGTGCAGTCGTACAAGTCGTGTCAAAAGACAGGATGTGCAGACAAAAAGGATATCAGACCTAAATCTGGGTTTGAGAAGAGAGGAGTTGAATACAGTATTGTCACAACGTCTTATCTCAGTCACAGCGTGAATTCTCGTATCTGTGGTTTTTACCGCATGCTCAATTATCTTTCACACCAACAGCCTGTTACTGTATATATTTTTATCCCTTTGTGATTTCCCATGGATTTCCCATTATTTTACTTCGTACTGGTTAATCCTTGCCGTGGAACATGCAAATCTCAATGCAATACTCGTGCAGTTATGTTATTTCTTAAACCTCAGTGGTCAATTATGTCATTATGAAGTCAGTAGGAGCAGCCATTCCTTTAGCCGGTCAGTGAATAGTTAATTCAGAATGTATTGGATAATGTACTATACGCAAAGGTGTAGATATGGGATATTGTAAGTGACTCCAGCTCTGTTGCACACTAATGGACTAATGGAGATTTGTGACTCTAGACTAAGAATAACACCAGGCCCCACATTTTGTACAATTTTATGTTTTTTTTTTTTACCTCTTTAATGTGGTAACTATCGCTCTCTGTGGTAACTATATGCAGTCCTAAAAACTACATTCATATGCATCTAATTTGCAACGATAAGTGAGTTTTGAAATAAACATACAGCTGCCTAGATTATGTTTATTGTGTATCTTGGCAGACATAATCAAGCCACTATTACTGTGGTAAACCCTTGTCTAACATTGTATGTGCATGTAAAGAATTTACAATTTATAATCGCTTTTGCTAAGAAGTATGTACAGAGCTAAAAAAAGAGTTATAATAGTTGAGGTTGACAGGTGATCGTGGTGAGCAGAAGGTTTGCAGTGAAAATGGTTTCACTGGACAGAGATGATTTCTGAGGTTTTCACCTCGCTGATTTACCATTGCACACCTATAACATTGCCAGACGCAAGATGGATGACGATTGGAAGAGTCAAAATCAATGCAACAGAACCAGAGATGTTGTCTTTTTTATTCAACATGTTCTTCCTTGTAAAACCCGTCGTTTGCATTACCCGCGGTGCAACTTTAGCCTTGACAGTTAAGTCGGAGATTCAGGTGTGTTGTGCCATCAGTGGTTAATAACCTTGACCTGCTGGCCTCATGAGGAGCAGCTGGAGGTCAGGTAAACACTTCTTTCTTATTCCACACCAAGAGATTTTTTTTTTCCATTCTCAATCTTCCAGTCTTCAGATGCTGCTCAAGTGACATCATGCGGCAATGGAGCAGACTTCTCACAGCTCCCTCTGGAGCCACGAAAGGCTTCATACAACTCTTTTCACATATAGATGTACTTTGATGTGTAAAATCAGTTCCCCTATAACTTATTTAATGCCGTCTTCACTATCATGCTCGTACTGGCATCAGAAAGTTGTACTGTAGGTGAAAACAACAAGCACAAGCCCCGTCTTGCCCCAGAGCCCAAATGTGCAGTTACTTTTTTAGAAGGCACACGTCAGCTACAGTGGAGCCCACAGCGCAGCTTTGTTCTCTGGTAATGATTCATTTAATGATTATTTAAAATGCTGCTCAGAGCACCTTTAACATCCTGCTTCAAACAAAATGTGTTGTTTGTTCCAAACTGCGGTCACAGTTATGTTAAAAACTGGCATGATATTTAGAGAGCAACCCCGTCCACCTCTGCTGCACCTGCAGAGTCAAAGCTTGCCCCCCCCCCCCTGCTCTCTCTCTCACACACACACACACGCTCACACAGTACCCCCTGACCACCCTCCTGCTGAGCCCTGAGCCCCACAGCACAGCCAGAATTTTGTTCCATAGGTCACATCAGATGGCTGGCACACTTGAGCCCTGTTGACAGCTTGTTGTTTACAGTATGTGCAGCCAGCGTGGGGCAGCCACCGCCGATCGGGGGCCTGGTGGGAGGTGGATACACCAGTGTGTGTGTGTGTGTGTTACATGCGGGTTTTGCGGGGAGCAGGGAGGAGGCAGTGGCGGCGGAGGTGTAGCGGCATTAGGGGGGTTGATGTTGGCGGGGGGTCCGGGGTAGGTTGCTTAGCAGGGAGCCCCTGGCGTGAGGCCCAGCAGTCTTTGATGCTCTCTGGTTCTGAGAGAGAGAGAGGGGGGAGGAGAGGGTGAAAGAGGGAGAAAGAGAAAGAAAGACAGAGATGAGGAATGAAAGAGAAAAAGGTTACCTGTGGATCAGCCGACCTTCGGCGCAGAAGGGGGGTGGCGGTGGTGTTGGAGGGTGAAGGGAAGTGGGCTTTGATCTAAGTCCAGGTTGGAGGAGAGCATTGATCGCAGAGGGAGGAAAGGGGGAGAGGATGGTGTGGGTGCAGAGGAGTCTGGATGAGCTGAGGTTGGCCAGAGCTCGACTGCAGCAACACTTAGACCTTTTCAGAGGAGAAGGCTGGGAGCGGCGGCTGAGGATGTTGTAGCTGCTGTGAATAAGCTCGAGGAAATGTGTTAACCGTGCATGTATTGATAGTGAAGCCAGGAGTCAGTGGATGAAGTTTAAGAGATCCATCTTTTGCTGCTGCTTGCTGTGAATGTGAAAGTCTTTCATCTCTCTCCCATGTGTTTGAAGGAGGAGCATCGGGGAGTTTTACTCCCTCTGTGAGAGTGAGTGTGTGAAAATCTGTGTACCGTGTGTGTTTCGGGATGTGTGTTTATGAGTGCATACATACGTGCGTTTTTGAGAGTGAACTCTCTGTGTGTATTCTGAACCAACAAAGACAGGATCCTGCTGGGTTGCTGTGTATCCATAGATCAGAGGTATGTGTATTTGTGTGTATGTGTGTGTGTGTGTGTGTGTGTGTGTGTGTGTGTGTGCATGCGCATCGCTGCCTCTCGCACAATCATCGGGACAACGTGCAGGCATAACACCCGCTGGGCTTACCACTCCCCACAATACACCCCAGCTCCCACAATGCATCAGTATTTCAAAGCTAAACATCCCGGGAGACTTTGCTCTAACAGCGAGGTCTCTCCTACCAGGAAGTGACACGCCCCCCTGCTGAGACACAACTCCCACAATGCACCGAGGTGGCTCCCATAGAGATGCACACAATGTGTTTTCTCCTGTCGGAGGCTGCTGCCATGCATCTGCCAGCCTGCTGCTAACAGTATTAATCTGTTGTTTCCTGCCTGAGTTGCTCCGTCCTTTCTCTCTGCTACTTAACACAGTGGTTTCATTCTTGAACCCACAGTTTAGAGCAAGAACAAGAATACATCCAGTGGCCCTGTGTACATCAGAAAGTGCTTTACAGCGGCAAATAAAAAAACCCAAGGCAAGGTTGACACACTGTGCAATTTTTCTCCGCAGAGATCTCTGATCCTTTGGTCAGTGAACGTAAAATGTGTTTCTTATGCAGACGGTTTGCCAAAGATCTGCGCACGACTTTAAAGAAAGAGGAGTCGATGATGTCCACAGGAATCCGTCATTGATGGAGGGTTCGAGTAGGTGGAAACTCATCTTGACCTAAATTTAGATGACTCTGACTTGTTTTGCTCAGCTGCACTCCTCTGGCTTTCGCCGTTCAACTGGTCTCCACTACAGCACACCAGCTGTGTTTGTGAATAATAACTAGACAAGCAGAGATGCTTATTTCCATGAAAGATTTTAATAAGCTGGAGTGAGTTTGAGAGCTGCTGTGGCTGAATTTGGCAGCACAGGTTTCAAAGCACTGGATATCAAAATACCTGGACAATGAATCAGAGTAGGAGCAGGTGTTAACCACTCAAATTAGACTGAATTGCTCAGTAGTGACGGTCAGATTTTTCATAATGCAAGTCCTCCATTTGTCTTTCCAGTCATCAATCCCGTCCCTGAACAATAATCTCTGTGCTGTTTTATGTCAGCAGTCAGAAATGTCAGTTAATTCTTTTAATTCTTAAGATGTATTAACGGAATTCAAAATGTGAAACTTAACGAAACGATGATTAGTAACTGTGAAAAAAATGGTGTGAAAGAGGAAGTGTACTGTGATACTTTTCTCCAATACTTTTAGGTGTAATAGAAACAATTTCATAAATTTGTTGGCGCCTTGTAGTGGCAGCCTGAATGGAAATTTCCCCATTGTGGGACTAATAAAGGAATTAAAAATTTAAAAAAAAAAAAAAAAATTGAAATAAATAAATAAAATTGACCTGTAATAAACTGCCACACCAAATCACTGATTTGTACAAAATTATAAAAATTTCTGAATGTATTTAGTTATATATTGAAATTGCAAATTAGATAAATAAGAGCACAAGGGGAAAAAAATCTTGTATGTTTTTGTTATTTTAGTTATGTATTATGGAATAATGCATTTATTTTACTGTTACATAACTTGGTAGACTGGTAGGTCAGAGTTATTAAGCAAAATGTCAGAAAAAGGAACTTGCCTACTGTAGCACTGTAGCAGAAAAATGAAGGTTGTGATGAGGGAATAACCTGCACACTATATTAGTGCATTGACACTGAAACAAGGCTGAGAGTCTATAGCCACCCTCTTGTCTCTGTGAGACTGTTCTGCTAATTGTATAAAACAAAACAGTGTTAGATGGATGAAAGTTGAGGTGTTTTTAATCTGGTGAAGTAAATGTAACAATTGCCCAGAGAATGATATCAAAATAAAGGTCTTTGGCAACCATTAACATGAGGGTTTAGGTATGAGCATGGAAGTGTTAAATGTACCCTGTGGAGCATACATGTGTACCTTGGCAAAACTCCACAAACTCCACAGGGTGCCTTCAAAAGATGTCCATGGCAGTATTGCATAGTTATTTCACTAGAGAGATGCACTATATGCAGTCTTTAGTTGATCATCGTTTAGACTGCTGAAATATCTGCAAGTTGAACTCCAGTCAAAATGAGGAACATCATTTCAGAGTACAGAAATTTCTGGTACTGACACACTCCATGATCATGTTTACTTCCTCACTTGTTCACTCCCTCCCTCAATATCACAATGCAAAGTGAATGCACTCCTCTCACCCAGAATTTGGAGCATTTTGTTGACTGAAACTGGACAAGAATGACAAGAAATGGATAGGACAGTGATCTTGTGGACAGTGGAAATCATGTGACCAAGACAGCATTCTTCCACCTGTTCTTAACAAAGCAGGATGCAGAGAAATTGATTCGTTGCTTTCATTACCAGCAAGTTGCACTTATTGTAATGCTCCTCTTCACTGGTCGACCAAAAAAAGTTGATGGGAAAACTTCAGCCAGTCCAGAACTCTGCTGCCAGACTCTTAACAAAGATTAGGAAAGAGAGCACATTACTCCTGTTATAGCTCCCCATTTCTTCTAGGATTGATTTTAAGGTCCACACATACAAGGCTCTTAATGATATAGCACCTTCTTACATTTTGGACCTTTTAACTCCTTATACGCCAACAAGAGCCCTTAAGCTGCTTTTAGCCGCTACCCTCCAAGACTGTGGAACACCCTGACCAGTTACATTAGATGTGCGAGCTCTGTTGACATTTTTAAAAATCAGCTGAAGACCTACTTCTTCAGGCAGTCATTTAGTTAATGCAGTATGTTTTTATCTCTTTCTCCTACCATTTATACTTCTTTATTCCTCTGCTTTTTTATTGGATCTTTTGTTGTATTTTATGAGCTCATTTGTTTTTTGTATTTCTTCTATTATGTTTTTGTTTATGGCATACTGTAAAGCACATGTTCTGTATTAAAGGTGCTGGACAAATAAACATTATTAGTATTATTTTTTAGAACTGAGATGTGGTCAGAGTAACAGATAGGAGGAGGACAGTGTTGATATGAAAGGCTAAAAGAAACAGAACAAACAAAAGACAGGTCTGCACATAGAAACAGGAGGCATCTATGTAAATGAAAGAAAGAAGGCAGAGGTTCACTGTGATCTCACTTTTACATTGTAAAACATCAAAACTGTACCCTAAAATTTTGTGCCATGTTTTTTTTTTAGCCATAATGAATTTACATATATTTTCATTAAATGTCTCTAAATGACAATAAACATGTCGTCCTGCACAAATAGTGCGTTGGCTAATCAGCAATCACCAATACAAGTCTTAGTTACTATGAAAAGCTGACAATGATATATTTATCTCATTTGGCTGATGGTATTTATCTATATTCTTTTTCTTGATACTTTTGATCTAATTTATCTCATCTATCCATCTAGTAATCATTCTAATTTTATGAAACACAGGTTCACCCACATTCAATCAAGATCCGATCATCAATGCTGAAGTATGATATCTGACGATGAAGCAATATCAGATAGAGAAACCAACTGAACCACAGTAGGCGACCGACCCCTTCACAAACTCACAGTGACCTGTTTGCTCCCAGTGTCCTGAATGTGTGGTCCATGTAGGCAGGGCGCTACCAAGGCAAGCGCGTTGGCTTTACAGGACTTCTGCTCATACTCCTCAAAGCCTAATTGATTTCTTATTGAGGAGCTGCCAAGCAAATCAGAAAATTGCATTCAGTAGCCGAGGTATTAGCCTTTTCAGAGTGTTTAAGATGTTTTCAGTGATCGCGCCTTGGCAGAGCTTTCTGCCCTGGAGTGGCTTGTATATAATGGACTGCCATGAAATCATAATTGCGTGTTTATGAACAAACCAGCTGGTTGAGGCAGAGGGTAATTATTTTCTCTGCGTTCTCCTTTCCGCTCACCGCACATTTACGTCTGATAACGGCCCTGGTGGAAAATAAAGGGTGGGAAGAAGGGAGGAATAGAAGGGAGAGGAAAGGGAATGTACTGCGATTCTTCTTGTTTGTTGTTACAGATTTTACAAATCACTTTATCCACTGCCCTTCTCCTGTTTTCTTCTCTGTGTGTTACGTCGTGCCTTCAGAAATACTAAAGCTTGGCTTGGGCTGTTTTTGATTGAATGTTGCATTAACCAAACTGTCCAGCGCTTTGGACACGGTTGACCAAAGAGAATGAGTTTGACTTTTCTGAGTCACCTGTCTAGTGACCCCTATGACCTTTACGACTGCTGTCTCCAAACAAGCCAAGCTGCATGGTGTCTCATTATCAAATCCCGACCTTGCAGTTACAATCTCATGGTTGGTTTTATCTACATCCCTTTGTATAAATGGTTCTTCACAAGTTTCAGGAGTTTTGAGAAGTTGTCAGTTGCATCATCTTTCGTCAGCGTGCTGATTGGACCAGCTTTGGTCTGCTGGGTGATTCTCACTGGATGGTGTTTTATACAGTCTATGGATGGTTTCCACACTAAAACTGAGCTTTAGACTAACTTTTCAAAGCTGACTAATGTTAATACTCCTGATGTTATTAAAGCTTCACTGCAATAGATCTGCCCTGCTTTCCCTTGTATTGTTGGAACTCTAATTAAGTCCATTGCTCACAATGATTCGAACTGATTCACTGTCCAAATTTCCAAAATTTCCAAATTTCAATGTAAAAGCCCTCCTAAGGCACCTACTGTACAGACTGATGTTAGAAAGGTGCAGCAGGTGTTGGCTGACGAGGACGAGGGAAGTGTACTAAAACATTAGGAAGCTTAACCCCAGATGTCCACTGGATGCAGCTACGTTGTGATCTGGCTCTGTCGTGGTACAAGTGTCCAACATTTCAGAATTGCAAACAGATTGAATACAAATTTGCAGCACATTTAAGATCAATGCTGATAATTTGTGGTTGGACTGTTCTTATTTTGTATCGATCTGTATTTCTTGAATAGTATGTAAGAGAAAACAGTATTCATCTTTCTCCTGCTTCACAGACATAAACAAAAATGAAAAAGTCCATTTAATGACAAAGAGGCAAGATGCCAGTGGATCGTCTCCAGCAGCTATGATGGAGTTCGAACACAAGGCAGCCACATCCAGTGGACATGGATCTGGACTGGAAAGTAGAGCTCAGAACAAATTGTCAATGCAGAAGTTAAATAGTTTTTGCTTGTACCTTAAAGAAGGAGAAGTAGTTGTGAGGAATTAACAGTAGAGTTTTGAATCTATGTCTATTCTTACACAGCTGATGAGAAATCAGACACCACCCTCCCAGTCCTTCTGTAGGAAAAGAGCTTCCCATTGCAGATAGACAGTCCAACAGCACTTTGTCTGAAGCATAAAGCAGCCTTCACCCTGCTTCTCCAACCTCGAGCCTGCCACCCATGCTTGTGTGTGTGTGAGACAGAGATAAGAGGGGTTTGGTTTATTGGCCCAATGACTGTCAACTGTAGCTGTTCCAGAAACTAAACTAGGTAATTCAAGGCAGAGCAGGTCTAACGTGAATCTGGAAGTAGGATATTATCCTCGGGGCCAGTGAGAGCTGACCTGCTCAGGCTGGAACTCGGCACAGTTATCCTGTCTCATTACCAAAGCCACTGCTCTTACATTTAGCCTCGTTAGCCGCTCTGGATGAACATCCAGCAGCCCAGTGGGGATTCTAGGGTTAATTGTGGCTTGTGTCAGAACTTGGACCTGGCCAGCTCAATAATGGGCTGCACTTATTGGCTTGCTGGCTGTGTGTATGTGTGTAATTTTGGTGCTTGTGTATGCACGTGTGTGAGCTGCCTGTCTTCAGGTATTGGCTTTGGTGTTGACCCAGGGCCAGCGCTGCCTCTCTGTGCTGTCTGTATTGACGGACGTCGGACTCTAGGGAGGAGTCTGAGGTCTGGAGGCCTCCGCTGGAGACACACACCTCTGCCGAGCAGGATTTCCACACCACCGCACAGATGCAAACACACACAAAAATGCACATCTTTTGAGGACACTCGAGCTTACACATGCAACCCTCCGCCTACAGAAGCACTCTTGACCCCCCCTTTCAATCCCCTCCGGCTCTGTTTGTCACTGTCAGCCCTTCATCATCAGCCCTTTGGGGGTATCTAACTACCTATTCATCCTTCCGTCCATCTATCTATCGACTGTGATAAATTGACCCAGGACCCCCCGACCTCTGCCACATGACAGCAGCCTTGCCCCTTGCTAAACCCCCCATACCAACCCCCCACCCACCCATGGGTATTAGGTATGATTGACATGCCTACTGATACAGTACGTGTGTCAGATATCTGCAGGGTAATCATGTGTAACAACAATCAGTTTGGCTGGTTTTCTTTTTCCTGTTTGGAGTGGGTGTTGTTTTTTGTCTGATCACAATAATTGGGCGACACATTTAATGCCACCCTCATCAAAAATCCCTCAAAATCCATCGTCAGCAGCTTTGTAGACTCATCTTAATGACACACACAAACACCATAGACACATATCGGCTTGAAGACGCATATTCATGGCGTGGTATCGGCTCATATAGCCCATGTTCACACAGGAGAAAGTTGTGTGCTTGAAGATGCAAATACACAGTAGATAAAGTTCTCCACAGTGTAAAACCCTGCTTTAGATTACATTTAACTATGGAAACACACAGGGGATGTACTGTATATGTATCCGTATGAAGTATGAAGGTGTATATGCTTGCACACATGCATATACTACTGCACACATGCAGTTAGGGTTTAGGAACAAAATTCAGCTCTGGCAATTTTAGTCTGAACCGGCACCATTTTTCCCAACATATGCACATATGAGTTGCATAAAGCAATATCAGGCTATTTATAATATTTAGGCTAAGTAATAGATATCAAGTTGGCAGTAGAGGATCTTTACTTAAGCAGCAAATAGAATAGAGTAGCATGTCCTACCTTAAGTGGTGAGAAGACGCCTCATCAATGTGCTCTTTTCTGCCATTTGTCATTTCATCAGTGTCAAAAAGAATCTTTTTCTGTAGCCATAAGCATGAACACTTCAAGAAGCCGTTCTAATGTAGTTTTCCATAATCTAATCTTAAGGAATGTTAACGTGAAACGCTTGCATGCCTCTTGCATAAGGGAGAACATTACAAGGTATCAATCAATAACTTTTATTAAGGACCTGGTAGCAGCACATTGGGCAGTTTTTGCATGATGAGCAAGACTCACAAGATCCCATTCTTCTTCACCTTGTCCCTGCCCATTTCCATCCTCGTGTTTCTGTCCTCTGTGTCCTCGGTGCAGGTTCTTACCACATATTCATCCAAATCAGACAACTTCAATCTGTCCCAGTGGGAAACCAGGCTTTGAAACTCCCCCAGTAAGGCCTGGGTAGTGGCTCTGCTGTCATATCTGTCTGTCACCCGCTGGGAGGTTGTCATGTCGCTCATCCTCGGCAGCGGCCTCCTCTTCTTGTTCCCGCTTTCCACTGGAATCAGCCTGCTGCTCATCTGTCCAGACTCTTTCCTCAGTAATCCATCAGTAATGTTACATTTGAATAACAAATGCGTTAACTTGAAACATTTTGCAGCATCAGCCATGAGATTTTTGTTCTTTTTCTCTTTGACCTTTTCTGTTCCACCTTTTCGCTTTTCAGGCCTTTATCCATTTCATTTGTGTTTTTCGATTCAAAGCCCACTCTTTCCACTGTCTTGATTTAATTTGATTATTTCCTGCTTGACCTCTGACATTACATGGTTGGACGGATCGACTTCAAGGGAGGGGGAGGTGACGATGGTCGGTACCACACCTTAGAGTATGGGTAGTCTATTGGCAGTTTTGGGATCCTGTAACCCCCAATTAGATGAGCTATTCCAACATCAAGTAGGCCACTGCTTGCAGATCAGTTTTTTCCCCACACTGCTGGCGGTGACCTTGTGGCCCACTAGGTGGACTGGCCCATCTAAAATTTTCCAGAATTGCCAGATTGCCTGTCCAAGCCTGCATGCACCGCCTGATCATACCAGGAAGTGATGCAAAATTCACTTGCACTTATTTGCAGAATAGGTGGTCTTGAATCCTTATTTAGGTACTGACTTCATCCATTTTGGAGTCTGCAGTTCCCTTTCCCTGAAAACTCAGCTCAGACTATTTTCATTTTTGATTATTCTCTGATTATTTTCTTTATTAATCACTTAATGTTGACACAAAAACAAAAAATACAAGGTCTAACTTATTCTTACCTTTGTCTTAATGAATAAATTGTTTAGTCTATTGAATGTCAGAAAGTAGTGAAAATGATCTTCCAGTGTCTTGTTTTGTCCAACCAATAGTTGGTTTTAAGAATTAAATGATATTTAGTTTTAGCCACACAAGGCAGCAATAACCAGCATTTAATTTTTCACATTTAATGTAAGCTGGAATTTTTTTTAGCATTTTTCCTGAAAAAAATGGCTTAAACAATTCAGATTTCCTGAATTATCAAACTGGTTCTGAATTATTTTTCTCTTGATTGACTAATCCATTAATTGTCTTTAGTAGTGATGGTCTTCAGCTGGTCAGCAGCTTGAACTTACATATCAAAGTTGAACTCTGAACCAAAGAACTGCATGACATAATTTTTTCCTACTGATCCTAGTGATTCCATTGAAACATATTAATTTTGGTCCAAACTTTTGTCACTGTAAGTGGTGTGATCATGGCCTAATAGTGCAGAGAAAAGTACTGGGATAAGTGCAAATACTTAAAAAGTCAACTTTAACTGTGTATGTTCAAAGCAATGAACATTCTTTCTTTTCTCTAAATGTCTCGACATTTTTAGTGCCGTGTGCCAGTAGAAATAGTCTGGTTTTGACAGCTTGGTTTTCTTTAAGTCTTTGACTCGGAGGAGTCTGTGTGCCTGTACAGTACTGTACTGTACTGTGTGTCATTCTGGTCCTTGAGCTGTGTGTTATGAACAATAGGCCAGGGAGTCGTACTGGAGAGCACAGAGGAGCGCTGCCTGTATTTATGACTTTGCTGTTGCCTTAATGCTGCTTAAAACACTCAGCGGGCTTTTTACTTTAATGAGGGCCGGGCCGTGCTACAGCACCCCGCTGCACTGCACTGTGGTGTGTGGCACAGAGCGAGCGGCATGTGTGTCTGCGTGAGTAAAAGATATGGCTATATATGCCAATGCATGTGTACGGGAATGAGGTATCAGGGGAGTGTGTGTGGTCAGTGTTTATGGCTCTTTAGGAGTGTCTGAAATGTCTGGCTCTAGTTTTAAATGCTACTGGCTTCAGCTAAATAAGACGTCTTGGTGTATGTGTGAGACAGTGTGTCTGATTGAGTCTGCGTAGGTGTAAAACCATTGTGCATTTCTTTCTCGTTTTCTTACAATATGTTTTCTCAGAATTATCTCTTTTTCTTATTGCACCCACCCACCCACCTACACTCGCACTCACACACACACACACACACACACACACACACACACACCACCACCACCATCTCTGTTGACAGGGTAAATTGTATGAAAAGCTTTTAAGGCAATTAGTGGATTGAGCTGGAGCCTTTCTTCCCATTCGCACTGTTCATTAGCAGCTCCTCCAGTCTCTGATATTACCATCACTCCAAGCTGGCATCAACACCACTCACTTCTTGTGTGCGTATATGTGTGTGTGCGCGTGCAGATGTGTTTCTGCGTGTCTGTCTGTGTGTGTTTTACACATCTCCTCGCTGGAGCACAATTTCAAAGCACACAATTGTCAGAAAATAGATCCTTGCCGCCCTGCCATTCTGACTATTTTAATCCATTTCAATAAAAGCACAAAATCCAAAATCCAATGAGACACACACAAAAAATCATTATTATTATGGACGCCATTGCATTTCTTGCTTGATTATTTCTTTATTAGCCATTTATTTTCCCTGAAACGTGATCATCTGTCAGCTTCTGTCTTCATTTAGGTTTCCCTGTTAGAAATGAACAGAGATGGGTTTTAAATGCTGTGGCAGAGCATCCAGAGCTGTGCTCGTGTTGTATCCCACCTTGTTGTTGTGTCTTCTGTAAACTATATAACACGTGACTAGATGATATATACATATACTGCACGTATTGTAATCAAAAAGTCACAGTAACTTTCAGAAACTTAAAAGCTTTGGTGTTTCCAGCTGTCGTTACCTGACATTAATTTTCAGAAGTGTTCAGGCAGTCAAATCTATGAAACCAGCTGAAGGCATTATTAATTTGGTCAGTGTTTCTTTCTTGTGCTTGTTTCAGTGTGTTTCCTGTCTGTGCTGCATAATGTCCCACTCCTCTTCCTCTCCATAACAGTAGGTGGATACATAGATATACTCCTCAAATGCATCTCAATTAAGCACATGCATATTTTATTATTATTTCATTATTCAATTTGTTAGACAGAACAGGTTGGAGCGTAAGTCTGGTGATATTCTATATTTTTATTACGATGAACAGTCAGACTTTCTATACACAGGCAATGCTTGTTGTATGTAAATGCAGAATATTACCAGATTTACCCTTTGATTCAAACTGACATTAATACAATAAGAAAAGTTTGTATTTTAAAAAGGACACACTGTCATAATACATAAGTATGACAATGTATCATCTGTAGGTGGTGCCCTGCTTACTGATCACCACAAGGAGGCACATACTGTAGTGGGTGAGTGAGTAAATGAATGAATGAATGAATGAATGTGAGTTATTTTTATCTAAAAATGATAATACACATGCAGTGAATGGGCCATAGAGTTAAGTGACAGTGGTGTTCTGTGCTGTTTTTATTTTCAGGTCCACTGAATATGCATTTCTAAGGTCTCCAGCATATTTTTGTTTAAAGGAGGTTAGAGTCTAAATTATTCTTCAGTGTTCCTGTGAAAATGTTCTCCCACAAGTGGACTTTGAAAGCGTCTAATGTTATCAGGGCAGCTTGCCCTCAGGCTTTAGATGACTATTTTCCATGACTGTGGAGGAAAAGAAGACACTATTATAGATTTCATGACTGATGAGTAAAAATTCAGTCTCCGTTGAATGAAAAGAAAGTATTTATTAAACCTCTGGTACCAGGAAACGACTCCAGACGTCAGAGGCAGCATAGAATCTGTTTACTAATCCCTGTTCCCACCAGCCTAGTTATAGCAAAACTGCAGTGAGAACAAGAGCAAATAGAGAGGGGCTCTTCTTGGCTGTCTGTTCTCTCTTAAACAACAAACAGAACCAGAACCAGATTCCAAAATGCATATCTCAAAAACTGAGACACTCCGAGCTTTTCTAACCTTGTGCACACAAACACGAATATAAAGTCTGAAACCTCCTCTTAGGTCAAAAGGTTGATGATGATAACAGTGATTCAGGAGTTTTACATTTACCTATTTTCTGGCGCAATTAAATAATAAAAAGGAGTATTTTTAAGAATTTTGTGGTCTTAGAGTTTGAGCTCATGCATATCTGTATATTTGCCTGCTGTTTCCTCAACTGTATTTAGCTGTGTGTGCGTGCGTGTGTGTGTGTGTTAGAGAGAGAGTTAATTATGTGGAACACTAGAGCCTCACTAGCTTTGAAGAGGGGAGAACCAAGAGCCGTACATTATTGATGAGTGACACACATTGCCGACATAGTCACAAACACACACGCACATTCATCTGTACATGCGCAACCTCACAAGTGCCCACACTCGCACACACACAGACGCACACAAATACTATATATATTTGGCAGTGATCCTTCCTCCAGCCCTGGAGTATTTAACAGCGGTTGCTGACATACTTACAGTACCTGCTATACATTAGGCTTCCAACATCTCTCTCTCTCTGTGGTCCATATGGGACTGTCATTGGCCCTGTACGCTACATTATTTAGCAGACGGAGTATTTGATCCCGCAGTTAGAGCTGATCTCAGTCCATCATTAATGCTGAATTTGGCTGGAACCAGAGCACGCTTTCATTGCTGTATTACTCACACACACACACACACACGCACGTGTACACACACAGATTATGTCCTTATTATGATCTTCTATGTAAGAGTCCGTAAATTAATCATAACATGTTTATTTCCTCAGTCTAACTGTGCTGGTTTAGTTGTGGCAACAAAACAGATTTTCTTCTCCAGCGAATCTTCACAAATTCAAACCGGTGCTTCAGTTATATTTCTCGTAGTGTATCACTTTTGCTGCTTCTCCCTGCAGAGTGAACAGCTAAGATGGTTTCTTCAAATTTAACAGACTTGGGAGAAATGCAGAAATAAAATAATGAGAAAAACATCAAGACATTTTAACACCCATTTTCAGTCACTTTGATTTAGAGTGGTATAGCTGAGAGATATTTAAAACAAGGGTGTTTGATCAAGTTTTTTTTGCGTCTAACCCAAACCAAGCCTTTTAACAGTGAGTGTCTGGCCAAACTCCAGTCCGACTTATATGTAATTAAATGTTGTCTCTTATGCAATGAAATGCTTGCACATAGCCCAGCTGTGGTAATGCAGAACAACACTGCAACACAAGCAGACTGAGGTGGACAAATCACAACCAAAAAAAAGGGACTGTAAATTCTCATCCCTCTGCCTGCCCATCACCGGTCGACAGACAAAGTTAGTGAGTAGCTGGGGAACATCATGGAGCATTTAGCAGCATTTAGAAACCATTTCCTCAACATATTACTTTATAATGTGATAATATGTCAGTGTTGTGTTGACAGCAAGTGGCCAAAAAACAGTTAATACTGCTTTGGTGAGATCCTCTGGGTTTCTCACCAGAAACACAGCAGTTTCTTGTATAGTTTAACAATACTGTGGGATGATGCAGTTTGAATGATTTCAGCGTTGTTTGTAATAGTTCATGTTTTTTTCACTAGTTTGACCACCAGATGTTACGCTACCCAAAAGCTGCTGTGTTAATGAAGAAGGAGCCAGTCGCGGGTGTTATGTCATTGTACAAGCCCTGAACCTTGATAAATAATACTTTGAATCAGAGCTGTAGCAAGTTCAAAACATTTGTCATTGCAATGGGAGCATAACACTGTGCCATAGTTGCCAAGTGTATCCAACGTTGACCCAGGATCTATAAAAGGGAACTTATTTTAAAAGCTGTAACCTACAGTTCAGACTGATGAAATTTTAAGACCAGTGATTGGATATATCTTACTGAAATGCAGACATCATTTCTTATTGTCAAATAACCTGATATTTTCTAATGCAGCTGTAATGTGTTAATTCATCATGATAATTCAACCAAGTGAGTTTCATGTTCATCCAAACCTCAGAAATGCTCCAAAATGCTGATTTTGCCGAAAGTGACTTTTACTTCCAGGCGTCTGAAATAATTCCTGCCACTTCGCAAGTCCTGTTCTCCCTAAAAAGAATCAATCACACCCCAAAAATCTGCTGTTGCTGATGTAGTAATCTCACTTTTCATAATGTAGGTGCAAATGAAATGAGCTCAGAAGCAGTAAACACTCACTCTTTGTCATATTGGTCAGGACCGGTGTAGTTTTCTGCTCCAGTTCAATAGCTGCTTACCCAGTCAGCACAGACTGGGCACACATTGTTTTTTATGGAGGCATATTATTGTTTTATTGGGGTCAAGGGTCAAGCGCGTATGCTCTAGGCACTGGCTGCAAATCGATACTGTATAGAACAGCCCAAGGAGCACAAGTATTGATTAATGAATATGCGTAAATCTCATGTCACACCACATCTCTTTCTCAAACACACACACACATGAACATATAAAAATGATCACACATGTATGTATCCACATGCTGCACACACACACACGTGCCTGAGTCTGACATAAATACACAATCTACAGTAGCTCGTAGAGATGCTGTTAGTAGTGATATGTGTGTCCTCGTCTTTGTGCTTATGGACCATTTCCCAATTCATGTACAGACAGTTAGAGACTCAAGGGATCATACTGGAGCTGCTGACCTTTTTCCTCCAGTAGCCAGAGATCACTTACATCAACCCCGGCCTTCTTCTCTACCAACCTTTGGCTTTTGATGAAGTTGAAACCAAAAGATACTCACATTAGACCTCTAAACGCCTCAGCACTTACATTAAATATGACTTGAGTTTGTTACTTAGTGGCTTATTTCTCTGATAAATTAGCTTTAGCAGCTAATAAGACCATTGCTCTGTTATGTAATGCAGTGATGGAGCGTCCCTGCACAACACAAACACGAGATGATTTAAAGGTGCTCTGTGTCCCATCTTTAAACATCATTATACCATTAATAGTGATACCCTGGTGCAATTACTGTAAACAAATGAGGCCCCGGACTAGATGATTGGTAGTCTGTATCACGCTTCATCTTTCAGGGAAACGCATAACAGTTGCTCATGTTAACATTTGTTTTTCCACCAGGAAGAAAGTTCAGACACCAGCGAGGCCTCTTTCAGTGTGATACATTAGTGTTTTTGTCGGTATCAGTATTTCTCAAAATTGAAACAAGAGATGTAATGGAAGGTAAAGTCATAGAAATCAAAACACTCAACTGTCATCACACATAAATAGATATTTCAAGTGTGGCAGCTGGGGACTGTAGTTCATTTAAGCAACATGTTTATTCACCACTACACAAATAGCGCATTGCATTAGTTCAGGCCAGAGGACCAAAGTTGGGCTTGCATCACCCGATTGGCATCTGCTGCTTCTCTCCTTCTTCACCATCACTGGCTCATTCATCAGCTGCTTGGCTGACTAGTATTATCCAATCATTATCATACAGATGTATATGTCAACAGTTACATGGCAGTTTTCACTATTATTCTGCTGGAACCTCCACCATGTGTTTGTTAAATAAGTCTCCTGGAGTCTCTGCCGGTTTCCTGCCATTCTCATGGTGACGACAAGCAAACAGATAGTCCCATATATAACCCATCAGGAAAAGCCACAGTGTGTACTTTTGGTTTTCATAGAAAATTAAATAAACATGATAATGTGTAATTTGTGAGATTTACCACTGAAAGAGCCAGGCCTGCTGTTTCTCCCAGCCTTTATTTGAGCTAACTGTCTCCTAGCTCCAGTTTCATATTTTAACGGACAGATATTAGAGCGAAGTTGATCTTCTCATCTAACGTGAAAGTATACTCCCAAAATATCATTCCTGATTTGTTCTCTTTCTCCTCTTCAAAGGGCAGCCAGATTTTTTCACCAAAAACTTCCTTATATATCAATTAGCTGTAAATAGTCAATATGTTGAGACTTGTGACTGAACTCATGAAATCCACATTTCTAGTAAATGCTGTTGCTTCCTGTTGCAGAAAAGTTGATGTATATGGAAAGTAATTTTTAGCCATGCTATTTTTCTCTTTTCACCATTTATCCCTGTCGGAAACTCTAAATGCTTAAGCTCGCATTATAAAATCAGTAGTCTTACCCCTATATTATAGAGCAATCTCTCTTTGTATCCTAAAGTAATCCAGCAGGTTTATAACTTAACCCAACCCTGTGGTACACCATGTAGGATGCAGTGTAGATGCTAGTGGAGTCTTAATTAGTCAGGTTTCCATATAATTGTAGTGCAAATTTTAACCAAATCTGCAAAAGAAAATGCAAATTAATGTTTCCATCCACTACTGTTATGTGAATATTAGGAGTTGGTTCATAGAGTATTAGAGCTCATTTTCAGCCAGGTGCCATTAAACCACTGCAGAAGAAGAGATTATGTAATTAAAAGAGCACCAGTCAAACCTCAAATGATGGAAAACAATGTTGAAAATGTGATGGAAATATGACATTTGACATGTTTGTTTCCTGTATTAATGTGATGAAGGTTGCGGTCTTCACTCATCGGTCCAAACAGATCTGATGTGTTCGTCTGCTGCTATTTTGAGCATCTTTCAGGGGAACACAAATATATGTATCTGTAACTTAATGTGGCAATGATTTATTGATATTAAAATACAAGGCAGAGTTTCACATCTTGAGGGAAGCAAAGCAAAACAATTGATGTTGAAGTGAATTCCTGATATTGGCTGACACAGTCAACAGCAGGAGATAAAGAAAACTCACTTAGGCTTATATGATCCTTTAATCCTTTATCCTCAGCTGTAGCCTTTGCCCCATAGCAAGGACAAAATCCCTATCCTCTTCTCTACCTTTTCACTTTCTATCAACATGATGACATCGTGTGTGTGAGTGTGTGTGTGTCTGTGTGTAGCTACTGTATACTGCTCCTCTTGACTTATTGAAAAAGGAGACTGACTTCTGAAGGCCCTGTGGTGCGTCTGAAGTCCTCTAAGCTGCTGACCTCCTCACATCCAGTGCAGCTCGGTGGATGAGACGCCTTTGGACTCTCTCTCTCTCTTTACCCTTTTGTTTCAAAACCAGACTGAAGACTGAGCATTGTGGAGGGTATTTAATGCCCCTCGCTCTCTGTCTTTGTCTTTTGCTCTTTTTATCGCCTGCCTATCTCTCACTCTCTCTCGCTGTCACCCGTCTCACTAAACCAGGGTGACATGACCAGTCCTGGGTTGCTATGGTGACAGTCCCACTGGTATGGCGGCAGTGGTGATGGCAGCGTTCAACGGGGTCTGCGTATGTGCTCGCAAGTGCGTCTGTGTGTAGTTATGTGTGTTCATTTGCCTGTAAATGAGTGTATAGGTGTCTGTGCTTGTTTAGGTGTGTGTGTGTGTGTGTGTGTGTGTGTGTGTGTGTGTGTGTGTGTGTGCGTGTGCAGGCGTGTTGCGTTGCGGCCTCCTGCAGATGTTCTCTGGCCCCAGTGCCTCCTGCCAGCTGCTCCGCCCCCTGAACACACACACACACACTCCTCTTAATTAAGAGCCCTGTGCCATGGTGGGCGACTCAACGGGGGCACGATGGCACACACCACATACACACACGCAGAGACGCTCTCACACATGCACACCAGAAGTGCTCAATACACTGTGTCTATTAGCTGTTTCTTGTGTGTGAGTGTGTGGGGGGAGATGATCCTCTGGTGTTGCCCTTGAAGCCCTGTGGTCGCGATAGTGGTGGTGCTGGTAGGTAAACAAGCAGCTAATCAGGCCTGTGTGTTTAATCCACACAGTCCAGCAGGCACCACAGGCAGGGTTACCGACACTAACAGACTCTCTGTTGCTGTTTCTGTAGCGGGTGTAGAGAGGAGGAGGAAGGAGAGGGGGGAGGTGGGACAGGAGGGAGGTGGGACAGGAGGAAGAGGAGGAAGTGTAGGAGAAGCAGCCAGGATTTGGTTGGAGATGGGGGCAAGAGAAAAACGAAGGAGGAGGAGGTGAAGGTGGAACTGCCAAAATAGATGGAGGAAGGAGTGGGACTTTTGAGACACTTCATATCAGGAGGTTCTTTCCAGCCAGTGAGGAAGAGAAACAAGTTTGGAGAGACAGCGTCACATGAGCTGGTGTGTGGAGTGAGCAGCAAGTTTCAGTCTGAATGCCTGATTACACTTAGTCTTTCACTAAAAATTTCACTATTGCAGAAATGCACATTCTTTATAGAAAATGTTTTTGGGGACACTGTAGTAGCTACTCAAGTCTCACGATGTATCCACTATTACAGACGGACAAGATGAGTAGACACAGTAGAAGATAAAGTGACTTAAATTCACACTCATTCATCAAGTATTTTTTTATGCTGTATAAATTATTGCAAAAACTTGAAAAATTAAAACAAAAAAGTTTCAATCATGAAAATCTTTCCTTTAATCCCTGCACATCATCTCCGATGCATCATTTCACTTGCCCTGTCAAGCATCTAATTGTGATAATAATCAACTGAATTTTCTTTAATCTAAGAAATAATGGGATTGATAGTAAGGATGTTTAATAAATACAGGGCCGATAAATAGTGTCTTTCGATGTTTTAAATATCTCTTGAAGCGATCTTTTCACCAGTGCTGTACGACCTAAACATATCACACCTGCTGCTGCCGCCATGTGTGAGGTATCCATCGCGATCCTGTGAGTGTGCAGCAGAATATTTTAAACCCAATCTCTGTGTTTATGCCTTAGAACAAGAGATTGACATGTAAACAACATGAGCTGGCACTGAAGAAGAATAACATGGAACATACCTGACACGTGTTGGAAGCCTTTCCATTTCTGCCTGTGGACGTCTGTAAATCCATTCATTTGCTGCAGCCCAGCTGATGGAAACTCACCTATGATTTATATTACAGTTTTTGCAGCATTTTAAAAATGTGTTTAATATACTAATACTGAGTTTATATTTTAAAAAAGGTGGATAATGTGACCAAAGGGTTAAAGTAGAGTTTTGAATGTACACTATTCTTAAATTGATCCTCTACTTGTTTTCCTCATGTACAGTACGTTCTTCTATATTCTGCCCTTCTTCTTTAATGTTTGTCATACTCTCATCTCGATTTACTGTCACTTAGTCCTGCTCTTCATGGTCCTTATTATCTCTTTCTTTCTCATTTTTTCCCCCTATGGTCTCTTTTTAACCTCACCCTTCCCTCTAATTTCTCTGCTCCTTCTCCATCATCGTCTCCCCTTTCTCTCTCTCTCTCTCTCTCCCTCCCTCCCTCCCTCCTCTGCTCTGTCATCTCCCCTCCTCTTCCTCCTAACACACCCGGACAAGACAGAACACCGCGGATAGTTAATAATTCTCTAATTTCCGCTCTTCACGGCGCGTAGAAGGTGTCGCAGATAACCTGATTTATCAGACGGCTATTAGAATGTGAATCAGGGGTATTAAAGCAATGGACATTAACGCGCACATTGTTTAAACAACGCCACGGGACTAATGGATTTCAAAATGAATTTGTCAACACCGTTCTCCGTGAATATAATTAGTCAAATGAGAGCAAAGCAGTGCAGGAGACCAGAGGAGGAGTTTAGTTTAGTTGGAAGAAAAGGAAGTCACACACACAGACACTGCAAGCAGGAAGCTGTGATGGAGAAACATACACTGCTGCTGTGATGTGTGTCGAGCGATGCTGATGGAGACGAATGGGATTACCAGTGGATGTGTCAAATAGTGGGAGAAAATCGCCTCCCTTTTCCCCGAGGGCACTTCATTTTTTTTGAAAAATAAACAACTTATTAGGCATGCTGAATCTCACTGGGGCGGTGTCATTAAGTTCTGGGACTGACACTCAGTATTGTTGCCGGCGCTTTAATTTTTCAAGATACTCAGCATCGCGGTGAATGAATGGTTACAAGCAGGAAGCAGGAGAGAGGATGATAGTTTTCAGAGGAAGTCAGGACATTTATCTCTGGCACTTAAACACGTAATAAATGTAACACAGGGGCATCGTAGAAAGGAAATGGCCCATAGATTGCGAGTGAAGTAATAATTTCAAGACTTTGTTTTCACCCCTGTTAGTTTGGTAAATCTTCTGTCAGTAGGAAATCTTCAAGGATAAGACTGGTGAAATTCTTCATTTTTGTTATTGTCAACTTATCCCATGAAAATGAACTGATCCTGCTAACAAGTGTTTCCTGAAGCCAGTGATGTATCTTATTTGAGCTTGTTGTAACAGCAAGACTGAAAAAAAGATGAATCTCTATATTTGTGAGCTCTTTATGTCCTCAGTTGGAAATAGTGGGCTTCGGCCTGAGAGCTGGCCGTTGGAAAATAAAAAATATAGAATAATAGCAGCCTTAACCCTTTAAAAACTGTTTTAACATGAAATTTGCACAGGAACTCATTTTCTCACTCTCGCGGTTTCAAGAGATCCGTCAAGATTCCTGCCTCCACCCCAACAGAATGAAGGTGAGGGGATTTTGTTAAGGGCTCTCACAGCATTTAAAATTTGGAAAACATGAGAACTCAGTTGGTATTCAGTCTCAGTTTTTGAGGACAGTCCACATACATTGCTGGGAACAGTTTACATTGGGACTATTATTCAGGAAGAAAAGTTGATTTTTTTTAAAGCTTTGAGACCAACAATTGAAATTTCATTCACCTTTGTTGTGTTGGGGTGGAGGCAGAAATCTCAGCTACATCAAAACCTTGACAAATCAAACCAAAACAAACTAGGGGTAAGTGAGAAAATATGTTTGTCATTTGGGGGAACCGACCCTTTAAACTGTAGCAACTTGATTCCAAATCTCCAAATCTAAAGTGCACGTCTGCAGAGTCAAGAGATGAATCCATCCATCACAGTTCCAGTGTCCCCAGGAAGTGTTTCAGAAGCAGAGCATCATAGCAGTCACATGTCCAATATAGTCTCCAGTTGTTTGCCAACATTTTTTGTCCCGCAGAATATTGAATTACAGCCTTTTTAAAATGTGGTAGCATGATTTGTGCTTGCACTTGGTTTAATTGCTGTACATGAAACACTAGAAATAGTTGTTGAGACAGAATCAGTAACAGATGAAATACATGATCAGATATAAATCTTAAGTCAATTGCCAATATAGGCCTTAATTTATATGCACAAGTTAATCTCACGTTCCCAAGCCACATCCAGTGGACAGTGCTGAACAACTCATTCTCATCAGCCTTCATGTTTTCTTTTCACTGTTGAAACTCTTTGCATACATCATAAAATGACTGATCATCAGTCTGTACTGATTCAGGAGTTGACGTGTCTTCTTTGCCACACTGTCTCTACTGTATGGCTAAAGTCATGTTTCAGTCATTTGCGTCGCCGGTGCCAGAATGTTTAGCCTCACAGATCAGTCTTGCTTCACTTTCTTGCGATGGCTCCAGTGTATGTCTACCCTCCTGGATCACTTTCTGCGTACGTGGGCGTGTGACGCTGTACAGATTTGTACTTGTGTTGAATAACGAGAAATTTCAAGCGATGCCCACTGACTGACAGAAAATCTTTAACTCGCAGGTAAAAATTTTGATTATGAAATTCAGAAGCGATAACAGTAATGTAACAGCTGAAAGCGCGCTGAAACCCACGCACCGTGGAAAAACAAAGCCATTTCTCTAAAGTGGCGATGTCCATTGAAGGAAACGTTTCAGACCTGCAATGAACTCCAATGCACACACGCACACACGCACACGCTTCCTCTGCCACCTCCAGCTTCGTGTCTGGGTCCACCGCAGGAGGAGAGCTGGCCGCTGGGCAGATAGGGCAGCGGGGTGTGGTGAGGGGGCGGCGAATGCGTGCCGCTTGAATACTAATGTCCCACTTTAGAAGTCAACCTCTTCTCCATCCCCACATCCCCTCTGCTCTGTCCCTGTCTCTCCTGCATCTTTTTCTTACTGTCATATCTCTTCTCTCATTTCTCTCATCTTTTTTTTTCTCACCTCCCCCACTACTCCAAACAGTCCTTTTCTCCCTCTCTCTCCTTCCTCCAACTTGTCTTGTCTGTCTTCTCACTCCTGTCCTCTTCTTCTTTCTTCCCTGTGCCAGGCTTTCCATCACCCACGCTCCCTCTACATCCTTCCAACTCAGTCCTTCCACTCTGTATCACTCATCAAACTCTGTCTTCTCCCCAAGATCTCTCTCTTTGCCATTCACTTTTTAAACCCACACACACACACACACACACACACATCCTTGACAAAGCCAGCTAATTACAGGCAAGTGTCCACTCCAGCCCTTCTTAAATACCGAGCTGATTAATGAGACGGAGGTGTAGGGCCAGGAAGTCTCACCCTCGGCGGGTGGTGATACACACCCCTGTCTCTCTGCAGCTCTCTCTCTCTCACACACACACACCTTTCTTTTCATTTTTCACACTTGCAAACACAAATTATCAGCCATGCACAGCTTCATTACAGAAATATACGGTATAATTTTTTATAGTTTACCGTTCCTTCTGTTCCACCTGTCTGTAGCAGAGGCAGCCTGTTGACTTTTACAATTTTTTTGTACAGTAACTCCTGCAGAGGAGAGCTAAGTGACGAGAGCCAGCAGGGGGGCCCCAGGTGTAGCGGGGGCCTCTTCTGAAGTGATGTAGGCTCATTTTCTCAGCGGCGGCTCAGGCACGACTCACCATCGGCTCAAAATGGCCTCCGACACATCTCTGTGTCTGATTTGTGTGTGTGTTTGACCCTGAGGACCGGCGTGAATGCTGCCGGAGCAAGGAGATAGAGTGCAGCTGCTGCCGCTGAATGCTGACACACATGCAGAGCGGCAAACGCGCGCGCACACACACACACACACACACCTGCACAATCACAATCTAGACTGGGTCAGCCAGGTTCAAAGCATTTGTATTCATGGAAGGTTTTGCATTGGCTCCACCACCTACAGTGTTTCATCTAACTGTGGGACGTGGCTTTCTACTTTCACACTCAGAAGACCTTGGACTGTGTTCGAGTGTGTTTATGGCTGTATTTATGGCAGTATGGTGCTACCTGGTGAATGCACCTGACTGAATGCATTTTCCACTCAGATCATCCTTGTAAATACTTGAAGGTGCAGTGTTTTGATGCTCAAATTGACCCTTGCGACACATGATCTCCAAGCATACACGTGCTCATGCTGTGCACATGCCCATCCTGATCAAAATACACATCTGTGCACGGCAGAGAAGCATTCACGAGGTTGGTAGAGATGTCATATAACAACTACAGACCCACATCAAATGTACCCTTTGTATGAAATATAATTGAGAAATTGTCTATCTACAACTTTTATCAATTTAAATAACTGTTAATAACTAATAACTGCAAATTTCTTCCAAGTAGGTCAACATGACCTTTGGAGTACTACAAGGGACAATACTTTGCCCCCTTTTGTTCAGCCTATATATGCTGCCTGAAAGCTAGATTGTTCAAATCAGTAATGTTAATTGCTTATGCAGACAATACTTAAATCTACTTTTCTCCTTCACAAGAGGACTATGGTCTCAATGACACACTGTATCAGTTCAATTAGCAAATCAATGACTGGATGTGCAAAAATGATACCTTGCTAAATAAAGACAAAGTATTGCTAGAGATAGGGGGTTAATGTCCAAACAAGCTCTTGAAAAGTTACCTATGCATTTATCTAAAGCAAGTTATATTATTGTAATACTTTTTCTCAGGTCTACTGAAATAAGTTCTTATGTAACTACAACTTGTCCAGAATGCAGCTGCCAGAATTCTGACCAAACCAAAGAAATACGAAAGTGTTGTCAGCATTTTTTCTAGATCACAGAGGTCTTGTGATTCTGGTGTTTCCTCTGTTTGTCTCGGTCATGGCAAGACACAGGGAAGCTGCATATTTTTCACTGTGCTCCACATTGAACTTTGATTTGACCATGTTCAAAACTAAACTTAAAATCTACCTTTTCTCTGTTGCCTATAATTTCACTTTTGTCCCTGCTTTGGTTTTTCAATTTACATTTAGCCATCCTTCCCTTCCGTTTGTCACATCTCCATTCTTTCTTCCTCCCCCAATGCTTTGCTTACGTGTTACTTCCTTCCCTCCTGAGCAGCTTGACGTCAATTCCCAAAGACGTCTCAATCACAAACGGAAGAGTGATGGTGTCACCTTTAAACGCTGACATGACTCTGTGTAATTGTCATCATGTTAGGGTCTGACACATGCACACACAGAAGCACAAGAACATGCATGAATGCACACTAAGGTGTCTTTCTTATAATTCAGATGAAACAAAGATTAACTCTTAATATAGCCAGCTCCTGCTTGCCTCCTGCAGACAAGCAATTCTTTTCACATAACCACGGGCACACATAGCTTTTAAGTCAAGCACTCAGGTGAGAACTAGGATAGGGCGTTTGGCACTCACCCCATACATAGCCTGGTCTTAATAAGCATTTTCCTGCTTGCTTTAAATGCATCCATTTTCTTACAGTGGAGTCTCTGTCAAGTTACAAGGTGGCCTAATATTTGTAAAGAATGGTGCACATCATTGTGTTGCCAAAATAGTGAAGGTCTTGTATTTCGTGAAGACAAGTTGAAGAATCAAAAACTAAAAGATGATCACATGATTTTAGGGAGTCATATGTGATTTCAGACTCTTCAGTTAAACCCCTAAATTTGTCTTGTGTGTGGCCCGACCATCAAGCGAAAGTGTGAACTGTCCAGTGGCCACTGTGGGTTCATGTTTATGTTCTCCAGTGGTCAACTTCTCCTTCTGAAACCTATTGGATGTGGTCTTAAAATGTTGTCCAGCATGTTGTATGTTGGCCAGAACATACTCGATGCTAGATTCTAGATATGCTGCAGGTCACTGCTATCACTCATAGCCAGTTGCATTTGAATGGCTGGCAAAAGTCTTGATGTCTTTCATGCTTCTATGCAGACCATCTGGTATTGTACAACTTCCTCAGATTCAAAAACCAGCCACCAGTTGCTGCAGTTTTGGTAAAATACTCGTTGTGCATACCAGCCTTGACAGCAGCATTGTCTCTGTACATGGAGACCACTTTGTCATCCAGCCATTAAAGGCTGCATCATGGAGGAACGTCACATGCCCATTTGTTATGGCCTGTGGAGCTCTTTTAGGAATTCAATGAATCCCAACAAGTCTTAGGTAAACTCTGCATTGTTGGATGCAGACACAATTATTACAGAAGATGGTTGGACTTGCTTAGATTGCTGTTCACTGAAATATGTACTGGGAAACATTAAAGAGTTGGTTCTTCAAAATCACAAAAAATATTTCCTCATTTACTCTTAGTTGCATCTAATCATTCAGTGATTCAGATAGTAAAAAAAATATGTTTTTTTTTTTTAGTAATTCAGGTGAGTTAATCTTTTAAAATGATCTTGACTCCAATGGCACCTTGTTAAGGTGTAAGGTTTTTTTTTTGTGAATTCTATGACTCAAACTGTGGGGAACTTGATAGCTTGACAGTGTTGAAGACACCACTGTATTGTAAAATTGTGTGTGTGTGTAAGTTTCCTTTTGAAAATGATTGGTCATTTATGGACCATGTGTACAGTATTATTTAGGGCAAATGCAGTTTTTCTGAGCCATTATAGTTTGCTTTTTGACAACGGATGTTTTGGTGACTAGTGGTTTGCACATAAAGGCGTAAATACATCATAGTAGCATCATAGAGAACTGGAGCTTAGAGCTTATTCTCACTTGAAAAAGACAAATATTGGAGCAAAAGTAAAGAAGTTGGAAGAGAGGATCTGGGAGAGTTTCCTGATTTCACTGATGATTAAGTTGGGAGATTAAAAAGAAAAACAGATCAGCACGAGGGGGGATTTGGAAAAGATATCTGACATTTCATAACTCTTTAATGAATCACTTGAATTCCATATGAAGACATCATGTTGGCCCATAGTGCAGTATCACTGAACACACATCAAACTTTAAATCAGAGTATGCAAAACCTACTCAGCATCCTCACTTGGCCTCGCGTTCAGTGTGGAAATCCAGCTTGGCTCAAGGCAAGGAGGAAAGTTGGCCAGAGAGCCTTTTCTCTTGTTCCCTTGAGAATAAGAAATCTAGAAATCTATAAAAACCTCAACTTTTTTGATTGTTGAAAACGCTCAGCATCAGCTGGTACTACATTTTGTACCCATTTCTGACCAAACCACAGTTGCTATGAACACAAAATGCACTCGTTTGACAAAAAAAGTATCTTAACTCTGAACTGCATCTCAGTTTAATTTTTGCTTTTTATAACTGGTTGTAAGTTCAAGGACAGATGCAGTCATTCACAAGATATGCATTTGCAAAATTTGTGCAATAGTAGTTTAAAAAAAAAAAAATACCTGGGACGCACTTCACTGTCTCTGAGGCCCAGAGTTTGATTCCCTTGCAGCTTTTGGTCCATTCCAATGAACACAATTGGTTGTTTTTATGGGTTGGCTGTTCGCAAGATTCTTGTCTTGTTTTGAGGTAAAGCTCATCGGTGACAGGTGAAAAGCAGCAGCTGGTGACACCATTTGTCATGGAGGTAGCACATGGCTGTCTACACTATTGACTGTATATAAAGATGGATGACACGACACTCCCCAAAAGCAAAGCCTGAACATCTGGATCAGCCTCTGGTGGTTGCCTTCTGTATAAGTCACAAACCCCGCCCCCTCTGTGTTAGTGGATGGGCCAAACAAACAAACAATGAAAAATCACATCAAATACATTTTTCACAAAAATGGTGTGTGTCATTTTAGGTAGCTCTTGTCACGCTGATGTATCTTCAAGTGTTCGGCGTGTGTCTTGATTGACAGGTGTGATTGACTCTCAATTCAGTTGGGCGGGTGTATGAGTGGGACCTCGATACTGTGGCTCCATCCCCCGATCACCTCACCAATGGGGATATTTTGGCTTCACTTTTGTACAGTGGGAGGAAGTGGAGACATGTCCATCTTTATATACAGCCTATGGTCAGCGCCCCCTCCCACACTGTCTACACCAACAGTGCACAGGGAATTTGGCCTTCCAAATCGGGAAAGAACAGGGTGAAAATACAGAGAGAAAAATAGTATTTAAAACAAATTGCCTGTAAAGTGCAAAACAAAAACCAACCAACCAGCAAAGGAGGAAGTGTGTCTGGGGCAAGACAGTGGTGGATGAGGAGAGAATAAAGCATCAGAGGTTACGTAGCAGGTTGACCCGGCGTGGCATGGCGCAGCATGGCACAGCGTGGCAGACTCCAATGAGGCTTCACCCTCCCAGGGCTCCATCCCGCCTGAGCTCAACACAATCAGGCCTCAACGGCAAAAACCCGACCGGTTACCATGACAACCCGGAGTCACTGCCTGCATGGGACAAAGGCTGGCAGGTCCCGTGTGTGTGTGTGTGTGTGTGTGTGTTATTGAGAGAGAGAGAGAGAGAGTGAGTGATGTGTGGCAGAGCAGGCGCGGCCCTCCTGGGGCCCTCATTCGTTTGTCTCTCGCTGAGACCACAGGAGCCCTGATGCAGCAGAGATGGAGGAGGAGGAGGAGGTGGCGGTGTTGGTTGGGGTGAAGAGAGGGGGAGGACAGGGAGGGGGCAAGTGAAAGAAAGGCGACTGATGTGGAACGAGAGGATGGTAAAAAGATGCAGGAAAAGCTGAAGAAAGGAATGAGAAATAGAAAAAAAATGGCTAAATGAATGCATTGAAATTTGAGGGAGTAGAGATTTATTCTGCTCCCATTTGCTCATTCACTCATCCATCAGTCATGTGCGGCACCTCATACGGCAAAGCTTGGATCTTGACACAACTTGCTGTAAAAACTGACTTCACTGTTACATTTTGGCAAATTAATTACACCAATTAGCAGGGTACTCAAAATTCAAAGTTTTAATAACCTGTCTACCACACTGTAAGTTCAAATGACTTGAAACAGCTCCTACTTGGCTCCACAGAACATAATGAAACAATGAGTGCACTTAGGCCTGGTCTGATTTTACTGCACCAAAACATCAAATATGAGGAATTGTCTTTCTCACTTCTTTGTCTAGAGCATCAAATGTCTCTTGTTTCCTTCTAGTATTAACTATCATAGTTGACTAATCTATAACATTTTCTCTTTGTGTGTGTGTGTTTTCAGGTGTCGATCACACAAACAAGGATCTGAAGAAAAACTTTGTAAGTAAACTTAAAATGGGATTTTTAAAGAATAACTGATCCACAAAATCGCATTTAAGTTGTGCAATAAAATGTTATCATTCTAGTTCTCTCATACACTCAGGGATGGGTATGCAGTGGACTTTCTAATTGTGTTATAGGTGAGGTTATAGTTTTCCATCAGTGCATATTTTCATTAGACTAAAATCTGTGTATTGACTTTCTCTTAAACTGCCCGACTTCTCTATAATTGAGACCTGAGACAATAAAAGTTTCATATAGTGATGAAGCTGTTTTATTCTGTTTGGCTGGTGTTACACGGGATAGCCATAAAGCATATGTGGAGTGGCAGTGCTATTTGCTTGTGCCTTGTCATATATAATCCTATAGGCAGTTTGAAGCACGCAGGCCAACTTGTACTTTGTCAGAGCAGATTGTCTGGCATGGATAAGCCTGGCTGGAGAGAGAGAGATACATAATTGCTCTCGTACCATTTGCTGCCAAGACATCCTCCTCCTGTTATGCCTATATACACTGGCAAACAAGTCATTCAAACATGTTCACTTTTATGAGGCGCGCATAAACCGCACAGAGACACACAGAGACGCGGTCGCAGGCGTCTCATCGGCGACAGTGATTGCCGTCAGTCAGAAGAAATATGTTGACAAGCTAATTCAAGTGGCAGTATCAAGAGTTTTTCCCGGGATTCCTTCATTTCCTGTCATGTCGCTCTGATGTTTTGTTGCTGAGAGTTACATTATGTTACACTGCGCTCCATTTGTTTTCTGTCTGGATTGCAGGAAGCCCTCGCGAGTTTTGACCTGCGTGCTTCACACGGTCTGTCTCACGATCCCATGCCTGTCAGAGACGAGGAGAATAGGTAATGACTGTTGTCCTGTGTTTCTGTTCTTGGGAGAGTCAATAAATTGACCAATTTATTTAGCCTTTAAAACCAGGAAACACAGAGAGGAAGTGTATGAAATGGATTAAACAGTGCATTTATCTGCTCTAACCTAAGCTGCAAATGTTTGCACGTGCAGATTTGATGGGGTTACATGCTAAAGGCCCTATTCCTGATAGCACATCCACCGTGTAGTACTTCCACAGCGTGTGGAATCTGAGTGACTATCTAGGCTCATGTGAGCGGCTCCATTCTGCTCTTTATTGGATTTGGGGTAGCTTACATTATTCCAGCGACCCCAGCCAACGTTGCACAAGATAGCATCACATGGGTTAGTTCTCATCCTTAAAACCTTTTCTCTTGTAACATTAAAAGTGAAACATAGTATTTGAAAATACTAAAAAAAACATAAGTTTAACCTCTGTCTTGCTTGTCCAAGTTTATAAGCCAGGCAGATGTGAGAATGAAAAAATGTACGTAAGAATGAAATAAGGAAGAGTGTAACAACTCTTATTATGTTTCTTTATTTCCTGTTTCCTGTGAGGTTGCTGATTTTTTTTTTGCCTCCCTGTGACATGTTCACGCTCAATCTTTTATCATAATATCATGTATGTAGCCATCAAGTATATTTAAGAGTCCTTTGACAGGGTTCTCATTTTGAAATGAGTCAGCTGGTAACGTTAAAAAGCGTTTGATGTATGATGATGGATCTAGAAATAAAAAGTCTGCTTTTGTCTACCTCCATCTGAAACCAAATAAATTATGAATGATTTCCGGTGGTAAATCTGCCACCATTATCTTTGTAGACTAATTCTTGTGCTGTGTGTGAACGGAAAGCTTAACAGGCTTAGCAATAGTAAATAATGGGATTGGCTTAGTGAACGGTCAATTAGTTAGACCACTGAAGGATATTGCACTCACAATGTAATATCACAAAATTATACCAGAGTAAATATGTTAAACAGATTTAGAAAATATTGTAAATACAGTTGCATACGTGAGGTGTGAAGCTCAGAAATCTAACAGTGTTTTCAGGGCTGCGTGTGAACAGGAAATGAGCTGCTGCTTGTTTTGAGCTGCAGTTTGCAGCATCTTGGTGTTTGTCTGCACCTCAGATCTGGATGTACTTTATGTGATTGTCTGTCCAGGCTTAATTTGGGGTGTGCTCAGGTCAACACATCCAAAAAAATTATGAAAGCTCACATCTCTGCATATTCGCTCTCAGTGTGTGGCTAACGTCTTACCCCCCCCGTTTCAGTCACGGTACCCGATGTGCAGGGGAAGTTGCCATGGAGGCCAACAACTCCTACTGCGGTGTGGGCATCGCCTTCAATGCCAGGATCGGAGGTGAGGAAAACAATGCAGCCTTATCAAGACAGTGGGAGGCAGTGCATTGTGGGTGGACTGCAGTGGCCAAGACTATGACATGGCATTTTGAAAAACACTTGCAGCAGGCCTTTCTTATGAAGTAGACACTATTGTGTGATCATGCAAAAAAAAAAACAATAAAATAAAATCACTCATTTCCATTTGGAGTATACTATAAACCAACTAACATTTGTTTGTGTGGTTTTCTGCATTGATGCAAAAGACTTTTGTTTGTAAAGTAAAGAGGCACATTTTTGACTGATGTAGGAAATAAAATGAGGTTTGTGACAGGATTCTTTGAAGCCAGCCTTATTTAACTTACCCCAGAAAACAATTGAACAAAATGCATGAAATGAATTCAAAAATTAATAATTCAAACTCACATCATTGGCCCACATTCTGCAGCCATTAGCAGTCCAAAAAACAAAAGTGATCAAGTCCAGCGCAGCAATTTGTTTCATGTTGAATCATTTTTGATAGGAAAAACCACGTTTTACAACTTGGTATGACATTGCAAATTATCCTAAATCAAAGTAGCAGTGCCGTATTCGGTTTGGATGGAAATTAAAATTGTATGGTTTGTTGGTTGTGAGCATACACGATCCAAAATTTGGCAAAAAATGATAGAAAATATTTGTTGTTTTATTTGTCTGTAGTCTTGCTCCCAGTCTCACTGTGGTGCCAACCTATAGCTGAAAGTGGACTCTATAAAATTAGAGGTTTCATATGTCATATGTATCTAACACTGTTATGTTCTACTGACTTTATGAACAGTGGTATCGGGTAAAGTCATCTGTAACCACTAGGATGTTGGCCACTTCCCTTGAATCTGGAATGTAGAGGCCGGTTGCTGGTCATTTGTTTAAAGGCCACGTCTTTAGGGCAGTACACCTACTACAGTTTTTGATGTACTGAGAGATGTCAGCAACCATTTTTGGCAAGTAAAATCTGTCCATCAACAGCTCAACGGTGGTATATCTTATTCACCAAAATATGGAAAATCAAGGGTTTGGGAACAAAATAAGCTCGGAAGATGTGTTGTCAAATGTTTGCTTGCAAGTCTTTAAGATGGATTTTTGGTTTCAGTTCAGAAAAATGTAAAATATATAGAAAAAGACTGTGAGCATTTAATTCATAGATAGTCACATGCAGATATTGTGCATTTCATGTGTATGTGCTGCATGGCTTTGGGCCTGTGTGAATGCAACAGACTACACGGTGACTGGCTGCTATTGAGCCGTGCTGACCCTATTTAACAGCTCATTTTTTAGTGGGAGATTCAGTAATGGCTTTTTTAGTGTTGGTTGTAACGCGGGCGAGGGATGACTGAACAGAATACACAAGATAGCCCACTTTCTGTTGTGCAAAACAGAGATTTTTATAGGATACACTAAGAGCGCTATAAACCACAAGTTAATGAGGAGTACATGATGCTTGAGTAAGAAAATTTCCCACAGCCCTCAGATCTGAGCGCCTCAAAACCTATTTCATACAGTGGTGTCATCAGCAGGAAACACTGAGTATGAAAAGAGGAATCCCTCAGTTGAACTCTGACCTTTGAACTCTGTGATCTTTAGCCCTTGACCCTCCCTCATTTGTCAGAGGCTGAAGAGAGCCTCCTGCAGAATTGACAGAAAGAGAAAAAAAACAGTTCAGGAGACGAGACCAGGAATCTCTTTCCACAGTTAGCCTTGGTTTCACCTTGCTGAGTCCATTTTATCCCGACTCATAAACAGAGCCTGGTGCACAGGAGATGAAGGGGCAAGACCCAAATTAAAGATGCATGTCGAACTACTGGGTGCTGCTGAGACCTTTGCTCGCTGTCTGACAATGAGGATTGACTGAGCTTTACCTCTCTGTGTGCTTCTGTTTGGGAAATTTACTTGAAATTCTCTGTGAATTTATGTTGCTCTGTTAGATTTGATGTTGTTTGGCAAGTATACACAAAGCCTGTGTGATGAATCCACAGAAAGAAGCCTGATGATGTTTGTCACAAAACTTGTCTTTTCAATTGAAATACATTTTTGATGCACTGCAAAATGGATGGATGCAAGTGGATTATATAAGGCAAGTAGTAAAAGAGATTTTTATATACAGTTACCAGACAAACTCATGTTTCAAACCTTCAGCAGAAACTCAAAATTGATTTTCATCTGAAAAGTCTCCTCAATTCCTCAATGTATTCTCTTTAGAAAAAGGAATTTTGAGCTGGACATTACACAGACATGGATATTTTTTTAAAGTGTAAAGAGAAAGAATATCTGATGGGGAGTAAGACAATTTATGGGAGGTGCCAAACTGAACATTGTTAATCATGGCCACTTGTCTGCAGTGCTGCAGTTCTGAAATGTCTAGTATTCAAGAGAGCAACAGTACGGCTTAGGTGTTATTTCACTTTTATTTCTATTGAATTTTGCCAGGGTGTGCATGTGTGCTATCTACCATTAGCACCTAATTATCCAGGTTAAGCAGTCTCAAAGTGGCTATAATCAATATTTTTATTATTTATAATGGATTGCATGACTAGTTGTATGTGAAAGGAGTGACTTGTAGTAACAAATCCACAGAGAATTGTCACCACAACCTGAAATTCCCCTCAGCTCCTCTGAGCTTTATTGCATCTTTTAGCTTATTGTTTTGGCTCCCTGGCGCAGGTACCACATCTGCTCGGGGTCCTGCATTTACAGATGATCTAATGACACAACACAACATGATTGACTGCACATCGGAAAGTGTACGGATGTTCACGCTGCAGATTACCAAACCTAAAGCAATCCAAATTTTCATGGTTGTTTTTATAGAGAAGGAGATTACGTTGAATAAAATGGAAATGCATTTTGCACATGCATGAAATTTTCCTCAGGAGGTTCAAGGAAGGATTTAGTGTCATTTTCTCCACATACAATAGTGAGCATAGAAAGGAATTATGTTCCTCCAGTGGAACCTTCCTATGGTAAATAAAACAATAACAAAAAAAGCAGTATTAAGTTGAGTAAAGTGAACAGTGCTGTTACACACACACCGGGGGCAAGTGAGTGTGTCCTGGTAAAACCTGCTGCAGCCTGAACCTCTGCCTCTTGTTGTTACAATTCTTCAGCAGTGGACTGACAAAATATGACATAATGTGAATTAATCCATAATGTATATTTTGTGCCCGCTGCTTATTGTGATGTTAGTTTGGCTGCCATTCTCAACTTTGATAGCACACTAAGTTAGAGTGACGCCCTCTAGGCTCCCTGGAGGTGCATAGGACAAAATACTTACCTCAGCTTTTCCTCACTAAAGTCATCCACTGATGTCAGATATAACATTGCATGGCAGTCATATTGCAAGTATTGCGAGCAGTATTGCAACCGCAATGTATTGTAGGGTTATCTGAAAATAATGCAATGATCATTTGCAAGGTTCCTTTAACCACATAGTTGCTTTATTAGCTGTTTAAGCTCCTCAAGCAAGAAAGTTGGTTTATTTATCATGTTGTATTGTACGTTTGTCATTGATAGTCTTAAAAGAATATGAATGTTATTTTTAGTATCATGTTATTGCTGTCATCAGGGGTGTATTTTTTTCTATTTCAATTTTTTCAGAATTTGTGATGTGCATTGAACAGTTACATTTCTAAAATGTGTGGACTGTCTTTAACATACGTGCACACACTAATTTGCGCTGCATTAGTAAATGATTAAGTGTTCCGATTATATGTCTATAAGGGTGGAGCTTAAAGCCAACATTTGCTGAGCTAAAATCAGGTCACACTACTGAGAAGAAGCTAAAGGTAGAAAATACTGTGCAGTTTTATGTCATAGTTGATCGTTGCAGGGTTACTGATATCACTTTCGTGTACATTCTCACAAAATGACTTAGTCTAAGTTAACCTCTGACATTTTCATTTTAACAACCAGCAAAGGAGCAAATGCAGAGAAATAAGAATATAGCAAGAGCAGACAGCGAGACAGACAGTGATGGAATCAATACAGAGACATAAAACAGTGATGTAGCAAAGGAGCAGACACAGAAACAGACATTGAGGAAACTAGAGGAAACAGACAGAAAAAGTAGTGACACAAGAAACAGAGTAAAAAGACATCAGGAGCAGGTTCTGCTATAGGCCAGCTGCTCTGTATGCTTACAATGTGTTTGTGATGCATTTGCACCCCAAGTATTATGTCATAGCTCTTTTACTAGTTTTTGTAGATGGGGTATTACATTAACTTTTACAACATGAACACAGTGCTTATGTCTGGTTTAAAGCAGCACCAGCATGCAAAATGCTTATTTTTGAAAACTGTCAATTTTTGTTTTGCCTTCCTCCGAACTCTCTGTGACCTTTTCAATCCGTCCAGGTATCCGCTTGTTGGACGGCTCTGTCACTGATGCCATGGAGGCCACAGCTCTGACCTTCAACATCCACTTCATCGACATCTACGTCTGCAGTTGGGGCCCACGGGACGACGGGGCCGAGATGGACGGGCCGGACAGCCTGACAGTGCAAGCCCTTCGGCTAGGAACTCACAAGGCACGGCTTTCATCTCCAAGTTCACACTGCTGTCTGTCAGATGGAACGCGGACTTCCACACTGTCAGTGCAGCTGAGATCGGAAGGACAAAATTTTGAGGGTTGGGATGATAGAGATGGATTTATTACATGTTTATTTGCAAAATTACTGTCCTTACCAAGTGTTTCACATTAGAGGGGGATTTAGAAATATTGAAAGTTGGTCCAAATGAAACTTGGCTATACATCTATGTCACCTTAAGTTATCTTTCCACCAGTCTATAGGTGTACTTTCCAATTACAAAAGCTTATTTGGACGTTTAGAGATACAGTTCCATAATTCTTTCCAAGTAATAGACAGATTGTGGAGCGGGCCTACTGGACATAGGCCCAGGGTTCAAAGGGCATCAAAGACCCACCCCACCCCCCATTACCTTTTATGCTTGTCTAAAATGACAGTTATCATAATTTCTCAATTGAAAGAGCAATCAAGATTAAAGATGAAAAAACAACAACTATAAGTATATTATACTAAATGAAATATTTCCACTGTAAGAGAAACTCCCACCTCACAGCTGTCTTTTAATATTATATATTAATATATATGCATATATTAGTACATAGTAATTTTTATATTACATGTCAGAGTGTCAGTTTGGGACGAAAGTTATGCATAAAACAAATGCAAACCACTTAGGGTTTCCATATTTAAAGTGTATTCCAAATGTTACCCCTGACATTTCTGCACTTTTTGTTTATGACTTTGTTGATTTAGTTCACCTTAGTTTGATCTTTGTAATCTGTGTTTGTGATTTTATAGAAATATAAAATAGTCATGCTCCACATTTTGCCATCCATATGGTGCTGACATTAACAGGGTTCAGCCTATTAAAACAAGTAAAACCAGATTTTACATTGATATTTTCCAAAATATTTCATATTTGCTTGATAGAATGATGATTGACAAAAGTTTTCATCATTGCAAATTATCACCATTAACTGACTCTAATGCTTAACAACTTACCCAATATAATTGTAAATTTCCCCGTTGTGGGACTAATAAAGGAATATCTTGTCTTGTCTTATCTTAATATGGGGTGTTTTAAGATTGTTTTAAAAATTCTCTCTCTCTACACTAAGGGATTTTTCCATCTTATCTTTCAGCCCTGTGTGAATATATACAGTGTGATATATTTTTTCCTATGTGATATTTAAAATGCTCTGCTGACCGCTAGATGGAAACATTCTTTATGGAATCCACTTTTCACTTGTTCTTCCACTTTGACGTGCCTCTGTTTGTGCTGTCAGGGCCGAGGTGGGAAGGGCAGCATCTTTGTGTGGGCGGCAGGTAATGGTGGAATGCAGCGTGACCACTGCGGCGCAGACGGTTATGTTAACTCCATCTACAACATCGCCATTGGCGCTGTCTCTCAAACAGGGAAGCCCGCCTACTTCGGCGAGCCCTGCCCCGGTGTGATGGCCGTCACTCTGACAGGGGCCGGCGTGGGAGGCTCACTACCACTGGTTACTGTGCGTGTACCACCTAACACATCTAACAACAGTGTTTATCATTAATGAGGTCGTATATGTGTGTGTGCCAGCAGCCCTGCTCTTTGGCTCCTGTGAGCTGCGAGAAGCCTGTTAAAGAGCAGCCACTGGTGTGATATTTATAGAGGCCTGCCAAATGACCTAGGTGACTGCTGGGCACACACACACACACACACACACACACACAGGCAGACACACAGAAGCAAACGAGTGTTAATTGGAGGTAAAGCGTGGCTGTAGTGGCTGAGAAAGGGAGAGGAAGAAGCTGAGGTGTTGATGGCGGAGGTAGCAGTGGAAAGCCAGAAGAAACAGTGCCAACTCCAGGGCTACAGAAACAGAACCACCAATTTTATCAGTGTGATATCACCTTTGTCTGCCGGGTTGCCTGCCCTTTTCCACCTCGCATTACGAGGAGGTCAGACTAGACACACGTCAGTTTTTTAATTATCATTACTGTAAAACAGTTTTGAAGTGTTCTAATGGTATAAAAAACTGCTCCTGGCACAGTAGCTGCCACAGTGTGGGAACTCGACTGGCCTCATTTGTTGTAAAGCTGCATTCTTCTCCCAAAGCCTCCCACAGAAATCCGTCTTAGGAGTAGTTGGATAGAACTCGCATCCACCCATCTTTGTACTGACATGAACATTGCTGTGTCTTGTGACATATTTTGCTGTGGTATCTCTCCAGGTCACAGTGGCCAACATCGGTGATGGCTGTATCACACACTTTCCAGGAACGTCCAGCGCTGCCCCGATCGCTGCAGGGATTCTGGCTCTCGCCTTAGAAGTGAAGTGAGTGTCTGTCTGCCCAGTCATACTGCACACCGGTAATACCACAACAGTAAATATGATACACGTCAGCAATGCGTGTGCTTACTGTCTGAGGGGCTTCAATCCCCAGCTGTTTGGTGTTGATTTCTTGTCATGCTTGTGATGATTGATCTGCTCCATTTTCTGCCAATGGTGTTGTCAGTGTCATTTTGTCTCATATTTAAGGCCGCATTTCCCATTTCCCTCCTGAGCTTTCTTTTATAGAGGGGTTGTTGCTGTTTTCACCCATGTCCCTCCTTAACACATTTTCTTTGTCTTCTCTTTATCAGGAGTCATTTTCCCATCAGCCCTTTTCTGCATTGTTGCCAGTTCTTTTTCTTCTGGAAGCGCAGTGCTCCTCCTTCTGTTTCATGAACTAAAGCAGTCTGCCGTGAATCAATACACATCTAATTTGGTACTGGTAGCACACAACCTCAAGTGATCAGTGCAACAGAGACTTTGGCTCCATCTAATGATTATCGGGCACACTGGCGGCGTGGCTTTAGGGTTGGCAGTCTGTCGGTCAGTCCAGATTGAAATATCAGGAAAAGCTACTGGAAGGATTGACATAAAATTTGATACAGACGTTCATGGCTGCCAATCGATTTTGATGATCCCAACTTTTCCTTTGGGTCAGAATTTTAATTTGTACAAGATTAAAGATTTATGGCAAAATGCGTGCAAAACTAATGACATTCCCATAAGCCTCAGCTGTAGATGGTGATCATCATTGTACCTTAAAGCACCTACTGTACTGTAATTACTGTACACTCTTAGTCCTGTTTCTAGAGCTTTTCACTTCCCAGGATTTGTAAAGCAGAGGACCTCTCTGCCGTACAGTAAATCAATCTGGCAGATTGATCATTTTCCTTTTCACTTAATCTGTTAATTATTTTTTGTAATTGTCAATTAATTGTTGCGTGTGTAAAATGTCAAAAAAAAAAAATGAAAAGTGTCCGTCATAGTTTCTCAGAGCCTAAAGTGACGTCTTGAAATGGATTGTTTAGTCCGAGAGCCAGTGTTTTCTATGTAAATGCCCTAAACTATTACTCAATTATGAAATTATTGAAGATGAATTTTCTGTCAATTAGCTTGTCAAGTAATTGAGTAATCATTTCAGCACTAAAAGAGACATTAAAATTCTGCACCTTGCACCTTTGAGCTATACCTCAACTCTCTTTCCCCCGTTTCCCCCTCTCTCTGTTTGTGTTTTCCAGTCCCTCCTTTAATGCAGATCATCTACTGCTCCCCTGTCTGAATCTGCAAATATATCTCCTCGCTCCTTTTTCTCCTCTCCCTCCTTTGTCTCGTCTGCCACTTCCTACCATTTCCCCGAGCCCCCTTTTTTCCCTCATCCCTCCCTCACCAGCTGTCGGTGTGGCCTCGGGCCTGGTGTTTTGTGGTGGTATCAGCGGCGTCTACGCCTCCTTCATGTTATGGATGGTACTAGAGGCCGGCTTTACTGCTCCAGCTGTCATGCCACAGCGTCTCAGTCTCAGTCGCTTGGCTGTAAAATGGAGCGCGGGTCCCCTGGGCGAGGCGACTCCCAGGACATTACTGTTAAAGGCTTTGTCGTGACCCGCTGCTACTGACTAAACTATATATCACCTCTCTGGCTCAGATCTGCAGCATTCAGCTCACGTCTTTATGGAGCCGGGTTCTCTCTCTCTGTCTGTGTATCTTTCTGGCTCTCCTCTCTCTTCTTCTCTGTTTCTCACACTTGCTCATTCTGTGTTTCACTCTTTCTCCCCGCATTTCACACAATCACACTCAATCATATATTCTGCCATTCTCTCTCTCTCACACATGCAAACCTAGAGTTTCTTTCCTCTGATCCCCATTCATCAGAGGCAACCTGCCTCACATACAGCATCCACAAGCACCCAAGCATTTGTATATAGAGACAAATAGCTTTGTATTTTCATGCCACTGAAATGGATCCACAATTGTTCTTTTGCCAGTGTCAAATTCTCTGGAACAACATTTAGACCATCTCACATCAAAATGGGTTAAAGCAGTGCTTCCCAACATCCCAAGGCTCCTGAAGGTAATCTTGGGAACCACCAGATAACTAAAGGGATAAGAATACCTTGTCTTGAAATAAACCTTCAAATCAACCAGTCCAATAGATAGCACTGCTCATAACTTCACACTAAGGACATTATTGCTTCATTTTAAGGCGCCATAAGCCAAACATGTTTGGAACTGCAGTGTTACATAGAACAACCCCTGTTATATCAATGGTCCACCACTTTGGTCCAGACTAAAGTATCTCAACAGCCATTGGATGGATTGCAATTAAATTTCATACAGATGCCAATGGAAATGACTTTGGTGATCCCCTGACTTTTCCTACAGAAGCACCGACCAGGTTTCTTCGTTTGCCCAGTGAAAAATCTCAACATCTACCAAATGAACTGGCACATATTTTGGTATAGGCATTCATAGCTAAGTCAATATTACCATGCTAACATGAAAAATTAAGATGGTGAACATGGCAAACATACCTGCTGAACATCATTGCCATTATGAGCCTGTTAACTTTCTGATGCCAGCTTTTCGCTCAAAGCCTCTTCAACTTTAGACTTGCAGTCTTGATACTAAAAGTCTGATCCTAATCTGATTAATTTGTCTAATTAATCCAACTCACACCTAGACTGTTGACGCACATGCCATTTCACACAGTGTCTTCTGTATACTTGCTGTATTTGCACATTATTTGCACATACCTGCAGTTCTATTGATACACATAATCTGTTTATTTTCACTTGTCGTATGTGGTTATTAGATTGCAGATTTAATCCCTCTGTCAATCTCTTTATTATCTCCACCTGCATTTTCTCTTCATGCAACTACGGTCTCCAGAATTGCAGCCTTCCTGTGTCTAATGAGAAAAATTTTCTTGCAATCTTTTGCTTCATCTTTTGTTAATTTGTCAAAAAAAAAAAAAGCAAGCAGAGTGGAAAAATGCAAACTCTGTGACTTGGGCTTATCACACTGTGATAAGATGCTAAATGTTTATGAAATTGCACAGATGTGGAAACGAATCATCTTCGTCATTTCTGATACAGTATGATGCAAAGCTTTTTCTGCTGGGAACAGTTGATATTGCAACATACAGTGTTGATATAAAATGGCAGAGAGCCTAAATGAGCGTACAGTGTGTTGTTGTCTATGTTCTGAGAATACCCATGAGTGTTTTGCTGCCCCAAACAGTGTCAGAGTGTCGCTGTCTATCTGTCTCTCTGACACTATTTTGGCCTGTCTGTCTCCATCTGTCTCCATCCATCCATCTTGACGCTTGTCCAACAAACCATCGGGGCGAATCAATTCTTCGCTCGTCCTGTTTGTCAGTCTTTCTGTCTCTGACTGTTTGTTTGTTCGCTTTATCACCGCGTCAGCCTCTCTGTCACTTTATGTCTGTTTCTTGAATCCATTCATTCCTCCAGTCTGTCCATTTGCTCGGATGGAGCCGGACATTTGATTCAGCCTCATGTTCTGCGATCACTTGCAGATGTCCATTTTTTAAAATCCAATCCGTCCTGCTTCTACTGAGTATATTTGGGCTGCCAGGAAAAATGGATTGTCTCCTCCTTAACCCCAGTCGCCCTGTGCTGTGAGGCTGTCAGGTGAACAGTTTTGGACAAGTCCTTTCATTCAATCACACAGCAGCAGTAAAATTGTATAAATAATATTTTAACCTCTTTTAACTCTTGGGTGAATTTAGTGATTTGGTGACAGGAGAGATCAAAGCCATCCACTCTGGCTCTAGTGCTCCATGCTAAGTCCATGCAGAGTGATAATGGGCCAATTGCATTAATCAAAGTAAAAGGACTCATCTTTGTTAATACGGGTTGTTAATGGATTGTAGTGTATGGTCTCTCAGTTCTTACTGTACAGAACATACACCATGACTGATTAAATTTATACAGCAGTGGCTTATATTTGGATTTCATAAAGGTGAAGGTGATTTTATTTTGTACAAAATCTCACACAAAACTGCCAAACCAAGGTAATTAAGGTAATTCACGTTTTTATTCTTTGTATATTAAATTATCTACAGAATGTGACAATTTCACCTTGGGACTATAAACAGCATAAACATCATGTCATCATAAAAATTTCTCTAATAATTAATTCACTTCCTTTCGCCCACTTTCTCTTTCTGCCTGCGTCCACTGAATGAATAAGAGAAGTAATGTATAAGACGTTGTCTGTGGGGAGTTAAGGAGTAATCAGCCAGTAATCTCAGCGGGGAGAGTACATGGTAAAGTGAATCCACCAGCCCTAATTGGTGTTAAGTCAAACACACACGCATGTCCTCATTGAGGGCTCCTCCTGCGATAATGTTTTTCATTTGAAATGCGTTGAAGGTCGCCGCCATGCATGACCTCTCACACACAACATACAGAGCTTGCATATACAACTTATATGTGCTGATACTGATATTAACATGCCTCTCTTTGTCTCTTTGGCATTTTCAAGCATACCTTTCTACATTAGCTAGGCTGCTTTGTAATGTAGGATTCAACGTTTTTTTATACCTTGCTGTTCCTCATTGAAACAATGCTCTAACAAAACATTTTACAAATTTTAAACCAGCTTTGACCAGACTACCAAGGGTTATTTGGTAGCTATTGGCAAATTCAACACATCACTAAAAAACAGTGTGCAGTTACTAGTCAAAGTCAAAAGATGTCAAGAAGAAGGCAAATTGTTTGCCAGAATAAAAAGTAACTTCATATGTTTATGTAAACTGAAAAATATGATCAACTAGACAGTTATTTTGCCCATAGTGAGTGAGGTACACAATACACAAAAACGTCTACATGCATACACAAACAAGTACAATGCAGTATTGGTGCATAAGAAGTGATACACAGATGCTCAATTTTGGTACCGTATATGCACAAGGAATTATATACGAACACAGAAGAACATAACTTGCTCTCATCAATGTGTGTGTTGTGTGTGTGCTGGTGCTGAGCCAGTCGTAGACACGGACACGCTCAGCGACACTTGCACACACAGAAATATACACACACATAAATATAGACATACAGATCCAAACTGTCTGTGGTCTGCAATCACACACACACACACACACAGAGTGGTGTGTGTATACACATGTATTCATTAACCACAGAAATCAGGGCTACGCCGGTGGAGTGTATTTAAGGGAGATTGCAGGCATGCAGTTATTGGACTTGGCCTAATTGATAAACCCATTAGTAACACTTGTTCAGATAACATGGGAGGAATCTCAGTCTGCTCACAGTCACTGCAAATGGGTTCACTTAGGCTTAGAGTGCAGCACATTAAGAGAAGATTACAGAGCGATGTGGAGCATCTTACCAGTCCACGCCTCGCTACTGTGAGATTAATAGAGATGAACTAAGGACAGAGATGGAGAGAACATTGGACTCTGGCGGTCCACAGGGTGCGGCCACTTTTTATGTGTGTGTGTAGCAGCACGCAGTGTTCTGTGTGTCTGTATGAGTGTTTGCATGTTTATCTATATGTGTGCGCGCCTACACGTGTTTTTCTATAGTCATGATGCAGTGGGTGATAGGCCTTGGTGAATATGCATGTGTATACGCAGTTGTGCGTGTGTGTTTCTGCTTGTACTTGTGTTCTGTGTGTTTGACACTGTATGTGGGTGTTTGTGTGCTTCTCTGTAAACGCATATCCACATATGTGTTAGTTTCTCCGCCTTTCAACTAAAGCTGCGATGTGGCTCGGCCGAAGATCTAAATGCAAAGTGTCCAAGCAGAAGACGTGTCGCCTGGGATGAGACAGTGGGGTTTAAACTGATGCTCGTCTTGTACTAACACGTTATACCCTGCTGACTAACAAGCTTGACTGTTAGTGTCCTTCAGTTTCTGTTCAAGTAAAAAGAAAATAACAAGAAAATTGGACATGCTGAGCTTAAGTAAAGCAAGTATTTGGGTGAATGCAAATGCATAAATCTCCTCTGGCAATGTCCATGATACATTACAGGGTGAAGACCATTACTATTATTACTGTAAGCCACAAAATTACAAACACCCAGAGATGCACCAATGCAAACTCAGGGTGCTGATCTGATACCAGTGCTTGTACCTGTAAGTGAAGACGCTCACACCTCAACATGCTTTTCAGGCTGCAATGCGTCAACCTCTTTACACCAGACTCAGCATCACATTCAATGTGTCTAATGCATGTTACACACACAGTACGCGCTGTACGGTTGCTGGTGTTGAGAACAGATACAGACTTTACAAACAGCACTGAGCTTTAACTCTGTGAAAAGTCTTCTGTGAGCTTAAATTACACACTTCTACGTTTCTTTACCAAACAACTTCACCTTTATATGTCTGTTTTTTTTCCCTAACCAAAACTGAACTGCTGAACAACGTATCTCCTCCAATGGTGTTTTAAAGTCCCAAATTTTGCAAAAAAAAGAGCAACACTAATTTTTGACCTCCTATCAAGCTGTAATAGAGCAACCTCCACATCTGTCTTCAACTCTCGGAGGTCCCTCCATTGTTGGAAAGCCTCACTGACATTGAACGTTATGTTGTTAGCCTGTCCTGCGCACGAGCACCAACGCCACCTGTTGCTGATTGGCTGGAATAGTTTTGTGGGGCTTAGATCAAGCAACTTTGTTTCCCATTTATAGAGGGCTGTATACGAACACAGCTAGCAGACCATGAGCGTGAGTAGTTCACTGAATTTGACAAAAAGTGTTTTGGATTAGAATGATTCATTTGACCTTTGATGAACAGAAAACTGTGGATCAGGAAAGTTTAGCCAATACCCTTTAAGTTAACAAGGTTTGTGTTGGCATAGATAACGATCCAACGAAAGTGTCCTCACAGTCATTTCAGCAAAAGTACCAAAGAAACATACGAGCCCTTGAGCCCTCTAGTGGTCATAGAAAGTATGACGGCGCAAAGGAGGAAGTCAGGTCATGTTAGAGTCAAATCATTGGACATTACCACAGGAGACTGTTCATTTCCTGGTTCCAACCAAGAGTCAACATTATGTTTATTAGGTTTCCGATCCCTAACCTTAATGGAGTATTAATTTTAACACAAACATCCCTAATCCTAACCCCAAACCTGAACCAACCTACATTACACCAAACCATAACCACAGAGTTATCACATCACAAAAGATTTATTTTTCAGTTTCAGATAAAATAATGTCATCCTGCCAATGTGGATATAAAATGCAGTTACAAACTTACTGTTACAACTGGTTACAAAATGTCTTTTGTTTAAGTTTGAGGACTCATTGGATCCAACAGATGGATCCCTACCAATATTTAGTGTTTCCTTCTGCATACTTACAAGACATATAAAGCTCTGAAACTCTGATTCTTAAGGTAAGAATTGTAAGAAAAAGAAATTAAATCCAGATATTACAGTATAGTCAATATGAAATAGTATTAATGAATAATGCAATACATGTGTGATCAAATCTGCAGAATCCTACACACAGCTACAAGTAGGTGACACTGACTGGATGATATCTGATTTGCAAAAGGCAGTTAATGGAAAACTGATTGATCCTATGTCATGTTTTCATTTTTCTCACTACTTACAGCATTTGCAAACACGCAGTACATTGTGTTAAAAAAGAATTATGTGGATCGTGCTCCCCACAGAATTTCATTTTCAATGGTTGTTTACTAGAAAAAAATGTCGAGTGTGATGCTTCTAAATGATCGGGAGCTGACAGTGTTTTCCTCTGGGTCCTGATCTCTCTGTCTTTCTTCACCCCTTCATCTTTCTGTCCTCTCGATTGCCCATCTTTCATGCTCTCTCCCCTGGGCTGGACATTTTGTCCTTGTGCTCCCCATCTCCTCCTCCTCCTCCTCCTCCTCCTTGTCCTCCTCCTCCTCTCTGCCTGGACCCAGTGTGAGTGATAAATTATTCGTGGGCATGCTCTGAGGGCCCAGGGCTGCTCATTCCTGCACACAGAGGACTAGCATTGATCCGGCCTGTGGTTCAACTTAATTGGAAACCCAGTTACACCAGCTACAGACACACTCCCACACATGCATACACAGCGCACACACGCAGATGCACGAACATGCACTTCCAGACATGTCACTGTAAAGCGGCATTAACATACACATATGCAGCAGCGTACGGTACTGCGCTCGTGTATAGGTACGTGGATATTACAAATGTCAACATAATTACGCACACACACAAACACACAGACAGTGGCAATCCCCACGTGCATTCATGCGTTAAAGTGTTACAGAATTAACGTCTGCAGCATCAGCCGCACATGTATGTTTTATGACTGAACATTGCACCCATATAAACTGAAGCACATAACACAGTATTGTGCAAACACGTGTTTCCCATGCAGGGATACACAGCTACTGCATACACATACAAACTCCAACATTCAAACTCCAAATTCAAGTGCATGACCTGACACACACAAGGACAAGTAGATGGACACGAATCTCACGCACACACACACGCACACATGCACTTTATAGTCACTAAGTCTGCATTCTAAGCAGCACTAAAGAGGAGTAACAGTCCACAGTGGAGCAATATGGAGGCCCAGGGTTATCGATTGGACTTAGACACTGACTATCATACAGCTAATAGATTACATCAGACACATCGGAGCGGCTCAGTCAATGAGGCCTGATCCTATTAACTGGGGATTTGTAAACAGTTGTGTGCTCACTGTGACGGCTGCTGTGCTGCTTTGTGAGCCTTGGCGAGGGGATGAAGGCTGTAAGGGTCTGGAGGAGGCTCATATATATCGCAGCACTCTGTCCCCGATCTCCTGCGAGCTGCAGTCCAGCAGTGTTCACGCGTGCGCCGGACAACATGCTTTCACTTTATTGTCTTTGCAACAGTGACGTCGGTTCGTGGTTCTGTTCCTCCTGTTGCCGTCCGTCCGTCAGAAGACGCCCGTGTCTGCAATTATAATTTTACAGTGGTGGACACAGCTGCAACAGAGTGAGATAGCACATGACAGGAAACATGATGCCTTCACTGGGTTTTGTCGAGATTGAAAGTTTTTGTGTTATTTCATGCTTGAGTTGACTAGATGATTGATAGATGAGCTATTTTGTAAGATGCATTTCAGCTTAAAGGCTTGGTCAGACCAGCTTTTAAAACAGCCGCATTTTGGACAGAAATCAGTTCATTTTAATAGGATCGATGTGATTAATAGATTTGGTTGCAGGTGAAGTAAATCAGTGCAAATCTTTCATATTCAGTTTAACTTTGGTAAACTTTGACTTGTGGATACATTAACCAATAGCAAACCCTCTTGACATTACTGCATTTTCAACAGACAGACATTTTGACTCGTCATAGTAGCAGCTAAATTCAGCACATGTACTTTTCCTACTTTGACAAGCATCTTCAATGAAAATGACCTATGGAAAACTGAAGAGTCCAAAATAGAAGAAGCTATCATATTCACTGTTTATATAAAGCCCTCCCTTACTAGAGTAGCTGCTCCACAAAAGAGGCATGCTTTGCAGTTAGTGAGACATGACCTGATGGTACGAATACATAATTACTTGAATAAACTATTAACCTGCTGTATTGTCTGTTCAGCCACCAAGCTAGAACACAAGCTTTGAACTTGGAAAGCTGTTGTTGCTGGTTGATTGTTCTCATCCAGCTTGTTACTGGTTGGCTTCTCAGTCCAGCAGTTCACCAGCCAGGCCTGCAAGCAGCCTCTACGACCTTCCACCACCACCTTTTTTTGGAAGGATGCATGGATGAACTTTTCTGTGACACTTTTGTGATGAGACCAGGACTTAAAGCTGAAATCTGGAGTGGTTTTTTTTTAATTATTACTGTTATGTCTTTTTTGTATGGGGGTTGTAGTGAAACCCTAAAAACAGTAGATCCAGAATGACATTAGTATGAAAATGCTCTCTCTCATACTGTGGCATTAGTTGATTGGGTTTGTGGGAATTGCATCTTCCCAAGTGTGTAATTTCATCGATTTAGGATTTTTAGATTGTGCATTTTTGATGATTTGAACAACAAAAAAGTGAAACAACTTCACAGAAAACATTCTTCATCGTTTTGCTGTAACATGCTGTATTTCAGCAAGATATGTTTGTACTTGTGTTCCCTTAGTGAGAATTATTGCCCGCATTTGGACCAATCAGAATTGAATATTCAGCCAAACTGTTGTAAAATCCCATTATAACACATACACACACAGGGAACAAAATTCGGCCTTGGTAATTTTTGTCTTTTGCTCTTACAGTTGTATTTTTGATTCAAACTCTGCTCTTTCTGTCTCGATTTCATTCAGTTATTTATGCGTGACCTCTGACATCACACGGATGTATCCTTGAAGGCAGAAGCATGATTTCATTATGAAATTGTTTGAATGATTTATTAATACATGTTAATCATACTTAATCTTTATTGTAACATAATGAATTTTAAGATTTTTTTTTTCTGCATTGATGGAAAGAGGTACTACAGAGAAGAAGTCCCACCTCTATGTGACAGACCTCACAAGTTAACAGCTCAGTTCATCGTAAGTCCATTACAGCATAAGCAATACTTATGTTTAACCAGCACTATGGTAGATGCTGGTCGTGGGGTTTTCAGATTAATTCCGCGGCCTAAACCTATTCACATGTCCCTTCAGGGGCTATGCGGCAAAGACGAGTGAAAACATTAAGGGAGAGAGAGAGAGAGATAGCAGTAAACCCGCTTCTCAGCCAACAGTGTGTTTTTAAGAGCAAAACGACTTTTCCAAAATAAATAGATCTGTGTCGCGGACTGCTAGGAGGGAGAAAAGCCCTCGGTTCAATAATTAATTCCCGAGTCGAGGGTTTTGGAGAGCCGCTGATTGGGCTGATTCTTTTTTTTATTCTGTTATGATACAAAGGAGGCCGTTTGAAGTAATTTGTCCCAGAGAGAGCGGCTTGGAATACCATACATGCTTTGATTTAGCAAAGCAAATTTAATTTTGTTTGCTTTATGCAAACCAGCCGGGGCCGCGGGGGTTTCTCTGATTCCACCAGAGGGGTGATGGTGGTGGTGGTGCTGATGATGGAGGTGGGGGGAGTGCACACAACAGAATCACGCTGCTGCCGCTAATATATAATACACAACGCACACTCGCACACACAGACGCATGCAGTGAGCAGCAACAGTTCAAAAGTACAAAGCCTATTCCCCCCCTACACACACACACACTCCAATCCCTTTGAAATCAAAGCTTAAAATAATTGTTTGTGCGTTGTGTTTTGTTTCATTCTATCCGTCTATTATTAGTGTTACTGGTATTATTCCTATCATGTTGTTTTAGCTGCCTGCTCTCGCTGCTTGCCGGGGTTTTGTTTTATGCTGCTAATGAAAGCTTCTCTCCTCGCTTTTGTTCTGCTTCGTTTTTTATTTTTTTTGTCCAATACGTGAATGGAATACATCTGTTTATATCTGCAGCTGATATTTCCAGAGATGTCTTAACACTCAACAGCACAATAACGACACACCTTAACATACCTTAAGATATAACGTGACTGAATGGACGCGCGTGTGATGCGTTGCAGTTGTGTCGTTAACGATGAGAGAAATGAAGTTGCACACCTTTAATTACCTTCGTTCTGTTCCTCCGTGCTGGAGAATCGACTGTACGTGCGCACATGTTAAGCAAATAGTGGAGGCATTTCTTCTCAGAAAGAGAAAAGGCTGTTCAGAATGGGTGGCCAAGCGGTTTTCTTATACTCCATTCAACTCATTTTCTTAGGGAACAATAATGAGTGGATAAAGCAGAAAAACCCAATTTCCTTTATGCTTTTTATATCCTGAAAAAGCCCTCGTTGACGACCCTTTGGTCTTTTGTTATAGAAAACTGAGCTAATATCCTCCAGCTCTCTGCGCAGTTTAAAGGTCTTAATTGGATTCCATTAGTATATTGCTTGACATGACACTTGAGTCCGCTCTATTAGAATTCCCCTGCCTGGGATTAAAAAGAAGACTTTTTCTACATTCGACTCTCTAGGCTCTTTTGTTAAAGTCTCAAATATTCTTTGTTGGATTCACAGTTTTTTAGTGACACCATTATTAAAACTGTAAGCTTGACTTGAACAGGTGCTTTTATGTCTAGAGGACCTGCTGTAAAAGGTATGGCAGTGTCTCAGTGGTTTATGTATCAATAAACCTCAGCATTAATACAGTATAAGCATTACATGTGTGCCTGCCTGTAAGTCCCATAAAGCAGCGCTGCAGCCTCTTTCAACACGAGAGTCCATGTCGAGCTCCCTGCAGGTTTCTTTTCAGAGTATCACGCAGAGTTGAAGTGTTTCCTCTGTGGTTTCAGTCGGCGTCGAACGCGGGCCCAAGGAAGGATGCGTTTAATGATATTCTGTTTCATGTCTCTTCCTCCAGTCCTAAACTGACGTGGAGGGATGTTCAGCACCTGATCGCCGAGACGGCAAAGATCCCCGACCCCAAGGAGCCTGGGTGGAACATCAACGCGGCGGGATACCATGTTCACCACAGGTAATGTGATGCATCCGTGCAAACATCCAGCGGTTTTGAACACAAACATCTGGTGTCGTCATTCAGGCTGCATTTAACCGTTGCGTTGTGCCCTTTTTTGAAGTGAGGTTTACATGTAATACATATTGATGTATGAACCATCAATTTACATATATAATAATAGATGTAATATACATAATAGTTCTAAATAGTTCAAAATGAGCTGCAGTGCTTGGCTGAAACCCTTGATAACTTGTTGCTGTGGCTGTCTAAACAATGCCTATCTGAGTGTTGTCTGTGTCTCTTGAAAACTTTTGAGAAATACTCTTGTTTGCTTTCCTGCAGAGAGCTGCTTTAGATGAGACTGATATCACTCCAGTGTCTGTACAGTAAATAAAACGTTAGATGAGCTTAGCATTAGGACCGGAAACAAGGGGAAACAGCTAATCTGACTCAGTCTGAAAGTAAAGAACTGAACCTACCAGCACCTCTAAAACTCACCAGTTAACACGTAACATCTTGTATGTTCAATCTGTACAATAACCAAAGTGTAAAAATGTCAACTTGTGGTTGTGTTGGTGTTGATGTGCCGATCTATTTCTCGGCCAGGAGCAGCAACTTCTTGGCGTCATCGTGAGGTTGCCAGGCAACCAGCAGACTTCAGGAAGTTGCTGCTGCCAAAAAATAGTGCAGCACAACCATCATTTTCCAGGCCAGCTGTTTCCGCCTTGTTCCAGTCTTTTTTGCTAAGCTAAGCAATCATCTTATCGAACTTTCTGCAAGAAGGTGAAGGTAGCCAAAAAATGTCAAACTGTTCCTTTAAGGCATTTCTAAATCATTGCTAGTGTGACAATTTGTTGTTACACTTATCATGTTTCACCTGTGTCATTTATTGGTTATTATACTGTTGTTATGGTTGCTGTCAGACACACTAAAAATCTCACATATTACACTTATAGGTTGAATTACTGTTTTATAATGAGCGATTATATTTGACACACTCAGAATTGTGATGAATGCAATTAGACCCAAATTCTACATATAAATAATCCATCGTAATTCTTGAACGCACCTATTCACATCAGTTGTTTCTTAATTGCTAAATAGCTATTGTTATTCTGAAGAAGCAAATATATAACACAGTTTTTGGCCTGGAACTGAATAGTTTAACTGGATTACACTAACTGATTAACGCTGACGGTAAACACCTTGATTGTATTGCAGTAATTGTAGATTTAGAGCACATTCAGATACTACTTTATAACAATAATGGTAATGATATAGAAAGCTTTTAATCATGCTACACCAGTGTTGTATAGTGTGTGCCATGCTTTCTCAACTGTGTTGGAATATGGGAAGATTTATGATTGAATAGTTTAACTGTCTACAGTGTACATGGGGAGACAATGGTTTTGGTTATGAGATGTGTGATTACACTGTAGCACTGTAACACAAAACAGTTTAACAACTTGTTTGAAAGAATATATTGAATTTAAAGTAAAGTCAAGCCAACTTTAAGAAACACATTTATGTATTAAACTGAGGAGGTCAGGGGTCACTTATTCCAAGTTTACTCAAGTAAGCAACGATGAATCACACAGTCTGTGTCATCTTCCACTTGTCCACCACTGTATTCACCGCGTGCACACACACCACTTCAACGTGCACACACACCTACACGCTCTCCTCATATAAAGCGCTTCAACGGCAAAAAGCAGCTGTTTTATGACAGTTGAGACAGGTGATCTTGTCCAGAGAGGAGTGTCATTGTAATCCTCTAATGTTATTATCACACCCACGAGCGTGTCTGAGTGTCCGTACCTGCTCTGATTTATATAGACAGCGGCTGGAGGAAATGGAGCCTCTCCCTCTGACTGCATGAAGCGTGAACCTGGGGGAGAGAGAGAGAGAGAGAGAGAAAGAGAGAGAGAGAAAGAGAGAGAGCGAGAACCTGTGTTCCTCCAGACATCATATAAACACTTTTACAATGCTTTTACAATGTCAGCCAGGCGATGACATATCGGTAATCAGTCATAGCGTTTGTGATGCTTTTCCTCTGCTCTCTGTCTCACTCACCTCAAGATTTCCTCCCTTCATCATGGCTCTAACTCCGTGTCCTCACCTCTCTTTGTAGCTTCTTTCCCTGTCCTTCCTCTCCCCTTCTTTCCCCCTTTTCTTGCTATTATTCCCTCTCGCTGCCTCCCCATTTCTCCCTTCCATCCCCTCTTTCGCAGCATGCCGTGTCATAAAATAGATTGTAATTACTGTGTTGCTGTGAGAAGAATGGATTAATTAAAATATAATGATGCCGATCACACCAGCGGGCGTCTGTTGAAATCCGTCCATTTAGGGGCTGTGGCAGAGGACTTGTAATGCCCAGATCATACTGCAGGCTAATTATGAAGAATGGTTTATTGCATGGGGAAGGACGGATGGACTAGACAGTGCAATGAGCGCAGGGTCACTTGCCATCAATGAGGTTGTTACAATACATTAAAGATTAGATATGATATCTGTAATGAGAGGATCCATGTTTAAGAAAATTGAAGATAACGCTGAATGCTTACAGGTTATAGCAGGAAGTGATTCCTGATTGAAGAGAAAATTATTATTATTTCTTATTATTTTTTCGTTTATGTTTGTTTGGAAAAATGAACAAAAGAGTTGATTACCAGCGATGCAAAAACAGAAGAACTACAAATTCAGATTTCATCAAGAGAAAACTGAGGAAAAACATACCACAGTGCTGATAATTACTTTTTAAATGCAGTGCAAAAACAGCACTGAAATGAACGCTTAGCAATGATGGAGTCATTTAAGTGAGACTCTCTAACTCTTGCAGTGAGAGTTGGTGGTGCAAGTAGTTCCATGCACTGCAACTCTTAGAAAACACATGCAAATATACAAAACACAAAAAAAGCAAAGAAAGATTCTTAGCTAATGTTTCATTGTTTATGAATTAAAATCTGTAGTTTCTCCTTTCAAAAGTTGCATAGTCAGACTTTAAATGAGTAAAATCAATGGAGGTGGTGAGTATAACCTCTTTAAAAGTTTCACAGGGGGCATGTGCGGATTGAGGGCAGATGGTTGCAGTGAAAGAAGCAGTTGCACGGCTTTGTAAAAGCTGAAGGAAAGATAGCCGTCTTATGGATGTTGGGTGAGTTGGCATTGATGCGTGTGTTTATATGTTTATGTGTGTGCGTGTGTGTGTTTGGGGATTTGGGGGGGTTGTCGGGTGGGTGGAAGGGGTCGCCTGCATCCCAGAGTTCCCATCTGTTTGACCTCCATATAGACTGGGAGCTTTAGAAACTCTGATGTCGGGGAGCGACCCCCACCCCTCTCGCCCCTCAGCTCCCACAGCCATGACGACAATAAACATGTCAGCCGCCACACGCCAGAGCAATCTGCAATCAGATTTACTGTGCATGAAATATGGTGGTGCTTTTATTGGTCCAAAGACTTGTCACTCATAATTTATAGGCTGTTGCCAGGCCGGCTGTGATGTCAGCAAGCTCCCAGCACCCTCAGGAGAATCAGAAGGGGGTGAGTGAAAGAGATAGGGGTGAGGAGTGGGGGGGGTTGGAGATATAAGAGGACAGAAAATGTGTATGTGTGTGAGAGAGAGAGAGGAGAGAGAAAGGGAGTGAGGGAGAAAAGGTGATGGAAATGGGTGAAAAGAGGGAAAAAATAACACGCATCCATCCTCTTCCTCTCAGTGGGGACTTTATCAGGTTGAGGGAGTGAAAGTGTCAGATTTTTTTTCATGGCCTTTACAAATGGATCTCTCCTCGCCTCGCCTCTCCCCTCTCCTCTCCTCCGGCTCCCTACCCTTTGAACACTGACCCCTATTGATCACATGTTCGACATAGAGAGAAAAAAAAAATTAATCTGTGATTCACATCTCCACTTGAATCCTCCCTGACCCAGAAATAGAAAGTGGAGAGTCTGGTGTTAGCGGCTCGCACCGGAGGGATGACGTACGGAGAAGAAGCAGAATGTCCAAACAGGCTTAATTTCATTTAATCTCTTCTGATAGCATAGGTGAAACTACAGTAATTATCCTGTGGGAGATTTAGATAGAAAATAACAGCGGCGGTACAGATCAAAGAAACGCTGCCCTCTCTGCAAAGACAAAGTGAATATCAAGGAGAATGTGTGAGTGGTAAAACGCTATCTTACAAGAAAAAAAAAAACTAGTATGGCATTAAAAAATTAGATAAGATTCAATCCCTCTTTTGAAAAATGATGCTCTGTTCACGGAGAACCATTAGAATGTTTACATTTGCGGCATTTTGTTCCATATCAAAATAATTAATTGCCTCCATTTTCAAATTAAAAGTACATTACAACACAATTAAGGATGCAAATGAGTCTGGGCCTGTCGCGAGGAGCAAGAAAAAGTGAAACAGTGACTGTGTTGATGTATGAGGGATTGTGCGCTTTTTTGTGTATTAGGTGTGTCGCAATGGATCATTGTGCATGTGTGTGCGTATGTGTGTATTCCAGTACAAAAAAATGTGTCTTGCTGCCTTTATTGAGGAGGAAGAGTCAGTGTTGAAATTACATCAGCATAGGGGAATAAATCAGAGCTGTGCAGTCATAAACAACAGAGTAATTAGGTCACTCTTCCCTCAGTAACTGATCGACCACAGGAGCAGATACTATGTTATTCCTATTGTGTTAAAGGCTTCTGTCACTGGTTTAAAAAAAAAAAATCACCCGACATAAACACAACACACACTTTTACACACACACATATTTCTCCATCCCTGCCTCCTTTCCAGGGGCTCTGACCTCCAATGAGCCTGTTCCGTGAAAGATGTCTACATCGCGCTGGAAACCGGGGACAGTAAAACATAATTTTGTCATAACCTTCCCTCTTTGGAGGGAAAACAGATATAAAAGTATATAGCCTGTGGTTTACTGCGAGTCCCCCTCACCCAGCCTGGCAGCAGCACGCAGGGCTGATGGATGCCGGGCGTCGGCCGACTTTTAATTGCTCGTAAATTTTTGATCCAGGGAAAACGCCACGTTCTCCTTGTCCCCCGGCGACATGGGTGACGGAGCCGCTCAGGAGGGAATAAAAGAGCCTCGGTGAGGAGGATGGGAGGTAGAGGAAGAGGGATACACGGAGACACACTCAGAAAGACACAGCCACATATCAGCAGGTGCTCCACAGTAGAAGACTTTGTGAGTGCATGAAGGACCTTTATCAATTATCAATATGGTCCTGTCTGTGTGATCCACTTTCATATGGTAAATCTGTAACAAAAAAACAGTACCAGCTTTCACAAAGTGTTACCTTGTTCTATCTGGATAAATCATGATAATGTCAAATGCCAAGTCCTCCTAGATATTTAGTTACCACCAAATTGCAACAGCAGATATGTTTTGTAAGAAACATAATGCAGTCGATAATAAACATCTCAGTAAAATGTTCACTCACAGAGTATTTCATTCATTTTTTGTTGTATTCTTGTAGCACCGAAACATTTCAATCCCCAGTCTCCATCCATCCATTTACCCCGACCACCTCACTAGAACTTCTGTGAGGCACAAGAACATAGCACTGGCAAACTGGCAAAGCAAATTAGTAGTGTATATAAACACAATTTTTAGAAGGCAGGGTTGCTTCAGATGCTATTCCACCAAGGAAGGACTCCATAGGAGGCCACAGAGTCTTTGTAATTGCTGAGTTGTAAAAAATATTTTTAAGTGAAGATGCTAAAAATGATCACATTGGTGTAACATAACTAAATGTGTGTTGAGAGGGAACACAAATCTAAAGTAGGATAAAAGGGATAGAAAGAATATATTTAAAGAAATATCTTATCTAAACTTAAGAAAAGTCAATGTAAAGACATGAATAGACTTAAACAGATTCTGTATGTGGGGCAACATTGAGATAAATTTGTGTAAACAGAGTAATGGATGAATTCCAACAGAGGATGAAGTGATGGTCGTCAATTGTTTTGACGTCTGAAGCTTTAAAAGAAAAGGACTTATTATTCCAAGTGGATTTCCCAGATTATATTTCATCTTCTCCCTGTAACATGTAGCATCATGACCACACCAACACAATAGCTTACATGTTTTTTGACACCTGAGGCAGCATTGAAACAGCGAGGGTCAGAGAACAGCAACAGATTGATTGAGTTGTACACGCATGCGCAAATAACTACAGAAAAAATAATCCATATGCTGCAAAATAATTTCCTAGGTCAAATATTCCTAATTAATGTAATCTTGAAATCTGGTTTATCTATTTATTAGTCCTCTGTGATAGTAAACTGAATATCATTAGGTTTTGAACTGCTGATTGGATAAGACAAATAAAAATTGTCAATGTTTTTTTTTGGGGTTTTTTTTTTTTTTACTATTTCTGATACTTTATAGACCGAACAATAAGTTTATAAGATTATAAGAGATTTATAAGATAAATCGATCGTTAAAATAATCAATAGCTGCAGCCATAGTTCGTTGTGAACACACATACAGTGAGTATCAGAACTGGCAATGTTGAGGTGTGAGTATGGGCCTTCAAGAACACACAGAAGTTGACCTCTACTATGTCCCTGTAAAGGACATATTCTAAGGATTGTGTAGCTGTAAGATATAGATGTAGCCCTTTAATTTTTAAATAACAAGAAGTATCATCAAAGGGAAAACTTCTTGCTCTTTTACTCCATTACTCCTGGAGAAACTCACTGCACAAATTGTCCCTGTCAAGCACTGAGTTCGGCTGCAGGAATGAGAGAACCTCTGTCTAAAGGAAACACTAACAGGGTGAGGAACTGAGGTGCAGTAGCTTGGATTTGCATATACAGCTCTCTTTATCTTCTTTTACTGCGGAACAGTCCTTTAAGTGCCTGTACAGCATTGACAGTAATGGAGATGAGATTGAAAAATGGGGTTTAAAAACCGTCTCTGCAGACTTGTGACTGTTGCCAAGCCTAACAGATGCTCATCTGATCAATTTCTTACCCCGTTTGTCTTCCTCCCGAGATGAAAGTAAGAGCAGATAAATATAGGTTTATCCCACTATTTGCTTGTTCATTGCAGTAAGGTCCGACATCCTGCTGAGGATTTTGATTATTTCCCTCTACTGTGTCAGACTCGGTCCGGCCTCAGATCTCTATCACTATTTTCTCCTTTTTTCTGTCTTCCCTTTCTTCTCTAATTTTTTCTCTCCTCCTTCCCCTGCTGTTTGTGTTGTTCCAGTCTCATTTGGTGGTTTTCGACTCACCACGTTTGGCCTGTTGTGATCTCTTCCCTTCTCACATCGATCCTGCTTCCATTTCCCCCCAGTGCTAGCCGCATCAAGACGCACGCCGATCATCCAGGTCACAGTCTGGGTCAGAGGTCAGAGGGAGCCGCTCCCGCTCCCCTCTGCGTGAGTGTGTGTTAGTGGGGACAGTCGTGGCGATGGGGGTTCTTTTTTCCATTTCATAACACACAAACACAGCTGCATGCATATCTGTCAAGTGCTACTCAATCTTATGAGTTTGAACTACAGCCCCCACTTGAAGAGGCGGCTTGCCTCAGAAGATTTGACTGGGATTCACTCAATGACCATGGTTCATTTTTTCCTTTCCTTTATTTTGAGAGTCTTCCGTGGTCAATACAGGTGAAAAAACCTTAAACACAAGTACAAAGAAGTTCAAGTAACTGTAACTCAATACAGGTGAAAAAACCTTAAACACAAGTACAAAGAAGTTCAAGTAACTGTAACTCAAGAAACCATAACCTAAAATCAAATACTAAAATTTTAACCTACTAGAAATTGACCCTGAAAAAAGCAGAAAACACCCATACTCAAAGCACCCAAAAATAAATCAAACACTCCCCAAAGCACTGCACAATGAATCAATCAAATCACCACCAGCTCCCAAATACACCACATTTCAACCTGAATTTAACACATAATTTCCATAGCTCACCGGCTCTTCTTCCTTCTTTAAAACAAGCCTTAATGCTGCAGTCTCTTTTCCTGGTTCGGACTCTTCACCTATTGTTCCCCACGCACACTTCTCACAGTCCTCTTTGCGAATGCCTCCAGACCTCCTGATCATCAGATCACTTCCACCTGGTGTACTTAATGCCTCTAACTGGGAGCCCCGCCTAGACCTGATGAATCCAGGTAAAGAGGGTGCGGCCTACAGCCCAGCTTCACAATATCCTATCATATACATGTCGATGACATAAAGCCCTCAATTTCTGTATTTTAAAATGATTTTATTTTTACTGCCTATTTAATTATGATGTTGAAAATAAATGAAATACTTAGATGTGATCAATTTGCTCTGAATAGATACAAATATTTGCTGCAATATTGTTTATTTTTTTACCTCAATGACACAATTTGCCACCAAGGTCAAACTCCCCCTTAGAGTCATAACTCATGCAGATATTATACACACTTTTTGCAGTGATGCCAGGATCTTTGCTTACACAACCCTGATACTCCAAAAGTTGGGACACTGTGTAAAACATAAACATAAACAGGAAGCTATGATTTATTTAAAGTTCAAACTGATAAACTAATTTTTTTTTGTAAATATGCAGGTACACTGATTCTGAAATTTTTGAAATTAAAATTCTTTCCCATTCTTGCTTGATATATGACTTCACTTTCTCAGTCTCTGTTGTCGTATTTTGAGCTTCATAATGCATCACACATTTTCAGTGAGTGAACTTGTGCTCCTTTACTACGAAGCCATGCTGTTGTCACATGTGGAGAACGTGAATCGACATTGTCTTTCTGGAATAAGCATTGACATCCCTGAAAAAGACATCTTCTGGGTGGCAACATATGCTCCCCCAAGACCTGTACAGATGTGCAAGATATCCATGCCATGGGCACTAAAACACCTGCATACCATCACAGATGCTGACTTTTGAACTTTGTGCTGGTAGCAATCTGGATGGTCCTTTTGCTCTTTAGCTCAGAGGACACAACGTCCGTGATTTCCAAAAAAAATTTGAATGTGGACTCCACTTTGCATCAGTCCATCTCAGATGAACTTGGGCCCAGAGAAATCGAATGCATTTCTGGATGTTGTTAATACATGGCTTTCAGTAAAGTCTTAACTTGTATTTATAGATGCAGTGACAAATTGTGTTTTACCAAAACTGGTCATCTGTCTGAAGGGTTCATTAGCCAATGCAGTGATATCCTTTATACAATCACATTGGTTTTTAATGCAGTGCTGCCTGAGGGATCAAAGGTCACAGGCATTCGATGTTGATATTGTAGATTGTAGATGGCTCAGTCCCTAAATTACTTGCAACTGTGTGTTGGGAAACATTCTTGAACTATTTGTCTATGCAGTTTCTATTTCTGTTTTGCAGATGGGCTTCAAATACAAATCATTATACATTCTTATTTGATTCATTTGATATTTGGTTCAAGTCTTGTTAAACTTCTTGTGTGCTTGTCTGAGGAGTATAAATGGGAGTAAACAACAGTTTGACAAAGAAAAAGAGTATAGACTAGAGTATATAGGAAGTAAACAGATATAGATAGTAGCTTTATGTTGCAACCCTACTGTTTATATGAAGTTTAGTTTGGCGTAAATATACAAAGAATTGTATGTAAGCACAGATAGCCATGATGGATGAAGTGCCACCTATAAAACCAACAACCCAGTCAGGAGAAAAACTTAAGAAAGGTGGTCTCTAAGAAGTGAAGCGCAAAAACATCTTAGCAGTAAGTCATTATTAGCAAAGACAGGAAATGGAAAATTAAAAAGAAAATACTGATAATGCTTGCTTCACCACAGTAAAGTCCTCATTGTATCCTGATGGTAACTGTCACCCAGATTCCTTGATATCACTCACAGTGTTTTTCAGGCTGACTGGCTAACTATCATGCAGTCATCCTGCAGGCTGACTGACACGCAGACCCAGAGCTCGCTTCCAGCGGGCACAAAGGGAGAGAGACGGGTGAGCCTGATCAACCCCAGTAGTGTCAACCCAATTACTCATTCTCTTAAAGGGCTATTAAAACATAATTGCCCAGCGATTTACATCCAAGTTAACGTGGCCCCGAGATAATTTATTATTTTCCATAAGCCCTTTCTTTTGTGTGCTGACTGAAAGAGTGTGTGTGGGGGGGGGGAGTGAGAGGGAGACTGTAATTTCCTGAGTCATGAAGAAAGGCATGTTGGCAGGCCAGTGTAATTGTTTAAACCCCACTCTCAGACACCTTCCAGTCACCCCCTTTTAATCCTCGTTATCGCTCTCATTAGCCCAGGGTCAGGGGTCAGCCAGCTCCCCCTAGAAACACAAACACAGCTCTGGGAAGAGGAAGGTATGGATGGTGGGCTGGATGAGGGGACTGGAGGGCTGGTGTTGAGGTGGAGGCAGAGATTTCCACTCCGGTCCTGGTTAGCAAGTATCTGCTTCATCCACCTTTTATTTGTGGAAGAGAGTCACTCGCATTGTTTAAGGCTTTTTAAATCTTTTACTACACATTTTAAGTAGTATGAACCTGAGTTACTGAGTCATGAAATATTTCAATATCAGCTTTTAAGTACAGTTTGAGTAGCAGATCCAGTGGCAGCAAATCAGATTTTTCAAAGACAGACAGACATATGAATATAAATAATTCAGATGAAAATATATAAACAGAAATCAGATGTGGTTAATGTGAGAATATATTTTATAGTCATTGTCACAACTTCTGTCATGTAATTTAGAGCATTTCTCAGAAAACGTTCTATTCTCTGTTTTTTCAATATGTTCACACTGAAGTGCCTTATTTGTAAATTTCACTAATATTCACTGACCTTCTCTGAACTACAACAACAACTAAAACAGTTGCATTTACTTCTTACCTGCTTGCTTTGCTATAGGATGATATAGGATGATACCCACTTTACTTTGATAGTACCTACTTATAAGAAGAGAGCCAAGCTTGGAATATCATTCCTATTCTATATACATTTTTAATGGCTGGACCTTTTTCTGCACTCCATGCTGGTTATCTCTTAACAGTCTATGCACTAACTGTACAGACATTCTGCAAGCGAACTAGAAATGTTCTGACCTTGTGTATGAGAGTGTCTGTATTTGTTTGTGTGGCAGAACTCACCAGAAACTCCACTTCTTTCTGATATTTACCTCCAGTCTCTCTCTCCTTTTTCCTCATATCTCTTTATGTTTATGAAAATGATGCATGAAGTCCAAGGGTGAGCACACGTTTTTTGCTCATTTTCAACATACTTCATGTGTCTTCACCTCAGGTCGTGTCAGCCCCTGATACATTTGCGTATAATCACGCTCACTTGCTTTTTTAAATTGTTTTTGCATGCAGTCAACTCACCCCTAAAAGTCGCCCCGTGCCTCTGCACAAACTGAGAAAATGACATTTTGCATGTTTCTTTATTGAGCTGCTGTGAATAAATGCATAATGTCACAAAATGAATAAATTCAAATCACAAAAATTATCAATCAAAATCAAAAGTTTTTGTCCTCTTTCTTTTGCATTCTCTCTCTCTCTCTCTCTCTCTCTCTCTCTCTCTCTCTCTCTCCTCGATTTTGCCGTGATCCTGCTCACCTTCCCTGATCTGTCTGCAGGAATCACAACCTTGTTTTCCCCCCAGTGTCCCTCTCTAATTGAAGCTAATAAAGATCAATTAAAGTCATTAAGGGCTTTTCTTAAACGAGCCTTGGCTACTAAATGCATTAGCAGGCTCTCCCTTTCTCCATATAGGCTATATGTCTCTTTCTCTCTCGCCTTACTTTGCATGCACGGGGGCCTGCTGGGGTCTGTGGAGGCCAGGGTATTTCCAGGGTCACGTCGATGAACAGTACACCTGGCTGTTCTTGGAGCTGACATTTAACCACTACATCTGAGGCCAATACCAGTATGTTTCATTCTGTCAGTAGGTAATACTTGTGCTCACATTCAGTATGTTTCAAATAATAATCATCAGCATTTTTAGCGGGAAAAACTCATTTGGATGAATGCCTAGTTCATGCAAGGTTTAATGTTTGCAGTTCTAAACTACCAGTGTCTGGAAGGGCTTTCCCGGGAAAAATCCTCTGGCATTTTTTTTACATTTGCTGTTTCACATGCCAGTTCTAGAGAAAACAGGGAAGATGACAGCTATAGCTAAGTGGATCTACAGTTACAAGGTTTCTTGCAGCAATATTGTCTCACTGTCGGAGTTGAAAAGCCTGCGTTAAGAACAGTGGTGGAATGTAACCAAGTACATTTACTCAAGTACTTAAATAGAAATTTGTGGTCCTTGCACTTCTAATCACAGCCTCACAGTGCTGCTGTAGATTAGACTCAGCGTATTACAAGAAAGTCCACATCGAAAAAATGTGTGCTGAGCAGAGTAGTGGTTTAAAAGACATGCAGTTTGGTTTCCGAATGTCACCAATTACCCATCAGCTTCATAGCCACTGAGAATCCAGCATAAGAAAAGCCGAGGTCAGAGCGTTACCGCACCGTCTAACTGCCATCGCACTAGAGCACTATTCTTACTCCAGACTGAACAGAAACCAGCCGATGTGACGGAGCGATAAGAGAGATGAAGGAGAAGGAGAAGTGACCCATTCACAGGACAGCAGGGAGCCTGATGGTGCTACCATGAGCTGACAGGACTGTCAACACACTTTATACCACTCTGTGTGTGTGTGTGTGAGTGTGAGTGTGTGTATCTGAGAGGATTTATGTGAATATCGCAGTGTGTGCTTGGATTTCCTCTACATGTGAGGATGCAGTGTGTATGTGTGACCGAGAACATATCTAAGTGTGTATGGTACGTGTGAGACCATGCATGAGTGTGTTTGGTTGTTTTTATGTAAGTTTGTGTGCATATGTGTGTGTGTTTGAGTGCAAGTAAGAGAGTGACGAGTGTGTGCTCAGTTAAGTATCTGGGAGTGCGTTAAAGGGACTAAAGCTAAATTAAATCTTACCACATCCTGGTTGCATATGTGTGTGTGTGGTCTGCGGTGTGTGTGTGGAATGTGTTTCATTAGTCGTGCTGCTTCACATGCCCGTCTGCAGCTTCAGTACAGTATAGCAGCCAGTCTGGTGGAGGGATGAGGCGGTAAGCTTCCGATCACTCAGCCTGGGCTCTGCCTCCCTCTCCATATGGCCACAGAAAGCCTCCGCTGCCTCCCCAGACCTCTGCCAGTGTGAAAAGCAATTGTGTGGAATGTGTAGGAATTAAGTATCCCATCATTCAGCGCAGACATGCAATTAAAAGAGCTGCAGCCGTCACTCGCTGTAGACATCGCGTGAGTCATGTCACTATAACTCAGCACAGCGGACGCCTGCCATTTTTTTGTTCTTGGAGGGAGGAGTAAACACGTAGACAGACGCACACTCAAGACCATCACACACTTCCTGTTTCCCATTTGCTGTACACACTCATTTGCATAGACATTTAAAAACATAAACACTGACATTTTTCCAAGTCTAACTTAATACAATACTTGTACGTACCATATGTATCTTGAAAGAGTTATTGTTTGCAATGATAATTCCTCCTGTCCATATTGGCCCTGAACTGATCTTTTTCTAGAGTGTCTACACTGGAAGAAATGGTGGACAGTCCTGATTCTGTGATAGCTATATCTTCTTAGTCATCCTACCAGAACTTTAGCAGTGAGTTTCTTCAGCTACAGTCGTACAAAATATTTTATGTCACTAAATTCCTCCGCTGCAGCTCAGTGAGGAAACAGTCCTGGGAAAAGTAGTAAAAAGTCAACAATTAACATTAACATTAACATCAATTATGTGGACGAGTGTATATGTATGTACAGTATATGTAAGATGAAAATGGTCAGTTTGTTCCTGTTTGTTGTTCACCACAGTTTAACTGAGACATAGATGTCAGGGATTTGTGAAACAAGCTGGCAAATATATTAAGCTATATTTGCACATTTACTAGATTTTTTAAAAATTATTATTTATTGACCTACTGGTACAGATAAGTGCTTGGAACCCTGCTGTATTCTTTTCAGACTCTTTCCCCACCTGCTGAAGCTCCATTATACTTCAGCAGAAGTGCTTGTTGGTTGGTGAGACAGCTTTGGGTCCCACCCCCCTAAACCTTTCCAACTAGAACTGAGTCTGACAATTTCTTTAAGTTTTCATAACCGATAATCCGACATTCGCACCCACTTCAGGCAGTGATTGTCCAGGTGTGAGGAGGTGAGAAAGTAAGTGGGGTTTGAGCTTCTCTCTTCTCTTGCTCTTCTTCTTCTTCTTCGTTGTCCTTTTTCTAGTGACTCTGCTTTGGCACCTGAAGTTCAGTTGTCATCTGGTCTGATGTTAATTCTCAGCCATTTCTTTTATAGCTCTTTGATGGCATAGAGAATTTAAATATTACCTGCAAGCACAGAATTATGTACTAATTTTAGTCCTCATACTCTAAAGTATTATAGTGTTGCAGGATGACAGGTCACCAAAGTTGTGACTCCCACTGGGAAAGAGAGAGAGGGAATTTTCAACAAAAAAAAATGCAACTTTGGAAGAAACCCACTTAATTTGTCAAACAGCCTCATATTAGCTTTGACTGAACTTTTAGAATGCATTTTTACACAGAACGAGTAGTCACTGAACCCGTCCTTTAATGCACGCATATGCACGTACAGTACCTTGGCATGCAAATAAAAACATTTGAGCAAGTGCAAAAGCTGTACATTAAGAGACAAGGGAAGGCAATTATAATAATGTTGGCATTCAAAGAGAACGAAGGTCATGCATGATAGATGTTTACAAGTAAAGTGCTTGAATTTCTGGTGCAGTACATATTACTTAATGTACATTTTCATTAAGTACGCAGTAAAGTTTAAACTGATATCTGAACAGTTTCTTGACAAGTGGTATTATTATGTGGTATATTTTCATACAGTGCTTTTGTACAAGTGTTGCATTTTAGATGTGTCTTCTATGGCAGAGAAATGCATTGCAATGCTTTAGTTTAACTTTTATAGTTGAACCAAGTAGCTCAACTGAGCTCAAGAGTCATTTTTGCCAAGTGGCCAAAAGAGAAACATTACAAGAAGCAAAATTGCAGTAAAAAAACACATCATGATTGAATCCAAAATAAAAATATACTACAAGAGCACTCAGACTCAAAATGACCTTCTACATAAAGTAAATTGAACCTCAAATCAATACACTACCACACTGCCCAGCTTTTTGGAAGGCATATTGAAATACCACTATTTCTACAGTATGTACACAAGGAAGTAGTGTAGTGCTTGTCTCTGTAGTGTTTCCCCGAGTTTGTTTCTATCTCTTCCGATAGCTTGTATCAGTCTGTTCACACAGCTAAGCCTGAGTGGGCTACAGTGTAAATATCCCAGACCTATTATTACTCCAACAAAATGTTCCTAGCTGTTGTCAAGCCACTAAGTACAAAATGGTGAATTGCAGACACGAAGAGAGATAATTGCCACTCACACTGGAAATTTGGCAAGCGCCTTCCCCACGAGACCCGGATGAAATGGTGCTTCAACCCCCGAAACTGTCATTCTTAATGAAATGGTAATTACAAACCCAGCGGAACAGCTGAGGGGCCTGCCGGGGCCCACGGAGCCCGGCTACCAGAATAAACCTGCTACAACAACCTGCAGAGATGAGGGAGAAAGGGAGGGAGGCAGGAAGGAGGAGGTGGGAGGGGAGGAGGAGGGGGAGAGGAAGACGATATAAAGCAGGAGAGAGGTTCAGGTAGGCAGAAACACCACGAATCAGAGATTTATTTCAATTGTGAAATGTAATACACACTCCAGGTTGGAGTGTGCTGTACACTGGGACCCTCATCAATAACGCCGGCTGTGTGGAAGGCAGGAGGGGAGGTTGGTTAAAAGCGCCCACACAGCCTGGGTAATTGATTGCTTTGTAAGTGAACGTGTCTTTAACCTTTGGGAGGTCAGGCCCAGTCGGACACCATCAGTCCTGCCTGGGGTTGAACCGCTTCCAGCCGTTTGTCTTCCGCTGCTCCCTCGTCTCAGGGCCGATTTGTCAAGCATGAGATGTTTTGGGTGTTTAGATTACAGGCGAGATGGGAAAACAAAGGCAAAATGCCACCCCAAACAAAAGGCCTGAGCCTGGATCTCCCACTGATCTGCATGCCGGGCAGGAGGCCAGCTACCTGGGGTGCTGAAACTGAAAGGGGGAGGGAGGGAGTCGGGGTAGGGTGGAGGGGTGGGGGGGGGGGGGACTTTGCTGGAACAGAGCCACAATGAAACCCCCGAAACACAGCCACTGTGGAGCTTGAACCGGAGCCAGAATGGAGGCTGAACGGGAGCCAACATGAGAATTGAATGACATCCAGAACGGTGACATGAGATAGAGCCGGAATAGCGCCTTGAGATGCAGCCAAAATGGCAGCCAGAGACTCAGGGGGATAGGAGGGAGCTCGGGGCAGCTAACTGTTTTCTTCACGGCAGTACTCCTCATCACTGGAGGTTTTAAAGTGTCCCTTTGCCACCCTCCCAGGTACTTAGGCCTGTCTGTCTGTCAGGCTGTTAGAGAGCGACTAAAGATGATTTATCTCTTAGATTATCAGGGCCTGTAGCTACACCGTCGCTCACACGATGGCCTGGAGAGACAGGTCAGAAACAGACAACACCTTCTAGGACCAACAGCCTGACACTTTGCCTCTCTTTCTCATGAGGAAGGAGCCATTTATAGCTGACCCGAACCTTTTTAACACATTGACAGGAGAAAGTCAAACTCTCGTTGTCATCTCCTTAAGCGCATGTGTGGATTTATGGCTGTGTGTTTATTTTCAGACGTGATATTTCGTCACCGTAAGGTAAAAGCAGCTTGTTTTTGCGTGTTTGTGTCAGTGTGTTTTTGTTATGTATGAACAAGTGGGTGTGTGCACATGCAAGAGTATGTGTGTTTGTGTCAAAGCACAAGGTGCTGTGTGTGCCTGCCAGTTCCATCTGCTGTTCTATTACCATAGACGTGATGTACCTGCCACTTCCCTCCTCAGCTGAGGTAGGTGTGTGTGTGTGTGTGTGTGTGTTGTATTCTCCCATCCTGTTGTTAGATCTGACAACCACTAACACAGTCTCATGGTGAAAAAAAAGGGAGAAAAAAATACTCTCAAGTTCCAGATCCCTCCCTGAGTCTGACAGACAAACTGTCTGGGATTGTGGAAAAGCTACACTCCTCTCCTACCTTACTCTCTCCACCTCACTCCTCTGCCAAGATTTAAGCAGCCAAGAAGGGTATTTTACACCATTCACTAAAGAGGATCCTCAATACAACATGATACTCTGTTGCTTTTACAGAAGGTTCCCAAATTTGTTTGGTTCAGGCTCATTTATATTTGCATGCTCCATTAGGCATTGAGGTGATGCTTTCCTGTCATGCAGACAATGCTTTCAAGAATAGAAAAATATTCAATTCAGTAGCTACTCGTAGGGCTGCGTATTGTTTGAAAGTTTTTGGTTAGAGTGTGAATTCAGTACCTAAGTTGCAGAATAGTGTTGAAGAAATTCTTTGTGAATATTGAGAGTTGCTAATTCTGTGAAGACGATGTGATGAATCAAATCTCTTTACTTGGAGAGAAGATCCAAACATGATTGTTCTCTGGAAGGACTTTGCCTCGTATACCATAAGGTAAAAAAAAAAAAAAAAAAAAAAAAAGGTAGTTGCTGACCTCATGACGGGGTTGATTCAATCAGTCACACTCAGGTGTTACCTTAGGCCTTCCTCAGTACAATGGCCCTTTAATGTTTGCTCTCAGCTGACTGTCATCTGACCACTTCAGGACTTAAACACAGAGAATCATATAGACATCATCAAACCCATACATTAATTACTAAATCTAAAATGTTCACTTCCCACAACCAAGCAAATATATAAAAAGCAAATGTATAAAAAATAGTATCAAAAGAAGCCAAAGTTCTCAAATGTTCCATTTTATCTAAACACAAGAAGCTACACCAGTACTTTTCCTGAGTAAAATTCTCTGACAAAACTGACAAAAAATGTTCACTCCTGAGGAAATGACACACGGTCGTGTTGTTCTTTCTTTGTCTTGTTGCACGACCCTGATATTTTAATGGATGCAGTGAATGATAAAGGAGACATGCAGACTTGGAAAGGGAGCTGGACCTCTGCATATTCTGCCCTGAAAGTTCCTGGTCCATCAATAAGTCCTAACCCTAGACAAAGGGCTATTTGGTGCAAGGAACTACAGTAGTGGAACTAAAATTAGATCCAAGTTCCTCTTTGCAAATTTCCCCACTGTGGGACGAATAAAGGTTTATCTTATCTTATCTTATCAAAACGTGGATATGGTTCCTGAGTTCCTAAAATGGTTTCTGGGCCCCTGAAAAAGTTCCCCTGGTGGAAATGGGCAACAAGTAAATACACACATTTCAGAAGAATCAAGTAATAAAGAGATGAAGTTTGGTGGAGAAGGGAAGGGAAGGAGAGATGATGAGGACGATATCACAATTTTATCTCCTTGCAATTTTCCCACGTTTGTCACTGTAAATAAAGCGGTGTAATCTTGTTTGGAAAATATGTTGAGAACAGTCTGGTTTGTTCCCATTTGGTCTGTCTGTGAATTGACTGAAGATCAATAACCTTGCAACTCTGTCAGCTTTAGAAATCTAGATGAATATGTAGTTCACAGAGTGTGTGTGTGTGTGTGTGTACGCATTTGTGAGGGTGCACAAATGTAAGGGATATGGAATATGTGTGTGTGTTTGTGTGTGAAATCTGAGCGGATTCACACCTAATGCATTCTGGCAAGCCATTTCCATTTCATGCAAGGCCATAGATCGTCTGAGGGCGGCCGGTCCCTCTCTCTCTCTCTCTCTCTCTCTCTCTCTCTCTCTCTGCATTTTTCTCTCCCTCAGTCTCCCTGGTGGGGTTGTAAAACTGGCCTTGTGTCTCTGCCCCAGCCAGATAGATTAATTCATTATCCAGACCTCCTGTTTTTTCATTGCTGAGCCAATTACTCCGTGACTGAGCCTGTGGTCTATATACATGTGTTTTAGAAGAGAGAGAGAGAGTGAAAGTGTGTGTATGTGTGTGAGTGAACGTGTGTGTGTGCAGGGAAATTACAGCTATAGCTCATCCACAGACTAACAATCCCACTATCACTTAATATTAGAGTAGCTTTGCTATGATATTGTTTTCTATGAAAGGAGAGTAGGTCTATGTGTTGGTAATTGTTGGCTAATTGAGAGGAAATGGAGGCTCTTTGTGTGTGTGTGTGTGTGTGTGTTATGGGGGATCTGGGTAGGCCAGTGGTGAGCCATTACCCTTGACCTCAAATCATAATGGGTGAATTAGACGTAATAGGTTTATTAAGACAAACACCTAACTTGACATCTCATTTAGTTCTTCTCCTTGTTCCTCATGAACTTCCTCTCTTGTGTTTTGTGGAATGTGGCTCAGCTGAAAGTATTTCTGAAGTAATGTAATACTCCAGCTGTACGCAGAGATGCAAACTGCTGATGGTAATTGTGTGTGTGTGTGTGCACATGCGTTTGATTGATGGGTCAGCAGACGAACTGAATGAGCCGAGTGTGTGTTTGCGTGTGTTTGTGTGTGACATACACCGACTCGCCCTAAGGGACAGGGGAAGCGGAGCGCTGCACCTCCTGCAGGGGGTGCCGTGTCTCCCGGCAGGGGGGTGCAGCAGGCAAACAGAGGGGTGCCTGTACACCCCTCCACCCAAACTCACTAGACTCACACACACACACGCTTGCACACCACCCGATTCCGTCCTGCTGTGCTACAAGACGGGTTGGGGGTTGTAGGGACCCTGTGCTCTTCTAAACCTCCGCTAATGCATAATTCATGTACAAGTCGCAATTTTGATATTTTACTATAGGGGGGTAGAAAAACAGATGAAATCTCAAAATAAAGTTCCACAACAGCCTGCGCAGTCATCTTCTTCAACTCACTTTCTTCTCGTTCAGAATTGCATTATGTCGCTGCCATGATTAGCTGACAGCAATGTAAATCTGCTCTGGAGTCTGCTCATTCTTTCACACACATCAAGTTTGCAGCAATGCTTAGAACATTTGTTATTTTCATTATTTTTTTATTGAGCAAATTCCTGCAAAGCAGAACAATGATGAACAACCAACAATATTCAATATTACTTGGTTAGGCCTAACAGCTTTAAAAAAACGTTCTTAACATTGTTATTATTCTCAGAATATTATGAGACTTACTTATAACATGATTTTGAAGTGATGACATGTTTTAGAAGTCCTGAAAATGATGCATTACTTCTGTTTCTCACCTCAGGGACCCAAGCTGTAAAACATGGTTAAACACAAAGCATTTATAATTATATAGTATATTTGTTGGTGACTGAGCTTTTTATTCAGCACTCCCTCTCCCAAATCTCAATTAAATCTATTTGGATACCTGTTCTTGAGTTTAACCCTAAATATGAGTAATGCCATGATGTAAGATAACAAACAACTTATAATAACTTTTTTAGAAAACAATATATGGACTTCTATGTGCACTAGAGAGATAATATAGAACCATTACATATGTCCGTATTTAGTGTCCAAACTTTGCTTTATGTTCATTTTACATTTTGTGACTTTGATGAAATGTTCAAGCCCAGTTTTTGGCATTAGGAAGGGTTATCACTCCAATACTTTTCCATATATCTTGTATCAATAAATTGCAATGAAAAGAAAAAAAAATATTAGAAAAAAAATGGTAGGTTGTGCAAGTATTACTACTATTTTTACACATTCAGCATTGGAGTCTGAGGACGTAATGAGGAAGTAAAACCAATGCTTTATTATAACTTTGATTATAAAGAATCACTTTAAAAAATTGAAAAATAAAACATTGTTTCTCAGTGAATTTCTGTATATTGATGCTCTTTATTCTATTTATGCATCTTTGCTTTCCTTTATATGATTTGATAGACTTGCTGAGGTCTTTGCCGCAGCAGTTAAGATACATGTGTAACAACAATGGCATATGCCCTCAAACTGACCTGACACCTAACAGCTTAATCATCTTTCATTCTTCAATATTGCACATGGAATACATAACTTCTGAACTGCTAGTAGCTCCTATGATGAAATCATGTAGCGGATGTCATACCTTTAATAAACACACACAAAAAAAACACAGACTTTGTTGTGACTGTTACATTTCTGTTTGCTCTATCACATTTAGTGATATGGCATCAAAAACTCATCCCTTTGAAGAGGCAAACAAAGGCTCCTGGTTTAGTGTTTGCTTTGTCCGGAGTGAAAGAAGAGCGCTTGGGACCAGGGAGGGAATCTTATGCCAAGCTTGTAGCACAGCGCTTACTCAGTCCCCCCACCCCCACCCCCCCCCCCCTCTCACTAACTCTCTCTCTCTCTCTCTTTCCCCACAAGGGCAGAGACATCTAAAAGGACTGTACCTTGGTGCGCGTCCAACAAAAGCTCTCTGCTGAATTTCATCCTCTTTTGAATTTGTGTTTGAATAACACTCGAGCTACAAATCAAAATATGTTGGACACTGAGAGTGAGGTCATGCGGTATAGATCATTGTGGCTTCCAGAGAAGTCTCCTTGTGTAAGGGAAGGGGACGGGTGGCTGCTGCTTTGACTGATGGCTGTGGAGACTGAGAGAGGGCCGTTTGGTGCCCATTCTCCTGAGACTAAGTCCATGCCTGTGCCAAACCCCTCATTTTCCTCCCCGCAATATATTTCATTAAACTTTTAACTCTTTGCAAGGTAATTCACTTGACATTTTGAGGCAGTGCCGTTGAAGGCTGCCGAGTGTTTCTCTCTCTGTAATTTCAAGTCGGACAGATATTTGCCTAATACAGCCTGAAAAATCTTTTTCTCTCCATATAAACACACACATTCAGAACCGTTAAATGGACAAAAATTGTATAGCATCCAAACTAACAAAGCTGAGCGGCGCGGCACAGCATTTCATGGTTACAGCCGTGCAGGTCCCAGTGGCGCAGATATAATTAAGACCTCTTCTTAATTACTTAATAAGCCTAATTAGTAACATTTCTGAGCAGCAGATTTGGCTGTGAGAGCGATGTAAATCAGAAGAATGTTAAATCTATTTGTTATTTCATTTAAATCCTAATGTTAATGAAATTATTGCATCATGATATAACAGAAACAAATCACTCCGGGATTGACCATAGGGCTAATGCAGTTTGCTATGCTCCTGATAAACATTCAATTAAGCGCTATGAAAGGGGGACAAAGAAATCATACAAAAGCAAAGTAAATATAGTTTTTTCTTGGCTGCTCCAGTCACCTTCATCAAGTGTTTATTGTATCCACTCAGTTCATTTTTCATTAGCCCACGGCCAGATGTGATGGAGGGGTGCGTGAAACTGACCGGGGGTCTGCCGTGTTGTCGTCAGGATAACTAAGGCGAGCCCACCAATCACGCGCGGGAGCTGCTACTGCATTCCTGGCCACTTAATTAGAAGTTGTTGGTACCACAGAAGGTGTCACCAACCTTTTCAGGCACTGAACAGATGGTGTCCCCTCTTTTTGAGGTCCTGCCAATGCCCACTCTGTGGCTCCTGGGAAAATGACCTAACTCACAGGCAGCTGCTTAGTGCGGCTTGAGTGATTCTTTACAGCCACTTCTATTGGGGGGACTTAGCAGGACGTACCATTGCAAACAAGGGGTGAGACCGCAGGAGCTCGGGCCGTGGATAGCTGCAAAAAAATGTTTCGGTTGCAGCATACCAGTTGTTAAAACTGTGTTTTTAACGCCGTGTGCAAAGATGAAGCAAGGACCTCGACCTTGGAGATCTTGATGTTTCAGTGCTGGTTAGGTTTGTCTGCACCTTCCTCTGCTGCTGGCAGATGGTGTGAATATCAACAGAGAAAGGACCTGGGAAGGCCCGCAGAACAAAAAGTGAAAAGGGTTCCTCGACAGTTACAAAGAGGCCCCATGGAGAGGTGGGGGGGGAGTGGCCTTCGTCCTAATGGATAAAAAGAAGGAGGGAGTAAGAGTTTGCAAGGGCATTTGCCGTCGAGGAGTGAAAGTGGATGGAGAAAATGCGAGGGCCGAAAAATTCGATATGTGTGGAGGCGGGGGGTCGGGGCTTTAACATGCTTCGTGCTGCGTGGACAGAAGATCGGCTGTCACTCTCAGTCGGCTTGGCTCAACCTCCCTCCGACCACGCAGGAGGTGGAGAAAGAACAAGTTGAAAATTTGATGACTGTGTTTTCTGACTAATTGTTTGATATGTATTACATTATGTGGCTTTCATCTTAAGCTTTATTTTAGCTTACAGATATAAATCATGCTCGGCACACATTTCTATTTGGAGAAATCACAAGGCTCGGCAGTGTGTTAGTCTTTTCGTTTCATTCTACTGATGATGAGATGGCTGAAAAGGCCGGAGAGTCTTCTCGAAAGCGTCTCAGCTCAGCGGTGTTGTTTCATTGACATGGCAGGGGACATAAAATCTGTCATTTTCATCATGTTCTATCGTGGGTAAACCTGTTTCCTGCAGCTTTCTCTATCAGATATATGTCTGTGTGGGTTTATGGCCGTGGAGCTGGGGCAGGCCCGATCGATCTGCGGGAGCTGTAGGATTTAATGGGCGCACAGCTCTCACTAAGGGGTATGGGGTGGGGAGGGTATATTTAATCACTAAAAGGGAGCAGGGTGGCAAGACCCGGTCACCAACAGTTTCTGTTTTATGAGAAGTCAGGATATCAGTTTTCCCCACGCTGTGAAATATCTAAAGGACACCGCTGTGTGTCCGCATGTATTGTTTAAGTGTCTGATTGGGTTCTAATATGAAAAGACAATAACTCTAGAACTACACATGAACAAATCTTGACATGAACTCTTCAACATTATTTGCTTATTGTTTAATAATAACAAAGAAAAAATATTTATCAGAAATACCAGATCTCCTCACACTTTCACATGTTCTTATGTAAGATTCCTTATTAATAGAGATTATGTTATAGAGCAAGTTAAGTGACATAGGGCTGGTTCCTAATTCATTTGTTAGTGAATGATCAAATTTGCATAACCAGACATATTGAATGTAATGGTGATTATGGGCAGCATTAAATTAATTATATCCGGGATATTAGACAGCTCAGGTGCCTTGTATTGTGGTGTCATGGCTGGTTAATCTGAGTTAATCCAGGGCTGATAATGTTCTGTATTTTTAAATGGACAACAGATTCCACCTAAAGATCAAAACCAGTGATGAATTCGTCTTACAAACAGATATTGTCCATGTAGCCAAAGCCTGGTATATCTTATTCCCCTGTGCAATAGAGCTCCATTGTTGTTTAACAACGCAGATAAGAGCCACAGTGGGTAACATGGGCACTTGTTTATTCAGCATCTATCCCACATTCACTGTCCTGGTGCTGTTTTTACTCACTAGCGCACACAATTTGGATTAATCTGCCATTTAAAACAGTTCCCAAAAAATACACAATTTAGTCCTGTTTGAGTGATATTTGCTAAAAACTACAATGCCTATCTATTTTAGGAAATCACTTAGCCTTTGTTAAAAATGGAAGTTTATATTTGTGACCTGACTTTAAAGATGTATCTTCAGTAGGAATGGATGAGCTTGTGAGGCTGAGGAAATCAGAAAGTAATATGAGACAAAATAAGGCATTACTGGTTTTAGTCTTTTCATGGAAACTGTTAACAATAAAAAAAAATACAGAATATCGCCAGACAGGCCGTCAAGGCTGCGTTCAGATGGAAAATAAAAGCAGGGCCGTACAGGAAAAAAGTTGAACCTGACTTAACTTTTGCTGTAACTCGGTTCAGATAGGCGCTGCGTTGGGTGGCTGTGGCTCAGGAGGGAGAGTGGTTGTCCATTAATGAAAAGGTTAGGGGTTTGATCCCAGTCTACACGTCCAAGTGTCTGGGCAAGATACTGAAGCCCAAATTGCTCCCTGTGTGAGTGTGAGTGAGTGGTTATGGGTCCTGATGAGCAGGTGGCACCTTACAGGTTAGCCTTTGCCACCAGCGATGAAGTGATTTGAGTGGTCGGTAAAACTTGGCATTTGTCACAGTGAAAGATAAAACGATTGCTGCTGTGATAACTTTATTTAATTAAAAAGCCATCTCATGAATCTGTTACTCAAACAGCCTATTTCATTGTCTCACTGCTACCTGAAACACCAGGCCCCTTGAGATGTTTCAACACAGGATGGTTTATAGTAAGAAAGTTTAGAGTGTCCTTGTGACCTAGTGGTTTAAGACAAATGCCTCCCTACAACGCATTTTATCTCTCTCTTCAATGTCAACGGTCAAATGAAATGAATGAAATGCCTCAAAAGTTTCAAGTGAGTTCAGTGACTATCTTTTATTTTGGTATTATTACGACAGAGCAAAGTTTAAGAAACAACACTAAAAGTGAGTTTGAATGCATCTTTAAATCTGTCATATTGAACTTTTCAGTTCCCTGTAATCAGCTCATTTCTGGTGGCACATTGATTATTAAATAAAAACACTTTTACCTCCCAACTTGTAGTATAAGCACAACTGGGACCTGAAGCGCCGAACAATAATATGTTTAAGTTCTGTTTTCTTCATTAAGATCCGTGCCAGTCGATGCCTTAGCAGTCACAAGTCTCGCCTTCTGCATTCAGCTCTTGTCAGCTTTGTTTTGCTCCAACTCTTTCACCGCTTTCACAAAACCTCCCGAATGACCTTGAACTTCAGCAGCGCACCTCAACCCCACGCACCCGTCTGCCTAATGCTATTCTGTTGGGCCCTACATGCTAAAAGTCATTGGTGGTGATAGTAGCTGATTAGATTGTGTCCATTGATCGCGCGGCGGGCTGTTAGGACGAGGACGGTGCGGGCTGCGGCTCCTGCCTCTCCTCCTCAGACACACTGACAGTCTGAGACAGAGGAGATGGAGCCCCATGCAGGGCAGCAGATTGAGTTATTGATCAGCTCTCTCCTTTCTCCTGTCTCTGTCTCTCTCTCTGCTGCTCCGAGAGACCCCGTCATCAGGATAATGAATTTCACTTATTGCAGATTAACGGCATAAGGTCTGTATGGTAATAATGGCAGAAATTAGCTCTTTGTCACCCCCTCTGGATTTCAAAGAGGAGGGGTTGGGGAGAATGAAGGTTGTTACGGCCCTGTTACTCAGTCTGAGCACTGTGATTTTAACAAGAGGGAGCCGAAAGAGAGAGAGTGCGTGAAAATGGAAGATTTGAGTGAGAATTAAGGAGAGACTTATGAGGACTGCGATTTCAACACCACTGAAGTGGCGGAGGAGAGATCTGATGCAAGAAATTCTAGTTTGATGGAGGAGAGTGATCGAAAATTTAGAGAGGAAAAGAGCACTGAACAGCAGGCTGTTTTGTGAAAAAGAGAGGGCAAAGAGGAAAGATGAGAGCGGATGATTCGAAAGAGACGTAAGGAGACGGCGAAGCAAGTGGAGGAGAGAGTAAGACAGGCGGTGGTCATGCAGTCACCAGGCAGCGACGCCGCTTAAGGGTCGGCCATTGTGTCTCCAGCACCCAGATTGAGGTGGTAAAGAATGAATAATGAGGCTTGATTACAGTCCGTGAGATGGCACATTGTTCAGAATCAATCCTCCAGGCAATTACAGGCGGTACAAACAGCAGCCTGCAGCCTCAGCCCGGACAGAGCGGGAAGCGATTGTGTCAGAGGACAACATCATCTTCGTCAATGACTTGTTGCCTCCTCATGTCAGAGCCATTAGCACTTACTCTGCTCCTGCAGAAGATTCAGCTTCCCACGTAAAAGCCTCTAGTTCACATGTGTGTGAGGATATAAGGATATATATATATGGATGCTTGTCCGTCTCATATACACAAACACGTTCAGTATATAATGGAGTGTGTCTTCCCTTCTTGGTTTAGGTACGGCTTTGGATTGCTGGATGCAGGGCTGATGGTGCAGCGGGCAGCTCGCTTCAACACTGTTGCTCCACAGAGGGAGTGCATGCAAGAAGTCACACCCCATCCTATCAGGTAATAGAGCATTTTTTATAACTTTATCGACAACATACTGTGCAACATTCCCCACAGGAATCAATAATCTTTCGTCTTATCTCCATCTATACTATCACTACTACTACTACACACTACTACAACTGATCATGTCATGACGTTTCTTTGGTTAGAATCCTTTCTCCAGGAGGTGTGGTCAGTTTGAACATCCAATCAGAGGCCTGCCACGGGAGGACGAATGAGATCAACAATCTGGAGCATGTTCAGGTCAGGCAGCAGTTTTAAAACACACTCAGATGATATGAAGATACAGTATATTGTTTAAAAAATCTGTAATTTTTCAGGAATAACTTGGGTGTAGAAATGTAGAAAACATAAAACATAAGATGCAAACAAAGATTCCAGGAAGGACAAGATAGTCCTGCACATAACTGTACCCTGTAAAACCAGAGCTTGTCCTGATTGGGATTTTATGGGGTTTCCAGTCTTTATGGTAAGATAGCTGGCTCCCATTTCATATTCACAAATTTCATTTTTCATATTTAAGGTATGATATGAAGGTCACATTATTTCCTAAAATGTATTTCCTCGAATGTCCCAAATAATTCCTAAAAACCCTTTAAAACATGGAAAGACCTCCATGTTTCCTGGTGCCTTTGACATTTTACAAATCAAGAAGAAGTATAGTGAAAACTTAACTTCTGCCCGCACCTGGGGGAGCTCGAAGATTTCATACAAATTGTTTTTCAGGGTTTCTGTGTCATGTGTTTTGTCTGAGAACATAAAAGATGAAAAGGATCATACTGTGATGTGTTATGTTGGATGTGTCGTTTGCAGAAAATGGCAAAACTGTGTTTCCTTGAGCACAGGCACATACTGTACATGCAAATGTGTTCATGTTAAACTGTGTCAGCAGGCATACGTACTGTACGTGTCTGCGTGCGTGCACATTTGAGTTTGTGCGACTTATCTGTGTTTGTGAGTGTGTGTGTGTACTTGTGAAATAGCAAGGAGAGAGAGAGAGAGAGCGGGAGTGTGTCAGCATGTAAATTGAAAAGGCTTCATCTTTGCGGCTCTGCTCCCTGGCAGAAAGCGTGGGTCAGGCCATCGCTGCGAGGTGTGATTGATGGACGTGTTGCCGTGGTAACACGCTGTAAACAGGAGCGGGCTGTCAGTCTTTTTGCAGCTTGGCGGCTCTCTCTGCGATGTGCCATTGTCACACCAGATGTGCTGCTTGTGATGAACAGGGACAGGGAGAGTGTTTACTGGGTGGGAATCATGGGGATGGGGGTTGGGGGGGTACATGTGCTTATTTAAATCATTTAGCTGATATTCCCCTCAGCCATTTTTGTCTTCTCTGTCTGCTCCCTACTTTTCTTTGTCTTCATCTTTGGGAGGCTATGGACAGATCATTGCTTTGTCCATCTGTCTGCCACGCACAGTATTGCAGATGATACTGACTGGATTTGGATTTAAACCTGGGGAAACAATGCCTTGCAGTATCCAACTCTGAGAAATTACTCTGATTGGCCTAATCATCCATATGTCACATGTGCCACCTCAGATATTAATCATGATGACAGGAATCCCATACTTACACTTAATGTGTACTGACTGGTCAGAAGAGGCATTGCTTCACATTTAAAGGAAAAGTTCAACATTTTGGGAAATATGCATGTTTGCTTTCTTGCAGAGAATGACACAAAATGATTGATACAGCTTTCATGTCTGTATGGTAAAAATTAAGCTACGACCAGCAATTATTTTAGCTTAGTGCAAAGACGAGAAGCAAGGGGGAACGTCTAACCCGGCGTTTTCTAAATGCAACAAAATCTGTCTGCCACACCTCTGAATGTCATAAATTTGCATGTTATATACATTTTGTGGGGTTTTTTAAGGGCGTATGAAGAGGACTGTTTCTTTGTAACTTCTCGAAGTTCTGTCAAGCAATTGTCATGAAACAAACCAGATACTCACTGTAAATTTGCAAGGCTAATTAACAGGTAAAAATGTGTCGTGTAGTGTAGTTGTGTCATACAGTGATACTGATGAGAAAGTCTGAACATTACAGGTTTACATATTGCTTTGTCTCTGTTTTCCTCATTTTTCTATCCCTCCATCCATCTCCTTGTTCACGCCTCCCTTCTCTTACATTTCCCACCACCTGTCTCTCTCCAGGTGAGAGTGAGCATCAGCGCCGTGTGTCGTGGTGACCTCTCCATAAGCCTGGAGTCTCCGGCCGGCACCGTGTCCCTGCTCTTAGACACGCGACCCAACGACGCGTCCGCTGCCGGCCTGCAGAACTGGACCCTGATGACGGTGCACTGCTGGGGGGAGCAGCCACGAGGCCTCTGGACCCTCCAGGTGAGAGAAAAACTGTACTTTCACTGCAGCTGTGCAGCTTTTTATTGGTTGTGTTTCATTTTTAGCCACACTAGCCGTGCCTAGCTTGGCTTTAGCTGCGCTTTTAGCAAATGTTAGCATGCTAAACATTATACCTGGTTAACATTACCCTGTTAGCACGTTAGCATTTAGCTCAAAACACTGCTACTCCTAAATAGTCTCACGGAGCTGCTAGCATGGCTATAGACTCGATTTTAAATTCTACTTATAATAATAACATACATTTTGTAATCAGAGGGTGTACGCATCCATTCTGGAGTATTTTCAGACCCTTAGTCTTTTAGTTATTCATTGTTTTAAACTTTTTAGTTATTGAGAGCATAGGTAGAAATTAGCTTGTCCACTTTGTCATTTTCCTTGTGTATCATTCAAGATGGCCTCCTAGAATGTCAACTCTGTTATCATCTCTCGATCCTTTGATATGAGGAATTTATATTGTTGTCTCCTGCATCTCTCAAGCGATAACTAACTCAACTAGTCCACCAAGTGTAGGAAAAAATAATCTTCCTGGCAAAGCTCATATACAAATTTTCACATCCTCTAATGGAAACCCTATTTCACATACCTTTTCTCATGATATAGAAATGATTTGCTCCACTTCACATTGTCCTCTCCCAGTAGCTGTGGTGTATAGAAGTTTAAAAATAGCCCAGCACAGCTCAGCTCAGCTTGGTTCAGTTCATTTTGCCACAGCAATGTGAATCATCCTCTACTTTCATCTCCGAGTTTCAGCCAAGCATGGCAATCTTCATTTTCCTCCCCGTGCTCTTTTCCTTTTTTTCTCTCTCTCATAGATGTGCTGATGTTTGATATGGAGGAAGGAGCTAAAATGGAAGGGAAATTAAGACTGGAAGGTTAAGTAACCTTGGCCAGGTTTGACAGACACAATACTGCCGACGTCTGATTAGAATCCATACTCACAGAAGCGCGCTGAGGTCATTTACTGTACATACGTGTGGGTGGAAGCAGTAGAGGTGGTGGTGGTGGGGGGCTCACTGTGTATGTGTGTGTGTGTGCAAATAGGCATCAGTCCTTGTAAACAGTTGGAGGTTTATAGAGAAAAAGCTGTGAAGATGAAAGACACCCACCCCCTGTCCTCTATCACCTACGTCTTCCTGCAAACACACACACACACACACACACACTTTTCTCTCTATCTCTCCATCTCTGTGTCTCTCCCACGTCCTCGTGCAGATTTACTGTCCCCTCTGTGACCAATTACCAAGGCCCAGTGTGTCGCAGAGACGGGGAGGAAACACCGTGAAGCAGAGCCACATAACGACGCCGCTGCTCATTACCGGAGGGCCGAGACGAGTCACCGTGATGCTCGCAACACGAATTAACGCTCGCGTCTTGCGTGCCGCATGCCTTAGCACGCCGCTAATCAACACATACACACACACTGATTGGTTTTACGCTGTTTGTCAACTTTACTGCAGATTGGAGGGAAACGTGTGCGAACACAAATGTGGGGCGCGGAAAATAAGACAGAGCGTTGCAACGCTTGAAGTCAAGCCAAGGAGGAACAGAGAGAGAAAAAGGACACAACTAAAGTCAAAACTCGTAACAATGCCCTAACTTGCTTGTGAGTTACATACTGTTTGTTTCTAAACTGTTAATACAGATAGTAATGATTAAGGCTACGTCCACACTACATTTTAAAATGCTGCTTTTAAACAAAAGCGATCTCCGTCCAGATGAGTGTTTTAGCATTGTTTCAGAAATAATCTTATATGAACACACCTGAAAACGCACATCACATGAGTGGCAGTGCAAACAGGAAACAGATTGTCAGGACAGGACAACAAAACAGTTCAAAAATGATGAGGCGGGAAAACATGACTGCTCTTATCAATAGCATTGTGTTTTTGTCTTTCTTTTCCATCATTTATTTTCAATGTCTTTTAGACGAGATAAGATAAGATAAGATAAATCCGCACATACTCCAAGTTCACATTTCCAGTTTAAGTTGCAGTTTAAGGATTATTCCTTAAACTGCATTTGAATTATATCTTCTTTACAAGAGAGTCACCTTTTCTTTTGAATGTATTATTACTGTACCTCCAAATGCTAGCTGAAAGCCAGTATATTAGCCAGTGAGGCTAATGCTAAATGCCACGTGCAAAATGGCTGAACACAATAACATCGGGTTGACCAAAACTGTCATCGTCAACAAACTTTTAAACATTGATGCATCAAAACAAATACATTACTCAAACACACACACACATTTATGACTGAAACAACTTGTTGGGATAGTCCACATGCATTAGCAGCTTTGTAGCTCAGCTTATACAACATGCATGCTACCTTTGTAAGTAGCGCCGTTAGCTGTGTTGTGGTGGAGCATCTGTCAGTAGTTTTAAACCACCTGAATCAGGCGAAGCAGGTCCAAGAATAATGCCAAACTGTAGATCAGTTGTTGATCATTTGTTCATTACCTGTGGTGCTACAGATTTAAGTTTACATTATATTAAACATTACATTATATTTAACACAGGCCCATAGAATGGATGAACGGCTCTTTTCTTACTAAAACACCAATAGATACAATGCTGACAAAGACCAATATGGGGTAATCAAGGCACCGATTGAGAGGCAGATTAAGATCAGTTACAATGTAGACATCCACAAACATAAACTTTCAAAGGGGCATTAAAAATGAAGCAATCAAACAAGAGCCAGTATCACAGTGTTTGAAAGGATCAGGAAGTGAATGTGGGTGTCATTGTCTCCAAAGTCTCCGTTTCTACCTGTCCAGCCTAAAAGTTTTCAAACTTAAACAGGCTCAGCAGCATTTCCCGAAGTCTACGTTTTAAGAGTTTGTACGTAGCAAAAGTTCCACGTTTTAAATGGAAAAGTATTAGTGTGAATGTACGCTCAATATCATGGTTCACCCAAAGTTCCAGTAAAAAAATGTACAAGAAGGACTATTTTCATTATTTGATTGTTTTTTGTTTTTTTGACATTTTCTGTGCTGCTGCAAAAATAAAAAAAAACTGCCTCTGACAAACAGCCATGCCAGTCAAATCTTGAAGTGATGCTTAGAGAGAAACAGCAGCGGAGACGTGAGAGAGACAGAGGACACGCAGGACTAATAGAAAAGACAGAAGGAGGGATGGTAGAGAGTGAAGGGTAAACTCTAAAATGGAGGCCCTGGGAAGAGACTTTAACTGGACTATCTGCTGGATCAGTGTTTAAAAACTCAAGGGCAGCACAGAGGGGGTGTCTGTGGAGAGTCTATATTGATTCGTCATGATGACAATTGTCAAAGAGCGCTGTGGTGCTGCTGGAATAAAAGCGGGACTGAAGTGAAAAGGGAGCGAGTCTTATGGCTCGAGGCTCGGCTGACCTTCCAGCGCTGTGAAGGAGACGAGACAGCAGGGCTGGAAATACACTCTCTCTCTCTCTCTCTCTCTCTGTCTCTCGCTCCTCACATGTGCTTTCCCCTGTGCTCGCTCTACCGCCATCTGTGGCGCCTCAGCTCAGCTCGGTGCTTTTACTGCTTATCAGAGACAATATTGCAGGCAGTATTGCACAATATGGAATATGCCAACAAACAACAATGCACAGTATGGATTTAAACTGCACTGGCATGATCAGCTATATGATTTGAAAACCATAATATATACTCATCAATATCTACGATAGCCATTCAAGAGAGCTCATAAACAGTATATAAGATGTTATTTTGACCCTGTGTGTCCTTGATCTTTCATTAATCTCTCTCTCTCTCTCTCTCTGTCGTTTCTCTTGCACTTTACATTTTACCTCCTCTTTCTCACACACACACATTTTGCCTCAATGTATCCTTCTCATCTTGTCTCTTTAAAGCATTTCTGTCCTAAAACAGTGGTGCTAAGAGGTAAAACTACATAAAAAATAGTAGAATATGACATTTAAGCCATCAGTATACCATATGTATGCAGTTACTTTCTGACAAACGGAAACTGTTCCTGGAAAGATATGTTGCCTAAGACATTTTTTAATCAAACATTTTACTGCTGTTTTACTGCTAGAAAAACAAAAGTCCATTCACATATACTATATTGGTGTGGAGGCTGCAATCTTAGAGACAAACACCTGGAAGCATAAAATGATCAATCAACAATCTGTATTATTACATACTACTAGATGTGAAAGCAAGCACGTCTCTTTGGGTTTTGAGTGAACAGACCCTTTAAGTGTG